>CM040101.1:10687137-13386043 GCA_022496805.1 Pohlia nutans | reverse complement strand
AACTTGCCCCACCTTCGTCGTGAATCTAACACCTTTTCGACCTCGTATTCCTCGTGGTTCTTAATTTCAATGCTAGGTGGCGGACTTTGCACTCTTCCAGGGAAAAATGATTCTCGATAAGGCTCCAATAAAGAGACATGAAAGACTGATGTACCTTCATAACGGCTGGTAACTCCAGACGGTAAGCCACGGGATTGATTTGCTTTTGGACGACAAATGGTCCTAATCTGCGGTAGTCCAGCTTATCACACGGTCGTTTAGTCTTGATATTCCGTCGGAGAAGCCATACTTTATCTCCAATCTTGAAAGTAGGTGCCTCATTCCGGAATTTATCTGCGGTCCTCTTGTAAGATTCTTGGGCGGTCCGTAATTGAAGTTTCAACGTAGCTTGAAGTTCCGACAGCTGCTTCGCAAAGCCTTCTGCTGCCGGGTTGTTATTTGCTACTGGATTTAACAAATCGAGCTTTGGATGGTATCCATAATTGGCAAAAAACGGTGTTTGTTGAGTCGACGCATGAAGGGTGTTGTTGTAAGCAAACTCGGCAAACGGTAGATACTTGGTCCAATCGTCTTGCTGGTAGTTGATGGTGCAACGTAGATACTGCTCCAAGACTTGATTGACCCGTTCTGTCTGACCGTCGGTTTGAGGATGAAAAGCCGAAGAAAGCTTGATATCCACCTTCAATATCTCAAAAAGAGATCTCCAGAACTTGGAAACAAACTGAGTTCCTCGATCCGATACAATATCATCTGGCAAACCATGATAACGATATACATTATCAAGAAAGAATCTTGCTGTGTCCTCACTTGACGATGTCTTCTTGCAAGGAATAAAGTGCGCCATCTTTGTGAGCCGATCCACCACAACAAAGATGCTGTCGAACGAGTTTGAAGGCGGCAGGTCCGTAATGAAGTCCATGGAAACTGAAGACCATGGTCGATGCGGACTAGGCAATGGCTGTAGAAGTCCATAGGGGCGATGCCTAGGGTTCTTGGACCTTGAACAAATATCACAAGAGAGGACAAACTCCTTCACATCCTTCCACATTTGGGGCCACCAAAAGTCTCGCGAAATAAGCTCCAATGTCTTGTTGTATCCAAAATGACCTGCTGCTGGAAAGTCGTGGCGAGATTGGAGAACTCGAAGTCGTGTTGGTCCCTTTGGAATATACAGTCGCTCTTCAAAATACAAAAGATCTCCCTTTACCTTGAACTTGTCATTATCGGCACACTTCTTGATCTCAAGAGCTACAAAATCTTCAATTGTCGCAGTACGTACCTGGTTGAGGAAGTCCGCATCAATTGGTATGACAGCAGTGCAAATTCTAAAATGCTCCGATTTCAACAATGTAGCGCATTGTTGATCAAACGCTGCTTCTTCAGCTTTAGGCGCCATATACAATCTCCTCGATAATGCATCGGATAGTCCTTGTTGCTTTCCAGGCCGATAGGTGATAACAAAGTCAAATCGCGACAACGAAATATTCCACCGAGCTTGACGTCGATTCAGGACTCGAGCCGACATGAAGTACTCTAAATTCTTGTGATCCGTATATACGGTCACCGGATGCGCAGCGCCTTCGAGAAAGTGTCGCCACTCTTGGAAAGAATCCACTATAGCAAGGAGTTCCTTATCGTGGATTTCGTAGTTGATTTCAGCGGCAGAGAACTTCCGAGAATAAAACGCAACTGGATGGAGCTTACTGTCTTCGCCCATCTGTGAAAGTACGGCTCCCAAAGCAAAATCCGAAGCATCAGTTTCCAAATAGAAGGCCTTTGCAAAGTCAGGGTGTACCAAGATTGGAGCCGTAGTAAACGTCGTCTTAAGATCTTGGAATGCCTTTTCTGCTTGAGGTCCCCATTCGAGCTTGTCCTTACAAGTCAACCGAGTGAGTGGAGCAGCGACTCGAGAATAATTCTTGATGAAGATCCGATAGAAGTTAGCAAAGCCAAGAAAACATTGTACGTCTCTAACCTGTCTTCGGAACCTCCCAGGATACAATTGCTTCCACCTTCTTGAGGTCCATCTTCAAGCCATCCGTAGTTGCAACGAACCCTAGAAATTCCATCTCCGTTTGGTGGAATAGACATTTTTCCAACTTCGCGTAGAGTCCTCGTTCTCGTAGTTTCTCAAGAACCAAACGAACATGCTTCTTGTGTTCTTCTTCGTTCTTCGAAAATATCAGAATGTCATCCAGATAGATGACAACAAAGTCGTCAAGGTGCTCCCGAAAAATGTCATTCATCATATGTTGGAAAACAGCCGGAGCATTGGTAAGGCCAAAAGGCATGACGTTATATTCAAAATGGCCATACCTTGTACGGAAAGCTGTCTTCCACTCGTCTCCTTCCTTGATTCGTACGAGGTTGTAAGCTCCCCTAAGATCAATTTTCGTAAAGATCTTTGCACGTCCGAGCTGCTCCAAGAGACCAGAAATCAAAGGTAACGGATAACGGTTTTTCTTAGTTATCTTATTGAGGCCTCGATAGTCCACGCACATTCGCAGAGAGCCATCCTTCTTTTTCACGAACAAAATCGGTGCCCCAGCTGACGACTTTGAGTGACGAATAAAATTCTTGGCTAGATTTTCGTCAATATACTTCCGCAATTCTGCCAACTCTATTTGCGATAAGTTGTAGATTGGGCCAAAAGATGGTTGCATTCCTTCATGAAGATCTATAGCACAGTCGTAGGGTCGATGTTCTGGTAGCATGTCAGCATTTTTCTTTTCAAAGACATCTTTGAATCCTTCATACTGCTTTGGAATAACGAAAGTTGGAGTCGCATTTTTACGAGTCGGAGTAGCAAAGATGACAAAAGGTGTATTTTGCTTGGCTTCCTTCATAAAAGCCCTTGCACCTATAAACAAAGGTTTGTTTCTAGACATTGTCTTGGTAGATTCCACCTTCAAGGAGTTTGTTGGAAATGTTACTTTTCGCAACTTCCAATCTATTAATGGATTATATCTATCAAGCCAAGATAGTCCCAAAATGACAGGACATGAAGGGGTCTTGATAACATTAAACACAATGTTGCTCTCATGGTTTTCAAGACGTATCTTCAACGGTTTAGTTTCATGGATAACATTGCCCGAAGACAATGGTCGTCCGTCTTTGACCTCTACATGGACAGGCTTTGGTTTCTTCACAAGAGGAATATTGTGAAGCTTGGTAAACTCTTCATCTATGAAGCAAGCAGATGCACCCGAGTCTAATAAAGCATTAACTTGAAGTTCTTGAATACCAAAATGTAAAGGTACCATAAAACAATCTGAAGGTTGAGCTGAGAGGAAGGGACCTGGTTTATTTTTGGATGTTGAGATGTCCAGCCGCACAGTCCCTATTGTGGCTGGGCGTCCTCGTTTTCCTGTATGCTTGTACTCCTCAGTCTTGTTGTTTGAGTCTTCTGTTTCTTCGAACAATTTGTAGCTTTATGGCCCGCCTCTCCACAATATAAGCACAAGTTTTGTTCAAACCGTCGCTTCTTTTCTTCAGCTGTGAGGGGCTTGAAACGTACCGCATCAATTTGCATAGGTTCAGGACCTGTGGAGTGATTTTCTGGACCTTTTGAAAATGCAGCAAATGCTCCTTCATTTCTCCAACCTGATCGTCTTTCTTGTCGTAATTCAAAAAGGCGGTTGTCACAAATAATTGCCTGAGATATAAGTTCTTCTAAAGTATCCACTTTAGGCATAGTGATCAACAAGTTTTTGACATCATCTCTCAGTCCATATCGAAATCGTGTCATAAACGCCTTATCGTTCCAATCAAGATCACATGTAAGTTGTTGGAATTCTGCAGCATAGATTGCAGCAGAACGTGATCCTTGTCGCAAATTTTGTATCTTTCTTTCAGCTACTCCTTCTCGATCGCTATCTCCAAATGCAGCAGTAAATCTTTCCATGAAAGCCTCTAGGTTATAGAGTATTGGAGAATCCTTCTCCAATAGCGGAGCAAACCAAGAGCGAGCATTTCCTGATAAAAGAGTACCTATGAAAGCAACTTGAGTAAATCCATCTGGATAACGAGAAGGATATAGGCGTAGATAAAGTCGTACTTGTTGCACAAAACCTCGGAAATTGGTTCTTGTTCCATCAAACTTGTCTGGCATACTTGCTTTTGGTTCTTTTGTACTAGGCCTTGAATTGTCTATTAGGGTCGTGGGTGATACATGTCTTGCTTCTCTTAATCGAACAAGCTCTTGTTGTAGGCCGTGAATTTCTCGTCTAGCTTCTTCAGTCATTGGATCAATTTGAGGCTCTTTACTTGGATTGCGAAGAAATGCGATCTCCTCCCGCACACTATTCATAAGAGCTTGCAGATCTGCAAGAGTTGCCACTCTATTCTCTATTTGTGGCGATGCACTATCCATGGCCTGATTTATTTCCATATTAAGGAGATAAATCGATTGAAATTTAGAAAAGAAAAAGTTGTTAAATCTTTGGAGAAGATGGTAACACTATCAATTACTAAAACTAATTTGGAGAAAAGAGAAAATAAAACACTAAAAAATCTCAGCTTTAGAGGAGGGTAATCCGCAACCTCTAAGAACGCTTTCAAGAAGAGGGGTAATCCACGCTCTATCAAGAAGGCAAGATTCTGAAATCGATGTTAATAGTCCTTTCTATTAGCTTTGCTAAAAAGAAGGAATTAATACCAATCCAAGGGAGACTAATTTGCAACTCTTAGAACGCTTAAGTATCTTTAAAGGAAGGAGTAGTCCACTCTCTGCCTTTGAAAAACTAAGCTCTGATATTGAAATTGAGAAAATATCAGTTTAGAGGAAAGTAATCCGCAACCTCTAAAGCGCTAGAATACCTTCAAGAAGAGGGGTGATCCGCTCTCAAGCAAGAAGGATCCAGCTCTGATATTAAGATGAAATCAGTCTCGACAAACTGTTACGGACACGGAAATACACACAATAAATCTAAACAAGAAGTTCAGAGAGAACATGCAAGAACTAGATTGATCAGATGAGTACACAAACAACACCAAGAGAGGTGAGCTAGAGCTCTAAGAAATGCGTTGTCGAGACTGAAGAACCCTTCAGCCTCGACTCCTATATATACTACTGGATAGGAAGCTTCTCGAGCTACTTCTGTGAACTAGGACGCTTCTCAAACAACTTCCACTAACTAGGAAGCTTCTCGAGCAGCTTCTTAGAATCTATTAGAATATACTAAGAATATTCTAAGAATCTTCTAGAACCTTCTAAAAGAATCTTTAAAGAATATTCTATAGAATCTTCAAGGAATCTTCTAGAAGTTTCTAATGTATGTCCGTGACATCACCTCTCTTTCTAGCTTCGAGGTCTCCGAGAAGCAATGTTGTCGCCGGTCAATACCATCGTAAAGAAATGAAGATTTGTCGCATGACGTCTGCAATGAACTCCAATTGTTGTTCACGAGGTAGGTGGTTCATTGGTCCTTGAAGCCAACGGTAGTGGCCTACGCCTTCCACTTCTGACCAAGCATGAACTTCCGTGTCTTCATTGTGAAATTGTCCTGCAAACACGCCTTCTGGTAGACCATTGAAAGCAGGCTCTACCTCGAATACAATCACCAGCGATCGGTTGCTTGGTATCCTTCGTCGTCGTCGTGGTACATGCGGTTCTTCATCTCGGGGTCGCCTTCGTGGGTTCGTTGGTTGAGATGACACGACTGGTATACTATCTATCTCTTGACTATCCATGACTGCAGACCAAACTATGACTACTTGAATAAAACTCTATTCTATCTTAGAGAAAATAACAACATCAACTATGAGTTTTAGGTAGTGTCCTCCCCTCCTTTTATACTCTTGTCTAAAGAAACTTGAGAAAAAAGCTATCATCGAGATGGCTTCGGTTTATCAGGATATCGTTGATGAAATTCCTGTACTTTTTGCGGCGCATTTGTAAGATTTTCGGCTGGCTCCCACGTTCGCTCATTAATATCGTAGCCGTACCAATGAACAAGATACTCCAACTTGCCCCACCTTCGTCGTGAATCTAACACCTTTTCGACCTCGTATTCCTCGTGGTTCTTAATTTCAATGCTAGGTGGCGGACTTTGCACTCTTCCAGGGAAAAATGATTCTCGATAAGGCTCCAATAAAGAGACATGAAAGACTGGATGTACCTTCATAACGGCTGGTAACTCCAGACGGTAAGCCACGGGATTGATTTGCTTTTGGACGACAAATGGTCCTAATCTGCGGTAGTCCAGCTTATCACACGGTCGTTTAGTCTTGATATTCCGTCGGAGAAGCCATACTTTATCTCCAATCTTGAAAGTAGGTGCCTCATTCCGGAATTTATCTGCGGTCCTCTTGTAAGATTCTTGGGCGGTCCGTAATTGAAGTTTCAACGTAGCTTGAAGTTCCGACAGCTGCTTCGCAAAGCCTTCTGCTGCCGGGTTGTTATTTGCTACTGGATTTAACAAATCGAGCTTTGGATGGTATCCATAATTGGCAAAAAACGGTGTTTGTTGAGTCGACGCATGAAGGGTGTTGTTGTAAGCAAACTCGGCAAACGGTAGATACTTGGTCCAATCGTCTTGCTGGTAGTTGATGGTGCAACGTAGATACTGCTCCAAGACTTGATTGACCCGTTCTGTCTGACCGTCGGTTTGAGGATGAAAAGCCGAAGAAAGCTTGATATCCACCTTCAATATCTCAAAAAGAGATCTCCAGAACTTGGAAACAAACTGAGTTCCTCGATCCGATACAATATCATCTGGCAAACCATGATAACGATATACATTATCAAGAAAGAATCTTGCTGTGTCCTCACTTGACGATGTCTTCTTGCAAGGAATAAAGTGCGCCATCTTTGTGAGCCGATCCACCACAACAAAGATGCTGTCGAACGAGTTTGAAGGCGGCAGGTCCGTAATGAAGTCCATGGAAACTGAAGACCATGGTCGATGCGGACTAGGCAATGGCTGTAGAAGTCCATAGGGGCGATGCCTAGGGTTCTTGGACCTTGAACAAATATCACAAGAGAGGACAAACTCCTTCACATCCTTCCACATTTGGGGCCACCAAAAGTCTCGCGAAATAAGCTCCAATGTCTTGTTGTATCCAAAATGACCTGCTGCTGGAAAGTCGTGGCGAGATTGGAGAACTCGAAGTCGTGTTGGTCCCTTTGGAATATACAGTCGCTCTTCAAAATACAAAAGATCTCCCTTTACCTTGAACTTGTCATTATCGGCACACTTCTTGATCTCAAGAGCTACAAAATCTTCAATTGTCGCAGTACGTACCTGGTTGAGGAAGTCCGCATCAATTGGTATGACAGCAGTGCAAATTCTAAAATGCTCCGATTTCAACAATGTAGCGCATTGTTGATCAAACGCTGCTTCTTCAGCTTTAGGCGCCATATACAATCTCCTCGATAATGCATCGGATAGTCCTTGTTGCTTTCCAGGCCGATAGGTGATAACAAAGTCAAATCGCGACAACGAAATATTCCACCGAGCTTGACGTCGATTCAGGACTCGAGCCGACATGAAGTACTCTAAATTCTTGTGATCCGTATATACGGTCACCGGATGCGCAGCGCCTTCGAGAAAGTGTCGCCACTCTTGGAAAGAATCCACTATAGCAAGGAGTTCCTTATCGTGGATTTCGTAGTTGATTTCAGCGGCAGAGAACTTCCGAGAATAAAACGCAACTGGATGGAGCTTACTGTCTTCGCCCATCTGTGAAAGTACGGCTCCCAAAGCAAAATCCGAAGCATCAGTTTCCAAATAGAAGGCCTTTGCAAAGTCAGGGTGTACCAAGATTGGAGCCGTAGTAAACGTCGTCTTAAGATCTTGGAATGCCTTTTCTGCTTGAGGTCCCCATTCGAGCTTGTCCTTACAAGTCAACCGAGTGAGTGGAGCAGCGACTCGAGAATAATTCTTGATGAAGATCCGATAGAAGTTAGCAAAGCCAAGAAAACATTGTACGTCTCTAACTGTCTTCGGAACCTCCCAGGATACAATTGCTTCCACCTTCTTGAGGTCCATCTTCAAGCCATCCGTAGTTGCAACGAACCCTAGAAATTCCATCTCCGTTTGGTGGAATAGACATTTTTCCAACTTCGCGTAGAGTCCTCGTTCTCGTAGTTTCTCAAGAACCAAACGAACATGCTTCTTGTGTTCTTCTTCGTTCTTCGAAAATATCAGAATGTCATCCAGATAGATGACAACAAAGTCGTCAAGGTGCTCCCGAAAAATGTCATTCATCATATGTTGGAAAACAGCCGGAGCATTGGTAAGGCCAAAAGGCATGACGTTATATTCAAAATGGCCATACCTTGTACGGAAAGCTGTCTTCCACTCGTCTCCTTCCTTGATTCGTACGAGGTTGTAAGCTCCCCTAAGATCAATTTTCGTAAAGATCTTTGCACGTCCGAGCTGCTCCAAGAGACCAGAAATCAAAGGTAACGGATAACGGTTTTTCTTAGTTATCTTATTGAGGCCTCGATAGTCCACGCACATTCGCAGAGAGCCATCCTTCTTTTTCACGAACAAAATCGGTGCCCCAGCTGACGACTTTGAGTGACGAATAAAATTCTTGGCTAGATTTTCGTCAATATACTTCCGCAATTCTGCCAACTCTATTTGCGATAAGTTGTAGATTGGGCCAAAAGATGGTTGCATTCCTTCATGAAGATCTATAGCACAGTCGTAGGGTCGATGTTCTGGTAGCATGTCAGCATTTTTCTTTTCAAAGACATCTTTGAATCCTTCATACTGCTTTGGAATAACGAAAGTTGGAGTCGCATTTTTACGAGTCGGAGTAGCAAAGATGACAAAAGGTGTATTTTGCTTGGCTTCCTTCATAAAAGCCCTTGCACCTATAAACAAAGGTTTGTTTCTAGACATTGTCTTGGTAGATTCCACCTTCAAGGAGTTTGTTGGAAATGTTACTTTTCGCAACTTCCAATCTATTAATGGATTATATCTATCAAGCCAAGATAGTCCCAAAATGACAGGACATGAAGGGGTCTTGATAACATTAAACACAATGTTGCTCTCATGGTTTTCAAGACGTATCTTCAACGGTTTAGTTTCATGGATAACATTGCCCGAAGACAATGGTCGTCCGTCTTTGACCTCTACATGGACAGGCTTTGGTTTCTTCACAAGAGGAATATTGTGAAGCTTGGTAAACTCTTCATCTATGAAGCAAGCAGATGCACCCGAGTCTAATAAAGCATTAACTTGAAGTTCTTGAATACCAAAATGTAAAGGTACCATAAAACAATCTGAAGGTTGAGCTGAGAGGAAGGGACCTGGTTTATTTTTGGATGTTGAGATGTCCAGCCGCACAGTCCCTATTGTGGCTGGGCGTCCTCGTTTTCCTGTATGCTTGTACTCCTCAGTCTTGTTGTTTGAGTCTTCTGTTTCTTCGAACAATTTGTAGCTTTATGGCCCGCCTCTCCACAATATAAGCACAAGTTTTGTTCAAACCGTCGCTTCTTTTCTTCAGCTGTGAGGGGCTTGAAACGTACCGCATCAATTTGCATAGGTTCAGGACCTGTGGAGTGATTTTCTGGACCTTTTGAAAATGCAGCAAATGCTCCTTCATTTCTCCAACCTGATCGTCTTTCTTGTCGTAATTCAAAAAGGCGGTTGTCACAAATAATTGCCTGAGATATAAGTTCTTCTAAAGTATCCACTTTAGGCATAGTGATCAACAAGTTTTTGACATCATCTCTCAGTCCATATCGAAATCGTGTCATAAACGCCTTATCGTTCCAATCAAGATCACATGTAAGTTGTTGGAATTCTGCAGCATAGATTGCAGCAGAACGTGATCCTTGTCGCAAATTTTGTATCTTTCTTTCAGCTACTCCTTCTCGATCGCTATCTCCAAATGCAGCAGTAAATCTTTCCATGAAAGCCTCTAGGTTATAGAGTATTGGAGAATCCTTCTCCAATAGCGGAGCAAACCAAGAGCGAGCATTTCCTGATAAAAGAGTACCTATGAAAGCAACTTGAGTAAATCCATCTGGATAACGAGAAGGATATAGGCGTAGATAAAGTCGTACTTGTTGCACAAAACCTCGGAAATTGGTTCTTGTTCCATCAAACTTGTCTGGCATACTTGCTTTTGGTTCTTTTGTACTAGGCCTTGAATTGTCTATTAGGGTCGTGGGTGATACATGTCTTGCTTCTCTTAATCGAACAAGCTCTTGTTGTAGGCCGTGAATTTCTCGTCTAGCTTCTTCAGTCATTGGATCAATTTGAGGCTCTTTACTTGGATTGCGAAGAAATGCGATCTCCTCCCGCACACTATTCATAAGAGCTTGCAGATCTGCAAGAGTTGCCACTCTATTCTCTATTTGTGGCGATGCACTATCCATGGCCTGATTTATTTCCATATTAAGGAGATAAATCGATTGAAATTTAGAAAAGAAAAAGTTGTTAAATCTTTGGAGAAGATGGTAACACTATCAATTACTAAAACTAATTTGGAGAAAAGAGAAAATAAAACACTAAAAAATCTCAGCTTTAGAGGAGGGTAATCCGCAACCTCTAAGAACGCTTTCAAGAAGAGGGGTAATCCACGCTCTATCAAGAAGGCAAGATTCTGAAATCGATGTTAATAGTCCTTTCTATTAGCTTTGCTAAAAAGAAGGAATTAATACCAATCCAAGGGAGACTAATTTGCAACTCTTAGAACGCTTAAGTATCTTTAAAGGAAGGAGTAGTCCACTCTCTGCCTTTGAAAAACTAAGCTCTGATATTGAAATTGAGAAAATATCAGTTTAGAGGAAAGTAATCCGCAACCTCTAAAGCGCTAGAATACCTTCAAGAAGAGGGGTGATCCGCTCTCAAGCAAGAAGGATCCAGCTCTGATATTAAGATGAAATCAGTCTCGACAAACTGTTACGGACACGGAAATACACACAATAAATCTAAACAAGAAGTTCAGAGAGAACATGCAAGAACTAGATTGATCAGATGAGTACACAAACAACACCAAGAGAGGTGAGCTAGAGCTCTAAGAAATGCGTTGTCGAGACTGAAGAACCCTTCAGCCTCGACTCCTATATATACTACTGGATAGGAAGCTTCTCGAGCTACTTCTGTGAACTAGGACGCTTCTCAAACAACTTCCACTAACTAGGAAGCTTCTCGAGCAGCTTCTTAGAATCTATTAGAATATACTAAGAATATTCTAAGAATCTTCTAGAACCTTCTAAAAGAATCTTTAAAGAATATTCTATAGAATCTTCAAGGAATCTTCTAGAAGTTTCTAATGTATGTCCGTGACATCACCTCTCTTTCTAGCTTCGAGGTCTCCGAGAAGCAATGTTGTCGCCGGTCAATACCATCGTAAAGAAATGAAGATTTGTCGCATGACGTCTGCAATGAACTCCAATTGTTGTTCACGAGGTAGGTGGTTCATTGGTCCTTGAAGCCAACGGTAGTGGCCTACGCCTTCCACTTCTGACCAAGCATGAACTTCCGTGTCTTCATTGTGAAATTGTCCTGCAAACACGCCTTCTGGTAGACCATTGAAAGCAGGCTCTACCTCGAATACAATCACCAGCGATCGGTTGCTTGGTATCCTTCGTCGTCGTCGTGGTACATGCGGTTCTTCATCTCGGGGTCGCCTTCGTGGGTTCGTTGGTTGAGATGACACGACTGGTATACTATCTATCTCTTGACTATCCATGACTGCAGACCAAACTATGACTACTTGAATAAAACTCTATTCTATCTTAGAGAAAATAACAACATCAACTATGAGTTTTAGGTAGTGTCCTCCCCTCCTTTTATACTCTTGTCTAAAGAAACTTGAGAAAAAAGCTATCATCGAGATGGCTTCGGTTTATCAGGATATCGTTGATGAAATTCCTGTACTTTTTGCGGCGCATTTGTAAGATTTTCGGCTGGCTCCCACGTTCGCTCATTAATATCGTAGCCGTACCAATGAACAAGATACTCCAACTTGCCCCACCTTCGTCGTGAATCTAACACCTTTTCGACCTCGTATTCCTCGTGGTTCTTAATTTCAATGCTAGGTGGCGGACTTTGCACTCTTCCAGGGAAAAATGATTCTCGATAAGGCTCCAATAAAGAGACATGAAAGACTGGATGTACCTTCATAACGGCTGGTAACTCCAGACGGTAAGCCACGGGATTGATTTGCTTTTGGACGACAAATGGTCCTAATCTGCGGTAGTCCAGCTTATCACACGGTCGTTTAGTCTTGATATTCCGTCGGAGAAGCCATACTTTATCTCCAATCTTGAAAGTAGGTGCCTCATTCCGGAATTTATCTGCGGTCCTCTTGTAAGATTCTTGGGCGGTCCGTAATTGAAGTTTCAACGTAGCTTGAAGTTCCGACAGCTGCTTCGCAAAGCCTTCTGCTGCCGGGTTGTTATTTGCTACTGGATTTAACAAATCGAGCTTTGGATGGTATCCATAATTGGCAAAAAACGGTGTTTGTTGAGTCGACGCATGAAGGGTGTTGTTGTAAGCAAACTCGGCAAACGGTAGATACTTGGTCCAATCGTCTTGCTGGTAGTTGATGGTGCAACGTAGATACTGCTCCAAGACTTGATTGACCCGTTCTGTCTGACCGTCGGTTTGAGGATGAAAAGCCGAAGAAAGCTTGATATCCACCTTCAATATCTCAAAAAGAGATCTCCAGAACTTGGAAACAAACTGAGTTCCTCGATCCGATACAATATCATCTGGCAAACCATGATAACGATATACATTATCAAGAAAGAATCTTGCTGTGTCCTCACTTGACGATGTCTTCTTGCAAGGAATAAAGTGCGCCATCTTTGTGAGCCGATCCACCACAACAAAGATGCTGTCGAACGAGTTTGAAGGCGGCAGGTCCGTAATGAAGTCCATGGAAACTGAAGACCATGGTCGATGCGGACTAGGCAATGGCTGTAGAAGTCCATAGGGGCGATGCCTAGGGTTCTTGGACCTTGAACAAATATCACAAGAGAGGACAAACTCCTTCACATCCTTCCACATTTGGGGCCACCAAAAGTCTCGCGAAATAAGCTCCAATGTCTTGTTGTATCCAAAATGACCTGCTGCTGGAAAGTCGTGGCGAGATTGGAGAACTCGAAGTCGTGTTGGTCCCTTTGGAATATACAGTCGCTCTTCAAAATACAAAAGATCTCCCTTTACCTTGAACTTGTCATTATCGGCACACTTCTTGATCTCAAGAGCTACAAAATCTTCAATTGTCGCAGTACGTACCTGGTTGAGGAAGTCCGCATCAATTGGTATGACAGCAGTGCAAATTCTAAAATGCTCCGATTTCAACAATGTAGCGCATTGTTGATCAAACGCTGCTTCTTCAGCTTTAGGCGCCATATACAATCTCCTCGATAATGCATCGGATAGTCCTTGTTGCTTTCCAGGCCGATAGGTGATAACAAAGTCAAATCGCGACAACGAAATATTCCACCGAGCTTGACGTCGATTCAGGACTCGAGCCGACATGAAGTACTCTAAATTCTTGTGATCCGTATATACGGTCACCGGATGCGCAGCGCCTTCGAGAAAGTGTCGCCACTCTTGGAAAGAATCCACTATAGCAAGGAGTTCCTTATCGTGGATTTCGTAGTTGATTTCAGCGGCAGAGAACTTCCGAGAATAAAACGCAACTGGATGGAGCTTACTGTCTTCGCCCATCTGTGAAAGTACGGCTCCCAAAGCAAAATCCGAAGCATCAGTTTCCAAATAGAAGGCCTTTGCAAAGTCAGGGTGTACCAAGATTGGAGCCGTAGTAAACGTCGTCTTAAGATCTTGGAATGCCTTTTCTGCTTGAGGTCCCCATTCGAGCTTGTCCTTACAAGTCAACCGAGTGAGTGGAGCAGCGACTCGAGAATAATTCTTGATGAAGATCCGATAGAAGTTAGCAAAGCCAAGAAAACATTGTACGTCTCTAACTGTCTTCGGAACCTCCCAGGATACAATTGCTTCCACCTTCTTGAGGTCCATCTTCAAGCCATCCGTAGTTGCAACGAACCCTAGAAATTCCATCTCCGTTTGGTGGAATAGACATTTTTCCAACTTCGCGTAGAGTCCTCGTTCTCGTAGTTTCTCAAGAACCAAACGAACATGCTTCTTGTGTTCTTCTTCGTTCTTCGAAAATATCAGAATGTCATCCAGATAGATGACAACAAAGTCGTCAAGGTGCTCCCGAAAAATGTCATTCATCATATGTTGGAAAACAGCCGGAGCATTGGTAAGGCCAAAAGGCATGACGTTATATTCAAAATGGCCATACCTTGTACGGAAAGCTGTCTTCCACTCGTCTCCTTCCTTGATTCGTACGAGGTTGTAAGCTCCCCTAAGATCAATTTTCGTAAAGATCTTTGCACGTCCGAGCTGCTCCAAGAGACCAGAAATCAAAGGTAACGGATAACGGTTTTTCTTAGTTATCTTATTGAGGCCTCGATAGTCCACGCACATTCGCAGAGAGCCATCCTTCTTTTTCACGAACAAAATCGGTGCCCCAGCTGACGACTTTGAGTGACGAATAAAATTCTTGGCTAGATTTTCGTCAATATACTTCCGCAATTCTGCCAACTCTATTTGCGATAAGTTGTAGATTGGGCCAAAAGATGGTTGCATTCCTTCATGAAGATCTATAGCACAGTCGTAGGGTCGATGTTCTGGTAGCATGTCAGCATTTTTCTTTTCAAAGACATCTTTGAATCCTTCATACTGCTTTGGAATAACGAAAGTTGGAGTCGCATTTTTACGAGTCGGAGTAGCAAAGATGACAAAAGGTGTATTTTGCTTGGCTTCCTTCATAAAAGCCCTTGCACCTATAAACAAAGGTTTGTTTCTAGACATTGTCTTGGTAGATTCCACCTTCAAGGAGTTTGTTGGAAATGTTACTTTTCGCAACTTCCAATCTATTAATGGATTATATCTATCAAGCCAAGATAGTCCCAAAATGACAGGACATGAAGGGGTCTTGATAACATTAAACACAATGTTGCTCTCATGGTTTTCAAGACGTATCTTCAACGGTTTAATTTCATGGATAACATTGCCCGAAGACAATGGTCGTCCGTCTTTGACCTCTACATGGACAGGCTTTGGTTTCTTCACAAGAGGAATATTGTGAAGCTTGGTAAACTCTTCATCTATGAAGCAAGCAGATGCACCCGAGTCTAATAAAGCATTAACTTGAAGTTCTTGAATACCAAAATGTAAAGGTACCATAAAACAATCTGAAGGTTGAGCTGAGAGGAAGGGACCTGGTTTATTTTTGGATGTTGAGATGTCCAGCCGCACAGTCCCTATTGTGGCTGGGCGTCCTCGTTTTCCTGTATGCTTGTACTCCTCAGTCTTGTTGTTTGAGTCTTCTGTTTCTTCGAACAATTTGTAGCTTTATGGCCCGCCTCTCCACAATATAAGCACAAGTTTTGTTCAAACCGTCGCTTCTTTTCTTCAGCTGTGAGGGGCTTGAAACGTACCGCATCAATTTGCATAGGTTCAGGACCTGTGGAGTGATTTTCTGGACCTTTTGAAAATGCAGCAAATGCTCCTTCATTTCTCCAACCTGATCGTCTTTCTTGTCGTAATTCAAAAAGGCGGTTGTCACAAATAATTGCCTGAGATATAAGTTCTTCTAAAGTATCCACTTTAGGCATAGTGATCAACAAGTTTTTGACATCATCTCTCAGTCCATATCGAAATCGTGTCATAAACGCCTTATCGTTCCAATCAAGATCACATGTAAGTTGTTGGAATTCTGCAGCATAGATTGCAGCAGAACGTGATCCTTGTCGCAAATTTTGTATCTTTCTTTCAGCTACTCCTTCTCGATCGCTATCTCCAAATGCAGCAGTAAATCTTTCCATGAAAGCCTCTAGGTTATAGAGTATTGGAGAATCCTTCTCCAATAGCGGAGCAAACCAAGAGCGAGCATTTCCTGATAAAAGAGTACCTATGAAAGCAACTTGAGTAAATCCATCTGGATAACGAGAAGGATATAGGCGTAGATAAAGTCGTACTTGTTGCACAAAACCTCGGAAATTGGTTCTTGTTCCATCAAACTTGTCTGGCATACTTGCTTTTGGTTCTTTTGTACTAGGCCTTGAATTGTCTATTAGGGTCGTGGGTGATACATGTCTTGCTTCTCTTAATCGAACAAGCTCTTGTTGTAGGCCGTGAATTTCTCGTCTAGCTTCTTCAGTCATTGGATCAATTTGAGGCTCTTTACTTGGATTGCGAAGAAATGCGATCTCCTCCCGCACACTATTCATAAGAGCTTGCAGATCTGCAAGAGTTGCCACTCTATTCTCTATTTGTGGCGATGCACTATCCATGGCCTGATTTATTTCCATATTAAGGAGATAAATCGATTGAAATTTAGAAAAGAAAAAGTTGTTAAATCTTTGGAGAAGATGGTAACACTATCAATTACTAAAACTAATTTGGAGAAAAGAGAAAATAAAACACTAAAAAATCTCAGCTTTAGAGGAGGGTAATTTGCAACCTCTAAGAACGCTTTCAAGAAGAGGGGTAATCCACGCTCTATCAAGAAGGCAAGATTCTGAAATCGATGTTAATAGTCCTTTCTATTAGCTTTGCTAAAAAGAAGGAATTAATACCAATCCAAGGGAGACTAATTTGCAACTCTTAGAACGCTTAAGTATCTTTAAAGGAAGGAGTAGTCCACTCTCTGCCTTTGAAAAACTAAGCTCTGATATTGAAATTGAGAAAATATCAGTTTAGAGGAAAGTAATCCGCAACCTCTAAAGCGCTAGAATACCTTCAAGAAGAGGGGTGATCCGCTCTCAAGCAAGAAGGATCCAGCTCTGATATTAAGATGAAATCAGTCTCGACAAACTGTTACGGACACGGAAATACACACAATAAATCTAAACAAGAAGTTCAGAGAGAACATGCAAGAACTAGATTGATCAGATGAGTACACAAACAACACCAAGAGAGGTGAGCTAGAGCTCTAAGAAATGCGTTGTCGAGACTGAAGAACCCTTCAGCCTCGACTCCTATATATACTACTGGATAGGAAGCTTCTCGAGCTACTTCTGTGAACTAGGACGCTTCTCAAACAACTTCCACTAACTAGGAAGCTTCTCGAGCAGCTTCTTAGAATCTATTAGAATATACTAAGAATATTCTAAGAATCTTCTAGAACCTTCTAAAAGAATCTTTAAAGAATATTCTATAGAATCTTCAAGGAATCTTCTAGAAGTTTCTAATGTATGTCCGTGACATCACCTCTCTTTCTAGCTTCGAGGTCTCCGAGAAGCAATGTTGTCGCCGGTCAATACCATCGTAAAGAAATGAAGATTTGTCGCATGACGTCTGCAATGAACTCCAATTGTTGTTCACGAGGTAGGTGGTTCATTGGTCCTTGAAGCCAACGGTAGTGGCCTACGCCTTCCACTTCTGACCAAGCATGAACTTCCGTGTCTTCATTGTGAAATTGTCCTGCAAACACGCCTTCTGGTAGACCATTGAAAGCAGGCTCTACCTCGAATACAATCACCAGCGATCGGTTGCTTGGTATCCTTCGTCGTCGTCGTGGTACATGCGGTTCTTCATCTCGGGGTCGCCTTCGTGGGTTCGTTGGTTGAGATGACACGACTGGTATACTATCTATCTCTTGACTATCCATGACTGCAGACCAAACTATGACTACTTGAATAAAACTCTATTCTATCTTAGAGAAAATAACAACATCAACTATGAGTTTTAGGTAGTGTCCTCCCCTCCTTTTATACTCTTGTCTAAAGAAACTTGAGAAAAAAGCTATCATCGAGATGGCTTCGGTTTATCAGGATATCGTTGATGAAATTCCTGTACTTTTTGCGGCGCATTTGTAAGATTTTCGGCTGGCTCCCACGTTCGCTCATTAATATCGTAGCCGTACCAATGAACAAGATACTCCAACTTGCCCCACCTTCGTCGTGAATCTAACACCTTTTCGACCTCGTATTCCTCGTGGTTCTTAATTTCAATGCTAGGTGGCGGACTTTGCACTCTTCCAGGGAAAAATGATTCTCGATAAGGCTCCAATAAAGAGACATGAAAGACTGGATGTACCTTCATAACGGCTGGTAACTCCAGACGGTAAGCCACGGGATTGATTTGCTTTTGGACGACAAATGGTCCTAATCTGCGGTAGTCCAGCTTATCACACGGTCGTTTAGTCTTGATATTCCGTCGGAGAAGCCATACTTTATCTCCAATCTTGAAAGTAGGTGCCTCATTCCGGAATTTATCTGCGGTCCTCTTGTAAGATTCTTGGGCGGTCCGTAATTGAAGTTTCAACGTAGCTTGAAGTTCCGACAGCTGCTTCGCAAAGCCTTCTGCTGCCGGGTTGTTATTTGCTACTGGATTTAACAAATCGAGCTTTGGATGGTATCCATAATTGGCAAAAAACGGTGTTTGTTGAGTCGACGCATGAAGGGTGTTGTTGTAAGCAAACTCGGCAAACGGTAGATACTTGGTCCAATCGTCTTGCTGGTAGTTGATGGTGCAACGTAGATACTGCTCCAAGACTTGATTGACCCGTTCTGTCTGACCGTCGGTTTGAGGATGAAAAGCCGAAGAAAGCTTGATATCCACCTTCAATATCTCAAAAAGAGATCTCCAGAACTTGGAAACAAACTGAGTTCCTCGATCCGATACAATATCATCTGGCAAACCATGATAACGATATACATTATCAAGAAAGAATCTTGCTGTGTCCTCACTTGACGATGTCTTCTTGCAAGGAATAAAGTGCGCCATCTTTGTGAGCCGATCCACCACAACAAAGATGCTGTCGAACGAGTTTGAAGGCGGCAGGTCCGTAATGAAGTCCATGGAAACTGAAGACCATGGTCGATGCGGACTAGGCAATGGCTGTAGAAGTCCATAGGGGCGATGCCTAGGGTTCTTGGACCTTGAACAAATATCACAAGAGAGGACAAACTCCTTCACATCCTTCCACATTTGGGGCCACCAAAAGTCTCGCGAAATAAGCTCCAATGTCTTGTTGTATCCAAAATGACCTGCTGCTGGAAAGTCGTGGCGAGATTGGAGAACTCGAAGTCGTGTTGGTCCCTTTGGAATATACAGTCGCTCTTCAAAATACAAAAGATCTCCCTTTACCTTGAACTTGTCATTATCGGCACACTTCTTGATCTCAAGAGCTACAAAATCTTCAATTGTCGCAGTACGTACCTGGTTGAGGAAGTCCGCATCAATTGGTATGACAGCAGTGCAAATTCTAAAATGCTCCGATTTCAACAATGTAGCGCATTGTTGATCAAACGCTGCTTCTTCAGCTTTAGGCGCCATATACAATCTCCTCGATAATGCATCGGATAGTCCTTGTTGCTTTCCAGGCCGATAGGTGATAACAAAGTCAAATCGCGACAACGAAATATTCCACCGAGCTTGACGTCGATTCAGGACTCGAGCCGACATGAAGTACTCTAAATTCTTGTGATCCGTATATACGGTCACCGGATGCGCAGCGCCTTCGAGAAAGTGTCGCCACTCTTGGAAAGAATCCACTATAGCAAGGAGTTCCTTATCGTGGATTTCGTAGTTGATTTCAGCGGCAGAGAACTTCCGAGAATAAAACGCAACTGGATGGAGCTTACTGTCTTCGCCCATCTGTGAAAGTACGGCTCCCAAAGCAAAATCCGAAGCATCAGTTTCCAAATAGAAGGCCTTTGCAAAGTCAGGGTGTACCAAGATTGGAGCCGTAGTAAACGTCGTCTTAAGATCTTGGAATGCCTTTTCTGCTTGAGGTCCCCATTCGAGCTTGTCCTTACAAGTCAACCGAGTGAGTGGAGCAGCGACTCGAGAATAATTCTTGATGAAGATCCGATAGAAGTTAGCAAAGCCAAGAAAACATTGTACGTCTCTAACTGTCTTCGGAACCTCCCAGGATACAATTGCTTCCACCTTCTTGAGGTCCATCTTCAAGCCATCCGTAGTTGCAACGAACCCTAGAAATTCCATCTCCGTTTGGTGGAATAGACATTTTTCCAACTTCGCGTAGAGTCCTCGTTCTCGTAGTTTCTCAAGAACCAAACGAACATGCTTCTTGTGTTCTTCTTCGTTCTTCGAAAATATCAGAATGTCATCCAGATAGATGACAACAAAGTCGTCAAGGTGCTCCCGAAAAATGTCATTCATCATATGTTGGAAAACAGCCGGAGCATTGGTAAGGCCAAAAGGCATGACGTTATATTCAAAATGGCCATACCTTGTACGGAAAGCTGTCTTCCACTCGTCTCCTTCCTTGATTCGTACGAGGTTGTAAGCTCCCCTAAGATCAATTTTCGTAAAGATCTTTGCACGTCCGAGCTGCTCCAAGAGACCAGAAATCAAAGGTAACGGATAACGGTTTTTCTTAGTTATCTTATTGAGGCCTCGATAGTCCACGCACATTCGCAGAGAGCCATCCTTCTTTTTCACGAACAAAATCGGTGCCCCAGCTGACGACTTTGAGTGACGAATAAAATTCTTGGCTAGATTTTCGTCAATATACTTCCGCAATTCTGCCAACTCTATTTGCGATAAGTTGTAGATTGGGCCAAAAGATGGTTGCATTCCTTCATGAAGATCTATAGCACAGTCGTAGGGTCGATGTTCTGGTAGCATGTCAGCATTTTTCTTTTCAAAGACATCTTTGAATCCTTCATACTGCTTTGGAATAACGAAAGTTGGAGTCGCATTTTTACGAGTCGGAGTAGCAAAGATGACAAAAGGTGTATTTTGCTTGGCTTCCTTCATAAAAGCCCTTGCACCTATAAACAAAGGTTTGTTTCTAGACATTGTCTTGGTAGATTCCACCTTCAAGGAGTTTGTTGGAAATGTTACTTTTCGCAACTTCCAATCTATTAATGGATTATATCTATCAAGCCAAGATAGTCCCAAAATGACAGGACATGAAGGGGTCTTGATAACATTAAACACAATGTTGCTCTCATGGTTTTCAAGACGTATCTTCAACGGTTTAGTTTCATGGATAACATTGCCCGAAGACAATGGTCGTCCGTCTTTGACCTCTACATGGACAGGCTTTGGTTTCTTCACAAGAGGAATATTGTGAAGCTTGGTAAACTCTTCATCTATGAAGCAAGCAGATGCACCCGAGTCTAATAAAGCATTAACTTGAAGTTCTTGAATACCAAAATGTAAAGGTACCATAAAACAATCTGAAGGTTGAGCTGAGAGGAAGGGACCTGGTTTATTTTTGGATGTTGAGATGTCCAGCCGCACAGTCCCTATTGTGGCTGGGCGTCCTCGTTTTCCTGTATGCTTGTACTCCTCAGTCTTGTTGTTTGAGTCTTCTGTTTCTTCGAACAATTTGTAGCTTTATGGCCCGCCTCTCCACAATATAAGCACAAGTTTTGTTCAAACCGTCGCTTCTTTTCTTCAGCTGTGAGGGGCTTGAAACGTACCGCATCAATTTGCATAGGTTCAGGACCTGTGGAGTGATTTTCTGGACCTTTTGAAAATGCAGCAAATGCTCCTTCATTTCTCCAACCTGATCGTCTTTCTTGTCGTAATTCAAAAAGGCGGTTGTCACAAATAATTGCCTGAGATATAAGTTCTTCTAAAGTATCCACTTTAGGCATAGTGATCAACAAGTTTTTGACATCATCTCTCAGTCCATATCGAAATCGTGTCATAAACGCCTTATCGTTCCAATCAAGATCACATGTAAGTTGTTGGAATTCTGCAGCATAGATTGCAGCAGAACGTGATCCTTGTCGCAAATTTTGTATCTTTCTTTCAGCTACTCCTTCTCGATCGCTATCTCCAAATGCAGCAGTAAATCTTTCCATGAAAGCCTCTAGGTTATAGAGTATTGGAGAATCCTTCTCCAATAGCGGAGCAAACCAAGAGCGAGCATTTCCTGATAAAAGAGTACCTATGAAAGCAACTTGAGTAAATCCATCTGGATAACGAGAAGGATATAGGCGTAGATAAAGTCGTACTTGTTGCACAAAACCTCGGAAATTGGTTCTTGTTCCATCAAACTTGTCTGGCATACTTGCTTTTGGTTCTTTTGTACTAGGCCTTGAATTGTCTATTAGGGTCGTGGGTGATACATGTCTTGCTTCTCTTAATCGAACAAGCTCTTGTTGTAGGCCGTGAATTTCTCGTCTAGCTTCTTCAGTCATTGGATCAATTTGAGGCTCTTTACTTGGATTGCGAAGAAATGCGATCTCCTCCCGCACACTATTCATAAGAGCTTGCAGATCTGCAAGAGTTGCCACTCTATTCTCTATTTGTGGCGATGCACTATCCATGGCCTGATTTATTTCCATATTAAGGAGATAAATCGATTGAAATTTAGAAAAGAAAAAGTTGTTAAATCTTTGGAGAAGATGGTAACACTATCAATTACTAAAACTAATTTGGAGAAAAGAGAAAATAAAACACTAAAAAATCTCAGCTTTAGAGGAGGGTAATCCGCAACCTCTAAGAACGCTTTCAAGAAGAGGGGTAATCCACGCTCTATCAAGAAGGCAAGATTCTGAAATCGATGTTAATAGTCCTTTCTATTAGCTTTGCTAAAAAGAAGGAATTAATACCAATCCAAGGGAGACTAATTTGCAACTCTTAGAACGCTTAAGTATCTTTAAAGGAAGGAGTAGTCCACTCTCTGCCTTTGAAAAACTAAGCTCTGATATTGAAATTGAGAAAATATCAGTTTAGAGGAAAGTAATCCGCAACCTCTAAAGCGCTAGAATACCTTCAAGAAGAGGGGTGATCCGCTCTCAAGCAAGAAGGATCCAGCTCTGATATTAAGATGAAATCAGTCTCGACAAACTGTTACGGACACGGAAATACACACAATAAATCTAAACAAGAAGTTCAGAGAGAACATGCAAGAACTAGATTGATCAGATGAGTACACAAACAACACCAAGAGAGGTGAGCTAGAGCTCTAAGAAATGCGTTGTCGAGACTGAAGAACCCTTCAGCCTCGACTCCTATATATACTACTGGATAGGAAGCTTCTCGAGCTACTTCTGTGAACTAGGACGCTTCTCAAACAACTTCCACTAACTAGGAAGCTTCTCGAGCAGTTTCTTAGAATCTATTAGAATATACTAAGAATATTCTAAGAATCTTCTAGAACCTTCTAAACGAATCTTTAAAGAATATTCTATAGAATCTTCAAGGAATCTTCTAGAAGTTTCTAATGTATGTCCGTGACACTAACTTCAAAATTCATTTTCTTTCAAATCACAATTGAGTTTTTCTTCAAACTTCCATAGTAATGTGTTATATGTTGCATTGATACTCATGGTATGGTTGTTTGAATGGAAAAGTTTCAAATCAATGCTCAGTTTTGTTCGTCACTGCACTTTCTTTATAAATTTTGCATATACTTATTGGAATATCACGAAACAAAACTTTGTATATATAGAGAGTATAGATTATAGAAGTCACAATAAAGATCTCAAAATATAATTAAAAAAACATGAGACCTCCAAAGCCTCCCAAAATTGCCAAAAGTCTATTTTGGCTATTTTTGTCATTTAGGAATTAGCTTCTAATGCCTTGGTGATCAAATTTGGTCATTCCAATTTTTCAAGGCTAAAATAGTTGTCTAGACTTAATTTGTTCAACCATTTAATTTTTGATTTGGCAAAGGCGTATAAATTTCATTTTTAGAAAGTACCATATAAATGAGGGTTGTAGATGATGGTATTTAGCCAAAAGTGTACAACATTGAATGAAAAGTGTAAAACATTGAGTTTCAAAATTTATACAAAAATATTGGTGATGGCAATCATAGATCTAACCGTATGGATAGATTCTAAAATTCATAATGTACAACTTTTATTCACACATCAAGTTCAAAATATCCCTCTTAGTTGCATTTTATAATGCATCTTTGCAATTCTTCAAATTTGGAAAGGTCTGTGGGCATGTAGGGGTTAATGGATATCTTTTAGACTTTGGTGTGGGATTTTGGATGTAAAAAATCTTAGTTTGAATGTCCACACGCCCGTTAAAACCTTTAGCGCGTCAACGTCTACTATGTGAACGACGCACATATTGAAATTGCTAGATTCTCATCCAAATTGGACAGTTTTCATCCACCAAAATTTCTCTTGGATCTTGAGCAAGTCGACTATCCTTTGTACAATTTGGATCTTCAAAATAAGTTATTATGATTTTTAGAAAAACAACAGAATTGGTTTATGTGAAGTTCCATTCTTAGTTCAAAAAGTGGGACCTTAAATATGATGTTCCAAAATAAGTCGAATCGAATAATGGAAACCATACCATCTTGTAGTGCATGTTATTCCAATTTCATTACCATATTTTAAATTTTTTTGGTGCTACTTTGGGATTTTAAATTGAATTTCAAGAGAAAATCTTGCAAAATTAATTTCAAAATATTAAATAAAAACAAAATAAATCCAACCGTACAAATGTGATCTTCACATTGACATTTACAACTCTGCTTTGACTATCGACCCCATTTTTGGTTTTCATTAAACATTTTATAACGCTTATTTGAAAACAGTGTTGAATCGGGACGTTAGAGGGTTAAATTAAGATTTCCAGTAATTGCAAATAAGGACACGTAGTGTTATGGGTTACATTTTTGTTCAATGTGAGAAGCCCTAGTGGCATTGTTGGAATTTTTGACAGCACCTTTAATAAATTATATAGATGGAAACTCCGGTTCTCTTTCGAGGCCGGGATGAGTAATGTGTATGTTCGGCTTGACTATGAGTTGGTTCACACTTCTTGCAGGCAAGCGCACGAAGTGTCGAAAATAGTATGAATAGTGCATGTTTCATACCATTCTTGGCACTTCTTGCCTAGCCAATGCCCACCAGACAAAGGGCCATTGGTGCAAGACTACTCTCCCTTTTGAGAATAAACATTCTATAAATTCTATATAGTGTTAAAAAAATACGATTCCACTTGCTATGGGTTTTTGTTGAAATTTTCCACATTCATCACTTTTTGAGCCTTCATTACAATTTCAAAGGTAATTGTGGCACAAACAACCACAGGAGTTGGTCACTCACGTTTCCATGCACACCACTGTTTCTCAAATGCAACAGATTACAGCAAAGGTTGATGATGAGAAAGCCCATTGTCCCACACTGCCGATAAGAACAATACACTGTCAACCCTATCCTAAAGGTGACACGGATATGCCCTGCGGCAGGTCCGTTCCGTTCCCTCCCAGGAACTGGGAACCAGCTCCCCCCATAATAGAAACTCCATGGGAACGTCCAGGGAACTTCGTCAAGGGAACCTGCTCTCAAAGTCAAGCAGTCTACCAATTCTACAGTGACGGACGTTCCCGTCTTGACTGGCAGGAAGCCAGGAATCCTCGTCACTCACGCTTTCACTGACAAGGCCAGGCCACTGGGCAGAACACAACTGATGGGCTTTTTACAATTAAAACTCTTCTGTTCCATTTCAAACTGGAGGTTTTCGGTGTCGACAAACCGGCAATGTTTACAAAACTCCGTGTTTTGTACTGATGGAAAGATCGTGTTTTAGCAATGAACATTGCATGTTCCCTTTGTCCGGTGGGCATTGGGTCATTGACATTACAAACGGACACTTTCTTCACGTTGGCCTCCAAAGAGGACCGGAGTTTCCATTTATCTGAATGCCGCATGTAAGGTTGACTATTTTTGAATTGCCTATTGAAGATGTTGTACTTGGAATTTTTATAATACTGAAGTGAGATTAGTTTTGGTCGATAAACATAAAAGATTCATGAATAAAAGAGATTTGTTTTATTTTCTCAATTTACCCTAAGGGACCAAGAAGGCCTCGTGTTTTTAAGCAGTTTTGAGTAAGCCTTATTTGAAATTTCTTTTGTTCAAATTCATTTGTTTTTTGACCAACATATTATGTGTTGTTCCTTTGGTTCCAGTGAGATAAAAATTTGGTCCCATCTGAAAAATATTTTTCACAATATGATCAATTGAGTTTGCCATTTTATGTTCATAAATCCTTGGTTGTTTAGGGGTTAAAATGAAATTTATATGAAAGTGAAAAGTTAGTCATATCCCACTTGTGACATATAGGTGGTGAATTTTTCAACACAAATATTATGAATTACATCCTAGACGTCCCAATTCCGCCTATTTATAGAAGCCTCTCATTGGATGACAAGTGGTTGGATTTTAGGTTCCTTGGAGATTACATGTTGTCAAATTTAGGTTTCTTGAGTGACGGTTTGTTGAGAGCACCCACTAGACCAAAATGGATAGTGTGTGGTTACGAACAACATTTTTTTTCTTTGGAGAACAATAACCCCTTGATTGTCCAAAATATTTGGAGGGACGTGTCTCAGGAGTGCAAATCTAAAAGAAAAAAAAAACGATATAAAGTAGCTTGACCCAATACCACCCACTGACCCAATTCCGTTCAAATGTAGGCATAACAATGATTTTAAAGATAGAATGTAAGGCTACAATACATGCATTATTGTTTGATCACTTGGAAGTTTAGGCATGTATTACTTGCTTAGATTCTCATTTTCGAATCAATGAGTGCTCTACATTTGAGCGGAACTGGGTCAAGGGGTGATATTGGGTACGGCTACCTTATTGCCCAAACAAAAACCTATTTACGAGCCATTCCACCATAACATAATAGAGCAATTCATGAAGTCCCTTTTCTATAATTTGCAAGTTACCTACATCGAGGGTCATTGTCTTCATGAGCATGAATGTGAGCATGGGTAATGTTAACTTTCAACAAGTGAATTACCATGGGGACTTACAAAAAAGGGAGAACTAAAGTTCCAGGCATGGCTCTTGAAAGGAGAACCACATTTTTTGCCAGTGGTACGACTTGTTGTAGAAGGTGAAAATTGGATCTCATTAAAAGATGCTCATTTGATCCAGTTCCAGAAGGGGAACATCCTGAACTGCACTATTATGTTATGACCCTACTCATAACTCATTTTCAAGTGTCGCCTCGTTTACAAAAAATACATTTTCCCTTCATCCGTTTGAGGCCGGCTGAGTGTTTTATGGTCATCAGTGTGAATGCCCTGACCCCACTTGACTTGTTGAATCCAAACTCTCCACGAGTCCAGCCATGTGGGAGTGTGGGACACGCTTTTTATCAAATTCCACCCACTCAGTGAATCTGAGGTCCTCACAGCGTCGAGTCGCCACACAACCAATATCATCCGGATGTGAATTATTACATGGGATCGCTCACACCAAGCTGATCAGAAGCCTTAAAGCTCCCCAGCTTCATTGTTGATCTTGTCGAATCATTCTGATCACTGTGCAGACTTTGTCATCGCACAGTCCGGGCCTCACTCACTGTTGAATCGTTCTGAGTGTAGTACGTTAATACACACACACTAACAGACCACTGTTTCTCTCTTTCTTCAGTGTCGACATAGCAGGTACAGCCACGAGTTTGTTGTAGAGCCTCTTGGCGATGGTGGTGAAATGACTTGAGAGGGATTGATCAGCGAAGCTTTTGGAAGTTTTTTTTTGCGTGAGTGATCGTTTCGGACTTCAATGGCGTGGAACTTGCGGATAGGAAGAATTGCGCGTTTCATCGTGGCGGTGGCAGTGCTGTCGGGTTTCTTCTTGTGCTGCACCGTCGCCGACAATTCGCCCTGGTACGTCGACGTCGGGTTGAGACGCGACGCGGACGCGCTACTCGCGTTCAAGGAGGGCGTGGAGGATCCCAACGGCGTGCTGGGAGCCTGGAATTACCTCCAGAGCCCGTGTGCATGGCCCGGCGTGGAGTGCTCGTCCTCCGCGCGCGTGGTAGGCGTTTCGCTTCAGTCTGCCATGCTCAAAGGCGCCATCTCTTTCAAGCTCGGGGACCTCTCTGAGCTTGAGATTCTCAACTTGTCGGACAACGAGCTTTCGGATACCATCCCGGAGCAGCTTTGCAATTGCCGACGCTTAGTCTCCCTTGATCTGCGGCGCAACAGCTTAGTTGGGCCCATCCCTCCGGGCATCCTCTCGCTCTTACCCAATTTGGTGGAGTTTCTGGCTTCCGAGAACAAACTTTCTGGCTCCCTTGACCGCTTGATTGAGCAGCGATTGGCACCTGAAAATGCCCCGTGTGCGTCTCTGAAGCTCTTGGAGTTCTCATCGAATCTTCTGACGGGCGCGTTGCCGGGGAGCCTGAGCTCGTGCTACGAGCTCGTAGAGCTTCATCTCGCGTCAAACTATCTTGTCGGCGGCGTGCCGACTGAGTACGGGGAGCTCAAGAACTTGCAGACGCTGCAAGTGGAGAGCAACATTTTGGATCAACCCTTACCGGAGAGCCTCAAGGGATGTGTGAAGCTGCGGACGCTGAAGGTGGCGGATAATTTCGTTCCAGGGGAGATTCCGTCGGAGTACGCGCAACTTCGGGAGCTTCGGGATTTTGATGTGGCGAGGAATCGATTGGTGGGGCGCATCCCGCAGAAGGGGAGGTGGGTCCGTCGCGCGTCGTCGTTTCGAGGCAACGACGGCTTGTGCGGGTCGCCATTGCCGCCGTGCAAAGACGAGCCGCGCCAGGGTCTGGCGGTGACGTTGGGAGCCTGGTTCTGGGATCCTAGTTCTTCCCAGCAGACGCCATCGCTGCGAAGGTCGCTGATCACGCGGTCGTCGTCGCGACGGCGCAGCGCGGACGCGCGATGGGGGCTCGGGATCGCGGCTGGGGTCGTGACGGGCGCGGTCGCCGCCACGCTGCTCGCGCTCCTTACGCGAGTGGCGCTGGGCTTGTACTCCCCGAGGGGTGATCTCACAAAGCCCATCATCTTCAACAAGAAGATCACGCCCCAAATGCTGGCGTTTCTTGAGAAAGACGACGCGTTGGCCGGGTGTCGTCTGCTCGGTCAGGGCGGCAACGGGAAGGTCTACCAGGTCCAACTGGAGGACGATCTCGTGGTGGCGATCAAGTGCGTGAGCAACGCGACCCACGATCCCGAGAGCGGGGAGACGTTCGACGCGAAGCAGATTCGCGCGGAGCTGGAAACCCTGGGGTTCATCCGCCACCGCAACTTGGTGCAGCTGCTGGCGTACATTTTCAAATCCGACTCGCACTTGCTGGTGTACGAGTTCATGCCGGGCGGGAGTTTGCAGGACGCGCTCGAGCAGATGGCCGCCGGAAATTTGACGCTCTCGTGGCCGGAACGGCATCGAATCTTGTGCGGCGTCGCGCAAGGGTTGGCGTATCTGCACAACGAGTCCCTCGGGAGCTCGATCGTGCACCGTGACTTGAAACCCGCCAACATCCTACTGGACGAAAATTACGAGGCGAAGTTGGGCGACTTCGGCTTGGCCGCCATCGTCCCGCTCAAGGCCACCCACGCCACCACCAACGTCTTGGCCGGCACCATCGGTTTCATTGCACCGGAGTATCACCAAACCATGAGGTAATTAAACTCAAATTGCAGTTTCATATGGCGACTTGCTCCCTTCTGCTTGTATTTTTGCATTGACACATGCAATGTTCTTGGCCCCATCTGAATTATGATTTTTACAATTGAATCGATCCATGAATCATCGGTCGTAACCTCAATCATCTCGATTGTACTAGATAGAGTAATCCATGGCTCTGCTACGACATGTAGCAGGTGCATGCTATCTCCGAGTCAAGCATGCACCCACTGCACGACATGGCAAGTCCATGGAGTACTCAATCTAGCATAGCCTACGACACCTGTCACACATTAGTAGTGTCTTATTTTGAGGAGTACACTATGGATAGTTGAGAATAGAAAGAGATGAGGAGGAGTTCTCTACAAAGATTTGGAATACACTACGAAGATTGTGTGCATAGGAAAATAAATTACAGGTTGTAACTGTTCTGCTTAGAACCAATCTGAAGCTGCCGCAGCTGGTCCTGATTTCCTGGAGTAGGCTATGCGTGGAGAATGGAAGCAGTTGGCTGACAGTTGGTTTTGTGCTTGAGCAGATACTCGCAAAAGAGCGACGTCTTCAGCTATGGCGTGGTGATGGCGCAGCTTGTGACGGCTCGGAATCCCACGGACAATTTCGTCGTGGAGAACGGGGGTAGCATAGGTCTGTGGCTGTCGAAAGCGCTGCAGGAAAACAACGGGGTGGATGCCATCGACCCTGCCTTGCAAGGCTCGGGGTACGAGTCGGAGATTCTTCTGGCCATGAAGATCGCCGTGTTCTGCACAAATCTGGACCCGCAACAACGTCCCAAAAGCACGGAAGTCCTCAAAATGCTCTTGCAGATCCGGAACCCGGAGCCCGTGTTTGATGCTCATAACCTCAGTGTGGACAGCGCCGACAGTGACACTCCCATCATGTCGGTATCCAGTGGGCCGCTCAGATTTGCAGGTTCAGAATCGACTACCATGACCAGCAGCTATTAGAGCCTGATTTCATGTGAGACCCGTCCTCGCCCGCATTTCCAGTTCATCATCCTGCATTTCCTTATCATAAGAAGTTCGATTCACTGAGCTTTAGAGATGAAGAATGAGAGACAAAGAAGTTTGCATTCTCCATTTTTTGTGCCAATACAATGGGGATGAAATGCAAGGGAATCGGGATGAAGGAAGGAGTTCAATGAATTTTATTGACTCCCAGTCGATTAGCTGCTTGAGCTGTACTTTAAGTGTAGAGAAATTTTTCTCCCCTAGGGATGGGTATGCTAGAGTAGGAACTAGGAAGGTATGAAAGGTGCACCAAAATGTGCATCTACTGTGGAGACTGCTAATGAGGAAGAAGTTATTTTTACTTCAAAAAGCTACACATACATAAGAAATCTGCAAAATCTGAAAAAATCTCATATGATTTGAAGATTTTTGCGACACACAACATACTTCTGGTCCAGTGTATTTTTGCACATTTTGGTAACGCAACAAATGGTGGATTGTCTTTGATACTTTGTGCAGAGATTTGCCTGTATTTTGACCACATTGTTTTTCAGAGCTTTAAGTTAGTCTAAGGTTAGGCACTCTTGTAATTTTTTTGTGATCAAACGAAACACTGCATTGGCCATTGGCGGCCATAGTCGGTAGATTACAGTCGTCCCATTCTATTATGACATGTTTGGGAAGCCCTGACTTCAAGGTGGCAGGCATGGATTAGTCACAAAAATGACTTGTCACATGTGTATTGCTTGAAAACAATAATATCTTCATATTATGGAGGGTAGATTATACTCCGTATTGCTTTCATTGCCTTAATGTCCCATGGTCACTTTGCACTTCAATAGAAATCAATAGAATCTAACATGTTTTTTACAATTTTTGGATGCTTACTCAAATATCTGACATATCATTCAGTGTTGTAGCTAGTGTGTGATTTGTCTTTCCATCCTTTCACGAGTTGGGGTCTTCATGCATGAAAGAGATGAATGTATAACACATGGGTTCTCCACCTCCCTCCTTGTTGCTACCATACACACATGCCGGTCACACAAGTTTCCACCTGTCAGGAAAGAAGAGTAGATATTGATGGGCTATGGATGATGATGAATATACTTGTCATTATCCTTGGAGACAAGGCAAAGGTAGCACTAGCTACTAAATGTCATGGAAGAATTTCAAAGTATGTTCACCGGTTTTTTCTACGATTTCATTGCCTACTTTATACATGATCTAAATGAAAAATTAATGAAAGCAAGCAAGAGACTTATATTTGAAGTAGTAATTGTTGAAAATTGAAAAATAATTATTGCAAGTATACAAAAATATGAATTTGCCATAACTATATTGTGTCTGCATTGCAAATTTTCTCAAGCATTTTTCATTAGCATGTACTGTACATCTACTGAGTATAAAGGTTTTATAATAACTAACGTATAATAAGGTATCTGAAAGACATCCCATGCTATGTTCACAGTGTTTGTGAGTTTTGAGCAATCCTAGTGGTTAATTTTAGTTTTTAATTTTTTTATTGAAGCAAATGAAGAAATCTTTTGCAAAAACACAGCAAACTCCCCTTACAAATGGGATGAACAAAGCTCACACCATAGAGAAACTTTGTGAACATAACTCACCAACTTGCAACAAGAAAAATTTGATAGTTTTGAGTAGGGTCAACAATGGGCTCTAAATAGGGCTTTTTTTTGCACTGTAGCAGTGCTCCATGCATGCAATGGAAGGTGGTCCTTCTAGATTTAGACCACTGTGATTGTGCCACGACATTGGAGTCTGACTCCAAGAAGCCAGAAAAAAAAAGCCCTGGCTCTAAGTGTAAAGTGGGCTTAAAAGAAATTCCACTAGTGAGGGTGATATCTCTATTTTTGTGAACCTCGTGCATCAACCCAAATATGAATTTTGCCACTGGAAAGTAGCCTAGCTGGTATCTAGAAGCAAAATGCCAACCTCAAGTGCTTTTGATTGACAATTTCTTTTCTTCTAAAGTCAAATCAAGACCTCGATGTTAAACAAGAAATTTGATAATAGGATATACTAAGAGAAATGCTTCAAGAATATTCCCACCACTGACCAGTATCCTCAAATGTCTTGTTAAAGATCAAGGTCCCAATTTGACTTTAGAAGACTTTGTGCCAAGCAGAGTGTTCGAGGCTGGTATATTGTTTGTGGATACGAGCCAGACTCCTCTTCTCTTGCAAAAATTATGTCTGGACTGGTATATTAGGTTTGGAGAATAGGTATACCAACGTCACTGATGGGCATGCTCTAAGAACAATTACTCTAGTGCGATCAAAATCTTTAATTTTGAACCTTGTATAACAACTTAGACTTAAATTTTGGCAACCATAACATTCAATAGTATGCAGTGGCTCTGCCTAACCCCACAAAGATAGTGCAACATATTCCACACCCAACAAAACTTCATCAATATGAAGTTCTAAGGTGATGAGCAGAGTGCACGAAGGAAAGGCAGAGGGCATGAAGTTATGCCAAGAGGAGTCTGGTTGGTACCGGTATTCAGAAGCAAAATACCAATCTCGAGTAAGGCCGGCTGGCAAAATGCATTCGTAAGGCAAATGGGGATCTCAATTTTCGGATAGCGGGCCACCGGTGGAAGTGCTGTAAGCAACGGGGAAAATGGAACCCGAGCATTGAAAAATGGAAAATCGGAGATGGTGACAGACAATTGAGCTGTGAAATCGGGACAGTTTTGATGCCAGGAGCATGAATTGCGATTGGAAGTATGTGGAAGTGGCTGGCAGAGAGCTTGTTTTCAACCAAGCTTGATGAGCCTGACGGAGTGGCGATGAACAGGCCGGCAAACGATGAACGCGCGGTGGCCAAATTGAAGGCGTATTTTAGTTTGGGAAAGAGCGAGATCGATAAGGCGGTTCGGGCCGATGAGTGGGGCCTTGCGGACGATGCGTTGCTTCATTACCGGAACGCGGATCGGATCTTGTCGGAAGGTGCCGGTGCCGTAGAGTCCAGCAGGTGCGGTAGTGGTTTTGGTGAACAATTATTATGCATGAATTATGAATGATTATGGATGAGTAGATTATGAATGATTTTGCTTTTGTGCGGAAGTTGATTGCTACGATTAGGGTTTAGGGTTTTGGAACCTCTGTTTTACGTGGCTTCGTTCGTATTGCGGTCCAGATTGGCGGATGAAGCCAAACATTGGAAACAGAAAATAGCCAAGTGGAAGGTAAAGGTGGCGGAGAGATTGCAAGTTTTGGAAAAGCGGGCACGGGTGGAGAACAGTCGCACGGTAATTCCTGTGCAACAATAACCTACCTGGCAGATTGAGTTTATTTGTGCCTCCAATTTCTCCTCGCGTCACAGATCTTGATTATTGCAGCGCAGCAATTGTATAACGTAATTGCGTACTGTGTCGCTTCGTATGTGTAACTCAAGAATAGCACTATTTCGATGTCTAAGAATCCCACGCCAAAATTATGTTCTTCCTATCTATCTTTCCATGTTTCTCAGTATTGCATTAATTTAGCAATTTACATGTTGTCGGAGACAGTCCATTACGAACAATAGTATCTATGCTTTCCTCTTTTGGCCACCATATTCCACAGTACCAAAGATTCATAGTTTTAAAATGACTAATTCAATCGATCATATTGTGAAAAATATTGTGAAAAATATAATTCAGATAGGATCAAATTTTAGATCACTGGAATCAGTGAAGAACATTGCATGTGTTGATCAAGAGACAAATAAATTTGAATAAAAGAAAGTCTACTTAGGACCTATTCAAAACTGTTATAAAAAACAGGAGGCCCAATTTGGACGTCTTTCCTGTAGGGGTTAAGCAGTTCCAGGGGTTTTATAACCTATGTTTGTCTGTGTTATTGTAGAGACCCGATTCGGCACCTGTTGCGACAAGACGTGCAGTTGTACGGACAAGGTCAGTGCCTGCAGCTTCACAGCCAGGAAGAAAGGCCACTCGAAGGCCACAATCAGCTGCTCTAAACGTTGTAGCTGCTAGGAGTCTTCAGCCTGTAACTTCGAAGCAGCCAGTTGCAGTCCCTGGCGTGGATCCTAAGCTAGTGGAGATGATCGAGAACGAGATTGTAGATAGAAGCCCGGCCGTCAAATGGGATGATATAGGTGATTTCCAGTGATCTTTAACCCCTAAGCGTCCACTGTGTATTTTCTGTAGCGTAGGAAAATTGGACCCCCTGCTGCAAATCATTTGTTTGTGTGAAAACTGCTTCAGTTTGACACGATCGACACTGTTGATCTTGTGTTATAGAATAAGAGCTTTAAAATGATGTATTGCAATCAGAAACCGAGGTAAAATGAGAAAATGCCACTGTTGCAAAGTTCAGTGATGCAGATGGCCATATTGGGCGTTCTAGACGCTTAGGGATTAAACCCTAATATGATATGACTGATTGGAAAATTCACCTCTAACTAAATTTCATCTTGTCGTGGTTAAAGAGTGAAGGTAGAAACGTCTGATTTGTCCTGGTCAGGATCAGGTTGTACTTTTTATTGATTTATCGTAAAATGCACTTGCAGTTGGTGTAGTGTCCTGTAGATTAGGTGTTGTGTTAAATGCTTCCATGAGTTTTGACTGGAGAAGGGTAATCTTGACTATCCCCTCCTTTGAAACTGTTACTTACCCGGCTGGTGCATGAGAAATGTGTTTTGCTCTTATGGTTCGTTGATGTTGTAACAGCTGGGCAGGCAAAAGCTAAGCAAGCACTACTGGAAATGGTGATTCTTCCGTCAGTTAGAAGTGATATCTTTCAAGGACTTCGTAAGCCTGCAAAAGGTATGCCAAACCATCAAACCTTATTGAGGGTTCGTCCTCATTTTTGAAGCTCCTTGAGTGAATCACTTTATAACTCGTACTTGTTATAAGTTGATCATTGAAATGGGAGCTGGGAAGTCTGCAATTCTTTTTTTGAAAAATGGTTGTATATGACGGTTGAAAGCTGATGTCACCATCTGGTTGCCCAAACTGCATTTGCCTACAATTTCGTGCTACAATGGTGTGGATATTGTTCTGTAGGATTCATTTGTGCCCATGTGGACGTACTGTCAGTAGATCTTAATTGCTGGTAATTCACTCTTGTGTAGGGTTGCTTGGTTCTGTTTGATTGATGATATTCCGACTGCGGACTTGAGAATGCAGGATTGCTTCTGTACGGACCACCTGGGAATGGCAAGACGATGTTAGGAAAAGCTGTAGCATCTGTGTCAGCCGCTACCTTCTTCAGCATCAGCGCCTCCAGTCTGACCTCCAAATGGGTGTGTATAAGGAAGCCTTTTGTTTAAAGATGTGTAAGATTTTATGGCAGGGTTTCTTATATTCACCTCACGTCTAACTGGAGGGCCAGACCTTTTTCAAGCTTACATATTCATGTGAAGTGGTCATGAATGCAGGTTGGAGAGGGAGAGAAATTGATGAAGGCCTTGTTTGCAGTGGCTGCAGCACGCCAACCATCAGTTATTTTTATTGATGAGGTGTTCAGATTCTGTTTCACTTGACATCATGTGCTATTTTTTGCTACTCCAGTTACCCGTTTTGGGTTTAGGGTCGAGTGGTCCATTCTGTTGTGCAGTAGTGGCATTTGTAGCGAAGTTACTTCTTGCCACATATCTAAGACTCACGGTTTGGACCGATGCTCCACGCAGATTGACAGCATGATGTCAGCCAGATCTGGGAACGAACATGAAGCAAGTCGAAGACTAAAGACTGAATTTCTAGTTCAATTTGACGGAGTGATGTCGAATGACAATGATCGAGTCATTATCATGGGTGAGCATCTTGTTTTGTTTGCGGCATTGCGTTTTTGTTATCATCCCTATGCTGTTAAGATTGTTATTGAGATGAAAACTTTCATTTTTAATACCCGGCCCCACATTGGGTGTGGTCAAATGTGTATATCGTTTTTATTGGTTATGCTTGAGGGAAGTTCTACCAGGGAAGAAGATATAGCTCAATCTTTTTGGCGATCTTGTCATGCAGTTGCATCACAACTTTTCAGTAGTCTCCATTTTCGAAGCTGTGATTGCATATGCAAACTGCAAAAGATTGTCACGAAAGCATCAGGAATGAAATCTTCTTTTTGAACTCACCTACGGGCTTAAAATGCAGGGGCGACAAATAGGCCGGAGGAGTTGGATAGTGCTGTTCGACGACGCCTGGTATGTGCTTAAGTGAATACCTCAATAGCTTTTGCACTTTTATAAAGCTTTCTGTAAGGATGCGAAGTCCATCTCTGAGTCTTATTCATGAGACTCGTTCAGTCTCCTTTTTGTTCTGATTTGAATATTGGAAAATGTTCGCACGCACACGATTATTTTTATGAGCATTGCGCCAATGTTTTTCTTCCTATGAGATTGTTACATCTTATGTAGAAAGTTGTCAACAACATATAGTAGGCATGGATCATGCTAGTGAGATGTTTCGTTCTCGGTATGTACGGTCAAGCATCAGCCAGGAGACATCGGGGTCAAAATTTGTGACAATGAATTTGATACCTGCAGGTAAAACGAATATATATCCCTTTGCCAGATGCAGAAGCTCGGAGGGCTCTTCTGCAAAATCTTCTGAAAGGGGAGGATTATGCACTACAAGGTAGTACTCATCCATGTCGTCGTCCGGTCTGTTAGTATGATATATTAACCATTTCCTGGTTACGCTACATCGTGTCTTTTCTGACATGGAAATTGACTTCTCTTCAATTCTGTGTGTTTCAGGGGCTGACCTGGAGAGACTTGTTCGTGAAAGTGATGGTGAGTTTTGGTTGGTCTATTTTGTATTAATTTCTGTATTCCTTATTTACGATGTGATCTTTATGGATCTATTAATAGTGCTAACCTAGATTTTCATTTTCATGCCCTTGTGTTGGGGAATAGGTTATTCAGGAAGTGATTTGAAGGCTCTATGTCAAGAAGCTGCCATGCTACCCATTCGAGAACTGGGTGGACTTGTTAACACCGTCAAAAAGAGTGAGGTACTTTCGATCTTTATCTCTATGCCTTTTAAGTCGAGGATGTCAAGTTGTACATCAATGTTCACTTTTTCTTTTTCTTTCTTTTTATGTGGAATTAGTTTGTAAGGTGTGCATGTATTCTATAGGTTTGTAACTTTGTGTACCCAGTGAATTAGATTTCTACGAACAGTGTCCTGAATCAAATTAAAACGGCTTGGATGATGGCATAGACGTTGGACCAGAATGGAGAGGTTCAGCATGCACTAATCTCAATCTTGTAGAAATGTTTTGGACTGATTGGGTTGTTCATGAAGGGTGTGCTGGTTTTGTGGCCTGACTATCTGTTGTGTGCTCCACACAGTTGCGACCTTTGCGATATTCAGATTTTAAGATTGCAATGCAAGAGATTCGGCCCTCTGTTTCTCGAAGCCAACTTCAGACTTTTGAACAGTGGAATCGGGAGTTTGGTTCTGGTTGATATTTCAACTTACTGCGCTCCTGATTGATTGGGATCTTTATCCTCGGTTCAAATTTACTTGTAAGAATTACAATACTTTTGGCTCCTGTATGCTCAGTCCTCTTATGTACAGTAGGTGTACAAAGCATTCAGTTACAAAACACGTTCTTTGTCGTAAATGGGAGCCCCGACGCATAGAAGACTTAGCAAATGGGTGGAAAGCATAAATTTTTATTATTTTGAGGAATGAGGCCAAGAGCCGATTTCAGGAAACCTTGAACGTGGTGAACTGCACTTCCAGGTTTGAGACGTGTTTCATATTCCATTCAGTTCTGTATATATGTACGTGTTGATAAGGAGAAATATCAATCTCCAATGTCATTTTTACAAAGACCAACTGTAAATGCAACAAACAGAAACCCAAACTTTGACTTTTTCGCAAATTGCAAAGTGGTTTTGACCTCACAACTACTTCTCCCTCTTTTATCTGTGTAGTACAATTTTTTGGGTCAATTTTATCAATATTTTGCAACTTCACATGTAATTGTTGTAGAAATTGCAACTTTGCTGGTAATTAGTTTTACACAAGATTGTCGAGACTTCAAAGCATAGCATGAATGTGTATCATCCTTGCAAGTATCAATAGTGTAATGAGTAAAAGTCCAAAGTTGCCTTCTGTCGTTAAATATCAAACAACTGAAGAATCTGAATTCACTTGCCGTTGGTGTTAACTTGGGACCGTTTCGTGCTAGTCTTGAGCATATTATGCTTGCTGGATTATGAGAAATTATGAGGAATTCTGACCAATGAATATGTATCTCATTCCATGTCAACTCCATTTTGCCATAGTTTCCAGTAGATTTGGAAGTTATGGGATTGGGCTGCAGGTAGGCAGGCAAGCATTCCTCAAACAAAACTCATGGCTTCCAAGTCAAGTTACTCTAATGTTCATCTGAGCATTTTGGGTCGTTCGTCCTTAATGGGTTAAAGTAGTATCTAAATTCCCATAACTTTCAGCATCCACCAAGTGTGTTTACTATCATTTAATGAACTAAAAAGATTGTGGGATTTTCAAGAGAATTTCAAGACACTAAAATACGTATTATTCTTACACAACATAAATCTTACTATTAAGAAAAGTAGTTTGTTTGTTTTGTTTTTATGTTAGGTTGAAATTTCCCGAACCATGAAGCTACCAAGCGCGTTTTTGGTATTGTCAAAAACCTCTCAACGAGTAAGTTAGGGTGCACCGAAATTGTTTCATAGCTTTTGAACGTACAATGTGAAAGTTATGGATTTTAAATCAAATTTCGTCACCATATATTAAATTAAATTATGGATAAATTATTCTAAAGATAAATAAAACTAAAGCGTGGCTAAAGTACAGGGAATTCTTGGGCCAACGACATAGGGCCACACTAACTAGTAAAAGATGAATTTTTTGAAGTACCTCAAAAGTGTGAGTAGGGTTAAACTGTACATTTACTCAAATTCAAATTCATTTTTGCACAAACCACACTTTTGAAAACCATCATGATGTTGGAAAAATCACAGTTTCCAAGAAACTACCATAACTAGGTAGCACTTCCGACACTTGGTTGCTGAGTAATTATTAAAACCACGAATAGATTTCCGCAGTTTACTAAAAATAGTGGATATTATCGAAGATTCTATTTTTTCCTTCTAAACATTTTTTCAAAAAACAAACAAATTCCCTAATTTTCGGCACCTATTTTAAGAATTGTTTTGTGTTGGAACTGCTACCTAGTTACGGTACTCTACCATTCACAACAACTCTTAAGGTAAAAGCATCAGAACTTGATAGGGACCAATTCCAGTCACCTATGCAAGCATTGGTTTCAACTTCGTGAGTTCCCAATCAAACTATCACAACCATTAGTTGTAGCAGTTTGGTGATCAATTATGAATGTCAAGTGAGCAAACTGATTTGACTAGAAATGAAAGATGAGTATTGGTTCCCCTACTAACATCAATAGTGGTCGATGCAGATTAAGTTTGAAAATTTAGAACAAAATTAATTAAAAATTGGGCTTGGTTATTAAACCCAAAGTTTTATGTGCTACAATTTTTTATCATTGAAAACCATCGCTCTAAATAGGTCGAAATCCTTAACCCCTAAAGGACCAAGAAACCCAAATTGGGCCTCATGTTTCTTTAGTAATTTTGAGTAGGTCCTATGTGGACTTCTTTTTGTTCAAATTTATTTGTTGCTTCACCAACACATGCAATATTCTTCACTTATTCTAGTGATATAAAATTTGGTCTCATTTGAATTATATTTTTCACAATATGATCAATTGAATTCGTCATCTTAAAACTGTGAATCCTTGGTCCTTTAGGGGTTAAACTGACAGGTATTGGTGCCTCCACCTTACAACTCCTAGAGAATTGTTAAGCTAGAGAGAAATGAGAATGCAAAAAGAAGTGAGGGGCCCTTGCGGCCATTGCTTAAATACCCTCTGGAGTGGGTGGAATACAGTAAAGGAAGGGAGGCGTAGTTAATGCCTTAACTACAATCCTAACTACCTGATCCCGGGTGGGTGAGATTGCCCACCTAATCATTACTATAAGTCAACTAGATGTAAACCCGGGAGTCTAGGAGGATGGATGAACTGTCTCGTTATCTTCTAGGGTCGCTCCATCCTAACACTCCTCCTCGACCATAGAAGCACCTCATTAAAAACTCCTCCTCGGGCAAAACCCAATGGGAAATCCCGGGTGGAGAAAAGAGTGTGTTCTGTTTAAAACTAGTCGAGTTCTTAGAGAGTTCTTATGCCTGCTGCTCGCACCAACTCGCGGTGTTTGTAAGCTGGTAGTGCCTTGGTCAACATATCCGATATATTGTTGGCGGATTCAATCTTGGTGATAGTAACCTGGCCAATTTCCACAAGGTCCTACATAAAACCGAACAAGGTTGGACTAATGTGCTTTACGCGGTTCGCCTTGATGAATCCCGTAGCAACTTGAGCAACAACGGCCGCATTGTCTTCGTAGATGACAGTAGCTTGGTTGTTGTGACTGGTCTTGCACTGTTCAGAGATGGCCTGGACCATGGTTCGAAGCCAAACAGCTTCTCTCGCGGCTTCGTGTAATGCTAGCAGCTCGGCGTGATTAGTTGAAGTAGCCGTGATTGTTTGCTTGACAGATTTCCATGATATGGGCGCCCCGTTCTTGATAAAGATGTATCCGGTTTGGGACTTGCCGTTCACTTCGTCAGTTCGATAACCTGAGTCCGCGTATCCCACGATGTTTGATTCTGCGTCTTTGGTGAAGTGGAGTCCAAGGTCTTCCGTTCCTCGGAGGTAACGCATCAAGTGCTTGATCCCTGCCCAATGTCGATGTGCTGGCTTGCGGCTGTGGCGGGCGAGTACGCTAGTTGCAAACGCGATATCGAACCGCGTATGTGTTGCGAGGTAAATAAGAGCTCCGACCGCCGCGAGGTAACGTTGCTTGTCTATCTCGTCCTCCTCCTCCTCGCAAGGACGGTACGGATCCTCGCCAGTCTTGCTGCGGCCAATAATGGGTGCTGAGATGGGGTTCGCATCGGCCATATTGAAGTTCTTGAGTAGCTTCTTAACGTAAGACTCTTGGTGAAGTAGAATGCTTCCGTCTGGAAGGTGTTGGACCTGCAATCCCAAGCAAAAACTAGTCCGGCCAAGTAGCTTCATCTCGAATTGGGTAGACAGTAACTTCTCGACCTCCATGCATAAGCTCATAGTGCCCACCAAGTTGATGTCGTCGACGTAGACGGCCAGTATGACATATCCTGCATCTTTACAAAGAACAAAAATGCACGGGAGCGCGGGATGACAAGTGAAACCTTGGGTGGTAAGAAACCGTCGGAGGTGATGGTATCAAGTTCTCCCGGCCTGTTTAAGGCCGTATAGTGCCTTACGGAGCTTTAATCCGCTAAATTTGCCAACTTGTGGAGCCGGGGGTGGTCCAAGAAATTTGGTGGTGGCCGGATGTATATGTCCTCGTCAAGCTCACCATACAAGTATGCGGTGACTACATCTAGGAGCCTGGTGGTAAGGGTGAATTGAACTGCTAATCCTAGCAAGTACCGGAACGAGGAACAGTCCATCACGGGTGAGTACGTTTGGTCAAAATCTACACCGGGACGTTGATTGAAGCCTTGGGCGACGCAACGGATCTTGTAACGTACAATCTGGCCTTGTTCGTTGCGTTTGCGGGTGAAGACAAGTTTGTACCCTATGGGTTTGGAGCTAAGGTTGAGAGCTAACGGTCCGAAGACTTCTCGTTTTCGGAGTGAACTATATTCGGCGTGGAGGGCAGTATGCCATTGAGGCCAGTCCGGGCTGGCTTTGGCATGTTCCAAGGAAATGGGATCGTGATCGAGGCTCATGAGCTTAGTAACAAAGGTTTCTACCTCGTATTGAGGGTCTGTCTCGGGTTCTACATGGTGTGACTCAAGTTCCGGGGTCGAGGGGTCTATTTGTGTGGATTCTGGTTCTACTGGTTGGGACTCAGTGCGAGTTTTCTTGGGAGTACGAGCACTGGTTGTGGCCGTGCGCTTCTTGGGAAGCGGCGGTGGCTTGGGGTTACCAGAACCGGGAATGGGATTTCGAAGGATACGAGAGCCGGAGTCAAAGCCGTCGGGAATTTGGTTTGCTAAAGACTGAAGGTGTAATAGTTTCTGTACTTCTGTCTTGGATAGGGCAGTACGTGGGTTAGGGTTCATGGTAAGGGTTTCAGGGGCTCTAAATACGAGTGGTGGCGAGTTTGGTTGGGGCGGTAACGTAGGAAAGATAGTTTCTATAAATCTGCAGTTTTCAAAACGAGCCTTATGGACTGCCCCGGTACTCGGGACTAGATAGCGTATGATACTGGGTGAGTCAAAACCAATATACATGCCCTCTATCCGATGAGCGCTAATGGTACGAATCTGAGGCTCGGGTGCTGGTATCCAAACCTGACATCCAAACACACGGAGGTGTCGGATATTTGGGACTCTACCTGATACTAACTCAAGGGATGTCTGAGTGTTTAAGAGCGTGGGACGAAGGCGTAGAAGGGTAGCAGCGTGAAGGACAGCATGCCCCCATATAGATGCAGGCAAATGGGCATGGAGAAGTAATGGGCGGGTAATAAGCTGAATCTTCTTTATAAATGCCTCTGCTAAACCATTCTGAGAGTGTTCGTAGGGAACAAAATACGTAAGTTCTATCCCTGTTGCGGTACAATAGTCCTCAAATGCATGTGATCTAAACTCTTTTGCGTTGTCCATGTGCAAAGTTTGGATGGGTTTGTCCGGGAAATGGGTTCTAAACCTGATGAGCATCGCTAAGATTTTGGGAAATGCCATATTGCGGGTCGTGAGCAAGGATACTTTTGAGTGGCTGCCAGATGCGTCTACGAGGACAAGGAAATATAGAAATTGACCTGCGGGAGTATTGATGGGACCGCATATGTCCCCATGGAGGCGCTGCAGTGGATGAGGGAGCTCCGTCGGGAGTCGCCACCGGGACGGGTGCTTTGCATACTTTCCTTGAATGCACGCCGTACAATCAGCAACCTTGTCCGTGTCGCTTGTGCACAATGTATGGCCGGTGAGAACGGGCAGCATGCGGCGAAATATAGTAGTGCCAGGGTGTCCAAGACGCCGGTGCCAAAGCTGCGCCTTGGGGAGCACCGTGAGGTTACACGAACGGCCGTTGGTCGCGGCGGCGGTAATCTTCAACTCATATAAACCAGTAGTGCCCGCTTTCACCGTAGTGAACACATGCGTTCCTTTGCGCAGTTCTAGTGCCTCATCATCATCAACTTCCCCATCACGGGTGGAAGCGTGGATCCCATTTGCACGCAAATCCCGGTAGTTGATCAGACTACGGGGTGCGGCTGGAGCATACATGGCTCTTTCACACCTGAGGGGGAATCCCCCGGGCAATACTATCGTTGCCCGGCCCTCCCGGAACTTAAATGTCCGGCTTCCGGCTATTGTGAGTATATTGCACTCTTGTCAGGGTCCGCGCATACAATCAGACTCGAAATACTGGGGGTCCCGAAAAATCGAGTGTGTAGACGCGCTGTCTAAGAGTGCCGTATCAGACGGGGTACTATGCTGGGACAACTGGACCATATAGTTTTCAGGGTCAATTTCATTGAAAGAGGGAGCATCGAGAGTGTGCACTTCTCTCTTCTCCTCTTTCAGTTTTTGGAGTTCTCTATTCATCTCTACGAAATACTCGGGGGTGCGACATTCGCGTGCGTAATGACCTTGCCTGCCACATTTGTAGCACGCACCCCGGTTTGGTTTGGACCTTTCGGGATTGCTAGACTGATCGTGTGACTGGGACCCCCGCGACCGGGACCTATCATAAGGTTCATGGCGATCGTGGTTATACCTGGAGTAGTCGCGGCGGTCGTTGTTGTAACGTTGGTCTGGCCGGGTCGAGGTGTAACGCTGGCCGTCGCGGCCGTGATAGTATCGGCTGTCGCGTCCTCGGCCACGTCCCCGTCTGCCTCTTGGACTGCGTTTCGCTGCCTCAGTGCTGTGGGCTTCGCGCACTGGTGGTGCGGGTGCGGGTGCGGGTGGCGGGGCTGGTGGTGTGGGCACTTCAGTCACATGGATCTCCCGTGCTGGTCTTGCCTCTGCGTTTTTCAACAATATCTGCTGCTGCTTTTTGGCTAAGAGAAGATATGACATTAGTTCCGAATGGCGTTTGAACTGCATGTTGCGATATTGTTGAGAAAGAATGGCAGTAGCGGGAGGAAAGGTAGAGAGAGTCTTATCAATGAGTTCCGCGTCCGTGATCTTGTCGCCACAGAGTCGCAACTGAGCTGAAACATGGTGGAGCTCCGCATTGAAAGCTTGGAAGTTTGGAAAATCAAGAACACGAAGATTATACCAGTCGTTGCGAGCTTGCGGGAGGAAGAGTGTTTCTTCATGCTTGAAGCGCGCTTTCAGTTGAGACCAAAGTTCCGCGGGCTCACGCACTTGGATGTACTGTTGGCGTAATGATGCGTCCATGTGGCGTCGTATAACGAGTAGGGCCTGCCAGTTCTTGGGTTTCGCCAGTCCTTCTACGGTTTCGTGGATCAATGCGCCATCGAGCTCTTCCGCGCACAGGTAGGTGGAGATGTCGTCATGCCATTCCAGAAAGTTGCGGCCGTCGGCTTCTAAAGCATCAAACATAAGAGTTTGCGTTCGGGTTTCCTTTACGGTAGTGGCCATGATCACCGGAGTTGACGTCATCTGTGGCTACTGTGATGGCGTCAAGAGACTGTTTTTATGTCTATCTACTATTCTACCCTTTTATGTCTATCTACTTCGTGGATTTGTAGAGACAGCATTGAAAAGCACAGAAAAGAAGACGATAAGGATCGAGTTGAGGAAGATGAAGCAAACTAGTCGCGAGGAGACTATAAAGCAACGGAGAACTAGTAAAAAGCAGTGTAAAGCAGTAAAAAGCAGTAGCGGAGAAAACCAATCGCTGGCGTAGAGAAATCAGTAGCGAACTAATTAGAAACTAGTAGTGAGCTAATTGATCAAGCTAAAAGCAACCGGAAGAAATCCAAAGATCGGGAGCAACTACGCTTCTACAGTTCGGAAAAGAAATCAGTAGAGAGAGATCCCTAAAAAGATCGAAAAGCAAAGGAAAAGCAAAAATCTGCCGTGCTATGGAGTCAAGAACCGGAGGGAAAAGAACAACAAAATCTGCAAAAACAAAGAGCGGCGGGAGCAGGCAGTAAAAAGCAAGCAGTGGGGAGCGGTCGTGCTGATAACGTGTTAAGCTAGAGAGAAATGAGAATGCAAAAAGAAGTGAGGGGCCCTTGCGGCCATTGCTTAAATACCCTCTGGGGTGGGTGGAATACAGTAAAGGAAGGGAGGCGTAGTTAATGCCTTAATTACAGTCCTAACTACCTGATCCCGGGTGGGTGAGATCGCCCACCTAATCATTACTATAAGTCAACTAGATGTAAACCTGGGAGTCTAGGAGGATGGATGAACTGTCTCGTTATCTTCTAGGGTCGCTCTATCCTAACAAGAATGACAGTGCTTTCTGGGAAAGATTACAAAGCAAAAAAGAGGAAATGAAGAAGAAAGCTGGGTTTAGTCTAAAGTGGTGAGGATTTGGATTGGGATTTTGGTGTGGACGGAAGGGCAAGTCGGTCAAACCGTTTGCAGGAACACCGACACAAAGGTAAGCGGAGTAATCAATGTGCAACCAGCCACTCAGCCCGGGAGCCCGTGCGATCGTCACTACTCTGCTGTTGCTGCGAATGTTTTCTCCTCTTACGTTTTGCCAACTGAATGCTGCGTTTCCCAACTCCCAACTGCCCACTCTCTGTTTTTTCCGTTACAGTTGTGCTGCAACCAGATCCACTCATTCACTGCCAACAATCGATCCGTCCGTAGAACGAAACCAAGGAAAAGGACGATCCGTGACGACATTGCAAGCTACCTTCCCTCAGATTGCGTGTCTGTGTGGGGATACAATATATTGTGTCAGACTGGACTGCTTGCTTGCTTGCTTGGAGCGCAACCCAATGCGAACCGCAGCTACATTCCTTTAATTTGGGGTCGGTGTGAGTGGCTATGGTGAAGGTTTTAGGACGGAAATAATTAGGGTTTATGTGATCGGAGAGTGAGATGGCGCGCATGGCCGTGTTGGTATTCGTGGCCTTGGTGACATGCGTGGCGACGTACAACACCATCAACATGATCCGTAGCCGGGACGTGTGGGCGGACGAGGACCAAAATGCTCATCAGTTTGCGATTGATCCGTTGATTCGGTTGCCCGAGGACCAGCAGCAGCAGCAGCAGCAGCAGGGTGGTGACGTTCGTGGCTCTAAGAAGCGGTTGTTTCACGTGGCGGTGACGGCGAATGAATCGCCTTACAACCGGTGGCAGTGCCGGATCATGTACTACTGGTACCGGAAGTTCAAAGACGCGCCGGGCTCCGACATGGGTGGCTTCACTCGCATTTTGCATTCGGGTCAGCCCGACTCTGTCATGGACGAAATTCCCTCCTTCGTTGTCGACCCTCTCCCGCCTGGCGAGGATCGAGTATGTTTTCCGTTTTATTTCGTTTTCTTAACAATACATTACCTAGTGCTCTTTTTTTTCGTTGGCAATGATTTAGTGACTGTTACATTGCACTAGCTTTAGCCTTTTGCTAATCCGAACATCGAAGAATTGCCAAAAGGTTTCGACAGGGATATCTAACGATTGGGCTTTGGATTGAAGTCCTTTTCATAAAAAATTTCAGTAGAGGTATACTTTAACTTAAAAACACCACTTCTATTAAAAATGCACGTGCAATGTGAAAAGTGAACATAACACAAAAGTACGATAAGGAATTTGGGCTATGAATTTTCATGGGATCGACTATCGCCAACTCACCCTCTTATCATGCAGTTTTTGAAGTTTATGCTATGTGAATTGAAGGGGTATTGACTATCATTGAACTCCTTATCATGCAACTTTGCAATTTTGTTTTTTAAAGTGCCTTTTCACGAAAGCGGTGTTTCAAGACGTTTTGAACCCCAGTTTGATTTCAAGATTTCAGCCATCAAAGTTTCAAACGGTTTTGAATCAATAAGAAAGAACGAACATGAAGGAAGATGTCACGCACAGGGTTCAAAACTTTTTGAGTAAAGGGAGAACTCGAATTAGTCGCTTGTTAGAGATTGCGTTTCTGTTTAAACTTAAGTCCAATTGCTGTGTGCGCAGGGGTACGTCGTGTTGAATCGACCATGGGCATTCGTGCAGTGGCTTCGAAAGGCAAACATCACAGAAGAGTATGTTTGAAATCCCAAGATTGGCTGTGTGTACATTGGCTGTCTCGTAAAGAACGATTGTCAGTTGTAGTTCAATTTCTGCTAGGGTTTAATGAAACTACATCACACAAGCTCTGGTCCGCGTGAGTGTAGGCTATGGATTCGTTTCAAGTGGCTGGAAATTACAGGTGGTTGCTCTTGCATGCTTGTTTTGAATATGTTTTGGTTTCTGTTCCTTGGTTTGTAATGTGCCTTTACGGGGACATGGTGCAAAATCTGATGATGCATGGGGGTCAGTTACATCCTGATGGCAGAACCGGATCATGTGTTTATACGGCCGCTTCCAAACTTGGCAACGGAGGATATGCCCGCTGCCTACAAGTTCTTTTACATTGTGCCTTCGGAAAATGAAAAAGTTCTGAGGAAATTCTTTCCAGAGGACAAGGGACCAATCACCAACATTGACCCAATAGGCAATTCACCCGTGATTATTAGCAAGGTAATACTATCATTATCTAGGCTATTGAACAATGTGGATTGCTGCACCTAGGAATGATAATTGTGATTTCTGACTGAGTGTGGTTGATAATTGCAGAGTCAACTGGAGAAAATTGCTCCAACTTGGTCAGACGTGTCCATCAAGATGAAAGATGATCCAGAAGCCGACCAAGCATTTGGTTGGGTCCTAGAAATGTACGTGAACTGCTTGCTTCTGCATGAAATTATGTGAAATTACATATGTAGTTTAGCATTTACTTTTTCCTGTTTAGTGATTTGGCTAATGGCGAGAACATGCCTCTGTATGAGCAGGTATGGATATGCCACGGCTTCAGCTTTGCACGGGGTAAAACACATGTTAGTTGCAGATTTCATGTTACAGGTGCACACACCCGTCCTCTCTTTCTTCTCTTCATTCTATTGATGTCTTTAAGCAACGGCTGTCAGTTTTGAGAGGATTCTAACTCACTAAAGTATGTTGTATTTGGATACCATATGAATAATTTATGAATTGTTGAATTTTGAAGTATTAGGGTCCCAAGCACGAGCCTAGCCTACCTTGAACTATGAGTATTGCGTGTAAGAGGAATCTCATGGAAGCATCTTGGACTGTCATGTTGACACCGAACATGTGTTCCTGCAGCCCCCTTGGGATACCGACTTGGGAGAAAAATATATTATTCATTACACGTATGGATGTGACTACACAATGCAGGTGAGACTTGATCATCACCGGTATCTCAGCCTTCTTTTCTGCATCCTATGTAGCGCTCTGTATCTCACCCTTGGTGTTGCTTATTGGCTGTCCAATTTACTCATCTTCCTTTCTTATTTCATCAGGGGAAGTTGACTTATGGTAAGATCGGCGAATGGCGATTCGACAAACGTTCCTTCTCCAATGGAGCTCCGCCTAAAAACTTGCCCTTACCTCCTCCGGGTGTACCAGAGACAGTGGTAAGTTCAACTCCATACAATTAAATAGTGCAGGAGCAGGTGAAGGTTATTAGGGGTGTCAGAGTGTGAGTATTTGCCCCAGTTTTTGCGCGTGCTTTCGAGTGGCCCTGGTCTCCTTGAAAGGTGGTGGCAGAATGCCATGATTTCAATTTGTGAGTAGAAAGCAACTGTTTTGGTGAGAGTCTCGTGATTATAAGCGGGGATTAAGCGTCGCAGAGTCTCGCCTCTGACACCCCTTATTGGCTGAAGAATTGTACATGCTTTATTTCCAAAATGGGGTCATACTAGGCAGTTATCTTGATATTACTTGGCAATTGCTGAATGCAGAGGACATTGGTGAAGATGGTGAACGAGGCTACCGCTAATATTCCAGGATGGAAAGAAGGCGAATAGATAAGCACCACTTGGTATATACCCTCGTTTATCATTCTACCCACTGGAACTGGGGTCAGAAACCCTGACCAAGCGCCTGGTAAGTTTTTCCAACTGCAACACAACTGTGAAATGTAGGTCTCTTGGCTTACACTTAGACGCTTTAAAGTTTGCCAGGCTATATAGTGCCCCTCCACATGCATGCAGATTGTTTGCTGTGTGCTCTACTTCAGGAGTTGGGAGCAGATTTATCCCTTGCTGAATAGAGAGACTTAAAGATCGGATGCCTTTTTCCCAAAGCTCCCATACTAGGATGTGATTTCAGTCAGCTCCAAGACCGAATTTTGCAAGCGAACTTAGTTCTGCAACAGGCATACACACTTTTTCTTTCAATGGCAGCGAACACTGTTAAGTGTGTGCACAACTTGGTAGAGTGTATGGCATGTTCCAAGAATGAGCATTTCAATGTTTAGCAGCATTATGTTGTGCTTCTTTTGCAGTGCACCGACGAACTCTTAAAAGCATCATTTTCATTTCGTTTTGCGTTTGCTTTTGGCTTCTTAAAGGTTTTTTTCTTAAAGAGCTTTAACCCTTTAACGTCCCGATTCAACACTGTTTTCAAAGATTCGTTATAAAATGTTTGATGAAAAATAAAAATGGAGTTGATGTACAAAGCAAAGTTGAAAATGTCAATGTGAAGATAACATCTGTACAGTTGGATTCATCATATTTATTATTAATATTTTTTAATTAATTTTGCAAGGTTTTCTCTTGAAATTCAATATAAAATCCAAAATTAACACAAAAAAATCAAAAAATATTTTAATGAAATTGGAATAACATGCACTACAAGATGGTATGGTTTCCATTATTTGATTCTACTTATTATGGAAAATTATGTTTAAGGTCTCACTTTTTGAACTAAGAATAAAACTTGACATAAACCACTTTTGTTATTTTTCAAAAATTCACATTATCTTATTTTGAAAATCCATACTGTACAAATGGTAGTCAACTAGCACAAGAGTCAAGAGAATTTAGGATAGATGAAAAACATCACCGTATGTGGTGAAGGGATGTGTCAGAAATCATTTAGTGTCCAGAATATAGACACTGGCGCATCAAAGGGTTAAAGTAAAGCACCCTATTTGTGCCATGTGACTAGTTGTGCCACTTTGTGATCCCTATGTATCAGCGTTTTACATTAATTTTTCTGATATGTGCACTATTGATACATAGTGGCACAAATAGGGTGGCTTACTTAAGATTGAAATATACCAACAATAGCCAATATACCAATAATAGCCAATGTGTTCTAGATAAAGGAATAGAGACTAGAATATTGTTGAACTTGATATGATTTTAAAATGAACCATTGTTGTTTACATGCACCTACATGTTTTCAATGAATTCAACAACATAATGTGAGTATAGAATGTTAGAATGTGTTGGCAAAGAATGTGTTCTCAAGTGACAACTTTGTGTTACGGACACGGAAATACACACAATAAATCTAAACAAGAAGTTCAGAGAGAACATGCAAGAACTAGATTGATCAGATGAGTACACAAACAACACCAAGAGAGGTGAGCTAGAGCTCTAAGAAATGCGTTGTCGAGACTGAAGAACCCTTCAGCCTCGACTCCTATATATACTACTGGATAGGAAGCTTCTCGAGCTACTTCTGTGAACTAGGACGCTTCTCAAACAACTTCCACTAACCAGGAAGCTTCTCGAGCAGCTTCTTAGAATCTATTAGAATATACTAAGAATATTCCAAGAATCTTCCAGAACCTTCTAAAAGAATCTTTAAAGAATATTCTATAGAATCTTCAAGGAATCTTCTAGAAGTTTCTAATGTATGTCCGTGATATCACCTCTCCTTCTAGCTTCGAGGTCTCCGAGAAGCAATGTTGTCGCCGGTCAATACCATCGTAAAAAAATGAAGATTTGTCGCATGACGTCTGCAATGAACTCCAATTGTTGTTCACGAGGTAGGTGGTTTATTGGTCCTTGAAGCCAACGGTAGTGGCCTACGCCTTCCACTTCTGACCAAGCATGAATTTCCGTGTCTTCATTGTGAAATTGTCCTGCAAACACGCCTTCTGGTAGACCATTGAAAGCAGGCTCTACCTCGAATACAATCACCAGCGATCGGTTGCTTGGTATCCTTCGTCGTCGTCGTGGTACATGCGGTTCTTCATCTCGGGGTCGCCTTTGTGGGTTCGTTGGTTGAGATGACACGACTGGTATACTATCTATCTCTTGACTATCCATGACTGCAGACCAAACTATGACTACTTGAATAAAACTCTATTCTATCTTAGAGAAAATAACAACATCAACTATGAGTTTTAGGTAGTGTCCTCCCCTCCTTTTATACTCTTGTCTAAAGAAACTTGAGAAAAAAGCTATCATCGAGATGGCTTCGGTTTATCAGGATATCGTTGATGAAATTCCTGTACTTTTTGCGGCGCATTTGTAAGATTTTCGGCTGGCTCCCACGTTCGCTCATTAATATCGTAGCCGTACCAATGAACAAGATACTCCAACTTGCCCCACCTTCGTCGTGAATCTAGCACCTTTTCGACCTCGTATTCCTCGTGGTTCTTAATTTCAATGCTAGGTGGCGGACTTTGCACTCTTCCAGGGAAAAATGATTCTCGATAAGGCTCCAATAAAGAGACATGAAAGACTGGATGTACCTTCATAACGGCTGGTAACTCCAGACGGTAAGCCACGGGATTGATTTGCTTTTGGACGACAAATGGTCCTAATCTGCGGTAGTCCAGCTTATCACACGGTCGTTTAGTCTTGATATTCCGTCGGAGAAGCCATACTTTATCTCCAATCTTGAAAGTAGGTGCCTCATTCCGGAATTTATCTGCGGTCCTCTTGTAAGATTCTTGGGCGGTCCGTAATTGAAGTTTCAACGTAGCTTGAAGTTCCGACAGCTGCTTCGCAAAGCCTTCTGCTGCCGGGTTGTTATTTGCTACTGGATTTAACAAATCGAGCTTTGGATGGTATCCATAATTGGCAAAAAACGGTGTTTGTTGAGTCGACGCATGAAGGGTGTTGTTGTAAGCAAACTCGGCAAACGGTAGATACTTGGTCCAATCGTCTTGCTGGTAGTTGATGGTGCAACGTAGATACTGCTCCAAGACTTGATTGACCCGTTCTGTCTGACCGTCGGTTTGAGGATGAAAAGCCGAAGAAAGCTTGATATCCACCTTCAATATCTCAAAAAGAGATCTCCAGAACTTGGAAACAAACTGAGTTCCTCGATCCGATACAATATCATCTGGCAAACCATGATAACGATATACATTATCAAGAAAGAATCTTGCTGTGTCCTCACTTGACGATGTCTTCTTGCAAGGAATAAAGTGCGCCATCTTTGTGAGCCGATCCACCACAACAAAGATGCTGTCGAACGAGTTTGAAGGCGGCAGGTCCGTAATGAAGTCCATGGAAACTGAAAACCATGGTCGATGCGGACTAGGCAATGGCTGTAGAAGTCCATAGGGGCGATGCCTAGGGTTCTTGGACCTTGAACAAATATCACAAGAGAGGACAAACTCCTTCACATCCTTCCACATTTGGGGCCACCAAAAGTCTCGCGAAATAAGCTCCAATGTCTTGTTGTATCCAAAATGACCTGCTGCTGGAAAGTCGTGGCGAGATTGGAGAACTCGAAGTCGTGTTGGTCCCTTTGGAATATACAGTCGCTCTTCAAAATACAAAAGATCTCCCTTTACCTTGAACTTGTCATTATCGGCACACTTCTTGATCTCAAGAGCTACAAAATCTTCAATTGTCGCAGTACGTACCTGGTTGAGGAAGTCCGCATCAATTGGTACGACAGCAGTGCAAATTCTAAAATGCTCCGATTTCAACAATGTAGCGCATTGTTGATCAAACGCTGCTTCTCCAGCTTTAGGCGCCATATACAATCTCCTCGATAATGCATCGGATAGTCTTTGTTGCTTTCCAGGCCGATAGGTGATAACAAAGTCAAATCGCGACAACGAAATATTCCACCGAGCTTGACGTCGATTCAGGACTCGAGCCGACATGAAGTACTCTAAATTCTTGTGATCCGTATATACGGTCACCGGATGCGCAGCGCCTTCGAGAAAGTGTCGCCACTCTTGGAAAGAATCCACTATAGCAAGGAGTTCCTTATCGTGGATTTCGTAGTTGATTTCAGAGGCAGAGAACTTCCGAGAATAAAACGCAACTGGATGGAGCTTACTGTCTTCGCCCATCTGTGAAAGTACGGCTCCCAAAGCAAAATCCGAAGCATCAGTTTCCAAATAGAAGGCCTTTGCAAAGTCAGGGTGTACCAAGATTGGAGCCGTAGTAAACGTCGTCTTAAGATCTTGGAATGCCTTTTCTGCTTGAGGTCCCCATTCGAGCTTGTCCTTACAAGTCAACCGAGTGAGTGGAGCAGCGACTCGAGAATAATTCTTGATGAAGATCCGATAGAAGTTAGCAAAGCCAAGAAAACATTGTACGTCTCTAACTGTCTTCGGAACCTCCCAGGATACAATTGCTTCCACCTTCTTGAGGTCCATCTTCAAGCCATCCGTAGTTGCAACGAACCCTAGAAATTCCATCTCCGTTTGGTGGAATAGACACTTTTCCAACTTCGCGTAGAGTCCTCGTTCTCGTAGTTTCTCAAGAACCAAACGAACATGCTTCTTGTGTTCTTCTTCGTTCTTCGAAAATATCAGAATGTCATCCAGATAGATGACAACAAAGTCGTCAAGGTGCTCCCGAAAAATGTCATTCATCATATGTTGGAAAACAGCCGGAGCATTGGTAAGGCCAAAAGGCATGACGTTATATTCAAAATGGCCATACCTTGTACGGAAAGCTGTCTTCCACTCGTCTCCTTCCTTGATTCGTACGAGGTTGTAAGCTCCCCTAAGATCAATTTTCGTAAAGATCTTTGCACGTCCGAGCTGCTCCAAGAGACCAGAAATCAAAGGTAACGGATAACGGTTTTTCTTAGTTATCTTATTGAGGCCTCGATAGTCCACGCACATTCGCAGAGAGCCATCCTTCTTTTTCACGAACAAAATCGGTGCCCCAGCTGACGACTTTGAGTGACGAATAAAATTCTTGGCTAGATTTTCGTCAATATACTTCCGCAATTCTGCCAACTCTATTTGCGATAAGTTGTAGATTGGGCCAAAAGATGGTTGCATTCCTTCATGAAGATCTATAGCACAGTCGTAGGGTCGATGTTCTGGTAGCATGTCAGCATTTTTCTTTTCAAAGACATCTTTGAATCCTTCATACTGCTTTGGAATAACGAAAGTTGGAGTCGCATTTTTACGAGTCGGAGTAGCAAAGATGACAAAAGGTGTATTTTGCTTGGCTTCCTTCATAAAAGCCCTTGCACCTATAAACAAAGGTTTGTTTCTAGACATTGTCTTGGCAGATTCCACCTTCAAGGAGTTTGTTGGAAATGTTACTTTTCGTAACTTCCAATCTATTAATGGATTATATCTATCAAGCCAAGATAGTCCCGAAATGACAGGACATGAAGGGGTCTTGATAACATTAAACACAATGTTGCTCTCATGGTTTTCAAGACGTATCTTCAACGGTTTAGTTTCATGGATAACATTGCCCGAAGACAATGGTCGTCCGTCTATGACCTCTACATGGACAGGCTTTGGTTTCTTCACAAGAGGAATATTGTGAAGCTTGGTAAACTCTTCATCTATGAAGCAAGCAGATGCACCCGAGTCTAATAAAGCATTAACTTGAAGTTCTTGAATACCAAAATGTAAAGGTACCATAAAACAATCTGAAGGTTGAGCTGAGAGGAAGGGACCTGGTTTATTTTTGGATGTTGAGATGTCCAGCCGCACAGTCCCTATTGTGGCTGGGCGTCCTCGTTTTCCTGTATGCTTGTACTCCTCAGTCTTGTTGTTTGAGTCTTCTGTTTCTTCGAACAATTTGTAGCTTTATGGCCCGCCTCTCCACAATATAAGCACAAGTTTTGTTCAAACCGTCGCTTCTTTTCTTCAGCTGTGAGGGGCTTGAAACGTACCGCATCAATTTGCATAGGTTCAGGACCTGTGGAGTGATTTTCTGGACCTTTTGAAAATGCAGCAAATGCTCCTTCATTTCTCCAACCTGATCGTCTTTCTTGTCGTAATTCAAAAAGGCGGTTGTCACAAATAATTGCCTGAGATATAAGTTCTTCTAAAGTATCCACTTTAGGCATAGTGATCAACAAGTTTTTGACATCATCTCTCAGTCCATATCGAAATCGTGTCATAAACGCCTTATCGTTCCAATCAAGATCACATGTAAGTTGTTGGAATTCTGCAGCATAGATTGCAGCAGAACGTGATCCTTGTCGCAAATTTTGTATCTTTCTTTCAGCTACTCCTTCTCGATCGCTATCTCCAAATGCAGCAGTAAATCTTTCCATGAAAGCCTCTAGGTTATAGAGTATTGGAGAATCCTTCTCCAATAGCGGAGCAAACCAAGAGCGAGCATTTCCTGATAAAAGAGTACCTATGAAAGCAACTTGAGTAAATCCATCTGGATAACGAGAAGGATATAGGCGTAGATAAAGCCGTACTTGTTGCACAAAACCTCGGAAATTGGTTCTTGTTCCATCAAACTTGTCTGGCATACTTGCTTTTGGTTCTTTTGTACTAGGCCTTGAATTGTCTATTAGGGTCGTGGGTGATACATGTCTTGCTTCTCTTAATCGAACAAGCTCTTGTTGTAGGCCGTGAATTTCTCGTCTAGCTTCTTCAGTCATTGGATCAATTTGAGGCTCTTTACTTGGATTGCGAAGAAATGCGATCTCCTCCCGCACACTATTCATAAGAGCTTGCAGATCTGCAAGAGTTGCCACTCTATTCTCTATTTGTGGCGATGCACTATCCATGGCCTGATTTATTTCCATATTAAGGAGATAAATCGATTGAAATTTAGAAAAGAAAAAGTTGTTAAATCTTTGGAGAAGATGGTAACACTATCAATTACTAAAACTAATTTGGAGAAAAGAGAAAATAAAACACTAAAAAATCTCAGCTTTAGAGGAGGGTAATCCGCAACCTCTAAGAACGCTTTCAAGAAGAGGGGTAATCCACGCTCTATCAAGAAGGCAAGATTCTGAAATCGATGTTAATAGTCCTTTCTATTAGCTTTGCTAAAAAGAAGGAATTAATACCAATCCAAGAGAGACTAATTTGCAACTCTTAGAACGCTTAAGTATCTTTAAAGGAAGGAGTAGTCCACTCTCTGCCTTTGAAAAACTAAGCTCTGATATTGAAATTGAGAAAATATCAGTTTAGAGGAAAGTAATCCGCAACCTCTAAAGCGCTAGAATACCTTCAAGAAGAGGGGTGATCCGCTCTCAAGCAAGAAGGATCCAGCTCTGATATTAAGATGAAATCAGTCTCGACAAACTGTTACGGACACGGAAATACACACAATAAATCTAAACAAGAAGTTCAGAGAGAACATGCAAGAACTAGATTGATCAGATGAGTACACAAACAACACCAAGAGAGGTGAGCTAGAGCTCTAAGAAATGCGTTGTCGAGACTGAAGAACCCTTCAGCCTCGACTCCTATATATACTACTGGATAGGAAGCTTCTCGAGCTACTTCTGTGAACTAGGACGCTTCTCAAACAACTTCCACTAACCAGGAAGCTTCTCGAGCAGCTTCTTAGAATCTATTAGAATATACTAAGAATATTCCAAGAATCTTCCAGAACCTTCTAAAAGAATCTTTAAAGAATATTCTATAGAATCTTCAAAGAATCTTCTAGAAGTTTCTAATGTATGTCCGTGACACTTTGCTATCATGTGATGTTTGTGGGATGGTTATTGGTCATGCATTAGGTGCACATGGCTTTTATACGACAATGGGTCTTCTATTTTGGCACTCTTATGATGGGATGTGAATTGTTTGGAGGTGTTCTTTACAAGTTTTAATGAATGTGAGGATGACATGTGGTAAATTGTTTTGGGTTTTAACTATTTTGATGAAATAGAAAGTCTTCTACAATAATAAACTATGAACAAATTTGATATCAATGGTTAAATTTAATAGAGTTGATGCATGTAATTAAATTAAATTGAGTATGTATACAAATATATAGATTCGAGTACCTTGTCCTTCTTCATCACTTGATACCTTGATACCCATACAACACAATTTTGCACACCATTTGATGACAACTTTTCTCTAATTTATTGATTGTAGGATAAACTTACTTCAAGCTATACAATATTCTAAATACATGTAATTTTTAATGCTAAAATCTAAAGCTCTCTAACTTCTTGTTTAATATTATTGTAATTAATCATAGGTCAATTGTCATTGATGGTTGTTTCTATTGATTGGTTCTTGTTCAATGACAATGACAATGGTTGGATTCCAATGTATTAAAAATATATTATTTGAACATTATAAGAACAAATTATGAATTTTTGAAGTTTTAAAATTGTAAGTATTTATAGTCACTAACATTACAAATGGTGATCTTTGGGCACTGAGGAATATTGTCAAAGAATGGCCCATATTCACTAGCTTGGTGTCAATATAGACATTGAGCACCACTTGATTGCATGTATATGAAAGAGCTTTGTCCTATATTCTAAATAAGTGAGTTGTGATTGGTTCATTAACTATTCAAAAGGTGATTTATTGTCCTCTTAAAAGGGCACTGTACAAACACCTTTTGAGAGGACAATAAATCACCAAAAAGGTGATTTAATGTCCTTTTGAAAATTGTTTCTATAGTGTATGTGGATACAACAACATTATATTTATGAAGTGTTAGGTTTGAAATGATGTTTGAAATAGTGTGAACCACACTGAATCACCTTTTTGGTGTAGCTTGTATTTAGGAAACAATGTCTAAAAAGAGACCATGTTCTTCTTTAACACTGGGCAATGGTTTGATATGGGTATTCCAAAAAGCCCATTTAACTCTGATTTAAAAATCACCTATGGCAACTTTGAATGAGTTCTTTTTTAAAATAAAATAAAAAATGAAATGACAGGATGTGGTTTTAATTTTTTACAATCATAAGTACACAACAAAAAAATTCATGTAAAAATTGAGGAGTTTTAAAGATTTTAAAAGAGACTTTTGTACAAAAATGAGAGTTTGTCCGAGCTATTTAAAAAAATCCAAAACATTTGCTTAAAATATCCAATGACGTCATTTCGATACCAATTTTTGATATGAAGTACATCTAGATATGTGTTATTTGAAATGATTAATTTGAAGGATTAAACATATTATTTAATTTGTACTACAATGCCTGCAAATGCTGATTTTTGGCAATTTTTCCCATGAAGCATAAAAACATGAAAATTAATTTATTCAATTAAAAAGTTGAACTTGAATTAAAGTGTTTTATGTCACTTAGGTGTGGATATTTTTATAATTTTATAATTTATAATTTAAGTCAATTGAAATGGACTAATTTGTCGTAGTCTTCAAATAGTGAGTGCAAAAATTGATAGAGGGATTTTGTCTCTCAATCCAACCTTACATGTGGATTTTGAATATATTAGAGTCAGTTCCCATGTGTGGTGTTTACATGGAAATAATAAGAATCCTTTGGTCCATTGTTGAATGTTTGGTGATTTTGAGTAGTCTAGAACTAAGGCCAAAGCTGTGGGGCACTATAAAACTATAAACTAAACTACAAGTATTCAAGAATAAGTTACATGTCATGTTAATGTATGTGATGAAAGGTGAAAGTTACATGTTAGTGTAACTATGTTATGAAAGGTGCAAGTTACATGTCTGTTACGAAAAGTGTTGTGTACTCAAGTACTGTACATCGTGGTCAAAAGAAGGCATTCAAAATAAGAATGTCAAAAGGTGGGTCCGACCAAGAGATTGATAAGAGTGAGTGTAACCCGTACCTGTTCAACCACCCACTTTTTTCTTTGTGTACATATTTGAGGTTGATTTCTCTCATCCATGCTAATTTTTGCATCATCAAATTTTGAAAGTAGATATCATAGGTAGTTATAGCTTTCCATATATGGAAGGCAAAACAAATTTGGGAAAGAAAACGTAAATTCAAATTCTTAGTTAAGAATATGTCTTGATTACTTTCACTTTTGACACAAAATTGGGCAAGGCGTGAGCACAAATCGTGAATACAAAATTTTCACCACTGTCAATTGCAAGCCCCATTTTGAAGTCTTATATGAATGATTATTTGCAAAATTTGATGTTCATGTGACCCACACTTCTCACACAAGCTCCTTTAAGAATTAAGAGGTTGAGGACGTTTAGAGGTTAAGCCACTTGGCATGAACAATTGAAAATCTACTAATGGTAGTATGAATTTTTTAACAAAAAAATCTAGTAAAGAAATTCATTAGATTAATTGGACTACTTTTATTATGGGTTTAATTTTAGAGGGGACATTAGAAAACAACACACTTGTAATGCAAAATTAATAGTAACAATTCTATATATCATATCAACTATGATATAAAACAATGTCAAAGCTATTGCATTCATGATGAATAAAAAAATAAATGAAAATAAAAAAATAAAAAAATATATATACTAAAAAATATAGTTATATAGGATGTTTGTTCACTTCATATTTTAAGTCAAATTTTTGAAATGAAATATCAAATCTAATGTAGTTTCCAATAAAACATGGTTGTTCTAAAAGCATTTATAGAAAATAAAAATTCATAATTGGAAAAAATAAAATAAAATAGACTAAATGCATAGTAGTTAAAGAGTCACTACCCAATTACCTATTTGAGAAAAATATAATTTAGGTAAGAATATACAATTGCAATGGAGGACAAATTGTTATATGGAACATGATAGTACCAAGATTTTAATGAGATTGTATGTGAATAAAGCTATTAGATACACTCTATAATTGCGTGGTTGTGTTGAATTTTCTCAATTAGGTCAACAAACCAATTAGTCCCGACCAAGAAACTCAAATTGGACCTTATTTATTTTATTTTATTTTTGTAGCAATTTTAAGTAGGTCCTATGTTCTATGTTAACTTCCTATTTTTCTAATCTATCTATTTGGCTTGACCAGTAATGTTCTTGCTGATTCTAGCAATATAAAATTTGGTCACATCTAATTGATCTAATTTATGTCTGTGAGGAATCATGTGAGTGTACAAGAGGGGGATTAATTTGAACATTATCGTACTATGTATACATACAAAAAGCATATTTAAGGCTAAAAATAGGGTTGTTTTATTTACATTATACATATATACATGAACAAATATAAGACTATTTTAACGTACAGAAGGAGTATTTTAAAGGTGGGTCATGAATGCACGTGATGCCAAGGTTTAAAAAAGAGTGCACTTCTGGGGATGTATGCGTTGAACTTTTTTCATTTCACTTAAAAGGCCCCCTCTTATATTTGCAAAGGTAGACATAATATTCCTTGTCCAAAATGCCCTAAGTTAAAGCGAATTCAAAATATGTGTCTATTATAGATGCACATACTGTCATACGGTTACAAACATGACACATTATATAAAGAGAGAGTTGAAAAGATAAAATACTACAATGTTTGCCAAATAATGTATTATATAAAGTAGCGTGGTGAATGCACGTACACATACTTTTCACGCTAGTTCCGCAACCAGAACGGTCATGTTGTATTGGAGTCCCACTTAGTCTAATATAACGCATGGTGATGCACGTACCGAACACAGGCCTCTCTACAATGGTTATGTTGCCGGAACAATCATGTTGGACTTGGACACAAACCTACCTAGTTTATTATATAACACACAATAGTACAAGCACATTCTTTACAATGGTTCTATTTTTAGAAACGTCATGCCAAACACCAACATGGACCAACCTAGACTATTTTATTATACTTGGCGCACAAACACACACCCCGAAATAGTTCCACCATTGGAATAGTAGCGCCAAACTCAAGCACAGTCCAATCTAATGTTTAAAATAATACATTTTAAATAGATGATTTTTTTTTTTTGTTTTCAACTACTGCAATTAGTGCAAGAATTTGAATACTAGACACAACATTCAGTAGCCAATATTGGGTTTGCCTTGGAATGCCAAGAATATTTTCCATCATCATTAACTATAATGCAATATGTAACTACCATCTTTGACCGACAACTACAAGTATATATTACTTGCACATGTAGATGACCCTGCCTTATAGAAGGTTGGGCATGTTTGAAATTAGCCAAGCTACACATAGAATATTGTGAAAACTTTATTTACCCATGGCCCAATACTTTTGCCATTCTTAATCGCCACTTTGCAACGCTCTCCTATTTACCACGTTTTCCCATTCATCTGTAACTTGAATAGAGCTTCCTCATACTCCCTTCGTCCCAAAAAAAGACCATGATAGACTTAAAGTTTTTTCCAAAGTAAAACCGTGATTTCCAATTGGGCAATGGTCTGATATGGGTACCCAAAAAAGCCCTTTTAACTTTTAAATCAATCCCTATGGCAACTTTGAACGAGTCCCTCTTTAAAATAAGATAAAAAATGAATTGACCAGATGTGGTTTTGATTTTCTACACTCATTGACTCATAAAGTATACAAAAACATATTCACATAAAATTGAAGAATTTTAAAGATTCTGAAAGAGACTTTTTGTACAAAAATTGGAGTTTGTCTTAACTACTTAAAAACATCCAAAACATTTGCTTAAAATATCCAATGATGTCATTTTGGTACTAATTTTTGATATAAAATACATCTAAATATGTGCTATTTGAAATGATTAATTTGAAGGATTAAAAAATTATTTATTTAGTACTACAATGCCTATAAATGTTGATTTTTAGCAATTTTTTCCACAAAGCTTAAAAACATTACAAAAAATTTCAGGCCTCCAAAAGGCTGCGAACTCAGCCAAACTGCCATGCAAAAATAATAAAATAATAATATTTATAAAAATAATAATAAAAAATTCACAAATTTTTTTTTTCACAAAAAATATTTTAAAAATCTAGTCTGACGTGGCCAAAATAGTGCCACGTCAGATTTTATTTTTTAATATTTTTCTGTGAAATTTTATTTTTTAGTTTTTTTAATTTTTTAATATTATTATTTTTTAATTTTTGCATGGTAGTTTGGCTGAGTTCGTAGCCTTTTGGAGGCCTGAATTTTTTGTAATACATGAAAACTAATTTATTCAATTAACCCCTAAAAGTCCAAGGGATATTGGACAAAACATAGATATGTTATAATATGTTCCTTCCATATGTTTGATGAAGTTTGGTTCAATAGACAAAATGCAGGGCATCATCTCTACAAATTGTCCATATGGGCAAAATTTCAAAAATAGCATTAGATATTTCTTAATGAATTTAGAAGCATTAACCTCAAAAAAATTGTATAAATTATAATTTTTACTTTTAGAGTTTAAAACTTAGCATGATTGGTTAAAGTTGGATAATCTATTGTGAACTTCAAGAAAGCAAAAGAAATGATGGAGGGAACATCATTACTTTCTTCAAATAGAAAATTTATAACACTAAGGTGATCCACTTTGAAAAATTCTCTTGGGTGGAGTTTAACTTGGATTGACACATTTCAAATTGCATTGGAAAGAAAACTTGATTTAGTATTTAAATTTAAATTTTTCTTCCATATGTTTGATGAAGTTTGGTTCAATAGACAAAATGCAGGGCATCATCTCTACAAATTGTCCATATGGGCAAAATTTCAAAAATAGCATTAGATATTTCTTAATGAATTTAGAAGCATTAACCTCAAAAAAATTGTATAAATTATAATTTTTACTTTTAGAGTTTAAAACTTAGCATGATTGGTTAAAGTTGGATAATCTATTGTGAACTTCAAGAAAGCAAAAGAAATGATGGAGGGAACATCATTACTTTCTTCAAATAGAAAATTTATAACACTAAGGTGATCCACTTTGAAAAATTCTCTTGGGTGGAGTTTAACTTGGATTGACACATTTCAAATTGCATTGGAAAGAAAACTTGATTTAGTATTTAAATTTAAATTTTTCTTCCATATGTTTGATGAAGTTTGGTTCAATAGACAAAATGCAGGGCATCATCTCTACAAATTGTCCATATGGGCAAAATTTCAAAAATAGCATTAGATATTTCTTAATGAATTTAGAAGCATTAACCTCAAAAAAATTGTATAAATTATAATTTTTACTTTTAGAGTTTAAAACTTAGCATGATTGGTTAAAGTTGGATAATCTATTGTGAACTTCAAGAAAGCAAAAGAAATGATGGAGGGAACATCATTACTTTCTTCAAATAGAAAATTTATAACACTAAGGTGATCCACTTTGAAAAATTCTCTTGGGTGGAGTTTAACTTGGATTGACACATTTCAAATTGCATTGGAAAGAAAACTTGATTTAGTATTTAAATTTAAATTTTTCTTTTATCAAAAACATATATTTTTGTTCCCGACAGCGACCAAAAAATGGTCGTTTGAGTGTTTAGAGGTTAAAAAGTTGAACAAACTTGAATTAAAGTGTTTCATGTCATCTAGGTGTGAGTATTTTTTAATTTTTTAATTTTATTTAATTGAAATGGAAAAATTCGTCAAACTTTGGAAAAAAAAATGTTCTAAATGAAGACTTCCTGTCAAAAGTCATCGATACAAACAATGCATGACATCATCAATTCCATTGCAAATATGAATATATACACAATACAAGACGAATATATATTAACACATCCCAAAAGGTCATCATCCCTGATGACTCACAATATTCATACACACGAATATAATTGTGGCTTACTCACCACCAGCTAATCCAACCGACGAATCTTCCAACCGACCAACCTCTCAACTGTCACACTTAAGCCCACACTTCTTCAACGTTACGACCAACGAATCATAATACTATCCAACGAACCTCACCTACAACTAAAGCTACAGGGCCTAAATATCCACCCCGGCCCTCCACTGCCTACATCGTTACAGCTATTGGTGATGGTCGCACAGCGGAATCAAACACACTGACTCGATCGACCAAAAGTTGCAAAGAGATCAAAATGCGAGGCATGCCATGCATGCACAGTTTTCATTATTCTCCACACAACACAATAAGTCTACTCAACATGTATGGACGATGTCCTGCTCATCATCGTCCCATGCCAGATCGAATATATGACTCGCCACCAGTACACATGGCTGGGCTCAAGGGACGATCCACTAGCCCTTCCCACGGAGGCACCCGCTGGCCTCACTCCAGCTTCGTCTCATTCATGGTGGGCACGAAGACGAGGTCACTGTCGATGAGCATGTGACACGCCTCATCACCGTGTGGAATGTTGAGGGCGTTGAAGGCTGGGTGGCTGCTGAGCGAGAGCGATGTGTCCAGATGACACACCCCGACGGCCTTGATGAGCACAGAGTCGTTGCCGGTGTCGAGAGTGGCGCTGATCACTTTGGTGCCCGTCACGCGGTGGCAGTAATACAAGGCGGACGGGAAGTTCACCACATGGCACACCACGATTTTCTCGCCCTCGGCGACCGTCCCTTTGGTGACGTCCACGATGGCCACGGGCGCCTTCCCGGCGGGGCCTGAGGACGGAGTGTTGCTGGTGGACAACACCTTCACGTGGCTTCCCAACTCAGCGGACACGAAGGTGGCCATGGCGTCGGCGGAAGCGGCGCAGCTCATCTCCTCTCCCGGCAGCGCTCCGTAGCCGCACAGGTACGCGGCGGTGGCGACGGCGGTGGCCATTTCGCTGTTGGGTGCAACTCCGAAATGCTGGATGAGATCCAGGGCGCGGGACGAGGTGAGTGCAGGCATCCGTGTGGCAGCGCGTGAGGTCAAGAATGGCCTCTTCGGGGCGTCATCTCGGAGGTAGTTGTTGAGATGCATGATTCCGCCCGTGACCAGCGCGGACTCCAGAAAGAAGTCCCGCTGCAGGTCGTTGATGGTGTGGATGGACATGTCACGATGGACGCCATCGACGTTGGTCTGAGCCGTGTGGAGGGCAAGGTCCCCGTGGGCGCAGTCGAGGCGCCCGGTTGCGCAAAGCGCTTGGATTTTGGCAGCATCCGTAGCGCCACCCATGGTAGTGGGGCGCCTTGCAGTCACCTGCATGCCAGAACATGATTGATTCAGTGAATCACAGTTTACGTAAGTCTGGAATAGGCTTCGCAGGATTTGCAGAGGTTTTATTTGACAGAACGACTGATCAAATAATTCCACCATCTAACATCAGGAGCATCTTCCGAACAAGAGCAGAGAGGATACGACGCTACGTGCCAGACTGATCGATGGAGAACAATTTTGATCCACAAACCGAATGGGAAAGAGTACCAGCGATCGACTGCTTACCATTGTGACCGCACCTATCAGGAGGAGGCTGCTTACGAGCACCATGAAACCGTGGAGCAGACCGCCGGCCATATTGGGAAATTGACAATGAACAGTGAGAACAATGAGTGAGAGACGGGAGCAGCAGCTGAAGAGCCAGCAGCAGGCAAACTGTCGAGTGAAAGTAGCAGGTCGAGGCGCAGAGCGATCACCGTGCCCACTGAAAGCTGCAATCGAGCAGCAGATCGAGAGCAAGATGACTGCAGAGCTGGAACACGAAGGCAAGTAGTGTGATTGTGAATGCAGCGAGGCGTGGATTTTTACTTAGCTGCCATGCAGAAGCTGGGCACACAGCAGGGACAAGTGACTCGGCATGTGTGGCGTGAGTGATCAAAAGCGTCGATGGTTGATTGTCTGTGTTTTCTCGGGCCTCCCAACCACCAGCAGGAGGATCAGCATGTTGTGGAGGCGATCGGCTTCCTCACGATTCCTCGACGTCGACCTCCGTCAGGACCGAGTCAAAATATATAATTATCTTCATGCACGTCACAGGCATGGACCCGCGCGCAGGGGCTTGCAATCGACGAGCTCTTTAAGTAACTGGTGGGGCAGCATATATAATTCACGCGCAAAGGTTCTGCGAGTGATGTGAGGTTCTACCTGATCGATGCTGTGGAGTACGTCTGAGTGGAATCAAGTGGAAGCCCGTCTCCTCATGTGGCCAGGCTGCCTTGTCCAGGTTCATAGCAAACCGGATCAAAAATGGATATAATTTTTATTACTCTTTCAGTCACCCTGCACGGCTCCGTCGTTGTCCGATCGTTGTTTTGCAGTGGTCATGCACACGACCTGTAGTGCTTCTCTGAAGATATCAGAGTGACACAAAATTATACAGTGCATACACATCTGAAGATAATGACGTATCTGGAGTTGTAGATTTTTTTAATCCGAATCTAGTTATGAGATGTTTTTCATAGCCTTCTTGAGGTCAGAACACCATGAACTTCAGCTTCACATAACAGTAATCGTCAATTTTGAACGTTGTAATTGTTGGCAGGATTTAGAGCTCCAAACTTGTGGCACCCAAGTGCACTCAGCTCTAACACCTACAGTAGGATGATCATACTGGTGTACTTTGGTTTCAAGGCTCCAGATTTCAAAGGTGTCAATGCTGGATTTTGGAAATATCCGTCCGACTCAGTATAACAAATTTAATGTTAAGTCTGTCTACTAGAATTTGTGGAGGGCAGGCCGGGGTTTCTTTATGACGCAGGGCATATTACTTTGGACCGAAAACACTACAACAGAATGAGGGTATTTTCACTGGTCACTTCTCACTTGGTGAGTGCAACTGGTCACATAAGACGGAGTGAAGTTTTGCCTTATGTGACTAGTTACAGTCACAAAGTGAGAAGTGATCAGTGAGAAATGACCAATTTCCTTGTAGTGAAAGAATTATGATTTCCTGACGAGATTATACGACCAGCTAGCTCCCGTGATTATTTTAATATTATTCATCTTATGCCAATGAAGGGAAGAGTGAAACATACGTAAGGATTGCCATCAGTAGACATTGCTTAGTAATCATGTTGATATGTACACTTCTACGCCATATATACACAATCATATGAATGTACATAAAGGTGTAATTGTTACACATATTTGGATGGTCAAATTTTTTGGTTTGTCTTAAGTTGTAGGGATTAGTAAATAATAAATATGGAAGGTTTTGAATTTGCTAAATGTTTACTCACAACGATTCATTTGTTTTACATCTTAAGTTTGTCGTTTTAACAAGATATAACTATGTATTCTCAATATTTTGTTCTACATTGACAACAATGTCTAATACTGACTCCCTCTTTCCAGAAATTTCTATCTTGTTTTGGGCATTTTTATCCCAAAATAATTGTCTTGTGTTTAATACTTCAAAAATAAGCCTTGTCAACTACTCCCATTCAAATGGGGTAGACCATTTTGTAGCTCTTAGACATTTCAAATTTTGGTTTTTATTATGAATTTTCATCATTCATAATTGCAACTCATATGAGAGTTTAGAATTCAAATGAATTCAAATCTTAAAAGACATTTGTTATGACATGGGCATTTGTGATTTTGGAAAAATTGGAGATAGGCATCTATGGGGTGGATTCCTTAGTAGTAGGCTTAGGTGGCTACCAATTTCCAAAAGTGCATCATATAATGTTGCTAATAATGGAGGATGTACTCTACTTATTGGAAGATCATTTGGACTCAAAATAGGGGTTGGTATTGCTGAAGTAAAAGAAGTTGGAAATTTTATTTGTGGAATCAACGTATTGGCCACATTTCGGCGTGAAAAGTTATAAAGTCTTTGTGGAGGATCACTTTAGAAATGTCGAAACTTTAGTTGGTACTTGCAATTCATATCCACATGGTGATGGCCTCCTATGGGTACCCTCTCCAAAAATAGTGTGATTTTCGAGAAATATCTTTATGGTAAGAAAAAAACATTAGAAAATTACAAAAATTAGAGGGTGTTATAGGCACCATGGCTACAACTATATACATGGTGTTAAAGACGGAATTTCTAGCACATATAAAATGAGTTAGACCTAAGTCACACTATATGAGACGCGTAAAAGTGGTACCCATATCAAGCCATTCTTCCACAAGGCGCCCTAATAAAAGGGTTCCCCGAATGTGGAACTCCGGGACAAAGGGTCATTTACCCTATTGAACTCTCCTTTTGAACGTAGTTGAAAGGGAATGTTTGAAACCAAGGCGTCTTTGCATCTCTGAGAGGATATGTTGACTAGTTGAGACTTACACAATCATAGCGATGACATTTTTCATTATCTTTTTATCTTGATTTTAGGTTATTTTAATTTATCACATAATTTCTAATTTTCCTTCCTTGTCTTCTTGTCCCATATTGTTTGCCAACAAGTTGTAAAACACTAAAATCATGAGTCTGTACATATACAACCCCTCTAGGCCTCTACCTCATTAATTCTCACTTGTCATTTTTACTTGGAGAAACTTCAAGTTGTTTGTCGATAAACAAATTGGTTCCTTTATGGAATTCGATAATAAAACTTGGATATTTTGAAAAATTATTAACTTTATTTTACTGAATATATATGATTATTTTATTCAATGAATATAATATCAATATATGATTATTTTATTCAATGAATATATTAATATCAATATATGATTATTATATTCAATATTCTCATGATGAGGAAATATGCACAAGGGACTTTCTAAAATTTCCTAGTGTGAGACAATTGCCTCTATATTAATCTAAAATGAACACATTTATGCATAGAAAACACCCCCTTTTCCTCTTTGGGAATAGCTCCAGGGCGCCCTGTGAATCTGTGATTATGTCAACATCTACATTGTAGATACCCTCTGAATTCTTTTAGTCCTTTTGTTCACATTCTTTTGTGTCACATTCTGACTACTATATGCATGGAATGTTGGAATGTTGGTATTGTGTACTTATGTACAGTTGTACACATGTACACGTACAGAATCTCTATATGTCATGTTTTGAACTGATGCACATTGGTTGCTAAAAGGGTGACATACTGACACAAAAGAATTTCCATGGCATGACATAAGGTCAACTATGACTATAACATGAGTTGACAAACAAAAAATGTCTAGATTCCAATAAAAGTTCAACTAATTCATATGGGACTCAAAATGTTGTTCAATTAGTACAGTAATTGAATAGCTTGAAACAGTAAGAAACAGTCTTTTCATCCATGATGCTCATTTGAGCCATTTTGACCTTTTAGGGTTAAACATTTTAATATGATATCTAGGATAGTTGTCTCTATTATTGCTTACAACTATTATAGAGCCCCTATTTCATATGAAAAAGAAGTTTTTTTCCCAATACAAATCACTATAATCTAAAAGATCGAGTTAAATTCTACTTTTATTTAGAAAGTGTTATGATTATAGATGCATGTAATGTTAAATTACCTCTATTAATTTGCACATTAGTCACAAAAGATGTTTAATTTCATTGTTCCTATTAATGTATCTAATTGATTTTGGTAAGCAAGCATAAAACCATGGAGTTGTATTCACGGTTCCTATTACCTCTCCTAATTAATTTTGGTATACAATCATTGGGATATAGGTGTGCAGTCACTAGTGCATGAGCAATCATTGGTTTTATATATTGTATCAACTATGGCATAAAATAGTATGAAAATTGTTGCCTAAAATATAAAGTATAAAATAACATAATATAAAGTTATTGGTAGTTCCCATGTCGGGCACTTAGGAAATTTTATAATCGACGTGCGTTATAATATAGGAAGGATTTTAAAATTTTGATTAAAAAAAAATTATAAAGGATTTCAAAATAAATCATGATCCTTTATAAGTAGACAATTCCATTACAAGTAATGTAGAAAGGTAGAAAATGTAGGCCATTAATTTATTGAAGAAATAATATAGGGGCTGAAGATAAGGATCCTAGGTTGTTGATTTAAGAGACCTTGTTGTTTCTACCTGCCTCACAGGTGTGTGTGTGGATTGGGGGGGGGGGGGGGGGGGGGGGTGGGGTTGGGAGAATGAAAAATTACCTAGACATATATCTGCGGAGAAAATGATGAACAATATAAATGGCTTATGTTCCTTAGTGGTCGTCTTCTCTAATATGCACAAATATAGGTTTTTTTTTTTTTTTTTTTTTTGCAATCCCTTTGTGTTTTGGACCTAAAAGGATTATGAAGCCCTGACTGTTAGATTACATGATCAGCTAGCTCCTACATATATTTTAACTTTATTCAACTCACGCCAATGAAGGGAAGTGTGAGACATATGTAAGGATTGCCATCATTAAACATTGTTTTAGTTGAAATTTCAAAGAGCCGCAAAATTGTCTTTGCGTCTGTGAGAGGGTACGTTGAGTACACATAGCGTTGACAATTTTCTTTATCTATTTTAGATCTTTACTTTAGTTTACTTTAATTTATCTCAGAATTTATATTTTTCCTTCCTTGTGTTATTGTCCCATATTGTTTGCCAAAAAGTTGTAAAAAGATGAGTACATACACAACCCCTCCACCTCTTTATTTATCACTTGTCTTTCTTTACTACAATAACTTCCAGTTACTTGTTGATAAAGAAATTGGTTCCTTTATGGAATTTGGTAATAAAACTTGGATATTTTGAAACTTATTAACATTGTTTTATTGAAGATATATTATTATTGTATTCAAAGAATATAATATCAATATATGATTATTATATTCAATATTCTCATAAAGAGGGAAAATGCATGAGGGACTTTCCAAATATTCTTAGTATGAGACAATTGTCTATATAGCCTAAAGTGAACGCTTTTATGCATAGAAGACACCTCCCTATTCGCCTTGGGAATAGCTCATGTCAACATCTACGCCATAGATACACTTGAACTCTTTTGGTCCTTTTGTTCACATTCTTTTGTGTCACATTCTAGTATATGCATGGAATGTTGGAATGTTAGTTATGTGTACTTGTGTACACATGTGCTCGGACCCACTGAATCTCCATATGCCATGTTTTGAACTGATGCACATTGGATGCTAAAAGGGTGACATACTGACATAAAAGAATTTCATTGGGATGACATAAAGTCAACTATGATTACAACATGAGTTTACAAACAAGAAATGTCCAAATTCCAACAAAAGTTCAACCAATTGATAATTTGATACATGACTCAATAGTTTGTTCAATTAGTATAGTAATTAAGAAAATTTAAAATAGATGAAAAGAATAGCTCGAAATAGTAAGAAACAATCTTTCCATCCATGATGCTCATTTGAGCCATTTTGACTTTTAGGGGTTAAGAATTTTAATATAATATTTAGGGTAGTTGTTCCTAGGATTGCTTACAACTATTATAGAACCCCTATTTCGTATGAAAAGAAGTATTTTTTCCAAAACCAAATCACTATAGTCTAAAAATCGAGTTATATTCTACTTTTACTTAAAAAGTGTTATTATTATAGATGCATGTAATATGAAATTACCTCCTTTAATTTGCACATAAGTCACTAAAGATGTTTAGTTTCATTGTTCCTATTAATGTTTCTAATTGATTTTGGTAAGCAAGCATAAAAACATGGAGTTGTATTCACGGTTCCTATTACCTCTACTAATTAATTTTGGTATACAATCATTGGGATATAGGTGTGCAGTCACTAGTGCATGAGCAATCATTGGTTTTATATATTGTATCAACTATGGCATAAAATAGTATGAAAATTGTTGCCTAATATATAAAGTATAAAATAAAATACTATAAAGTTATTGGTTGTTCCCAAGTGGGGCACTTACAATAGGGAGTTTTATAAACAATGTGGCATAATGTAGCGAGGATTAAATTTGTTTGAAAGGAAAATTATAAAGGATTTCCAAATAAAATAGGATCCATCATAAGTAGACAATTCCATTACAAGTAATGTAGATAGGTAGGAAATGTGGACCATTGATTTAGTGGAAAATTTATAGAGGGGATGAAGATAAGGATCCTAAGTTATTGGTTTAAGAGACCGTGTTGTTTCCGCCCCCGTCTCTGTATAGAGATATATTCCGTTTTAAATATATGTTTAATATAAGTATAAGTGAATATTTTCAGTTCTAAATGTGGTTATTGTATGTATACGTAAAACGGCAGTGTTCAAATTAATACCCGTTCTATGCACTCACGTATACTCGTACATGTTTTGTATAGTGCAGCCCCCGGGCAATTATCTAGTCAAACCTCATCAATTCTACACATTTTAAAATATATTATATTTTAATTGTATTTTTTCTCATGTAAGGTATTGTTAAACCAATTTACCCTGCTTTATTCACAATTATTTAAATATAAATATTTTTATAAGATTTTTCAAAGCTTTTTTCTTGTAAAAACCATAGTAAGTACAAAAATGCTTAGAATAGTATGAAATTTGTAGGAAAATTTTAAACAATAGTAATGAACTACAAGGTGTAGGTTGCAAGCTTCTTGAACTTACATATAAACTAATTCGACAGAAAAACTCTTTTTTGCAGTATATAGTGGAATTTTAGGGTGTTGAGCTTTAAAGTGATGTAATAAACACACCTTTTTCAATTTTAAAGAATGATAAATTGGACTAGGAAGTGTAAGATAACCGCCACACTTTTGTAGTTGGGACCATTTTCAATTGAAATTAGGAACTATGTGAAAATCAGCGTTTGGGTCAAAAGCGACCTAACATGGCCCCACGGGACTCCTAGCAGTCTAGTTTGCTTAGGAGTTAAGATGTCTTCCACGATAAATTTTGTGAAATTTCAATCTCTCTATCCAAACTAATTATTTATGCTTGGAAATGGTAGCATATCGCTTGTCAAAAAGTGCATGTGAAGTGCATCTAAAAAATGGGAAGTACTAGAAGGGGGTTGAATTTTAACTTCATAAATTCTTAGCAATATATCATAAGTGCATACATAGCCTGTGGGGTGCACTTTCTTATGTGTGAGGAATGACGTGAGTGCACAAGAGGGGGATTACTTTGAACACTACCATACTATGTATATATACAAGAAGCATATTTAGGGCTGAAATTAGGGTTGTATATTTACATTATACATATATACATGAACAAATATAAGAATATTCTAACTACAAGGGATATTTCAACGGGGGTCATGAATGCACATGATTCCAAGGTTTAAAAGAGAGTGCACCTGCCGGGGTACATACCCGGGGGGTGCACCATACTAAATACGTACAAGTATACGTGAGTGCGCACAAGGGGTATTAATTCAAACATTGTTGTATTACGTATACATTCAATAAACATATTTAGAGATGAAAATATTGATGTACACTTACATTAATCATATATTTAGGACAGAATAGATATGTATACAAAGGTTTTTAGAGATATAACCCCTCGTATACATGGGGGTTTTTAGAGGGGGTTATGAATGCATGTGATTCTCCAACATAATATAAAGTGCACTCCCCGAGGGTACGTAGCTACCATATTTTTTTATTTTGGATATTACCTTTACTTATTTTTTAATGAATTGTTTCACAATGTTTTGTGTTTCAAATTTTTCGTATAGTTAAAACAATTTTTGGATTTTGAATTTTTGGAAATGGAATAATGGTCCAATTTCAAAAGTGGGATATGAAATACATTTTTTATAAAACCCAACTATGGAGGTTATGTAAAAAAGGCTCTAATTGCCCCTGATGCGAAAAAAATAAACAAGGCGTTGAGAAAACCCGCTAGAGTCTTGAAATAAACATGATGATCTTTGGGGAGGAAGTATTAGTAGAAACCATAAAAGTACTAATGTAGCCCTATGCCATTGGCCTAGATGTTCCTCATGCTTCACGTATTCTCGTGCTCCCTGTAATCCCTGTGATTTCCGTGTTCCCAATGTCCCTGTGTATATGTATTCCCCATATTCCCCCGTGTTCCTCATGTTTTTCGTGTTCCCTATGTTCTCTGTGTTTCCAATGTTTCTTTATATATGTACTCCCCATATTCCCCCGTGTTCCCCATGTGCCCTGTGTTTTTTGTGTTCCCTATGTCCTCTTGTACATGTAGTCCTCATTTCTCCCCGTGTTTCCCTTGTTTTCCGTGTTCCTTTTGTCCCCATATACCCATGCATTCCCGTATTTACCGTGAATTTTATTTTGCTTTCACTTTTTAGAATAATTTATCCAAATTTAAATTCATGAAACAACTTTAGTGCACCATTACTCGTTGAGAGCTTTCCGAAGATGCTAAGAATGACATTAAAAACTCCAACATTCCATTTATCATAATTTAGTTCAATTTGTAGTACAAAATTTGATTTAAAAATCCATAATTTGTACACCATATGTTCAAACGCAACAAAACTAACTCCATGCACCCCTCCTCGATCAAAGCTTTCCGATTGTACCAAGATTGTGGCCTTAGGCGCACGGTTGGGGAGCTCTCAACGCAACGAAACGAACAAATCAAAACAAAACATAACAAACAAGCAACCTTCCTTAATGTATTGATGGCATGCTGTTCTAAAAGAGTGCATTCAAAATAAAGACGTAAATTTGGAAAAAATATCTTGATATGAAGTTGAATAAATGCAAAATATTTGAAAAATAGTAACCTTTTTATTTGGAGGAGTTATGATTATAAGTAATTGTATTCGATTGTGATGCCAAACATATTGTGGCAAAGAATATATGATGCATCCAATTTTTATATTGATTACAAGTGGATAAAGCTATTAGATGTGTCACAATCAGATTAGCAAAAGAACAATACATACATCCAAAGTTGCATAACATTCGGTAGCCTTCCAAGAGGCTGCCTTTTAGTTTCATCCACCTTTATATATGGAGTGACCAGTGATTTGTAATTGAATGGACTATTGAATGATTGAATCAAATAAACAATCACAAAACATTGTTGAATTGTGATTGAGTGAGTGCTTTGGATTATTGTTCACCATGGTTGATTGCTCTTGCTTAATGCCACCTGCCCCCATAGCTACTGATTTGATGTGGAATATCCCACGTCATTTCATTGGGGAGATGAAATGATGTGGGATATTCCAACTTCATTCTATTGGGGGAAGGCAGCAGTCACAAAGGCTACTGAATGTTATGTGCAAGGAGCAAAAATGAGCAATGATGTTAAAAAAATTCAAAAAATTATCTTATTCTTCATACCCTGAACACTTTTAACTATGATCTTCAAATGAAATTACTATTATCATAGTCTTTGTAAAATTACTTAATGAAAATTGAAATTGAAATTAAATTTTAAAACAAAAAATAATTTAAAAGTGGACAACTTTTTAAGTTATTTTTGTTTAAATTTTTTAAATTTTTTATACATTTCCATAGCACTTTATAATAACAAGAAAACTCAACTTCTAAATAATGCATTTAAATTTTTAATGCCGATGATTGATGACTCCTGCATTTAACCTCCAAATTATTTCTCAAAATCAAATTGAGATTGTAGAGATTTTAGTCACAATAAGATAATTTATAGAAACTCATTCAAAAATCTGGATTTGCGCATTTAGACTCATATTCCCAAATTTGCATTGAAAACTTCATTAATTCTTTTTTTGATGCGCATGTGGACAAAAACTAAGTCAAAAGTCAATTTCCAAGAGTTGATCAAAATTTTACAACTACAATGATGTTTTAAGAAAATCTAGGGGTTGCCAGATGCCAAGTTGGAGTTGGAATCCTAAGGGAAAAATAACGACATTTTTAAATGAAAAAAGTGACATGTGTCATGTCTTAATTGGTTGGGACTTGGGACCCTAAAGAAAGTGTAACGATTAAGTGACACATGCAAAACTCATCATCAAATGATTTTAAAATAGAGAAGACTATGGTTGGTTCTTCTCAAATTCTCCATAATCTATGGCTACTACAAGGTCCCTGATGAAAGTCAGATTGCTCATAAATTCCTAAAGTAACTAGATTTGTGAAGGCATTTCTACCTTTTATCTTGTTTGCCATTGAAGCTCTTGCCACCAAGCCTCCCAACTCTACCTAATTGAGATTGTGAAGCTTTAAGGTAGAACAACCCAAAATCGATAACTACCCCTAAAGCAACCTGCAGACTATCAATATTAATGTGAAGCAACTTGGCCTTAAACTGTTTAATTTGACATTCTAGTTGGCAACGTATCATATTCCTGGATTTCATCTATTCCAAGAAATTTTAGTAAACAATTTTTAGCTTTTGTAGGATCATAAGTTTAAAGAATTTGGGGAAGTTTTAACTATAGATATTGGTTTAGCCATTTAGGGTCTTGAAGAACTTTTCACTTTCAAAAATTTTAGTGATTTCAATATTGGGAATAAAATCATGAAAAAAATTGCATTCCTTGTCAAAACTTTCTTCCTATTAGGAAAAAATATTTTTTCAAGCATACCAATACTAGAAATAGCAACAACAACTTAAGTTATCGGTTTTAGAGCATTCAACATTATTTGATGGTTTGAAGGTGCGTTAAAGATGACATAAACAATTTGTAGAATTTTGTTGTTTATTAGTAAGTAATATTGTAGTTTACTAGCAAGTTTGGCAACTTTCTACGTGATATTTTGTTATTTCTAAAAGTAGATTTAGGCATATCAAACATTCTTTAAATTTTTTTTAAAAAAAATCCCTTACAAAATTCTTTTCTGAAAGATAATTTTCTGAAATTTCTCAATTTTTAGAATTATTCTCCGCCGAACGTACTAGTAAGTAAACTACGGTATACATACTTGAATCAGTTGATCAATAGATTGGGGCTGCACAAAGTTTGATAAAACAGGAAAAGCAGACTGAGATAGTTTAAATTTTCAAAATACCTCTTAATGTTTTGAATTTCCATCAATACCACGAAATTATTCACAATAATTCTTGCATCTGTTCCCATAGAAGATACTTAATATGTATGTAACTCCGATTATACGGTTTTTGAAGTACTTAATCCTACTATGTCCTTAAATCAAGTACTTAATCCTACTATGTCCTAAAATTGAAGGGCCTTAAACCCTCCATCTAAGTGCTGCTTTTATAAAAATTTGAAAATTAACATGAGATTATTTTTGGTTGGTAAAGAAATATGATTTAAGAATAGGAAAGAGATCTTTCAAAGTTTTTTTGAATTAAATTGTAAATTATATGAATTTGAAAGTGAAAAATAAAATAGTTATATCCTGGCATTTGAGACTTATAGGTAGTACTTTTTGGAACTAAAAAAATATCATGAATTGCATCTTAAAAGCCCCAATTCCATCCATCTAAAAATGCCATCATTGAATCACAAGTCATTGGTTTTAACACGAATTGAGAATGGCAGTTGTTGAAGGTAGCTACATGACCAAAATGGATGGTGGGTGATTATGTGGCATTCCACCGCTTAGTTCCATTTTTAGTGCTAAAAGGCAACACCAAGTCTCTTCATCATTACTGAAAAGATGTTCATCTATCCAAGTAGAAGTGAGCCAAAATTGATGACCATGGATAGGGATTTTCTCCAGTTTGCTAAATTTGCACCGAGGACAGGTGCTTTTTAACGAAATAAAGCTTGTGATAGGATTTCATGTTGGGAGTGGTAATTACTACTTATTCATGAGTTAAATTTGAGAATACACGGGCAACTAACATATAAATGAAGTAGTGCTATACAACTCACAAGTCAAGCAAACTTGACAGTCATGAAGTTTTCTCTTGTCGAGTTCGTGTAGCTATTTTGTAATAATACAAGCCATTCAAGATGTAAAATCCAGAGCTGCTCATTGAACCGTTGTCCCTAAATAACTTCCACAAACCAACTCTGATATAATTAAAATAGTGCACATTTTCATATGTAGAATGTATGCCTCAGTTTAGTCTAGAATTGGATTCTCCGATTGTCTGCAATATATTTAATTTGTGCACACTTCTCATTTTGTTCAGATATTCTTTAGTCATTCAGATGAAAAAAATTCAATAAAGAAACCATTCAAGTGTAGGCTTGTATGGAGGCACAAGAATGGAGAAAATTATGCAAAGCCATAGGAAATTATTGGTTTGGAGAGGATGCTAAACGACTATGAGCCCAAAAGAACATCTTAGAATAATAGTATAGTCCAAGTGCGCAACTATTTAATCAAAGTGGCATCTCACAGTGTGGCAAGTTGTTGTGAAGAATGCCATGTTGGACTACACGCAATCAATTAGAAGTTGTGATCTACCACCAAGCAGCGAAAAGACATCAAAACTGACATTGAATGACAAGTGGAAAGAATTATTACCAACGTACCTATGTCACACGCCAAAGCCACTAAATTCCCTCACTACATTCAACAAAAAGGCCATCTTGATATGGCGAACATATCACAAAGAGGTGCTAAACATATACATGAAACCACCTAGACTAATTTGTCAAATTTCATTGGCACATACATGATTGAAAATTCCATTGCAAAATATGAACATATACAAAATACAAGACGAATATATATTAACACATCCCAAAAGGTCATCATCCCTGATGACTCACAATATTCATTCACACAAACATAATTGTGGACTTACTCACCACCAACTAATCCAACCGACAAATCTTCCAACCGACTAACCTCTCAACTGTCACACTTAAGCCCACACTTATTCAACGTTATGACGAACGAATCATGATACTAGATCCAACGAACCTCACCTACTACTGAAGCTACAGGGCCTCAACATCCACCCCGGCCCTTCCCTAACAACATCGGTACAGTTGTCGGTGATGGTCCAGCGGAATCAAACACGCTGATTGACTCGATCGACCACAAGATGCAAACAACAAACAGATGAAACTGCGAGGCATGCCATGCATGCACAGTTTCCATTATTCTCCACACAACACAATAAGTCTACTCAACATATATGGACGATGTCCTGCTCATCATCGTCCCATGCCATATCGAATATATGACTGGCTAGGTTGAAGGGACGATCCACTCGCCCTTCCCATGGAGGCACTCGCTGGCCTCACTCCAGCTTCGTCTCATTCATGGTGGGCACGAAGACGAGGTCACTGTCGATGAGCATGTGACACGCCTCATCACCGCGTGGAATGTTGAGGGCGTTGAAGGCCGGGTGCGTGCTGAGCCACATCGATGTGTCCAGGTGACACACCCCAACTGCCTTGATGAGCTCGGAGTCGTTGCCGGCGTCGAGAGTGGCACGGATCACTTTGGTGCCCGTCACGCGGTGGCAGTAATACAAGGCGGACGGGAAGTTCACCACATGGCACACCACGATTTTCTCGCCCTCGGCGACCGTCCCTTTGGTGACGTCCACGATGGTCACGGGCGCCTTCACAGCGGGGCCTGAGGACGGAGTGTTGCTAGTGGACAGCACCTTCACGTGCCTTCCCAACTCAGTGGACACGAAGGCGGCCATGGCGTCGGCGGAAGCGGCGCAGCTCATCTCCTCTCCCGGCAGCGCTCCGTAGCCGCACAGGTACGCGGCGGTGGCGACGGCGGTGGCCATTTCGCTGTTGGGTGCGACTCCGAAATGCTGGATGAGATCCAGCGCGCGGGACGAGGTGAGTGCAGGCATCTCTGTGGCAGCGCGCGAGGTCAAGAATGGCCTCTTCGGGGCGTCATCTCGGAGGTAGTTGTTGAGTTGCATGATTCCGCCCGTGACCAGCGCGGACTCCAGAAAGAAGTCCCGCTACAGGTCGTTGATGGTGTGGATGGACATGTCACGATGGACGCCATCGACGTTGGTCTGAGCCGTGTGGAGGGCAAGGTCCCCGTCGGCGCAGTTGAGGCGCCCGGTTGCGCAAAGCGCTTGGATTTTGGCAGCATCCGTAACGCCACCCATGGTGGTGGGGCGCCTTGCAGTCACCTGCATGCCAGAGTGCCAGAACATGAATGATTTTGTGATACCCAGTTCACGTAACTAAGTCTCGATTTGGCTTCGCACTAACTGCAGGATTCGCAGAGTTTCCAAGAGCGTTGCAGTAAGATTATTCATATAATGCATGCTAGATCATGGCTGAAATTTATAATTAGTCACCATTGAAGGGTCGACTTATCAAATAATCTCACCAAGACCATGTCATGAAATTGAGCAGAGCGGCGACGTGCCAGAGTGATGGAAGGATACCGAATAATTTTGATCCACGAACCGAATGGGAAAGAGTACCAGTGATCGACTGCTTACCATGGTGACGGCGTTCAGCATGAGGAGGCTACTTACGAGCATCATGAAACCGTGCAGCAGACCGCCGGCCATACTGGGAGATTGACGATGGACAGTGGAAACAACGAATGAGAGGCAGGAGCTAGTAGCAGCCGAAGAGGCAGCAGCAGATCGAGAGCAAGATGAATGCAGAGCTGGAACACGAAGGCAACTGGTGTGATTGTGAATGCAGCGAGGCGTGGATTTATACGTAGTTGCCATGCTGTAGCTGGGCACCTGAGTGGGCCTAGGGACCCGGCCTGAGTGTTGGAAGCATGAAGCATCGAAATGGTGAGTTGGCATATTCGGACGTCATTACGACCTGTAGGGGGATCCACCTCTTGTTGTTGAGGAGATCGGCTTGCTCACGATTCCTCGACGTCGACCTCGTTCAGGACCAAGTCTAAATTAATAATTATCTCCATGCACAGTTGGCGACTGTCTATGTAGCCGAGTGCAGGCATGGACCCGCGCGCAGGGGCAGGGGCAATCGATGAGCTCTTTGATTTGCAGGTGAGGCATCATTCACGCGCAAAGGTGCGCGTGATGTGAGGTTCTACCGGCTACTGTGGCGTCAGAATCGAATCAAGTGGACCGGGGCGAAATGCTTGCTTTTGCGAGCCAGCCTCTTCATGCGGCCTCTGCTTTGTCCAGATTCATGGTGAAGCAAAGCAGAAGTAGATATTTGAATCTCTCATCAGTTGAGTCACCAGGCGTTAGTCACCGATCGTTGTCTCAGAACATTTTGCAGTGGCCATGCATACAACAGTGCATCTCTGAAGATAGAGTGTAACATTTGAACAGTGCTTCTGAAGACAATTACGTACTTCTGGTGTAAATATTTCTAATGCAGCGTAGCTGTGAATGTACTCTGGTTATTATGAGATGTTTCTCACAGACATGTTGAGCTTCATATAACACTAATTGTCAATTTCGAACATTGTAATAATTGGCCATATTTAGGGCTCCAAAGTTCTGGCACCCAACTGCATTGAGCTCTCAGGTTAACAAATTTCATGTTGCTTCTGGAATTAACCCCTAAAGGACCAAGGGTAATTCTCCAAGTTCGGTCAGCTTAGTATGGAATGAGTATTGATTGTCAATTATTGAGATTTTTTGTGGTGATTCTACTTTGTAACGAAGATGGGATGGTAATTTGCGTACGTAGATGATGTATAGATCAAAAGATACAATCATGTAAAGGTGAAAAACCTAATTGCGGGCACCTCTTGAAAATTTTCATACAATGAGCTATGCATCTGAATTTTTGTACACAATGAGCTAATGCCCCCATATACACAACTGCCAAATTCATTTTACCAAATCTGAGACTAAACTTTGCATTTTGGGCATTTTCAAAAAGTTTCAAACTTGGGCAACAAGCCAAAAAAAAAATGCTACCAACTTTGAAGCTTTTAATCTTACTATTGAAGAACCCTGAACAGTTGAAATTTTTTAGGTTGTAATAAATTCAAGTTGGTTGAAATATCCTACAATTGGATCGGTCAAAAAGGTTTTAGATCAAAAGCAATTTGTCTTTTTATGAGAAGGGATACTTTGGAGTGTTTGGAGAGAAATATAGTTGTGGTCCTTTAGGGGTTAATTCAAAAGATGAAAACATTATTTTATTTCCCATTAAGGGACATTGCGTGAGTTCCCCGCAGTAAAAGATGATTGGAAAATACTAACACTAAAGTGTGAAAGGTGCACTAATAGCATAGGTGTTGCTTCTCACTCAGAATAGTGTGAGAGTTTACCGTACACACTTGTCTTGTGTGACGAATCGCACTCAAACACCAAGTCTTGAGTCTTGGGCAGTGAGTGTGAAGTGGGGCCATTGACTCAGCTACCTAGTGAAAAGTGTCACCTTCTCCTTGTAGTAGTGGCCAATATGGATAAAATGTGGTCCTCAAACGATGAGTGCAAAAAATTGATAGAGGGATTTTGTCTTTCAATCCAGCGTCTTACATGTAGACTTTGAATATATTAAAGTCAGTTTCCATGTGTGGTGTCTACATGGAAATAGTAAGAATCCTTTGGTCCATTTTTTTATGGTGATTTTGAATAGTTTAGAACTGAGTCTAAGCTATGGGTCACTATAAAATTATAATAAAAAATACAAGTATCCAAGAGACAAAGCATATTAAGCTACATGTTAGTGTATGTGATGAAAGAAGAGAGTTTCAGGACTGTTAGTGTAACTATGTTATGAAAGGTGCAGGTTAAATGTTAGTGTCTTGTTATGAAAGGTGTTGTTTACTCAAGTACCATACATAGTAGTTAAAAGAAGGCATTCAAAATACGGATGTCAAAAGGTAGGTCCGACCCGAAGTGATTGACAAGAGTGAGTGTAACTTGTTCAACTACCCACTTATTTCTTTATGTATATATTTGAAGTTGATTTCTCATCAATGCTACTTTTTTGCATCACCAAATTTTGAAAGTAGATTTTAGGGAAGGCTAAAAAGATTTGGAATAAAAAGGTAAATTTGATTTTTAGGTTAAGTATATGTCTTGATTACTTTCACTTTTGAGTTTTGAGTTCTGACACAAAATTGGGCAAGTTGGTGTGAGCACAAATTGTGAATACAAACTTTTCAATACTGTCAATTGCAAGCCCAATTTTGAAGTGTTGTATGAATGTACATTTGCAAAATTTGATGTTCATATGACCTGCACTTTTCAAACTCACTCCCTTAAAATCCTCCCGGCCCCCCCCCCCCCCTCCACCTCCTTTTTTATCGAATCATGTATAATTAGTAACAAATTTCCCAAAGTTCCACATAATCCACTCAGTCGACGTATAAAACTGCTAACTCAAAGCTATTTTCTAACGATCCATGAAATGTACACATATTCGCGTAGTCATTTATTCATTTGCGCCACTGACAATAAATCAAATGACTGGAAGTGGAATGCGTAAATATACTTAGTTTTTTAAAAATCGTGTATGAGAATATTCATGTTTATGGTTGAAAATAGCACTTTGGGAAAGCTGAGGACATTTAGAGGTTAAGCCACATGGCATGAACAATGGAAAATTTACTAATGGTAATATGATATCTTTTAACAAAAATATCTAGTAAAAGAATTCATCAGATTAATTGGACTACTTTTACTACAATTTCATTTTAGAGGGGACATTAGAAAAAATGTACTTGTAATAAAGGAAAATTTAATATTAGCTAATGATTCTATATATCATATGAGCTATGATTTAAAACAATGTCAAAGCTATTGCATTCATAATGAATAAATATATATTAAACAAAATAGTTGTACATGATGTTTGTTCACTGCATATCTTAAGTCAAGTTTCTGAAATGAAATATCTAATCTAATGTAGTTTTCCAAAAAAAACATAGATGTTCTAAACGCATGTATAGAAAATGAAAATTCCTAATTGGAAAAAAAATTAAATTAAATTGACTAAATGCATAGTAGTTGAAGAGTCACTACCTAATTACCTATTTGAGAAAGATATAATTGAGATAGGAATATAAAATTGCGATGGAGGACAAATTGTTACAAGGAACATGATAGCACCAAGGTTTTAATGAGATTGTCTGTGAATAAGCTATAAGATACACTCTATATGATTGCATTGTAGTGTCAAATTTTCTCAATTAAGTCAACAAACCAAATTAGGTCTGAACCAAGAGACCTAAATTGGACCTTATTTATTTTATTTTATTTTTGTAGCAATTTTGAGTAAGTCCTATGTCCTATTTGAGCTTCATTTTTTTCAAATTTATATATTTGGCTTCACCAGCAATGTTCTTTGCTGATTCTAGCCATATAAAATTTGGTCACATCTAATTGATCTAACTTATGCTTTTCACAATAAATAACCAAATTGTCTTTTAACTAATGGGGTTAAGTCATGTAGGTCGATGAACAACGGACTAAAGCTACCTAAATCAAACTAGCCCTCTCAATGAGAATCTATTTCATATAAGTTCAGGACTTCAGGTATAGCACAATTCACAGAGGTTCACGCCTGTTCATACAAGTTCCCACATTGCCTCGTTGATCATACACGTGTAGGTTCAACAATCGTGATTGTATTATTAATAAAAGAAAATTAGAACGCGTTGTGAAGTTTGCAGTGTATCACTGTATGTGACTAAGACTGAGGAGCTGGTTCTGACTGCATAGTTTTGATGAGGGCATCATAAAATGTAGAGGATGGTAAACTTAAGGATTTCCATAGTTATCCGTAGAAGTGGTAGAATTTACAATCAATGTGTGTGCAAGATGACCATGGAAGTGGTGGATGAGACAGATAGGAAGCGAAATTGATCTGAGCACTTGCGGTGCAAATTATTGTGCAAGTTCTCGGAGAAACTACGTGGAATCTCAGAGACTGTCCCAAACTGTCATGAAAACCCTTCTGCTGAATTACACTGAACCATTTGTAATCTCTCATTTTCCACCAAACCTGACTGCGGAAAGACACCGAAACAAACTCAATGACAAGTTGGGAGACATCAATTTACATGAGCGCATCCATATCAATCATACCTAAGTCTCAGAATTAACTCTCACGAAGTATTAAAAGAACGACATCACTTGTTCCAGTGGTTTCTATGAACAACCACAACCTGGTGGTAAACACACATGAGGACTTGTTGATTGTCAAATGTGATCAATACATACATGATTTCGGAGATACTTCAACAACTATATTTGTATACGAAGTGCTGTACAAGACAAAATTTAATCACATGCAACAGGTAATCATCCCAGATGACTCACATGATTCATACAAAACAATGCAAGAACCCCTCGCATTAATTGTTAAATTTTTTGTCCACCCACTAACAAGTAGGTTAGCTTTATCTTCACGGGTTAGGCAACATTTACACAGACAGACTCGTTGGGTAATTCACTCTGCTTAGTCAGTTTGAAAGAAAATTGAGATACTCAGCCAATTAGAAACCAAGGACACTAGGAACACAGGGACACCAAAAGATTCAGGGGGCTACCGCCTTGGTCTATCCTTTCTCATTCAACTATCCACGGTCTTCAATGAAGAGCAAGAATAAGAGACACCGGAACAGGTCGGAGACTCACATGTGAGGTGGAAGAAATGAGTGAAAGGAGGCCGAACACTGCACAAACCTGCTGGTAGTAGCATGAAAAATTGTGTAACCATGTGAAAATTTGAATTATCAATTTTACCTATACTCTCTTTTGCACATGACCAGTGCAAGAAACTATGCAATCCCCACAACAGGGACTCTCAATAACCCAGATCAAAATTCTACCAAAGCTTCCATCGTCTCCCACTGCCTTAAACTCTGTAGATGCAAGAACTTTTAATGTAGCATCCTAAATTTTATCCATGAGTCCGAACTGGGCACTTATATAATCTGTGTTTCCTACTCCAAAATTGCAGGACTCCAATCGAGGGCGCTTTCTTCAGACTGCTCCATACATCACAAATTCGCTCTTGCCGATCATACTCCGATGAAAAACTGTTGTCCGATTACACCACTCTTGAACTATCTTGTGTTTGATGAAAACAATCCCATCATACTCAATTATGAAACACTTTACTTCTTTCCTTCCTTCACATCCTCGTACTCAGCTTCAGCCGCTTGCCCACCCGCAGGTCCAGACCCAGAACTCCCTGACGATTGGTTCTTCATCAAGGTTTCCCCAATCTTCATGGATGCTGTCTGAGCAGCAGAAGTCTTCTGCTTGATGTCCTCCACATTCTCAGACTCCACTGCCTTCTTCAATTCTGCAATTGCTGAAGTGATTGTGTCTACAACGTCTTGTGGCAACTTCTCCTTGTGTTCGTTTAAGCTCTTCTCAACAGAGTACATAGTAGTATCAGCATCATTCTTAGCATCAATAAGCTGCTTCCTCTCTTGATCCTTCTGCGCATAGAGCTCAGCGTCCTTCACCATCTTCTGAATATCAGCTTCGGAGAGACCACCAGAAGACTGAATGGTGATGGCCTGTTCCTTTCCTGTAGCTTTGTCACGAGCAGACACATTCACAATACCATTTGCATCAATGTCGAACGTGACTTCAATTTGGGGTACACCACGAGGAGACGGTGGAATACCAACAAGGTCGAACTGGCCCAAAGTCTTGTTATCAACAGCCATCTCACGCTCTCCTTGCAAAACCTTCACTCCAACCTGAGTTTGTCCATCAGCTGCTGTGGAGAAAACCTGACTCTTCTTGGTAGGAATGGTAGTGTTACGAGTAATCAAACGTGTGAACACACCACCCAATGTCTCAATACCCAATGAGAGAGGTGTCACATCCAAAAGAAGAATGTCCTTCACGTCGCCTCGCAGAACACCACCCTGAATAGCAGCTCCCATAGCAACACATTCGTCTGGGTTAACACCCTTGCTTGGCTCCTTGCTAAATATGTTGTTAACAGTCTCCTGAACCTTGGGCATTCTTGTCATTCCACCAACCAACAACACTTCATCTATCTCCTTGGCAGTGATTCCTGCATCCTTGAGGCAGTCCTTGCAAGGCTGCTTCGTGCGCTCAATCAGGTGATTCACCAACTGCTCATACCTTGAGCGAGTGAGAGTGACATTCAAATGCTTTGCTCCCGATGAATCTGCGGTAATGAAGGGCAAGTTGATATCAGTTTGTGGGGTAGATGACAGCTCCACTTTTGCCTTCTCAGCTGATTCCCTAAGACGCTGAAGTGCCATACGATCCGAGGATAGATCAATCCCTTGGTCCTTCTTGAACTCATCAACCAAGTGCTGAAGTAAAGCATTATCGAAGTCCTCTCCACCCAAAAATGTATCTCCATTAGTTGCCTTCACCTACAATTTGATTCAAGTTTACCAATTCTCAGCATTAGCACAGAAGAATCATAGTGCCGTACTCACAATAGCTCTAATCTATGGTGCTCAATTATCTTACATGCACACGCAATCTCCTCTAATAACCAAACATCATATATTCAATAAACCTTTGTGTTTTCTCAATTTCAAATAAAATCAGAGCTGAGACTCCACACTATTACATTTTCACATCACTACACGAAATTCTCTTCAATAGCGTTTGAACCTTCATTCAAATCACCACAATAGAATAATCAAGATTCCTTGAAAGCATTTGTAAAGTTAAGAAAAACCCAAACAGACTGTCAATTAAAATCCCATACCTCGAACACGCCACCGGAGATCTCCAAAATAGAAATATCGAAAGTTCCACCTCCCAAGTCGAACACGGCGACCAAACCTTCCTTGCGATCCATACCGTAAGACAACGACGCAGCAGTGGGCTCATTGATGATTCTGAGCACATCAAGTCCAGCAATACGCCCTGCATCTTTCGTGGCTTGTCTTTGGGCGTCGTTGAAGTATGCAGGCACAGTGACGACTGCCTTTGACACCGGACGACCCAGATACGACTCTGCAGTCTCCTTCATCTTGCCAAGTACAAAAGCTCCAACCTGACTTGGAGAGTACTTCTGTCCACCAGCTTCCACCCAGGCGTCTCCGTTCGGAGCGCGAACGATTTTGTAAGGCACCATTTTCGCTTCTTTCTGCGTCTGGGGATCATCAAAGGGGCGACCAATCAACCGCTTCGTGCCGAACAGTGTGTTCGTTGGATTTGTGACACCCTGCCGCTTAGCTGGTGTGCCAACCAACCTCTCACCCTTGGGTGTGAAGGCAACCACTGACGGCGTCGTGCGAGCGCCCTCCGAATTCTCGATCACGCGCGGCATCTGCGACACCACTTTAAAATCAGCACAAGCGATAAAAAAAAAAAAAACCAAAAAATCAAACCACTTAAACCAAGGTTTCAAATTGATTGAATTCTGAAAATAATAGAATTCAGATGAGGTCAAAATTCGATATCGCTAGAATCAGTTAAGAACATCGTCGCACAAATAAAATCCAACCAAAAAAAACCGCTCAAAAGAACATTACACCCAATTGGTCCTTTAGGGGTGAACAACCGTGAAGGCGGATCCAACTCTATAGAACAACAATATTTATCTGAATGCATGACAGTTCACTGCATATAAATCAAAAACCAGAATTGAAACCCCAAAACCTTAGTTTTTTCACTAGCATCACTAAAGAACATAGCATGTGTTGGTCAAAAATAACGGAAAAAAGTCCCCTCAGGGATTAAGAACAGATTCCAAAAATAAATAAATAAAATAAAATAAAATAAAAATCTCCTCGTGCATGAGAATTCACGAAGAATCCCCAAAACGTAAACCCTAAAAGAAAGAAAGCAGCACCGACCTTTCCTTCCATGACGGCAACGCACGAGTTGGTGGTTCCCAAATCGATTCCGATGACATCGCTGCCTGCGCCCTTGGAGCTGTAAAGAGCCCGTCCGGTGAAGCGGTCCGTCAAGCGGTGCAACAGCGGCGATCCCTGCAACACAGGAGAAGGAGAAGGAGATCCAAGGGCATGGACTTGCGCTGATCGCTGCTGTAGCAGCGACAAAGTTCGACGCCATGGCACGCGAGACGCCATTGAGTGGCACAAAACTTACAATCTCAGTGTTAACACAAACACAAACACAGTGCAACGATGCAACTATGCCGGCAGCAGCAGTAACACGGCGATGGCGATGGCGATCAAGAGAATTGGGACATGCGAGGGAGGAAGGGACCATTTGAGCGGGGGTTAGGGTTTTAGCGGTGGCTCTTGGGAACACGGGGGAACGCCATGTGGGAGCGCTAGTGTTTTCTGGAGACTTCTGAGCGACGGTCACAAAACTTGCGGTCCAAGTTCTTATCAATATTAGGACAGAAAGGACCAGCCAATATTTTTGTGCTTTTTCATTGATAGAGTGACACGCACCCTGGAATGTAAACTGAATAGGGGTTTTTAACCCCTAATCGTCCTCATCCCTCTCCAGATTTGGAGAATTTCAAAGATGTTTTAAGAGGGATATTTTTAACTTAATAGAGAAATTCGTAAAGTCATGAAATCTCAGGCTTCCGGTACTGCGTCAGTGAAGATTCTGGCTCACAGGATAATAAAAGTAGGAGTGTCGGGTTCCAAAAATAAAAACCGGATGAGTTATATTTCCAGAAATTAAACTTGGGTGACTCGGTTTGATCCCGTGTCAAGCCGCGCTACCGGGTATGGCGCCGGAGCCCGTTCATAAATAAACCACTTGACCGGAATATAGTGGCCGCCAAGGTTTGAACCTTGGACCTTGTGGCCCCAAGAGCCTTATGAACTTCTAATCCTAGCCCGACACACCTCTCTTGAGCTTGTGTCAATGAGTTTTCAGATATCTATGAAATAGAAGATGGGGGATGCAACTATGGATGGGTGATCCACAGACTTTGCGAATTTCTCTAATATATGAATACAATTTGTCCATTATGAGTTTTTGATTCTATCCACACCGTTAGATCTATGATTGTTGTCACCAATATTTTTGTATAAAATTTGAAACTCAAAATTGAAAATTATTTTATAATTTGATTACGAATAAGATACTGACAATTTGTACATGAAATTTGTTGTGAAATGTTGAAATGTAATACTCTAAGTGTAGTGATTTTTGGAGATTTTTTGATTGCTTAATTTTAGGAGTTGACTTTTTTAAGAGCATTTTTACAGAGAAATCTTTGAAGTTTTGGGTGATTCACTACAACATGAAATGAGGCATAAAATTGTCACTAATCATCCCTTTTTTAATCGGATCACACTTGCATGAAGCTAACTTCCCATAAATATATATAGTAAAAAATTCACACTGCAAAAAGTCAATGATGGATGAGAAAATAGTCATTAAAAGATTGGCAAAGATTGTTTCTCTTGAAAATTTTGAAGGGCATCTTTTATTTTATTTTGGCGATTGAGCTTGTTGTACATTGATAAAGAGGACAAAGGAAAGAACCTGCCAGATTTTTTGGTGTTGGTGTACACATGATGGCATAGAAATTAATACACCAATTTATGTCCTTAACCCTTTACAACCCACGCAACCACATTGTTGTTGCAGAGACATGTTTTTGCAATCTATCGTAAGATCTACTCCAAACCAAACATTAATGTTTGAAGTTCAGATGTGGGGTTTCTTCTCACACACATACTTCAAAAATAAAATTTTGATTTGGAGTTGTGAAGCTATCAAAACACCTATTTACAAAACACCAAAATACTGCAAATACCTCAAAATGACAGCAAATTCAAACAAATACAACACATGTACTACGCAACACTTCTTATATTTGGAAGTTTGTTATCATCTTTTATTTTTTGGATAGTGTTCCCTTGTTCATGTTCTATTAGTGTATGTATTATGATCTTGATCAATGTACCAATTCCTTTCATATTTATACGTATAAATTTTGTCCTAAATTGTACATGGATAAATCACTCTCACTTATAAAATTCACAATAAATATGTATGAGTTGGTTCTTGACATGAAAGATTGCAATGGAGAGGTGTTGACATAGGTCATTGCTGAACCACTTGACTTTAATTTAAAAAAAATTATCCCAAATTCTATTTAACTTTGAAATACACACCCTCCAGAATCTCATTTTTGAATGTGCATTACACAGTTCAAAAACACACTATGATCTTCCAATCCAACACTTGTTTGATTAACCTATGCTTATATTTACACGGTTAAATATTATTAATAATAGAGTTAACCAAAAAGAAGCTAAAACTCACCTTAGATAAGGTGAGTTGGAGGTGAGTCAAGGGCAACCGATTCTATTGGCATGGTTGTACTAAATCCATAGATAGATTACATGTTCAACTAGTTTTGCCGTTTTTTTGACGGCAAAACTAGTTAAACATGGATTTTGGCTGTCAGAGCATCGTTAGCTCAACTAGAAGGCACTTACGAGGTCCTTTTGTCTGACAGTTTTCAAGAAGCAGCTTGCAAGCCGCTTCTACCCACCTTCACCCAACCTCCCCATTTTCCGGTTTCTACAGATTCTTCTCTATTTTAACCCCTAACTGCCTAAGCGTCCATTTTTTGGACGATGTATAGATTTCATCCATAATTTCTCATCCGTCATGCATTTTTTGCAGTGTGGAATTTTTACTGTAGATTCTATGGGAAATTAGCTTCATGCATATGTGATCCGATTAGAAAGGAGATGATTTGTGAAATTTTTATGCCTCATTTCATGTTGTAGTGATTCACCCAAAATTTTGAAGATTTCAGTGTAAAAGTGGTAAAAAAGAAGTCAACTCATAAAATTAAGCAACCAAAAAATCTCCAAAAATCACTACACTTAGAGTATTACATTTCAACCAATCAAAAAGAATTTCATCTGTAGATTGTCAATATCTTATTCGTAATTGAATTACAAAATAATTTTGAATTTCACGTTTCAAATTTCATACAAAATTATTGGTAATAGCAATCATAGATCTAAATGTATGGATAGAATCTAAAATTCATAACGTACAACTTTTATTCATATATCAAGTTCAAAATATCCCTCTAGGTTGCATTTTATAATCCATCTTTGCAAAATTGCCGAATTTGAAGAGGGCTTTAGGCATTTAGGGGTTAAGATTATAGTAGCCCCGAAGACCAAGGAAAAGGGGAATTTTCAACTTGAGTTTTCATTTCGGTTACACTCAATGAGAGCATTGATTTCCATTTCCTTGAATATTGGGCCTTGAAACTAGTGTTCTGTTTTCGGTTAACCCTTAAACGTCAAGAGGGCCTGAGCGGGGCAGCCGAGAAGGCATCTAAATTTTCGGAGGAAAAAACAATTTTTTTTAATTTTTTTTTTTTTTTAATTTTAAAATTTTTTATATATATATTTTTTGGAAAAAACGGCTTTGCTGGCCAGCCACTGCTGCAGCACTGTTCCACTGCTGCGGCACTGTTGCACTGCGGCACTTTTTCAAAAACGACTTATACTGCCCAACTTCAACTCCTGTTCACTCCGACTACTTTGATTGCTTGTGGATGATTCCACAAGCTCCCAAATGAGGCGCAAATCAAGAATCTAAATCGCTTTTTCAGTAGCTTTCCAATGCACCAATTCTCTCTTGATTTGGTTGAGAAAAACTACTTTTTTTCTCAAATATTCCTTTCTAAAAGGCATGTGGGGCTTTTTTGACGTTTAAGGGTTAACTCAAATATCTCTAATTTCAACATAGTGAGTTTTAAAAACCAAATCACCAAAAATTTGTGGTAATTCAATTGTTGGAAGTTAGCACTGCCCATGCTCACAGCCATGCTCGCGAAGACAATGACCTTGGATGCATGTAATCTACCAAATATAGAAAAGGGGATTTCATGAACTGCTCTATTATGTTATACATTCACTCATGAAACAGACATTTTCAATTAATTTTGCTTGTTTTTGCCTCTTGAACCAGAATATAGCTGAAAACAATAGAAAAGGTATGCTTGCAGTGGCAATCATTTCTAAAATGTGCAAAAACTCCGCCTTCAATTCTAGTATAATTTCAATTCATGATGCATAATTTCGAACTTCAAAGAAGTTATTAACCCCTACATGATAGTGGATAAAGGCAAAATCTAGATGTGTTATAAAATGTTACTTTTGCAACTTCGATGAAGTTTGGTCTAAAAAAGAAAATGAGAAGCATGATGTTTAGTAATTATAGGTACGGTCAAACTTCCAAAATAGATTTAGATACTCATTTAATGAATTTAGAAGCATTTACCATTTAAAATTCACAAAAATTACAAATTCTATTTTTAGAATTTGAAATTTGGTATGATTGGTTAAAACTAGACATTCTATTCTAAAATTTTTAAGGTAAAATTATAAAATGAGAGAACATCATTACTTTCTTGAAATAGTAAGTTTAATAACATTAGGACAATATTGAGGTCTTTGTCTTTGAAAAATTCCTTAGTGAACCTCAATATTGCAAATGAAATATATTAAACAACACTAGAACATGATCTCTACCCCAATTTCGACAAAAAAATCAAAACTTGAAAAATGTCATTCCTTGACCATGGGCAGTCACTACTGTTTGAGCTGCGACCAAAAAATGGTCGATCGGTCACTTAAGGACATTTGAGTTTTGTCCAAGACACAAATTTGAACATAACAAAACTTGAACAGAATGAAAATTTCCTAGTTCTATTTTGAGGCCAGCATGAATCTGTCCCATGCCCACAGGATTTGAATATGAATCATAAATCTGAGCACTTGAGGATTTGGAGTCCTAGCAATGTTTTTTTATCTTAACAGTAAGCACGGTGTTAAGAAGCCTTATTTCCCCTTTGAATTACACTAGTTGGTGAAAAAATATCTAAAAAAAAACAATCAACCCTTCAAGTTACAAGACTCAAGGGTCGGCCAACTGGTGCATAATAAGCCTAGCCAGTGGAAATAGTAACCCACTAATATTTCTAAAGTTGAATGTTGCCCATCTCACCTCAGGCTTAATCAAATAACAACTCACTAATATTTCTAAAGTTGAATGTTGCCCGTCTCTTTCTCCTTGTGATCACCAAATATACGTTTCCGGAAATCCTCCACCATCAAGGGCAGGCCCTTTCGCAATGTAACCTTGGGCTCCCATCCCAACAACTCCTTGGCCTTTGAGATGTCCGGCTTTCGCTTGTGTGGGTCATCAGATGTGTTCTCCTTGTACTCTATGGTTGCACTCGAGTCTATCACTTCCTTCACCACCTGCACCACAACCATGTGCTCTCCACTCAACTGCTAATACTAATTGTTTCAAACGCAGCTAACATATTTCATTGGAAAAAAACAGAGTAAAACGAAACGAGCTACAGTCTGCCAACCAAAAAAGTTTGCAACAAAAGTGACACCAACCTCTGCAAGCTCCAGCATAGTGAACTCGCCAGGATTTCCCAGATTGAAAGGTCCGACATGTTCGCCTTCCATCAACCTCATAAGACCTTCAACCTGCAAGTCCACAGCAATTTTTTCGTGAGTCAATGACAACGTCTATATCCTCTTGTAGACACAGTTCTTCACTATACCATATAATCCTTGTTCAATATTAATAGTAAACATATCCAAGTAAGACGTGGATTTTCATCATACGTACAAAATCACCAGAAACTTGATCTCAAATGCCATTCCTTGCGTACCAGATCTGAAACATACTGAAAACTCCTCGTTTGTTTTCCGTCTCCGTACACAGTCATAGGCTCTTTCCTCAGGGCCTTCAGGAGCATTTGGAAATGAAACAACCTTGTCAGAAATAAATCCAATTGCTATGCGGAGGAAGGAAGACCTGCCTTTCAGCCAAGCTTGATCGATTCTCTGACTGTAGAAAACCGTCAGATAACGTTAAAACTGATGAGCATACCTGAGCAACGAAGTTGCTGACAACTCTGCCATCATCAATGCACATTCGCGGACCATAGGTGTTGAAAATGCGAGCAATTCGAACCTGCACGACAGACTCAAAAACTTCAGAGCAAATAGTCATCCTATCAACTGTCATTGTGCATTACTCTGAAACGATGTCTTCATTAAAACTCTGGTCTTGCACAAGGATCCAAAACAAGAGGACTTGCTAACTTCTACACTTCGTACTTGCACATCTGCGCCTCGGTGGTAATCCATGGCCAAAGTCTCAGCAGTACGCTTTCCTTCATCGTAACAACTCCGCACACCTGCACAGCAAGAACACAATGGTAAGCTCCTAATCCAAGCTAATACTCGAATATCAATGTCACAATATGATAGAAACATATCAAAAAGGTTTAGTGACTCGTACCGATAGGATTCACGTTTCCCCAGTATGTCTCTGCTCGCATCCAACCACACCACACACACGTTTAGAAACAGGGCTTCACACAGGCCTCAAAATCACTGCACTTGCGCTAATGATCTGCATGCCCACCTTTTTGAGGATGCTCTAAAGGATCACCATACACCTCACTCGTACTCGTCAGCAAAAACCTCGCGCCCACCCGCTTCGCCAATCCCAGCATGTTCAGAGTTCCCACCACGTTCGTCTTGTGCAACACAGGTCAAGGACACTGCACAATATTCATTCATACACTGGAACACATGCTTTCTTTCTGCGCAGCCACCAAATCAAAGCTATTCAAAGGATATGATGGTCTTGATGGGGTTGAACTTGTAGTGCACGGGCGACGCGGGGCACGCCAGATGGTAAATCTGGTCCACCTCCAGCAGCAGCGGCTCCACGACGTCGTGGCGGATGAGCTCGAAGCGCGGATTGCCGAAGTGATGTTGCACATTCTCCTTGCGGCCCGTGAAGAAATTGTCCACCACGATCACGCTGTCGCCGCGCTCCATCAGCCGGTCCACCAGGTGGCTGCCCACGAACCCGGCGCCGCCCGTCACCACGATCCGGAGCGACTTCCGTTGCAACCCTAGCGGGATCTTGCCCGTGACGACCCGCGCGTGGTGCTGGACCCGGTAGGGCGCGTTCTGAAACACCGGTTCGCCATTGCTCAATGCCTCTAAAACGGTGTGCGGGGACGCATCGACGGTCCCCTTCCCGGGTTGCTGCAAAAACACGAAGCAAACCGTGGTGATCGCCACCCCTAGAAACGCAAACAAAATCCGCTGCTCGCACAGCACGTACTCCACCGACTTGGAAAACGCCCATCGCTTCGGCGCCGCCTTGGGCGCGTCGACGCTCCCTGGCTCCGCCGCGACCTCCACGCGCCGGTGGTTCAAGCTCATCGCGTTCATCTTGCTCAATACCAATACCGGCAACTGAACGAGGTCCTCCACAGAACAACAAAAATCAACACCTACACCATCCCCTGCAAGAGCATGTGTGACCCCACCTGTCCAGAAGCGACCGGATCTGGAGAGAAAGGGAAAGACGAAGCTCAGCTCAACCTGGTGTGATGATCACTTGCGCCATAGCCAGGAAGGAAATTAGTTGTAGTAGCTACTTGTACTTGCAGCTGCTGTGACTTGCAATAATGAAAAATCAGAGATCATTGCCATCACTGTAACAACAGTGACTAAGTGAGTGAATGAGTGAGAGTTTTGCATGTATCGTAGAAATCACATCATACAAAAGGCGAGAATTTTATCAGGTGGGGGCGGTGGAGGGGCTACTGTAGTCAGTCCTAGGCTTACTAAAGTAGCGATTTTTTAATTTTCTTTGGGGTCGGTTTTTTTTTTTAGGTTTTTTTAGGTTTTTTTTTTTAAATCAATAAGAGTTGCGCACTGCTTCTGTGTGTAGGATGCACTCATTTTGTGTGTGTGTAGGATGCGTGAGAAAGAAGAATTCTTTGAGCATGATTGTAACTGACTGTACAGTGAGCAACAGTTGAGCAACAGTTCTAACCGTTTGTAATTAATCAATCATGCTGTTTGCTTACTGATTGCGATTTGATGCTTCTTAATTGCTGTTTAGGTGAGAATTAGTGGAACTTGTACCCACTAATTGAGTTAGCTTATGCTAGCTCAGATTATTGTTGTGAACGAAAGAAAAAAATACTTGTTTCCAATTTATGATTGTTGCATGATATTGTGCATTGTTAGCTGTCTGTTTCAGGTTCCTGCCTTTACATTCCAATGCACAATTTGAGTGATCCTGATACCTGGCTATAAGTACCACAGTACTCCAGGTCTTAGGCAACAGTACTAAGTTGCCCTTTGTTTATTTTTTCACTCCACATGCCAATGATAAATTGATGAACACTACGAAACGAAACGAATTTCTTGTACAGTCAACTCCATGCTTTGGTGTTAACGAAAGTCAACGCCCACTGAACTTCGACGAGTCAAGGAATCTTTTGGTGACCAATACAAAAAAAATTTAAAAATCCTACAGAGGTCATACCCAATTACGAGAGAGTTCTCTGCAAATTCCTTGGATCACGAGACTCGAGGGTTGACCACATGACTAGTTGTTGAACAACTGATAAAAACCCATTGCAGTCTTGTTTAAGGTTGGAACTGACAGCCAAAATCGCCACTTTTGGCAACAAGCATCGTTAGTTTGGTCAGGTTTAGGGTTTAGGGTGATTAGAAAATGAAAGGATTCAAAAGCACCAAAGAAATTGTTATCTGGATACCAGATGCTAAAGTTATGAAGGTTCTACTGGCAAAAAGATCCACGATCAACATTTAATTAGATATCCAATTCAGGTGGTAGTCTACATCCTCCGAATAAAATTTTAGAGTAGCAATTATACAATTCTGCATATCTACCTTAGAGTTGTTGCATCTGAAAACAAGGTGCCGAGCTCTCCATAGAACTTTCTTCACCAAAAAAATCACAGATCACATTGCTTGCTTAGAAAAGGTCCCTAGTTTTCAGAAAACTCTTTCTATGTTGCAAATTCATTTTCTCGATTTGAGCATGGTCCTACAATGTTCAAACTATTCTACAATGTTCTATCATCTCAATACAATTCATTTGTACAAGTGGTGATAATGTTCTTAGGACATTACCAACTGTTGCCCAATTTGTATCCGTTAAAAAGAAAAAATCAAAATGGTTTGTTTTATACAAATCCTATACTTTTTTCACAATCTTTCTCAAATTTTGAAAAAAAACAAATTCTAAATCAAAGTGAAGTGAAAACTTATTGTATTTTTGAGATATATATTAAACAATTGAGTTAACCAAAATCAAAACAGGTGATTTGACCTCCAAAATATAAGGAAACTAGAGTCTATGTCATCTTTGAGTTTAACCGAAAGCAATCAAATAGTGAACCCCCAACACCCTCCACCTTCAGTTTTAAACATGAGCTTTGCGAGCTAGTTCAAGTTTTCAGAGCCACCTCATCAAACCAACCACCTAATCATATCTCAAGCTCGCCACATGCTTTACCATTATCTCAAATTGGATGTGGGTCAGCGCCTCCAAGCCTTGGCCCTCTGGGAACTTACTTTAGAATGAGTTTGGCCACCTTTATGACAACAAAACTACTTTATCCTCCTTTCTATTTTGGATTATTTGAAAACCATGCCAATTTGCTTGGTTGCATTAGATACCGGTCAGACTCACCTTACCTAACACGTAGTCTCTCTTCTTTTCCATTAACCCATGAAGGACCACAATTATGTTTCTCTCCAAACACTCCAAAGCTGCTTGAAAGTACCCCTTCTCATAAAAAGGCAAATACTTTTTGATTTAAAACCTTTTTGACCGATCCAACCGTAGGATATTTCAACCGACTTTAATTTATTTGCGCTTACAAATTTTCAACCATTCAAGGTTTCTCAAAAGTAAGATTATAAGCTACAAATTTGGCTACACTTTTTTTTTTGGTCCGCTGCCCAAATTTGAAACTTTCCGAAAATGCCAAAAATGCAAAGTTTAGTCTCAGATTTGGTAAAATGAATTTAGCGGTTGTGTATATGAGGTTGTTAGCTCATTGTGTACAAAAATTCAAATGCATAGCTCATTGTATGAAAAAATTTAGAAGCTGCCCGCAATTAGGTTTTTCACCTTTGCATGATTGTATCTTTTAATCTATACATCACCTACGTACACAAATTACCATCCCATCATTGTTACAAAGAGGAGAATCACCACAAAATATTTCAAAAATTGAAGATCAAATTGAAACTGGCCAAACTTGGAAAATCAGCCTTGGTCCTTTAGGGGTTAACTCTAATAGTTGGAAAACCATTACCAGTCATTTATTACTTCAAATGAGGCCCTGGTCCACAAATAGATTTTATTTTATTTTATTTTCAAAAATAGATAAAAAATCTGAAAAAAGGCCCTGGTCCGTGAACCTCTTTTTTTTTCATGGACCGAGACGTCTTTTTGCAGATTCAGGTACAGAAATTTGCTGATACTGTAATGCTTTCATGCATGCCATCGAACCCAAAAGAATTGGAGTTTGAGCCCAGAAAGGGAAACGGTTTTAACCTAGAAAAGATCATGGTTTTAGCCCAGGAAGGCTGGCGATTATAACCCAGGAAGGTTTAAGGTTACACCCTGGGAAGGCTTATGGTTTTAGCTCAGGAAGGATGGCCTGTTCCCACCAGCAACTATAGAGCTGCTGCACTTAACTGACATTTGAGGAAAATATCTGGTTTTGGAGAATTTTCGGTAAATATAAATTCAATTCAATTCCAAGAAAAAACTCTGAAAATAGGCATTACACATACAAAAACTATAGGATCTAGGCACATCATAGAAGATAGCTTAGGAAATTAACTAACAGTAAGAAAATCATATTGAATATGATAACAAATAAATTGAAAACTTTCAAGCTTGGAAAGTTATGGCTCTTTCACAAAAAAATGATGTACCCTAAGATTGCAGAATATCCGGGGCTCACCCAGTCACTTTTGGGATTTCCAAAATACACCACTTTCAAAGATGGTGTGTTTCTTTGGACCGTAAAAGTGACGAACTCACACCCACAGAATTCTGCTTGGCCCGGATTTTCCTCTTTGCCGTAAACCAAAATTGACTGTCCATGCACTCCGTGCTCGTGGCGTCTTTCAGCTGTGGCCCCAACAAGCTTTGCTGGAAATAACCCAGAACTCTATCAATTTTAAATCATCTCAGGAGTGCTCAAATCATTTATCTAAAACACTGCAATAAGGGAACACCATGGCACAATGCTTGCCTTTCTGCTACCTCCTAAACGTCCTTGTGATCGCCAAATATACGTTTCCGGAAATCCTCCACCATCAAGGGCAGGCCCTTTCGCAATGTAACCTTGGGCTCCCATCCCAACAACTCCTTGGCCTTTGAGATGTCCGGCTTTCGCTTGTGTGGGTCATCAGATGTGTTCTCCTTGTACTCTATGGTTGCACTCGGGTCTATCACTTCCTTCACCACCTGCACCACAATCATGTCCTCTCCACTCAACTCCTAATACTGATTGTTTCCAACGTAGCTAACATGTTTCATTGGGCAAAAAAAAGAGTAAAACGAAAAGAGCTTCAGTCTGCCAACCAAGAAAGTTTAGATTATTTGTAACAAGAGTGACACGAACCTCTGCAAGCTCCAGCATAGTGAACTCGCCAGGATTTCCCAGATTGAAAGGTCCGACATGTTCGCCTTCCATCAACCTCATAAGACCTTCAACCTGCAAGTCCACAGCAAATTGTTGGACTCCATTTTTAAGCAAGTGAAAGTAGAAGTGATTAGCGAAGAGGCATGTACGTGATCACCACAAACCCAGAATGTCCCACTGCAAGAACCAGGTCTTTTTTATTCTTCACGTACCAGATCAGAAACGTACTGGAAGCTCCTCGTTTGTTTTCCATCACCATATACAGTCATAGGCTCTTTCCTCAGGGCCTGGAAAACCTCATCAAAAACACATTCCCAGTCATATTTCCATAACCGACTTGCATTTAAAACTGTAGATGAAATAACGAAAAAGACAGTCTTGAAACATATCGTTTACGACAAAGGCTTGCAAGGTAAGCTAACCTGGGCTACGAAGTTGCTGACAACTCTGCCATCATCGATGCACATTCTTGGGCCATATGTGTTGAAAATACGAGCAATTCGTACCTACACAAATCCAAACCTCAGAACGTCGTATCAGAAATGAAACAAGAAAAAGAATGATTTCACAATACCATTCAACAAGTCCAGCAAAAAACTTCAACCCTCGGTATAACAGTGCTGTAAGTAATTGCACCTGCACATCTGCGCCTCGGTGGTAATCCATAGCCAAAGTCTCAGCAGTACGCTTTCCTTCATCGTAACAACTCCGCACTCCTGCGAATCAAAAAGCATCCCATGCAACATACTTCAAGCTCCGTATTATTCATGTACTCAGACACAATGCTACCAAGATTGGACAACGATAATCACCCCCTCCATCTAAGCCGCAGGACAACCATACCTTATAACAAAACTCAATCTGCTAAACCTAAGATTTAAAGGAAAAGCCTCGAACTATTGGTCAAAAAGGTTTCGTCACTCGTACCGATAGGATTCACGTTTCCCCAATATGTCTCTGCTCGCATCCAACCACACACCACACACACATTTAGAAACAGGGCTTCACACAGGCCTCGAAATCACTGCACTTGAGCTAATGATCTGCATGCCCACCTTTTTGAGGATGCTCTAAAGGATCACCATACACCTCACTCGTACTCGTCAGCAAAAACCTCGCGCCCACCCGCTTCGCCAATCCCAGCATGTTCAGAGTTCCCACCACGTTCGTCTTGTGCAACACAGGTCAAGGACACTGCACAATATTCATTCATACACTGGAACACATGCTTTCTTTCTGCGCAGCCACCAAATCAAAGCTATTCAAAGGATATGATGGTCTTGATGGGGTTGAACTTGTAGTGCACGGGCGACGCGGGGCACGCCAGATGGTAAATCTGGTCCACCTCCAGCAGCAGCGGCTCCACGACGTCGTGGCGGATGAGCTCGAAGCGCGGATTGCCGAAGTGGTGCTGCACATTCTCCTTGCGGCCCGTGAAGAAATTGTCCACCACGATCACACTGTCGCCGCGCTCCATCAGCCGGTCCACCAGGTGGCTGCCCACGAACCCGGCGCCGCCCGTCACCACGATCCGGAGCGACTTCCGTTGCAACCCCAGCGGGATCTTGCCCCCGCCGAACCCAATGGCCTGAGCGGCCTGTTGCCGTCGGTAGGGCGCGGTATTCTCAAACGCCGGCGTGTGCAATCCTTCTTTGGCGACAATATTGCGGGTCACCTGGGGAACGGCGGAATCGGTGTAGCTCCGCGTGAAGCGAAACTCGGGTTGCAGGAACAAAAAGAAGACCGTGGTAATGGCCACGCCTATCAAGACGAACGCGAAGCGCTGCTCCCGCAGCACGTACTCCACCGACTTGGAGAGCGCCCATCGCTTCTGGGGCTTGGGCGAGTACTTCTCGGAGTCGGCCAAAACCTCCACCCGGCGGTGGTTCAGGCTGGCCACGTTCATCGTGCTCCAGAGCTCCAAACGAACCCTGAAGAAAGCTTGATGGATCCGGAGAGCTTGATGGGTTTGGCTCCCTCGCGGGTAGCAGTGATCAAACAGTGAGAGAAGATGAGAAGATGCAGATCATACTGACTGGGTGGTCTAAGAAAAGGAAAAGCGAGAAGAAACGGCGACGTCACGACCCACTCCGGACGTGAAGGACGCGGAGCTTCGCAGCGTTTTCTCCGGACACTTGCCTCCAGCGGGCGGGCGTGGGTGTCTCTCTTCTTCACCGCCACAGCCCCTTCCAAACTCTTTCCTTTTTTCGCTTTTTCTTTTTCTTTTTCGTTTTTTTCTTCTTATTTTTCCACTTTTCTAATTTACAAATCACAAATCACAAATCACACAACATTCAGGGATTCGTTCAAGCCATCATTACTCACCAGCCCTTTTTTTTCATTTTTCTTTTTTCAGAGAGTGCTAAATTTGCGACACAAAATAATATGGTAGAACTACATATATCTACATTCATTCATATTTTGAATATTACAGCTTTTCATTCACGTTTTAAATTTTTTTCATTTAAATATAGTGATTTCATTCAATATTTTATAAAGAATTGAAGATATTTTGGCAATTTAATATTGAGTTTTGGTTTTTTTATAGCCAGATTATTTTTATTAGTGTAATCTGACACTAAGCACTCCCGGGAGCAATCTAAAGAGTCCAAAGTCTTGGGTTGAACATTCATAGTAAAATATATAAATATACCAAGTATCGACGGCCTCTTGAGGGAGAATTGGGTTTCCATTCTCGGTCGATCCAATTCTCTTTCAAAAATTTGACACATTGGCGCCAAAACTAACAAAAAGTGTTGCCATGTGGGCACTTTGGAGAACGATGGCCTTTGGACTTTGGCCTTTGAAGCCTGAGCGGATGTCAATATCTTGCCTTCGTACTATGTGATTGATGAAATTCAACGGACTTTCAACCTTCATTCGTACCTCTTGAGGTACACCAATCTATTACCACCATGTTTCCAATTCAGCCCTGATGTTTTGGTTTGGAACGTACACCACCAAAACATGAAGATGGAATTAGAAACATAGTACCACAGGCAAAGGGCAAGTTAGGTATAACATAATCTAAAAACAAAATCCCAAAATTTTATGATTTTTTTTTAATTTGCAAAGAAAAAACAAGGACTTTAGGGAATATTCAAAGTGTCCAACTCAGTTTCCACACTTTAATTAATTATTGGGCTTTGATATGCCCAACCTACCCTTTGGCTACAGTACTGTACCTCTAAACGTCCTCACCCCTCTCCAAATTCGGGAGTTTTATAAAGATGCATTATAAAATGCAACCAAGAGGGATAATTTGAACTTGATGTATGAATAAAAGTTGTACATTATGAATTTTAGATTCTATCCACACGGTTAGATTTATGATTGCACTCACCAATATTTTGTATGAATTTTGAAACTCAAAATTCAAAATTCTTTTGTAATTCGATTACAAATAAGATACTGACAATTTGTGAATGATATTTGTTGCAATGGGTTGAAATACAATACTGTAAGTGTGGTGATGTTTGGAGATTTTTGGTTGCTTAATTTTATGAGTTAATTTTTCAAGAGCACATTTAGACTAAAATCTTCAAATTTTTTGGTGAATCACTGCAACATGAAATGAAGTGTAAAAACTTCACAAATCATCCTCTTTCTAATTGAATCACACATGCATGAAGCTATCTTGCCACAAAAATTTGTTGTATTTCTTTTCCTTACAAATAGTGCATAATGGATGAGAAAACGTGAATGAAATTTGTACATTGTCCAAAAAATGAACGGTTGATCCTTGAGGGGTTAATCTGGTGTGTTTTTGTAAATGCAGCCTTCAGTGATGGCCCATTCACATATAGCAGTGTTGCCGCATGCATGCGTACGTCAGGTAACTTTGAGGGAATCTGTTGGCAACCAAGAAATATAAAATATGAAATTAGAAATTACTTGAACGCATGGCAGGAAGGAACGCAACGCAAAAAAGGAGCATGGCTCTACTTGCGGTAGTGTAATGCAATTGCACAGTAGTTGCAGCAAGAAAAGACAAGGCTTTCAATATTTTTTTGTTTCTGGGTTTTACCTTCCTCCATTTCGGGAACGCAGATGCAAGTGCGGCAGGGGCTTGGTGTGAATGGGCCATGAGAGAAACAACATTGTGCGGACGGTGAGATATCCAACCTGGTGTCTGAATGTTACATGCAGGTTTCTGGCTATTGTTTATGAAGGAACCCTGAATCATTGGGAGTAAAGTAATGGAGAATACTTCAAGATCACCCTAGTCCTCTCACCAATTTAATGTAATTACTACATGTACTGTAGCCTGCTGATTTTATTCACTAGTAGAAAAGGTGGCACTGTCTAGGGAGATGCCCAGGCAAGTGGTCACACATGCACAGTGATTTTGCATGGGCATCTACTTCGGGAGTGCCACCGTTTCTACTAGTGTATTAGGCATTCATTTGACGATATATGTTTGGGAAATTTCAGGCAAATGGATGGCAATACTATCAGCAATTCAAGTAGCAACAGACTCAGAGTCTGATTGATCAAAAAGTGAAAGAACACCTGTAGCCATGGCCCATTCACATACACCAATGTTGCCGCATGCATGCATGCGTCAAGTAACTTTGAAGGAATGTGTTGTCAACCAAGAAATATAAAACATGCAATTAGAAATTACTCTAACGCATGACAAAAAGAAACGCAACACAAAAAAAAAAGCATGGCTCTACTTGCAGGACTGTAATGGAGTTGCACAATGCTTGAATAGTAGTTGCAGCAAGAAAACACAAGGCTTTGAATAGTTTTTTGTTTCTCGGTTTTACCTTCCTCCATTTCCGGAACGCAGATGCAAGTACGGCAGGGGCTTGGTGTGAATGGGCCATGACAGACAACAGCCATTGCATTAACTAGCACAACAAGAAGTTGGTGGAGCTGTCGTCTATTCACATCCAAGTTAGCCACTTTGGGAGGCTAGTATAAACCCTAAACCCTAAACCTCTGCTCCAGGCCTTTTACGCCCTCCTGTATGGCCTCCTGTTCTCACCCCACCATCTGGACCTTCAGAAACAAGGAACAGGTTGTGTCCATGGTTTTTGGCTCCTGCACAAGTAAGAATGTCACCCATTGACAGGATTGTGTTGTTATCTGATGGGAATTATTCGCTGGTTTTCTTGTTATGTGTAAAATATTAGGCTATGGAAGTGGAGCGCCACTCACTTTCAGACCTCCAGTAGCTCTTCCTCCTGGCGGTGGCCATTACAGTAACAAGGGCCACAATACTCGACCAGCAATGGCGCACCACAAGTAAATTTACAGCGCCTCTCTCTAGCTTCTGAGTACCTCTTGGGAACCGCATAGAAGCTTATTACCTATCAGATTCGTAAGATGTATATTATCATCCTTCTATGCTTGTTTATCTCATCGACTATTTTCACTTTGTTCCGAGTTTTCTCCTCAGTTCCTCGAACATACATTTCATACATATCTATGCTTGTGTGGACGTAAATTGAAGTATGTTTTTCTGTGAATATATTTCTCGTTCAAAGATTCAAACTATTGTGAGATGTTTTGATCGGGATTCTTTTATACTAAGTACTCAAAGAACAGAAAAATCGGCTCCAAAGAATCTCCTGCCTCCTGCTGGAGTGGGCTGCGGAAACCTTCGTTGAATGCACGTACTGTGCTGTGCTTGTTACAAATACTATCATGCGTTTATTGTCACAGGCCTTTCCTCCTGTGGAAGCCGATGAACGCTGATTTCCACCAATTAAAAGCTGTCTCATCTCCAAGCATCTCACTCTAACGCAGCGTGGCGATACATATTTCGGAACCAAGTAAGTTAGGCCTTGCAATTGGAGCCGGCAAGTTCTGGGTTCATGCATGCATGCCATCAATGATTTCAGAAATAATTGTGGTTTAGGGTTTGTTAAAATACAAAATTTAAGTATTGGACAATACGGTATTGTATCAATTCCTGGTGATGGAGGTGTTGCTTACGATGATTTAAAACAGATTATGGCAGTTGTACGCACATTGAAGAATTACCTGAGTATTCGTTTCGTATGCAAGTGGTCAGTTATCGATCCTGGAGTTATCCCATACGGTTTGTGGATGTTACAGCCGAACTTGGGATATATAAGTGTTGGAGTGAGGAAGAGGAAGCATACCTTTCTCGGCCTTTTGGCTAAGATCAAGTGTAGTATCTGTTCTTATCAGTTTAATATCTGATACGGGGTTCATCGAGCCCCATGAAATTAATCTAATTTTTCAGCGGGTGCGGGTCCATCCGGCAGCTTGCTGCCCGGCCCCGCGCGCGTCGCCTTGGTCTTGCACTACCTCCTTGGCTGGCGCAGCCCTTCCCCTTCTCCCGAGGGACCCAAATCAATATCAAACAGGATCACTTGTTTCTTTGCTATGGTCGTTTAGCACTTCGATGTTGAGAAGATTTCCCACAATCCTCAGAACTTGATGTGTGAAATTGGGCTTATTGGATCTCATAATTAACCCGAATTGGATCACTCGTTCTTCTGAAGTATAAGAATATCAATCTCTCGAGGATCTGTTATGTGCAATTGAGATTCCGTGCCGCACCCGTTCGTCCGTGCCTACTTTGACTTATGAAAGAAATTCCTAAATTTCTTGAGAACTTTCTTTCACTCTCCCAGCTGTGATCATACGCTGTATGCAACATGTATTATCAACGTTGGGGCATAACTCAAGCAACGTTGCAGCTTGTTAAACAAAATTTAGGAACCTTGATCTTGCTATAGCTACTTCCCTTGTTTCTCGTTATATCTCCTTGTCGTTTCTCGTTTCTCCTGATCACAGCTGGGACAGGTGCTTAGAACAAAATTGCAAGAATGACAATTTCTTGCTTTCTTGCTTTCTTGCAATTTTAATATATTTTCTGAGAAAAGCCAATTTCTTGCTTTCTTGCAATGTGATCGGTGGACTTTGACAGAATTTCAACTTTTAGCTGTAGTATGAACCATCATTTAACCCCTAACTGCCCAACCAAGGAGAAAACGCTTGATGTACAGAATCACTTGCCGTTTTCTCATCCGTTGTGATTTTTTTGCAGCGTGAATGTTTTATGGTAGATTTTATGGGAAGTTAGCTTCATGCATGTGTGATCCGATTAGAAAGGGGATGATTTGTGAAATTTTCATGCCTCATTTCATGTTGAGTGATTCACCGAAAAATTTGAAGATTTTAGTCTAAATGTGCACTTGAAAAAATAAACTCATCAAATTAAGCAACCAAAAAATCTATAAAAATCACTGCACTTAGAGTACTACATTTCAACCCATCACAACAAATTTCATTCATAGATTGTCAATATCTTATTTGTAATTGAATTACAAAATAATTTTGAATTTCAAGTTTCAAATTTTATACAAAAATATTGGTGATAGCAAACGCAGATCTAATTGTGTGGATAGAATCTAAAATTCATAATGTACTACTTTTATTCATGTACTAAGTTCAAAATATCCCTTTTAGTTGCATTTTGTAATACATCTTTGCAAAACTGCCGAATTTGGAGAGGGGTGAGGACGTTTAGGGGTTAAGGTACACCAACCTATTACCACCATGTTTCTAATTCAGCCCTCATGTTCTGGTTTGGAATGTACACTACCAAAATATGAAGAGGGAAGTAGAAACATGGTACCGTAGGCAAAGGGCAAGTTGGACGTAAAACAGTCTAAAAATAGAATGCCAAAATTTTAGGATTTTTTTTAATTTGCAAAGAAAAAGCAAAGATTTTTGGGAATATTCAAAGTGTCTAATTCACTTTCTACACTTTAATTGATTATTGAGCTTTGATGTGCCAAACTGCCCTTTAGCTACAGTAGTAATAGGTTGGTGTACCTTAACTCTAAAGGTCCAGAGAGCCTTTTCCGACCAATATTATATACCAATATTCCATTGTATTTGGCATGGTTCCACACTTCATATGGGTTTAGGATCAAAAGTGAAGTTAAAATTCAGGGCGACATGATTTTAATGAGCTATTGGGGTCTCAATTTCGAACTTTCTATTTACAACAAATGTCAAATATACGCCAACGTATCCACTATCCCCATCAACCTTTAAAGGGTAAATACTTAACCCCCAAGCGTCCCTAGCCTTTTTGGGCTTAAATTCATCATTGCATTTGATGTGTTATAGGTCTAAATGTAAGTGAGGTATAGGAATCTCAACCGTACAATCTTGTAATATGCATGTTGTAAATCATGTGGATCAAATTTGGGGTCATTTGGCCATATAGATTGCAAGATCATAGTCCTTTAGTGTTAAAAAAAGATGCTGAAATTTTCCTAGCAACACAGTTAGAGGTGAAATTCGTTTTCAAAATTACTCAAATAAAAAAGCTTTGAACTATGAAGTAGTTCAAAAGCATTAGATAAACACATTGGTACCAAAAAAAATCATAAAAGAATTTAATGTGCCCTAAAAGGGCCTTGCAATGTCAAACAGTAGCTCGAAAAGTGACCAATTTGACCCAAAAAGCAAAAAGTGTCCAAACTAGACCCGTGCACTAAAATGACTCCCAAACATTTAGAACAACATGGATTGACATGAAATTTTTTATTGTAATAACTAGACTTTAAGAGGAATCCAACCCAATAATGTTTAGTGAAAACAAACATGGGATGAAGGAGATACAAGCCCCCGAAGTTGCAGCGATCAAAATGCACAAAAACTGTCCAAAACAAAAACCCCTGGCTACTTCAAATGATCACCAAAAATTCAACACATCTTGGATTGACCTGAAATTTTTATCACTCATTGTGTACATCATGCGGTTTGATTTTCTAAAATCTCATTATAAAAGGACACTTTTTGCAAAAGTTACAGCTCTTCGAAGGTGAATGTACCCCAAAAAGCGTCCAAAATATGGACGTCGGGACGGTTAGGGGTTAACAATATGCCCATGCAAGCTCTCTAAACCACCTTGAGTAAGATGTGAATTGGAGGCTTTCTTCCCTATAAGTCCTTGTATACAAAAAGTGCATGCGTCTTAGTCAGATTCAATGATTTTGGATCTCCATACATGTGTTTGAAAAATTGAAGCTTATCAAATTTGTTTTCTAATTCATCTTCTGAAATTTGAAAATTTCAAGAATTCAGTGAGTTATTGCAATTGCAAGTTCTATATGTCAAAGCCCAAATTTCACAGCACTATAGAGTTTTCTTTCAAATTATCTAATTTAAACAAAAATAATATTTGTTTGAATCAAAAACAAAATAATTCTCATTCTAATCTACAATTTTGGTGAAAATTTTAGATTATTTTATACTCCTTCTGTCCCAAAATAAAACAATGTTAGCATCCAATTCCCTATTTTTGAACTTGGCCATATAATCATGCACATGGCTTCTGGGCGCACTAAAAATTCAGACCGGTAGAAATTGCATGAATTATTTGGCCACATTTTTTCTCCCACAGATTTGGTTGCAAATGGGATAAATTACAAATTCTTGGAAATTGTCGAGTTTTTTTTTTTGAAAAAGCCATTACTTGTGCTTTGAATGTTTTCGAATTGAATTCTATATGCAACAAAACTCTCCTTTGGAATTGATCTTGACACATAGTATGTTAGAAAATAGAAGAGGTTGGAGTTCTCAAACAACAAATTAAGTACACATTTTACAAATCCATATAAACGTATTGTAAGCAATTGGAAGTAGGCCACAAATAGACGAATATGTTTTAAATATGTTTTTTAGTACACCAAAACACTTTACATGTTTAGAGAGAGAGAGAGGAACTCTGGCCCAGAAGGCTAGCGTGAATAAAGGGTCTGTTGGGGGAAGAGCTGCCAACTCGGTCATTTTAACATGTTTACAATTTATAAGAATAGTACAAACTTTTAAATCAATACCTTCACAACTAAACTAAAAAACCACATACTATATAGTATTGTACTCATCTACTCTAGTAAGCATCTAGTTCATTTTGCAACCTCTAGTCATCTAAACCTTCAATCTGCATTGCAACATATTCAAGTACGTGCGACTTTGCTTCATTTGTAATAGTGATTTGCTTCATCTACACACAATCATATAGCGCCATTGTTGCAGTTGTTGCTTCCTCCCTCCAAATAGCAACTCCACCATGACATTTCTTTACTGTGTTATCAAAATAAATTGTTCAACCTCTTGGAACAAACGTGTGAGAACAACGAACCGAGTGATTCACTCTCCTATATAGAGTCCATGGGATTCCACATGAACAACATCGTTGTCAACTCCAATGGGGCTTCCAAATGCACTAAGAAAAGGAGGAAAAGAATATGCGACCATGCACCATCAACCACCTGTACAAAAAATAAAACAAAAAAAATCAGAAAACATCTATGATCTATCTATCTATCCATCTATCTACTTTTTGCGGGTCGTTAATGATGTATAGCCGCACCTTTGCTTTCTTCTACAGCCATGGGAGCATGGGAGAACATATTGATGTTCTTCATGAGGTGAAGACAAAAGAGGGTCCGCACACGCGGACCCTTAGCCCCAGAAAACTTGGATTTTTTTTAATATTATTATTACTATTATTATTATTTTGGACGTGGCGGGGGGCTGAGGGTACGCGGCAGCGCACCCTCCGTCCTACACCCCTCAAGAGAACATAAATATGTTCTTCCATACCCTCTCGTAACCGCCTCATGAGTATATAAGGCGGCCATGGGAGCATGGGAGAACATATTTGTGTTCTCTTGAGGAGAGAATGGAATGGGGTTCACGCGCGCAGACCCTCAACCCCCAAAATCCCAGAAATCTTGCAATTTTTATTTATTTATTTATGGATTTGGACATGGCGGGGGAGCTGAGGATATGCGGCTTTCGAATGTTGTTTTGAAGGACGGAGGAAGGAGCCACGCAACCTTATGTACTTTTTGGCACCAAAAAAAAGAAAAAGAATAACGAAAATAAGAATAAATAAATAAATAAAAATTTCCATACACTGTGGCAGCGGTGTTATAATGTCTTAATCTATTCATAATTTGTAATAGTTTTTAAATATACAATCTCGCAATTTTAAAAATAAAGGAAATTCAAATTTTTGTTATGAAAATTTTGAAATATTAGTCTTTAATTGCAATATTCTACAAGTTTCAACAAAGAAAGAAATTGATGTATTTTCATCAATTTTTTTGAGAAGTTTTTTTCTTAGCACAATTAGGTCCAGACACGATTGTACCTGGCCAAGTGCAAAAATAGAGAATTGGGTGTTTAATATCCTTTGTACTTTAAAAAGAAAACATTGTTTTATTTTGAGACAGAGGTGGTAATTGATACAATCTATTATACACAATAATTATATATTTTCATTAATAAATCTAAAAAGAAAATTCACTTGTAAAAATATGTTCTTTTGAAATATTTAAAAAATCAAGATTTATTTATTCAATTATATAAATATTATATAAATCAAACACGATAGCGGTAATTTGGTTTAAAGGTCATACTCAAGAGTGTTTAAGGGTGTGAAAAAAAAAATCTTGAAAAAAATTTAGGAATATTTTCCATTTTAAGTTGCATGTGAAGAAATAATTTCAAATTAATTGAATTTGTTTCTATACATTTGTAATTTTATTTTTACTATAAAATTGTAACAATTACATTTTTCACAAAATAATTTGAATTTTTTCACTCATAGAAAAGATAAAAGCGTGTGTGATAAAATTATTAAACCATATACAATTCTAAAAGCTAAATTGAATTTTGAATCGATGTTTGATTATGTGAACATGCATGGAGTTGGTCCTTTAGGGGTAAAGCTTGGCACTTTTTCACCAATTCACCACATATGTCCCATTTATAAATGGTGAATTACGGCACTCACAAGTTCCTACACATGCCCAAAAAATTGAAAAGTGATTGTATATGTGTTATCAAAGTTTGAGAGTGTAATGTGAGATTTCAATTTTACTTTCTAAATTGGGCTCTAAAAACCAACCATCGTGTGCAAGAGTAGTAGCCTCAACCATGAGATTTGAGTCTCGTTTGAGTCTCATTTCTAAAGCTCCTCCTCTTGCGAGACAAAAGTCGCAAACTTTGATACCATTAAATAAAATTCTTTACATGTCTTAACTCCAAATATGGTATCACTCTACCACTCAAATTCCTTAAAGAAACCGATGCCTGTGATGGAGAGGGCTTCCTCATAGCCTTTGTGGAGATTGTCAAGCTCGGAGCTTTCCTATGAGACTTAGCGATTGGTGATTTGGTTAGCAGATTAGTAAAAAGTTGTTTCTTTTTGTTAGAATTGAGGAAAAAATGTTGGTTTCAATCGGTGGAATTGCTTTTCATTGCTTTTCTTTTCATTTCATTTCTTCTATTTCATCACATTCATTAAGTGTGCAATCAACTGGGGAACATGTGCTTAGAATGACACTACAAGAACGACATTTTCATAGATGATGTCTTTCTAGTTATCAGCAAGGTTAAAACAACCTTCCAATGTTGTTGTAAACATCATTCTAAATTGCTCTACCCACCTGTGTCATTGTGGTGTAATCCTTGAAGGACATGAGACCCAATTTAGGGCAGCCCGAAGGATTGTCTCTTCGATTTCTGACTGCCCGTCCCATTCACGAGGATTAAAATTTAAAAAAAAACTATAAGAAAGTCTTAGGGTTTGAAACTGAATGGAAGGACTTGGGTAGAGCGTGTCAGTGGCAAAGTTTAAAATCTTAAAAATAGTAAGAAAATTAGGAAGTTGTGACACTGGGATTGTGGAGGAATTTTCTGTGGGCCAACTAATATTTGTCAAACACTAAGAATAACAGGCCAAGGGAGTGGAAGCATGTTGAATTGCTACGTTGAAGAAGCTACTCGGGCTCCCCACGCCTGTCTCAATGCACTCACATGATCATCAGTGAATGTACAATTCTCCGATTCAAACGCAACAAAAGAATTTGGCCTTGCAAAGTGATTCACTTTCCAAAGCACCAAAATTCATATCAACAATTCATGGAGCAACAGACTTAGAGTCTGATTGATCAAAAAGTGAAAGAACACCTGTAGCCATGGCCCATTCACATACACCAATGTTGCCGCATGCATGCATGCGTCAAGTAACTTTGAAGGAATGTGTTGTCAACCAAGAAATATTAAACACGCAATTAGAAATTACTCTAACGCCTGACAAAAAGAAACGCAACACAAAAAAAAAAGCATGGCTCTACTTGCGGCACTGTAATGGAGTTGCACAATGCTTGAACAATAGTTGCAGCAAGAAAACACAAGGCTTTGAATAGTTTTTTGTTTCTCGGTTTTACCTTCCTCCATTTCCGGAACGCAGATGCAAGTACGGCAGGGGCTTGGTGTGAATGGGCCATGACAGACAACAGCCATTGCATTAACTAGCACAACAAGAAGTTGGTGGAGCTGTCGTCTATTCACATCCAAGTTAGCCACTTTGGGAGGCTAGTATAAACCCTAAACCCTAAACCTCTGCTCCAGGCCTTTTACGCCCTCCTGTATGGCCTCCTGTTCTCACCCCACCATCTGGACCTTCAGAAACAAGGAACAGGTTGTGTCCATGGTTTTTGGCTCCTGCACAAGTAAGAATGTCACCCATTGACAGGATTGTGTTGTTATCTGATGGGAATTATTCGCTGGTTTTCTTGTTATGTGTAAAATATTAGGCTATGGAAGTGGAGCGCCACTCACTTTCAGACCTCCAGTAGCTCTTCCTCCTGGCGGTGGCCATTACAGTAACAAGGGCCACAATACTCGACCAGCAATGGCGCACCACAAGTAAATTTACAGCGCCTCTCTCTAGCTTCTGAGTACCTCTTGGGAACCGCATAGAAGCTTATTACCTATCAGATTCGTAAGATGTATATTATCATCCTTCTATGCTTGTTTATCTCATCGACTATTTTCACTTTGTTCCGAGTTTTCTCCTCAGTTCCTCGAACATACATTTCATACATATCTATGCTTGTGTGGACGTAAATTGAAGTATGTTTTTCTGTGAATATATTTCTCGTTCAAAGATTCAAACTATTGTGAGATGTTTTGATCGGGATTCTTTTATACTAAGTACTCAAAGAACAGAAAAATCGGCTCCAAAGAATCTCCTGCCTCCTGCTGGAGTGGGCTGCGGAAACCTTCGTTGAATGCACGTACTGTGCTGTGCTTGTTACAAATACTATCATGCGTTTATTGTCACAGGCCTTTCCTCCTGTGGAAGCCGATGAACGCTGATTTCCACCAATTAAAAGCTGTCTCATCTCCAAGCATCTCACTCTAACGCAGCGTGGCGATACATATTTCGGAACCAAGTAAGTTAGGCCTTGCAATTGGAGCCGGCAAGTTCTGGGTTCATGCATGCATGCCATCAATGATTTCAGAAATAATTGTGGTTTAGGGTTTGTTAAAATACAAAATTTAAGTATTGGACAATACGGTATTGTATCAATTCCTGGTGATGGAGGTGTTGCTTACGATGATTTAAAACAGATTATGGCAGTTGTACGCACATTGAAGAATTACCTGAGTATTCGTTTCGTATGCAAGTGGTCAGTTATCGATCCTGGAGTTATCCCATACGGTTTGTGGATGTTACAGCCGAACTTGGGATATATAAGTGTTGGAGTGAGGAAGAGGAAGCATACCTTTCTCGGCCTTTTGGCTAAGATCAAGTGTAGTATCTGTTCTTATCAGTTTAATATCTGATACGGGGTTCATCGAGCCCCATGAAATTAATCTAATTTTTCAGCGGGTGCGGGTCCATCCGGCAGCTTGCTGCCCGGCCCCGCGCGCGTCGCCTTGGTCTTGCACTACCTCCTTGGCTGGCGCAGCCCTTCCCCTTCTCCCGAGGGACCCAAATCAATATCAAACATGATCACTTGTTTTTTTGCTATGGTCGTTTAGCACTTCGATGTTGAGAAGATTTCCCACAATCCTCAGAACTTGATGTGTGAAATTGGGCTTATTGGGTCTCATAATTAACCCGAATTGGATCACTCGTTCTTCTGAAGTATAAGAATATCAATCTCTCGAGGATCTGTTATGTGCAATTGAGATTCCGTGCCGCACCCGTTCGTCCCAGGGTTTTTTTTTTTCATATTTGGGCCAATGCTTCGGTAGCGCCATAAAGTATAATGTTGAAGCCAAATATTTCTACATTCATCCATATATTAGATAAGCAATCTAATTTTCATCCAAATTTTAGCTACTTCATCCAAATGTTGGCTACTTCATCCAATGTTTTTATGAAAAATATATAATATTTGGCTTTTTTATCCATAAAAATCTTTTAAATTTCATACTATTTGTAGGCAAACAATTATATTTGGTGCAATTTGGCGATAAACCGCCTAAAAAAAAAACACTGGACTTCGTCTGTGCCCACTTTGACTTATGAAAGAAATTCCTGAATTTGTTGAGAACTTTCTTTCACTCTCCCAGCTGTGATCATACGCTGTATGCAACGTGTATTATCAACGTTGGGGCATAACTCAAGCAACGTTGCAGCTTGTTAAACAAAATTTAGGAACCTTGATCTTGCTATAGCTACTTCCATTGTTTCTCGTTATATCTCCTTGTCGTTTCTTGTTTCTCCTGATCACAGCTGGGACAGGTGCTTAGAACAAAACTGTAAGAATGACATTTCTATTGACCATGCTAAAATGAGATTTTAACGTTGTTTTAACTTGATGGAACAACATTGAAATGTTGTTGCAACACGTTAAGAACGACGTGGTTAGAACGACATTCCAATGTTGTTCTGAATGTCATTCAAAATTGCTCTACCCACTTGTGGATCGCCATATGGATCCTAGTAGTGTGATGTGTGTTTCCAACTTGCAATATGATGTCAGTCAACAACAGCTCAGTAGCACAATCCTCCTCAAGTAGCTCGGGTGCACAGTCCCAGAATATGTCGAGTATCAACGGTGCACTAGCTGTGTCAGTATCTGTTGATATTTATCAATACAGACCACTGTCAGGACAAGTAAGATTTAATACTAGAACTGGTAAACACATAGGACACGCCTTTCTGGCCAAACACAAGTGCACCCTTGGCTTCTGCTATTACAAAAGCAGACTCCCACTGCATGCAAGGAGTATATTAATACAACACATTCAAGTATTGGGTCACTGTTTGTTGTGTATGCACCAATGTCAAAACTTACACCAGAGTTCATACAGCTTCTGGCAATCACAACTGCTCTGAAATTTGCGTACTCCCAATTTCCCACTGGAGTAGCATTTGAGTATTATGTAAATAATCAGGTGAATCGCAAGCATAGCTTCAGTTTCCGTGATATCCTTGTTTCCCTTTCCAAATTTCTTGGTTCTGGTAATTTATTTGCTCACTGACATTACAATGTTCAGAGTCCTAACATATACAAGTTCCTGCTACTGAATGATATAATTCCGAAACTTATGATGAATATAATACACCGAATTACTCCCCAATTTGGCTGGAGTGTTTGCAGATGAGTACCTCGCAGGTGAAGACGGTCTTTGTGATCTCCACCGAGTGCCAGGCCTTGGGATATTTACAACAACTAAGCATTCTCAAGCTGGTCACCATGAGAAGGCCCACAACACTTGGCCCTGGTTAAACAGTAGCGAGTGCAGATCCCAGCCGAGGAAGACACTCTCGTGGTCTTCAACAGGTAGCAAGCATTGGTATGAACGCCTCTTGCTTGCACAAGGACTCCCCACACATTGGTTTCTGCTCCCCCAGCTTGCAAGAGCGGGCACACTCTCTCTTCTTCATCTTCTTCATCATCATTTGCCGACTGAAAAGCCTCTGCAAGACAACAAGCGGTGGGACTACTGCAGCCTCCACTGGATTCCAGCTTTTGTACAAGGATTACACCGTCGGGATCCATCTTGGACAGAGACTCACGAATTGGAGACCAGGGGTCGGCGTTCTTTAAAACATCCTGCGGTATCTTTTGTCGCTGGGAGCGCCCAAGCCCGCCCTTGGAGTCAAACACATAGTGCAAAAAGGGTGCCTCCTGGATGTTTCTTACAATCTGCCCCATGCATGGACCATATAACATTATATTGATAGACTTTACCACGTAGAGCCAAGGCATGCACCTCTTGTAGAAACTAAGCAGGTCTTCACATTTGAAGACAAAAATTCATTGGTTGTGAAAGGGCTGCTGCCAAATTTAGCTAAACAGAGAATCGAAGGGTTCCAATACAAATGATGTTTGGAGGAATTGCTAATAGTGGGTTTCAAAGTAGCCACTTCCATCGTTGGACAGAACTTGGGTGTGGTGGGTAATGGTTTTCAACGTTGAAAATTCATCCTAATCTTTATTGGAGATTGAGGGACACATGTAGAAATAGGGAACCTATGTATCCTTCACAGGAGGTGTCCCCATTGACACATTCTTACCAGAGACTCGTCTTCATGCTTCCAACAGTGGAGACTCATGTTCCTCTAATTAGAAAATGGGGATTCAAAATACCCACCACTTTTCATGGCCCTCCCATTCCAGGGCTCATCGTTGAACGTTATTTTGCCTCCGCCCTAAACTACTCCGAAACCACTAACAGAAGCAATTCCAGTCGAATCATGTTATGAACAGAAAGAAACGGGATTCAAGAAATGGTGGACGCACCTCATGTACAGATTCTTCCACCCAGCGTTGCACGTGGGTATCTCTATTCACAGGGGAACTCCAATCAGCGCTGCAAGCCGGATCAAACCACGCATACCGTCCTTGAAAGCAGGAGCTTCTTATTGCGGCAGGTGGCCTTCTGACTGGTACTAATAAGCTCTTCACGCACTTCCCTGACAACCTAGAGCATGACGACTCATCGCTTCTCCTGAAAATAGAAAATCCAACACGATCATGAGGTCTTCACCTCACATTCACTCGTCCAAGTGATTTTGAGCTCCCGAAGAGAAAATCGAGCCGAACCCAATTCAAAACGACCGCTACCCAATTCCGACCTCAAAGTGGACATTCAAGGGAAAGAGCGGAAAGAATGTGATACCAGGCAAGGCGAGAGCAGGGGCTGGAGACCAGCGCTTGAGCCATGAGCGGTGACAATAGATACGATGCAGGCTGTTCATGCGATTGAAAGGGGGGTGGAGAGAAATTAATCAATGCTGGTGCTGTTGTTGCGTGTGTCGCGAGCTCTGTTGTTGCGTGTGTTGCTGCGTGTGTTGCGAGCTCCGCAAGGAAGACAATGCGGTGTCAAGCGATCGCACAAGAAAGAGAGAGAGGAATTGGGGAGAGCTGGAGAATTGATGTGAGAGAGGTGATGGTGTGAGAACTCGTGGGTTTCTGGGCGGGTGGAAAGCGTGGTTGGGGTGTGGCGAGCACTGGTGTTCGGGGCTTGCCGTTGCTCTGACATGTGACAATCCGAGGTGGCCTCCACGCCTCTCCAACTAACTTCACTGCCAGTGCCTGCCCTCCCTTGAGTTCCCGCTTTAGAATCCTACCGTATTCTATTGCTTCCATAAATGGGGGTTGTCACACCTTCTCTCTGAAAATTGAGAAGGTCTGGAGAGAAAAGAGGAGTCAATAGGGGCTTTTCTCCATGAAGGTGTGACTCCCCTTTTCTGCCATGTGGAGAGTGAGCATGGGATTGAAGGTAACTACACACATAATACATAAAATATTTTTGGTGGGTCTTAATAGCAAGTTCAAGAGGATTTCAACGCACTTTGGCATGCATTATTTGGACACCATATGAATAAGTTATGAATTTCCAAAGTGTTGACTATAGGTTGACCATAAAGCGATCCTAAACTTTGATGTTCAGATTGTGCACATTCTCATCAATAGTAGGGTGTCAAAATCTACTTATTATGGAAGATTGAGGTAGGGACGATTTAAGGAAAAGGTTGCTTTTAGATATAGTTACCTTAAGGTAAGTGGGTCATAAACGGACACTTTAAGCATTTTGCCTATTTATAGTAATATGAGAAGCCATGTGATAGTTTGAATGGATTAGCAAATTGATTCTAAACCTACCGCAAGTTGAAGCATAATTTTTGGAGTTTTATTAACCCCTATCCGTCCCGACGTCCATATTTTGGACGTTTTTGAGGGACATTCACCTTCGAAGAGCTGTAACTTTTGCAAAACGTGTCCAAAAATAATGAAATTTTGCAAAAACTCCCCGCATGATGTATGAAATGTGTGCTAAAAATTTCAAAGCAATCCAAGATGAATTGAATTTTTGGTGATCATTTGAAAGTAGGGGTCTTTGTTTTGGACAATTTTTGTGCATTTTGATGGCTGCAACTTCGGGGGCTTGTATCTCCTTCATCTCATGTCCGTTTTCAATAAACATTATTGGGTTGGATTCCTCTTGAAGTCTAGTTATCACGATAAAATTTTCATGTTAGTCCATGTTGTTCTAAATGTTTGGCACGGGTCTAGTTTGGACACTTTTTGCTTTTTGGTTCAAATGGGTCACTTTTTGGGCTACTTTTCTACATTGCAAGGCCATTTTAGGGCACATTAAATTTTTTCATGAGGCTTTTTTGGTACCAATGTGTTTATATGATGATTTTGAACTACTCTATAGTTGAAAGTTTTTTCATTTGAGTAATTTTGAAAACGAATTTCACCTCTAACTGTGTTGCTAGGAAAATTTCAGCATCCTTTTTTAGCACTAAAACACTATGATCTTGCAATCTATATGGCCAAATGATCCCAAAATTGATCCACATGATCTACAACATGTATGTTACAAGATTGTACGGTTGAGATTTCTATACCTCACTTAGTCACTTACATTTAGACCTATAACACATCAAAAGCGATGATGATTTTAAGCCCAAAAAAGCTAGGGACCCTTAGGGGTTAAATAAGTTATGAAATTTCAAAGTCCAATGTCTAAGTTGTTTATTTGTGACAGTAGACATTGGCTGAAATTGACAGTGAACATGTCTTGAAGGATCATAAAGAAACCTAGAATAAATATAGTTCCCACAAATGAAATGAGTCCAAATAGTGCTTCAAAGTAAACATTCACTAAACTATTTGAGTGATTGTTGATTTATAGCACAATGGAGTGTCCTTGATGAAATAAATATAGGAGTCTATTTATGGTCGGCGTTGATTATTGACTAACTCACCTTACCTGCGATTGAGGATCTAGTAAAGGAACGGTTGAAAAGCTCCGCGGTGCAAACTTCACATGCAAAACCATTCTTCACGCCCATTCTTCACTGTCCCTTAGAGGAGAAGAAAGAAACTTCTCAATCTTCATAAGATGGGCCCTCCACAATTCAAGAAGAGAGTGTTGCGTCCTCATTCTTTGAAGATTGAGAATGGGGAGAAAAAGGTGTGACAACTCCTATTGCGGGAGGTTGCCGGATGCATGGATCCCCAAATTCACACCTTTCACAATTGAGGGTGTCATAGCTGGTTCACACCAGTAACATGATTTGCGTGCGATCGGGTAAGTAGACAGGCAAAATCAAATATTACTTAAACACTCTACAGTAAATGGAATGCATGTTAGACCGATGTTAGAAAGTGATGCAAACGCAAAAAAAACCAGTTGGAAGTTTATGGCAAGGCAATAAGTTTCAATAGTGCTTGCATTCAGAGAAGATAAGCATGAACAATGAACAAGTTATATTTTGGTATATAATCTCGATTTATCTGCGTCAGGAACATAAGTGGGACAACTTAGGTTGGTGTGAATGGCCAATCAGACTATCAGTAAAGGCAGACTTTCATGTGAGGATTGGATGGGCAAAAGCCATTATAAGACAAGAATTGGGGTCTTAAGAAGTATTGATGGTCCACCCATTTCGGTGAGAATAGAAAAAGGCCATATTCATTATATTGAGACTTTTCGCAGTCTCATTTTTATCCTCAAATCAAAGATAAACTCTTTTATCTCTTTGCTAGTATTTTTTTATAAATAGGTAACAACACCAACTTTTAGAACTTCATTACAGATACACTATTTGAGCATTATTATTTTTTGGGTTTTAATTACTATTTTAAAAATGAATTTTTGACTATCTAGCATTTTGTCTCAAAATATGCGAAAAGTCTCAATATAACGAATATGGCCTTGAAAGCATACTCCTAGGTTCACCCATTTCAATGGTGAATTAGTAGCTTCTACCTTTTCAACACACCTCCTCTAACCCCCTACCGATACATGGAAGCTTGGTCTAAAGGCTAGCTTCCATCTGAGAATCGGGCCGATGAAAGCCACTAGCACACAATAATTCAGGTCTCAAGAATGATCAATGGTTCACCAGTATCTGCAAAAATTGAAAACAAACTCTCGGGTTCATCCATGTTATCATAGTAAGAGACAATATGGTGTTACAAAAAAATGAAAAAATTAGGAAAATTACTTCATTATATAATTAAACTAAAATTTGGCGTTATTTTTAAAATTTTGAATTACATGTGGACACAAAAATACATAGGAATACCATTATCTTTTCTAACACCACATTGTTTCTCACTGCGATTTCTATCTTCTACCAAAAATTTAGATCCTTGGCAACTATTCTGTAGCAAATATGATTTTTTAATTTCAAAAAAGGCCTAAAAGTTGGAAAATTGGCATTATTTCATAAATCGCGCATTTTCAAGGTACCAAATTTGGCCCCAAAATGCTTCATGTCCAAGCGGTGGTATACGAAATTTTTTGTGGTTGACAAACCATCGTAGTGAGCGTGATAAGTGTTTTAGTGTGAGGTTTGAAAGTAGGGTTGCATGACATATTGGAGGGCATTGTACATTCTATGTTTTTGTTTTAGAATCTCTTTGGAAAATCAAATTCAAAAATGAAGTTCAAGAATTATTTTGTGAAGATTTGCCATAGTTTTCCACAAATCAAAACTCTTCATAACTTTCATATCATAAATCATATTCCACAGCTTCCCGTGTACATATGGATTTGTTCAATCTAATACAATTGTTTTCAAATTTTCTTTATAAGGAAAAACAAAAGTTTTTGTGCTTTCCCACTTAGGGACTAACATGTGAACAAAATAAAATAATTTTTTTATTAACTTTGCAATATTTATTGGAATCACACAAAAAAAGTTTGATATGAAGATCATGATGATTAGAAGTGACACTAAAAATATAAAAATAAATTAAAATATCATAAGTCTCTAAAGTATGCCCAAAATTAGAAAAGCCTGTTTTGAACTTCAAAGAACTATAGGGCCTAAATAGTTGAATGTGAGCATCATATTTTAAATCAAAACAACGTTGTTATTATATGTAGATAGACATCAGTTTATACAACACTACCTTGTGGTTGGAAAACAAGCTCTGGATTTACATCGAGAAGATCAAATCTTCCTCCATTTCTATCATTTATGTTGTGCAATCATGTATTTTTCCATGTACTTTTGTGAACATGTACGTGATATTTGCCATATTTCACTACATGACCACATTTGAGTAAAAACCCTCAAACATGTGTATACAAAGTATTAGAGTACACTTAGAGTGATTGTACATATAGTTCAATGAATGTTTTGGAGTTAATATATATTTATTCTAATTTTCATTTATATCCAAAAAAATTGAAATAATTTAGTTAATGTTGTATATATGATAAATTTAAAATTATTAATACTATCAAGCTCCTAAAATTTCTATCCTTCAAAATTGTAAATTTTTAATATCAATCAAATTCTATCTCAATTTTAATACAAATAGCTTAATTTTGATCTCGTAAAAAACGAATTTAACGATTTTTAGTTGCAATTGTATGCACAAGAAATCTAAATATTTTAATATTAAGAATCTTTCAATGCATACACAAGAAATCATTAGATGTGCTTAATTTAAAATCATTGATTCAAATTGAAAACTATTTTGACCTTCAATTGAAACAAATTTCAAATAAAACTGAAAACAAGATTTTAATCCACACAAGATATTAAAAATAAATAAATTTATCATTTATATAAATTTTCAAAAAAAAATTAATTGCCAATTTTAATTATATTTCACTTCAAATATATTTATTTTGATTTCTAAATTACTTTCTAAATGGTTTGATTTTGGATAAAAAGAGCAAGTAGCTATGTGATGTTTTTTTAAATGCTCATACATCTATTCGACTAGAGACTATGAACGTTCAAGTAAAATTTAACCCCTAAGCTCCTAAGAGACCATTGTTTGGTCGTTGCCCGTTTTCCCATGCTGTCCAAGCTCAAAAAATATTTAAAAAATAAATAAATAAATATGATGTCATAGACAAACAAGTCTTCTTTCCAATGCGATTGGAATTATGTTCATTTGATCAAAACTTCATTTAGGAGAATTTTTCAAAGTGAATCACCTCAATGTTGAAAGTCAGTTTCAACACTTTCGGGTAGGCTTGCCAAAAATTTAAGCCAATGAGATTCATTGGGCACCTCAAAGGAAGTTGACTCCAGTCCACATGGGTTACATGCCATGAGTTGTGGGCTCATCCAATTGGAGGAGAGTTGAAGGGATAATCTAATTTAGCCAAAATCTTTTACTTCCATTCATACCCCCACCCATTACAAGGTCACTAAAGAAAAGCTAATGAATTGAACATTTTGTCAAATTGAGTCATGCATCTTGTTAACTATCTCATTTTGAGGATGGTAAAAAATGGCACATCATTTCAACTTTTCTTTTTGGGGTTTAAAAGCTCATCAAAGCAAGGCTACCCGGACTTTTTAGGAATCCCAATTTCATTTGCTATTATCTTGACATCCGTATGGTCAAATTTTTTTAAATTTTGAGGGATGGTTTATAAGGCCTAGAAGTACAAGATTCTATGCTTGGAATGTGGTTTTTTTTTTTTGAAAAGCATTCAGAGATCATCAACGAAAATGTCCAAAATGAAGTAGTTTTGGGTGGGGAACCCCCCTCAAGCATTTAGGGGTTAAAGAAAAATGTGACCTTTTTCCTTGCGATGTATATAAAATCTATATAACCAAAAGCAATTGGTTCATGTACTTATCTTTAGTTTTGTTCAAACATTAATCTTGCCCATATTTTATTTGTGGTTAGGTTTAATCAAAGGTCACTATTTGATAACAATTTAATTCAAAGCTTTGAGTGGTACAACTTTCCAAACACATGATAAGTTGTATTTATATGTCTGACAAAAGTTGGTAGTAATAAAATGAAACTTAATGTCTATTGATGTTTGAGCACTTGCTAGTGAATCAAAGGGACATCAATCTGGAACGAATGCCTCATTTCAAAATACACATTGTAATACTTGCATGTTAGATGATCACACCAATCGAATGTAAAATTCAAATATATTAAATCCCACTATTAAGACTTGTGAGATCACAAGATTATATTTTTTCTAAAACAATGTAAGTTTAGAAAAATGCATATTTTAATTCCAAAACACATGCTGCATAATACTTGCTTGTTAAATGGTCATTGAAATAAAGTAAATGCAAAGTTAGTGAGTTAAATTCTATTTTACGATACGTAAACATCACTCACTATATTTACACATGTTTGACTGTTAGAGTTCATGAACTTCCTACTCTGTTTGGGGTAGGTGATTTATATTATGTTTTCATGTAAATGCAAAGGACGAGATGATTTCAAAATATGAAGTGAATTTTACAATACTTGGAAATGTAAGAGTCACGCTTTTGATTTTCAATTCTTGCTATAGTCAATATGAGGACCTTTCTCCTACTCCTACTATGATCTTTCTTATTCCTCATTCTTGGCATAACACAATCATTTAGTCAATGAGTTAGTCAACGAGTTAGTCAACCTAGTCAATATTACTTCCTCAATAACGAAAATACGCCAGTCAAACTTTTCAATAGAAGTAATTTTTGTTTAGTGGCAATAAGACTATCATGCATGGTAGTTCAAAGATATTATTGTTTTAGAGAATTTTGATGTGAAGAGAAACCTAGGAACACGCAATGAAAAAAAAACAACAAATGCTTTGAACACTTGAATCTTGAAACTAAGAACACCTCATCATACTAAAAAATCACATGAAAATAAATATAGAGTCTTATGTAGTTTCTTTTTCAAATTGCATATTGGAAATTTGAATTTTTCAAAAATTTCACTTTGAAAGTTTATAAAGTTTGTGATTTTATTGAAAAAATTATGTTTTCACTTGCAATTTCCTACATTGAGATTTGTCTTTTCATATGAGAATATGATTAACCCATAGGATCTTCTTAAATGTATTTATATTGTTTAATTAAATGATACTGTAAGTACATCTACCTTATATCATAAGTTAATAGCTAGTTCAACGCGAATGTGCCAAATAATTATTGTTTTTGAAAATATTATTTAGGATTCTTTTTCTACCATACCAAAAAAATTATTTCCGAAAAAAGGATTCAAGTGTACGTCGATTACAAAAGGGGTGATATGAAACAATTTTGAGTAAGCGTTGGTTACCAAAGGGATGGAATAAGTTTTGAATGTACTGTACTTTGGTTACCAAATGGGTGATATAAAAGAGTTCCGAGTGTACGTTGGTCAGCACAGGAGTGATATAAAAGAGTCCCGAGTCTATCAAACACTGAATGAAATTTGCGACAGAACGTTCTCCTCTCACCAAATGAGGTCAGTGCGAATCTCACAACTCACGAGTTGACGAGTACTGATTACCGTACACATTTGTATTTCAAAATTCGATTGCAGGGTTGCAAAGTTCATTTTTCCAAGGGCGTCCCATTGGTGATTCTAAAATTGAAACTTGAAAAAGTAGAAAGCATTTTTTGGCGATTTATAATTTTTTTTACTACAAATACATAGTTTTTTATAGAATTGTTGGCTATAGAAGAACTCCAATCCTCTTTTCAGAGGCCTGCGTGAATAAAGTGTCTATTCGACCCACCCTTCAGTTGATTCAATGCCCACACGACAAAGGACCAGTGGTTTGGACTACTTGCCCCTCTCGAGGTTAGACACTATAATCTGACATACTTGTTGGCTATATATACCAATGATAAGGGAAGATTATGACGATATGCTCTATTTTTTTACCCAATTTTTCATATAGCAACATAGCAAGCCCGTTTTCCAAATAGCAAGTTGGCGATATTGCCACAAAAAAATTCGCTGTTGCGAAGGATTGCATGTCAGCAATGGTGCAACCGTCAACATTAATTAGCTAATGCACAAATACAGTACAGTACTTCAAATCATTCAGTAATAAAAATGGATTCAAACTTTCGAGTTCCTCGAGAGTCGCAGTAGCCTCTAAAAGTACAATCGATTCCAGATTTTACAAATTTGCACAATTGGAATGCATGTCTCGATTGATGGCTCGCTCACGACGCAGCAGCCGCGGCGAAAGGATTGGAAAAATGAGAGACCTCGTTTCGAACGGTGGGATCAGGAGTGAGACAGACCGCCACGACCTCGTCGTTGGGGAAGAGATCCCCCGTGACGCTCCGGGCGATGGTGAACACCACCACGAACATCACGGTGGTAATTGACAGGAACGACAAGCCCGCGGCCAACACTTGCGCAAACACGCCGTGATTCGCAGTGGCATACGCCATGGCTGCCAGCGCCGCAGCGCCCATGGGGAACGTGTACGCCCACCACGCCAACGAGAATCGCACTCCTCGCACCAGATGATTCGCGCGCGACGCCAGCAGCAGGTACAGGAACAGCCCCAGGAACGTCAAGATCTTCGAGAATTGGTCGCTGCTGCCGTTGTTGACGGCGATCCACGCCGTCGCTGCGGTGCTCGGAGGCGCCACGAACAGGAACAGCACGGGGTGCAGTTGGGTGTTGAGCGGCGCGTTGGACGGTAATCGCATGTAGAGCGTCAGTAACACCACCAGTTGGTGTAACAACCCCGCCGAGAAGAAGAACAACGCCAGGTCGCTCCACCCCGCTGTGGCGAACGCCGTGGCACCGATGAAGTTCCCGATCACGGAAATTTGCGTTGTGGGGTTGGCGATGGCGCTCAGGCGACGGTTGTGGCCGCCCATCAGCCAGTGTCCGTAGAAGTGAACCTCCAGGAGCAACACTGGTACTGCATGCATGCATATATCAATTGGCCGCTCAGACGGTCTGTCATCAATTCACCGCTAGCGACACTATAAGAAATGCATGTTCAAACTGACGCCACCAAAAGTGGAGGTAAGAAGTTTCTATGTTCAGTTTGACATTAAAATCAACGTCAAAATTTACGTCAAAATGAACATAAAAATTATGAACAACGCCGTCAAAATGACTGACAACGACGTCACTTTTGATCGCGTCAGTTTTGAACATACATCTCTTACAGTGCGAGAATTGCGATTGAGCGAGAGAGCAGATGATCATGTAATTTCTCTGAGGGAGTGAAATCATACCACTGAAGACGAAAGCTGCGACGAGGGCGGACGTTTGATGGCCATTACTAGCCCACGTTGGCGCTCCGAGGAGGAGAAAGAGCGCAGACAGAAAGGGTGCAATCAGAAAATTCGAACGCACTGGGTGCACAAACTCGCGGTACACTGCCTGTGAAGAATTTACAGAGAAACCAAACTCGGTGAGCATTCAACAGGTTTGTCAGAGCGTACGAAGCTTTTGGTTCCAAAGAAAGAGCAATTCTGTTCAGACAGTTGAAAACTCGTTTCCGGGGCAAGTATTTTGAAGACAAGATTTTGGGCTCAAAGTCGCAGGAAAGAAATAGTAAAATCTTGCAGTGAATTGGTGCTTATGATAATGATTTCATAGCATTCCATAACCTATCTGCTATGCACTCTTCAAAGTTGGGACGATTCAAATATACAAATATATCACCCCAAGAATTCAGATTGGTTCCTACTCAAATTTTAACAACTTTAGTGAAAAATTGTTACATGGCGGAACTGGATTGAAATTGAAATTGTCTAACTAAACCTCACATTGACGGGTAAGAATACGGACGTATAAGCGTCATAGATTTTAGAGCTACAGGCACCATTTTGGTGCTCTGCAATTTACCACTTCAACAAATATGACCATTTTCACTCAAAACATTTGGCACTCTGAAATGCGCCAATTTAATGCATATGAATCTTCAAATCTATACCCAAAGGAAGGTGGAGATGGACGTACCTTTGGCCAGAAACAAAGTTTGAGAGCATAGACAATGGACACGGCGAAGAGCACAACGATTCCTACGATCCAAATGACAGTGCCCACTGTAGCCGGCAGTTTGAGAAACTCCATGGACGTTTCCGTTGCGAGAGCTTTCCAGACGACGGATTGGCTGCCGATGCCCATCGACATGCCAAAGATGTTGGCCGGCACGCGCAGGAGGAATGGCCATCTCTTGTCCGGCGGAAACATAGAGTCTCGCACATCCTGTCAACATAATTAGCCCCTAAAGGATCAAGGATTCATGGTTTTAAAATGACAAATTCAATTGATCGTATTGTGAAAAAAGAATTCATATGAGACCAATTTTCATAACACCGAAATCAGCGAAGAAAACTGCATGTGTTGGTCAAACAACAAATAAATTTGAACAAAAAGCGGCAGCTGTGAGAGGGAATAAATGCATTAGATTTTTCAGGTTATTGAGAACGAGATTGCTGGAAAGTAACCGACCTTCATTCTGTCGAGCTCAATGCCACTCATACGTTCGCAATATGTTTCAGAAAAATGGGAGACGTCAATGTCGTCCAGGCTGAGACGCCGGTGAAAATCGTCAGATAGATTCGATTCCAGGCTGCTGCTTTTGTGGTCTTGGGAATGCCGATGCCTGTGAGTGGGCTCCTCGTGATGATCCATTCCTGCAACACACACAATCCTTGTCAACAACAGTATTTCCACTAAAAAGTAAACCAAAATTTGAAGTTTGACCCCAAGCTGAATACAAAATTTTACGTGCACTTGGAGATGAATAGGTCTCCCCATCTGAACATTATTATTTTAACGAGTTCTAGAAGGACCCTGCTAGTGTGGTGTCAGTGCTAGTTTGGTACGTGGTGTCGTGTCAGTGACTATTTTTTATCATTAAAATCTCTCCCCAAGAATCTTGAGGAAAGATATCTCATTTTCAAGTTAGGTACTTGAGTTAACCGAAAACAAGGAGGGCTCTGTACAGAGTCTATGCGAGTCAACAATCTACAATCTTATGTAAGCGATTTCTGATACGACTTACACATGAATAGTCCCTTGATCCCTTCATGAATAGAGCTACAGGCTTGGGAGAACATGTGGGAACTCTTCTCTAGCATTGAGGTCACAAGTTCCGCTCTCATGGGCGGCGTAGGGTCTTGCTTTAGATTTAAACCCTTTAGACTTAAATCCTAAAGGACCGTGGGTTTATCTTGTTTTTTGAGCATCATTTTCATCTCTTTCTATTCATTTTCTTGTGAATTTTTTTTTGCTCTTCATAGCTAATACTAGTTTGAACATTTAACCCCTAAAGGACCAGGAGGACACATTGTGTCCACGAATAATTTCATTACTTGAATAATTTGTTTGGATTTCATAATTTTGACTCAATGTTAACTAGAGAATTGAAAATGTTCGTTTCAAGAACACAAAAAAACTTCAAGATTTGCAATTACGTTGATTGATTCATTGGGAAAAAACTAAAACGTCAACGTAGGTGAACTTGGGACATAGTAGTTAGGGCGGTTGATGACTTGGAAGGCGTTTTCACACTTGGACGTCACATTCGTTAAAAAAAAAAGTATATAATATGTAAAATATTTGCCATTATTGCATCAATAACACTATATAATAATTACAGAAAATGTTTAAATATATTTTAAATGGAATCTTCTCAAAATAATTGGAATCTTTTCAACATATTTTATATTATTTTGGAATATTTTGGAATATTCCAAATATATATTTGAATTCTTTAAAAAAAAATTGCAATGTAAAAATTAATAACGATCACAAACACCGGCTCAACGAGTCACCAACAAGTCACCTCACCCAAACATAAATCTTTGAGAATCAATCATTGTTGTTGTATTTAGTTTTAGAACACCATTTTTTGTGGGCACCTAGATATAGTACATCTTTGTATGTTCCTAAACTTTCAAACACTAATCATGGTTTCTAAATTTATGAGAAAGTTTGCAATGAATGACCTGTTGGTTTTATTCAAAATTTTCAAAATCAACTTATGATCAAACCTTATAATCATGTAATATATACGGTAGATTGTTCTGAAAATTAATGTACAGTCTCATGACTAAGTCCTTTATGAACTTTAACGGTGAAGTTTTCTACATGAATACCAATCAAGAGATACAATTGCCTTTCTGAAAGCATCACGAGAAAGTGATAAAATTTTAGGAATGAGCATGGTCCTTTAGGGGTTAAAAAAATAAAATAAATTTTTTGACCAATTTAATAATTTTTCCCATATCTCCAAAGACGGTCAGAAAGGTCAAAAAAGAAGGTAATTTCATCTTTTCACTTCACACCTGTAAACTTGCAATCTGACATACGGTCAAATTCTTTGAAAGTTTTATGATGCATTCTTTTGGTAGTTTAAAGCAAGGTCCTGCAGTTAAAAATGCAAAGAAATGATTTCTAAGACTTATTTCAAGCCGTGCCCGCACTATCCATTCTCCCCAAAAAACCCTCTTTCTCTCCATAACTTCCACTTACAAAGTCAAAATAAAAAGAAATCAAATCCCCATTTTTGTATCGACACACCAAATTCACATGATTTTTTTTCAAAAAGCAGGATAAAAATTGACACTGTGGGAACCTACCCGAACATCAAAATGTCCTAGTTAGAACACTTGGTCCGGAAAATCTTTGGATTATATAACGATATGAAGCTACATTAGCTGCTCGAGAAATGAAGGTCTTGCCACCTCAAGGTGCTTCAGATGGGGAGACACTGGACTCTTAGGGTTAATTCAGCTTAAAAAAATCCACTGTTACTAGAGTTATCCTTAAAGTCACCTTGTGTTTGAATAAGATACCGTGAATTTTGTATTAATGTACTCTTATTTGTTCACCCCAAATAGTTAAAAGGTAGGGAAGAGCTTAGTGGTCTCTCTGTCATTATTAGGTGTGTAAGAGCTTGGTGGTCTTCAAACTCATGAAAAACTAGTTTAGCCGTCTTTCTAGACGGCTAAACTAGTTTTCTATGAGTTTGAAGACCACCAAGCTCTTACACACTTAACAATGATAGACCACCAAGCTTTTTCATACTTTTTAACTATTTGGGGTGAACAAATAAGAGTACATTAATACAAAATTCACGGCATCTTATTCAAACACAAGGTGACTTTAAGGATAACTCTACTGTCGAACATTGGTTTGGAACAAATTTCAGAGGAATTTATATACGACTTACCTGAGTCACAATTACCTGAACGGAGATGGACATGGCGAAGGAGGAGGGATCATACCTAATGGCACCACCGTTTGCACGTGCCCGGCAACGTGGGTCATGTCCAAAATGATGTCTACGTTACATCCCTCGCATCGCTTGTGGTTCATCTCGGAGTATGTCCGAGTCTGAAGTCGATCAGAGCCTGCAGGCACCGAACCATTCATGACAGAGGAACTCATCAGAATTTCTCCACAGACTATCTCACTGCTTCAATTTCAAGGTTCGATCAGAGTCTAAACAAAACGAGTTACACCTCGATCTCCACAGAACGACTCATACGCAAAAATGTCGATCAAATAGTAAGAAAGAACCCCAACCTTTAGTATTGAAACAAATACAAGCTCATTCTACACGTCCTCTCTGAGAAATCAACCGGTAACGCCTGCAGTTCCGCAAGCAGAGTTGACAGAGATGTACTGTACTACCCTAGTACTCAGAATGAACCCCAGTACTCAGAATGAACCCCTGCTGCTTCGTCTCGCAGGCTCAAATCGGATGCCATAGCCGAAGTCGATCTCTCAGCACTCGGATTCCCACCATCTCAATCTGAGGTTTATGCGGCTCACTTCTCTTGAGCTACAATTCAGCCACAACGCGCAGACAGTTTATCAAACCCAACTCCGAGTATTAATTTGTTTCATCTCTCACTAGTTACTGTAGCTAAACTAGAATTGTCATCAGGAACAATCGTTTGGTACGTGGCCCGGCCGGGAGGACCTGGAGCAAACGAGAACCTCACTGGAGGGGTGCAATTGCGCAGTAGGTATGGGAACGCTCCAATCGGAGCGTCAGTGAGTCAGTGAGAAATTGAATTGCACGATGTCGGCGCCACATCTGTCCTGACGTCACGCAGGCCATCATTTCTTCTGTCCCAGTTGGACTTTTGAACTTCTGATCTTTTGAAGCGCAGAGCACACACTACACTGAAATCACCATGTTCTGTGGGTGGGTGAATAGAGTGGGTACATTCATCCATTTTGACAAATTATTTGACAAATTATCATCCATTCAGACACATTATCATCCAAGTTGAACAACTTTTCATCCAATTTGAATGAATTTCATCACAGTATTTTTGGAAAATAGTTATTAGTAAAGCCTGTCGTATATGGTGATTTCAGTGTACCAAGGGTATTGTTTTCAACACTTTACCATCGAAAAAAGTGTCCAAAAAAATATAAGATAAAAAAAATATTAAAAAATAAATTTTGGTAGTGACATGTAACATGGGTCAAGACTACTTCAACTACAATTTTTAGGTAAGTACACCACATAACTTGGGTAAGTAGGTAGTACTTGTTTCTTTTGATGGTCAACGTTTTCGCATACTACACTCTTTTTGGCTCTTTAGGTTGTTCCACACATTTTTCTCACCATTTTACACTAAGATACACTAATAGAGCCCATTTCAACAGTAATTTCTCAACATTTCACAATGATTGATTTACATAATCATTCATGTTAGTAGATAAAGAAGACAAACTCAAGTTCCCATTCTGTACCTGGGTAGATATTAGAGTTAACCGAAAAGCCAGCTCAAAGAGGAAAGTTTTAGCAAACTCCTCTTGAACTCATATGGAAATATAAATAGACCAAAAACTAGTTCACGATGAGTTGGGAGACAATCTAAAGCAAGCCACTGCCATTATTCTCCACACCTCGTAATGACTCCCACACCTCCTACCAAAGCTCCAAGCCCATGGCCCACAAGGGGACAAGTCATGACACGACACTATTCAACCCAACTATAGCTCAAAAGAGAGGTTAGCAGAAGGGCAAAAAGGGAGGTTAGATGGGCTTCTTTTCGGTTAACTCTATTAAAATCTGAACTTTCATCATGTAACCATATGTTAACCTTTAACGTCCTGATTCAACTCTGAGTGATTTTGAAGATGCGTTATAAAATGTTTGATGAATAACAAAAATGGAGTTGATGTACAAAGCTAAGTTGTAAATGTCAATGTGAAGATCATATTTGTACGGTTGGATTTATCATATTTTTTTCTTTGAAATTCAATTAAAAATCCCAAATTAACAAAATTAAGTTAAAAATTGTTGTAATGAATTTGGAATAACATGCACTACAAGATGGTATGATTTCCAGTATTTGATTCTACTTATTTTGGAAAATCATGTTTAAGGTCTCACTTTTTGAACGAAGAATGAAATTTGACATAAATCAATTTTGTTATTTAAAAAAAACCACAATATCTTATTTTGAAGATCCATACTGTACAGATGATAGTCAACTAGCACAAGAACCAAAAAAAAATTGGATGGATGAAAAACTGTACCGGATGTAGTCAAGAGAAAGGTTACAATTTGTTTGTCGTTCATTATATGGACACATACGCGTCAAATAAGACAACCAAAAGAACCTAAAACAGTGTAATCCAAGACTGTATTTGACTTGAATGTTTTTAGTATCCTATTGCCGTTGAGAAAATTTGACTGTTCATTAAAAGTAGTACTAACAGTAAAATCTATGTTAATTTGAGTTGAAATTTTTTAGTATCCTATTCCAGTTGGTTCCGAGAAACTATATATACCGGTATATAGTGGCAAGGATCTACACTAAGATGAATTAATGAAAAGGGACTTGTGCTGGCTGAAGAGCCCAAATCCAAAACTTCAAGTACCGGTAAGTCAAGTGACGTACAGTCAAGACTCAGAAATCTCTACAACTACAGTGGAGAGCACAGGATCATTCACAAAAGAGTACACTTCAGTGTAAGTTGCTCGGCACACTCACAACTAGGATCATACACGGGTTAATTGCTACGTTTGTTAGCAACGTTACTAATAATTAGGCCAAGAAACAGCTATAACAACATTACGGGTTCTAAATGTTGCTTAACGTTGCTTGAGTTACTCCCTTTACTAACAAACGTAGCACACAGTGTATTAATACATGATCCTAGAAGTACTTCGCAATACTTGCAGGTATTCTCCACCTTAATATATATTCTTTTAAAGAGACTGACACAATTGAATGGGGAAACACTCGAAAGCTAGGGTGCGTTTAAGAGTACTAACTCTTAATGAAAGGATTTGCAAGCGAGATGCGCGCGTTAAGACAACCAAGTGCTCGGACAGTGAAACAGTACGTACGTGTGCACTACTTCAGACAACTTCCTCGATTCAAGATGCAACCAGACATACAAGCTCACTACCGGTCGAAATTTGGTCAATAGCTCAAGTACAGTTTGCAATCACCTGAATGTCATTTGTGCCTCAAGATTGTTCTCCAAAGAACTAACGATTAGTACTCAATCACGGAGCTCTGATCGAAGAATTCAGCTGCGGTCATTCATCACCTTCACATCGATACAGAAACATGTCTGAGCAGCAGGGAACTCAAAGGTAGAAGCAATAAAATTGACTCACTTGATCTGCAGCAATGCATGGACACTAGCTCCACTGACTCCTTGGGGCGCACTGACTGATTGTTCAACATTTGGTGCTCTTCCTTCTTCTTTTTATATATGTCGCACCAAATGAATGGATTTTAAAAATCCGTGTTGGATTAAGTCACTGTAAAACCAGGTCATTTGCCACTGACCCTTCCTAGCTACTGCATGGAGTCAAACTTCGTTGCTATCAGGGTGAATTTTGGATTTTTGGGTCACACGTGTCAGTAGTAGAAGTAAATTTTGGAAGTGTTTTTGATTATATGGTCTACATTCCGTGCACAGGAAGGCAAGAGACTGTAAAAGGCTTTTGTTTATTACCCGGGCGGAGAAGCATGGCAACGAGAATATGATTGGCAACAGTGTGGAGTCGGCGACTCTTGAGGCTCCGAAGAGGCACACGGGCAAATGGCTTTCAGCTGAACAGGGGACTGGCAGTTAGTTCGTTGCTCCGGGAGGGATGAATGCTCTTGGATGAAGTGAAGACATTCATCCAGTTGTTGACGTGGAAAACGTCCTGCTGAAGTTTAAGGTAGAGGAGCCTATCATCAATTTTTTCCGAATTTTGTCGCCTATGAATTGCATAACTTTGCATAACCAATGGCATAATAATTTTAATTTTTTTTTATTGAAGGTGAGGATGAAATTTGAAAAATGTATCCAATGAAAAAGTTCTAAAAAATTAGATGGATGATAACTTCATGACTTCATTTTTATTGTTGTAGTCATATTTTGATTCCACATACTTAATTTCATTTCAAATTTTCAATTGTAAACCAAACAAGTCATGTGCAAAATATTGAAATATTGAAATAAAACATTAATATATGGGTATGTTGATTTTACTTATTACAAAAAAAAAAAACAAAATTTAATCTTTAATATGTTAAATTCTCATACCACTCCATTTTATCCATGTTTTTTTTGTTTATTTTTTATTTTTTTTATCAAAGTTGATTATCTCATTGATGAAGTCCATTGCAAAAGTTTTTACTACAAGTCACATAATTATGTGTTTTTAATAAATTCTACTAAATTTTCTACTTTTCTTGATATTCTAATAAGTAAAATTCTAAAACCTTTTACTAAACATGTTTAGTTATGTCCTTTTAAAATTTCAGAGTTATAAATTCCGGAGATTGTAATTTGGAAATGTTTAAATTTCAGAAAACAAACATACATTTCTAGTTTCCCTTGACGGTGAAATTTCATCTTTTGAAATCTTGAGTGTTCTTGAAACTTGTGGTTTTTATAATGTGTTGAGAAAATGAATTGAGAATACATTAAATGAAGTCAACCAAAACAAACCTCATGTTCACTTTCAAAAAAATAAATGTCAAAGGAAGTATATAGTAAAAGGAAAAATTAAAGTGCTAATATCTCTAAAATGGAAAATTTAAGTAATATTAATCCAAATGGTGAAAATATTTTAGTACACGACATACATCCTATGTTTCTTTCTTTTTTTGCAAATCTTGAAAATTGAGCTGATAAAGAACTTCAAATATTATTTCAAGTGAAAGATTTCACAGGTATCAACAAAAGAAAATCCTTTTTAAACTTTCATCTCATTACTTAAAATAGGTTATTCAATTTTTTTAATGTAGATATATGAATAATTTTTTCAAAGTAAAGAAATGAAACTTAATACTATTTGCATTGGTCCTAATTTTTAATATTCTTAAATTTTTAATTATATTTGCAATACCTTTTAGAAAAAGCTTGGAATATAGAGTATGATTATTGGAAAATACATTAATTTTTTCATTCGTTAATTCAAATATCTAAATTTTGTTCAGTTTTTTCAACATTCAAAATATTCATTTTGTTGAAATAGAGCTTTAAGAATTAACCCTTTCAGAAACCCTTTAGCGCGCCAGCGTCCATATATTGGACAACAAACACATTAAAACAGTTTGAATTCTATCCAAAGTGGACAGTTTTCATCCACCAATTTTTTTTTGGGTTCTTGTGTAAGTTGACTATCCTTTGTACAGTGTGGATCTTCAAAATAGATTATTATGATTTTTGGAAAAATAACACAAATGAATTGGTTTATGTCAAGTTTCATTCTTAGTTCAAAAAGTGAGACCTTAAACATGATTTTCCAAAATAAGTAGAATCAAATAATAAAAACCATACCATAGCGTAGTGCATGTTATTCCAATTTCATTCCAATATTTTTCAAACTTTTTATGTTAATTCGGGATTTTTAATTGAATTTCAAGAAAAAACCTTGCAAAATTATTTTAAAATTATTGATAAAAAATATGATACATCCAACTGTACAAATGAGATCTTCACATTGGCATTTACAAATTTTCTTTGTACATCAACTCCATTTTTGGTTTCCATCAAACATTTTATAACACTTCTTTGAAAACAGTGTTGAATCGGGACGTTAAAGGATTAATGATTCAACTAATTAAACATATTAACAATAAATTTTCATTTAAAAAATTATAAAACCCCTTTCACAAAATAAAGTGTTGTTTGGAATTAATCCTAAGTATGGCTTGTAGTAATTTTTTCATCTGAAGATACCTTCCAATACATTAATAATGTACAAAAATGATAATTTTAGATTAGAAGTCATGCAAATCTTCCATTTTGAGAATCTTCAATTACTTGGTTTAAACTAAGACAAGATAAAGCAAAATGAATCTAAGGAAAAATAGTATTTAATGCTATTAAAAATAAGTCCAAAGTTTTCATTGAACAAGCTATCAAACCATGTTAAATAAAAATCTAAATATCGTTTACATACATGAGTTTACATAAGGTTCTTTGGCCCCTCTCTCTAACACCTAAGAATCTGTACCACTATTTCCAAATGACACCTGCATCATGACAAATTCACGTCAGATTTAGCTGAAAATTGGGTGGTGAGATATTGCATTTGGTGTTAGAGCATCTACACTACTACTGTCGAAAAGGGAGAACTCCACCAATTGGTTAAGAACCTTATATAGACATGTTCATATAGGTTCCCACACTGATATCTCATTGCTACAATCTTGTGTAAGAAAATTAAGATACACCAACCTATTACCACCATGTTTCCAATTCCGCCCTTACTAGCTTCATGTTTTGGTGGTGTACGTTCCAAACCAAAAATGTCAACCGTCGTTACATGAGAGTGGAATTGGAAACATGGTGGTACTAAGATGTTGGTGTGCCTTGGTACTCTTTCTCGAGCTCTTTCTAAAGGTGGAGAAGTTTGCTGTGTATATATGTAGGTAAGATTGTGGAATTGATTCTGGGTGCAATGCTGATAGCACAGTTTAGATGAGGGAGAAACTGCACATCCCAAGATAGTTAAGTTTCCGTATTTGTCAGTGCTAAGTAAGAATTTTAAAAATTATTGGTTGGGAGCAGATGGAAGACATGTAAGAGCCCATAAGAACATCATTCTTAGTCTAAGTTGAAGTGTAACTGTCCAAATTGGCATCTTGGAGAGTGACTGTCAAGGTGCGGTGCCCAAGCTTTCATGAAAAAAGTTCTGCTTGTTTCCAAGGGATCGTTTGTAAGCTGCCATTTGCCACCAAACTGAGGAAAGAATCCAAAACTGACACTAATCAAATGACAAGCTGGGAAATTAATATCAACATATTAACCGTATCAATAATATGCCAGAGCCTCAGAATTAACTCTCACCATCAAGAGAACGCCATCCTTGTATTCACTGATTTCTCTTCGAGAACTCAATGTGACAAATACAAATGAAGACTTCTCTATCTTCAAATCTGATTGATTCGTACATGTCATCAAAGGTACTTCATACAGTATGTCTATATACACAATACAAGACGAATTTATCAACACATGCCAAAGGTGATCATCCCAGATCACTCACATTCATACACAAAAAGTGGGCTCACTGAAGACCAGCTAATCCGTCCTACAAATCTTCCAGGACCAATTAGCCTCTCAGCTGCTATAAGCCCACACTTATTGAACTCTCACGAATAATAATACTATCCAACAAACCTCACCTACAACTGAAGCTAGAGGGCCACAATATCCACCCTGGCCTTTCCTTAACAACAGCACAACTTTCGGTGATTGTCCAGCGGAATCAAACACACTGACTCGACCACAAGATGCAAAAATCAAACTGATGAAAACCGCAAGGCATGACATGCATGCACAAGTTTCCATTCCGAAACAGCATATTAGATAAGCCTACTCAACATATATGGAAGTTGTCATGTTCATCATTGCCCCATTCCAGATTGCCATGAACACATATGGCTGGGTTGAAAGGACGATCGACTCGCCCTTCCCATGGAGGCACCCGCTGGCCTCACTCCAGCTTTGTCTCATTCATGGTGGGTACGAACACGAGGTCACTGTCAATCAACATGTGGCAGGCCTCGTCACCGCGTGGAATGTTGAGGGCGTTGAAGGCCGGGTGGCTGCTCAGCCAGAGCGATGTGTCAAGGTGACACACCCCAACAGCCTTGATGAGCTCGGAGTCGTTGCCGGCGTCGAGAGTGGCGCGGATCACTTTGGTGCCCGTCACGCGGTGGCAGTAATACAAGGCGGACGGGAAGTTCACCACATGGCACACCACGATTTTCTCGCCCTCGGCGACCGTCCCTTTGGTGACGTCCACGATGGTCACGGGTGCCTTCCCGGCGGGGCCTGAGGACGGAGTGTTGCTGGTGGACAGCACCTTCACGTGGCTTCCCAACTCACCGGACACGAAGGCGGCCATGGCGTCGGCGGAAGCGGCGCAGCTCATCTCCTCTCCCGGCAGCGCTCCGTAGCCGCACAGGTACGCGGCGGTGGCGACGGCGGTGGCCATTTCGCTGTTGGGTGCGACTCCGAAATGCTGGATGAGATCCAGCGCGCGGGACAAGGTGAGTGCAGGCATCCGTGTGGCAGCGCGCGAGGTCAAGAATGGCCTCTTCGGGGCGTCATCTCGGAGATAGTTGTTGAGATGCATGATTCCGCCCGTGACCAGCGCGGACTCCAGAAAGAAGTCCCGCTGCAGGTCGTTGATGGTGTGGATGGACATGTCACGATGGACGCCATCGACGTTGGTCTGAGCCGTGTGGAGGGCAAGGTCCCCGAGGGCGCAGTCGAGGCGCCCTGTTGCGCAAAGCGCTTGGATTTTGGCAACATCCGTAACGTCAGCCGCGGTGATGGAGCGACCTTCAGTCACCTGCCAGATCAAGTGCCAGAACATGATTTAGTGAAACAAGTACGTACTCGAATTGGCTTCGTACTAGCAGGATTCAGAGACTTATCAGCATGATTGTTGCGAAAGTATTGGATGCTTCCAACGGATTTACACAAACAGTACCTCAATAAAAGTCAATTGCTTCACACACATACATACACCACACACACGCTATACTTAGCAATCAGAATATATTAAACTGTGTATCAAGTTACACCACTCCTGTACTGAATGCTTCAACACAGAGTACACCACTCGCTTGATCACACACTAACAACAGGACACACATACTGCAGTCCCGCTTGTCACTTTGGCTGCCCTAACATACACAGAGAGAGATGATGGTCCTGTCTCGATCTCAGGGCAGCACTACTAGTTCCCATGATTGCTAGTTCTACGCTGGCAAGAAGTCTCCAAAGTGCCACCTCAGAAGGTCCACCTGGCAGTTGGTAAGTCCAGTGCTGGAATTACTCCAATACTCCCACTCAGCACTGTGATGACTTACCTACGTCTCCCACTTCAACACAATGCGTTGCTTTAGGTAACGGGTGCAGCATTCAGTCCAGCCTGGAAACAGATTCGCTGAAACTTATCCCGGGGTAGCGGCTTCGTGAGAACGTCGGCAAGCTGATCTTCGGTGGCGACGTAGAGAAGTGCAATTTCGCCATCAAGTTGCGCCTCCCGAATCTTGTGAAACTTCGTTGCAATGTGTTTAGTTCGCTGATGAAAGATTGGATTCTGAACCAGGCGAATGGCGGCTTGGTTGTCACTAAACAGCTTGGTTGGCCCAGTCTGGGGAAATCGAATACTTGCAAGTAGACGCCTCATCCAGATAACCTCCTGGGAGGCTAAAGAGGCAGAGATGTACTCGGATTCGGTGGTGCTACCCGCCGTGCAGGTTTGTTTGCGACTCCCCCATGCCACCGGACCACCATTGAGCATGAGCAGAAAGCCTGACCTGGATTTTCTGTCATCGATGTCGGCTGCATAATCGTCATCGCAGTACGCCACCAGCTGATGCATGTCTTTGGGTTTCACAGGACCATACGTGATGTGCATGTCCAACGTTCCACGAATATACCTCAGGATTCGCTTGACTGCCGAAACGTGCGTCGCATTGGGCCGGCTACTGAACTTCGCAACATTGCTCATGGCATAACTAATATCCATGCGTGTCCCTGTAAAGGCGAACTGCAGACAACCAATACACTCACGGTAAGGCCAAGTGACAACATCAGTTGCAGTGGTACTGGTGAGGACAAGTTCCGTCACACTGTTGGGATCTGCAGGGACCACGACTGGGTTACAATTCTCATGACTGAAGCGTTGCAGCACCCTCTCCAAATACCGCCGCTGGTCCAGATGGATTAAGCGCTGATCCCGATCACGTGTAATGTGGAGACCGACAAATATCTCAGCTAGGCCTTTCATGATTTCAAAGGCTCCTTCCATATAGTCAAGAACACTTTTAATGGTGTCACTCTGTTCACTGCAGATAATGCCATCATCGACCCTAATCGCAATGAGCAAGCGGGATGCATGGGGCTTGTTCACATAGACACAAGCATCTGCATCTGATACTTCAAGGTCGTAGGCTTGGAGAAACTGGTCGAACTTTTTGTTCCAGACTCTCGGACTCTACTTCAATCCGTAGAGAGCCTTCTGCAATCGGCAGACTTGATCCGGGGCAGCCGGGTCTTGAAATCCAGTAGCTTGCTCCATGTAGATCGTTTCTTTGATCTCACCATACAGGAACGCCGTACGAACGTCAAATTGGCTGATGTGCAGATCCTCTGCTGCAGCCACTGAGAGTATAGCTCAAATAGAGTCAAATTTAAGAACTGGGCTGAACGTATCCTTGTAGTCCAAGCCTTCACGTTGGGTGTATCCCTTTGCACACAACCTTGCCTTACATCTGTCCACTGAACCATCAGAAGCAAGTTTAACCTTGAATACCCACTTGTTCTTAATAGCCTTCCTGTTACTAGGAAGGGGCTGAAGACGCCAGGTCTGATTTGCCATCAGTGACATGTACTCATTGTTCATGGCCTTAAGCCAGTTGTCCCGCTGTGGAGAGGTCATCGCTTCCTCAAAGGTACGCGGTTCGAGTGGGAGGTCAGAAACTGTAGCAGTGCATGCATACGAGTTTTTATTGACTGGATAGATCCAATCACCATATCGGAGCGGTGGATTGCGCTGCCTGGCTCGCTGTGTTTGGCGTGTACCCTCGTCAACAGGGACCGGCTCTGCTGGGACCAACTCAACGGCATTGGGCGCCGGGTTCTGCAGCTCAGTAAGGGCGTCACTCGCTTCAGCTGCCGCCTCTGCATCCCGTATCTCATCGATCGCATCGACAGGTACAGGAACGTCGTCACCATGACCAACTGAATCACCATCCGTGCTTTGGGAACCGGACGTGCGTACATCATCGCCAAGCGAGTCACCACTGCTAGGAAGACTGATCGGAACTAGCGGACTGTTCAGCTCCTCTTGCTGAAGCAACTGAAGAACTGGACGAAGACAAACTACAGGAGGCACTGCGGCGGGAATCGGAACAGCTCCCACTAGTTGTGCATTTCCCTGAGCACCCACTGCCGGCAGTGGTAGAACCACTGGTTGCGCCGCTAGTGGTGGCACTGCTCGGACACGCATCGGTGCGAGATCTCCCACTGGCACAGTGTCAGACGGAAAGGTAAGCCAGTCAGAGCTCCCACCTATTCCTTCTGTCGAAATATCTTCATGGAATATAACATCGCGGCTCTCCTCAATACGTCGCAATTCGTTATTCCAGATTCTATACGCCTTACTGGTGGCAGAATACCCCATGAATACTCCCTTCCGACTCTTAGCATTGAGTTTCTTGCGAAACGCCTTAGGAACATGGACGTACGCGTCAGAAGCAAAGACCCGCAGATGGGACACAGATGGCTTTTTCTTATACCACAGCTCATATGGCGTGCGACCGTCAAGTGTACGAGATGCCGTCCGATTGAGTGTATACACTGCTGTGTGTGCAGCCTCTCCCCAGAACTTGTGTGCCACATTGCCTGCATGCAACATGGATCTCACCGCTTCAACAATAGTTCGATTATCACGTTCCGCTGCTCCATTCTCTTTCGGTGTTGACGGTGTTGTCAGTTCTTGCTTGATGTCTCTGGAGTCAAGAAACTGCCGAAAAACATCACTGGTAAACTCGGTGCCACGATCACTCCGCACAGTCTTGATCGTATGACCGGTGTCTCGCAGCAGCTGAGCTGCAAAACGGCGGAAGGCTTTGACTGTATCAGACTTCGTTTTTAAACAGTCAATCACACGATACCCTGTACAGTCATCCTTGAACAGGGCAAAGTATAATGCTCCACTGATTGAAGGAGTAGACATCGGTCCACACAAGTCTGTGTGGACGAGGTCTCCTGGTACTGCCGACCGCTCCCTATGCTCATCATGGGGAAATACATGGCGATTCTGCTTCCCGTACACACAGCCCGGACAAAAACGTCGTTCCCGTTGGGTTATCACCATGCCGTCGACAACACCTTGGGCTGCCATCTGCTGGACTGTCTGGTAGCTGGTGTGAGATAGGCGACGGTGCCAAATCTCAAGCGGCTGGCGGCCTTCAGCTTGTGTCGGAACACCAAAAGATACTGCAGAAGTGAAAGCTTGAGCAGGCTGCTCTGGGTCTTGATGAACGACAGTGATGAGCAGTCGATACATGCGATCTTGCACCACTCCCGTCATGACTTTCTTCCCATTCTCAAGTATGTGACAGCCAACATCTGTGTGAAGCGTGAATATCTGCCGTTGAGCAACAGCATAGGATGAAAACAGATTCCGCCCAAGGCCTGGTACATACAGCACGTCTTTCAGCACTCCATACGTGAACCCTTCCGACTGCTGAATCTTGATGTGGATGTCGCCGTGTCCCACTGCTTGCAGTTGTACACCGCCGATGCCTTCGACGGAGCGGGGGTTAGATAGATCAAAATAGGTTGTAAAGAACGTCCGATCTGCAGCCATATGCTCGGTACAACCAGAGTCGACGTACCAGAGCAGTGAGTGATCCCGATCTTCACCAATGTAGGCCATGTATGCCTTCAAGTTACCAGACTTGCTAGAGCCTGAAGATTGATCACCGGCCGCTTTGCGCTTCGATTCTTGATACTTGCGCTGGTCCTCTTCACTAGCTTGGCACTCTTTTCCCCAGTGGCCTTTAACGCCACATTTCCAGCATTCACTTGCCTTCTTGCGCTCGGCGATCTCCTTCTTCCGAGCAGCTCGCTGCTCCGGGGTAAACTCATTAGAACTTTTCCCTTTCGCTGATGCAGCGTATGCTTGAGACGAGGCAATGGTGGCATCGGCACGCATCTTATGCATGCCCTCCGTCTGCAACAATTGTAGCGTCAGATTCGGCAGGGTCTTCACCTCATCGGGCTGCATGCGCCAGGCGGGAAGCATGCTGTCAAAAGCCCCCGGAAGATTACACAGGATCTTCGAGATCTGCGCTTGCTCGGTGAAGGTGGCGTCTCCTCGACTGGTGAGTTGAGACACAATAAAATCAAGCTTGCTGAGAAAATCAGCGACACTTTCACCCTCAGTCATGGAACACTTATAAAACTCCTCTTGCAGTGAGTGAACGTTCTCTGGTGTATTCCTCTCATGAATCAGCATGAGTTTCTCCCAAATCTCTCTGGCGGTGGTGCATGAGACTACGTGTTTGAGAATAGACTCATCAAGGGCTTGACACAGTAAACTAAAAGCCTGACTGTCTCATCTTACCCATTCAGAGATGTCAGCAGGATCAGAGCCGTAGCCCGGTTTGGGTATCGTACCCTCAACAATAGGCATGAGTTCTTTACCCAACAAGATGGCCCACATTTGGAATTTCCAAAGATGGAAATTATTCCCCTTGAAACGAGAGATGCTACCAAGATCACGCGTACTGTCGGCCATACTGGCTGTTGCAGACCTTACAGAACTTAAACAAGATTAAATCAAGATTAAACAAGGTTACAAAGCTCTTAAATAAAGACACAAAATTACTGTAGAGACTTAGACAGCAGTGAAGGACATACGAGTCACAAGACAGGACAAGAAAAGATAACTGACACAGTACACAGCTATCAAGACAGACAAAAAATAAACCAAATATACTCCTGACACACCTGAGTTGTACAGCATATTAGAAGCAAAAGAGGCCCATAACCTATTGGATGCTTCCAACGGATTTACACAAACAGTACCTCAGTAAAAGTCAATTGCTTCACACACATATATACACCACATACATACACCACACACACGCTATACTTAGCAATCAGAATATATTAAGCTGTGTATCAAGTTACACCACTCCTGTACTGAATGCTTCAACACAGAGTACACCACTCGCTTGATCACACACTAACAACAGGACACACATACTGCAGTCCCGCTTGTCACTTTGGCTACCCTAACATACACAGAGAGAGACGATGGTCCTGTCTCGATCTTAGGGCGGCACTACTAGTTCCCATGATTGCTAGTTCTACGCTGGCAAGAAGTCTCCAAAGTGCCACCTCAGAAGGTCCACCTGGCAGTTGGTAAGTCCAGTGCTGGAATTACTCCAATAGAAAGAATAATCATGTAATGCATGTTAGATTATATCTGACATCAATATTTCGAGAAGTTATTATAATTATGAAATAAAGATTGGACACGAATCATCAAATAAACTCACCATCAACCATCAAGACCATCTTCTGAACTAGAGCAGACCTGCTACGCACCAGAGTGATGGATTGGGAGAAATAGAATTTGATCCAACAAACAAATGGGAAAGAGTACCTGCGATCGACTTCTTACCATAGTGACCGCTCCTATCATGAGGAGGCTGGTCATGAGCACCATGAAACCGTGCAGCAAACGGTCGGCCATACTTCGAGCTTGACAACGGAAGTGGAAACAACGAATGAGAGAGTTCCGGGTACGTAGCAGCTAGCCGATCAATAGGCGAAGAGCCAGCAACATGAAAAATGAAGAGAGAAAGCTGCAGGCTGGCCGAGGCGTAGATCGATCACGGTGCCCACTGAAGACTCCAATCTAGGTGCAGGTCCAGAGCAAAATGTAGGTAGAGCGCAGACACGAAGGCAGTGTGACTCTGAATGCAGCGAAGCGTGGATTTATACGTTCTAAAGCCACGCAAAAGCTGGGCACGTGGGCCTAGTGACCCGACCTGAGTGACGGAAGCATCGATCATTGATATTTTGGGCTTTTTTCGTAGCTCCCAACCACCTGTAAGTTGATCCACTTTGTTGTTGAGGTGATTTTGTTCTTCACGATTCCTCGACATGGACCTCCTGACCTTGTCAATCTTCATGCACGGTCGAAAATCAACCCAACTACAAGCATGGACCCGCTCGCACTTGCAATCGATGAGGTTTGAAGTTGGTGGGGCAGCATTCACGCGCAAAGTCACGCCGTGTGATGTGAGGTTCTACCCGACGCTATTGCGTCTGAATCGAATGAAGTCGAGTCTGAATGGTTGCTTTCGCCAGCCAGTTTCTTCATGTGCCCTCTAGCATGTCCAGATTCATAGCAAACAATATCAGAAATGAGTGTTTGATTCGTATATTGAAGGACCCTGCACGGCTCTAATCGTTGTCTGAGTTGTGCAGTGGCCATACATACAACAGTGCGTTACAATTATCTGAAGATTGATAGTAACATTTGTACAGTGCCTACAAATTTGAAGATAATTATGTATCTGGAGTATATTCTTGCAATGCGGAGCTGACAATCTAGAAACATTTCTGGATAAAATCAAGATTCTCTTATATCACACTTGGGTAACCAAAATACAGGTTTAAATGGCATGAAACACATCAATTGGTTATACGCTGAAATTAAAGATTATGACTTATGAGTGATAATTCAGAGGCTTTGGCATTAATAATTTGATTTAGCTTTGCTTATACTAATTGTCCTAATCTGGCACTGAGTGTCAGTTTTGGTGTGTTTTATCATTTCGGTGGCAAATGGCAGTTTATAAAGCATTGACAGCAAAGCATCATGCCATTTTTCACAACCGCTTGCCACAATCTTTAAGAGAACACTTGATGACTTTCAAAGGTTGCACATAATTTAATGCAACTTAATTTTAACATGCGAAGTTGAGGTCTTACATATCTTCCATATATGCCTAACCAATGATCTGTTAGTCTAAGTATTTACTTTGCACAGATTTCTCCCTCCATTATTGTGCCTCCATTGAATCCTACACTTGAATTATTTATGGTTTTTTTGGAAAATATCTGAAGTCATACTATTGGCTTGAGAATTTTGAAGAGAATGATGAGAATTATGCATATAGTGGTTTGGCATGGAAAAACCAACCATAGACTAACTAACATGGTAGTTACATTCTACACATAGTATTGTGCATTTATGACCAAAAATTGGTACCAAAATCTGATACCTGGCCCAAAGCACAATTAAAACTCTCTCAATCTATAATCAAGCCTTCTATCAAGTCTTTACACCACTTGCATGATCTAAAGTCTTGCACAGACTCAATGCAAATTCTACAAATTATAAGGTGGAAAGGAAAAAGCTAAATCCATTTGTACTTGAAAGCTCATATTCTATATACAATAACGTATTTGTATTCAATGTTTGAATGCATACACTGTCATACTCTTGTACATTGTCATAGTATGTCTACTTATGTTTTTTAATGGAACTATTATACAAAACAAACATGACAAGTTCAAAATTCAATAATTATCTTTCTAATATTCTCACCTTTATAGTCTCTTTATCGTGTGGTTTCTTGGAAGCAGATTTGATAATGATCAGTAGTAACGTTATCGGACACATAGATCTAGTCGTCATCAAATCAAATTCAGGTAGTGAAGTTGGGAACAAAGCTTGAATTGACTGATGATTGGTTGTACATAGTCTATATACCCACATACATCACATAGAATCTAATATATCGGTCCGTGTCCAATTTGATTCAGTGAGGTTGAATTGACAATGATTGGTTATATTCCAAGTTGCCGACATAAATCACATGAATCTAGTTATCATCGAGTGTGATTTAGGCTGTGCTTGAATTGACCAATGATTGGTAAGTTATGTTCATTGCCTACCCATACAGATCATATGAATTCTATAATTGTTGAATCCAATTCAATTATGGTATTGTTTGAATTGACTATTGATCAGTTCGATCTAACCCATGTCGACGTAGATCAAAGGACGGACCAAGCCTCGAGACCAAGTCCTATGGGCTTGGTTTTCTCAACTTCAGACCACTTTGACCATGAATTACTAATTATGGAGAAATATTTTTATAAACGGCCTAATTTTGGATCATGGCTTGTTATAAACTTAAGTTTTGATGGTTTGGTAATTGGTACAATATATTTTGTGGAAGTGTATAAAATCTAAATTCTATTGAATGAGTGGCCAAATTTCATATAGTTACAATAATGAGAATGTTATTACATGAGCGATAGAAATCATTTATTTGGAAACTCAAATTGGAGAGCAAAAAAGTTAAGTTTAAGAAAAACAAAATTTAAATTTTCATTGGATGGATCTCTATCTATAGAAAACAACTTTAAGACATTCTATTTTCAATTTTTGATTGGATCGATCTGTGTCTATAGTGAACAACTTTAAGACATTCCATTTTCAATTTTTGATGTAAAAAATATGAAGATTTGTATATTGTAGATAGTTTGAAAAAATTCAACATATGAAGTTCATTTTCAAGCTTTTTTTTTTTTACTTTTCCAAGTAAAGATTGGTCAATTTCATACTTAGTAATTTTTTTTATAAGCAATATAGCCAATTTTGTTTTCATCAAGTATTTCAGTATTTTTTTGTATTTAGATTTTATGTGTACTTCTACTGTAATTCCATAAAGCTACAAAAAGTGACACAATTATATTTTGGGAAAATCTAACATGATTTCTACACAATGTTTATGAATTCTAAATTTGGATTTATATTCTTATAGTTGTTATTGATGTATTCTAGGGCCTCAAAAATACTGTATCACTGATTTTTTTCCCCTACTCGAAGAAGTGACTATTGTAATTTTAGAAAACCATGTGAGATAAAAAATTATGAAAATCATTGACTACTTGGATGAAAAAGTGTGTAGTTTCTGTCCAAATTTGAATCAAACGCATTAGTATGGAGAGAAATGTCGTGGGATTTTTTTAGGGGAAAGAATGTGTTGGAGCTCCTTTACGACCGTTGGATTTTTCAACGGTGGTGAATATGTGGGACCTCGCTAGATGCTTAGAACCTAACAGCCTCCACCGTCACCCTCAACTGCCTCTTGCGATTGGTTTTGGTTTTGTTACAACCTCAGTCCTCGATCGTCAAGCTCACGCTTTTTCTGAGCATTTTCTAGGGTTTATTTCATGCAAATTGATGCTGCAGAGTGGCCACTTCTTTTGCAATGTTTTCCGTGTGTATTTGGTTTAGGGTTTAGTTTTCTTGGTTTGCCTCTTCTTTGTTGGTTTTGTGATTAGGATTTTGCTCAAGTTTTAGTAGAGCAATTTTAGGGTAAAGATTGCTTAGAGTTTGAGTAAGCATAGACGGTTAGGTGAAGCGTGGAGTTTGGTTTCGCAATGCTATAGTATTTCGTCCACTATTTGGTACTTGTACAATTTATAAAAAAAATATTGTGCCAAAAATTAGCCTCTCTAAACAATTACAAATAGATATAGGGTGCTAAATAATTAGTCAAAGTAGCTTTTTATCTACAAATAGGGAGGGAAAAAATATTAAGAGGTGCATAAATATCCCCCTATTAGGTGGTCCACTTTATCTAGCTTTTACCGAAATAGATAAAAAAGAATCAGTTTAGAATAAATAGTACTTTCAATTGGTTCTATACATATATCTTAATAATCATATTAGAAATCATATAAAATAGTGTAAATATTGCTAAATGTTGAATAAAGTATACCGTGATGTAGTACCCATATCAGGCCATTGCCTGATAGCACATTACATATAATATAGGGTCACTTGTAATACCCAAAATTATGTTTATAGTATTTTAAAAATAGCATTATAGCAATTGGTAGGAAAAAATGATTATTTTAGGATGAGACTTTTTTAGGGTGTAGTGTGCGAGAAATTAAGAACTGGATAAAAACTATGTTAGTGAACACATTATGGATGTTGTAGTGATATTGGGGTGGTTTGTTTTTTGGAGTTTAAGTAGTTTTTCCAATGTTTTAGCAAAACAATTATGTGGGCTAATACTAATGGGCTCAAACATGTAACCAATTTTGTAAATAATATGTTGTTTTTGTATTCACTGCATCAATCTTGTTGTGTAATGAATTCCTGAGGTTCCTTATATATATGTTGTAGTGCAATGCTAAGGCAGTTCAAGGAAAATTCAAAATTTATAAAAAAAAATGTAGGGTCTGAATTACTAAGGAGATCATAATTTATAATTACACATAGGGTGGCAAGAAATTGAAGAAAGTAGAATTATTTAAAAATATAGAGCTCACTGAAATGTAGAAAATGAGGTAAATAGCCCCCCCCCCCCCCCCCCAAAATGTGTTGTATGCTCATTTACATCCTAAAGAATACATTAAGTGACTTCTCCAGGCTATAACCCCTAGTGTTCAACCATGCATTTTTTGTTTGATGTAAAGAAGAAAATTTTTAAACTCCATTTTCTCATTCATCATGAAAAGAGACAATTTGTGAAATTTTATGCCTCATTTCACGCTTCAATGATTCACCAAAAATTTCTAAGATCTTAGTTCAAAAGTTCTTTTAAAAATCCAACTCATAAAATTTGGCAACCAAAAAATTTCCAAAAATCACTACAGTTAGAGCATTACAATTCAACCCCGCACAACAAATTCATTCACAAATTGTCAAAAGCTTATTTGTAATCAAATTACATAAAAGGCCATATTCGTTATATTGAGACTTTTCGCAGTCTCATTTTTATCTTCGACTCGAAGATAAACCGTTTTATCTCCTTACTACTATTTTTTTATAAATATTTAACAACACCACCTTTTGAATTTTCATTATAGAATCACTATTTGAGCATTAATTTTGTTTTGTTTCAATTATTATTTTTTAAATGAATTTTTGAATAACTGGCATTCTGTCTCAAAATGAGCTAAAAGTCTCAATATAACAAATATGACCATATAAGAATTTTTAATTTTAAATCTCTAATTTATCGAACAATATCGGTGATAGCAATCACAAATCTAACCGTATGGAGAGATTCTAAAATTATTCATTATGTACAACTTAATTATTCGTTAGTTGCATTCTATAATGCATTTTTGCAAAACTGCCAATCTGAAGAGGGTTAATGACTTTTGGGACTTAAGAAGAGAACCAAATATTTATAGATTCTAAAGATTTTATTCCTTAAAAATTAAAATTATGTATATGTTATTATGTTAGGAATATTTTTTCTTTTTTCTTAATTCTGTATAAATGAAGAATGAAATTTCTAATGAAAGATTCATTAATTTCTCTACTAAATGGGCATTGTAGACTCGAGGAGTGCATTTAAATTTAAATAAGACTAAGAGTCATGTGAGTGCATAATTTTGACCCCTATATGTATATACTAAAAATCACCTAAAAATTGTACAAAAAAATATGACATTGTTAAACACAATCTAAAGTTCTTGTTGTATAAATTTCAAAAGATAATCACTTATAAAAAATTTCAAATTGACTTTTGTTCAAAGTGAAAAACAACACATTTTAGTTCAAACTTCTATCATTCTTTTAATAAGATTTCAAAAAAAATTGATCCTGAAATTTATACCAAATTATATATATATATATATCTATATATATATATATATATATATATATATATATATATATATCTAATGATTTAGCACCCAAAAAATATTAATTTAAAATATATTTTAAAGCCAAGTATTATAGGGGGTATGGTTGGTATGCTATTAAAATGCACTCACGTGGCTCCTATTCTAATCTTAACTATAAGTGCACTCCTCGGGACTGTAGGCTCCTATTGTTGTGATTGCACCTTGCAATGACTTCTTCTATTTTCTTAAAGTTACAAAAAAAAAAGACTACCTTTGATAAATTTTATTCATACATTTTTTTAATTCATGTGAATTGAAAGTTGGTATGGTTGTTCAATTGTTAATAAATTTAAATTATGCAAAAAATAAAAATGGATATGACAATTTGATTGCTAGCGTTTGATATTAATGTCATACTATAGTAAATGAGTTGTTGGCATCAATAAGTAAAACACTACGATTGTATGTTCTGAAAGTGTAATTTTTTTATGAGGCCTAAAAGTTTACAAGATACAATTTATGTACACGCTTGAATATATGTTCGAGTATTTCCAAGTTGAACAAACATGAGGTTTGAGGTTTGTTGGATGGACATGGTTAGATGAGTACCCTAATTCCCTAAATGGGCTAAGAGACACGTTGAAAACATTGGTCATAATCAATGGATAAGTAATTTACTCTGCATCATAAATTGACTCAAGTTGTCAAAAGTGATGAACATATGTCTAAAATCTTGTAACATTATCACTCAAATGCGAGATGCCGATAATGGTGGGTGACTTACAAAGTAGTCTTACTTGACCACAATTAAAAAAAATGCCAAACACAATGTCTATGACGTTCAAAAACAAAGTAGCAAATACGTCTTAGACCTCCGACCACGAGTTTTTAAAATACACATGGAACATTCATGAACTTTTTTGGATATTTGAGAATACTAAAGTTTAAATTGTTTAATACATTTCACACTTGTCTAACAAGATTGTCGAAATGTCAAACATCTAATATTTAAGAGAGCTATATGTGACGGATGTGATGGACTTGCTTCCAATTATCTATCACAACTTTGAAATCGATCCCTGGCCTCCACAAACTCTGGGAGTAACATTAAATTTGCTACATATTTATGCTGACAAACATTTTCAACATTCATTGGCACTTTTTGAGACGGGACCGAGCCTTGAAACCTCAGTCCGAGGATAATCATGGATGCTTAATTATGCAGACTTAGGGTATCACAATTTTGGAGCTCTTAATCCTGACTGTCACTGTAATATCCGAAATTGACCACCAGTGCAATATGAAGCTCTTCTGACCTCAACAAGAAGAAACATTGATCACATATCTACATTGTCAGATACCGATTGTAAACATAATCATACTCCACAATCGGAATTATCTTCAGCTAATATATGTATATTAATACACTAGACTGCTAATTCTACTAATTAACTCCTTTCAGATAGTTACGTACGCACTGTAAGTTGCATTGTATGCATCGCCACTGCAATTTAACCGAGACAACGTTGAACAAGTGTGGGCTTATTACAGTTGAGGTTAGTTGGTTGGAAGATTTGTCGGTTGGATTAGCTGGTTGTGAGTAAGCCCACAGTTATATTTGTGTGTATGAATATTGTGAGTCATCAGGGAATGATGACCTTTTGGATGTGTTAATATATATTCGTCGTGTATTGTGTATATATTCATACTTGCAATGGAATTTTCAGAGTCATATATGTATGTATCAATGACATTTTACTAGTTAGTACTTAGTCTAGGTCTTTACATGTATGTGTTTAGCACTTCTTTGTGATATGTTTGCGATATTAGAGACGGGGGTTGTGCACTTTTGTTGAATGTAGTGAGAGAATTCAGTGGCTTTAGGAGGTGACATAGGTACGTTGATAATAATTCTTTCAACTTGTCACTTGGTATTAGTTTTGATGTCTTCTTAAATTGGTGGTAAATTGCAACTTCCAATCGATTGCATGTTAACCAACATGCCATTCTTCACAACAAGTTGCCACACTCTGCAGGTTGCCAAGATTAAATAGTTGCGCACTTGGACTATAATATTATTTTAGGATGTTCTTTTCGGCTTGTAGTTGTCTACTATTGTCTCCAAACCAATAATTTTCTATAACTTGCACAATTTTCTCTATTCTCGCGCCTCCATACAATCCTAAACTTGAATGGTTTTTTTACTGAAAAATGCTCATCCAATTGACGAAAGAATGTTTGAACAAAATTAGATATTTGGCAAACAGTCAGAGAATCCAATAGTAGACTACAATGAGACACACATTCTATATATGAAAATGAGCATTCAATTATGTGAGTTGGTTTTTGGAAGTTGTTTGGGGTTAAATGAGCAGCTCTGGAATTTACATCTTGAATGGCTTGTATTATTATGAAATAGCTACAGGTACTAGATAAGAGAAAACTTTATGACTGTCAAGTTTGGTTGTGACTTGTGAGTCATATAACACTACTTCCTTTATATGTTAGTTGCCCGTGTATTCTCAAATTTAACTCATGCATGAGTAGTAATCACCACTCCCAACATAGAATCACCACTCCCAACATAGAATCACCACTCCCAACATAGAATCCTATCACAAGCTTAATATCGTAAGAAGGCACCTGTCCTCAGTGCAAGTTTAAAGGCCATATTCGTTATATTTTTTACTTTTGCAGATTTTGAGATGGACTGCTAGTTATTCAAAAATACATTTTAAAAATAGTAATTGAAACCAAAAAAATAATAATGCTCAAATAGTGATTCTATAATGAAATTCTAAAAGTTGATGTTGTTACCTACTTAAACAAAATACTAGTAAAGAGATAAAACGGTTTATCTTTGAGTCGAGGATAAAAATGAGATTGCGAAAAGTCTCAATGTAATGAATATGGCCTTTTTAGCAGACTGGAGAAAAATCCGTGTCTATGGTTATCAGTTTGGCTCACTTCTACTTGATTTTCCAGAGCTTTAGACATACGAATATCTTCTCACAAATGAAGAGGAGACCTGTTGTTGCTTCTGATCATTAACCCCTAAACGTACCAGGGTGTCCCTGGAATTGACAATTTGAGAAAAAACATCATAAACTACTATTTAGAAGAATATTTTGGAATTGATATACAAATGAAAGTTCTAGATTTTGAATTTTAGATTCCATCCGTACAGTTTGATTCACTAATACTATCACCATTATTTAATTATAAAATTTGAAAGTTAAAATTCTAAATTCCTTCTAAATTCAATTACAAACAAAACTTTAATATTTTTTGAGTAAAATTTGTTGGAATGAATTTGAAATGAGATACTCTTAAACGTGGTGATTCTTTGAAATTTTTGTGTTTTTTAAATCTATGACCTCATTTTTGCAAGGCCACTTTTGAACTACAATCAATGCAATTTTGGCTTGGTCAATGACTTGACATACTTCTACATTTGTAATTTTAGAAAAATATGTAATCAAGTATGACTAAATCCAACCATTAGATAGGACAACAACTTGGTGAAGAATCTCCAAAAAATTGGATGACTTTCATCCAAGCAATGATGAGAACATGGGGAGGGGTTTGAATCTGTTAGTCGTCCACTTTCTAGACGCTCTAACGTTTAGGAGTTAAAAATGAAACTGAGTGGTGGAATGCCATATAATTATCCACCATCCATTTTGGTTATATAACTACCTTCAACAACTGCCATTCTCAGTTCCTAAAACCAATGACTTTTGATTCAGTGATGGTTTTTTTTAGACGAATGGAATTAGGGCTTCTAAGATGCAATTCAAGATACTATTTTAGTTCCAAAAATACTATCTCTATCATGTCTCAACTGCCAGGATATAACTATCTTTGTAAACTTTCACTTTCAAATTCATATAAATTACAATTTATTTTTAAAAAATTGAAAGATCTCATTCTTATTCTTAGATCATATCTCTTTACCAGCCAAAAATAATCTCATGCCGATTTTCAAATTTTTATAAAAGCAACAGCTTAAATGCACGGCCTAAGGGCATTCTATCTTAGGATATAGTAGGATTAAGTACTTGATATGTATTAAGTACTTTCTTCCTATTTGATTAAGACATTAAGTACTTGTAATTCTTTTAGATTTCATAAAAATGATTTCTCTTTGTCAAATGGGTTTTTCAAATTCTCAAAATCCTCAAAAGAATGCACAGGGACAAGAATTCTAGTAGACCGTATCATACAAATGCCCTATACACACATTTATTATGTCCTAAGTATATGTTTAATGTAGGCATACATCATTATTTCGAGCTCTAAATATGTTTATTGTATGTTTATACCATACAACAGTGTTCAAATTAATACCCCTTTTGAGCACTCATGTATACTTGTACGTGTTTAGTACAGTGCACCCTCCAGGGTAGGATTAATTGTTTTAATAAAATCCTTCGTCCTCTCACCACTATAATGTGACTAGATGTTGAACATGTTAAACTAGCAAGGAAAATAATCAATTTTTGAATTTGACCTAAATAACGTGCATGATTGGACTATACCAACGTGTCGTCTATAAAACCATGTACTTTTGGTAATTTCCCTAAAACAATTTCCTTTCCAAAAAGATACTTTTCTAAAATCTTGACTGTTCGAGAAGGAGAACCATGATCAATTAAAACAAATCATAGTATCATTAGTACATTTCAATTTTTCATGCCATTTGGCTTAACTTCTATACGGTGTCAACTCTCCCAAAGTGCTATTTTTGTCCAAAAAGGTGAACTCATCATACACGATTTCTAATGTACCTTCTAATGTGAGCATTCAACTTCTAGTCATTTGATCTACTATCACTTGTGAAAGGGAAGAAAATGACTCTTTGCGATTATGTGTACATCTCATGGATTGTAAAAAAATAAGATTTGACTTGGAAATTTTGTGCATTGACTGAGTATAGATTATGTGATGAATTTTGTGGAATTTCTAAAGATTTGTCAATATCCGTGATTCAAAAATGATGAGATTTATAGGAGAGCTCGTGTAAGAACTATGGATCACATGAGCATCAACTTATGCAAATATGAATTCATACCAACACTTCAAAAATAATGGGGTTTGCATTTGTTAGAGGTGAACAATTTTGTATTCACAATTTGTGCTCACATAAATCTTGAATGTCCAGGATTGTGGGTCCATATCAAAAGTAAAAGCATTCAATATGTATTTGTAACCTAGAAATAGTATTTGTGGTTTTCTCTCAAATTCTTTTACCTTCTATATGGTCTGTAAGACCATAACTACTTATAAAATCTATCTTGAAAATTTGGTGTTGCATAGAAAGTAACATATAGAAGAGCAAATTGACCTTAAATGTGTACATCAAGCAAATAATGAGTGGCTGGGTAGTCAATATGTATCACACTCTTTTGGAAGTTACTCTCAAACACTTTTATTTCTTAGAGTCATACCTACTTTTTGAATGCCTTCTTTTGAACGCCTTCTTTTGACCGCAAATAATGTACAATACTTGAGTAGAACGCACCTTTCATAGTCGAGACACTATCGTGTAATAGCTTATTCTTGGATACGAATAGTTTTATGTTATAAAGTAAATAGTGACCTGTCTCTATTCGGGGGCTCATAGCTTTGGGCTTTAGAGTAGTCAAAATCACCAATTTATAATGGACTAGTGGATATTTCTTTTAATTTTCATGTAACCAACCATTTTCGAGATTGTGGTGGATGAGCAGGACACATCGATACTTACCCTAAGATAATCAAAATCCGCATTTAGAGCCTTGGATTGAAAGACAAAATCCCTGTATCAAATTTTGTAATTACCCTTTGAAGACTACACATTTTATTCCATATTGACCACCTTTCACGCTTTACTATATTTTCCCAATCTCCTTTTATTGCGGGAAATCACAAAATTCCCATTATGGGAAATGGGGATTTTCTTCTTTTGAATGCTTTATGCTTAGTTGAGGATGGATATTTCCAACAAACCTCTTGGAATTAAAATTACATACATTTTTCATTAAATTTTTGTAATTATGAATGATATGAATTTATGTGAATGTCCTTTGACTTTTTTAAGGTGCTTTTAAAAAATCAAAATCAATTTAGTAAAGATTGATTGAATGATTTGATTTGGTATATAGGTGGCATGTAATTTTTTTTTTGAATTCATGTGAGATGCTAAAATCATTCTACAAGTATACTAATTAAATACAATATACAATACTATATATGTAGATTTTTGGAAACTACATTATATTTGATATTTCATTTTGAAAACTTGACTTGGAAATTTGAAGTGAACAAACATCCTATATAGGTATATAGCTTTATGTTCTTTATATAAATATATAATTTATTTTTTCAATTTATATTTTAATCATCATGGTAGCAATAGTCTTAAAATTGTTTTATATGTATAGAATCGTTGATATTAATTTCCCTTTACAAGTGTGTTGTTTTACTTATATCCCCTTTCATATTAAACCCTTAGTAGAAGTAGTCCAAACTTTCCTAAACTATTTTTGCCATGTATACGGTCGCTAAAGCCATAACTACCCATAAAATATACCTTCAATATTTGGTGCTGCAAAAAATGTAGAATGGATGAACAAATGGACCTCAAATGTGTATATCAAGCAAACAATGGATGGTTGGGCATTCTGGATTACACTCACTCTTCTAAGGGTTACTCTTGCTCTTATAGAACGCACCTTTCATAGTTGACACACTATCATGTACTTTATTCTTGGATACCGACAAGTTTTATGTTAAAAAGTTAATAGTGACTTGTCTTAATATGGTGGCCCACAGGGCATTGGGATTTTAAACTACTCAAAGTCATGAGTTATAATGGACTAGAGGATTCTGGTAATTTTCATGTGACCAACCATTTTCCACATTGTGGTTGTTACGTGAGCAAGACACATGGAAACTTACCCTAAGATTATCAAAATCCACATGTAAAAGGTTGGACTAAAATACAAAATCCCCATAACAATTTTTGTAATGAGCCTTTGAGAACTACACATTTTCTCTCATATTGGCCACCTTTCACACTTTAGTATATTTTCCCAAACACCATTTAATGTGGGAAATCAAAAAAAATTCTTCATGAAAAATGAAGAATTTCTTGTTTATGATTTCATGAGCAACATAAAGAAAAATTATGTTGAGTTGAAGTTAAATATTTCCTACAAACTTCTAGGAACTAAAATCATATAGATTCTTCATTTGTTTGTTGTCATGAATGAAATAATATGAATTTACATTGACATTTTAACTTTAGATGATTTAGAAACCAAAATCCATCTAGTAAATATTGATTGAATGGTTTGATTTCGTATGTAGGTGCACGTACTTTTTTTTCTTTTTCTTTTCTAATTTATGTCAGATGCTAAAAACATTGATTTCTACAAGTATACTTATTATGCTTTATACCATAAATTACAATAATCATGAGACGACAAGCCTTAAATTAATTCAAGGAATTTGACTTTGATAAATTGTTTTTAAATGACTTGATTCACATCCGGACCATTTCACTCTAAAAATATGGAATCTTTTCAATCACTTGTATTTTTTCTATGTCATATGTAAAAATAGTTTAAACTACTATACACAAAGCTTTATTTTTTACTTTAATTTCCAATGCATTGAAAGTACTTTGTACTACTTTACTTTGACTTTTGTTTGCTCATGGATCACCGTTTGTGTAATTGTGTATACACGTGCATGCAAAAGGTCTGTAAATGGGAGCTATCTTGTAATTGGAACATTTGAAGTATATTCAGGAACATTCTAAATACATTCTATGTAGATTCTTAAACTATTCCTCTCTTGAATTTAAAACATGCTATATTACGTCTAAAAATTGATACTGGAGTAGAAATTTTACCTCGCAATGAAAAAAATGAACCATGAATTTGAACTCATGTACTTTTTTCATTCTTCAGCACTAAACCGATTGGGTTTATTTGTAAATGCTTTCCACATCAATGATGAGCATTACCGGCTACTAGGTGTTGATGTCTTTCCAATGAAATCTACCAAAGATTAAAAGAAGTCCTTTGGAAAAATTCAAATGTCGCACCTAAGTTGTGATTTCAATAACGTAGAGAAGTTCTCAAACATTTCACACAAAACTAGGGCATGGTCTCAAATATTATACCATTTGAAGAAGAAATAAAGTAATTTTGGGTGTCTTATTAAACTACATCGGTAGTCATTGAAATTGAATATACTATACAATATGAAGACTACACCCTTCCAAATTTTATGAAAGTCATTTGGGGTAACTCGGTTAAAATGCAAAAGTCTCGAGTGTAAAAAGATGCAAATTCACAAATACCTTGGATTAAAATCCAAATAGAAAGGAACATTGGAATACTTGATGAAAACAAAACAATATTGTTTATAGAACAAATTTACAATCAAACTAACCCGTTTTCATTCAAATGGTAGGGATATTGTAGCAAACACCTTACACCCTATAAAACTCTTTATTATGAAAAGCTACATAAAGATAGTTTGAAAATGAACTTCATATGTTAAATTTTTTAAAATTATCTTCAATATACAAATCTTCATATTTTTTACTTCAAGATTGTAAAACGGGATGGCTTGTAAATTGTTTTGAGCTATAGATAAAGATCCATATAAACAAATTTGAATTTTGTTATTATTCTCAAACTTAATTTTTTTGCTCCCCAGTTTGAATTTCAAATAAATGATTCAATCTATCTCTCACGCCTTGACATCTTAAAGAATGTAATTCTCGGAAATTTGGCCAAGTACTCAAATTGCCTAGTTTGGGGTGGCTTGTTATAAACTTAATTTTTAATATTCAGATACAACACATTTTGTGGAGGTGTATAAAATCCAAACTCTATTGAAGGACAAATTCGATATATTAAGACTTTTCGCAATCTCATTTTTTATCCTCGACTCAAAGAAAACCAAGCATGTGTGGCTTGGTTGGTCCTTTGATCTATGTAGGCATAGGGTGCAACTAATCTTTAGTCAATTCAAACTATGCCTTAATTTGTTCGGATGAATAATAGAATTTGTATAACTTATATGGACACTTAAAGAACATAACCAATCATTGGTCGATTCAAGCAGAGTGTAAATCACATTGGATGAGGGATAAATTCAGATGATTTGTGGGCAAAGAATATAACTAACCATGGTCAATTTAAGCCACTTAAATTAGATTGAACGAGGATTATGTAGAATAAGTATGATGCATTTGAATACGGTTACAATCAATTATCAATCAATTCAAGCTGCGCACGTGAATCCTTGCCTAAATGTGATTGGATGACGACTAGATTCTATATGTTCAATGCGATTGTCCAAGCTACAACCGGATCATAAATCAATTCAAGTTCCGTCGCTTGAATTTGGCTGGATTTGATTAGATTCTATATGATCAATGCGGATTATCCAGGTTACAATTGATCATCAATCAAGTCAAGCTGCACCGCTTGAATCTAGATGAAAGACGACTATATTCCAAATGATTGATCTATGTGGGTATCTAGGTTACAACCGATCATCAATCAATTCAAGTTGGGCAACTGAATCTAGTTTAATGACAACTAGATTCTATATGATCTATGTGCCTAGCTGGTATCCAAGTTACAACCAATCATTAGTCAATTGCAGTCGCGTAGCCTGAATTTAGTTGGATGACGACTAATCCTATTAATATATGATCTATGTGGGTATCAAGGTTACAACCATCGTTATCAAATATTCAAATCTACTCCTAAAAAACCTCACGACAAAGAGACTATTAAAATGAAAATAGATAATGAATTTTGAACTTGTCAAGTTTGTTTTCTATAATAGTTTGATTAAAGAACATAGGTAGGCATACTACTGTTACAATGTACAATGATACATGTATTCAAGTTTTGATTACAAATACATTATTGTATATAGAATATAAGCTTCTTAGTACAAATACAATCTTTCTCTTTCCACCATGTGTATGTGCACCAAATCAACAATTGTTCAATTTATATCATATATGAGCCAAGGTTGTTCCGTTCGACTATTCAACAAGACGTCGAACACGACGTCTGAGACATAAAAAAATCCCCTCCCCTCATCTGGGATCATACCATAATTCTTAAAATATAATATGAATATTCTAGAATAATCTTGGATAATCCAATATATTTGAGAATATTTCATTCAAATTGTCTAACCACTCTAGATACTCGAGAAACAGCTCGACTACGTTCGACAAAACTACTTGACAGACAGTGTTGAAAAAGTGTCGGACAAGAAAACCCTGATATGAGCATGTAGAATATGGACGTATGTTCTAAATATTGTGGTATCCCGAAGCTTGCAATCATCCTATCATGACGATCGAACTTGGGAGGATTTGAGTTAATTCTACAAAGTCTTCCACATACATACGTACATAGGTAGAAAGAAGACACAAAAACAATCGAATGGAGGAAAAACACAAAAGAGCGCCAAGAATAGATGGGATTGCATGGAGCACCTATGCTATAACAATTAGAGTCCAAGAGGCAATGCATAAGCCCCCTCCATATTCCACAACGTAATCTACATTGCCATGGCCCTCAAACTAATGTGGCCACTTGAAAACACCCTTAGTAAATATAAGAAGTCTAAAACGCACACAAAATGGTAAGGTTCAGCGCCTCTAAAGCATACCAAAACACAAAGGGATTGCAAAAGAAAACAAAACACTATGTTTGTGCATATTAGAGAAGACAATCACCAAGGAATAAAAGCCATTTATATTGTTCATCAATTTTTCCACAGACGTATAGGTAATTTTTCATCCTTTTTCCCCCTCGTGAGGCCCTTATTTTCAGCCCCTATATTAAATTTCTCGGGGAAGTCACTTAGTGTAAATTTTGGGTACATATGAGCAAACAAAGGGTATTTAATGGGGGGCTATGAAATAATTACAATATTCTACTATTTATAGTAGTATTTAGGGTATATTCCATATATATATTCTAGGAATATTCCTAAAATATTCCCAAATTAGTTTTAAAACACCCTATATTACTTCTATAAATTTATAATTTTTATCTCAAATGAATAATAGACACCCTATATTTGTTCTCTCATAGTTATCTAAATTCTTGACAGTGACTTCCCTGGGATTAAATTTACAATAAGTTAATGGCCCACATTTTCTACCTATCTACATTACTTGTAATGGAATTTTCTACTTATAATAAATCCTAATTTATTTTGAGCTCCTTTATAATTTCTTATTCAAATAAATTGAATCCTTGCTATATTATGCCATACGTTTATAAAATTCTCTATTGTAACTGCCTCACCTGGGAACAACCAATAACTTTATAGTATTTTATTTTATACTTTATATATAAGGCAACAATTTTCATACGATTTCATGTGAAAGTTGACACGATACGTAAAACCAATGATTGCTCATGCACTAGTGACTACACACCTATATCCCAATGATTGTACACCAAAATTAATTAGAAGAGGTAATAGGAACCGTGAATACAACTCTATGATTCTATGCTTGTTTACCAAAATCAATTAGATACATTAATAGGAACAATGAAATTAAACATCTTTTGTGACTTATGTGCAAATTAGAAGAGGTAATTTCATATTACATGCATCTATAATAATGACACTTTTTAAGTAAAAGTAGAATATAACTTGATTTTTTAGACTATAATGATTTGGTTTTGGAAAAAACTTCTTTTTCATATTAAATAGGGGCTCTATAATAGTTGTAAGCAATAATAGGGTCAACTACCCTATATAATTATCATATTAAATTGCTTAGCCCCTAAACGTCAAAATGGCTCAAATGAGCACCATGGATGGAAAGATTGTTTCTTACTATTTTGAGCTATTCTTTTCATTCATTTTAAACACTTTCTTAATTATTGTACTAATTGAACAAACTTTTGAATCCTATATGAACTGGTTGAACTTTTGTTGGAATTTGGACATTTTCTATTTGTCAACTTATGTTATAGTCATAGTTGACTTTATGTCATGTCAATGAAATTCTTTTATATCAGTATGTCACCCTTCTAGCAATCAATGTGCATAGTTCAAAACATGACATTTGGAAATTGAGTCCGAGTATAGTGATGTATACACAATAACCAACATTCCAACATTCCATGCATAATTATACTAGAATGTGACACAAAAGAATGTGAACAAAAGGACTAAAAGAGTTCAGAGTGTATCTATAGCGTAGATGTTGACATGATGACAGGGCGCCCTGGAGCTATTTCCAAGCTCTTGTTTTTATACTCATGTTTTTACAACTTTTTGGCAAACAATATGGGACAATAAGACAAAGAAGGAAAACTAGAAATTATGAGATAAATTAAAGTAAACTAAAATAAAGATATAAAATAGATAAAGAAAGTTGTCAACACTAGGTGTACTCAACGTACCCTCTCAGAGATGCAAAGACGCCTTAGTTTGATTCAAACATTCCCCTTCAACTACGTCCTAAAAGAGAGTTGAATAAGGTAAATGGTCCCTTCTCCTAAAGTTCCACACTGGGAACCGCGTAGGGCGCCCTATGGATATGAAATGCATGTATCAACTAAAGTTTGGATATCCCTAAAGTGCTACTCCACGAAGACTTTCCAACTATAGACCCCAAAATTATACAGCCAATATGTTCACAAATAAAATTTCTAACTTCTACTTCAGCAATATCAACCCCTATTTTGAGTCCAAGACCCTCTAATAAGAAGAACACATCCTTCATGATTGGCAACATTGTCCGTTGCACCTTTGGCAATAGGTAACCACTCAAGCCTTCTATTGAGGAATCCACCACATTGATGCCCATTTGCAATTTTTCCAAAATTGCAAATGCCCATGTCATGATAAATGTCCTCAAAATTTGAATTCATTTGAATTTTAGAATAGTTATTTTTGGTAAGAGGGTGTCAGTATTAGACATTGATGTCAATGTACAGCAAAATAGATAGTTATATCATGTCAAAACAACACTTAGGTTGTTAAACAATTGAATGGCTGTAAGTAAACATTTAGCTTTGAATTAAAAACCTTCCATATATATTATTTACTAATCCCTACAACTTAAGACAAAGCAAAAAATCCGACCATCAAAATATGAGTAATATTTTTAAATATGTGTAGCATTTAGACCTTTATGTGCACTCAAACGATTGTGTATATGGCGTAGTTGCGAACATATCAACATGATTACTAAGTTGATGGCAATCCTTACATATGTCTTTCACTCTTCCCTCTATTGGCATTAGTTGAATAAAGTTAAAGTAATTATGGGAGCTAGCTGGTCGTATAATCTCGTCAGGACTTTATAATCCTTTTAGGTCCAAAGTTATATGCCATGCGTCATAAATAAACCCCGGCCTGCCCTCCACAAATTCTAGTAGATAGACTTCACATTAAGGGTATATTAAGGGTATATTCTAGGTATATTCTTAAATTGCTTAAAATCACCCTATATTACTTCTAGAAAATATAATTTTTATTTCAAATAAATAAAGGACACCCTATATCTGTTCTCTCATGGTTATCTAAATTTTTGACAGTGAGTTCCTCGGGCATGATTTCTACTAAACCATATTTGCGCACTCATATTCGCGCATTCATATTCGCGCATTCGACTTCCAATCGTTTGATCTACTATCACTTGTGCAAGGGAAGGAAATGACTCTTTGCAATTATATGTACATACATCTCATGGGTTTTGGGAAAATGAACTTTCACTTAGCAATTTTGTGCATTGACTAAGCATAAATTATATATGATGAAATTTGTGGAATTTGGAGAAATTTATCAACATCGATGATTCAAAAGATGTTGAGATTTTTAAGAGAGCTTGTGTGAGAACTATAGGTCACATGAGCATCAACTTATGCAAATGTGCATAGTTATACAATACTTCAAAATGGGGTCTACAATCGATAGAGGTGAACAAATTTGTATTCACATGCGTCTTCTCTAAGTTTGTGGACATCGAAAGTGAAAATAGTCAACACATATTCTTAACCCAGAAATTGAATTTTTGTTTTATCCCCAAACTTTTTTGCCCTCCATACAGTCCATAGGGCCATAACTACCTATAAAATCTACCTTGAAATTTTGCTGCTGCAAAAAAAATAGCATTGTGAACTGGCCAGCCGGTTCACAACCCACGGGAAATAATTACTATGGTATTTGGTAATCTTTTCTATATTCCTAATCTTTATTCGTGGTGTTTTATCAAATAGGAATGATTGGGGTATTTTTGTGGACTATTTTGTGATCTTATTTATGTTTTGCCATCAAATGGATTTATTGTGCGAATGTCATAAGTTAGTGGGGTTTTTATGATTAACCGTGGGTTTTGGCATTTTATTGATGTGAGTGGGGTTTTAAGTACTCTCTATGAGAGTATAGAAGTGGTAGGATTTAGGACAATGGTAGGCTTTAGGACTAGGTTAGTTTAGACCAAGAGATAACTAGAAGTGGAATGAATAAAGAGGGAGTTAACCTAGAGTATAAAATTAGATGTAAGAGTTCATGGATGAATAGACTCTTGGATGGATGAGGTTGTTTAGTTGAGAATTCAAATCCTTTGTTTTTTGAAGGAGAAGTAGTAGTTTTTGTGTGCAAGGGCGAAACCCTGGCGGGAGGAAGGTGGAGATCAGGGAGACATCATGAATTTCGGACCCCACTGATTTCGCACGATTTCAGTGCGATTTCCGATATTTCATGGGTTCGTACGTTTTTCGCACTGATTCCGCATCGTTGCGTCATTCATCGCAACTGCATTGATATGACATCACGACCGTACAAACGGATATAGTATTGATTCGACACGATTGATACATCTATTGAAAACGTGCGAATTCTTCACTCTGTACCGTTGTCAAATGTCGTGTTTTAATCGTTTTTAAAACTACACTGATTCAGTGCGTTTTTCGTGCGACATCATCTTTTCCATATCTAGATTTTTTTTCTTTCTATATCTAAATTTGATCAAAATCATATTATTAAAAAAATAAAATAAAATAAAAATTTTCCTCTCTACCCGCTTCAACTAAACAAACTGCCCAAACCCACAGTGGGGTCCACCACGGCTTCCCAAGCTCTATCGCCGATGGTAGGATTCGAACTCAAGACCTCTCGGTTGCAAACCAAACTCCAAACTCCAAACCACCTCAAACATTTGATGCAAGGAATGGAACTCTTTTGGTAATTATAAAATAATGAAACCATTGGGAATTTTTTGCCATGTCTATATAATTCTTTTTTCAATTTTTTTTTTTGCACTACAACATGCAGGGCTTTTTCTACATCTACAAAAAAATTTAGAATATTTTGATTTTTTTTTTTTTTTGGCCAAAATTGTGATGGCAGATCATGGCTGTGAGCTGTTTTTTTTTTTTCCAGCGGACATTGAATGTTCTTAACTATGTGAAAAAAAAAAAATTTCCAAACTTTTTTTTGCCCTAGATTATGCAGGACTTTTTCTATATCTAGGATTTTTTTCATAATATTTTGAATTTATTTATTTTTTGCCAAAATCTTGGTGGCTGTGAGCTATTTTTTTTTAAAGCAAACTTTGGATGCTTTTTGCGATGTAAAAAAAAATTCCAATTCTTTTTTGCAGTAGATTATGCAAGAATTTTTCTATATCTAGAAAAAATTTCAAATTTTTTTGAATTTTGTTTTTGTTTCCCCAAAACCTTAAAGGCTTTGAGCTGTTTTTTATTTTAGTAGATTTTAGATGTTTTTAGCACTGTAAAAAAATCTTTTTATTCCAAATTTTGTTTGCACTCCACTATACAAGCTTTTTTCTATACCTAGAAAAAAAATTCAATGGTTTGAATGTTGTGGCAAGCAATTAAAATCTCATGCAATTTTATTTTTGAAAAGTTGCTCAAATTGAGTTCAAAGAAAGTCTGTTTTTAAACCCAATTTAACTCGCAATGCTTTGAGAGATCATGTTCTGATTGATGCCCCCTTTTATGAGCTGCCCAAGACTAAAAACTTAAAATTAAATGAAACTATAATTTTTTTCTAATAGGAAATCAAGTATGCTTTCAAACCCAATTTGAATCATGCCAATCCAAATTAAACTTTGCTTAGAGGAAACTTTCAAAAAAACAACACCTCTACATCGTCTTGTGTTACAAATTTTGTTATTTTGAAAAAATAATGTTGTCCTTTTCTGTACAATTTTTTTTTGCTCCTATGATGAAAAGTACAATGATAACCAATAACACCAAATTTGAATTCTAAAAATATAAAATGTTATTTCTTTGAAATTTTAATGTGTATTGCTTCTAAACTCTATAAATGTAGATCTAAAAATGTTTTGGGAAATTAAACCGTAAGTATAATTTAAAGAAGATTCTTGGAATATTCCAAAATATTCCAAAATAATATAAAATATTTTGAAAGATTCCAAAAGATTCCAAAAGATTCCAAAAAATAATATTAAAATATTGTACACGGATGTCGTACAAAAATAATTTGCATTATGATAGATGTTGAAATTGCACGAATATGATAAAAGGCGTTGATATGATACGTATACAATACTAGATCCGCATTCAAAGCAATTGCATATTATCCGTGTCTTATTAGCCATGTAATGTAGATACACGATTAACGCACGGATTCCGTCAAGCACGACTTTCGTGCGAAAACAACACTTTTTTCATAATCATTGAAAAGACACTACATCGACATCTTAGTAATGCATGCCACTTCCGTACCATAACGACACTTCTAAATGCACATATGACGTGCGGAATCAGTGTTCAACGATAAACGCACTGAAATCGTGCGAAATCAGTGGGGTCCGAAATTCCTGATGGAGTTAGAAGCAATTTGTCGATTAGAACTAGAGAGGCTACATTGCAAACGTGTGAGGAATCACGACCGATAATTGACATCGCGACGGCGAGGGAGCAGACCCAACATTACGGCCGCGACGAGGAAGGATCACAACCACCATTCAACGCGCGACGGTGAGGGAACAGACCCCGCAATGATCACGACCAACATTTCGCCGCGACGGTGAGGGATCACGACCAACATTCGGCGCCAAAATGGTGAGGGAGTAGATCCAGCAAGGATCACGAACAACATTCGGCAGTGACGACAAAGGATCACGACCAGCATTTAGCCGCGACGGTGAGGGATCATGGCCAACATTTGGCGCCACGTTGGTGAAGGAGCAAATCGAACAATATAGTTGCGACGAGGAAGGATCATGACTAGCATTCGGTGCGCGACGGTGAGGGAGCAGACCCCGCATTACGTCGTGACGGTAAGGAATCACGACCAACATTTCGCCGCGACGATGAGGGAGCGGACCCAACATTACGGCCGCGACAAAGAAGGATCACAACCAACATTCGGCACGCGTCGGTGAGGGAGCATAACCAACATTAGGTGCCGCGACGTGTGAGGGACCATGAACCCGCAAGGGCGACGGTTACAACCTCACGGCGACCACGAATGAGGAGCATGAACCGGCAACAAGGTTACGAGATCAAAGCATGAGCTTCCAGAGGAGGTGGCCGCAGTTGCATCACCCCTGTCATTTCAGACGTATGATATTATAGAGGATTGACAGGGGACATTAAAGGAGAAGGGCTTCATCACCTCCTTCTTACTCAATTCCGTGCCAAATTGAGGTGAAGGTTGCCCCTTGTCTTGTAATTTGGTTAGTAGGAACTCTTTGTATTGAAATAGCGATTATAATTGCCCTTCCCTTCAGTCTTAGATTATCTTGATTAATTGAGTCAGCCAAGTGTTGGTGCTAGATTTGAAATTGGTTGTTGCTCATTTATTCGAGTAGTAGGGTTGTAGTTGGAATTTCAGAGTACCAGTGCTTGGCATAGTGCGGAAGCGCTGTCAAAATTGCACCGGACTCGGTTTCATAAGTGATAGCATATTGGAGGATTGATAGGTTTAGTGGTGCAAGTGGGATTGCATGGAGGGCCAATGTTATAGCGGTTAAGAGTCCAAGAGGCAATGCATAAACTCCCTCGATAATCCACAACTTAATCTACATTGCCATTGCCATAAAACTAATGTGGCCACTTAAAAACACCCTTAGTAAATCTAAGAAGTCTAAAACGCACACAAAATGGTAAGGTTCAATGCCTCCAAAGCAAACCAAAACACAAAGGGATTGCAAAAAGAAAACAAAACCCTATATTTGTGCATATTGGAGAAGACGATCACCAAGGAATATAAGCCATTTATATTGTTCATCACTTTCTCCGCAGATATATGTATAGGTAATTTTTCATTCTCCCAACCCCACCCCCCACCACACACACACACACACATTCGTGAGGCAGATGGAAACAACAAGGTCTCTTAAACCAATAACCTAGGATCCTTAACCCCTAACTGCTTGAGCGACCAAATATGGTTGCCCGAAATTTTCAACTCAAATCTGTGAGGGCAGTTTAATTCTCCTGACCGGTTTAAATTTTTTTACGAGCAATACTAAGAGTTAAATTTTAGATTTTTAAATTTTCAACCAAAGAAGGTAAATTTTCTATTTTAGGAAGAGACTCAAAGGCACTTCTATCTCAACCCCTAATTGCCTAACCGACCATATTTGGTCCATCAAAATTTCAAGATTACCAAAATTTCAACCAATTTTAACCCCTAACTGCCTAAGCGTCCATTTTTTGGACGATGTACAGATTTCATCCAAAATTTCTCATCCGTCATACACTTTTTGCACTGTGGAATTTTTACAGTAGATTCTATGAGAAGTTAGCTTCACGCATATGTGATCTGATTAGAAAGGGGATGATTTGTGAATTTTTTATGCCTCATTTCATGTTGTAGTGATTCACCCAAAATTTTGAAGATTTCAGTGTAAAAGTGCTCTAAAAAAAGTCAACTCATAAAATTAAGCAACCAAAAAATCTCCAAAAATCACTACACTTAGAGTATTACATTTTAACCAATCACAAAAAATTTCATCCGTAGATTGTCAATATCTTATTCGTAATTGAATTATAAAATAATTTTGAATTTCACATTTCAAATTTTATACAAAATTATTGGTAATAGCAATCGTAGATCTATCCATATGGATAGAATCTAAAATTCATAATGTACAACTTTTATTCATATATCAAGTTCAAAATATCCCTCTAGGTTGCATTTTATAATGCATCTTTGCAAAACTGCCAAATTTGGAGAGGGCTCTAGGCATTTAGGGGTTGAATGTCCATATCCCCGGGGAGTGCACTTAAAGTGAAGATTAGAAATACACATGAGTGAGTTTTAATAGCATACCCCCTACAATACTTGGCCTTAAAGTAGTTTTTCAATTAAGATTTTTTAGGGGCTAAATCATTACGTATATATCTATCATTTGGTATAAATTTCAAGACCAAATGTTTCTAAAATCCTATAAAAGAAATGATAGAAGTTTGCACTAAATGTGTTGTGTTTTTTGCTTCAAAAATCAATTTAAAAATATGTACAAGTGATTATTTTTTGAAATTTATACAACAAGAACTTTAGATTGTGTTTAACAACTGTGTATTTTTTTTACAATTTTTAGGTGATTTTTTAGTATGTACATAGGGGGGCCAAAAGTACACACTCACATGATTCCTAGTCTTAACTTTAAGTGCACTCCCCGGGTCCATATCTTATGCAAAAATAACAATTTTTGAGCGTGATTTTTTTCCCTTGTAGATATTCAAATTTATGAACCTTTCCAAATAAGAGACTTTAAAAATATTTATTTATATCCTCTAAAGCCCTCAAAGTGACAGTATCTCAAAATTGTCACAAATTTGAAAATTTGCTTGGAAAGAAATCTTTAGGTTTTTTATCAAATAAGATTAGCGTTGACATAAACAAGGTAATTACCATGTAAAACCAATGTTTTTGACCTATCATACTTGATTCCAAGTCAAAATGACTAAATGTGCATTTTTTATGAATTTTCAAAGATAATTCTTATAAATTGATTATCAAATAATTCATATCATTTTTCCAAAATTAAATTGTATGGATGTTGTCTTATTGTTGTGCTCTACATATATTTAAGGTTTGTAAGTCTTAAAAATTGAGTACGATGGACATTATAACACGTCTAGTATCTTAAGAAAACCCTTGGGCACTTAGGGGTTAATATCTTCAGCCCCTATATTATTTCTTCAATAAATTAATGGCCTACATTCTCTACCTTTTTACATTACTTATAATGGAATTGTCTACTTATAAAAGATCATGATTTATTTTGAAATCCTTTATAATGTTTTTTTAATCAAGTTTTAAAAATCCTTCCTATGTTATAACGCACGTTGTTTATAAAATTCCCTAAGTGCCCGACATGGGAACAACCAATAACTTTATATTATATTATTTTATACTTTATATATTAGGCAACAATTTTCATACTATTTTATGCCACAGTTGATACAATATAAAACCAATGATTGCTCATGCACTAGTGACTATACACCTATATCCCAATGATTGTATACCAAAATTAATTAGGACAGGTAATAGGAACTGTGAATACAACTCCATGTTTTAATGCTTGCTTACCAAAATCAATTAGATACATTGATAGGAACAATGAAATTAAACATCTTTTGTGATTAATGTGCAAATTAATGGAGGTAATTTCATATTACATGCATCTATAATCATAACACTTTCTAAATAAAAGTAGAATTTAACTCGATCTTTTAGATTATAGTGATTTGTATTGGGAAAAAATCTTCTATTTCATATGAAATAGGGGCTCTATAATAGTTGCAAGCAATAGTAGAGACAACTATCCTAGATATCATATTAAAATGTTTAACCTCTAAAAGGTCAAAATGGCTCAAATGGGCATCATGGATGAAAAGATGGATTCTCACTATTTCAAGCTATTCAATTACTGTACTAATTGAAAAACATTTTGAGTCCCATATGAATTGGTTGAACTTTAGTTGGAATCTAGACATTTTTTGTTTGTCAACTCATGTTATAGTCATAGTTGACTTTATGTGATGACAAGGAAATTCTTTCGTGTCAGTATGTCACCTTTTTAGCAACGAATGTGCATGAGTTCAAAAAATGACATATGGAGATTCTATCCGGGTACATGTGTACAACTGTACATAAGTACACAATAACCAACATTCCAACATTCCATGCATATAGTAGTTAGAATGTGACACATAAGAATGTGAACAAAAGGACTAAAGGAATTTAGAGGGTATCTACAGTGTAGATGTTGACATAATCATAGGGCGCCCTGGAGCTATTTCCAAAGGGGAAAGGAGGTGTTTTCTATGTATAAATGCGTTCATTTTAGATTAATATAGAGGCAATTGTCTCACATTATTAAAATTTGGAAAGTCCCTCGTGCATATTTCCTTGTCCTCAGAATATTGAATATAATAATCATATATTGATATTATATTCATTGAATACAATAATAATATATATTCAATAAAATAAAGTTAATAATTTTTCAAAATATCCAAATTTTATTATTGAATTCCATAAAGGAACCAATTTGTTTATCGACAAACAACTTGAAGTTTCTGCAAGTAAAAATGATAAGTGAGAATTAATGAGGTAGAGGGGTTGTATATGTACTCATGATTTTAGTGTTTTACAACTTGTTGGCAAACGATATGGGACAATAAGACAAGGAAGGAAAATTAGAAATTATGTGATAAATTAAAATAACCTAAAATCAAGATAAAAAGATAATGAAAAATGTCATTGCTATGATTGTGTAAGTCTCAACTAATCAACATATTCTCTCAGAGATGCAAAGACGCCTTGGTTTCAAACATTCCCCTTCATGGCTTCATCTACGTTCAAAAGGAGAGTTCAATAGGGTAAATGACCCTTTCTCCCGAAGTTCCACATTTGGGGAACCCTTTTATTAGGGCACCTTGTGGATATGAATTGCAAGTTTCAACTAAAGTTTTGACATTTCTAAAGTGCTTCTCCACAAAGACTTTATAACTTTTAACACCGAAATGCGGCCACTACGTTCACAAATAAAATTTTCAACTTCTTTTGCTTCAGCAATACCAACCCCAATTTTGAGTCCAAATGATCTTCCAATAAGTAGAGTACATCCTCCATCATTAGCAACATTATATGTTGCACCTTTGGAAATTGGCAGCCACCTAATCCTACTACTAAGGAATCCACCGCATACATGGCTATCTGCAATTTTCCAAAAATCACAAATGTCCATGTCATAAAAAATGTCCTTAAGATTTGGATTCATTTGAATTCCAAACTCTCATATGAGTTGCAATTATGAATGATGAAAATTCATAATAAAAACCAATTGAAATTTCTAAGTGCTACAAAATGGTCTACCCCATTTGAATTCGAGTGGTTGACAGGGCTCATTTTTGAAGTATAAAACATAGGACAATTATTTTGGGACAAAAATGACAAAAATAGGATAGAAATTTCCGGAAAGAGGGAGTCAGTATTAGACATTGTTGTCAATGTAGAACAAAATATTGAGAATACATAGTTATATCTTGTTAAAACGACAAACTTAAGACGTAAAACAAATTTATCGATGTGAGTAAACATTTAGCAAATTCAAAACCTTCCATATTTATTATTTACTAATCCCTACAACTTAAGACAAACCAAAAAATTTGACCATCCAAATATGTGTAACAATTACACCTTTATGTACATTCATATGATTGTGTATATGGCGTAAAAGTGTACATATCAACATGATTACTAAGCAATGTCTACTGATGGCAATCCTTACTAACGTATGTCTTTCACTCTTCCCTTCATTGGCATAAGATGAATAATCTTAAAATAATCATGGGAGCTAGCTGGTCGTATAATCTCGTCACGAATTCATAATCCTTTTCGGTCCAAAGTAATATGCCCTGCGTCATAAATAAACCCCAGCCTGCCCTCCACAAATTCTAGTAGACAGACTTAACATTAAATTTGTTATGCTCATATTTCCAAACATTGGCACCTTTGGAGTCTGGAGCCTTGAAACCATCAAACCAAAGTACACCAGTACGATCATCCTACTGTAGGTGATAGAGCTGAGTGCACTTGGGTGCCACAAGTTTGGAGCTCTAAATCCTGCCAATAATCACAACATTCAAAATTGACGATTATTGTTAATATGTGAAGCTGAAGTTCTTGGTGTTCTGACCTCGACAAGGCTATGAAAATTAGTCCAATTAATCCTTTATTACAAGTGTATTGTTTTCTGATGTCCCTTCTAAAATTAAATTGTACTAGTAAATGTAGTCTAGTTAATCTGATGAATTTTCTTTTCTAGATATTTTTGTTAAAAGATAGCATATTACCATTAGTAGATTTTCAACTGTTCATGCCATATGGCTTAACCTCTAAACGTCCTACCGAACGTCATCAGCCTTCCCGAAGTGCTATTTTCAGCCATAAACATGAATATTCTCATACACGATTTTTAATGAACTATATTTGCGCATTCCACTTCTAGTCGTTTGATTTGTTGTCAATTCCGCAAATGAATAAATGACTACGCGATTATGTGTACATCTCATAGATCGTTAGAAAATAGCTTTGATTTAGCGGGTTTTGTGCGTTGACTGAGTGGATTATGTGGAATTTTGGGAAATTTGATACTAATTATACATGATTCTGGAGTGGAGGGATTTTAAAGGAGTTAGGTTGAGAAGTGTGGGTCATATAAACATCAAATTTTGTAAACATACATTCATACAACACTTCAAAATGGGGCTTGTAATCAACAATGTTAAAAGATTTGTATTCACAATTCGTGCTCACACCTTGCCCAATAGTTTGTGTCAAAAGTGCAAGTAATCAAGACATATTCTTAACCTAAAAATTGAATTTACCTTTTTATTCCAAGTTTCTTTTGGCCTTCCATACTTGAAAGGCTAAATAACTACCTATAAAATCTACTTTCAAATTTTGGTGCTGTAAAATAGTAGCATTGAATGATGAGAAATCAACTCCAAATATGTACAAAAAGAAAAGAGTGGGTGGTTGATTAGTTACGGGTTACACTCATTCTTGTCAATCTCTTCGAGCCGGACCTACCTTTTGAGATCTGTATTTCGAACGCCTTCTTTTGACCATGATGTACGCTTATTTAGTGAACAACACCTCTCATAACACACAGTAATAGATAATCTGCACCTTTCATAACATAGTTACACTTACTAACAGTCCTATAACTTTCACCTTTCATCACATACACTAACATGTAGCTTAATATTCTGTCTTTTAGATACTTGTATTTTTTATTATAGTTTTATAGTGACCCACAGCTTGGCCTCAAATCTACACTATTCAAAATCACCAGACAATAATGGACCAAAGGTATTATTTCTTTCTATTTCCATGTAAACACCACTAATGGAAACTAACTCTAATATATTCAAAATCTACATGTACTTAAGATATTGGATTGAAAGACAAAATCCCCATATCAATTTTTGCACTCATCATTTGAAGACTACACATTTTATCCATATTGGCCACCACTACAAGGAGAAGGCATCGCTTTTCACTCAGTAGCTGAGTAAAACCGCTCCACTTAGCACTCACTGCCCAAGGCTTAAGACTTGGTATCTGAGTGCGATTCGTCACATAGGACAAGTGTGTACAGTGAACTCTGACAATGAGAAGCAACACCTATGCTATTAGTGTACCTTTCATACTTTAGTGTTAGTATTTTCCAATCATCTTTTATTGCGGGGAAATCACGAAATTTCCCTTCATGGGAAATAAATATTTTCATCTTCTGAATTCCAGAAGCAACATGAAATTTGTTAAGTTGAGTTGCTAACGGATATTTCCAACATTGCCTCCTTTTAAGTCTCGAGCCTTGAAATCTGAGAACATATATATGATCATCCGAGGACTCATAGCTCAATGCAGTTGGGTGCCAAAAGTTTGGAGTCCTAAATATGGCCAAATATTACAATGTTCAAAATTGACAATTGGTGTTATATGAAGCTCATGATGTTCTGACATCAACAAGTCTGTGAGAAACATCTCATGTTAACCAGAGTACATTCACAGCTACGCTGCATTAGAAATATTTACACCATCGTCTTCAGATGCACTCTACAAATGTTACACTCTATCTTCAGAGATGCACTGTTGTTTGCATGGCCACTGCAAAATGTTCTGAGACAACGATCGGTGACTAAACTCCTGTTGACTCAACTGATGAGAGATTCAAATATCTACTTCTGCTTTGCTTCGCCATGAATCTGGACAAAGCAGAGGCCACATGAAGAGGCTGGCTCGCAAAAGCAAGCATTTAGCCCCGGTCCACTTGATTCGATTCTGACGCCACAGCAGCTGGTAGAGCCTCACATCACGCGCACCTTTGCGCATAAATGCTGCCTCACCTGGAAATCAAAGAGCTCATTGATTGCCCCTGCCCCTGCGCGCGGGTCCATGCCTGCACTCGGGTACATAGACAGTTGCCAACTGTGCATGGAAATAATTATTAATTCAGACTTGGTCCTAAACGAGGTCGACGTCGAGGAATGGTGAGCAAGCCGATCTCCTCAACAACAAGAGGTGGATCCCCCTACAGGTCGTAATGACGTCCGAATATGCCAACTCACCATTTCGATGCTTCATGCTTCCAACACTCAGGCCGGGTCCCTAGGCCCACTCAGGTCCCCAGCCACTGCATGGCAGCTACGTATAAATCCACGCCTCGCTGCATTCACAATCATACCAGCTGCCTTCGCAATCCAGCTCTGCATTCATCTTGCTCTCGATCTGCTGCTGGCTCTTCGGCTGCTACTAGCTCCTGCCTCTCATTCGTGATTTCCACTGTCCATCGTCAATCTCCCAGTATGGCCGGCGGTCTGCTGCACGGTTTCATGACGCTCGTAAGCAGCCTCCTCATGCTGAGCGCCATCAACACGGTAAGCAGTCGATCACTGGTACTCTTTCCCATTCGGTTGGTGGATCAAAATTGTTCAGTATCCTTCCATCACTCTGGCACGTCGCCACTCTGCTCAATTTCATGCCATAGACTTGATGGTGGACGGTGAGATTACTTGATGAGTCATTTTCTCAATGGTGACGAAACATAGATGATGCCATGATCTAGCATGCATTATATGAATAATCGTACTGCAACGCTCTTGGAAAACTCTGCGAATCCTGCAGCTGGTGCGAAGCCAATTCGAGTATGTAAACTGTGCTTCACTGAATCATTCATGTTGTGGCACTCTGGCATGCAGGTGACTGCAAGGCGCCCCACCACTATGGGTGGCATTACGGATGCTGCCAAAATCCAAGCGCTTTGCGCAACCGGGCGCCTCGACTGCGCCCACGGGGACCTTGCCCTCCACACGGCTCAGACCAACGTCGATGGCATCCATCGTGACATGTCCATCCACACCATCAACGACCTGCAGCGGGACTTCTTTCTGGAGTCCGCGCTGGTCACGGGCGGAATCATGAATCTCAACAACTACCTCCGAGATGACGCCCCGAAGAGGCCATTCTTGACCTCGCGCGCTGCCACACGGATGCCTGCACTCACCTCGTCCCGCGCCCTGGATCTCATCCAGCACTTCGAAGTCGCACCCAACAGCGAAATGGCCACCGCCGTCGCCACCGCCGCGTACCTGTGCGGCTACGGAGCGCTGCCGGGAGAGGAGATGAGCTGCGCCGCTTCCGCCGACGCCATGGCCGCCTTCGTGTCCACTGAGTTGGGAAGGCACGTGAAGGTGCTGTCCACCAGCAACACTCCGTCCTCAGGCCCCGCCGGGAAGGCGCCCGTGACCATCGTGGACGTCACCAAAGGGACGGTCGCCGAGGGCGAGAAAATCGTGGTGTGCCATGTGGTGAACTTCCCGTCCGCCTTGTATTACTGCCACCGCGTGACGGGCACCAAAGTGATCCGCACCACTCTCGACGCCGGCAACGACTCCGAGCTCATCAAGGCCGTCGGGGTGTGTCATCTGGACACATCGCTCTGGCTCAGCAGCCACCCAGCCTTCAACGCCCTCAACATTCCACACGGTGATGAGGCGTGTCACATGCTCATCGACAGCGACCTCGTCTTCGTGCCCACCATGAATGAGACGAAGCTGGAGTGAGGCCAGCGGGTGCCTCCATCACTCCATGGGATGGGCTAGTCGATCGTCCCTTCGATCAGCCCAGCCATACATGTGTGCTCACGGTGGCAATCTGGCATGGGGCGATGATGAGCAGGACAGCTTCGAACGATATATGTTGACAGTACTAGTAATTCATGTGTCAGTTGTGTGGGGAATGGAAACTGTGGTTGCATGGCATGCCTAGCGGTTCCATTTGTTTGTGTTGTGCATCTTGTGGTCGAGTCAGTGTGTTTGATTCAGCTGGACCATCACCGACAGTTGTGCTGTTGTTAGGGAAGGGCCGGGGTGGATATTGTGGCCCTCCAGCTTCAGTTTTAGGTGAGGTTCGTTGGATCTTAGTATAATTATTATTCGTGGGACTTGTATCATATAAGTTGGGGCTTATGACAGTTGAGATGTTGATTACGGTAGTCCTCACCTGGAAGATTTGTAGGACGGATCAGCTGGTCTTTAGCTAGTAAGCCCACAGTTATATTTGTGTGTAAGAATCGTGTGGGTCATCTGGAATGATGACCTTTTGCATGTGGGAATAAATTTCGTCTTGCATTTTGTATACATAATTAAATATAACTGACGTATCTCCGAAGCCATGTATACAGTAAGGATCACATAATTTACGATCAACAAGTCTTCCTGTGTGTTGACCACCTTTAGTTGTGTTGTTTCACAGAAACCACTGGGACAAGTGACGTGCCGTTCTGTGGATACTTAGAGAGAGTTAATTCGGAGGCTTCAATGGCATGATTGGTATCATGGATACGCTCATAGTAAATAATTGATTTCTCCCAACTTGTCATTGAGCTGTGTGAGTTTCGGTGTCTTTCCTCTGTCAGGTTTTTGGCAAAATAATGGCACATTACAAACGGTTTGACAGTGCAATTAATCAGCTTTAGTAACGTTTTTCATCATGACAGCTTGCGACACTCTCTAAGATTCCACTTTCTTCAAAAATTCGCACATTAATTTGCACCGCTAGCGCTTCCGGAGCTTTGGCTTTCCAATCTGTCTCATCCACCACTTCCATTGATGGTCGTCTTGCACAGACACGTTGATTGTAAATTCTACCATTTCTATGGATAACTATTGGAAATCCGAAAGTTTACCATCCTCTACATTTTATGATGATGCCCTCATCGAAACTGTGCTGTCAACTCTTGATCAACTCCACTCAAATGCAACTCCTCAATCATAGCCTCAAACACTGATACACAAAATACTTCACAAATGAACGCGTCCCAATTTGCTTTGAATACAATCACGATTGTTGAACTTACACATGTATGATCAATGAGACAGTGCGGAAACGTGTATGAATTCATATTAAGCATGTGTGAACCTGTGAGTTACGTTGTGCACTTGTGCTGTCCCTGAACCTACAGTCAATCATGATGAAATGAATTCTCATCCCGACCGGAGTTTCATTCAGTTAGGGCTCTTTAGTTCGTGATTCACCGATGAGCATGACTTATCCCCTTTAACCCCTAAACGTCCACGCATCCAGTTACTGGATGTTTGTTGGTCAAACCCAATTTTGATCTTGAAGATGACTTTTGTTGCTAATACACCCAACTAAGAAAATGAAGTTTATTAAGTCTAGTTTGTACTCCACTTTTCAAATCTTAAAAAATCAAATTATTGAGTATTTTATTGCTTGTGCAAGCTTTGAATTACACTACATAGGATGTTCACCTTTCGAATTTCAAAATTTAAATAAGAAATTTCTATGGAAAACATATCATGTGATTCTCCATTGTAATTTGTACCTGCTACCAAAAAAATATTAATTTTTTAAAGCTTTTTTGTAATAAAATTTATTTTTTGAAGTATTTGACTTAAAAATTTGTTAAAAAGGCCGTATTAAATCAAAAAAATCTGAAAATTTCAAGACTGATAGGAAACATTCAATTCCATGCATGAAAAATATTACAAAATATATTTTGATAAATCTTGAAGGCTAAATTGTGTAGTTTGACTTTCCTACAAAGGAGTGGTACGTTTAAGGGTTAAGGACAATAATTGGATTATATTAGAGTTATTTGTAAAGGCATCCGGTCTTTTGTCCTCCTTTTTTCATGGACTAGAACTGGTACCAGAGCTGGTCGTCATCAATCTGACACCACTCCTCCTCACGGTCCCACTCCACTACCCAATTCTTCTCCCTCCCTCCAAATTTTTATGAATAAAAATTTCAATCTATCCAGTGTTCTATTCTGGGTCTACAGTGAGATCATGCCGATCCTGTCCTTTCCAAATTACAGGTCAAAAAGAAGGGTTTTGAGGGACTTTACAAATAACTCTATTGTGAAAAGCAGAATTTAGATCAATTTGATGTAACCAAATTTTATGTCACTAGAATCAGCAAGAACATTATATTGCTGGTCAAGAAATTAAATAGATAAATTTGAAAATTGGAAGTTCACAATCATATATGTAGCACCTACTCAAAATTGTTAAAAATAAATTAAGAGATTAAACGGTTTATTTTCGAGTCGTAGATAAAAATGAGACTGCAAGAATATTACCTTCTAGGATAAATAGTTTGGCTTGTGAACATCATAAGAACGTCATTGGGAACACAAAACGTTGCTCTCACCTTCATAATGTTGCCCAAAAACAAGTTAACGTTGCTCTTAAACGTTGCTTATTTCCTCAAACATGGCTAAGAATGTGAAGGGCTTTGCAACATTTGTAAGCATTGTTTATATAGCACATTTATTTACCAAATTCACCAAATTTGATAGCTCATTTATTTAGCACCAAATTTTAATGAGACTTTGAATATAGCTATTTTATATATATATATATATATATATATATATATATATATATATATAAAAGCTATATAGTCATGTGCAAAGCTATATATGACACATGATTTTCAAAGTATGTGTCATAGATACTTTGAAAATACATGTGTTATAGATACTTTGAAAATCATGTGCATTCGTGACCCTCTTCTAAAAAGCCTGTGTAAACAACTCAGGGGTTATATGTTTAAACCAATTTAGGGCGTTTGTATGGTACGGTCCACCAACTCCTCTTGGTGCACTAGGTACATTATGGTGCACATTTGTGTACTTTGAGCATTTTGTCTAAAAAGCTAACTTTCAAACCAATTTGAAAATTATGTAGCAATAATTTGATGAAAAGTGAGTGAACCAATTTCTAGATTAATAAACACATTAATTATTCAAAAAATAAAATTTTAGAATGTTAAAATGATTTTATATTGAAGATTTTGAGTATCTGTATATATTGTCTTCTCAAATGGATTTTTACAAGGCAGTTTTACATGTATTTTTGAAAAAAGTAAATTCATGATAGATTATCACACATCAGGACATGGTGTATGAAAGAATAATACCATGCATACCTCTTCATGATAAAAAAAGAACAAAAAACAATACTTGTCTTCTCTATAGACAAGCAAGTTTGTAAACTACACTATTCCCTATGTTGGAAAATGTATTTCTTTTTGAAGGCCAATTTTACCAATGATAAACTCACCCTACGTTCTCATCAATGCTTGGATGAAATTGTGACACTAAACTATTTACAACATTAAAAACTAGGACTAGTATAAGGTTTAAGTTTCTAAATGCTCGTTTGGAAAATTTTCAGTGTCGTGAATTTCCACCAATATAAAAAACTTGACATTTGGACCTTGAGACCATGAAATATCCCCTCCTCGAATGTTTTGAAGTAATAAAATTTTATAAATTATTATTGTTGCCATTTAAACGAGGATTTCAACATATCGTTGTTGTTACAAGGGTAATCTCAAGTGCTTTGAAAAGACGAGGGAGTTTATGATTAACAGATTCAAACTCACCCTACGTTCGAGATCATCAATGCTTGGATGAAACTCATTTAAGTTTTTGGAGATACCAAGTTGTCCTATCTAATGGTTGGATTTAGTGATACATGAGTACATATTTTTCTAAAATTACAAATGTAGAAGAATGTCAAGTTGTTGATCAAGCCAAAATTGCATTGACTGTAGTGCAAAAGTGGCCTTGCAAAAAATCAAAAATGAGGTCATAGATTTAAGGAACACAAATTTTTTAAAGAATCACCACATTTAAGAGTATCTCATATCAAATCCATTCCAACAAATTTCACTTAGAAAAACGTTAAAGTTGTGTCTGTAATCAAATTTAGAAGGAATTTTTAATTTTAATTTTATAATTTTATAAATAGATGTTGGTGATAGTATTGGTCAATTGAACTGTACGGATGGAATCTAAAATTCAAAATCTAGAACTTTGATTTGTAAATCAATTCCAAATATTCTTCTAAATAGTATTGTATGATGATTTTTCTCAAATCGTCAATTTCAGGGACACCCTGGTACGTTTAGGTTAATTGGATCTTCATTACATTATATATATATATATGTGTGTGTGTGTGTGTGTGTATGTATGTATGTATGTATGTATGTTATTTATAATATAGTTCATAGTTATGTAGATACACAATGGAATTGTTGGATGTTAGGCTAATTGTATTTCTATGTGAAGGATTCATAAGCTCAATTATGGTTGCGTTTACATATTTTTAGCTAATTCTAAGCTCTAAAAAATATGTGTACACATGGTTTTTAAAATTACAAGATTTTTAAATGAGATTGGTAATGGTCATGTTTTGTAGATTTATAGAATAGCGTATCCAATCTCTAATGGGCAATCAATAGTTTAATTCCAAATAAATAAATCCTAGAATATATGTACATACATACAATTAAATTGCTATAATATTAAAGATAGAGTTTACAAAATAAGCAAACAAACACCACTCAAAATCTTTAATTAGTATATCACACACATGGACAAATCTTCAGTATATCACACATAAGGTTTAGGAAGGGCGTATCTAGAAAGATAAACGAGACTACACTACAACATTTATTTCCTTGAAATTCTCTAGTACTAGAAACTCCCTAGGAGCACTCAACTGAGTTCATTTCAAAATCAACGTGTGTTAAAAAACAGGGCCATATTTATTCTTTGAAGGAAAAAGTTTAAATTATTTTAATAGAAATTAGGGGCATGGAAATGGTCAAATCTTTCTTATAAAAAATAAAGGCATGTATATAAATGATGTTAAAAATAAATTAGTTTAAAATTAGTGGTAGGTAAAAAAAAGTAGAAATGAATAAATAGTATAATGAGAGAAAGCTATTAAGGAAAGTAAAAATGGATGAAAAAACGCATTTTTTCCTTGCAATGACGTGGACAACAAAGGATTTTGGCCAATTATTTGCTTTGAGTGGTTCAATTTTGGTATATGTGTAACATTCAAAGTTTGAGTCTATTTTGTAGCTATTTTTTTTGTTGCTTGTATTTCAATTTGTCATGTTTTATTCAATAAATCTCCTTTGTTGCCCTTTGTTCACTTACCAAAAGCTACTACGCCCTTTCTAATTCGTTTTGTCTTTGTTTTCATTTGGCTCTTCTTTTGTTTTTTCAATGTACTAACAATAGCATTAAACAATGTTTTCCAACTAGTTATAAGTACTACAACCTCTATAATATTTAGCGCCTTGGGAAATTCAAAGAAAACATACGGTATTGTTTAATGTCACAAAATAGCTTTTTTCTACTAGTAAGGTCCGTATTTTTTTTTAAACTGGAAATAATATCTACATATTTAATACCTTGTTGACACAAGTGATGCCTTAAAAATTACACTGAGTGCCTCTTCCCCACCCTTCCCTCCCGGCACGAGTAGAAACTTTAAGGCTTGTCATGTCCTGTGTGATGTTACATTGCACCCCTTAGGGTACCCATTTTCTAGACCCCTCTAGATAATAGACAACATTATAAATAGAATTGATATTTATTGCAGAATGGCCTTGCAACGATTGTAACAAGTCAATTCATTGACCGCAAGTATTCGTCTGAGTACTAGTCATGCAAGATATTTTGAGTTAAAATCAACAATCACCTTCCAAAATATACTAACTCACGATTCAATTAGAGTTGCAATAGGCATTTTGTTTGATGCACCCTTTTTTGCAATCCCTCTATTTGTTCAAGAATTTCTTTTTGCTCTTCACAAACTCGCATAGTTATTGTCTTCTTGTTTGAATTGTGCAATTGGTGCTTTTCTTGATCCCTTTGCCTCTGCAACCTTTTCATAAAATGAAGAAACTTTTCAGTCCCTCTATCAAAAAGAACCTCATATATCTCCTCCTCACTCTCCTCTTCATGCGCAACTTGACTCAAGGCTCGAGGCTTTGGCACCAAGATGTTGCTACTCATACAATCCTCAATTTCCTCCATTACATTTGGCTCTTTTGGAAAACAAAGTTTTTCAGATGATCTACACTGTTTGCGTTTGAGAACGTTGAATTTGTTGTTGTTGGTGCTTTTTCTTTTTCTTTTGTTGCTGCAGTTGTTATTGGTGTTGTTGCTACTGGTGCTATTGGTGTTGTTGCTACTGGTGTTGTTGGTGGTGGTGCTTTTGCTACTGACGTTGCAGTCGTTGGTGTTGTTATTTTTGTTGCTGATGTTGTTGTTGTTCATTGATGACCCGCTTGAAAGCAAACTCCCGCCCATGATTATGTTCTACGCAAGTAGGCACTGTGATGTCAAGCTTGGATTACAATAACTCAAAAATTGCTACTTTGTTTAGGGAGCAAACCAATCCACCTAAAAATATATATAGAAAGGCCACAAATTACCAACCCTACTGCCCTTGCCAATCTTGAAAGTTCTAAGTGTCTTTGGCATCCTAGCTCATTGCCTTTTATAAGGACAAAATTCAAACCTCGGTGGTAGAATTATGCGAGCTCCTACCGAGATCATGTTGTGTCCTCGAGTACATATGTATATATTAGTAATTTTTCTATACAAAAAAAATTTAGTTTACAATCAATACCTACTTCCAAGACTAGTCCAAATCACAATTTGGAAACAAGACCTTAATGTGCTCTTGGAAGAAGTGCTCAGGTTTTGATTGAGAAGGTTAGAACTAGGTAGATGTCCAAATTCCAAGTGTGACTATTTTCCAAGTTAATTCTCAAGTACTCAAGTTCCAAGTTGTAGATTTAGTGTAGAGAATGTGACTTTTCATGAACTTAGGCCCATTTTCCATTACGATCCGATCACGGGGAAGTCACTTAGTATGAATTTTGGGATACATGAGTGAACACACGGCATTTAATGGGGGGCTATGATATAATTGTAATATTCTACTATTTATAGTATATTTAGAATATACTCATCATATATTCTAGGAATATTCATAAAATATTCTCAAATTGGTTTAAAACACCCTATATTACTTCTAAAAATTTATAAATTTTATATCAAATGAATTAAAAACACCCTATTTTTGTTCTCTCATAGTTATCTAGCTTTTTGATAGTGACTTCCCGGGGGTGCATTCTACATTATCTTTGAGAATCACGTACGTTCATGACCCCTTCTAAAAACCCCCTGGCTTGTATACAAGAGGTTATATGTCTAAATACCTTTGTATACAAATATATTATGTTTTAAATATATGTTTAATGTAAGTATACGTGAATATTTTCAGTTCTAAGTGTGTTTTTTGGTGCATTGAAAATCCTCATTTAAATGCCAACAAGAATATTTTATAAATTTGTATCAATTCAAAAACTCTCTAGAGGAGAAATTTCATGGTCCCAAGGTCCAAATGTCAAGTTTGTTATATTGGTGGAAATTCATGACTATGGCACTTTTCAAAACTAGCATATGGGAAACTTAAATCTATACTAGTCCTAGTTTTTAAAATCGTATATAGTTAATGAGTATCACATTTTGATCCTCGGAAGGTGCATCTTTTAAGTCATGATGCAAAAAGCTATCGGGCATTTGTATGGTATGGTCCACTAGAATTTGTCCTTGTGCACTCTTTTGAGGATTTTGAAATTTTGAAAAATCCATTTCAAAGAGAGAAAAATATTTTTGTGAAATCTAAAGTGATAGGATGGACCATACCAATAAAAGAGAAAAAATTTGATTGAAAATTAAAAATTCATCATTATATATTTTAATGGAGTATGAAACAAACTAGTGCATTGTCACAGTGCATAATAGGCACTCTAAATTCTAAAAGAGGAGTACGGAGGGTTGTGGATGGAATTTTAAGCTATAAAATTTTCCAATGTTCAAATATGTGAAGAAAAATATCTTCCAATCTTTTCAAATTCTTCTGAATTGATTAAAGTTTCAAATTTTTAAATGTGTTATTTTTGGGAGGGTTGAATTGTTTCTCTATTTTAAAAACTTTTTTGATGGATCTGTTTTTGGAATATACTCGAGAATGAAAATTTGTTGATTGGCTTATTTTTAGAAAATTTAATATAGAATCAAACATGAACTATATTTACATTCAAAGTTTGATCATAAATTAGTAAAATTGTTATTAGAATGGGAGTTTTGATACTTAAAATATTCAACATAAAATCATTTTAACATTCTAAAATTTCATTTTTTGGTTAATATGTACATAAATTTAAAATTTGGTTCTCTCATTTTTCATTGAATCATTGCTACATAATTTTCAAATTGGTTTGAAAGTTGGTTTTTTAGACAAAATGCTCAAAGTGCACAGATGTGCACCAAAATGTAGTTAGTTCACTAAGAGGAGTTAGTGAACCATACCATACAAACGCCCCATGTGAGTTCCAAAAGAATGTTTTAAAATTGAGAACATCATTATGCGATGTATATACATGCTAATTGTAATATAATTTATAGTTATGTAGGTAGACAAGGGATTTGTTGGATGTTTAGTGTGATTGTATTTGTACGTGAGAGTTTTATAAGCTCAATTATAGTTGCGTTTACATATTATTGGCTAATTCTAATTTGGGGAAAATAGTGTATACACAAGATTTTTAAAATTACAAGATTTTAAAATGAGGTTGATAATGCTCATGCTTTGTAGATTTATAAAAATGGTGTATCCAATCTCTAGTGCAGGATCAACAATTTTCTCACTCGTCGTGACAAGAAGGGAATTTTCTCTATTCTTTTGCACTATATTATTCATTTCTTTAGTATTTTCAATTGTTATTTTTTACAATGGATGCACAAGATTACAAAAATCTATTCCGTTGACATAAAAAACCAAATTCCATGAGGATCTCAAGTTTTTCAACTACACACTTTTGACCGAAAATTAAAAGTGTGTCCATTTTGTGCTTAGTTGGGCTCCAATGGGTTAAATAACTTAAATGTCCAAAAGGTCCGAATTGTGATTCATGATTTTTAGCATTTTTCATGTTATATGGGGACTTTCTTTTTTTTCCAATTTACTTATGTTTTTATTGACATATACGATGTTCTTTGTTACTTTTGGTGATATAAAACTTGGTCCCATCTGAATTATATTTTTCACAATATGATCAATTCATTTGGTTAATTAAAATCATGAATTCTTGGTCTCTTTCTGAGACCAAATTTGATAGTTTCCCCATTTCGTGAACGTTCAGCTTTTGAGTGTGTTTTCTATTATTAAATGAACCAAAAACAATTTGTGGATGTTGTCTCTAATTTGAAAAAAATTAAATACATTAAAATATGTGTTATTGGGACACCATATGAATAAGATACGTAAATTCTTAAAGTGTGTATTACACGCAATTCGCTATTTATGCACTTAGCCAAGTGCGCTCATTTCATAAGCATATTTGGCTTTAAAAAAATTGGTTTAAAAGTTCTCTAGAAAACATCAATGTTGTTTTTCTACAATCCCTTAAATTGTAAACAAAAACAAATTATTCATTTTTTATTCTTATCTTTATTTTTTCTTTTTATCTTTTCTTTTTTATCTTGAATTCTTTCTTCTCTTCAGCTGTGGCTACTGAACCCTAAACAATAGGAGCAAAATAAAAAAAATAAAAAAATAAAATCTTTTTCCTCCCGCCATTCATTTGATGTAAATTTATTCAACTTCATATTTACTTTTAACCTATCCATGAGAATGGAGAAACTACTTTGCATTTAAGGTCTGAGTGTCGGATTTTCTCTTACGCTTTGTCTTATGTATTCAAATTTAACTATGTATACTCAAATAGAAGGGTGTATTTAATTATGTCGGTGCAATGAAATATAAATAAATTACCTATTTGTATACAAAAATACTCACTAAAATGCATGCCAAAATTGATGGTTCAACCATTTTCTTTTTTCAATTTTTCCATGTAGTGAGCTCTTTTCACAATACTTTGATAATATTTGGTATTACCATGATGATACTTGAGTATTACCTAGACAAAATTTGGCTACTCACTTAACTTTTTTCTAAGTATTTGACTATTTTTCCTTTCATATTTTCAAAAATCCTTCATTAAAATTAGCTACCATATTTCAAATGTAGCAATTGGGCTATTTTAAGCTGAAAAAAACACCAAGTATTGTCGGAGTTTAAGGTAGGGTTGTAGACTCTATACTGCCTAGCATTCTAAATTAATATAACATTCAACAACATAGACAATCATTAGTTGAAAGGCATGAAAATGGGAAACTGCTTTGACATAGCCGGTTCACACCACCATAAATCTACACAAACGACTAAATTTTATTTGTTCTTCATTGATTTTGAGTAGAAGTTGCTTGTGCGTAGAAAGGTGAGTCATCTCACCTTCTAAAGTTCAACATTACTTTGGTATGATGACATGACAAAACACTACTAGAGAAATGGGGTTCCTAACCCGCACAAAATCAACATAAATTCTGTTGGTTCTGTGCGGGTTAGGAATAGTTGATTCCGGAAAATCAATAGGAACTTGTTGGTTCCAAGAGAAAACTTGTTGGTTCTATGCAGATGACTAAATGTTTGCTACGTTAAACCCATTCTCTGTTGGTTCCAACAGATGTGTCTTGGTTTTGCCTTGGTTTTTACGCACTCTCTAGTAGTGAAAGAAGAGTTAATCTAGGAGTTTGTAGAGATTGACGACAAAGTTTTCATGAAAGATTATCTAAAGATAGTCAAGGAGCTTCTGGCTTTTGATGCTCTAGAGTCTCCTCTCCTTACTAACCTAGGGAAATCATAAAGTTTCTTCTTTTGGTCATATCAACCGGGACTTAAGGTAGAAATACCTGAAACTATCCTTACATTCATTCTTGACATGTAGAATTGTTTACAAACTATTCCAACAAAGTGCACTAACCATCCCCATAAAATATACTAAAACCATCCCCATACTTTATTCTCATTGATTGCGCTTTGATTTTTTTTCTTATAGATACTGGTTTAATTTCATGCCACAAGTCTATCGGACGATTTAACCCCTAAAAGACCCAAGGAGTTATGGTTTTAAAATTCAATCAATCATATTGTGACAAATATAATTCACATGAGACTAAGTTGTATACCACCAAAATCAATGAAAAACAATGCATGTGTTGGTCAAAAATAAAATACATTTGGACTTCTTGGTCCTTTAATCGGGTTAAGTGGTTTAGGAAACTAACTTCCACTTTGATAGCAATTACATGGCTTATTCAAAAATTATGTTTTTTTCCTCGTAAAATCATCATTTTCAATTTCTAAAACTATAAAATATTCTACCTTGAAGAATGTGCCTCCAATCATGGGTTGAATTGATTATTGTTCTTCTAATTGCACTCTGAAGGTCATTCAAGAATTGAGACCTTACCATGTGGTTCCCCACTAACATCACTCAATTAAACTTTGAAAATTGTAAGTAACCATGCATGAATTATACAATTATGACGTGCAATTAAGTGAACTACTAGACTAGAAAAGTGATGAAGAGTGTTGCCCTTCTTAATAGAGATAGGTCCCCAATTTTTCTATAGTGCTCTTATTTGTGAAATAAGAGCACTATAGAAAAATTGGGGACCTATCTCTATTGAAAAGGGCAACACTCTCCATTACTTTTCTAGTCTCGTAGTCCAATTTTAACAGAATGTGGTCCAGTTTTAACGAAATGTGTGTTATACTTGTACGTGTTTAGTAGAGTGCAACCACTAGAGTAGGACTATTTGTTTTAAAAAATTACCTTAAATATGTAGCCCTTTCACCACTATAATGTGACTAGATGTTGAATATGTTAAATTAGGAAAATAAAAAAAAATTGATTTTGACCTCTATAACGTGCATGATTGTTCTATACCAACATGTCATCTATGAAACTATGTATTTTTTGTAATTTTCCTAAAACAATGTCCTTTTTAAAAAGACATTAAATTTTACTAAAGTCCTCAGTGTTCAAGAAGGAGAACAATGATCGATTCAAACAAATCATAGTACTATTAGTAGATTTTGATTGTTCATGCCATGCGGCTTAACTTCTAAACGGTGTTACTACCCTCCCAAAGTGCTATTTTTGTCCAAAAACGTAAACTCGTCATACACGATTTCTAATGTACCATATTCAAGCATTCAACTTCTAGTCATTTGATCTACTATCACTTGTGCAAGGGAAGAAAATGACTCTACGATTATGTGTACATCTGGATTAAGGCCATATTCGTCATTTTGAGACTTTTCGCAGATTTTGAGACGAATGCTAGTTATTCAAAATTTCATTTAAAAAATAGTAATTGAAACCAAAAAATAATAATGCTCAATCATAGTGATTCTATAATGAAATTCTAAAAGTTGGTGTCGTTACCTATTTATAAAAGAATACTAGTAAAGAGATTAAACGGTTTATCTTCGAGTTGAAGATAAAAATGAGACTGCGAAAAGTCTCAATATAACGAATATGACCTTGATTGAAAAAAAATAAGAATTGACTTGGCAATTTCGTGCATTGATTGAGCATAAATTTTGTGATGAATTTTGTGGAATTTCTAAAAATTTGTCAATATCCATGATTCAAAAAATGTTGAGATTTATACGAGAGCTTGTGTGAGAACTATGGATCACATGAGCATCAACTTATGCAGATATGCATTCATACCAACACTTTAGAATCCGATTTGCATTTGATAGAGGTGAACAATTATTATGTATTCACAATTTTGTGCTCACATGAATCTTGAATGTCCAGGTTTGTGGGTCCACATCGAAAGTGACAATATTCAACACATATTTGTAACCTAGAAATTGTATTTGTGGTTTTTTCCCAAATTCTTTTGCCTTCTATACGGTCTATAAGGCCATAACTACCTATACAATCTACCTTGAAAATTTGGTGTTGCACAAAAAGTAGCATGGATGAGCTCAAATCAACCTCAAATGTATACATCAAGCAAACAATGGGTGGTTGGGTCCGTAGTCAATATGGATTACACACTCTTTTAGGGGTTACTCTCGAACACTCTTATCACTTAGAATCAGAGTCCCCACTTTTGGAATGCCTTCTTTTGAACGGCTTCTTTTGACCGCAATGTACAATACTTGAGTAGAACGCACCTTTCATTGTTGAGACACTATCATGTACCTTATTCTTGGATACCAACAGTTTTATGTTATAAAGTAAATAGCAACATGTCTCAATTTGGGGGCTCATGGCTTTGGGCTTCTAGAATACTCAAAGTCATCAGTTTGTAATGAACTAGAGGATATTTCTTTTAATTTTCATGTGACCAACCATTCTCCATACTGTAGTGGATGAATGGGACATATGGATACTTACCCTAAGATAATCAAAATCCACATTTAGGACTTTGGATTGAAAGATAAAATCCCCTTATCAATTTTTGTAATCACCCTTTGAAGACTACACAATTTCTCCCATATTAACCACCTTTCACACTTTAGCGTATTTTCCCAATCTCCTTTTATTGTGGGAAATCACAAATTTCCTTTATAGAAAATGGAGATATTCTTCTTTTGAATTTGAATAGCAATGTGAATTTTTTTATACGTAGTTGAGGATGGATATTTCCTACAAACCTCTTGGAATTAAAATTACATCGACTTTTCATTAGATTGTTGTAATTATGAATGATATAAATTTATGTGAATGTCCTTTGACTGTTTTAACGTGCATTTAAAAATCAAAATCTGTCTAGGAAATATTGATTGAATGGCTTGATTTGGTATTTAGGAGGCATGTAATATTTTTTCCAAATTCATGTGAGACACTAAAAACATTCTACTAGTATACTATTTATACTATATACAATACTAAAAATGTAGTTTTTTTTTAAACTACATGAGATTTGATATTTCATTCCGAAAACTTGACTTGGAAATTTGAAGTGAACAAACATTCTATATAGGTATATAAATTTATTTTGTTTATAAAAATAATTTATCTTTTAATTCATTTTCTAAATTTATTTTTAAATCATCATGCTAGCAATAGTTTTAACATTGTTTTTTATCATAGTTGATATGATATGTGTTTAGAATTGTTGATATTAATTTCCCTTCACAAGTGTGTTGTTTTTTTATGTCCCCTCTAATATTAAACCAATAGTAGAAGTAGTCCAATTTATCTACTTAATTTCTTCACCAAAAAGTTGATATATGGGTTTCAAAAGGAGTTGTCTCACTAAAATACTATCGTTTTACAACTCATTTAATGTATGCTAGAAATTATATATTTTCAATTTACATGAATTTAATGAAAAATTTCTGGCAATGTTGTAAACAAGTCTCCATCCAAAATACTTTTAAGAAATAAATTGAACATTTTTTATATTCCTTGTCATTCCTTTACTCTTCAAATTTGATGTGTTTAAATTCCAAATTTGAGGCAAAAAGGAACAATTCCGAATTCCAATATATACCGAAGTAGTTCATAAACATGAACTTTAGTTTAAAAAAATTTGAGTCATATCTAAGTTTAATTTCAATCCTTAATTTGATGTATTCCTATATTTCTTTATTTTTGAAAACTTTGTAAATCACATATTTTTACACAGTTTAAAAGCATGACTGTGATTCCAGAACATCTTGGTCCTAAAACCGTATTAATAGTAAACTTAAACAAAAATCTAATAAGTATAGGACTCCTGGGGAGTGCACTTTACATCATGTTTGAGAATCACATGCATTCATGACCCTCTCTATAAACCCCTTATATATGAGGGGTTATGTGTCTCAAAAGAATTGTATACACATCTATTCCGTCCTAAACATATGTCTAATGTAATTATACATCAACATTTTCAGCTATAAATATGTTCATTATATGTATATGTCATTCGGCATTGTTCAAATTAATATGCTTCTGTACATTCATGTATACTTGTACGTATTTAGTATAGTGCACCTCCTAAGGTAGGACTATTTGTTTTAATAAAAAAAACCTTAAATACGTAGTCTTTTCACTACTATAATGTTACCACTTACCACTTGTTGAATATGTTAAATTAGGAAAAAAAATCAATTTTTGAATGTAACGGCCTATATAATGTGCACGATCTTTGTGTTACAACATGCCGTCTATAAAACCATGTATTTTGGGGGATTTTTTGGTATTTTTTCATTTCTAATAGGACATTTTTCTAAAGTCTTGAGAGTATGACAAGGAGAGCCTCGATCAATTAATAAAAATCTTAGTACCATTAGTAGACTTCGATTGTCCATACCATGTGACTTAACTTGTAAATGGTGTCACCCTTCCCAAAGTTAGAGCTATTCTTGACAAAAATGTGAACTTTTCTCATACATGATTTCTCAGGGAAGCCACTTAGTGTAAATTTTACTATACATGAGCAAACAGAGGGTATTCAATAGGAGGCTATGAAATCATTGGAATATACTATTATTTATAGTATATTAAGGATATTTTCATGGTATATTCGACGAATATTCTCAAATTGGTTTAAAATCACCCTGTATTGCTTCTAGATAATTATAAATTTTATTTAAAATGAATAAAGGACACCCTATATTTGTTCACTCATGGTTATCTAAATTTTTGACAGTGACTTCTCTGGGCATAATTTCTATTGAACCGTATTTGTGCATTCAACTTCTAGCCGTTTGATATACTATCACTTGTGCAAGGGATAGAAATGACTTTTTGCAATTATGTGTACATACATCTCATAGGCTTTTGGAAAATGAACTTTCACTCAGCAGTTTTGTGCATTGAATGAGCATAAGTTATTTAATGAATTTAGGGGAATTTCGAGAAATTTGTCAGTATCCATGATTCAAAAAATGTTGATATTTTTAGAAGATCTAGTGTGAGAACTATGGGTCACATGAACATCAACTTATGCAAATATGAATTCATACAACACTTCAAAATGGGGTCTGCAATCGATAGAGGCAAACAATTTTGTATTCACATCTTGTCCAATTTTGTGGACATCGAAAGTGAAAGTAATCAACTTACACATATTCTTAACCCAGATATTGAATTTTTGTTTTTCTCCCAAACTGTTTTTGCACTCCATAAGGTCTATGAGGCAATAACTACCTATAAAATCTACTTTGAAAATTTGGTGTTGCAAAAAAAGTAGCATGGATGAGCAAATCAACCTCAAATGAGTATATGATGTATATCATTAGATGGTTGGGTAGTTATAGATTACACTCACAAATTTAAAGGTTCCTCTTGCTCTTATTTCTAAGAGTCGGACCCACTTTTTGAGAGCCTAGGTTTGAACACTTTTTTTGACCACAATGTAGAAAACTTTCAAAAGTACAGTGCACCTTTCATAGTTCACACACTAAAATGTAACTTATTCCTGGATACCAACAATTTTATGTTTAAAAGTAAATAGTGACTTGTCTCAATTTAGTGGCCCACAGGGCTTTGGGCTTTTAGACTACTCAAAGTCACCAATTTATAATGGACTAGAGGATTCTTTTAATCTTCATGTGACCAACCATTTTCCACATTGTGGAGGGTACGTGAGAGGGACACATGGAAACTTACCCTAAAATAATCAAAATCCACATGTAAGAGGTTGTCAAGATTAAAAGGCAAAATCCCCATAACAATTTTTGTAATGAGCCTTTGAAAAATACACATTTTTTCTCATATTGGCCACCTTTCACACTTTTGTATATTTTCCCGAACACCTTTTAATGTGGGAAATCACAAAATTTCCTTCATGGAAAATAGAGATTTTCTTCTTTATAATTTCAGCAGCAACATAAAAATAAATTATGTTGAGTTGCTGTCAAATATTTCCCAACAAACTATTTGGAACTAAAATCACATATATTCTTCATTAGTTTGTTATCATGAATGATATAACTTTATATGAATTTACTTTGACTTTTTAACTTTAGGTGATTTTAAAAACCAAAATCCATCTAGTGAATATTGATTGAATGGTTTGATTTCGTATGTAGGTGCACGTACTTTTTTTTCATCTTCTTTTCTAATTCATATCAGATGCTAAAAACATTGATTTCTACAAGTATACTTATTACACCTTATACCATAAATTACAATAATCATGAGAAGAAAATCGTTAAATTATTTCCAGGAATTTGACTTTTGATAAATTGTTTTTAAATGACTTGATTTACATCCGGACCATGTCACTTTCTAATGTTGTGCTTCTTACCACATGCATTGTCATCACTAGATTTTTTTGTTTTTGCTACTAAGATTATACTATCATGGTACAAAATTAAAAAAACAAGTGATTTTTTCCTTTTGTACAAAATAACCCAAATTGAAATCAAACCTTATTTTCCAGCCTTTTGTTTCAAATTGGAGAGGCTTGTTTCAAAATTGAAGCTTTCAAGTCAATTCTAAAAATATGGAATCTTTTCAATTACTTGTATTTTTTCTATATCATATGTAAAAATAGTTTAAACTACTATACACAAAGCTTTATATTTTACTTTTATATCCTATGCATTGGAAGTACTTTATACTACTTTATTTTGACTTTTGTTTGCTCATAGATCACCGTCTGTGTAATTAAGTATACATATGCGTGCAAAAGGTCTGTAAATGGGAGCTATCATATAATTGGAATATTTGAAGTATATTCAAGAACATTCTAAGTATCCCGGGGGTGCACTTTACATTATGTTTGAGAGTCACGTGCGTTCATGACGCTCTCTAAAAACCCCTTGTATACGAGAGGTTATATGTCTAAATACCTTTGTATACAGATATATTATGTTTTAAATATATGTTTAATGTAAGTATAGATGAATATTTTCAATTCTAAATGTGTTTATTGTATGTATATCTCGGGGGGTGCACTCTACATTATGTTTGAGAATCACATGCGTTTGTGACCCCCTTTAAAAACCCCCCATGTACACGAGGAGTTATATGTTTAATAACCTTTGTATACATATATATTCCGTCATAAATATATGTTTAATGTAAGTATACGTCAATATTTTCACCTCTAAACATGTTTATTGTATGTATACGTAATACTGCAATGCTCGAATTAATACCTCTTTTGTGCACTCACGTATACTTGTACGTGTTTAGTAGAGTGCACTCCCCGGGATGTATTTGTAATACGGCAGTGTTCACATTACTACCCCTTCTGTGCACTCACGTATACTCGTACATGTTTAGTACAATGCAACCCCCGGGTTACGGACTACTAGATGTTGATATCTTTTCAATGAAATCTACTAAAGATTAAAAGAATTATTTTGGAAAAATTCATATGTGGCACCTAAGTTGTGATTTCAATAACATACTAGATAAGTTCTCAAACATTTCACACAAAACTAGGGCAAAGAATATACCATTTGAAGATGAAATTAAGGAATTTTGGGTGTCTTATGAAAATACATCAGTACACATTGAAATTGAATATACTATATAATATGAAGACTACACCCTCCCAAATTTCATGAAAGTCATTTGGGATAAAAATCAAAACTCTCGAGTGTAAAAATAAGCAAATACACAACTACCTTGGATTAAAATTCAAATAGAAAGGAATATTGAAACAATCAAGCGATGAGAACAAAACTATATTGTGTATTGAACAAATCTACAATTAATTTGACGAGTTTTCATTCTGGTAGAGGTATTGTAGCAAACATTTTACTCTCTATAAAACTCTTTATTAAGATAAGTTACATAAAGAAAGCTTGAAAATGAACTTCATATATGTTAAATTTTTCTAAATTATCTTCAATATACAAATCTTGATATTTTTAGTAACATCAAAATCAAAAATGGAATGGCTTATTTAGAGTTGTTCTCTGGGCCTTTTCAAGCTAACACGAACCAGCTAACTTGTCATCAATGCTTTTTGAGTGCATTTCTGGAGCATTTTCAATGTGATGTTTGGTTTAAATTGTTATTAGAAGCGAAAGTAATATGTCAATGTTTGCAACATGTATATAGAACACATAGTAAGTACAAGATGACTCCCTAAGGACTTTTCTAAATGATAAATAACACTTTTTTGGTAAAACTTTTGGAACAATCGAATGAGAATGATGATTAATACGTGAATGAAAATTGAAATCAAGACATTTAAAAATTGTTCTTTGAATGAAAATCATGATTTTTTTGGTCTTCAACGCCTCTCCAAAAGACTCTCCAAAGCACTCCAAACGAGGCACCCTTAGCTCATATTAGCTTGAACGGACCCCTCTATAGAAAAAGATCCATCCAAACAAATTTCGAATTTTGTTAATATTCTCAAACTTAATTTTTTTGCTCCCCAATTTGAATTTTCAAATAAATAACTTAGTCTATGGCTCACGCTCTGACATCTCCAACAATGTAATTCTTGGAAATTTGGCCTCTCAATAGACTTTGGATTTTATACACCTCTACAAATGAATTGTATCTAAACATCAAAGATTAAGTTTGTAACCAACCATGGTCAATTCAAGGTACCTAAATTAGATTGGACAAGGATTATTTAGATTAAGTATGATGTATTTGAGTAAAGTTACAATCAATCATCAATCAATTCAAGTTGCGCACCTAAATCCTTGCCTGAATGTGATTGGTTGACTACTAGATTCTATATGATCTATGACTGTCCAAGTTTCAACCGATCATATATCAATTCAAGTTGCGCAACTTGAATTTGGCTGGATTTGACTGGATTCTATATGATCTATATGGGTATCCAGGTTACAATCAATCATCAGTCGAATCAAACTACATCGCTTGAATCTAGATGGATGACGACCAGATTCCAAAAGATTGATCTATGTGGGTATCTAGGTTACAACCGGTCATCAATCAATTCAAGTTTCACGTCTGAATCTAGCTGGATGACGACTAGATTCTATATGATCTTTGTGGATGACAACTAGATTCAACATGATCTATTTGGATGATGACTACATTCTATATGATCTATGTACCTAGCTGGTATCAAATTTTCAACCGATCATTCATCAATCAATTCAAGTCGCGCCGCCTAAATCTGGTTGGATGACAACCAAATCTATCAATATATGATCTATGTGGGTATTTAGGTTACAACCATCGTTATCAAATATTTAAATTTGCTCCCAAAATACCTCAAGACAAAGAGACTATTACAATATATAATAATACATTTATTCAAGTTTTTAATACAAATACATTATTATATATAGAATATTGGCTTCTAAGTACAAATAGTCTTTCTCTTTTGACCATATGTATGTGCAACAAATCAACAATTGTTCAAAAATAAATAAATATATATATATATATATATATATATATGATCCAGGGTTGTTTTGTTCGACCACTCAACATCTTAGCTCAACATGTTCTTGAACACGTCGTTCAAGATAGACAACCAACCCTCCCCCCTTGTCTAGAATATACTATATTCTTAGAATATAACATGAATATTTTAGAATATTTTTGGATAATCCTGAATATTCTAGAATATTGCATTGAAGATGTTTAACATACAAGAGACCCGACGAACAGTTCGACAACATCGAACAAATCAACTCAACAGACATTGTCAAAAATATGTCGCGTCAGACAACCCTGATACGAGCATGTAGAAAAGGGATGTATGCAACTGGGTACCGTGTATATGAGAACCATATATTTTACATTTCTACCAACAATTGTCCTTAGAAAACTTACCTTTTAATTAGTTACAGATTATCCAGTTGAAATTCAAAACTGCCTACACTAATCAAGTTCAAAAAAAATTTAGAAAAAAAATTGATCATTTGATGGGGAAAATAATCAAAGAATGCTTCCTATATTATTTAAGGCCTAGCCCAAAGAATGCTCCACAAAACTAGTTGGCTCAAAAAAATGTAGGATCATAGCTAGTCAACCCTTAAATTCCCTTTTCTAATTTAGAAAGAATGGAGCATTTTTCAGTTTTAATCTCAAAATATAGGAGTAATTTATAGTCTTATAAATTCAGATCCATGCAAACAAAATTCGAGTTTTGATTTTTTTAAGCTTAGCTCTTTTCAAGGCTCTTTTACTCTCCAATTTGTAGTTTCAAATAAATGAATTCTTTCACTCATATCATGACGATGTCCTCAACAATAGAATTTTGTTGAAATTTGACCACTCAATTTCTAGTAGGATTCAATGATTTTTTTATTTTTATTTTTCTTGAAACGAACGGATGCCTTTGTTTCCATTGCACAACAACAGATTCATTTGCAAACATCACAACGTGAACAAAGAGAGCACATTTCCAATGTTCCCCCGGGTGATTCTTTTGGATTTTTCTTCCTACAATATTTAGACTAGACCCAAAGCTCCTAATCATTTCCAACTAAGAGCGATGCCTCCACTATAACATGAGGCCTAGGAGCAATCTCCATCATGCTCGGGGTTCCTATCAAACAAAGAAGTATTAGCCCTCACGACGTGCATCCAACCGGAATTGAACTGTCGCCCTCTTTGGTGCTAATAAACACTCATAAGAGGAGCCCACCTTGTAGCTATTAGCTAGATAGTTTAAATTCATTCCGAACCAGATTCAATGGTTTTTTGACTACCCAATCGAGGGCTCTTGTAAATACCTTAGCTGGAAAAATAACATTTTTTGAATTTTGATGTCATTTATTTTATTCTATTTTTTGAAATTTTTTTTGCGACTAGGAATCCATTTGTGATTGTACTTGCAACTAAAAATTTATGTCAAGGTTTAGTATTTTTTTGGCACCATTTTATTATGTAATTCTCTGATACATTGTTTTTTAAGTGGAGGTTAAGGTATTCTTTTGATACGTTGTTTTTTAAGTGGAGGTTAAGGTATTCTTTTTTGTAAAGACGCTTTGGTACTAGCTCCGGGCTATGTTAGTTATAATTTGGAAAATTCACATTACAAGAGAATCACAACCAACACATAGCAATAGAACAAAGGCAACAAAATTTGCAATACTCTGTGTTTAGAATCACATTTCATACATTTGGAATACCTCCACAAGTTCTTAGCAGTTCATATACGAGAGGGCAAGCTTTGCTCAACTTGATTTTTCATCCTATGGTTTCTTTGTTGCAATAAAACTACTTTCATCTACGAGTTCTCATCTATAAAATCCCAGACACACATTCTAAATCCTATGTTACATCTACAAATTTTCTAATACTAGATCTTGGCTGAAATCTTTGTAGGACGGCAAAATATATAGTTATAGCTTCAAATTTCAAAAATTTTGGGCATTTGGAAAATCCTAGTGTTTATATAAAAGGTGCTTTTACATAAGGGGTTTAGGAATTATATAAGACAATGTCAAAAAATTTGATATAAATTATTTCAAAGTTTCTAATAACACACCTTTCTTTTGACGAATCTAACACCCTAGCGTGAAAACGCCCTCTTATCATGTGTACCCTATATTATTTATACGTTGTCTTTGGACAATAACATGCCTAGGGGTTTGGTATAAACATGATTCTTGTAATTATTAATTTCAAAGAATAAATAATACCCTATGTTTTTACTCACATGGTTTTTTAATTAAACACAAGTGTCTTCAAAAGACCAATTGTTTGCGACTGGAGAACAAGTCGGAGGTGTACAAACAAAAAATCACCTTTTATACTAGTGAATGGAGTTTGGATTTGTACACGTTTGCAAAATGTATTGTACTCAAATATAAAAATTTAAGTACTAGACTTGTGACAACCAACCATAAATTAAGCTTTAACCTCTAGCCGTCCGGACGTCCATATTTTGGATGTTTTTGGGGGTACATTCACCGTCAAAGAGCTGTAACTTTTGCAAAAAAGTGTCCAGTTTTAGTGAAATTTTGGGAATACAAACCGCATGATGTACGGAATGTGTGGTAAAAATTTCAGATCAATCCAAGATGTATTGAAGTTTTGGTGATCATTTGAAAGTAGGTATCATTTTTTTGGACAGATTTGGTGCATTTTCATGGCTGCAACTTTGGGGGCTTGTATCTCCTTCATCCTATGTCCGATTTTAATATAAAATAAAATAAAATTGGTTTGGATTCCCCTTGAAGTCTATTTATCATGGTAAAATTTTCATGTCAATCCATATTGTTGTGAATGTTTGAGAGTCATTTTAGTGCATGGGTCTAGTTTGGACACTTTTTGGTTTTTGGGACAAATCGGTCACTTTTCGGGCTACTTTTTGACATTGCAAGGCCATTTTATGGCACAGTAATTTATTCATGAGTTTTTTTTGGTACCAAAGTGTTTATATGATGATTTTGAACTACTTTATAGTTGAAAGTTTTTTCATTTGAGTAATTTTGAAAACGAATTTCACCTCCAACTGTGTTGCTAGGAAAATTTCAACATCCCTTTTTATCACTAAAACACTATGATCTTGCAATATATTTGGCCAAATGACCCCAAAATTGATTCATGTGATCTACAACATGTATATTACAAGATTGTACGGTTGAAATTTCTGAACCTCACTTACCTTTAGACCTATAACACATCAAAAGCAATGATGATTTTAAGCCCAAAAAAGCTAGGGACGCTTAGGGGTTAAGCACAATAAAATTACCTAAAAAATTAGTTTAAGAGTTAAACCCCTTAATTTATTTGTTGTATTTAAGTGTCACTCTTTTTGAACTCTTGAATTTGACGATTCGAAACTTTTCCTACTATAATTCCATGGATAGTCTAAAATATCCATGGAATTATCCTCAACAAGTAACAAACGAATGCACTATGTAACGTACATGCGATGGACTTGCTTCCATTGATTACGTCTGTCGTCTGTGACAGCTTTGAAATCGACCCCTGGCCCCACAAATTCTAGTAGCATCATTGAATTTGCTACATAGTTATGCTGACACATATTTTCAACATTGGCACTTCTTAAAACTCGAGCCTTGAAACCTGAGTCTGTACATCATTCTATGATATGGCAATATTCGTATAGTTCACTTGGGACTTTTCCATCATATTGGGACTTTTTGAAATCTACAACTAGCATAGATCCATTGGGCAATTTCCCACTGGATCTATGCCAGTTATAGATTTCACTTAAATAATGCAAATAATCAGTTTAACTTAAATAATGCAATATGGTATCACAATTCTGGAGCTCAAAATCCTGTCACTACAAATGTCCGAAATTGACCACTAGTGGAACATGAAGCTGTTCTGACCTCAACAAGAAGAAACGTCATATATATACATCGGCAGATACCGATTGTAAAAAATATGTGCTCCAGACTCAGAATTATCTTCAGCTATAATTATGTATATTCACTCCGTTAAAGCTACTATCTCCGTTTAAATAAGCACTGTTGCATTGTATGCATGGCCACTGCAAAACTGAGACAGCGATCGGAGCCGTGCAGCCCGGGTGACTCAACTGATAAGAGATTCAAATATCTACTTCTGCTCTATTTTGCCATGAATGTGGAGAAAGTAGAGCCCACATGAAGAGACTGGCTCGCAAAAGCAAGCATTGAGCAGGCCTCCAGTTGATTCGATTCAGACGTCACAGCATCCATTCTGGTAGAACCTCACATCACGCGCACCTTTGCGTGTGAATGATGCCCCACCTGGAAATCAAAGTTAGAGCTCATCGATTGCCCCTGCGAGTCGGGTACAAATATTCGCCTACGGTGCATGGAGATAATTATATCTTTAGACTCGGTCCTGAAAGAGGTCGATGTCGAGGAATCGTGAGGAAGACGATCTCCTCAACAACAAGTGGATCCTCCTGCTGGTGGTTGGGACGCACGAGAAAACACAGACAATCAATGATCGACGCTTCCGATCACTTAAGCCACACATGCCTAGTCACAGTTTGCCACTGCTGTGTGCCCAGCTTCTCCATGGCAGCCACGTATAAATCCACGCTTCGCTGCATTCACAATCACACTAGATGCCTTCGTGTTTCCGCTCTGCATTCATCTTGCTACAATCTGCAGCTCGATTGCAGCTTTCAGTGGGCACGGTGAGCACTCTGCGCCTCGACCTGCGACCTTCACTCTTCAGTTTGCCTGCTGCTGGCTCTCCGGCTGCTACCCCCGCCTCTCATTCGTTGTTTCCACTGTTCATCAATTGCCAATCTCCCAGCATGCCGGCGGTATGCTGCATGGTTTCATGATGCTCGTAAGCAGCCTCCTCGTGATGGGCGCTGTCACTGAGGTAAGAAGTCGATCGCTGGTACTCTTACCCATTCGGTTGGTCCAGGATCAAATTGATTTACTTCGATCAATCGATCTGGCACGCAGTCGCTCTGCTTTAGTTCGGAAGGTGGTCTTGATGGTAGATGGTGGACTTATTTGATTAGTCATGTTATCGAAGGCAACTGAACTAAACATCCATCGTGTCAGTCATGATGTAGCATGCACTATTTGAATAATCTTATTGCAACAATCATGCTAAACACTATAAATCCTGATAGCACGAATCCAATTCGAGTACGTACGTGTTTTGAACACTGAATCATTCATGTTCTGGCACTCTGGCATGTGACTGCAAGGCGCCCGATCACCACAGATCATGGCGTTTCCGATGCTGCCAAAATCCAAGCGCTTTGCGCAACCGGGCGCCTCGACTGCGCTGACCTTGCCCTCCACACGGCTCAGACCAACGTCGATGGCGTCCATCGTGACATGTCCATCCACACCATCAACGACCTGCAGCGGGACTTCTTTCTGGAGTCCGCGCTGGTCACGGGCGGAATCATGCATCTCAACAACTACCTCCGAGATGACGCCCCGAAGAGGCCATTCTTGACCTCGCGCGCTGCCACACGGATGCCTGCACTCACCTCGTCCCGCGCCCTGGATCTCATCCAGCACTTCGAAGTCGCACCCAACAGCGAAATGGCCACCGCCGTCGCCACCGCCGCGTACCTGTGCGGCTACGGAGCGCTGCCGGGAGAGGAGATGAGCTGCGCCGCTTCCGCCGACGCCATGGCCGCCTTCGTGTCCGGTGAGTTGGGAAGCCACGTGAAGGTGCTGTCCACCAGCAACACTCCGTCCTCAGGCCCTGCCGGGAAGGCGCCCGTGACCATCGTGGACGTCACCAAAGGGACGGTCGCCGAGGGCGAGAAAATCGTGGTGTGCCATGTGGTGAACTTCCCGTCCGCCTTGTATTACTGCCACCGCGTGACGGGCACCAAAGTGATCCGCACCACTCTCGACGCCGGCAACGACTCCGAGCTCATCAAGGCCGTCGGGGTGTGTCATCTGGACACATCGCTCTGGCTCAGCAGCCACCCAGCCTTCAACGCCCTCAACATTCCACACGGTGATGAGGCGTGTCACATGCTCATCGACAGCGACCTCGTCTTCGTGCCCACCATGAATGAGACGAAGCCGGAGTGAGGCCAGCGGGTGCCTCCATGGGAAGGGCTTGTCGATCGTCCCTTCAACCCAGCCATGTGTGCTCGTGCAATCTTGCATGCATGGGGCGATGATGAGGAGGACAACATCCATATATGTTTAGTAACTACTAATATGTTGTGTGGGGAATGGAAACTGTGCATGCATGGCATGTCTTGCGGTTTTCATCCAAAAAAATTGCATCTTGTAGTGTGTTTGATTCAGCTGGACCATCACCGACAGCTGTACTGATGTAGTCAGCGGAGGGCCGGGTTGGATATTGAGGCCCTCTAGCTTCAGAGCTTCAGGTGTAGGTGTAGGTGAGGTTTGTTGAATGGATAGTATTATGATCCGTCCGTAGTTGTGTTGAATAAGTTTGGGCTTATGACAATTGAGAGGTTAGTCCAGGTGGAAGCTTTGTCAGTTGGATTAGCTGGTCGACGCTGAGTAAGCCCACAGTTGTATTTGTGTATGAATGTGAGTCATCTGGGATGTCAATGACCTTTTGGATGTGTTAATAAATTCGTCTAAGTGTGTTGTGTAATTATTCACACTAGCAAAAGAATTTTCGAAGTCATGTATGTATCAATGATATTTGACAAGAGGTCATTATATGTGCTTACCAGCTCCTCGTGTTCTTTTAGAGGTACTCAGGTAGAGTTGTTCTATTGTGGTGTTCACGCTGTTCTGTTGTTGAACTGAACTTTGAGGTGTTCTTTGTTGAGGTTGGCTCGTTGCATGAGTCATACAGTCAAGATCTTGGGTTACTTCAAACATTGCACGAAAAAATTCAGGCTCCAGCTGTATCATTCAAATTATACATGTCAAGAATTTAGAAATGCTTTTAGCTTCCGGAAGTATCGCTTAGGGTCTTCAAGCTTGTAGTCGAGATTCTGATCATTGTTGATTTCTAAACTTCAATTCAGCACGATATTCCAATGCTCAGAATCCGGGAGGTGATTCTTTATCTCTCCCTGTGACCATTCACAGGTGCTTGAATGTGCACTAATCCCTACTTTGCCGGAGTGACTTAAATTTCGCCAAATTGCTACATATAATTCCTTTTAGCTCATTGGTCACCACTTTCTAATGTCTTATTGTTCGTGTATTATGAGATCCTATTTTCCCAAAGATCCTATTTTCTTGGTAAGGTAGAAGCACCAGAAACTGTTAGGTACCAATTGTGGTCACCTATAAAAGCACATGTTTCAACTTCAGGAGTTCCCAATCTAGTTATCACAAGCATTAATTATGAATACCAAGTTAGCAATCTGATTGGACTAGAAAATGAAAGACAGTTATTGGTACACCTACTAACATCAATAGTGATCTATGCATATTAAGTTTGAAAATTTATAACAAAATCATACATTGTGAAAAAATTAATTAAAAATTGAGATTAGTTATTAAACCCAAAGTTTTATGTGCTGCAATTTTATATCATTGAAAATCAACTCTCCATGTAGGTTGAAATGCTTAAACTGACGGCAACTGTACCCTTTACCTTAGAACATGTATCTCCCACTCGACTAGCTTGAGCAAAAACATCATTGTAGTTCAAAAGCTTGGATCAACTCTTGGAAATTGACTTTTGACTTTTTGTGTGTGCCAAAAAAATTAATGAAATTTCAATACAAATTTGGGAGTAGGGTACATTCACAGTAACAAAGCCACAAAAACTGTAACTAGTGATTATTTGTATGTATCATTAAGCAATAATTTTATCATTAGAATTAATAATGCAATATAAATTAGTAACTACATATATTATATGATTGTCATTCTACCATTTCTACCATATACTAAATTTTGACTATGTTTAAAAAATTATTGGTACTGCAAAATCACTAAAATATGGCTGTGAACAGTTGTTAATAAGGACTAAAATGTGCTTATTAAGCTCTCAAACTCTCCCTTATTTTTTTTAATATCTACATAAATTGAGAATATAATTTCCTAAGCACTCATCAAGAGTCGTTAGATTTGGGCGCCCTTGGGTCGTTTGATTGTGAATGCACCTAGTATAAGTCTTGCACAAATCTAAGTTTTTGAATGTGTTTTCTATAAATTATTTTATCGTGGCCAAAAAAGCAAAAACTGGCAACAATTTCAATTTGATTTTAAGAAATTTTAGGAGATTCAATATAGGGGTCATCAATCATTGGCATTGAAATGCATTAGAAGTTGGGCTTCCTTGTTATTATAATGAGTTGTAAAAATAAATTAAAAATTTCTTGAAACTAAATGATTTTTTTTATTACTTAATCTACAAATAACTTTTTCATTAAGTAATTTTACAAAGACCGTGATAGTGGTAATTTGATTTGAAGATCATAGCTTAAATTGTTTAGGGTGTAAAGAATAAGATTGTTGTTTGAATTTTTTAACATTGCTCGTTATTGCTACTTGCGTTTTTGGATCTATGTATAATTTTTTTTGCTAACATAGTTGTGACACATCTAATAGCTTTATCCACAATCAATATAAAAATTGGGTATGGGGCAAATGCATGGTACAATCCACCAATTCTTATACAAAGATTTCATTAAGATGTAGTGCATCTTAGTGCATTTTATTAAAACCACTAGTTTTTAAACCACCAGTTTATAGTGAAATACCATTTTTTTCATGAAATTTGAATGAAATTGGGTGCACATGCACTCAGACATGCAATGTTTTAAGGAATCTAATCATGTACATTTACAAGAATACAACCACTATTTTATAAAAATCTTGGTGTTGATAACACAATATTAACATTCCTAAACCGCCTAAAATTAATTTTATACTAAGATTAATTCTTTGTATTTGTCTATGGTTTTTTGAAAATTCACTTCTAGTGCACCGAACAAAAATAATTAGATGCTCTTACCATGCAAATACCTTTTCAAATATTGTACATTTATTCAACATATCTTTATTTTTCCAACTTTAAATCTTTATTTTGATAGCACATTGTTAGAACAACATGCCACGCTTTTAAGAATCTTCATCAAATTTCATACTTCATTTCACAAACTTGCTTGATATTTGGCATTCATGACCTTACATCCAATAACTTTACATACAAACTATTTTATGTGATAGTTGATACAATAGACAAAACCATACTAATTTTGATAAATTTTGTTCATGGTTTCATTAGAAGAGAAATGAGCCCTCCAAGAGGCTTTTTCGATGTTCGGGCCAAAATCTAATTCTTTATTGGAATTATTTTTTAAATGAAAATACTTTTAAAAATAAAATGTTAATAAAATAAAATAAAAAATATTATTTAAATTTTTTAGAAAATGTTTAAAAAATGTTCAAAGATTATTTGAACAATTTTTAATATTAAAAATATATTAAAAAATATATTAAAAAAATTTTAAAAAATTTTAAAAAAACTTTTAATGTTTAATATCCAATCTGGAATGTCGAACTCATGCCACATCAGATTTCATTTTTTTAATATTTTTATATTAATTAAATATTTTTAAAAAAAATTCAAAAAGTTAAAATAAAAATAAAAACTCAAGGCCTCTTAGAGGGCTCAAATTTCTTGTAATGGCTAATTTATGTGAAAGTTGATATAACATCTAGATTGTTGACATTTCAAATGGTGTTAGTACTATAATAATTCAATTGTTGACTATAGAAAGAAGTCCTTGTATGCCATGAAATGAAGGGATTTTCTGGTGTGGCCTCAAGCTTGGAAAATACCACAATTGGGTTTCAAATTCAAGTATGATGTTGTTGAATATATTGTTGTTATCTGGTTATATGACATTAATTGAAGATGCATTTAGGAGCCATGTTTGATGCTGTGTATTGGTGAAAGCGATAGGAGCCATGTTGTATCATGGATTATGACACTAAAGAAAATTTTCAAAGTTGCCTTGCAACTATTACATCAATGAAGTTTTGCTAGGTGTTGTCAAGATCTGATTAATGATTGTATAGTTTGATGTAGTACTGAATGGTATTAAAAGGAATACTGAACCATGTTGTACTGGATTTTGATACTAAACTGATAAAAGAAAATTTTCAATGTTGACTTGTGATTGTTACATCACTAAGGTATTTCTAGGTGTTGTCAAGATCTCTTCATTGATTGCATAGTTTGATGTGGTGTACTCCCTCTGTCCCAGATTACGCTTCATGATTCCTTTCTTAATTTGTCCCGTAATAAGTTTTATGTTTGCTCAAACTACTACTCCTACTAGTTCAACATCAGGAACTTCAAGGCATGTGAACATGGTGCCATGATGGTGCATTGAAATGCAATTAAGATAATTTGGTGCCAACCTCCATACCAACCTAGTATGGATAAAATGACACTAAAATGACCTATATGCAGCTTTTGGTGTCAAAATGGCACCAAAATAGTTTGGCCCAACTTTTCTGATGACTGTCGATATCATCGTGCTCAAGGTCCACACCATTGATGGAGTTAAGTCTTTTATTTTCAAGGTACAAAAAGCTTATTATGGGATATAGGAGTATTAGTCAAGACAATTGTTTCTATATTTTTTTAATGAAAATGGGATTGTCTATTGTCTCTTCAATAGTAGTTTACAACCTTTCACTTTAAATGATTACTCCCTCATTTCCACAAAAAGTCCATGATATTGACTTAGACCATGATTTCCAATTGTACTCATTCACCACCGGCAATTAAACTCTGCGCGTACTTGACAAATGCTTTCAGGCATTGTAAACAATGTTGGCAGCTTAACCCCTTATCACTTGAGGGGGGTCCCCCACCCAAAAGGCCAAAACTGCTTCCTTTTGGACATTTTCGTTGATGATCTTTGAATGCTTTTCAAAACCTTTTTTCCACATTCCAACCATTGGATCTTGTACTTCTAAACCTTATAAACCATTCCTTGAAATTTCAAAACATTTGACTGTAAAAATGTCAAGGTCATAGCAAATGAAGTTGAGATTTTGAAATTTCAAGCCCTGAAAAATTTGGGCATCCTTACTTTGATGGACTCTCAAGCCCAAAAAAGAAAGTTGAAATGATGTGCCATTTTTTACCATCCTCAAGATGAGGTAGTTAACACGATACATGACTCAATTTTACAAGATGTGCAATTCATTAACATTTTTTCAGAGACCTTGTAATAGGTAGAGGTATAAAGAGAAGGAAGAGATTCTAGCTAAATTAGATTATCCCTTGAACTCTCCTCCAATTGGATGAGCCTACAACTCATGGCATGCAACCCATGTGGGTTGGAGTCAACTTCTTTTGAGGTACCCAATGAATCTCATTGGCTTAGATTCTTGGGCAAGCCTACCCAAAGTATTGAAGCTGCCTTTCAACATTGAGGTGTTTCACTTTGAAAAATCCCCCTAAGTGGATTTTTGATTGGATGGACATAATTCCAATTGCATTGGAAAAAAGACTCATTAACCTATGACATCGTATTTTTTATCTTGCAAAAAGATTTATTTTTTTGGCCTAGGCAGCAATCAAAAAATGGTCTCTTGGGAGCTTAGGGGTTAATCCATGAATTTTGATCATACTATTCATGGATTTTGATCATGTTGTTAATGGATTATTGTCATGGATTTTGATCAAGTACACAGTTTTTAACAGTCAAAATATTCCCTCTATACTCACTTAATCCATGGATTTGTATCACAGTCAACACATTCGCTCTATAATCACGGAATAAGCTTTATCCATGGATTTCAGTGAAAACAAGGTCTTTTGTAGGATAGAAGGAGTATACAGGAAATTAATACAAGATATTAAAAAAATTATCTAAAGAAAGATTGGCTCTTGTAGTATCCAAAATGATCTATATAGTAAGTTAGCTCCATAGTGAATTTTCAATGAAGGAGAACTCCTATTGTTGTTTGATTTAGGGTGAATGTTCCTATGATTTTATATTACATGCACTTATAATAATAACACTTTAAAGGTAAAAGTAGAAGTTGACTTGATTGTTGAGATTATAGTGATCTTTGTTGAAAAAAAATATTTTTCATATGAAATAGGGGCTCTATAATAGTTGTAAGCAATAATAGGGAGAACACTCCCTATATTATGTTAAAGTTCTTAACTCCTAAAGGTCAAAATGCCGCTCAAACAAGCTTGATGGACAAAGAGACTGTTTCTCACTATTTCAAGTTGTTGTTTTCATTCATTTTAATTTTTCTTAATTAGTCCACTAATTTGTCAACATTTTGGATTTACAAAATTCTTTTGCACAAGTTATTTGTAAATTGTGGAATGAAAGTATTTTGTCACCTTTCTCCTTAAAATATGTAAGTTCTAAAAGAGAATTTTTACAATGTAAGTGAAAATTAAATTTGAAAAACCACCATATATAGTATTTTGAATTTAAAGTCTGTTACAGAAAAACAAGTCAAAATTCAATTCATAGTAAAAATTAAAAAGAAAGTTTAATATTTTTATGGTATAATTTATTGGTCATGGAATTTGCACATTTAACCATATGGATGTAATATGTGATTCTCAATTTACAAAAAAAAATTCAAACCTTGTCACTAAATTTCTCTTTCTCAAGGATTATTCCATAAGGCATCTTTACAAAGCATCAAATTGTAAGGTACCCTCTAACCTTTAGGGGTTAAAGTGATGGAAATAGCATCCACTACCTCACAACGATTATAAAGACCACTACTACAAAATGATGAATGATATATGGAGTGCGCACTTGGGCATTTGTATAGTATGATCCACTAACTCCTCTTGGTGCACTAACTATATCTAAGTGCACATTTGTGCACTTCGAGCATTTTTTCTAAAAAGCTAACTTTCAAACCAATTTAAAAATTATATAGCAATGATTCAATAAAAAATGAGTGAACAAACTTCTAGATTTATGTAGATATTAACCAAAAAATAAAATTTTAGAATGTTAAAATGATTTTATGTTGAAGATTTAGAGTATCAAAACTCCCATTTTAATAAGAGTTTTACCAATTTATGATAAAACTTTGAATGTAAATGTAGTTCATGTAAGATTCTATATTTAAAATTCTAAAAATAATCCAACATGCAAAACTTTATTCAATCTTAAGTACATTCAACAAAGAAATCCATCAAAAAAAATTCTAAAATAGAGAAAAAATTAATCCCTCCAAAAATAACACATTTTAAAATTTGAAACCTTAATTCAAAAAAAACTGAAAAAAATCGGAAGACATTTTTCTTCACATATTTGAGCACCGGAAAATTTTATAGTTCAAAATTCCATCTACAACCCTCTTTTCTCTGTCTCTTCTAGGTTGTTTTTACGGTAGGGTATGGTCTTGACCTTGAAATTCAATGACCACACCTGTACCATAAATGTGGTAAAAAGCCAGTTCTGAAAAATCTTTAATTAGACACGGATCCCCAATTAGATCTTACTTCTTATATAGTTAACCCTTAAAGGTCCAGAGAGCCCTTTCCGACTAGTATTATATATCAATATTCCATTGTATTTGACATGGTACCACACCTCCTATGGGTTTAAGATAAAAGTGAAGTTAAAATTCACGTCGACGTGATTTTAATGAGCTAATGGGGTCTCAATTTGGAACTTTCTATTTACAAAAAAAGTCAAATATACTCTAACATATCTACTATCCCCATCAGCCCTTTAAAGGTTAAGGCATTTTTTTAAAAGAAAAATTCAAACCAAGTTCATCCTTGAAGCTTTATAATCAATTACAATATCATAGTAAAAAAATCGTATGCAAGTAAAAGTGAGTATTTTTTACATTTTAATGAAAGAAGGCCAATTTTAGAAATTCAATAACATGTATATATTAAGATACAACTAAATGAGGGATTTCAAGTTTTAAATTTGATATGTCACATTAATTTACCACTCAAAACGTCATTCACGTATCTTAGCCTATTTTATTTTTTTCAAGAATACTATTGTGGCCTTGTGCCGTTAGTCCAAATGTTTCCCTTGATCCCCACATTCTTTGTGTTCCTTGTGTTCTCGTGTTCCCGTGTTCTCCATCCTTTTTCTTTTTAGAATAATTTATCCATAATTTAATTCATTTTATGGAGACAAAATTTGATTGAAAATCCATAACTTTCACATTGTAGGTCCAAAAGCGACGAACAACTTTAGCGCACCCCTACTTGTCGAGAGCTTTTCGAAAATGCCAATAATGACATAAAAAAACCCCAAAATTCCATTTTTCATAATTTGATTTACTTTACAAAAAGGGAATTCAATTAAAAATCCATAACTTTCACACTGTAGGTCCAAATGCAATGAAACAAACTCCATGTACCCCTCCTCGTCGAAAGCTTAACATTGGTGCCAAGAACTCAACTGGGGGGGGGGGGGGGGGGGGGGGCAATGGTCAGAGAGATATCAATGTAACAAACAAACAAAAAGAAACAAACAACCTTTTCAATGTACAAATAAAATAATATTTGTAGAAACATGACTCCAAAAACATCATGGCTTACATATGCAGATATGAGAAGAAAAATTTGTGAAAATAGCGTTTTCATCAATGAAAAATCACCACATATTTGAAAAATCCCACATTGTATTTCACACAAAATCCTTCAATTCAACCCATTTATTCTAAAATTAGAGGCTAAAAAGAAAAGACAAATGTACCTAACCTAAAATTACATAACTCTAAATTTCACGTTCCTTTAGTATATACCTTTTTTCTACAAAAATCCAAAGTCTACAAAATATCAAAACCTGACACTTGTGACAACATTTTCCATCATAGCATGCACTAGTTTATCCTTTGTTTCATCCTCCGTTAAAATATAATGCCAAATTTTTAATTTTCTATCAAAAAATTGTTCAATTTCATTGGTACAGTTCATCCTTCCACATTAGATTTCATAGAAAGATTTTTTTGCCTATGGAATGGATTTTTCAAATTCTCAAAATCCTAAAAAGAGTGCACAGTGACAAGAATTCTAGTGGACTGTACCATATAAACACACTCTGGTAACCCAAAAATTATTGTACAAAAACATCATCATGCCAATTTGACATTTGTAGCAAATCTAAAAATGGTTGGATATCTATTGTTCTTTCAATAGTGATCTACTTTGAATGATTACATAAGATAATCATACAAAGTGATGAAAATTTGATCACAAGATAATCATAAAAAATAATCTCTTTATTAGAGTTATCCAAAAACAAAAGAGGAGTTCAAGTGGACTTCAAGTAGAGTTTGCATCTAATATTAACAATTTCTAACAAACATTGGTCATGAATAGTTCCACAGTCGGCTCTGTTAACCCCTAAAGGACCAAGTGTCCTAACTAGAACATTTAGAGAATCGGGTAGGTTCCGGTGAACACATTTTTAATCAAATTTTGAAGGAAATTTAATAGTAGATTCCCCAATGTGCCACGAAAATGGGGATTCTTTTTTTTTTGAACTCCGACACCGTATGTGAAAGTTATGAGGGGAAATGTGTTTTTTTCGGGAGAAAGGGCAACGGGGCAGTAGAGAAATAGTTGAATTTTAGGGGGGGGCAACAAAATGGGCGGCGTGTGAAAAATGGGGTGGAGTGTGGGGGGCAGAAGACCACCCCATTTTCGAAACTCATTAAAAATTTTGAAAAATAATATTTTTTATAAATAAAAAATAATATTTTTAACTGAAAAATAATATTTTAAACTAAAAATTCAATTTTATAATTAAAAATATTATTTAAAAAATAAAAAATAAAATCATTTAATTTATTTATTTTTTAAAATCGTCCAATGAGGGACTGCCACGTGCCAGTACACCTTGAGAGTTAGTGGGGTCATAAACATTGGAATGGGTTGGCACTTCAATTCCCTTCCTCCACCCTTTATTTCCCCCCTAACCCCCAAATTTCTTAGAAAATGTGCTACATGTCTTCTAAAACTTGGAGATTTTTTTTTTTTCAAATTTTTTTTCGCCATTCTATAGAGGGTGGAATGTACTTATGTTTCACCGCCCGGATTCGTATTTTAAATAAAGAAAGTCAAAAATATTGCAATTCCAAAAATATAGTCTTTTCTGAACTTCTAAACCCCCAACAAGTGCAAGGTGTTCTTCAACATCCTAAACATCTCCAAACGCAACGAAAATTGGTACACAACTAAGTAACATCATATAGAATGTGAAAGTGAAGTGCGACAGGTTTTGGTAGTGAGGTTTTTTTGATGTAGCCATGGTCAAACGCATCTGAAATTTTCGGGCATGTGTTTTTTTGGGGTGTTTTTTTCCATCAAACACAATTATCTTGCAATCCGTGCGGTCAAAATCAACGAAATTTGTTGTGTATGTTTTTCAAATAGTTTAGCACAAGATCTTACGGTTAGAAGGTAAAAAAATAACATTTTTTTGGATTCTTTGCATGGGGGAGTAAAAATGGCAGCATTGGAGTGTTTTTGGAGGAAAAACACTCCGGTCCTTTAGGGGTTAAGCTTGGGGGGACATGTGGAAACTCTCTCCTAGCATTGGGAAGATTGCGAGTTTCCATACCCCATGGCAATGTAAGGCCTTCCTTTAGATTATTCTCCAACTCACCATAGACTAGTTTTGTAGACATTTTGAACTCAAAACGAGTCTAGGGTGAGTTCAACAAGAGTTCACTTTGAGACACTCTTTTTGGTTAACTCTATTGAGCGATTCCCAATGAAAAGCACACTCCTACACATTGATTAACATCATTAAAACACACAAATAGTACTCACTACCTCACAATGAATATCAAATCATAAAACCTGAGGAATGAACATGACTCTTAAATTACTATAACAAAACGTCATCGCACTAACCTAAAACGTCATCGCACCTAACATTTGCAACAAAACTAAAAAATGCCCGGTTGCCAACTGTCACTTGAAACTCCCACTTTGAATGATTGCATCATAAATCTTCATGCAGAACTGTGAGAAAAATTTGAATCTCAACAGAGTTTGGCTGGTGTAGTACCCAAAGTGATCGCTCAGTGAGCTCTATCCTGATCTCCCAACATGCAATGTTCTATACAGCACACTTGTACACATGTTATGCTAAAATACTTAAAACGACGGAAAGACTGATCTCCCAACATGCAATGCTCTATACAGCACACTTCTACACATGTTATGCTAAAATGCTTAAAATGACGGAAAGAGTATCCGAATATCAAATCCTAACACTAAGGAATGCTACAAAACCCTAGAATTACTATACATTTAGTGCTTACTGTCACTTTCAGTGGTCTACAACCTCCCACTTTGAATGGTTGCATAATAATAAATCTTCAAACAGAACTGTGAGAAAAATGTAATCTCAAGAGTTTAGCTGGTGTAATACCCAAAGGGGTCTCTCCAGTGAGCTCTGTACTGATCTCCCAACATGCAATTCTCTATACAGCACACTTCTACACATATTATTCTAAAATGCTTTAAAATGATGGAAATAGTATCCGGATTACAAAGTGTATCCGGTTTTGAGAAATGCTACAAAACCCTAGAATTACTAGACAAAGCGTCGTCACGATGACCTGAACCAGAAATGCTGCGATCGGTCAGTTAGCGGAGCATGACGCCGGGCGGAGTGGGCAAGGCCATGGATGCACGAGATTCTGCCGTGCCAGTTCCCAGCCTTGGGTAGGATCCAAGCCGCGGCTCTGGAGCTCGCGATGCTCCTAGCAAAGCGCGCACGCTCCGCAACAACAGTGCACGCAGAAGTCGCCACAGCAGCCCTTCTCGAGGCGGAATTTCCGTCGCAGCTTCTGGCGCCACATGAACGAGTACACGCACGGGATGCCGACGGAACAGAGCAGCCCGTAGATGGTCCCCTGCACCAAACACGTCGTCTGGCCTTCCTCCAAAATCTCCGCGATCTGCCCGAACGACACGCACGGGCACAAGCACGTCTGGCAGCACACGTCGCAGTCCCTGCAGCACCCGCACAGCGTGGTCGTCCATTCCCCGTTGTTCAGCGCCTCGGGATGGACCGCCACTGGCACCGGCATCGATGCGGCTTGCCCATAGCTCATAGCCGGATTGTTGTTGTTGTTGTACAACGGGGGATACATCGGGTGTCCCATCACGGGCTCACCGTTGCTCGTGCCTTGCTCGTAAATCCCCATCCCGAACAAACCCTAATGCGAGATCAGCTGCTCTACTACTACACAGTTGCTTGTGTACTAATGAATTGTCTTCTTCCAAGTTATATGATGTTGTTGTGCAAAATGATGTGCTTACGATGCTACGCGCGTGAGACGAAGAGACGGAGAAACGTGTTGCCGCCATTGCTTGGTGGAAGTTGCAACTGAGCAGGTGAAGCGGAGAAGCTTCGGCAACCACGATGGCGTCTGAAATCGGTCTTCTGGGGCCGGGAGTATTGAGAGTGAGAAAGACAGAGGCCTGATTTAGAATGTACGCGGTGGTTTGATTTGATATGGAGTTTTCGTAGATTTTAGAACTGTTGGATTTACTCGGTCGGATCGGGAGTCGGTGGGACCTTGCACGAGTCCGTTCGAAGGTGTTGACCGTTACCGAAATCACCATAACTGTGGCCCACGGTATTTATGGGAAGGTTTACCAATAATTATTTTTCCGACAATAATTTTTTTTCCAAAGTACTGTGGTAAAATTCATCCAAATCTGATGAAAATGGATGTTCAGATGAGAATTTTCCTAAATGGATGAATGTACCCACGCTTTAGGATGAATGTACCCACGCCATTCACCCACGCACAATACATGGTGATTTTAGTGTAGCAGGATTGTAAAATTAAATCCAAAAATAAAAATAAAATTTTAAGAAGTTCAAACAAAAATCTATAGTGCTTTTGTTAAGAAAAGGGTCTTTAGTAAAAGAAAGAATCTTGAAATAATATTTGTAGAATATGGCATATGTTGTCACGCCCTTGCTACTTTCTCTTTGTTTTGCCGTGCACTCACAATGTTAACTCCCAAACTTGTCCCATGTCCTAACAATCCGCGACTTTTAAACTTAATTCCTTGTCACGTGACATGGCATCGAGTGTTAACCCTTAAACGTCAAGAGGCCCTGGGCGGGGTAGCCCGAAAGGCATCTAAATTTTCGGAGGGGAAAAAAAAAAAAAAAAAAACGAAAAAAATGCAAAAACGGCTCTGTTGGGCACTGTAGCAATGCGCCACCTCAGCTGCTCCAACCTCAAAACCTATTCAATTTGATAACTTTAATTGCTTACCAACGATTCCACAATCTCTCAAATGAGGCGCAAATTTGGAATCTAGATCGCTTTTTCAATGGCTTTCCAACGCACCAATCCTCGCTTGATTTGGTTGAGAAAATCCACTTTTTCCTTCATTATTCTCTTTTGAATAAGCCCATGGGGCTTACCTTGATGTTTAAGAATTAAGACAGGTCAAATGAATAAACTATGTTAGTTTCTGTAGTTTATGCAGCCTATTTTAGTTTATGGAGTTTATGTCTATTCATTTTGTACTTTATGTTAGTTGACCTTGTTAATGCCAATTAAGATTTTGAAGCATTAGGTGGAGAAACTTCAGAAACTACATTCTTTGGCAAGTCAAGGCTTGTGAGTATTTTTCGAGAGAGCCTTATTGTGAGGGTTTGCTTGGCTATGGCAATTTGACTTTGAATAAAGCTTAGGGTTTTTCTTAGAACTTGCACTATTAGATTTTCCTTTCATGGCATGCTCAAGGGATAGCTTGACTTGTATATGTGTAGATGTCTTGTTTTTCATTTGGTAAAGAATCCTTCTTATGGTGTAGCAAGTTCCTAAATTGAGGCTAATTTAGTTTTGTGGATGTTGCACGGATTTGTGGGACTCTTAAGTGATTTTCAACAATTTTTTATTATTGGATTTCAATTTATAGGCTAAGCATTGTTTATTTCAATGAATTTTTATACTTTGAGGCTTAAGTTGGTTCCTTGGTATGGTTTAGAGATTTCTATTTTCAAGTAAAAAGTGACCCAAATCGAATATCTTGTGAATTTCCAACACAAGGAAGAAATTGTTCATCGAGGTTGTAAAAGAATGGTGGCTTGAAAATGTTTTATTTCTTTCACGAATTGTTGCATTGTATTTATGTGGTAAAGGCAAACCCCGGGATAGTAATTTTGTCTTGAGATTCAGTGGTCGAATTCGACAACCTGAAAAAAGGCTGCATCACAATGACCACCGCGGATGACGACAATCTTTGCAAACTATGGACAGAGTAGGGTAGTGACTATTGGCAACTCGAACAACGGCTTTCCAATCGAGGCACGCAACGCATGGCGACTGCACAATAACAACAACAGAGAGCAGTGAGGTCTCAGCAAAAGGCAAAGTGCTTTTGCACTAGGGTGCCATAGTTCTCAACGAAAAAAAGTTTCTAATATTGTAAAGCAGTTGCATTAATGACGTAATATAATAAATATAGAAAGCAGTCAAAGAACCAAAAATATTTTAATACTATAAAATAGAATATTTTAGAATCTTTCAAAAATATGTTATATTATTTTGGAATCTTTTGGAATATTTTGAAATATTCCCATCGATGTCATTTATTCTTCTTGCAAACCACGTTTAATGCATATTCCAGCCACACCATAAACTCCATTTTAATTAGCCAACCAAGCTTGCAAGAATTTGTTTGAGAACTCGTCATTTTTAGGGGCATTTAATGTAAAGGCATGAAAATTGCCGCCATAAACTTTTAATATCCACCTTGCTCACAAAATCTTCTGAAATGTTTTTTGAAGACAATACCTTATGTTATAGGAATTGAAGAAAATTATTGCCATCACTATATCTTCAATGAAATGTATCAATTAAAGCAATAACGTATTTATTTTATAACGTCACCGAATGCAATGTGTTACATTTTGGTCCAAATAACATTTTGTATTCTTTTTTAAATTATTAATATACAGAAAATCCTAAAATACCTTTTCACTGTGGTTAACTTTTTGTCAAAAAATTAATTTCAATGACCAATAAAAAAAATGTTTACCGCTACATTTCGCTTGTTGTGCAATGTCGCACTACACATTTTGGACGCCCTACCGTGAAAATACCCGACATACATTTTCAAAAATCATATGGCTTGGAGCCACAATTCCTATATAAGTAAAGAAGCTATTGCTTTCATCTCATTTATTTTTATTCTTCTTTGATGTAGATTGCGTGTATTTGCTTCTTTACACTTGTACTTATGAGTATTTTCTCTTTTCTTTATTCTTTATGCCCTTTCTTATAAGTTCTTTGTTTTCTTATTGTTTGCAATTACACACCTCTTTACACTTCACAACTTTGCCAACGAGTTCTTTATTTTTTGTGTTACTATGTGCGCCTACTTTTTGCCAATGTAATTACAAGTTTTTCTTTTCTTTTCTTTGTGCTTATTCATGTCATGAGTAGTTTAGGTCGTCTTTGATTGGAAGAATCAATGAGATCAAAAGGGGTCTTCAATGCAGTTTGAGTGATGTTTGATTGAATGATTGAATGACCGAAGGATTATAACCAAAGGTCATCTGGGTAAGGGAGGTTTATTTATTTTTAAATCATGAGAAGAACTTAAATGAGTACTTTATGTTGTTGCTTGATTGGAAGAGATTGTTATAGCTATTTATAAGTAATAAAAAGTGGATCCTAAGTCTTTGATTTTGTATTAATCCTTTGACGTGCCTGCGTGCACATAGTGGACGGTAAACAAATTTAGATTATTCTCTTAACTACATACATGGATAGTTTTCATCCATCCAAATTTATCTTGGTTCTTGTGCTAGTTGACTATCATTTTACAGTATGGATCTTCAAAATAAGATATTGTAATTTTTTAAAATGAAAAAATTGGTTTATATCAAGTTTGATTCCTAGTTCAAAAAGTGAGACCTTAAACATGATTTGCCAAAATAAATAGAATCAAATAATGGAAATGATACTATCTCGTAGTGCATGTTATTCCAAATTCATTACAAATAAATTTAAACTTTTTTGGTTTATTTGGATTTTTAATTGAATTTCAAAAGAAAATCTTGAAAATTTAATTACAATTTATTAATAAAAAATATGATAAAAACTACCGTACGAATGTGATCTTCACATTGACATTTCCAACTTAGCTTTGTACATCAACTCCATTTTTTTATTCATCAAACTTTTTATAATGCATCTTCGAAATTAGTGTTGAATCGGGACGTTAAAGGGTTAAAGACTTACTTTTGACAATTTTTGGGCTAGCGCATCTTTTCAATTAATTTTTGCCCAATCGTTGCATATTCTTTATATCTTTGCTTACTGTATACACTTTGGTGTTCTTTTACAATTTAGCGTTTGGAATCATTGTAGGTTAGTTTTAAAATTAGTTGATTTTGTACCATTGAATTGAAGTCTTATCCTATCTTATGTTGAATGTTTATTCCCTATTTCTCACCCTCCGTGGAAAAACTAAATTGGCTAAAAATAGAATTTGGGGTGGCTTTTCTAGATTGCTCAGAAATCGAGTTTTATTGTTTTACTGCATTTGAGAATATAGGGTCCAAAATGACTATTTTAAGCCAGTTTAGTTTTTCCACAGAGGGTAAGATTTGATGTTTGATCTTAGATGTTTATTCCCTATCTAGTTTATTCCCTATATGATGTTCTATGTTGATGTTAGATGTTTATTCTCTATTTGATGTTTGATGTTTATTCCCCTATGTGATGTTAAATGTTTATGTCCTATCTGACGTTAGACATGTATTTCTTATCCAATTTATTTTCTATCCCCATATGATATTCCCTGTTGATGGTAGATATTTATTCCCTATCTAGTTTATTCCATATCCCTATTCGATGACGAAATGTTAACAGTGGCCGGAGACATGTCAACTTTGTTGGGGTACTAAACAAGGATTTGGAGTCACAAGTTGTTGACCGTGTTGCCTAGTACTAAGGTATTTGTTGTTAGCAAGAGTTCTAGGTCCGTCTAATTTTACCAAAATTAGCTCATAAATGGTCGCCCTATGTAAACCCCCAAGTTGTCACTTGATCATCACAATGGTAAATTTTTATTCTTTTTCACATTCTAAGTGTTCATTGTACTATAGGTGCAAGGTAGCTTCGTCCTTCCTCAGGCAAATAATTAATATATTTCTAAAAATAAATTTCACCAAAATGAATGTTCTCTTAAATCCTTATTTTGAAAAATAATTTCCCAAATTTTTTGCCCATCTACTTTTAGAATTATTTTTGGGCAAAGTTGCCTTAAATCTATAGTAATAAAATGGGAAATTAGTAAGAAGAATAAAATTTGGGTTGGAATAGCCAAATAGTATTTAATAACCTATTTTAAAGTTAATTAGTATAAACATGAAAATAGAATAAAAAAGAGATAAATTTCCATGTAAAAACTGATAACTCTAGAATTAGCTTCAAATCGGTAAAAGTATGTAGTAATTTCAAAATATGGGCTAATTTTAGGTTTCTAATATTCTACTATAAGGAGTAATGCCCTGTAACACAATGTAATAGGATTTAGAAGTTAGAGTAAATTAGAGACTAATTATAACTTTAATTAAAGTGATTAAGTCAATATATTGTAGGAATAATTATAGTTATTAAAAAAAATCCCCCAAAATTCTCAAAAGCATCTTGAATTCTTAGAAGACTTTCAAAAAAATTAAAGATTTTTTCATTGTTTTTTGAGTGGGTATATTAAATACCATAGGTTGTAAATAGGATTTAGAAAATCCTAAGAAATAATTGAATGACTCTAATTGAATTACAAAAAAAAATTGTAAAAGGCCTTTGGGTGGTTGCAAGCTACGGTCACCCAAACTTTTTGTCGCGGCATGCAAATTTGTGCACTTACCCAATCTTTGGAAAATCATCAATAAATATTGGAATGGAATTTTGTGACGAAACAAATTGCATTGTTTCTAGAATTCCAAAGTTAAGATGTCTACCACAATAAATTTTACAAAATTCCAATCTTTCTATCCAAATTAAGCATTTTTACTTGGATTTGGTAGCGTGTCGCTTGTCAAAAGTGCACCTATTTTATGGGAAATGCTAGAAGGGGGTCAAATTTGAACTTCAAAAATTTATAGCAACATACCACAAGTGTGTAAAAAGTTACCATATTTTATTTTTTTGGGTATTACGCTTACTTATTTTTTAATTAATTGTTTTGTGTTGTTTTTGTTTTTTTAGATTTTCGTGCAGTTAAAACTTTTTTTTGGATTTTTTTTTTTGGAAATGAAATAATGGTTCAATTTCAGAGGTGGGATATCAAATGCATTTTTCAATAAACCTAGCTAAGGATGTTATGTAAAAAAGGCTCTAATTACCCCTACTCGGTAAAAAACAGAAAAGGCTATTGAGTAATGCCCAAAGACTTGAAATTAACTTAACAATTGCTAAAGTGAAAGTATTAGCATAAACCCTATTTGGGATGGTGAAATTTTTGGTCTAATTGAAAGTTGAGAAGTGCGCATTACTACGCTAGTGCACGAGCTGCATGGCCTTTAGCTGCACAAACTGCACTCCCCACTTGGTAGACCGTAGCTTGCAATCACCCCTTTAGGGTACCTTAAATTTTGTAACAAAATTTGGAGATCATTAGAGTTTGAGAACTATCTTTGATCAAAATCAGTAAGCCTACCATAGTTCTACTAAATCATCCAAAGTTACCAGCTTGTGTAAAACAATCTAGGAGTTTAAATTGGGTTTTCCAAAATTTTGTTCCGACTATTCAAAGCTCCAAGATTTCAATGGTGAAGTAATTTGGAGATAAATTTACTTTTTTGTAGTGGTCGTAAATCCGGTCAGTAACTACATTAAAGGCAAAACAAAAGATTTGCTACTTTTGGCAAAGTAGAGTATTCTACGCTAATTTGGGTCTTTTGAAGCTATTGAAAAAGTCAAATTTCCAATCATAAATATATTTAGTAAGGTATTAGAGTCCAACAATATAATAGTAGAAACTGACTTTCTTTTGACCTTTGTCGTAGTTTGATTGCCAACCATGTGAATTATTGAGGGGTTGATGGTGGAGCTTTAAGTTTCTATAAATTATCTTTGAATACAACAAATAGTGTTAGAAATGATCGTTGAATAAAACGAATAGCATTAATTAGCGTTGAGTGGAAGGAATAGTAATTGCAATTATTGTATTAGTATTTAGAGGGGCCTTCCAATTCCTTGAACCACCACATTTTGATGGTCATGTGATTGTTGTTGATTTTTTTGGAATTAACCCCTAAACGCCCGAGGGGAGTCTCCCACCCAAAACTACCCTATTTTGGTTATTTTTGTTAATAATCTCTAAATGCTTTTCAAAATCCACTTTTAATATTCTAAACGCATAATCTTGTACTCCTAGGCCTTATAACCATCCCTCAAATTTTCAAAACACTTGATTGTACGGATGTCAAGATTATAGCAAATGAAGTTGAAATTTTGAAATTTTGAAATTTCAGGTTATAAAAATATATGAGCAACCTTGCTTTGATGGGCTCCCGACCACAAAAAGGTTGAAATGTGAACCAAAAAGTTTGATTTCTAAGTGCAAATTGATGTTTTGATGTGAAAAGGGTTCACATTTTTATTCTATCTTTGAAATCTCGTATGGTGTGAACGTCAATAATTAAAAGATTCTAAAAGTTGGCTATTGACGGTTAAGTTGGATATTTTCAGGAACGGCAATAGTCAGTTTGGGAGTTGAAGAAGTGTTTTTGAAAGGAAGTTTTCAAAGTATAAGTAGGTTGGCCATTGTCTTTGTTTTTTGGCAGACAAGTGTGGTCTGATTCTTTTTAGTGATCATCTTTTTGTGTATATTTCTTCTTTGTCATCGATAAATAGCATATTTGTATACTCCTTTGTTCAATTGGAGTTTTGTGTGAGTGATTGGCAATTGTCTTAGTGTTATTGTATTGTTGAATACAATTTGTGTGAGTGGTTAAGTGTGAAGTTTGAATATAGTCAGTGACTGTGGGCTATAATCTGGATATAGTTATGTTGGAATAAATGTGTGAGTGTTATCTTCTGCACAAGTGTAGTTCAGTTTGAGTGTTTGGAAATCAATGTGAATTGTTTGAGTGAAAATTTGTGCATGTGATCAATTGAGTGCCGGGTGTTGGCAATAAACTATGGAAACAATTTGATTGTAATAAGAAATATATTCTTAACTGATTGTATGAGTGTGTATGTTATCGATGTGTGATTTTATTTGTCTATAGCCAATTGAATGTGAAGGCTATAATCTTGAAGAAGTGTTATTTGCATAACGGTGTATGCATTATTAGTTATTGTGATTGAATTATGTGAGTTAAGGCAGTTAGAGTATTGACCTTGATTAAAGCATTGGTCTGGATTTCTTATTGATAATGGTCAGAGTGAGCAAGAGAGTTGTTGTTTGTGAAGACTACTCACAATGTATTGTTTGAACAAGTATAAAAGCTCAAGGCTATAGATTGGAAGATTGTAAATTGATGCGTGTCAATGTTAGTGATTGTTAGCATGAGTACAGATTGAAGTTGAAATAATCGATGTGTGATAATTGAGTGGAAATCCAAACGAGGGATTTACAATTGATGATAGCTATAGACTGTAAAGATAATTGCCTTGTCTAAAGTATAATTACAAGATGCAATTTTTTCTATGAATAAATATATTAATGCTATAGACTGTACATTAGAAGTGATGTAGCCATAGTCAGTTATGTTATTTATGCCTTAAGCAGATGATAGCATGTGGATATAACCTCTCTCAATTGAAAAGAGTCTATAATCTGAGTGTGTTATTGATGCATTAAGTGATCATAGCCAGTTAATACCTTCTATCAATTCGTACAATGGCTATGGAGATGTGTAAACACATGTTTGTGTAAGTCAGAGGCCATTGCCTTTGATGAAAATTAACTATTGAGTAATAGAAAATTGTGTCAAAATATTTGAAATCTGAATGGGTAGTTCAATGGAATTGACTGCATAATGATCATGGCCATGAAAGAAATAGTGTCACAGTCCGTGTTTACTGTAATAATTGTAAGAATATTGCCTTGGTGATTGGATTAATAAAATATATACCTGCTTCACAAAGATGATGAACATAATGTATATGTTTTAAAAGGATAATTGATTATAGACAAATGATACAAGATTATTGTATAAACGATCACCATACATTAATTGATTATTGCCAATGAGTGATGCGCATTGAGAGAACCCTACCCCACTATATTTTATAATATATTCATAGGATATTGCATTTGCATGGAATTGCATTGATAAGTCTACTAATTGACTGATGTAGATACAAATCTCACTCACGGAATTGTGCACGGGATTTTACAACTAACATCTCCTTTTAACCTGTTTAATACATTATTTCTTAAACAAATTATCATTTACCTATGTCTAACGTTAGTTATCTAAAACTCTAGCTAACTTGAGTCTTCTTCAAAAAGAACCCAATCTTTTAGTGTATTCTTCTAGGTGTTTGTTTTTACTTTTTCGTACTACATGAAACAATGTGCTGTTTTTGACCATCCTCAAAATGAGGTAGTTAATTCTTAAATGTCAAGAGGGTCCTTGGAGGGTAGCCCGAAGAGCATCTCTAAAAGCATTTAATAGTGGATTGTTCCACAATTGTTTAATTTAGCCTTGTTTTTTCATCACCTTTCCAAAGTACCAACCCATTTCAACTTTGATTGAAAAAATGCACTTTTTTTTCATTATTCTCTCAAAACAAGCTCGATGGATTTGCATTGACGTTTAAGGATTAACAAGATACATGACTCAATTTGACAAAATGTTCAATTCATCAGAGTGCCAAAGTGCAAACAAGACATAGAGTCAAAAACCACCTGCTCCACAAAATCCCCTAACTGCCAATTCATGTCCTTTCACTGTCCCTACAACTATCTTTGGCCAAAGTGCAAACAAGACACTATTCTCCATATTCCTTCGTCCACACAGATACACTTCTACTAACTCTCCTTACTCCATCATCACATGCCTTTGAGAATGAGAGCCATGAGGGCTGAAAGAAGGCCTTACTAACCTCCCAAATCCTAGCCATCACTCTAACTGCATGCTCTAACCCGTGTTTTTTTTTTTGGGTACTATAGCAGTGTTCCATGCATGCAGTGGAGAGTGGTCCCTCCATATTTAAACCATTGTGACTGTGCCACGACATTGGAGTCTGGCTCCAAGAAGCCAGAAAAAAAAACCTTGTCTCTAACAAAACTATTCATCCTGCCTTGACAGAAGTGTTGGTCAACCATGTTGCCCTTGCACAATTACACCTACTGTCCATGGATTTACCCTTTTTACTATTATTCCTCCAAGTTACTGTTTTGTTTTAACCTTTTTCTTGACCGGCTAAAAATCCCGTTAACAACCGATAGCGCTATGTGGCGGCTACAATGGGGCCTATTTGTTTGTTATTTTATTTTTATTTTTTATTATAGTATTAAAAGGCATGTTTCCGGAGAGGTGACATTTTTTAGATTCCTGTTCGGGCTGCCCCACCAAGCAACCAAGGGAGTTTAAGGATTAATCGACAAAGCTTATAAGGGGCGGTTTACACTACGGACCAAGAACTCGTCCCATGCAACTCTAAAATCTGTGATTGGCCCAAAAAGAGCTCTTGGTCCCATTTGGCTTTACACTACTTTGGAAAAAGGAGAATGACCACTAACTTTGAGGTCCCCTAAAACTACTAAAATCTGCCATTTGGATAATGTGCCATGGTCCAACGGGTTTCCCGTTGAGTCGAGGCAAAACCCTTGACTCAACAAAAATCAAGGGAGTCGTAAGGCTGAAAATCAGCCATTGGCCGATTTTTTTTTTTAATATTTTTTTTTCCCGATTTTTTTGACGTTACTGTAGATCGTTGGGATAGAAATATTTTTACATAGTTTTTGAAGACCGTTGAGTTGAGGGTTTAGGAAGGAATAAAAACCATGTGTTCCTCTTTGCTTTCTCTCTCAATTTTTGTGCATGCACTGTTTTTGCTGTTTTTTTGTTGTTTTTTGCTAAAAAAAAATTCACATTTTTTTCATCACTGGAGGGGTATAGTGCAGATGGAGAAATTAGGGATTCCGAAGGACAAATGTGGTCCCAAAATTCCGAGTAAATGAGATTTTCAAACCCAATTTCCTTGCCTCCAAATCATGTACCAGCAGAAATTCCTCAATTGCGATTTCAGTATGCTTCAATATGTTTTCTTCTCATTCTAGTAGATATCTCTCTCTCTCTTCACCTCCTTTTCAAAAACTTCCTCATAGTGAGAGAGAGCTAGGGGAGATTGGAACCCAAATCCCGTGTAGTGAATTCTCAAGAGGAAAGGAGATTTTGGAGGTGAAAAAGAAGAAGGAAAAGCACCCAAATCTGCTCCATAGAGAAAAGGTCGTCCTCCGAAGGGGAAAACTCTAACCAAGAAAGCAAAAACCAACATAATTGATCTTGAAGGCATGGAGGATGAGGAGGATACGAAAATAAAGTGGAGGGATTTTGAAGTGGAAACTTTGATTGCCTTAAGGGGAGAGATGGACGAGGAGTTTGCAAGAGCAGCAAACAAACAAGGTAAATTTTTTTTCCCATGACGTTGTAAAATTATGCAAAAAGAATTTGAATGTCGCTTGAATGTGGTTTGAATGTAGTTTGAATGTGGCTTGAATGTGGTTTGAATGTGGTTGTATGTGGGCCGTATGATGAGGCCGTAGAAAGCCTTGGCCTTTACCGCATGCCCTTGCCCCCCCTTCCTTCCTATGCTGGAGTTTTTTAACAAGTTGCATTTTGACCCATTTTGAGCTTGTTTTTGACCATTGTCTTATCATTTCTTGTCATGTATTGTAGGTATGAACATGTGGGTAAAATTACAACTCCAAATGGTGGCTGGAATTCGAGGATTCAACTCGTGGTTATCTTGCCGAACCCGAAATTTCATTTGCACGCTTGTCATTTCTGTACTCCGCTAAAATAGTCTTGTATTTCTTCTTGCAATACGTGCAAGTGTGCACAACCAAATTCCAGCAAGTGCCCAAGAAGGAGAGGAGACATGTGCTACACCACCTACAACTCCAGAAATTCTTCAACCTAGTCCATCTACAGCACCATCCACACAAGGGAAGAAAAAGAAGACTCAAGAGAAGATTGAAGGTCTTCTTCAGCAAGTGGTAGGAAATTCTACCATTCTTATTTCTACCTTTCAACAATCCACAGAATTGCTGAAGAATATGGATAGGAACATTGCAGCCCTTCTAGAAAAGCTCTAGTTCATCTTCCATAGAATCAGAACTACTATTGGAAAACTCTAGAGTTGATTGATTCTGAAGTTTAGAGTGCCATAAACTCTTCGCTAGAATTTCATGCATTCTTGTAGCTTTACGAAGTAGGTCTACGGCCTTCTCATTTTCCTTCACTAGGAATGCTTCTACCTCTCCATCATTTATATCATTTGTAAAATCTGAATTTTCTCTATTCGAGATTCTATTTTTTACCTCGAGAATTGATGCCCTCTCGCAGCGTAGTTCTTGCCCTTCCTTCAAAGCACCAATCTCGATTCTTCTTTGTAATTGTTCCTCCGCTTCCGAAATCCAGTCCTCATTGAAACCGTCCTTCATTGTAATGCACAAATTGTGCAAAACAATGCATGTTGCAACAAGATCCGGCACACTTCTCAATGGCACGTCACATCTCTTCATTATGATCCTCCATCTCCCCTTTAGAATTCCAAAAGCCCTCTCAATACACATCCGTGTGGAAGATTGGACAAAATTCCAATTTGCTTGGATTTGTGATAATTCTGTTTTCCCTCCTTTGAATGGACAATACATCTATGGTCTTACAGGATATGCTGCATCTCCTATTAATTTGTACGGATGTAATCTACCCTCCATACATGCTCTCCCAATTTTTGTAACTTGAAAAACAGCCCAATCATGGAGACTACCGGCCCAACCGAATTCGTAATCCCAGAATTTGCAATGCACATCAACAATTCCTTGAAGAATTGCTGAATGGAAGGATTTCCGACAGTAGTAATCTTCTCCCCCATCTACAGGTGCTAAAACAGGAATGTGCAATCCATCGATTGCACCCACTACATACGGAATTCCATGAAGAGCTTCAGACTCCTTTGCTAAAACCCTAAACTGCGATTCACTAGGCATTTGCACAAGAATTCGTTGCAAATGTTGCCTCACGGCGTTGCAAAATTCCCTCACAATTATCAAAACCGTAGATTCAACAACCCCATAAAGATCACCTATGAGCAATTGTCCATTGCCGGTTCCTAACCTAGACAATGAAATTGCAATTCTTGTTACTACAGAAATTGCATTTCTCATAGGTGTATCTTTTTTATGCAAAAACGGCCCTAATTTCTCACAAAGAAATTTAAAAGTAGCAAACTTAACTCGTGTTCTTTCCTTGAATTGACCTTCGGTGTATGATCCCAACAACAAACGGTCCGTGAATCCACATTGTCTTTCAATGCTCCACAAAGTTCGTGTCACTCTTCTTCCCATGCTCTCCAAGAAGATGCTGAAAATTGCCACTTTCTCCCACTCTCCATGCAAAATCAAGGCTTGCATGCTCACAATGTGTGAGATAAGCATGTGCAAGCACATATACAAGCCTAACATCAATACAAGGTTCCTCCTCCTCCCCTCCATTGTAACCCTAATTGCTGAAATTTTTAGAAGAGAAGAAGAAGGAGAAGAAGAAGGAGAAGAAGAGAGAAGGAGAGAGGTAGAAGAGAGGTGAGGTGGAAGAGAGAGAAGGTGGAAAAGAGATGAGGTGGAAGAGAGAGAAGGTGGGAAGGTAAATGAGAGGGTAATCCCCTAAATCTGCCATTTTTTAATTTATATTAAAAAAAACAGCCCAAAGTTGTCTCGGTCCAAATCCACTTTACACTACAAGAGTGACCAAGCCACTCAAAAATCCATTTTTGATTTTTCATGGTCACGGCTCTTGGCCAAGAGCCGTGACCATAAAAATGATTTAATTTTCTTGGTCATGGCTCTTGGTCCATAGTGTAAACCGCCCCTAACTAGGGTGTATTCTCCATTGACCCAGCTGTAGAGTGTGACGTGAAGGGCACAATAAAAAGAAAAAGAAAAAACCTTGAAAAAGGCAATAAAAAAGTACCCACAATGAACCCTGAAATTTCTTGAATCCTGCATTGGGACGGAGGAAGGAAGTAAGTTAAGGTAGCAGTCCCAATTTCCGACCAGTCCCAATTGCCGACCCCTAGGATTGGGGGCTGGGTCCCAGAAACCACCCAGCCTGAACCTAAAAATTTCCTAGGAACGTTATAATTACGTCCATGCCTTGGAAAGTTGAGTGCTTCTGATTGGTGCAGTAAGCGCACTATTTTCAGAATCCAATCTCTCATGAAAGCCATGACCCTACAGGCGGTTAATGGCCACTCTATGCTTTCAAGCTTAAAAATTCATAGAAAATTGTAGAAATGCTCAAAAAATGTGTTTTTTTTTGGAATACCTTTGCACTAGCTTTGCGGAGTAAACTTCTTCTTTCACAAGCCTAAATATGCAAACCTGAAATTCAGACGGAAATATGCACCACTACCTTAGCTGTTGGACCCACCGGATGGATGCTGATAGAGTGAGCAAAAATACTCACTGATTGCATTGAGGATGCTCTTTCTTACCGCATGCATGACTTGCTTTTCCCTTTCATTAATGAACAAAGCATCATCATCATCTGTTGCAGCAGATGCCATCATCTCGAGGCGACGGTTACCCTCTCACAACTGAAGCTCACAATCATTCCCCGTTTTCTTGCAGTAATTACTGTAGTTTCACTCTTGGAGTGTGTTGATCCATCATCACGATCGTCTCGATCATGGTTAGCTAGCAAGCGTACAAACCAAGCAAACCCTAGTGAGCACCAGGACCAGTTCCACGATCAGGGTTTGGATTGTCTTTCAGGTTACCGCACTCGTGAGGTTTTTGCAACAAATTTTAGTGTGATCTTCTGAGGATGGCGTGCAGGGAAGCGTCTCACGCTGGCTCCTGGTACACCGACAATGGTATGTTGGTTTCTTCACCCCCCTCGGAGAATACCCTTTGTTTTTTTTTATGATGTTTGTATTAGAAGCAATTTCTTGTGTGTTTCTCTGTCCATCGTTACCGGGGTTGATTTTTTTGAAGGATACTTCTGTGACTCCACATGTATCTTGAATTAGGTTTTCAAGGTTGGCACGAACTTGACTATTGTCTTTGTAGCTGAGGATTTCGTTTCTTCACTCTTTGATGCTAGTCATTCATTCGCCGTGTGAGATTTTTTTTACGGAGAATTATGTTTTTAATGATGTTTAGTGTTGGTATCGCGTTTTCTTGGTCAAGAGGGTGTCCAGGGTATGTCTGTTTGTATGATCGATGCATGATCCGTCTATGGTTTTGAGAATTAGGTTTACAAGGTTGGCAATTGGTAGTGATCCAGTGTTTATTTTTCTCTGATTCTTGGTAATGGTGGTTGTAGCTGAGGAGTTAACCCAGGAATTGGACCAGTGGTTGCGTTCCTCAGGGTTACCCAAGCTCGCCAATGCCCGTGCTGTTATAGCTCCGTAAGTTCCTTTTTTCTGTGTTTTTGCATCTAAGGTCACCCAGCGTATGTTCTAACATGTACTGGAGATGAACATTTCTGGGCGTGGTGTCATCTGCATGGTTTTGATCATTTTGTGGCTCTTTGGCAGGCATGCTGGCTATCGATACTCAGGGCGGTGTGCAGCTTACGCTTTCGCTAACATTGATCCGCAACGGATGTGAGTCTGCATTCCCATCTTAGAATCACGAATGTGTATTCTATGGAGCAATTGGTACAATTTTTTTCCAAGAGCCAGAATCGTTGTTCTCATGGGGCATGTGGATTTGCAGACAAAGAGTATTTCTCTTGGGGCCATCACATCATCATTACACAAGCAAGTGTGCTTTGTCAACTGCTGCTGTTTACAAAACTCCCATTGGGGATCTTCCAATTGATTCCGAAGGTACAAGTTGTAACCCCAAAGTTTCCAGTATCTCTCTAAACATATTTCTATTGGTTTAATAAAATGTAGGGAATCATTTCTTCTTTCTATTGGTACATTTTGGTACCTTCCTTCAGCTTCTTAAATGATTGATTGGAACTGATAGATAGAAGCAGCCGTTTAGGGTTAATTTAGTGGTGAGTGATCTACCATTATACATGTAAATTGTGTTTGTATCTGTGTATCGTTTGATACAGTCGATTGCTACAACTGCACTCATTCAAGTTGTTTCCACAGTTTACGATGAACTCCGAGCAACTGGCAGGTTTGAAGACATGGACCTAAGTGTTGATGAGGCGGAGCACAGCATGGAGATGCATTTACCGTACCTCGCCAAGGTCTTCCAAGGGTATGCGAACTAGCAATTTCGCATGTATGATTGTTTTTGTGATGTCCTAATTTTGATATTATTTTTGTATGAGGAGAAGAAACTGGTTTGATCACTAATGTTTCCATGTTTCAACTCTGGACAGGACTTCTGTAAAAATTGTGCCTATTATGGTAGGTTCTTGTTCTCCTGAAACTGAGGCTACGTATGGGCGTATATTGGCGAAGTATATTGATGACCCAACCAACTTCTTTTCGATATCTTCAGATTTCTGCCACTGGGGATCACGGTGAGTCTTTGAAAGAAGAATATTTTCTTTTTGAATGATAGAATTATGTTTTGGAAGTTACTATAATCGACTATTAGCTTCCTAAGTGGATTTTTTATTTTAGTTTGGGGTCAATGAAGTTCCCATCAGGCTGATCAATAGATTTTTTTTTCCCTCTCGTCAACATGAGCATTGCGTAGGTTATTTATTTCAAGATGTACTCTCATTAGGGCCTTGGAACTTCTGTAACAGGTTCAGGTACCAATACTATGAGAAGAAACGGGGTCCCATTTACAAGTCCATTGAAGCCCTGGACCAGAGTGGCATGGACATCATTGAGGCGGGCAACCCAGATGCTTTTCAAGAGTATCTGAGCGAGTTTCAGAACACAATCTGTGGACGGCACCCTATTGGAGTTTTCCTCAATGTCAGTATGATTCCTAACTATTTCAGCAAAATCATTAACATTGGTTCGTCTTGCTTATTTTCTTTTGTTGCTGTTTCTGTCATGGTATTAAATTATATGGCAATGGTTTTTACAGATGTTGAAGCATTGTGCCACACGGATGCGTATCAAGTTCTTGCAGTATGAACAATCAAGTCAATGTAAGAGCATGCGTGACAGCAGTGTCAGCTATGCATCTGCTGTGGTTACAGCTTTACAATGACATGAGAGTACCTCAAAGCTGCCGTGAAATCTAGTGTCTTCTTTTTTCAGTAGTTTCTATTGCTATTGCACAACTCATTGGTGTTGTAGGCTTTATTTGGTGCATGGACTAGAATAACTTTGTGTTTATGTTAAGAGCTTGGCAATCTGGAAGCTGCAGCCAGGGTGTGAGCTTGGTAGTGTTGCCTTCTCCATGTGCCATTCAGGAATCTGTTGCATTTACTGCAAGCTTCTAGTAGTGCTACTCCACCCACTCTGCGAGCATGACATTCTTAATAGGTACTCATCCTTCTAGGATTAAATTAGTGTTTTAGAAGTGTCTCTGGATCGCCAGAATAAGTAATTATGTAATTGTGTACAACCAGGTTGTTTGATGTATCTGAAGTCCACACCAGGTGCTATAGTGCGAAAAATACATGCTCAGATGCATTGGAATTGTCTTTCAATTGTGCACTCACTTTTGTTCAAATTTACTTGTTTTTTTTACCAACGCAGAGAAACATTGAATCACATCACAACACAGAAAGTAAAACTTTAACCCCTAAACGTCCTCACCCCTCTCCAAATTCGGCAGTTTTGCAAAGATGCATCATAAAATGCAACGCAGAGGGATATTTTGAACTTGATGTATGAATAAAAGTTGTACATTATAAATTTTAGATTCTATCCATACGGTTGGATCTGCGATTGCTATCACCAATATTTTTGTATGAATTTTGAAACTTGAAATTGAAAATTCTTTTGTAATTTGATTACAAATAAGATATTGACAATTTGTACATGAAATTTGTTGTGATTGGTTGAAATGTAATACTCTAAGTGTAGTGATTTTTGGAGATTTTTTGTTTGCTTAATTTTATGAGTTGACTTTTTTAAGATCACTTTTACACTGAAATCTTCCAAATTTTGGGTGAATCACTACAACATGAAATGAGACATAGAAATTTCACAAATCATCCCCTTTCTAATCGGATCACACATGCATGAAGCTAACTTCTCATAAAATATAGAATAAAAATTCCACACTGCAAAAAATCAATGATGGATGAGAAATCTGTGTTTGCTTCTGTCCATCGTCCACATTCTGGACGGTTGGACGTTTAGGGGTTAATTGAATCAACTAGTCTAGTTTACACATTAGACCTCATGTATATCAAGCAATGAAATGTTGACCACGTGTAATTAATTATGAAAGTTTTTTTCTACGTAGTTTTTTAATTTTATGAGTGACATATTTATGAATCACTTTGTTTTTTTATGTACAATATAAGATTGCCTTCTCGTGTGCCTTCTTGTTTGTGATGTTCTTGTCCAAACCAACAGAATTTTCCATTGTCTTAATGATTCTGGGAAGAGTATTCTTGCCCATCACAGTTTTGAAAAACCAGATTGGATCATTCCTCTCAATTTTCAAATTAGTCCTTCAAAAGATAGGAAGTAAACCATGAAAATTTTCCTTTAAATCATCATGAGTAAAAGATGGCCTATGCTGGATGTGCACACGAAATGTGAGTTGAACATCGTCATCGTAGCAATAGACAGGCTTGCGCATATAATCAGCACTGCGTCCTCCTTCGAAGGTTGAGTCAAGCTCTCCTCCATAGAGAGGTCATGATATAGTCGCCATTCATTAAAGGTGTTGTGTGCCCAGTTCTCAGTGCTTTTACTACACCTCCTACCTCCATTAGCAACCTCAGGGGGGTCACTCTATTGAAATTAATGTAGATACGTGCGTTAACATGGTAATTAAATGGGGCTATCATATAATTGGAATATTTTAGGTATATTCTAGAATTATTCTTGACTTGAATTTAGAGCATCCTATATTACATCTAAAAATTCCTAATTACGTAGAAAATTTACTTCCAATGAATAAAACGCACCCTATATTTTAACGCACTATATTTACTAATTTTCCTAAGTGACCCCTCGAGTTAGCAACTTTGGTAGACTTGGAAACATTAGGATCGAGGAACTTACAAAACTGCCGATCACCATTCTCAGCCGCCACGAGATGATCTTCTTCCTCATTGTCATAATCATCGTCACTCTCTAACACCAAATCTTCACTAGTTGAGATAAAAACAGGCTCAACATGCGTAGGCTGGGGTTCAGAACCACCAAGGCCATCATGGTAGCCCACACACCTCTCATTATCAATCAGAGAGAAAGGCTCATTAGAGAGGGATAAATCGAGACGGAGACTCATCAACAGTACTGATCGGAGGACCAACTTTCACTTAATCTCAAAAAAAAAGAATCTCAACGTTTGTGAAAAATTACAGGACCACTAAAGATTTGTTGTGGCATAAGAGGAACTGAACCAAAAACAAGGACTCGTCAATTGATTGCCCTCTCTTTGCTTTCACAAGTGTCTGAAAAGAATCAGATTGCTCACAGACTTTGTAAAGGACTCGGTGTCGTGGGCTTCCCTATACAAATCCAGTGGTCATTTTAATTAATGTCATTAATTTTTCTAAAATTCCAGTATAGCAATCTAGCCATCATGATGGATCTTAGTGGTTCACGTTCTAATTGGTCTCATCATCTAATTCTCCAACATACAAACCTAACTAAAAATTGTTGTAGTTGACCATTCTAATTTGTATCAGGGGTTTCTTTTTCCATTGTCGCCCTCGAGGGGTCACTAACATATATCTAGAGTAACATGTGCGTTAAGAGGGTGTTTGAATGGGGGCTATCACATAATTGGAATATTTGACGTACATTCTAAAACATTTTAGGTATATTCCAAATATATTTACTAATTATTCTTTACTTGAATTTAACCCTTAAAGGTCCAAAAAGCCCGTTCCGACCAGTGTTAGACAATACTCCATTGTATTTGGCATGATTCTACACCTCCTTTGGTTTTAAGATCAAAAGTGAAGTTAAAATTAATGTCGATAGGGTTCAAATGAGGTAAAATGAGCCAATCTTGCATACTTAGGGAATCCTTAGTGAAATCCTTAATGGCATATTCTATTCAAAACATTGGATAATTCATCCGAAATAATCATTAAATCATTCAAAATAGTCCTTAATCAAGGACTAATAAGGAGTGATGACAAAGACATAATTGTCCTTTTTAAACTTATAATATTTACAAAATCTTTTTGTTTTTTTATATACGATACATCTATAAGTATAGAACATTGGACTAAAATCTTTTTTAGTAGTTTATATACTTTTTCAATTGTTATGATGAAGATTCTTCAAAAAAAAGCATTGATGACATGCTCAGTGAATCGTTTTACCAACATGGTTTTAATGAACTGTTGGGGTCTCAATTTGGAACTTTCTACTTACAACAAATGTCAAATATACATTCTTTGTTATTCTAAGATTCTGACATTATTGAGATGTAATGTTATATGTATGTTATTATGTGTCTATGAGATGTGATTCAATGTTTCTATGTGTCTATGATGATGTTATTATCTGTTTCTATATTTCTCTATGTCTCTAATGATGTTATTCTATGGTATTATGAGATTCATTGTTATTTTGATGATGTTATTATTTGCTTCTATGTTTCTTTGTCTCTGATGAGGTTATTCTCTGTTATTTTAAATGTAATGTTATTTATTTTGTGTCTCTGATGATGTTATTCTCTATTATTATGAAATGTGATGTTATTTATTCTACCTATGTTATTGTAAATGTTGTGATGTTATTTATTTTGTGTGTATTTTATTATGTATCTTTGAGATGCAATTCTATGTTTCTATCTCTCTGATGATGTTATTATATGTTTATATTTTTTTTGTATCTTATGATATTATTCTTTGTTATTATGAGATTCTCTAACATTATTGAAATGTGATGTTATGTGTTTGAGTCTATCATTTTGTGTTTATGAGATGTGATATTTCTGAGATGTGATTCTATGTTTCTTTGATAGATGTGATGTTATATGTCTGTTATTATGTGTCTATGAGATGTGATATTTTTTGAGATGTGATTCTATGTTCCTGATTCTATGTTTCTCTATATCTTATAATGCTATTCTCTATTATTGTGAGATGTGATGTTATTTACTCTATGACTGATGATATTATTCTTTGTTATTTTGAGATGATTGTGATGTTATTTACTCTATGTCTGATGATATTATTCTTTGTTATTTTGAGATGATTGTGATGTTATTTATTCTATTTGTCTCACTATTATTTTGTGTCTTTGCTATTATGTGTTTTTGAGATGTGATTCTATGTTTCTCTATCTCTAATGACTTTAACTTATTCTTTGATGTGATGTGATTCTATACTTTGTCTCTGATGATGTTATTCTCTTATGTGATGTGGTTCTGTGTTTCTTTGTCTCTGATAATGTTGATCTATGATGTGATGTGATTCTATGTTTATCTATATACGTTATTCTTTGATGTGATGTAGTTCTATGTTTCTGTCTCCGATGATGTTATTCTATGATGTAATGTGCTTCTATGTTTATTTGTCTATGATGATGTCATTCTCTGATATGATGCGATTCTATGTTTCTCTGATGATGTTATTATTTCATGATTCTATGTTTTTGTCTCTGATGATGTTATTCTCTAATGTGATTCTATGTTTCTTTGTCTCTCAAGATGTTGTGATTCTATGTTTCTCTTTGAATTGTGCACTTACTTTTGTTCAAATTTACTTGTTTTTTGACCAATGTATGCAATGTTCTTCACTAATTCCAATTATAAAAAATTTGGTTTCATCTGAGGATCAAACCACATTATAGATTGAATAAGATTGAATACGCAGCAGTTTACACTCGTGACAAGAGCCGTGGCTATGGGCCTCTAAAATCGGTCCCAAAATGACTTGAGTTTACACGACTTCAAAAAATGAACTCGGAACATAGTAGTCAAAGTTACCAAAAGGGCTATAAAGTACCCTAGTGATTCATGGTATGAGTTCATTCTTGATGGGTCAAGCAAAAGAGGTTCTCTGGCCGCAAAACCCAGAGACCATGGACCACGATCATTTTGGTGCATGGTCACTCCTCCCGGTCCAAATTCAATTTACACTATGGGAAGTGACCTTTGGCTTTAAGAATTACATTTTCATTTATCTTGATCATGGCTTTAACCCCTAAATGCCTAGAGCCCTCTCCAAATTTGGCAGATTTGCAAAGATGCATTATAAAATGCAACCTAGAGGGATATTTTGAACTTGATATATGAATAAAAGTTGTACATTATGAATTTTAGATTTTATCCGTATGGTTAGATCTATGATTGCTATTACCAATAATTTTGTATAAAATTTGAAACGTGAAATTCAAAATTATTTTGTAATTCAATTATGAATAAGATATTGACAATCTACAGATGAAACTTGTTGTGATTGGTTGAAATGTAATACTCTAAGTGTAGTGATTTTTGGAGATTTTTTGGTTGCTTAATTTTATGAGTTGACTTTTTTTAGAGTACTTTTACACTGAAATCTTCAAAATTTTGGGTGAATCACTACAACATGAAATGAGGCATAAAAATTTCACAAATCATCCCCTTTCTAATCGGATCACATATGCATGAAGCTAACTTCCCATAGAATCTGTAGTAAAAATTCCACACTGCAAAAAGTGCATGACGGATGAGAAATTATGGATGAAATCTGTACATCGTCCAAAAAATGGACGCTTAGGCAATTAGGGGTTAAGAATTACATTTTCATTTATCTTGACCATGAAGTGTGACCATAGATTTTTTACATTTTCCTTGGCTGTAAGGATTGACAAATTATGCCAAATAATTATTATTTTTGGAAAATTGCTTTTCAATAATTTCCAGATTGTGGATACTCTTCAAAGTTTACTTTTTTACCATACACAATAGGATTTTTTTTATAAATAATTTCCTAAATATTTGGGCTTCTCTTTTTATAGTTATTCCTGACAATCAATTACTATGATGACTACCATATTCTACTACAATGACTACAATATTCTATTGCAATGATTGTGATATTTGATAATGGAAATCATCCTTTGATGTTTAGTTGGTATGTCTATATTTGGTATAAAGAGTGGTGTTAGTCAAATGAATCTAATCTAAAAGTGTACCTAGAATAGTTTAGATCATAGCTTCAAATGTTTGAAATTTATTTTGTGTGACCAAACGAAGATAACAAATTGGATGGTTTGAACAACTCCATACGGTTTGCAATGTGTGCTAATGATTCTCACAAATACAACCATATATGAACCTTGTTTCTCAAAGCAAAATCAGATGACCCTACAAAATCCTATACTTGTAGAAAATTACCCAATGTGCTATAAAGATACCTTTTTGCACAATTAGATACCATTTTGATTTCAAATTTGTATTTTACCTTGTACAATTATATCTCAAGGGAAAATTGTATTAGAGAGAAATGTGGAGAGAATCTATGTTTAAGAAACAAACAGCTACGCTACAAGGAGCTCTGACCAAAATAGAATAGGTGAAGGACGAGAATGGTGAAGGACGAGAATGCATTTTCAGTGAAATCATGGACAAAATATATTTGCTAGTGGTATTTAGCCCAAAAAAATGAGTGTCCCTGCAATGCCTCTTCTCTACGGTCAGAGCCAACAAACAACGTAACAAAAAGAATTTAATATGTTCTGTTGTATGTTATACCGGTAAAGCTTAGAATGTTGAATGCACTTACAATGGTGTCTACGCGGAAAGGTGGAAATTATTGATCGACCAAATATTACTTACATTTTGAATAACATACAACACCACAAAGTGGTTCAATTGGACATACCAATTGATTATAATAAATTGGAATACCTAAAATTATATAAATGAAATAGGCATTGAGTGTTAAATGTATTGTTGGTTGAAATTGTAAACATATTTTGTTGGATTATTATATTTCAATGAAGTTTTGTGCTATGTATGTTTTTCATTAGAAAAAACTCATTTTCTTACTTGAATCTTGCAAAAATTATTCTTTGTTTACTGATATGGATTCATTCCTGATATGGATGAGGTATTATTTTGACAGCCCTTCGACGCAAAGTCCAAAGTAGTCAAGTAGCAGCAAACCCAGTAACACTGACTTCTTTGGCTATGAAATGCTACATTATATTCAAAATCATATGATGGAATATCAATTGAATATACTGGTGAAGCTATGATAACTACACAGTACCTGTCAGGAATGCAATCTCATGATCACCTAAGAAATATTGGACCATTTGAGAATTCTACAAAACATTTCCTTCCAAATTGTACCATTTGAATTTCCTTATAAATCATTCCTTGAAATCATCTTTCCTCCTCTGGTCGCAAGTCCTTCAGGATCCCAACAAATTTACATTGAACACCTGCTACCCTTACGGTCAATGAAGAATCCAACGGAGCCACATAATAGCTCGTTAAATTCAGGAAAGCAGCTACTGTACCTGACTAGTCAAGTGCAGCTGCTGTGTCAACTTGCAGAGTGCAAATTCTAAAGCATCACAAGTTGGTATTATTACCTTACACCAGGTTGATCCTCCTGAGATGGCAGCTACAGTGAATGATTTATGCACTCTCCGAGATCTCTGAGCTATGGTCGCCCCATCTCACATTGTATTTGGCAGCCAAGTAGTGAGCACCGACTGGACCACGACTGCCATAAGGATAGAGCTCTGGAGCTATCTTTCGCTTTTCCAACTCTTTCAATAAAGGAGTGAACAATGCCCATGCAGCATCCAGTTCGTCACTGCGTATAAATAGCCGGCGCTCACCCTCAATAGCATCAAGTAATAGTCGCTCATATGCATCCGGGATCTCTCGATCATATCTGAAAATATTGAGGTGAACACGTCAGTATTAGGAGACTTAGTGATGTGCAGGACCAGATTCATTTCAGAAAAATATCAACGACATTAGCCTTCCTCTGCGGTGAAAATGCTATTATGAAGTAGTAGGACCAGTAAATGGAAACTATGATAGCCCACTCATAGAAATAATCCGATCAAATTAAGCCATGGCCCTCTATTACGACACTGATGGGTAAATATGGAACAATAGATTTAAGATAACTGCGTACCGATCAGTGTAATGGAGGTTCAAGTTTGAACGATCCAATCTCATGCCAAGGCCTGGCAACTTGTTGTTGATCTTTAAGTATATGGCTTCATCAGGCTGGATACGAATCACCAATTCATTCGTTGCTAAGTCAAGGTCAGTCCCAAAACTCCGCTTGTAAAGGTTACCAGGAACGTGTCTGAATTGTACTCGGATCTCAGCCCTGCCAAAACCATTTCACATTTATCAAATTCTTGCTCCGTCAAAAGATCGTCAATGACCCCATGCTTTAGTCACACTACACTTGTAGTTATTTCTGTTTGCCATTGTCAGAGACACAAAAAGCGCATATACTTTATCCTAGAAAAAATCAACAATGCCTATGTGAACTGCGCTGAAAATGTCCACACATTTATCCCCTTGCCGGTCAAAGTCTCTTCCGTATGATCCACCCTTAGGGATTCGCCTTGGGGATTATTCCCCTTGTGTGCCAAAAAATTTAAAAATTTAAAATTAAATTGTCCGCACATTTTCGTATGGAGAGCCTTGCCAGCCTTCATCAGAAATGGAACCCCGTCCCAACGTGCATTATCAATAAAAAGCGCAGCTGCAGCAAACGTGGGCGTAAGACTATTGTTGGGCACGGTTTTATCTTCTATATAGGCAGGGTATTTCACTCCTCCCCTCGTGTGTCCCTTGTACTGCCCAACCACTACATCGTCGACATCCAGTACCCTCATTGACCTGAGAACCTTCACCTGCAAGCGTAAAACATTGTAAAGTGAGCACATAACTGAGCTAACCTCGTTATCTGGGTATTAACAAAGTGAATTTCACCCAGCCATACAACTTCGATTACAGATAATGGAAGCCCAATCAATTGAGTATCATCAACCAGAAGGCTCCAAAGAGGGGAAGTCGGAAGCACCTTCTCATTTCGAATGTCTTCAGCCTCCAAACTCACAGGGGTCTCCATGGCAAATAGTGCCAAAATCTGAAGAAGATGATTCTGCATAATGTCTCGAATAATGCCGTAGTTATCAAAATACCTGCGTATTCACCAGGATAAATTAACAATAAAGCCCGTACATATCCAATATGCACATTAGCCTAATGGATACCACAGAAACAGATATTCTACAGAATTTGATAAGATTTGCGTTGCTTTGCAAACCATATGTTAGGTACAGTGATGGAAAATAACAGCGTTTACTGCTTTCATAGTAGAATTATTACCCGCCACGCCCTTCTGTACCGAAGTCTTCAGAGAAAATCAGTTGGACATTTCTGATATATTGTCGTGACCACAAAGGCTCAAAAACAAGATTTGAGAACCGCAAGACTGACAGATTCTCCACTAACTCTTTTCCGAGGTAATGATCGATTCTGCAAGGATAAACATGATTGTCAGAATTAGTCAGGCAACGAGAATCAAACAAAACAAAATAATTGCTTTCAGAAGCTAGAAAAAACAATTTACATCAAAATAAATACTCTAGGGGAATTGCCGTGGTTCCATGCAAAACAAATACTCTAGGGGAATTGCACTTGAATACAAGATTGCAGAAACCTACCGATAAATCTGGTCTTCCTTTAAGTACTTTTTCAAGCCTGCTGTCAATTCTGCAGAGGACTGTGAGTCCCGACCAAATGGTTTCTCCACAATAACACGAGTCCAGCCATTTGCTGAAGAAGCAGCAAGACTGGAGGATCGCGCAGCATCCACGAAGACATCGGGCGGGATAGAAAGGTAGAACAATCGGTTTGCCACTCTGCCGCCCTGCCATTACAATTGCAACTCTCGCACTTCAATACGATGCGAGGACAAACCCAGACTTGAAAACAAACATGGAAGTACCGTTAATTAGATGTTCAACCCATCTTCCATTAGCAGCTGTAACATCTTTCTGTGTGCTACGTACGCCAGGGAAACAGGAATGACAAATACACCATCAAAAGGAAACACAAACCTCGTGCTCATGAAGTTTTTTGGAAAGCTCTCCGAATGATTCCTCAGAATTGTACTGACCGGGATGATAGAAGCACCGTTTCAAAAACTCTTCTTGCTTATCACCACATTTTTCTCTGCAAACATGTATTTCGTCAGACAGAACACGCACAACTAGGTTGTAATAAAGGGACCTCGGTTTCGTCGCTTAGGATGTGGTCTTCAAGTGCTAACCTTTGAGCATCGACTGTCCACTAAACGACTACACTGAATGGCGTATTTAGTGTCCGAGGAGAATTGATGTCTTTTACCACAATTCGTTCAAGGGTGAAGAGAAATTGTGTCCCTTGACGCTACATAGGAGTTCGCCACTTGTCATCCTCACTTTCATAGAGTAATGTCATGTCACTTGTCATGTTCTTTCCAAGTAATGAGAGTGACATGAGGTGGCATGCCATATTTAATACAAAGTTGCCATATGTCATTGGAACACTACATTCATTTTTTTTCTTACGAGGACACTATATCTCCCTAAAATTAAATAGTGTCCGGGAAAATTAAATAGTGTCGGGTTTAGAAATAGTGTCCTGCGACACTAAATACGCCATTCAGTGTAGTAAACTTCTGGACCGCTCGAGGTAACTTACCTTTGATCAATCCGACAAGTCAGTGTTCCCGATATGATCTCCCGCAACGTCTCATCAGTCATTTTACTCCGAGCGAAACCAAACACAGTAAAATGCTGCAACCCCAAAAACAATTAAACGGTGAGAATTTAAATGAAAGCATTCGAAAAATGGAAAGCTTTATTACAACCCAAATCGTCAAAGATTAGATAAACCAGTTACATACATCACTCACTAAAACCTCCATCATAAAGGTGGCCAAAACATCTAAAGATTTTACCGAGATTGCAAAGATTCAGATCCAAACTAATTGAAACAGTCATTTGATTAATTAACGATGTTTACGAGCATCTAAGTAATTGCGTTGTACTAAAAGGTGAAAAGTGCTACGAACCTTGGGCAAGCAGCCCTCATAATAGAGAGCAAATAACGCTGGAAAGATTTTCTTCTTCGCCAAGTCTCCAGAAGCCCCGACGACAGTAATACTGACAGTAGTCTCGGTAGAAAGTGCACCACCATTCAGAGAAGCAGTCTTCGGCGACTCGTCATTCGTAGACTGTAACGACACCTGCTCAACGGATCCATCATTGGTTACGGATTGGACCGAGTTCTTGCCCCCTGTTTGCATGCACAAAAGCTTGAGTGCCGTGACTGCAGACTGGACAAATTGATACAACTGTCCTGCGCCTCAAAAACGAAACAAAACCACAAAACTCAAACTCCGCCTCCCCAAAACCCTCTCCACTTCTTAAACCCTAATTCAGAGCACCCTCAAAAACCGCCCTCAAGACTCGAAGCGTTCTCCGCGGCGCCATTACCTGCCACGTTCGCCCGCACCGCACCCGAATTCCGCCCCCAAGAGGTCCTCCGCATGGCGACCGAGACGGGCGAAAACCCCGTCCCCGTGCGCGACGCCACCCGTGACGACCCCAGCTGAGCACCGGAACTCCTAGCCAAGGACCGGGAATTCACCGTCGCCATCATCGCCTGGAGCTCCATGTTTCTACAACGCCCACAACTCAGAAAAACACACACTCTACCCTTCACGTCGGCGGCTTTCAATCGGCAAACGCAACCATAACGTCATTAAATCAAACCTTAAATCTCAGCGGCAGATTGGGGACTTACAATGACGGGATGCGGAGCTCCGTCTGACTCGCTTGCTTGCATACGCGGCGAGCAGGCTAGGAGCAGGGCACCCTGCAAGTGAATTCTTCAGTGCACAGTGCACAAGGCACTCTCTCCAGATTCCAAACTTCAAAGGGCGACTGTAAGGCCCGGACGTCATTCTCGCGTCCGAAGATCTTTTGGTCCCAACTGCTTCGTAGCCTTCGGGTTGATAACCGCTCCCGTAGCTCCCCGGGTATTAATAGATGTCAGCACCGGGTATTAACCCTATGTTCTATCAGTTCATACAATACCAAAGCCCCTGATGATTCTCTACACATTTATCTTCCTTACATACTAAGCTTAATCGGAAAAGGTTTTCTGTCTCAAGGTTTTGAAGGCCTAATGAGCACAGATACTCCTGCAGGAGATGAAAAGTTTGGTGCAGAGCTGCATTCGTGATTGTGCTTCATTGAGAAAAAGAAGCATGTAAAGAGTCATGTAAAGATTCAAGAATTGACTGGAAAATCTATTATACATGGTACATAGGAGCCCTGCACATTTCCTAAAATCACTGTACTAATTTTCGCTGTACTAATTTCACTGTACTATAAAATCAAATGCTATGCCAAAAAGGAACTGTGTTGCTAAATAGTTTTTACGAAGCTCTATTTCATAGCCTTGATTCTACGATGCCAGACTTCGATCGCTTCTCGAAATTGTATTATTCCTCCAACCTGTACCACAGCCAAGGCGTAAAAATCTTGACAGAATGTAGAATTGAGGCGGGAATTGAGGGATTTCTTCTTTATTGGTGAGAATGGTGAAGCGACAATTCCGAAGCCCAGACATATAGATAGTACCACCGATAAAAATTTAATTCGTTGCACGTGAGTGAATTCCTTACGTGTAATCGTGATGTTACTCTAATCCAATCGACAGCCATGAATCAAGATCGCTGAGCTCATATTCTAGGTTATAAAAGACCAATTCACCCGTTAAGAAGCTCCTCATTCAGATTCTTTTCTGTAAGAGAATGTATCCACATGCATATTAGATGAGGAACGCTAATTCAGAGTCAGAGCATCAATGTGGACGTGCAAGTAAATGAAATTGACATTGTAAAGGGGTTGTGAATACCTCTGATTACTCTGCTATTCCACGGCTTTTAAGCCAGGACCGCAAATGGCTTGCCTGCAGGGCACTGTGGACGTAATCATGCACATTCAAATGTTTGAGGCGTCGTAAGGTGCTTAGACCTTCCTGTTTAGCTCGAAGTTCTTCGCTTCGAAGTTCCGATATTATGATGGCGTTTTTGTAGTGCTCATCAGCACCTGCAAGATGTTCTTGAGCTGTGTCCTTGAGCTCGCCTGTCTTGGTTTGTACATTCTCCTTACCTTCACCGAACTTGGTCTGGGCTTCATCAGTAGCTTCTTCGAGCTTGGATCTAGATTCTGAGGCTATCTCTTGGTAATACGCTTATTAAAAAAAAACCATGAAGGTTAAGAATCATTAAATTTCTCTTTTCGTTGACCGATACCTAAATCATCACAAAACAAAACTCGGAACCAGTGATTTTTTTTGTTGCTAATTTTAGCGAAATTGCTACAAAAATTTGGGCTGGCTATTTGATACAAAGGATTTTTGAAAAAAGAAGAAGGAATAATAGCCAGATTTCCTACATGGAGTCAAGATGTGTAGCCTCTTTAAACCTACGTGTCACTCAGGTATTGTCTAATTACCACCTGGGTAGCACATGTGTATTACCCTGATATTACCTGCATATTAAAATGAAAAGAGCATCCAAGAAGCATGGATTGCTCTTCATGGAAAACTAGCAAAAATGCTAAACTGTCTCCGGACCAAAAAAATCACTGCTCCGAACCCTAAATAAGACACCAGTACCGACAACAAGGTCCATAAACCAATGTAGTTCACTATATTCATGCGTTTGGAGCTAAATTATGAAGCATTCAATGATACTCGCGTAAATTCAAATTTGATGTCCTGAATTCAGGTACGCCAACACATATCCCGACCTAAATGGCAGTAAGCCAAAGAATGCTCAAGAAAACTAAAGGATAGTATTGAAACACACAATTCAACGGGTCAGGGAAAAAAATACCTTCCGGTTCAAGCTTCGCAATGTCACTCGCCTCATCTTCGTTTCTTCCAATTGCAAAATTTGTCACCGCAAGGTCACAATCACGAGCTTCTCTGCTTGTCATCTGCACATTTCCTACCTCGGCAGGAGTACGCGCGGCATACACATCCACGAGTGTCGAAACCAGCTTCTCCAGCTCCAGAAGCATCATCTCGTCCTGCATCCACGCATCGCCTAAAGCTTCACGAAGCTCTTGTATTTCGACTCGCAGCTCGCTGCACTCCCGTCTCCAATCAGTCGCATGATCTGCCCTTGCACACGCAATTCTCCACCGATTCTTCTGCAAATTGGTGCGCTGGAGAGGGAAACGGTGGGCGCTGGCCTTCGTGCTCGCAGTTGCACCCTCAACGCAGCACAACGCTGGCCGAATGGCCGTCGAACAACAGAGGACAAGCATCGCCATAGCTGTGGAAAATCAGTGAAAAACTTTCGTAAATGAAACCGATGACGACGACACGATGAATGGTGGACGAGGCATCAACAGCACCCAGTCCTCAAACGGGTGTCAATTTCAATTGCGCCCACTTTCTCCAGGGTCTCAATTGACGGGGTACAGGGCATCAATAGTCGAAGAGAGGCTCCTTTGAGTATTTGCCCCAGCTTTTACGTGCGCTTTTGCAACGAGCTTTTGCAAGGATGTGGTCCTATCTCCTTGAGAGGCGGTGGCAGAATCTCGCAACTTCAATTCACAAGAGGACGGCAATTGTTATGGTGAGAGTCTTACAATTCTAAACATGGATTGCGGGAGGCAACACGTAGGAACCTTGTAAGAGAGTCTCATTTAAGAGCTCGCACTTTGACACCCTTCTAACCGTTGTGCAGGTAAGGATAAAGCGTATATGAAATAAGATGGATAGGATGGCCTATTACCACTCATATTAGAAATTTAGAGAGAATTTCTAATAAGGGGTACTTTTTGTTTAGACATGTACGCTTTTGCTCAAACCAAACATGAATGGAACATATTTTTTTGATAAAACTATAATATTTGTAAACTAGGTAGATCCTTGTAGGCGCCCGGTAGGACCGTTCTTGTGACGAACTTGTCGTGAAGAACGTGCATGCGTGTATGCACCACTGTGCGTTATGTAATAGAAAGTAGTATGCTTTGAAAATATAAAATCACGCGTAGGTGAAGGCCACAATCAATCCAAAAGCAATCCAATATCACGTATTCACCTAATTTGCTTGTTCAATCACTATTGTACTCAAAAAGGTGATTCAATACATGCTTGCCAAATTATTAAACTATTTAGTCGGCACTTGGATTTTTTCATTGGATACAACCAATAACTATACAACACATGGAAAAAAATTATTTCACCTCACTAAAAAGTAATTAAAGGATATATGTTACATATCTAATAATAAGGATTTACTTCATATTAAATAGATTACATTAGGTAAAGGCAACAATAATCTTTATGCCAAATTTGTAAGGATAATGGTAGTTGTACCCTATCCCTTTTTTCAAATGGAACATGGTCAGTACATTTTGGATCCTTCACATGGCTAGATGTTACAAGGGCTTTGTAAAAAATTTGCTAGAGAATTGAAAATTAGATATGCATTTGTACCCATATTGTTTAGAAAAGAAAGGAAGGCCAATTTTCCATGGCACTTTAAGTGTCAATTAGGCAAGAAGGTACATGATTGTCATTGAAAGCGTATTTGAAGACTATGGTATTTGTCTCTATGTAGTTTGGTAGAGACTAGTCATGTACTTCAAAATAACTATTCGCTTCTTTTGTTGGTGTTATGTCATCTACCAATTTAAAACTTTGTACTTTCATAAGTCATGTATACAATGTTCAAATAAGGCATATATTAAATTCTTCTTTCAATTATAAATATGAAACAATAAAAACTAGAGCATTGCAATAAAATATGTTGCCCTTAATCCCTAAACGTCCTCACCTATGTCCAATTTGGGCAGTTTTGCAAAGATGCATTATAAAATGCAACTAATATGAATATTTGGAACTTGATGTATGAATAAAAGTTATACATTTTGAAATTTAGATTCAATCTATACGGTTAGATCCCTGATTGCTATCACTACGAGTATCACTAATATTTTTCTATAAATTTTGAAATTTAAAATAAAAAATTATTTTATAATTCGATTACGAATAAGATATTGACAGTATGGGGATGAAATTTGTTGTGATGGGTTATAATGTAGTACTCTAGGTGTAGTGATTTTTGGAGATTTTTTGGATGCTTCATTTTATGAGTTAATTTTTTCAAGAACACTTTTAGACTAAAATCTTCAAAATTTTGGGTGAAACACTGCAACACGAAATGAGGCATAATTTTTTTCAAAAATTGTTTCCTTTTTGATCGGATCACACATACATGAAGCTAACTTCCCATTAAAAAATTCAGTAGAAAATCACACTACAAAAAGTGCATGACGGATGAGAAACTGTGGATGAAATCTGTACATCATGCAAAATATGCATGGTTGGGCAGTTAGGGGTTAAACCTCCCATTTAAGCTATTGTGCTTGGAAAATTTAGAAAACTGATTTGGGACCTTTTTTTGGCTATTAGATATGTAAGATTCGTGAATAAAAATGAAATTTCTTTCCAAAAGAAAAACAAATTTAGAAAGTGAAAAAATAGTCATACTTCACTTATGGTATATAGGTGGTGTTTTTTTAACAAAAAATATCATGGATTACATCTTAGAAGCCCCAATTCAACTCACACGTAGAAACTTCTCATAGAATCACAAGTGGTTGATTTTAGGTTCTTGGGGGTTCCTTAGGTGGTAGTCAGCCCTTTTTTTTGGGCTTTTTAGTACCAGATTGCACCACTTAAAAATAACTTGTCTACAAAAAATCAAAAACTCAATATTAGATCGCCAAAATATCTTGAATTTTTTATAAAATATTGAATGAAATTGCTAGATTTGGATGAAATAACACCCAAAAAATAACATTGAAATGTCAATGAAAATTATTTTCTATCCAAAATATGGATGAATGTATAAATATATGGTTCTACTATGCTATTTTGTGTCACCAGTTTAGCACTCTCTGAAAAATGAAAGAAAATGATTGGTGATAGTTTTTGAAAGTACTTAGGGCCGGTTCACACTAAGGCGAGAGCCCGATGGGTGCACTCTACATTATGTTTGAGAATCACCTCCGTTCACGACCCGCTCTAAAAATTGTCTAAAAACCTTTGCATACAAATCTATTCCGTCCTAAATATATGTTTCATGTAAGTATACATCAATATTGTCAACTCTAAATATGTCGATTGTATATACACTTAGTACACCAATGTTCAAATCAATACCCCTTTGTGCACTCACTTATTCTTTCACAAATTTAACATAGTGCACCCCCCAAGGGCGAGAGGCCGTCATAGTCCAAACCCAATTCATGCTCAGAGTCTAAAGCCTTGGGCTAAAAATAATTATATATCGATGGTCTCTTGAGGGAGAATTGAGTTTTCATTCTCGGTTCCTCGAGAGGACGTCGCATCGGCGCTAAAACTCACAAAAAGTGTTGTCATGTAGGCACTTTAGAGGGCGAGGGCCTTTGAACTTTGGGCTCTGGTGTGAAGCCCAAGAGGCCAATTTCCAACTTTCTTGCAATTTGATTGGTGGAATTTGATGGACTCTCGACCTTTGGTCATGGTGTAAACAATTTTGACGAAAATGAGGGACTGGGCAATTATGGGGCATTTCACCATAATAATAATTGTAGTGAGAAATGTGTTTGAATTTTGAAAGTGATAAGCTATGGGGTCGATGTCCATTCATTAAGGTACCGTACCCAAAAGGCAAGGTCGGCAAAATTTTATTTTATATATAAATAAGGAGAAGCCCAAATTTTTAGGATTTTTTGTTGCAATTATTATTATTATTATTATTATTACTATCATTTTCTTAAAGAATATTCACAAAATCTTAAAGAATATTCATACCATTTCACCAAAAAATCAAATATTAGGCATGAGGTGCCGACCCTACCTTCCGGATACGGTACTCCTGGTGCAGAAGCTGTCTAGTTTTGAATAACCCCATCAAAGCAAGACTTAGTGCTGTGGTCAAAGATTATTACTCACAACAGGCCAGAACAGAGCAAAAAGATTCACCAGTACATGCACTTGATGGCAAGAAGGTCTTCAACCTTTCATAAATTTTCTGAAGACACCTAATCATATTTGCAGGCAGAGACTTATGATTTCTGCTTGCAGAACTGCAAAAGTTGCTGGACCACACTCAGCACAGTGCAAAAGACTGAAGACCTCATGCTCATCATAAAAAATGTACTGTGAAAGGACTACATCAGAAACGTTGGGCTAGACTATTTTGGTGCCATTTAGACACCAAAGGCCGCATACAGGTCATTTTAGTGAACTAGGTTGGTATGAAGGTTGGCACCAAATTATCTTAATTGCATTTCAATGCACCATCATGGCACCATGTTCACATGCTTTGAAGTTCCTGATGTACAGCCCCATATCATTGTCATTGCAAACGTAAAGAAAGAACGGAACAGGATTCATGTCAATCTTGTCGACACTGCGTGATTCCAACATTGTGGCATCTCCATCCTTAGAGCATGCCTACTCTACCACTGAATTCTCTCATGGATAACCAACGAGCTGTGATAGAAACGAGTAGGTTATCATACATAACCGGTTGTTCACTTTTCAAACTTTTTAGTCACAACCTTTGATCTTCATGATCTAAGGGCGTAGGATGCAAGTTGAAAGGAGAGAAGATTATGAATTGCAACTTGTGATGGCGATGGTGACGGGTTGTCAATGAGATGAAGCCACGTTAGAGTTGAAAAGTCAACAACAGGTTATGAAAAGTGAATGAAATTCAGTCCAAGGGGGGTCACTCTATGTATTTTTTTAGGTACCACGTGAGAGAATAGGGTATTTAAAAGTACCCTATAAAATAAAAGTAATTTTTACTGTAATTAGTAGTATTCTCATTTTTATTCTTGTAATCATTTTTAAGTACCCTATATTAATTTCAATTATTAAAAAAATTATCTTCAAAGATTTAAATGGACCCTATTATTTGTTCGCACGCCATTATGGAATATTTGGAAGTGACCCCCTTAAAATTCAGCATGCATGTTTACGGAAGGTGGGAGCGTCACACGATTTAGAAAAACCTCAATAATTACGTCCCTTTATAACTAAGTTTAAGAAGGGCTCGGTATCTTAAATTGAAGAACAATAATAATTATCCATGTATAGTGATTGTGATTGGTTCACCGACTATATAAAGGGAAACATAGCGGTTCAAGGGTGTGGAGATGATAGCTTGTGATACCAAATTTCGAATGTGATAATAGTGGTCAAGCGGTGAATTAAAGGAGAAGGATGCGGATGCTCTTGCAATGTAAATGCATTACCATCCATTTATAGGATTATGATAATAAGTTTAGAATTGAGTATTGTGCTTCCATTTGAATATGATTGTCTCAATCGGATATGCCACAATCTCCATCTGCTAAGTTCCAACACTATCAATGGAAACCAACACTAGGGAATAAATTAAAGTTGGCAAAGATAATCCAATAGAAGAAAATATTAAGAGAAAAAAGAGCCAAAAATAAAATAAAATAAAATTTATCTCAACACTATAAGTCCAAATGCTCAATGTCAAATTGCACAATAGTAGTTCAATTTTTTAAGAGAGATGTTAGAAAAGCCAATTTTCTCAATCTTAACATCAAAATTATGTTATGATTCAATTGACCTATTGAAGTGGCAATGCCGTTTAATTGAAAACCATTATAATTTATTAATTTAGAAGTTGGGTATCGGACTTGAGTAATGTAGGGGGGAAGGTAAATTTGCCACATTCATATGAAATATTTATTTGATTTTCAAAAGTAAGGTGATACTGGATGAAATATTTGCATGTTTGCAACTTTCTTTTTCACCAGACATTCAAAAAAATTGGTAATATTTTTAGAATTTTTTTCCATCGACGTTGTTGACATTTATGAAGGATGTATTTTTTGCCATCTTGTCTCGAAGGCAAGATGCTTAACAATGGTAAATTTTGTAGCCATTTACCATGGACGTAGCTATTTTGGGTTGAAATTTTGTCTTACCTTGTAGAATTGTTTAGAGAAGTGCAAATTTGCCCTAAAGTTATGCACTAAAATCCAAACATTTGAGTTATCCTTGAATGAGTGCAAAAGGCTAGGGGCCATGTGCTTTTGATTTCAACAACTCTTTTGTTTGAAAAACATAACAATGACAAATTATTTCAATAATAATTGTTGATTTTTCAAAATTTAGTCTTTCTATAATGATGCAACATATGTTTTTAAAATCCAACACAAATGGTGAATTGTAATAACCTTGGCTACGTATTTTGTTTTATAGAAGCTCAATCCTTCCAAAATCACAATATTTGATGCCTAACAATGGTCAATTGTGCTTATAGATGCTTCACTGCAATTAGTACAAAACTTGAGAAGATTATTTTATGCTGTAATGTTATTTATAGAAATTCAAGTTCATTGCATGCACCCTCAATCCCGGGGAGTGCACTAAAAGCTAGGATTAGGAATACACGTGAGTGCGTTTTAATAGCATACCCCCTACAATACTTGACCTTAAAATAGTTTTTAAATTAAGATTTTTTAGGTGCTAAATCATTACGTATATATCTATCATTTGGTGTAAATTTCAGGACCAAAAGTTTTTAAAATCTTATTAAAAATATTATAGAAGTTTGAACCAAAATGTGTTGATTTTCGCTTCAAAAATCAATTTAAAAATATTTACAAGTGATTATTTTTTGAAATTTATACAACAAGAACTTTAGATTGTGTTTAACAACTTCATATTTTTTTAACAAATTTCAAATGATTTTTTAGTACATACATAGGGGGGTCGAAAGTACGCACTCACGTGATTCCTAGTCTTAGCTTTAAGTGCACTCCCCGAGCCCTCAATCTATTAGTATAAACAATCATTAATTTGCTAATGTCAAATAAAAAGTATTTGAACAAATGGGATTGTTGGATATGTAACTAATATTTAATCAAAGAGAGTTTAGAGTACCTCCACCACTATTTTGGTATGACTAACATCAAAGCATCAATGTGAATTTGTGTTAATAGAGATGGATTTTGATTCATTGCAACAATCAAATATAGTTTGACACTAATGCAACTTGTAAGTGGCCAACCAAGTGAACAAAGTTTTATTTTCAAGGTCAAAGAACCAAATCTCTACAACATCCAGTTGGCGATTGGCCACTTGTTGCCAAAGCCTCATTACCAACAACATATGAGAAGCTTTTGACGTTGCCAACTAGCCTTCTTTTCTATACTAAACTAATTTTTTAATATAATGATATTATTGAAGGTGCTCTTACTGTGTCTTGATGCACATGGTCTTATTATACGAACTCATGGAGATCAATAATGTGACAAGGGAAAAGCGATCTCTCTATACTACTTCTATGAATAATTTTCACGATAGGGATTTAGAAAGCCAAAATTTATGGTTTTTCATTTTGAGAATCACATGGACTATTTTTGGAAGTTTTGAATTCAAAATTTAAGCTTGTAGCTTCAAATTACATATTGGGATCATCCCATGGAATTTTGAGGGCCTATACAAGCTCAAAATAGGAGACAACTTTTTGAGAAGAACATCTCTACCAAAAACTCTAAATTGCATTCTAAAGGTCATCCAAAAATTGAGCCCTCACTATATAGTTCCCAATCAACTTTGAAAATAGTAAGCAAGAACAACTCCAATGGCCATGTGTAAACAGTCTAGTTACTGTTGTTTCCCAAGCGGTTGAGTTTTTTGGTTGTTGTGGTAGAAGTATGAGTATATCGTTTGCCCTCCTCCGACATCTAGAACCAACATATCATGCACGCGAAGGACTACAATACCACTTTTATTGGCCGTTAACCACATGTTCTTTGACGGAGTTATCAAGGGACACAATGGCAATGTGAGCCATGACGCCAAAAGGCAAGAATTTTTTGATCTATTCGCCTACAATATGGGCCCGTCTGCCATTGCTGGTTGGTATACCACCCGATGGGTGACCCCCTTGTTGGCCATGATCCTTGGCACACCAAGGACTCCGTCAACACATCCAGTACCGCCTTTGATGTTGGGCCAAATGTTGATGGTTGTTGGAGTTGTTATAAGACACTCACAAGTCACTACACACGAATTGTGCAATCATGATGTGCAATTAACAAGCAATCCTAAACTTGGCATTTGTGGAACTCATAGCCAGGCTCATAACAACTTATAGACCCCAAATTTGATTAGTTGTTTATGAGATATGTGATGCAAAGATGTAATGAGATTCCAGTTCGCATTGAATTGAATCATTGACATGACATGATATAATCCGACTTGAACTCAGAGTTTGAGGCATGACCCACTCTATAATGTGCTCAACTTTGGAGGGCTTTATTTTTTAATTCAACCCTATCACAATTAGTCGTTTCCTCTTTGGTTGACTCAAAGTCTGGTTTTTATATATACTAGCTTCAGTGTTTTTGAGGGCCCTGAAGTGGGTTGTTGTATTCAATGTCTCCCTCCAAATAAATTGTTAACCAACATTCATTTTTTCAGAGTGAAAACTCATCTGAAAAAAAAGAGGGAAAATATCATTCCAAAATGTACCATCATGTGAACTTTGGTACAGTGGGCCTCAAAGGAACCTGAAACTCTTAATTCACAACGGTCTCAAAAATACATGGATTGGGAGTTATTGTTTGTCTTCCTCTGACATTGAAGGGAATGAGTTGGTGGAGGAAGGATGAGCGGTGAAATGTACATTAACTTACAGCACATACAGTCAGGTGAACTGCGGCAGAAGCAATGCATGATAATTGAGACTGCACGCCAGAGAAGACCGCCCGGCTCGCTGTAAGTACTACTGCCACTCCTTCCGTCAGTCAGTCAGTCGTAGACTTGGCTGGAATTTGAGAGCACCAGCCAATTGGTAGAACCTACTACGGTACACCAACCTATTACTACAGGTACCATGTTTCTCTTTCCGCCCTCGTGTACTGCAATGGTAGAACTTGATGTACGAATAAAATTTGTACGTTATGAATTTAAGATTCTATCCATACGGTTGTCCTCCAAAATGTTTTGATCAGTGATTTTTTTTCAAATTTTCCCAGGTAGCTAGCTTTTTTCATGATACTTGGGTGATACTTGGTGCTACCATGATGATACATGGGTAATACCTAGGCAAAATTTGGTTACTAGAAGTGATCATTTTCACAATGTTTTTGATACTAAATTGTCAAAAACGATGAGTTTTTTTTGCTTTGTGGAATGTACATTCTTGTAAACAATGTCAACAATGTCTTCAACACTAAACTGTTGAAAACATCACCTCTTTTTGGTAGTGATGGAGAATAACTCTAAAAATACACTATGAACTCGTTATTACCACACTCTGGGTGCATTTACAATATAATGAGCCAACCACGCCCAAATGTAACAACTCTTGATGAGTGCTTAGAAAATTATATCTTCAATTTATGTAGATATTAGAAAAATTTAAGGACATTTTGCGACATATTATGAACATTTTAGCACATTTTAGTCGTTGTTAACAACTGGTTACGACCATATTTTAGTCGTTTTGGAGTACCAATAACTTCTCAAACATTGTTAAACTTTAGTATATTTTAAAATGACATATAATATATGTAGTTACTAATTTATATTGCATTATCAATTCAAATGATAAAATTATTGCTTAATAACTCGTTAAATTAATCACTGGTTACAGTTTCCTTGGGTCGTTATACTGTGAATGTACCCCTCTATAATACCACATTCTGATATTTGCTATTGTGTATACATGTGAATGGATACTTGCACATGCTAAGTTCTAAATTCACGTATGTTAGTTACGAAAGGTGTGATACAAAAGAGGTTTGAGTGTAGAAAGTATATTGAGAATAGTTCTTCAAATCCAAACTACATAATTTTAACCCCTAAATGACAAAGGAGTTAAGGGTAAAACCTAAATGTGTTATAAAATGTTATTCCAAAAGAGAAAATGAGAAGCATGATGTTTAGTAATTATTTGTACAGTCAAACTTTCAAAAAAATGTTTTAGACACTCATTTAATGAATTTAAAAACATTTACTATTCAATATTCACCAAAATTACAATTTTTATTTTTAGAAATTGAATTTTGGTATGATTGGTTAAAACTAGACATTCTATTCTAAAATTAAAAAAAGAAAAAATTCAAATGAAAGAATTTCATTATTTTCCCGAAATAGAAAGTTTTATAACACTAGGACAATGTTGAGGTGTTTTGTCTTTGAAAAATTCCTTAGTGAACCTCAATATTGCAAATGAAATGCATCAAACAACACTAGAACATGATCTCTACCTCCAATTTTGACAAAAAATCAAAACTCAAAAAATGTCATTTTCTGACCATGGGCAGTCATTGCTCTTTGAATTGCGACAAGAAAATGGTCAATCGGTCATTTAGGGGTTAACCCCTAAAGGACTATAACTATGTTTCTCTCCAAACACTCCAAAGCTGCCTAAAACACCCCTTCTCAAAAAAAGGCAAATAGTTTATGATCTAAAATCTTTTTGACCAATCCAATTATAGGATATTTCAACCAGGCAACATGAATTTATTAACATTTACAAATTTTCAATGATTCAGGGTTCTACAATAATAAGATTATAAGCTACAAAGTTGGTTGCATCGTTTTTTTTGGCCCCTTGTCTAAGTTTGAAACTTTCTAAAAAGGTCCAAAATGCAAAGTTCAATCTCAAATTTGATAAAACGGATTTGGCAGTCGTGTGTATAGAGGTGTTAATTCATTGTGTGCAAAACTTCAGGAACTACCTGCAATTAGGATTTTCACTTTTGCATGATTGTATCTTTCGATCTATACATCACCTACGCACACAAATTACCATCCGATCTTCGTTACAAAGAGTAGAATCACCACAACAAATTTTGAAAATTTAGGATCAAAACTCCATCGATACTGAGCTGACCGAACTTGAAAAATCAACCTTGGTCTTTTAGAGGTTAATGGATCTAGATACACTTAAATGAATCTCTCTAAGCTAAATTACACTATTTTTTCCACTATGTACCAATGATGTACACATCAAAATTTTAAATGTAAGACATCCATAGTCACATTGCACAAATAAGATGGTTTATCAGTTACCGTAATGTGCAAGCAACTCTCGCACCTTTGTAGTTCCACATCGGCTTTCTCGCCATCCACATCCTCTTTTATACGAGTCACAACCAATAAGAAAGCGGCACGTGACACTTTCTAAAAAGAATTGAATTAATTTGTGCCATAACTCCTACATGAACAATTTACGATTATAACTCTTTATGTGATTACTGAATCTTCCGAGTCTAATCTACAGTGGCGACCAGAAGTCTTCGCACAGTGGCCCATCACTTCAACAGGTGTTGACTATAGCTTAGTAAGTGGGTTTACAGGAGATTTTTTGGGTTAGCATTAATTGATACACCACATGGCACCTAATTAACATTGACTCCCCAAAACTTTGCCACTTGTAGAAATTATTCATGCAAAAATCGTGAAGGGGTGTGTACAACTTAATATGCACATCAGTTGTACACACCACTATCTTCTCATTAAAATTGCACTTGTGAGGCTTTTTGTTTTGGATTTTTTTTGTATGATTTGGAGAGGCCTTTGGTGATTCACTATGGCTCCTAGAAGGTCTGAGAATCAACGTAGGGCAGTTCTTGAGATGTATGAGCGAGGCAACTCATATGGCCAGATTTCTGCAGTTTTGGGCATTCCTCGAAGCACTTCTTCTGACATAGTGCGAAGGTTCCGTGAGAGAGAGAGTCTAACAGATAAAACTTCACCTGGTAGACCTAGAATTCTAGATGAACGCGGTGACCGTGGCATTGTGAGGAGATTAAATGATCCAAATACTAGCACAGCGGCAGCTATAGGACGAGTGTTACGATCTGAGGGCTTCCAATTGAGTGATAATACGGTGAAAAGGAGTCTTCGGAGGCAAGGGTTGAGAGCATGCGTGAAGACCAAGAAGCCACTTTTGACAAAGAAACATCGAGCACGTCGTTTGCAGTGGGCAAAGAAGTGCAAGCATGCAGATTGGGAGTTTTGGGCTCATGTCATTTTTTCTGATGAGTCTAAATTCAATCTTTTTGGCTCAGATGGACGTCAGTATTGTTGGAGAAAGAGTGGAGATCGTCTTTTAGATCAGCATGTGCAATCTACAGTCAAACATGGAGGAGGAAACATAATGGTTTGGGGTTGTATGACTTGGGAAGGAGTTGGCAAGCTTCACCTGATTGAAGGGAAGATGGATAAATATGTATATCGCAACATTTTAGAGACGGAACTTCTGGGTACTATACAGATGCAAGGTTTAGAAGAGGATGAGGTTATTTTCCAGCATGATAATGACCCAAAGCATACTGCACATTATGTTGTAGAGTGGTTGCGTGCTCAAAAATTTGAGCTTATTGGACACCCTCCACAATCACCTGATCTCAATCCAATAGAACATCTTTGGAATGAAGTAGATCGTCGCCTGAGAAGGTCTAAAAGGAAACCAACTAGTAAAAGTGACTTATGGGAGAAGATCCAAGAAATTTGGTACGGTATAGAGCCTGATGTTGTTAGGAAGTTAATACGCTCTATGCCTCAAAGAGCTCTTGATGTCTACCATGCAAGAGGTGGCCATACACGGTGGTAGTGTTTGTGAGTGCTTATGAGTTGAATCATTGAGTTATAAAGGTGTTTAGTAATTTTTAGTCTTATTTTCTATAGTTGATATACAATAAAAATCAATTTGACCATAAAGAATTGTACAGGCTTGTTACACATTTGAATTATTGTGTGTTTTTCTAATTCATATTTTCATTGAAAACTTTGTGTTTTATGCCTGTTGCAACTATACGTGCTTGTGGTTGTGTTCTTGTTATTTTATGAGAGTTCATGTAGATTTGGCAAGTATTTAAAAAAAAAAACTCCTCTTGTACAACTATTTGTGGTTGCCACTGTATTATGTTGAGTGCACAGCGTCCACAATGCACAAGGTTCCCCCACTCTAAATTCCCCCCTCGACGTTTCACCTATGGGCCCCATTTTCTGAAATTTCCATTTTGGGCACCCTAGGGTCTTTTTTTGGCAAATGTTTTTGCAAATTTGAGGCCTATGGCTCCGAATTAAATTTGGAGAACCCCTTCGGAAATTTCAAACCCTTGGAAGAGGGAGTTATTTTTTAAGGTGGACCCCTACATACACAAAATAGGGGGCAGTTTTTGTCCTCTTGCATTAACATCGAGGGGGGATTTATAGTCGGGGCACAACGTCCACATGTCAAGTTGTGAACACATGTGAGGAGTGCATTTAGAAGCCCAGATTCATTGTGTCATTACAGAATACAGAGGGTTGAGTGTAAGTTAATGAAGGCCACCTTTTGGAGGTAGACCGGACAAGTAACAACCGCCACTTATTATTACTCTTCAGTCCTCTCGGCCTTCGTCTTGCTTCCGTCAGTCCTCTCCCAAGCTCTCTTCCTTCCTTCAGTTGACTCACTGCAGTGAGTTCAGTTGCCGCGAGCACTTGTTCCTGTCAAATTTCATCACAAAATCTGATTTTTCTTGAGATTCATTGGACTCGTTGTATTGCAGGGTTGCAGCTTTGTGGGAGCTGGGCCGCATTTCTTTGAAAGACGAGCTTCACATTCTGGAGGTAACCATGGAGTCTTTGAAGCCGATCGTGCATGCTGTTTCTTGGAGAATTGGCCAGCCCTTTTCTAAAAGTTTTGCACTTGGGATTCTAGCTAGACAGTCATTAATTAACGATTTAAGGAAGTTCTTAGTTTCTTTCCTATGCAGGACTCCAGGAGTAGTACGTAGCCCTCGTTCTGATCTACTTTTATTAGGTCTCAGTCTTTCACTTAATTCATTTTCAGCTGTTTCTTCCACTTTCCTTTCAGGCATTTTCTACAGTCAACAGTTTGCGTTGCCAAAACAGTTAGCGAAAGCCCTAAATCACTAGCTAGTTTTCGCTCTGACTGCGAATTGCAGTTCATTATGATCTTGATGAGAAAGAGTTTTAAATTTTAATCAACATTGCAGGATATCAATTGGCTCTTATGAGAGTCCGATCTGTGAACCAGAAATGTGTACCTGTAGATCGAAGCCTGCATTGTTGACCAAAGATTGATGGCCTCACACGCCAATTCAGGCAAATGTGGAGGATGATGTTCTTCGTTGGAGTTGAGCCACTGTATTCTCATTGATTTTTCAAAAGCCATATTAATTATACGGTTGTATATATCAATGGGGGCCGAGGATGGTATGGAGGCTTTTGTGGCCCGCGCGCAGTTCTTGCGTGAAAGCTTGGGGCAAAGCCAGCAAATCACTGACACCATGCTCACCATTTTAGGCTCCTTCGACAATCGGCTGTCCACTCTTGAGATTGCCATGCGCCCCACTCAAGTAAGTGTACATACATCACACTCTGCTTTTTATTAATGTGGTGGTATCCCGTCTTACAATGTTTCCCACCATCCTGCTTTTCACCTTAGTTTTGGTGGTCGTAAATTATACCCCTGAGATAGAGGATACTCTTTCCGTCACTTTAATCAGGAGTACATGTCGGTTTTGGCTACCTTGGGTAATGGCTCCCTAGGTGGAGTTTGATCCCTAATGGACCAAAGATTTATGTGCTTTCATTTAGAAATCAAAACAAATCCTCTGGAGCAATCACTTTGGGTACTACACGAGCCAAACTCTCTTGAGTTCAATTTGTTTATAATCACTATGTACGGGTTTGATTTAAAGTGGGAGGCTGACAACTCCATTAACCCCTAAGCTTCCACTGTGTATTTTCTGTAGTGTAGGAAAATTGGACCCCCTGCTGAAAATCATCTGTTTGTGTGAAAATGACTTCAGTTTGACACAATCGACACTGTTGATCTTTTAGTATAGAACAAGAGATTTAAAATGACGTATTGCAATTAGAAAACCGAGGTAAAATGAGAAAATGCTATCATTGCAAAGTTCAGTGATGCAGATGGCCATATTGGGCGTTTTAGACGCTTAGGGGTTAATTTCCAGTCAAAGATCAATCACCAGAGACATTTAATCAAGTCATGCTTACATCATTTTCTTCTTGAAGACCAAGAGATGAGTTGCTGTTGGATCATTCAATAGGAGATGGGACGGTTTTAGTATTCTCTAGATGTTTTGACAATGATTGTGTGATTGAAGGTGAAAACACATGCTTTCCGACTGGCGCATGAAAACATTGACAGCACTCTGAAAGCCGCTGGCTCTGTGCTGGATCAATTTGATGTTTCTCGTCAGGTGTGAGATTTGGTCCTTAGTACCATTTGGGTTAAGCTCGCAATTTGTGTTCAAAAAGGGCAAGAAACGTTTAAAAAGCATATCAATTTCGATGACTCAAATTAGTGTGGCTTGGATTGAAGGTGGAAACTAAGGTGCTGCAAGGACCCAAAAGCGATCTGGCGGGGTTTTTGGCCGCCTGTGACCAGCTTCGTGCAAACGTGGAGTATCTGACCCTGAACCGTAATTTGAAAGCCAGTGACACGGCTCTGAGTCATGCGAGGGATTTATTCGGCAAGGGCATGAACCGACTTGAAGAAGAGTTAAAAGTGCTTCTGACAAATAACAGGTTAGTCTTGGGAATGGAAACCCATACCTTTGGATTCCTTAGGGTTTACCTTTGAATGGGACGAACTTATTCATAAATTTTCACAGTTGGAGGGTTAATTGATGTTGCTGTGTTTGTGCCCTTGGTAGTAAGCCAGCAGATCCTGCTCGACTCAAGGAAACTTTGCCGAGTCCTGAGAAGCATGTGCCAGAGCCTCCACAGAAGGGTGAAGATGTGAAGCTGTTGCTAACCAACACTCCTCACAATGATAAGGCCCTGAATCCACCAGTCCTGCCCGTTCTGATTTCACCAAGAATCGTTTCTCAACTAGCTGAGATGGCGCAGCGTTTAGTTGGTGCTGGTCTTCATCAACAATGTCTCAAGATCTACAGGTAATAAGGTCATGCATCTTCAATCATACCCCAAATTATTTTGTTCAAAACAACACACTTTTTTCTGCCTTGTTAACCCATAATTCTATCTTTACAACCTTCTATTGTGATTCTAATAAGGTAATTAAAGCTAGAAGGTCGACGACTGTCCACCCCTTAGTTTTCGCTTTTCAAAAGTCAACAAATTTAAGTTGATTAGGGCCATGCCTGCTTGAGTTTGAGAAACCTCGGTCGAAACTTACCCTTCTCCCTTCAATTCAGTATAATCACATCCAAGATTTGGTGTCAGAAGCTATCCTCTCCACTCCCTTGAATCGCTATAATCGCCCTCTATATCGTGCGTGAACCAATCACAATCACTACACATGGGTAATCGTTGTTGTCCATCAATTTAGGATACTGAGCCCTCATCAAAAATATAGGACCCCACAAATTTTAAACGATTTCTGTGCGACATCCGATATTTCATGGGTTTGTACATTTTTCGCACGGATTTTGCTCGGATTTTGTGCTAATTCCGCACGGATTCCGCACTTTGTAAATAGCAAAAAGAGTGAATGTAGAAGCCGTGCGGATTCAATGCAGAATTAGCGCGAAATCCGTGCAGAATCCGTGCGAAAAATGTATGAACCCATGAAATATCGGATGTCGCACAGAAATCGTTAAAAATCAGTGAGGTCCTAAATTCTTGATGTTGAATAAGCTAGAGGGAGTATAGAAGCATCACTATATCTTGCTCATATTGTGTATCACTCTCACTGGCCCTGAATTTTTAGCATTAAATGCAAGCATATTCATCCAATTTTCAGAGTAAAGGCCTAAAGGCCCCATGCAGGTGTAGGGTGTGCATGCTCTTATATATGCAGGATGTTGATCTCACGTCATTGATGTGGTGGGCGTAGGGATGTGAGAGCATCCACTTTGGAGACAAGTCTACGAAACTTGGGCGTGGAAAGACTAAGCAAAGATGATATTCTCAAAATGCCGTGGGAGTTGCTTGAAGGCAAGATCAAAAACTGGATACAGTACATGCGCATTGCTGTAAGCACAACCTGAGTGACCTTCTTTGTTGAATTATTATTAATACATGTCCTTTTATGATCGAAGCTGACATTATTTTGTCCCAATTAATCTGGACACTCCTGTTACTGTTCTCTCAGATAAAGCTTCTCTTCTCGGCAGAGCAGCAGCTGTGTGACCAGATCTGGGCTCGCCTCGACCCCCATCGAGAGAAATGCTTTGCAGACGTGACTGATTCCAGCGTTCACATGCTGTTGAGTTTTGGAGAAGCTATTGCCCGGAGCAAAAAAACACCGGAGAAGCTCTTCGTCCTTCTTGATATGTATGAGATTATGCGTGACCTTCAGCCTGAGGTGATTGATTCTTAACTCATTTTGGCTGCCATTCAAAATCATTTTCTATGCATCTGTTGCCTGACATATTTAGTTTCATGCTTGTAGATCAAATGCCCTCTGAACTCTCTCATTGCTGATTGTTTAGAGCGTCCTCACTGTGGTGCAAGAGCCTTCCAAATGAAAGTGGGTCACTGTGACACATCAATTGTGTTCCACAAATAGTTAATTGACCCATCACAAGTAGAATGTAGAATAAAGCTACCTAATCTTAGGTTGACTGGGCCTCTTTCTTGACACGGAAAAGTTGAGCTATTTGAAAGGGCTTGGAACACTTTTCATCCATTTTGGCTTTGTGTCAAAGCCGGACCAAGGCATCTTAACCCTTAAGTGCCCAAATCATAACTGAAAAATCTACTTCATTTGACTTTTCTGAAAGCTTATAGCGACTTTTTTTTGATACAAGTGATAATTTTATTCACCACTGAAGCTTATAGTGACTTTGAGAACAAATTTCTAAACAGATGTTACTTTCCTATACTTTTCTTTGATAGGGTATGATTTCTTCTTTCTATTGGTACATTTTGGTACCTTCCTTAAACGATATATCTCAAGTACTATAGATATGGAAGCAGGCAATTGTGGCCCTTCCGGGTTGATTGTATGAATGATGGTAGTATTCTAGGAAATGGGGTACATTGTTCACTTTGATGTGAATGAAGTATTTGTACAGTGCCGTTTTAATCTTACAGTGGTTTGTACCAGATTGAGCTTGTGTTTTCAGGTGAGGCAGCCACAGGCATGCGGGAAGCAGCGACCACACTCATCAGGCGGTTGGGCCAGACGGCGAAAGACACGTTTGCAGACTTTGAAGATGCGGTGGACAAAGATGCAACCAAAACGCTCGTTCTGGACGGAACGGTTCACATGCTTACTAGTTATGTCATCAATTACGTCAAATTTCTCCTGGAGTAAGTGCTACCCTAAACCCTTCTATCTCACTAACTAGGATCATACACTGCATTTGTGCTATGTTTGTTAACCCCTTTAGGACCAAGGATTCATGGATTTAAAATAACAAATTCAATTGATCATATTATGAAAAAAATAATTCAAATGAGACCAAGTTTTATATCACCGGAATCACCGAAGAACATTGCATGTCTTGATCAAACAACAAATACCTTTGAACAAAAAGAAGTCCACATAGGACCTACTCAAAATTGCTAAAAAAAACACGAGGCCCAATTTAGGCTTCTTGGTCCTTTAGGGATTAAGGCCCCGCCTGCACCAAGGAAGTAAGAAGATGTAGCTGAACAAATGTTACTTTCCTATACTTTTCTTTGATTCTCTTTAACTCTCCCTAACCGGTTCCTCTAAAATCTTCACGAACAAGACATCCCTAGCTAACTCTCACTACTTGATCAATTAGCTAATTGCTCTTAATTAGTAAATGCAGGCATGAGTTAGCTAAACATTGTTGCCTAACTGCTCTTACTCAATAGGTGTAATTGCTCTTACTTGGTAGGTGCGGGCACATTTAAAGCTGACCGCTCTTAAATTTTTTAGCTTTTCTTCTTACTTGCTTGGTGCGGGTGGGCCTTAGCAAAGTAGCCCGGGGAGTAACTGAAGTAACATTGGAGAGTAACTCAAGCAAAGTTACACCCCTAAATGTACTGACCCTTTGAACACAAGTAGATGTTAGCCTCAAAAATAGATATTAGCATGGCTCAGATGTACATAATGTGTACATGAGAGGACCATTGCAAGTGTAAAATCTACTCAACAAATTTGACGGACTTGCATTTGGAGGCCTCTCCAATATTATCAACATCTCCCCATCACAAGAGATTTATTTTAATTGGTAGAGAATTTAATAGGCTTGCAAAGGTGACTTGGATGAAAGTCATCCGAGATTGTATGAGAAAGTTACAAGGCTTTGAATCTGTTCATGATCCAGTTTCTGGATGCTGGGACGTTTAGGGTTAAGCAACATTTAGAAATCGTAATGTTGTTATGACCTAACGTTGCTAACAGCAGTGTATGATCCTAGTAGTTTATGTACGTACTTGTTATATGACTAACTTGAGCTTACCTATTCTTCTCGTTCAAACAACTTTCCTTTCTCTTTTACACATGCATTGTACATTAGGCTTCTGTCTACAGATATATTTTTGACATAACCTTGATGGATGTTTCTCTCCATCTTGATTGTGGAATGTCCATTTTTGTAAATTTCATACACACCACTGATACCTTGGTTGCAGCTATCAGACTACATTGAACGAGTTGTTCTCGGACGGCACAGTGGACCACAAGACGTCCCACTTGACAGCTGCTACCGTGCGCATCATGTCAGTGTTGCAAACTAACCTCGAGGGAAAATCCAAACTGTATAAAGATGTGGCGCTTTCACACTTGTTCCTGATGAACAACATTCATTACATGGTGAAATCTGTCCGCAGGTATGACCATCTCCCCCAATCTATTTTACTTATTTCCCTCAGGTGCATTCATGGTAATAGGAGCCAACGGTGCCCAAATCTAAGGACTCTTGATGAGTGTATGATGTCTTCAATATATGTAGATATTAAAAAAAAATTAAGAACATTTTGCAAAATATTAAGGACATTTTAGTCCTTATTAAGGACTGGTTACAACCATATTTTAGTCCTTTTGGAGTACGAACAATTACTCAAACATCGTCAAAAATTTGGTATATGTTAGAATGACATATAATATATGTAGGAAATAATTTATATTGCATTATCAATTGAAATGATAAATTTATTGCTTAATAGTTCATAAAAATAAGCACTGATTACACTTATGTTGGCTCCTATTACCATGAATGCACCTAGATGGAAATGTAAAAGTCATATACAGTACTCCCTAGTAACTAAAAGCCACATGAAAGAAGAAGTTGGAGCCAAGTAGATGACTGCTCAATAGCAAACCTTACTACCTATTCATCGGCTACACTTGGACTTTCTTCTTTTGATTATGAATTCTTGTCTTTTCCCGTCTGCTTGGAATCGTATAAAATCAGTATATTGAGTTTATATACCACCTTTGTGTTGCTGTTCTACCGACGTCCTAAGTATTTAATGAATGACACTTTACAATAGCCATATCAAATTAAATACTTTAAAGTTATATATTCTTGTTGTATTAATTTTGAGCGCTGTGGCTCATACAGATCAGAAGCAAAGGATATGTTAGGCGATGACTGGGTACAGAAACAACGAAGGATTGTTCAGCAGCATGGCATTTGTTATCAACGAGCTGCCTGGAGTAAGGTTGGTGAAACTCTCTTCCTGCATCGATAATATTCTTGTAATTTTGGCATGTGGCAGTGTCTTTGTTTAACCCCTAAAGGACCAAAGATTTATGGTTTAGAAGTGACCAATCAGATAGATCACATTGTGAAAAGTACAACTCAAATACGGTCAACTCACTAGAATCAATGAAATGTTGGTCACAAAATGAATAAAATTGGGCAAAAAAGACTCTCCAAAAGAAATTTTAAACCTATTTCCTGCACAGGTCTGAATAACAGTTAAAAAGGGCTGTCCTTGTGGATATCTTTTCAGGTATTGCAATACATAACGGGAGCAGGAGGTGGGGTAGCCAGTGGTGAGAGCGGCATATCCAAGTCCCAGCTTAAAGAAAGGTCAGCATTTAAACATAAACATCCTGACTGAACAATTATAATGCATCTCTTTTTTCTGGCTTGCTTAATTGTGGCATGGACGTTGTTGTGTGTGCAGATTGAAGGGATTCAGTTGGAGCTTTGAAGATTTGTATGTTCGTCAAACGCAATGGACCATCCCTGACAATGAGCTCCGAGAGGCAGTTCGATTGCAAGTCCAGGAGATTATTCTGCCTGCCTACCGCTCATTCTTGAAACGTTACAGGTATCATGCAAATTCACCTCCTCATTGCTTTTGTAAACTTCCCTCTTAATATAACCTACTGTGTACTCATTTCATCAAGATTGTCCAATTTCAGTTTCTTGGTTGATCTAGTGGTCCAAAAGAACAGCTTTGGTTATGAGTTCTAACCCATGAGTGAAACATATTATTTTGCTAAAAATAACATTCACAGCAGGTTAAGTAACAACAAAAGGCATTTATATCTGAAATTGTTTTGCGTTGCAGTGGCCTGATCGAGGGGAAGCAAAGCGTGAATAAGTACTTGAAGTACAGTCCGGATGACTTAGAGCGAATGTTGAATGACTTGTTCGAAGGCAAGTCTCGACAAGAGCCCAGAGCTCGCCAGGAAGGGCGACCACCAGGCCGTTAGCACTTGAGTAATTATTTCTTTATTTTTAAATTTTTTTGTGTTTTTGGGCGTTGGTATTTAAATTTTTGGTGCAGTTGGAGCACTGGAATTATAGTGTAGTTGCTTAGGCCAGGTAAATCAATGTAGGATAGATCACTGGGTGTTTACTCCTAGTTAGTAGTGCTTGCATCTACAAAGTTTCAAGCATGTAGGCTTCCACAAAGTTTTGATCTGGAGTAATTTGAGAGTTAAGAGTTAATCAGTTGTGAGGATTCCATAGTTCCTTTCACCACGTATGGTCATGTGCAAAAGAGAGTATAATTTAGTTGAATTGATGATTCAATCCACTACATTTCTCATGCTTCAACTGCCACGTTTGCCTATGCTAGTGATTACCGGTATTACCAGCTATTGTAAGATAAGTGGCCTAACTGATAGCAGTCTACATGTCTACTCTCCAAGTGTGCATAAAGCTCCTGTGTAAGCTAGCTTGCCCCTAAGATGTGTTATAAAATGTGTGACGAATCACAAAAATGGAGTTGATATACAAAGAAAAATTGTAAATCTTAATGCGTAGATCACATCTGTACGGTTGGATTTATCATATTTTTTATTAATAGTTTTTAATTAATTTTGCAAGGTTTTCTTTTTAAATTCACTTAAAAATCTCAAATTAACAATTTTTTATTTTAAAAAGTTATAACCAATTTGGAATAATATGCACTATGAGATCGTATAATTTCCATTATTTGATTCTACTTATTTTGGAAAATCATTGTTAAGGTCTCATTTTTTGAAATAAGAATGAAACTTGACGTAAACCAATTTTTTCATTTAAAAAATAAAATCACAATATCTTATTTTGAAGATTCACACTATACAAATGGTAGTCAACTAGTACAAGAACCAAGGAAAATTTGATGGATGAAAAATTGCACAAGATGTAGTCAAGAGAAGCTTACAATCTATTCATCGTTCATTAAAGGGTTGCAAGTGTTCTTCCAGATGGTATTTCATCATGAAGACTATGGTATTGATAGAAACTGCAAATATGAAAAATGGAGCTTGGAATGGGAACTAAATATACAAAAAAATTATTTAATAATATGTGACGTAGAAAAAAGATATGGCTACTCAAAGGCGTTTTCTACATATTTTGAGTTGTGTACTGGGAAAGTACATAATTGTTTTATGATCCTACAATGGATGGAAATGCTCTTGAAAATCACCATATGCACAGTGCATGGATATGCACCTCCTCAAAAAATCTCCCCTCCAAATTCACTTTTACACCCCTTAGCATCACTTGTATGCTGATACTACCAACGTATAAAATACCCCTTCAGGGGTTAAACATGGCAATTAGAGCTCAAATTTTTGCTATAGGAAGGGTAGTGTTAAGTGAAATACTCCAAGAAATTTCAGCCCATTTGGATTAGTAGGTTGAACACAATAAGTTTTTGAAGTTGAGCATATTGGTAAAAAAGTTTTGAGACATTGTTGAATGTATTGTAGACCACTACAGTAGACAATGCCATTTCCATTCAAGATCAATGGCCATAAGTAACAATAGATAATGCCATTTCTATTCAAGATCAATGGCCATAAGTAACAATAGATAATGCCATTTCTATTCAAAGTTCAATGATCCTAGACATTTAGCCAAATCATGCTTACAAAACTTGCTAACAAGCCCAACCCAGTGTATGAAAAGATGAGTTGCTGTTGGTAACAAGGGCCAGTTTTAGTATCCTATACCTCATACTGGACAAATGATCTGGATGATTTAGGCACCAGATAGAAAATTGCATGAACTTTGGCAATGAAGTAGATAAAAATTGTCATTGAAGTAATGTAACCTGAGATCAATGCAGCACGATTGTTCTGTTGGCTAAGAATACTAAGAATACTAAGCGTCATTGGAAAACAAATGCCTCCAACTTCGTGGGTCAAAATCGCGAGAAGCAGCAGGCTTCAATGCTTTTGTGAGAGCAGCTCCTTCAACTACCACCTTACCATCCTCAAGCAGTGTGTAGGAAACATCTACACCCTCCAACACTAAATGATACACTACCTTGTCATCTCTTTCAACCTGCGGGTCATACGTGCTCGATTCCGCATCATGAATCGATGACGTAGACAGATTTAAATCAGTAACAACCTGAGTTTGGTCAAAGCTTTCGGCATTATCTATTGCATTTTGCAAAGGGTCGAACCTGTCAGCCTTCGGCGCATTGAGATACTGTTCATTCAAAGCACTCAAAATGGCATTACGAGGCTTTTGCCGCTGGCTTAATGAACGTATGTCACGAGACAGAACTTGCTTGAGAAGTCCCTGAAACTCCATCCCGCTTGAGTACAGTGACAGTTTGCCCTGTAAATCAAAAACAGATATATCATATCATGGAAAAGACACTGTAATATTTCGCAACATCTCAACAATTTGCAGAACTTATTGAATTCTGTAAAGGTAAGGGTGTGAAGGTTATCATTGTGTTAAATCTACACGAAAAAGGAGACTCACCATTATATCCCAACATTTTGCAAGCTCTTGCGAGAAGCTTTCTGTAAAATCGACTGATGCCATTGCAATAACATCATCATCTCCTCCAGCCTGCACCATTATTAATAGATTTTTTAGTCCTCGTATGGTCATTCTACAGTCGAGCAATTCAACATCAGATATGAAACCAGTTATTCAGAAAAAACGACTGAAGTAAAAACTACCAAGAAGAAAAAATACCTTCACCCAAGAAGGCGCAATTGCATCAGTAACGGCATCACAATAAGGTAAGTATGGCTTTATATCCAAGACAGGCTGCCAAATGTCAATGTCATCACGTTCAGTACCAAAAGGTAACAACAGCATAACAGCATGTGAAGGACCTCATGTACTAAACGTCCATTAATCTGGTTGGAGATTATAGATTCCCAAATATTCAAATAATTTTGAAACACTAGTAGGTGCTGAGTACCGTGCCATCAACCAAATCAGCTCCAGACAAAAGCAAAGTCGCTCCTTGAATGCCTTCAATCTACTCATAAAGGCCATGGAAGAGAATCAGTCACAGTGAGAAATAGAAGTTCTCAACATATTGAATTGTGAACTCATCCTTTTGCATCGTACACTCATATACAAGCTGGTTGAATCATCTCTAATGCAGTATAACTCTGACTATGACGTTGCCCACTAGCTAAATATGACCATCAAAAGCTTTAACGGGGAAAATTTATGAACGGCATAACTTGACTTTACCTTGGCTACAGTCAAGCCTATGGGGCACGGCCGATGTGGAGTACGTGTAGCAAAGACTCCCATCTTGCCTCCATCAAGACGAGGCACCCGCACCTAGCTACAGGAAAAAGTTGACTTCATGAGCGGCACACCAATGATTTTTTTTCAAAAGATAAAAGAGAATGAACTGTGCTTAATCTCTCCATCCCCTTGAAACCGTACAATGATACAAATCTCTCACTCAGAACCATAATCCATAACCCTTGAATATCATGCTTCACCCTTAAAGGACCAAGGATTCATGGTTTTTAAATGAAAAATTTAACCAATCATATTGTGAAAGATGGGACCAAATTTTATATTACTGGAATCAGACAAGAACATTGCATGTGTTGGTCAAAGAATGAGTAAATTTGAACAAAAGAAAATCCACATAGGACCTACTCAAAACTGGTAAGAAAAAACATGAGAACCAACTCCGGCTTCTTGGTCCTTTAGGGGTTAAAAGGTAGCCACCACTATTAATGGAAATCAAGCAGCCGTGATTGAAATTTCATGGCAGCATACCCACCAAGGAGCAAGATAGGTATGTCCCCTCTTACTATTTAAAAATGGTTGCCTAAAGTGGAGTTTTGATAACAGGCATGATCGTTAATTTCATACATCAAAACGTACAACATCAAAAAATCCTCAAGGTACGGGTTCATAGGCTAAAATTAAGGACATCTTATCAGTATTGACAACATCAAACTATGGCCCTCTAAACCAACAAGTCTCCTAATTTGAGAAGAACTGCTGGTTACGTTTGATAGAGGATAAGTTTCATTACCTTAGCTTTAAAGTCTTTGTGTGGTGGCTGCTTCCAAAGTCCAGGAAGGTCAGTGTTCTCGTGAAACACATAGATGAGCCAGCAGTGGGAGTACTGTGAGAGACCATCAAGAGCTTCGGCTGCAACATTCTTGCTTGACAATACAAGGCTTGCTCTTGCTAGAGTAACCAACATTGGTTGTCGTGGTGTCCCATTCCTGCAAGAACAACGAATATGGATTAATGGTTATGGATCTTACGATCAACTGTTGCGAGGTAACCACAGCAACAATACAAGAGATGTGCTGTTCAAATTTGGAAGAGGGGCTACAAAAAGAGCGTCACTTCCATCTGACATGGAATTTTGGCAAGTTTACCTTGTGGAGAAACAGGACCGGATAAGCCCAATGGGAGTCATAGGATATGATGCACTACCAGCCTTCTCATCTTTGCTGCTCAACAATGCTTGACGAAGCTCCTGCAGTCATTCAATTTATTACCTCAAAATATGGATTCAAACAGCACTCACATCATCAGAATCGAAACTGAAATTCCTGCATGAATACTACCAAATTTTGAAACATTAGAATTATCCTGTAAGTAATGGCGTGTACGCATGAGGAGATAAAGAAAACTTTGGGGCTCAATTCGTCTAAGCTCAGAGTTGCAAAAATGAACTAAAATCCCAATTTGGGAAAAAAGCCAACTCAATGTTGATAAATTACATGCAACTATGAGATGTATGCACAAGAATTTAAATAAAAACTAGAAAAATAACAATTGGCACGTGTTGAAACGAGAGAAACGTACCCGTTGACCTCTGATACGTCCCATGCGCTCAGCTTGCCGCTCCTTGTGAGCTGCAGTCAGTTGATTTTCGAGTTCCACAATTCGACGCAACAACCGCTTCCTCCATTCCTGCACTGCTCCAATGACCTACTCTGTCAGCAATCTTAATATACCGGTAATCAACAATGACATCCTCTCACACATCGATTCACTGACTCATAGTGAAAGCTAGGGTTAGGGTTTAATGTTCAAAATATGAACACTAGCGCAACAAAACCACCACATTACGCGTCCACGTGATTTCGTATCAACATCGGTCCGATGCCGGTAATTGAAAAATTCCATCCCCGCCCATTCTCTTCCTCATATTAACCCTTAAGCGTCTAAAACGCCCAATATGGGCATCTGCATCACTGAACTTTGCAACGGTTGCATTTTCTCATTTTACCTCGGTTTTCTGATTGCAATACATCATTTTAAAGCTCTTGATCTGTACTACAAGATCAACAGTGTCGATCGTGTCAAACTGAAGTCATTTTCACACAAACAGATGGTTTGCAGCAGGAGGTCCAATTTTCCTACACTACAGAAAATACACAGTGGACGCTAAGGGGTTAATGGTTTGATAACGACGAAGAGAAACGCTAAACCCTAAACCCTAACCCAAGCTGCGAGCACCATTTGGTAAGCTATGTCATTCAGAACGGAGACACCGACACCGCCTTCGTTTGGTTCAGGATTGGCAAAGTCAACGTCCACAGTGCGAAACCCAAGTTCAAAATGGACACGCGATAGGTTTGAAAAGTACCTGAGAAGGTGGAGACGGCGATGGTGGCCGCTGCGGCAGCGATAGTGAGCAACACGGTCCACGAGGGAGGCGATGGATTTCCCATCTCGGGAGGAAACGAATCGAACCCTAAACCCTAAACCCTCCCTCGCAGCAGGCGAGAAGAGTGAGAAAGAGAGAGGAGAAAATGCTAGTGGAACTGGAACATTACCAAGTCCATGCTAATCAGTGTCACTAACTTACTACGTTACACCTGCATTGTGCAATTGTCGGTACTAAAAATGAAACTCAACTTCATAATAAAAAATGGATTGAGTGGAAGACAGAGTGGGATGATTTGCACCGACCTCCAGGATGCAAAACACCGCAAGTGTCGGTGTTGCGTCAGTGATGCGTGACGGCCAGGGCTAGAACTCATGCAAACTTGGCCATGGCCTCATGCCCATCTCACTGTTACCTTGGCTAAGTCCCTTTGCCTGGCCCAAAGATGAATTGGGCTTCCTAGAACTTATGTAGGCTGTCTTTACGTTAAAAAAATTATCTATTTTTATCAACATGAGCCATGTTCTTCACTAATTCTAGTGATATAAAATATAAAATATTTTATTTTTTGTAATATGATCGGTTGAATTTGTCAATTTAAAATCATGAATTCTCGGTTCTTTAAGGATTAATCCTTAAAAGATCGAGGATTCGAACTTTCAACATGACAAATTCAATCGATCATATTGGAGTTATCCGTAATGTGAATAAGGGGTAGCTTATGATCTACCTGGTCTTTTAATGTTGCAAATAGATTTCTTTGGTAAACGTAGTCATCAATAAGTTGTCATCTTGCTACATGGGAGCTTGGGGCCGGGGTGGGAGAACTTCTAGATTTTTTTCATAGGAACGACATGCAGTTTGGGGGAGCTTCTTTTGCATTAGGGAGGTTGAAGGTTTGAATCCTCAGTCCTTTGAAGGTTAACCTTAAGAAGTTAACTTTTTATCTTCTTCAATAGGAGAAGTAACTCTTAATGGTTTTTCTTATTTTTGAGAGTCATTTTCACAAATTTCCTTTCATTCTTTTGAAAAATCTTTTTTAACATTATAGTGTACACCAAAATGAAGCAAGATATGTAATTTATTACCTTAACTCATCAAATTAGCAATTGTTTTCATTACTTCAAAGTAGGTCATCAAAAATTACTCTTTAGACTATTTTTTTTGTATTTCCTCGATTTAAATGACAGATGAATCTAAAACTAGAAATTTAAAAGACCAAAATCAAGAAATATTCATTTGACACACTTTGAAATAAATAAATAACATGGTTGAATAAAACCTCGTGGATTTATGCATGGTCAAAGCTTATTTGCCTTCATGATATGCAAAAAAAAAAAAGTGTATATATCACTTAATATTGACTATTTAAAAAAATAAACAACTCCAATACATGGGTTGAGAATTTGGGAAGGCAAGAAATTGATTCTATTTTGCTAAAAACATCATTTTGGAGTTCAAAATACCATTTTTAAAACCCATAAGCCCCTCTCAAGGCCTTTGGACCTTAGAGAGTTAATTTTAAAGCTTAAATGAGGCAATTTCATTTGTTTGAATACTTTGCTTTGGAAACGTTGTTTGAGCCCATGCTAAGGGTTTTCATCAATTTTCATTGCAACATCCGTGTGCCAATGTCTACTTGTCGCTTCTAGTGTCTACTTGAATCTACCCGTGTCTTTTTGTGTTAACCCATGTTTACCCGTGTCTTCTCATGTCTACCTAAATGTACACTTGTCTTCTCGTGTTTACTCATGTTTTCTCGTGTCTATCTGTGGCTTCTAGTATCTACTTGTGGTTTCTCGTGTCTATCTCTTTTCGTGTCTATATGTATGTACACTTATCTTCTCGTGTCTGTCTGTATGTACACTTGTCTTCTCGTGTGTACCTGTATCTTCTTGTGTTTACCGTAGTTTACTAACTAGCAGGTTCGGCACCTTGCTACCTAACAATTAATTAAAGTTCAAAAAGTAAGTTCAGCAACTAAAAATAGTATATTAATAATTTAGGCAGTTTTTTCTTTAAATTTTTTAAAATTCGGCTTGTTGTCAAGTCCAACTGTCTTTCATTGGTTGACAAGTAAGATTTGAGTAGAGGCAGTCAAGAATGCTCTATGCTTTATACAAGTGGAGTGGAGTTGTATCCAACAATGCATGTGGGATATGTGAACTTTGAGGTGAAGCACCCAATTAGTCTTCATTTTTATAACACGTATAGTTTTTGCATGAAGTCTTCAAATGACATAAAATTTATTGGAGGTGAAAGATTACTTGATTTCTAAACTTTTCTTAGACCAACAAAATTCCAAAAAAATTGATCTTCTATGTACAAATGAGCTTCGAAAGACTGTTAGGAACACATTTTTAATTTTTTGACCTTTACATGGCTGCGCTGTTTTGTTCATATCTTTTGCTTACAGACTTATTTTGACACAAAACTTGTTGGAGGTGGAAGAAGACTTGATTTCTCAACTTTTGTAAGTGAGACGCAATTCTATAAAACTTCATCTTCTATGATCAATTGGACTCCAAAAATCTGTGTAGGACACATTTCAAAAGCCTCACTTAGAGTCTTGCTACTAGTTCTTAACCCATATTCTTTGTGGACTTAATGTAAATGAACTTGATTACAAGAGCATCACCTTCTCCCCACTGAAATTCATAAATGCCTCCAAACTAAGTGAAAATCTAGTGGAAAGTAACAATCTCTCACTTTTAGACAATTTTGAATTATAATTTATATTATATTCGACAAAAGATGCCAATAATTTCCCGAAATTTTAGGCATCTACTTTTAGAATTATTTTCCGCCGAACTTGCTAGTAAACTACGGTATTCGTGTTTTCTCGTGTCTACGTGTGACTTCTAGTGTCTACCTGTGGCTTCTTGTGTCTATCTGTGTCTTTTGTGTTAACCCAAATCTGCTCATGTCTTCTCGTGTCTACCTGTATGTACACGTGTCTTCTCATGTCTACCTATATGTACACTTGTCTTCTTGTGGCTACTTGTATCTTCTTGTGTTTACTTGTGTTTTCTCGTGTCTACTTGTGGCTTCTAGTGTTTACTTGTGACTTCTTGTGTTAACCCATGTCTACCCGTGTTTACATGTGTTTTCTCGTGTTTACATGTGTGTACACATGTCTTCTCGTGTCTACATGTATCTTCTTGTGTTTACTTGCGTTTTTTCGTGTTTACATGTTTCTATGTGTGTCTTCTCATGTCTACTTGTATTTACACATATCTTCTCGTGTCTATCCGTATCAATCAATATCATTGCTTGAAAAACCAACCCAACCAACCAAATTCGTCCCAACTCCAACGGCCAACTTAGACTACACTATATGAACTGTAGGATCCGTTAGGTTGAAGGAAGAATCACAATTCAAAGAGCCATAGACAAATTCAATCCCACATTTTGTGCCTTAGTGACATAGCCTATCTAAGATCAATTTTAGATACATTTATAATCGATACTTTAAAAAAAATTCATAGTTTATTTATACTTTGGAATCATCTTTTAATCCCTAACTGCCTAACTAGGCATTTTTTGTCGGTGTACCAAAACACTTCCCGTTTTTAAATTTGTTGTAGTCTTTTTGCAACATGAAACTTTTATGGTAGATTTTATAGGAAGTTAGCTTCATGCATGTGTGAACCAATTAAGGTAACAACACCTAAATGCGTCAATATTTGTAAAAGCGACCCTATCTACAACAATCTGACTCACGCGCAGGGGCTTGCAATTGATGAGCTCTTGGATTTCCAGGTGGGGCATCACTCGCGGGCAAAGGTGTGCGGATGTGAGGTTCTACCCGAAAGGTTGCTTTTGCGAGCCAGTCTCTTCATGTAGCCTCGGCTTTGTCCACATTCATGGCAAAACAAATCAGATTGTTCAAAGTAGGGTAGAGAGCCCTATCATTACGCAATTAACTTTGAAGCTTTGTAGCTGATGGAAAAGATGGAAAATCACAAAAGAAATTGAAACCCAAAAAGTCATGAAAGTCTTTTTCAAACTGCAACTCACAAAACTTCTTTCTAACATTCCATTTGCACAAAAATTGAAAATGAATGTATTGGGGTTTTCCTTCCCTGCACAGTGACCCTTTCATTGTGCAGTGACTCCATTTACAAATTCCGAGAGACTTAGTGAGTGATTGTAATTATACTAGAATTCATTATAATGCATTGACCTTACATTGTTCATTGATGTTATGATTTTGTCCTTTGAAATGATCTAAATTACCTTTTTTCCTTTTGTGCTTCTGTCTTTTGAAATGTCTGCAGAAGAACAAAAAACAACAATACTTGCTATTCCTCTTTTTATGAGTTTCAAGGGTGAGCTTCAATGGTGACTACTAAACTAAAAAAAGCTAACCAATGGATTAACAAAAGCCTTCTTTTTCTTCAAATCTAGAAATGTAGACTGAGTTGGAACCATCATGGATGTCTTGTTATGCTTCTTCATAACTTCAGCCTTCTCAAATTTAACCTTCTTTGCAGTAGCTAAAGCTTTCTTCTTTTCTCGCTCTTCTTTCTTCACTTCCTTCAACCTCTTCTTCTCGACATCATCACGTTCCTTATGCTCCGCATTAGCTCTAAATTCTAATGATGTAATGTAAGCTCGTTCTGCAATTTTGCATACCACATTTGGTTTTTGACGTGGTAATTTACTAATTTATACCTTGGAATGTTTAGAATCTTAGTCAATCTAAACCTTGCAGATTATCAATGCAACCTATAAATGCATTATATTTGATAAAAAAAATTCACAAGTCAAGAAGGCAATGCAAGGGACGATACGCGGTCACTACTTTTTCAAAATTTACTCACTTTGCGTACTTAAGTAGCCTCTTCAAGTGGAGGAACAACATGATTTGTAGCCACATCCACAAAAATATCACTTGTACTAGGATGTTGTTGAAAGTCTAGATCGTGCTGAAAGTTCGGCTTCTAAAAGTGTGATTGCTTCATTGGCTCTAATATTGTTGTCCCAAAATCTTGCTTGCCTTTTCCCTTGGTGGCTTTTGAGCTGAAAAAGTCAACAACATAAAGATAAGCAAGAACGTCAAAAGTGCAGGTAATGCAATCGAGCCAGAGTACTAATGAAAGAACGAAAGAAACTTGATATAACATAGAACTTATACACATACCTGTTGTGTTTGTTTTTGTGCATCAAACAAATCTTGGAGATCTTGTTGGATTGTTGTTCTCAAAAGTGATGCTTCACAAGGATAAAACCAATCACTTAAATCTAAATCCAGTTCACTTAACGTCCACAAATTTGCATCTGCTATGAACTTCTTGATGTAGTAAAGAAGAAACACTCCATAGTCACAGTCATTTTTTTGTAATGGGACCTACATCACCAATCAACACAACAAACTTAGCAAAAATTTAAGCAAGTTAAGATTTAGGCAAGCACAACTTAATTAAGCACAACTTAAACTTAAATAGGAAAACACAAGTTAAGTACAACTTAAGTAGGCATCAAGAGGCACGCAATATTTAAGTATGACTTAAACATGCATCAACAAGCAAATACAAATTAAGTATGATTAGTGCAGTTCAATTAGCCAAAGACACTTTAGTTCATATGCATTGAAATACCTGCATTCTTTTAAAGGGAATGATGTCAACTGTTAATTCTTGAGTACTATCAACGATCTTATACTCATCATACTCTCTAGAGAATAGAATTGTTCCATTCTTCAATCAACAACCTGAAAATTGTAGCCCATGGCACAAACATACAAAATTCGAGTATAATTTACTTAAATTAAGATAGTCATGAACATTTAAAGCAAAATAATGATGTAACTTGTTGGATTATGAACTAAATTTATATGTACAGTTGGAGCTCCTAACCTTTTCAAGTTCATACAATCCTCCTTGGTGTTGTGGCCATGAATTACAGAGTCCATAATTATGAATTATGCATCTTTTGTTCTCACCAGGGGAGCAAATGATTGCTAGATTCCAATGCAAGCTGCAATCCACCACTCAAAAGCAAAAAATCTCCCACTTGAAAAGAGCAATTTCTAGTTGAGAAAGAAATTTGATATCCACCAATGATCTGAAAAAGTAAATTTATTGAAAAGTAGGTCAACTTCAATAAAATAAAAAGATAATTTATAACATCTAAATACATTGTTGCTTATTTTGAGTTGTTTTGAGATAAACCTCAGCTTAACTCAATATTTAAAAAATAACAATAAAATAGTGGATAGCAAATACTCACCTTTTGTGAATTGGAACAAAAATGTATTCCTTGGTTAACAGCTTGGTTCCTCTTGTCCAACTTAAAAAACTTGCTCTTCTAGTGCTAAAACCTTCACTCATTTTTGTATAAAAGAAACTGTTGAAAAATTAGAATCTTTTATTTTCTTCTAAGAGAAAGGATTTATCCTCTTGAATACGCTTAATGTAGAAGTTTACAATTGTATCGTTTAAAAATTGTCCAGGGTTTAGTCTTTTGATGTCAGATGCCAAAACCTCCACACTGTGGATCATCTCTGGTTCATGCACAACAACGACACTTAGGATCATGTGCAGAAAACTATATGGTGTGAGAAAGTCTCAATAGAAAGAGTTAAAGAAATAAAAACTTAATCACCTTAATGGATACACAAGTGTTGCTTGGATTCCAAGAGTCTTGAAACTTTCTTCATTGCAAACAACAAATTCCAATGTCTCTATAGGGTATATATCATCTCTGGTAAATAAAAAGATCAATTAGTGTTATCATTTATATAAAACCAATAATCAACAAATATCATCAATTCTAGTAAAAGAAGGATAATTACCTTGAAGCGTCATTCTCTTCAAGAGGAAGTCTCATCATCATCCAATTCTTCGAATAGTGTACTTGGACCATGTTCATTATCCATGGTTGTTGGATTTAGAGGATAGATGCTTGTTTTTGCAAAGCCTGCTTGAATGTTATTGACACTCAGTGCCTAATGAAGGGCTTGTGAAGCCAATGTTGCAAGAGATTTTCTACTGAAATCTCCATTAGAACATGCTGGATTGGTAGCTGTCAATAGTAGAAGAGCATAGTTTATCAGTTCTGTACAAGTCAAGAGTATACAAGTAAGTAATTTTCCTTAAAATAGTAAGAAATACATATAGTTTCTCACCTATGATTTTTTCTCATACGATACCAAAGTTTCTTTTAAATGATTTAAAAACGGCAACGTCCAAAAGCTGCAATTTGTGCGTAGTATGAGGCGGTAAAATTGCAATATCTATCCCAAAATTTGCAGCCCTAGTTACTACTGTCACAGTCATGTGTGTCTTGTGACCATCTACAATAAGTAGGTGCTTCTTCTCCAAAGACACTCCTCCCAGAACATGCTCTTTAAAATTCAATCTAAAAATATCTCTTCGGTTATCCACCCATGCTCTGACATTGCCATTCTAGCATGTGTCTCGCAGTCCTCAACATAGTCAACTTTCTTCCTTTCTCTTGTGAAGATATATAGACTAGGTAGAGAGTATCCCAAAGCATTCGAACAAGCCATGATTGCCATCTATTTTCTACTTCCAGATCCAACATTCATGACACTTTTGCTACCTCACACTCCAAAAACCTTCATAGTTCCATTTTTGGTAGAGGTAGATATGCCAGATTCTAGAAGGTGAATACCGTCCACTTTGGTATACATCTGAAAAAAAGTTGTAGAACTTATCACATGCTTCTTTTGAGAGTCCCCTTGCCCTTTCGAGGTCTAAACTTTCAGGTCTTTGCAATCCTATTTTAGGATGCCTTTTACAAAAAAACCTCCACCAGTGCTTTCCTTTCCATGAACGCCATTTCTGAACGGTGTTGGCCTATCATTACATATCTATTGAACTTTGCATATTAGTAAAGTGAGAGACACGCAATGAGCCACTTTCTGACGTGTTTCACACCAAGCAACAAGGGCAATCTCTTCCTCTAGAGTGAGAACAATTGGTGGTCCACTTTTCTTTGAAGATACTTTCCTTGTTTTCCAAGCCCTAATAGATGATTATGGGATGCTATAATATCTGGCCGCTTCCCTAAGTTTGCGTCTTCCTTGAGCAATATCCTCAGTCTAATGCCTTTCTCATAACACCTTCCATCCACTTTCCTCTACAGCTTTGAACTTTCGTTGTTTTTTCTAGAATTGGAACCGGTTCCTGTATTCCTCTTCCTTGTGATTCTCCATTTTGGAAGAGCAGAGACTCTTTGTGGTAATCTCATCGTACTTCCGTCACTGCACAAACATGATACAATACCTTAAGACACTTCCGCAACTAAATGTAAGCTACAATGCATGTATAAACAGTGTGATACCTCTGCAACAAACCATTACTCATCAAAGCATTGAAGAAACTTTGGCACAAGCATCCTTCACAAGCATTACAGATTTCTAAAATGTAACTAAAAGAAGCAGGAAGAGAAGCTTTATGTTGAAAGCAAGAAAACAATAGCATTAAGCAATGTACACTACAACAATTCGATGAACAAGCGATGTACACCAAACGATGCACACTATGAGAGGTGTTGGAGTTAAGCATGAGTTAAAAAGACATCAACAGGCAAGCACAACCTAAGAACAACCTAAAAACAAAGTTAAACACAATTTCAATAGGCAAGCACAACCTGAGAACAACTTAAGCATATATAAACAAAAGTTAAGCACAATTTCAACAGGCACAAGTTAAGCACGACTTAAGAAGATAAAGGTAGGAAGAAGCTAGTGATAGAGAAAATAGCATGAACAACTAGCCTACCGCACTTGGATCATCATCGACATAGCTTGTCGCTTCAAGAAAATCAAGAAGAACAAAGAGATGGACACTAGAAAATGTGAGACAATTCACTCTCAAAAGACGATTGACAAAGAATAGATGATGGCGAGGTTTGGCGATGGCAGAAGGAGAGAGAAAACGCGAGCAACTTGTGGTTTGAGCAAACGCGATCAACACAGTCTCAAGGTTCTCCTCCAAAGCTACATCATCTATGTGGGTCATAGGTATTAGGTGCATAATGTACGTATGCAGTACATTTGGATCAATTTTCAGGGTTTCAAGTTGATTAGGCGCAATGATAGGGCACCTATGCGCAATGATATCAGACCGTGCAATGAAAGGGCTCCCTACTATATATATAAAACATAAAAACAATTTTTAATAACAAACTTTGGGAAAATAGATAAATTTGATGATTTAACCACTTTGTGTGTAACTATGTTATTTAAGGGTTTGCTCACATTTTGGTATGTATTGTTATATTCTACAAAAATGATTCAAAACTTTAAATTCAAAAGTTCAAAAAGACACTTAAATACAACAAATAAATTAAGGTGTTTAATTGTTAAACTAATCTTTTTAGGAAACTATATTGTGGTTAAAGCCTAATTTAGGGTAGCTTGTTACAAATCTAGTACTTAATTTTTATATTTCAATACAATACATTTTGTAGACGTGTATAAATCCAAACTCTATTCACACGTAAAAAAGGTGGTTTTATGACTGTACACTTGTGACTCGTTTTCCAGTCGCAAACAATTGGCCTTGTGAAGACACTTGTGTTGAATTAGAAGACCATGTGAGTAAAAAACATAGGGTATTATTTATTCTTTGAAAGTAATAATTACAAGAATCATATTTGTACCGAACCCCCATGCTATTGTCCAAAGACAACGTATAAATAATATAGGATACATGATAAGAGGGCGTTTCCACGCTAAAGGGTCTGATTTATCAAAAAATAAAGTCTATGTTCTTAAAAACTTTAAAATAATTTATGGGGAATGGCCTGATATTGGTATTACTTTTATGCGTCCTACATAGTGTGACTTATGTTTAACTAATTTTGTGTGCTAAAAATTATGTCTCTAACACCATCTATAGAGCTGCAGCCATAGTGTCTATAACACCCTCTAATTTTTGTAATCTTCCAAAATTTTCTTTTTACCAAAGATATATTTCTCGCAAAAATCACACTATTTTAGAAGGGAGTACCCATATCAGGCCATCATCCTTATATCAGAAGTTTTGATATTGTCTTATATAATTCTTAAACTCCTTATATAAAAACACTTTTTATATAAACACTAGGATTTTCCAAATGCCCAAAAACTTTGAAATCTGAAGCTGTATCTATATATTTTGGCCGCCCTACCGTGATTTCATCAAAGATCCAATATTAAAAAAATTGTAGATATAATATACAGTCTAGAATCTGTATTTGGGATTCTATAGATGAAAATTGGTAGATGAAAGTAGTATAATTGCGACAAAATAACCACTAAATGAAAAATTGACTTGAGTAAGGCTTGTCTTCTTGTGTATAAACTGCCAAATGACGAAATTGTGGAGGTATTCCAAACGTATGAAATGTGATTGTAATCACATAATATTGCAAGTTTTGATGTCTTTGTTCAATTGCTATGTATTGATTGTGGTTCTCTTGTGCTATGTATTTTTTAAATTATAACTAATATAGTGTGTTAGTACCAAAGACTCTTTACAAAAAAAAATACCTGAACCTCTAGTTTTAAAATAGCGTGTCAGAGAATTACATAATACAACGGTGCCAAAATATACTAAACCTTGACATAATATCCCCCATTTAAATATCCTTCAAATGCACGTCACAGTTCATATTTTATTGGGAAGTATCCCCCAAGACGATTGTGTAAGTCCATTTCAAGAAAATAAGCGAAAGTTTCAAGTCGCAAGTGCATAGTCGCAATCAATTTTTTAATCGCAAGTGTACAATCACAAATGGATTTCCAATTACAAACAGATTATCAAAAAATAAAATAAAATAAATGACATCAATATTCAAAAAATGTATTTTCTTGGCTAAAGTAGTTTCAGGATCCCTCAATTGGGTAGTCAAAAATCCATTGAATCTAGTCCGGAATGACCTTAAATTGTCTAGCTGATAGCTAAGAAGTGGGCTCCCTTAGGAATGTTTATTAGCACCAAAAAGGGCGGCAGTTCGATTCTAGTTGGATGCACGTCGTGAGGGTTAATACTTCTTTGTTTGATAGGAGCCTCGAGCATGACGGGTATTGTTGTTGGGCTTCATGTTATGGTTAGGCCGTCGCTTTTAGTTGGAAATGATTAGGAGCTTTGGGTCGAGTTTAAATATTGTAGGAAGAAAAATCCAAAAGAATCACCCGCAAGAGAACACTGGAAACGTGCTCTCTTCATTCACTTTGTGATGTTTGTGATATAGCGAGATGCCCAACACTTAGTCAGCTTGGGCTATAAGGGATCAAGTTTAGACGACTAAGACATCTAAGTTAGATACCGGTAGTGGGGTTGGGTTCTCTAGTCAGAGAGAGAAAAAAAAACAACCAAAGTGTCCAAGACTAAGTTTAGGCAGAGAAGGAGAGTGGTTTTTAGAACTAAAATTGCTATTCTTAGAATAAGAAATCAACACTAGAACACAAGAGAAGATGCAAAAGAGGTGAACCAGCATTCTAAGGCATATAGAAGAAGTAGATGGAACACAATAGAAGTCAAATGACAAAGAGAGTATCATTGTATTATTTAGTCTAACTGAGAAAACAACACACAAATAACTCTGCACCTTCGAGGGCGACCAAGCTTACTATGTTGTCCATGACTACGAGCTCCTAAGTGTGAAGCACACAAGTGTCTTCGTACCTAGTTGCTTGTGTCTCTTATAATTTGCTGCCCTAACTATCCGTCTTTAACTATTAGTGCCACCATTGTTGCCCATGCTATCCTCGGTCATCGGTGCCCTAATGTTACCTTGTAGACTATTGTGGAGGTAACAACCTAACGGCCAAATAAAGTATAAATAAATAAATAAATAAAAATTAAAAAATTGTTTTGTGGCCGTCGTTTAGGGTTCAACAGCCACAGCTGAAGAAAAAATAAAAGGAAAAAAAAAGACAAGAAGGAAAACAAGAAGAAAGACAAGAAGAAGACAAAAAAGAAGACAAGAAAGAAAAGAAGATTTAAAATTAAAAAAGAAAAAAATTAAAAAAGATTAAAAAAAAGATAAAGATGCGGATAAAAAATCAATAAAACAATTGTTTGTTTACAATGTAAGTGATGTAGAAAGACAAAAATCGATGTTTTTTAGAGAACTTTTTAACCAATTCATTTTAAGCCAAAATTAATATGCTTATAAAATGAGCGCACTTATTTAAGTGTATAGATAGGGAATTGCGTGTTATTCTCTGATTATTTTCCCCATCAAATGATCATTTTTTTCCTAAGATTTTGAATTCGATTAGTGTAGGCAATTTTGAATTTCAACTGGACTAGTCTCTTCAAGCTGAGCCCTACGAGCTAAGGGTGCCTCGGTTGGAGTGTTTTGGAGAGTTCTTGGAAGAGCATTAGAGACAAAAAAATCATGATATTCATTCAAAAACCAAAATTTTTAATGCATTGATTTCAATTTTCATTCACATTATCATCATTCTCATTTGATTGTCCCAAAATTCTACCAAAAAAGTGTTAATATTTATCATTTAGAAAAGTCTTTAGAGAGTCATTAAATCGACTACTGGCACAACTATTTTAGTACTTTTGATACCCAATTTTTACAATATTGCTTTTATCTTGTACTATGTGTTCTACATACATGTTGCAAACATTGACGTTGAATCACTTTCCTTTCTAATATCAATTTAAATCAAACATCACATTGAAAATGCCTCCAAAAATGCATTGAAAAGACACTATGATGACACGCTAGGCGGTTTGTATTAGCTTGAATGAACCTAGAGAACAACTTTAAATAAGCCATTCCAATTTTCAATTTTGATGTAACTGAAAATATAAAGATTTGTATATTAAAAATAATTTTTAAAAAGATTAACATATGAAGTTCATTTTCAAGCTTTGTTTATGTAACTTTTCATAATAAAGAGCTTTATAGGGTGTAAAATGTTTACGACAAGATCCGGCCTACCACTGGAATGAAAACTGGTCAATTGAATTGTAAATTTGTTTTATAAACAATATTGTTTTGATTTCATCAAGTATTCCAATATTCCTTTCTACTTTGATTTTAATCCAAGGTAGTTGTGAAAAATTTGCATATTTTTACACTTGAGAGTTTTGATTTTAACCTAGTTACCCCGAATGACTTTCATAAAATTTGGGAGGGTGTAGTCTTCATACTATATATTATATTCAATTTCAATGTCTATTGATGTAGTTTTATAAGAAATCCAAAATTCCTTTATTTCTTCTTCAAATGGTATAATCTTTGAGACCATGCCCTACTTTTGTGTGAAATGTTTGAGAACTTATCTATGTTATTGAAATCACAACTTATGTGCTACATTTGAATTTTTCCAAAAGACTTCTTCTAATCTTTAGTAGATTTCATTGAAAAGACATCAACACCTAGTAGTTGGTAATGCTCATTAGTGATGTGGAAAGAATTTACAAATAAACCCATGCAGTTCACTGCCAAAAATTAGGAAACTACATGAGTTAAAATTGAGAGTTCATTTTGTTCATCGGGAGGTAAAACTTCTACTCTATTATAAATCATTAGATGTAATATAGTATGCTTTACATGCAAGGGAGAAATAATTCAAGGATCTATATAGAATGTATTTAGAATGTTCTTGAATATACTTCAACCAATCCAATTATATGATAGCTCCCATTTACAGACCTTTTGCACGCACGTGTATACACAATTACACTTTGAAACAGTGATCCTCGAGCAAATAAAAGTCAAGGCAAAGTAGTATAAAGTACTTCCATGCATAGGATATAAAAGTAAAATATAAAGCTTTGTGTAAAGTAGTTTAAACCATTTTTACATATGACATAGAAAAAATACAAGTAATTGAAAAGATTCTATATTTTTAGAATTGACTTGAAAGCTTCAATTTTGAAACAAGCCTCTCCAATTTGAAACAAAAGATTGGAAAATGAAGTTGAATTTCAATTTGGGTTATTTTGTACAAAAGAAAAAATCACTTGATTTTTTAATTGTGTACTATGATAGTATAATCCTAGTAGAAATACATAAAATCTATTGATAACAATGAATGTAGTAAGAAGCACAACATTGGAGAGTGACATGGTCTAAGATAGTATAATCCAGTCACTTCAATTTCTTTTATCGAAAGTCGAATTCTTTGAAATATTTTAAAGATTGTCATCTCATGATTATTGTAATTTATAGTATAAAGTATAATAAGTAAACTTGTAAAAATCAATGATTTTAGCATCTGACATGAATTAAATAAATAATAGAAAAATAAGTGTGTGCACCTACATACAAAATCAAACCATTCAATCAATATTCACTAGATGGATTTTGGTTTCCAAAATCACCTTAAAAAAGTCAAAGTAAATTCATAAAAAGTTATATCATTCATGACAACAAACTAATGAAGACTCTATTTGATTTTAGTTCTAAGAAGTGAGTTGGCAATATTTGATAGCAACTCAAAATAATTTGCTTTCATGTTGCTCCTAAAATTATTAAGAAGAAATCTCCAAATTCCATGAAGGAGATTTTGTAATTTCCCACTGGGAAAATATACTAAAGTGTGAAAGGTGGCCAATATGAGAAAAAATGTGTAGTTTGCATAAGCTCATTACAAACATTGTAACAACACAATTGTAAAGGAAGATTAATATCAACGATTCTATACATATATCATATCAACTATGATATAAAACAACATTAAAACTAATGCTAGCAGGATGATTAGAAAAGAAATGAAGAAGTAAATTAAAAAAATAATAGTATAAATTTAAAGAAAATAAAGCTATATACCTATATAGGATGTTTGTTCACTTCATATTTACAAGTCAAAATTTCAAAATGAAATATCAAATATAATGTAGTTTCCAAAAAAAACTCCATTTATAGTATTGTATATGGTATGATTAGTATACTTACTAGTAGAATGTTTTTAGCATCTCACATGAATTTGAAAAAATAAATTCATGCCACCTACACACCAAATCAAACCATTCAATGAATATTCACTAGATGGATTTTGATTTTTAAAATCACCTTAAAAAAGTCAAAGGACATTCACATAAGTTTATATCATTCATAATTACAACAGTCTAATGAAAAAAATGTATGTAATTTTAATTCCAAGAGGTTTGTTGGAAATATCCATTTTCAACTAAGCATAAAAAATTTCATGTTGCTCTTGGAAATTTTCAAAAAATGAAAATCTCCATTTTCCATAAAGGAAATTTCGTGATCTCCTCTATAATTTCATGATTTTCTACAATAAAAGGAAATTGGGAAAATACACTAAAATGAGAGAAGTAGTGAATATGGGGAAAAATGTGTAGTCTTCAAAGGGTGATTACAAAAATTGATACACGGATTTTGTTTTTCAATCCAAGGTCCTAAATGTGGATTTAGATTATCTTAGAGTAAGTATCCATGTGTCCTGCTCATCCACTATTGACAATGTGAAAAATGGTTGGTCACATGAAAATTAAAAGGAAAATCCTCTCGTCCATTATAAAGTGGTGCCTTTGAATACTCTAGAAGCCCAAAGCTATGAGCCTCCAAACTGAGACAGGTTACTATTTACTTTATAACATAAAACTGTTCGTATCCAAAAATAAGTTACCTGATAGTGTCTCAACTATGAAAGGTGCGTTCTACTCAAATATTGTACATGGCGGTCAAAAGAAGGCGTTCAAAAGAAGGCATTCAAAAAGTGGGGACTGCGATTCTAAGAGATAAGAGTATTTGAGAGTAACCCCTAAAAGAGTGTGCAATCCATATTGACTACCTAACCATCCATTGCTTGCTTGCTTGATTGATGTACACATTATTTTGAGGTTGATTTTGAGCTCAACTATGCTAATTTTTGTGCAACACCAAAATTTCAAGGTCGGTTGTATAGGTAGTTATGGCCTTACAGATCGTATAGAAGACAAAAGAGTTTGGAAAAAAACCACAAATACAATTTCTAGATTATGAATATGTGTTGAACACTTTCACTTTCGATGTGGACCCACAAATCTGGACATCCAAGATTCATGTGAGCACAAAATTGTGAATACAAAATTGTTCACCTCTATTGAATGCAAACTCCATTTTGACCATTTCGCATGTAAAAGCAAAAGCTACATGCTCATCCCCCAAACAACTAGCTTCCAAAAACCAACTCAAACATAAATGCACAATATATAATACCATGTAGAATGTGTGCTCGCTGTAATCTAGCGTTTGTTTTTCACTGCCATACATCTAATTTGTGCACAATTCTAATTATCTCAAAATAATACTCTTAAGTCAATTAGATGAACATTTTGGAACAAAGAAACTACTCAAGTGTAGGTCTGTATGGGGGCACAAGAACGAAGAAAATCGTGCAAAGTTATCTGAGCAAATTACTGGTTAGGAGAGGAATGATGGTATATGACTGAGAGTCCAAAAGAACATCTTAAAATTATATAATTGCAGTGCAAGTGCGCAACTATTTAAACAACGTAGCGTCTTGGAGAGCGTGGCAAGATGTTGTGAAGAATGCTATGCTGGTTTGCAGTCAATCAAAATTTTATACGTTGCCATTTTCCACCAAGCTGAGGAAAGACATCAAACTGACTCGGAGTGACAAGTTGAAAGACTTAATTTCAACCACGCCAAAGGCATTTAATTCTCTCACTACATTCAACTGAACCCCGTCTCTTCTCTTAAATAATGATATCGCAACCAGATCACGAGGTCGTAAACACATAGTCAGATGTCATTGATAAATACATGACTTTGAAAATTCTTTTGCTAGACAGTATGAATATATACATAATACAAGACAAATTTATTGACACATACAAAAGGTCATCGTCCCGAATGACTCACATACATACACATAAGTTTACACAACTCTGGGCTTACTCACGACCAGCTGATCCAACGAACAAATCTTCCAGACAAGTGCACTAACCTCTCAACTGTCATAAGCCCAGTCACACTTATTTAACAACGTACCAAGAATCATAATACTAAGTATCCAACGAAACTCACCAACAACTGAAGCAAGAAGGCCTCAATATCCACCCCGACCCTCTACCGCCTACATCAGTACAATTGTCGGTGATGGTCCAGTTGAATCAAACACACTTACTCGATCAACCACAAGATGCAAAAAACAAACTGATGAAACTGCGAGGCATGCCATGCATGCACAGTTTCCAATATTCTCCACACAACACAATAAGTCTACTCAACATATATGGAAGATGTCCTGCTCATCATTGTCCGTTGCCAGAATGATCGCCACCAGCATACGTCGCTGGGCTAAAGGGACAATCCACTTGTCCTTCCCATCGGGGCACCCACTGGCTTCACTCCAGCTTCGTCTCATTCATGGTGGGTACGAAGACGAGGTCACTGTCGATGAGCATATGGCATGCTTCATCACCGCGTGGAATGTTGAGGGCGTTGAAGGCCGGGTGCGTGCTGAGCCAAAGGGACTTGTCGAGGTGACACACTCCCAGGGCCTTGATGAGCTCGGAGTCGTTGCCGGCGTCGAGAGTGACGCAGATCACTTTGGTCCTGTCACGCGGTGGCAGTAATACAAGGTGGACGGGAAGTTCACCACATGGCACACCACGATTTTCTTGCCCTCGGCGACCGTTCCTTTGGTGACGTTCACGATGGTCACGGGCGCCTTCACGGCGGGGCCTGATGACGGAGTGTTGCTGGTGGACAACACCTTCACATTGCTTCCAAGTTCACGGGACACGAAGGCGGCTATGGCGTCCGCGGAAGCGGCGCAACTCATCGTCTCTCCCGGCAGCGCCCCGTAGCCGCACATGTACGCGGCTGTGGCGACGGCGGTGGCCATGTCGCTGTTGGGTGCAACTCCGAAGTGTTGGATCAGATCCAGGGCGCGGGACGAGGTGAGTGCAGGCATCCGTGTGGCAGCGCGCGAGGTTAGGCCATTGGCCTCTTCGGGGCCTCGTCTCTTAAGTTGCCATTTAGATGCATGATTCCGCCCGTGACCAGCGCGGACTCCAGAAAGAAGTCCCGTTGCAGGTCGTTGATGGTGTGGATGGACATGTCATGGTGGACGCCATCGACGCTTGTCTCCGTGTGGAGGGCAAGATCCCCGTTAGCGCACTCGAGGCGCCCGGTTGTGCAAATCGCTAGGATTTTGGCAGCATCGGTAACGCCACTTGTGGTGAAGGGGCGATGTGCAGTCACCTGCCAGAGTGCCAGAAGATCATTTAGTGAAACACGTACAATTTACAGTTCAAAGTGCCCTCACGAGTACCAGCAGGATTCATAAGTCATTTACCATGATTGTTGCAATAACATTATTCAAGTAACTGTGCATGCTATATCTTGTCTGATATCAACTTTTAGTTAAGTTACCTTCGAACACACGACTCATCAAATAAATCCATAGACTACCGTCAAGACCACCTTCCGAACTATAGAGCTAGAGCGACTGCGTGCCAGATTGATCGAAGAAATTCAATATTAATGATCCTAGACCAACCGAATGGGAAAGAGTACGGTCAGTGATCGACCACTTACCATCATGACAGCGCTCATCACGAGGAGGCTGCTCACGAGCATCACGAAACTGTGCAGCAGACCGCTGGCCATACTGGGAGATTGGCAATGAGAGGCGGGAGTAGCAGCCGAAGAACCAACAGCAAACAAAATGAATTTGAGTGAGTTGCAGGTCGAGGCGAAGAGCGATCACGGTGCTTTGCCACTGAAAGTTGCAATCGAGTTGCAGATCGGAGCAAGATGAATGTACAACCAAGGCAGGCAGTGTGATTGTGAATGCAGCGAGGGCGTGGATTTATACGTAGTTGCCATGCAAAAGCTGGGCATACAGCAGGGACAAACTGTGACTTAGCATGTGTGGCGTGAGAGATCGAAAGCGTCGATTATTGATTGTCTGTGTTTTCTGGGGCGTCCCAACCACCAGCAGGAGGAACAACTTGCTGTTGAGGCGATCCGGTGCTTCACGTTTCCTCGACGTCGACCTCCTTCAGGACCGAGTCTAAATGTTATATTATCTCCATGCACGTCACAGGCGATCAGTACCCGACTCCAGGCATGGACCCAGTGTTCAATTGGTGGGGCAATTTTCATTCACGCGCAAAGTTGCGCGTGATTGTGAAGTTCTACCCATTGCGAGGCTAGTGTCTTGAATGGAATCAAGTGGACCGATGCTAAATGGTTGCTTTTGCGAGCCAATTTCTTCATGTGGGCTCTGCATTGTCCAGATTCATGGCAAAACATAAGAGAAGTAGGAATATGAATATCTCATCAGTTGAGTCAGCCGGCCTGCACGGCTCCGATCATTGTTGAAGGTGTGCAGTACCCGGGCACACAACAGACTGTGCGTATTTGGAGTAATTGTAACATTTGATTGTACATGGCATACACATGATCTGTACTTGGATAATTACGTATCTGGAGTAGATTTTCCCAAATCAATGCGTAGCTGAAATCTAGTTAACATGAGATGTTTCTCACAGACTTGTTGAGGTCACTCAGAACACCTGTCCATGAGTTAGACTTCGGCCTCATATATCTAACACTAAGATTTCGTCAATGTCGAACATTGTAATTATTGACAGGATAATTTAGAGCTCCAAACTTGTAGCACCCAAGTGCACTCAGCTCTAGCACCTACAATAGGATGATTATAGACAGTACTTCGGTTTCAAGGCTCCAAACTTCGAAGGTGCCAATGTTGGAATTTAGAAAACAATATCCTGTTAGCAATACAAATTTGATGTGAGTACCAGAATTTGTGGGGGCAGGCCGGGATTTATTTTTCGGATGCATGGCATAATTATCACTTTGCACTTAATATAAGGGTTACAAGGAAATTCAATCCGCAACGAGATATACGACCAACTAGCTCCTATGATAGTTTATTTTATTTTATTTAACTCATGTTAATGAAGGAAAGACACACGTAAGGATTGCCCTCAGTAAGCATTGCTTGGTAATCATGTTAATATGTATGCAACGACGCAATATACTATACATATAAGTGCATGTAAAGACATGAATCGCATATATTTGGAAATATTGGTCATATTTTGATCCCATTATTTCTTAAGGCTGTCTTAAGTTGTCTGGATTAGTAAATTATAAATATGGAACTCAAGGTAGGTTTTGAATTTGCTAAATGTTTACTCACAGCGCTTGATTGTTTTACATCTTAATTTTGTCGTTTTAACAAGATATTTAAGTATTTATTCTCAACATTTTGTTCTACATTGACAACATCTAGTCTAATACAGTAATACTCCCTTTGCTCGGAAACAACTGTCCTATTTTTGACATTTTTGTCCTTGTCCATGTCCTTGTCCATACACTTAAGTTCCACAACAATATCGCGACCATCACAACATCGCGTCACTCACCACCAAGTGCTCACAACAACACTTGACCAAGAGCCTCAATCTTCTCTCGAAACCCCAGCCAAAGAACTAGGTAGTTGTTTCTTTCTCTCTCTCATTTTACAGCTAGGGCTCTGCCCTGTTCCAAAGATAATTAATCCTCTCTCCCAAGACACACCAGAGGATTTGAATCCTCAACCATACAACTTCATCCATCCATGGACTCATTCATCCATGAACTCAACCAACTAAATTTCTACTCTAGATTAACTCCTTTCAATAGTTCTACTCCCAGTTAACTCTTGGTAAAATCTATCCTAATTCTAAAGCCTAGAATTGCCCTAAATTCTACCATTCCTAAACCCTCATCAAAAGTACTATTTAATGTCATCCTTCTAAAAACCAAATCACGGCAATAATGTGCCAAAACCCAAGGTTAAGCAGACAAAATCTGCTAACTTATTCCATTCAAGCAAGAATTCCAATCCATGGCAAAATGTAAATATGACCACAAAATATCCTACAAAAATACCTCAATAATTCCAAATTGATAAAACATCACGAATAAAGATAGGGATATAGAAAAGATTATCAAATACCACGGTAAATGTTTACCGTGGGTCGTGAATCGGTCTCAATTTGATTGAACTGAGACGTCTTTGCATCTCTGAGAAGGTAATTTGAGTACAAAGAACGTTGATAGTTTTTTTTTTTTATCTAGTTCATAATTGTGTATTTAGTTTTTTGTATCTTAGAACTTCTAGTTTACAGTCTAGCTTGTTTTATTGTCCCATAATTATTGTTTTCCAACAAGTTGTTAGAACTTGAGTATATATATATATATATATATATATATATATATATATATATACGTAACAACCTCTCCACCTCTTTATTTCTCATTTGTCTTTTCTAAATGCAGTCTATAACTTCAAATTATTTGTTGGTAAATGAATTGGTTCCTTTATGGAAATTGATTCTTATATGGAATTCAATAAATAAATAAAATTTGGAAATTTGGAACAACTATTACATTTTTATTTATTGAATATACTTTTATTATATTTAATGAATGTAATATTAATGTATATGATTATTCTATTCAATATTCTCAGAAAGTCTAGGGACTTTCCAAATTTTTCCATTGTGAGACAATTTCCTGATTGTCCCATTGTGAACCAACTTTTTTAGGTAATTTTCCAAATGTTAGGAATTTCCTATTCAATATAAAATGAGTGCTTTCTTGCAAGAGAAACAACCCCTTTTTCCCCTTAGAAATAGTCTCAGGTCGCCCTCTGAACATGTCAACATCTACATTGTAAATGTCCTCCAAATGAACTCCTTTGGTTCGTACTTTTTTTGTCACGTTTTGGTGTTTTCCTGGAATGTTGGATCATGTTGTATACAATGACATGTGATTGAACCAAATCTCGAGATGTGATGTTTTGAACTGATGCACATTAGTTGCCAAAAGGGTGGCATTCTTGTGAACATAAAAGAATTCCATTGGCATGACATAATGTCAAGTATGGGCATGACATGAGCTGTTAAAAAAGGAATGTCCATGTTCCAACAAAAGCTCAAATTATAACATTGAGTAGTCTCTATAAATGTTGCTTTCCTCCAACATAACGATGTGGAATATTCCACATCATTTCATCCCCAAATGAAATGATGTGAGATATTCCACATCACATTAGTAGCTATAGGGACAGGTGGCATTAAGCAAGAGCAACTAACCATGATGAAAAGTAATGGAAAGCACTCACTCAGTCACAATTCAATAGTGTCATGTAATTGTTTATTTGATTCAATAGCCCATTCAATTACATATCCTTGATCACTTCATATATATAAAGGTGGATGAAACTAACAAGAAGCCTTCTTGAAGGCTATTGAATGTCATGATGCTTCATACAATCCGACTCAATATGTTGTTCAATTATTACACTAATCAAGAAAAGTTTAAATGAATGAAAAAGAATAGCTACTCCAAGTAGCTACAAACACTCTTTCCATCCATCATGCAAATTTGAGCCATTTTGACCTTTAGGGGTTAAGCAATTTAATATAATATAGGATTTTTATCCCTATTATTGCCTACAACTATTATAGAGCCCCTATTTCGTATGAAAAGAAGTTTTTTCCAAATAGGAAATCACTATAATATCAAAAATTGAGTTAAGTAAACTTCTACTTTTACTTTTAAATTTATTATTAATAAAAGACATTGCATGTAACATAAAATTACCTCCTTTTTCACATAAGTCACAAAGATGTTTAATTTCATTGTTCCTATTACTGTTTCTAATTGATTTTGGAAAGCAAGCATAAAAACATGGAGTTTACTTGTCGATTCCAATTACTTCTCCTCATCAATTTTTGTGTATGTATAATCATTGGGATATAGGCGTGTAGTCATTCATCAAGAATTTCCGACCCCACTGATTCTGCACTGATTCAATGCGTTTATCGTTAAACACTGATTCCGCACGTCATACGTGCATTTAGAAGTGTCGTTACGGTACGGAAGTGACATGCATTACTAGAGCGTCGATGCAGTGTCATTTCAATGATTATCAAAAAAGTGTTGTTTCCGCACGAAAGTCGTGCTTGACGGAATCCGTGCGTTAATCGTGTATCTACATTACATAGCTAATAAGACACAGATAACATGCGGTTTTAGTTAATGCGGATTCAGTATCGTATACGTATCATATTAATGCCATTTACTATATTCGTGCGATTTCAGTATCTATTATAATGCAAATTATTTTCGTACGACATCCGTGTACAATATTTTAATATATTTTTGGAATCTTTTGGAATCTTTTGGAATCTTTTGGAATATTTCAAAATAATTTATATTATTTTGGAATATGTTGGAATATTCCAAGAATCTTCTTTAAATTATACTTACGGTTTAATTTCCCAAAACATTTTTAGATCTACATTTATAGAGTTTAAAAGCAATATACATTAAAATTTCAAAGAAATAACATTTTATATTTTTAGAATTCAAATTTGGTATTATTGGTTATCATTGTACTTTTCATCATAGGAGCAAAAAAAAATAGCTCACAACCACCATGATTTTGGCAAAAAATAAAAAAATTTAAAATATTATGAAAAAATCCTAGATATAGAAAACGTCCTGCATAATCTAGTGCAAAAAAAAATTTGGAAAAAAAGTTTTTTTCACATAGTTAAAAACATTCAAAGTCCGCTGAAAAAAAAAAAAACAGCTCACAGCCATGATCTGCCATCACAATTTTGGCAAAAAAAAAAACAAACTCAAAATATTCTGAAAAAATTTGTAGATGTAGGAAAAGCCCTGCATGTTGTAGTGCAAAAAAAGAAATTGAAAAAAGAATTATATACACATGGCAAAAAATAGCCAATGGTTTCATTCTTTTATAATTACCAAAAGAGTTCCTTTCTATGCATGAAGAGTTTGAGGTGGTTTGGTGGTTTGGAGCTTCATTGGCAACCGGGAGGTCGTGAGTTCAAATCCCACCGTTGGCGATAGAGCTTGGGAAGCTATGGTGGGCCCCACCGTGCGTTCGGGCAATTTCCATGTAGTTGAAGTGGGTAGCGAGGAAAATAATTATTTTATATTTTATTTTATTATATATTTTTTAATAATATTAATTTGATCAAATTTAGATATAGAAAGAAAATAAAATCTAGATATGGAAAAGATGATGTCGCACGAAAAACGCACTGAATCAGTGTAGTTTTAAAGACGATTAAAACACGACATTTGACGAGTATAAAGAGTGCTGAATTCATACGTTTTCAATGGATGTATCAATCGTGTCGAATCAGTACTATATCCGCTTATACGAACATCGTGTCATATCAGTGTAGTTGCGATGAGTGACGCAACGATGCGGAATTAGTGCGAAAATCGTACGAACCCTTGAAATATCGGAAATTGCACTGAATCAATGCATAATCAATGGGGTCCGAAATTCCTGATGTTGGTGCATGAACAATCATTCATTTGGTTTATGTATTGTACCAACTAACACATAAAATATTTTGCAAATTGTTGTGTGATATATAAAGTATAAAATAAAAGAAAATACAGTTATTGGATGTTTAATTGTGCTTTATCAAATATCAAGTGCCTTTGTGAAATGAAATATAAAATCTGATGAATTTTTTTTCAAAAACATGGCAGTGTTGAGTGTTCCTAAAGCGTGCTTTCACACTATTGAATCAAAGTTGGGTATATGACATTAGAAAAGGGAATAAAATAGAATATATGACATCTGAGAATGGAATATAATATTGGCCATATTTGTCATATTGAGACTTTTCCCAGATTTTGAGACGGAATGCTAGTTATTCAAAAATTCTTCTAAAAAAGTAGTAATTGAAACCAAAAAAATAATGATGTTCAAATAGTGATTTGATAATGAAAATCTTGAAGTTGGTGTTGTTACCTATGTAAAAAAAAAATACTAGTAAAGAGGTAAAACGGTTTATCTTTGAGTCGAAGAAAAAAATGAGAATGCAAAAAGTCTCAATATAACGAATATGGCCTTAAATATGGCGTTCTCATATACAAAGTACCGAATTGCATACATCCATATTCGACATGCTCATGTATATTGAACAATTGTTGCACATACATATGGTTGAAAGGAAAAAACTAAGTGCATTTGTACTTAAAAGCTCATATTCTATATACACTAACGTATTTGTATTCAAAATTTGAATACATGTACTCTTCTACCATGTCATAGTATGTCTACTTATGTTATCTAATGGAACTGTCTATTATACCGAACATATATGATAAGTTCAAAATTCATTATCATTTTAATATTCTCACTTTTATAGTCTCTTTATAGTGTGGTTTCTTGGGAGCAGATTTGACAATGATCAGTAGTAATCTTATCCACATAGATCTTCTTGTCATCTAATCAAATTCAGGCAACGATGCAGGGAGCAAAGCTTCAATTGACTTACCAACGGTTGTAACCTAGATACCCATATACATCATATAGAATATAATCATCACCCAACTAGATTGAGGCGGCGCAGCTTGAATTGACCGAATGATGATCAATTGTAACATGCATAATCATATAGGTTATACAAAATCCATCCATTATTAAATGAGATTGACGCGACGCAACTTGAATTGAGAGATGTTTGGCTGTAACATTTCAAGATAGCTACCCACATAGATCATATATTATAAATATAGAATCTAGTTGACATCCAATGAGATTAAGACCATTAGCTTTTATTGATTGCCCGGGTACGCAACTCCCGTATGGCCGTATTATATGCCCCTGATTATAATCACTTATATTGCATTTTAGTTCAATCTCAAGTGATATAACTTGTTTTAATGTAAGAAACTCTTATAGCCCTTCTAACAAGGAATCTAAAAATGTAATTATATACAGGTAATAAATATTCTTTGAATACAATTTAGCATTGAAAACCTAATTATATGAGTTTTTTTTAATACATGTAGCATAGGCCAAGCTACCCAACTTTTTGGGCTTTTTAATAAAAATTCAAAATTGTTTTATTATAAATAAATCATTGCAAATGACTTTTAATTTTAATTGTAGGCAACTTCTCGTATGGATTTTTAATAATTATACATAGGTGTTTCAATTCTTTATATACAATGTGGAGGCTTTTTTTAATAAGTATGCAATGCAACATTTTCTACATCTCATTTTATTTAATTTGGTCTTCACCTAACTTTTTGATTTGTTTTTTTTATATAATTTGATATAATTTTTACAAAAGCCAACCTCTAAGCCGTTTTAATGTCAATGCCCCCTACGTATAATATAGGAGTTGCGTACCCGGGATTGATTGATGATTGGTTGTAACTTTACTCATATACATCATAGGGAATTTAATATATCCTTGTCCAATTTGAATCAGAGAGAGTTTGAATTGACAATTATTGGTTATATTCTAGGTTGCTGACATAGATCATATGAATCTAGTCCTTATCCAATGTAATTTAGACTGTGCTTGAATTGACCAATGATTGGTATTATAGAGTCATAGGTTATCAGAAAATGGAATAAAATAGAGTCATAGATTGGGATTGAAATTGGAATCAGATCTATAGAAAGTATAGGACATCAGAAAATAGAATTAAAAAAATTCTAAACATCAAGGATTAGGATTGGAATCAAGAGACATTGGAAAATGGAATAAAGAGAGTATAGGACATCAGAGAATGGAATTAAAAAAATCAGGGATTGGAATTAAAAACAATCAGGGCTTGGAATTGGTATCAAATTTATAGACTAAGAGAGATAGAGACTGAGAAAAATGAAAAATTCATAAGACATCAAAGAATGGAATAAGAAAGAAATCTAAACATTAAGAATTGGGATTATGTATACATAACATTCTTTAGCCACTATAGGACAAATCCAAGGATGGAGATTGAATAATGAGAGTTAGACAGGAAATGGAATAAATAATTTTGATCTAGATATTAGGAATTGGAATTAGATCTATAGAGAGAGATAGGGATTGATATAGGAGCAAATCTATAAAACATTAGATAATGGCGTAAATAAGAGATCTAGACATTAGGGACTTAGATTGAAATAAAGAGACATTGATCAAAAAATGAAATAAAGTGAGATGAAATCTATAGAGAGAGATTGGAATTGATAAAGGGGACATATATATATTTATATATTTATATATTTATATGTTTATATATTTATATGTTTATATACTTATATATAGGCATCAAAGAATGAAATAAGAAAGAGATCTATACATCAAGAGTGTAAATAAGAGAATATAGGGCACTAGAGAATCCAGATTTAAACATCAAAGATTGGGATTGGAATAAAGAGACATTAAAAAGAGAGTATTATAGGACATCAAAGAATGGAATCAAGATCAAGGAGAGATCAATGTATTAAAATTATTCTAGGTAAATTTGGCCAAACATTCCTCTTGTGAGCATAAAGATTTGAACTTGGAACCTTTACTTTCACAAAATCTAAGTGAACCTTCACCAATTGCCAAGGTAGGTAGATTCATGCCTTGGAATCACACTATTAAGCTTGTTGATTTAAGTTAGAGGGAATGAAATATTAAATCTTTTTATTGATATGGTGTTGTATTAAAATCATGCACTGTCCAAAATGGAAATGTCACCTCTAAAATTTTCAAATAAAATACTACTTTCTAATTTGGCAACAATAGGAGAAAAAATAAAAGACCTTGATACTCATTAGATTTGTCATTAGATTTGTAAGTGACATGGCAGACATGCTCATAAAATGACAATATCATTGATTAGCTTAAAAGTAAATTTAAAAACATTTATTTCATGGATAATATTGATATAAATTTCAATTTTACATTGTAAAATACATTAAAAAATAAAGTGATACATAAGTATGCAGCTGTATGCTATACTCATGCAATTAAAAAAATAGGTAGAAAAAAATTTCATTCAAATACCACTATGACCATATTCATTAAACTGAGACAAAATGGACATTTTGAGACTTGAACCCTATTATTTGAGACCTCTTTTCTAACAAATTAAAAATTTATGAACAAATCAACCTTCATAAAATCAAAGGTTTGTGAGTGTATTAACATATTGAAGTCTTAATTTATCAAAAAAATTCAACATCAAGCACTAATTATCATCTAAATAAAAGGTCAAAGATCTAATATGAGACTAGAGATTGTCTCAGTTTGATAAATATGGCCTTCACTAATCAACATTTCATTACTTAATCTGCATGAGGTCTTATGTGTAAAATAGACTGTCTAGTTGATTCAATTAAATTTTTATTATTAGAACTATATTTGGCTTTAGGATTTGTAGAGCCATCTCTTGTATGGACTTTTTAGGTCACATTGTGTGATTTATTAATATACAAGTATTTAGTTTTGGTTATGTTAAAAAAATTCTTGATTAATCAAAGTAAATTTGTTGTGTCTAATATCTTATTATGACTCTACCTTAAAATTTATAACAAACCGCTAATGTTAGTACAAGTGTTGCATAATTAAATGGTATTTTTCACCTACTAATGATTTGAATTTTAAGTACATGATGTATGACATTCAAATTACAATAGACTGATTTAGATTATGTTATAATAAAAATACTTGGTCTGATAATAAACAATATTATTCAACAACTGAACTTTTAGATAGCTAGTTTGTAAGAAATACCCATATTCCATTGCAGTGACCATTTTCATTTTCTAAAACCAAAATGACCCAAAAATAGTTTGAGACTATTTATGGGTGTTGTGAAGAAATCCAAAGTAACCAAAAAATAGGAGAATGTTTTAATTTTTCATTTGAATGAAGTTCCCTACATATTTCAGCAATAGAAAATGAAATTTTTAAAAAGATTTTGTTAAAAAAATTATTATTCACTTTTGTGCAATGGAATGTTTGTGACTACTATTCAAATTTTTTGTTGATGTTTTAGTACAAGACCTCATGTATTACTCAAAACATGTTTTATGAATGCTTTATATATCATAGAACATTTGTAATTGAAAATTTGTACAAATTGTACCCAAACATTTCAATCTACAAATGTAGTAACAAAATGCACCTCTTCTACCTTATTATAGTATATGCCAATTATGATTCTCCTGCATTTACATCCATATAGACGTCTTGCCATTCAACCACTATTGGTCCTTGAGTTTCATCACAGCCTCAATCATATCACAGCCTCAATTATAGCTTGTAATTTGGTTAAACAATACTTGTAATAATAATTTTTATTTATAAATAATTATTGATTGTAATGTATGATTTGGAAGCCCTATTTAAAAAAATCATGGGTGTAATTTTTATTGAAATATAATATATGTTTTATGAATTATATAAAATCACTAGGAATCTGGGATAATAATAATCAAAATTTTAAAGTACATATGTATGTATCAAGAGGCTAAACTATATTTTCAAAATAACAATAATAAAAAATAAAGAATAATAAACGAATGTTTGGTTTAGCGATATATATATATATATATATATATATATATATATATATATATATATATATATATATATATATATATAATTAGTTAGTTTTAAATACCCAGAGAATGCATTCTAGATATATTATGTTTAAGAATCACACGTGTTCATATTCTCCTCTAAAAACCTTTGTATACATATCTATTCTATTCTAAATATATGTTTAATGTAAGTTTATGTCAATATTTTAAGCTCTAAATGTGTTTATTGTATGTATATGTCATACAACAGTGATAAAATTATTTCTGAATGTGCACTTGCGTATAGTTGTAAATTTGTATGTGTTTTATTAGTACAGTGCATCCCCGGCCTTAGATATCAAACCTAATTTTTGATCTATTATAACATTCAATAGACATCAATCCATCATTGAGACTATCATTGAGTTCCATCTACTATGAAGAAGCTTCATTCATTCCAAGTTACAAAGGGATGGAAAATCGTGGTAACCATGTGAGGGTTGCAAGGTGGCTATTGTGAATGGCAAAAGTATTGGGTCATGGATAAATAAAGTTGGCACAACCTCCTATGTGGCCTATCTCAAACATGCACGGTCAACTTCTATATATTAGGGTCATCTACATGTAGAAGATTTAATATATATTTGTAGTTGTCGGCACGAGGAGGTTACTTCCAAATGAAATATTACGCAGTAATGTGCAAAAAAAGACAGGGTCCAAATAAATCTTTGAAGTTAATTTTTATAAATGAATTACATTAATATAGGATGCTTAAAATTGATACAAGAATAAAAAATTAGAGCATTCTTGAAGTATTACTAATTATAGTGACAATTACTTTTATTTTTTAGGTTACTTTTAAATATCCCTTTTTCACATGTGATATTAAAAGAAATACAAAGGGTGATCTTCCTGAGGTTGTTGATCACAGATGGTAGCTAAAGATTGCATTGTGGATGATCATGTAGGATATTCTTGACATTCCAGGGCAGACCTAGTGTTGGCTATTGAATGTTATAATAATCTATACACACATGTAAATTATGGTGTTTATACCAAATTATCAACTTTTGGAGTTCACTAATATTTTTAGAGGTGGTTTTATGTTTTGAGGTGAATTAGTGTAAGTAGCTTTGTCATTGCGAGTAAGAGAACCTAGTTTAGCACAAAATCGGGATAAATTTACTTTCAAGAATCTAGTACATACATTTTCATTGAAAGTACACACATAGAAGTACTATCCTAGTAACTATTCTTTTGGGTCAGTCACCCAACCATAACATTCCAAAATATTGACTGACTGTCTATTTGTCTAGTGGTTGAGTAAAACAACCCTCACAATGAGGTTTTGGGGGATGCATTCTTTTATTAATTTTATATGTGTGAAGAATAACGTCAGTGCACAAGAGGGGGGTTAACCCTTTAACGTCCCGATTCATCACTGATTTCAAAGATCTGTTATAAAATGTTTGATGAATACCAAAAATGGAGTTGATGTACAAAACAAAGTTGTAAATGTCAATGTTTAGTTCACATCTGTATGGTTGGATTTATCATATTTTTTAGTAATTTTTTTAAATTAACTTTTCAAGGTTTTCTTTTGAAATTCAATCAAAAATCCCAAAGTAACACAAAAAAATTAAAAATTGTTGTAATGAATTTGAAATAACATGCACTACGAGATGGTATGCTTTCCATTATTTGATTGTACTTATTTTGGAAAATCATGCTGAAGGTCTCACTTTTTGAACTAAGAATGAAACTTGACATCAACCACTATTGTTATTTTTTTTAAAATCACAATATCTTATTTTGAAGATCCATACCGTACAAATGGTAGTCAACTAGCACAAGAACCAAGGATAATTTGGATGGATGAAAAACTGTACAGGATGTAGTAAAGAGAAGGATTTCAATCTGTTCGTCGTCCATTATATGGACGCAGGCGCGTTAAAGGGTTAATCGAGTAAGACAATCGTGTCTACAGGCTTTGCAATTACATAAAAGCTAACTCTGTTACATTTGAGGTCACTTGTTCAAAAGGTGTACATTCAAGGTAGACTCACTACAAATGAAATCATTTTACCCACTCAATTAGAGTTATTTCTTATTAGGTGAATTCATGTTGCAGTCACTTTGGCACTACGGTTCCAACTATGGGGTACTATGTGTGTATGCAACAATGTGCATTATATAATAGACTAGTTAGACCCGCACAACAGAAATTTCGGCTTGACGACAAAATTGTTGTTGATTGCATGAACTACCTTGTATTATATAATATATAGCTCTTGAATGAAAGCCCTTGAATCAACCAAAAATACATCAAATGGGCAATCCTGAATCAATATAAAAAACTTGGTACTAAAAAGTCTATAACCGTCTCTGCCCTTGAGACTCTGGAAGGTCATCGAGTCCATAATCACTACTAGAATAAGGGGGGTACTGCAACGTTTTTGAGCAACATTGGGGCTAGGGCCCCGTTGGATTGATTAACCATTGCTGTCGGGGGGCTTGGGGCGGGCTCCGAGGACAGCTAAGCAACGTTAGTGAGTTCGAATGGACTCCTAGCATTCCCGCACAAACTCTGGCTCCGCTGCAACATTCCCGGTACTGCTCTCCAACATCTCCTAATTTAACCTTTAAAGGTCCAGAGAGCCCTTTCCGACGAATATTATACAACAATATTTCATTGTATTTGGTATGGTTTCACACCTCCTATGGGTTTAAGATCAAAAGTGGAGTTAAATATTCACGTCAACGTGATTTTAATGAGCTATTGGGGTCTCAATTTGAAACTTTCTATTTACAACAAATGTCAAATATATGCCAACGTATCTACTATCCCCTTTAGCCTTTTAAGGGTTAAGGAGTAACACTAATCTTGATCGAGAGAGCCCACTTGTATTGTGATTTGTCCACATGGCAGTCTTCACCAACTTTGGGGTCCCATTTCAGTTTTGACCACCGTAGTAAATACTTACCCCATTTGAGATGTAACCACCTCATTTGTAGAAGGTGGGTTAATTTGTAATTTCTTATAATTGCTTTCTCTTTCACACTAAACAAAAGAGCTTTTTAGTTGGCAAAGACATAGCTATGCATATTTCGGACATTTAATCTGCAATCCCAAGTTTGAAAGATATCGACAAAGTGTAATAAAATTGTGCTTCAATTTAAATGCAAACCAAATCCAATCCATACACAGTTGTTTTCTAACTAATTGGTAGTAATTTTTGCAAATTACTGAAGTTAGAGTGTGGCTAGTCACTCCCGAGGAATTCACTATTAAGAATTTAGATAACTTGAGAGAACAAACATAGGGTGTCTTTTATTCATTTGAGATAAAAATTATAAATTTATAGAAGTAATATTGGATGTTTTAAAACCAATTTGGGAATATTCTAGGAATATTTTTACAATATATATGGAATATACCCTAAATATACTATAAATAATAGAATATTCCAATTATTTCATAGCCCCCGATTAAATACCCTTCGTACGCTCATATGTACCTAAAATTTACACTAAGTGACTTCTTCGAGTAGTCACTGCCAGACTCCCCTATGGCCCCATATACTCCTCATTTCCACTATCACACTCAGTCTCTGAGATGGTCTCTTCAGATATTATGTGTTCTCCAATATATTTACGAACAACGGATGTATGCTTCAGTGTTTCTACTTTTTCTGGCTCTTGGGCTGCTAAAACATTGACATCCACTTCGTATTCATAATGCTCCTCTTCTGACACTTCTTCTTGATCGTCATCATTGACATCTTCATCTGACTCTGGTTCCTCATTGACAAATTCAACACTCACGGGCTCATTCTCTATAGAATTGTTGGTTCCTCATTGACAAATTCAACACTCACGGGCTCATTCTCTATAGAATTGTTGGATTGGCCAGTAACATCTTTTGGTATTGAACCCTCAACATCTTCACTGTCATCTTCAACATCTCCACTACCAGCTGGAGTTGGCACACTTTTATAAAAGACAAGGCTTGATCTTTGTTCCATTATTTTAATTAGATTCCAGCGCTTGTTGATTCTGTCTTTGACAAAAAAAACTTGTTCGCATTCTTGTGGGTACATGAATGGTTCATGCGTTGATAAGTGTGACGGTCGGGTAGTTCTAGTCTTGACACGTAGGAAACTATATTCATCTAGTACCAAATTTGGAGATGCCTTGCGAGTTGATTTGCTATCGAACCACTTTCCCTTGAATAGAGTTACTTGGAAAGATGTGAAATGAACTTGAACTATATTTTCTATGCAGCCAAAATATTGTGTGGATGTACCTTCGTTATCATTTGCATTATTGTCATGAAAATGTTCACTAATTCCTATAAAAGCCACGAAAGAAAATGTTAGTAATAATTTCTTAAAACCCCACTACATCATATGCGGTTTTAAGGTTAGTTTTCACTAATGTGTGATACATACTATTAACTCCTAAAGGACTAAGCATCCATATTTTGAATGATTTATGGTCAATGGTCCATTTCACCTTTTTAGGGTTTAGTAATGTTCAATAACTTTTTTCTACTTACATGTAATTTTAGATATTCAATTTCACAAAAATACATAAAATTTGAATTCTTATTTTATTTACATGATAAATTTTTTAAAGATATAAAATAATTTCCAATCATGTTTAGATTTTTGTCATACCTTCCTAATGTTCATGTCTATCTTCAAAAAATGTTAACTATTACGATGTGATATTTTAAGTATGCAGATTGTAATGATTTGACTTTAAGAAAACATGTGAGTATGTTTAGGGATTTAGGGTAAAGTGAATCTCATTACAAGTATAGAAATTAAATATTTTCCAATTCAAAATTACTTAGCCTATCAACACTAAATACAAAAATTTAACAATGGAACAAAATATACAATTTAACTATGTAATAAAAAAAAAGTCAATGAAAAGCACTAGTGCTTTTGACGTGTCATTGTCAATCCATACTCGTTGTCAATCAAGGCTTGCTTTAGACTTTCTGAAATCCAATCCAGGCGTCAACCAATGAGGTGCAGCTAATTTAAACTCATGACTTTGTTTCTAATCATTCAACCCAAAATAAAAATTAAGGTGAGGGGGCTTTCTGATGTAACATAGGGCTTGTACATTATTGTACCAGATTGGACGACTTTACCAGTCTAGTTTCTTTGTAAAGAATAATAAAAATAAATCTAAAAGTAAACCGCCCAAACACAGAAAGAAGGGTGTTTCTCACAAGAATCTCCCGGGGAGGTCACTGTCAAAATTTTATTATACCACGTGAGAAAAAATATAGGGTACATTTAATTCATTGGAGCAAAAATTTATACAAATTTTAAAAATACCATAGCCTGGATGAAATGGCCTATACGGTATTATATCTAAAGTAGGGTAGGTGAAAAGTATAGGTAGTATTCTATTTTTATTAATAAAGTAGGGTCTCAAATATTTAAAGGAACGAAGAATTTATGTGAGTTCTAATGAAAATCCTTGGATTGAATGAGAATCGTCTCAATTGACTAAAAATCGTCGAAGTTAGCCAATGGCTAGGAATGAAACACAAATGAAGGTTGAATTATTTGGCTTCATGGGAAAGTCTCCTCATGATGAATTTGAGCATTAGGTGACCACTGAGATTCACGAGGCTAGGGCGGGGTGGTAGTGCCGCATGCTTCCTCTCACAACATGCATTTTCACTTAAACCTACCATTACAGAAAAATGGACCCTCAGCAGGGCCCTCTCAGTTTGACAAATGAGTCTATAATCAAGATCTTAGGGGGTCTACTACAGGACAAAAACTCTGACCAAAATCAGTTGCCATCCCATCCGAATTTTTCATGGTAAATGTAGTTACTGTGAGGTCAATCCCCATTTTCCATGTGTATTTTAAGAAATAGGAAACTGATGTACACATGTAGTAGGTGGCACGTCTTCCGGGGACTAAAAAAATACATGACATCAAAGACACTAACTTTTATTCTCCAATGGGAATGATTTGCCTACTCTTTTGTCATAACTAAACACCCATTTCATTAAAAGTGCACATGCCCCTCTAAAATTGCACATTGTGAATTTTTGATAGGACACTGGATGAGTGAAAATAGCATAAAAAGGCTATGAAAATATATGCCAAAAAATAATGTAATTCTTGAATTAAGCCATTGGCAAATTTTGTGTTAAAAGAGTACATTGGGGTTCATTATATAAAAATTGTCCTCCACGCAATTATTTAAGTTTTTTTAAATTGTTTTTTGGAGTTTCTAAAGTTTAGGTTTATGTTTTTGGAGTGTTTTAAATTTTACATGTTTTTATGTGGATTTTGCAATAAGTTAATTGCAAAGACGGCACTAAATCCAACCAATCTATACTACTTATTCTACAACAACTCCATAAAAAATCCGATAAATGGTTAGGCGTATGCCTAACCCCTCAACATGTTTGCTAAAATACATTGAAAATAGCTTGCTAAAATACACTGAGAAATGCACACCATGTATTAAACTAAAGCAAAAGATTGTTTTTCCACCATACAACATATACCATAAAACATTGCAATTCTATTTTCCCTATATCTAGGCTACGTCGTTCTCCATACTAACTTGATGTTGCCAATTTATCATCTCTAAATGGTTGTAGAGATGATTTTTTTCACCACTAGGAATCTTTATATCTTTCTCTGTTCTATTGCCAAATATTGTTACTAAATTTTTAGTTCCCACTGTATTTTTCCACGCAATAAAGATTGATTGAATGGGAATACAATCATTTCTTTCTCGAGAGGGTTCCCATCCTCGTTCTATGCAATTCCTATACCGTTTGAAAAACTTCCCAGTCTCGTCCCGCACACCAAAATGCTTTTTTGGTTGATACCACATAACAGTTGCAGTACCATCAGTACATGTTTGTCGGCTCATCTTCAACACCTTTGCTATAAAAAACGGTATTCCAATGCTGCGATCTTCATCAGTAGTTTCCAAAGCGGCGAACATTCCAATAGAAACATCCTTACTAGGATTGAATGGAGGAAAAGCATTGGGGAGCACTGAATTTGATTGTACCAATGAGGCATTCAGCAAATTTTGAGTTACATTTGTAACTCTACCATGACTATTGTTTCTTGGTCGTACTCGATGGCCTACAGGTCTTTGGGACCGAGGCCCAAAGAAATCTGAGACCATCACTGGAGGTAGAGATTGAAGAACACTTGCGATCGCTTCATTTGATGTAGTCTCCTCTATTGAAAGCATAATATTTTGTTCTATGCCTTCATCTTCAAATGGCCAAAATGGTGATAATGCATCCATACTCCGATCCCTCTTAGGAAACTCTTTCAAATACGTAATCAGCTTTGAAGTCTCTTCAATTGCTTCAAGGTTTCTTTCCACGTTCGTCTATCTTAGAATTTGCCGTTCCTTTAGCAATATATAGTCCTCTAGTGCCTTCAATTCCCTGTCATCTGCTTGAGAAACTTCAGCCAAATCGGGTTTTGAATGAACTGAAGGAATTGTTTCAAAACAAACATAGCCAGTAGGAGGCAACCACAATGGAGATCTTGCATATGGTTTGTATTGTACATGTGCTTCACCTTCTTGTACATAAAATCTAAAATGATGAGGTTGGCTTATGCCAACAAATGCATCTTTTCGCAAGTGCAGAGAGATGAACTTCTTCCAATCTTGAACATGCTCCAAATGTTTAGCCCGAATGAATGGTTCGGAACGTGACGGCTTTTCTTGAATTATTTGCAACAACTCTTTCAATGAGTTTATATCTCTGAGCTTCAATGCGGACGATATGGAGCTAAATCGTTGGTCAATATCCTCATGTGTATGACCCACAATCAGGAAAGATAATTGGATTTCTTTGAAAAATCCTAAGCCAACTAGAGCAGCACACATGCCCAACATGTATACATTCTTGTTCTCTCTCCCACAGTTGTCGGCTTGAATGTGGAGAATAGGAGGCAACTTCTTCCGAATGCGTTGAACATCTTGCAATACCTTCATTATAGACGTTACAACTTGATTGCTGTCATGTTTATGATGAGAGTCAATCTATAGATGGCAATATAGGCCTATACCATGTACCAGAATCCCACATAAATGTGTCTTGACATACCGAGATTCAATATTCTTCACGTTCTGCTTGAATTTTGGCACGTATGTTGTATTTTGATCCATGCCATCAATAATAATGCTCATGCTATCTTCAAGATTAGCAATAGCCTTTTCTCTTACTCAACTATAAGCCTTTCTTTCTTCAATCGTCAAGTCAATATGAAGGCGATACGCTGCGTGTACAGCTTCCCTCATGGCTTGATTAGGCATTGACTGCCTACTTTCCTTGTATTCCCAACAATGTTGGCATTTTGAAAATCTGGACTCCTCTGGCACATGCACATTTGTAAACTCCTTCTTCCACATCTTCGAAAACGTTGACAGTCCAATTTCTTTTTCACCCATTTTGGACAATGATTTATTTATAACCGTTAGAACTTTGTGCTGCAAAACACCCATAGGTAAACAAATCACAGGAACAATTTCACCGTCCGCCTTACGTCGTACTTGACGATGGGGTTGAGTTTCTCCAAAACATTGGATAAACGATTCAAACTTTGCCCTTGCCATAGATATATGTGTCGCTTCCCTTTGGTTGCCCGTATTACCGTGGATGGGGTTGTGTACATCTTTCTCTCGAATATTTGACATGATTTTGTTCATCCTCCTTCTTGAATATCCAATTGCTGCTGCAAAGCAACTATTACAAACTTTCATCCCAGAGATCTTTGTTTCAAACTTGAATCCAATTTCCAAATCATGACGTGCTACTTTAAACGCTCGTAGTGTAGTTACCAACCACATGGCCCGCTTTGCGTAACTTATATCTTCCCATGCTTGGTATCTTAAAGATAAAATATCAAATGCACTTATAGGCTCCAAGCAATGTTTTGAGCAAATTGGTCTTTGCTTCACTTCTTCTACTGCAGCTAATGTTACCTTTTCTCCCCGTCTCATTCCAATTTGGCGAGGTCCCCCGGGACATCTCTTCTTTTGACGTATACTAACATATGACCTCTTTGGAAGAGATGATGACAATCCATCCATAGAATGCACAAAAGATGATCCTTGCGCATTTCTAGCACTTCTATTTACACTATTTCCTACTTGAGTATTTTCAGGAATTTCAACTCCATCGACATTTGGAGATGAAATCAACCTTAGTTCCCTTGTTTGGGAACAAGGCCATCTGATAACTTTGCCCATGCACTCTCCCATTGTTGACATGTATAATTCATACACATTTGCATTCTCATCCTTCACACTTCGCACTAGTACAACTACATCACTTGCTCGAACAGGACGTCCTCCAACCATACATCCCACAACATGTTCTTGAACTACACCGCGAGCAACTTCAAGTCCTCCAATGTCTAAAAGTGCTACATATTTATAGTTTCCCGATGAATTTGGTGTAGAAAAGTTTGTAGATGCATCTGACGTTCGAAAATTTGAGATAAATCCAGGACTTGAGAGACCACGTGAACTAGAAGCCAAATCCACAAAACTCATCTTCTTAATCCACTCATTCCAAAATGGCTGCATCACAAAACAGATTAAATCAAACTCATGTTTAGAATGAAGTCCCCAAATGAAAAAACAAAATATTGTAAGATTAGCTAATCCTCCCCCCTCTCCAATCACTTGCAATTATTATGTAGAGCACTAAGTAACGGGGATTAGCCATACGCCTAACCCCCTATTACTATAATTATTTGATACCATACCAAGTGAAGGGGTGTTAGATGTATGTTTAACCCATCTCACTTTTATTGATTTTTAAAACTGCAAGTGATGGAGGATTAAACATATACCTAACCAACCTCCCTCCATTATCACTTGCAATTATTACCCAAACTAGCAAGTGATGGGAATTGCACATATGCCCAATCCCCCAAAACATTTATAATTTTCAACAAAATAAATGTCTGGGGGTAAGGCATATGCCTAACCCCTCAACACTTACAATTTCTAACAAATTAGAATATTGAAGGGTTAGGAATAAGTTTAACCTTCCAACTTTTAAAAACTTTAACAAAATAAGACGTTAGAGGGTTAGGCATATGTCTATCCCACCAACACTTCAATTATATAGTAGAATAAAATATGGAAGAGTTAAACATACGCTTAACCCCCTATCACTTCAATTAGTTGTTAAAATACCAAGTGACGGTGGTTTAGTATACGCCTAACCCATATCAATTGAATCATTTGTTGCAATATTGAGTGATAAGGGTTAGGCATGTGCCTAATCCCTTTTAATTAATTTTCAAAATACAAGGTAATAGGAGGTTGTGCATATGTTTAACTCTTTAATAGTTGGAATTTACAAAAATTATAGTGATAAGCGGTTAGGCGTATGCCTAACCCCTCAACAATTTTATTCTACATAAATTTATAATATGGGTCTATGGGAGGGATATACATATGTTAACCTCCAAACTCTTGTATTCTATAGATAAATAAAATATTAGAGGTAGGCATATACTGAAACTCTAAACTCTTGCAATTTGAAATAAAATAAATTACAAGAGGGTTAGGCATGTGCCTGACCCACTAATACTTTATTATGTAGCATAATAATACCTGGGAGGATTAGGCATATGCCTAACCCCTCAACTCTTACAATTTCTAAACAGAGTATAATATGGGAGGATTAGGCATATGCCTAACCCCTCAACCCCTCAACTATTTTCATAATTAAATTTATGGTGACTAAACTTACTGAAACATTGATAACTTTTACATTGTATCAAAACAATTTTGTTGGTCGGGGAGAGAAGACAAGCAATGATTAGCGTAGCTGTTGGATGAAAGTACTAACTGTTCTTACCTAGTTAGGGTTTTGAAACACAATGCCGCCACCATCGATAGTCTGTATCGATGATAGAGCTTTCCTTGGGGGCGGAAACTAATCTGGTCGAAGGTGGAAGCTAATGGTGTGATTGAAGGCGAGGCAGATCGGATCGAAGGGGCTGCTACTCTTTGACTCAAGTTCCACCAACGCACAACGAGCCCTACACTTAGCAGGTGCTCAAAGTGGAACCTCGAACTATATGTCCACTAAACTCCACAGAAACACCTCCAACCAATGCGTGCAAATCCATGGAACAGTTTCCACAATTAATAAGTCAACTGAACAACAGGAACAACAACAGTAAAATTACTTGCTTGGGCAACCCACTCAAGCAAGCGAGCAAGCGAATTTGATCGATCGAGAGCGAGCTCGAGGCGGCCCCGAGATACCGATGCAAGCATTTATGCAGCGCAATTGATCAGCGACGGAGTTCGTGCGTGCGTGCCGGACCAGACGGATCGCAGGGAGGGCAACGTTGCAGAGCTAGCGCACGTTCTGGCGGGGTCGCAAATATCCGGCCGCGCCGATTTCGCCGTGTTTGCTGCGGCCGCGGTACGTCAGCTGCTACCTGCTTGCTTTAGGGCCCGGGAGCCTGGTACTGGGTTGAATTCCAGTCATCATCACCACCACCACCCTCAGCACTGGTTTGTATTTTGAAAACGCCTGTGGAAGCACGTCGACTGGTACTCTGACCCTGTGTATCGTCGATACTTTGGATTCCGCATTGTTGGCTTTGTTTGGACGAATCAATTGGTGGAGTGGCCGTGTTTGGAGCCTCGATCGCGGTTGCTCATCTGAGGAGTGGAGCAAGTTGGACGGAGCATCTGTTGCAGGGTTAGGACTAATCACGTCTAAGCTTGGAGTGATCGATTTCGGGGCAACGAGAAGGGTCGATGCCCGCTGCCCACGCTTCTGATCCACCTCTGGTAAGCGTCGCAAACCTTGTGGCGATCAGGAAGGCGATCAGGAAGGCGATCACGAAGGCAAATCAGGCTGAATCACGAAGGCGATCAGGAAGGCGATCACAAAGGCGAATCAGGCTGAATCACGATCACGAAGGCGATCAGGCGATCAGGCGAAGGCACGAAGGCTTGAAACTGCCATTGAAACTGAGAATGGCTTCATTACACGGGAAGGTCGGCCGATGAGGGAGGCTGTGACGCGGTTCTGGGATTCGCAGTACCTCGGGGGAGGCGACTACGACTCAGTCTCGCAGCTCATTTCCAGTAAACGATTTAAAACTACAACCCCGGCGCCAATCACTATGACACTCGGTGTCTTAACTGATGCAGCCATTGTATTAACCATTGACTCCGCGGGCGCCATAGATGGCGCTGCCTTCGTTGTGAGATGTTGCCTTCCAGTGGTAAAGCCTCAATATACTGTTGAGAATGCTTCAATGCTCTGCATACACACATTCAATGTAGAGTTTTAATCAATTTCCAAACTGCACTATCTCAACTTGTGTGTGATTTTGTTCTAATACAATTCGCTTTCATTATTATCCACACTCTGACAAAACTATTTTAAAAATATATGTCATGATTATGTTGATTTATACCTTGAAGCCTCAAAACACTGCTGAGGATGCTTCAATCTGCTCTGCAGACACACAGCCAATGTGGAGAGTGTTTTAATCAATTTCCAAACGGATCTATCTCAACTTGTGTGTTCAATGGTGTGTGATTTTGTTCTACTACAATTAGCTAGCATTATTATCACTCTGACAAAACTATTTAAAAATTATAATGTAGAGAGTGCTTAGAAAGGTTCAATTTTAATCAATTTACAAACTGCTTGCCGTGTGTGTGATTTTGTTCTGATACAAGTCACTTGCATTATTATCACGCTCTGACAAAACTATTTGAAACATATACGGAGTATGTCAGAAATATGTTGATTTATACATTGAACCAAAATAGATTTAAATTAAGTAAAGTAAAATGTAGTTTTAAATCGCTTACTAGTGTGACGTGGCTTTGTACAGCTGGAGTTGAAGTTGGGTCTGAGAGGTACATCATACAAAGACTTCATCCAAAACTTGCATCTTCCCATGCAACTGAGGTGCGCTGATACTAATTGCCTTATTTTTTCTTTTCCTTTTCTTCCAACCAGATCATCGTCGGTTAAACCATTTGGTGTGAACATCAATTGGGCTGCATATCCTCTCTTTTGATATGTTTTCATCAAGAAAAAGACGTTTGTTTTTCAGTGATGGGGTTAGATCCTAACTTGCAATTATTTTTTAAATACTAAGTGATGGGGTTAGGCATACGCCTTACCCTCATCACTTTGATTAATTTTAAAATTCCTAGTGTTGGGTTCAGGCGTATGCCTAACCCCTACCATTTGTATTATTTGTTAAAACACCTAGTGATAGAAGGATTAGACGTATGTCTAACCCCTATCACTTCAATTAGTTTTTAAAATTGCAAGTGATGAAGATTTAAGCAAACCCCTATTCCTCCAATCATTTGCAGTTATTTTCTAAAACACCAATTGATGAGGTTAGGCATATGCCTTACCCCATCACTTTGATTATGTTTTTAAATTCTTAGTGTTGGGGGTCAGACATATGCCTAACCCATCTCACTTGTATTATTTGTTAAAATACGAAGTGATGGAACGGTTAGGCATTCACCTAACTCCTATCACTTCAATTAATTTTAAAAACTGCAAGTGATGAAGGTTAGGCAAATGCCTGACCTCCACCACTTTGATCAATTTAAAAAAACAAATGATGGAGGGTTAGGCATATGTCTAACCCCCTTAACAATTTGGATTTTCAAAAATAATTGTAGTGATAGGGAGTTAAGCGTATGTCTAATCCTTTATGTTTATTTTCTTAAAACATCAGAAGGGATGGTGAATTTTGTTCTCGTTGTGTGCAGTTGCTGAAATCCCTAAGTTTGCTTCTGGAAGCTAAAGTTATTCATTGTGACTTGAGGCCAGAGAACATTCTTCTTATTGAAAGGTAACCATTATGAATTCCATTTTCTACTTACCGAAATCTGTCATTTAGATGGAATGTGAGTTAATGTGAGTTAATATCACTGGCTTTGATGATAATGTGAGTTAATGTGAAGCATCTCGCTTTGTGGATGTATCACTCGTTTACCTTATAGGCCAGAGGATATAATAGTACGGATTCAACTATTTGATCGAAGTTACTAACAAGATTTTAAGTGATGCAGGGTTAGGCATATGTCTAATCCCCTAATAACTTGCAATTATTTTTTAAATACCAAGTGATGGGGTTAGGCATACGCCTTACCCTCATCACTTTAATTAATTTTAAAATTCCTAGTGTTGGGTTTAGGCGTATGCCTAACCCCTACCATTTGTATTATTTGTTAAAATACAAAGTGATGGAACGGTTAGGCATTCACCTAACTCCTATCACTTCAATTAGTTTTAAAAACTGCATACATAACATTTAGATATGTCTAGTCAAGTGATTGAATTTCTTGTGACTGTTGCCGTGATGATGTGATTGAGACACAATGAAGAATTGGTAGAAATGGTATCATGCAATTAATACCATTGGGGGGTTAGGCGTGTGCCTAACCCTCTTATGTTTAATCTCTTGAAACATTTTTGATTTTAATTTTTCAGTGCAAAATTTTGTAGGTGATCAATGGATCTAATGGCTTCTCGAAAGCAACGGCCCCCTAAGGAAGCTCCAAAAGTAGTGGATTCTTTTAAGAACCATGGATGGTGGATATCACGAGATGACAAGCTTCCTATTTTGCGATTGTCCAATTATGCATGGGAAGAGAAGGATCTATGGTGTGGACTAACTTATGGTGCAGGCTACATAGCTAAAATAGCTGAAGTCTCATCAACTGAAGAACAAGGCTTGTGTGAAGTGTTTATGCGGGGGATGAAGAGCGGTGAACCGTCTTCATATATTTTGAGGACCAAAAACATAATGCGATCTCCAGATTGTTTGTTGGAGTTGAAATTTGGGGGTCTACCAAAATATCGAAAGTGGTGGAGTAGTGTTGGAAGTATCGAACAAGATTTGCGTGAGAAGATGGTGTTTGCAGTTTCCAGCATGAATGCAAATGAGAAGGAGAGATTGAAGGTTTATATGGAGAAGCATGAGAGGGCTATTGCTGTTTTTACCTCTCGTGATGGAGGGTCTGAAATCGTACCAACGTCATCTTTGGAAGAAGATGTTATCATTGATGGGTTATCGTTTTATGTGCATAGGCGAACATTGCTTGATAAAGTTTTACCTCCTACATCAAATGTTGCTTCTACATCAAAAAAGAGGAACCCAAGTTCTATACTTTCATTTTCTCAAGGTGGAGGGGCTTCATCAAGTGCTAACATTGGTTTATCAGTTTTTGATTTTGACGCACCACCTCAGCCCTCAAAGAAGATTTCAAGTCGAAGTCGGAGTAACTTGTTAGTAGGCGATGGTTCTACTTCACAAACAGTTTTAAAAAAAGATAAAATGATCTTGCCAACTCCTCATGAGATTGAGTCAGGATACGTGTTTGGTAGGGATCATTTTTTTTATGTTGATATTGCTAATGTGAGACCTGCAAGCAATATTCTTACAAATCAACGAATGTTGAACACTGCAAATGCTGAGTTTGTTTACAAAAGGTTGAGAAAAAATCAACTTCTTGAAACAAACGTGATGACGTTGCGTCCTATGGAATACTTGCCACTTTCTAACGAAAAAAATGTTATTGAACGCTATACGTTCAAAGGAGAAGAAACAAAGATTGATTTTTTGAGGTGTTTGAATGCTATGCCCGGAGATTCATTTGAAGAAAAAAGGGATAATTTTTTACCTTTGGTTATTTGGGAACCTGTCGATGGCCAACATATTCTGCATGCTTGCCAAGTATTAGCACAACGTGATCGCGATGCTAGTCTCATTTCTGAAGCTGAATATGAAAAGTCATTTATGAAAAGACCTGCTCAAGTTGTAGCCTACGACGAAGAGTTCAAGTATTTGGTGGCTTCTTGCAAGAAAAATGAAGAGAATACTGAAAGAATATATCATAGCACTGTTGGGGAAACCTTGGCAAAAACGCGTGCAGTATGGAAGCAATTTGGTTCACCAAACCTATACAATGATGAAGACATAGATCGCCAACGTCTTTTTTTACAATGTTTGCCTAGTATTACAGGGGTTCGTTTAGGAAAAGATGGAAGTGAGTTCACTGTCTCAAAAATGAATTTACAATTTAGAGATTATATCTCAATGGCTACAGTGAGTGATGATTGTTGGATAGCTTTGAACAACATGTGTAAGTCTTATGATCAAGGGTTTACATATTATTCAGAGAAGGTACGAAAAGAAGCAGTCCAACAAGAAGGTGTTGTTGGAAATACAAAATCTAAAAAATTCAAGTTAAGTGAGCGTCCACGTATGTCCATAACATGGCTTAGACCATTGCAAGGAACAAGTGGAAATGATTTTGTTTTACTATGTCAAGGCGCAACGGTGACCGAGGAGGGTCATTTGCAGAAAGTGTATTTTGGAGCTTCTTCAAAATCTACTTCAGAAATGGACGTGCACACCTTGCAATATTTAGCAGATACATCAAAGCTTCGAACAGGAATTGACAATGCTCTCAAATGGCTTGATGCCGAAGCATCTGGAGGAATTGATGATAAGAAGAATTGGTTAAGTAGAGATGTGCAAAAATATGGGGACACAAGCGCGTTAGATTTTTTTGGGAGGGATGCAACTAAAGATTTCAAGAGCAAATGGGTGCATCTAAAAGACTTTACAAGTTTTGAGGCAATGGAGAAGCATAGTGCTTTGATTCCTTCTAAAGTTCGAATTCACTTGAAGTTGATTTTGGAGGGAAAATCGGGACTTTTTGCAAATGGAAAAGAGTTGTTTATAGGAAGTGAAGGAGTTTGGAATCTAGAATTTAATTTTTCTGGAGTTAGAGGTGCAGGTATGGATACAACGGTAAAAGTGGGAGGCAACATATTTTCTGAAGTTATGGGGAAGTTTGGAAGTCCAGCATTGTGGGTTTTTGATTGTCGTAAAGGACAAAATGGGCAGTTCTGGACAGAAATGGAGTACATGAATATTGTTGGGATCATATCAAAGTGGATGGAAGATGTGCCTCGTTGGAATGCAATTTTTATGTTGCCAGCTGGCGAGAATGCAGATATGGTTATAGAGCTGTTAGGATTGAAGACTTCTCTGGGGTGGCACGTTACAAAAGGAAATTATGTGTTCTCCAACCAATGTCAGGCCTCAGGAAGTGTTATCAAGGATGGACAACGCATAATTGCAAAGTATACACCAGTGGGACCAATTATTTTTGTCATACATCATCCTCCAACAGCTCCAGTTGCAGATAATCTTGCAGCAAATGTGAAATTGTTGGATTCTATTTTTGTAGAACCTCGAGGTGGTTGGGATTTGTGTACAAAATATCGTGATGCACGTTGTCCAGCAGTTGTTGATGAAATTATTGAATCTTACTATCGACCAGGGTTGTGGATGATAGTTGCTCATGGAATCTCTCACATGATTCACACCCTTGCTGGAAAGACAACAGAAGTTATAATATTTGAATCAGATGAGAACATTGCACTTTGGTTGCGTCGATGGAAACGAGAGGCAGTGGATGGAATTAAACCTGGAGACGAAGAGGAAAAATTGTGGGAAGACGGAGAAGTTGATTCATCGGAAACATTCAATGAAAGCAGTGATGATTCTTTGTGTGCAGATGAAGTCCAGAGTCCAGCGTCAAAGAGAATGAAGACAACAAATATTCAAGGAAAAGAGAAGAATGTTGTCACAAATCAAGTTGCTAGGAAGAGTTTGCTTCAATATTTTGACGGCGAAGAGAACTTATCACAAGAAGAAGAGATAATTGCATCAACACCAAACCCAGAACGTGATGGTTTCAATTTAGATGGATATAAGTATTTTCCAGAGTTTGATCTATGGTTTGATGGAGAAGGTTGGAATACACGTGAAGAAGTCCCAAATATTGATGTAGAAGGGAGAAAAACGTACAAATATGTTAAATCGATTGGACCAGGCGAAATGTTTGGTGGTCCTTCAACAACTTCAAATGCAACAGATCTCGATGATCAGGCTCACGTTGAAGTTATAGCTAGGTTAAATGCTGCTGAAGAGTTTATCAATAGATCATCTTTTATTTCATTCGGAAAAGATGCATTTAGCTTAGGTTTGGGAAATACTGAATCTCAAACTTAAGAGACTACTTGGTGATAGATTTTATGTAGTAGTGAAATGTTTTTAGATACTAAAATTATAGATATTATAGTATTTTTACTACGAAGTTATTTTCTTTATATATATGTTGGTATTGTGTGTCTTGAATATAAATGAATTTTTGAGTATTAATTTTTTTTTGTATAAAGGTTGTAAAAAAAGGAATGTTTTATGAAAATAAAGGACTAGATTGCATGTATGTTGTGAAGCATTGGATTATAGAAGTCTTGAATAACATCATGGATGTCAAACTTTTTTAATTCTACTATTTAGGAACTATGATATTATATTCATTAATTTTTATATTATATTAGAATACAAAAGACAATTATAGAAAATCTCATGAATAGGAGATTTTAGACTTGAATGCAATGAAGATGGAATTCAATTTCCAAAGTGTAGATTTAGATTACTGATGTATGGATTTTAGTACCAATGATTTCTAAATTCAATTTTATTTATCAATTTTTTTCAATTTATTTTTCAATTTATCAATTTCTAAATGTACATGTTTGATTTTCAAACTAGAAGTTCTAGATACACGTGATGGATTGGCACTTCGGCATATGCCTAACCATTTTATTGTAATTATTTTGTAAAGTTGCAAGTTAGAGGAGGTTCATTTGTATTCCTATCTGTGTCAAAAACTTAATTGACAATTGCAAGTGCAAAAGGTTAGGCTTATGCCTAACCCTTTTATTTGATTTTATTAATTGATTCTTTCAATATTCTAATTTGGAATAAGTATTTGTCATACTTGTTGTATTGGAAATGGCAGCATCACTTCAATGTAAATAAGAACATAAAAAAAAAATTATGAATCATTTTTACTTGTATTTTTAGGTGTTTCAATCAATCAAAAACAAATTTTGACCAAAATTTAAAGTGCACATGCTATTGTGCACTTTTAACGAAATGGGTGTTATTATCTGTCTTCATGAGGGTGGGTGGGTATAGGGTTTTACTTCATCTTCTAATTAGATGGTACACATTTAAATGTAATCCAGGACCCCTTTGGAAACTTTCTAGAAGGGCCCTCTTGAGGGTTCATTTTTTCTTTAATGCATCGAACATTTTAGGCACTAAGTACAGTCGTTATTCTTTGAAAGTTACGTTCATGTATTGTTGTTGTTTTGTTATGTCCGATTAAGTTCAATTTATGTTGAAATTCCAGGATTTTGATAAATGGTCCAGTTTATAAATAAAATAGGGTCTATAAAATAACTTAATGGTGGAAATTATATTTACTTATAGGGTCTTGAAAAATACCTCAAAGGACCATTTTTTCTACTAACAGGGTGCAAATTATTTAAGAAATTTAGATAAATAGCCCACCTATAATTAACCCCCAACCGCACGTGGTTTACAAAAGTATGTAGTATGTATCCTCCCCGTGAAGAATCTACCATCCACATCCAAAGGCAAGGGCGTGTCTGAAGCTGTTCCAAAATTTCTCTCCGTTGACTTAGCCAATGAATCTACAGGTCTAGAGAAGGAGGCTTTGCTAGAGTCAATTGCAGGCGCCAATAGAGTAGGCACGTCATGGCCTCCTATTCTGTCGAGTTCTACTATTGCAGCCCCTGGAAAACCGCGCCGCAAGCACAGGAGGACTAGGCCACTTCCTCCCCAATCCAGCGGAGGATCATGCAAACCGGATTCTCCTTGTTCTACTTAGAGTGTTTCTCAACACTCTCAAAAATCTGAGGACTCAGTCACGCGGGCCACATCCCGGGCTACGGTTGGAGAAATTCCCCATTTGAAATTAATACCTTGGCAGCTCCCACCGGCCTTTTTGCTGACCACACGAAGTAATATATGCTTTTGACCAAGCCAATAAAGAATTTCCATAGCACGTTAATTGGAACCGCCAATGCCCTGAGCTAAAAGCACAATTCACCATGAGACTGAGGAAAGTCTACCTTGGCCCATGGGAGTCAAAAACTATTCTCACTGTAGTGGGCGCTAATTTGAGGGAAAGACGTTGCCGATTGAAGAAAAAAATTGAGTCCTACAAAAATTAGAGGACATTGCCGAGGCCTACTGGTTGCTCTGCCTTGTCATTCCAAAAAATCCATGAATTCACAAAAGATGCAAAGATAAATCGTAAAGTTGAACTTTGCAGAAACGCAGCAAATGCAAGGATGAAGGAAGTTGGATATTCTCACAAATGTGGGCCACTCGGTCTTAAGGGCTTGAGCAATAGATTTGTAAGTTTCTTTTCCTCATGCCATATTGTGTTTTTTTTTTTTTCATTGTTGCTTGTTTCTATTTTTCAAATGTAGGTTCTTTTGGATTTCATTTATTGTTGGCTTTCTTCTAGTACTAGTCAGTTTTAACCAATTGGCTATTGTGTAGAAGGGTGTGTTCAATAGAGTGCCAACTGATGATGACTTGGAGTTCGAAAAAAGGCATGGGTTTGACAAACTTGAGGAGAGCTAAGTGAGAATGCAAAACTAGCAGGCATTGATCCAAATGCAGAGTCCATTGCCAACGATGTGCCAACTTCACCCGGTCAAACTCCCACAAAGCAACCAGACCGAGTCAAAATAAAGTTCAAGAAGCACTCACCATCAGATGAAGAAGACAGTATCTCCAGCACAAGTACCTTTGATTCATCTGAAGATTCTGATGTTAAGTCTAATGGATGATAGATCTGACTGTGATGGATTTGAGTCTAATGGATCTGGATTTGAGTCTGATAGGTCTGACTCTGATGGATCTGAGTCTGATGGATTTGAGTTTGATGTATTTGAGTTTGATGGATCTGACTATGATGGATATGAGTAATTATGATGGATTTGACTGTGATGGATCTGAGTTTGATGGATCTTAGTCAGTTACAAGAACAAACAAGTGGACATATGTCTTTAAATAGTATGGTGGGACCATTTCTCCAGTCATGGGAACTCTCAACTGTAGAAGATTCCAACACCCAAGTGAGCCCCTACAAACGTTGCATATTCATGTTCTAAAACGTTGATGTGTTTAAACAATGTTTTTATCGATACTTAACCCTTAAACGTCAAAGTAAGCCCCATGGGCTTATTTATAAGAGAATAATGAAGAAAAAAGTAGATTTTCTCAACCAAATCAAGCAAGGATTGGTGCGTTGGAAAGCTACTAAAAAAGCGATCTAGATTCCAAATTTGCGCCTCATTTGAGAGATTGTGGAATCGTTGGTAATCAATCAAAGTTATCAAATTGAATAGGTTTTGAGGTTGGGGCAGCTGAGGTGCCGCAGTGCTACAGTGCCCAGCAGAGCCATTTTTTGCATTTTTTTCGTTTTTTTTTTTCCTCCAAAAATTTAGATGCCTTCCGGGCTGCCCCGTCCAAGCCCTCTTGACGTTTAAGGGTTAAACAACGTTTAGGAAGCCCCCCCTTACCAATATTAGCTAGTGTACTCAGTAGCGTTTATAGCGTTGCAAAGGCGTCCTCATTCTAGTAGTGAATCTCAATGCCATTTCTTCTTGCCATTGTGTCAAGATACCATCAAACTAGAGAGGGATTAGAACTGATAATGCTACTAGAGAGCATTGACTTCTTAGTAGGTAGCATTAACTCATCACCAACTGAAGATGCAAATTTAACTCACTATCTGGACGCTACATGCATGATCAACTTCACTTTTTTTTTCATTTTTGCAACTACTGTATTGATCTTGAGATCCAATGGCTCAAAGTGGCTTGCATTGAGATTATGTCCGGTAATTCAGAAGGAGGCAAGACTATAGGATACAATCGCATGCTGATACAATCTCATGCCAGTACCTCCCTCGCCATTGCCCTGGCTCCGTAGGTTCTGACCTGTGGTTATACCCATAGTCTTGCCTGGTTTTGAATTACCTAGTCCATTTGCTGCAGAATTTACAACATTCCAAATATCCCCAAGTTATACAAAGCAATGGCTTGTGCACAATTCATGCAACCCCAATATTGATCATCAATTGATATCTTACACAAAAGTTTCTCCGAACCACTCAGCAAAATGAATTCGATCGATTGCCTGATTCCCCTCCTCTCATTAATGCCCAGGAAAAGTCCACCATATAATTAGTATGAATACCAGAGACTTGAAAACAGAAACAGAAACCTCACCATCACTGGCAAAGTAGACGACGTACTGACTTTGCCCCACCAAAGATTCTTGTGCGGGTCCGGCCAGTGGCTTGATACTTGCTGACTTGCCACGCAGGAAGTTAAAAAGGATAATAGGGACGTCGATATCAGTCGAGTCGTGAAGAAGGAGATATGAGATGAATCCTCCTGCTGAGAGCGGTTGGCCCGTCACCCCGGAGAAATATCAGCGCTTCCGACAGGCTTAATCACGCACTTGGCCCATGCCAGGTGCATGCATTTCCCAGCCCCAGTTTTTAATTATTTGCAGGGCGTGCTTAATCGTGTATAAATCCATTCAAGGCTTCCTCTGCAATCATCCAGAATAACACCGGGATTAGCTTACACATGGATCGAGTTGCGATCGATCATTCTCCAGTTCATGCACTTGGTGCATCGTTTGCTGTGGATATATCGATCTACTGACAGATCTGCATATGTTCAGTGCGCGGGTGATCGCTCGATCTGCGCCTCCGCAGGCTGGTTTAATTTTGTTCATTCGTAGTTTTCCTGGTGCTTGCTAGCTACCCCGGCGTCTCTCTCTCTCATTTGTTATTTCTACTGTGAGTCCATTGTGAGTCAATATGTGCGACGTGCTCGAATATCTCATGGTGCTCTTGTACAACCTCCTCGTTATTGAAATTGTGAGTCCATCGTACATCGTCAATATGAGCATGCTCGACGGTTTCATGGTGCTCGTGAGCAGCCTCCTCGTCGTGGGCATGGTAAGTAGCTAGTCGATCACTGGTACTCTTTTCCATCTCGTTTTAAGAACATTGATACTGTTTTTCTTCGATCATTGGCTGTTCTTGTTCAGAGGATGGTCAAGTTGGTTGTAGATCATGTATTCATTTGGTGATTCGATCGTGTTCTAAAATTTGGTGTCTCATCTAGCATGCAATTATTCATGAATTATACAAGAAACATGTGAAGAAATTAAAGACTTAGGTGACTTACTTCTAAAATGTTCAACGAGTACAGATGCAGGGACACGAAACTAACAGACCTTGCGTCTTCCAGATTAGCCGGTTGAAATTCAGATTTGCCTAGTCGAGTTCAAAATCTTACTTAGGAAAAAAACTGATCATTTGAGGGGGAATCAGTGAATATTTCCTATTTTCTTAAGCCCTAGTCGATAGAATGCTCCATATCTTTATTGCTATGCGTAATGGTTCTGTACAGTCCATTCTCTATAGCAAAAATCTTATAGTCTGAATTGCTACTATAGAATCTTGAATCATTTCTCAGTAGGGAGGAATGATGCCTTTACTGAAGCACTGTAGAAAAGGGAGTGACCAAGTCATCATGGTCTTTGAGAATGTTAAATGTCGCCCACTGTTTATAAACCACTTTTTAAACTTTTAATTAGTGAGTGAGAAAAGTCGGTTCTCGAGAGAATGGAGAATCTACTTGCAGGTTACTAAGTTATTTGTTCCTATATGGCGCTCCTGACCGCATCCAGTGAGCTAGGGCCATGGCTGATGCTTTACCCTTTCCATGGAGTGCTGGCAGAAGAACCATTACGCTCTGGAAGAGCAAACTAAAACTGTCAGATTACTCCCTATAATTTTCGACTTCGAAGAAAGGGATAGCACATAGTTGTCACATAACACATGGTTGACACATAACAAAGCCGTGAGATTCTTTGAGTCCATGAGAGAATCTTAAACTGATTCTGATCACAACAATCTCAGATATAAAGTCTACCTCCTAGAGGGAGCACGTACATTGCGAGTTTGAAATGGAACACAAGTTAATTGTGAAAATCTAATCTTCATTCAAATATTCAATCATGACTATTCTTAAGGAAAAAGCAGTCACGTACAGTTAGTTTTCTGAACTGAAGAGGTTGTACACAGGGAGAGATAAAGGCATTCCCACATGGGATTTCATGTAGGAAGTGGGACAAAAGTCCCACAATTGTACCTTTCCTGGGATGATTGTAGTGTATTATTGATCTGGGAAAGTTACAATTGTGGAAAATTTGTCCGTGTTTCTCATATGGGCATCTTGTTTTTATCTCCCTGTGGCGTAAGTGTAGAAAATGCTATCAATGGAAGTGATTGTTGGCCAACAGATTCTGTGGGTACTGCTGTGCAAGCAAAGTTAAAAATGGTGAACCGAGCTTGGCGAGTTTGGTCGGATTGGCAAATGGCCAAATTGATGAATCCTCGAGTTGTACGGGACGACGCGCGGAGGACGCTTGAAGCCAAGGCTATCAGGATTGTCCGGGAGGAAGTGCAGGCTCTCCTCGATAGGGATCGGGACATTCAGGGTAGCACGCGCGAACTCGGTCTTGATGGCCTAATTCGCAGCACTTCTCGTAGCAGACTCTTCATTCACGCTAAGGGCCAGAATTACTCTCTCTGACGAGGAATCTGCCGTAATTAATGTTTTGGAGGACAAGATTGAGTGACAAGAGGAAATTATCTAACGTAAATTATGACTTGTCATCGCCCAAATAAGCATCTTACAATAGCATGGTTTCATTATTAATATTTGTTGTTGTCAATTGGAAAAAAAATTCTAGATTTTCTTAGCCGGTACTTTTTGGACACTATATGAATAAACTGATATTTACTTGTGATTTCAAAGTGTTGATTATAGATGTTTTCAATTTGACCCTTAGCACGAACGTGTTAGATGGTGTATATTATAGATGAGAATTTTGTAAAAGTTGGTGTTTGGTAAAGGTTGCAACAACGTTGATCATTTTCTTGGCACAGATTTTCTTGGGAACACATGATTTACAAAACTTCACAGATCAAATATCACATGAATTTTAACCTTTTACAATCTATCCAAAATTTGTCACTTATTTTGAAATGACTAAAACTATGTTATATTTAGAATTATTTTCCATGGGCCTACAATACAAGGGAGGGAAAAAAAATTAACATGGAAACAACATAAAACATGGATTTGAAAGAATATGTTTTGATGTTTGAAGCGCTGGAAAGATTACTAAAGTGTCGGTGTTTCATTGCAAAAGAAGACCACCATTAGGAAAGGGATAGCTCAATGTCTGTAGCGAATTCGGAAATTTTATGGGTATTTCACAAGGGCTTATTTTGTGCATTCATGTGATATTTTTTTACATGAACCTGTAAGGGCACTTTGCTCCTTGCCGAGAATGGAGAATGGAGTGGCAATCTGGGAAATTGAAAAGTGTGGGTTGCATAATTATGGTGTATAATTGAGAAAGGGACTTGAAACCACATACACTGCGTTTTGACATCTGCCTGAAAGTTTTGTTTGTGCGCGTGAGGTGTTGCTGGAAATCTGCCAAAACCTACAATCACTTCCAGTTGAGCTTAGTTTGATGGAGAGAAGTTGTCAACACCTCGTTAACTGTGGGGAAGGTCTATCACAAGAACTGAATATACACACTAAATGCTCTTGTTTCCATTGTTAGATTTGTCCCAAATTTTGGCTCAGCTTGTGCAACTTTACATCCATATGGACAGACACTAGTAATAGTAAACAGAATCGCTAAAAACTTTGTGACCTTAAAGCCTTTTTTTTATTGTTTTTGCAAATTTTTCCTGAATTTTACCTAATTTTGGGAGTAGCTACTTCTACACTAGAAAAATTGGGCAAAAAAGTGAATGAAATTAGTTGCCAAAATCTACTATAAAGAATAGTAAAATTGTCACTACTTGGATGGAGGTGCCTTATACTGATATTGCAGGTGCGTGTCGCTTTACCAACCAAAAAATCAAAAAAATTGGTTATCACAAAAGGTTTCGTCATTATCAGATATTGTCGGATATGTCGACCCAAGTGGAGTCCGACATCTTAGCAAAAAAAAGGAATAGGAATCTATGAATTCGTTTATATACACAACATAAAAGATTATTTTTAGCACAAGCAACCTGTTTATATTTTGTAGAACTAACCACATTCAAATTAAATGTTTGGTAGTAATTATGGTACATTAATACTTTGGTGGTATGGCCGGCTTGGCACTGGCACCTTGCCCACTGGTGCCTAGTACCCGGTAGCCTATCGGCCACTACTGTGCCGACCCGTGACCAGCCAGGACCTGACACGCTTTACCATTGTGGCAAGTACCAGCCCTAATCGGGCACAACAGGTCCCGCTGACTAGCGGTCGCCGCCTCCCAACCTTAGTTACCCGAAGCCCTAAACCGCCCTACAAACATTGTTTTTTTGCCAACGACCCCCGGTCGCTCGCCATTAGTCTTCTCTCCTAATTGTCAATCGCCATTCATCACCCGCCACCCTACAACTGCACTGACCACCGGTCAATGGTTTCGACCAGTTGTAGCTGGACTGGCCCGTTCTCAGAGTTACTCCCTTGCGTTCCCCGCACATTCCCAGAGGTTTTGTGAAGTCTTTTAAGTTTCCATCCATTCATCCCCCGATATGCATCTCTCATATTATATGGCCTTGATTATAATCACTTATATTTCATTTTGGTCCAATCTCAAGTGATGTAATTTGTTTTAATATAAGAAACTCTTATAGCCCTCCTAATAAAGAATCCAAAAATGTAATAATATACAGGAATTGAATCTTCCTTGAAAGCAATAATAGCATTAGAAACCTAATCATATGAGTTTTTTTAATACATGTAACATAGGCCAAGCTACTCAACTTTTTGGGCTTTTTAATAAAATTTTAAGATTGTTTTATTATAAATAAAACACCGCCAATGACTTTTAATTTTCATTAGAGGCAACTTTTTGTATGGATTTTTAAAAATTACGCATAGGTTTTTCAATTCTTTATATACATTGTGGAGATTTTTTTTTAATAAATATGCAACCCAACGTTTTCTACATCTCATTTTATTTAATTTGGTCTTCACCTGAAATTTTTGGTTATTTTATTTTTATATGATTTGATACAATTTTTACAAAAGCCGCCCTCTAAGGCATTTTAATGTCGATGCCCCCTGTGAATAATATGGGAGTTGCATACCCGGGATTCATCCAACCATGGTTAGTTTGCATTCTTTGGATTAAAGTACTTTTAAGAACTCTAGAGGGCTTCAGTTGTTTGTAAATTTAGGAATGAAATCAATGAACTTTTAATGTTCAAACTTCATCCGTAATTATCTCCTAAACTACATATCCAAATTGAAATTCGTTTATATTTTCGTAACTGGCTTGAAAGAATTAGGAATGTGGTATAATTTTCATTCCAAAGATAAAACTAGCCTAATGTTGATTTTGACTTTAAGATTTCCCAAAACCTCAAATTAACGTTACTTTTGCATACTTTAACCAAACTTAATATATCTTACCATTATAGAAACATTGTAACTCCTAATTTAACCTAGAAAAAACTTCAAAAAAAAAGAAAAAAAAGACTTAACTGTTCGTTGCTTGGAAGGCTAGAATAGACTATGTCATAGAAATGTCATTGAAGAATATTGGAAATAGTTAACCATGAACATACATGATTGTTAGTGACAAAAACCTACCGCTTAGAACTAGTTGTGCCTAGAGGAGATTTCTTTTGGTTCACAACTAACACAAGAGAACTAACATAAGAGAATAAACAAACATCAAAGGTGTAAGAGACTAAATAAGGATCTAAAAGAATATATGAAAAAACTAACATCAGAGAACAAACAACATCAAAGATCTAAAAGAATAAATAGAGACCACATCAAAGAATAAACAACATTAGAGATCTAAATGAATAAATAGAGATCACATCAGAGAAGAGAATAAACTATCAAATTAACATCTAAGAGAATAAACAGAGATCTAAAAGAATAAGTTAACAATGAAACTAACATTAAACAATAAACAACATCAAAGATCTAAGAGAAACTAACATTAGAGAATAAACAACATCAAAGATCTAAGAGAAATTAACATTAGGGAATAAACAACATCAAAGATTTAAGAGAAACTAACATTAGAGAATAAACAGAATCAAAGATCTATTGTAAGAGAAACTAACATCAGAGAATAAACAACATCAAATATCTAGGAGTATAAACAGAGATTACATCAAAGAATATAAACAAAAACATAGATCTAAGAGAATAAATGGAGATCACATCAAAAAACAACATATAGGAGAATTAACCCGAGGAAGTGACTGTCAAGAATTTAAATAACTATGGGAGAACAAATATAGGGTGTCTTTTATTCATTTGAGATAAAAATTATAAATTTATAGAAGTAATATAGGGTGTTTTAAAACCAATTTGGGAATATTTTGGAAATATTCCTAGAATATATATAGAATATATCCTAAATATACTATAAATAGTATAATATTCCAATTATTTTATAGTCCCCCATTAAATACCCTTTGTTCGCTCATATGTACCCAAAATTTACACTAAGTGACTTCCCAAGAGATCTAAGAGAATAAATAGAGATCACATTAAAAAATATTAGATAAGAGATCTAAGAGAGTATTAAACAAAGATCACATCAGAAAACATGAACAACAACAAAGGGAATATATACAATATCAAAGATCTAATCTTGAGAATAAACAAAGAATATAAACAACATCAGAGATCTAATAGAATAAATAGAGATCACATTAGAGAACAATAGATAAGAGAGTGATCCAAGAGATCACATCAGAAAACAATCTCTGTTTATTCTTTTCTCTGTCTATCTTTGTTTATTCTCTGTTTATCACCAATCTATCTTTGTTTATTCTTTTCGATCTTTGATGTTTATATTCTCCGATGTCATTTCTGTGATCTTTGTTTATTCTCTTAAATCTTTGATGATGTTTATATTCTTTCATGTAATCTTTATTTATTCTCTTAAATCTCTTATTTGTTGTTCTTTGATGTGATCTTTATTTATTCTCTTATTGATTACAAAGATCACATCGGAGGTGAAAACACAAAAAAATCTACCACCTCTGACTCTTATAACAATTCAAAGATGCAAGGTTCAAAAATACATTTTAAATTTGAATTTTGTAAAAAATAAATTAAAATTAAAATTAAAAAAAATCTTGTTGTTCTAAAGTCTACCAATTTTTTTTGAAAAAATTATCTTCAATAAGTAGTTATAAAGTTTTTATTGACGTCGAAGTGGCCAAAATTGAAAAAGTAGTTATGTACCAATCAACAAAGCTGGTATAAAACAAGAAAAATGTTTATCAAAACATATTTTTTCTGCTTTTTTTTTAACAAGGACCTCAACTCTATTATTATCTTAAAGGTCATAAAATTTATATTTATGTTGAGTGTATTTAAGGCCATCAATTTTGCAACCGAGATTGGATTTAGGCATTCATTTTCAAGCACTACTTTTTGTAAGCTTTTTGAAGATTTTGTTTTAAAAATTTGGGTTCAAATACCTTTGAGAACTCTAGAGGGCTTCATAAAATTAAAACCAAAAGATAATATATTTTGATATCAATTTATGGCCTTTGCCCAAAACAATTATGATTTCAATATAGAAGACTAACTTTTTGGTAGATTTTTTCATGCTTTCACCCATTAAAAATCTAAGAGAATAAACAAAGATCATAAAGATGACATTGGAGAATATAAACAACATCAAATGAGATTGAGACGACGCAACTTGAATTGACGTTTAGATGTTTGGGTGTAACATATTTAGATAGCTACTCACATAGATTATATAGAATCTAGTCGTCATCGAATTAGGTTGACGTGACGGGACTTGAGCTACCTACATAGATTATATAGAATCTATTGTAGTCATTCTCGAATCAAATTGAAGCGACATAACTTGAATTTACACTTAGATGTTTGGGTGTAACATGTCCAGATAGCTATCCACATAGATTATATAGAATCTAGCCGTCATGGAATCACATTGAGGGGACGCAACTTGAATTGACAAATGTTTGAGTGTAACATGTCGAGATAGCTACCCACATAGATTATATAGAATCTGATCGTCATTGAATTAGATTGAGGCGACGCGACTTGGACTACCTACGTAGATTATATAGAATCTAATCGGGTGAAAGCACGAAAAAGTGTACCACCTCTAACTATTATGACCATTCAACAATGCAGGGTTCAAAAATACATTATAAATTTGAATTTCGTAAAAAATTAAATAACAATAAAATAAAACACCTATTGTTTTATAAATTCTACCAAATTTTTTTGAGAAAATGATCTTCAATAAGTAGTTATAAATTTTTTATTGATGTAGAAGTGGCCAAAATTGAAAAAGTAGTTACGTACAATCAACAAAGTTGATATAAAACAAGAAAAATGTATATCAAAACATTTTTTTTTTTCTACTTTCTTTTTGAACAAGGACCTCAATTCTATCATTATCTCAAAGGTCATAAAAATTATATTTATGTTTAGTGTATTTAAGGCCATCAATTTTGCAATCGAGATTGGATTTAGGCATTCATTTTCAAACACTACTTTTTGTAAACTTTTAAAAAAAATTTGTTCTGAAAATTTGGGTTCAAGTACCTATAAGAACTCTAGAGGGCTTTATGAAATTAAAACCAAAATACAATATATTTTGATATAAATTTATGGCCTTTGACCAAAACAATTATGATTTAGTATAGTAGACTAACTTTTTGGTATACTTATTTGTGTTTTCACCCAATCGTCATTGAAAATCAGATTGAGGCAACGCAACTTGAAATGATAGATGTTTGGGTGTAACATGTCCAATTAGCTACTCACATATATTATATAGTATCTAATCGTCATCAAATCAAATTGAGGCGATGCAACTTGAATTGACTGACATTTGAATGCAACATGTCCAGATAGGTACCCGCATAGATCTTAGCATAGATCATATAGAAATATAGAATGTAGTTGACATCTAGTGAGATTAAGACCATTAGCTTGAATTTATGGATGATTGGCATTACTAGAATGAGGGGGCCTTTGCAACGCTGTAAACGTTGCTCAATACACTAGCCAATACTGGTAAAGGGGGCTTCCTAAACGTTGCTTAAGCAACGATAAAAGCATTGCTTAAACACATCAATGTTTTTGAACATGAATATGCAACGTTTGTAGGGGTTCACTTGGGTGTTGGGATCTTCTACAATTGATCGTTCCCATGACCAGAGAAATGGTCCCACCATACTATTTAAAGACATGGGTCCACTTGTTTGTTCTTGTGACTGACTAATTTGTTTTACATTCCAAATTCACACAGTGGGTTATTGTGTTGGTTTTTACACATTGAATTCACTTTTATACAGTAAAATTCCGTGGTAATTTTGTATGGTAACTTGGGGTGGTCAATAGTGTGGTAATAAGATGATGTGGGGTTTTACTACAATCTATAGGTGAATTGGTTTAACTCAAGTAATTTAAATTCCTTCTACCTTATTCTGGCATGCTACGTGGCAATATCCATTTGGACCAATGTTTCTTCAATTAGCTAATTTTTGATGGCGCAAGTGGTGTCACTAAGTTAGTCTTACTTCTATAATTAACTGATTTGGATGGTCCAAGTGGTGATTAGGGTTTACTTCTTAAATTAGCTAATTTGAATGGCCCAAGTTGTGTGAGTTATCTAGTCCTAGTGCTGACAGTAAACTAAATATACATCTTAGATTGACACGTCTCATCCATGAATTGGTAGCATCATCTATAATTTGGGTAGTACGGGTGTTTTAGTCAAAATCATTTTTAAAAATTTTCATCCATTATGTAAAAATTCATCCAGAGACTAAAGCTTGAGTAATTCATCAATTGAAATGCCATTCTAGGGGACCGCGGTAGTTTGTTTTGAGTCTTTTGACTGTATGATTTGTTGGGCTATACCATTATTTTGATAATTGCAAGTAGAATGCATATCTTATAAGTAATGAAATTTCCAATGCAAAGCATACAAGCTATATAATTGTAACCTCTGTTGAAGCGTAAAAACATAACATAAAAATGAAGTGTAAATGTTAATGGCAGTTCCAAGAAACATTGTAATATTGAATGTGTAAATTATGGCATGAAATTGTTGCCAATAGGTCTAAAAGAGCATTGATGATCTTTAGTAAGCTCTGCTATAAGTTAACATAAGCCTTGTACATGCCTATAGTACATTCCGGTATTTGTACAACATCTGTAATATGAACAATATATATAAGACTATGAACCAGGAACCTGAATTCAACAAGATAATTGAATAACAAAACCGATGCACCTTTATTCAACCAAAACTCCACCAGATTGCAAACTTATACATACCACCTACTTGTCATCACTAGACTCAAATCCATCAGACACAACATCAGAATCCTTAGATGAATTAGAGGCTCTTGTGCTAGAGATACTGTCTTCTTCATCTGATGGTGAGTGCTTCTTGGTCTTTGCTTTGACTAGATATGGTTACTTCGTGGGAGTTAGACTAGGTGAAGCTGGTACATCGTTGGCAATGAACTCTGCATTTGGATCAATGCTTGCTAGTTTTGCATTCTCACCCTCCTCGAGTTTGTCAAACCCATGCCTTTTCCCAAACTCCAAGTCATCATCAGTTGGATCTTTATTGAACACACCCTTCTACACAATAGCCAATTGGTTAAAACTGAATAGTACTAGAAGAAAGCCAACAATAAATGAAATCCAAAGGAATCAACATCCCGGGGAAGTCACTATGAAGAATTTAGATAACTCTGAGAGAACAAATATAGGGTGTCTTTTATTCATTTAAGATAAAAATTATAAATATATAGAAGTAATATAGGATGTTTTAAAACCACTTTGGGAATATTTTTGGATTATTCTTAGAATTTACATAGAATATACCATAATATATTATTAGTAGTAGAATATTCCAATTATTTCATAGCTTCCCATTAAATACCCTTTGTTTGCTCATATGTACCCAAAATTTATACTAACTTGTGACTTCCTTGAGATCAACATTTGAAAAATAAAAACAAGCAACAGTAAAAAAAAGGGAAAACACAATCTGAAATGAGGAAAATAAACTTACAAATCTATGGCTAAGGCCTTTCTTGTCTCTTGAATGTTGGTCGCCATTCATCGCCTGCCACCCTACAACTGCACTGACCACCGGTCGGTGGTTCCAACAAGTTGTAGCTAGACTAGCCCGTTCTTAAAGTTACTTCCTTGCGTTCCCCGTACATTCCCAGAGGTTTTGTGAAGTCTTTTAAGTTTCCATCCATTCATCCAACCATAGTTAGTTTGCATTCATTCGGTTGTTTGTAAATTTAGGAATAAATGAACTTTTAGTGTTCAAACTTCATCCGTATTTATCTCCTAAACTACATATCCAAATTGAAATTTTTTTACATTTTTGTAAATGACATGAAAGAATTATGAGTGTGGTATAATTTTCATTCCAAAGATAAAACTAGGAATGTTGAATTTAACTTTAAAATTTCCCAAAACTTCAAATTAACATAACTTTTGCATACTTTAGCCCAACTTAATATATTTTACCTTATAGAAAAAATTTCAAAAGAACAAGAAAAAGGACTAAACTGTTTGTTGCAAGGAGGCTAGGATAGACTTTGTCATAGAAATGTCATTGAAAAAAATTAGAAATAGTTAACTATGAACATACATGATTGTAAGTGACAAAAACCTACCGCTTAGAACTACTTGTGATTAGAAGAGATTCTTTTGGTTGGCAATTAACACGAGAGAACTAACATAAGAGAATAAACAAACATCAAAAATATAAGAGACTAAATAAGGATCTAAAAGAATATATGAACAAACTAAATCAGAGGTGTATAAGACTAAATATAGATCTAAGAGAATATATGAAAAAATTAACATCAGAGAATAAACAACATCAGAGAATAAACAACATTAGAGATCTAAATGAACAAATTGAGATCACATCAGAGAAGAAAATAAATTAACAAATTAACATTTAAAAGAATAAACAAAGATCTAAGAAAATAAGCTAACAAACTAACATCAAAGAATAAACAACATCAAAGACCTAAGAGAATAAACAAAGATTACATCTGAAAAGAATATAAACAAAAACATAGATCTCAGAGAATAAATAAAGATCACATCAAAAAATAAACAACATCAGAGATTCCAAAGAATAAAATAGATATCACATAAGAGAACAACAGATGAGATTTAAGAGATTAAATAAAAATCACATCAAAGAACAATATATAGGAGATCTAAGAGAATAAATAGAGATCACATTAGAGAACATCAAATAAGAGATCTAAAAGATCACATTGGAAAACAATAGATAAGAGATCTAAGAGAGTATTAAAGAAAGATCACATTGGAAAACAATAGATAAGAGATCTAAGAGAGTATTAAACAAAGATCACATCAAAGAATATAAACAACGTCAGAGGGAATATAAACAACATCAAAGATTTAAGAGAATAAATAAAGATTGTGCAACAGAGAATAACCACATAATATAAACAACATTAGAGATCTAAGAGAATAAATAGAGATTACATCAGAGAACAATAGATAAGAGAATGATCTAAGAGATCACATCAAACAACAACAGATAAAAGATTTGAAAGTATAAATAGAGTTCACATCAAAAACAATAGATAAGAGATCTAAGAGAATAAACAAAGATCACATTAATGAATATAAATATCATCAAAGATTTAAGAGAATAAACAAAGATCATAGAAATGACATCGGAGAATATAAAGTTATAAACAGCAGAAGAGAGAACAACAAATGAGAGATCTAAGAGAATAAACAGAGATCACATCAAAAATATAAACAATCAACATCAAAAATCCAAGAGAAAAAACAGAGATTGATTACAAAAATCACATCGGAAAATATAACAACACCGGGGTAAAAGCACAAAAATGTCTACCACCTCAAACCTTTATGACAATTCAAAAATATCAGATTGACGCAATGCGACTTGAGTTAACAGATGTTTGGGTGCAACATGTCCAAATAGCTACCCACATAGATTCTATTCAATCGAGTCATCATAGAATCAGATTGAGGTGACGTGACTTGAGTTGATAAATGTTTTGGTGTAACATGTCCAGATAGCTACCCACATAGATTTTATAGAATCTAGTCGTCATCAAATCACGGGACTTATTAAGTTGCCAGATGTTTTGGGCGATGTATCATGTTCAAATAGCTACACACATAAATTCTATAGGATCTAGTCGTCATCACATTGGAATGAGGCGAGTAGGCGACGCAACTTGATTTGACATATGTTTGGGTGTAACATGTCCAGATAGCTACCCACATAGATTCTATACAATCCAATCATCATCAAAGCAGATTGAAGCAACGGGACTTAAGTTACCAGATGTTTGGGTGTATTATGTCCAGGACTCCAGGTAGCTAGTACCCACATAAATTCTATTGAATCTAGTCATCATCAAATCAGATTGAGGCGACGCGACTTGATTTGACAGATGTTTAGGTGTAACATGTCCAAATACCTATCTACATAAATTCTATTCAATTTAATCGTCATGGAATGAGATTGAGGCGACAGATGTTTGGGTGTATTATGTTCAGATAGCTACCCATTTAAATTTTATGCAATGGAGTCGTCATCGAATCATATTGTGGGGATGTGACTCGAATTGACAGATGTTTCGGTGTAACATGTCTTGATAGCAATCCACATAGATATTATTGAATCCAGTTGTCATCAAATCAGATTCAGGCCATGTGACACGAAATGACAGATGTTTTGGGATTACATGTCCACATAGCTACCCACATAGATTCTATTGAATTCTGTCGTCATTGAATCAAATTTCTAAGGCGATGCGATTCGAATTGATAAATGTTAGATTGTGACATGTCCAAATAGATACCCACATAGATTCTATAGAATCCTCTCGTCATCATATCAGATTGAGGATGTTTGGGTGTAACATGTTCATATAGCTACCCACATAAAGTTTATTGAATTTAGTCGTCATTGAATCAGATTGAGGCGACACGAGCTGAATTGACAGATGTTTGGGTGTATCATGTTTAGATAGCTATCTACATAAATTTAATCAATCAAGTCATCATCAAATCAGATTGAGGCGATATGACTCGAATCGACTCGAATTGATTTTTCAGATTGCTATCCACATAGATTTTGTTGAAGCCAGTAGTCATCGAATCAGATTGAGGCAACGCGACTTGAATTGATAGGGGTTCGGGTGTAACACGTTCAAGAAGAAACATCCAAAGATTATATAGAATCTAGTGACCTAATCATCATCAAATGAGATTGTGGCAACGCGACTCAAATTGACAAATGTTTGTGTGTAACATGTTCAAAATAGCAACCCAGATAGATTCTATAGAATCCAATCGTCATCGAATCAGATTGAGGCCACACAATTCGAATCAACAAATGTTTGGGTGTAACATGTCCAGATAGCTACCATATAGATTCTATTGAATCTAGTCGTCATCAAATAAGACTGAGGCGACGCAATTGGAATTTTCAGATGTTGGGATGTAACATGTCGAGATAGCTAGTACTCGCATGGATTCTGTAGAATCTAGTTGTCATAGAATCAGATTGAGGCGACGCGACTGGAATTGTCAAATGTTGGGGTGTAAGATGTCGAGATAGCTATCCACATAGATTCTATAGACTCTAGTCATCATAGAATGAGATTAATTTGAGCGACGCAATTTGAATTGACAGACATTCAGGTGTGACACATCTGGATAGCTACCTAGATAGAATCTATAGAATCTATTCGTCATTGAATGAGATTCAGGCGACTCAGTTTGAATTGACAGTCATTTCGGTGTATCATGTCCAGATAGCTACCCATCTAGATTTTATAAATATATGTAATCTTGTTGACATCATGTGAGAATAAGACCGTTAGCTTGAATTGATTGATGATTGGTTGTTACTTTACGTACATTCTTCATAGGGAATATAATATATCCTCGTTCAATTTGATTTAGGGAGAGCTTGAATTGATAATGATTGGTTATATTCTAGGTTGCGAAGAGTCATAGATCATATGAATCTAGTCTCCATCCAATGTAATTTAGATTGTGCTTGAATTGACTGATGATTGCTAAGTTATGTTCATTGCCTACCCATATTGATCATATGAATGCTATAATTGTTGAATCCTATCCAATTACGGCATCGTTTGGTCAGTTGTAGCCCATGTGAACATATTGTAGATCAAATGACGGACCAAACCCCATGGGCTCGATTTTCTCAATTTCAAACCACTTTGACTATGAATTATTAATAATGGAGAGATATTTTTATGAACGGCCTACTTTTGAATCATGGCTTGTTATAAACTTAATTTTTGATGGTTTGGTAATTGGTACAATGCATTTTGTGAAAGTGTATAAAATCTAAACTTGATCTATTGAATGAGTGGCCAAATTTCATAGAATTACATTGATGAAGATGTCATTACGTGAGCGATTGAAATCATTTATTTAAAAATTCAAATTGGGGAGGAAAGAAATTAAGTTTAAGAAAAACCAAATTCAAATTTTGATTGGATGGATCTCTTTCTATAAGACATTAAGACTTTAAGACATTCCATTTTCATGAACAACTTTAAGACATTCCATTTTCAAATTTGATGTAAAAAATATGAAGATTTGTATATTGTAGATCATAGTTTTAAAAATTTCAACATATGAAGTTCATTTTTAAATTCTTTTTTTAAGCCTTTTCAAAGTAAAGAGTTTTATTGGATGTAAAATGCTTGCTATAACATTCCTACCATTGAAATGGAAAATGGTCAATTTCATAGTAATTTTTTTTATAAGCAATATAGAGAATTATTTTTGTTTTCATCAAGTATTCTAACATTCCTTTGTATTTAGATTTTATGTGTACTTCTACTGTAATTCTATAAAGTTACAAAAGTGACACAGTTATTTTTCGAGAATATCTAACATGATTTCTATGCAATCTTTATAAACTCTAAATTTGGATTTATATTCTTACTGTCATTATTGATGCATTCTAGGGCCTCATAAATAGTATTAATGGCTAATTTGTTTTCCCCTACATCATAAACGAGCTTCAAATCAATACAATATGAAATTTCTACGGACTCATCTTTCATGCATGCATGGCTCTAAATTCTATCTCATCATTTTTCTATTATTTATAAATTAAAAAAAATTAAGGGAAAAAAGTAGGTGGATACAGAGGTAGTCCACTTTATCTTGCTTTCACCCAAATAGAAAGAAAAAAGAAAAAAACAGTGCAGGAAAAGTAGTACTATGGTTCTATACATGTATTGTAATAACATATTAGCAATCATACAAAATAGTGTAAATACTGCTAAATGTTGAATAAAGTATACCGTATATATGAAAGAGAATGAAGCTGTTTTGCATATTTGATTAGGTCATCATGTCAAATTCTCAAGTGAGATTTTGAAATGAAATATTAAAAATTTAATATAGTCTCTTCAAAAGCATGACCATCTCAAAAGCCTATTAATGTAGAAAATAAAAATTGAAAAAATAAATAATCATAAAGATGAGTAAACATATAGTAGTTAGTTGAAGAGTTGCGGTTTGATAACATTGAGTCTCGTTAGTTATGCACTTGAGGAAAGCATGAAAATTAGAAGGCAAACATACATAACTATTAACACCCAATTACCTAATTTTGCACTTGGAATAGTGCATTCATTTCATGAGCAAACTTGGCTTTAAAAAAATTTGTTTGAATTTTTTTGTAAAAAACAGGGATTTTCGTCTTTCTACAATCTCTTCATTGTAAAGAAACAATTATTTAATTTATTTTTTATCCTTATCTTTATCTTATATCTTTATCTTTATCTTATCTTTTTCTTTTATCTTGTTTTTTTCCTTGTCTTCTTTCTTGTCTTCCTCTTGTCTTCCTTCTTCTTTTTCTTCTAGTCTTCCACTTGTCTTCCTTTTTTTTCTTCACCTTGCCATTTTGGGAGTTTAAACGATAATTTAAAAATAAATAAAAATCAGGGAGCAGGCTGAATCCAATACAGGCCCTGAAATGAAAAATGAACAAAAAAAAATGAAAAAAAAAAAAAAAAAGTTTTTTTTTTTTTTTTTTTTTTTTTTTTTTTCCGGATTTTCCGGGCAGGGAGGGTCCGCGCGCGCGGACCCTACTCTTATTTTGACCCACTCTCCTTCCCTCCTCTCCTTTCCTTTTTCTCCCCTCTCTCTTATATAAACCCTCCCACATTCTTCCTCCCTCACACTTCCTTCCTCCTCTCTCTTCTTCCTTTATATTGAAGAGAAGGGAGAAGGAAGAGAGGGAGAAGAACAAGAGAGGAAAAGGGGTGGAAGGAGAGTGTGAGGGAGGGAGAGTGAGAGAAGGTTTATATAGGGGAGAGGGGGGAGTGAGGGAGGGAGGGTCGAAATAAGAGTAGGGTCCGCGCGCGCGGACCCTCCCTGCCCGGAAAATCCGGGAAAAAAAAAAAAAAAAAAAAAAAAAACTTTTTTTTTTTTTTTTTTCATTTTTTTTTTTTTTCATTTTTCATTTCAGGGCCTGTATTGGATTCAGCTTGCTCCCTGATTTTTATTTATTTTTTAAATTATTGTTTAAACTCCAAAATGGCAAGGTGAAGGAAAAAAAAGGAAGACAAGTGGAAGACAAGCGGAAGACTAGAAGAAAAAGAAGAAGGAAGACAAGAGGAAGACAAGAAAGAAGATAAGAATAAAATACAAGATAAAAGAAAAGATAAGATAAAGATAAAGATAAAATAAAAGATAAAGATAAGGATGAGAAATAAATTAAACAATTGTTTCTTTATAGTGTAGGGGATTGTAGAAAGACAAAAATCTCTGTTTTTAAGAGATTTTTTCAAACTATATTTTTAATGCGCTTGGGGGCCAAGTGCATGATTATATGGCCAAGTGCAAAATTAGCGAATTGGGTGTTTATTATGCCTTCTTGTGACCAAAACCACTCACCAGCATTGACACAACTCATATGTCTAGTGCGGTTTCAATACTATTTCATTTATAATAAATGAAAAGCAATACATTTACTACTAGTATAAGTTTATGTGACAATGACACAATAGTCCCAAAATTCATGGAATACATTCCTTCATTACTTAAAAAAGTGAATCTAAGTGAAGATTCTCTTTTGATCCAATTTTCAAAAAGATGCTACATTGCACTGCTCTATTATGCTATGATTGTATAAAAGAATATCATGGTACTAAAATTTTAGATGAACTGGAAAATATTAAGCGAAATTGCAAGGTTACATGATCCATGTGTTGCAAACTTGCAATTAGAGAACCTGGTCCATAATAATTAGGTCATGTGAATGGATGAAGCATTGATGAACTAATCCCCAATCAGATACCGGATGAGAAATTTTGTATTCAATCACAATTGAGAATGATAGCTAGCCTGTATAGGCATGTTCATACAGGTTTCCTCACTGTCTCATTAGAGGTTATATTTTCAACATGACTATTGTACATACTTTCTAGTTTCTACGTGCTTCGGCATTGGGAGTAGAGGAGGCTATTCAATTAAATTTCAAGTATAAAACCCGGGGTGCACTCTACATTAATATGTTTGAGAAGCAAGTGCGTTTCATGACCCCCGGCTTCTAAAATCCCCCTCCATACGAGGGCCCGTATATGTCTAAATTTTTTTGTATACATATCTATTCCATCATAAATATATGTTTAACCCCTAAGTGCCCAACCATGCATATTTTGCATGGTACAAAAGCAAACTTCATTTCCTCATACGTCATGCACTTTTTGCAGTGTGAATTTTTACCGAATTTTCTATAGGAAGTTAGTTTTATATATGTGTGATCAGATTAGAAAATTGATGATTTGTGAAACTTTTATGCCTCATTGTATAGTCTATATATATATATATATATGTATACACACAGTGGCTAGTATAAATAGTCGTACAGAGGAAGCTAATTGAAAGAATTTGCTACCACATCAGGAATTTCGGACCCCACTGATTCTGCACTGATTCAGTGCGATTTCCGATATTTCAAGGGTTCGTACGATTTTCGCACTGATTCCGCATCGTTGCGTCATTCATCGCAACTACACTGATATGACACGATGTTCGTACAAGCGGATATAGTACTGATTCAACACGATTGATACATCCATTGAAAACGTATGAATTCAGCACTCTTTATAGTCGTCAAATGTCGTGTTTTAATCGTCTTTAAAACTACACTGATTCAGTGCGTTTTTCGTGTGACATCATCTTTTCCATATCTAGATTTTCTTTTCTTTTTATATCTAAATTTGATCAAAATAATATTATTAAAAAATATAAAATAAAATAATATAATATAAAATAATTACTTTCCTCATTACCCACTTCAATTACACGGAAATTGCCCGCACATGCGGTGGGGCCCACCATAGCTTCCCAAGCTCTATCGCCAACGGTGGGATTTGAACTCTCAACCTCCCGGTTGCCAATCAAGTTCCCAACCACCAAACCACCTCAAACTCTTCATGCATAGAATGGAACTCTTTTGGTAATTATCGAACTTCTTTTTTCAGCGGACTTTGAATGTTTTTAACTATGTGAAAAAAACTTTTTTTCCAAATTTTTTTTTGCACTAGATTATGCAGGACGTTTGCTATATCTAGGATTTTTTTCATAATTTTTTGAATTTTTGAAATTTTTGCCAAAATCGTGATGGCAGATCAGGGATTCAGGGCTGTGAGCTGTTTTTTTTTTTTCAGCGGACTTTGAATGTTTTTAACTATGTGAAAAAAACTTTTTTTCCAATTTTTTTTTTGCACTAGATTATGCAGGACCTTTTCTATATCTAGGATTTTTTTCATAATATTTTGAATTTATTCATTTTTTGCCAAAATCGTGGTGGTTGTGAGCTATTTTTTTTTGCTCCTATGATGAAAAGTACAATGATAACCAATAATACTAAATTTGAATTCTAAGAATATAAAATGTTATTTCTTTGAAATTTTAATGTGTATTGCTTCTAAACTCTATAAATGTAGATCTAAAAATGTTTTGGAAAATTAAACTGGAAGTATAATTTAAAGAAGATTCTTGGAATATTCCAACATATTCCAAAATAATATAAAATATTTTGAAAGATTCCAAAAGATTCCAAAAATATATTAAAATATTGTACACGGATGTCGTACGAAAATAATTTGCATTATAATAGATACTGAAATCGCACGAATATAATAAATGGCATTAATATGATACGTATACGATACTGAATTCGCATTAACTAAAACCGCACGTTATCCGTGTCTTATCAGCCATGTGATGTAAATACACGATTAACGCACGGATTCCGTCAAGCACGACTTCCGTGCGGAAACAACACTTTCCTGATAATCATTGAAAAGACACTGCATCAACACTCTAGTAATGCATGTCACTTCCGTACCGTAACGACACTTCTAAATGCACATATGACGTGCGGAATCAGTGTTTAACGATAAACGCACTGAATCAGTGCAGAATCAGTGGGGTCGGAAATTCCTGATGCATTCTTACAGATTACATCATAAAATTGAATGTAAAAGTGTATAAGAGCATATAGTTGCAACAAATATGTAGTACAACTTTTGAAGTTGAAATGTGAACCCAGAAAAATTAGTTTAATTCAAATATACAACTAAGGTGTACAATTCTTTTTGCAAGAACTAGAAACATTGTGCATTACTTGTATAAAATGAAAGTACAAGCTACAAAATGACTTTACAACTCAAGAATGCAATGTCTAAGCAATCCAAATGACTACTACCGAGTATAGCCACCTTTTGCTTTATAAACATCAGTAGCTCGTTGAGGCATAGAGCATATCAACTTCCTAACAACATCAACTTCAATACTATACCAAATTTCTTGTATCTTCTCCCATAAATCACTCTTGCTAGTAGGTTCCTCTCAGACCTTCTCATGCGACGATCTACTTCATTTCAAAGGTGTTCTATAGGATTGAGGTCGGGAGATTGTGGTAGATGCCAAATAAGCTTGAACTTCTGTGCAAGCAACCAATCTACAACATAATTTGCAGTATGCTTTGGATCATTATCGTGCTGAAAAATGACACTCTCTTCCTCTAAACCTTGCATGCGTATAGTCTTCATAAGTTCTGTCTCCAAAATCTCTCGATATATGTATCTATCCATCTTCTCTTCAATCAAATGAAGCTTACCAACTCCTTCCCAATTCATGCAACCCCAAACCATTATACTTCCTCCCCCATGTTTAACTGTACATTGCACATGCTGCTCTAAAAGACTTTCTCCACTCTTTCTCCAACAATATTGCCGTCCATCTGAGCCAAAGAGGTTGAATTTTGACTCATCAGAGAAGATGACAAAACTCCAATCTTCCCAAGTGAAACGATTACACTTCTTTGCCCATTAAAAACGTCGTGCTCAATGCTTCTTAGTCAAAAGTGGCTTCTTGACCTTCACACGTGCTTGCAGGCCTTGCCTCTGAAGACTCCTTCTAACTGTATCATCACTCAATTGCATGCCCATAGACCTTAACTCTCTTCCTATAGCTGCAGCAGTACTAGTACTTTGATTGTTTAACTTCCTCACAATATCACGATCATCGCGCTCATCAAGAATTCGAGGTCTACTAGGTGAAATTTTGTCTTTCACACTCCCTCTCTCACCACATCTTCGTACTATATCACTGCAAGTACTTCGAGGAACACCCAACAGTGCTAAAATTTGACCATAGCTAGGAACTGCCTCGCTTGTGCATCTCCAAAACCGCCTTTCTCTCACTCTCACATCTCCTAGGAGCCATTATGAGTCACTGGAAACCTCTCTCGAACTCTGAAAGTTGTTGCACATGAAATCTTGAAAGCAATGTTAGCATTGAGATGGTGGTGGTGTGCACAACTTGTGTGCATATTAAGTTGTACACACCACCTACAGATATTTCGTTTTGAGGAGCTTCCATGTGGCTAATTTCGAAAGATATGCTGCTAATTAGATGCCATGTGTTCTTTGTCATTAATGCAAGCCAAAAAATCCCCTACAGGTTGACTTTTTGATCACTGCTCTTTCTATTTCGGGAATATCACTCGTTGTTCGAACACTTGTGCAGACCACTGTATATATGTGTATGTGTGTGTGTAATTGGTCCTAGATATCAGACCTAATTTATAATCTATAGTCTATACGTCTATACACCCTTGCGTATTATGGTGCTTATTCCAAACTATCAAAATTATCAAAATTTAGAGTTGTATGTTTTGAGGTGAATTAGTGTAAATAGCTTTACAATTGCAAATAAGGGAGCCTAGTTAATCACAAAATAGGGATAAATTTACTCTCTGGAACCTAGTAAGTACATTTAGGAAGTACACTTAAGAAGTACACTCACAAAAGTGCTATCCTTGTATTCTTTTGGATTAGTCGAAAATGTTGTTGTACTTTACAAGATTGCATATCTATTTGTCTATTAAAGGTCAAGTAAGACAGCCCTGACTACAGGATTTGCAATCAAAGCTATTTTTATTGAAATTGATGTCACTTGTTCAAAAGAAATGCATTGCATTGAGATTCAATGCAAATCGAATCAGTTTAACAACTCAACTAGAATGATCCCTTAATGCCAAGTTGTGATTTCGAGGTAGCTCTACAATATTCTGGTTTATAAGTTTTAGACGAGTTATTTCTCATTGGGTGAACTCATGTTGGAGTCGCTCTCGCACCACAGTTGTAACTATGGAGCACCGTATGTGCTGCACCATTGTGCATTATATAATAGACTATGTGGACACAACTCGGCCTTGACAGTGGAACCGAGTCAACCGACGTTATGGGGTGTACATATAAACACCCATGTTTTGTTTTAAAATATATATTGCTCTTGAATGTGAACTAAAATACATCAAATGCACGTTTCCAATTCAATAAAAGAACTTGGCACTAGATTCTATAACCGTCTCCAGCCTCGGGACTTTGAAATCAAGGTTATCGAGTCCATTTGCTGCAGAATTTACAACATTCCAAATATCCCCAGATTATTTGTACAAAGCAATGGCTTGTGCACAATTCATGCAACCCCAATATTGATCATCAATTGATATCTTACACAAAAGTTTCTCCGAACCACTCAGCAAAATGAATTCGATTGATTGCCTGGTTCCCCTCCTCTCATTAATGCTGAGGAAAAGTCCACCTGTCCAAATAATTAGTATGAATACCACCCAGAGACTTGAAAACAGAAACCTCACCATCACTGGCAAAGTAGACGACGTACGTACTACCTTTGCCCCACCAAAGATTCTTGTGCGGGTCCAGCGGCTTGACACTTGCTGACTTGCCACGCAGGAAGTTAAAAAGGATAATAGGGACGTCGATATCAGTCGAGTCGTGAAGAAGGAGATATGAGATGAATCCTCCTGCTGAGAGCGGTTGGCCCGTCACTCCGGAGAAATATCAGCGCTTCCGACAGGCTTAATCACGCACTCAGCCCATGCCAGGTGCATGCATTTCCCAGCCCCAGTTTTTAATTATTTGCAGGGCGTGCTTAATCATATATAAATCCATTCAAGGCTTCCTCTGCAATCATCCAGAATCACACCGGGCCTAGCTTACACATGGATCGAGTACGTTGCGATCGAGTTGCTGATATACTGATCATTCTCCAGTTCATGCACTTGGTGCATCTTTCGCTCTGTATACAGTTAGTATATCGATCTACAGGCCTGCATATGTTCAGTGCGCAGGAGATCGCTCGATCTGCGCCTCTGCAGGCCGGTTTCGTTTATTCGTAGTTTGCCTGGTGCTTGCTAGCTACCCCGGCGTCTCTCACTCTCATTCGTTATTTTTCTACTGTGAGTCATGTGCAACATGTTCGATGGTTTCATGGTGCTCGTGAACAGCCTCGGACTCGTTATTTGTATTGTGAGTCCATTGTACATCGTCGATATGAGCAAGTGCGACGGTTTCATGGTGCTCGTGAGCAGCCTTCTCGTCGTGGGCGTAGTAAGTAGTCGATCACAGACTGGTACTCTTTTCCATCTTGTTGTAAGAACACAATGTCTGTTTTTCTTCGATCATTTTGACTGGTGGCTGTTCTTGTTCAGAGGATGGTCTTGATTGTAGATCATGTATTCATTTGATGATTCGTGTTCTAAAATTTGCAGTGGCATCCTGTAGCATGCAAGTCATGAATTATACAAGCAACATGTGAAAGAAATTAATGACTAAGTAGGTGTCAACGAGTACTAACAGATGCAGGGACCAAGAACCTAACAGACCCTGTCAGTGTCTTACAGATTAGCTGGTTGAAATTCAGAAGTGCCTAGTCGAGTTCAAAATCTTACTTAGGAAAAAACCTCATTATTTGAGGGGAAATGGGTGAATATTTCCTATTTTTTTCTTAAGGCCTAGTGAGAGAATGCTTCATATCTTTAGTAATGCCATCTTGTTTGAATTGAACATGTTGAGTGCTACTATAGAAGAATCATTCCTCAGTAAGTAGGAATGATGCTCTTAGTGTAGCACTGAAATAGACAAGGAACGAACTCTAAGATTGTAATCACAACAATTTCAGTTATAAAGTCTATCATTCCTAAAGGAGGCACCAAGGTAGACCTCACTACCCATGTCCTTGAGGCAGATTAAATAGACCAACTACCCCTAACTGACTCTTTACTCACGATTATCTTCAGGTTAGCATAATTACATATGGTTATTATAATCAGCTTCGCCAACTTTGATGAGCACTCCAACCATTGATAGTTTAATTATACCAAGCTCACACATGATGTCGTGAGGCAGCCGACCTAAAACTAAAACGGATAAAGTAGAATGTAATTATGTAAAATGCTATGGAAGTGATTGTTGGCCAACAGATTCTGTGGTACTGCTGTGCAAGCAAAGTTAGGAATGGTGAACCGAGCTTGGCGAGCTTGGTCGGACAGGCGGATCGCCAAAGAACAGCATCTTCAAGCTGTAGTGGAGGACATGTGGAGGACGCTTGATGAAATGGCTATCAGGGAGAATGAAATGACTATCAGGGAGGAAATAGACTCTATGCTCGAAAGGGGGAATTAACAGTCCCTAAACGTCCCACCGTCCAGAAACTGGATCACGAACAGATTCGAAGCCTTGTAAGTTTCTCATACAACCTCGGATGATTTTCATCCAAGTCGCCTTTGAAAGCCTATTAAATTCTTTACCAATTACAATAAATCTCTTGTGATGGGGAGTTGTTGATAATATTGGAGAGGCCTCCAACTACAAGTATGTCTAATTTCTTGGGTAGATTTTATGCTTGCAATGGTCTTCTCATGACTGTACACCTCATGTACATCTGAGCCATGCTAATATCTACTTTTGAGGCTAGAATCTACTTTTGTTCAAAGGGTTGGTACATTTAGGGGTTAACGGTCCCTAAAGGACTATGTTTCTCTTCAAACACTCGAAAATTGTCTAAAAGTACTCCTTTTCGGAAAAAGGCAAATATTTTTTTATCTAAAATCTTTTTGACCAATCCAATTGTAGGAATTTTCAAACAACTTGAATTTATTATCACTTACAAATTTGCAACAGTTCAAGATTCCTCGATAGTAAGATTATAAGCTACAAAGATGGTTGCACCTATTTTTTTTACCCCTTACCCGAGTTGGAATCTTTCTCAAAATGCCCAAAATGCGAAGTTCAATCCTATATATGGTAAAATAAATTTGGTAATTGTGTGTATGAGGATGTTAGCTCATTGTGTGCAAAAATTCAAATGCATAGCTCATTGTATGCATAATTTCACTTGTTGCCCGCAATTAGGTTTTTCACCTTTGTATGATTTTATATTTGTGTTCACTAGAAGGGGTGAAACATAAGTCTTTTTGTCCTTAAAATCATCCCCTTACATCCACCTTAATCAAAAATGAAAAAAGAGAAAAGAGCTAGTTAAATTAAAAAGAAAATTTTCTACAACCAACAATTTTGTACCTACTTTCAACTACACATTTCTATATTTAATTGAAGTTTTTTAATGAGACATCTTGTGATGAAAAACTCATTTGGTGATGATATCCTAGTTATTTTTCCCAACATAAGAACTTCATGAAATTTTCTAAAGGAAACTTGAGTGACTAACTTGTAGTTTGGTTGGTGAAGCATGATCCTTTCCTATGCAAGTTTTGTAAAACAAAATATTTCTTATATCTATTGTCTTGTTGTCATACATCCTTGAACCCATGGATACCCAAACAACCATTATATGGTTGCTACTCAACTTTGAGCAACAATGTGGGGGTGGAAATGTTTTTTCATCTCGAAAAAAAAATTATTTTGGAATTTCAAGTATTTTGCAAAATGACATTTTCAAAACTAAAATTTTTATGGTCAATTTCATAAATCTGGGAAAAAAAAAGTCTAAAATGTTGAATGTGATGCAAATGTTAGGAGAAAATAGTAACTTTTACAATCAAATGTTTTTAATTTTATTCATTAACTATGTATGATAGAATGTAAGCTTATCACCAAAAAGAAGTTAAAAGTACAAAGTTAGTAAAAAAAAAATATGTTTTGGATAAATAATAGACTTTAAATGCTTCAATTACCACTTTTATAAATTCAAAGACATCTGAATTTTTAATGCAAGTTATCAAAATTAAATTATTATATTGTATCTAAATTTTTTTCCTGCTTTTTAAAAATTTGAAAACAAATTATTTTAGAAACATAGTAAAAAAAAATTCTACAAGTCTAACATTATTTACAAGTTATTGATACAATACAATCAATATAAAAATTGGCAATAAGATTAAAAGGCATTAAATTTCATTGAATGTCTAAACCAATCATTTTTCTAAATTTCAATGTGAACAATAGTGAATTCTATACATCATTGATTATGTGAGAATAATTGCTTATCTTTTATTCTTGTTGAAGTTCTTACTAAAACAAAAATAGGATTCTATGACTGAAAAATATGATTGGATTTTTAGTTGTTCTTTATAAAATGACAAAAATAGTAAATTATGGAAAATAGAACTTGTTCTAGTCATTACGAATCAGTTTAAGGTACAATTGTGCCTAGTTGTATGACCAAACAACTAACTAAAAAACTCAGAACATTTTTTCCAATCTGAACCAAAAATAAATAAAAATCAGGGCCTGCCCGAAACAATGTCAAGGGGTTTGTCTAAGACCTAATGACAACAACCAAATTCAAACCCTTGACCTCCTATCTATAAACACTTGTACTAAACCATTACACTACATCAATTTGCTTTAGCAAGAGATTGGATGTTTTTGTTAATTATAAGTTAACATTGTCCTTGAGGTTTTTTTTGCCATGTTAAAAAAGCAAAAAATAAATGAATAACAAATAAATAAATTTCAACCTTTTTGCATTAGATCATGCAAGCTTTTCTATATATAGAAAATAAAATTTTAAAAGTTGAATACCGAAGTTTACTAGTATACTAGATTACTAGATGCCTTTCATTTAAGAAAATTAGAGGCATCTTTTGTCGAATATCATATAAATTATAATTCAAAATTGCCAAAAAGTAAGAAATTGTTACTTTCCACTAAGTTTTTATTTAGTTGGGAGGCATGTGTGAATTTAAATGGAGAGAAGGATTGGTGTTGCTCTTGTAATCAAGTTCATTTACATTAGTTCACAAAGAATACGGGACATGTTAAGAAGTAGCAAGACTAGGTGAGGCTTTTGAAATGTGTCTTACATAGAGTTTTGGAGTCCAATTGAGCATAGATGATGAAGTTTTATAGAATTCTGTCTAACTAAAAAACGTTGAGCAATCAAGCCTTCTTCCACCTTCAACAAGTTTTGTGTCAAAATAAGTCTTTATACAAAAGATATGGACAAAACAGTGCAGCACTGTAAAGGTCAAAAAATTAAAATGCGTTCCTAACAATTTTTTATAGCTCATTTATGCATAGAAGATAAAAAAAATTGGAATTATTTTTTTCTAAGAAAAGTTTGGAAATGAAGTAATCTTTCATCTCCAACAAATCTTATGTCATTTGAAGACTTTATGCAAAAACTATACGTGTTATAAAAATGTTCGGCAAAGTTAAAGAGGGAAGTGCCAAACTTGCTTTTTGAACTTTAATTAATTATTAGGTAGCAAGGTACCAAACGTGCTAGTAAACTATGGTAATGTTTCTTTTTAATGAAATTGTGATGTCTAGGAGTTGTTTTCATTTCGAAGCAAATTTTGGACATTTTTAGCAGCGTTATAAAAAAAAATCAAACCTTTTTTTGCAGGAGATCATGCAATCTTGTATTATATGTAGAAAAAAATTCAAAAAATTTGAATATATTTTTTTTTTTACCAAATCGTGATGGTTAGGAGATTTTTTATTTTTTTTTGTAAGTTTTTAATAGATCATGCAAGTTTTTTTTGTATATGTAGAAAAATTTCAAAATATTTGATTTTCTTTATCTACAAAATCGTGATGGCTAAAGCTGTATTCTTTTTTGCAGCAGACTTTGAACATTTTTAGCATTCTTTTGATGATCTACATTGTCGCAATGATAAAAAATTGATAATGGGCAATGGTCTGATATGGATACCCCGAAAAGTCTTTTTAACTCTTAAGTCAGCCCCAGTAGCAACTTTAAATGACTCCCTCTTTAAAATAAAATAAAAAATGAATCAACCAGATGTGGTTTTGATTTCCTACATTCATGAAGTACACAAAAAAAAATCACATAAAAATTGAAGCATTTTAAAGATTTTAAAAGAGACTTTTTGTACAAAATTCAAAGTTTGTCCCAACTACTTAAAAACATCCAAAACATTTTTTTTAAATATCCAATGACATCATTTTGGTACCAATTTTTGATATGAAGTACATCTAGATATGTGTTATTTGAAATGATTAATTTGAAGGATTAAAAATAATATTTACTTTGTACTACAATGCCCGCAAATGTTGATTTTCAGCAATTTTTTCCACAAAGCATAAAAGACATGAAAATTAATTTATTCAATTAAAAAGTTGAACTTGAATTAAAGTATTTCATGTCATCCAAGTGTGCATATTTTTTTGCTCAGGTAGATTTCTGCTCATGTGAAATTGCTTAATAGACAATGCGTTTTATTGGGAATGGATCTTTTTGAGCACATCTCTATTACTATATGTTTTCAGCTCAAGACTTTGGACCCTTGCTATGAATTGGATTTAGACTATGACAGTCGGCCTCTTGTTGTAGTGTGAAACAACTCTAAGGGTGTATTCAAATATGTTGGTGTAATGAAATACATCAACAATTATGTATTTGTAAACAAAAACCTATGACCTCCATGGAACTTTAGGTCATTTAGGATTAAAAATAATAGAGTTAGATTAAATAAGGAACAAACTAAATAGGATAGATTAAGGACCTCTTCCAATACCAAATGAACATCACCACACAATCATGTTGAAACTAAAGATTGCTTTACATATGAAGCCAAGGTTGTTTTTCCTTGGGGCCGGTTTTTCCAAATTGGAGCCCTATCAGCCTTAACCCTTTAGTGCCCAGCAAACTAGATTATGGTCACTGCAGTGTCAAAATTTCAAATAACATAAAATCCGTGAAGAATTGAAGTTCGAATTTTGAAATTCAAATTTAGAGATTTATAATACACATCTTCTAGAAAAATAAAATTTCAATTTGGCGTTGTGCAACTATCAAAATACCTATGAACAAAATGCAAAAATATTGCAAATACTTGAAAATACAATATATACTTACAAATACAACACATGTGCTATGCGGTATTTCTTGTGTTTGGAAGTTTCTTATCTTGTTTTATTTTTTGGATTGTGTTCTCTTGTTCATGTTCCATTAAGGTTGGATGTCCTAAAACCACCACCTCCCCCAACTATGACTTGTAGAGTTTTCTTGGGGCTACCACAGTTGAGACTCAAAACCACCAATTTCACTATTCAAGTAAACTAATGGCATGCCAAGCATTGCGAAGTAGTTGGTGGCTTTGGGTATCATTATGAGTGAAAATTAGTACCACATGGGGTGGACATGGAGAAACCTAGAGGTCTGATTTGGGTCACGAAGTTATTTTCACTTCAAAAATTTGAATATTGGAAATTAAATTGCAAAAAAATGTGGATTCCATGAGAAATCGTCTTCCAAATGACCGAAAAATATTTGTCATAAATAACCTTGTTAAAATGAGGCCAAATTTCTTAAGTTGGTAGTTTTAGGACATCCAACCTTAGTGTATGTATTTGGATCTTGATCAATGTACCAATTACCTCCTTTCATTTTTAAATATAATAAGTTTTGTCCTAAACTGTACATGGATAAATCACTCACTTATAAAATTCACAATAATCATGTGAGTTCGTTCTTTACATGAAAGATTGCAACGGAGAGGTGTTGACATAGGTCATTGCTGAATGTCTTCACTTTCACTTTAGAAAATTTAACCAAAATTCTATTTGACTTCGAAATCACACACCCTCCAAAATCTCATCTTTGAGTGTGCATTATACAATTCAAAGACATACTATGATCCTCCAATCCCACCTTTGGATGATTCTCTAATTTTTGGCAAAATATCTCCACTCCAATTGAGAATACAATCGTGCGGTTACTTTCTAATTTAATCCATTATATTTCTTGTAGTATCAATCATAGTGGAAAAAACCATTAAAATCCAGTGAACCCAGCTACAGTACCCTGGGCACTAAAGGGTTAAGGCAGGTCTCAAATACTCAATGTAATATGATTACAACAAAGGCCATTTTCCCCATGTCTAATGGCATCAGGACCAGAAAGAGAAAGGAATTAAAGAAAAAAAAACAAACCGTTAGATTTGTAAACAATCTAACAGTGTTGATTGCAAGAAAACATATATTCTTTCAAGAAAAAATAGTTTTTTTTATTAAAACATGGAAACGACCCTAAGACCAAGACCATAAATAGATTTTCATTCTTGGTGCACCTAAATCTTCAAGTTGAGCCCTAGAAATGTATAGAAGTCAAATGAAACATGTAAAAGAAGTCACTTGCTTTTTACAAGCTCACGTTCAGAGTTCAAGAAAAACGAAGAAATCCCACAAGCGAAGTACAGGTAAAGACAAATGGGCCCTGAGTGGTGGGAGAAGGCGGGCAGGGGGCAGAGCCAGGCTGCAAAAGGCAGTGGGCATTCCGATTTCGTCAATGTCGGATTTGTCAGTCAACCCAAGTGGAATCCGTCATCTTTGCAAAAAACGAATAGGCATCTACCAATTCGTCTATCTGCATAACAGAAAAGATCATGTTTAGCACAAGCAACCTGTCTGTATTCTGTAAAAGTAACCATCCTCTCTGAAATCAAACATTCTGGAGAAAATTCACCCACTTAGAAGTGCATGCCATGCCATGTGAATCATCATTTAAAGCCTACTTTGACGACGAGTTTAATGTCATACAGATCCCATCGTCTTAGTTCTTGTAATTTATACCCATTCAATGTTATGAACAAACAATGCAAGGTGAAAGACCGAGAATTTTGAAGACTTACAATTTTCTTAGTTGGGCGACCAGACCCGTGCCCAGCTTTTGTATCAATGCGTGCAATTATTGGGTTGGATTGCGGGCTGTTTTCCAAACTTGTGCAAAGTTCATACTGCAACGTCTGTCTCGCATGCAAAAATGAACATTTGATTGAGAACATACATACGGCGTACTGAACAATCAAAAACACCAAATTGCACTCTCAAAAAGACCAGCAAGTGCATCGAAGTGTTCACAAGCTTTTTAAAGACTTTCGTAAGGTTTGAGAAATGCACACCGCAAGCAGCTTCAAAGAGTGTAGAGGAACAACTCGGTCATCATGATCTGCTGTCAGAAGCATGGTAGAGGGATACTGAACGGAAGTTGAGCCATTTTCCCATGGCCGCCTCACATTATGCAAAGGGGAGTATCTAAACAAGAGAGAACGATAACAAGAGAAAATGAGTACCACAATAACCAAATACTGAGCTTCATTCTCCATCTTTGATCAAAACACAGTGCGCATGAAGACCATGTGGGACTTGCAAACATCTCTTCGAGTGAATTGGACTAATAAAAAACTTTGAGGGTAAGAATATAAGAGTATGTACTTGATTAGCCAGTCAAATTCTTCTGCGACATCAGCACAACCATAATCCGAAGTCCACGCATGACCTGACCATGAAAAAGTTCCCAATTTCTCAACAAAGGGTAAGGAAAAAGTAGACTAAAAACACAGAAACAATGGAAATTCCATGATGCAGATAAGATGTAGTAGGAGCTTTACCAATTGTAAATTTGTGAAATCTGAGCATATCCATGACGCCAACATGTGCCAAAGCACACCCATACAAATCTGGTCTCTGTAAAGATAAGAAAATTCAACGACGCCATTAATGATCATTGTACTACAGTAGACGAGGACGCCAACAGGGAAGTAAGTATCAGGATTCAGTTAGCAATAGAATGTAATAAGAAAACATTTTACACCAAGCGCCTGAAATGACAGCATCAATTGTAGGGTACCTGATTGATGCAGGCAGCCACCAACAAACCTCCATTACTCCCACCCTCAATGCATAGCTTTCTTTTCTGAGTGTAACCTGCTTCTACCAAATACTCCCCACATGCTATGAAATCATCAAAGCAATTTTGTTTGTTTGCAAGAGAGCCAGCCTTGTGCCATTCTTCCCCATATTCTCCTCCTCCCCTAATATTTGCAATAGCAATAACAGCTCCAAAATGCTGGGCCAACACTAGACGAGAGACACTGAAAGACGGCGTCAAGCTGACATTGAAGCCTCCATACCCATACAATAAAGCTGGATGACTTCCGTCTGGGACCAGACCTTTTTGTGTAACCACAAACATAGGCACCTTAGTGCCATCTTTACTTGTCACAAATTCCTGTACAATGGAATATGTCAGAATTTGCCAATACCGTTGTATAAATTTCACTCCTAATATCATTTTCAAAGGATAATTTGAAGGTTGAGAACTCGGAGCAAGTCAAAGTTGAGAGGTGAGATAGTGAGACGATGATACATCTGAAATGGAAGATACTGAAATCAAAAGAAATCTCGCAGCAATTTTGAGAAGCAAAAAAAACATAAATAAGAAGTAAGAAGCTGTACCTGACGAGTCTCAAACAATGATCTATCCAGGTTAGCAACTACGGTTTCCCGTAACACTGTCACTTCGGGAGTTCCAGTGCTCATATCACACCGATAAATGATTCCTGGGGTCAGAAAGCTCGTGAAACTATAAAAGAAGTCCGGGTCTTCTGCTCTTCCTGAAATCTCAGCTACAGAGCCAATCTCAAGTGGAAGTGTGTGAAGCAGTTTACCACTTTGAAGATCATGCAACTTGAGCAGATGTTTTACGTCGCTCATGTAACACACAACTAACTGCTGCTTATTAACTAGGCTGGCTGAAGTGAGGACATCACTATCAGATTCTGGTATCACGTCTATCCAAGAAGATGGAAAATTAACGTTCACCCTTGTCAGTTTGTACCTGAATGCATCCTTATTGGTTAGGAAGGTAAAAACTGGACCTTCATTAGCAACCAGCTCATACTGAGCATCAAAGTTGTCAATTAGTTTTACAAAAGAGAGTTGTTCCTTGATTTGTTTTAGCCCTTCTAAGCCTCCGGGCAGGGTTGAAAGGTCGCAGTAGTAAAGTCTGTTGACTGGGTCACAGCCTTCTTCAATGGATAACACCAAGTACTGGAACAATACAATCAGGTGTTAGAAATGAATTCCAGAGAAAAATAATTGGTATGTTGTCATTGCTGCTTTGTAACATCAACAGCGGTATTTAGCTGTATTGAAGCAAGAGAAGGAAAAGAAGCCTACCATTATTAAGTTGATTGACCGAGCATATCACAAGCACATATTGTAGTGTAGAGCAAGAGGATGTATGCAGTGCAATTTCTAAACCAATTACCTGGCCATCATCAGTAACCTCTGCCCGAGAAAACCACTGAGCATGTTTAGAATCTCTCCAACATAAAACATCTTCAGATTGATCTGTTCCAAGAAAGTGATAATATAGCTCATGAAATAGGTTCGTCTCTGTCTCGGTGCCTGCGTCTTCAATCCCGTTTACACTGTCATGCAACATGATATATAAGTCCATGAATACGAGCATTTTCGTATCATGATAGAAATGAGCAAAATTCAAGGCATCACCACTCCAAGGTTCACAACTCCAGGTGCTGATACATTTCAATTCCCAATACTATGACATCAAACGCTTATGAGGAGCAGGAGCAGACGTGGGTTCTGGATAACGGTTGTAGAAGAAGCCTCTGTGATCATGTGTCCATGCCAATGAGGAGAACTTCACCTGCACAACAATACAAAGCAGACGCTCAAAACACACCAACACGAACACAGGAAGATTCTCAAAAAGCATATTATGGAGTTCAATGCCCAAGATGGAACCCATTCTAGTATATCGGGAGTGTATATCTCACTGTTTTCTCAACACTGTAGCACAAAATTAGGTGATGCATCACTTTCGAGTACAGCAGTAGCAACTATATGCCAATGAAACAGTGCAAGCTCACCCATGAGAGGGTGTCCGGCAGCAAAACTCTATCAACCACACGCATCACTTTGATGGTGACCCAGTCACTTCCACTGGCGCTTAGGCCATACGCCAGATATGCAGCATCTTCACTAAACCTCATGAGTGCCAAGGAAATAGTGCCATCGTCACTCAAAGTGTTTGGATCTAATAACGCTTCCCCATCCTCATTCAATGTGTCCTGTAGAAACCCTCCACGTGGTTAAAATCAGATTGTAAGACGAAAGCTCATATCCGTAAACACATTCAAGATATCAATGAAAGCTTCCAGACCTCGTATTCTAGACCAACTACAGTAGTTGCCTCCGCAAGACACTATATTATAAAAAGTGTTAAAATAATCAATCGTTATGCTGAAGATGACTAGACAGCTTCCGCAATTTTCATTTTCAAAGGAATAAATATCACAAAAAGAAAACCGTATAGGCTATATAATTTGAATAAGAGCAACTTTTCTTCCATATACTAAGTGCACTAGTAGCGACAGATATGATTCACGACAGAAACAATGTCAAGCATTGGCAAAATCATACCTGCATGTAGACTACGCTTTGGGCTTGCAAGCCAGTATTAAGAGTATAAATGTATTTGTTGCCCCGCCTGTATGGGCATGAAAATTTGGGATAATCATAGGAGGCAGTAATCCTTTCCCTCAGCTTCTCATTCGTATCACATGTAGACAGCACCGATTTGGCAAATCGCACCTGCTTCTTTACAAAGTTCTTTGTTACCTCTGCTTTCGGATCCTCCAACCTGCTCAACTCATTTCATAACCTAGTCAGACGATGAAACAGATATTCAAATCTAAATACTTCCCCTGCTTGTCAACAACGGCTAGAAAATTTTGAGAAATCTAACGAGGAAATTATCGGTGCAATCGCAATGTGCAGATGTGTACCGTGCATCAGACTATCCTTCGTCATTACAGGATCTCATCAAGGATGCTTCGAACTAACAGCAACACTAATCACACCATAGGGTATCGTAATGAACCGAATTGGCCTCTCTTCGAAAGCAGTACAGCTATGGTCATATTAGTTGAAATGGCGTGTTTCGGAGCGCCAAAATTGTGACACTCGAGTGCACAGCGCTCTAAAAACTAGGACTGCTATAGATCTGAGGTTCCAGACGCTCGCCTGGAAAAGTGACAATCTCTTGAAATTTCGCCATTTTAACTAATAAGACGATAGCTGCTCCTGCTTTCCATCGCAAACTTACATACTTGGTGAGTCATACATTGATACAATGAAAAGCTAGAAATGATAGCACGAGCGTGTACCCCATCAAAGTAACTAAGATTAACCCTGAATAGTAGTAGGAAACTTACTGCCGATATGGATCCGAGACATTACGATCATGGATACAGTCTATCCAGGTCTCATCCCTGGGGACCTCAGGATATTCTAAGTGGGACCTCGGTAAGGATCCCATAGCACGAAGTGTAAGAAAATACTTCGATCGCAAAGTCTTTGTCAACAATGCTTTCCAAAATTGATTGCGGGTCAATCCCAAGACATTCTTTGGTGAAGAAAAATACGAAATGAGAGCTTGTCCCACTCGTGCGTTAGTATGCACCAAACGCCTCATTCAGCAAATCGGCTCCACTCGGTGTTGCCAATGCACAAGCGTCAATTCTCAGTACCGGTACTCCATCCTGCGGGCAATAAGGATGTTATCATGTCAGTATGGGTTCAGCTTTGTACAACCAGAGCTTACCATATGAATACGAACCCTTGCATGAAGTGCACAGTGAAAATATGGTAAGATGAATAAATAATAAAATATCGTAAATGTATTAGTCGGTAGAGTTCTCTCAACCAATAATTTTCCAATGATTATAGCATCAGAAATTATTTTGGAAAAGAAAAGAGAAGGCAATGAATTATGTGCGATAGTGCAGGTAAGACTATGTATGCCAGTAATGAAAAGAGAATTTCAAAATCCTGAAGCTGAAGCAGTCTACCGACTTACAGGCACTGCTATCTTGCCAGACATTGTCAGTATCGCTTATTCGGGATAGTTGGTGTACTTTAAACTGCACTAAGGAAGTGACTTTTTCCCTTAAAGAAAAAAGAAAAAAAGACAAAAGAAAAGGGGAAAACATAAAAGAAGAAGAAAAAAGAGTCTCTTGACGACTGTTTGTATGTTTCAAGTTACGCACTGTTTAATTTCAGACCTGACTCGCTCGTACTACTCTCCCTAGACTTCATATCTCCAGAACACTCTACCAAGGAACAGCCACTGTTCTTGACGTGATGCAATACAGATTCCTCATCTGAGCTGGATTCTCAACCACAGTATCAAAGGTTCGCTTGTGCAGATTAAGCGGGACATTCTAACAAGAATTCAAGAAATTCTCTTGGATCCATACTCGTTCCTACTACTAACTAGACCTCCTGTGGTGCAACTCTGGTTTAGCCAGAGTCTGATTCCGTTCCTTCTCTCTTCCTTTTTTTCATCTGTTTCTGAAACCAATGAATCACCGTATACTCTCACGTGAAATTAAGAATATGACACAGTTCAGCACTTTCAGACTCAAGACCCAAACTCACTACAGTGTATTATTGTTTTCTCACTCGGTTTCAAGTTTCTTGAAAGGACGTTCCAACTTCGCCATATCTCCCACGTATTTTTTTCTCAAACCGTATAAGCAGGTATAAGATATACAAATGATGAGGAAAGAAACAAGGAGTTGGAACCTCGAAAATAATTTTTCCTTTCCTTTTGCACAAAGCGAACATTCGGAGTTCAGAATGTAAAATACAACCTCAGTGCTTTTGTCAGCACCAGCCAATGACACAACTGACTAATCTATCATGCCTCATGCCTCATTGCACGCCCTTGAACAAAGAATTCGTTGTTCAAAATTTTTCATCATGATAAAAAACAGCAAGAATATTTTCAACGTCTCCTGAAAGAAAATACTCTCTCAAAATTTCTTCCAAACTGCACGAATACTCCATTTAAGCTCTTTACATAATCAACAATCACGAATAGAACTGATTATTCTATGAAAATTGCAAAAATAGGGCAATTCCAGAAGCTAATGCGTTCAAGGAACCACACGAACATTTTAACTTGGCGACAGAATGTGTAGAGGACATGAAACGTATGTAACCTTGTCATTCCTAAGAGTCCCCTCGCCATCTGAGACGACAATAAAAATGAACAACGCAGACTCTTCTCTGGTCTTCACGAGCGTTTTAAATGTCATAAAAACACCGAAAAATATCAAGAAAGAACATCACCACAACGTTTGCAACTTACTCAAGACCACCGTCATACCCCCGCATTATTTGAATTCTTTTTCCTCGATTTTTGTCCTACGAAAGAAATTAAATAAGTCAATACCGGTGGCTGGCATCCAGGAATGCAGCAATTAATGCACTTCTTTCGGAGCACCTACTGGAATTATTCTTTTGGCGCGCAGAGGCACAAGGAAACAACCGAAAGAGCGAACAGGCTCCAATCCAGTGATGACAAATATGATACAGGGATTCAGCAGAAGCATCGAAAGAACTCAGCTCGTACTTGCTTTGAAGCCACGAAGCCAGGCCAGCTTGAGCCTCGAAATTGGTTCTTCCGTGATAATGAGCCGCCCTCTGCAACAATGGATCCCACCGCGCGGGGGTTTCACTGGATATTCACCGGCGCAAGCAATGGAAGGGGCAGTGAAGTCCGAGAGATGTTTCCTTTGTTACAAGCTCACCATCGCCGTTAGCGGGCTGCAACAGATGGCGTCAAAATTCCCGCGTCCAGCCAGAACAAACGCGTAAGGCCCAGCCCGAAGGAAGAGGAGGAAAAGAGAAGATGAGGCAAATTGAATTTTCGTTGCCGTTAGGGAATGTCAGGTCACCGCGGGCTGGGCCGGGAATGTCACCACCGCCGGTCCTTCCGTTGGAGAATGTCTGTCCGGTTAGGGGAGAAAAGTCTTCCTTTCTATACATACATTAAGGCAAATGTTTGTTTTTGTTTTGGTTTCAGTTGTCATAGATTTATGTCATGAATTTTTGCCACTGAAGGGCTGATGTCATACTGCGGAACATTTATAATTATACAAAATTTGGACCTACGATGTGGGAGATATGAAATTTTAAAGCAATTTGGTATGAAGAAAAATGAGAAAAATAGTCAACCACGTTGGCCATTGACCATGAATGGGATCATTTTAGTTGTGGCAACCACATTGGACATAGTATCGTACTTGAAGGTTTGATTTGGCATTTTGGTGTTGTAATAGTTTCTTTGAGAGCATTTGACAATTTTACCCACATAATTTCTTAGAATCGTGTTTGAAATCAAATATTGACTTTTTACTATTACAGATTGGTTGTAGAGATAGTAAACTTTATTGATTTATTATAAATGAGTGCGATTTTTCAATATCTTTTCAAAGACATAAAATTTGTTAAATTCTAATTTCAAATGTGAAAGTTATGATTTATTTCATTTAATGAGTTGTAACTCAATTGCTAATTTTATTTTATTTAATTGAAAAGTTCTCATGTACGTCCATGTGGCTCATAGTTGTTGAAAACACGGTGCCAACAAAAAAAATATTCAAAAACTTCAATATTTTTCTCAAGATTTTTTTTTGTTTTTAAGATTTTTTCACATAGTTCTATATAATGTAAAAATAATATGGAATTAATATTTTTGATTTAGTACACCACCTAAACATATATATATATATATATATATATATATATATATATATATATATATATATATATATTGTGCCTCTACAAAAGACACTTAACATCAACTTTCAATATTCAACAACCGGTGTTATAAAAAATTAAAATTGAACTAATTCTACATTCAAATATGTATTTTTGAATGTTATATCATGGAATTTTTCAATGACAGACATTTCATTAACAATATATTTTTTATAAAGTTTTCAAATTTTAAATACTATAAAAAAAAGATATGATTGCCGTTTTAATAATTAAAATTTACTCCATTTTGAATTAGTTAAGATTTTCTTTGGTCTCTTACTTTATGTCTACTCATATGTTGATGAACACATCTATAGTGACCACTTTGTAGCACCATTCACAATTGATTTTTATAGGTTCAAAATTCCATTTTTAATATTGTATAGTTTCAAATGTATTTCAATTATAACCATGAAAATAATTATAACTTAATATAGATTTAAATTAAATTAAATTAAAAAACTTACATTAATTGTTTTTGTTAAGATTTTGAACAATTCTTCAAACAAACATACAAAGTACCTTCCAAATTTGAGATCAAATTTGTTTTTCTTTAAATTTAATTTTTTTAAATCTAGTTCAAACACAAAACTATTAACATTCCTAAATTTGAGGGATACTTTGCACCTCTACATTATTTGAGTAAATAACACTAAATAAAGACCATGTTGAACAGATAATTTCGCTTGAATTTTAGGAATACATGATACTATTACACTATTTGAGATGATGCATTATGGTGGTTAGTTACCCCTCTTCATTTACCAGTATTGTTCCAAATGTCTCCAAGTTGCAGAGGTGAGTTTTTTTATATCTTTTAAAGCAATGAGCCTATCCGCTTGGTTTCAAAAATATAAGTACATTGTTGTAACCCCTTCAAAATTGCAATCCTACCAAATTATATGAGTTAGAACATACACACCCTTCTCCCTTCAATTTACCCCTCCCCTCGACTTAGACTATAATCACATTCAAGATTTGGTGTCACAAACTATCATCCCTAAACCGCTATAATTGCCCTCTATATAGTGCATGAACCAATCACAATCACTATACATAGGTGATCATTATTATCCATCAATCTAGGATATTGAGCCCTTTCTTGAATTATCATAAAAGGACTATAGAGGCATCACTATATGTGACTCATATTCAGTGGCACTCTAATCTGCCATGCAAAAAAACATCAAACACAAGCATATTTCGAGAGTCAAGGGCTCATGTAGGCGTAGGGTGCACATGCTCTTAGAGAGCCTCCCCATGAGAGACCCGCGCCCGTACTGCAGAGAGAGAGAATAAACTAATTTTACACCATACTTTGGATTAAAGAATGGGTGTTAGAGCGATAGCACGGACTTGGCACTTCTTCAAACCAAGGGAGAGTCCCCATGGACCACCCGTACCCGCTCTACAAAACGGTGCCGACATTCTTCCGTATCTCCCCATACACACTTATTGAGATGTACCCATTGTTAGAGAGTGAGTTGGCCCACACTCAATGCGGGCTGGCCCAAACCAAAAGCCACACCGGCCCTCAAGAGTGGGTTCACTTTTTCTTTATTTATATTTCCACTATGAACAATGTTGGCAAAATCTGCAAAAAATATATTTCCACCATGAAGAGTACTCAAAGACTTTGCGGTGCCACCACTTCAAGACCAGGCCACCATGGGGGCACACAAGATCCCTGACACCCACTTTCCAATGAACAGTGCCCAAGTTCACCCGTCGTCACAGAGAGGGCACCAGTCTCCCATGGAGAGAGGCTCCAAGGCCACTGTATTTCAGTTGAATTAAAGAGGAATGAGAGAAGATTGAACAGTGAACCGGTTGTCTATTTTCTGCAAGAGCAGGGCCGGGTGGTGCTTCATGGGAGAGGCTCTTACATCGGTTTCATCAATTTAGATAGGAACATCATAATTTAGGAAGAAACATTAAATAGAATGGAAGAGTGTAACGTGTGGGTAATGTGGTGCTGAAATTCTGGCGAGGGCCCAGGAGAAGGCGGATTTTCCTTGAATGACTTTGCCTGACGTCACCTTCCTTTGCTGGTCGGTACGGCTGGATACCCAAACTCTCCGTGGGATATACCGGTCGGCATGACGTGAGGCCATGCCAGCCACGCAAACTCTCTGCTGAGTACCGGTCGGTAAGGCCGGTGCGCCACCGAAGCTTACAGGGGCCTCGTTCCTATGAAGATGAGCACTGCCTGATTTGATTCGATTCCATCCCACAAATAAAAATGAAAATTCCACCCACTTATTTTCCTTTGATTGGAGGGAAAGATATTCCTCGGGTTATTCAATTATGGATTTGTTTGCACTTTTCTTTATATGCTCTGACCTAATACAGTATTTCAATGCATGTACCGTGGGATTCACATCCTGATTTATACGGAGTAATTTTTTAAAATTAGAGTGGAATCATTGCCTAAAGAAGCCATAAATAGTTACAAATTAGTTCAGAAAATGAAAGTTGATAAGTAAAAAAAAAAAATCTTTTTGTATTAGGGTAATGTCACTAATGCTTGACAAAGGGGAGGGCATATTGTGGAAGAAAAAGGATGATGAGGAGGACAAAGCTCAAGAAGCAAGGGTTTTTTTTTTTCAAAATGCCCAATAAGGAGGCATTACCTAACGTAAACTACAATTGGGAAATTAGATGAAGTTTGATTTCATTCATCACTTGTGATGAAAAATGTATAATGCTAGAATTTTTAAGCATTCTCGTGTAATAACCTTTGAAACCCTAGTTATGATAAATAACTATTCCTAGAATTAACCCCTAAACGTCCTCACCCTGTTCAGATTGGGTAGTTTTGCAAAGATGCATTATAAAATGCACTTAAAAGGGATATTTTGAACTTGATGTATGAAGAAAAATTGTACATTATGAATTTTAGATTCTATCCATATGGTTAGATCTATGATTGCTATCACAAATAATTCTGTATAATTTTTGAAACTCAAAATTCAAAATTCATTTGTAATTCAATTACGAATAAGATATTGACAATTTGTGAATGAATTTTTTGTGATGGATTGAAATGTAATATTCTAAGTGTAGTGATTTTTGGAGATTTTTTGGTTTCTTAATTTTATGAGTTGATTTTTTCAAGAGCACTTTCAGACTAAAATCTTCAAAAAAATTGGTGGAACAATGTGGCATGAAATGTGGCATAAAAATTTCACAAATCATCCCCTTTTTAATCAGATTACACATGAATAAATCTAACTTTCAGCCATTAAAAATTCAGTAAAAAATCCACACTACAAAAAGTGTTTGACGGATGAAAAAACTATGTTTCATTCTGTACATCGTCCATTTTTAAGACAGTTGGACGTTTAGGAGTTAAACAGAGAATTTCCAGACAATGGTTTATGGTATGGTTATTCAAGGAAATCTTGTTGAATAATCACAATGTCAAAACAAAGAATTCCAAAATAATAATTATTAGGCACATTAGTATCAAATCAGCTATTAACTTTCGGCACTATGGTCAATTTTGCAAATATGTAAATGATTTTTTTTTTTTTTTTTTTTTATATACAAAAGAAAATCTCTTTTAAGATTTTTTAATTTTTTCCTGATTTTTTTGTTGAAAATATAAAGGTTTTGTGATTCTGAAATTATTTATTAAAAATTATTTTGAAAAATCTAACGTCCCTCTCCCTCAAGAAAAGAAAATGCTTAAATTTTTTTAGACACACCCTATCTCCTTATAGAAGATGTATTAATAATACTACTGTTCTCTTTTACTTTATTCCAAACTTATTTAAAATTCTAGAATACTATTTATTCTATGGGAGTGGAACTTTTAACCTCCACAATTCTAAAGGAGAGTTCCCACAAGTTTTCCCAAGCCTAATCATGACCTATTCATGAAGGGACCAAGGGACTATTCATGAATAAGCACTCTCAAAAATTGATAATATTAGAGTTAACCAAAAAGTCAGCCCAAAGAGGAAAGATTTAACAAACTCGTGTTGAATTCCTCTTGAACTCATATTGAAATATAAATAGACCAAAAACTAGTCTATGATGAGTTGGGAGACAATCTAAAACAAGCCACTGTCATTATTCTCCACACCTCGCAATGACTCCCACACCTTCTACCAAAGCTCCAAGCCCATGGCCCACAAGGGGACAATCTATGACAGGCCACTATTCAACCCAAATATAGCTCAAGAAAGAGGTTAGAAGTAGAGCAAAAAGGGAGATTAGATGGGCTTCTTTTCGGTTAACTCAATTGGGTGACAGACTCCACATTGACTCAGCAGGATGAACTGCTTGTTTTCGGTTAACTCAACTCTTTCCGGTTAACTCTATTATGCAGAGTTTCTTGCCCCTTACTGCCCCCTATGCTCTATAGAATATACGTTTTACCTTTCAGTGTGGGCGTGGCAAGGAAGTGTGGGCGCCGGCCAAGCATGGATCGCACCTTCCCAGACCCACTGCTGGGCCCAGTATGGCTGCTGGACCCAGAAAGCGTGCACAGCTCTGATGCAAAAGACGTAAAAACTTTGAACGTCTGGACGGTCCAAGCTTAAAACCGCAGCATGGCCACGGTGCTATATATCATTCTAGCTGGAATTGTACGTCCGTCACGTGTGAGCATGCAGAGTTGGGCTCTGGAATAGCTGTACAACTTTCCTGTCAGTGCAGTTGTCTTGTCATATGTCCTTATTACTGTCTCTGTAATCGACAAACAACACGCTGGCCGATCGGTACGTACGTGGGAACCGGAATGGGAATCAAGAATCAGTTCTTTTTAGATCCTGCCCGCAATGTAGAGGGACCTGAACTCATACACCGAAGGTTCGATCGATGTAGCTAGCTAGCGCGTACGTGATGATTCTACACGCTTGCTGCACCGACATGGATGCTTCCTGCTGAACTCTTCAGATTGAAATGGCCACACTTTCATCACACTTTCCTTCTTTAAGGGGAGCTCGTAACTATCCAATTATACAGTTAGTACTATATAGTTACCGGAGCTTTGGTCGATGGATCCAGCAAGTATCGCGAGGGATTCGTCCTTGTCCACTGGGTCCTCCAAAAGACATGTAAAATATTGCACACGTTGTAATCACAACCCGATGCTTAACCTTTCTGGCTCAGATGATATTTCATCAACAGTACAGGCGCCCCTGATTGACGTAACTTCGACGAGCTGAGCTCCTGCTCCTTTCAGTGTGCCCTTTCAGTATAAAAGACGGCCAAATAATGCGCGGGGTTAAATAAATATTCAGATTCTATGGTCAACCGCTGTTTCAGAAATTCTTTACATTCAAGTCCGTTTTCTTTCTCACAGGTTTCGAGACACGGAGTCTAGCAACAATGTTATTGTACAATATATTGAATGCGTATATTGAGCTGCGGTGATAGCTAGCCACAGGTAGATTGCGGAGCGTTAACCCCGAGCTAACCAATAGGGGCTAATCCCCCAATAATGGGCCCGGCTAATCCCTCAAACTTTAACAGGGCTAATGTACTTTAGCCCGGGGGCAAGCGTCTTCATAAAAAATTGTTCCTGAGTTAAGAATCCCAGTGCTACGGACGGGGGGCTAAAGATCTGCGGCTTTACATGAACTCAATTGGATGCTGGAGCACTGCTCATTTTGAGTCTCAGACAGTCGACGTACTGTTCATTTTACGTCGCAAATTCTCCATTCCTCCTTTGCAGCGGTGATTTACAGATCGGAGTGGTCCCCAATTAACAAAAAGCGGTGATTTTCACAGATTGCTGATGGGACTTACACCAGCAGTAATTCAGTATATGAACTGTACATCGTGCATTCCTCCAAGCAAGAATTAATAACATGCTTGGATCAAACTCCATTTGCAAGAATTTATATATAACTTATAAAAGATAGATTCACAAACTTTCATTTCACTTCGAGAACTGCAAATCCAGGACTTTCATGGCTTTTTTTTTTTGTTATATAGAATTTGTTTGAAGAGTGATATTTATCTCCTCATCAAATGTCTTTTAGCCTCAGTTCAAGAACTGTTGAACAGATCATCAACAGGGTCCCAACCCCGGCCATGCTGGATCTGTCTGCAAGATGAAAGAATCAATCCAAACTTAATACCGAAAGCCGCTTTAGATCGTCCCAATTGTATATTTCTGCCACTTGCCAATCCAACATTCAAAAGTAGCTACTAAATCACGAACCCAGACGTAATACATTCTGTCGATCTGATCACCATCCATGCATCCTGGCAGTCAGTCAACTCTTGAGTGCCTGGCGACCAGATGACTTAACGAAGTTACTCAATGAGTCCTTCATAGAGAGAAATTCAGTAAGATCGATCCATGCAGTCAGGAAGTTTTGGTTGTTAACATCGAAACAAAAGAAGCGGTGCAATAATCCAGAAGCTGACTGTTGTCTTGCACCAGCTAGGGTTGTCGTGTCTGACACCTTTTTCCAACTTGACGTTGTATTAGACGTCTAACCATACAACTGATACTGGTAGAATACACGGGCCAATATCACTGAAAATCGGGGGTAAGCAGTCCACTTTGGTAACATGCGCGGGTCCATTCAAGCTAATACAAGCCAAGGGTGCCTCGTCTTGAGTGCTTTGAAGAGTCCTTTGGAGAGACAGTGGTTAGAGACAAAAAAAAGTCATGATTTTCGTTCAAAGAACAACTTTTTAATGTATTGATTTCAATTTTCATTAACATAATCATCATTCTCATTTGATTATCCCAAAAAAATTATCAAAAAAGTGTTATTTATCATTTAGAGAAGTCCTCAGTGAGTCATTAAAACCACAGTGGTCATATTTGTTATATTGAGACTTTTAGCTGATTTTGAGACAGAATGCCAATTATTCAAAAATTCATTTAAAAAATAATAATTGAAACCAAAAAAAAAATTAATGCTCAAATAGTGATTCTATAATGAAATTCCAAAAGGTGGTGTTGTTAAATATTTATAAAAAAATAGTAGTAAGAAGATAAAATGGTTTATCTTCGAGTCGAAGGTAAAAATGAGACTGCGAAAAGTCTCAATATAACAAATATGGACTGATGATAGAGCTACTTTAGTGCTTTTAATAGCCAATTTTTTTACAATATATTGCTTACATCTTATACTAAATGTTTATACTAAGTGTTTTATATACATGTTGGAAACATTGACATATCACTATCCTCTCTAATTACAATTTAAATCAAACATCACATTGAAAATGCCTCCAAAAAAGCACAGAAAAAGCACAGCTAATAGTTTAGGTAGTTCGTAACTTCGTATTAGCTTGAATGAACCCACGCCGGTTTCCAGTGATAAGCAGCCGGGATATGTTAAAGTGGACGTGTAGAGTGTCAAATTAGATGAGTGTCACATATATTAGATTATTTCGATGGAATATTCCAAAATATTCCCATATATTCTAGAAGATGTATATTCTAAGAAGACAATGTATATTCTAAGAAGACGGGAAGGGAAGTCTTCAGTTCTAAACATTTTGTTTGACACTTTGTCTAGTGGTCGAGCATTTTGAGCACACATGTAGTATACATGTCTTATCTGTTCAAGTTCATCCATCCAATTACCAGTCAAACGATTGAGTGCACATGTAAGTAACGTGTTCCTTGTCTGTCAAACGTACCAGTTGATAAACGTCTGTTGTAAGTCACCGAATTATGGTTTCCCAAGACACACTATATTCGAATCTTCCTGAGTGTTAGGATTTGGTATACACTGATAAGCGGGCATTTTAAGAAGCACAAAAGGTCCGTTGTTTATCCGCTTCCAGACAATTACATGATAGACATGTGACAGTTATCTACAATGGAACTTTAATCTTTTTCCACTCTTTAATAAATAAATACTAACAGTCAGCGTTAAAATCTGACAGCACAAACACTCAAGAAAGTTTAAAATCATCATAACACCATATTGATTATTTTGGTCAATAACTGTTCTTTTCTAGTGTAACATGTAACCTGTTACACTAACAGGGATTGGCCTCTAATAGCACAAACACTCCAAAAAAAAATTAAATCATCATAACGCCTATAATTGATTATTTTGGTCAATTCCTGTTATTTTCTAAGATAATTTGCAACATATTGCACAAAAAATAACAGGGATTGACCAATACAACCAATATATGATGTTTCATGTTAGTTAAAATGGCAGAATTTCAAGAGATAATTGACATTTTCTAAGCGCTCGTCTGTAACCTCACATCTATACTAGTCCTAGTTTTTAGAACTCTATGCACAATTTGGACTCTCTGAAAGTTCACTAGCGGCGGTTCACTAGCATGACCGTTAAAGTTCTCAACTGAACGAAAAGCAGCTCTAGTGATTCGTGCTTGATACCAGACAGTGTTTCATGTTCTGATAGACTCAAATGATTGTCGACCGTCGGGGCATTATTCGCTTTGTATTCATATGGGAATTATCAGCGGTTTGAACTGCTGTCTGATCTATGATTAACCCTGCATGCACAACTCTATGATTCGTTCCATGTGCAAGATCTGTCGGAGCTCGTTTCCTGCCAGAAAATTGGTCAAAAGCGGTCAAATACATGATTCATGCACAGTGTGATTCATGCACAACAGTACTCATGCGCTACAATATATACTTAGAGCATCTCCAGGAGAACTTTGTTAAATAGATGAACTCTACAGTCATTTTCAGCTGTACTCCCTGGCTAGCAGCAAATAACTATTTCACCTTGCATTTAACACCTTGCATTTAGCAGATGATCCAATTAATCATAAGTCGCCACATTTGTTAACAGGTATGATGTATCAGTTGGTGTCACTAATCATCTTAACTTAGCTTTCAGTGGTGAGTTGAGAACTGAAGATTTCCAGAGCCCGGGATGATTTTGAGCTTGCTTTTCATGCATTGGGGAGGATCCCCATGAGGAACCCACGCCCGCTTTGCAGAGAGAGAATAAACTAATTTTACACCATACATTGCATTAGAAGACGGGTGCTAGTGCGGTTGAACAGGCTTAGCACTTCCTCAAACCAAGGCTGTTGTCTTTCACAACACTGAACAGGGAGTTTTCTAAGGGATCCAACAAAAATTCAATATTTTACAAAAGCAACCAGTTTTAGACAAGAACCCATCCGGTTCTTACCTATGTATCACCTACGTAGCACCCGAGTATCACAAATTTTATCCGGATTTTAGCCTAAAACTATGAGTTTCAACTGGAAATTTGGCAATTTCATTCGGCTGATTTTACACTAATTGTTGGATCTCCCTGTACATTGTTTCACAGACCCTCTCACTTTTATTAGAGTAGAATCAGAGGAGATTGAACAGTAAACCGGTTGTCGATTTTCAGCAAGAGCAGGGCCGGGTGCTTGATGGGAGTGGCTGTTGTTGATGGCTCATTCACATACACCTACGTTGCCGCATGCATGCATGCATCAGGTAACTTTTAGGGAATCTGTTGTCAACCAAGGAATATAAAATACGCAATTAGAAATCACTCTGACGCCCCGTCTAACGCATGGCAGAAAGGAATGCAATGCTAAAAAGGAGCTTGGTTCTACTTGCGACACTCTAATGCAGTTGCACAGTGCTTGAACATCAATTGCAGCAAGAAAAGCCAAGTCTTTGAATATTTTTTACCTTCCTCCATTTCGGGAACGCACATGCAAGTGCGGCAGGGGCTTGGTGTGAATGGGCCACGAGGAGGCGGGGTCTATTCAGAGATGCTCTAACCTGCACAGATGCCGACAAAAGTACTGGATCGTCATGTAATAGGAATATAGGACGCCAGATCATGACGTCAGCATACACAAATAAGGTGCCGTATTTTGACATTTCAACGCAGCACGTTCGAGACCCTGATTCAGTCTGATATCTACTGGGATCGAGTCTGCCAGGACAGTACGTGGAACTGAGTCACCTTTCATTCCGACGTATGCATGATCCAAATCCCAATACTAGGCGAGTGATTCAGTCTGTACATGGCAGTCTAAGCTTTTGCCTGAGCTAGCTTCTATGCCGACAGCAGTCGGCTCGATCAGATCAAGGTGGCCTGCACATGCCAGTACGTGGAATGTACGGCAGAAATTCAATTTATTTCGAGTTAAAAAATGAATGGCAGAAGCTTTCAATTGCCTCTTCAGTGCCGACAGCAGTCGGCTAGATAAGATCGAGGTGGCCTGCACATGCATGCCAGTGGAATTTGAGTGGTACAGAACAATGCATTGCTCTTCAAATTATTATTACAGTATCCCATTATTATGTCGACTAGCTAACGTCGCTGCTACCGGCCCGGATGGTCATATCTGTCACTTCAATTTGGCGTCATTTCACAATTATTGGCGCATTCTAATCAGGGCTCCGAACTGTCTACGAATTTGAGACAGTAATCTGAAATGTCAGATCTATACATATTAGTACTAGAGCTTTGCGATTTCAGTTGGGTAACGAAGCACACCCTTTTTTCTCCATTGGAGATGGCAATAAAAACGATTCGAAATTTTTGACATCACACATAGTTAGAGTGTCTTATACAGTCACAATAAAAACCCTTCAAAACCCTTGCAACTTACTGTAACAACTTACTGTGTCAAGTAAAGACTGTTCAAATCTAAGTTTAGTTAGATTCTTGATTGTAACAGATTACACATGTGGTGGGATCTTCTACTTGTGGTTGGTTCATTACCTATTTGACGGTCACCTGTGAATTGGCGTGTGAAGTTGGGAAACTTAAAGTTAAAAAATACTCTTTAAATAAGTATGGATTGAAATTTCAGCACGTGTAGATTTGGAAAGTTATGATGATGCTCACAGTAATTAAGTGGGTACTGCATGACTTCTTCCTATACCTTTTTATACATCTGAGTTGAAGAGTGTACACAAAAAGAATCTGGACCCCTTTTCCAAGAGCGCTGATCGAGGCGCGCATGCTGCTCAAGAATTAATGTTACGATTGACGTCACATTTTTGCCAAAGTAACGAATATGAAGAACTGATACTGTGTGAAATGTGCTGCAGCTACAACAGTGCAAGCAATTTGCATGCTTTTGCAAAAGTAAATTAAAGACGACACGTCTGTGTGCATGCAGCCGTGCAGGATATCGATGGAATCGTATATCGTACAATGCACACATGCATCGGTAGTACAAGCAAAATCTTCCACTTTAATTAGGCACATCTGTTGGCTGTCTCTTTGATTTGATTGATTCTCCATGATATATTCTCAATGATCTGCTCAATACCACCAACTCCACTTGCAAGCATGTCACTATTCCTTGGCTACCGACGACACTTACTCTGAAGGTGTCAAGATGAGTTGTCATGTATGACACGATTTTCTAACTTGATGTTGTATTAGATGTCTATCGAGTATCAAATATGTTAGACAATTTAGATGAAATATTCTCAAATATCCATGAATTTTACAAAACATTTCAGGTATATTCTTAGAACATGTTTGTCTGACAGACATGGAGGTTTACTAGATGTTTTCCGACAGTGTTCGACATGTTGTCTAATGGTCGAGTTAGTAGGACAACTCTACACATACATTGCATATATTAATTCCTACCACATTCTACATTCTACTTGTGATTGGTTCAATGACTATATGAAAACAAGAATGTCATATTGGGGAGGTTTGGATCATTGTACGTGCTTTTGGGCACAATTGATAGGCACAAATTAGAATATTGATTGTAAATATACTCAAATATTTTGAGAATATGCTTTAATATGCTTGAATATTTAGATATTCGGGAAGCTAATTGGACCAGATAGGCAGGCAGCCCATCTGATGCTGTGACAACATTTGATGTGTGAGAGCAGGGAAATTCAAACTTTAAGGTAAAAAGCTCTTCATATAAATAGATTGGAATTTTAGTGCTTGCAGATTTGGAGTGCAGGGGTGGAGGTGCTCTGAGTCTCTCATTATACGACCACGTATAAGCCTCAATCATCATGCTTCGAATGCATGCATTTATATGGTGAAATAGATATCGGCCAGTACTTTATTATATAACGGGTAGAAGTACAACCGGTAGTATAGTCTGTACTGCCGTTTGCTCATCATATTCTTCATGACTGTTTCTTCAAGAGACTGAGGATCAGCTCGGGCTCTTTTTTAGAATCTGCGTACTACGTACGTTGAAGGTCCCACGCCAAAGATCATAGCCTGACAATGAAAGTAACATAAGAACTGGGTCCATTCTCCGAAACACGTACCAAACCCGCCTGCTTTTGGTTGCTTTGGAGAGTCCTTTGGAGAGTAGCTAGAGACAAGAAAGTCATGATTTTCATTCAAAGAATAATTTTGTAGTGTATTTTTTTCAATTTTCATTCACATGATCATCATTCTCATTCAATTATCCCAAAATTTATACCAAAAAAGTGTTATTTATCATTTAGAAAAGTCCTTGGTGAGTCATTAAAACCACTGATGACAGAGCTATTCTAGTGCTTTTGATAGCTAATTGTTTACAATATTGCTTTCATCTTGTACTATGTGTTTTATATACATGTTGGAAAACATTGACATATCACTTTCCTCTCTAATTACAATTTAAATCAAACATCACATTGAAAATGCCTTGAAAAAAGCACTGAAAAAGCACTGATGACAACTTAGGTGGTAAGTGTTTCGGAGAATGGACCCAACTGCATTGATACCTCCGTCGTAATGTGTGTCTTGAAATCTTTACTCAGCAACGTTCTTACCAATAAGTTCAAATATTTTTTATGTTTTTTTAGAAACAAGAGGACATTTTTATTCCACTGTGAATGGCACAGTCAGACAATCACAATCCAACCTCGTGCCAGGACTCATCGGAAGACTGATCGTTTCAAAGTATTCAATGAATGAAGCCTTCCTCAAGTGGCTTGGACTCGTTCAATTGGATACAATGAAAGCCAAGTTGTGTTGCTACCAATATGGTGAAGCATCTGTCTATAAATGGATGTGCATCAGTGTCGGTATTAAGCATGACGTGCATCAGTGCAGGCTAGTGCTCCCTAGATTAGTCAAAGTGCAGTTTCAAGTTTGAGTTAAGCAAGTGCCAAATCTGGGTGTTTGACTTGGAGCTTAAATTCTGCACGTGATGCCATATAATTTTTGCAACTTTTACCGAATCCGCGGATCCTACTGACAATAGTCCGCCACGCTAATTGCAGACAGAAGTAAGGGCAGGCTTCCCTGTGAGGATCAGTTGGGTGAAAGGCACTAGAAGACAAGAAACGAGGTCTCAAGAATCATCCAATGTCATGTTGGTTGAATTGGCCAATCCCTGTTATTTTCTAGTGTAATTTGTAACATGTTACTCAGTCTAAAAAATAACAGGGATTGGCCAATTTAACCAATATGGCGTTACCCATACTCCAATAGCTCCACCCATTATTTTCGGTAGAAATGAAAAACATACTGCTGGATTCTTCTCAATTCACCCATTTCGGTGGAGCTTTCACCTTTTGGGGACGGACCACTCATTCATGGAAGCCGCTCGGGCCTAAGTGTTACACTATGATGCAATACTCAATTGTTAGGAAACTGAATCATGGAAATAATAATGGCAAAGTGACAATTTAGTACCACTGAGAATATCTGAACAAGTCTACACTTTTCCATGCAATTGTTGTGGGCCAAGCCGCAAAGGTACTTCTAATTATGTTTTTTACATTTTGGTAAAAAAATTTAATTAAAAGTTTAATTTTAAAACTTATTTAAAACAAAATGGGTTAGACACTAGAAAATATTATAATAGAGTTAGGTCAATATAACCAATATGGCATTGGTTGTATATAATTTCTTTACTGCTTTTGAGCAAAGTGTACTTTTCTTTTGGATGAGCGCATTTATATTCTTTCAATGAATCAAAACTTGGTGCCTAATTAGACTTGCTTGAATGTAAATGTCGTCCATCACTAATACTAATCCAAGAAAATAACAAAACATACTAGATTTCAGCTGTGGTTCTTTAGACCACCCTGAAACTGTAGGTGAAAACGATTGCAGAATCTTCTGTTTTTGCTTGTAGCGACTATGATATTGTGAATTAAGAGGCGTGTAATATACCATTGGAAGCGCATTTTTATAGTCTTTCCAACGGTATATTACACGCCTCTTAATTCTCAATATCAAAGTCGCTACAAGCAAAAAAAGGATTCTGCAGTCGTTTTTACTGCAGTTTCAGCGTGGTCTAAAAAATTGCAGCTGAAATCCAGTGCGGTTTTCTTTAGCCTGATTTGTAATAATGCATGGCATGTTTAAAAATTTTATTGAAATCATAAAGTAACTTTTGGTCTTGGTTTTAAAAATTTGTGAAAAAGTGAAAATAAATCAGCAATGTGCATAAGAGGCATTTTTGAAACACCATGAAAGTGCAATTTTACATACACTACCAATATTGATTCAAATACTTAGAAAAATTGCAAGTTTTCCTACAATCGTTTCAATTTCAGCCTTACAAGTGGTCCATAGCAATTTTGTAATTTCGTCATGCGTGGACCCCATACCGCGTTCACTTCCAAATACTTATTATAATTGAAATCATGTATTGTTGGATCTTTATGTTTTTCCCCAAAGAGCAAACAATTGAGTGTATAATTTATTTGTACATATGAAAAATATTTGTATAATTCTATATTTATATATTTCCAAAATTGCAAACATTTCAAAATGTATAACTTCTTTGCAAACAACTAATATCAATCTATGCTCTAAAGGCCTAAATTCTAAAGTTCTATTTCCCTCCAAAAAATTTTGTTTAAATTCTACCCTTCTGATATATATTTTGGACTTATTTTTTATAGGGATTATTATGGTTGTTACTTGTTACAACGCATGAATGCCCAATGGGCCACATGTTTGTCTAGTCTAATATGCCCACCTAATTAGCATCTTTCTCATCCAATACAACATATACGACCATCATTTTTGCATGTTTACATCCAAAGAATAAGTATAATGATCCAAACGGTCCGTCCGATATATATGACAACCTTGGGGGGCTATTTTGAGGTACTAACTCGGGGAGTTCACTCAATGTATTTTATGTGTATCACGTGCGAACAAATCTTTGACCCCCTATATTACATTATAAATAATCAATCAAACAACTTGAAAAAATTATAGGATGTTTCTTTATGTTGAAAGTTTATATTGTGAAGTTTTGGGAATTTTCTTTATTCAAATTAATTTCTTACAAATTTTTGAAATAAATAAATACACTATGCAACTAATTTTTGTATTTTAGAGCTAGTTTCAATTGTGTTTTTAGAATTGGTTTTGAATTTAATTGAAGTAAGAGTTTTCTAAAATAAAAGATACAATGATTATGTGACCACACTCAAAAATTTGGAGCCAAATCAAACTTTATAAAAAGATATATAGGGAGTTGAAAATCACTTGTTCGCACATTTTTACGTAATATTTGGAAGTGACCTCCGGTACTAACTTTGTAAAATTGTTCATATTAGTGTAGAGAACAAAATTTAGTGAGGGATGATTATTAAAATAATAATATTAATGAAGGCAAAGTTTGAAATAAATTCGTAAATTTCATTTTCTAAATCAAAATATGAACGATGTTTATACATTATTATATTTTTTAATGGAAAAATACAAGTCTATAACCCTATATGACTATATTCATTGCTAATTGAGCCTCCTACAACTAATATGGTTTTTAGAATACAAACTTTCGATTTACTGCTCCTAATATGTATGCATAGGATCGCTATGATCAAAAGATTTGGCTTATTGGCCAATCATGTTGCCATATGAAAGGGATGTCCAATCAGTACAAGTTGTCTTTGCAATGGGACACAATCACCATTACCAACAAGTTCAAAGAAGATGGTCAAAACGCATCCTCTATAATCATAAAAAACGAACAGTTTGATGCCGTGGCGCCTCTTAATTATTTTTGTGACTAATTTTTCTTTAGTTTATTTTGAGTTTGTTAATTCTAAGCTCATTCTAATCTTCACTCTATGAAACTCTACCTTGTCCCAACTTTCTAATAGTCACCTTTGTCCTACAAAACTCCACCAAGTTGACCCATGAAACTCCACCTTGTCCCAACTTTCTGATAGTCGCCTTGCGGCTTATGAAATTCCGACCATCTTGTCCCAACTTTCAAACAACCATCTTTGTCTTACAAAACTCCACCTTGTCCATACTATCAAGTATCAACTATTTCTTTGTCCAATCAATAATAGTATTATTTTCAAATTTTTTTATTCCAGACTCATCCCGAACGTCCTCCACCCTATGAGACTCCAGGCACCTTGTTCCAACCTCCTAATGGTTGTCCATTCATCCCTTTAGCTATTCAACCATTGGTCATTGTTTTGCCTTCAAAATATCTTCCAAATCTTGATTTTCTTCAATGACATTCGAAGTTTTCCACAAAATTCAATTTTTTGATTTTTAATCTTTAATTCGATGATTTGAAGTAACTTTCATCAGTCAAATTTTTTAAATGGCAGAAATTGTGATTTCTACAAAGTGCTTGAAAGTTACCTAATCGTATTTTGGAGTTTTAAGGATTAAATTGGTTAAAATTACCCTTTTGTATGAAAATATTGTCCTACTACACAAAGAAATTAAGTTAGAACAAAATTTGAAGTGATCTTATGCTAATAAATCAAAAATTGTATCTCTAATTTTGGTGGATGGTATAAAGCATCTCATGCAACAATGAGCAATTTAAACCAAGCGTCAAGGACACACCAAACAACAATACTAAAAAGTTACAATACGTGTTGCTAGGCATTGCACAATTCTTATAACATCAAGGTTGCAAGAAGTTTACACTAGAATACGCAATATGTGTTGCTAAATATTGCACACCAAGGCATTTTTTTTCATTTTTCACAAAGTTCCAAAGTAGCAATGAGGCCATATTCGTTATATTGAGACTTTTTGCAGTCTCGTTTTTATCTTCGACTCAAAGATAAACCGTTTTATCTCCTTACTACTATTTTTTTATAAATATTTAACAACACCACCTTTTGAAATTTCATTATAGAATCACTATTTGAGCATTGATTTTTTTTTGGTTTCAATTATTATTTTTTAAATGAATTTTTGAATAATTGGCATTCTGTCTCAAAATCAGCTAAAAGTCTCAATATAACGAATATGACCATCAATATAAAATGTTATAGTGGTGCTCCGTATTTCAACATTCATTTACATATTGGATAGAAAATATCACATATCCATAATGTTGTATTATTTTCATTCACAATTTGGCGATTTCATCCAAGATATTTTTTTTAATTTGAAGTTTTATGGCAAAAAATTCATGGTTTTTTGCCAATTTTTAGCTAGATTATTAGTTTTGGCTGCAATTTGGCAAAATTTTGCCCAAAAAAAATTCCCTCTTGCACATTATCATAAAAGAACAATGTGAAGTAATGCATCAAATTAACACCAATTGAAAAGCTTTATAACATATAAATGTAGTACAAATCTTAAGTAGAGCGATTTAAAACTTGTATTGGTAAGATTGAGGTTTCTTTTATTTTGCCTCCAATACACATTAACAAATGTATCTTGATTATCCTATGGTTTCCCTACATGGCACTAAATTTTTTTAGGGGTTACAATAATAATTCAAAAATTAAGATACATAGTTTGATGAGGAACTTGAATGTTTCAAATAGCCACATCACATATCTTTAACCCCTAAACATCCTCACTCCTCTCCAAATTTAGCATTTTTGCAAAGATGCATTATAAAATGCAATCAAGAGGGATATTTTGAACTTGACGTATGAATAAACGTTGTTCATTACAAATTTTAGATTCTAGATCCATACGGTTAGATTTGCGATTGTTGTCACCAATATTTTGTATAAAATTTGAAACATGAAATTCAAAAATATTTTGTAATTCAATTAAAAATAAGATATTGACAATTTGTGGATGTAGTTTGTTGTGATGGATAGAAATGTAATACTCTAAATGTAGTGATTTTTTGAGATTTTTTGGTTGCTAAATTTATGAGTATATTTTTTCAAGAGCACATTTAGACTAAAAATCTTTAAAATTTGTGGCGAATCACTACAACATGAAATGAGGCATAATTTTTTTACAAATCGTCCCCTTTCTAATCAAATCACACACGCATGAAGCTATCTTGCTATAGAATTTTGTAGTATTTTTTTTCCTTGCAAAAAGCGCATGACGGATGAAAAAACATGGATGAAATCTTTACATCGTCCAAAAAATGGATGGTTGGACAATTAGGGGTTAAAGTCATCTCAAGATACTAAACAGATATAACGAAGATTCTAAAAAGATTAATATCTTATCAAGGTTGTATAATAGTGATTGTACAAGGTTGTATAATAGTGATTGGTAACTCGTCTAGGATTGTTACTGCCACAGTAGTAACATTATCCATGGGCGACCAAGTGCAACGTGGGCAAAAAGAGCGGTGACACTGCCAGTTAGGACTGAATAGCTAGAAGAGCAGGGGTTATAATACAACTAGAAGACTATGTAAAAGAAAATGTCAACCGAAATTGGCTACAATTCTTTTGACCAGCTTGATCTGCAGTTGCCAAACGACTACAAAATTTTATTTCTCATTTTGCAACTGCAATTTGAGAATTTCAAGGCGTGTAATATATTGTTGGAAGCGTAGTTTTAAGCCCTCTTCAACATAATGTTATAGGCTCCGAACTTCTTAAAGTTGCAGCCGCTAAACCAAAAAAACAAATCTAACACCTAATTCCCTAATTTTGCACTTGGCCAAGTGCACTCATTTCATGAGCAAACTTGGCTTTAAAAAAATTTGTTTGAATTTTTTTGTAAAAAACAGGGATTTTTGTCTTTCTACAATCTCTTCATTGTAAAGAAACAATTATTTATTTTATTTTTTATCCTTATCTTTATCTTATATCTTTATCTTTATCTTTTGTTTTTCTTTTATTTTGTTTTTTTTCCTTGTCTTCTTTCTTGTCTTGCTCTTGTCTTCCTTCTTCTTTTTCTTCTAGTCTTCCACTTGTCTTCCTTTTCTTTCTTCACCTTGACATTTTTGGAGTTTAAACGATAATTTAAAAAAAATAAAAAATTAGGGAGCAAGCTGAATCCAATACAGGCTCTGAAATGATTAAGAAAAAAAAAAAAAAAAAAGTTTTTTTTTTTTTTTTTTTTTTTTTTTTTTTTTAATTTCCGGATTTTCCGGGCAGGGAGGGTCCGCGCGCGGGGACCGTACTCTTATTTTGACCCACTCTCCTTCCCTCCTCTCCTTTCCTTTTTCTCCCCTCTCTCTTATATAAACCCTCCCACATTCTTCCTCTCTCACACTTCCTTCCTCCTCTCTCTTTTCCTTTATATTGAGGAGAAGGGAGAAGGAAGAGAGGGAGAAGAACAAGAGAGGAAAAGGGGTGGAAGGAGAGTGTGAGGGAGGGAGAGTGAGAGAAGGTTTATATAGGGGAGAGGGGGGAGTGAGGGAGGGAGGGTCGAAATAAGAGTAGGGTCCGCGCGCGCGGACCCTGCCTGCCCGGAAAATCCGGAAAAAAGAAAAAAAAAAAAAAAAAAAAAAAAAAAACAAACTTTTTTTTTTTTCATTTTTCATTTCAGGGCCTGTATTGGATTCAGCCTGCTCCCTAATTTATTTATTTTTTAAAATTATTGTTTAAACTCCAAAAATGGCAAGGTGAAGAAAAAAAAGGAAGACAAGTGGAAGACTAGAAGAAAAAGAAGAAGGAAGACAAGAGGAAGACAAGAAAGAAGATAAGAATAAAATACAAGATAAAAGAAAAGATAAGATAAAGATAAAGATAAAATAAAAGATAAAGATAAGGATGAGAAATAAATTAAACAATTGTTTCTTTATAGTGTAGGGGATTGTAGAAAGACAAAAATCTCTGTTTTTAAGAGATTTTTTCAAACTATTTTTTTAATGCGCTTGGGGGCCAAGTGCATGATTATATGGCCAAGTGCAAAATTAGCGAATTGGGTGTTATCTGCAGTCGTTTACCCACTACAAATCAGGCTGGTTTAAAGAACCGCAGCTGATTTCGGTTGCTATTTTTTTTTTACGAGGTTTCTTGTAGTGTAAGAAGCGTGAGCAGCAATAGTAAGACACTCTTTTTTAGACGTAGAATTGGCGTAGACTTCTTAGAGACCAGAGACACCGTTGCTTGAGCTACTACTTTGTATGATGGTTCTACCTCTACTTTACCTAATACAAGGGCTGCACTCTTCTTGCTAAGCGTCTCTCATTTTCATGGCTTCTTGTCTTTCTCCTTTTCTCTATAAATGCTTGAATGTATGGGCAAATCTTCCCTGATGATCTTCCTTGCTGTATGACCAAATCACCACACTTGTTATTCCCCTCTGTCTAAACCAAATTGAGTCCTTAGACGATCTTGCACTAGTAGCAGATCTGTCGTTTTTCATTCCCCATTTCATGGAAACAGTGAACAGTGGCGGAATATTGTGCTTATATTTCTGTCTTGTTGTGACCAAAACTACTCACCAGTACTGACACAACCCATATGCCTGGCGCGGTTTCATTTCTTTTTCATATATATTAATTGAAAAATGACACATTTCCTACTAGTGTTGGTGTTCGAGTGTTCGAGGACGCTGTCTGAGATTGTCAAGTACTATTATGCTTTCTTACTTGATCAACATAGTTAAACCTACTCACTCCTCTAGTCCTCTCCCTGGCCTCCAAGTACTTTACATATTAATACCCTTAGTTCCTTTGTCCAATTACTGGAAAGGCCACCCTTTTGACAATCAAAAACTCTTCACTCTGCTTCCCTACCAAGACTCCAAGCAGACCATAGTCGCCAGAGTCGTCTTGAACATTCTCTTTGTTTCTTTTAGCTGGAATGGTCATATTCGTCTAGTTGGGACTATTCTGTAAATTTGGGACTCATTTTTTCTTCATAACTATGACTAAAATAGTGAGTCCCAGGTTCATAAAAAGTCCCAACTAAACGAATATGACCATTAGAGCTTTGTTTCAACAAGGAAATCTTACCTAGTGTCTCAGCTGACCAAGAAACCAAGTACAATTCTCCCATTATGTTACTAGAACACTCTCGTCTTTGACCTAAATTGCCAACTGCCCTGTCAGACACTTCCATGTGAAAAACACAACTAACAACGATGTATACTTGTGACCCCAAGAATTCTTGTATATCTTGAAAATTATTGGTATTCAATTAAAATTCTTGAAGGTATAAATATTATTTTTATAAATTTCCTAAAAATTTCATCATTTCACATCATATGATTAAAGGCGCAAAGTTTCAATGAAGAAGTTAAGGAAATAAATAAAAAAGAAACACATACATAAACTTCCCATAGGCATCCTCACTCTATTTTTTTATTTTAAGAAATGAAAAGCAATTTCATTGCAAATAAATAAGTACAAGTTCCTCTCATCATGCAAAGCCCATACGCCCCATAGGGCCTCATAGAAATGTCACGTTGAACATTTTATGAATAAACAAGATAATATAATTTTTATAAAATCTTGTTTATTTGTAGCATAACATTTCTGTGCTATCTCTAAGAGTATGTCAGTAATGCTAAAAAGGAGATCTAAAGCCAAAAATAACATATTGTCTTTATGGCTTGATGATTTATCAACAATATATTCATAAAATTTGTGAGTTTCTTAGATTTATATAAATTAAATGAATTACATAGAAATTGCAATGAAGTTCATTGCATTCAAATAATTATTACTTTAAAAAAAAGCATTAAAAGTGATTTATATATATATATATATATATATATATATATATAATTTATTTTAAATTTTATAATTTTTCCAATTTTTTATTTTACCCAATTTTAATAACCCCATTAGTCAATTTTGTTAATTTGGTACTTTGTCAATTTTCCAAAACTTTATGGTTTCTAGCTTATTTTTTGAGTTTTTTTTTAACATGATATTAATTAGATTATTGGTAATAGCAATCATAGATCTAACCGTATGGATAGAATCTAAAATTCATAATGTACAACTTTTATTCATATATCAAGTTCAAAATATCCCTCTAGGTTGCATTTTATAATGCATCTTTGCAAAACTGTCGAATTTGGAGAGGACTCTAGGCATTTAGAAGTTAAGAAATACAAAGATTTCAAAAAATCACCTCATCAAGAGTATCTCATTTTAAATCTATTGCAACAAAGTTCACTCAAAAAATGTTAATATTTTGTTTATAATCAAATTTAGGAGTTTTTTTTTAACTTTTAAATTTTATAATAAAATATTGGTAACAACATCAAAGAATCTAACTGTACGGATGGAATCTAAAATTTAAAATCTACAACCCTCATTTGTACAACAATTCCAAAATATTCCTCCAAATAATGGTTTTTCTCAAATCATCAATTCTAGAGACACCCTCTGACCTTTAGGGGTTAAAAAGTATTCTATAAAACTTGTAAAGATTAAAATTAAAATAAATTCTCTCTAATTCTTTTTACAAAATTCATAACTTTTGCAATATTAAAGATCTAGAAACTTAGCAATTCCAAAAATCTAGAGTTTCAAAAAAATTGTGAAAAATCATTAAAAAATTAGTATTGAAGTGAAATAGAAACTCTGCTAATATTAAAAAATCCATGTTCATAAGTGAATACCTAGATATTGATGTCTCTTTATATTTGTGATGAACAAATAAGTAATGAAGAGACATGATGATGAACAAACAAGTGATGAAGAGACAATGTGATGAAAAGATATATAAGTTTCAATCAATGAGAAGCATGAAAACTACAATCTCATAGACCAAAAGATAAACATGACTTTTCTACACAAGAGAATTATCATGTCCAATAGACAGATAGACATGGCTTTTCTACAACGTGAAGAGAATTGTCATGTCCTATAGATAGATAAACATGACTTTTCTGCAACATCAAGAGAATTGTCATGTTCAATAGACACAGGTCAGACATGACTTTTCTGCAACATCAAGAGAATTGTCACGTCCAGATAGATAGACGGATAGACGTGACTTTTCTGCAACATCAAGAGAATTGTCACGTCCAGATAGATAGACGGATAGACATGACTTTTCTGCAGAGAATTGTCATTTGGACACAAGATTCTGCAAATGGTTCCTTGGAGGAAAAACAAACAGTCGTACAGCAATCATTCAAAAACGAAAACAAACTCCTTTAGAATTCAAATTATTAAAAAGGCTCAATGATCGACCTCTGTGCTGAATGAGCCAAAATCTTACAACATATGCAAATCTTTCTTCCTATTCACAAAAACAAGTATGTACATAGCGATTCACCTCAAGGTCTGGTCCAACAGGAAACCTGCTCATCTTTTAGGCCATTGCGGGCTCACTACCTGCATACAATTACACCAAAAATTTACGTGAAAACCAAAAATTTACAGGTTTCAAATCAGATGAGAATTGCTAGAGCTCGATGTATCATTGCCGATGGGGAATTCTTTGGTGCCAATACCCTCAAGAAAATTATGCACTGGAATAGAGAAGGCCTATACCTCAAGTGTGTTAAATACTAAGCGCATGCGGTCAGCAATTAAAGAAGGCTCTTCAGCATACCCCACGACAGCCATTTGCTCCATCTGAAGCGTCTTCACAGGCATCCTGTAATAACAACACTTAAAAGTCTAGTCAAATACTGGCAGGCGACATAGTTGGATAAGCAAGTTAGAGTTGACTAGCACTACTAATCAGGAATTTAGAACCTCATTGATTTTTAACGATTTCCGTGCGACATCCGATATTTTATGGGTTCATACATTTTTCGCCCGTATTCCACACAGATTTCGCACTAATTCTACACTGAATCCGCACAGCTTCTACATTCACTCTTTTCGTTATCTTACACAGTGCAAAAACCGTGCGGAATTAGCGCAAAATCCGTGCAAAATCCGTGCGAAAAACGTACAAACCCATGAAATATTGGATGTCGCACGGAAATCGTTTAAAATCCGTGGGGTCCTAAATTCCTAATGCCCTACCAAAAAGGAACATACCAAACAACCTCTAGTACAATACTTAACACAAAGCGCCACAGAGCGCCACAGTACAATACTTAACAGAGTTTTCAGTAAAATCAGACGATGTTAGATAACGCCATAAAGAAAATCTTCTCCCTAATTTCTGAAGAGCTCTCCTTATGGTCATAGTGGTCATGGTCATAGTGACAATAAGGAGGCTTTTATAAGATCAGTGCAACCACTCAAAGGAAGACATCATGGGGAATATTCTCTTTGTTGAAACCGTCTAATTTTACTGAAAATCCTGTTCTTAGTTCTAGGAGTCAAATGAGAAAAATTTGTAAGAAAGAGACTCACCAAGCCATGCCACGTTCATAGTATGCATTAGCAATCAACTCACAAAAGCCACGCCACTGAACCTGAGCCTCGGCTGTTACAGGCGGTGTACTTGACCAGCGCACTACTGTGGGTTGTGGGGTGCACAGAATGGTGATAAATAGTATGGAAGTCCATAGAATGCATTCCTCCACCTACTTGCACTCCACAGCAACATTCAAATAATCAGTCTCCCAGAGATTTTTCAAGGACATAAATCATGATGATCCAAAAACCTATCCGAGAACTGCACTAAAATTGTGATTTAGTGTCCAGCGAGAACTAGTTTCTTTTACCACAATTCGTTCGTTCAAAGGTGAGGAGAAACAGTGTCCCTACAGTACATAGGAGTTTGCTACTTGTCATTCCCACTGAGAGTGTCATGTCCCTTCACTAGTAGAAAAGGTGGCACTCCCCAGGGACATGCCCAGGCAAAATCATTGTACATGCGTCGAATTGGGTACTACTTGCCTGGGCAACTCCCTTGGCAGTGCCACCTTCTCTACTAGTGCTTCCAAGTGATGAGAGTGACATGAGCTGGCATGCCATCTTTATTATAAATTTGCCATTCCTCATTGGAACACTACATCCAGAAGGTTTACTTGAAGTTTTTATCATTTTACATTTTTTAGTAAATTTTTTTTACATGGACACTATATCTCCAAAAAGCCAAATAGTGTCCGGACACTAAATCACAATTTTAGTGTAGTGCGCTAACAAAGGCTACCATCAGTTCAAATCCAAGAAAATGTGTCAAGAATTGAACCTCCTCAGCTGTCACTTTGGACTTAATCCCAACAGAGCCACTTGACACTGCAGTGTTTTCCAGATCCCCTCCACTTGCAACGATGTTCAAGAGCTCCTTCCGTAAATCTTCTGTAGTGCAGCCTACCGCATATGCCGTCACTCCTGCATCTATAAAATCCTGCAAAAGCTCAAGATACATCGAGGAAATTTTATTTAAAACCTCTCTTTCATGGCTTCTTCAGGTGCCTGAAACTCCTCAGGTACATTTAAACCGTATGGTCTGTTATCCATTATATATTTCTGAAGCATCAGTAAACAAGCACAGATCTAACTGTATATCACACAACTTGCAAAGCATCTCAATGTGGAGTTCAACACTGGCTTTGCAAGAAGACATACACAACATGCTCAATAATTAGAAAATATTCACCAGACAAAACAACATATATTCACTCAGACTTTCATGACGAGATTCATATGAAGTGATTCACTGATAATTTATGAAGAGTGAAAAACTCTTGAAAAACACACTTACACGCAAGCTTGTGAAGCCACTTCGAACAACACTCTTGTAACGCCTATGTAAACCGAGTGCTATACTTTGAGACGACCGAAACTCATCATCAAACGATGCGTGAACAATCTGCAGTACCACGTGAAGTTTAGAAACAAAATAGCACTTTAAATTATAAGTACAGTGTGCACATGCCAAATTGTTAACAGAAGGATAGCCTTAAATTGTACGCAAGAGTATGCTCGTTTTCAAGACAGAATGTATGTCATTCTACCAAAGGGCATAATTTACTAAGAACAAGGTTTTCATTAAAATTAGACTCTTTCAAAAACATCATAGTGAGAGTATTCTCCATAGGGAGGTCTTTTTATGGTCACCGTCTAATTTTACTGAAAACTCTGTTTAAGTTACCATCAAAACGCATAGCAACGTATAAATGAACAGATGGTTAGTAAGTCTTGGGTATGTTGGTCAAGCCCTTCTTAATTTCCATACCTTGATATTCTGTCGACATAAATTTAACTGTCTTGGGTAAGGGCATGATTGTGTATCTATATAACTATTCTTTTGCGGCTTTGGAATACGCCAGAAAGGGGGGTTTTGCCTACATCTTCTACAGGATTTTGCTCCCTCCAACCGTCTGTGATTGTTCGGCACACCATGATTGATCGGACGAAATGAGACACAGGCTGCCAATGTGCACGAGAAAGCTGACTGATTCATAGCACGTGACCCTGCATCACAATGAACTTGGATGTGAAGCCTATCCATTGAATGGAGAATTTTCTAAGCTCTGAATTTTATCAAACGTGCTAACTTCCTTGTACAAGTTACCAACCTATCTCATCAATTGAAGCACCAAATCTTTGCATGATACTGATAAGTACACTTTTTAAAGTGTAACAGCTAACCTTTCGTACATGTCAGCAGATAAATAAATAAACCGTCAAAAGGATACACATATTACACCTCCCATATCCAGAGAAACCAGTATCCCCTTTGAATCCTTTTGTGAAAGGCGAGAAATTGAATAAAAAAAAGGCTTGTGACATAATGTTAATTATTTCCAACTCACATTCAAGGATAGACAGCAATAGAACATCCAATAATGGCAGATACAATACACTTACTTGCGTAGTTACTCTGTTTCAAAGGCAGCAAGCAGAGTACCGTTATATGTTAGAGACATGGACTGTTGTCAAAAAAAAGGCAGGGTTCCTAGGGTTCAGATTCATCAACAGGTTTTGAATTCAGACATTGCAGTAAATTTGAGACAAAGAAAAAGAAACCCTCACAAACAAGCAAAAAGCTCAAAATAAACAAGATAGATATCGAATGTTTTGACAAAATTCAAGAAAACAATGCAGGTCTTAAATTGGAGTCAAATACTATATACAACTTTGAATATACCCAATAAGAGCATGAGGTCGATAAATCTCTAGTATATTGTATTTTCAATTGGAAGGGTTTAAAGCAACTAGGGTTTTCTAGAACACCTCGTAGGGGGGTTTCTATTAAGTTAGTGGTTGCGCACAATTACCGACATATTGATTAGCACTCAACAACAAGACAATGCGTGTTGCTCTAAAACCGGGAAATCATGGATCGACGTCAAAACTTTAAAAGTGTTGACCAAAATGCAACAACAGGTGTTCTAACCTTCAGAACTAAGGTGAACCTGCTTCAAGAGGACCCTCCGAGATCGATGCATTGTAAGCACTCTAGGATTCAACTAAACCTGCCAAACCAACATACTAATTCACAATGCAGTAGAAACCCTGCCCCATCAATAACCTCAACATCTCCAAATCCTTGATTGACCTACTAGTCAGTCTATCATAAAATAGTACAATCCCAATCTCAGACTCACAAAATTGCAACGGCCCAAAATCAAAGTATCATGGCGAAAAACCTAGCACTTTTTTTACTCTGGAGATTCTCACAAACTGTTGGAAATGAGTTGTCAGCCACTTAACCCAATGTATTCTCAGTAATTAACACTCGAATTGCAAGTACGCCCACCAAGCGATTTGAATTCAACACATCATTCACTCGCTACTTGAAATGTGTGGATTAGGGCTACAGAGTAGAGAGCTAGAGATGAAGGATTATATGAGCATCAGAGCACATGGGTGGGATTGCGGAGTGGAAGAAAAAAAAAAACCGAGGTGAAAGAATGAATGGCAAGAGGAGATTGAAAACGTGAGGTGGGGTGGTTGCAAATCGAATTGATGGGAGACAAGATCAAAATGGAATTGAAACTCACAGCATAGACAGCAAAGCAAGCGGAGCGTGCGCACGCAGGGCAAGGCAGGGGAGCTCCGAGCGGTGAAGAAAACGAGCTCCAACGCCCGCCATAGCTTTGCTGAATTCAGCTCTTCCTGTTGAAATGAAAGCAGAGGCCACAGATTTTCCTCCTTTTCATTTCTACCTTTTTATATATTTTCATATTTTATACTCCCTCTGTCCCACTAAAAAGTCGTGATTTGGACTTAACCCCTAAAGGACTTAGGATTCATGGTTTTAAAATGACAATTTCAATTGATCATATTGTGTGAAGTACAATTCAGATGAGACTAAATTTTATAGCATTGGAATTTGTGAAGAACATTGCATATGTTGGTCCAAAACAAACAAATTTGAACAAAAGGAAGTCCACATTAGAACCTATTCAAAACTACCAAAAATAACAAGGGACCCAATTTGGGCTTCTTGGCCCTTTAGGGGTTAAGATTTGTCCCAAATTAAAGTCGTGATTTTTGTTGATATGTTGTATAACCGTCATTGAATTGCTTGTTCGACATGTTGAATCACATCCTAGGTGATCAGTATAAATGAGTATCATTTAGTTGTATGAAGGTAAGAATTTTAGCGTGTGAGCGTTGAACATGTGAGTTGTGAGTGTTGATTTTTGTATATACCTTTTTCTTTTCTTTTTGATATTGGCACTCCAATTGTCCTCTCCTGCAACTTGAAGGCTTAATCGCAAAGTTTCAATGAAATATCGGCTTTTTACTAGGATAGAGGAGTATTTTTATTTTTTATATATAAATACATGAATTACTTTTTGTCACTTGTTTTTTGTTCTTTCACTTTTCATTGGGTCTGACTCAAGGGAGGTGTCAAGACCGGTGATGGGTAGATTTCTAAAATGTAACCTAATGCTAGATTTGGGGTTCTATCCTTACTCAATCTATGGGTATCAAATCTAGTAGGAGGCTACATTCAAAGTATCTTCTAACCAATGTTTGATTATCATTGTTTCATAAATAGTTTTTCATTTGAACTCAAAAGAAATAAACTTGACTAGCTTATACTCACTTCAGAGCCCGGGAAGAACCGGCGGTTAGTTACAAGTTAGTTAGTTAATTTTCCAAAATGACTGGTTGAATATCAAGAATAGAGGCAAAAAACCGAACTAAATGACTAAAAATTAGTTATATTTAGTATTTATAAAAGAAATATACGGGATATATTCTTAAAAAACCGATTGGTTTGGTAAAAGAAAGGAAATTGACTGGTTGGCTCAAAAAGTATCCCGAACAGTGACTCACTTACTAGTGCAAGATCTCAAACATGCATATTTACTTCAAATACATTTAGTGGCAACACGTATTCCTACTTCTTAGGGTATGTTCTCACCTAGGTTCTCACTTGGTGTTAAGAGTGATTTTAGTGAGTATTTTAGAAATGAATAAAGCGTGTAATTTTATTTTTTGAGAATCATATATGTTGATAAAGTTGAACCTAAGTAAAATCATTTTATTTTTATCAAAATTGTGATTTTATGAATTTTCAAAGTCGCCTACCATGAAAATACAAATCATCTCTAGGTGGAGACTGAGCATTCTAAAAATGCTCTATAACTATTCAAAGTCAACGTTTGGATAATGATTCTAAAAATGAAAAAGTAAAAACATGGCTAAATCATGGGGACATTTGGGCCAACAAGATAAGGCCACACTAGTAGCTAGTTTATAATGAAGCAACCTTAAACTCCCCCATTTACACCCATTTTCACCTATTTACATCCAAAGAAGCCACTAAATCGCTCCTCCTAAATTTCTTTTTTAATTGCTTCACTTGCTTAACCACCATCTTGTGATCTCATCCTCATCCCCATTTACACCCAACCTTCACCCAATTCTATTTTTTACTTACTGCATTGAGTGTTTGTGTTACGGACACGGAAATACACACAATAAATCTAAACAAGAAGTTCAGAGAGAACATGCAAGAACTAGATTGATCAGATGAGTACACAAACAACACCAAGAGAGGTGAGCTAGAGCTCTAAGAAATGCGTTCTCGAGACTGAAGAACCCTTCAGCCTCGACTCCTATATATACTACTGGATAGGAAGCTTCTCGAGCTACTTCTGTGAACTAGGACGCTTCTCAAACAACTTCCACTAACCAGGAAGCTTCTCGAGCAGCTTCTTAGAATCTATTAGAATATACTAAGAATATTCTAAGAATCTTCCAGAACCTTCTAAAAGAATCTTTAAAGAATATTCTATAGAATCTTCAAGGAATCTTCTAGAAGTTTCTAATGTATGTCCGTGACATCACCTCTCCTTCTAGCTTCGAGGTCTCCGAGAAGCAATGTTGTCGCCGGTCAATACCATCGTAAAAAAATGAAGATTTGTCGCATGACGTCTGCAATGAACTCCAATTGTTGTTCACGAGGTAGGTGGTTCATTGGTCCTTGAAGCCAACGGTAGTGGCCTACGCCTTCCACTTCTGACCAAGCATGAACTTCCGTGTCTTCATTGTGAAATTGTCCTGCAAACACGCCTTCTGGTAGACCATTGAAAGCAGGCTCTACCTCGAATACAATCACCAGCGATCGGTTGCTTGGTATCCTTCGTCGTCGTCGTGGTACAGGCGGTTCTTCATCTCGGGGTCGCCTTCGTGGGTTCGTTGGTTGAGATGACACGACTGGTATACTATCTATCTCTTGACTATCCATGACTGCAGACCAAACTATGACTACTTGAATAAAACTCTATTCTATCTTAGAGAAAATAACAACATCAACTATGAGTTTTAGGTAGTGTCCTCCCCTCCTTTTATACTCTTGTCTAAAGAAACTTGAGAAAAAAGCTATCATCGAGATGGCTTCGGTTTATCAGGATATCGTTGATGAAATTCCTGTACTTTTTGCGGCGCATTTGTAAGATTTTCGGCTGGCTCCCACGTTCCCTCATTAATATCGTAGCCGTACCAATGAACAAGATACTCCAACTTGCCCCACCTTCGTTGTGAATCTAGCACCTTTTCGACCTCGTATTCCTCGTGGTTCTTAATTTCAATGCTAGGTGGCGGACTTTGCACTCTTCCAGGGAAAAATGATTCTCGATAAGGCTCCAATAAAGAGACATGAAAGACTGGATGTACCTTCATAACGGCTGGTAACTCCAGACGGTAAGCCACGGGATTGATTTGCTTCTGGACGACAAATGGTCCTAATCTGCGGTAGTCCAGCTTATCACACGGTCGTTTAGTCTTGATATTCCGTCGGAGAAGCCATACTTTATCTCCAATCTTGAAAGTAGGTGCCTCATTCCGGAATTTATCTGCGGTCCTCTTGTAAGATTCTTGGGCGGTCCGTAATTGAAGTTTCAACGTAACTTGAAGTTTCGACAGCTGCTTCGCAAAGCCTTCTGCTGCCGGGTTGTTATTTGCTACTGGATTTAACAAATCGAGCTTTGGATGGTATCCATAATTGGCAAAAAACGGTGTTTGTTGAGTCGACGCATGAAGGGTGTTGTTGTAAGCAAACTCGGCAAACGGTAGATACTTGGTCCAATCGTCTTGCTGGTAGTTGATGGTGCAACGTAGATACTGCTCCAAGACTTGATTCACCCGTTCTGTCTGACCGTCGGTTTGAGGATGAAAAGCCGAAGAAAGCTTGATATCCACCTTCAATATCTCAAAAAGAGATCTCCAGAACTTGGAAACAAACTGAGTTCCTCGATCCGATACAATATCATCTGGCAAACCATGATAACGATATACATTATCAAGAAAGAATCTTGCTGTGTCCTCACTTGACGATATCTTCTTGCAAGGAATAAAGTGCGCCATCTTTGTGAGCCGATCCACCACAACAAAGATGTTGTCGAACGAGTTTGAAGGCGGCAGGTCCGTAATGAAGTCCATGGAAACAGAAGACCATGGTCGATGCGGAATAGGCAATGGCTGTAGAAGTCCATAGGGGCGATGCCTAGGGTTCTTGGACCTTGAACAAATATCACAAGAGAGGACAAACTCCTTCACATCCTTCCACATTTGGGGCCACCAAAAGTCTCGCGAGATAAGCTCCAATGTCTTGTTGTATCCAAAATGACCTGCTGCTGGAAAGTCGTGGCGAGATTGGAGAACTCGAAGTCGTGTTGGTCCCTTTGGAATATACAGTCGCTCTTCAAAATACAAAAGATCTCCCTTTACCTTGAACTTGTCATTATCAGCACACTTCTTGATCTCAAGAGCTACAAAATCTTCAATTGTCGCAGTACGTACCTGGTTGAGGAAGTCCGCATCAATTGGTACGACAGCAGTGCAAATTCTAAAATGCTCCGATTTCAACAATGTAGCGCATTGTTGATCAAACGCTGCTTCTCCAGCTTTAGGCGCCATATACAATCTCCTCGATAATGCATCGGATAGTCCTTGTTGCTTTCCAGACCGATAGGTGATAACAAAGTCAAATCGCGACAACGACATATTCCACCGAGCTTGACGTCGATTCAGGACTCGAGCCAACATGAAGTACTCTAAATTCTTGTGATCCGTATATACGGTCACCGGATGCGCAGCGCCTTCGAGAAAGTGTCGCCACTCTTGGGAAGAATCCACTATAGCAAGGAGTTCCTTATCGTGGATTTCGTAGTTGATTTCAGCGGCAGAGAACTTCCGAGAATAAAACGCAAGTGGATGGAGCTTACTGTCTTCGCCCATCTGTGAAAGTACGGCTCCCAAAGCAAAATCCGAAGCATCAGTTTCCAAATAGAAGGCCTTTGCAAAGTCAGGGTGTACCAAGATTGGAGCCGTAGTAAACGTCGTCTTAAGATCTTGGAATGCCTTTTCTGCTTGAGGTCCCCATTCGAGCTTGTCCTTACAAGTCAACCGAGTGAGTGGAGCAGCGACTCGAGAATAATTCTTGATGAAGATCCGATAGAAGTTAGCAAAGCCAAGAAAACATTGTACGTCTCTAACTGTCTTCGGAACCTCCCAGGATACAATTGCTTCCACCTTCTTGAGGTCCATCTTCAAGCCATCCGTAGTTGCAACGAACCCTAGAAATTCCATCTTCGTTTGGTGGAATAGACACTTTTCCAACTTCGCGTAGAGTCCTCGTTCTCGTAGTTTCTCAAGAACCAAACGAACATGCTTCTTGTGTTCTTCTTCGTTCTTCGAAAATATCAGAATGTCATCCAGATAGATGACAACAAAGTCGTCAAGGTGTTCCCGAAAAATGTCATTCATCATATGTTGGAAAACAGCCGGAGCATTGGTAAGGCCAAAAGGCATGACGTTATATTCAAAATGGCCATACCTTGTACGGAAAGCTGTCTTCCACTCGTCTCCTTCCTTGATTCGTACGAGGTTGTAAGCTCCCCTAAGATCAATTTTCGTAAAGATCTTTGCACGTCCGAGCTGCTCCAAGAGACCAGAAATCAAAGGTAACGGATAACGGTTTTTCTTAGTTATCTTATTGAGGCCTCGATAGTCCACGCACATTCGCAGAGAGCCATCCTTCTTTTTCACGAACAAAATCGGTGCCCCAGCTGACGACTTTGAATGACGAATAAAATTCTTGGCTAAATTTTCGTCAATATACTTCCGCAATTCTGCCAACTCTATTTGCGATAAGTTGTAGATTGGGCCAAAAGGTGGTTGCATTCCTTCATGAAGATCTATAGCACAGTCGTAGGGTCGATGTTCTGGTAGCATGTCAGCATTTTTCTTTTCAAAGACATCTTTGAATCCTTCATACTGCTTTGGAATAACGAAAGTTGGAGTCGCATTTTTACGAGTCGGAGTAGCAAAGATGACAAAAGGTGTATTTTGCTTGGCTTCCTTCATAAAAGCCCTTGCACCTATAAACAAAGGTTTGTTTCTAGACATTGTCTTGGCAGATTCCACCTTCAAGGAGTTTGTTGGAAATGTTACTTTTCGCAACTTCCAATCTATTAATGGATTATATCTATCAAGCCAAGATAGTCCCAAAATGACAAGACATGAAGGGCTCTTGATAACATTAAACACAATGTTGCTCTCATGGTTTTCAAGACGTATCTTCAACAGTTTAGTTTCATGGATAACATTGCCCGAAGACAATGGTCGTCCGTCTATGACCTCTACATGGACAGGCTTTGGTTTCTTCACAAGAGGAATATTGTGAAGCTTGGTAAACTCTTCATCTATGAAGCAAGCAGATGCACCCGAGTCTAATAAAGCATTAACTTGAAGTTCTTGAATACCAAAATGTAAAGGTACCATAAAACAATCTGAAGGTTGAGCTGAGAGGAAGGGACCTGGTTTATTTTTGGATGTTGAGATGTCCAGCCGCACAGTCCCTATTGTGGCTGGGCGTCCTCGTTTTCCTGTATGCTTGTACTCCTCAGTCTTGTTGTTTGAGTCTTCTGTTTCTTCGAACAATTTGTAGCTTTATGGCCCGCCTCTCCACAATATAAGCACAAGTTTTGTTCAAACCGTCGCTTCTTTTCTTCAGCTGTGAGGGGCTTGAAACGTACCGCATCAATTTGCATAGGTTCAGGACCTGTGGAGTGATTTTCTGGACCTTTTGAAAATGCAGCAAATGCTCCCTCATTTCTCCAACCTGATCGTCTTTCTTGTCGTAATTCAAAAAGGCGGTTGTCACAAATAATTGCCTGAGATATAAGTTCTTCTAAAGTATTCACTTTAGACATAGTGATCAACAAGTTTTTGACATCATCTCTCAGTCCATATCGAAATCGTGTCATAAACGCCTTATCGTTCCAATCAAGATCACATGTAAGTTGTTGGAATTCTGCAGCATAGATTGCAGCAGAACGTGATCCTTGTCGCAAATTTTGTATCTTTCTTTCAGCTACTCCTTCTCGATCGCTATCTCCAAATGCAGCAGTAAATCTTTCCATGAAAGCCTCTAGGTTATAGAGTATTGGAGAATCCTTCTCCAATAGCGGAGCAAACCAAGAGCGAGCATTTCCTCATAAAAGAGTACCTATGAAAGCAACTTGAGTAAATCCATCTAGATAACGAGAAGGATATAGGCGTAGATAAAGCCGTACTTGTTGCACAAAACCTCGGAAATTGGTTCTTGTTCCATCAAACTTGTCTGGCATACTTGCTTTTGGTTCTTTTGTACTAGGCCTTGAATTGTCTATTAGGGTCGTGGGTGATACATGTCTTGCTTCTCTTAATCGAACAAGCTCTTGTTGTAGGCCGTGAATTTCTCGTCTAGCTTCTTCAGTCATTGGATCAATTTGAGGCTCTTTACTTGGATTGCGAAGAAATGCGATCTCCTCCCGCACACTATTCATAAGAGCTTGAAGATCTGCAAGAGTTGCCACTCTATTCTCTATTTGTGGCGATGCACTATCCATGGCCTGATTTATTTCCATATTAAGGAGATAAATCGATTGAAATTTAGAAAAGAAAAAGTTGTTAAATCTTTGGAGAAGATGGTAACAATATCTATTACTAAAACTAATTTGGAGAAAAGAGAAAATAAAACACTAAAAAATCTCAGCTTTAGAGGAGGGTAATCCGCAACCTCTAAGAACGCTTTCAAGAAGAGGGATAATCCACGCTCTATCAAGAAGGCAAGATTCTGAAATCGATGTTAATAGTCCTTTCTATTAGCTTTGCTAAAAAGAAGGAATTAATACCAATCCAAGGGAGACTAATCTGCAACCCTTAGAACGCTTAAGTATCTTTAAAGGAAGGAGTAATCCACTCTCTGCCTTTGAAAAACTAAGCTCTGATATTGAAATTGAGAAAATATCAGTTTAGAGGAAAGTAATCCGCAACCTCTAAAGCGCTAGAATACCTTCAAGAAGAGGGGTGATCCGCTCTCAAGCAAGAAGGATCCAGCTCTGATATTAAGATGAAATCAGTCTCGACAAAGTGTTACGGACACGGAAATACACACAATAAATCTAAACAAGAAGTTCAGAGAGAACATGCAAGAACTAGATTGATCAGATGAGTACACAAACAACACCAAGAGAGGTGAGCTAGAGCTCTAAGAAATGCGTTGTCGAGACTGAAGAACCCTTCAGCCTCGACTCCTATATATACTACTGGATAGGAAGCTTCTCGAGCTACTTCTGTGAACTAGGACGCTTCTCAAACAACTTCCACTAACCAGGAAGCTTCTCGAGCAGCTTCTTAGAATCTATTAGAATATACTAAGAATATTCTAAGAATCTTCCAGAACCTTCTAAAAGAATCTTTAAAGAATATTCTATAGAATCTTCAAGGAATCTTCTAGAAGTTTCTAATGTATGTCCGTGACAGTTTGTTTGAAATGAGGTAGAATTAGATCAAACCCAACGTGGAATTAGGAGTTCATTACAGAGTGCAGGATTGGGATCAAGGCATGATTGTATATGTTTACATTATGTAGTCTTCCATTTTGACTATTAATTAGGTCAATTTCCTACACTGACTTACTAAACATATTTGGTCTACTTAGCTTAATTAATCTTGATTTTAGTCATATAATTTTCAGCCATAGCAACCTAGCATTTGATATTATGATCTATGTTGATTCTAAAAATGTATTCCATAGATTAAACCACATTAGATAGGTGTTGTCACATTGTAAAGAACTCCGATATTTTTCTAATGTAAGTTGACGGTTGCTTATAATAGAGAATATTCTTCCTCGAAATTCGGAGGGCCTTATAATTAAGATGATGTGCTTACTTTTTGTAAGCAACTTGACATATGAAGAATTGAAGAAAAAATTGCATAAGCCCTTGGGGATTTTTTTGCATTCAATCTATGGGGGCTTCACAATGCAGGAGGCCTTTCTAGAATGTAGAAGAGCGAAAAAAAATTGTGCGAAACAACCTCACCTCCAACTCGAGGCCCTAACATTACAGGATCCTCCCGCTCGGGCCTCTCTCTTTACGTTCTCTACAATGGATGGGGGCATTCCCTGTGTAAAGGACCCACCTCAACCTATGGCCTAACGACTATTTTTTCTCTTCTTTCTTGTCTTGTTGAACCCTACACAGTAGGTGTTCCATCCCCCCTCCCCCCAAAAAATAATAATAAAATAAAATTTCTATTTTTAGCCGCTAGTTGCGCGGCAGCGCACCCAAAGTCCTTTTCCACCCCCTCCCCTCAGTCTCTCATCTCCCTCTCTATCTCCATCTCCCTCCCATCTCAACGTATATATATGCGGAGAAGAAAATCTCTCCCACTCTCTCTTCCATTCCCCCTCCCACTTTCTCTTCCACTCCCTTGCCCACTTTCTCTTCCATTCTCTCTCCCACTCCTTCTCCCACTCCTTCTCCCACTCTCTCCCACTCCCTCTCCCTCTCTCCTCTCCTCTATATATATGAGGAGAGGAGAAGGAGATGATGAGGAGAAGGAGATGAAGAGGAGAAGATAAATGGGAGGGAGTAGGAGAGGGTCTTTGGGTGCGCAACCGCGCACCCAAAGGCTAAAAATAGAAGAAAAAAAGTTTTTTTAAAGAGGGAGGCAACTGCTGTGTAGGGTTTAGTAGTACAAAACGGCCAATTTCATTTTATTTATTATTATTATAATCATTATTATTATATTAGCTTTTATCTTTTTGGCGGCTGCCGTTTAGGGTTCAATAGCACTCTATGGCCAAATAAAGTACACCAATTTTTTTATTTTTTTATTTTTTTATTTTTCTTTACGCCTGCCATTTAGGTTTCAGCAGCCACCGCTGCAAAAAAAATAGAAGAGAAAAAAAGACAAGAAGAAAGACAAGAAGGGAGACAAGAAGAAAGACAAGAGAGAGTCAAGAAAGAAAACAAGTTAAAAGAAAAGATAAAGATAAGAATAACAAATAAATAAATAGTTTGTTTACAATATAAGTGATTGTAGAAAGACAAAAATTGATGTTTTTAGAGAATTTTTTAGCGAATTTTTTTAAAGCCAAATATGCTTATGAAATAAGCGCACTTGGCCAAGTGCATAAATAGCAAATTTCAAGTGTGTTGCAAATCCCCATATCATGGCAAGTCTACATCATATTTAGCTAAAGAAGTTGGGTGGTGAAACATTATTGAAGTGTCTACAGTGCTACTGTTGAAAATGGTGGACTCCACTAATTACTAAAGAACCTTTTGGCGCCCCATCATTAGAAGAAAAACAAGCTTGCAAGAGGCCCTCAAAATGCCTAATTTTTTCTCATTGTGCCCATGAGCATGGCCAACCATAATCTGCTATGTCGGAAATCATATACATTGATAACATGAAGAAAATAAAACAAGAGAAAGGCCCCTAATCGGGCTCGTCGTAGCGGCAAGGCCCAGTACATAATTTTTTTATTAAAAATTAAAAATAATAAAAATAAAACCACAGTGTTTGTCGGCGCTACCGACGGGGTTCTCGTATTTTTATTTTTATTTTTAAATTGATTAAAAATTTTAAAATTAAAATTAAAAAAGACACACATAACAGCAACGCCGGTTGGCACTACGGAGGGCCCGGGGTGTGATTTTCATGTTTTTTTTTGGTTGTCCCTCCTTTTGAAACTTTCCAAAAGACTTGCATCAGGAATTTCCGACCCCACTGATTCTACACTGATTCAGTGCGTTTGTCGTAAAACACTGATTCCGCACGTCATACGTGCATTTAGAAGTGTCGTTACAGTACGGAAGTGACATGCATTACTAAGATGTCGATGCAGTGTCTTTTCCATGATTATCAAAAAAGTGTTGTTTCCGCACGGAAGTCGTGCTTGACGGAATCCGTGCGTTAATCGTGTATCTACATCACATGGCTGATAAGACACGGATAACGTGCAGTTTTAGTTAATGCGAATTCAGTATCGTATACGTATCATATTAATGCCTTTTGTTATATTCGTGCGATTTCAGTATCTATTATAATGCAAATTATTTTCGTACGACATCCGTGTACAATATTTTAATATATCTTTTGGAATCTTTTGGAATCTTTTCGAATCTTTTGGAATCTTTCAAAATATTTTGGAATATTTTGGAATATTTTGGAATATTCCAAGAATCTTCTTTAAATTATACTTCCGGTTTAATTTCCCAAAACATTTTTAGATCTACATTTATAGAGTTTAGAAGCAATACACATTAAAATTTTAAAGAAATAACACTTTATATTTTTAGAATTCAAATTTGGTATTATTAGTTATCATTATACTTTTCATCATAGGAGCAGAAAAAAATAGCTCACAACCACCACGATTTTGGCAAAAAATAAATAAATTAAAAATATTATGAAAAAAATCCTAAATATAGAAAACGTCCTGCATAATCTAGTGCAAAAAAAAATTGGAAAAAAAGCTTTTTTCACATAGTTAAAAACATTCAAAGTCCGCTGAAAAAAAAAAATAGCTCACAGCCCTGAATCCCTGATCTGCCACCACGATTTTGGCAAAAAATTCAAAAATTCAAAAAATTATGAAAAAAATCCTAGATATAGGAAACGTCCTGCATAATCTAATGCAAAAAAAAATTGGAAAAAAAGTTTTTTTCACATAGGTAAAAACATTCAAAGTCCGCTGAAAATAAAAGTTTGATAACTACCAGTGGAGTTCTATTCTATGCATGAAGAGTTTGAGGTGGTTTGGTGGTTTGGAACTTGAGTAGCAACCGGGAGGTTGAGAGTTCAAATCCCACCGTTGGCGATAGAGCTTGGGAAGCTATGGTGGGCCCCACCGCATGTGCGGGCAATTTCCGTGTAATTGAAGTGGGTAGCGAGGAAAGTAATTATTTTATATTTTTTAATATTTTATTTTATTTTATATTTTTTAATAATACTATTTTGATCAAATTTAGATATAAAAAGAAAAGAAAATCTAGATATGGAAAAGATGATGTCGCACGAAAAACGCACTGAATCAGTGTAGTTTTAAAGACGATTAAAACACGACATTTGACGACTATAAACAGTGCTGAATTCATACGTTTTCAATGGATGTATCAATCGTGTGGAATCAGTACTATATCCGCTTGTACGAACATCATGTCATATCAGTGTAGTTGCGATGAATGACGCAACGATGCGGAATCAGTGCGAAAATCGTACGAACCCTTGAAATATCGGAATCGCACTGAATCAGTGCAGAATCAGTGGGGTCGGAAATTCCTGATGGAATGAACCCAATTTTTGTTATTAGTTCAAGTAGTCTATAGAATAACGATGGCGGGTCTTCACGGGCTTGTGGATCATGGCGCTCAAGACCAAATGGCCATGGCAACCACGTCCAATGCAAGACACTAGTTTCCGAATTTATAGGTTTTGAACGTTTTTGGGCATGGGGCAACCCACTTGCCTCCAATTGGAATTGCTATGTGGAGGATTTTGACGCCATGGGGTGGTTTTCTTCACCATTGTAATATCATTTGGAACAATAGAACCCTAATTTTGGACATAGTCGCCATGGCGATTTGCCCAAATCTACGGCCCTCTATGGGTGTCTTCCTAAGCCTGCTAGTGGATATGGTCGCTATGGCCATTTAACTTTGACCGCCATGGTCCACAACTTCATCAACACCACCATTGTTATTCTATTCTATACCCACATCAGGAATTTCCGACCCCACTGATTCTGCACTGATTCAGTGCGATTCCGATATTTCAAGGGTTCGTACGATTTTCGCACTGATTCCGCATCGTTGCGTCATTCATCGCAACTACACTGATATGACACGATGTTCGTACAAGCGGATATAGTACTGATTCCACACGATTGATACATCCATTGAAAACGTATGAATTCAGCACTGTTTATAGTCGTCAAATGTCGTGTTTTAATCGTCTTTAAAACTACACTGATTCAGTGCGTTTTTCGTGCGACATCATCTTTTCCATATCTAGATTTTCTTTTCTTTTTATATCTAAATTTGATCAAAATAGTATTATTAAAAAATATAAAATAAAATAAAATATTAAAAAATATAAAATAATTACTTTCCTCGCTACCCACTTCAATTACACGGAAATTGCCCGCACATGCGGTGGGGCCCACCATAGCTTCCCAAGCTCTATCGCCAACGGTGGGATTTGAACTCTCAACCTCCCGGTTGCTACTCAAGTTCCAAACCACCAAACCACCTCAAACTCTTCATGCATAGAATAGAACTCCACTGGTAGTTATCAAACTTTTATTTTCAGCGGACTTTGAATGTTTTTACCTATGTGAAAAAAACTTTTTTCCAATTTGTTTTTGCACTAGATTATGCAGGACGTTTTCTATATCTAGGATTTTTTTCATAATTTTTTGAATTTTTGAATTTTTTGCCAAAATCGTGGTGGCAGATCAGGGATTCAGGGCTGTGAGCTGTTTTTTTTTTTTCAGCGGACTTTGAATGTTTTTAACTATGTGAAAAAAACTGTTTTTCCAAAAAAAAAATTTGCACTAGATTATGCAGGACGTTTTCTATATATAGGATTTTTTTCATAATTTTTTGAATTTTTGAATTTTTTGCCAAAATCGTGGTGGCAGATCAAGGATTCAAGGCTGTGAGCTATTTTTTTTTTCAGCGGACTTTGAATGTTTTTAACTATGTGAAAAAAGCTTTTTTTCCAATTTTTTTTTTGCACTAGAGTATGCAGGACGTTTTCTATATCTAGGATTTTTTCATAATATTTTTAATTTATTTATTTTTTGCCAAAATCGTGGTGGTTGTGAGCTATTTTTTTTTGCTCCTATGATGAAAAGTACAATGATAATCAATAATACCAAATTTGAATTCTAAAAATATAAAGTGTTATTTCTTTATAATTTTAATGTGTATTGCTTCTAAACTCTATAAATGTAGATCTAAAAATGTTTTGGGAAATTAAACCGGAAGTATAATTTAAAGAAGATTCTTGGAAGATTCCAAAAGATTCCAAAAGATTCCAAAAGATTCCAAAAGATATATTAAAATATTGTACACGGATGTCGTACGAAAATAATTTGCATTATAATAGATACTGAAATCGCACGAATATAACAAAAGGCATTAATATGATACGTATACGATACTGAATTCGCATTAACTAAAACTGCACGTTATCCGTGTCTTATCAGCCATGTGATGTAGATACACGATTAACGCACGGATTCCGTCAAGCACGACTTCCGTGCGGAAACAACACTTTTTTGATAATCATGGAAAAGACACTGCATCGACATCTTAGTAATGCATGTCACTTCCGTACTGTAACGACACTTCTAAATGCACGTATGACGTGCGGAATCAGTGTTTTACGACAAACGCACTGAATCAGTGCAGAATCAGTGGGGTCGGAAATTCCTGATGTCTGAATATGAACAGTAGATTGTTGTTAGGTTATGTTAACATATCAACAATTTCTAGTTGCATTGTAAGAGTTTTGGCAATTGCCAATGCGATAAAATCATAGTTTAAAACTCAAAAATCGCACATACATAGGAGGTGGTAGTTACCCATTTTAAATATTAAATTGACATATCAAATTTTGGTGCAAAATGAAATCATTGTATTTCATCATATTTAGTAAAAATATTTTAACTACAACCAAAATAAGTTATGGATTGGTTAGGCTACCCTTGAAATCTTCATTCTGTTTGTTTCAATCACTTTCTATGGCATCAACGAATTTTTTTTAAAATAAAAAATAAAAAATCTCCTAAGTATCAAAAGATGGATGTATTGAATTGAATATTGTAGATGAATACCGTAATTTACAAGCAGCTTCGTCCATAAATAATTAAAAAAACAGAAGCCGAATTTTTTTGGAAATTACACTTCAAGGCTGCCGAAACAAAGAGAAATTAAAATATAAGAATTTTGAAATATTCAAAAATAACAGCACATGGGTTGAAAATACTGAAACAACAAATCAAACAGTCACAAAGGTCCACATACTCCACACGAGCTCCTTGCACGATCAAAAAGTAACTACAGTACTCTACTTTGTCAAGCTCCCCACATGGTCTGTCAGCAGAAATGTAGGACGCGTTCGCGCCAAGCTCTTCCCACGAGGGTGACATGCACCACAAACGGCATTCAATCTTGTACCATATCAGAGCCTAGGGTTACGGAGTTGAGTCTCTTTTCTCCTGTCGATGGAGGCTTCTGTCAAAGCGGAGGGCATGCTGCTGGGTGGGCGGAAGCAAGTTGGCGGAGCGCAGGCTGGTGGGCAGATTCACACACTGGCTGGTGGGCAGATTCACAAGCTGGCTGGCTGAGCGTTCGAACTTCACGATTCGGTTGCTGATGTGGAGATCAAGAAGGAGCGAGGGTTTTATACTTGTTGTTTGAGAGTGCAGGCTCCTCAAGCGTTCGGCACCGTTGCGCTAGGAACCACGACACCGTTTCAAGGTACGAGAGTTTACAAAACTATTAGGATCATTTTGTTTGTTCCCTTCAGCTGTTTGGAGGGCAACTGACCTTGGTGATGATTATGCCTTGCCGGAGGTATTTGATTAGCATCGTAACCCTTTACCATCCTGCTTGCTTATTTCGGTTGCTTGCTCATTTTCGGCTGCTTACTCATTCTCAGGCTCCCTTGCCCTTCTTTCTCTTTCTGTGTGCTCGCTCACTTTTCTGCTCTCTTCTTCTTGGCGATTTCAGATCTTGCTTTCTTGTTGACTTGTGCCTCTTGCTTATGCCCAGTATCTTCTCGTGCATGCAGGGTTCTAGAGGACAAGATTCAAATGACAACATTTTAGTTCAGGTATTAATTCCAATCTTGAAGCCTCTAATGAGTTCTTTATGTTGCTTATGGTCCCTCTATTGTTTTGGAGATCATTCTTATTTGCATCGCACCTTGACAATGATTCGTGTTCTTCTCTGTTTAGATGAGAAATTCTCACCAATTCTGTTAAGATGAAACGGATCACTATTCAAATAGAATCTCCAGATAGTTATCCATTTCTGTTCTCCCCAGGTTCGGTCGACTTTCAAGACTTTGAGCATGTCCTCGGTACAATTTTTACTGAATCTGATTAAGAACCAAAGCTCATAACAATTCAGATCTGAAACTAAATGATTATTTGGATCTTGGCAGGGACATACCTTTTTCGTGCAAGTTCTTTCAGAGAAGCGACCTTAGGCTTGTTCGCTGTTGCAACTTCTGCAGCGTGATGTAGACTCTGTCCTATGATGGCTTCAATGGGGATGTCTGTATCTATTTCCTCGTCATTTTCTTTTGAGTCTGGTTCAACTTCAGATGCTTTGTCTTTGAACAAAGATTTTTTCATGTGCTCATCCATGGCGCTGGTTTGAAAAGCCTGGTTGAATGATTTGTCCAGACCACACATTTCCCATCCTCTTCTTATCATTTTCGGTTTGTTCACATACCCCCATGCTTGCAGGAGCCAGGAGCATAGATGTGGCTTTAAAGTGGTCATCTTTGTGTCCAACTTGACATCTTTCAGTTCCTTTTCGCCAATCTGCTTCTCAATGCTTTCTGCTGTGTAACTGTCAAATTGCTGCCTGAAGTTGTGTTCAAATGGTCTCTGTAAAATGACATCCGCCGGCTGAAACACACTGGTGCAATTTGCTGGGACGAAAATGAGAAAGATCTCTGGATGTGTCACTTTCACCCATATTACAAAGTCTTTTGAGATGTGGACGCTCCAACAATCCAGCAGCCAGATCAGTTTCGAGTCTTTCTCTAAACCCATCTTCTTCACCTGTTGCTCCCTATATGGTTGTAGAATGCATTCTACAAATTGCTTGCATGTTTCCATATTGCTCCAATGGTTACTTGTGCATGTCAGGTGCCATCCTTCATCTTCACATTGTTGACGTCCAGCATTCATATGAGGAAGGCATCTTTGAGTAGTTCCTGTAAATATCAATTGGAATGGTAGGAGGTTACCTGCTGCTGCAGAGGATACTGCGACTGTAATCTGCCCTTTGTCCTCCATGCCATGGACCAAAACATGTTTTGAACCTTTCTCTGCCCAAGTTCTGGATCTCCCTGTTGGTACAAGATGGATTCCTGTTTGATCTGTGTTAACCATCATCTCCGGAGTTATAGAATGGGCTTTCACCAAGTAAGCTGCCCTTTGAGCCATTTGTAAACCCTTCAGCTCCCAATCGCTTGGAAGTTTTCGAGCAGCTCCTGTTGCTTTTCTCAAACTCCAGTTCAAGTTTGTTCTCAAGAAGTCACGTGTCCAATGCAAGCCAACCCTAAATCCAGTTTTGTTGTTGTCGTCAAGTAAGTTAGGGTTTCTCATGCGGATTAAGCCCCTAATTATACCTCAAGCAGATGAAGCGTACAAAGGTTGTCCGGCATCTCGATGGCTCTTGAGTAAAGTGATGATATCCTCTTCCAATTCAGGATAATTGGCAAGGATATAAGCATGTTGTGCACCCCCTGTATAAGCGGCTGTTTCTTTGAAAATAGATTGTTTGATACCCGCTTTCAACTCTCCAGTGCTAGTGAACCATTCTGCTAAAGTGCTTGGGGTTAACTTGTCATAGACACTCTTAGTTTCACCTGGACGTCTATATTTCAGCTGCTAGTAACGTAATGCACTCCTCAAATTCCTATGCTTGTTTACAGTTGCAAAAATAGGATCCCATAGGGAGGGCACAAACCAATTCATGTATGGTCCCCTGCTCCTTGATGGCTTTGATGATGATTTGACAGGCGTCTCCACTTTTGTTGGAAGTAGAACAACCTCCATCTCCTTCTTGGGCCTCTCTAGAGGTCTCTTTTCAGCTTCAGGCTTCTTCATAGCTTTCTCCAGCTCCAACTTCGAATTAAGTGCTGCAAACTCACGCTCCACATTGACCTCCATTTCTTCTTTACTCACTGTAGTAAACAAACTACTTAAAAGCTTCTGCTTCGCCATAGCCTCTCACTTTCTGCACACACAACCCTAAATCATAACCAAACTTGTCAATAAGACTCGCCACCTAATGAAATTAGAGAAGTTAAGTGAACATTAGGAAAAGCTAAATGAAGGAGCAACCACCAGTCTTTAATGCATACTCTATAAAACGGCCATGACAAATGAACAGTATTCTGGATGAAAGTCGAACTTATGAGTATTTATTTTTAGAAAAAATCGATTTAAAAAAAATTCATTTTGGAAGTGCCGAACATCATTTTTCCAAAATAATTAAATATTCGACGGTGCATGCGCGAAGCTGCTTGTAAACTACGGTAACATGTTTGATACATCATTGTCAATTTTCTTATCAAAGGTGTAAATTACAATGAAGATTGAAAACTTCATTTTTTTATTAGGAGTTACAAGTTGTAAAAGTAAATCTAGGATAAACTCTAACGTAAAAGACTACTCGACTAGCCATTTATCAATCAAGCTCAAATGCAATAAAACTCATTTTCATGCCCAAATTTAGTTTGAACAATAAAAAAACAAAAAAAATCCAAAATACGCTACATAGCCACCTATTTTTTCTACTCTTGGTATAGTTGGGACCCCATGTAAAATTTCAAAATAGTTTGAATGTCATGAATTTAATTTGAAGAGGTGGCATGACCAACAAAAATCCTTCACACTCTTAATTGTTATTCTCAACACAGTGTGAGGCATAGTTTTGGTCCACCGGTAGCCTATTGTCCTTAGGAGGCACCATGAGGCACAGATTCGGCGCAAGTTCGACAATTGCGAGTTGCCCAAAAAAATAAGAAAACCACGGTGAGATAATCTATTTTATGATGGAAAAATTCTTAGCATAGCAACTTAGGCCACTACCTTGACTACTATCTATCAATAGCATTAGTATAATTGAAAAAAATTAGAGTTTAAAACATGGTGACCATGGTCGTTTGGCCAAGTCCGCGTCCCCCTATGGTTGTTCCCCTACGCCTAGCAAAGTCCTCCTATACTTGGTAGGGGATGTGGTTGCCATGGCATTTGACTCCATTGATGTCTTAGGTCACAATCAATGTCGAAATTCTATTCCATACTTGGGGCCTTCTACACTACACATTTGACCTCAATGTGCATTCATCCGCACTCCGTTGCCTTCCGGGATGAAACTTACGATACCCGTCCACATACGCTAATCTATACCCGGACCCCAAACCTTCACGGTGATGAACGCCCATGAAATAGGTCTTGGATGTTACGCCTTCCTGCAGAGAGTGCCGTGCAATGCAGATGTTTCATGTTGAATTGGCTTTGTAGGATTTATCAGATGTTGCTTTTCAATGGTTGCAAATCGGTATGCTAGCTGCCTTCGCTACTGAATTCTGTCGTGAAGGGGTTTTGAATTGGTGCAAGAGTTGGTGTGAGAGGTTTTGTTGGATTTTCGGATTCTAAGGAGGTCGTGGATTGTTGTCCAAGTCGCTCAAGTGGAACGTTTTCGTCATGCAAGGGGGAAGAAAACAGTATGGCTTGCAGCTGCAGATTAAAGGGCCTCCGAAGAAGCCAACAGCTCGACCAGCACCTGCTTCCGCTTTCCGGTTTAACGACGGTGACGATGAGGACAACGTCGAAGCCGAAATCGCCCGCCAGGCGCATAAGAAACGCACTGTTCGCCCCGAGGTATGGTGACTAACAGCTCTGTTTAGGGTTTAGCTTTTTGTTTTGTTTTTGAAGCTCTGTTTAGGGTTTTGACGTTCAAATGGGAACAGGTGGAGCAGCAGTTGAAGAAGGCGTTGGCAGAGGATCCAAACGCATTCGATTACGATGGAGTTTACGAAGAGATGAAGGGGAACCAGGCCCGGCCAATTCACGAGGATCGTCTCAAACGTGAGGTAGACGAACTTATTTCAATTTTTGTTGGAATAATCAGGGTTTCCCTTACATGGATTTGTGTCATAATGGTTTTGGAGTAAAATTTTGAACTCTTTTTTTTGTAATATGGTGAGTGTAGCCCAAGTATATTGGAAAGTTGCTTGAGAAAGCGAAAGTGAGAGCTCGAGAGCAAGACGTTGTCTACGAACGGCAGCTCGCGAAGGAGAGAGAAAAAGAAGATCATTTGTATGGGGACAAGGAGAAGTTCGTGACTGGGGCATACAAAAAGAAACTGCAGGAGCAGGCTAAGTGGTTGGAAGAAGAGCGTCGTCGAGAGCTGGAGGAACAGAAGCACGAGGTAGGCATGCTAAACTCCATTTCCTTTCTTATGTTCTCTTCTGCAACTGGTTTTCATGCCGCTTATGCCTTGGGGTAGTTTTATGCAGCAGAACAAAGTCCTTCTGTAACGTGCAGAAATTGTGCACTAGATTGACATTGCTAGAGTTTGGGAATTATGAGCGATTATGGCAGTGTCATTTCTACAGTTTAGAGGAGTCATCTTATTCACTTGTCCATTACATTCAGGTGACCAACAAGAGTGACATGAGCGACTTTTACCGCAATCTGCTCAAGAGTAATGTAGCATTTGGAGCAAGAAACGTCCCGAAACCTACAGCAGCTGAGAAAGGCTCAGGACCAGAGACAGAAGTGGAGGATGAGGAGTTAAAGCCATCTACGAGCACCGGTTTGAATGTTAACGATGACGCAGGCGTAAAAAGACCGCCTAATAAAGAGGACACAAACTACAGTTCTGCCACCAGGGATAGGAAGGACTCTAGGTCTCCATCACGAAATAGAGATGATGCTGATAAGGTCGTGGACACAGATGGTCAAAAATCAAACGTCAAGGAGAAATCTGCAGCTGATACAACAGAAAGAGTACCAGAAGAAGCATCTGAGGTTCCAAAACGGCCTGCTGTAGACCCAGTAGCTGCAGCTAAAGAACGATATTTAGCTCGAAAGCGGCAACGTGGTCTGTAATTTTAGCAACACCCATGATTTGTTTCTTTAGTGTCACCCCTACTGGTGCGACCATGGCAGATTTTAGCCAATTTGGAGTCTGGAGCACTTGCAACAATCTAGGAAACTCAATCTCCTCCGTTGGCATAACGCTGGAAGGATGGTTGCACATGAGTAGACTAATCAAAAGAGACCTCAAGTCTACTCCGGTGCCAATGTTCACCGACAGCAGTGAGCATCTGGTAGTTGATGTGTTTTTCCGGGTTTCGTTGATCCATTGCTTCCTCCTATTTGGCTGTCATCTTGTACAGTTTACATCTAATTGCAAAAACGAGAACTACATTCCAAATGTCATTGCATCCTCATTGTCGTTCCAATTGCATTCAAATCGACCTCTCTTTTTGTAAGGCGGAAGCCACTCCATCCTGATATATAGAATACATCTGATCTCATCATGCAGTAACAAGGGTTGTCAGGGTTCCAAGAAAAGAGGCGATTTTAGCTGATTTTGAAACAGGCTAGTATTCTGGGGTGGATTTGGAAACAAACAGCTGAACAACTCCTGTTCAAATGTATGAAAAAGTTCCTTGTTCTTAACGAACTCTGCGTCTCTTCATTCACGGAGCAGAGTTCAGTTGGTCCAGCAATGAATCCGACGGTGGGGCAGACAATCGTGTACACACGGGAGAAGGCAAAATTTTCGATGATGACATGGGAGTGATGGGCGATGGAGGGAGCGCGATCACACTGTCAAGTAGGGGGGTGCCAGGCGATCAGACGGGCCAGTGGGGCAGCGCCATGCGGCACAGCCAGGGCCGAGCTGGCCAGCCACGTGGCTGGGTCGAGGGGTCCCTGCAAATCCGTCCAGTCCGTCCGCCTTGTAAATTCCCCACTTCCATGCCAGCCAACCAGCCTGCCCTCACCTGCGCTATCAACAAACACCCTGCATGCCCTCCACAATTGCATACATTCTCCAGCTAACCCTTCTCCCATTCTCAGTCGCCGCAGCCCCTCTCTCTCTTCCCCCCCAACCCATCTCTCGTTTTTTGAATCACCAGGTACGCTTCTTGTTGCTTCGTATCCCTTTTCTTGGAATACGTCCTGTCTTGTGGACGGAGTTTTCCGTGTTTTGATTCCTGGTTTGGTTGTGTCGAAATCTTGGTGTCTTGTTTTGGCGCCCACATTCAAGTTTTTTTCGTTAGAATTTTGAAAATGCGCGGGTGAATCATTTGGTGATAATTTCCAGCGTGAGTGTACCGTCTGTTGTAACCCTATCGGGATCTTGAATGTTGATGTTCTTGAACGTGGTTTTTTTTTGAGCCAGTCGTCGTCGTCGTCGTCACCATGTCGGGTTCTGCACCGAACGGGAGTGCCAAGGGTGCCGACAAGGGCGGGAAGAAGAATGGCGATGAGACGAAGACAATAGTGGTGAAAGTGGCGGGCGTGGTGGTGGCCACTGGCATTGCGTGGAGCTTGTACAAGACATTCACCAGAGCGGATCATCCTCTTGTAAATACCGAGAAAGGAATTAAGAAGGATGCGTCGAATGCACTTGACCACACAAAGGTACACATTACTCCCTCATTGTTTAAGTCGCCACATTATTCTCTCAATTGCTGCGTATTGGATTGTGGCTTATCACGTGTGCTGGTGACGATTGCAGAGCAAAACAAAAGATGCGAAGTGGAATGCGGACCACCATGCAAACCAGGCGAAGGGCGGGATAAGAGATGCAGCGGGTAACCTCGTGCACAAGATTGAGGATGGCGTGCACAAGGTGGAGGGGGCGTTCCAGAGGGGAATCCACCAGACAGAGCACAAGGCTGCGGAAGGAAAGGATTATATCAAGGAGAAGGCCTACGAAGGGAAGGGGTACATCAAGGAGAAGGCGGACCAGGTTGACGACAAGAGCTGGGAAGCGAAGAAAGAAGCGGAGCACAAGGGATGGGGCGCGAAGAACGAAGTGGAGAGCAAGGCGAAGGAGGCCAAGGCGGCAGCTGAGAAGAAGGCCGAGGAGGCCAAGCACCAGAGCAGGGGCTTCTGGGGTAGCCTCAAGGGCGACGCCAAGGACACCAAGGGCACTGTGGAGGAGAAGGGCCGAGAAACCAAGGGCGCTGTGGAGGAGAAGGGCAGAGGAGCCAAGGGCGCTGTGGAGGAGAAGGGCCGAGAAGCCAAGGGCGCCTTGAAGGAGGCTGGCAGCAACATCAAGGGCTTCGCCCAGGACAAGAAGGAGAAGGTGCAAGACGCTGGAAGCCGCGCTTATGACAAGAGTCTCGACGCCAAGAAGCGCATTGATGGCAAGCAGGTTACCATCCAAAAGGGTGACACTCTTTGGGGCTTGTCCCGAAAATACAATGTACGCCCCCTTCACCATCTTGTGGATCAATTGTACAACATTCTTGTTGAGTACCCTCCGAATCGGCATGAAAAGGAATCCCTGACACCTTGTTTTGCAAATCCCTGACACATTGTTATGCAAAGTTTAGCTCAATTTGAAATCTTTTCAAGCTCTTGTCTTTACATGTCAGAGCGACTGCCTGGGTGACACTCATATTGAGAGTCAAATAGTTTACAGTCAATGATGCCGTGGTAAGTGTGCAGGATATTCCAGAATGTCATTGGGTTACATTAAAGAGGAGGTCTGAGTATTTGTGAGAGCTTTGATTTTGAATGGCTCTTAGTTGGCACTATTCTCAAGAGGTGACCAAAGAATGTTGTTTGAATGACCCTGTTTTTACGGTGCTGGATGTAGGTATCTGTGGAGGCGTTGAAGGCAGCCAATGGCATTATTGTGGGAGACGCGCTGGACGCGGGAGACATCATCACTATCCCCAAGTAAAGGATTGAGTGAGCGTCATGATTTTCTGTAGGTAGATTAATCTTTTTTTTCACTATCTTCGGAATCACTGTTTTTTAGGAGAGAATCGTCTAATTTCTTGTGCGAATTGAATCCGAGGAGGAGGTTGAGTGACACTGATTGAGGAGGCTGATCAGGGCACGGATCGGAATTCGTCTTGTATGTTTTTAACTGCCGACACGTTTCCAATTGTACAAATTCAACTCTATTATCTGTTAGCACTCGTTGATGCGTGCTCAGATGAGAATATTTGTATAGAAAACGATCCCTTGAACAGCAAACGAGTCATGCGTTTGATGTAATTTTTGTGAGGTGTGATTGGCAACGTGGGGTGTACAGTAGCTGGGGATTTTCAAATGGCTTTGAAATGCAGGGAACCCATTGCCGTGTCTTTCAGATTTTTGAGTGCTTTCAGGGCAATAAATTATGTATTATTTGGATATTGTTTGGATAAGTTATGAACAGTTGAACTTCGAAATACTAAGGTCTGTATTCTGATTTTAAACTACATTATAATATGTGTATTGCATCTAATGTAGTTTCCAATAAGCTTGATTGTCCAAAACTGTGGCTTGCAAAATATAAATTTGAAGATGAGTAAATGTACAATAGCATACTTTTGTTTTTGGGGGTGTCTACAAGGAAAACTTTGAAAACTCAAAACTTATTTAGTATCAAAATTTAAAATATCAAAATAACATGTTGAACAATTAATTTTTTTGGAAAATGGCTTCTCATCAAATGCCAACTTATGTGAACATTCTTCAAGATTCTTTTTTTTCACCATACAAAATATATATTTTCTGAAAAAATAAACCCCTAAAGATTTGGGCTTCTCTTTTTAGAGTTATCTTTTGCCGATTGCGACGATTGGCTATGGTATCTTAATACATTGAAATTTCTTGAAAATGGGGACAAGATCCATAAATTTTTGTCCATGTAATACTAGTAGATACATCTATCAGTTAAAAGTCACAAAAATCGAAATAGTACCTCATGGATGTATTTTTGCAAGTCAAGTACTATATCCGGTAGTTGAGGTAGTTGAGATAGTACCATATCCAATAGTTACGAATGTTCTCTTTTCACCTCCCTTGTTGCCGTACATAGAACATTGACTTCAACTAAATCCCATGTGTATTTCAACAATTTCCAAAGTGCTATAATTGCTTCATAACTAAAAAGTGGAAATGTACAAGTTTTCTATTGCATCTTATGGTTCTCAATTTGATGAACTTTTGAGCTTGTAGTACCAATTTGAAGTTGCATTTGTCTACACTATCTTACTTGCAAAATGTTGCAAGTGTTCATATCTTAAAATGATTATACACATATATAATTGCAAAATCCCATAAATTCTATATATTGTGATATACCTAAGAACCTAAAACTTGGAAATATAACATTTCTTAGATCTTGTTTCGATGATCGTTTGCCCAAGTAGATGAGCAAATATTTTCTTAAAAAGGCTAATATCAGGCTAGAGGGTGGGGAGGGGGCCTGCCAATCTGCCACGGCTGCAAACAACTTGTTTGTAGGAGCTCATCGAAACCAACTCTTACGAGTCATGTGTAAATGGGGTTACAATTCCATAATCTTAATGCTATTGCGAGATGGTGGAATTATTGTTGAATGTGGTCATGGGATGTTGGTGGTAAGGCAGGCTGCTTGAAATTAATTATTTCACAGCTCATATCTTGTGATCATGATACATGATGTGTCAAAATGGTATTGGAGGGTTTGTTTTCAGTTGTGTATAAGTCAGGTGCTTGTGTCGTAGTGGTGTTGATGATTTCACCACTGGTCCTTTCTCCGATGGATATTGAATCATGGGTGGATTAGAATTGACTCTTTATTCACGTCGGTATCGAAAGAGGACCGGAGTTTTTTCTACTTTTGATGATTTCTTGAGATATAAATCAGTAATGCTTTTTCTTTTCCTACCAATTCTTTGGCTTCTGAAGAATGGAAGGCACCTTTTGAAGCAGTGAATTTTTTCTAGCTAAAAGTAGCCCAATTGCTACACTTGAAATACAACGTCTCATTTTAAGCTTGCATCTAGATAATGGACAACAAATAGATTGCAACCTTTCGCTTGACTACATCATGTACAGTTTTCATCCATCCAAATTTCTCTTGGTTCTTGTGCTAGTTGACTATCATTTTGTACAATATGGATCTTCAAAATAAGATATTATGATTCTTTTAAAAATAACCAAATTGGTTTAGGTCAAGTTTCATTCTTAGTTAAAAAGTGAGACCTTAAACATGATTTTCCAAAATAAGTAGAATCAAATAATGGAAACCATACCATCTCATAGTGCATGTTATTCCAAATTCATTACAACAATTTTTAATTTATTTGGGTTAATTTGGGATTTTTAATTGAATTTCAAAAGAAAAGCTTGAAAATTTAATAACAATTTATTAATATAAAATATGATAAATCCAACTATACAGTTGTGATCTTCACATTGACATTTACAACTTAGCTTTGTACATCAACTCCATTTTGTTTTTGTTCATCAAATATTTTATAACACATCTTTGAAATCACTGTTCAATCGAGACGTTAAACGGTTAATAAAGGATTTTTGAAAATACAAAAGGAATAATAGCCAAATACTTAGGAAGAATTTAGATGAGTAGCCAAATTTTGTTTAGGTATTACCCTAGTATCATCATGGTAACACCAAGTATTACCAAAATATCGTGAAAAAGTTGGCTACCAACACGCTATTCGCTATATATGCACTTGGTCAAGTGCGCTCATTTCATAAGCAAATTTAACTAAAAAAATTGTCTAAAAAGTTCTTTGAAAATATAATTTTTGTCTTCATTCTTTTCTATCCTTTTTTTTTTTTTTTCCTTCACTTCTTCTTCTTCTTTGTTAGGATTCAACTTGCCATTTATGGCGCTGAACCCTTAAAAAAGAATTTTTATTTTTATTTTTAAAATTTCAAAGCATCATATATTAAGCAATAAAATTTTGAATAAAAACTTGTCTTAATTTAGTACTGATGATAGAATGGGAAAAAAAATGAGTACCTTGCATTTTTTATAAACAATTGGACCTTTTGTGTCAAAATAAATAAATAAATAAAATAATTGATGAGTTCAAGATTTCAAAGGAAGTTGTAGTGAAGGGAATTATACAAAAGAATGTGTAGTAAAAGAATGTTGGAAAAATGAAAACTTGCTATGCAAAAAGCACTGCTCAAGCAAAAATTTAGATAAACATGGACAATGTTATTGTTTGTAGTACCTTTCTAAACAAGTTGAAAATTGAAAGGTAGGGTCTTTTTACACAAATTAAATAATTACGTGAATGGTAAAATTGGTTTCCTCTAAAAGCTTCCATTAGTAAATCTTGATAAAGCAAAATGAAAAAAGTTGTGCAAATTTAAAAGGCAAAATCAACTACTGTAGTTATGAATTTTCAAAGGTATAAGTTGTAATAAGCTATAAGCATAATCTAGTTAAACTTGGAATCCCATTAGAAGAGAAATGAGCCCTCCAAGAGGCTTTTTCGATGTTCGGGCCAAAATCTAATTCTTTATTGGAATTATTTTTTAAATGAAAATACTTTTAAAAATAAAATGTTAATAAAATAAAATAAAAAATATTATTTAAATTTTTTAGAAAATGTTTAAAAAATGTTCAAAGATTATTTGAACAATTTTTAATATTAAAAATATATTAAAAAATATATTAAAAAATTTTAAATTTTTTAAAAAAAAACTTTTAATATTTAATATCCAATCTGAAATGTCGAACTCATGCCACATCAGATTTCATTTTTTTAATATTTTTATATTAATTAAATATTTTTTTAAAAATTCAAAAAGTTAAAATAAAAATAAAAACTCAAGGCCTCTTAGAGGGCTCAAATTTCTTGTAATGATTTAACGTGCACCAAAAAGAGCTATACAAAGTATCAAAACTTTCCCCAAACAAATGAGTTATCTGTAAAGTTGAAGGTTGACTCAGTCGAATTCATGATAAAATCTATGGAAACGTAAATTCAACCAGAGAAAGTACCGGAGAAAAAGGTTGGGTGAGTGCCTTGATTTAGTATGTGTCAGTGCAAAATGCGGTGATTAGTGGTTGGAGTTAGAGCATGTCGCAGTGGAGAAAGATGGTGGTGGATGGCTTTTAGTTTTTGAGTATCTATGGCAGTGGTTAAAAATGCACTGCTCATACTCAAACTCCAGGGCGTGCAAGAAAACTTGAATCATAAGTTTTTTAGCACCATTTGGTGCTTTCAAACTTTGCACCCAACTTTTGTTTTTAGTTCCTGACACAAGCACTTTTTTGAGGAACAAATCTACTGTTCACTCAAAGTCCAGTCCAGTCACCCACTTTTCAATGACTTTGCGGATAACTCTAAAAGGTTGCAAGATGGCCCATATTATATAAGGTTGAATGTTCTAAAACTACCAACTCCCCCAACTCTGCATGTAGAGTTTTCCTGGAGCCATTACACTTGAGACTCAAAACCTCCAATTTTACTATTCAAGCAAACCAATTGCATGCCAAGCATTGCAAAGAAGTAATTGGTGGTTTTGGATATCATCATAAGTGGAAATTAGTACCACATAGTGTGGACATGGGGGAACCTATATGTTGACATTGAGTCCCAGTGTACTTTCCACTTTAAAATTTGTATCAATTTGAATATTGAGAATGAAATTGTGGGAAAATACGCATTCCTTGTTAAACCTTAAGTAAAATGGAAGAAAAATATACCACCAAAGGTATCATTGCTAAAAATAAATCTGATTGCTTAAGTTGGAGGTTTAAAGGCAATCAACCTTATTTATGTGAACTGGTGCATATAGAGATTGTCTGGGAATTGCGCTATCCTCAAACTGCTCTGGCAAGCCAAAAGGATTTCGGAGTCAATGCAATTCTAAACAGGGAACGAATCCAGAAACCCAACAGCTCAAAGTGGAGAAGGGGCTAATGTTACCTTTGTTTGGTGACTTGAAATCAGCTGCATTGCAAACGATGATTTGCAGACTCCAAAACTAGTTGGAACATCACCTGATGCGATGATTATTTGGTGCTCCTCCAGAAGGAGGCAAAGAATCAAATCAATCCACTACATCAGCTACAATGTCTTGAATACAAATGGGTCTGAAGTCAACAACACGACCATCAGGACCAATGCCAAAGCCAAACCTCCCACTAGCGTACTGCCACACCCGGCTCAGGGTCACGTCCTCGGCTCCCATGTTGTAGTTCAACCCAGGTTGAACTTCTACAGTGGCCCAAAGCATTTCCACTACCTCCTCGTTCCAGCAATCAACTGTGATGGCAGACGGGAGTATGTGTTGCCTGAGCTCAAAGATTTGCTGCTCTGTGTCAGGCAAGGGGGCGGACATGCCATGCCCTGCTTTGGCAGTCCAGCACACGGACCCACTCCGCGTCATCCCTGCCGAGTCACCCACCTTTCTGCATATGATGCCACCGTGGTCATCGTAGGAGAGCACCACAAAATCCAGGCCAGTGGAGTGGCTGATTCCCTGCAACACCAGCAATTGTATTCTCAGGTACTTCGAAATCATGCCTCTGTCTTGAATTTGCCACCCCAATGCTTGCCAACATAGGTTCATATTTCAGTTGGTCATAGGTTTGTGTTTCAATGACATGAAAGCAACACAATATGATCATCGATTTAGTGCTATAACAACAATGACTGAATCAGTGGCCACTGATGTAGCAAACACGTGACTTGTAAGAAATGAGATTGACTTCTAGGTTTTATTGCAGTCAAAGATGCTTCCAGTAGATGCAAATACTCATGGTTCAATGATTCGTATCATTTGGATACTATATGAATAAGTTACTCACTCTGTTTGTTCTCTGTTTTATACTTCAAACGTGAACCCTGTCCACTTCAAACGGGGGCGGACAATGAGAGTGACAAAAACTACATACTACTATTAAAAATAGACCATTTCTGAGCACTGAGACGGCTTTTGTTGGCAAAAGAAGCGTTAAGGTAAAACACGCCAAAAACTAGGACATTTATTTCCGGACAGAGGGAGTATGAATCCTTGAAGCATGAAGAATTTGCATGAAATAGTGTACCTTCCAGAGGCCCTGAAGTGGCTGCTCTCTCGTCGAACAGAAGTGAGGGATTTTAACAAAATGCTCAGATTCGTAACGATGTCTGCCTTGATTCAAAGCACGCTCCCTATCTCTTCTTCTCTGCTTACGAGCGGCGCGCTCTCCACCAGGACTAGTGACCTTCTTAGCCAGATAGTGGTACATCTCATAAGGGAAGCTGCCGGGAGGGCTTTTCCCTGCGTCAGAACCACCTCCGGAGCTGGCTGGGCTATGGCGTCCGGGGCTTCCTCCTGCTGGACACAGATTCTCACTTGACCCGAAGGACGCCAAAGCTGCTGCCTCTACCAGAGTTTTCCGGCCTGAAAACGGATACCCGCTGAAGACAGCCTGTTGATACTCTTCAAACACAACATGTTCACTTCCTACGAAGTGAAGGTCCACGACCACCAGGCCAGCAGGAGTAGGATCCTCCAGAGTCCAATCTGGCCCCAATGCTTCAAAGGGGCTGACTCTTCCTGTCACAAAGAGGGCCAGCCTTATTTGTCATCAGGCAGGGCGCAATGTCTACAGCGCGCACTCCACATCTGTAATCTTACAGGTTCCTTAAATCAGCTCTTTCAGTATTAACCCTTAAAGGACCAAGGATTCACAGTTTCAAAATGACAAATTCAATTGATCATATTGTGAAAAATGTAATTCAGACGGTACCAAATTTTATATCACTAGAACTAGTGAAGATCATTGCATGGACCTACTCAAAACTGTTTAAAAAAACATGGTCACCATGGACGCTTAGGGGTTAAAACTGGCGCATAAGAAGAAGAAGCCATCAAAATCACAAGGAAAAGATAGAGAGCGAAGCCTACCTTGCGAAGTACTTGCAGCCTTCTTTGCTGGAGAAACAGGAATCTGCAAAGGCTGTGATAACGGGGATGATCCATTCACTCCATTTCTTATACTCTCAGGAACAAGCTGGGCCCAATCGGGATCTAGAAGGCAAACCGGCATTTCCTTTTGCGACACCCCAATCCAACCAATTCCTATGAAGGGCACTTTGCGCACTTTGTAAGAGCCTAGTCGTGCAGGGATGACTCGGTAGCCCACGATTTTGTACGACTGCCATTCAAATGCTACAAGGGAGCCGTGGCACCCATTCCCCACTCCCCTCCAGAATCCAACCAGGTTTTCGAAATGGGACAGAACAGAGTGAACAACCTTGTATGATACACGCCCGCAACCCCGCCAGTCCTGGACATTCGTGAAACTCCCGAACTTGCGTTCGCACATTGCATACCACACCTGGAAACAAATAGATAGATTGATAAGAACTCCGGTCCTCTTTCAAGGCAGGCGTGTTCGACCCATGGTTCGATGTCCACCGGACAAAGGACCAGTGTTGCAGGACTACTTCCCCCTCTCAAGGGTAGATACCTGCAAAGAAATACTAACATTTCACTGTTAGGCATCATGTCACTGAACGTTTCTCCAGCATTGCTTCGATCCTCCAGCTCTTGTTACCTTCTCTAACCCTAAAACTTTTTCAAAAATAAAAAAAATCTACTGGTGTTTTAAAATACTAAATGAAATAGTCTTCTTAAGGTAAGTTCCCTTAACCCCTAAAGGACCACAGCTATGTTCCTCTCCAAACACTCCAAAGTACCTCTTCTCATAAAAAGACAAATATTTTTTGATCTATGACCTTTCTGACCAATCCAACCGTAGGATATTTCAAGCAACTTGAATTTATTACAACCTACAAATTTTCAACCGTTCAGGGTTCTTCAATAGTAAGATTATAAGCTTCAAAGTTGGTTGCACTTTTTTTTCTGGCATGGTGCCCATATTTGAAACTTTCTGAAAATGTCGAAAATGCAAAGTTTAGTCTCAAATTTGGTAAAATGAATTTGGCAATTGTGTGCATGAGGGTGTTAGCTCATTGTGTGCAAAAATTCAGATGCATAGCTCATTGTATGAAAATTTTCAGGAGTTGCCCGCAATTAGGTTTTTCACCTTTGCATGATTGTATCTTTTGATTTATACATCACCTACGTACGCAAATTACCATCCCATCTTTGTTACAAAGAGTACAATCACCACAAAAAATCTCAAGAATTGAGGATCAATACTCATTCCACAGTGAGCTGACCGAACTTGGAAAATCAGCCTTGGTCCTTGACGGGTTAAACCATGCAAACAAAGATCTGACCTATGTGCAATTCTTTTGGTTGTTGCCAAGAGAAAATTCATCACATCATTTTTAAAGTTGTATTGAATTTTCATGGTGCGATCTTTCCCAAAACCATGAAATAGACTATGTTTATTCTGACCTTTCTAACTCCTCATGAGAAGGTTAAAATCAATGCACTTTCCACGAATGGAATCTTAGATTTCATTAGTTTAAGTTTTCTCCTTGAGTAAGTGTATGGTTAAGGTGGAATTGGGACGTCTACCTTACAACTGAAAGTCAGAAAACAATCTCTCTTGCAGGCATTGTCCACTCTGACAGCATAATGTCAAACGTCGTCACAATAGAAAAGAGAATTCTCCTCTAGCATTATATACTCGTTTTTTTCTGAGACAAAAATACATTTGGCTCCCAGGGTTTAATATTGCAGCACAATTACACTACATTCAGAACCATCGCAAGATTCATATACTTTTCCGCATAAAAAAGGCACCACGAATTACTACTCTTCTCCCAACACGAAAACCTAGGGTTTCCACCATCGCACACGACTGCTCCTCTCCCAACGCTCCGGGATCTCCCCCGATGAAAGGTGCTGTACCTTTTTCCCTTTTTGTAATGAAACTTGCTTTCATTTTTTTGAAAAAAAAAACAAAATAAAAAAAAGTTGATTTAGGGTTTCCTACAAAATTCACAGCAGGGAAGATATAAGGGCTTCAATCACCTCGTCCTCGTCCCGGCAAAGGCCACGCAAGCGCTGACTGACGCGGCTACAGACGGCAATGTCTCGAGGCGAAAGGAAGGACAAAACGCACACCAGCGCATCGTCCCCGATATCATTCAAACTCGACCCTTCCCTTACCCTTTCCCTTTCCCTTTCCCTTTCCTTTTCCTCTTCCTCATCGTCGTCTTCGTCGTCTGCCAGTACACAGACCCTCCCAAGGCGCCTCCCCAGGGCGTGGTCCTTTCCCCCTCCCATGACAAGGAAACGCTCCACCTAGTTCCTGAGCGAGCAATCAACAAAAAAGCTTGCAATCCGGAATCCCGACAACGAGTTTTACAAAAATTCTTGCACTAGAACGAAGACGTGCACGGCAGAATTGTGCAGTAACTGCACCAAGCAAATGAATTCACGACAATCTGGTCAATCCTACAGAGCCAATTCAATCTGCACTCTGAAGCTGCATAGCAAAATCACTCACAGGAGGGAGTGTCAGAGAACTCTCTGAGGATGAAAGAGATGGCCTAATTCATCCATATCATTCTTGAATAGAGTCTGTACATTCATCCTCTATACGTAAAGATATCATACAATCGGCTATCTTTATCAGTGTTCTCTATCTTTATCTTTATATATCTTAATTGGCTTTGTCCCAATGCAGGGACCCAAGTCGCTACACCGATTATTGCCATTAGTGTGAGTCACAGTAATTCAGTATTCTCACAATAATTGTGGTATTAGAACAAAGTGTGACTCAAAGTCATTGAGAATTTGCACAATGAGTAGTGAAGATTGTGTGTAAAGTCTCACACTAATTGAGGATTGGTGGGAAATCTCCCACTAATTTTCTGACTCAGAGTAATGACAATAATGGGTGCAACTCCCACGGAGAGTTGGGGTGTGGAGGCTTTGATGATGGGCAACCATGTGGTGGAAGATATAGAAAGCCAAGGAAGATTCGTTATAGGTGGAAAATATGGAAAGAGGAGAAATAAGGCTATGAGAATGCACTACTATGACAACATCAAAGAAGCACCAAACAATGTTGTAAAAGTGTGAATTCACTTTAAAAGTTATTGAACCAAAATTCTATTCAACCATCACATAAAGCATTGATTCATTTCATGCCAGAACGCAAGAATCATACACCAAGCAAGTATATCTTTATAAATAATTTTACTAATATAAGTGGTTACTTGGTCCTACCTATTTTAGTATTTATGTAATAGAATTAGGTAGGAAAGCTCAAATCTAAAGTTAGTAGAAATGACCTCAAGAAAGATGTATATGCCAAAATGTGTGACATGTTGTCTGTGGAAACAAAAGAATCATTTGACATGTTACGTGAGGATTTTGACAATAAATATGCAAATAAAGAGAAGGTTCTTAGATATGTTCATGCAGGATGGACATCTAAGAAATCTCTATTGAGATCAACATGGCCTATGTAGGGAAGAAGATCCCCACATGGATTCCAAGATACAACAATTTTGGTAGAACGATTGTGGCACTTTGTAAAATATATTTTACTTCATCATGAAGTCAATTAACACGATCGTGTGTTGATTGACTTCGTATTGGAAAAATCCATATTCAACTCATCAATGATTTAGAATTCTTCATTCGCACTACGTCAATAAGATTCCAAAATTTGCTTTGCTCTTTGGAGTTATGCAATATAAGTTGTGTTCAGAGTGGAATATTTGCCAAATATGCTTAAAGAATTCACATGCCAATAATGATTGAGCAACAATGTCCTCCACCAAAACGGTCACTAGTTCTTAGTTGTCCTACAATTTCAAAAATAGTAGATTTAGTATAATTTTATTAGTGTGGTTGTGTAGGGTTGTGTGCGGGTAAATTTGGGTATTTGGTAGTAATTAGTATGAGTGTTTTATGTATGATTATTAATTCGGCTCTAAAGTTGATTTGTAAGCCATGTAGTTTTTTTTATATTTGTACTTCTGCATTTGTTGCATTTGTTGAGTTGTATATTCCATACTCAGCTTTTTCTTTTTTCCAGTGGCCGTCATGAGCTTGTTCAGGCCCAAAATTAAAGCATGGCTAAATCATGGGTAACACTTGGGCCACACTAGCATATGTTATTTGTAAAATGATATCAAATGCTTTCATAAAGTAATGCAATCCATAGTAAAACAATTTACAGTGAGATGGGCGGAACAACCACAATGGTGCCAGAGTGCCTTCACCTCTAACCTGACCTTCACCTGATTGAGTTTCTCTTGCCATACCTGGACTAATCAAGCACAAATACAGAAAGAGCTAGAAACAGGCCCATGCCTTATCAAGACTACTACACAGTCTATAGATTACCTATTCGGAACACCAAACATAGATGGACTAAGACCGTTATTGCAGTTTTCTTGCCTGCAAAATGAATGCAACCATCATATATCAATATAAAAAGTTGGAAGATTTTCATGGTAAACATACTGTATATTCACCTTCTGAAGCTATAAAAACTTAAAGCATCTGAGCACTGAAGGCACCAAGACTTCATGGTTTTAAAATGACCGATTTGGTTGATCATATTGTGGAAAACATAATTCAGATAGGGCTACATTTTAAACATTGCATGTGTTGGTCAAAAAAGAATTAGAACTGAACAAAAGAAGTCCCCATATGGCGCCCTCTTTGGTCCTTGAGTTAATAACAAAATAAGTCTACTCTCAACCTTCAGGATTCCTTGAAAAATTACAGAGAAATGTAAAGACCAACCTTCACATTGAGTGATAAAGTTCACTAAATAGAATGAAGAGTGTAGTGATAGGTTTTTTGTAATTGACACACAAAACGTATTTCCAGGTAGAAGCTTTCAACACTTAAGCCAAGTTTAGAATTTTTTACAGAAGAATAGAACCAATACCTGACCATTACAGAAGAATTTATAATTTGGACGTAGGCATAACGTCTTTCCGGCTGAGCCGCGCCTCAATCGAACCATGGGGTTCGTCGGTGGGTAGAAAGACATCATTCTCAAACTGCACAAGAACGATAACCAATAGTCATGCCACCACCATTAGCATAAATAGTTAAGCCCCTCTCAACAGGCTTATATTTTAGGCACTCCCAAACGTTTTAATTGTCTAAATGGGGTGGCAGCAACAAGCTATCAATGCAGGTACATTCTTCAAAAAACATGTGCTAAGATAGAATGTGAAAACCTGGTGACGAAAATGCACAACATTTCTGGCCTTTTGCAATGAGCAGGAATTTTAGACTACCTTGACGCCCACTGTGGGTAAGTTGACAGGCAGGAAGTGAACGTTTGGCAGGCTCAAGTGAATTGATTCAATCTCTGGAAATCTGCATGTTTGAGCAACCAGCCGGGTCAGTGATAAGGCAAAATAATTGTGTTGTGATGATAAAGCTCATTCACCTATGCATAATCAACATCAAACGTGAATTGCATAATCTGGAATTTAGCAGAAGATTTTAGTACCTGGCAATGACAGCCTTCGCCATTTGGAACAGCGTGTACTGGACAGAGGGACTGAAGACACCAGAGTGGGAAGGACCATAAAAAGTGTCCATGAGAACTGTTTTCACTGCCTCCCAGTGCCTCTGATAATTCCCTGGCTTCCTAGAGTAGCTCCAATTCACGGTGAGAACTGTGGCCAGCATCCGCTCATTCGTATCCGGCAACACAGTGTACTTGTCGCGAACAAACTTCTCAAATCCCGACTGCAAAACAGGATCACATTAGCAAATGAAAGAGGATTCCAACGCACTTTACTATGTATTATTTGGACACCGTGTGAATACGTTATGAATTTCCAAAGTGTGACATGTTCAGACAGTATACATGCTCATAATGAATATCTTCATTCTAGCAAGATTTAAGGTAGTGAGACAGAAGAACTGTGCATTGTAATGAGGATTCTTTAAGACAAAAACGAAACATACATCATCTCTTCCAATCAATGTTCAATGGAAGTACCTGAGTTGTCTTGAGCACGGTGAAATCAGTGAGGCCAGACGTTACTTTGGCACGTCCGGCACTGTCAACAATCACTTCCACGACGTGCTTTCCAGTGCCTAGCTTGAAACCTGTAACCATGATAGATGTTATACTCATGCATGAATTTCAGAACAAAATCTACAGGAAAGAAAAAGAACAGTGCTACAATGTACAGTAGATTGAAAACACTTTGAAATCACTGTTTTCCCTTAGCATTACCATGATCGTGCTCAACGCCAGCCACAGATACTCGCTCCCACTGCTTCTCAATTATTGTAACTTTGGAGCCTGTGACGATCTGTTCAAAGTTTATCAGTACGTGTCAGGTGTGCCAGGTTTGAAGATTTCGAATCTCACACCTTAAGGCACAAAAAACAAGAAGGTAGAAGGTACAACAGCTTTTTAACCCCTGAAAGACCAAGGATTCATGGTTCTAAATGAAAAATTCAACCAATCAGTATAATTCAGATGGGACCAAATTTTACATCACCAGAATCAGTGAAGAACATTGTATGTGTTGGTCAAGAAACAAATAAATTTGAACAAGAGGAAGTCCACATAAGACCTACTCAAAATTCAACTGATCGTATAGTGTAAAATATAATTCCGATGAGACCGAATTTTATATCACTGGAATCAGTGAAGAACAGTGCACATGTTGGTAAAAAATACAAATAAATTTGAACATAAGGAATTCCACATAGAATCTACTTAAAAAACATGAGGCACAAAAAAAACAATAAGGTAGAAGGTACTAGAGCGTTTTTTAAGTTTGGACGTTATATTGATTTTCTCACACAATCTTGAGCCTCTGCAACTTCGCCATATCCTGAATTCTTTAGTAGCTCCAAGTCTGGAAAATGCTTCTTCGATTTGATTCCGACAGAATGTGATGCAGTGAGTAAGGATGATTACCTTGGGATAGGTGCGGAGGAAGTGCTGGCCCACATGAACAGCAAAATCTTCGGCTGAAAGCTCCTGCTTACACCCTTTGGCCAGAGCATACACCTGCGCAACAAAAGGCATTAATGAATGTAACAAATAAACAGCGTGATTCAAATGCAAGTAAGTAGGATGAAACGAACCGTGTTCTTGATGGAGTCCGTGGCGACGATTTGGGAGTTATCGCCATCGGTGAAGGCAGGCAAGACGTGCGAGGTGATGGAAATGGAGACGCTCCACTCCACGAATCGGTGCTGTTGCCCGCCTCGCCACAAGCGCGCCACGCGCACCTTGGCTTTGCCATGCTGGTGCTGCAGAGTGAGACCGCCCTCCATCGCTGCAACAAACGGAGAAGAGAAAACAGGCTAGATAAACCCACGCAACAGACAGACAGACAGGGCAAGACAGACAGATGGGTAAGCTTAATTTAAAACAAGTGGGGATGAGAGCAAGACTGGACGGTTGTGGTGATCGGAAGGAATGAATGCGGCATCAATCTGCAGCGGCTATTGATGAGTCAGAATGGGGGAATTGGGCGTGAGATGCGAAGAACCGGGATGCGCAGGCTGTGGGTCTTTTTGCAGAGGTTCTTGCGCTACAGCTGCGGGCGGCCCGCGGCCCTGCAGATTCCAATGCTGCTGTGTGAATAGAGTCCCTCCTCTCTTAGAATGCTGCGGTGTGAACAGAGTCCTTCTCCCACTTCTACTTTTTCTCATTTTTCTTTCTTTTATTTCTTTTACTTTTATATATATACTAGCAAATACCCTGTTGCAATGCAACAACAACAGAGGAAAGTGCATGAATTGCATTAAGAACGTGGGAATCAATTGGGAACATAATAGGAACATGATGGAACAAAATGGGAACTGTGGAGAACAATTTGGGAACATGGATGTGACACAGTAAGGAACGGAAAATGTCATGAAGAATGGATGTAAGTTTCGGGATGAGAATGTGATCATTTTTGTAACATCGGGTCGTGACCATGTGCATTTAATATAATAGATTTAAAAGATTGTTCTTCTTCAAGCTCAGGAGCAATGGCGATGGCACCCGTTGCGCCGCTCCAAGGCCACTCCATCGCCGCACCGATATTGTCGTTCACATGCTACTTCACGGCTACTTCCCGTCGTTCTTCCGCTGCGGCATTGTTGTAAGTGCATTCGTCCCATGCTCGTCTCTTCTTAGACTTTCTTAGCCGAGGTGGGGAGAGGGAAACCTTGTTGTAGTCACCACCGTCCTCTTGCAAGTAGGAGTCTTTGGTTTCACTGCTGCCAGTACCACTGTTGCATGAGGATTCTCGAGATAAAGATATCTCGTCGTCATCTGTCTCAGGTGAGTCTACAAACCCCATGTCTGGTTCTTTTCTAAGGATTCTTTGCACCAAACCTACTTCTAGGGTGTTTTCACGGTAGGGCGTCCAAAATGTGTTGTATGACATTGCATAACAAGAAAAATGTGGCGGTAAACATTTTCTATTGGTCATTGAAATTAGTTTTATCAGCAAAAAGTTAACCACAGTGAAAATGTATTCTAGGATTGTATGTATATTAATAGTTTAAGAAATAATATAAAATAGTGTTTGGACCAAAATGTAATACATTGCATTTGGTGACGTTGTAGAATAAATACATTATTGCCTTAATTGATACGTTGCATTGAAGATACAATGATGGCAACAATTTCCATCAACTCCTATAACATAAAGGTATTGTATTCAAAAAAGATTCCAAAAGATTATGTGAGCAAGGTGGGTATTACAGGTTTATGGCAGCAATTTTTGCTCCTTTACATTAAACGCCCTTTAAAATGGCAAGTTTCCAAAAGAATTCTTGCGAGCTTGGTTGGCTAATTAAAACGAAGCATGTGGTGTGGTTGGAATATGCATTCAACATGGCTTGCAAGCGGATTAAATGACATCAGCAAGAATAATCTAAAAGATTCCAAAATAATATAAAATATTTTTGAAAAGATTCCAAAAGATTCTGTTTTACTATATTGATTTTTTGGGTATTTTCCCTATTTATTATATTATGTCATTAATGCAACTGCTTTACAACATTAGAAACTTTAATTGATGAGAATTATGACAACCTGTAGTAGTGCAAAAACACCCAATTGCGCATGTGTTAATACAGGAAACATCAATGTTTATATCTTTCATTTTACAAAAAATCACACTACGTAGGTAAATTTTACTTCTATGTGGCTTTAATGTGACGACCACAACCTAAACTCAGACCATTCACCAGTCACCCTACAAATACCATCAAACACACTACTAGCTCGCCCCACACAACCAAAAACAAACAAACTACCAAGGATTCTAAACCCCATCCCACAAGATAACATTGAAAAATTCAAAACACTATTTTTTGAAGAAAACTCTCTCCAAATAAATGAACTCACTACAATATTGATGAATGAACAATTAACAAGCAACCAATGGCAAACATCCTGTACAAAATTAGACCACCTAATACAAAAAATATCAGAAAAAATTCAAGAAACTTGCAGTGCTCCACCTCTACCTTCACTAACACGCCGCACAGCTCAACAAGGAGGCTTTTTGCCAAAAAACTCCAAAAACAATGGAAAAAACACCTATCTACCTACCACCTAATCAGAAAAGCAATATACATAACAAAAACCATACCGGATTGGCAAAACCACCCAATAATAGAAGAATTAAAAACCCATAACCATATAACCATCCCACCACCCCCTAGCCCAGAAATAAATCCACAAGAATGGATTAAAACTTTAGCAGAACTAGCTAAAACCGCAAACAAACAAGCACGCAAAATTACCACTAAATACACCCAAGAATGTGTTAAAAAAGCCATCACAAAATACAGACAACTATATGAAAAAAGCCCTAAGAAAATAAATAAAAAAGTTTTCAAGAGCCAATAAACACCACCGTTAGATTGCATTATGGATAGAAACAACAACATACTAACCAGCCCAAAAGACATAGCAAATGAAATTTATATTCAACAATCAATTAGTAATAGACCTACAGTCTCAACATGTTACTACCAACCAGAAGACCCCACTATTGTACATGTGGAGTTAAACAATACCCATGGCATGATCTAGATGGATTTATAATAGACAAAAGAGGAGACCCTCAAACACCACTGTACAAATACTTCGACCTAGAAACATACGACTTATGTCTGAAACACCTATCCAATAATAAAACACCAGGCCCAGACAAAATCCCAAACTCAATCTTAAAAAATATGCCCGATAGTTTTCATAAACTACTATTACTATTTTTCACCCATTGCTACAAACAAAAAAAAATCCCAGCATCATGGGAAATAAGTTTAACCATACTTTTGTACAAAAAAGGGGATCCATCACTATTACCAAACCACAGACCTATAGCACTTGCAAATACAATTTACAAATTATTCACGAGCACACTAACACTAATACTATCATCATATGGTGAAAAATATCAAATACTACATGACAGTCAAGAAGGATTTAGAGCAGAAAGAAGTACATCTAGACAGCTACAACTACTCATAGCAGCCCTGGAAGACGCTAGATTTACAAACCAAAACATATACCTACTATACATAGATTTTAAAAATGCATTCGGCTCCCTTGACCACGCTAGACTATTAGCTATAATGAATGACCTTGGATACCCACCAGATGCAGTAACACTAATTGGTAATATTTACTCACACTCTACCACCATATTTACCGGTGAACATTTCGGCAAAACAAAACCAATACCCATTTAAAGAGGCACCATCCAAGGAGATACACTAAGCCCATACTTATTTCTTATATTCCTTGAACCACTACTTAGAACACGCAATTCGCTATTTACGCACTTGGCCAAGTGCGGTCATTTCGGGGCTCCATTGTGCCAAAAAATTCAGAAATCAAATTTTTTTTTTTTGAAAAGGGTGTGATTTTTGTCTATGGTGAAAAGTGCAGTGCATTGCAATTAATCAAATATATTACGGATTTTCAATAATAAATATGTGAATTTCATACATTTTTTTAATTTTTCAAAGTGTCTTTCATAAAACCCCTTCAAAAGTGCAATAAATATCCAACATTTTACTATCTTTCAACCGCATTTTCCCCATTCCCCTCGTATTACAATCACATACAATCCGCAATACATTTTCGTACAACGACATCATTACTCCACATATCCACGTATCCACATAAAGTATGGATCCACATATAAATATATATATATATATATATATATATATATATATATATATATATATAAAAATAAAAAATACATATGATAAAGAAGTACAAGTCGGCCATCTGAAGTGCAACCAATAGCACTAATCCACACTGTCTAAAAAAGCTACTACTCGAAGGAGAACTGGGTCTCCGGAATCCTCTCAGATGACTGTGTTTCGTCGTCCCGACCCTCCTCACTAGCTACACGCTGTTCCTCCAACCTCGCCGAGTGCTGTCCAGAATCTACCCGGCATCACCGGAAAATCAGTCATCCACAGCATGGGCATCAAAGGGTCCTCGCCCGTAACCCACCAACCATGCTCCCTATACTCGGATACCACATTAGGCGCTATGGTAATAAGTCTAAGAGCCTGCATAAAAGAGAAGCGTATCAGCAATCCAGACATCGATATTCGAAATAAACTTGCGATTACATATTACGATTCAATCCCAACAATGGCATTGTCCCCACGGAGACCCCGCCATTGCGAAAATAAATATTCAGTCCACTTGAGGGCCCCAAAAGGGGCCCCCAAGTGTTCTAGGAATCCGCGTGGGGCCCCCGGGGTCGACCCCTAGGTCCATGCGTACCTAGCGGTGCCCCTCGGGGCCCAAATGCAAAATCAGCGCACTTGGGGGCCCCAAACGGGACCCCCAAGTGTTCTAGGAGTCCCCGTGGGGCCCCCGGGGTCGACCCCAATGCCCTTGCGGTCCTAGCGGTGCCCCTCGGGGCCCAAATGCAAAATCAGCCCACTTGGGGGCACCAAACGGGGCCCCCAAGTGTTCTAGGAGTCCCCAAGGGGCCCCCGGGGTCGACCCCTAGGCCCATGCGGACCTAGCGGTGCCCCTCGGGGCCCAAATGCAAAATCAGCCCACTTGGGGGCCCCAAACGGGGCCCCCAAGTGTTCTAGAAACTCCCGTGGGGCCCCCAGGGTTGACCCCTAGCACTATGCGATCCTAGCGGTGCCCCTCGGGCCTAGATGCCTATTCAGCGCATGATCTGATCGATAAAAGAATGGTTTAGGGAGAAACGTTTACCTCAAAGTCTTGAATTCGTGGTTGAAGCTCTTAGACTCTGCAGATGGAACTCCCCCACTAACGAATTAATGCTCCCTTCCAAATTCCTGTCACGAATCGAAACGAACATGAACAGAAAATTAGTTGAGAAAGAGTGAATTTTTTAAATGAAGTGCTTTCGTGAGTTGTTCTTCATATATATAAGAAGAACCCTTCATTCTTCTCATTACAACGATGGAGAGCTGACCATGGTATGTGTTAGAGAGCTTAAGTGAAATAGTGGGTTTTTTTGAAGTTTTTTGAGAAAAATTGAACGCAATCTAATGTTATAGAGAAAGGAGAATGTGGAAGAGGGACGGAGGGCTAGAGAGAGAAAATTGCATGAGCCAAAAAATGGGCAAAGAGGGTGCGCAGCCGCGCACCCTCTTCTATTTGTGTGTGTCTCCAAGGGAGGCCAACCCAATGGGCTGGTCGCCCTTGGAGCGGGCCAACTGGCCAGCTTTGGCCAGCGGCCAGCTAGTCGGCCCAGCTGGCGGGCCCGGCCGGCGTCGTTTTTTTTTTTTTTTTTACTGTTCTGTTTTTTTTTACTGTTCTGTTTTCTTTTACTGTTCTGTTTTTTTTTACTGTTTTGTTTTTTTTTACTGTTTTGTTTTTTTTTACTGTTTTGTTTTTTTTTTACTGTTTTGTTTTTTTTTTACTGTTTTGTTTTTTCTTTTTACTGTTTTGTTTTTTTTACTGTTCTGTTTTTTCTTTTCACTGTTCTGTTTTTTTTTTACTGTTCTGTTTTTTCTTTTTACTGTTCTGTTTTTTATTACTGTTCTGTTTTTTTTTTTTTTTTTCGTTTTTCCTTTTTTTGGTTTTTTTTTTTTGTTTTTGGTTTTTTTTGTTTATTACATTTTTATTTTTTTTTGGGTTTTGGTTTTCTTCCTTTTCTTTTTTTTTTTCTTTTTTTTTGGTTTTTTTGTTTTTTGTTTTAGTCTTTGGTATTTTTGTGTTCTTTTGGTTTTTTTTGTTTTTTTGTTTTTTTTGTTTTTTTGTTTTTGTGGTTTTTTGTTTTTTGGTTTTTTTTTGTTTTTGATGTTTTGATGTTTTTATGTTTTTATGTTTTTTGGTTTTTTTGGTTTTATTTTTTCTGAATTTTTGTGTTTTTGTTTTTTTGTGTTCTTTTCATTCTTTGTTTCTTTCTTTCTTTTTGTTCTTTTGTTCTTGTTTTTTTTGTTTTTTTGTTTTTTGTTTTTTTGTTTTTTTGTTTTTTTGTTTTTGTGGTTTTTTGTTTTTTTTGGTCTTTTGTTTTTTGGCTTTTTTTTGTTTTTGGTGTTTTTTTGTTTTTTTGTTTTTTTGCTTATATTTTTTTAAAATTTTTGTGTTTTTTTTTGTTTTTTTTGGGTTTTTCCTGTTTTTGGTTTAATTTTTTGTTTTTTTCTTTGCATTATTTGTTTCTGTCTTTCTGTTTGTTCTTTTGTTTTTTTTTGTTTTTTTTTTATGATAATCTTTAAAATAAATTTCAAGCATCTATTTAGTTCCATTACAAATAGGATATTGATGAAATATGTTGTGATATGGTATTGGCCTATTATGAGGTGAGGTGTGACGGATGAAGCAGGTTCTAAGCCACAACGATACAGGAACTGCATGGAAGCATCTTGGGAGCCATCTGGTGAGAGACATGGTTGGGTGGACAAAGAAGCTGCTATATTTTCATGGAGAGATGTACCAGCAAGAACAATAAGTGGACATTTAAAGGTGAAGTTCATTTCTATACAAGGAATTCGAACTGAGAACCAAGTAAATAATTCCCAATGAAGCAAAGCCACACATACTTGAATATATTGCATTACAAGTGGAAGGCATGGATGATGAGAGGATGCAGAACGAGCTAGATGCTTACTAGAATAGAATTGTATATGTTATACAGTATATGGTTTTCTGTATTAGATGTCGAGGTATTGAAGGGAAAAGTGTGTACTATTATTATAAAACGTGAACGAGTACACGATTTTTATATAATACAAAGAATAATTAAATCTTATGTGTATGTTTGTAGCCCATATCTAGATGCATACAATGTGCTTGTATGATTATGTAAGATGCGTGCACAGATAAGGGATTCAAAATTCCCACTTTCGTACCTATCGCATAGTATGTGCAGAATGAATATCACAGGATAATTTTGTTGCGTACAGGACAAAAATTTGACATATAGAAAATGCAAATACAAATTCTTTAAAGGAAATCCCCCGTCGAAAATCTCCATGAATTTGCAATTTATCCTTATTAGAAGGGAATTGTTGGGAAAAAAAATTTGCCTAATTTTTTTTGCAATTTTTTGGGATTTGAATTTTTAGTGCGCCCGGGGGCCAAGTGCATGATTATATGGCCAAGTGCGTAAATAGCGAATTGCGTGTTTTAGATGGTTACAAAGAGGTAAAAACGGGTACACATTTGGTACATCAAAATTAACCATTAGCTCTGCAGCATACGCATATGACCTAGCAGCTATAACAAATAATCTCCAATCACTACAAACGCAACTAAACAAACTAGATAAATTTTGTGAATGGGCTGGAATGGACTTAGGTGTACAAAAATGTGCTATCACTGGATGTCCCAACAAATCCAAACTAAATCCTGAAAAATTTAAAACCCAAATACAAAACCATAACATATCTTACAGAAATCAACCGATATCCATTTTGCACCAAAACGAACCTTATGTATACTTAGGCATTCAACTAGTACCCTCACTAAAATGGAAACTCCAAACACACATCACCACAAACAAAATAATAGACCAATGCAAACAACTAGCCAAATGCCCCGCCACAATTAAACAAAAAATTAGCATGGTTGATACCGTCATTAGAGCAGGCATAGCATACAGTTTTTATGCAGTCCCATACTCGCTACCGACCATCAAAAAATTAGATAAAAAAATCATAGGAAACCAAAAAACAATATGTGGACTACCAAAATGCACAACAAACGTAATAATCCAATTACCTCATGAACTCTTTCGCCTTGAGGCTTTCTCACTTAAAAACACATATTTACGATGCATCGATGAACAACTTCGAAACGCACTTAAAGACCAAGGGAGACTAGGTATAATATATAAAGGACTTATACATCACATATTAGCCAAATATGGAGGCGCGGAAGAAATCCCAAGAATCACACAATATGACTGCATTAATTCACCAACCATACGTACACTATTTCTCTTAAAAAATGCTGGAGGAATTCACCTCAAAAGTACAAAAGAAAATTTCCAACTACATATGACGGAATTGGAACATGAATGGCGAACACAAGCGACAAATGAACTTCCACATCTCAATCCAAATTTATCACTCAAACTTTTACACAAACTAATAATCCATAACATATATGAAATAAAACACATCACCCTTCCCAACGGAACAACCCTTATGACACCAAAAAACTTCAAAACACACTACAAATAGCTGAACAATTGTTTTGCTACCCAAGCTGCACACCAAATTGCCCAAACCCATGTGCAATACATCCACCCGCCCGAACGCTTAAAGAGAGATACATCTCAAATAACCAAAACATATTACCAAGAGCACCAATTAACCAACCTCAACCCCCAGCCCCACAACAACACCTCCACCCAAACCCACCCCCTAACATCAAAAACAACCCTCTAAGATTTCCCATCGACATAATATTAGACCACAAAACAAATACTTCAAAAGATAAATATAAAATAACAAAAAAAATATAACACATATTTATGTCAATGGACTCTCCAAAACAACGATACATACAACAAATGGATGCCACAAAGAGAACTCTTCCCCTTCAACCACTCAACAACCATTGCACACAACATTAAACTACTTACAGAATACTACACAAAACTACAACACAATCACTATAAAAAAATTATTAACACACACTTCACTTCTGAACAAAGCACAGATGCAAGATTCATCCCTCCACCCACAGCCACCCCGCTTACTCACATACACATACAAGAATGTAACCCGGAAAAAGACATTATTTCCAAATACCACACCATACAAGTAAATAATGAACAAACCCACCTATATGAAGATACCGGTAGACATCTTATCACTATACCAACCACTAGACTAAAATGGCTATGGCAACAATATAATAAAGCAATTTATAGCTCACACGGCCTAGTACCACAAACACAATCATTTGAAAAAGAAGTAATATGGCTCTATCAAAGATACAACCATAAAACCCCCAGAAAAGACCCACTAAAAGCAGCACAACATACCCTACCAACGAGTGTTCTTGACTCCATTACTACCTCCTTCAATATCTCCCACTCATACTTCTCCTCACCAACAACATGCTCCACACAAATTTCAGAATTTTCCTCTCCCTTTGCAAAAGACGAAGTCTTCGGATCACTCAGTACTGCCTTCCAATACAAATGGAAAGGCATAGGCTACGCCCACCCACATAATGAAGAAACAGCCCAACAAGCAATTCATTGGGCACGATTAGCAGCTAAAACCGACCCAAACACCATCACTATACTGGTAATACCAGATACAAATTGGTACCAAAACTTCTCCCCGCACAAGGGGCCTTTTTCAGACACCCATATAATTGCCCACTTCGCCGCAGATTCCATCACATATGAAGAACCAACAATCCCTCAAGAACTCCATAAACCGAAGATAGAACCACTCGCAATCCGCGTCCTATGTATTCACCACCAAGATCACAACATTGGTACACCATACCAAATAAATGCAATTAAAACAGCAATTGAAAACCTACAAATCCCACAATACCACATACAAAATGCCCCATGCACTCCCCACAACACACCGGTCAATAAAAATAAAAAATGGAACAAACTCATATACCCGCCCTCCATCAACCTGACCACTTTAAACACACCACCTCTACCAAACATTGTGACAAACACTACACCTAAATTCCAACCACAACATAGCTATTATACCGATGGATCCTTCATACCTCCTGAACAAGCCCTCGACGGACACTGGAAAAAAGAAAAAGCCGGGTACGGAATATACAACTCTACAAAGGCTGACATGCAAATATCAGCAAGACTACCATGCCTACAAACATGTTTTCGAGCAGAACTAATGGCTATCCATAGAACACTTAGTCTAATCACTACTAAATACCCAGACGAACCGGCACATATATTCACAGATTGCCTCAACTGCCTATACAATCTAAACACACATATTAAACATCCAACCATGCACAACAATCACGCGGACAAAATTATACTATCAGACATGGTAGAAATGCTAAAAACTCGTACCCAACCCACCACATTCTATAAAGTCAAAGCACATATCAACATTGAAGGCAACGAACAAGCGGATAAACTTGCAAAAATGGGAGCTCGAAAAGAGTACTTTAGAGCCACAAGTTCATACGAATTTGCACACACAACACCATTCTATTTTCAAAAAGATATATGGCCAGGACCTATAAAACGACCAGATAAAGGCCCTGTCAGATGTCTCCAAACATATCTAAACAAATACGACCAAGAAAAAAACATTGAAGAAATGGCAATAGAATTTCCCAACATTAGCAAATGGACCACGAACCCAAACATCGATAACAAACTATCAAATGCATTTTGGTCCCATCCCACAATCACTGACTCACAAAAAACAATTATATTAAAACTTCGTACCGGCCAATACATGGGCAATGCTAGAAAACAACTATTCTTTGGTAGAGAAAGATTCCCCTCAATTACATGCTCCATCTGTAACTCTGCAGATGCAGACACATGGCTACACGTACTTCTAAAATGCAGCCATCACCACATTCACGCCATTAGAGTCAAAAGACATAACAAAGCACTATGGGAACTAAGGAAATTAATACTTTCATCGCAAAATTCTAGATGTTACACCCTCATGAACGCAGGAACATTCAACAACAACCCCCAAGAAAACACAGTACCTCCATGGCTACTACCATGCTCATGTGAACAACAAAGATGCCATTGCAACGCTAGATTCAAACCAGACATCCTTTGCGTAAAAGGACTCCCATACAAAAATGACCCACCATCACATCCATTAGACAACCTCACAATTCAATTCATTGAATTTACATATTGTAATGACAGATTCCCACAAGAAACAATAAATATCAAAAATCAGAAATACCAACCACTTATTGACAACATTATTAACTTAGGATGGAAAGTTGACCCACTCATAGTCATCACGGCAGGAGCTAGAGGCACTACACATGGTCCCTCGATGAAAATTCTCGAAAGCAAATTTAAATTACCAGAAAGCGCCATTAAAACCACATTCAAAGAAATAAATACCATTGCCATACATCACGCCGGATCAATTATTCTACATAAAAGAAAAATAGAAAATAACCAGCCACTACCAATAGACTACTGAATAAAACAAAACTACCAAAGAAAAGGAGGGTAATGATGAAGATCACTACTTATTTCTTTTGTATTTTTGTTTAATAGCTCAAAGTACACACTTGTCTCAGGTAGATGGGACGGGGCCGGTTGGTTGGTACAAACTTTCCTGCCTATGATTAAATCAATAGCAGCACCAAGTCATGTATATCACAATAAACGCTCAGACGGACCCAACGAGAATCGAACCCGGACCGTACAATTGTAACATAAACGCCCTTCTCCAACCAACCTTGGAACCATGACTTGGCAACCACCAAGCAAAACAAACATCAATTTATACTCGCGCTAGTTTTAACAAATGAATTTCACTAGTGTTACTAGTATTTATCTCTGGTCACTAAAGTGTCTATTCTCGAAAGAGGTGAGTAGTCTTGTACCAATGGACCTCTGTCCGGTGGGCACTGGCTCATTGTCAAGACGAACAGACACTTTATTCACGCCGGCCTTGAAAGAGGACCGGAGTTCATATCTATCTGGCTTTAATGTGTTTGCAAATTTCTTTCACACATGTTGTTCAACGCAAAGGAAAATAGCTCATGTACTAAAAATAAATAAATAAAAGGCAGTCATATAAGGTATCAATAGAAAGATATGGTATTGTAAAAGTCTACTATAACACAAATTTTAGATTATGTCTTGCTCACTACCAACCAACTTGCAACAAAGTGTTAACCCTTAAGTGTCCACCCTTTATCCGGTCAAACTTCATCAATTTCTCACATTTTTTATTTTTTTATTTTTTTATTTTATTTTTCTCATATAATATATCATTCCGTAAACCGATTTACGCTGATTTTTTTCATAATTATTTAAATGAAAATGAATTTTATAATACTTTTCAAAGTTCTTCTATTGTAATACCCATAATAAGTACAAAAATGCCTAAAATAGTATGATTTTAAAAAGAAAAAGTGTAAATAATAATGATGAACAACAAGGTGAAGGGTGCATGCTTCTTGAGCTTACATAAAAAGAAATTCGATTGAAAAACTTTTTCTGCAATGTATATTGGAATTTTAGGGCTGTGAGCTTTAAAGTGTTTTTTTTCAATTTTAACAAATTTGAAGAACCGTAAATTGGACTAAAAAGTAAAAGACAACTTCCACACATTCTTAGTTGGGACCAATTTCATTTGAAATTAGGAACTAGGTGAAAATCAACGTTTGATTGAAAAACACTCAAACATGGCCCCAAGGGGCTCCTTGCACGCTTAAGGGTTAATCCACTAACATCAAGTGCTACCTCCACGAGATGTTATCACAACTTCTAATCAATTCGGCATCGTAGAAATCAACTTGCGAATACTTTCTTGAGGTATATCCTCTCATGCCAAATTGGTCATTGTCCACATTTGGTCTCTTTTTTGGATCTATTTTTTTTGGGTCTACTTCCTCTCTACCACTTGATCTTTGACTTCTTCCATAGATTCTCTATAGGATTGAGGTAAGGAGAATTGCTAGACGTTCAAGCTTTCTTAATCCAAGTTGTTCCCTCTAAAACTATTGTGCATCAATTGTTGCAACGTACTAGTGCACCATCTTCCATCAAAATGAGGTGTTCATGGTGGTTATAGAGTGGGGTTTACGGGGATGTTTGTCCAATATATTGTCTTTGGACAAATATCAAGTTTTCCTGACAAAACTTCTAGACTATGTCTCCAAGCAACAATCACTAGAAGCAAGCATGCACTCATGTCGATCCTCTCAACTCCAATGCTGGTTGAAATCTACTACATGTGAGCTTCTACAATGAGATTATCACGTAATGCATTGTACCTTTAAATTCAATTGATGTTTGCAAAGTCAAACATATGCCACAATATCTGATATTAACAAAGGAGGTGATGAGTCACAACAAGGTAAATATAATACGTTTCCAAATGCAAAATATCTCACTCAAATATCTTTCCAGCTGCCAAATCCATTCTCAAATATCAAACTAATTTGTCTAAGATACAAGGAAGGGGTTGCAAGACATATTAGAGCGCACTTTACATTGGTTACTAAAAGGTTGATATAAAAGAATAATGAGTGGTTGGGTCTCTATAAATCCCCCTACCATCATTGTATTCCTCGATGCAATGCAAGCAGGGGCAGCGCCAAGCTCTAACAAACCTCAGCCTACCGACCTCGATACCTCAGGCCTTCCCGTCGCGAGAAGCCCTTAAATCAGTGCACCCTCCTTACTTGATGTAACTAACGTTCTCCTTAGGGATCATTGCAAATCATAGTTCTTGGTGAGCATTCTGATATGGGCCAAACCTGTCAGTACAATGAATATTGACTCTGTTTTGTTCAAATTTATTTGTTGTTTTACCAACACATGTAATATTCTTTGTTGATTCCGATAATATACAAATTTGGTCTCATTTGAATTATATTTTTTACAATATAATCAAGTGAATTTTTTCATTTTAAAACCATGAATCCTTGATCCTTTTATGGTTAATTAACATCCTTCATAATTAATCCTCCCAACCTCAAAATAAAGATTGTGGATTCCTTCTAAACCAACGATCGGTGCACAACAAACCTTATGTTTTCTATTGAAGTCAAACTTTATACGAAAGAAAAAGTATTGTGCACATTACATGTTATTGGATTTAAAAAGTACACATCAAAAGAGGAAGAATAACTCTGATCTCAAGCCCATCTTGAATGAAGAATTTGAATGTTGAAATAACTTTGCTGCACAACTTATTTCAATTTGTGTGGCTTTGAAAGACTCTGAAAAGTGCGATTCACCTTCACAATAATTTGAATGCATTGATTTAATTAGTGTGAATCATTGAAAGAAAATTGAATGAAATTATAATAATGGCAATGACACTACCGTACCAGGAAGGCAGGGTCGGCACTTTTGTGTCGAATAATTAATAAAAGTTCAAAAAGTGGAGGTCGGCACTTTCAAAAACAATTATTAAAAATTCGGCTATTAATAACTAACATTGAATTTTACTAGCGGCTAAACGTTTTCTTTTGTTTTTCGTCAACGATTTTTGTTGACTTCATTTTTGTTGATTTCGACAAAATACTTGATAAATTTATTTATTTTTTCGGCATTTTTTTGGGGAATTATTTTCTGCCAACCTTGCCTTCCTGGTACGGTATTTGAAATATTATAGACCAAAATTACATTGATTGCCTAGAATAATATGAATTTTTGTATGAGCGCATGTACTATGCAAAATCGTATTTAGAACCACCAATGATTCTTCGAGATCCCTAACTATTTCCAAAGAGCCTCAACTGTTCTCTCTTTTGTTCATTTTAAATAAACTTCATGCTTATATATTGCAAAGCTAATAGACAATTTCATATATAGAGAATCTGCTATTATCCAATGACATGCACTATAACATAACGTGGAGTGCTATAGTTTCTTAAGAATGTTACATCCCTTCTCATCAACCTACAAATACTAAAAGGGTCATGCTCTAGTCACCAACATAGTCCATGAAATCGGCCCTAACTATGTAAAGTAGCTCGGTAGTAAATTCAAGTCTCCTTCAAACTAAACATATACTCTCTCCGTTCTATATTAGATGATGTTTTTGAGAAAAAAGATTTTCCCAAATTACATGATGGAAATTATTTATTCAATTTGAAGTTGTTGTTTTACAAATTTTAACAAAAAATAATAATCACAAGACAAGTACACAAGAAGTGTTATTTGTCTGTGAAGTTTGTCTTTGTTCATGAATGGAACCCTATAACTATTGCAACTCTTACAGTTTCTACTATGCAATGCTGTAAACTCAAGAAAACCCTGCAACGAACATCAATCACCATGTTGCCACATGCTACACACACCATGTGCAGATTTAATGAAATCATTCTAATTTTCTTAATTTTTTGATTTTTTTCAAAAACATCATCTATTCTTGGACAAAAGGATTCTTTTATTTTTAGAGAAACTTAAATTGACAAATGTCAATCTTGAAATTATCGTCCTGAATATTCCTTTTTCTTCCATACAATATTTTTGTTTTTGAAAAAACATTTTTCCCAAAAATTGAGCATTTACATTTTTCCCAAAAAATTGAGTATGTGCGTCATGAACTCTAGACTTTGTACAAAAAATTTAGACCAAAAAACTGCATCATACAACTCTAATATATAAATTGAATGCATTGGCCTATTCAACAACTATTTCAAATGCAAGGGCATTAAGATGTAACAATGGTTCATGTTGCAACCTATGCTCTCCATACAATGGCCAATGCAGTCCCATGCTCTCAATTCCAAAAAATAATTCAAATATCGTGAGAACCAACATCATTTGCATGTTTGTCAAATTGTGAATATTTGAAATTCTATAAATAACAACTTCCTTCAATTTTTGTGTACAACAATCTTAAATGATGTATACCAATATACCAAGGCACAAAAAGTTTTTTTGAAGCTCTAAGAAAAAATTGACAAATTTAAAGTAGTTCCGAATTATATCGCACAAAACCGAGTTTTGACATGGCTAACTTTGAAATCCATTTTCTTCCAAATCACAATTAAGTTTTTCTTCAAACTTCTGTAGTAATGTGTTATATGTCGCACACTACAACTTTTGTATATTCACTTTTGGACTTTGCCCATTGATGCTCATGGTATGGTTGTTTGAATGGAAAAATTTCAAATCGATACTCAGTTTTGTCCGTCACTGTATTTGACTTCATCATTTGTTTTGAAAATTATTTTATGCCAAATTTACTATAAGGCTACATTACATTCTATAAGAGTAGGGTACTGCACTGCCTATTGCTTGGTTGATTTTTTTTACTGATACAATAACTTTATTTGGAAATAGAGTGAAAGATGACACTTGCCATTCTTTGATGAAATTCAGTAGGAGTCAAACTGAAAATGTGAAAACAAAGAGAATCGAAAAAATCTTGGAAACTTTAGTAGGGGTACAAAGTCTAGGGCTTACAAAGTCTAGTAAAGCCAAAAGGGGATACCTCGATGGAAACCCGACGAAAACCTGGAATTCCGACGAGAAGTATGCTGGCTCCGTCCGTCGCTCCGGGGCTTCCGATAACCGGAACTTTCTGATAACTTGCTCCATCGTCTGCGCTTGCTTGTGCGCAAGCGAGAGAGCTTGCATTGATTTTGCTTCACCAGACGCAAGCTTTTTGTCTCAACGCCTTCACTCGACGGCTTCCCACCAGGTACTACCGTATTCTCTTTCCTCATTTCGCATTCGCTCGCTGCTTGCAACTGTTGTACGCATGCCTCTCCGTATATATACACTCCCCGACCAAGCTCTTACAACACGGTGATCACCCTGTACGCTCTTTCAGGGATACCCAGCCTCAAGCTGCTGAGAAATAGATACAATGGCGGAGTTATGATCGATAATTCGGACTTTCAGGCTTAGGATTCTTGAACCCCAGTTTGCTTGGATTCCAAGCATTGGGTATTTGTTCGTGTTCCTGTGAGTATCCAGCATTTTCTATTCGTAGATTGGCATGAGTTTGGCAAGGGATAATCACTTGGGTTGGTGTCATGGTGGCGCTCACCTTGACACCTTCGGTCAGGTTTTCACAATATTCCGTGTCTCTGAATGCGTTGACTTCAATTGCATATTTGTAGGTCAGGTGGTGAGTATGAAAATTAGCATACCGGTATCACCCCCCAGCAGATTACTTTAGAAGGTGAACAACATGGCCTCAGGGTCAGATACTTCATCTTCCCCTTGCAAGAAGCAAACTTTCTCACCCAGTGGTATGAGCGATTCAGGCAAGCCGTGATTCATGCTAACAACGCTCCTACCACTTTATAAATTGTTGTGCTGGGCACCACATGCATTCACAGGCAGGGGCGCTCAGGAACGTGTTGGGACATTTTCCATTCCTGTGGGCCTGTTGTAGTAGAGTCCTTCAAAAATTTTGACACTTTGCTGGTGTGACAGAACTTCTTTCTGGCTTCTTCCGTTGTATCGTGTTGATGTTATTGTATCTTGATCCACCAGGGTCTCATATGCGATTCCCTGTGATTCCCTGCGAGTCTCACTTTTCCCTGTGTGATTTACCTGCGAGTCTCACTTTTCCCACTGAGTCTTAAAGCTGCTTATTCACCAGTTTAATGTTGACTCACCTGTTTGTAAAAGGAAAGTTTAACAAGTGGCAACTCTTGAGGCTCGGTGGGAAAAGTGAGACTAAAAGGGAAACGCACACAGGGAAACCATTATGAGCTCCCTGTGTGATGTGACTAACGTTGTCCACATTGCTCACTGTGGATCAGAGTTTTGGTGAGTGAGCCAAGCCTGTCAGCACGATGGATATTGACGCTGCTTTGAATGAACCGATCACGGTTCCGCAACCAATTGACATCCCTAAGATCACAGGTTTATCTTTTTAGTCCATTTCCTTTTTTCTTATGTCAATGTACAGTGATTTATGCTCATTGTATAGATTATACACTTTTATACTCTGAGTTTTAATTGCTTGAGTTTCTAGAGTCTCTCCGAATGTTCTAACATACATACGGTATCGTGTGACCACTGAGTTCTTTTTTTAGTTGAAGTCTGTATCGGTACCTCTCATTAGTTCGAGAAGCAACTGATCTTCTCGTTTAATTGCATTGTGTGCAGAGTGTCACAGTTTGCATCGGAAATAGAGGCTTGGCAACATCAGGGGGCGTAATTCGTGAGAGGCTTCACACAGCTCGTAAAGATGCATGTGCAAGGCTGGATTTCAGAGAGCTTTGCACGTGTGACATGATTGTCTATCTGCTTTTACATGTCATACTAGGCATGTTATATATGTCATACTAGGCATGTTATATATGTCTTACTAGGCATGCTATATATGTCATACTAGGCATGCTATATATGTCATACTAGGCGTGTTATACATGTTATATATGAAGTAGCTCTTCATTCCTACGTGGATATAAGGCATGGGTGTAGCGTGAAGAGACGCTCTATTTGTAACGACTCCTTCCCGTCGTTGTTATTTTTTTTGTTTTTTTCATACTAGGAATACTAGGTACATGCTACTTGATAATCTGGCTCCCGCACAGCAATACAGAGAATAGCTGTATAGATTGTTTTTCTGCTGAGCGTGGTGTAATGCCATGAAGTTTGTGAGCACTACATTGTGTAGAAAGAGTCAGGGCTAGCCCTTTTGTGTGAATCAAATGGTAATAAAGTGTAGAGCTCTTACCCTAACCTATGGCCCTATAGGCCCTTGACGCTTCATTTACGAGGGCTCCAACGAAACCCCGTTCTTAATTTATTTGTAGAGCTCTTTACTCCAGTGAAAGTGTGTGACCGTGTTCATAGTCTCTTTAGAAATCAGTTGCAGTGCCATGGTGTGTGTTAATTTCTAAGGAGCTGCAATCTACGTTGGCATTCAATTCAATGGCTATGGCGACGCACATCCCGCGCTGCTTTGCCGCACGCGCATTCCGCTCATGTCGGTGGTGAAAAGGCGCAGCTCAAGGACGCAGGCAGCGATGTCATCGGGAGCGATTTTGGGAACCACCAATTCGTGTGTTGCCGTCATGGAAGGTAATGTCGGTGCTGATTTCTTTGTTTTAGGGTTTACGTTTTGGGGATTCTTCGTGAATTGCCTTGCTTGAAGAGAATTCATTTTTTTTGGATCCGTTCTTAACCTCTGAAGGGACTTTTTCCGTTATTTTTATGCTATATTCTTCACTGATGCTAGTGATATACTGGGGCTGCAATTCTGGTTTTTGATTTACATGCAATGAACTGTCATGCATTCGGATAAATATTGTTATTCTATTGAGTTGGATCCTCCTTCAGGGTTGTTAAATCCCTGAAGGACCAAATGGGTTGATCGTCGCATAAATTCAACACTTACTCTTGTATGTGGACTCAATTGAATGTTGGGCAAAGGAATGAATGTGGGCTACATCACAACAAAAGTCTTGTTTTAGTACTGTTTCGAATTTCGATCTTCAAAAGGGTCATTTCAGTATTTACTCGTCAACAGTCGAGAATCAGTGGGGAGGGACTCTTTAGTTATATAGTTCTTCCAGCTGCAAAGATGCTATGGTCGAAAGGGTTATGGGTTATTTGCATTGGCACTCAGTCAAGCGCAGCTGCACCAACACTCCCCAGTGGGCTTTTGGCTTTTCCACTCGTCATCGACCCCCCTGATGATGGAGCCTCTTCTGTCTCCCACAGCAACGATGGAGTTTTACCCTGGAGCCTCGAAAAGAGTGGCCTCGTTCGTCTCGTTTTCAGGCCCCACTATTTTTGAACATTTGTGAGTATGTTACAGGACGTTTTGTAACCCAGATGCTTCAGTTTTAGGGTTTAAGTGGGGCATTTTTAGGGTAGCATTCTTTCTGTTTTGATGGACAGTGGCATGCTATGGTATGAGATTATGTTATGGTATGGCAAGTTGAAAGTATCGATGTAAGAGGGGGCGAGCAGTACCAATGCACACATACGACTACACTAACAATTCAACAAGGGGATGGTAATGAGACCACTCGTTGAATTGCAGAGGACAAAATCAGAAACAGTGGAAGAGTAGTTAAATTCAAATGCAGAGGATTCGGCAAAAGTGACCGTATGACTGATCCCAGGTTTGAATTGGGGACCTCTAGTGTGTGATATCCTTCTCATACTATAATTATGATCAATAGAATCAGGGACATTTTCGAAGCAACCAGCTTAAACTTTGAACCAACATCATGTGCAACTACATCATGTGCAACTGCGGTGAAATAACAAGCTTAACCCCTAAAGGACCAAGGATTCATGGTTTTACAATGACAACTTCAATCACTCATGTTGTGAAAAGTGTAATTCAGATGGGACCAAATTTTATATCACCAAAATCAGTAAAGAACATTGTATGTGCTCATGAAGAAACAAATAAATATGAACAAGAGGAAGTCCACATAAGACCTACTCAAAACTGCTATAAAAGAACATGAGGCTTGATTTCATTGGGCTTCTTGGTCCTTTAGGGGTTAAAATGATCCTCTGCATTTAGGACACCCTTATGGTCCATTTGAAATCATTTTAGCATGCCACAGTGAGTGCCATCTCTTCACTCATTCTTGTGAGGAATAGTCGACATTGAACAAAAGGGAAAATGATTTTTGCACCAATCCAGGTGTAGGATTTCTTGTTATCTCAAGTTTTTTTTGCTTTGACCTGCGCAATCTAAAGTGGCACTCAGCCACCATGGATCAACACAGAAACTCAACCCTGCAGGGAAAATGGTACTTGATGTTTGATTTGCTTCAGAGATTTTGGTCGTTTAACCCTGAAAGGATCAAGAATCCCAAATTGGGCCTCATATTTTTTAGGAGTTTTGAGTAGGTTCAATGTGGACTTATTTTTTACAACTCCATTTATTTTTTGACCGACACATGCAATGTTCATTGATTCTGATGATATAAAATTTGATCTCATCTATATTATATTTTTCACAATATGATCAATCAAATTGGTCGTTTAAGTTGGTTCGGCTTTTATACCCTCAAGGACCAAGGATTTGTGATTTTAAATTGGCAAATCATTCAATCATATTGTGAAAAATATAAGTCAGATAGGACCAAACTTTATATCTCCAGAATCAGTGAAACATGAACCTATGACCAACTGAGACAATACAAACCTATGTTGGCAATCAGTGGGGTGGCAAATTCGAGATCAGTATCACCTTTTTCCTTGTTGTAGAAATGCCAGAACAGTTTTACTGTTTTCGTTGTAAAAACGCCAGGGTCTCATTTTCTTGAGAAATCTGCTTTCAGTGTTGCAGCGTTTGGCTGTGGAGATACTGGTGTCCGACATCGCCTCTGAACCAGATGACTTCGTTAAAGATTCCTAAACCACTTTCTTTCATGCTAAATTATTGAGTTGTGAACATTTTGAGGTGCCTCCAAATCCCAAAATTGTGAAGCATGACGACAGAAAACAGCGACAGCAAGATTTCGAGGCGTTAGCCCTGGGACTAATCACTAGTGGAAATACCTGGTTGAAACAACATGTTGAATCAACATTCTCTCCAAAATGTTGTTTCAACCGCTAGCTTCGGCACATGTTGTTTCAACAAGGCGTTGAAACAACACAAGCTAGCGGTTGAAACAACATTTATGGGAGAATGTTGTTTCAACCATTCCCCCAATAAGTTAGTTAGGTTACATAAGATTCTTTAGCTCTTCTCTGCAACACCTCAAAACTTGTCCATTATTCCCAAATCATTGTAGCAAATCCCCGAATCATAACAAGCTCACATCAGCTTTAGCTAAAGAAGTTGAGTGGTGAGACACTATCGAAGTGTCTGTAGTGCTATTGTTGAAAAAGGGTGGACTCCACTAACTGCTTACAAACCTTATGTAGAGTGTCACACCATTTTTAACATCCATGAAGAGTGTCCGTGCAAGGGCAAGTAACCCGCACAAACGGGTGCCTTCATAGACATCACAATTAGTCCAATGTCACAAACAAGTTGCACTACCTTAATTGTTCATCATTGTGCATGTTTTAGCTTACTTCCATACGATTGTAAATCTTGAATTATTTTCATCAGTGCACATTTTGACTTTCTTTCGTTATTGTAAACATTGAATTACTTTCATCATTGCACACCTACAATACATTGACTATTTGTGCCACTTTGTGGTTACTATCATGTATCAGTGTCATACATTTAAAATGTTAATATGTACAGTACACTATTGGTACTTCCAAACTGTGGCCCAAATATTAGGGTGATTGATCTTATACAAAACAAATCACAGTTGCTGCAACTCTGCAAGCATGTGAAGGGAAGAGTAACGCCACCGTATACAAGAGGTATACAACAGTTGCCGGTTCTAAAAATTTCAGTAGGAGCACAACTATGAATTCCAACATTTCAAAAATTCTCTATTGCTTGTACAGTTCAATACAATCCTCAGCCTCGGTAAAGATCAAACAAGGAACCACTTACAATAGTTTTCAAGAGCAAAACACTTCACTAGTATATGCATCTCTCTAGAGGAACCACTTTGCTTCAATGGGAAGGTCAAACACTGTCCACGAATCCCCCCAAAAAAAACACAAGCTTCCACAATATGACACTGTGGCTCAAAACCTCATATTTTCGTACCCCCAGTGACCTTCTACCAAAACTGTGTTTACTGTATTATACCTCTCATTTTATGTATTCTGTGGTCCACTTGAAACCTTCTCCATATCCCATCTTGCGCACTATACTGCACATAAAAACCTCGATGGGCCGGATGTTGCTGTCAGTCAGGTTCACAGTTCCTTTCCCTGAGGTCATGGTCAGACCCAATGAGTAGCGCAATTCGTCCTCCGAAGCAGCATAAGGGATGTCAATCTTGTTCCCCAGCACCAGGACTGGCACTTGTGCAAGCGAGTCATCCATTTCAGACCTTCAAATCATGTCAACAAACAAGAAGTGAACGCTGACTGCAGGCACGTACCCCACTGACAGGCGGGTGAAAACAATCCACTTATTACGCTCCAACAAGCACAAGTGAAATCCGAATGTCCACTGCATGCCACATAATTTACACCAACCCAGCTTAGTGAGACCACAAAAATGAACTCCAATCATCTCATCTGAAAATTTAATCACTAGTAGAAATCTTGTCAAATGCGACCTGTATTTAACCCCTAAAGTACAGACCCTTTGAAATAGATGTACATGAGGTAGATATTAGCATGGCTCAGATAGATGTACATGAGGTGTACATGAGAGGACCATTGCAAGTATAAAATCTATGCAACAAATTTGACATACTTGCAGTTGGAGGCCTCTCCAATATTATCAACATCTCCCCATCACAAGAGATTTATTGTAGTTGGGAGAGAATTTAATAGTCTTACAAAGGTGACTTGGATGAAAGTCATCCGAAATTGTATGAGAAAGTTGCAAGGCTTTTAATATGTTTGTGATCCTGTTTCTGAACACTGAGACGTTTAGGTTATAACAACTAAATATCTATTCTGACTTGTATATAGTGACTCACAATCACAGTTTCAGTCACTATGGACAAGTCACAACGGAAGTCACATCTGACAAAATTTCTACTACTGTAGCGAATTACGAGGGTTTTAGAGTGGAAAGTTTTTGCAAGAGTTCTCTAAAACCCCCTATGAATATTCATAAATACGAGGTGAACTCCCAAGTGTGTACATGTTTCAAATAACATGAATCAAACGGTATGGAGCTTACCAGGTGCCAAAAGAAACTCGCCAACTCAATCGCATTCTGTATCCCAAAGAGAGGATTGACTGTGCACAGTTAGTACATGCTAGCTCTTGGTTTCATACTCAACACACAATAATAGTCAATCAATGCAACAATGAAACAATGGACATATATTATCATCCTGGATCACCCATATGCACATGGATCTAAAATCTAGCGCATACTTGATTCACAAACTCCAAATCATGAAAAAACTTGTACATATTCACTGGTAAATGCATTAGTAGACTAAAGTACAAGGGTATACTCAAATATGTAATTGCCAACAAGGAGAAACAAGAACTAGAAACACATGACATACCTTGAATAATGGCATCCATGCGATTCCAAAGAGAATCAGAAGAACCATCCTCTGTCTCTCCTTTCTCTTTGGTCTCACTTTCCTTTCCAGGCTTTTCAGCTGATTCACAATAGATGCATCATCAATCAAACTGGAACTGAAACTCAAATAAACAACAGTAAAGACATCTCCATAAATACATTCATTTTGTTGTGAACACAAGCCTAATAAGAATAAGAAGCCATTGACTGCACATACCATTCCCATTTGCAGTAGCAGCCTCTGCAATTGCATTGTTTTGTTCAATGAGTACCTATCACAAGTTCAACAACACAACGTTGAACAGGGTAACATAAGAAGTGTGGTAATCTGGGTAAAACTCAGTATAACAAGGTCCTACATTGTCGCCTACAGTCGCAGAAGTGAGGTTCCACAACAAGAAACGTTTTCAACAACATTCAAGCGGTTGCTAAGTAGTGATTCCCAGTAGGGAAATACTTACTTCTTTCAATTCCAAAAAACAATGAAGAGCAGCTACAGCGGACTTGGTTAACGAATCATATGCCTTGTCACATTGACTGTCACTTTCACATAGAGCAAGCTTGGATTGCATCTGCAGCCAAAATAAGCCAGAAACTATGTGAGCTCATCAATGCAAATGGGTCAACATCACTTACGGTGGCCTGAAAGCATTGCGAAAATCTTCCTTGTCGTGTAAAAATGGTGAAACACACCTATCTAATGAATTGAAGTACGCAGAAGTGGAACATACCATACCTCACTTCATACCTACAAGGTCATATATATAATTTGTTACATTGGGCACTATATTTCATAATTACTGTCAAAGTCGTGACATTTGATAGAGTTAAATTCTTTAACTCAAAGTTTGTTTCTTGATGAGAAAGTTGAAAGCTCTTTGAGATAAAGGATATCTCTAGTGTGTCCAAAGTTTTGAAGTCTACATCTAAGGTTTGAGTCAGGCAAATGAAACTGCACGGTCAATTTTACTGATATCCATCATTTTAACAAATATGAGGTTCTAGATACCCGCCCGCACCGACAATGGTTTCAATCAATTCGATCATCACTTGCAAACCACATTTCGAAACTAGTGTCCGTACTCTCATCTTAACATATAAGTCTCCGTCTATACATCAGTTGTAAGAAGGTTCACATTCAGTTGTAAGAAGATCACGCAAAATGACACTCCTCTAAAAGAAACAGACTATCACCCACGTTTCAATCTATTGTTCTTGAAACCAAGGTGGCTGTTGGCACTATTGAAGGAAAATGGAACGGAGGAAAACTGAGTTATGATTCAGATTGGAATTCGCAGGTCTATCGAATTTAATTACCGATTAAAAGGCAGAGGTGAAAGTTACAAAATATCATGAATGAGTCAGAGCACTCACCAGAACTTGTCCTTGTTCTTGGTGGGCATGTAGAAAGAGGTTTCACAGGGTCCACCGCATTCACCACCAGCATCCTTGTTTTGATAGAACGAGCTAGTCCCAGGCCAGTCGCGCTCGTGGTTACCGCTGTCGAATATATTAACAATCAAGGAGTTAGTAATGTCAGACTTACTCTGCATCTTTCAATACTCTTCAAATATATTCTTATTAATGCCAGCGGCGAATGTGTATATATGTTCCAACTTCTAAGCACGGTGACCTGGAGTGAAGTTCTATGTACTAGGGAGGAATTATTGCGACGGGTTCTTTTAAGGGCCAGAATTTTGAATTGACCGGATTTCGTGTTCTTGAGTAGGTTCTGGATGTATACTTTAATTTGTTAAACTATTGTATATTTTTGAACCAACACATGCAATGTTCTTCACTGATTCCGGTGATATAAAATTGGTTCCCGTAATTTTCGCAATACGATCGATTGAATTTGTCATTTTTATAAGTAAACCAGGAATCCTTGGTTAAATAATTACCTTGAAATCATGTAAGGCACTTGCTTGGTGATGTTAGAAACCTGCTCTAAGTACTGATCCCACTGTGCAATGTATCCATTAGCGTGCACAATGTCTCCGTTGTGGAACACAAGGTCGGTGTTGGCCAGATCCTTCACCAAGGTGTCGGTGGTCAACAAAGCTCCAGGTTGAGTGTTGGTGAACTCGTTGGATCCATCGCGTTCATGCTATTGCACAACAAACGAAAATTAATTATAATTATAATTTGTATTTATATACAGTTTCAGTTGTAACTGTGACTTGTATTAACCCACACTAATTAATGAAAAAAGGTCGTCCTTTGGAGTCGGTTGAGAAAACTTGAAGTGAACATTCAAAGAATTTATTAAGTCTTACCTTTCCCATATCTCCAAGATAACGACACTTTGCTCAGAATCTTCGCCGACACCGGGACTGGACTTGAAGGTATTCTCTCCCCCCCACACATATTTCCCACTCTTCAACTTGTGGCCCACCTTGTAGGAATACCTGTTACAAGTTGCATATTCCCAGTCTAAAATCTGTTAAAATGTTAAGCTAGAACGACTGAAAATCAATTAATATAAACCATGTTGGCATAATTCATTCAACCCACTTGGAGCTGGGCCACAACCCCTGGAGGAAAGCTGTATGAATGTATCCTGGATCTCTCCTCTCATCATCATTGTCAGATACGGCAACTTCCTTCATCTGCACCTTCTTCTCATCAGTGCTTTCGAAGACAGCAGATCGGCTGCTCTTTTTTCCAACGTAGGCAGGTCCTTCCATATTAATGTCGGACCGCATCCGAAGTCGCCCATCCTCGTTTCTGATAGATTTGATACAATCAAAAGTAAGGGGAATCAACAAAGCATTCGGTACACAGGGATGAAGAATTCGTGACTAAACCCTAAAACCCAGGGTTCATGTATGGAATCCCGGTACCATGAATAAACCCTCAGACACGATACCGTCCTCCAAAACAAAATCGTACCACTTACTACAAAAACAACAGAAACTTGTATGTCGCAACCAATCAATGCCCTAATCAGCAGAGCCTCAAAATCAACAGAAAAAAGAAAAAAGAAAACAGAAACTCACAAAGGGATAGCCTCATCGTAAGCGGAGTCGTCATCATCGCCAGAAATATACGCATGCACGTGCTGCGCTTCCTCGTCGGACTCTCCCATACCGACATCGTCGTCAGCCACACGCCCCATCGCTAACCTCGATTAGCGCAGGTTTCCTGCAAAGCTAAGACCCTAGTTAAACCCTAATTTCGGAAAATCTTTGAATTCATCCGCAAAATGCAGACAATAGATACATAAGCTTCCGGTCTACAAAGCAAGCATTACCAAAGTTCCACTGAGCTTCGAAGCGCTGCAAAACCCCAAACCCTTCGCAAGTGTGTGGAATAGAATTCGATCCTCAAAACACCAGTAAAACCTAATTTCAAGTTGCAGAATTCAGTTAGGGTTGCTGATGATTTTGCAAGGATCGATTCGTGTGCGACTACACTAACTTCAGGGAGAGACCAAAATCGAAGCACAGGCTCGCCCAGGATCGCCCAGGATCGCCCAGGATCGCCCAGGATCGCCCAGGATCGCCCAGGCTCGCACAGGCTTGCCAACAAGGAGAAACAAGAACTAGAAACACATGACGTACCTTGAATAAATGGCATCCATGCGATTCCAAAGAGGAACCATCCTCTGTCTCTTCTTTCTCTTTGGTCTCACTTTCCTTTCCAGGCTTTTCAGCTGATTCCCAATAGATGCATCATCAATCAAACTGGAACTGAAACTCAAATAAACAACAGTAAAGACATCTCCATAAATACATTCATTTTGTTGTGAACAGAAGCCTAACCCTGAACTGCCGGGGAGACCAAAATGTGGCTTTTAGATGAATTCAGGACATTTGTGGATGAAGAATGACTGATGACTTTCATCCAAATTTTTTTTTAAGGATTTTCATTGGTCATGCCACCTCTTCAAGTTAAATTCAACTCACCCAAGTTATTTTTGGATTTTACATGGGGTCCCAAGTACAAAAAGAGTAGTAAAAACGGCTCACCATGTAGTGTATTTTGGATTTTTTGTTTTTTTCTACTTAGACTAAATTTAGTTCATGAAAATGAGTTCTATTGCATTTGAGCTTAACTAACAAAATGAAGCCTACCAAGTGTAGTTTCTACTCCACTTTGAATTTTTCAAAAACTTGTAAAATTGAGTGTTTTTATTGAAATTACAAGCTCGACATGTATTACCATGGTGTTGCAAAAAATCTAAATTTAGGTACACGGATGATTTTCATTTACTGTAATGTTCTTCATTATAATTCACACCTTTGGTAAAAAATTCAAATTTGTTTAGTACATTTAGTAATTGATATGAATTTTCTTTAAAATCTCTTAAAAAATCATAGTAATTTCAAAATTTCACAAAATTTTATGAAAAAATCATGATTTGTAGTAAACACATGGCTTCATCTACTAAAAATATAAAACTGAATATTTACCTTATTTATAGTAGCAAAATTGAGTGTGACATATAAAGCATGATTCCATGGTCATAGGCCCAGGCATTTAGGGGCTAATAAGAATAAATGCAAATGGGTCAAACTAGGTTGCCTATGGATCCCTTTTAATCAGGATTGCCTAATCTTTTTAATAAATGAGTTCATATTTCATTAACTTACAATATAAAAGCTCAAAATGTTTGCTTATCGATCATACTGTAGATAAAATAAGAAAGAGGATAGGAAAAGTACAAGTACCACTTGAATCTGCAGCAAGCTTTGTCCTTTTGGAGTCTTACTAAATGCACGCAATAAACTGTTTTATCTCACTCCACATCCATCTTCCTTTCCGCTATTGTATCAGCTATTTGTGTAACCTTCTCTAAGCTAGGATCTTCTTGATGCTCTTGACACTAAAACAATGAACAACGTCAAGCATAAGTGTATTTGGAATTGTCAATTGCAAGCAAAAGTGTAAAACTGAAGTTTTCCAATCCAATAGAAATCACAAAAAATGAACTTCTCAAAAAAGCATGAAGCAAAATTAATGTAGAAACTCACATATCTCATTCGAATGTGCGTAAAACCACCTCTGCCTGAGTGAGTCAATTTCTAAACTTTATCTCGTGTAGCCTTCAATCTTCGAGAATTGTTCAATAAAGCTGGGTTCTTCAGTAATTTCTCTGCAGCCTTAAATCTTTCTATTCACAAGCTCATTTTCAAATCTTTCTTATCCTCCGCGGATTTCAACTGTTTGACAACTTTAGCTTTCCGTTGCCTCAAAGTTGCCTTAATAGATTGTGTGGCCCAATCGCTAATCCAATCACCAGAGAAAATTTCCCTCCCTTGCTCTATGATTTTATCAATGGTTTGTTTTCCAACCTTCGGAGACACAATGATACCAGTAGGAAACGTGGCCAACGTTTTCACTGTCAGAAAGTGTACCAATTCTTTGCGCCCCCTGCCATTTGGTTTTCTATACTCATCTATTTCCACAATCGTTTTCCCATTTGAATCAATAGTAGGCTTGCCTTACTTCCCCAATTTTCTCAATTTTTTGGCTCTTTCCTTCAGAATTTGTGTCTTGTCCTCTACTGTCATGCACTATCATTCCAGAGTTTTCAAACATTAAATATCATTTCTAAAATATCCATACATAAATTGACAATGATAACATTCATAACCAAGCCTCCACAGTAGAAACAAGTTCAATAATATACCTTATTTGAAGATTCACTTTTCTCAAATAATTGGGTGTTGTCAAGCTCCTCATAGAAATCCAATGACTCTTCATCTTCAATGAAATCAATTTTTCCACTTTCATACTTCATAGGAGTGGCCAACAATGCTTTCTCTTCAAACGAAACAATCTTCTTGTTTCCACACTTCATAGGAGAGGCTGACACTGCATCCAATGATGAGGTGTCATCATTCACCCATGATGTCAAGACCATCACCCCTTCTCCACTTTCTTCCCCCTAATCAATCGATACCACATATGATTAAAAAAAAAACCAATGTCAGATTATAGAAAAACTTTAAGATTCAATGACATGACTGAAATGGGTACTTTTTAGATAATGCTTGTTGTTCCTAGTGTAATAATCACATCTTAGAGTTTAAAAACAATATATACTACTAGTTAGTCATTATTCCTCACCTCAATTATTTTTTGTATAATCTTGCGATGTTCATCCATCTCAAAGGCATCTTTTTCAGATTCAAATTGAGAAACAAGGGCCCGCAGGTTTGAAATGTCTGCGCCATACTGTCTAGAATAATATTGCTCAAGATCCCACAACACAACCCTAACAACTTCTTCGTACACCGTTCTTTTTCCATAAAGTTTAGCGTACACAGCTACAATCTGACCTGCAAGTTACCGATTCACACAGAACACCGTCTTCAATAATTATTTCAATCTTTAAACTAGAATTATGATTTAATGCATGCAACTTCAAAGTGTGTATCATCTCACCCATTTTCGTCTTCTCAAATGTCTCCAACATTTGAACATCATGCCCAAAGGATCCAATGAGGTACAACTTGTAGTTGGCCCATAATTCCCTGACACTATCAAAACAAACACATTACATTCAAATTACACAGATAAAGCATATGTTTGGTCATACTAGACTTTTCATGCATTAAAATAAAGAGAAACAATATCTCACTTGAGGTTTAATTGCTCAACTACCAAATTTGCCACATTTGAGAGAGATAAACGCACTCCCATTGAATGAGCTTTTGTCGAGAGCACATCCATGAAATCCATACTACCCATGCATACAGAACCAAAAAATAAAAACCCTATCAACACTAAACTCCAAATGAGGGAGTCAATTTCAAAAATACCAAAAAATCTTTTATCCATTCAACTGCAACAGAAATTTTATTTGCTTCCATATCTGCCATCTAATGAATTCAAGGAAAGACCTGCGTCAGTGTTTAATTCTATCAAGCTCATTTAGATTATGGAAAAAGCCAAGCTCTAATTTCCTCCAAAACTTTACTTGCTGAACTATGGAGCTTTATTTACCTCTTGTAATAGAGCTACTCGTTGATTGCGATCCCACATGACAACTGGCTCTTTAAAAGTTGACACGACTCTAAGTTGCGTCTAAACCTCAAATGGATTTTCACACCGACAATCCAGGTCCAAAAAAAAAGTGACAGTTCCAAGGGTTCATTGATAGCAATTGCGAAATTATTCTGATCTCCCAATTGGAAAAAAGTCAGTAAACCCTAAACGACTTCCATAGAGATAGCATCAACGAAGAATGAATCGATGATGAGATCTACAAGGCAAGCACATGCATTAAGCAGAGCACGGGAAGATCGGGAGGCCAAACCTCCAAGTTCGAACTCGCTTGATCGACTCACCTCCGCAAGAACCCAAACAATCTCAACTGGAGCAAGACAACACTCAATGCACACGTCACGAAATCCCCACAGTAGTGTCTGTTTCGCAAAGCTCGTAGAAAAGTAAATTGTATCAGCACACCATCCCAAAACCCGTCATCAAAGCGTTGCTGCAAATGTGAGCCTTCTAAGTTAACCGTAGACGCAAACAAATCCTCTTCTTGCTCTGTGACCTGCCTTGGCATCCGCGCCCTTGACTAACCTGCACACAACGCGCAATTCACCTCAAACCCTTGACAACATTCTTTCCATTCCGGCAAGCTCTACAAAACAATCACGAAATGGATTTTAATGAACGCTGCTCGTCCAGTGTTGTGTAGTAGAACATTGTTGGAACTGTGTGGCACTGAGGAATATTATAACTCTAGCCATTGGGAGGGTGTCAAAGTTGGTTGTAGCGAAATGGTTTTCATGATTGTTTTTCAAAACAACACATGTTGGTAGATTGTGTATATCTTTTTCTGTATTGATTTTTTGGCCTTGAAAATTAGAACATATGTTACTAATATATAGAAAATTTTGTTCAAAAAATTTTATGGCAAAAATAAAAAACAATTCAGTCCTTGGGAGGCTGCTGAAGTTGAAAGCAATGAAAATGTTTTCACAACTACACATGTTGGTAGATTTTTAATGTATATTTTTTTGGTGAACCATTTGGCATTTAGTACACATGTTATTAACTTAGAGATGATCTTGCAAAAAAGATTTCGTGACAAATTACCAATTTTGCAGCTCTCGAGAGGCTGTGAAAGTTGGCAGATGTGAAATTTCCTTCACTGCAAATTCTAAAATGCCATTTTCATTGTCACCCCACTTTACAACATATGAGAGGAATCTGATGTTACCAATGGTACCTTAAACTTAAATATACATATTTATATTTCTGTATGTCCGTGTGTCCTAATCATATTGCAACACTAAGATCACATATGTAGGTACACCCCAAATTTTTAGTATAGAAATTCATATATATCATAAGCTGCAAGCAAATCTGGTACCCTTGAATTGATCCACGTTAGCATGTTGGCCTTCTACCTCAACTTTTCCACAATACATAATCTATCAAAAAGTGACATTGGCAATTTTAATAAAAATCAAATAAATTTAACACCCAATTCGCTAATTTTGCACTTGGCCATATAATCATGCACTTCGCCCCCAAGTGCATTAAAAAAATTTGTTATATATAACCCCTAAGCGTCTCTAGCTTTTTTGGGCTTAAAATCATCATTTCTAATGATTGATGTGTTATAGGTCTAAATATAAGTGAGGTATAGAAATCTCAACTGTACAATCTGGTAATATACATGTTGCAGATCATGTGGATCAATTTTGAGATCACTTGGCCATATAGATTCCAAATTCAGTGTTTTAGTGATAAAAATGGATGTTGAAATTTTCCTAGCAACACAATTAGAGGTGAAATTATTTTTCAAGCCTACTCAAATGAAAAAACTTTCAACTATAAAGTAGTTCAAATTCATCATATAAACACATTGGTACCAAAAACATCTCATGAAAATTTTAATGTGCCCTAAAATGGCCTTGCAATGTCAAAAAGTAGCCCAAAAACTTACCCATTTGACCCAAAAAGCAAAAATTGTCCAAACTAGACCCGTGCACTAGAATGACTCCCAAACATTCAAAACAACATGGATTGACATGAAAATATTATCATGATAACTAGACTTCAAGGAGAATCCAATATTTTTTTCATTAAAAATGGACATGAGATGAAGGAGATACCAACCCCCAAAGTTGCAGCCATCAAAATACATAAAAAGTGTCCAAAAATACGATACCTACTTTCAAATGATCATCAAAAATTCAATACATCTTGGATTGATTTGAAATTTTTACTACACATTCCATACATCATGCGGGGAATTTTTTCAAAATTTCACTATTTTTGGACACTGTTTGAAAAAGGTACAGTTCTTCAAAGGTGAATGTACCCCAAAAATGTCCAAAATATGGATGTCGGGACAGTTAGGGGTTAAATGCATATGGTTTTAGACCAATACATGCAATGTTCTTTAATGATTCTGCCAGTGATATAAAACACAGGCCCATATGAATTATATTGTTCACAATATGATTAATTGAACTTGTCAATTTAACACTCAGAAAAAATGAAGGGTGCACATATTTGTAATATGTAATTATAAAAATTTGAGTAACTCCCAAATATGGAATTGTAATGCATATCAAAGTTGTAGATATTGTTGACAATTTTGGTTCTATATTTTTAAGATTGTGTGTGATTTACTATAATTTCTCACATTAATTTTAAAATTTTGTGAGAATTCATGTAAACTCTCTCTGATACTAATACTAGGACCCACATGAGTGAATAAAATTAGAATTTCTAAATTTACAGTATTGTAATAGTGTTGATTTTACTTTATAGATTATATTTTTATTTGCATGAAAAAGAATTACATTATTTGAGGTTGCCTTTTGTTTCCACTGTAGTATATGTTTCATTTGTATGTGCTCTTTATATCTAGTCTCCTGGGCTAAAAATCCATTTGTGCTTCTCTTTTGAATACAAGCTTCTACCCTCAAAATCTGAACAAACAAAAATGAAGGAGATTACAGAAGCATGTTGGTGTTGTAAATGCAAAGGAAACCATCTTCGTTGGCCTAGTACAATTAAAGAACATTTACGTCTAGGATTACACTCCGATTCACCAAATGAATTCGGAGAGAAATATTTTATTGCACTAGAACATGAAGGCAAGTCACAATTCTTTTCTACTGGATTTTAAAATCACAATTCATTTGTCCTACGTGGCATACTTCCACCGCTAAATTTTTCTATATTCTCAAACATGTTGATTGTGCGTATTTTGTCTTATGTGGCTTGAGTCTAATAATTTTAATGTCTTTGAAAAAAGAAAAAACAAGAATTAAAAAAAAAAATCCCCTTCTCAATCCTACTTGGCATTATATAAATAAATCGAAGGATTTTTTTAAATAATTATATTCATGTCTAATTTTATTTTATTTTAAATTCCTACAAATAACAAGGTACAAGTTTTCTTATGTATTTTAAATAACTAAATATTAACATCAAGAAAATTATGAATATTAGATTTATGTGAACATTCTTGCAGTAATTTATGTTTCTGAATTGTACTATTCATTGCATACAATTAAAATTAGTTGTCCACAGGTCATGAAAGAGAAGGAGGAGTTTCATCTCCTGAACCTGATGAAGAAACCTTGTATGATGAAGAATTTGATGCCTTCATGAAGGAACTTCAAGAAGAAGACTCCGTCCCTGTCAATAAAGGATGTGAAACAGGAGTGCTTTTTTTCATTGTAAATTTACTGGAGTGGAAAGTGATGAATGGAGTCACCGACACAACTTTAAATGGATTACTGGACTTATTGAGGGACAAATTACAGCTCAGCAATCTTCCAGCTAATGACAAGCAAGTAAAACCAAATCCATCAAGGTTTGGATTCACCTACAATCGAATCGATGCATGTAAAAACAATTGTATGATATACTTCAAAGATAGGGGAACACTATTACCATGTAATGAATGTGGAGAGCCTCGATATAGGCCTGGAAAGGGAAAGACACCGTGGAAAGTTTCATTTTAAAATAACAAAATGGCAAATGAAACTTTTGGCACAAAATCACTTTTTAGTTGATAACACGTGCAGAAACATTCATGTTGAAATAACAAATACTCAACTCTAGGGAGGCTGTCAAAGTTGTGAGGCGATTCTCCTCTTTGTTTCTCACAACTACACCTGTTGGTAGATTTGGAATATCATTTTTTTTGTGGGTCTTTTGGACTTGATTTTTTTTACATGTGTAAACAACATAAAGATATTCCTACTCCAAAAATTCCATGGAAAAGAAATTTTTCTTCAATCCTTGGGAGGGTGTCAAAGTTGGCAGTAGTGAAACATTTCTTACAACTACCCCTTGTTAGTAAATCTTGAATATCTTTTTTTGTATCTATCTTCTGGCCTTTAAATTTGATACACATGTTTTCAACATAATAGTAATTTTGTTTCTAAAATTTCATGTTAAAATAACAATTTCCCAGCCTTTGGGAGGGTGTCAAAGTTGGCAGCAGTGTGGGCACTATCTCTGGAATTGCACAAGGTGCCAATTTCGGTGTCACCCCATTGTACATAAGAAGCTTTGATTTTTTAAGTTTTGAGGTTACAATGATATATCAAGTATTAGATTTGAAATTAAGTAGTTACTACAAGTTTGAATAGATAAAATTACATCATTGCAAATTTTTAAATAAATATACAAAAATTAGAAGACTTACCGCTTCCACTCTTCAAATGCCACGTTGTTATCCAATATATATTGTTCAATGTGTTGTTGAATTTGGGGACTAAGTGGTACCTCCTTTTTACCCGATGCTCAAGAATAAATATGTCATTATCATACTCATCAATGTTGCCACCCAAGATAGCTTCATACGACACATTTGGCACGTGGGGAATATACTCTCTAAGATACCCACTATTTGTAGCCAACCAATATGTTTCACTGATACTCTCTTCTGGTCGTGCCAGATTCTTCACAAAGCTCTTCAACAGCTTGAAGTTCCTTTTGACTGGATTCATCCACCGCGCATGGATAACACCACATAAAGTAACTTCCTTCACTAAATGGTAAGTTAAGTGAACGCTAATTGTAAATAGAGTGGGTGGAAACTCTTTTTCTAAAAGACATAATATTTCACAAACATCATTAATAAGATGTGCAAACAATGTTGTATCTAGAACAGGACTTACTATGCGCTGATAAATACGACATAATCTATAAATAGCTCGTCTAGGTGCAGGTGCTAATAAACCTCGCAATGCTACATGTTGCATCAAAATGTGGTAATCATGAGATTTTAAGTTTTGCAGTTCACTACCATTTTTTTCCCCAAAAAATGAAGACACATTTGATGCAAACTTAGAAGGTAATTGTAATGCTTTCACCCTTCTTATAAATGTTTCCTTCTCATGAGCATCAAGTACCCATGACGCCGCGGGTTGAAAAGCCTTCATTCGATGAGGATCTTTGCGTGTGGGAGCTTTAACTTTGTCTTTTATCCACAAATCTTCCCTTATCTTCATGTCTCTTAGGTCTTGTCGTACCGCACTGGTGTCATTGTCTCCTAGAATGAGCTTCATAAGGTTGAAGCATACATTTTTTTCTACGTGCATGGGATCTACCAAGTGTCTAATCATTAAACTTTTCCAATATTCTAATTCAAAAAAGGTAGATCTACGTTTGAAGATAGGGTTGTTTGAAGCAGAATCCATGAACCATTCTTCTCCAGTCCTTGCAGTAGGAATAGGACGCTCCTCCTTTTTATATCCCAAAACTTCTGAGCTTTCTCTAAATTGATGATTAGGGTCTAGGAAACATTGATGATCTAGATAAACGCATTTTTTTAAAGCTTTAGAGTACCGACCTATTAATTTTTCTCCACATATTGGACACGCATGATAATTAGCCTCCAACTTGACAAGCTGCAGCTATACCATATCCTTGGAGATCATGGATGACCCACATCAAAATGCCCCGTAGCTGAAAATCACGTTGTCCTACAATGAATGAAGTTAACTTTTGGTTAGCTTTGTGAGATGCAAAATATGATAAAGTCTTGCAATTTTAAAGTTCCAACACTTTTACATGTATAAATAAAACACTTTCATTGTAATTATTCAAGTTAAAACCCTACAACCAAGGCCAATATTAATTTATAATATTAAAATACTAATAAAAACTCAATCATAAAGCTTTGGTAAATATAGAATTCCAAAATTCCACCGTAATGGAAATCCTAAACATAAATTTACTTGAAACTTAAATATCCAAACAAATTCACAGGTTTTGAAGTTTCAGACACTTACCAATTGGTCGTGAAACATCGACTCCTGCTACTCCTTTCCACAGCTCAACCAATTCACATATGAGCGGCTCTAAATAAATATCAATGTTGTCTACTTGTTTTTTTCCAAGAATAATTAGTGCTAGGATCACGTGGAAAGGTTTTGTGATCAAGTGCGGTGGTAAATTGTAATTTAAGATATTGACCACCCATGTGCTCCACTTCACTGAAAGAGGCTTGTATGGATTCACACCATCCAATGCTGCTCCCAAATGTAGACCATTAAAATTTGGGTCAATGTTTTTATGAATGTGTTTCCAAGCTTCAGAATTGCTTGGATACATCCACATATTAGGATTTTCATTTTTTGATTTTTCAAAGCCACTATAAAGTGACGCTTGATTGTGGCTCCTATATGACTTCAAGAACCGTGGAAATATAGGGAAATTCCATGTACTGCATTCTTACTTGTTTTCACCATTACGGTTAGGCATTAGCTAATGCCTAACCGTAATGGTGAAATTCCATGTACTGCATTCTTACTTGTTTTCCTGTTGTGTAGCAGGCTCGATTGCGAATGTGATCGATCCACTTCAAATTTCCTGTGTTAGGGTAAGGTTAGGATTCTGTCTCTAGAAGTTGAGAAAATGCCACCGCTGCAAAGTTCAGTGATGCAGATGACCATATTGGATGGAGGCAATTAGAAAGATGTTTCTGTTCTTGGAGCAGTCTCCAGCTATTTCATGACTATGTTTCAAGTAAGTGACGTTATACGCGAGTAGAAATTCGCAAGCCAAAGTCCTTGTGAACAAATGTCTGTGGAGTTTGGATGCATCGGGAGTCCATGATGTGATCGGTAAGTCAGGTAACCACCTCCATCACTACAGTACGCCGAAGTCGTTGTAACTGGAACTTGTTTACCGTCGGTAGTCCAGGTTCGTCACAAATTATATTATGCTGATTTCAAAGGCCCAGGTGACTGCTCTGCAACTGATTATTGGCACTCTGCAAAGAACACGAGTTTTTAGTGTGGAGAACAGAGACACGCTGACACACAAGGCAACATGGGTAAGACACCAGGCCTCATTGCTTGTTTTTGGAAGTACAAAGAGACTGCCCCTTGATTGAGAAGTTTAATCTGTACTGGGGATTTATCTGACTGAGACCGGTGAGTGTTATTCTTGATCGGGGGCTTTGTGTGTATGTGCTCAGTGGAGTTTCAGTAATTTGTTACTTGTGTGCATCCTGGGAAATTTCCAGGCAGGCAATAGGCACTGTTTATAAGGGGTAACAGTTATGCTAGTTGACGGTTTTAGGCCATTTTCGTCATTGGTTTTGCCCTACACAATTTGCTGATGGTTGGTTTTTGGGTGCAGTACTCAACGAAGTTGTTGAAGAAGCCTGATCAGTGCAGGGCTGTGTTCGCTTGCTCTCATCTAATCTGGGTCGAAGAGGGAAGTGGTGTCAAGGATGGGGATAGGTGAGTTAGTTAATTGACTACAGTTTTGCCAGTTGCTTGGAAGTTCACTTGGGCTCGCCATCCCGCTGTTGATCGTGGAGTGAAGTGTTTTAGCTCCATTTTAGGATGATTGTGTATGAACTACTTGAAGACCCAGAGCTCTCGATCAAAATGTCTTATTGGATTCTTCATGTTACCGTAATTGCGTAGTGTTTGATAATCACGTAATAGTTTGACAGTTTGTGTAATACTTTGGCATTTGATCGCACTAATATTGCTTCCTGCCGATCCTTACTCATCGGCATAGCGCATGAGTCCTATGTAGTTCATTGATTATTTTTCATGAAGTGCCGATCTCCAACAGCTCGTCTTTTCTTCATTCTTTGCGAGCACTGAATGAAGTATGTTCATGTAATGAATCGAGCTTACAATTCCATCCACCTTTACTGGAGCTTGCGGCAAATCAGATTTTGAGGACATCGTATCATCAGTTATAGATCTCTGTTACAGATGATTTCACGACCTTGATTTTCAATATGACTAACGGATGAATTTTCAAGTCGAGAGGTGTATATAGACAAGATATTCTTCCTCAGTGCCACACAGTTCCAACAATGTTCTACTACACAACACTGGACGAGCAGCGTTCATTAGAATCCATTTCGTGATTGTTTTGTAGAGCTTGCCGGAATGGAAAGAATGCCGTCAAGGGTTTGATGTGAATTGCGCGTTATGTGCAGGTTAGTCAAGGGCGCGGATGCCAAGGCAGGTCACAGAGCAAGAAGAGGATTTGTTTACGTCTACGGTTAACTTAGAAGGCTCACATTTGCAGCAACGCTTTGATGACGGGTTTTGGGATGGTGTGGTGATACAATTCACTTTTCTCTCTCAGAACTAGGAGACATCGCCAAGGTCAATTACCAGTGAGTATTGTTGTGTTTTTAAATTTTTCCAACTTTATGTTTTACTGAATATAATTGTAGCATTTTGAACTGTGTTGTCGAATTGGGGTTATTCTAAAAATTAAGTTGTTTTTGGTGTTGTAAATTTTAATAATTTGAGACTGTTTGTGTTTTTGTTTTTTTTAGGTCAGTAATTATGGATTTGAGGAAGTGTGAATCTAAGAGAAAGGGAGTTATGGAATGCAATATTACAGAACAGGGAAATTATTTTCTTGTAAATTTAGGTAAGTATAATATTTGTTAATTTAGTCTAATGTTTATAGATTTGATGAATGTAAATTTTAATGAGGTTGAAGTGTGCATGGCCTGATGATTTTTACAATTGCAGTTCGATGCAACAAAATGAAAAGGAATATGGGTGAGGATGATGGTGTGTTGTTACCCGCTCCTGAATCGTGGTCGCACAAATTCTTGAATGTGCTTTATCCTGAGGGAGAAAAGGATGTTGTGAGAATTACAACCGAACACATTAAAATTTTAGAAGAAAGTTCCGGCCTGCCTGCATTTCTTGATGACGATCTTATAGATTTTTATATGAGGTATGTTTAATTTTAACATTATGTTTTTATAATGTTTTGTTTTCTATTATATTTAATATAGTGTAAATTGCTAATTAATATTGTGGTGGTGATGCAGATATCTACAATCAAAGCTTTCTGAGATTTCGAAGAAGAGATTTTATTTTTTTAATTCATTTTTTTACAAGAAGTTTTTCCTTACTCGTCAAAGAAATTCTAATTGTGCCAATAACTCTAAGATCGCATTTGATGTAGTTAAAAATTGGGTTCATCTAAATGGTTCTATTTTTGATAAGGATTATATTTTGATGCCTATCAATCTAAGGTAATTTCAAATTCTTAAAATAATTCATTGTAAGAGTTGATTATAGTGAAAGTGCTTTCATTATGTTTTTTTATCATGAAATATAATTGCTGCAATGTTTATAGGAAATGTTTTTGGTTTAAAAACTAATGCTTGTTGAATGGTGATTGTAATATGACAGACTACACTAGAGTCTTGTAGTGATTTTTTACCCTGGGAAAATTATATTTGAAGATTTTGAAGCTACAGAGGATCGTGCATGTATTTTGCACCTGGATTCGGTAGCAGGTTACCATGATAGAATCGAAGAGGATATTCGGGATTTTCTGTTTGAATCTTGGATGAGTGAACATCCACGTATGAATGAAACTTTGGCAAAGATGCTATTTTCTAGAGTGAAATACGTTCAAGTTGAGGTACCTCAACAGAAGAACGATTGCGACAGTGGAATCTATGTGTTGCATTTTGCAGAGAAATATATCAAAGCACCATCCCAGTTCCACATGATTTCAAAAAACTGGTTTTCTGAACATGAAATCTTGTCCAAGCGCAGCTACATTCGTGACCTAATATTTACTTTAGATAATAAGGCGAAGCAAAGAACTGCATGACATACAATTACAGGTTTGTTTGTATTGTGTTTTAGTAGTTGTTGATTTTGACTATACTCATTGATAAAGTTTTTTTTACTTTTTGTGTAGTGAAAATTTTTATATGTAATAATGTCAAAAATCAGGTTTTAACTGATATCTAGGTTTCAATGCTCTAGATTCTTTTTGTGCTATAGTGGAAAGGGTGGAAGTTGAATACCTACTCTAGAATGTTATGAGCTTGTGTGAGGTTTGAATATTTTAGTCCTCATCAGGGTAATGGCTTGTGAAGCAGTGACATTTTTTCATGTCTAATATTTTGAAATTATTCCACAGGAATGTTTGAATGGAGAATTTATGTGGGTTGGCTCAAATCCAAAATTTCAGCCTGTTGCTGGATACCATTGGTATATATCTCCGCTATTGTAGTTGTAGTACTTGTCCATTGTGTGAAAGCTGCAGCTGGCGTCTTTAGCAGTATATTTGGTAAGTTGTGGATGTATAAGTAGCATACAATTAGGTTTCAATGCTTGATGAGTTTTGATCTTGTCTGTTTGCATTTTATCGTACTTCTGCTCGTCATGTAACGTGTTAATAAGTGTTCTTTTGAACTATTGACACTCCAGGTTTGATGGAGATGGGTACGTTTCTGTCTGCCAAAGTCTTTGTTGGTTTTGAATCAAAGTGTAGCATGGATTTGAAAGAAAGACAATGTTTACTATTGGATTTTGATCTCTAATGGAAAAGGCAGGCTTCAGTAAGCTTGATTGCTATTTATATCGTTGAAATTCAATTACAGTATCACAATTGTTTAGAAATGGCTTACATTTAATGAGACTTGCTTGTCATCAATCCATATCAGATGCAGTTGTGGGTGAAGCATTTTAAGTTTAGTTTATGCACAACAACTGAAGCATCAAGCTTGCAGAAATTAGAAAGACACCTTGCTGAAGTCAAGATTCTTGCTTTTTGGCAAAGAAGATTTAATTTGACGAATGAGTGTTGAATCTACTATCAAGCTGCAGTACCAATCGGATACCAGAAGGACGTCTACACTAGATGTAATTTCAAAGTCTTTTAGTTCACTGCTGGTCCTGTAGGCAAAACAAGATTAATTAAATGTCTGCTTTAGGCGTAGAATAGTGCTCCAGATGCTTTTTGAGCCAATTAGTCATTTTTCTTTTATTCTCCCAAACTAACCAGTTTTTTAAGAATATATCTCGTATATTTTTTCTATAAATACCAAATATAACTAATTTTTAGTCATTTAGTCCGGTCTTTTGTTTTTATTCTTGAGAGTTAATTAATTATTTTAGAAAATCAACCGGCTGACTTGTAACTAACCGCCAGTTCTTACTAAACAATGAATTAGATGTAGAACACAAGAACGGTAGAAGCCGGTATCACTACCATCATTTATGAAGGTCTTCAATTTACTTTCTTTAATCCTTGTTACGTGCAGACTGTGTCCCCAACAGTTTATGTCCTGCCCAGTGCTCGGGAAGTTATTGGGCATAGTCGGTCAAGATCCTAGTGATTCTAAATCCAACCGGTTACATGTTGACATCTTCCGGTTTTGCGTTATTCATTTGAGGTATATTGTATAGATTCCTCTAAAATGATTAGTGCTTCTCATGAAGTCTCGAACTTCAACCGGTTATTTCTCAAACTCAACCGGTTCATCTGTAATTAACCGCCGGTTCTCCCCGAGCCCTGCTCCTGCCAAGTCTGTTTGGGCCTAGGTTCATTGTTGTTTTTTTCATATGAATATGCATTGGAATAAAGCTCCATTTGTGTAAAAATAAAAATAATAAAAATAATTTATCTCCTGCTCTCATAAAACTGGTGAAAAGCGGCACTGCATTTGTTCTCAGGACGTGAATTTGCGGACCTGGCATTCTTTCCCCGGTGTCTCCGGAGTCGTTGACGTCCGTCCCTTGTCTCTGACTTCATACTATTGGGTGTGGAATATTTCACACCATCTACTGCAGAACCAAGGCATAGACAATGCATGCTACTGAATGTTTTGTTCAGCTGTGATGGCGGAAACCAATGTCGTGCCGAAAATAGCCAACCACTCTTACGTTTCCACATGTCTTTTCATCGACAAAGGATGTAGCAACTGACTGCAACTTGCAGCTACATGTGCATGGTGCTAATGGCATTCCTCATGGATTGGGGATTAAGTTAGGGTTTTAGATCATATACAAATAGTATATTATACGATTTGCATACGATAGTGGCTTTCTCCCGCTGTCTCGCTGCAGCGAGGCTTTGGGTTGCTTACCATTCTCACACCAAACATCACATGAACTTACATACAAGCTTTGGACTATCTAGTCCAAACATCCATGCCCCTCCATTCTTAAAGACCATGTGTTGTCATCGTTGGAAATTATTCCAATGATGACATTTAGTTGGAACTAATTTTTCTCAAGCCTTAGCCACTATAGAACACGCTTCTAACTAAAAACAAATTAAAAACGAATTTTTCTAGCAAATCCGAATTGAGGCAGATAGGGACACAACTATTGCAATGGAGAGTGCCCTAGCAATTGATGGAGTCCCATCCCCATATTTAACATCTTCAATTCATTCCAGAGACCACTTCCTAGAGAAAAATAAATGAGCTTATTCAATGCATGTACGTAGAAAAGGCCTGCTTTTGAACAAGAACGTCTCCTCGATGGGACGCGTTCCCCATTCTGAAAATCCAACTTTCAATGCACTAGCAGAAAAGCAGCTTTGATCAGTAAATTTCAATGGGGGCACTCTCCATTGCGACCTCAAAATACCCATCGATCCTTCCACAATCCCCAAAGCACAAAATTAAAACCGAACCCTAATTAATTTGTTTTGTTAAAAGTGTGTTATAGGGTCTTCTTGTTAGTTGAATCAAGTCGTCCGATGACTTTCATTCTCCAAGAGACAAGACCATTCTGTTTTGTTTTCGTCAAACTTGTTGATAGGATGATCGTCCTAGGATTGTTCCTCCAAGACCATTCCATGACATCTTCGTCAAAGTCATCCTTTCTGTGAGGTAATCTAGCTTTTTACATCCGTTCACTTTTATGACCTTTCATCACTAGTCATGCGCAAAGAAGCGCATCACTAATAAATAATTCACAATATAAATAACGGTGGTTACCACTTTAGAAACACATTCAATTTATGCACTAAAAAAGTCATGTACTCGAATTAGGGTTGTTCGTTAAAGTCTGTTCACCTTTGAGTTTAACAAAGCAATTGCATTCTAAAATAATGTAAAATCTCAGTTATAATATAAATCCTAGATCTGTCATACACAAGTGACTGATCAACAATCATGATAGTCAATGATTTATTCCATTTGATGATAAATTTATAAAAAAAAATCTTTTTTGTGTGGCACAAATTGAAATAAGTCAATTGCAAGGGGAGGACCCAAAAAAACCAAAAAACATGAAGCTTGTAGGTGTCACCAGAACTTCCATAAAAATGACAATGAAACGTATTGTAGTGGGTTCAAGATGAGAGTAATTAGAGAACCTCCTAAAAAAGTCAAGCTTTTATGTCCTCACTACCATCAAAGAAGTATAGTGATTATTACTAGAGTTATCCTAAAAGAGAAGTTGTGTTTAAATAAGATATCATGTGTTTTGCTTTAATATACTCTTATTTGTTTACTCTAAATAGTTCTAAGGTATGGAAGAGCTTAGTGAGCTCTCATTATTAGGTGTGTATGAGCTTGGTGGTCTTCAGACTCATGCACAACTAGTTTACATCAGGAATTTCGGACCCCACTGATTTCGCACAATTTCAGTGCGTTCATCGTTGAACACTGATTCCGCACGTCATACGTACATTTAGAAGTGTCGTTATGGTACGGAAGTGATATGCATTACTAGGATGTCGATGCAGTGTCTTTTCAATGATTATGAAAAAAGTGTTGTTTTCGCACGAAAGTCGTGCTTGACGGAATCCGTGCGTTAATCGTGTATCTACATTACATGGCTAATAAGACACGGATAACATGCGGTTTTAGTTAATGCGGATTTAGTATCGTATACGTATCATATTAACGCCTTTTATTATATCCGTGCGATTTCAGTATCTATTATAATGCAAATTATTGTCGTACGACATCCGTACAAAATCAGCTGAGAATTATTTCAAGTTTTTAATTTGAGAAGAGTAACTTATATTTCTCCACGTCACTCGCGTTCAAGGGTGTTTTTGCACTACAGTAGGATGTCATACTTATCAACATAAAAAGTTTGTAATGTTCTAAAACTATTTATTTATTGATGAAATATAATAAATAGAGAAAATACCAAAAAAATTAATATTTTATTTTGGAATCTTTTGGAATCTTTTGGAATCTTTTCAAAATAGTTTATATTATTTTGGATTATTTTGGAATATTCCTAGAATCTTCTCAAAAATATCCTTTACAGACTAATTTCCCAAAATATTTTTGATCTTCATTTATAGAATTTAGAAGCAATTAACATTAAAAATTCAATGAAATTACATTTTATATTTTTAGAATTCAAAATTTGGTATTATTGGTTATAATTGTACTTTCATCATAGGAGCAAAAATAAAAAGATGTACAGAAAAGAACAACATTACTTTTCCAAAATAGTAAAATTTGTAACACGAGACAATGTAGAGGTGTTGTTTTTTTGGAAAGTTCCCCTAGGTGGAGTTTAACTTGGATTGGCATGATTGAAATTGGGTTCGAAAGCATACTTGATTTCCTATTAGAAAACAATTATAATTTAAACAAACTTTTAATATTTTAGTCTCAGGCAGCTCGTAAAAGGGGGCATCGACCAAAACATGACCTCTCAAAGTATTGCGAGTTAAATTGAGTTTAAAATCATACTTTCTTTGAACTCAATTTGAGCAACTTTTCAAAAAATAAAATTGCAAAAGCTTTTAATTGCTTGCTACAATATTCTGACCATTGAATTTTTTTTCATCAATCCCAAAGTTATGCACGTTACAATTTAGTTTTTTACTTTCATTCTGTATACCTCGCTTTCATTACTTCATTTCAAGGTAAATATCCAAGGATTTACTTTATTTTATTTTTTTATTACACCTACAACTCATTTCCCTAACACACAATCAAAAAATTTCAATTGAAACAGAAAGGCATATATGTTGAAATGTCATAAAGAGGTAAAAAAGTTGCAAAAACATACAAAAACTTACAATGAAAAGAATGATTTTTGGTTGATTCAAACATAAAATGAAAAAAAAATGGGAAAAAATGTTTCTCCAACATAAAATAAGAAAAAACTACAAAAAAACTGTTTTTAACATGATTGCTAAAAATATGCAAATTGAAAAAAAAAAGAAGCTCTCAAACATCATGATTTCATCAAGAAACAAATTCAAATTTTTTTGAAGATTTTATTTAGGTATAGGAAAGATCCTGTATAATGTAGTGCAAAAAAAAATTGGTAAAAAAATATTTTTTTACATTGCTAAAAACATCTAAAATCCACTGCAAAAAAAAAAAAAAAAAACTCACAACCTTTGAGATTTTGGCAAAAAAAAATTCATTTTTTTTTTTTTACACCGCAAAAAAACATCCAAAGCTTGCTTTAGAAAAAAACAGCTTATAGCCACCACGATTTTGGCAAAAAAAAAAAAAAATTCATAATATTCTGAAAAAAATCCTAGATATAGAAAAAATCCTGCATGATCTAGTTTTAAATTCATGTACTTATTTGGAAAAAAAGTTTTTTTACACCGCTAAAAACATTCGAAGTTCGCTGAAAAAGAAAAACAGCTCACAGCCATCACTATTTTGGCAAAAAGAAAAAAATTTAAAAAATTCTGAAAAAAATTCTAGATGTAGAAAAGGGCCTGTGTGATGTAGTGCAAAAAAAAAATTTGAAAAAAGAATTAAATATACATGGCCAAAAAATTGCCAATGGTCACATTCCTCTATAATTATCAAAAAAATTCAATTGCTTGCATCAAGAGTTCTAGGTGGTTTAGTGGTATAGAGTATGGTTTGTAGATGGGAGGTCTCGAGTTCGATTCCGACCACCGGCGATAGAGCTCCGGAAACCTTGGTGGGCCCCACTGTGGTCCGGGCAGCTCGAATAGTTGGACCAGGCAGTCCAAAAAAATATTTGGGCAGGGCAGAAAAAAATATTTTATATTTTGATTTTTTTAATAAAATAATTTTGACCAAATCTATATATAGATAGAAAAGAATTCTAGATATAGAAAAGATGATGTCGCACGGAAAACACACTGAATCAATGTGGGTTTAAAGACGATTAAGACACGACATTTGACAACTGTACAGAGTGAAGAATTCGCACGTTTTCAATAGATGTATCAATCGTGTCGAATCAGTACTATATCTGCTTGTACGATCATGATGTCATATCAGTGCAGTTGCGATGAATGACGCAACGATGCGGACTCAATGCGAAAAATACACGCACCCATGAAATATCGGAAATCGCACTGAAATCGTGCGAAATCAGTGGGGTCCAAAATTCCTGATGTAGCCGTCTTTTTTACTGCTATTGTGTACACATGTAATTGAAACACTTTCCACATAATTATCAAGTTTTAAATTCATGTACTTAACTACCAAAGGGGTGATAAACAAGAGTTTTGAAAGTATCGTATTTTTAAAATATTTAAGAAGACTTACAATCTCATTAGATGAGTCTTTGTACCCTAAGTCAATCTTGTAGAATTTTTTTTGCACCTCCTACAATCTCAAACCAAACAACCAACTTTTGGATCTCAAATACATGGAGGAAATCCTATACTTTTACTACCACATAATATGATCTCCATCGACCTCAAACACAATTTGCATTTTAAAAGCATTGAATTTTTTTAATTATTGATAGTGTCTTGATCAATATGCTCCCCTTCATCTTGTCTTGTGGCAAATAACTCTTTAGCGCTATACACTTGGACAATGATTCTTCTTCAATAAATGCTTTTTGAGTTGTCGAATTAGAAGCAATCACCAATTTTTTATTGGATCAAGATCTAGCAAATTGGATGGTCAAGGGCATCCTAAGTGTGGAACATTCCTTACATCATCTCCATGCTCATCACCTCTTTTCAATACATCTCCTACTGATGATTTTGAAAGCCCTCATTTGCAAGCAATCTTTCCATAACCCCAATTGATGTGCTTGCAAAAGGTGTAAACCTTCAATTTCAACTCACTCTCACTTAATTCTCGACTACTGGCCACCATCTTTCCCTGTCTCTCTACAACCCTAAACCAGCAAGAGGTCACAACGGACTATTTAAGTCACAAAATCCTACTAGTGAGACTTATCAGACACTACTATACAATCACACTAGTCAACATGTGATTGAGTATGATCAAAACTCTTATTTCAAACAAAATTGAATTATAATTATGTGTATTCTTATAATCTTTTGTGGCTGGACACTCAAATCACTTGTTGTCATAAAAGAGCAATAATAAGTGCAGGATATCATAATCGACCCTGCCGATCCATATACCGGTATATTGATTGGCACAGTCTAAAGAACATTGTGAACATTCAAACCTTGACACAAGGAACCCTGACCATATTACTAGGCAGTAAAGGGTACAAGAATGATGGTAAATTCTTGGTAACCACTTGCTAAATTGAACAACCACTTGGAAAACTTGCTATAAGCAACAGTTTGGCAGTAATGTTTACTTCCTAGTGAATTGGACAAGGTTCCATGTGTGACACCAAAAGTAGCAATTTAATCTATTCAAATTGTATAAAAACTTCCATCCAACAACCTAGGCTTACAAAACAATGTACAGTATCCTACAATAAGAATCCATCATTTTTGTGAACTGTTGGGGCTGCAAGAGAAAGAGTTTGGCTTCATGAGCTCAATTCCTATGAAACTATGTTTTTAATTTTGTGAACTTGTTTTACCATGAAATAGACTATTATCTGTCCAATGCACAATGCACTTTACGATGCTTGAATTGAAGTATTTTTGTGTACACAGAGCTCAAACAAATCGAATTAGGATTGGTATAGATTTGAGGTTTTAAAAGATTTTTTAACTGTTTTTTTTCACACCATTTTTATGAATATGAAGGCAGGATCACACAAAGTTGGAAAACCGACTTGCAAACCACTTCTATAAAAGGTAGGTACATGTAAAAAGCTTAGATCTGATCCCTTGGCATCTAATCACCCAAACTGGCTTGAATTCTGAAATTCATTTTGAGTTCTATGAATTGGCAATCAAGTTCTCAAATGACAGTCCATAAGTTATCATCTGGAGAATCATACCAAAGGCAAACTGGAACCTTCCTACTACATGGGGAAGTCACTTAGTGTAAATTTTAGTGTAAATTTTAGATACATATGAGCGAACAAAGGGTATTTATTGGGAGGCTATGAAATAATAGGAATATTTTACTGTTTACAGTATATTTAGGATATGTTCCATGAATATTCCTAAAATATTCCTAAATTGGTTTTAAAACACCCTATATTACTTTTATAAATTTATAATTTCTATCTCAAATGAATAGAAGACACCCTATATTTGTTCTCTCATAGTTATCTAAATTCTTGACACTGACTACCCCAGGTACTACTAGTGTTGAAATAATATTGTTGTCTCTCCAATTACTAAAAACAGACTGTACCTTCAGACAGTCTGTATCCAAAACCTGTGTGGCCCTGGCATGAGTTTACAACATTCTCCAACTCAGTGCAAAATGAAGTGAGCCTCCTAAGCATACAAACATTGGAGAGCACGTCAAACGACAGGAAAGATCATTGTGAAACGCACGTAGGCTCTTCTTCACCAATCCCCAAAGTACTTAGGACCCTACTGTAGTATATTCATAAAAACTAAAGTGCAATGAGATCAATCTCTAGGTAACATTTTTTGTAAATCCTCGAATGTACCTTATGTGGGACAGTTTGCAAAGCATATCACAAACATTATTAGTCTTTGAAGAACACCTTAAAGTTCAAATCTATAACATTCATGAATATGTATATGAAGATACTGGACATTTTTCCACAATACTATTGTTGCAGAATAATTGTTATTCAGTTGAAAATCAACAATGAAAATCACTAGCTCGGAATTACTTATTCCTCTACAACAAGAAGGATAGGTCATACTCAAGAATGTTATGCCAGAGCTCCAAACCATGAGACAACAACTATCGTATTACAACAAAACCCTAAACGGGCTGGAGTGAGGACCGCTCTCAAGCGCACCCGTGGAAGCAACATCCAATAAACCCTAGAACTGAAAACTGGAAATCCCACAACATTCCATGTACTTACGAACAGAACATATATTTGAAAATAATGGTCATCTTCCATCAACATAGCCATTTTGCATTTTCTAGAGATAAGGAACAAAAACAAGTTCAAGTCTATCAACCCAATGCTCAATAAAACGGTCATTCTCACGCTCTGAGAACAGAAACAATTCTCCACTGTTTTCCACCAGTTGAAGAATGGCAGAGCTCGGCAAAGCTCGCTCAGTCCATTGTGTAGACCATTTGCGATCCGCTATGCTGAATCCCAGAATGCCCTTCACCATTTGCTCGTGAAGCTCAACAAAGCCGATGCAGAAAATGTTGCCATTCTGGTACACACCAGATTGATAGTCATTCAATGCAAACGCTGGACCTGGCACATCATCCACTCTCTCCCATCGCTCAGTTCTGGAATCGTAGAGCTCTGTGAGTTTGGACAAATGCTCATTACCTGATCCGGAGCTTCCTGCTACAAGTATTCGGTAAGAATGTGTAGCTTGGTCCACTAGCATGTGCATGAGCACAGGGTTACGTCGATGAAGCAACGGTGAAAGCTCAGTCCAATGTTGAGTTAGAGGATTGAAGACGATCAACCGCTCCTCGTGTGGTGACTTTGAGAAATTCATGCACACGAGCCCATTTCTGGAACAAACGAAAAATTCCTTGAACAAATCAGCATCAGGGTCACAATTGGCAGGAAGAGATGCCAGAGGAGGTAACCTTCGCCACTTGCCAACAGTTTTGATACTTGAAGAATTCTCCCTCCAGTTTGGATCAAAGCCTGCCCATTGCCATACGCCGCTTTCCATGAAGCAGTAGCACGCTGTCAACGTAGCCTGCTTCCGCCGTGACAGAGCATGAATGAATTCATCACTCTCGATCAACAATTTCCAGCTTTTCGAGAGTGATTTCAGCTGAAAAACAGACTCGTAATCGAGATGCTCTAGAATACACCCCTTCACTTCAGAAATGAAACTAAGGAACAAGAGACAGCCTTTGCTGGATATCAACACAGTAGAACGCACGGTTCTCCGATGTTGTCGACTTCCCCGGTGACCGCCTGGATCGTCACCTTCAGCTGAAGTACCGGTTGACCTCTCGGTGTACCTACTAATCATTGCTGTTTCCGGAGCAAGCTTGCAATACTACACCCTCTAAACTAAAGAGATCAACCTCTGATCTCAGGGATGTCAACTGGTTCCGGAACCGTGATGGGTTCCTGCAAACCAGCGTCGATATCCATCGTGCTGACAGGCTTGGCTCAGAGCAGAATTCTCACAAAAACTCTGATGATCCACAATAAGCAATGTGGACAACGTTAGTCACATCAAAATACAATAACAGCAACGCGATACAACGGAAGAAGCCAACCCTGATGATTATATAGCCATCCTAACTTGCATGAAGTGCACTGTACCGGCCGTGAAAAGGAAGAGAGAAGGAAAGAACGACCCCTATGCAGAGTGCACAGAATAGAGAAAAGGAAGAGAGAAGGAACGAAAGAGGTGCATTAATTGCTGCATTCCTGGATTACCGGAAACACAGCAACTGAACAAATTATATGACCGTAACCGATTGTTGACTTTTGAACGCTAATGTGGCTACCACGGCTCGTCAGATATCTAGGCCTAATACATATTTCTTCCTCAGTGGCATTCCTCCTCATGAACTGTGGTGGGTGATTTTGGTCTAGGAATCTTCTATGAGGATTTTTGAGTACATGGGCTTGAAAAAAAAATGCATGCAACTGATTGAGCATTATGTTGTTGAATGCTTTGGAGTTTTCGTATTCCAATGACCCCTTGCTCTTGCATTGCATGTTGGAGCAGCTAGCGGCCTTTACATATATTGTTGTTTCGTATGAGTACCAAATAGTAAATTTCCCAGTGCGAGACACAGTAATTGTTTCGTATTGCATTCATCTACTAGGTAAACATACATCTTTTTTTAATTTATTACGTACTCGTAATGCCTACTGGGAGAAGAAGGGAGCTAGGGTGATGTCCGCGTATCAAATACGCAGCTGGCACGGAACGCTCCCGTCCGGGCGGTCGTCTGTATCGGATGTACTCAGAGGCTCTACTAGAAAATCTGGAGGCGTGAAATCTGCAAAGAATCATAACATTCAGTAGCCTTCACTGCCTCTGCCTTGCTCTTGAGGAGAATGTGTACCTACCCATGTTTTCTCACAGATGGAGGTTTTGGAAAACTAGAAGAGAAGGTAACCATGCATGGTCTTTGCTGGCACATCCCCACATGTCCCTCACTTCTAACCTCTAACTGTCCCAACGTCCATATTTTGGACGATTTTTGAGGTACAGTCACCTTTGAAGAGTTGTAAATTTTGCAAAAAGTGACAAATTTTTAATGAATATTTGGAAAATCAAACCGCATGATGTATGGAATAAGTGGTAAAAATTTCAGATCAATCCGAGATGAATTGAGTTTTTGGTGATCATTTGAAAGTAGGGGTCTTTTTTTTGGACAGTTTTTGTGCAATTTGATGGCTGCAACTTCGGGGGCTTGTACCTCCTTCATCCCATGTCCGTTTTCAATAACAATTATTGGGTTGGATTCTCCTTGAAGTCTAGTTATCATGGTTGAATTTTCGTGTCAATCCGTGTTGTTCTGAATTCTTGGGAGTCATTTTAGTGCACGGGTCTAGTTTGGGCACTTTTTGCTTTTCGGGTCAAATCGGTCACTTTTCGGGCTACTTTTTGACATTGAAAGGCCATTTTAGGGCACATTAAAAAAAATTCATGAGTTTTTTTTGGTACCAATGTGTTTATATGATGATTTTGAACTACTTTATAATTTAAAGTTTTCCATTTGAGTAATTTTGAAAACAAATTTCACCTCTAACTATGTTTCTAGGAAAATTTCAGCATCCTTTTTTAACACTAAAACACTATGATCTTGCAATCTATATGGCCAAATGACCCCAAATTTGATCCACATGATCTACAACATGTATGTTACACGAAGACGAAGAGTCGTGAGGATTTGCTCCTCGTCAAGGATTTATTTTAGCACTCTTCACTGGCTCAAATAAGGACTTTCTTTTGTTCAATTTTGTTTGTTGTCTCTGCCCTACCAAGGGAGAGACTATGGAAACGCATCATTTCTCAAGCACTTACATAACTGAGCAATATAAAAAAGCCATAAAAGTAAATGTCAGTGAATCTAGGGTACATACTAAAGTTGAGACTACGCAACTAGCCGCTTGTATTCTTTCCTATCGACAACTGTTTGACTCCGTCGGTTAGTTGCCGCATCTATCCCCTTAATAAAATCCACTCTTAATAAAATCCACCAGTGTAGCCCATTCGCCATACTTCCACAAGATAGGTAGCCTTCGGTATTCAACAAATGCAAAGTGGCATCAGCCTTTAAGGCTGAAAAAAATAGTTCCCATAAGCCTTTTTGCCTTTTCCCATGAGCCATATATTCCCCACCCGTTCACTGGACTAGGGTGAGTGCATTTGTTCACATACACCATTTCTGCTGCACGCATGCGTGCGTCAGATAACTTTGAAGGAATATGAGGTAACTAGAAAAATCTAAAATAGGCAGAAAGGAATTACACTACCGCAAGACAGAAAGCAACACAACTCAAAAAATGAACGGGACTATAATTGCGGTAGTGTATTGCAGTTGCACAGTGCTCAATAGTAGCTGTAGCAGGAAAAGACAAAGTTTTGAATATTTTTTTGTTTCTTCATTTTACCTCCCATCCTTTCAGGAACGCAAACGCAACAGTGGCACTAAGCTGGTGTGAATGGGCCATGAGTGCATTTGTTCACGCGTTCATCCGACAGGATTTTCCATCTTTAGTAACTTAATTTTCCTTTTTCTGTACATGATGGATTGCGCGTTAGTACGTCCGTTACAGCATGCCCAACAGCATGTGTTTTGGAGGGACCAACGCCAAGATTTGGTGTAGTTATCTCCACTTGCTTCGAAGTTTGGCCCAGCAACTACCCACCAACGCTAAATAATAGTTTTTGGAGCCAAAGTTTGAGGTTTCCCCGCCATCCAGGGAAGCTTTTGCGCAAGCAAATTTCTCACACCAAGCAAGCAAAAGATGCTCAATCAACAATTAAATAACAAGCTTGAAGACTATTCACGGCCCGTGCTTCAAGGTCATCAAGTAACTTTATATAAAATCTTCATTTTATAAGTTGCCTTGGTGTTCGCTCTAGGAATGTCGTTGGGGTACTTCATGTATTACATTCCTCCATATTAAAAATGGCCTTCAAATTGATGCTTGGCGGAAATTTTTCTCTGGAACTGCTGGGCTTGCTCTTACGCCGGTTCTGGGGTCGCGCCAACTAATCCTTGCTACCACCCGGGCCCCGAAGACAGTGCGATCCACGAATCATTCTCTATTATCCACTCACTTTACAATGCAGCCCCGTGTCGGTACTCACTGATCTTGCTCCTACTCCTTGATTCTTTCCTCATCATTTGTATGTCTTATGTCTTATGTCTTAGAATAATCAGTCCAATGTGGTTGCCACAACTAAAATGATCCCATTTATGGTCAATGACCAATGTGGTTGACTATTTTTCTCATTTTTCTTCATACCAAATTGCTTTAAAATTTCATATCTCCCACCTCGTAGGTCCAAATTTTGTATAATTGTAAATGTTCCGCAGTATGAAAAAAAATACTGATATCAGCCCTTCAGTGGCAAAAATTTATGACATAAATCTGTGACAACTGAAACCAAAACAAAAACAAACATTTGCCTTAATGTATGTATAGAAAGGAAGACTTTTCTCCCCTAACCGGACAGACATTCTCCAACGGCAAGGGCCGGCGGTGGTGACATTCCCGGCCCGTGACTTGACATTCCCTGACGGCAATGAAAATGCTATTGTGCCTCATCTTCTTCCTCTTTTTTCCTCTCTTCCTTCGGGCTAGGCCTTAAGCGTTTGTTTCTGGCTGGACGCTGCAATGTTTTCGCCATCTGTTGCAGACTCTTCTCTGGTCTTCACGAGCGTTTTAAATGTCATGAAAACACCGAAAAATATAAAGAAAGAACATCACCACAACGTTTGGCCATATCGCAACTTACTCAAGACCACCGGTAATCCAGGAATGCAGCAATTAATACACCTCTTTCGTTCCTTCTCTCTTCCTTTTCTCTATTCTGTGCAGTCTGCATACTGCACTCAGCAGTCGGCACTTCATGCAAGTTAGGGGTCGTTCTTTCCTTCTCTCTTCCTTTTCACGGCCGGTACAGTGCACTTCATGCAAGTAAGGATGGCTATATAATCATCAGGGTTGGCTTCTTCCGTTGTATCGCGTTGATGTTATTGTATTTTGATGTGACTAACGTTGTCCACATTGCTTATTGTGGATCATCAGAGTTTTTGTGAGAATTCTGCTCTGAGCCAAGCCTGTCAGCACGATGGATATCGACGCTGGTTTGCAGGAACCCATCACGGTTCCGGAACCAGTTGACATCCCTGAGATCAGAGGTTGATCTCTTTAGTTTAGTCCATCTCCATTTTTCATTGTCAGTGTATCGTGATTTATGCTCCTTGTATAGATTGAATACTCCGAGTTTTTCTTGAGTTTCTAGACTGAGGCTCTCCAAATTCTGAGACTGAGGCTCTAAATGTTGTACGGTGTTGTGTAACCACTGAGTTGTTTGTTTAGTTGAAGTCTATTGTGATGATCTGCAGGTAGCTCTCATTAGTTCTAGAAGCAACTGATCTTCTCGTTTAATTTCAAAATGTGCGAAGTGTCATTGAAACAGAGGCTCGGCAACATCAGGGAGCGTAATGCCTCAGAGGCTTCTCGTGGAGCCTTGCACTAATGTAAACCTTTTGGAAGACTTACCCATGGTAAGTCCATACGCCTCAACATTGGCGTGACCAGGCGGAACGCAGGGCGGGAAGCTCAACATCATCAGCTCTTAGCAACCGCAAGCCTGGACGCCAGCTAGCTGTCCATGCGTATTCCAAATGCGAATGATTTGCTTAGTCTTCTAGGCTGTTCTTTGTTATAACACGGATCAGATAAAGCTGGCTTCCCCCGGATCCAACCTCCTCTTCTCCTTTAGTCTGCTGGTGTCTAGGCTAGCTCCACAGGCAAGAAGGCCGTGCTCAGTTCTGCACTTTGTGCACTTTGTGCACTGTATTCCTTGCTCATCTCTCAATAACGATCAAGAGGTCGTTTGCATTAATGTTTTCTTCTACGAGGTGCTGGGCCAGCCGTGTATGAAGTTGATTACCTGATCATCGAAGGCATTTACATCCTCACCTGAGCGAACAATCCGTGCTTCAATTCGGGGCGACGCTTGGTATCGACCATGTGACCAGTACCCATCTGACCGGCCTTGATCATGCGCCACGACAATGATGACGATAGCGTGGACACACTTCTAACTTGAAATGGTAGTCTCCATGCAAAGCTCGTTGGCGTTTTCCACTGACGATACCCTTTGTGCCATCGCGTTCTCCACAAACCCCATGGTATGGTCATAGTAGCTCACCACTTGAGAACTTGGAAATTCCTGATAAAAGTGTACCAACTTGACATCAGTTCAAATGAAAGGTAGGTCGACGATTTACTTTGTCGACCTACAATTCATTTTGTCCATCAAAAACATTTATCTACAAAACTAAATTAGACAAGTGCTAATTTGGAAATTAATCTCCATTATTCCTTCTTCTTGCATACAATAATTTTGTTTTTAAAAAAAGAAAAAACCCAAAATTTTAGCGCACCCTCTAGGAGTTAACCTTGTATAAAGAATAGACATGAACTTTTTCGGTGATGTTCACAAGTTGATCTCGCGTCAGGCTGGCACGAGATGTTATCACCACCATGGGGTTCATAAAAAGCGTAACGCCCTATCAGGGCTTACTCCAAATCTTCCCTTTATAGGCAGATGTCCAAATATATTATCTCCTAAGTGTGCAAGGAGTCCCGTGGGGTCATGTTTGGTCATTTTTAGTCAAACGTTGATTTTCACCTGGTTCTTAATTTCAAATGAAAAAGGTCTCAACTAAGAATGTGTGGGGACAATCTTCTATTTTCTATTCCAATTTACCATTTTTCAAAATTAATTAAATTTTTTGTTTTTTACGGCAGTGTACAGCTCAAAACCCTAAAATTCCAATACACACTGCAGAAAATGTTTTTCTATCAAATTTCTTTTTATTTAAGCTCAAGAAAGCAGGAGATTTCTTCAATGGAAGGCCCTCTTCATCAAATGCATGAAAACATGAAAGCTCGTACAAATGCACAGCTTCCAACGACTGCATTTCATGTAAATAAGACTTGTCTTTTTTGTTTTTCATAATTAAATTCGGGACATCCAGGTCACTTGATGTTACTATTATACGGCTTCCATTGCCAACTTCTCCATGCTTGGTAAAGTTTCAAGTGGAGCTTTTCTCCACCACTCTTAATGCCATCGAATACGACAACAGACTGCACCTGAAGCCTGCAAGAACAGACTGCACATTGAAATGGATCATGTTGTAATTGTTCACTGCATCATCATCTTTGGTTTTAAAAAAATCATACAGGACCTGCTTTTGCAAGTGGCCCACGTCATTTGCATCTCCATTTTCTTCACCAATAGTCAGAAAGGTACAAAAGTCACTGCTTTGAGAAATGATTGAACAGTTCTTTGGCAAGAGTTGTTTTACCAATTCCTCCCATACCAACAATGCCAATGATCACCACCTTATCTTCCATCCTTGCCAGCTCTTTCACTATAGTGTCAAATGTTGTTTGAAGACCAACAATACGCTCTGGAACAAACTTCTACGGCATGTTACAGTAGTGCGAGATCAATTCAATTCGAGTGATTATTTCTCGTTTAACCCTTAAATGTCAAGAGGCCCTAGGCGGGGCAGCCCAGAAGGCATCTAAATTTTTGGAAGAAAAAAAAAAAAAAAAAAATGAAAAAAATGAAAAAACGGCTCTGCCTGCCACTGCTGACCATCACTGTAGCACTGCGGCACTTTTCAAGAAACGACCTCAGCTGCCCTAACCTCAACTCCTGTTCATTTTGATAACTTTGACTGCTTGCCAATGTTTCCACAATCTCCCAAATGAGGCGCAAATTTGGAATCTAGATCACTTTTTCAACAGCTTTCCCATGCACCAATCCCCACTTGATTTGGTTGAGAAAATCCACTTTTTCTTCATTATTCTCTCATAAATAAGCCCATGGGGCATAACATTCAGTAACCTCTGAGACTACTGCCTTCCCCCAGCAGAATGATGTGGAATATCCCACATCATTTCATCCCCTCAATGAAATGATGTGGGATATTCCACATCACATCAATAGCTATGGGGGCAGGTGGCATTAAGCAAGAGCAATCAACCAAGGTGAACAGTAATCAAAAGCACTCACTCAATCACAACTCAACAGTGTTTTGTAATTGTTTATTTGATTCAATAGTCCATTCAATTACAAATCACTGGTCACTTCATATATAAAGGTGGATGAAACTAAAAGGCAGCCTCTTCGAAGGCTACTGAATGTTATGGGCTTACTTTGACGTTTAAGGGTTAAGCATGTTTTCATTCATGCACACTATTATTCAACAGAAGCATTCACATTGTGCTCTTATATAAGTATAAACTAATGATGACAAGGTACTTAGAATGTAGCCACTAGACAGGGACGAACTCCACACCAATTACATAAATGTGCACATCAATATATCATTTAGAAGAATCCCAAGCATACATTGGGATTTTTAAAATGTGCCATCAACAAAATTTATCCTTCTACCCAATTATGAGATTTTAGTAATTTTACTCAATTTTACATAAATTTTACGTAATATTGGGTAAAATTGCGTAAAATTGGGCTAGAAAGTAGAAGATAGCCCCGCACTTTATTAACTATGACCAATTTCATTTGAAACAAGGAACTAGGTGAAAATCAGCGTTTGACTGAACAAACGACCAAGTGTGGTGATATTAGGCTCTTTAGACACTTAGGGGTTAAATTAGTTCAATTATTTTGATAACCTCTACCATCAATTTCTAGTTATGATTTTCTAAAAGTTTTTGTTACCACTGCCGGTCCTTGTCGTTGAAGAATGTCTGCCCGGTTAGGGTAGAAAAGTCTTCCTTTCTATATATACATCAAGGCAAATGTTTATTTTGTTTTGGTTTCAGTTGTCATAGATTTCTGCCACTGAAGGGCTGATGTCAGTAATATTTTCATACTGCGGTACATTTATAATTATATAAAATTTGGACTTACAAGGTGGGAGACTTTTTAATGACAAACATTTCGTTAACAATATATTTTTGATAAAGTTTTCAATTTTTAAATACCATAAAAATATATGATTGCAGTTTTAATAATTAAAATATACTCCATTTTGAATTAGTTAAGATTTTCTTTGGTCTCTTACGTTATGTCTACTCATACATCCATAGTAACCACTTTGTAGCACCATTCACAATTGATTTTTATAGGTTCAAAAATCCATTTTTTTAATAGTGTATAGTTTCAAATATATTTCAATTATAACCATGACAATAATTATAGTTTAATATAGATTCAAATAAAATAAAATAAAATAAACCTACATCAATTGTTTTTGTTAAGATTTTGAACAATTCTTCAAACAAACACACTCAAAGTACCTTCCAAATTTGATATCAATCTTTAATTTTAAAATTAATTATTTAAATCTAGTTCAAACACAATACAATTAACATTCCTAAATTTGAGGGATACTTTGCACCTCTATATTATTTGAGTAAATAATACTAAATAAAGATCACCTTGAATAGACAATTTCACGTGAATTTTAGGAATACATGATACTATTACACTATTTGAGATGATGCATTATGGTGGTCAGTTACCTCTCTTAATCTACCAATATTGTTCCATATCACTCCAAGTTGCAAAGGTGAGTTTTTTTTTTTTTTTAATCTTTTAAAGCAATGAACCTATCCCCTTGGTTTCAAAAATATAAATACATTGTTATAACCCCTTCAAAATTGTAGTCCTACCAAATTCTATGATTTAGAACATACACACCCTTCTCCCTTCAATTTACCTCTCAACCTAAATTATAATCACATTCAAGATTTGGTGTCACAAACTATCGTCTCTACACCCTTGAACCGCTATAATCACCCTCTATATAGTGCATGAACCAATCACAATCACTATACATAGGTAATCATCATTGTCCATCAATCTAAGATACTGAACCCTTTCTTGAATTATCATAGAGGGACTATAGAGGCATCACTATATATGGCTTATATTCAATGGCACTCTAATCTGCCATGCAAAAAGAACATTAAATACAAACATATTCCGAGAGTCAAAGGCTCATGTAGGCGTAGGATACGCATGCTCTTAGAGAGCCTCCCCATGAGAGACATGCACCCGCTCTGCAAAGAGAGAATAAACTAATTTTACACCATACTTTGGATTAAAGAATGGGTGCTAGAGCAATAGCACGGACTGAACACTTCCTCAAACCGAGGGGGAGTTCCCATGGGCCACCCATATCCGCTCTAAAGAACGGTGTCGACACTCTTCCTCATCTCCTCATGCACACTTATTGAGATATACCCGTAGTTAGAGAGTGAGGTGGCCTGCACTCAATGCGGGCTGGCTCAAACCAAAAACCACACCCGCCCTCAAGAGTGGGTTCATTTTTTCTTTATTTATATTTCCACCATGAATAGTACTCAAAGACTTTTCCAGAAATAGATGCCATCACTTCAAGACCGGGCCACCATGGGGACACATAAGATCCATGATACCCATTTTCCAATGAACAATACCCAAATTCATTCGTTGTCACAGAGACGGCAGGAGCCTCTCCCATGGGGAGAGGCTCCAAGGCTAGTGTATTTCACATATTCGCTCTCACTTTTATTAAAGAAGAATCTGAGAAGATTGAACTGTAAACCGGTTGTTTACTTTTCTGCAAGAGCAGGGCCAGGTGGTGCTTTATGGGGAGAGGCTCTTACATTGGTTTCATTAATTTAGATAGGAACATCATTATTTAGGAAGAAACATTAAATAGAATGGAAGAGTGTAACGTGTGGGTAATTGAGTTAACCGAATTTAGAACAAATGATCTGACCCCCAAAATATCAGGAAAGTAGAGTCTATGTCCTCTTTGGGTGTAACCGAAATCAAATCAAATAGTGAACTCAACACCCTTCAACTTCAATTTTAGACATGATCTCCAAGTTGTCAGAGCTAACTAATCAATCCAGTCACCTAATTATATCTCAAGTTTGTCACATGCCTTGTCATTATCTCAAATTGAATGTGGGCCATCGCCTCCAAGCTTTGACTCTCTATGAACTCACCTTAGTCTCAGTTTTGCCTCCTTTGTGACGGCAAAACTAATTCACACTCCTTTCTATTTTGAATTCTTTGGAAACCATGCCAGTTTGCTTGGCTGCCTTAGATACATGTCAAACTCACCTCACCTAACATGTCTTCTCTCTTCTTTTCAGTTAACTCCAATGTGGTGCTGAAATTATGGCGAGGGCCAAGGAGAAGGCAGATTTTCCTTGAATGACCTTGCTTGTCGTCACCTTCGTTTGCTGGTCTGTATTGCTGGATACCCAAACTCTCCGTGGGATATACCGGTCGGCATGACGTGAGCCCATGCCAGCTACGCAAAGTCTCTGCTGAGTACCGGTCGGTAAGAAGATGAGGCAAATTGAATTTTTGTTGCCGTTTGGGAATGTCAGGTCACCGCGGGTTGGGCTGGGAATGTCACCACCGCCGGTCTTTGCCGTTGGAGAATGTCTGTCTGGTTAGGGGAGAAAAGTCTGACTTCCTTTCTTTACATACATCCAGGCAAATGTTTGTTTTTGTTTTGGTTTCAGTTGTCATAGACTTATGTTATAGATTTTTGCCGCCGATTTAACCCTTTAATGTCCCGATTCAACCCTGTTTTTGAAGATTTGTTATAAAATGTTTGATGAAAAATAAAAATGAAGTTGATGTACAAAGCAAAGTTGTAAATGTCAATGTGAAGATAACATCTCTACGGTTGGATTCATCATATTTATTATTAATATTTTTTAATTAATTTTGCAAGGTTTTTTATTGAAATTCAATTAGAAATCCAAAATTAACTCCAAAAAATCAAAAAATATTTTAATGAAATTGGAATAACATGCACTACAAGATGGTATGGTTTCCATTATTTGATTCTACTTATTATGGAAAATCATGTTTAAGGTCTCACTTTTTAAACTAAGAATGAAACTTGACATAAACCACTTTTGTTATTTTTCAAAAATTCACATTATCTTATTTTGAAAACCCATACCGTACAAATGGTAGTCAACTAGCACAAAAATCAAGAGAATTTTGGATGGATGAAAAACATCACCGTATGTGATGAAGGGATGCGTCAGAAATCATCCAGCGTCCAAAATATGGACGCTGGCGCGTTAACCCCTAACCGCCCAACTATGCATATTTTGCATGATGTACGGATTTGAAGTCCGTTTTCTCATCCATCATGCACTTTTTGCAATGTGGATTTTTTATTGAAACTTTTAAGGGAAGTTAGCTCCGTGCATGTGTGATCCGATTAGAAAGGGGATGATTTGTGAAATTTTTATACCTCATTTCATGTTGTAGTGTTCCACCCAATATTTCGAAGATTTTAGTCTAAAAGTGCTTTTGAAAAAGTCAACTACTAAAATTAAGCAACCAAAAAATCTCTAAAAATCACTACACTTAGAATATTACATTTCAACCCATCACAACAAATTTCATTATTAGATTGTCAATATCTTAGTCGTAATCATATTACAAAAGAGTGTTAAATTTTGAGTTTGAAATTGAATTCACAAATATTGGTGATAGCAATCGTAAATCTAACTGTATGGATAGAATCTAAAATGCATAATGCACAACTTTTATTCATTCATCAACTTGAAAATATCCCTCTTAGTTGCATTTTATAATGCATCTTTAAAAAACTGCCAAATCTGAAAAGGGTGAGAACGTTTAGGGGTTAAAGGGTTAAGGTGAGTGGGCCATAAACCGATGACGACCATAAATAGAATCCTATAATTACTTCATGAAAGACACTTCACTGTGCCAAAAACCAACAATCACCAATGTAGTTTAGTGATTGTTAACTTTGAAGGACTACCTGGAGTCGCCTCATTTGTGGGAACTTTGTGTATTCTAAGGCTTTTTGTGATCCTTCAAGACAAATTCTCTATCAATTTCAGCCCAAGTCTATTGCCGCAAATAGGCAACCTGGACCTTGAACTTCGAAAATTTATAACTTATTCGATATAACTTCAAAAATTATGATTCAACTTGGAATAGATTTAGAATCAGTTTGCTAATTCACTCAAACTACCAACACTGAATTAGGAATTTTTGCACTTGGCCAAGTGCATTGTCCGATCGCCACAATGGTGCAAAATTTGCACTTTTTGGAAATTTTACTCCCCTTATATTTCATATATTTTCATTTTCAAAATAACAACAACACATTCATTCATATCAAATTTGCCATGTATTAAAAGAAAATCAAACATAATGTGCAATATTGTTTTATTACTATCCGATAGAAAATCAATACAAAACACTTCATTTCATATATAAATGAAGGCACGCACTGCAAAGTAAATGATATTTGCACTATTCTACTACATCAAAGGGTACCGCCTAGCATACTTTTCCAATCTGTACTATTGCTCCATCTCTTGGGTCTCAGGAATCACCAGAGAGGACTGAGTTTCTACCTCCTCTCTTGTTTCGTTCTCCAACTGAATAGGTGGGAAAAACATAAACACAACAAATTATCACATTTTGTATCACAATTATCACATTCTATCATTTTCTTTTTATCACAATGAATAAAGGGGCCTTTATGTTCAATTGGCCCTTAGTGTATGTTCAATAGGCAAAATATGCTAACTTTAACAATTTATGCCGCAGTAATCTTTGAACCCAACATTAAATTTGGGTGCCCTTAACCTTTAGAGGCCCTAATGAGTATTTTGTTTTTGCAAATCCGAAAATCTAAATCGAATTAGAGCATTCATGGCAAAATATACTAAATTCAACATCTTATGACTATAAAATTGGGAAACCAACTTGAAACTTGGGTGCCGCTAACCACTAGGGACCCTAATAAAAAATTTGTCTTTCGAATTGCGGAAATCTAAAACAAATTTGAGCAATTATGGAAAAAATTGCTAAATTTAGCAACTATTGACTACAAATCTTGGAACCCAACATGAAATTTGGGTGCCCATATTTTCAAGGGGCCCTAACAATTTTTTGTCTTTTGAATTGCAGAAATCAACCTCAAATTTGAACATTTATGACACAATTTGCTAAATTTAGAAAAATGTGACTTGAAATTTGAGAACCCAACATGGAATTAGGGTGCCCCTAACCTCAAGGGGTCCCAACAAATTTGTTGTCTTTCAAATTGGACAAATCTACATCAAATTTGAGAAGTTATGGCTAAATTTGCTAAATTTAGCAACTTTTCACTTTAAACATCAGAACCCATCATGAAATTTGGGCTCCCCTAACCTCTACGAGCCCTAACGAATTTTTTGTCTTAAGAATTGGGCAAATGTGCATCAAATTTGAGCAATTATGGCTAAATTTGCTAAATTTAGCAACTTCTCACTCTAAATATCGGAACCCATCAGGAAATTTGGATTCCCCTAACCTTTACGAGTCCTAACGATTTTTTTATCTTTCGAATTGTGCAAATTTACATCAAATTTGAGAAGCTATGGCAAAATTAGCTAAATTCAGCAACTTTTCATGATAAATTTCGGAACTCAACATGAAATTTGGATTCCCCTAACTTTTACGAGTCTTAACGATTTTTTGTCTTTCGAATTGTGCAAATTTACATCAAGTTTGAGAAGCTATGGAAAAATTAGCTAAATTTAGCAACTTTTCATGATAAATTTTGGAACTCAACATGAAATTTGGATTCCCCTAACCTTTACGAGTCCTAACGATTTTTTTGTCTTTGGAATTGTGCAAATTTACATCAAATTTGAGAAGCTATGGCAAAATTAGCTAAATTTAGCAACTTTTCATGATAAATTTCGGAACGCAACATCAAATTTGGATTCCCTAACTTCTACGAGCCCTATCGAATTTTTAGTCTTTTGAATTGTGCAAATTTACATTAAATTTGAATAATTATGAAATGAATTGCTAAATTTAATCATTTTTTGTCTATGAATCTTGGAACCCAACATGAAATTTGGGTGCTCCTAATCTATAAGAATTTTTTGATTCAAAATTAAGATATCTATGAGAAAATTGAGTTCGTAGGACTAAATATGTTAAATTTAGCAGCTGGTGCCTAATTGTGCGATGCACATGTGATGTTCAAAATGCAATTGTACATAACTACGTGTATTGAAAAATAAAATAAAATGATTCGAGGTGAAAACAATACGAAATTAAGAAATTAATGCCTACCTTTACTTGTTATATGTAATGACGTTCGCTCCAATGAATCAAGCCTAAAATGAGTGAAACAAAAAAAAGGTTAAAAGCATCATACACATGCGTTTCGGAAAACAATTACTAAAAAAATATCACATGTGTGTCCTAATATGCCTATATATTGAGCATTACAACCGTAGTTAGTGTCATTTGCAAAAAAATAAGAGTGTGAGAACATACCTTTGAGAGGTAAAATATGAAAAGTGAGATATAGAGTGGGGAAGATGGGCATTACATAGACACGGGGTTTCAAAAGTCTCGCTTGTCCCTTTGGCGCGTCCTCCCATAGGACACGCTTTCTCAACCCCGCGGAGTTCCGCGGGGTTGAGAAGGGCCAGCTGCCCTTTGGCCTAGCCCGGCCAACCGGCTAGGCCGGGCCAGCTGGCCCCTGACCCGCCCCGTCTCGCTGGCGACGGGCGGGCCAGCTGCAGCTGCTAACTGCAGCTGCAGTTAGCTGCTAACCGCAGTTAACTGCTAACCGCAGCTGCAGTTAGCAGCTAACCGCAGTTAGCAGTTAACTGCAACTGCAGTTTCATTATTTTTAAAAAAAAAATAAAAAAAAATAAAAATAAAAAAAATAAAAAATAAATTTAAAATATTATTAACATGTCATTCAATTTCACATTTTTTTAATTTTAATTTTTTTTTAAGATTTAAATTCTTATGTCATCGTTAAAGTTTTTTTTATTAACATGGTACTATGAGACACATGGTACTATGGTACATTACGTAGCAGCAATAGCCGTATAGTATAGCGCAACGTGTATTATTCGGTTGATCATACATGGGTGATTTGAATGACTTGGTGTTTTGGTAGAAAAATGTCCATAAATTTGTATCCATTTTGACTACCCCCCTTAATACATTGGTTTGGAATAAATGAAGTACCAAATGCAACATTTTAAAATGCATGTGTGACCAAATTTGCTTATTAGGAGTAAGTTGAAACTCCCAAAATTCCCACTAACACTTCCTAAATTCCCGGCCCGTAAAACCCACGAGTACTAAAATTATACCCCCCCGCAACTTGAAAAAGGTCAATTTTTGTTCGACGGGCGACAAGTGCATTGTCATATGGCCAAGTGCAAAAATTCCTAATTCAGTGGTAACCACATTGCACTTCAGATTATTATAAGTAGTCACAATGCTTAAAGTGTCGGTTTGTGGCCCACTCACCTTACGTCACAAAATTCTGCCACTGCTGTATGTCAGAGAAATTTGTCTGGCCAGCGGACCAAAGCCAACCTTTTCTGCCAGTGCTGTACAGTACCCACCAATAAGTTTACGTTCATTCAGTTTTTCAAAGAATTGAATCAAATAATTAAATTTATAAAAAATATTTATATTTATATTTATATTTATTAAACCATTTGAAGTGTGAAAAATTACTTCTTTGGACAATTTTTGGATCAAATATTAAAAAAATACAATATTTGTATTCAAATTGAACATTTTTGAACTAAAAACTTCAAACATTGATATTTTAGTAAATATGACCCCAAAACTCATGATTTTTTTTTTTACATGATTCTACAAAGGATTTGCATTCTTTCCATTGAAAGTTTTATAAACCATAAGTAACAAAAGTAACAAATGTACGTCGTCCTTCTGTTGAATGTATGTCGTCCTTCTGTTGAATGTACGTCGTCCTTCTGTACAGTTTACCCAGATGTACGTCGTCCTTCTGTACATTCATCTGGGTAAACTGTACGTCGTCCTTCTGTATGTCAGTGAAATCTTTGAACCAAGTCAACCAGGTACACAAGATCCATAACTTAGATACACAAGGCCAAGTGTCTGTCCTAAAAAGGCCGCATTTTGCTCATGTGCTCATGCCAGTGTCCCCTCGCTCCATTTTGCTCTGGCCTCGTCTAGGCCGGATTTCTTCTTCTTCTATCTCACATTGAACCAGTTGAACCGAGGGTGGGTCGATCAAATAGGCAGGCCTCGGAACGTCGAAGACCGGAGATCATTTCCGGTGGTGAGTGATCATCTCGTCGAAAGCCAGATCGGTGAATGATCGCTTTCGTTAAAATCTCTGGGGGCCGATTCAGCGATGCACAATCGGCAGCGGCTGCCGATTTTGCCAAGGTCGCACGAAAGGCTGATTCTGCAATCGCTCAGGAATGGCCGAATCGGCCTGCAGTGATTTTAACGATCATTTTTAGATGCTTTGCTCATTTTGCGTGCCTGCTTGCGCAATTGCCTCACTCGTCACGGCTTTTGTGTGGAGTTTGGACTCAATGGGACATGATTTTTGAATGAGATGCATGTTTTGGTTTGACAGACTTCTGTCTTGGCTGCGAGTTGTTTTAAGTATTACGCGTTTTGTAGCGCCGCTGGGCTGCAAGCCCAACATAAACCGGTCGTATTTTGAAGTGTGCAGCAGGAAGCCGAATATCTTAGAGTCAATGCAATTGAGAATTGGATGAAAATTCCAAATAGGAGGGGATGTCGTCGTCCTTCCTTATTTTTTATTTTACTCTCCTTTCTCTGCAGTAGATATTTGGTTGGCACTGCAGTTGTGATTTTACTCAAACGCCTGAAAGAGTTTGACATTTGCAAGAAACTACGGGTTTAGGGTTAAGATTTCTCGGTGCCTTTCATTTGGGGCAAAAACTTTGTGTAGTATCACCCTCCAGCCGATTACTTCTAGAAGGTGATCAACAATGTGGCCTCACTCAGGCAAGGACCTGGTCAGATACTTCACCTCCCCCTTGCAAGAAGCAGACTTTCTCACCCAGTGGTATGAGCGATTCAAGCAAGCCGTTAAGAAGCGAATCAGATTAGATTCATGCTAACAACGCTCCAACCACTTTATAAATTGTTACAGTGCTGGAAACCACATGCATTCAAGGACGTGTTGGAACATTTCCCATCCCTGTGCCTGCTGTATATAGTTTAGTCCTTCAAATTTTTTTGACACTTCGCTGGTGTGACACAACTTCTTCCGTTGTATTGCGTTGAACTTGGCCCTAACGTTCTCCACATGGCTCACTGTGCATCAGAGTTTTTGTGAGAATTCTGCTCTGAGCCAAGCCTGTCAGCACGATGGATATCGACGCTGGTTTGCAGGAACCCATCACGGTTCCGGAACCAATTGACATCCCTGAGATCAGAGGTTGATCTCTTTAGTCCATCTCCATTTTTTATTGTCAGTGTATCGTGATTTATGCTCATTGTATGGATTGAATACTCCGAGTTTTTCTTGAGTTTCTAGACTGAGGCTCTCCAAATGTTGTACGGTGTTGTGTAACCACTGAGTTGTTTGTTTAGTTGAAGTCTGTATTGTGGTGATCTGGTAGCTCTCATTAGTTCTAGAAGCAACTGATCTTCTCGTTTAATTGCAAAATGTGCTGAGTGTCACAGTATGCATCTGAAACAGAAGCTCGGCAACATTAGGGACCGTAATGCCTCAGAGGCTTCTCGTGCAGCCTTGCACTAATGTAAACCTTTTGGAAGACTTACCCATGGTAAGTCCATACGCCTCAACATTGACGTCACCAGGCGGAACGCAGGGCGGGAAGCTCAACATCATCAGCTCTCACCGACCGCAAGCCTGGACGCCAACTAGCTGTCCATGCGTATTCAAAATGTGAATGATTTGCTTAGTCTTCTAGGCTCGGGATGTCACTTAGTGTAAATTTTGGTATACATGAGCGAACAAAGGGTCTTTAATGGGGGGCTATGAAATAATTGGAATGTTATACTATTTATAGTATATTTAGGGTATATTTAGGGTATATTTATAGTATATTTGGGGTTCTTTGTAACACGGATTAGATAAAGCTGGCTCCCCCCGAATCCAGCCTCCTCTTTTCTTTTAGTCTAGGCTAGCTCCACAGGCAAGAAGGCCGTTCTCAATTCTACACTTTGTGCACAATATTCCTTATTCATCTCTCATTAATGATCAAGAGGTCGTTTGCATTAACCCTTTACGGACCAAGAAGCCTCAATTGGGCCGCATGTTTTTTTTAAGCAGTTTTGAGTAGGTTTTTTTAAGCAGTTTTGAGTGTGTGGACTTTCTTTTGTTCAAATTTGTTTGTTTTTTGACCAACATATGCACTGTTCTTCACTGATTTTGGTGATATAAAATTCAGTCTGATATGAATTGTATTTTTCACAATATGATCAATTGAATATTTCATTTAAAGCTATGGATCCTTGTTTCTTCAGGGGTTAATGTTTTCTTGTACGAGGTACTTCGGCCAGCCGTGTATGAAGTTGTCCGGATGCGATTAAACTATTGCGTCCTTTAAACCCACCCCCATTGTGCCATGCTTGTGACTATTCTGGCACGCCTGCTTAGTCACTCTTATAGTTTGCACATGATCATGTATATGAGCTTGAAGTATTGCCAGAGTTTGGCTTGCTTAGTGACAAGCTTCAAAGCAATTTTGGGCTACTGTAGTGTTAATTATATTTGATGGAGATGGTACATTAGCCCCCAAAAATGTTCCCTTTCCCCTGCTAAAGTACATTAGCCCCGGTTAAAGTTTGGGGAATTAGCTCCCATTACGCATTAGTCCCAGGGTTGACGCCTCAAAATCTTCCTGTCGGTGTTTTCTGTCGTCGTGCTTCACAATTTTGAGAGATACCGTGTGTAGAGATATTCCTAAAGATGGTTACATGCAATGAGGACTTAGTCCTTCCTGTAGAGACAGAGGAACTCTCCTGCTCTGGGCAACATTTTTGTATTGTGCATGATGGACCCTCAATCCAGGGTATGCCTTGTTGCGTGTTTTTGCAGGCTGTTGGGTCTGCATGTTATAAATAACAATGCTATTGCCTCATCAGTAGCACAGAACTGTTTGCTCCCAAAGCTCGAGTTCATTTCCCTCTTATGTTTCTGCATGGGTGGGGTTCCAATTTGGCTCCGAGGACTCTTTCTGTTCAACCATGGTGTGTTTACAGTCCATTGCCATTTGTTGAGAACCTGTGTTGCACTAGCCTAGATGCAGTCTATGGCCTTTTCTTTTTCTTTTTCTAATGTTATGTATAAGGATATGTACCCATTGATTCTTCCCAGCACTAGGACAATGCATGAGGATTGTCTTGCCATCTGAGTTTAAGACCTGAGAGATGACAATGTCTGGGTTGAGATGAGCAAGGGATAGATCATCCCATTCCAGTCTTGTTATCAGATATGTTTTGCATAACAAAAACGAACACAACTTGAACTGTATCTAAGGTAAGGGGTACAATTTCCGTTAGTTTAAGCATTTCAACCTTCATGGAGCGCTGATTTTCAATGATAAAAAATTGCAGCACATAAAACTTTGGGTTTAATAACCAAGCTCAATTTTTAATTAATTTTTTCACAATGTATGATTTTGTTATAAATTTTCAAACTTAATATACATAGACCACTATTGATGTTGGTAGGTGTACCAATAATAGTCCAATTAGATTGCTAACTTGGTATTCATAATTAATGCTTGTGATAACTAGATTGGGAACTCCTGAAGTTGAAACATGTGCTTTTATAGGTGGCCATAATTGGTACCTAACAGTTTCTGGTGCTTCTACCATATAAGCATAACAAGTCCTCTAGACTGCATTCTATGCAATGCCTGTCCTAACGTATTGCATGCAATATGTACACACGTGAATTTGAGATTAGAAAACCTAGCGATACATAATGTATGAAAGAATAATATATAGAAGACTCTTTGAATAAGCATGTACATTCAATAATCCATGTGAAAAAAGAAATCATTTAAAAGATGAAGATATGTGTTTGAAATGCCGGTATCTTCTCTCTCCTTCAAATCCACCACGTCAAGCCAAAAAAAGCCCATATGTTCACCTCACTTCCTTTTGAGAAGGTTCATAAGTTGAAGAGTTCAATCTAATTTTTACTATTGATGATCAAAAATTAATTGGAATCATTTGAATCATTGACGGAAAAATATCAACAGCCAAGATTTAGAAAGAATTGAATGAATGTAACCCTGTACTCTACACTTAGCAATCGTTGGAGCGGCCCACCGAATATGCCTAACTTAAGATGTCGCAGGTCAATTGCAGGTGACTTGTCATTCTTTGCAATATGTATTGATACATATTACTATGCCAACCGAATATGCCTCACTAATGGTTACTATGCATAGTTAGACATGGAATCAGACTCAAGTAGAATCAGACTCTTACGGAGTTTTCGGGTAGCTTAGAGCTTTTGTCTTCAATGTATCCAAAAAAAACAATTGATCTTAAAGAAAGAAAGAAATAAAATAAAAATACAAAGTCTAATATTCTTATCAACATGAATATAATAGACTCATTTGTACATCTCTCAGACAATTCACCTAGTACCACCACCTCAATCATTTGAAACCAAAATAGTATGGCTATATCAAAGATATAAATATAGAATCCCTAATAAAGACCCACTTAAAGCATCACAACACGCTCTTCCAACTTAACTTCTCAACTCCCTCACAACCTCATTCAACATATCTCACTCCTATATTTCCTCACCTATCAGGCTATCACATGTTCAACCAAAATAACACAATTTTATTCTCCATTTGCAAGAGATGAAGTGTTCGGTTCACTCAGCACAGCCTTCCAGTACAAATGGAAAGGATCTGGATACGCACACCCATACAACGAAGAAATGGTCCAACAAGCCATTCATTGGGCAACATTAGCTGCCAAACATGATCCAAACACCATCACTATAATAATCATTCTAGATATAAACTAGTACCAATAAAATTCCCCATACATCGGACCATTTCCAAACACACGTGTTATTGCTCGCTTCGCCGCCGACACTATCACATACATAGAACCAACAATCCTCCCCCCTCCCCCCCTCCACCACTTAAATAAGCCTTGGGTAGAACCACTTGCGACACACATTCTTTGCATCCACCATTAAAACTTCAACATTGGCCCATTGAATCAAATGGATTCAATTAAAACAGCAATTGACAACCTACAAATAACTCATTATCACATACAAAACGTCTTAACGTCCCCCCAACATTCAACAATACACCAGTAAACAAAAATAAAAAATGGAACAAACTTACCTATCCACCCAACAATCCACCACATAGAAATATACCCCCACTACCAAACTACGAAACAAATATACAACTAAAATTTTCACCACAATATAGCTACTTTAATTACCAATGGCTCCTTCATACCACCCAACAACATGAAGATGGATATTGGATACGTGAGAAGCAGGTTATAGTATATATTACCGTATCAAAATAGAAGTACAAATATCCAAAAGGCTACCCGACTTACAAACCAGCTTTAAAGCTGAACTGATGGCCATACACAAAACACTAAAACTAATTACCACTAAATTCGCCAACAAACCTCTACACATGTTTATAGATTTCCTGAACTGTCTATACGTACTCAAAACACAACTCAAACACCAACTCTCTATAGAAACCACGCCGACAAAACCATATTAGCATCAATAGTAGAAATGCTACAAAATTGCACACAACCCACTACATTATACAAAGTCTGCGCCCACGCCAATATTGCAGGTAACGAACAAGCAAATAAATTTGCAAAAAGAGGTATTGGATTAGAATACAAATCTGCTACAAAACCATACGAATTTTCACATTCTACCCCATATTATTACCGGGATTATTACCAAAAAGACGATTGGTCTGGACCAGCACGTCGTCCCGATGAAGGTCTTGTATGATGCCTTGATGAATACATTAGAAAACATGATCGCAAACACAATTTAGAAATAATAGCACAATGTTTCTATAACATCAGTAAATGGACAATGAACCCCGATATCGACAACGAAATCTCTAACAAATTTTGGTCTAACCCAATATAACAGATGCACAAAAAATTAGCCTCTCAAAGTTCCGTACTAGACAATATATGGGAAACGCTAGAAAACAATTATTCTTTGGAATAGAAAGATTCCCATCCATTACATGCCCCATATGTAACTCCTTAGATGCAGACACATGGCTCTATGTCCTCCTCAAATGCAACCAACATCATATACAAGTTCTTAGAATCAAAAGGCATAACAAAGCAGTATGGGAATTAAGACAACTAATACTATCAACACAAAAATCCAGATGCTTCATTCTCATGAATGCAGGCACATTCAACAACAACCCACAAGAAAACACAATACCTCTTTGGCTTCTTCCATGTACACGTGGACTACAAATATGTCACTATAACACCCGCTTCAAACCAGACATATTTTGCATTAAAGGGTTACCATACCAAAAATGCCCCACCACTACATCCAGAAAATAACCTTACCATACAATAACTGATATTTAACTAATTATCGACAAATCCATAGTCCATAAATAAGTCGGCTGACCGCCAATAAAACAAGCCACACTATGAATCTTATACATTCATAGACAAAAAAGACGCATAATGAACTTAAAATTAGCATCCCAATGCATTACTAACATTAAAAATGAGGCCAATACAAAATTGAATTCCAAGATTGATCTACAACTACAGACATATAAACTACATCTACATCTACAACTACAACTACATCTATAGCTACAGCTACAGATAGCATGTCGGTCGGAAGCCGATACCTTTTCTAAGAAGTAGTCACTAGAAAATTTCATCCCAATCAAGCCTACTATATTTGATGGATTGTGCCACTTTATAATGTAACCGGCCAAGTCTCTCAGCAGTATGTTTCAATGTGGATTCCAACGATCTGCAGAAACATGTGGATTGACATAACATAGCAGTCCAGTGATACAAAGTACAATACAATTCTCAGTAGGATGTGTTGGACCGTAGGTAGATCCCTAAATAAAAAACATTATAAGACTGGATAAATATCAAATTACCAATTCTAACTTGTTTAAAATGACCTCATAGGAGGAATTGACATACACTGGAATACAGTCATATCGGTTGTTGGCCAACAACATAAATTGATGTGAAATTTATGAGTGCATTCAAATGAATGACTACTGGAGACGTGATTGAAATAGAATTTGCACTAAAAGCTTAATACTTTACACTAAAAGCTTAAAAGCCCTCAAAAATATACAATTATTTGATAATTAGGAGTTCAAAATCTATGACTATAAAGGTTCTATGGTATCTACCCCAAAAATATAGCCAAAATTGGAAAATTGCATATCGGCTGGCGGCCGATAAGTTGAACGTCCTCCTCTAAGAGGTTGATGGGTGTTCTAGGTTGATATTGTACATGGCTTGTAATTCCTCAAATCCCTTTTGTGAACCTGGGGTTAATTGTGTCGGCAGGCAGCTGATACATAACCCTTGCGACTATCAGCCGATACAATATATAATTGAGCTAAACCACGATGCTAAGTGCTCGCAATGATAGAATGCTCTAATTTGTAACAAGTGGGCTAAATTAGGCTATGTAACTACTATAAAATTGAAATACATATTTTCCAAAATCTATAAGTCCACACTAAATCCCATTCGTATAGGACAAACCTTCAGGCTATCGAAGTCACTTTGGCGTGTACGTCTTGCTAAGAATAAATGGGAGAAAGAAGTTTATTTGGTGAGTCGAGCTCTGCCACGTTGTTGTGGAATGCACCTTCTCCATTGTCCTCGTCCAAAGCACGTTTTCCACAAGCAGCTTTAGCATTTGAACGACCAGAGCCCCGAGCATCAATTGATGTTGCATAATACTCTACATGATCTCCTTCGCTTTGACTACAACAAAGCTCCGACAAAAGTGGTGCTGGTTCTATCGGCTGTCGGCCGATAGGGTTCACTTCTCTCATCTGCCTTTTACCATAGCTAAATGCCTTCTTTGCTCCCCTGTTCCACTCCTCCCTAGTTGTTGCGACTTCAGATCCCAACACGGTTTCAACAACTCTTGTTACAACCTCCTTCATTGGCGATGTTTGACGATTCACTAGCATAGAACTAGAAGTAACCACCTTCAAGACCTCAATTCCATCAAAGCTTCCAACTTCAGCAAGAGGTGGAGAACCTACATAGCCTCTGGTTTCACCTTAGAGTAGAAAATCAGCCAGGTAGCAATACCGTCCAAGGGAGAAGAGCAGTGAAGAAAACATTGATGAGAATGTTGAGGAGAAGGTTCGGAAGAAGGGAGTGGAAAAGGTTGCGAAGAAAGGTGAGGAGAAAAGAGACAAGAAAGTTTTTTACACACCACATCTGCAGAATCCGCCTCCGAAGAAATGGATTTATCAAAATTGGTGTTCAAACTCGGCGTGGGCGGGAAGCTCGAGCCCATTTGCAAAGGCACGAACTCCTCCTGTCGGTTGGCAGCCGATAAAGAATTATAAAACAAGTAATATACCATTGGAAGCGTATTTTCAAGACCTTTCCAACGATATATTACACGCCCTATAATTCTCAAAATTGCAGTCACAAAACAAAAAAAGCAAAATATGAACTAATTTAGTGACTGCAGTTTAGGCTGGTCAGTATCGGCTGCCAGCCGATACAATAGTCACTAAACTATTAGTTTCTTGCTATAACTATTGGCTGCTTAGTTTCAACTCATAGATTCATAAGTTTAAAAATATTTTCCACTTAGGTTCAAAATCATGATTCAAATCTATACAAACGTATTTCAAAACCACACAATTTTGTCTCATATATTCTACACCTGGGTACCGAAACTTTGAACTCTGTTTCATAACTAAATAATAAGGGCATTGTATCGGCTGGCAGCCAATACACTTCCCTTTTGTGTCAGTTGGCAGCAGATACAAACATATTTTGTCGGTTGGCCGATACAATGCAAGTCCAAGAGATACCTTACCTTTGGGGCAATTGTGGACGTCATCTCTGAAGCTATCGGTTGCTCAACGCTTTGTATCGGCTGGTCTGAATTTGTTGTTGGCTGCCTGACGCTTTGTATCAGCTGGTCTCAATCTGTTGTCGGCTGCCTGCACTTTCTATCAGCTATCCTTTGCAATGTGTTGGTTGATCAACTAAAGCAAATTCAAGAACTTAAGTGGGTGGAAGAAATCTGCTGACAGCCGGTAGTGAGAGAGAGAGAAAGAGGAAAACAATGCAAAGAAAGAGGGAGAGTCTTGAGAGAGTGAGTAGAGAAATGAGAGAGGAGAAAAATGAGAGAATGAGAGAATACTCCCCCCCAACCCAAACCTCCAGCCATCATGAGTGATGGGAGGTTTGGAGGTTGGAGTGATGATGGGAGATGTACCTCCCATCCATCACATCATCCGCCGCCAAGTTCAAAACTCTCATCCATCCCAGTTGTCTCATCCGTCCATCGGCATCGTTCTTCATTCATCCGCTCCCGCTATCGCCATCCCTACATAATTTTTCATTCATCAACAAGAATTTCATCCATCCAAAAATGCATGCATGGTACGTAGCTTTCTTAATCGCATTCCAAGAAGTTTCAACCAATTCTCGATTCAAAAATTTGGCGCCAAAAGACTTTGCTCCAATGCGAGTTTGAAATGTTCTTGAATTGGGCGCCATTTTGGAATCCGTTTACTCATTTCGTTTTGCTTACCTTTCCCATTTCCTCTCTCACTTCTGGGACATGCGTGTGTCAAATTTAGGTTGTGAGCATGTGCGCAAGTGTGTATAGTGTGAGATTGAAGATTGTGTATATGTGTGAATATGAGGATTGTGTGTATGTGTAACTGTGAGGATTTTGTGTGTATGTTTAAGGACTATTAGATGCTCGAGTAAGGACTAACTTTGTAAAGGTGCCGGTGCAAGGTTGTCACGGTTGAATCTCGGGGTTGTAATGTCAGTTTCTGTAAGAGTTTCAAAGTTTTGTTTTAGGGTTTTAGTGTGTCAACAATAAAGCTTCTTAATTGTTCAAAACTTTTTCTATTCAAAATACCTATATCAATACTTTTCAACTACTTTTCAAGTTTAAACTACTTTTCTAGTCTAATCTACTTTTTAGTTGCTCTAAAGTCTTTCTTGAAAATACTTTTAAATTGATTTCAACTTCTAATTTTTAGTTTCTATCAGTACCATTTTCTATATTATTTGCCAGCCGATACGTAATTCTTCATCAGCCGATACCTATTTTTGTATTGGCCACCGACAGATACTTATTTTTGTATCGGCTGCCAGCTGATACATTTTTTTGCTGCCAATTCATTTTTGTTTTGCAATTCCAATTTTGAGAATTGCAAGGTGTGTAATATACCATTGGAAGGTCTTGAAAAGACGCTTCCAACAGTATATTACACAACTTGTAATTTTCTATCGGCTGCCAGCTGATAGGAGAAAATGCCCAATTTGACGACCCTTGGTTTCTCTGTCATGTACCAAATCCTCTGAAGTAAATACAAGGTTAGAGCGGTTGATCTCGCTACAACTGCTAGTCATCCTAAGTATTGGCGACCAATCGATACTATCCACTTTAAAGAAGATCAAACTTGAAAATGAGGAAGCGGGGAAGAATGATGACTCACATAAGGACCTTGATGGCGAAGACAGTGGTAGCTGTGACGACGTCGAGGGTGAAATTGTTGAGATTGAACGACAGCACAATTTTATCTATAAATCTAATGAAGATGATTAAGTTGATAAGGTATATGGTTTCGATGATGACAAATGGTGGTTGTGGTCATGGTGGTCTTGATAGAGAAAATCAAAGTTGGCCTATTATAAGGTACAAGAAGCAAACAATAGATTCTTCATGGCTTCCCCATGGGCCCCTATCAAAATGTGAACGGCAAATACTCAAGACAATCCTCAAATTTCCATTCATGACCTTCAACCTATTCCATTCAAAGTCTTATAGGAAGCCGATCTATATAGAAATCAATTCTCCGTTGTCCACCACTCCTTGACTTGAAGAGGGATTTTGGCCAATCTTAGATTACACGAGAGATCATGCTTCCGGTTTTCTTGCTTTTAGAGTTGACCCTATCAATCCTGAAGACATCACTCTACAGGAAATTGTGGAGCCTTTTTCATACTGTGGTCCAGTTTAAGAGAGACCAAAGTTTACTGTTAATCCCTTCCGAGACATCTTGCTTGGGGACTTCGTTCTCTATCACCCGAGTCACAATAATTACTTTCCAGTGTGGCTTAGACAAGTGCTGGAATGTGTTGATTTAACTCTTGGTCCAAATTATGGGAATTTCAAGGTGGAATGGTGGACTCCCATGAAAGCCAAGAAAGAAGGCAAGGAAGTGGTTGTTAGAGAGTGTTGGACACAGAGATGACAAAAAGAATTGTGTCTTCTCCAAGTAGTTCATGCAAGCATTGACATGTTCTCCCATCGAATGCCCTCACACATGAAGACGGGGCTTCATGCTACTAATGTGATTCATGAGGCGTCTGTTGCAGCTAGCAACCTTGACAAACTGGGAGGTTGTTGGCGCCATAGTGGATGAGGATGTTGACGAGGAGGGAGAAGATAAGCTTTGTGCTTTTGTAGTGGTTGTCGGCTGGCAGCCGATACACGGTACTCAAGTATTTACAGAAGTTCTAATGATCAATTCTCGTCACTTGAATTTCAAATGATCCTCTCCGGCTAGAATGACTTAGTGTTTATTCACTTTACTTTGTAGATGATAACGTGATTAAATCAACTTAGGACAAGACATGCATTTAGCCGATTGTCAATTGAACTGGCTATTGGGAGCTAACGAATATACAACACTCTTGCATTCTTAGAAGCAGGAATGATTGTATCATATGATTTGAATTTCATATGATCCTTTGCAGCCAGAATGGTTCAGGGCTTGTACATTCAAATTTTGACAATGTGATTAAAACAACTTTATTACAAGTTAAGCGATGTAGCTTGTACTATTGCCTTTATCAAGATGCTTTGTACATTTCACTTGCTATCTCCGCTAATTATATACAATCACTACATTCATATGAAATGTTGTTTGTCAGGTCACATGTCTAGCTCCCTGCTCGTGGACACTCAGTCCTTTCTCCACATGAAATCTTTCTATCATATAGTCGGCTCAAGTACTCCATTTGTTGTCCAGACTATGATCATGTTGAAGACCTTTCTGATTTCAATATATTTAGTAACTTGATCAAATCCACCTATTGGTTGTCAACCGATATTTTCCTAAATCGTTGTTTTTGTCTTTGTGTTTGGGGTCTTCCACTTTGAGTTTAGGACTTTTAGAGTGTAGGGCTTAGGGTTTTAGAGTTTATGGTTTTTTCCATTACTTAAATTAGTTTATATTATGTTTAGAACTATGCATGACCGTTTTAATTAAGGGGTATTTTTTATTTTCTCACTATGGTTGTTCAAAATTATGTTGGCAGGCCACCGATATTTTTGTTTTAGCAAACTGTGTTTGAAATTAATAATCAGTTAATCACCATGTGACATGTTCAACTAAATGTACTAATTTCACATAATAATTTTGCAAACTTATTCTATTTCACAAGACCATTACATGAGGTTGGTGGGACGATTGGTAAATGTATTGGCAGGCCCCCGATATTTTTGTGTGAGTACACTACAATTTTTTTTTGACTTGGCTCAAATTCAAGTGTGTTTTGTGTTTTTATTTTAAATTTTTTCATTTCAATGTTTTTCACATCGCTTTTGTTCCTATTTTATGGTGATTAAGTGAATGAAATTGTCCATAATTGGTCTATTTATCCATAATTAGTTAAACATATTCTCATATAAAAATTATATTCTCATATAAAAATTTTGCTACAGTTTTAGCATCGTCCGTACGAGTGAATTTATCGAATTCACTTATTGCAATGATAAATTCTCACAAGAAACCATCGACAACAAAATCCAAAAACATCAACCATTAAATAACAGCATGACTAACCAAGGCTGAAAAACCGAACCCCTCATAGTCATCACTGCCAGAGTTCAAGGGACAACACATATCCTTTCTATGCAACTTCTAGAAAACAAACTCAAAATACCAGAAACCTCTATTAAAAATACATTTAAAAGAATAAATGCCATGCTATACAACATGCCGCATTAATTATACTATATAAAAGAAAAATTGAGAATAACCAACCAATACTACCAAATCTAAACCCACCTTAATCAAAGAAGCTATAAAAAAATGAAAAAAAGGGGGTAGTGGTTAAGACTTTTATTGTTAGCATAGTGAAAGCACTTGTCTCAGTAAGGTAGGACAGGACGGCTGATTCGTACAATTTTTCCTGCCTTTGATAACCCACTCGTTGCACCAAGTCATATATATTCTAACACTGCTCAAACGGATCCATCAGGAATCAAACCCGGACCACCAATTGGAATACAACGTCCCTCGCTAACCAACCACAGAACCCATAACTTGGCAACCCCCGCCTAAACAAAAACAAAATTATATCTAACTAAATACCTAGTAAATCTGTAGTTGATCATTTTGATGTTGGTTTCTTTAGTTTGTTTCTGGTTCCTGGTCTCTATAGTGTCTATTTCCAAAAGGGGTGAGTAATTTATTCCAATGGCCCTTTGTCTGGTAAGCACTGAGTCATTGACATTACGAATAGACACTCTATTCACGCCGGTTTCATTAGAGGACCGGAGTTTCTATATATGACTCACAATAATGGCAATAATCGATGTAGTTCTTTACAAAAAGGGAATACCACGATAGAAACCTAACCTTAGAGCATCGCCACCATGATTCCTGTATCTGTATCTGGAAAGGGATGAAATTGTCCATGATTTCCAGATACAGTAGTCTGTTCTACACCGTTACATCCTGGAAAAGTGAAATTGGAAACCGTATGCAGACAGCCGACAACTGATCTCTCTACCTTTTGAAAATCATCGCCGAAATCAACGTTGTGGGCTAGGTGCACCCCGCGAATGTGAAAATCAGGTGCAAGAAGTGAAAAATCGTAATATGAAGAGCGATGCGGATAAAAAATTTGAATCCTTGAAAACCAACCAAGTTTTCTGGATTTAGGGATCACTCCTAAATAAATTTACCGTTACATCACTCCGATGCAAAGGTTTTTCCTGGAAAACGGATGACCTTCATCCTTTTCCAAATACAGGTACCACGTAGTGGTAACTTGGAAACCCGACGAAAAATTTCCATCGTGCAAGCTGGGCTCCGTCCGTCACTCCGCGCCTTCGTCCGTCATTCCAGCCACTGCTCCATCACCTTCGGCGCGAGCGAGAGAGCCTGCACTTGTCTTCACCAGACGCAAGCATGACATGAATCGTTTTTATTTTTATAAAAACTCTTACCTACTGCTCCGCATGCATACCTTACCTGATCGCTTCTTGACGGCGCATTGGAGGTTGTGCCTTAATTGCAAATTAAGACCGACCCACCTCCTCAAGTCTTTTGAAAATTGAAATTTCTACCCCGCAAGAATGGCTTGCCTCGGGAGTGCGCTTTGCTCTTACTTACTTAGAAAGCAGGCTGAGTTTTGAGTCTTTCTCAAACGTAAAGCTGTCCGTGCTCTTTTTGTCGATCGGTATTGTGCATGCAAAGCGGCGATTACAATGGCTCCTGGCTCTAAAATCAGCGGACAACAGGTTCAAACAGCAGGACTCCAATTTGTTTGAGTGTTTTTATAACTTGCTACGCTCCTCCTTTCTGTGATTTGCTGCTTGCAGTTTTGATTTTTTCTCTTGTGAACAACGATAACAAGTTGTGGTATTCTGAAGACACTTCGTGCACGTCATGTGGCTAACTAATGTTCGTTGTGTGGCATGGGTACAGGTGAGGAATACCACCTCCAGAGGAATTCTCAAATCTCTTCTCACAGATGGAGGCTTGGAGGATCCTGCTTTGTTCTTCTTCTTGTTCTTTCTTTGGCTTTTCTATGCTTTAGGAAAGCTATGTCTACGTGAGAATTAGGGTGCTATTGTGCTTTTGCAAGCGACAAATCTCTTCAGTGTTTGTTTTAGGGTTTATTTTTTTGTTACAATCCCTTACTGTGGCACAGACTAATTACTACCTTTACCCTATTGTTTCATTCGAATTAGGATTTGAAACCTATTTCTTTCTAATATTGTGTTACTATTTTTTCGTTTCTTCATATTAATTGATGCTGATAGTTGAGTTTTGACTCAATGTTTTGGCTCAGTTGTGAATCGATCTTTCTTTTTTATTAATGCTAATAGTTGAGTTTTGACTCAACGTTTGGCTCAGTTGTGAATCGATCTTTCTTCTTGATTAATGCTAATAGTTGAGTTTTGACTCAACGTTTTGGCTCAGTTGTGATTCGATCTTTCTTCTTGCTTAATGCTAATAGTTGAGTTTTGACTCAATATTTTGGCTCAATTGTGAATCGATCTTTGTTCTTGTCGATTTCTCTGATCTACCTCTACCTCGAGCACTAGTCTCTACAATATTCAAAACTGATCTCTAGTATGATTTCCTCTTTGACTACATTGACTCCTATTCAGAGAATGAATCTGATAAAGAATTCGACAATGCCTTAATTTCGATTAAGGATGTTCCAAAAAAAAACGATTTTTTCTTTCTGGGTGCACCCTCCGCCTTTTAGGATTCAGCCGCCGCCGACTGAACCCTAAATTTTTATTTTTTTTAAATTTCTATTTTCAGGGTTCATGAGCCCTAAACAAAAAAGAAGACGAAATCCAATAAAGAAAAAAAAAAAAGGTTTTTTTTTTTTTTTTTTTTTTTTTTTTTTTTTTTTTTTGGATTTTTGTCCTTGGTGCGGGCGAAGGGTTTGCAGCTGCCACAAGAGGAATGAAAAAAAACAGAAGAAAAAGAAGAAGACAAGAAGAAATACAAGAAGGAAAAGAAATTGAAGACACGAAAGAAATAAGATAAATGAATCAAGATAAAGAAAAGATAAAAGAAAAGATAAAGATAAGAATAAAAAATAAATTAAATAATTGTTTGTTTATAATGAAAGTAATTATAGAACGACAAAATCGTTCTTTTTTAGAGAACTTTTTACACAGAACATTTTAAGCAAGATTTGCTCATGAAATGAACGCACTTGGCCAAGTGCATAAATAGCGAATTGCGTGTTATTATTGCCTTAATTGATACGTTGCATTGAAGATACAATGATGGCAACAATTTCCATCAACTCCTATAACATAAAGGTATTGTATTCAAAAAAGATTCCAAAAGATTATGTGAGCAAGGTAAGTATTATAGGTTTATGGCGGGAATTTTTGCTCCATTACATTAAACGCCCCTTAAAATGGCGAGTTTCCAAAAAAATTCTTGCGAGCTTGGTTGGCTAATTAAAACGAAGCATGTGGTGTGGTTGAATATGCATTCAATATAGTTTGCAAGCGGATTAAATGACATCAGCAAGAATAATCTAAAAGATTCCAAAATAATATAAAATATTTTTGAAAAGATTCTAAAAGATTCCGTTTTACTATATTGATTTTTTTAGGTATTTTCTCTATTTATTATATTATGTCATTAATGCAATTGCTTTACAACATTAGAAACTTTAATTGATGAGAATTATGACAACCTGTAGTAGTGCAAAAACACCCAATTGCGCATGTGTTAATACAGGAAACATCAATGTTTACATCTTTCATTTTACAAAAAATCACACTACGTAGGTAAATTTTACTTCTATGTGGCTTTAATGTGTTTGCAAATTTCTTTAACACATGTTCAACGCAAAGGAAAATAGCTCAGGTACTAAAAATAAATAAATAAAAGGTAGTCATATAAGGTATCAATAGAAAGATATGGTATTGTAAAAGTCAACTATAACACAAATTTTAGATTATGTCTTGCTCACTACCAACCAACTTGCAACAAAGTGTTAACCCTTAAAGCGTCCACACTACATTTATCCGGTCAAACCTAATAAATTTCTCACATTTTAAAATTTATTATATTTTTTTGGTATTTCTCTCATATAATATATCATTCCGTGAACCGATTTACGCTGATTTTTTCATAATGATGAACAACAAGGTGAAGGGTGCATGCTTCTTGAGCTTACATAAAAAGAAATTCGATTAAAAAACTTTTTCTGCAGTGTATATTGGAATTTTAGGGCTATGAGCTTTAAAGTGTTTTTTTTTCAACTTTAACAATTTTGAAGAACCGTAAATTGGACTAAAAAGTAAAAGACAACTTCCACACATTCTTAGTTGGGACCAATTTCATTTGAAATTAGGAACTAGGTGAAAATCAGCGTTTGATTGAAAAACACTCAAACATGGCCCCAAGGGGCTCCTTGCACGCTTAAGGGTTAATCCACTAACATCAAGTGCTACCTCCACGAGATGTTATCACAACTTCTAATCAATTCGGCATCGTAGAAATCAACTTGCGAATACTTTCTTGAGGTATATCCTCTCATGCCAAATTGGTCATTGTCCACATTTGGTCTCTTTTTTGGATCTATTTTTTTTGGGTCTACTTCCTCTCTACCACTTGATCTTTGACTTCTTCCATAGATTCTCTATAGGATTGAGGTAAGGAGAATTGCTAGACGTTCAAGCTTTCTTAATCCAAGTTGTTCCCTCTAAAACTATTGTGCATCAATTGTTGCAACGTACTAGTGCACCATCTTCCATCAAAATGAGGTGTTCATGGTGGTTATAGAGTGGGGTTTACGGGGATGTTTGTCCAATATATTGTCTTTGGACAAATATCAAGTTTTCCTGACAAAACTTCTAGACTATGTCTCCAAGCAACAATCACTAGAAGCAAGCATGCACTCATGTCGATCCTCTCAACTCCAATGCTGGTTGAAATCTACTACATGTGAGCTTCTACAATGAGATTATCACGTAATGCGTTGTACCTTTAAATTCAATTGATGTTTGCAAAGTCAAACATATGCCACAATATCTGATATTAACAAAGGAGGTGATGAGTCACAACAAGGTAAATATAATACGTTTCCAAATGCAAAATATCTCACTCAAATATCTTTCCAGCTGCCAAATCCATTCTCAAATATCAAACCAATTTGTCTAAGATACAAAGAAGGGGTTGCAAGACATATTAGAGCGCACTTTACATTGGTTACTAAAAGGTTGATATAAAAGAATAATGAGTGGTTGGGTCTCTATAAATCCCCCTACCATCATTGCATTCCTCGATGCAATGCGAACAGGGGCAGCGCCAAGCTCTAATAAACCTCAGCCTACTGACCTCGATGCCTCAGGCCTTCCCGTCGTGAGAAGCCCTCAAATCAGTGCACCCTCCTTACTTGATGTAACTAACGTTCTCCATAGGGCTCATTGCAAATCATAGTTCTTGGTGAGCATTTTGATATGGGCCAAGCTTGTCAATACAATGAATATTGACTTTGTTTTGTTCAAATTTATTTGTTGTTTTACCAACACATGCAAAATTCTTTGTTGATTCCGATGATATACAAATTTGGTCTCATTTGAATTATATTTTTCACAATATAATTTGGTCTCATTTGAATTATATTTTTCACAATATAATCAAGTGAATTTTTTCATTTTAAAACCATGAATCCTTGGTCCTTTTATGGTTAATTAACATCCTTCATAATTAATCCTCCCAACCTCAAAATAAAGATTGCGGATTCCTTCTAAACCAACGATCGGTGCACAACAAACCTTATGTTTTCTATTGAAGTCAAACTTTATACAAAAGAAAAAGTACTGTGAATATTACATGTTATTGGATTTAAAAAGTACACATCAAAAGAGGAAGAATAACTCTGGTCTCAAGCCCATCTTGAATGAAGAATTTGAATGTTGGAGTAACTTTGCTGCACAACTTATTTCAATTTGTGTGACTTTGAATGACTTTGAAAAGTGCGATTCACCTTCACAATAATTTGAATGCATTGATTTAATTAGTGTGAATTATTGAAAGAAAATTGAATGAAATTATAATAATGGCAATGATACTATTTGAAATATTATAGACCAAAATTACATTGATTACCAGAATAATATGAATTTTTGTATGAGCGCATGTACTATGCAAAATCATGTTTAGAAACCCCAATGATTCTTCGAGATCCCTAACTATCTCCAAAGAGCCTCAACTTTTCTCTCTTTTGTTCATTTTAAATAAACTTCATGCTTATAGATTGCAAAACTAATAGACAATTTCATATATAGAGAATTTGCTATTATCCAATGACATGCACTATAACATAACGTGGAGTGCTATAGTTTCTTAAGAATGTTACATCCCTTCTCATCAACCTACAAATACTTAAAGGGTCATGCTCTAGTCACCAACGTATAGTCCATGAAACCGGCCCGAACTATGTAAAGTAGCTCGGTAGTAAATTCAAGTCTCCTTCAAACTAAACATATACTCTCTCCGTTCTATATTAGATGATGTTTTTGAGGAAAAAGGTTCTCCCAAACTACTTGATGGAAATTATTTATTAAATTTGAAGTTGTTGTTTTACAAATTTTAACAAAAAATAATAATCATAAGACAAGATGACAAGAAGTGTTATTTGTCTGTGAAGTTTGTCTTTGTTCATGAATGGAACCCTATAACTATTGCAACTCTTATAGTTTCTACCATGCAATGCTGTAAACTCAAGAAAACCCTGCAACATCAATCACCATGTTGCCACATGCTACACACACCATGTGCAGATTTAATGAAATCATTCTAATTTTCTTAATTTTTTGATTTTTTTCAAAAACATCGTGTATTCTTGGACAAAGGGATTCTTTTTATTTTTAGAGAAACTTAAATTGACAAATGTCAATCTTGAAATTATCCTCCAATATTCCTTTTTCTTCCATACAATATTTTCGTTTTTGAAAAAACAAATTTCCCAAAAATTGAGCATTTATTTTACTTCATCATTTATTTTGATAATTATTTTATGCCAAATTTACTATAAGGCTACATTACATTCTATAAGAGTAGGGTACTGCACCGCCTATAGCTTGGTTGATTTTTTTACTGATACAGTAACTTTCTTTGGAACTAGAGTGAAAGATGACACTTGCCATTCTTTGAGGAAATTCAGTAGGAGTCAAACTGAAAATGTGAAAACAAAGAGAATCAAAAAAAATCTTAGAAACTTTAGTAGGGGTACAAAGTCCAGGGGTTACAAAGTCTAGTAAAGCCAAAAGGGGATACCTCGATGGAAACCCGACGAAAACCTGGAATTCCGACGAGAAGTATGCTGGCTCTGTCCGTCGCTCCGGGGCTTCCGATAACCGGAGCTTTCCGATAACTTGCTTCATCGTCTGCGCTTGCTTGTGCGCAAGCGAGAGAGCTTGCATTGATTTTGCTTCACCAGACGCAAGCTTTTTGTCTCAACGCCTTCACTCGACAGCTTCCCACCAGGTACTACCGTATTCTCTTTCCTCATTTCGCATTCGCTCGCTGCTTGCAACTCTTGTATGCATGCCTCTCCACTCCCCGACCAAGCTCTTACAACACGGTGATCACCCTGTACGCTCTTTCAGGGATACCCAGCCTCAAGCTGCTGAGAAATAGATACAATGGCGGAGTTATGATCGATAATTCGGACTTTCAGGCTTAGGATTCTTGAACCCCAGTTTGCTTGGATTCCAAGCATTGGGTATTTGTTCGTGTTCCTGTGAGTATCCAGCATTTTATGTTCGTAGATTGGCATGGGATGATCACTTGGGTTGGTGTCATGGTGGCGCTCACCTTGACACCTTCGGTCAGGTTTTTACAATATTCCGTGTCTCTGAATGCGTTGACTTCAATTGCATATTTGTAGGTCAGGTGGTGAGTATGAAAATTAGCATACCGGTATCACCCCCCAGCCGATTACTTTAGAAGGTGAACAACATGGCCTCAGGGTCAGATACTTCATCTTCCCCTTGCAAGAAGCAGACTTTCTCACCCAGTGGTATGAGCGATTCAGGCAAGCCGTGATTCATGCTAACAACGCTCCTACCACTTTATAAATTGTTGTGCTGGGCACCACATGCATTCACAGGCAGGGGCGCTCAGGAACGTGTTGGGACATTTTCCATTCCTGTGGGCCTGTTGTAGTAGAGTCCTTCAAAAATTTTGACACTTTGCTGGTGTGACAGAACTTCTTTTTGGCTTCTTCCGTTGTATCGCGTTGATGTTATTGTATCTTGACACCAGGGTCTCATATGCGATTCCCTGTGTGGTTTCCCTGCGAGTCTCACTTTTCCCACTGAGTCTTAAAGCTGCTTATTCACCAGTTTAATGTTGACTCACCTGCTTGTAAAAGGAAAGTTTAACAAGTGGCAACTCTTGAGGCTCGGTGGGAAAAGTGAGACTAAAAGGGAAACGCACACAGGGAAACCATTATGAGCTCCCTGTGTGATGTGACTAACGTTGTCCACATTGCTCACTGTGGATCAGAGTTTTGGTGAGTGAGCCAAGCCTGTCAGCACGATGGATATTGACGCTGCTTTGAATGAACCGATCACGGTTCCGCAACCAATTGACATCCCTAAGATCACAGGTTTATCTTTTTAGTCCATTTCCTTTTTTCTTATGTCAATGTACAGTGATTTATGCTCATTGTATAGATTATACACTTTTATACTCTGAGTTTTAATTGCTTGAGTTTCTAGAGTCTCTCCGAATGTTCTAACATACATACGGTATCGTGTGACCACTGAGTTCTTTTTTTAGTTGAAGTCTGTATCGGTACCTCTCATTAGTTCGAGAAGCAACTGATCTTCTCGTTTAATTGCATTGTGTGCAGAGTGTCACAGTTTGCATCGGAAATAGAGGCTTGGCAACATCAGGGGGCGTAATTCGTGAGAGGCTTCACACAGCTCGGAAAGATGCATGTGCAAGGCTGGATTTCAGAGAGCTTTGCACGTGTGACATGATTGTCTATCTGCTTTTACATGTCATACTAGGCATGTTATATATGTCATACTAGGCATGTTATATATGTCATACTAGGCATGCTATATATGTCATACTAGGCATGTTATACATGTTATATATGAAGTAGCTCTTCATTCCTACGTGGACATAAGGCATGGGTGTAGCGTGAAGAGACGCTCTATTTGTAACGACTCCTTCCCGTCGTTGTTATTTTTTTTTGTTTTTTTCATACTAGGAATACTAGGTACATGCTACTTGATAATCTGGCTCCCGCACAGCAATACAGAGAATAGCTGTATAGATTGTTTTTCTGCTGAGCGTGGTGTAATGCCATGAAGTTTGTGAGCACTACATTGTGTAGAAAGAGTCAGGGCTAGCCCTTTTGTGTGAATCAAATGGTAATAAAGTGTAGAGCTCTTACCCTAGCCTATGGCCCTATAGGCCCTTGACGCTTCATTTACGAGGGCTCCAACGGAGCCCCGTTCTTAATTTATTTGTAGAGCTCTTTACTCCAGTGAAAGTGTGTGACCGTGTTCATAGTCTCTTTAGAAATCAGTTGCAGTGCCATGGTGTGTGTTAATTTCTAAGGAGCTGCAATCTACGTTGGCATTCAATTCAATGGCTATGGCGACGCACATCCCGCGCTGCTTTGCCGCACGCGCATTCCGCTCATGTCGGTGGTGAAAAGGCGCAGCTCAAGGACGCAGGCAGGGATGTCATCGGGAGCGATTTTGGGAACCACCAATTCGTGTGTTGCCGTCATGGAAGGTAATGTCGGTGCTGATTTCTTTGTTTTAGGGTTTACGTTTTGGGGATTCTTCGTGAATTGTCTTGCTTGAAGAGAATTCATTTTTTTTGGATCCGTTCCTAACCTCTGAAGGGACTTTTTCCGTTATTTTTATGCTATATTCTTCACTGATGCTAGTGATATACTGGGGCTGCAATTCTGGTTTTTGATTTACATGCAATGAACTGTCATGCATTCGGATAAATATTGTTATTCTATTGAGTTGGATCCTCCTTCAGGGTTGTTAAATCCCTGAAGGACCAAATGGGTTGATCGTCGCATAAATTCAACACTTACTCTTGTATGTGGACTCAATTGCATGTTGGGCAAAGGAATGAATGTGGGCTACATCACAACAAAAGTCTTGTTTTAGTACTGTTTCAAATTTCGATCTTCAAAAGGGTCATTTCAGTATTTACTCGTCAACAGTCGAGAATCAGTGGGGAGGGACTCTTTAGTTATATAGTTCTTCCAGCTGCAAAGATGCTACGGTCGAAAGGGTTATGGTTTATTTGCATTGGCACTGAGTCAAGCGCAGCTGCACCAACACTCCCCAGTGGGCTTTTGGCTTTTCCACCCGTCATCGACCCCCCTGATGATGGAGCCTCTTCTGTCTCTCACAGCAATGATGGAGTTTTACCCTGGAGCCTCGAAAAGAGTGGCCTCGTTCGTCTCGTTTTCAGGTCCCACTATTTTTGAACATTTGTGAGTATGTTGTTACAGGACGTTTTGTAACCCAGATGCTTCAGTTTTAGGGTTTAAGTGGGGCATTTTTAGGGTAGCATTCTTTCTGTTTTGATGGACAGTGGCATGCTATGGTATGAGATTATGTTATGGTATGGCAAGTTGAAAGTATCGATGTAAGAGGGGGAGAGTAGTACCAATGCACACATACAACTACACTAACAATTCAACAAGAGGATGGTAATCAGACCACTCGTTGAATTTGCAGAGGGCAAAATCAGAAACAGGGGAAGAGTAGTTAAATTCAAATGCAGAGGATTCGGCAAAAGTGACCGTATGACTGTTCCCAGGTTTGAATTGGGGACCTCTAGTGTGTGATATCCTTCTCATACTATAATCACGATCAATAGAATCAGGGCCATTTTCGAAGGAACCAGCTTAAACTTGGAACAAACATCATGTGCAACTGGGGGTGAAATAACAAGCATAACCCCTAAAGGGACCAGGGATTCATGGTTCTACAATGACAACTTCAATCGATCATATTGTGAAAAGTATAATTCAGATGGGACCAAATTTTATATCACCAAAATTAGTAAAGAACATTGTATGTGCTCATCAAGAAACAAATAAATATGAACAAGAGGAAGTCCACATAAGACCTACTCAAAACTGCTATAAAAAAACATGAGGCTTGATTTGGGCTTCTTGGTCCTTTAGGGGTTAAAATGATCCTCTGCATTTAGGACACCCTTATGGTCCATTTGAAATCATTTTAGCATGCCACAGTGAGTGCCATCTCTTCATGCTCATTCTTGTGAGGAACAGTCGACATTGAACAAAAGGGAAAATGATTTTTGCACCAATCCAGGTGTAGGATTTCTTGTTATCTCAAGTTTTTTTTTGCTTTGACCTGCGCAATCCAAAGTGGCACTCAGCCACCATGGATCAACACAGAAACTCAACCCTGCAGGGAAAATGGTACTTGATGTTTGATTTGCTTCAGAGATTTTGGTCGTTTAACCCTGAAAGGATCAAGAATCCCAAATTGGGCCTCATTATTTTTTAGGAGTTTTGAGTAGGTTCAATGTGGACTTATTTTTTACAACTCCATTTATTTTTTGACCGACACATGCAATGTTCTTCATTGATTCTGATGATATAAAATTTGGTCTCATCTAAATTAGATTTTTCACAATATGATCAATCAAATTGGTCGTTTAAGTTGGTTTGGCTTTTATACCCTCAAGGACCAAGGATTTGTGATTTAAAATTGGCAAATCATTCAATCATATTGTGAAAAATATAAGTCAGATAGGACCAAATTTTATATCTCCGGAATCAGTGAAACATGAACCTATGACCAACTGAGACAATTTACAAACCTATGTTGGCAATCAGTGGGGTGGCAAATTCGAGATCAGTATCACCTTTTTCCTCGTTGTAGAAATGCCAGAACAGTTTTAATGTTTTTGTTGTAAAAACGCCAGGGTCTCATTTTCTTGAGAAATCTGCTTTCACTGTTGCAGCGTTTGGCTGGGGAGATAGTGGTGTCCGACATCGCCTCTGAACCAGATGACTTCGTTAAAGCCTGGGAGGCTCCCTGATGGCGATTTAGAGAGGTAAGGTTGTATTTCAAACCAACACTTAATTTTGGGGAAATGTGAGCTTTGCCATTTACTGTCTCTTCATCCTTTCATTTTGAAGAGTTCCGAATTTCTTTTTGCAGTTTCCGTAGATTTGACGTTGGAGGGAATTCACATATGCAGATATGCATTGCGCTGGGAGACAGCATGTCATGGCAATGAGTAGTGCAGTACAAGACTGGCTTCCTACAAGTGCGCTCTTCCTCTCTACTTTGTGATACTACTCAACTTTGTTTAAGATTCCTAAACCACTTTCTTTCATGCTAACTTATTGAGTTGTGAACATTTTGAGACGCCTCCAAATCCCAAAATTGTGAAGCACGACGACAGAAAACAGCGACAAGGAAGATTTCGAGGCGTTAGCCCTGGGACTAATGCGCTAATGGGAGCTAATCCCCCAAACTTGAACCGGGGCTAATGTACTTAAGCCGGGGGAAGGGGAACATTTTTGGGGGCTACTGTACCATCTCCATCAAATATTAACACTACAGTAGCCCAAAATTGCTTTGAAGCTTGCACCTACTTGTCACTAAGCAAGCCAAACTCTGGCAATATATAAGGAGAATGCAACAATGTCCCATGTACAGTGCCCTACAGAAAGTAAGGTAACGCCTATTTCAACTTGTAAGCATTTTTTTCAAAATTTGACCTTTGTAAACCTATTTTTCAAAACTAACCTATTAAAATGATAGTTTTATGTAATTTTGATTAACACATCAAATTTCAATTTCAAAAAATAAAAATTTTATTTTTGATAAATTATTTTGTATATTTTTCAGTGTGGTACATAATAGTTGACTGAAAAATATCGGTGATACTTTTTTAGAACTCTATTGTGCAAATATATAGGAAACATTGATGTGCGCATCTTACTTATAGGGAAAAATTGCATTACCTAGGAAAATTTTAGGCTATAGAGAATTCAATGTCAAAGGGTTGCCTTCCCAAATTTTGTTAAATAGATATTATTAAATTGCAATTATATTTTTCTAATCGACCCTTATATTATGACTACTTTTATACCTTTGAGTACTATGGTGCAATTGGTTTGCCAAAACCTAATTAGATTTAGAGAAATTTGTTGTACAAATTTTTGATTAGTGACCCCTTGATATTCAATTCTTTGTAGTGTAAATTTTTTCCTAGGTAATGCAATTTTTTCCTAAAAGTAAGATATGCACATCAATGTTTCCTAAATATTTGTATAATAAAATTTTAAAAATCACCACCAATATTTTTCAATCAATCATTATGTACCACAATGAATAATACACAAAATAACTTATCAAAAACAAATTTTTTGTTTTTTAAAATTGAAATTTGGTGTGTTCATTGAAGTTGCATAAAACTATTGTTTTAATAGGTTAATATTGAAAAATAGATCTCAAAAGGTCAAAATTTGAAAGAGTTTCTTACAAGTCAAAATTGGGGTTACCTTACTTTCTATAGGGCACTGTACATAAGGTGGGACAATCGCCTTTTTTCCCTAGGTGAATGATCCCCTCGATGGGACAGTGGTGTGTCCCAAGGTGGAAGAGAAGGATCCACGGGACAATGCTATCTCTCCTTGAAACAATGTTGTCCCTCCTTGGGACAATGTTGTCCCTTGTGAATTCCCCTGGCCTTGTATAATTAATCAAATGTATCAAATTGTAATTATTTTCAACTCACTTTTTATGACCAATGATGCAAGGAGGCCACATCATGCCGAACTTCAAAGGCCGGGATGCCAAATTTAAAACGCGGCTGCCGAATGAAAATCGAATTTCTCAAAATCCTCCCGACGTTAATGTTAATGCAAGAGGACAAAAATTGCCCTAGGGCTATTTTGAACATGTAAGGGTCCACCTTAACCCCCCAACGTTCCAATGTCCAGAAACTGGATCACGAACAAATTTGAAGCCTTGTAACTTTCTCATACGACCTTGGATGACTTTCATCCAAGTCACCTTTGAAAGCCTATTAAATTCTTTACCAATTACAATAAATCTCTTGTGATGAAGAGTTGTTGATAATATTGGAGAGGCCTTCAACTGCAAGTATGTCAAATTTGTTGGGTAGATTTTATGCTTGCAATGCTCTTCTCATGTACACCTCATGTACATTTGAGCCATGCTAATATCTACTTTTGAGGCTAGAATCTACTTTTGTGCAAAGGGTTGGTACATTTAGGGGTTAGAAAATAACCCCCTCATCCAAAAGGTTTAAAATTCTCAAAAGAGTCCCTATCACCAAACTTGGGCCGTACGGTCAAACTTCCAAAAATAACTTTAGATGTTTATTTAATGAATTTAAAAGCATTACCCTTTAAAAATTTGTATAAATTATAGTTTTCACTTTTAGAATTTAAAATTTAGCATGATTGGTTAAAGGTGGTTTATTTATTGTAAACTTCAAAAAAAACAAAAGAAATCATGGAGGGAACATCATTACTTTCCCCAAATAGCAAATTTTGTAACACTAAGACAATGTTGAAGTGATTCACTTTGAAAAATTCTCCCGGGTGGAGTTTAACTGGGATTGACATAATTCAAATTGGGTTGGAAAGTAGACTTGATGTATTATTTTAAAATATTTTTTATTTTTCAAATATCATAACACTTGACTCTCGGGGAATGCTACTTGTAAGTTCATCCTCAATGTCTAAAACTCACTTCCTGATTGTCTTTCATTGTCTGAAACTCACTGCTGTTTGATTAGTCTTCTTATTAAGCACTGTAAAACATGGTAACCACCACTTGACCCTTGGGGGGATGCCACTTGTGAGTTCATCTGAAACTCACTTCTTGATTCTCTTTCAGTGTCTGAAGTTCACTATTGGTTGATTAGTCTTCTTAATAAGCACTATAAAGCATGATAATTAACACTGCACCCTTGGGGAATTTTATGACTAGCCACCGGTGTTCTTATAAATCACTGTCCTCTCATTGATTGACTACTTGTGAGTATATCTTGATTCCCTTATATAATGTCTGAAACTCACTATTGGTTAGTCCTCTTACTAATCACTGTAAACCATGATAATTAGCACTTGACTCTCGGGGAATATAAAATAATTACCATAAACCTTTTTGCTCCTTCACTGCAGTCCACCGTTTCCAAGCTCATGCCTTTTTTTAATTTGCCAGCCCTGCCTTTGAAGTGCGTTCGTACAACAAACTTTGCCTAAGTTTTGTTTTTAAAAAAATGAGCTCTTTACCGTTTGAATCATTGGGATGCTCAATATTAACCCCGAAACGTACCAGAGCGTCCGTGGAATTGACAATTTGAGAAAAAGCATTATAAGCTACTATTTAGAAGAATATTTTGGAATTGATATACAAATGAAAGTTCTAGATTTTGAATTTTAGATTCCATCCGTACGGTTTGATTCACTAATACTATCACAAATATTTAATTATAAAATTTGAAAGTTAAAATTCTAAATTCCTTCTAAATTCGATTACAAACAAAATTTTAATATTTTTTGAGTAAATTTTGTTGGAATGAATTTGAAATGAGATACTCTTAAACGTGGTGATTCTTTGAAATTTTTGTGTTTCTTAAATCTATGACCTCATTTTTGCAAGGCCACTCTTGAACTACAGTCAATGCAATTTTGGCTTGGTCAACGACTTGACATACTTCTACATTTGTAATATTAGAAAAATATTTAATCAAGTATGACTAAATCCAACCGTTAGATAGGACAACAACTTGGTGAAGAATCTCCAAAAAATTGGATGACTTTCATCCAAGCATTGATGAGAACATGAGAAGGGTTTGAATATGTTAGTCGTCCACTTTCTGGACGCTCTGACGTTTAGGGGTTAAGGATAATGCCGACAAGTTCTCTGGTTCCATTAATCTGAATGTTGAGTTTCGTTGATCAGAGGAAGTACTGTACTCACATAATTGATAAGGGTTAGGGGTTATTAACATTTTTCTTTTCAGCTACCCAGAATTACCATGACACGGCTGAGATGAAATGTCAAGCTTTTCTGCAATGATCTTGCATTCAAAGTCTGATAACTTGTTCTAAGGTGGTTACCCCATTTCCAACTGGCTCCTTATTCCAACGGCTATAGTTTGGCTCTAAATCCAACCGTGGGGAACTCAAAAACCAATGTCACTTCATGGGTAGTTGGAAATGGGTTGAGTTTTGGATAGAAATAGTAGTGGGAGTAATGGTTTAGGGGGCAGAGAGGACTGGGATTGATATGAGTTAGTACTCAGTTGAGCAACATTCATGGGAGTGGGAGGAGTGGGTTAGTGGCAGATGACAGTTGTTAATGAGATTAGTTGTAGTTGCTTAATGGTTGAACCCAAGGTGGTTTAGAGACCATGGAGGAACGCATAAGATAGCCCTCAACATCGATTTTGCGTTATTATGGTTTACAGTGCTCACATTTTCTTCAATTTAGAGTTCAGAAGCCGAATTCATGCGACTTTATGTGCACTCTGTGTATGTTGGTTCACTGCTAAAAGTTGCCGAAGTCTTTGTTCATGTTTGTGGTTTAAGGTGGTTACCCCATTCCCAACTGAATAAGCTGATCTTGCATGGGAAATTAGCAAAACCCAGTGGACTAAATTTACACAAATGTGCCAAGTACATAAAAAACCAATGCAAGTGGTTTGAGAATTTTAGGAGTCGTTCCAAATTAGTTATGAATTTCTGAATGAACAAAGGTGGCCTTTCCATTCCCAACACCTAGACTCCTCTATTTCCGCCGCTTTCCACCCTATGCTCCACCACGCACTGCCTATTTCCATCTGGGTATTCCCCAATCTCATCTTCTAATTAGAATCGACCCGTTTATGCCATGCAATCAACCATATCCAATAAGCCACTGTCCCACTGCTTTTGCCACTCATTTTCGAACACCCCCGCTACCCCTACATGTTTCCCACGTATCCGTCTGGCAATGTGCTGGTCGTTCACACCACGTAAGCATGAGCCATCTTCACCTTGGAATTCCTTGCGACTTCCATCTAACGGTTTAATATCCTCTTCTCCACGGAATGAGCTGGCGGAACCAATGGATGAGCCTGCCGAGCCCAGCGCCAAGCCCACCCTCCGCTTCGTCCTCCTGCTCACTTTGCATTTGAACTGCCGCTAGCAGCCATGGTCGTCCCACGCTTACACTTTGTCCTGCTCGTTGCTGCTGGAGCCCCGCGCCTCACAACTCCGCCCTCCTTGCTGAATGCAAACCCCGTGCGAAGAAGCGTCATAGCGATGCGTTCTCCTCCTCCATCCCGCTTGCGACATTTCCACTGAGGTACAAAACTGCTCTGTTTTTTGTTTTTGCTATTGTTCTGAAAACAACAGAAATTCCATTTTGTTTTTAAAGTTTGTTTGGAGATTGTTGTGGAAACCGAGCCAATCTGACGAAGTTGTGCGATCATTAGGTATAAATATAGCATGTTTGTGTAATTGTCCTTCAGTACATGCTTACTATACAAAGCAGTGCCAATTTCCAGGTTATGTTTCATAATTTTAGTTAACTATGTGCGTGATAATGGACTTCGAAACATTCGCGCAACTTTTTCCCTGCGTCAAAGAACGGGGAGAAAGATCGAAAGAATGTTATGACTGGTTAGAGCTTTTTGTTATTGGCACCATTAGGTTTCAAAGGCATTTGAACAAGCGGATGTCAATTGATGAGTTGTGTGTTGCTGTTGGAGGCAGACTTTGATGATGGAAGGAACTCGAATTAGAGTAGTATCACAGAGGCCTACGGAAACGGAGTTGGTCGTCTTGTAAGAGCGTCTCGGGTAAGTTCGATTGTTCCGTTTTTCTTGTCCTCATCTCTCTTTACAATCTCTTGTGGTATGGAGGCGCGATACTCTTGTGTAGCAATCACTAAACCAAGGATTAGGGTTTTGCGTTGAGATTCTTAACTGAAGACAATTAATGCAAACATAGTGCAGGGTGATTAACTGCCAAGGCTGGTGTTGCTTCCGGTGTCATACTGTACTGTATATGCAATGACGTTCAATGAACCGATCAAGATTCTAATAAGCATGCCAACATCTCTCCGTCATGCCTTGAAGATACTTGTGAATTGATAGCTTAGATTGACATGTATGAACTAGTAATCAGGTTCGTGATCAATTCGATGTTTGTTTTTTTGTCGGTATACTTTTCTAAGTAGCGATTGGACGTGTGCAAGAGAAGGCATAAGACGATTTAATGCCCAAAGCACAGAAGTTTTTATACGGGAATGGACCTTCCAGTGCACCAACAGCAGTAGAACTTGACAGAGCGTTACTTAGGGATCTATTCTTCAATGTTAGCCCAGCCAAGGTATTTTTATAAAACTCCATTTGTGTGTTTTTGTTTCTATTACAAAATAGCTTGAATTTGCAATAGGTTTAAGGAGAAATGTTTCTGAGTATTATGGTTGAGACCAACAATTTTCTAATATAAGGAAATATTTATGTTTCTGAATTAATCTAATTTACTGCAAGTCTTATTTGAAGGTTAATGCTTGTGTACATAAACAACTTCTGTGAATACTGTATCGTGCAGGATGTAGCCCTGGCAATGGTGTCCATGAGGCCCATCCCCTCATGTCCATGAGGTTGTAAATGCACTGGTCTACTCAATTGTGCAAGTTCAATATATACAAAAGAATCCCAATCCTCAAGGCCTGATTGTTCAACAGGATTAGAAAGCCGAACATCTTCAAAACCAGTGCTATGGAAGATGACAGTTCGCCTCTTACCATGTTGAAACATTAAGCAAAGTACATTTGTGAGCATAACATTCTTAGCTTCGTGACTCTGTTTGCCAACCTCAGTCTATAAGTTGCTGATATATCAATTGATGACATCCATGATGCAGGGTGTATGACAGAGCTGCTCTTTTCCTGTTTGGACCTGATGCCGAAATCAACTTCAAGCCGAAAGGCTACTAGGAGTACGAATTCGTAAGAAATCCTCTGAAAACCTATCTCATCTCTGTAATTAGTACCCTGACGTCAGCCGAGAGTTGACTAAGGAGTGAAATGGGCTGTAGTGTATGTATAGTAACATGCATGTTGTTGTACTATTAATATATGTTGAGCTAGTTCTATTCTTACTAGATGCATTTTCTAGCTCCATGCTAACTTACTTCTGTAGCTTCACATGAAGCCATGGATCCTTTGTGAGCTGCCGTGAAGCGAAAGGCACCAAAAATTGGAAGCATCTCGGGAAGAAGTGGTACATCTTGTCTTGCCTTCTTTGCTTTCCTTTTAGCTTTAGCAATTTGGCGGTTCCAGTTGCATGCCGCTGATGGTGCTTTATAGGCTGACGCGACGTTTGGATTGGCCATGGCTTCCCTTATCGAGGTCCAAAGTCTCTCACCCGCGGCTTTGCATGCTTTGGATGTCCACTTCCTGGTAAATTCCTTCAATGCCTCCCGTTCAGTTGCCTTTCTAATTCTCTCTTAAGGCCTTATTCGTTAAAATGAGACAAATAGTAGTCTCATTTTAATCCCTTCTATATTTAGATCATAAGAAGTGTTCCTTAAATTGAGAAATTTCAATAAATTGAGACTTTTGAATGCCAAAATACATTTGAAATTACTATTTTGCGACTTTAGATCATAAAAAAGGGTTCATTAAATTGAGACATTTCAATAAATTGAGACTTGTAAATGCCAAGATACAATTTGAAATTACTATTTTTAGATTTAGGGAGTAGGATGACCCAACAATGAATCTTTGAATTATTCCATCTCATTCAAAATCTAGATAGACCATAGTAATCCGCAATGTCAATAATTCCAACATTTATTAAAAAACTGAGAGTCGCATGCGACAATAGATGAAACATCCATAAAACACACATTCAAAGCAATAAATACCATTGCCATACAGTATGCCGGATCTATACTTTTACATAAAAGACGTATATAGAATAATCAAACAATACCAACAGACGTAGTACACTAAAAGAGGGAGGGTAGTGGTGAAAACCACTGCTAGCCACTCTTTTCAACAACTAGCTCAACTTGTCTCAGGGGATAGGAAGGGCTGGTTGGTTGGTACAACTTTCCTGCCATGATAACTCACTAGCAACACCAAGCCATGTGTACCACACCACTGCTCAACGAGCCCAATTGGTTTCGAACTCGGACCACATAAATGTGATACAACGCCCTTCACCAACCAACCAAAGAACTCATGACTTGGCGATAAAAATTAACACTAAACATACCTTTATACAAACTAGCACTCAGCCATCATTACTTCGTTTTTTTCCTTTGTTACTGTTACAGATACTTTGCTTTGGTTACTATAGTGTCCATCCTCGAAAAGTCCTATATCTATGAATTACTCAACCCTCCGCAATAGATGCGTCATCCCTCGAGTCAACCGTAAAAGCTTCCACTGATGCCTTGATGATGTCAATTTGTGGCTTTGGAATTGCCACCCTCGGATCAGAAGTTCCTTCTCGCATTCGTGGCTTCCAAGCAGTCATGATACAGTCCGTGCTAGACCACGTTGGGTTTAGGGCTCGATCTTCACGCCACACATTGCCCCTTTTTGTGTCCCATCCAACATATGTTTCCATATTGATGTGTCGTTCTGAAGCAGGCGTCCAATATTGAATTTGGATCATATGCAAATGACCCGGATCCGGACTCGGGTTTGTTATTGCTCTGGCAAGCCAGAATGGCCTTGGATCATTGTCAGCGGACGGACTACAACAAAATAACCTGCATACGTATCGCGATTGATACGGAATGAAGCGCGTGGACGATCACGTTTACGTCCAACAAAGGGTGCATCCTCTGCATCCTCCTCTTGCAGTGTGCCATCCCTCCGCCTGCGATCTGCCTCGTCATGAATGATCCTCGAAGTCGGCCAAAATCCCTGTAGTAAGCCTTCACGTGGCTCGAGTGCTGCATCGAGAGCAGTTCTAACACCTTTCCAATATTCTTTTAAAGGATCATTCTTCCGCCTGAATTCTCCAGAGAGATCATCGTCTGCCATTCCGTTCCAGTGTGCAATATAACCGTTCAACCCTCTCTTAATCTCATCAAGTGAACGCATCTTCTGGGGAACTAGAGGTAGGGGATCACCGTTTGGAACTTTTGGTCGTCCGTCTTCAGTCTCAGACCACAAGCAAATCCCGTTGCCGTGCTCTGGCAACCAATTTTTGTCCGTACACAAATTCTTGTACTCCATCAAAGGCCACCCACTGGTATCCATATAGAACTTGAATTGCTGGGACCTAGAATGACCCGATAAAAAATCTCCGCCTGAGCCTAAATAACCATCAACAAATCGCTTGAAATCAGGAACCTCCTCAATAAAATGTGGAATCACGGGGTGTGCTTCACAATCCATGAAGGATTTCATGAGTCTTGGAAGTGTCGGATAGTTATTTGTCTTCAACTTCCCACTCCATCGGCCGAACATGGCATCTATGTCTTCATGCGTGTGTCCAACTATGAGGAAGTTGATGTACACTTCGCGGAAAATGCCTTTGTATACAAGGAGTGAACAAAAGGCAAAAACCCATCTATTTTTATTGTCACCTGAAGCATTATCAAGCTGCAAGACCAATATAGGGGGCAAAGATTGAGCTGGGGCCAATACCTCAGGTAGAGGAAGAAGAGAATCCAAGCAAGTATCCGAACCCTGTAGAACCGCCTTGGTTAATGTTGATTGTGTATTCTCCTCCGAAAACAGCTGACGAGAGGAATTCCTCGGTGGTTCTTCAAGATCACGGAGAAGCTTTGCGATGGACCCAATGGTATGGTTGGAATTCGTTGGGAAGATGTCAAGGCCATAGTGCGCATATCGAACATCTCCATGACCATGAGCAATCATTCTTGTAACTGCAACGGGCATTTTCATGAAAGAATCTGTAGCTTTGGTCTTGTGAGAAAAGTGTGGGGACGCGGTCTTGGAGTGATCCATTTTATCATGGATGATGGTTAGCATCTTATGAGGAAAGTCTTCGGAAAGGGTCCGATTAAAATAGTATAGTTCCCTATGTGCCCTCTGACTAGTGAGGTGGTTTTCCAAAGCCTGGGACCACTTCTCCTGTGCATATGATAGTGGAGTGCAAGCGCTCCGCAATTGCCTGTATTTATCACACATGCCACATCGAGCAAAACTATCTCCACGAGCCTTTGGAGCGAATTCTGAGAAAGAAGCACGTCGAATGTTACTCAATCCACTTGAAGAAATCGGTTGCAAATCGAATGCAGCATTTGCCTCATTAATGTGTGTTAGCTGGTCACTCCAACGAAATGCAGACGGCAAAACCATTGCAGGGACCTTTTCGCCGGATTCGAGCGTTTTCGTCTTGTGAGGCATTTTGTCAGCATCCGAAACTATTAGCGTTCGAAGTGTGGCAGTAGCTTGGATTGTATGTAGCCGTGGTTTTTTCAACCCCACATTCCCATGCACCTCAGCTTGCTTCCCACATTTGGCCATATCTCTGTACCTATAGAAGGTAGCTTTAGAAATCCCGTGAATGGTCCACCAGGCAGTGGGACAAACTTCCCTACCTTTTAAGGTTATCCACTCCTTACCAGCGAGATCCTTGTGGATCTGCCTATGCACCTCAAGAAGACACTTCTTCCGAGCATATACCCCGTTGTTCACATGCAGTTGACTGCGAATGGCTTGAATCTGCCCTCGTGGAAAAGGCTGCAAGCAATTCCTCTCACAACATGTTTGAGTGGAGACTGCAGTGATTGCTTCAGGTGCAAGGAGAGACTCTTTCTTAGGAGGGACAACAGCCTCCCCTCTCCCGCGGACGCTTTCGTAGGAACGTACGCCCTTACGACCTCTTCGACTAAGAGCTTTCATGGCCACGTTGTACACATGGGTCTGGTCATGGTCATAGAGACTAACACCATCTAGGAAAACTTGTTTTATGTCCCAAGAGAGAATTGACCACATCCATCCGGACGGAACTTCGTCCTCGCATAATGACTCCGCAATTTGAACGGCAACCCGATCATCACCAAGAGGCCTGCCGTCGTTGCCAACTATGACATCCGGATTCACGTTCTGGCATAATGCTTTGGCGACGTCCACACCCCAATTGTTGCGTAGAGTAACTGCTTTGAAGTACCATTTTGAGCGAGGAATCCCGTCGCAAACAGCGACATCAGGAGCTAGTGTAGGTACAGGCCTGGCAAATTCTTCAGGCCCATGCGAATCCATTCTGCAAGAAGATCAAACCCAATCAATGCATGTATTTGAAAAAAGTAGTACAGAAACCTCACTGTTATGAAGAAATTTCAATACCACACGACGTAATTGACAAATCAATGAAAACACTCTAAAAGCTATCATCGAGTCACCGATACTGTATACTCCTCGAATGTATTGACGATTCAAAAGATCCGATTTCAGATTTCACCAAATAGTAAAAAGATGATGAGGGGTATGCCACCCACAAAATAGAAGGTTATCATCGACCCGACGATAACTTTGTCAGCTCCGTTTATTCTCCTGCACGCCAATAGATATCGTCGACCCGACGATAACCCTGAGGCCGTCAACCACTTCGTGATTTCCAACAAGCTACTGCCGGGTCTACGATAACTTTGAATCTATCGAAAGCATGATGACACCTACAGGTTATCGTCGACTCGGCGATAACTTTCAGAGCTATAGAACTTCTATTGAAGGAAAACAGTTATTGTCGACCCGACGATATCTTTGAGGCCGTCGACCATCTTATGATACCCATCAAGTTATCGTCGGGTCGACGATAACGTCGAATTCATCGACAGCATGATGACAAGCTCAACCGTATCGTCGACCCGACGATATGTTGTTGCACACCATCCAAATGATGGAGACATGGGAGTTATCGTCGACCCGACAATAACATTGACCATCCTATCGAATATTTGTCACGGTCAATGGTATCGTCGGGTTGACGATAACTCCCATATCACAGTGAATATGAAGATTCGCTCATTGTTATCATCGACCCGACGATAACTTTGAGAGATTCTTCATATGGACTGTGGCCATTTAGTTATCGTCGACCCGACGATACCACACATGAAAACATGAGAACACGTTCCGCCATTCCCGGCATGAATATCGGGCTGTGGAGAATTCAATAATCTATTGTTCGCCATCGGATACTCTGACTGAATACTCCAACCATCGACTCCGATGATTCGCAGAGTTGTACCTGCAATCTCGAACATCAATTGATATGTATGCGATGCTTGCACGAACGGCACTAGCACCTATACAGAGAATACCCCGAATGATGATAACACGTACTAGGAATATCGACGAACTCTGCCGCTCCTTGCGAAGAAACCAATGCTCTGTAGAAGTTGGACCAAAAACCTTGGCGGAAAAGAAAGCAAGCTTACACCGTGCGGGTTTGCGACGAGTAGTAGAAAAACAAGAAGGAACTAGCAACGCGGATGTGCACGAAGAGCAGAATGTCGACGTTGAGACGGAGTGCATCCTTAAACAAACATTGGGCGGCAAAAGAAATGGAGCGGGAATTCTACATTTCAAATTCATTGGTATCTTTGGCGCCTATGAACATTGAATGCTCACATTCTTTGCCAGCGCTGGATGCCGATTTCTATGTGTCTTTTTGACAGATTCGTCGTCGGAAGATGCCGATGGAATAATGCAGACCGAAAAGTTCTCGACCGGATTTAGTTAAGTTGGACAACGGTATTATTTTCAGCTTTTTGTCGCGGTAATTATGCTTGTGGTTGACTTCTGCATGGGATTCCGTTTATTATCTTTACTATTAAAAGCCTAAATTTTACAAATTCGTTGTCCTTCTCGGCGTCTATTCGTTGGAATCTAGAGCAGAGGGCTTCAAGTTAGGTTTCAGGGGTCAGAATAGGGTTTAACCCCTAAAGGACCACAGTTTTTCTATTTTTGAGCATCATTTTCACCTCTTTCTATTCATTTTCTTGTGAATATTTTTTGTCCTCTTGATAGAAAATACCAAATCAAACATTTAAATAAAATTTAAGAATTTTCTTGACCAATGAAAAATAAAATCCCATGTCTTCTAAGACGGTCAAAAAATATCCAAAAAGACTGCAATTTCATCTTTTCACTTCAAAGATCAAACGCTATAATCTTGCAATCTATACGACTGTATGGTCAAATTCTATGAAAATTTTACCATGCACTCTTATGGTAATCTATAACAAGATCCTACGGTTAAAGTTGATAAATAAAAACATTTGAAGTTTATTTTGAGCCCTGCCCGCATTGCCCATTCTCCCCAAAAAAAACCCTTTTGCTCCACAACTTCCAATTTGTGTAACACTTTCAAAATGAGCGAATCTTCATATTCACTGTGCAAAAGTAACATTTTCAAAAACTCTCCCGGGTAGAGCTTAACTTTTAATGATTGACATAATTCAAATTCGGTTGGAAAGTAGATGTGTTTTAATATTTTAAAATAATTTCACTTACAAAAAAAAATTTGAAAAAGAAGTCTTGGTAGCTCGTTAGATTTGGACAGCGACGAAGAATTGGTTGTTATGGCGTTCTTAGGTTTTAACAAAACTTTATTTAAATTTGAAGGCAGACATCCTCATAAATCTCATTTTTGAGTGTGCATTATACAGTAAAAAAAGCATATCTTCCAATGAATCCAATGATCCAATCTTATCAAGGGATTAACCGGCACTTATTTCTGTAGACTATATTTACATTCATATCGAAAAATACTACTACTGGTATTCGGAATTTCAATAGAAACTGTTGTTAGGATAAACTGTACAATTTATTTAGAAATATATAATGTTGTTAGGATAAACTATACAATTTATTTAGAAATGTTATTTTGAAAATTTGTTTTAATATGTCTTAAAATGTTTTTAATGTGTTGAATTGGTAATTTCTGATAGATATTTTTTTCTATTTTTGCCAAATGGTGACCACAGACTCAAGTGTCATCACTATTTAAAATATATTTATTTGGTTGATAATTATTAAAATAACATAAAAGAATTTCGTCTTAAATTTGGTTATCTTACTGTCTATAATAAAATACGATAGGCATCGAATCGTTTGCTAGAAAAGGATTTGAGGCCAAAACTCAATCTATTGATTTCTATGAATGGATGATATGTCGCACCAGGTTTCATGATTCATTATTTTCCAATCAAGTGTATCAATCCATGCATGTTTGTTAATAAAGAATGTGTAACATTAATGTAATTTACAATTAGATATTGACAACTTCTAATATTTTAGGCTAGTAACACATGCAATACAATCAAGACGGTGAATTATAGAATGATGATTCATTTGTCAATCATTCAATTCGCAGGAAATCGGTGAAAAATGCTTATTAAAATTAATGCAAAAGTTGTAAATATTTTGAAAAAGACTAAATACATGCAATTGTGCTTGCAAGTTAAGGAATACTTCAAGTGGTTTGAATATTTTTACGTAAAAACATCATAACTAACTGAATTCACCGGTCTGTTGCTGTACTTAAAAGAACTGAACTCATAAATGTCATAGAATTTGCATCCAAAAGCATGATAAAAATAAGTGAACAACTTGTAAATACATTTTTGATGTCAAATCCGTATTGCATGCAAGTGGGTTGGGTATTTTTACGTAAAAATATTTATATCAATTATTGAAAGTTTAGCGGTAAATTGCTACTTTAACGAACTCAACGCATAATTGTCATAGAATTTGCATCCGAAAGCATGAAATAAATAAGTGAAGAACTTGTAAATACATTTTTGATGTCAAATCCATTTTTGCATGCAAGTCATGCAAGTGTTTTAAGTTTTTTTAACGTTAAATGAATATTAATATACAACGGTTGCAGCACTTTCATTGTGGTTCTCAAATTGTGAATCTTATATATTTAGCCACCATTCTTCATGATACAAATAATTGAGGAAGTTGTAAATATTTCTAGAATGTGGATTGCATCAATTAGGTCAAGTTATACATTTGTTTCGAGCATTCTTTGCGTGAAATGAATTTTAATATATACCAAATGCTTAATTCACCCTAAAAACAATTGTAATTGAAATTGAAAAGCACGAAGGTGTCCCTAACATTAGCTTGTTTAGAAGCATCATCATAATGTGAAACGTAGAACAATATTTTGGAATTGACGCTTTAGTTGGATGAAAGTTCAACAATGGGATTTTAGATTCCATCAATACGGTTCAAGTAACCAATTATACTACTACCAATATTTAATTATAATCTTTAAAACGTAAAATTAAATACTCCTTCTCCATTAGTTCCTAACAATTATATATTATTATGAATAATATGTTTAATTTGAGGAAAATTTGTTGGAATCAATTTACAAAGAGATCTTCTTAGACAATCATGGTGATTTTCTTAAACTTTTGCGTTTTTTAAATCTATGACCTAAATTTCGCAATGGTACTTTTGATCTATAGTCAATGCAATTCTAACTGGGTTTACGACTACACATACTTCAACATCATTCTGTAATTTTAGAAATTTTGGACCCTTTGACGTTTTGGTGTTCTGAACGAACGTCTATGTTTAAAACTAATAATTATGTGAAATGCGTTAAAGAATGTTTACTTGGATGAATAACAAAAATGAAGTTGAGGTACAAATCAAAGTTCTAAATGTTAGTGACTGTGAAGAGTACAATCCAATTGGCTGGATTTCATATCCAGTTTATTGTTAATTTATGTATTTTAATTAATTAATCTAGCAAAGTATTCCTTTGACATGCAAATTAAACTCTAATTCACTTTAGGAAATAAAAAGAAAATTCTGTTGAATTTGGAATGACATGCATTGCAAAATGATTGTTATGATTTCTATTATTATTTTATTGTACATATTTTGTAATATCCTGTTTAAGTTCTCACTTTTTGAGCTAAATAACACTGAAAGTTAACTTCACTTAACCCCTAAAAGTTCTCACCCTTTTCATATTTGGTAGTGTTTCAAAGATGCATTATAAAATGCAACTAAAAGGGATTTTTTCAAGTTGATATATCAATGAATGTTGTACAAATTCTTTAGTACATTACATCATATTCACATTAGCGGCTCAGTTTGGGCTTTGTCTAGGTTTGGCATTGTACCGGACGTCAGGGCCGGGGCAAAAGAGCACAGTCATCTAGAAATTGGGGAGGTCGGAGGGGAGTGGACAACTAACAGATTCAAATTGTTCTCATATTCTCGTCAATGCTTGTATGAAAGTCAACCATTGTTTTGGACATAATTCTTTAAGTTGTTATCCTATCTAATGGTGGGATTTAGTTATACATGAGTACATATTTTTCTAGAATTTCAAATATAGAAGTATGTTAAGTTCTAGAATAAGCCAAAATTGAATTGACTGAGGCTCAAAAGTGGCATTGCAAAAATGAGGTCATAGATTTAAAGGACGCCAAGTTTTCTTTTCAATAAGACAGTCACCATGTTTAAGAGTATATCATTTGAAATTCATTTCAACAATTTTTACTAAATTTTTTTTAAAATTTTGTTTGTAATCAAATTTAGAATGATATGTAATTTTAACTTTCAAATTCTCTAAAAAAACATTCGTGATAGTATTGGTGAATCGAACCGTATGGATTTAATCTAAAATGCAAAATCTATAACTTTTTTTTGTATACCAATTCTATAGTATTCTTCTAAAAAGTACTTTGTGATGTTTTTTCTGAAATTGTCATTTTCTGAAGATTTTAGTCTAAAACTGCTCTTGAAAAGGTGAACTTCTGAAATTAAGCAACCAAAAACCCTTATAAAATCACTACAATTAGAGTATTACATTTCAATCAATCCCAAAAAATTTCATTATTAGATTGTCAGTATCTTATTCGTAATCATATTACAAAAGCGTGTTAAATTTTAAGTTTGAAATTGAATCCACAAATATTGTTGATTGCGATTGCACATCTAACCGTATGGGTAGAATCTAAAATGCATAATGCACAACTTTTATTTTTTCATCAAGTTCATATATTCCCTATTAGTTGCAATTTATAATGCATCTTTGAATAACTGCCAAAACTGGAAACCAAGGGTGAAAACGTGTAGGGGTTAACTTGACATCAATCAATTTTGTTTTAGGGAGTAAAATCAAAATATCTTATTTTGAATATCCAAACTGCATAAATAGTAATCAACTAGCAGACCCTTAAATCTATGACATCAATTTTGCAACGCTACTTTTGAACTACAGTCAATGCAATTCTAACTTGGTCAACGACTTGACATACTTCAGGATATGTAATTTTAGAAAAAATATGTACTCAAATATAGTTGAGATGTGCACATCTTCTAATAATACATATTTTCAAGGCAATAATACATTGACTATACGGACTTCCACGAGGTTATGTCCTATCATATTTATTGGCTTTGACCGTAGGGAACAGGCATTGCAAGGACACTCATTGGGCTAAATACCACTGTAGCAAATATATTCCGTCCATGATTCCACTGAAAATGCATACTCGTCCTTCACGATTTTAGTTCTTCACCTATTCTATTACGGTCAGAGCTCCTCGTAGCGTAGTTGTTTGTTTTTTAAAAGTGTGTGAAATGATTGTTTTTTTAGCAAAATCGTCTTTCTTTGAATCTGTTCGTCATCCAGTTTCTGAATGTTGGGACATTTAGGGAATAAAAATGATCGATTTACCTTTATAGGCTCGGTCTACCCAAGCCGGGGAGCCGAGCTTCGGAGCCGAGCCTAAGAGCCGAGCTTCGGAGCCAAGCCGACTGCCCGAGCCGAGCCTCCAGGTTCGGGCTACGTTTGGGAAGTCGTCTCCCTCCCCAGGCACCTGCATGCAAACTCCCGGAGTTTAGGTTTTGCTGCGCTTCCTTCCCCCGTCGCAACTTCACGCTGCCCCGTCGCGTGCTCACCTTCCGCGTCGCGTGCTCCCTGGACTCCTGTCGACTCCTCTTCTGTAAATTGTGATATCTGTTGTTTCTCCATCGACTCCTCTTGTGTATGCCATAGCTGAGCGGTTTAGGGCAGATTGGTGGTATAGTGCCCGGACAATGTAGTAGAAGCTCTATCGCATTTGGTCTAACGTATTGGAGGTGTGCGCTTCAAGGTGGAGCGCCTACTTCTTCTGTGAGGTATTCTTAACCTCCTTGTCGTGGTTGCTTCTTCCCATTGCTATGGTTGTTTTGCTTGTCTGCTAGCTTGTTTGTTTGCTTGTTTAGGGTTTAGGGTCCTTATTTTCAGAATTGTTAGAATTGTTAGAATTTGTAACAATTGTTTAGGGTTAAGGGTGCTTATTTTCAGAATTTCTAGAATTGTTACAAAACTGTTACAGCTTGCTTGCTTGTTTTCAACCCCAACGTTGTTACAGCTGCTTGCTTGCTAGGGTTGTTACAACTGCTTGTTTGCTTGTTTGCTTGTTTTCTTGCTTAATTGCTTGCTTGTTGGTTTAAGAAAGCTGGTATTAGGGTTGTAGTAAATTCTGCCTTGAAATTCTGGCAGTAAGGCAAGACATTCTTCCTTAAATTGATATACAATAGGGTTGGCTGTCGTAGTTTTGGACTCTAGGGTTTAAGCAATAACATTGCATTCTATTGGTGGCAGCTCTGTATTGGACTCATTTCCAGCATTCTCTAATCTTCAGGAGCAACCAAAGAAAACCAAGTTTCGACTACAAGGTAACAATTTCCCATCTATTTGTTTCAGAAATTAGGGTTTCTGATATTTAATTGAAGACCAGGGCAAAAATAGTGCAGTTTTTTCTTATATGATGGTCGTTTTTATGTTTCCGGGTTTAGGGGTCTGTGTATCGTCGACTCGACGATACAGCAGTAGAAGTTCCAAATTGATGTTTACTCGAAAAATCCTACGATTCATAATAAATAGACATAAAGTGACAAGAGCTCCATATCGTCGGGTTGACGATAACATAAATTAAATGTGAAGACATATAAAAACAAACATAGAACCCGCTTCTCTGCTGGACACTGACCGCGGAGCATATTCCAGTAACAACCCCAACGCAAAACTAGTTATCATCGAGTCGACGATACCTACAGTTAGTAAAAAAATAAGAAAAAACGTATAGAAAATAAAAAATATTATATACGGACCCACAACTCAAGCATAATTTCTCGTACAATAAACATAAAACGTCAAAAAATGTACACATTATATCGTCGAGTCGACGATACCCTGCCGCAACGCGTACAAAATATACAAAGAAACGAAGCGCTCTGGTATCGTCGGGTCGACGATACCCTGTGGCAATGAGAACCTAACATTAAAAGAAAGGACACGCCATATCGTCGAGTCGACGATACAATAAAGAAAGATGATAACATGTAAACTAAACAGAGACATCCACAGTATCGAATTATATGAAACATAATCCATTACAAATAAATACATAGAACGACGAAAACTAGGTTCTCACAACTGTCAAACGCGATTCAAGGAATTTACAGTTCTCAACATTCGTATCGTCAAGTCGATGATAAGTATGTCAACACCGCTGTAGTTCAGTGGCACGGGCGTTTCACACAAGAGAATCTATTATCGTCGGGTCGACGATAAGCGAAACCAATTACAATACTGGCATCATGGAACAAAAATCCATTCATGCCAATCTCTAACATGGATCTGAACTCTGTCACAGATTTTAAAGGATGGCGAACGCAGACACATACGATTACTCCGCCACCAAGCATCACCTTCAACCGTTCGTGAATCCTCTGAAGGATCAGCCCTTCATCGAAGAAATGCAGGACACCTACGGGGAACTCTGGGAGTTCAAGGATCACATCCACACCTGGACTTTCGGTGTGAGTCGATGGAAGAATTTCGTCTACCTCTGATACAGAGTTCAAGGAAAGACGGTCTACTTACCCTAGAATCTGAACGAGAAAGTAGCAATCATCGAGTATCATAGGAACAACTACGTCGTGATCGTGCTCCGGGAAATTGATGACAATGGAATCGAGAAGGATCACTGCCACTCCATTGTGATTGACGCGAATAAATACCATGGGAGGTTCGATCTGGAGAACCTCATAACATTCCTCGAGGGGTCTGAAATGGCAAGCCTGAATGCGGAATTTGAGAAATCGGGTTACGTTCCCTGGACGAATGGATCCGCAAAGTCTAACGCCAATCGACTGAACAGAATCTTTCAGACACTAGATCGGTACGCTTTGGCAAACGTCGAGAAAGCACCCGCTGTTGGGAGAAGCGCCAGTCAATCAACAAGAGCAGCACTAAATACTCGGCCTCAACGGAAGTCCGCAGCTGGAGGATCCGGAAGCAGAAATCCAAAGCCGAGTCAGGCAAGATCCGAGAGCAGGAAGAGAGATGCCCCTGCTATAGAAGCAGCAGAGTCAAGCCGTAAGCGAAGGAAAAGCCTTCCCGGTGCAATTGCTGCTGCTGGAAGTTCTGGTTCAGCTCTGACAACAGTGTCAACCGGGCCTCAAGCTTCAGCAGAAAACATTCCAGAGTTTGAGAAGTTTGCCCTGCTTCAGAAAACATTTTGGGAAGAGCACCATGAGTGCTTTTTGCTGGACATGGAAGTCAAATAAGTCCATATTGATCAGTGCATCCTCGCGAATGACCGATACGTCATTCGAACTCTGCAGAAGGACATTCTCGAAGATGTCAAGAAAGAACTCATTCAGATGATCGACGTGAAGCAGAGGCAAAAGGTTTGCCTGACGCCCGTCGACTCAAATAACAAGCTGCTGCGAAAGAAGCCAGAGAAGTGGGAAGAGATCAAGGATGGGAACTTCATGATCATTAACGGCCAGCACAACATCTTTGCTTCCAAGGACCTTCAGAAGGGGGGCTGCGGAGAGAGTCGTTGAGATGAACTTCGCACTTGGGGTGCGTTCATTGTGTGGTCCCTGGATCCGACTAAGTTGAGGAACATCTCCAAGTTCTACAACTGCACCAACCATCTAGACCACGCACAGCCAACATGGGGGAACCAGATAATCAGCTGTAGAAACATCTGGATTGAGTGCAAGCGACCGACGGATTCAAGTACTGAAGCGTCGACGAGGCACAATAAGGCCAACTTTAGTTTGCTCTACTACAAGGTAAACACTTACCCAATACCATTATCGTCGGGTCGACGATACTTCAGCAGTTTCTCCGCTTCATACTCTACAGTGCTAACTGTGGATGTTTAAACCTTTGCAGAGTTTTACGGATGCTGTGATGGAGAGATTCCAGAACATAAATCCAGATAAAGACGGAGCATCCATCAAGACCTTGACGGACCTGAAGAACGAAATCCAAATAATCACCCTCCCGGACGATCTGTGGGCGCACTGGAAGAAATTTCTAATTATGCATTTCGAGGGCGAACTGATGGACCCGATATCCCTGAGGCAGTTCAAGGACTGCAAGGGATTTAAAGCAAGAGCGTCTTCTCTGAAGCGGGAGTTTTTTAAACGCTTCGGGTGGTTTACGGATAAGGATTTCGGAGTCTTGGCCCAGCATCTCCTTGGAGAGACTCCAGGACGATTATCACTACACCCGAAAGTCTCCATCTCGAGAACTAAAATTCTCGTGCCCGACTACCATGCAAGCGCGGATTGGGTTGAGCGGCGGAAGCGCAAGAAAGTTGTGCTTCAGGATATAATGGCCATCAAGCCCTCCCTGAAGTTCCTCGACAGTGGCGGCGACGTCATTGATTCGGAGTGGAAGGCCTGGAAGGCTAGGCACCGGTTCATATTGGCGACGTGGGATTTCCTTCTTACACATCCGAGTGCCGATTACTTCAAGAAGCGGCTCCGCAACGACGCATGGAGTAAGCGAGCGAAGGATCTGGAGAAGCAGTTCCCGGAGGTGCTTCACATGTTCATGAGCTTCATGAAGTTGAAGTATCGACTTCCAGAGCCTGCCGGAGGAGTGAAAATGAGAGGACTGGATTTCGATGCTAAAGCTCTCGTCACCAGCACCCATTACACCTACACTCCTCGTCCAGCGAATCTGGCAGTGCTGGATGCCCGAGTCATCCCAAGATCGCTGGTGACCGAGAGCCGGAGCGCCATCGATCCCTTCCTGGACTTCCTACTTGAGCATCTGGAGCCCAAGATGACTGAGCCGAACGTTTGGCTCTTTTTACTGTCTGGGAAGGAGGACATCAAAGCTGCAACGATCTTCGCAGCTGACGAGCTCCCTGAGTATGACTCACAGCTCTCGACGTACGTCCCTAGCAAAGCGGAGATGCTGAACAATGTCACAAACAGAGGCACCGCTCCGGACGTTACACTGCTCTTTCTCTTCAAGAAGAGGAATGAATTCGCCGCAGCTGCGCGGAAGTGCGTGAAGAAAAAATACGACACACCGGCGACTTGTGTCTATTATATGGACGCCTCCAAAAACACGGAGGCAAAATGGAGGACTCATGCAGCTGAACTCCGCATGGAGTTCTACTTAGAGATCTTGCACGCGTGTGCTGCACCCAAGGAGAATGTCCTTGGGGTATACGCGGGAGCGAAGTTCTTGCTGGCCGCGAAGGTAATTACTGAGTCCTTGCACTGTTATCGTCGGGTCGACGATACCAGTGGTCCTAATGATCACAATATGTCCCCCCGCTCAGCCGTATCGTCGGGTCGACGATAGCTATGTTGTCCCAGCTTATGTGCAGTCCTCATACACTCTTATCGTCGGGTCGACGATAGCAATCCTGTGATACGGCTGTACTATACTGCACTGCAATAGTCGTATCTTTGCACTCAACCAACATCACTGATGACTTGTCATGTGAGTTCCTGAATTCTCGACTAACTTGTCATTCTATCTCTGCAGATGTTCGGAGCTCATTACTACGGCTTCGTGGATCGGAACGACGTGAAGGGAGATCTTAGACTCGTCAGACTTGCGAAGGGTCTGGACAAAAACGATTTTATGTTTTCGAATTCGCTGTATTCCCTCCTGTACAAGCATCATGTGTGCCGCGGTCCAGTTATCGTTCACTCAAACTCTCCTCCATCGCCTCCGATGACACTAGAATCTCCAGTTGACAGAGTTGTCCTAGCAGACCGACAGACAGAATCTGTGGGTGCACGTGTCCACTGATCCTGGCGTTGAGGGAATCGATCAGTTTGGCACCAACACAGTCGGGATCCGGACGTGGGTAGAATCCGAGAGTCGTCCAAGGAGAGTCCAACGTCAGCGCGGAAATGAGGCTGTAGAGGTCGACACAGAGTTGGAGAATCGACGGGTGGAGCCATCTCAGCGACCTTCTGAGGATATTGAGACGGACACTGAATTCGAAAACCAACGGCTGCATCCATCTCAGCAAGCTGATGAGGATACAGATACGGATTCAGAGTTCGAGACTGAACTGCTTGACCAGTCCCATCCAGTGCAGGACAATGTTGATATCCACGCGGACATCGAGTAGCAAGTCATGGAGACCCCGGCAGATCAGCAAGTCATTGAGCAGCCGGCACAGCAGCAAATCATGGAGCAGCCGGTAGAGCAGCAAGGCATTGAGCAGCCGGCACAGCAGCAGGTCATGGAGCAGCGGGTAGAGCAACAAGGCATTGAGCAGTCGGCAGAGGAGCAAGTCATGGAGCAGCCGGGAGAGTAGCAAGTCATTGAGCAGCCGGCAGAACAGCAAGTGGATCCACCGGGTGAAGACGACGACTTGACCATAACTAAAGAGGTTATGGACCCTAAACCGGATCCAAAGGAGATCATCGCTTTGAGTGATGATGATCCAATGGATCATCGTCACTCGTCCGATGACGACGACAAAGCGGATCTTCCTCAAGTCGAGATGAAAATTGTCGTCGAACCGAAAGGCCAGAAGGTCAAGGTTGAGAAGGACTGGTCGAAGGCTGACTTGGAAGCCAAGAGGCGGAGGATAAAGAGGTTGAATTAGCGGGAGGAGAAAGAGAGGCTACTGGCCGAGGCACTTGCGAGTAGCCAGGCTACCAATGAGAGAGCGGCCCAAATTCAGGAGCAATCGGACCAGAAGTTAGGCCTGCTCCAAAGTCAGATGCAAATGCTCCTGAGTCATGCGGGGATCTCATCGGAGAGTTGGCCACTTGCATCCCCTAGTGTCGCAACACCACAGCCTCCTCTGCCCTCCTGTAGCGCTCCTGTGGTGCAGGATGTGGAGCATTCAGCGGCCGAGACTCCTGATCGTCGACCCGACGATAAGTGCGATGCGGTCAGCTTAGTTCATGAGGATCGCGTCGCCTCCACTCCAGTGTCCCAACTGCCAAAGATTCCCTCTCCCGAGGGCGGGGCCTTCGAAGTCAGGGTTCCGGAGGCTGCTGCGGAGCCCGTGGAAGTAGAGGATTATCGTCGGCTCGACGATAATGTTCCGGAGGAAGATGAGCTGGCGACTGCTACCGAGGCTCCTGAAGCACTTGTGTGCGCGTCCTCACGTGAGGACCCGTCGGAGTTGCCGTCGTTACCCCCGATGGAGGAGGAAAGGCTCGACTACGAGGTGGCAGAAGAAGACCTCCTCGAATTCAACGACGCCGAACTTCCTCTTGCTCCAGCAGTGCCCCCGGAGGCTTTAGAAGAAGCCGATCAGGTACAGACTTCTGACCCTTATGATTTTGATTGATTCCAAGTCGCCGGGAGTCATTCATGACTGTGTTCGGTCGGAACGGCTAGAGACTCCTGACTAGTAATCGTATCTCATCTGTATTCATGCTTCTTGACAGGATGTCAACACCGGTCCTTGATTGCTTGGCGCTGACGGCGATCCCGTCTGTGGCTGCCATCGTTGTACTCTAGTGTACCATAGTGTTCGGAGTAGTTTTGAGTCCACTACAGACTTATGTTAATTATACCGATGTAATATTTTGACTTTGTAAATAAAGAGTGCGGAAGTTTCAAATATTTGAGCACCTGTCTAATTGTCTTTGCCTCTCAATGTGCCCGTTGCTCAGCTCCCAAACAATATTTGCGTGCACCGTCCACTACCATTGGAAGCATTCTCTAATGGGAGACCGCGGTCGCTTAGGACAGCAGATTGCTCCTACCCACTCTCTGGCTCTCCCATTTCTGCATTCAAACAGGTAACTCCATCTCTTTTGTTGTGATGTCTTGATCAGGTAGAATGCGATGGTGGTAGAGAGATCGTGCCGAGGACCGTGCCTCCCGAACTACCCCCACCGCGTAGGAAGTGGCTGAACATTGTCTTCGACTTGAATGGCATTCTCTGTCACACGGCACTGAAGTCCTACGGAGAAAAATTCAGTCTGTATGGAGCGCAAGACAATGTTCTCAGCCACAGAAATCCCACCCTCATCGGTCCCAAGGCGGTCTTTGCTAGGCAGAACATAGGTGAATTCCTCCGCGAGGTTTCCTCCCTCGCGCACAGGGTGTTAGTTTGGACCTCCATGGCCAAGCAAAACGCGGAGCCCATCGCGGGGCACCTCTTCAGGGGTTGTAGGGGGCCTTACGATATCTTGAGTCAGGATCAGTGTACAAAGATAGAGTTCTCGCCGGGGAAGTTCTTTCATCTCGGTCTGCAGGTGCTGTATATGAAAGTCCTCTCCGAGACCTTGTTCACCAATCCTAGCGGCGGCACATCCTTTTCCCCGGACAATACTCTTCTCATTGACGACTCTCCGCCCAAGAGCATCTGCAATGAGAATGGGAATGCCATATTCCTCCGCACTTGGACTCACCATGAACGGCGTGACGACGTCCTCATGGGGGAACTTCTGCCGTGGCTCCGCCGTCTAGACTCGAATTGCCACCCGGGTCAGCTGCAGAAATACGTCGAGGACAATCGAATTGGTCTAGACCCGTTGCGTGCCAAGGACTACAATGTGGATAGGATCATTGACGGCATGAGAGAGTCCTCCAGGAACATGAGGTCCCGATACAAGCTTCCTAGGATAGGCGTAGTTATAGAGGGTGGACGCGTTATAGAGTAGAGCCCGCGGACATCGGCTACTCCATGACGACATTAGCGTTTTGTATTTCCCTATTGTGTATGCTCTGTTCATTTGTAAATAATATATTACATGTGAGACCTCGTTTCCACTGAATTTTGCGTGACTATTTGTAATACCGTCGACGGTCCATGCATGTTCCCCCTTGTCCATTGCAATCTGTTTTTCTTCTTGTTCTCTGTCCGGTAACGTGGGCTTGTGGTATATCTACTTACTGCAGAAAGGATGCGTTTGCGTTGTTGGACCGCGGAATGGGCTTACCAAGAGTCTCCTCTCCGGATCCGAGTCCGAAGGGGGGAGTTGCGACACGGCTCCGTATTCAAGACCTTATCTGTTGCGGTCTGCTCAAACCGCTACGTCCGCGGCCATAGACTATTCCAAGGGTGACGTTGAGGACGGCGTGGTGAACAGCCCCCCGGATCACGGGCCCGTCAAGACTCCGGCCAAGCCCCCGTCTCCGTTGAAGCGGGCATCGTCGAGTCGATGGTCTTGCTTCTCGCCTGAGTGGCGGACGGACTCCCCAACGAGTTGCAAACTGAACCTCCCCTTCGACGAGGCGCCGGGGCACCCTCGCCTCGAGGACGCGATTCCGACTCCGTGTGCGGTACCTGTTGTCGTCATCGATGGATTGAAGGCCACTGTGGCCTCGGAGAATCAGACAAGGAGCTTGAGGTCGAAGGCCGCTACTTGCGTTACAGTGCTTCCGCTCAGGGGTGGGCAACCTCGTCCAGCACATTCTGCGGGAACTAGGCGATCCCCTTCCGCAGAAGGTCTCCTCAAGCAACGTATCCCCATAGAACCCTCCCGTTCTCTGCTGCCCAAAGCCACTGCGACCCCACTTCCGCACACAAAGAACCTCCCTGCGACGATGACAAAGCCGCCCCTTCGAGGGTCTAGATCGCATTCCGCGTCTCAGGCCCCGGAATCCACTCGAAGGTCAAAACGAAAAGCCACCGTAGCTCAGAGCCTAAGCATATTCGATGCCTGGGCGGCTATTCCTAATCCCAACTACACTGAACGACAAAGAGTTATCTTGAGAGGACTGGCCAAGCTCAAAGCGGAAGAAGCTGCGAAAGTCATTTCTGCGAAATCCGACAAGTAGTGTCAACGCTAGCCTTGCAATGAAGTCATGTTCGTGATGTCTTTAGCATAAGGGTGTTTTTACTATAAATAGATATCGTAAATAGTCGTACATATATTCTTTCGGGATCTCACTGCTTCTTGTTGAAGAGAATGCAGCCTAAATTCCACTGTTACTTTTACCTTCAGATTAAATTTGTTGCGGGGGATTCTACCACAGTATATAGTATTCAAACACACTGTTAAATAAAAGACTTCCCCTCTTTGGACCACGTACTCTTGTACTGCGTGTGCTATTTGCGATTCACTTTCTCACATCTTTTCATGTATGGATGCTACTGGAGTGCCATGTTTGACGTCCATTGAATCAAATTCTACAAAATTTTCCATTGGTGTTTAATGTCCGAGCTCAACATATCGTTGGGTTCAACAACTATTTAGTCACTAGAATTTTGTTTCCGTTTTTGAAAGTCTCAAAATGAGCATTTAGTCTCAATTTAACGAATAAGGCCTTTCTTGTTGACGTTGATTCTTTTCTTCCGCTTGTATTGCTTTCGCAAGCTCAGCCTCCTTCCTTTTCAGCTCTCTTGCATTCGCCATTTCCTCTCTCCGTGTTGCCCTGCTCAGTGGTGCAGCTATGAAGCCTTCCGAAGTCATCAGCTGCGACTGTGACCAGTCTACCAACGAGGCCTCCGCTCTTGGACGCCGACAAGACAACAAGATTGTTTGCGGAAGTTCCAAGAAGGCTGAGATCCGGCTCTGTGAAACCTCAGACTCGGCTCCTGCCGCTTCCTCTACATCTGCAGCAGCTAGATCCATCGGTACGACATCTTCTTGGACGACACTTGCTGCAACCTCCTGATCTTCGTCTTCGTCTCCATCGCCGCCATACTCAGCACTCACGAAGAAGTGGTGTCGGGGTAGCAATTCCTTTGGAGGCGTGTCGAGGATCACGCCATCTTCAGGTGTGTTGCCATCTCCCTCTGGCTCCTCCCCATTGCTTGAATCACTTTCTGTTTGTAGATCACCTCCTTCCTCTTCTTCCCCCCTTGCAAAGTTTTGACTTGGCCCAAATCTATCTTGAATAGCTGAATCATTATACGACCATATCTCTGCCTTCTTGAACCCTTACTTAATGTTTTGTGGTGATTTTGCTTTGCCTAGACTCTTAGACACCCACATCACTAGATCTTCCTTTCCCATATGTCTTCCACGATTGCTCATAGTCCACTCATCCCTGTATTTCGAAAAATATGTCTTAAATGGTTTGAAAACGGACAAATCTAATGGTTGCAAGGCATGACTCGTGTGACTTGGCAATGTCAGCAGATCTAATCCTGCCTTATGAGCTGCCAATACTACTTCAAGCGTGACATGGCTCCTATGACCATCAAGAATGAGGAGGTGCCTTTCAGACGGTGAAATGGAGCTCTTCCTCCGAATGCAATGAATGAAGTGCTCAACCCATTTCGCAAACATGTATGAGGTCATCCATGCCTTTGGTTGCATGGCCATCGTAGCCCCTGATTGAGCTTGAACTATATAGTTGTGCATGATTCTCTTGCCCTTCAATATGTAGAAGTTTGGAAGATGTTGTCCCGCTGCGTTTACACAAGCTAAAACTGAGAGCCACTCCCTCTCGTCTGGCACAATGGCATGTACGTTCCTACACCCTTTCCTTGCTATTACAAGTCCATTGCCGCTCCGAGATGCGTTTGCCCCACTCTCATCACAGTTCCAAATTTTGTTGGGGGTGTAACAATGGGCCTTGTAGACTTCTTGCAAATTCACATAAAATGATTTTACATTCTCCTCACACAAGTGGAATGCCCTAGCTTGCTCTAAACCTTGCATTGTTCTCAGTGATAGTTCCGTGTGCCTCTTGCGGAACCACTTCAGCAATTTGTTGCCTGGGACACCATTGACAAATGGCGTTTCCCTCCCTTCACAAATTTGTGCTACTTTTAATTTCAATTGGTTCACATTTAGGGGCCAGCCTAAACGCTGCATTTCCATCAGATAAGCAACCAACTCTGATTCCTCCTCTTCACTTAATACTCCTTGCCGTCCTCTTTTCCGCCCTCTTGTTTTGCCCACCGCATGGTCTCTAAAGCTGCTAACGGGAATGTTATGAGCCCGAGCAGCTCCTCCCACAGTGGCTCCCATATCCAATGCCGCCATTGCTTTCTTTAAGTCCTCATCTGTCCACCTAGCATTTGTCTTTCTGATTGCAAGGAGTGCCTAGATGACAGTGGCTCCTCTCCAAGTGTGTTTGTGATATCAGTAAGTGTTTGGCGCGACCCAGGAGGCTGCTGGCTTCTCGTGACGTGCGGCATCTCCATAGTATCATTGGCATGGTCCATTCTGTGGCGTTCTGTTGCAGGCTGCGGAGAACCGTGGCCACCTCCTCCGTCCGACCCGCGATTGTAAGCATCTTGTGCATCATCCTCTGGCCATGGGTTGCTAATGATTTCAACCACTCTATGTGTTGCAGGTGGACGTGCACGTGGTCGTGGTATTGGTTGTCTCTCATGTCGCATGCTACGTCGAGGCAGCAAACCGCCATCTCCAACAAATCTTGAGTCGATGTTAATTAGAGGGGTCTCGTGGTACTCTGGACTACCTTCGATTCCATAGTCCCAGAGGAGCTCGTTTGGAGGGATGTTACCTGATTCAGTAGCTGCGGTGAGGTCGACAGCATCCACTTCGCCTTCGAGACGTCGCAGCTTGCTTCCAAGGCCGCCACTCCATCGCCGAAATCCTCCACTGATCAGGTCACTCTACCTTGAACCGCCAAACCCACCACTTGATGGGAATCCCCGATTGTGAATGTGTGTGGATATCGAGGAAATTCCATTGCGGGGTCAAAGTCGTATACCCGCCCATGTGTATAGTGATTGACTTGTGCATACTCACCCCCAAATTGTATTCTATGCCTACTGATCGCGCGATCTGTGTACGCAGGGACTGCAGCTTCAACTGACCCATCCCGAAACATGGCTTTCACTCGCCAATTCACAATCGGACTTGACTTAAATGCCCTGTGCTAGCTCTCACATTCAATGGCAATCACTCTCATCACACAAATTAATAAATGGGCATTCAACCCTGAACCTCGCATTCACAACGCAAATCACAGTAAACGAATCTCACATTAACAAGGCTGATGACATTCAACCATTTGCCACCCCCAAACTGTGTACAAACAATTCCTCCGCAAATCAGCAAGACTCAATGGAAAAAGGGTGGAATTTCAGCCTCACCCGAACAGTCTGGACGGAAGCGCGCGCCCTGACGAAACCACGCTCAAGAAACTAGGGTTCGCGGATGTGCACACCGCCATGCCCAATACAGTGGAGGCACTCCAGAACGCCCCCGGCGTAGCACCGAAGCCACCCAACAAGAATGGATCAAAACCTTAGCCAAAATAGCCAAAACTGCAAATTTACAAGCCCAAAAAATCACCACAAAATACACTCAAGAATGTGTCAAAAAAGCCATATCCAAATACAAGCAACTATACGACAAAAGTCCGAAGAAAATTAATAAAAAAAAGTCTTCAAAAACCTAGACACACCCCTCCTAGACTACATCACTGACAGATACAACAATATACTTACAAGCCCTATAGACATAGCCAATGAAATCTACAATCAACAATCAATTAGTAACAGATCCACAGTACCAACATGCTACTACCAACCAGAACACACGTCAAAATGCACTTGTGGAGTCAGACAATATCAATGGCATGATTTAGACGGGTTTGTTATGGAGAAAAGAGGGAACCCACAAACCCCGCTGCATGAATATTTTGACAGAGAAACATATGACATATGCCTAAAACACTTAGCAAACAACAAAACACCCGGCCCCGATAAAATCCCCAACGCAATTCTATAAAATATGCCCGAAAGCTTCCACAAACTACTATTCCTATTTTTTATCCATTGCTACAAACAAAAACAAATTCCAGCTTCATGGAAATTAAGTTTAAATATACTTTTATATAAAAAAGGAGACCCATCACAATTACCAAACCATAGACCAATTGCACTTGCAAACACAATATACAAACTTTTCACCAGTACTTTAACATTCATACTATCCGCATATGGTGAAAACCACCAAATCCTCCACGACAGCCAAGAAGGATTCAGGGCACAAAGAAGTACATCAAGACAACTTCAACTGCTCATAACAGCACTAGAAGATGCAAGATTCACAAACCAAGACATATATCTATTATACATAGATTTCAAGAATGCATTCGGCTCTTTTGACCACGCAAGATTATTAGCTATAATGAAAGACTTAGGATACCCAGAAGACGCAGTGGCTCTAGTAGGAAACATTTACTCTCACTCCAACACCATATTCACTGGAGAACACTTTGGTAAAACAAAACCAATACCAATACAAAGAGGCACTATACAAGGAGACACACTTAGCCCATTCTTCTTCATGATATTTTTAGAACCATTGATACGGTGGCTACAAAGAGGAAAGAATGGATATACATTTGGCACATCTAAACTCCCACTTAGTTCGGCAGTATATGTAGACGATTTAGCAGCTATCACAAACAACCTTCAATCACTACAAATTCAATTAAACAAACTGGACAAGCATTGTGAATGGGTTGGAATGGACTTGGGAGTACCAAAATGTGCCATCACTGGGTGCCCAAACAAATCAAAAACAATACCCGATACATTCAAAACTGAAATCCAAGCCCAAAACAGTAACTACAAAAACCAACCAATACCTGTATTGCACCAAAACGAACCATACGTATATTTAGGCATACAGTTAGTTCCATCCTTAAAGTGGAAACTCCAAACACACATCACCACAACCAAAGTAATAGACCAATGTAAACAACTAACAAACTGCCCAACTACAATCAAACAAAAAATTAGCATGGTAGATACCGTTATCAGAGCAGGCATAGCCTACAACTTCTATGCAGTCCCATACTCTCTACCAGCTATCAAAAATTTAGATAAAAAGATTATTGGAATTCAAAAAACAATTTGTGGTCTACCAAAATGCACAGCAAATGTGATAACTTAGCTACCACATGATTTATTCGGACTAGAAGCCTTTTTACTAAAAATGCTTACCTACAATATATTAGTGAACAACTTAGAAATGCACTAAATGACCCCGGCAGACTAGGCATAATCTACAAAGGACTCATTCAACATATACTAGCCACATACGGAGGCGCAGAAGACATACCTAGAATCAAACCTCAAGACTGAATTAGATCATCCACTACACGAACACTATTTTTTAAAGAATTTTCTAGACAAATTTTTTTATTGTGCCCGGGCGCCAAGTGCATGATTATATGGCCAAGTACATAATTTGGGAATTGCGTGTTTAAGGTCCCGTATCTGATTACTACTTGACCTCTAAATCCTGTGGTACTGCCCCCTGACTACACTAACACAATGGATCACAGTTCAATGCGCCGCGGGGCACTCTTTACTGATGACTCCAGAACCCTGCAAACTCCATTTTCCTGCTGGTCACAATAACAATACGGATACCACTCTTTTCAAGCAGATCAATCTTCTTAGGGTTTCAATCCTTCCCTCACTCAATTACACAAGATTGCATCAAAAATTCTTTTACTGTTTTAGAATGAGAGTACAAAATTGGGAGCTCTTACTCCCTGATCTGCTCTACACAATCTTGCCCTTAACTCAGCTACCACATCTGTCTTAGCTCCTACGTACGACTGTCCCTCACACCACACATCTGCCTCCCACTAGCCAAGAAGAGACAACTCTCTCCCTTAAACCCCTGGCTCCCATCCCTAAACCCTAACTCAACGGCAGTTACATCAGTTCATCCATCCAAATCCAAAAAGAGTTCATTCACAGTGACTACTAACTCCATGGCTCAACTAGCAATCCTAGATACCGGTAATTCTCCCTTTAACAAAACACGATAAACTGAACCATTTGCGATCTCTGGGAAGAAGCAACAATGCAGGGTCCAAAATCCCATTAAATTTGTATTTTTTGTGAATAGTTTTTTGTTGATAAAATAAAAGATATAATGTTTAACAAATTCTAACCAAAAAAATTGAAAAAATCATGTTCAACAAGTTATAGTAAGGTTAAAGTGGTTAAAATTGAAAAAGTAGTTCTGACTGAATTGAAAAATAGATATAAAACATGTTGAAATTACATTTAATATTTATTTTTTCTATTTTTTTTGTCTTTGGATCCCTTCAATGCACAATGAACTTATATAATATATAATTTATATTTATATTGAACATGATTCAATTCATCAGATTTGCTTTCAAAATTTGTTCTAGACATCTGTTTTCAAACTTTACTTTTAGTAACACTTCTTTCATATTTTAATTTGAGACTTTGGATTGAAGTACCTAAGAGAACTATGAAGGGCACTAGGGCAATGGTCTGATATGGGTACCCCAAAAAGCCCTTTGAACTCTAAAATCAGCCCCTACGGCAAGTTTGAATGATTCCCTCTTTAAAACAAAATAAAAAATGAATCGACCAGATGAGGTTTTGATTTCCTACACTCATGTAGTACACAAAAATAAATTCACGTAGAACTTAAAGACGTTTAAAGATTTCAAAAGAGAATTTTTGTACAAAAATCAGAATTTGTCCTAGCTGCTTAAAGAAATCCGAAACATTTGTTTAAAATATCCAATGACGTCATTTTGGTACCAATTTTTGATATGGAGTACATCTAGATATGTGTTATTTGAAATGATTAAATTGAACAATTAAAGATACTATTTAGTTTGTACTTCAATGCCTGCAAATGCTAATTTTTGGCAATTTTTCTCACAAAGCATAATCGCATGAAAATTTATTTATTTAATTAAAAATTTGAACCTAAATTAAAGTGTTTCATGTCATCTAGGTGTGGATAATAAAACACATTTCCCTACCCAATGGCACAAACTTAATGTCATCAAAAGACTTTCAAATCTATATAAAACTCCAACAAAATTAGAAAAAAGTGCACTAAAAATAGCAGAACAACTCTTTTGCTACCCAAGCTGTAGCCAAGACTGTCCTACTCCATGTAACAAACACCCTCAAGCTCGCACACACAAAGCACGATATATATCAGACAATAGAGAACTAACACCCAAAATACCGGAAAACCCCTCACACCCACCACCACCACCACAACAACTACAACCGTCCAATCCACCTCTCCACATCAGAAATAACCCACTCATATTTCCTATACATACTACACTAAACCACAAATCAAACGAAACAAAAGACAGATATAAAATATTAAGAAAATATAATACATATTTATGTCAATGGTCATTACAAAATAACATTTTATATAACAAATGGATGCCACAACGTGAACTATTCCCATTGCACCAACCCTCAGTAATCATACACAACACCACACTACTAAAAGAATACTACACACGCCACCAACACCGCCACTACCAAAACATCGTAAATACATATTTCACTCCTATACAAACTAGAGATACTAGATTTATCCCTCACCCACAACTATGCCACACACTCAAATTTCAGTTATAGAATGCAATCCTGAAAAAGACATAGCCACCGTAAGAAATACTATACAAACACAAAACGAATTAACCCACATATACGAAGACACAGAGAAACATCTCATCACCATTTCCACCACCAGAATAAAATGGCTGTGGCAACAGTACAACAAAGCCATTTACAACACACACGGCCTAGTACCACATACACAATCCTTTGAAACAGAAGTAGTATGGCTCTATCAAAGATATAACTATAAAATTCCGAAAAAGGATCCACTCAAAGCCTCACAACACACTCTTCCCTAAAATCTCCTAGACTCTCTCACAAAAACATTCAACATCTCACACAGTCACGCTCATACTTTTCTTCACCAGTAACATGTTCTACACATCTTACACAATTCTACTCTCCATTTGCAAGAGATAAAATTTTCGGATCACTCGGCACTGCCTTTCAATATAAATGGAAAGGAGTTGGTTACGCCCACCCACATAATGAAGAAATGGCTCAACAGGCAATACATTGGGCAAGATTAGCAGCCAAAAAGGACCCCAACACCATCACATTACTAGTTATACCGGACACCAATTGGTACCAAAACTACACACCACATGTAGGACCATTTCCAGACACGCACGTTATCGCTCATTTTGCAGCTGATACCATCATGTATGTAGAACCTACAATCCCTCAAGTCCTAAACAAACCACGAACCGAACCACTAGCAATACATATCTTTTGTATTCACCACCAAAACCACAGTATTGGCACATCCAACCAAATAGACACAATTAAAACAACAATAAAAAATTTACAAATACCTCAATATCACATACAATAGGCTCCATCCACGCCCCGTGACACACCAGTAAATAAAAACACCAAATGGAATAAACTACTATACCCAACCCATAGCCACCCATCAACCACACATACACCACCGCTCCCAAACTACGAAATAAATACCATACTAAAGTACCTACCACAATATAGCTACTACACAGATGGATCCTTTGTCCCGCCTAAACAAGCTGATGACGGACACTGGAAGAAAGAAAAAGCTGGCTACGGAATTTACAACTGAACAAAAACAGAAGTACAAATATCAAAAAGGTTGCCAGGACTACAAACCAACTTCAAAGCCGAGCTAATGGCCATACACAAAACACTCAGATTAATCACTACCAAGTACTCAGATGAATCTGCCCACATATTCACCGACTGCCTCAACTGCCTATATATACTCAATACACAAATAAGGCATCCAACCCAACATAACAACCATACTGACAAAGCCATATTAACATCTATGGTAGACATGCTGAAGAGCCGTACACAACCCACTACAATATATAAAGTCAAAGCACATACAAACATTGACGGAAATGAGCAAGCAGACCAACTTGCAAAACACGGCACTAAAAAACAATACAGATTCGCTGCCAAACTATATGAATTTGCACACACAACACTATACTACTTTCAAAAAGACACATGGCCTGGACCAAACAAATGACCTAACAAAGGCCTTGTACGATGCCTACAAACATACATTACTAAACACGACCGTGAAAACAACTTAGAAATAATAGCCGAACAATTCCCCAACATTAGCAAATGGACACCAAACCGTGTCATAGATAATGAACTATCCAATAAATTCTGGTCCGACCCTGCAATAACAGATTCACAAAAACAAGTATACTAAAATTCCGCACTAGACAATACATAGGCAACGCTAGAAAATAACTATTCTTTGGCATAGAGAGATTTCTATCAATCACATGCCCAATTTGTAACTCCTCTCATGTAGACACATGGCTTCATGTACTATTAAAATGCAATCAACACCACATACATGCTTTTAGAACCAAAAGACATAATAAAGCAGTATGGGAACTAAGAAAACTAATTCTATCATCACAAAAATCAAGATGCTGGGTGGTTGCAAGCTACGGTCACCCCAAACTTTTTGTCGCGGCATGCAAATTTGTGCACTTACCCAATCTTTGGAAAATCATCAATAAATATTGGAATGTAATTTTGTGACGAAACAAATTGCATTGTTTCTAGAATTCTAAAGTTAAGATGTCTACCACAATAAAGTTTGCAAATTTTCAATCTTTCTATCCAAATTAAGCATGTCTACTTAGATTTGGTAGCGTGTCGCTTGTCAAAAGTGCACCTACTTTATGGGAAATGCTAGAAGGGGGTCAAAATTGAATTTCAAAAATTTATAGCAACATACCACAAGTGTGTACAAAGGTACCATATTTTATTTTTTTGGGTACTACGCTTACTTATTTTTTAATTAATTTTTTGGTGATGTTATTGTTTTTTAAGATTTTCGTGCAATTAAAACTTTTTTTTGGATTTTTTTTTGGAAATGAAATAATGGTTCAATTTCAGAGGTGGGATATGAAATGCATTTTTCATAAAACCTAGCTAAGGATGTTATGTAAAAAAGGCTCTAATTACCCCTACTCGGTAAAAAACAGAAAAGGCTATTGAGTAATGCCCAAAGACTTGAAATTAACTTAACAATTGCTAAAGTGAAAGTATTAGCATAAACCCTATTTGGGATGGTGAAATTTTTGATCTAATTGAAAGTTGAGAGGTGCGCATTACTACGCTAGTGCACGAGCTGCATGGCCTTTAGCTGCAGAAGCTGCACTCCCCACTTGGTAGACCGTAGCTTGCAATCACCCTGCTACACCCTCATGAACGTAGGAACCTTTAACAACAACCCACAAGAAAATATTGTCCCCTCATGGCTTCTACCTTGTACTTGTAGACAACAAAGATGCCACTGCAACGCTAGATTTAAACCCGATCTCCTGTGTATTAAAGATCTTCCACACCAAAGTACTCCACCTTCAAATCCAGAAGACAACCTCACTGTCCAATTTATTGAATTCACATACACAAATGACAGATTCTCACAAGACACCATCAACAACAAAATCCAAAAATATCAACCACTAATTAACAGCATCATTCGCCAAGGATGGAAAGTCGATCCGATAATAGTCATCACGGCAGGGGCTAGAGGAACTACACATGCCCCGTCAATGAAACAACTCGTAACGAAATTCAAACTCCCTGAAACTTCTGTCCAACACACATTCCAAGCAATAAACAATATTGCTATCCAATACGCCGGTTCAATCCTTCTACACAAAAGACGAATAGAAAACAACCAATCCATACCAACAGAATAAAAAGAGGGGTAGCGATGAAGACCACTATTTAAACAAACTAGCCTGGCGTCACCACTTGTCTCAAGAAGGTGGGTAGGGGCCGGTTGGTTGGTACAATTTCCCTGCCTACGATAAACCCGCTAGCAGCACCAAGTCATGTATATCACATTAACGCTCAGACAGACTCAACGGGAATCGAACCCGGACCGTATAATGGTAACACAAACGTCCTTCCCCAACCAACCTAGGAACCATGACTTGGCCACCACCAACAGAATAAACCTCAATTTATACCATAACAATGCCGTAAATAACTGTTAAAAAGGGTATTCTAGGTTACTTTTTAGTATTTGGCTACCAAAGTGTCTATTCTCGAAATAGGAGAGTAGTCTTGTAATAATGGCCCTTTGTCCGGTGGGCATCGGCTCATTGTCATGATGAACAGACACTTTATTCACGCCGGCCTCGAAAGAGGACCGGAGTTTCTATCTATCTTCTATCTATCTAATGACATAGTAGCAAATAATGACATAGTAGCAATGCTATAGGATGTTAAGTTGAAATAAAAATTTAAAGCTTTTTTTACATAAAAGCAAAAAAATCCTTTAACTTTGAAAAACCAAACGATAAATTCTTCATTGAACACATGGTCTGTACGGAGAGACAAAGGGGAAAAGTCTTATCCTATTTTCTAGTAACAACCTTCTCATAAGATAGTGGCTTTTTGGAATTACATATTACGAGATTTTAATATTATTATTTTTCAATTTGGAAGCATATAACTCTAAGCCTACAGGAAGAAAATGCAATCATTTAGCCACGTTTTACTTCTAAACTATAGCAAAATGTTTAAATGTAAAATTTTAACCAATTTTATATTGTAGCTACTAAACTACAAAAAATCATGCGAAATTTGACATAAGGTAGAAGCACCCAATTCCGACAATGTACCCAATGCCGATAATTTCTTGACGTGGTAGTCATCCTAGAACATAAATCTAGGTAGACCATAGATAGCTTATCATTTTAGTCATCATACAATAAAGGCTCTATGACGTGCTTAGATTTGCGTTCTGAAATGACTACCTTGTATAGAAATTATCGGCATTGGGTACATTGTCGGAATTGGGTGCTTCTACGTTAGCATCTCCGAGCAACCCAAGAAAAATGAAAAAAAAAACAAAACCCACGCCCGAAGTGCCAACACAGCCGCTTTTGACTTAAGCTATGCGAACATAAACACCAACTGGGAACGAAGAAGCATGGGAACACATCTTAGGGTTTCCCAATCCGACGGCCAGAAAACACCGTCAGTTTGGCTGTAAGGTTTTGGCCCTCACTCTTACTCTCTCTTTGAAGCGCCTTCCTTGCGTCGCTTGTTGCTGCCTGGGATCTCCTCCATCATGGTTCGTCTCTCCCCCTGTCGACAATTCCATTGCAATGTGCACACAAACCTATAGTTTTTTAACCTTACAGTTTGTCCCTGTTTTTGTAGAATCACCAGGTGTTCATCAAACCCAACAAGACGAAGGCGTACTTCAAGCGGGAAGTTCCAGGTCAAGTACAAACGCAGGAGAGGTGAGGTGGGTGACAATTATGTCTGTTTTCAAGGATTTCTGGGGTTGATTGTGTTGCTGGATTTTTTTCTCTTTTGGAAACACTTGCTGCAGATTGTTGTCTTTTCCTCTGATGGAGGCTCTAAAGAAGCCACGCAATGGCTCTGAACATCCATGGCGTGAAATTGCACTGGATGCCATTCTCGTTTGAGCCTGTCTACATTAGGGTTTCCAAGTTTTCCAAGCTTAGAACACTCTCTTAGCTGTTTTCTTGGATAGGTAATCCTCCTTCTCGTACTTCATGGAGCTGTTAAATTTCCTCTTTCTTTTTCGCAGCTCTCAGTTCTTTCGAAGGTCGCCAGCATTGATTTCGACCGAGTGTTGATGTTGTGCTTTTGCGGACCAAATCTTTAATGCGAGCAGGGGTAATAATAAGTTTGCGACGACGGACGCCACTTATTAATTTATTTTTTTTTCAATTATTTTACAGCGCCATCGCCACTGAAGGATCTTGTGAATCACGATGTAAGAAGTTGTGACATTCGATCAGCAATTGAGAGTAGCGGTGCTTTTGAACCTCATGGCGGAAGATCGATATCATGTGCTCTGTTTTGTGTAAGTGACGAAGAGACACCGGCATTTGCGGAGCTGCAGCATTACTTAATGCAGTACTGTCATGTAGGTTATGCAAACTGTACATCGGGGTTTTGCAGATAATTTAGGGTTTCAAGGCTATACTGCATGAGGGATGTGTTTTTTTCTTGGCTAACGATGGATACTGCACTCAGGCTCAGCCAAATCAAAGGTTTTCACCTTAGTCTCTCTGGATGGCTAAGCTTAGCAGGTTGATAGCTAGGGTTTGTTTTGTTATGACGCAAATGCAGTGATTTCTTACATGTGCATTGTATGTGAGCGAGCCAGGAACTCCACAAGCCCTTCAGAAGTGCAGTTCCGAGAATTCATAACTGAGTACGTGCTGGGAACCAAACTAATTTAGGCATCTGTTTTCAAGGATTTCTGGGGTTGATTGTGTTGCACTCTTACGTTTTGCAGCCGGAGTTTGCATTGAAAATCTTGCCCCAGGGGTCGGCGTCGTCGCCGCTGCCGTCAGCGACCTTGCGCTTCTCCGCCACGAGAGGCGTTTCGACCTTGCGCTTCTCCGCCACGCGAGGCGTTACGTACTCGTCAAGAAGTCGGACACGATCATAATGGCCCTGTTCGACCCGACGGACTCGATATACGTGCTGCGCATGTTGGTAAGCCATCTTTGCCTGTTTTGTGGTTAAATCCTTGGAAACCTAGGGTTTCGGTGACAAAGAAGGGTTATCGGTGCATTTCTTTATATTGTCGGAATGGTTTGTGGTCGTTCATAATGGATGTGTCTGCTTTTCAGAGCATTTTTTTTCTTACTAACTTTCGTGTTTGTTAAGCGAATGTGTCTTCTTTTAAGATTTTGCAGACTGAGGGTTGCAGACATGAAGAGAAATGGTTAGCGAGGTGAACAAGGTGTGTGGTGGGACGATAAAAAATCAACCTAACGTCTGCAATATTGTCGTTGAAACAAAAGCGTAAGAGCCTTTTCATTTATTCATTTGAAAAGTGTTTCTCATGTTTAAAAACGTTTGAGGTGACTATAGTCTGAATTTCCTACTGATTTTTATCTAAAAAAGTTTCCGAACAGTCGTTAGATTCGATGACAGCAGAGCGGTTGTTCATTCTATGCAGAGTTCCTCAAAGGATTATTCTTCCTCAAAGAAGTAACCTCTTCACTTGATTGTTGCAGGTTTCTGGGGATTCACTATGTAGCAGACGTCTTGCTCAACACAATCACAGGGCAGTTCACACGTGATTCATCTTTCCTTTACAGTTGGCTCATCTTTCCTTTGCAGTTGGCTTTTTCCTCTGTGTAATGGTGCATCAGTGGACTCTTTCAAACTTCAGATGCTGGTTCTTGGATGTGGCCTTCCTGCCCGCTTTGATCATGGCTAATTCAGTGTTTTCTGCTAATTCAATGTTTTTAATTTTATGTGCAGGGGCAAAAGAAGAAGCTGCGGAATTTTGCACTTCATATTTGAGAAAAATTGCAGTGAGGTGTAGTATATTTACAGTGTAGAATAATTGTAGTTTAGAGCCATTTAGTTGTAGATTAGTATAATCGTAGTTTATTTTCACTACTTTCAGTTGTAGTTTAGTATAATTGTAGTTTAGTGTCACTACTTTCAGTTGCATTTGGTGCTTGAAAGAAAATGTAAAAATAAAAATAAAAATAAAAATAATTTTTTTTAGTTATATATTATCACCAATATATCTGCAAAAAACAGCACCGCAGAGCTGGCACGTGCGTGCTCAAGGAGTCCCAATATTTTTATGGGGGAAGCGGAAACCAATTTACCAACCCGGTTAATAGTGAAACATTAACCCAGGGTTGGTACAAAATTTTAACCAAGTTGGCAAACAAGATTTCACTAGGGTTACACGTGTAAACTTATTACTGGTGTTACGGTATTACCATCAATATTCCCGTTGTGGTTTTGTAATGAAAGTTCTTGTTGTGATTTTGTAATGAAAGTTCCCTTTGTGTTCCCGTTGTGGTTTTGTAATCAAAGTTCCCATTGTGTTCGATGGGACACGTCTCAAATGTCCCGGTCTTTCACAAGTCCCATCTATGTGTATTTTTCCAAGGGAAAAATGGCTATGTTCCTCCTTGGGACAACGTTGAATGCTTCTTGATATACTTCAAGCTCATATACATGATCATGTGCAAACTATAAGAGTGACTAAGCAGGCGTGCCAAAATAGTCACATGCATGGCACAATGGGGGTGCTTTTAAAGGACGCAATAGTTTAATCGCATACGGACATTTTCATACACGGCTAGCCCAGTACCTCGTACAAGAAAACATTAATGCAAACGACCTCTTAATCGATATTGAGAGATGAGCAAGGAATACAGTGCACAAAGTGCAAAACTGAACACGGCCTTCTTGCCTGTGGAGCTAGCTAGCCTAGACACCAGCAGACTAAAAGAGAAGAGGAGGCTGGATCCGGCCGGGGGGAGCCAGCTTTATCTGATCCGTGTTATAACAAAGAACAGCCTAGAAGACTAAGCAATTTGAATACGCATGGACAGCTAGCTGGCGTCCAGGCTTGCGGTTGCTGAGAGCTGATGATGTTGAGCTTCCCGCCCTGCGTTCCGCCTGGTCACGTCAATGTTGAGGCGTATGGACTTACCATGGGTAAGTCTTCCAAAAGGTTTACATTAGTGCAAGGCTCCACGAGAAGCCTCTGAGGCATTACGCTCCCTGATGTTGCCGAGCTTCTGTTTCAGTGACACTCTGCACATTTTGCAATTAAACGAGAAGATCAGTTGCTTCTAGCTAGAACTAATGAGAGCTACCAGATCACCACAATACAGACTTCAACTAAATAAACAACTCAGTGGTTACACAACACCGTACAACATTTGGAGAGCCTCAGTCTAGAAACTCAAGAAAAACTCGGAGTATTCAATCCATACAATGAGCATAAATCACGATACACTGACAATAAAAAATGGAGATGGACTAAACTAAAGAGATCAACCTCTGATCTCAGGGATGTCAACTGGTTCCGGAACCGTGATGGGTTCCTGCAAACCAGCCTCGATATCCATCGTGCTGACAGGCTTGGCTCAGAGCAGAATTCTCACAAAAACTCTGATGATCCACAATAAGCAATGTGGACAACGTTAGTCACATCAACGCGATACAACGGAAGAAGCCAACCCTGATGATTATATAGCCATGATCCTAACTTGCATGCATGAAGTGCACTGCACCGGCCGTGAAAAGGAGGAGAGAAGGAAAGAACGACCCCTAACGTGCATGAAGTGCACTGCTGAGTGCAGTATGCAGACTGCACAGAACGAGAGAAGGAACGAAAGAGGTGCATTAATTCCTGCATTTCTGGAATGACGGTGGTCTACAGTAAGTTGCGTTTTGGCCAAACTCTGCAGGATAAATTCTAGAATCTCATCTTCGAGTGAGTCGTAATAAACTGTGACCGTGTGACCGTGTGACCAGTACCAGTACCTGTAACTGGTACCAGTACCAGTACCGCAACTGTGACCGTGTGACCAGTACCCATCTGACCGGCCTTGATCATGCGCCACGACAGTGATGACGATAGCGTGGACACGCTTCTAACTTGAAATGGTAGTATCCATGCAAAGCTCGTTGGCGTTTTCCACTGACGATACCCTTTGTGCCATCGCGTTCTCCACAAACCCCATGGTATGGTCATATTAGCTCACCACTTGAGAACTTGGAAATTCCTGATAAAAGTGTACCAACTTGACATCAGTTCAAATGAAAGGTAGGTCGGCCCCACAGGAAGAACGGGAGGGCCATACCGGGGGGGGGGCGGGTGTAAATCTACATTGGCCTCCCGGATACCCCCCGGTATGGCCCTCCCGTTCTTCCTGTGGACGATTTACTTCGTCGACCTACAATTCATTTTGTCCATCAAAAACATTTATCTACAAAACTAAATTAGACAAGTGCTAATTTGGAAATTAATCTCCATTATTAATCTCCTTTGCTGGTCCTTATGGCTGGATACCCAAACTCTCCGTGGGATATACCGGTCGGCATGACGTGAGGCCATGCCAGCCACGCAAAGTCTCTGCTGAGTACCGGTCGGTAAGAAGATGAGGCAAATTGAATTTTTGTTGCCGTTAGGGAATGTCAGGTCACCGCGGGTTGGGCTCAATGTCCGGGAAGAACCGATCTTTAGTTACAAGTCAGCCGGTTGAAATTCAGAATGGCCTAATTGAGTTCAAAGTCTTAGGAAAAAAACCGATCATTTTAGGGGGAAATCAGAGAATATTCTGTATTTTCTTATGACCAAACCGAGAGAATGTTCCAGAAAACCGGTTGGGCCAAGAAAATGTATGATCTTAGCCGGTTAAGCTAAAATTTCTCCCCGGACTGTGGGTGGGCTGCGAATGTCACCACCGCCGGTCCTTGCCGTTGGAGAATGTCTGTCCGCTTAGGGGAGAAAAGTCTGACTTCCTTTCTATACATACATCAAGGCAAATGTTTGTTTTTGTTTGGTTTCAGTTGTCATAGATTTATGTTATAGATTTCTGCCACTGATTTAAGGTGAGTGGGCCATAAACCGATGACGACTATAAATAGAATCCTATAATTACTTCATGAAAGACACTTCACTGTGCCAAAAACCAACAATCACCAATGTAGTTTAGAGCATCCTCACCGTTTCTCCAAATCAAGGGCTCGCCAAAGGAGGTTTGGAGGGCCCAATTCTTGAATAGTGACTCGCCAAAAATCCGACGCCTCACCGGGCCACGCCAGAAGCAAATCACAAGCTGCTGTCAGTCGCAAGATTCGAGGCGCATGCGGTCTGTCAATTCAACAAAAAGGTTGACCAAAGCTGTGATTGGCAAAGATCCGGTTTTCAAGCGAGGCCCAGCTTATGTTGTAGGAACCACGGTGGTGCAGCCATGGGGCAGCGGAATCAGGCGGCCATGGGCAGCTCGAGGGCAGCCATGGGCAGCTCGGGAGGGAGAGCACTAGTAGAATGTAAGGCACTAAATACTTTGGATATATTTCAATAAATAAAAAATCCTCATTATATAGTTACTTGTAAAAGCTTTTACTTTACTTTTTAATTTAAAAGTATTAAAAGTAAATGTAAAAGCTTTTACTTTAGTTTTCAATTTAAAAGTATTAAAAGCAAATGTAAAAGCTTTTACTGTAGTTCTCAATTTAAAAGTATTAAATGTAAATGTAAAAGCTTTTACTTTAGTTTACAACTTAAAAGTATTAAAAGTAAATGTAAAAGTGTGTATTTAAAAGTGTGATCCTAAATGTAAAAATGTCAATTTAAAAAGTAAAAGTGTGTATTAAATTAAGAAGAAAGTAAAAAACAAAGACCCCAAGTAGTGCAGCTGGGGTCCCCAGGTAGTCCAGCTGCCAGCTGGGGCCCCAGGTAGTGCACTTGGGGTCCCCAGGTAGTGCAGCTGGGGCCCGAGTTAGTGCAGTTGCGGTCTCCAAGTAGTGCAGCTGGGGGCCAAGTTAGTGCAGCTGGGGTCCCGACTCAACACTGTTTTCAAAGATTTGTTATAAAATGTTTGATGAAAAATGAAAATCGAGTTGATGTATAAAACAAAGTTGTAAATGTCAATGTGAAGATAACATCTGTACGGTTGGATTCATCATATTTATTATTAAATATTTTAATGAAACTGGAATAACATGTACTACAAAATAGAATGGTTTCCATTATTTGATTCTACTTATTATGAAAAATCATGTTTAAAGTCCCACTTTTGGAACTAAGAATGAAAATTGACATAAACTGAGAATAAGGCGCGACCGGCTCTTCCAATTCGTGTCGCATCACCGATTCCAGCACCACCACGCGAGCGCTCACGCAGCACCGCCGATCCACGCCCACGCCTTGCCATGAAACTAAAAACACAACAATCTGATCCAAAAACGAAAATAGACGGAAATCTGCCTCACAATTCCCGCACTTTGGGCTCGCTCAAAACTTCTGTGCACACAACAGAATGGCGAGAGGAGGGCCAATTTTCGCGAGGCCGCGACGTCCAGGGCCAACGTACGAGTCCCGGTGGGGCAGAGGAACATGCCCAGGCCAGCCATATTCAATCGCGGCCCTTGATTTGGAGAAACGGTGAGGATGCTCTTAGTGATTGTTAACTTTGAATGACTACCTGGACTCGCCTCATTTGTGGGAACTTTGTGTATTCTAAGGCTTTTTGTGATCCTTCAAGACAAATTCTCTATCAATTTCAGCCCAAGTCTATTGCCACAAATAGGCAACCTCGACCTTGAACTTCGAAAATTCATAACTTATTCGATATAGCTTCAAAAATTATGATTCAACTTGGAGTAGATTTAGAATCAGTTTACTAATTCACTCAAACTACCACATTGCACTTCAGATTATTATAAGTAGTCACAATGCTTAAAGTGTCGGTTTGTGGCCCACTCACCTTATGTCACAGAATTCTGCCACTGCTGTATGTCAGAGAATCTGTCTGGCCAGCGGACCAAAGCCAACCTTTTCTGCCAGTGCTGTATGTCAGTGAAATCTGCAGACCAAATCAACCTTTTCATCAGATACACAAGATCCATAGTCAGATACACAAGTGCAAAGTGTCTGTCCTATAAAGGCCGCATTTTGCTCATGTGTTCATGTATCCCCTCGCTCCATTTTGCTCATGTGCTCATAGCATCTCATATTGATTTTAGTGCTGTTAGCAAGGGTGTGTCAAACAGACACTTTATTCACGCTGGCCTCGTCTAGGCCGGATTTCTTCTTCTTCTATCTCACATTGAACCAGTTGAACCAAGGGTGGGTCGATCAAATAGGCAGGCCTCGAGACGTCGAAGACCGGAATTCATTTCCGGTGGTGAGTGATCATTTTCGTCGAAGGCCAGACCGGAGATCATTTCCGGTGGTGAGTGATCATCTCGTCGAAAGCCAGACCGGTGAATGATCGCTTTCGTTAAAATCTCTGGGGGCCGATTCAGCGATGCACGATCGGCAGCGGCTGCCGATTTTGCCAAGGTCGCACGAAAGGCTGATTCTGCAATCGCTCAGGAATGGCCGAATCGGCCTGCAGTGATTTTAACGATCATTTTTAGATGCTTTGCTCATTTTGCGTGCCTGCTTGCGCAATTGCCTCACTCGTCACGGCTTTTGTGTGGAGTTTGGACTCAATGGGACATGATTTCTGAATGAGATGCATGTTTTGGTTTGACAGACTTCTGTCTTGGCTGCGAGTTGTTTTAAGTATTACGCGTTTTGTAGCGCCGCTGGGCTGCAAGCCCAACATAAACCGGTCGTATTTTGAAGCGTGCAGCAGGAAGCCGAATATCTTAGAGTCACTGCAAGTGAGAATCGGATGAAAATTCCAAATAGGAGGGGATGTCGTCGTCCTTATTTTTTATTTTACTCTCCTTTCTCTGCAGTAGATATTTGGTTGGCACTGCAGTTGTGATTTTACTCAAACGCCTGAAAGAGTTTGGCATTTGCAAGAAACTACGGGTTTAGGGTTAAGATTTCTCGGTGCCTTTCATTTGGGGCAAAAACTTTGTGTAGTATCACCCTCCAGCCGATTACTTCTAGAAGGTGATCAACAATGTGGCCTCACTCAGGCAAGGACCTGGTCAGATACTTCACCTCCCCCTTGCAAGAAGCAGACTTTCTCACCCAGTGGTATGAGCGATTCAAGCAAGCCGTTAAGAAGCGAATCAGATTAGATTCATGCTAACAACGCTCCAACCACTTTATAAATTGTTACAGTGCTGGAAACCACATGCATTCAAGGACGTGTTGGAACATTTCCCATCCCTGTGCCTGCTGTATATAGTTTAGTCCTTCAAATTTTTTTGACACTTCGCTGGTGTGACACAACTTCTTCCGTTGTATTGCGTTGAACTTGGCCCTAACGTTCTCCACATGGCTCACTGTGCATCAGAGTTTTTGCGAGCATTCTGCTCTGAGCCAAGCCTGTCAGCACGATGGATATTGACTCTGGTTTGCAGGAACCCATCACGGTTCCGGAACCAATTGACATCCCTGAGATCAGAGGTTGATCTCTTTAGTTTAGTCCATCTCCATTATTTATTGTCAGTGTATCGTGATTTATGCTCATTGTATGGATTGAATACTCCGAGTTTTTCTTGAGTTTCTAGACTGAGGCTCTCCAAATGTTGTACGGTGTTGTGTAACCACTGAGTTGTTTGTTTGGTTGAAGTCTGTATCGTGGTGATCTGGTAGCTCTCATTAGTTCGAGAAGCAACTGATCTTCTCGTTTAATTGCAAAATGTGCAGAGTGTCACAGTTTGCATCTGAAACAGAATCTCGGCAACAGCAGGGACTGAAATGCCTCAGAGGCTTCTCGTGGAGCCTTGCACAGTTAATGTAAACCTTTTGGAAGACTTACCCATGGTAAGTCCATACGCCTCAACATTGACGTGACCAGGCGGAACGCAGGGCGGGAAGCTCAACATCATCAGCTCTCAGCAACCGCAAGCCTGGACGCCAGCTAGCTGTCCATGCGTATTCAAATTGCTTAGTCTTCTAGGCTGTTCTTTGTTATAACACGGATCAGATAAAGCTGGCTCCCCCCGGATCCAGCCTCCTCTTCTCCTTTAGTCTGCTGGTGTCTAGGCTAGCTCCACAGGCAAGAAGGCCCTGTTCAGTTTTGCACTTTGTGCACTGTATTCTTTGTTCATCTCTCATTAACGATCAAGAGGTCGTTTGCATTAACGTTTTCTTGTACGAGGTACTGGGCCAGCCGTGTATGAAAATGTCCGTATGCGATTAAACTATTGCGTCCTTTAAAAGCACCCCCATTGTGCCATGCTTGTGACTGTTTTGGCACGCCTGCTTAGTCACTCTTATAGTTTGCACATGATCATGTATATGAGCTTGAAGTATTGCCAGAGTTTGGCTTGCTTAGTGACAAGCTTCAAAGCAATTTTGGGCTACTGTAGTGTTAATTATATTTGATGGAGATGGTACATTAGCCCCCAAAAATGTTCCCTTTCCCCTGCTAAAGTACATTAGCCCCGGTTAAAGTTTGGGGAATTAGCTCCCATTACGCATTAGTCCCAGGGTTGACGCCTCAAAATCTTCCTGTCGGTGTTTTCTGTCGTCGTGCTTCACAATTTTGAGAGATACCGTGTGTAGAGATATTCCTAAAGATGGTTACATGCAATGAGGACTTAGTCCTTCCTGTAGAGACAGAGGAACTCTCCTGCTCTGGGCAACATTTTTGTATTGTGCATGATGGACCCTCAATCCAGGGTATGCCTTGTTGCGTGTTTTTGCAGGCTGTTGGGTCTGCATGTTATAAATAACAATGCTATTGCCTCATCAGTAGCACAGAACTGTTTGCTCCCAAAGCTCGAGTTCATTTCCCTCTTATGTTTCTGCATGGGTGGGGTTCCAATTTGGCTCCGAGGACTCTTTCTGTTCAACCATGGTGTGTTTACAGTCCATTGCCATTTGTTGAGAACCTGTGTTGCACTAGCCTAGATGCAGTCTATGGCCTTTTCTTTTTCTTTTTCTAATGTTATGTATAAGGATATGTACCCATTGATTCTTCCCAGCACTAGGACAATGCATGAGGATTGTCTTGCCATCTGAGTTTAAGACCTGAGAGATGACAATGTCTGGGTTGAGATGAGCAAGGGATAGATCATCCCATTCCAGTCTTGTTATCAGATATGTTTTGCATAACAAAAACGAACACAACTTGAACTGTATCTAAGGTAAGGGGTACAATTTCCGTTAGTTTAAGCATTTCAACCTTCATGGAGCGCTGATTTTCAATGATAAAAAATTGCAGCACATAAAACTTTGGGTTTAATAACCAAGCTCAATTTTTAATTAATTTTTTCACAATGTATGATTTTGTTATAAATTTTCAAACTTAATATACATAGACCACTATTGATGTTGGTAGGTGTACCAATAACTGTCTTTCATTTCTAGTCCAATCAGATTGCTAACTTGGTATTCATAATTAATGCTTGTGATAACTAGATTGGGAACTCCTGAAGTTGAAACATGTGCTTTTATAGGTGGCCATAATTGGTACCTAACAGTTTCTGGTCCTTCTACCATATAAGCATAACAAGTCCTCCAGACTGCATTCTATGCAATGCGTGTCCTAACGTATTGCATGCAATATGTACACACGTGAATTTGAGATTAAAAAACCTAGCGATACATAATATATGAAAGAATAATATATAGAAGACTCTTTGAATAAGCATGTACATTCAATAATCCATGTGAAAAAAGAAATCATTTTAAAGGTGAAGGTATGTGTTTGAGATGCCGGTATCTTCTCTCTCCTTCAAATCCACCACGTCAAGCCAAAAAAAGCCCATATGTTCACCTCACTTCCTTTTGAGAAGGTTCATAAGTTGAAGAGCTCAATCTAATTTTTACTATTGATGATAAAAAATTAATTGAATCATTTGAATCATTGACGGAAACAAATATCAACGGCCAAGATTTAGAAAGAATTGAATGAATGTAACCCTATACCCTACACTTAGCAATCGTTGAGGCGGCCCACCGAATATGCCTATTGCCTAACTTAAGATGTCGCAGGTCAATTGCGGGTGATGTGTCATTCTTTGCAATATGTATTTATACATATTACTATGCCAACCGAATATGCCTCACTAATGGTTACTATGCATAGTTAGACATGGAATCAGACTCAAGTAGAATCAGACTCTTACGGAGTTTTCGGGTAGCTTAGAGCTTTTGTCTTCAATGTATCCAAAAAAAAACAATTGATCTTAAAGAAAGAAAGAAATAAAATAAAAATACAAAGTCTAATATTCTTATCAACATGAATATAATCACTACTAGAAAATTCAGCTTCCAAATCAACAAAGAAGAGTTGATAGTTTCTGTTGATGCGGTCGCATTGTTCCGGTTATCCATCATCAGAAATCTGTTGATTTTTTCTGTTGATTTGGTCAAATAAAAAATGTAAACTAAAAAAAAAAAAACTTTTTCTGCGCTGCCCGAATTTTTCAGGCAAAAATTCTTTTTTTTTAGCTGCCCGGCACTTCCGGATAGCCAAGTTATATACACACGGTCGCCACTCAGGTTTGAACTCGAGACCTCATACTTATGACTCTTCTCACTAATCAATTCACCACCACTAGAAATTGATAAGCAATGCATGATTTGTTTTCTTACATATACACTTAAGGTCATATTCGTTTAGTTGGGACTATTCCGATGATTTGGGACTACTTTTGTGTCAATTTCAGCTGTCACCAAGCTCTTCTTTTTAGATTTCTACGACAGTACAGAGTATCCGAGATCGTAAACAACCCTGCCAGAAGACTACATGCACCATGTATTTGTTACTATCAGAGGCAATGTAGTTGTTGGTTTACATCTTGTTTCTACGTTGTAGATAATTTGATAGTGCAACTGTTGGGGGAGGCTACAATGAACTGCTCTCCTACATTGAATGTTTGGGGTATTATACAAAAGCCTTGGAGTATTTCGTATATGTTTTATAAACCTCTAGGTATATTCAGAAGGGCCTCATCATGTATTTTGGATATCAATTATTGTTGGATCGTATATGACATGTAGGATTCTCTAAGTGAGTACATGTTCTTACTCCTATTCTAAAACAAATTCCCTACAGTTTATCTGATGGGGGTTTTAACTTTGTGCATACCGCCCTCCACAAATTTCAAGAATACCAAAATGACGGTGTACATTGTCAAATATAAATACAGAACAGTAACGATTCTCTTGCATGAACACTCTCAGATTCAAAGTCATAGTACTCTCTAAAATATCAAGTTTTACAATATCAGGAACGACAGTTTAGGTCTTCTACCGTTACTGAATAGTTCAGTCTGTCCTCCTTCATCTCTCGATTCTAAGGCTAACCTCCTTATAAATATTCTACACTCATATATTCGATATTGTACTTTATGTTTCTAGATACTAAAATTGGACTCAGGCGCACTGCGTGCCGGTTACTTCTTGATGCAGCCTCCTATAGGAACTCACTATAATTATACATCCTTTTCTAAACAACAGGGCACTATTGCGTACTTCTTTTATATGCTTCCAAATCACTGTATTTCCTCTTAGGATTTGATTGTCTATGTTCTCCATTGCGGTTGTAAGGATTCTCCTTGCAAATGATACACATAATTGGTTAGTTCTTCTGCGTTTTGTTCACTAGAATTACTGTTCTTCAAAAACCAACCATACGAATAAGGAACTTTTTGGCCTTCATCTTTAACTTTACATTGACTTTACAGTGCCTTTTTCGCTATGTTTTGCGAGCTCTGTATATACATCATATCTTCTGCATTTTATATACAAAACATATTACAGAGGAATGGGTTTATAAGAGAGGTGCATAATTACAAGACCATGTTCTTTGTCGTATAGAGTACCCTTCAATACTAAATTGTTTTGTGGCCACAGTAAACCTTGGACTTGAACGATGTCAATCAACACTGTATATTTGTAAGGTGATAGACATGGCAATTGGCAAAATTTGATGAGAAACAAACGGAATACCAGTTCAAAACTGTCATCCCTTGTTGCGTCCAACATATATAGGCGTACATGACCTTCACAACAGTGCTACTATTCCCCTCTAGAACTAGTCACTATTTGATGAGCTCGCTACTTCGGGGGCATCTTCAGTTGCTTGAATGCTACATGCTATTCTTGCTAGCGCTTGCAGAATATGCTTTTTCGGAATGATGACGGTTCTTGCAGCTTGACTTGCTTTTCGTCTCCACGAAGTTAAAATTGCTGTTGTACTCGTCATTTGCTCCTGATACAATTCATCCACTTCCCACTTGAAGTTGTTGGAAGTGTCCCACTGTTCGTATGGCCTACTTTCTCTCCCTCGCCTGGTGCATGGCTTATACCATTGTACTCTTATCATCTTGTAATTGGCATCACCAAATGTCATTATTGGATCCGATCGGGCTTCTGCCAACCACACAGGCGCCGTGCTATCTACTGCTGCTCGCACTAACAATAGATGACCAACTCGACAATCTCTCGCAACGCGGAACGATGGCCTAGGTCTCAAGCTTCGAGGTCCAATATAATGGTCATCTTCAGCAAATTCATCGCGTAGAATTCCATCCTCAGTGTATAATGTCTGCACTTCGAATGATTGCCTTGTTTGTGGCCAAAATCCCATACACAGTACATCGACAGCTTCCATTTCAGGTTCTTCCAAAGCTGCTTTAACCCTTTTCCAATACTAAATGAGGTGTCCTCGCTAATGAAATCTTCGATGAATGACTTAAAATCCGGCACTTCCTCTATTAAGGCTGGAATGAAGGATTCGTCATCTAAGTCCATGTATGACTTCATCAACAATGGTATTGTTGGATAATCGTTCTCTCGCAGTTTCATGCTCCAACGCCCAAAGGATGCATCTACATCATCGTGCGTGTGCCCTACCACCATGTATGACACTTGAATTTCTTCGAATATTCCTTTCGCAACAAGAAGAGACCAAAAGCATTTGACATGGCGGTTCTTGTTCTCTTTCCAACAATTGTCCAGTTGGACATGCAGAGTAGGCGGCAGCTTTGTAAAGTCGGCTGAGGGCAGTCTTGGCTTCAAAGGCACAGAAGATATACACACCTCTAATCCGACAAGTATTGCTTCGTATAATTCTGTTGTCCCCGTTCCCGCAAATAGTGAGTTAGGCCTCTCACTCTTTGGTGGCCTCTCAAGGTCCCGAAGCAGTTTTGCAATCGATCCTATTGTCTGGTTGCTATCAGCGGGATACACATCTAACGCATAATGCGCATACTTCTTGTCACCATGACCATGTGCAAGCATTCCCGTCACAGACACTGGGAGTTTCATGAGCCCGTCCACCGCCTTGTTTTTTGATGCAAAGCACGGGGATGATGTTTTTGAATGGTCTACTTTATCGTGCATTATACATAACACTTGCGACGGACGATAGCAAGCTAAGGCTCGGCTTAGGTAGTAGTAGGCCCGAGAGGCCTCCTGCTCTCGGAGATGACTCTCCAGGAGTGCAAGCACGTGCTTATACCCGGGCGATCCGAATGCATGGACGTTGCGCAATCTCGTTAATTCGTCGCATCTCCCGCAACGAGCAAATGAATCACCTCGACGCTTTATCTGGTACTCCGAGAAATGTTCTTTCCGGAGTTTGCTGCAAGTAGACTGAGAGATCACTTTCTCTCCACATTCCCTTTGAACCTACGCATGTTATCCAGTTACAATACTTAGTTATACGAGCACTCTGTGTGCAATGCACACTGTCTATTCGACAGTATTGCTTATCGTCACAGCAGACGATAGTGCCATCTATAATCATGACATTCCAGCGAATTAATTCTTGGCAACAAAGAGGGGAAAGAATTACATCATGTACCTTGTTCACTTCATCTAATATGTTCTTCCACTTCGTTCCAGCCGGCAGAACTTTCTCCACTACCTTCACTCCCTTCATTGCGCCATTTGCTGGAGTGTGAGTTCTGTGTGGCATAACATCTGCTGATGATGCTAATATCATCGACATCGTTTGTACTGCTTGGGCTGCGCTCCTCGAACGTTTCTTCTTACCAAGTCCTCCATGCTGTTGGGCACGACGTCCTTCTGCTTCATAACCGCCGTATCGATAAAAGTCCGTCTTCGACACACCGTACATCATGCGCCATGCGGAGAAACATACGATCTTTCCTTCTACTACACATACTTTCTTTGCTGTCTGGGGTACATAGTGATAATTCTTGTGCACTGCAAGTCTGAGATTGTCCTTGAACTTTGTGTCGGAGTGGTGCATCTCATACCTCAAACTCTCTACCACGTCGGGGGTAAACTGATCCAGGCAACGCCGTTTGCAACAATACGACCTCAGCGCCTTGGTTATGGAGTCCTTCATAACAAGAACATCTTTTCGCTTTGGTTGTTTGATATATCCAGTATGGCGAAGCGAGAAGTATTGTCTACTTCCTAGACAATCACCTAATCGGTCAGCTTTTGCTTTAACTACTTCGTTGTGCTTTCGTTTTTGATCATACAAACTCACGCCTTCGTACAATGTTCTCTTTACAGGCCACCTCTACAGGGTTCGACATGCTAGTGATGTGCATTGTCCATACACTTCACAGACCACTACGCCGACATGGTCACTTCCAAGCGGAAACCTAGCATCTATCGATTGCCATTCCTTTGCAAACTTGACGTAGGCCGTAGCGACGACCTCCCCATTGTTGTTCACTAGAGAAACCTCTTTTTTGCACCACTCATCTCGGCTGAGACCCCGGCAATGCGGAATGGGCATCTCGTCATCCGGGATGGCGTACACACTTTCAGGCTCCTCCACATCAACATCCCTGCCCTGCAAGTGACGATGGTCATTTCTGATGAAAATGCAGCACGCATGACTGACATCGTCGTCATCATTCACTGTATACTGGCACAAGTATGAGCGAGTATAGCATCGACACCACATCACAAGCAGTCCACATGGTTTGTCCTCATTTTACCCATCGCCAACACATCCTACAATACCTATGTATTCTGTCTTGCAGTAACGGAAACCTCATTTCCTTTACAAGGCACTGCAACTTTCTTACCGTATCGATGAAATCCATGTCCTCAACCACTGCATATACAGGCTCATCAAGCACGAAACGCAGGCCTCACCTATCAACACTGAACATGTATCATGCGTATCAGTGCCCACGTTACCCAATTATTCAACAGTCAACATGTATCATCCTTCATTCACATGTCGCACCCCTCATCAGCACAAATTACATGATTGTACAGGTCATGCAGGTCCAGAAATAGAATTTCTACAGAAGATTTGTTATAATTTCGTTTTCATAATGATCTGAAACAAGGAGTACAGTACCTGTTCAGTTTCCAGTTGGAATTACTACGCGTAGTACTTTCCAATTTCACGGGCACATACATGAACACCAACCCTACTACTCCAGTCACACTGCCAAGCACTTACATTAGCTACGTCCATGTCAAACTGCAAACCTTACAAACTACATAGATGTCACTAACATCTGAAGTTCAGGCAGTCCTGTCTAATATTCTCATGATGCCTACTCGTACCCACTGTGCAATTGCACACTGACCACAGGAGTCCAAGGTCTGCTAACGGTGATGAGAGAACATGTGCAGTTCTGTCGGTTCATACATACTCGGATGCCGGCTTTCGGGTTTCATTAGCCACATGCAGAGGCGGTAAATTCTAGGTTCTCTTTGTCTGCACTGGTACAACGTGCTCTTTACACTGCAATTCCCAAGTGCCACAAGCCTCGCGTAACATGGTATACTCCCGTGTGTTGGTAAATTGAGGATCCAGAGGCGTTATAGTACTACGGGATAATCCTCAGACTCTACGTTCGCTAAAGTTCTCTTATCCTTCTCAACAGTGCAAACTAACAGTTTTCCCTGTCCAAGCACTTAGCAATTGCACATTGGACAAAGACGTCAACTCTTCTCTTCCCTCCTGGGATTGAATAAACTCTCCCTCACTGCAATCAGTGACAACTTCCGCATTTCCCTAAGGCAAGTCCCCTCCGAGCAAGTTCCCTATGGAGTCCACTGACTAATTTCTCTCTCTACATCCATACGTCAATCTTCTAAATCTTGCATGTGCAATTGCAGTCAACCAAATACTTATGGAAGCACAGTATGCCTTCCTCTTACCGCTGCAGGCCATTAATTCCTCTATCTACAAGAGCTACTGTAGCTTTCTGTACTCTTTCCGTTCCTTGCACTCGAAAGGATCTACCATTGTCCCTCTAGGTTACTTTGCAATTTCTATGTTGGAGCGGGAGTAGCAGTGGCCACCACATCTGTATCACTCATATCATTTATTCTAGTACTTCACAAACTCGACTGCCGCCTCCTGCAATCGCTTTCTATGAGCTCTGAGTTGACAACTCCAGGATCTGTCTACAAGTTTAGTGCCTTTCAACTCTTAAAAGTCCAGCCCACCCGGGCCTGGAACAGACGTCCACTATTCCATGCACTCATCCAATTTTCCTCCAGCCATTCTGAGTGAAGAAAACTCTACTACTGTCCATTCCGATCTTGCTGCCCAGGTTCCTACAACTGACCCCTTCGCTTTCTGCCCGCTCAAACTGCAAGGATTTTCAGGATTTGGGCGGGCAGCTGCAATCACAATTCTCTCTCGAGCGGCTGCACACTGCCCGCTACCACTACTTGTAGTGTACCAGTGTCTGTTCCCAGTGTGCAACTGCACACTGGGACGGTGTGCCAACTGCTCTATGTTCTATACTCCGTACGTCTACAAGTACACGCCTTGTATACAGTGTCCTCTAATTCGTATATTCAATATTGAAATACGCACTCCTGGAAAATAGCAAAGTAATTATGGTATTCGTAACGTGGAAAGAAACTTGGCTATGGAAAGAAAAATACGTTGACACTGACAGCTACCGGGGCATTCGTGAATTCTGGAATTCTATTGCTCTTCCAAGTCTCTAACATGTGCAAGTGCCAATGGACTACTGTACACCGGTTGTGCATATCAGACTTCCAATATAACGCACTCCGAATTCACTCATATGCCAATTACACCTACTGCAAAGACGGTTTCGGAACATACCTACTGGCACACGAGTTGGTGAAGACTGCCGCTTGCAAGCGTGCCCTCCAGTAGCCAAGACGCCGAAGTCGTTGCCACTGTCCACCAATGTGTCCAGCACCGACCACGAGAAAAAGAACTTAGGGTTTCGGCAGCCCGCTCAGCTCCCTCTTTCAAACGTCGCCGCCTTGTTCAACATATCGAATTACCTAGCTCCATCCACATGCACTGCAGCATATCACCAGAACCTACAGCTTTTACTACAACGATGTTTAGCAGTGACGACAACAGAAACCACAACACACGTATATGGATCTTTCTAGGGGAAAACAACCTGCGTGAGTACAAACAGAAGCAATCAACATCATTCAGAACGGCAGTGGCGTTCTCAACATTCAGCCCATTCACAACGGCAGTGGCGTTATCAGCATTCAGCCTTTGCGGAAGCAAACCAAAGCAACCAACACATCGTGTGCACACTTACATGATCATGCGGCGCAGAGAATCGGCGTCATGGTACGTCCACGGACCAGCGGCTCCGGGCGGAAGACGGAAAGAATGTGGCCCAACTCTGAAACAGTGCTCGGGCCTGCTCAACAGTGGCAATGCCAGGCAGGGTTGTCACTTCGGACGTCCTTGGACCAAAACGCGTCCGATTTGACGTCCGGACGTCCGGACGGCAGCGTCCGAAGAGCCAGACGTAGCGTCCACTGGGTAAATCCCGATTTACTTTATCCGCTGCCTTTTTTTACCCTGGCGGACGGCGTAGCGGACGACCTTGCGGACAGCGTAGCGGTCGGCCTGGCGGACGGCGGAGCGGACGGCCTGGCGGACGGTGGTGCGGACGGCCTGGCGGATGGCGGAGCGGACGACCGGGCGGGTGGACGGCACGCGGACAACTAGAGGACGGCCAGATCGGTTTAGGAGTTATGAAGGAGTGAAGGACTAAACCCTCAACACTTCAGGCTGTTCTAAGGTGATTGTAAATTTGTAATGGTGGAAAATACAAATTAAAATCTCACTAAGTCAGTGGGGCCCTCTTTGTATTAAAAATATAGCGACCTTGTTTAACGGTTTAAAGTAAATCGGGATAAAGTAAATCGGGATAAAAATAAAACAACAAACATAAAACATAAAAGTAGTTGTATATATTATATTTCGCAAGTAAACAAACATTCATAAAAGGGAACGTCAGCAGAATATTGCCATCTATTCATGTACGTCATACATATCACTATACAAATATATACTTATAAAATTTATTTCCTGTCCAAACATCTACAATTATTGAATAATGAATACTAGAATATCTTATAAAAAATACTCTACGAAAATACAGAAATGCTATTGAGTTTTCAATCTACTATGTAATCAGAATCTCCTTTCACCTCTACTCCGCTACTATCCTCTGGATCATATGACTCGTCGTCACTGTTAGAGTAATACTCGTTTCCCTTTCTCTCCTTGTATGCTGGTTGGATACTCTTCATTTTCCGCGTGGATCCACTTGCGTCAAGGGGGGTTTTAACTCGCTGTCCTGGCTTTGGCGGAGAAGCAGCAAATGGTTCCATGAGCCTTTTTCGTTTAGCGTTGCCGTTTGCTGTTGGGCCAAATTTCTCTCCACTTGATGATATATGTTTCGGGCCCACAAGTGTCTCCTTCACCGTTCTCTTCTCCATTGGGCGTTGATTGTGCCTTGGGGGCACACCTGAAGGCTTTTTTATTATAGCTACTGATAAAGGCAAATTTCCGTCGCTTCCCGATTCTGCATCCGATTCTCTCAAACGTTTATTCCCTGCTTTGGAAAGGGATACCAATGCCATTGAAGATGCAAGTGTAACTCTGGGTGTTGGTGTTTTAGATTTATCAAATAAGGCTCTAGATGCAAGGGTGGTCCTCTGCATTTGGTCTTCACCACGAGGAGAATCTCTCTCTACAAACTTCAACGGACTCTTACTAATTGGACCAAAATCTTCCTCTATGCCTTTCCATTTGGCGTGACCATTGTTCACCATTGTGGCCTTTCGCCCAGGAGAAAGCTCCAACTCAGAATCTTTGGGGTCCTTCAAAACACCCTTATGCACGGAGTCAATCCTTGTACCACCATCTTCATCACCTTTGTCCCCCTCTTCTTCACCCAACTCTGGGATTGAATTGTTATCTTCTCTGACATTCACACCAATATGGTCGGCATTTGATGCTTGCATGTGATTGCCCTCCTCTCCATCCTCAACAAACTCGTATACATCGTGGCTTGATCGACCAGATCTTGGTGGAGAAGATTCAGGCCTTTGTGGAGAGAGTCGATCACTCCAATCGTCAAGAGGTTCATCAGCCCAGGGATCATCGTCAGATGCATCATTACGCACCCAATCGCCTCCATCATCTCCATCCGATTATTCTGATGCGGAATCCGAATCCTCTGATGATACATTTTTGTTGTACCACTTCTTCTCATCCTTTTTCTTTGCCTTTGCGAGGAGCTTCGAATTTGTGTACACGTACACTAAATCTTCAGCCCTCTTTTGTTGGAGGCGATTCCGAGACCTGTTGTGCACGAAAGAATAACTACTCCAATTGCGTTCGCATGATGACGATGACACGGTTTGGGCTAGGATTCTCCGTGCTATTGGTGCAATGAGCTTTCCGCATGCCCCTTCAAAATCCCACCATGCATGAGGCGAACACTTCTGTTGTTTCGGATCCAACATCTTGTGGAAGGGCGGTTCCTTGTGACGAAATGCCAAAAACTCTAGCACCACATCCGGATATGTTTCTGGAGAACATAATTTCCCAAGCACACGCTTGCATGCTGTGATGGCATCTAAGTCGTCTGCGAGTTCCTTATCGTGTAGCAAATACGGATTCAAAAGTGCACCCGCATCGTGTAAATCCGTTCTGACCAATGCCCATCGGTCGCGGAAGTGCTTCTCCACATCAATGCTTTCTCCACCGTCAAACGTAAAGAACTCATCTTTCACCCTTTCAATGTGTTTCTCCACATTGCAAAAGATGTGTCGAATTTTGCCGATACCAGGTTCCCCACTGTCAAAATCCCGCAATGCATACATCAACGGTGCAACCACCTCCTGGAAGTTAGTGCATCGTTGCCAAAAGTGATCGTCCAGTATGTACCTTCTCACATCTCGAGACATAGTACGCGCTTTAATCTTTCTGTTGTCTCAGAGTGTGACGACATAAGACGTCCACTGTTCGTCCACCACAGACTGCTCTAACGCTTGTCTGACTTCGAGTAATCGATCCACCATTATGAAATTTGATCCAAATCTAGTTTTCCCTGCCAATACTAGGCTGTACTTCTTCTCGTGCTTTCGAAATACTGCAAGAGGCATGTGTCTCTTCTTTATAAACGTCACGATCGTCCGGGCCTTCTTCAACACATGAGTTATCCACTTTGCCTTCGCGATGTCCCCTAGTAAGAGGTTCATTGCATGAACAGCACACCCTTAGAAGTATATGTGGTCATATTTGTTCATCACAATATCTGCTGCTGCCTTCATGACAGATGCGTTGTCTGTTGCAATTTGCACCACGTTCTGCGATCCAACGTCTTCAATGAACTTCTCTATGATTGACGCTTGGTACGTTGCTGTCTTCGAATGTCCCGAAGTATCTACCGATCCAAGAAAATGTTCTCCTACCGCAGACACTATCATTGCATTGAATAACGGTTGGTTTGTGCACGAGCTCCATCCATCAAATGTCAACGTGGCTCCAAACTTGCGAACGCTATCTGCCATTTTACCTTCCAAGACCGCCCCTAGCTCATTCTTGGTTTGCACCAAGAGTTTCTTCCGTAAGTCATTGTAAGAGGGTGGTGTGTACGGTCCCCGGAAATCAGAAGTCCTCCGTATGGCCTCTTTGAAAGTTGAATTTCGTGCTATCGAAAAAAGGATATTCGCCTCGTAAAAGAACTTTGCCCATATCTTGTCTAACTCCCTTCGTTTCTCTTCCTGAAAACCCTCTGGTATTCCTGCTTGTCGCAATGGACGGTCGGCCCTGCCAGATGCGCTATCACGTCCCGTGGATGCTGGTCTGATCGCGGTAGTTTCGTTTGTATTAGAACCTGACCTCTGATTTGAAATCTCTTGTGGTGCATCGCGTGACTCTCGATCCATTGATTGCGGTGTGCAAAGCTCCATGATGTCCATATTTCCCGCTCTCGGAGTGCGACATTCATCGGATTGATCTGGATTTGGACGCTTTGGAGGATCTCCTTTGCAATTAAGAAAGAGCCTTTTAACCTGCGGTGTAAATCTCTTGCATATACCTACGCCAGTGTCACGGTTTCCTAATGCGTTCCGGTATCCAAGATGACTCAACATCCTCCCCGCCTTCTTTGCAAAAAGTGATGCACATAATAAGCACTTCACTTTTCTTCCAGCTATATCCACATACCAATCTTCCCAATTGTTTGGCATCTTGAAAGGTTCAAAAGAGTTTAGGTTCCGCTACCCAATAGTTTTAAGTGACGGCGTGCAATACCTCGTGATCGTGTGACGAAAAAATGTATCATGTATGTCACATACAGTAGTTATCATATTCCAAACGGAATGTGACAACCGCGCATTCAAACTCGGTAATGGTCAAGCAAGGGATACCAAAAGGTTGCCCAAAGCCCTTGACAACTGGTGAGTTCGAATGCACTCACCAAAAGAAAATCTAAATGGTTTATACTACCATCCGGCGAACTAGCCGTTGAAGTAGCCATTGCACAAACGGACTGCACCGGTCGTCCGCTGTGCCGTCCGCTGTGCCGTCTGCCGTCCGCTGTGCCATCCGATATGCCGTCCGCGCGCGTTGGCCTGGATCGGACGCACAGGAGGGGACGCACCGGATCGGACGGTGTCCATCGGATCGGACGGCAGAAACGCACGGACTACATCGGACGGCAGAAACGGACGGACTGCATCGGACGGACCAGAACGGCGGACGCATTAGGGTTCGAGGTTTAGGGTCGGCCGGACGGCCGCCGACGCCGCATCGGACGGCGATGATCAGACGGACAGTGCGGTCCGGACGGCAGTTTAGGATCGGACGGGCGGACGGCAAGTTCGGGCGGACGGGCTGGTTCGGGCGGGAGGACGCGGACGGCACTATAGAAGGCCCGTCCGTCTCCATTTCTATTCACTTCTCACTCCTAAAATCAGGTTGCTGGTAATTCCCTTTGCTGGACTTCCTGGCCTTATTTACTACAGGCGTGAGAGGTCATATGCTTACTGTGACCAATCACCGATTGGTCACAATAAGCATTTTACACACTTTATTCACATTGTAGCGGTATTTTCACACGGACGGGCCATTCACATTGCAGCGGTTTTTTTTATCGAGACGGTTCTTTCACATTCTCGCTGGATTTTTACGCATACGGTTGATTCACATTTTCGCGGGATTTACTCACCGTTTAGGGTACACGCTTGATTCACCTCGTTGCGGGACTTCGTCACGGTAACTGCACAGCAATGGCCCATGACCAACGTGAGGGTCAGGTTCCCGACCAACCCCACTCTCCGAATGCTAATGCTGGGCCTAGGAAGAACAAACCTAAGGGGGCCCCTCATACGGAGAATTACGACGTATTGGACGACCCAAATGTTCTAGCCGAACCAGGATGGGAACAATTTAAGGAAGAATATTGGTCTGCCACGAATGCCAGACAATATATCAAACTGTACCACATTGGTAAACTGTGGCTGAGGGAACAATTACCACAGATGTCAAAATCCTTTACTGTCAAACCATCGTTGTGCACTGATGATCATTTCCTTCACCGAGCAGAAGAGGTATGGAGGGCAATGTTTGGGGCTCGTTTGAAGTCAAAAGGAACATTCAACTACAATATACTGGCAATGGTTTATGCGGAACTAAAGTTGGAGCGCAAGGTGGATTGGAGTACTTACCCTGCAACTCAAAAGACTCCAAGTCAGTTGGCAGACGGGCAGCGAGACATTCCTGATTCGTATGATCCGGCATCTACAAGCACAAAAGAGATGTTGATCTCTTTAAGGAAACCGGGCACGTCGACACCGAGCAGCTCAGGTCGAGTGGAAGTCAAACGAAAGAAGGCCAAATTACCAGTACTACCCACGCCCGCTTTGGAGAATTTGGATGCAAAGGTGGAAACCGAAGTCAATGCTCAACGGGAGGAAATAAAAGTCAAAGTTGAATGGGACTTAGAGGACAAAGTCGAAGATGTGAAGACTTCCCCGTTTCGATCGATTCTGTGTAAGGAGGGCGAGGAACTATTGCCGCAAAACCCATCGACGCTAATTCAGGCAACTGCGGAATCAAAGGGGGAACAAAAATTGAGGTCCGATGTAATTGCCAGGGAGGACCGCGAAGAATAGTATAAGTTTGGACCGAACTGGGTGATGATGGTTCAGGGGGGAAATGTCGGTCAAAGCACAGTCCGGGGAGAAATTTTAGCTTAACCGGCTAAGATCATACATTTTCTTGGCCCAACCGGTTTTCTGGAACATTCTCTCGGTTTGGTCATAAGAAAATACAGAATATTCTCTGATTTCCCCCTAAAATGATCGGTTTTTTTCCTAAGACTTTGAACTCAATTAGGCCATTCTGAATTTCAACCGGCTGACTTGTAACTAAAGATCGGTTCTTCCCGGACATTGGGTCAAAGCAATCCAAGTTCCTCGACTCCGAACGAGAAAAACGCATGTCCGGATGAAACGGATACACTAATTCGGGATCCAAATGGACGTTGGGAAAACTGCGATACTTCTTTGTCAAAGATGATGCCTCTTGACGAAATAATGATTTCATACGACCACTTAGCGGAGAAAGTTACCAAGGCGAGCGAAATTGCAGAAGAAGAGCAGTGGGAACTGTCCGACAAGTTCCCCGACTTGGCAAGTGATCTAGGTTCGTTGAAACTTCTTTCGAAGAACGTGTACGTGAACTTGGTAAAAGCCATGGACGTAACTACTTTCTTTCATACGTTGGCACCACACCTTGCACAACATCTCCAATCAATTGAGAAAAAATTGGGCCGTTGGAGGCCAGTCATCGAAAAGGCGAAGCGTGTTGATGAGCTCACCAAGAGACTAAAAGAAACAACGGAATGTGCAAAGGGATTTGAGCGGTTGGCGGGGGAATCCATAAAACAACTGCGATCGAGCGCTATACATAACCATTTCAAGACCATGCATCTCCAGTTCATTAATTTTCAGTTGTTAGAAGAGTTAAAAAAGCTGCGAGAAGAAACTACAAAGAAAGAAGCATTACCTCAAGAATCCCTCGTCCCATCGGAACAGATCTCTATTCCATTGAATGCGAACGTTTCAGACGGAGCAGTACTTGAAGAAACTCTTGCCCCATCGGACCAGTTGTCTCATCCATTGGATGCGCAGGTTTTGGACGGAGCAGTACTTGAAGAAAATCTTGCTCCATCGGACCAGTTGTTTCTTCCATTGGATGCGCAGGTTTTAGACGGTTACTTGAAGAAACTCTTGCCCCATCGGACCAATTGTCTCTTCCATTTGATGCCCATACTTCGGACGAAACAGTGGTTCAAGATACTCTCGCTCCATCGAACCAGTTGCCCCTTCCCTTGGATGCCCAAACTTCAGACGAACCAGTTGTTGAAGATACTTTTGCTCCATCGGACCAGTTGCCCAATCCTTTGGATGCCCAAACTTCCGACGGTGACCTCCACGATCAACAGGGTCCTTCGTATTTGGTAAAGCGTCCAGGTATAACGGAGGTATTCGTGGAACAAGATAGAATGCAAAAAGAACCTTGGATAGGGCCACCAACTGAAGCGGGAGAAACCAGTAACCCTGAGATTGAGACGTTGAGACAACGATTGATTCAAGCAGAGATTGACAGGGATATAGCGAGGTATGAATTACTATTCTGGAAAGGTACCGGTGAAATGAAGATGCCCAGACCACGTCCTGAGCAAAGCCTGCCTTGGTTGAGTTATGTCCACCAATTAAAAGATGTGGATGAATTGGTCGAGAGGGAGTTGGGTTTGATGTTTGAGTACGAGGACAAAAAAAGTGGGAATCTCGCTTGTCTTCTAGGAATGATGAGGAGGGTGCAAGAACTATTTGATCGACAAGCCGCATTGCCTGGAGCACGTACACTGACTACGTGTACCACGTGGGGTGATGTTGACTTGATGATGACACGGGCACATAGAATTTCTTGTTCTTTGAAAGCCGGCAACATGGACTGGGCTTCGGCAATTGAAGAAGGGTGGATGCCATATAACGTGTTTTCCTCGCATTTATTGGAGAAGGAGAAGACAGTGGTTCATACATGTAATCCAGCTCTCGACTTTCTGAAAGAGAGATGTTGCTTGTGTCAATATGGGTTTGGTCCAGAAGGAGCGATCCAACTGGGACAATGTCAGCATACATTTCATATTAAGTGCATTGCGGAACATTCTTTACACCACTCTTATTGTCCCCTATGCAATTCTCCTATACATGTAAGATTCTACGAAATGATGGGCCTTCGCGCCGTTATGCCTTCTGGTCATGAATTCAACCAGTGGAACCTTCCTCTGGACCAACTACCGAAGAAGTTTCTAAATTACAAATACTGGGGTCAACCATTGGTATGGGATGTTAACTACGACTGCCACCTCTTGTACCATACGCAAGTAGAGGGTCTGAGGAAGAAATTTGTATGGAGGTTGACGAACTTTTCTGGATGACCCGAGATTACAACATCGAAGTGCGAGCACGTGCAATTCAGAACGAGGCGGACCGGGAGGTGTTTTGCCGTAACTTTGGGGGACATTGGAGCGTACAGCACAAAAAGTTCTTTTGATTCCCAAAAAATGAAGTAAAAAAGAGAGATGATAACACGTGGTATGAGGCTTCCGGTCCTGTCTTGGGAGAAGATCACGCAACGTACGACCGTACGTTGATTGGCAGAGCTCTGGTCCTTTCAAAGTTGGAGGAGGCGGCTAGGCTTCGTGCCACAACGACCGAGGACATGTTCATTGACGAGGAGAATTCCTATGCGGATGTTGCAGGTGCATTTGATAGGAGGATCAATGACGTCATCGAAATGTGGCGACGTCATATGTTGGCACCGAACTGGTCAACGACATCTGGAGAAACTGAGCAAATTGTAACTATTGTTGTCGGTCGTGTGGAGAAGTACATGGAGGTTTTTAAGACTAAACAGGTGGATCTGCACAGTTCTCGCAAGGGGAAACGAAAAGCCGACGAGGATGACAATTGGGAACCATCTCAAGACCACGTTGAAAAGAAGCTTGCGATAGATTCAGAGGTTGAGGCAGGCGGTAGAATTACTCATGATAGTCAGCGTAGACGTACTCGTTCGATGAAGAATGATATCGCATGACTCTTTTTTAGCCATTTGGCTACTATATGAATATATATATCTCTATTCACATTTCCATTCTTGTTGACCTTAATGTAGAATATAATTTTCACACTCGGTTTTATTTCACTTCTATTTTTATATTTTTTGCAAAACTCATAATAATAGAGAATTCACATTACATAATTTCAAATTGAAGGGCTCCCATAAATGCAATTAATTTTTTATCGTGATAAAATTTTAAAAAGAAAATGGGACAGCAGTGTAGGCATTTAGAGGTTTACTTAGTCAAATTAGTAGATCACACGAGGTAATGAAGGAAGAACTCTTCCTCCAAGCAAACTTTTTACAATCCCCCCGTCCGACCTGTCCGCACCCCGATCTGCCATCCGGACCTCGCCGTCTGCTGATCGCCGTCCGGTCCGGGGCCCCGAAATGCCGTCCGCTGCACCCTGTCCGATCCGCCGTCCGATACAGCCGTCCGATCCGCTGTCCGATCCGTCCATTTGGATATGCCGTCCGATCCGTCCGATCCGTCCGATTCGATCACATTTCCATTTCGATACAGCCGTCCGATTCGTCCGTTTGGACCGCCCACAGTCAGATCCCATGAAGTTGTTCAACTCAACAACTTCCCAAAACGGAATAAATGCAATGAGGAATCCAATGATTGTGTTTAAGTCAGCCAAAGAATCCTATTAACCCGTACATGCCTAGAGTCCTCTTCAAATTCGGCAGTTTTGCAAAGATGCATTATAAAATGCAACCTAGAGGGATATCTCGAACTTTATAAATGAATATAAGTTGTACATTATGAATTTTACATTCTATCCATACGGTTAGATCTATGATTACTATTACCAATAATTTTGCATAAAATTTGAAACATGAAATTCAAAATTATTTTGTAATTCAATTACGAATAAGATATTGACAATCTACAAATGAAATCTTTTGTGATTGGTTGAACTGTAATACTCTAAATGTAGTGATTTTTGGAGATGTTTTGTTTGCTTACTTTTATGAGTTGACTTTTTTTAGAATTGAATGTTGGTATGGTGAAATCACTACAATTTGCATACTTGAAATATCACATTGGATGATTTATAATTTTTCATTGATAGTCATCAACACTATGAAGGTATGACGAAAAATTCAACATGATTGGAAGATATAATTTGAATATTTACAAATTGTATTATGTAAACAAGATAAAATTTCAAAATAAATATATTTTTGTCAAATTTTATATCAAATTTTATATTTAAGGTAGGTAAAAGTTACATTCACAAGTAGTAAAAATATGAAAGCGAAAGATCTAAAAGAGTCCTATGATTGGAGCATTTGTAAAAAGCCCTCTGTATTTAGGGCACTCCAATTTCAAATTTCTCAACGTTGGAAAAACTTCAATAGATTTTCTACTTTCCAATCCCAACAGTCAAAATATGTATCATAACTTAACTTAAACATCTAACGAAAACACCAACTAAAAAAAACCTAAAACACTTGATTTTAAGGACGTTGGACCAAAAATCAAGCATGCTATGGTTGATTGGGCACTTAGGTTATACATATGAATTTTAGATTCTATCCATACGTTAAGATCAACGGTTACAAATACCAATTAAGTTGTATAAATATAGAATGACTTGGGATTCTGAAATAAGTGAATTTCAATGGTTGAAATCATATATTGATATTGACTAAGTGAAGTGATTTTAACAAATGCTGTCACACAACAATATAACATGCATGATTTAAAATTGAAAACTAATAAAATAATAGGTGAATTACTATCTTCATATCATACAAATGGTTTTCTACTATTTTCTTCAGTTGAGAATAATTCAAACCCCTTAGTAGTTACATATTCTATATATTCTTATTATTTCCTAGTGACATTGTATACTTGTAAATTAATAAAATTTAGCATTCTTTACTGGTAAAAGTCCCAAAATTTAAAACACCAAGCTTTTGCACAATAAACAATAATATTCCACCAAGATCGTTCCTTTTTGAAACTATTTCAATTTTACTGATAACAAATTTCAGACTATATTACGGGCTACATTGTTCAAAGAAGATTATTCATACATTTGCACATGTGTACACAATATATTTATATTCTGGACATATAAATTTATGTATACATAAAAATACATGTGGATATATACATACATATATATATATTTGTACAAGTATGTGTATGTGAATGAGTGGAGGTAAATATGTGTGTGTGTATATATATATATATATCGACCATTTATAGATGTATATATTTATATATACACATACATGCATGCACATACGCATACACAAACATTATTTTATTTATATGTATGTAAATATAAATATATTGTACATGTGTTTTTAATATGTTCAACTGTAATTTAATTTCATATATACTATTCATATGAACATGCATACAATAGGTTCAAATCTAATTTAATATCAAGTTTTCCCGTCTAACTAGGTTTCTAAAATATAAATTATAACATATATTTTTGTGATAATTTGTTTCTGCAAATTGGCGTGGTCTTTTCCTCTAAAATTATGATTGTGATTCCATTGAATGAAGTTGATCTATTAGGTTCGAAGTAATGTATGCATAAAAAATTGCTAACTCTTATGGAATTCAAATTGGAACCCATTGCTTCATTATTTTGCCTTTATATTTGAATATCTTGCCTATTTATTCAATTGGTAAGTAATTACAAGTGTAGTCATGAAATTGGCCAAAAGTGGGAGGGAGAATGAACAAAGGAGGAAAGGAAGAAGGGCATGGTAGGGGGGGGGGGGGGGGGGGGGGGGGGGAGGGGGCGGAGTTAGCTAACAATGAAGAGGTAAGAGACATTATGAATGAGGTAGGACGGACCGCTCTCCTAATAGTGAAGCACTAGTAGAATTCAATGCGAAACACAATAAATGTTGGAACATTCTTTGACCGTACTCATAATATGCCTCGAAGTACGTGAGGATTCTTGAAGCGCGTGTAGATTCTTGAAGTGCGTGTAGACCCAAGGAGTTGGGCTGAAGGAGGAGGAAGGGAGAGCAAAGGAAGTATGGAACACCAAAACCCATGGGCTGCTGCCCCTCGCCGTCCGCCGGCGGCCCGTCCGATTCTGCCGTCCGATCCGCGTCCTTCTGCCGTCCGCCCCTGTCCGTCCGTCTGCCGTCCGATCCGACGGTTTCGTCTGATGGATCCTATCCGTGTTTTCTCATCCGTCCGTGTGTTTTCATCCATGTTTTCTCATCCGTCATGCAATTTTTGCAGTGTGGATTTTTTACTCTAAATTCTATGGGAAGTTAGCTTCATGAACTAGAATCCATGTTTTCTCATCCGTCATGCACTTTTTGCAATGTGAATTTTTTAATATAGATTTTATGGAAAGTTAGCTTCATTCATGTGTGATCTGATTAGAAAGGGAATGATTTGTGAAAATTGTTGAAGTAGGATGATTGCGTGGACTGAAGTTGCTCATAGCCATGCGCATTAACTAGAGTAGATGATGCGAATGAGCTAGACTAGCAACTAGAGAAGTGGTACTAGTTAGAAGTAATGAGAATTGGGTCTCCCAAGTGATATGGGCTGATCCTAGTGTACTAGGAGTGGAGTATGGGCTGATGTCCCATATGGTTTGCCAAGGGGACTCCCTTGAGTGTGCTACTTAAGAGGGGCAGCCCATGAGTAAAGATCATCTCTTTCCTATGCATTCCAAGTGTTTGTGTGAGGCTTTGGCATTCTAATCTAACCTTCAATAGGTTATGGGCCCACTCATGTGTTTTGCGTGAGTCAAAGATTAGATTGCTCATTGTGTGGAGGTCGTGCGTTGGAGCGCTGATTTTGGAGTATTGGAGCGCTGATTTGGAACTTTGGAGGGCTGAATTCGAGTTTTGGTGGGCTGATTTCGACATTGGGAGGTATTACAATCTTCCTACCTTTGATCTACGTGTTGGAGGGCTGAATTCGCACTTTGGAGCTATCATTTGTTGATTTGGAGCTTTTGGAGCACTTTGGAACACCTTTGGAGTTTATACACGTCTACAAGGGCTGAATTGGAGCTTTGGAGCTTATTGGTGCTTGTTGGAGTATATTGGAGCTGATTGGAGCTTATTGGAGCTTATTGGAGCTTATTGGAGCTTATTGGCTCAATTTGTGCTCAATTTGTGCTCAATTTGTGCACTTGTGTTGTTGCAAGGCACTTTTATGCTTTGAGGCTCTTGGGGTGAGTCTACAATCTGATTTTGGTATTGCAATTCTTGCACAAGGGTTTGGAATGTGAGTTATGCCCTTGGAGTGCTCAAAATTAGAGTTTGGGTTAGTGAATGCACAACGGGGCTGATTTGATGAATTTCAATGCAATTAGGACTTGAAGGGGCTGAATTTGCATTGATTTAAAGTCCTTGGAAGGCACACGGGTGCCCATAGGGTGCATTACATGTTGTGAAGCACAAGGGTGCTGATTTGAGTGGATTTGAGCCAACGAGTGCGCAATTCTCCTAGTTAGGGTGTTGTGGTATGATCTTGTGCAAATTCACTAAGAACCATCACGATTGAGTGTTGTGAGGTTGATGTGTAGCACAAAGGTGCTGATTTAGTGTTTGGAATTAGTTTGGAGGCATTAGAAGCACGTACGTGTGCAATTTGCCTCACAAGTCACAAAATTGTCAAAAAATCATAAAAACAATTTTTCTTAGCTTTCTAGGGGCTGAATTTTGTGAGCGTACGTCCTTCAATCAAGGATATGGCTACATTTGAGGGTGAAGGTGCTAAGGTTGTAGACAAGTTCGATGACGTCAACTTCCACTTGTGGAAATTCAAGATGGAAATGGTCATGGCCGAAAAAGAATTGTGGGAGATAGTTGAGGGTAGTGAGGAACCGCCTTCGTCCGACGCCGAGGCTAGGGTACGAACTGCGTACACTCGGCGAGAGAAAAAGGCCTTTGCGATTTTGGCTCTTAATCTTTCTGATTCCCAGCTTTCTCATATTCGGTCGTGCAAGACTCCCGCCGAGGCATGGGCCAAGCTTTGCAATATTCATGAGGCAAAGAGCTTGGTCAATATCTTGTTTTTGAGGCGCAAGTTTTTCACCATCAAGATGGAAGAAAACGACGACATGTTGGCGCACATCAACAAAGACAAGGCTCTTGCGGATCAGCTCAACGGCGCAGACGTCAACATTACCGACGGTGATATCGTTATGACGCTCCTCGAGAGTTTGCCGCCGTCGTACGAGTATCTTATCGTTGCTATGGAGAGTAGGCCCATTAGCGAGCTCACTCTTGATTATGTGACATCACGGTTGTTGCATGAACTCTCGCGGCGCAAAGAGAACGAGACTCGTGGCGATAGCGCGGCGCTTATGGCGAAGCAATCCAAGAGCGGTGCGAGTGGGAGCTCTACAGACAAGGTATGCTACTATTGCGGTAAGAAGGGCCACTTGGCAAAATTTTGCTACAAACGCAAGAGAGAGGAAAGTGCCAACAATACAAAGGTCAACGATGCAGGTGATGAGTACGCATTTATGACTAGCGTCTCTTCTTGTAGTGATGACGGGGACGAGTATGCAATGATGGCAAGTGACGTGTCATGCAATGGTAGTGTGATCGATTGGATTGTTGATTCGGGAGCCTCGAGTCACATGGCGCCCATTAGGACTTGTTTCCAATCATATCACGTCATATCTCCAAAGAATGTCATTTTGGGTGATGATACGGTTCTTCAAGCCGTGGGTAAAGGATCCATCGTCGTAGACACCGAGGTGAAGGGTCGTGTGAAGACAATTACCATCCATGATGTCCTCCACGTTCCCAAGTTGAAGGCAAATCTTTTATCGGTGCGACATTTGGTGATGAAGCATTTGCGAGTGGAATTTAGCGACCAAGGGTGTTTTGTGTTGTCTCCAAGTCGTGAGGAGGTGGCCATTATACACGAAGTCAACGGCTTGTACCAAATCAAGTTTTCCAAGATGCACGCGGCGGAATCCGCAACGTTGGTGCAATCGAGTTCAAACGAAGACAAGTTGGCGTTGTGGCATCGTCGTCTCGGGCATTTGAATGTCAAGAGTGTGAAAGCACTGCGTGGAATGGTAAGTGGCATGGATCTTGCACAATCACACGTCGCACCTAGTTCATTCACATGTGAGGGTTGTATTGAAGGCAAGCAACAACGCTCACCGTTTCCAGTTGATGGGGCAACTCGTGCAACCAAGGTTCTTGAGATTGTGCATTCCGACGTGTGTGGTCCAATGAAGACCACGTCTATGGGGGGTTGCAAGTATTTTGTGACGTTCATTGATGATTTTTCGAGGAAGATATGGTTGTATCCGATCAAAGCAAAGAGCGAGTGTTTTGAGAAGTTCAAAGAGTTCAAGGCGTTGGTTGAGAAGCAATCCGAGCGCAAGATCAAGGTGTTTCGATCGGATAATGGCGGCGAGTTCTTGTCCAACCAATTTGGAGAGTTATTGAAGAAAGAAGGCATTGCTAGACAAACCACAACGCCATATACACCACAACAAAACGGAGTTGCAGAGCGTGCAAATCGAACAATTGTGGAAATGGCAAGGAGTATGTTGCATGCACAAAATTTGGGTTTGGACCTTTGGGCGGAAGCGGTGGTGACTGCGGTGTACACACGCAACCGATGCCCGACGAGTGCGGTTCAAAACATGACACCAGAGCAAGCGTGGAGTGGGAGGCCACCCCGCGTGGAGCACATGCGCACATTTGGATGCATCGCATTTGCAAAGGTACCCGATTCTCAACGAACCAAACTTGAGGCCAAGGCAACAAAATGTGTGTTTCTTGGATATTGTGAAGGTACCAAGGCGTACAGGCTCATGTCGCTCGAGACCAAGAAGATCATTCGAGCTCGTGATGTGACATTTTGCGAGAATTCCAAGGTTGAAGACAATTTGGACGATGGTCCAAGTGGGAGAAGTGACGATAAACCGGCGATTGTGGACCAATCTTCCAAATCTCCCGTTATTGATATTGTTGATGAAGACGAAGATGACGAAGATGGTGGTGATGAGGAACATATTGAGGAGCGACCTTTGAAGACGAAGAATGGCGAGAAAAAGGCACAAGCAACGGCGGTTGAAGACAATGCATCCTCGAGCGATCGTCGTTATCCAGAGAGAAATCGTAGACCACTTGGCGAGTGGTGGAAGAATCATATTCTCCCTCAAGGTGAGGAGGAGCATGCAAACGTTGCACTTTTAGATGCTCCATTGACGATTCGTGAAGCGTTGAGTTGTGATGATGCAAACAAGTGGGAGCAAGCCATGCAAGAGGAGTACAAATCGTTGATGGACAATGGCACTTGGGAATTGACTCCCCTCCCCAAGAATCGCAACGCTATCGGTTGTAAGTGGGTATTTCGTGCAAAGAGAGATGCAACGGGTGATGTGGTTCGTTATAAGGCAAGATTGGTGGCAAAGGGCTTTTCACAAATCGAAGGTGTTGATTTTCATGAGACCTTTGCACCGGTGGCGAAATTCACCACTATTCGATGCATTTTGGCCATCGGGGCTGCCATGGATTTGGAAATGCATCAAATGGATGTGAAGACGGCGTTCTTGAACGGCGAGTTGGACGAGGAAATCTACATGGTACAACCCGAAGGATTTGTGCAACGAGGTAATGAGAACCTTGTTTGCAAGTTGAACAAGTCATTGTATGGGTTGAAGCAATCTCCACGCGCATGGTATCAAAAGATTGACACGTTTCTTGTTCATATCGGGTTCACAAAGAGCATCGCTGATCACAGCTTGTATTTCATGCAAAAGGGGCAACATGTGGTCATCGTGATCATATATGTGGATGATTTGATCATCCTTGCAAGTTGTATGAGCTCTTTGAAGGCATTGAAGGCAATGCTTGAGAACGAGTACGAGATGAGTGATCTCGGTGAGTTGCACTTTTGTCTAGGAGTTGAGTTTGTGCGAGATAGAGCAACACGCACCATAACAATGAATCAAAGCAAGTATGTTATGGATGTGCTCAAACGCTTTGGCATGGAGGATTGCAAACCGGTTGGCACTCCATTGGATGTGAATTCCAAACTCGTGAAACTCACCGATGAGGAGTATGCATTAGAGGCTCAATCTATGGTGGATGTGCCATACAAGCAAGCTGTAGGGTCATTGATGTATGCTATGATTGCAACAAGGCCGGACCTTGCGTATCCAATCAGCGTTGTGAGTCAACACATGGCAAGACCGGGTTCAAGTCATTGGGTTGCGGTCAAGAGGATCATGCGGTACTTGAAAGGCACAAGTGATGTGAGGTTGTGTCTTGGAGGTGACAACATTGTGTTGAGTGGGTATTGTGATGCGGATTATGCGGGTGATACCAATGATCGTAGATCCACCACGGGGTACATGTTCAAAGTTGGATCGGGGGCCGTTTCATGGAATAGCAAGCGCCAACAAACCACGGCCACGTCAACGGTTGAGGCGGAGTACATGGCGACGAACCACGGTACGAAGGAGGCCATTTGGTTGAGGCAACTAATGGCGGATGTCAGATGCACTCAAGAGGAGGCTACAACAATCATGTGTGACAACCAAGGGAGTATGTCATTGGCGAAGAATCCAACGCATCACTCACGTACAAAGCACATTGATGTGCAATATCACTTCATTCGAGAGAAGTTAGAGATGAAGGTGATAGAGTTGAAGTATTGTCCAACGGAGCACATGGTGGCGGACGTGCTCACAAAGGCTCTTGCGAGAGATCGACATCAAAGACTAGTGGTGGCATTTGGGCTCGAAGGCTTTGGCTATTCGCAAAGTGGGAGTGTTGAAGTAGGATGATTGCGTGGGCTGAAGTTGCTCATAGCCATGCGCATTAACTAGAGTAGATGATGCGAATGAGCTAGACTAGCAACTAGAGAAGTGGTACTAGTTAGAAGTAATGAGAATTGGGTCTCCCAAGTGATATGGGCTGATCCTAGTGTACTAGGAGTGGAGTATGGGCTGATGTCCCATATGGTTTGCCAAGGGGACTCCCTTGAGTGTGCTACTTAAGAGGGGCAACCCATGAGTAAAGATCATCTCTTTCCTATGCATTCCAAGTGTTTGTGTGAGGCTTTGGCATTCTAATCTAACCTTCAATAAAAAATTTATGCCTCATTTCATGTTGTAGTGATTCACCCAAAATTTTGAAGATTTCAATGTAAAAAAGCTCTTGAAAAAGTCTACTCATAAAATTAAGCAACCAAAAAATCTCCAAAATTCACTATACTTAGAGTATTACATTTCAACCAATCACAACAAATTTCATCTACAGATTGTCAATATCTTATTCGTAATCGAATTACAAAAGAATTTTGAATTTTGAGTTTCAAATTTTATTCAAAAATATTGGTGATAGTAGTCATAGATCTAACCGTATGGATAGAATCTAAAACTCATAATGTACGACTTTTATTCATACATGAAGTTCAAAATATCCCTCTTAGTTGCATTTTATAATGCATCTTTGCAAAACTGCTGAATTTGGAGAGGGCTTTAGGCATTTAGGGGTTAACACTTTAGGACTAATTGGAAACATACAATTTCCTGCATGTATAAACTTTAATTAAAAAATTTAACCAATCCCAAAGGTAAAATGGATATAAAAGTGTATATTCATTGTTGTCAAAGGCGACATTAAACCAACATTAAAACTAGCATAACAAATAGAAGTTGTGATGTATAATTTGTATATCCCATCTATATGATTGATTATCGTTAAATCCATTTGAATTAATTATAAATTAAGACAGATAGAAGTAGTTTGATTGATCACGGGACTTCTCCGCCGATGCTTAACGTTTTCAATTTCCGACAATAACAAATAAGATCATATTTTTTATTTTGTCCACAGAATATTATCCGTCCAATCGCACATGTGTACACAATATCTTTATATCGTGGACATATAAATGTATATAAACATAGAAATACATGAGCATACATACATACATGTGTGTATATATATATATATATATATATATATATATATATATATATATATATATATGTATGTACCTACATGTATGAATATGTAAATATGTGGGTGGATATTTGTATGTACATATACATGCAAGCAATTACGAATATACATGCACTACAAACATGTCTTCCACGATGTTGTACCATCATGCAAATGTGTTTTATATTACCAATGGGCATATGATATTATTCCAAGTTTATTAGAGATGATAATATGCCTTCCACGATGTTCTACCATCATCCAAATGGCATGGCACATGTGTTTTATATTACCAATGGGCATATGTTATTATTCCAAGCTTATTAGAGATGATAATATGCCTTCCACAATGTTCCACCATCATCCAAATGGCATGGCACATGTGTTTTATATTACCAATGGGCATATGTTATTATTCCAACCTTATTAGAGATGATAATATGCCTTCCACGATGTTCCACCATCATCCAAATGGCATGGCACATGTGTTTTATATTACCAATGGGCATATATTATTATTCCAAGTTTATTAGAGATGATAATATAAGGCCTTATTCGTTAAAATGAGACAAGTTGAAGTCTCATTTTAATCCCTTCTATATTTAGATCATAAGAAGTGTTCATTAAATTGAGAAATTTCAATAAATTGAGACTTTTGAATGCCAAAATACATTTGAAATTACTATTTTGCGACTTTAGATCATAAAAAAGGGTTCATTAAATTGAGACATTTCAATAAATTGAGACTTGTAAATGCCAAGACACAATTTGAAATTACTATTTTTAGATTTAGGGAGTAGGATGACCCAACAATGAATCTTTGAATTATTCCATCTCATTCAAAATCTAGATAGACCATAGTAATCCGCAATGTCAATAATTCCAACATTTATTAAAAAACTGAGAGTCGCATGCGACAATAGATGAAACATCCATAAAACACACATTCAAAGCAATAAATACCATTGCCATACAGTATGCCGGATCTATACTTTTACATAAAAGACGTATATAGAATAATCAAACAATACCAACAGACGTAGTACACTAAAAGAGGGAGGGTAGTGGTGAAAACCACTGCTAGCCACTCTTTTCAACAACTAGCTCAACTTGTCTCAGGGGATAGGAAGGGCTGGTTGGTTGGTACAACTTTCCTGCCATGATAACTCACTAGCAACACCAAGCCATGTGTACCACACCACTGCTCAACGAGCCCAATTGGTTTCGAACTCGGACCACATAAATGTGATACAACGCCCTTCACCAACCAACCAAAGAACTCATGACTTGGCGATAAAAATTAACACTAAACATACCTTTATACAAACTAGCACTCAGCCATCATTACTTCGTTTTTTTCCTTTGTTACTGTTACAGATACTTTGCTTTGGTTACTATAGTGTCCATCCTCGAAAAGTCCTATATCTATGAATTACTCAACCCTCCGCAATAGATGCGTCATCCCTCGAGTCAACCGTAAAAGCTTCCACTGATGCCTTGATGATGTCAATTTGTGGCTTTGGAATTGCCACCCTCGGATCAGAAGTTCCTTCTCGCATTCGTGGCTTCCAAGCAGTCATGATACAGTCCGTGCTAGACCACGTTGGGTTTAGGGCTCGATCTTCACGCCACACATTGCCCCTTTTTGTGTCCCATCCAACATATGTTTCCATATTGATGTGTCGTTCTGAAGCAGGCGTCCAATATTGAATTTGGATCATATGCAAATGACCCGGATCCGGACTCGGGTTTGTTATTGCTCTGGCAAGCCAGAATGGCCTTGGATCATTGTCAGCGGACGGACTACAACAAAATAACCTGCATACGTATCGCGATTGATACGGAATGAAGCGCGTGGACGATCACGTTTACGTCCAACAAAGGGTGCATCCTCTGCATCCTCCTCTTGCAGTGTGCCATCCCTCCGCCTGCGATCTGCCTCGTCATGAATGATCCTCAAAGTCGGCCAAAATCCCTGTAGTAAGCCTTCACGTGGCTCGAGTGCTGCATCGAGAGCAGTTCTAACACCTTTCCAATATTCTTTTAAAGGATCATTCTTCCGCCTGAATTCTCCAGAGAGATCATCGTCTGCCATTCCGTTCCAGTGTGCAATATAACCGTTCAACCCTCTCTTAATCTCATCAAGTGAACGCATCTTCTGGGGAACTAGAGGTAGGGGATCACCGTTTGGAACTTTTGGTCGTCCGTCTTCAGTCTCAGACCACAAGCAAATCCCGTTGCCGTGCTCTGGCAACCAATTTTTGTCCGTACACAAATTCTTGTACTCCATCAAAGGCCACCCACTGGTATCCATATAGAACTTGAATTGCTGGGACCTAGAATGACCCGATAAAAAATCTCCGCCTGAGCCTAAATAACCATCAACAAATCGCTTGAAATCAGGAACCTCCTCAATAAAATGTGGAATCACGGGGTGTGCTTCACAATCCATGAAGGATTTCATGAGTCTTGGAAGTGTCGGATAGTTATTTGTCTTCAACTTCCCACTCCATCGGCCGAACATGGCATCTATGTCTTCATGCGTGTGTCCAACTATGAGGAAGTTGATGTACACTTCGCGGAAAATGCCTTTGTATACAAGGAGTGAACAAAAGGCAAAAACCCATCTATTTTTATTGTCACCTGAAGCATTATCAAGCTGCAAGACCAATATAGGGGGCAAAGATTGAGCTGGGGCCAATACCTCAGGTAGAGGAAGAAGAGAATCCAAGCAAGTATCCGAACCCTGTAGAACCGCCTTGGTTAATGTTGATTGTGTATTCTCCTCCGAAAACAGCTGACGAGAGGAATTCCTCGGTGGTTCTTCAAGATCACGGAGAAGCTTTGCGATGGACCCAATGGTATGGTTGGAATTCGTTGGGAAGATGTCAAGGCCATAGTGCGCATATCGAACATCTCCATGACCATGAGCAATCATTCTTGTAACTGCAACGGGCATTTTCATGAAAGAATCTGTAGCTTTGGTCTTGTGAGAAAAGTGTGGGGACGCGGTCTTGGAGTGATCCATTTTATCATGGATGATGGTTAGCATCTTATGAGGAAAGTCTTCGGAAAGGGTCCGATTAAAATAGTATAGTTCCCTATGTGCCCTCTGACTAGTGAGGTGGTTTTCCAAAGCCTGGGACCACTTCTCCTGTGCATATGATAGTGGAGTGCAAGCGCTCCGCAATTGCCTGTATTTATCACACATGCCACATCGAGCAAAACTATCTCCACGAGCCTTTGGAGCGAATTCTGAGAAAGAAGCACGTCGAATGTTACTCAATCCACTTGAAGAAATCGGTTGCAAATCGAATGCAGCATTTGCCTCATTAATGTGTGTTAGCTGGTCACTCCAACGAAATGCAGACGGCAAAACCATTGCAGGGACCTTTTCGCCGGATTCGAGCGTTTTCGTCTTGTGAGGCATTTTGTCAGCATCCGAAACTATTAGCGTTCGAAGTGTGGCAGTAGCTTGGATTGTATGTAGCCGTGGTTTTTTCAACCCCACATTCCCATGCACCTCAGCTTGCTTCCCACATTTGGCCATATCTCTGTACCTATAGAAGGTAGCTTTAGAAATCCCGTGAATGGTCCACCAGGCAGTGGGACAAACTTCCCTACCTTTTAAGGTTATCCACTCCTTACCAGCGAGATCCTTGTGGATCTGCCTATGCACCTCAAGAAGACACTTCTTCCGAGCATATACCCCGTTGTTCACATGCAGTTGACTGCGAATGGCTTGAATCTGCCCTCGTGGAAAAGGCTGCAAGCAATTCCTCTCACAACATGTTTGAGTGGAGACTGCAGTGATTGCTTCAGGTGCAAGGAGAGACTCTTTCTTAGGAGGGACAACAGCCTCCCCTCTCCCGCGGACGCTTTCGTAGGAACGTACGCCCTTACGACCTCTTCGACTAAGAGCTTTCATGGCCACGTTGTACACATGGGTCTGGTCATGGTCATAGAGACTAACACCATCTAGGAAAACTTGTTTTATGTCCCAAGAGAGAATTGACCACATCCATCCGGACGGAACTTCGTCCTCGCATAATGACTCCGCAATTTGAACGGCAACCCGATCATCACCAAGAGGCCTGCCGTCGTTGCCAACTATGACATCCGGATTCACGTTCTGGCATAATGCTTTGGCGACGTCCACACCCCAATTGTTGCGTAGAGTAACTGCTTTGAAGTACCATTTTGAGCGAGGAATCCCGTCGCAAACAGCGACATCAGGAGCTAGTGTAGGTACAGGCCTGGCAAATTCTTCAGGCCCATGCGAATCCATTCTGCAAGAAGATCAAACCCAATCAATGCATGTATTTGAAAAAAGTAGTACAGAAACCTCACTGTTATGAAGAAATTTCAATACCACACGACGTAATTGACAAATCAATGAAAACACTCTAAAAGCTATCATCGAGTCACCGATACTGTATACTCCTCGAATGTATTGACGATTCAAAAGATCCGATTTCAGATTTCACCAAATAGTAAAAAGATGATGAGGGGTATGCCACCCACAAAATAGAAGGTTATCATCGACCCGACGATAACTTTGTCAGCTCCGTTTATTCTCCTGCACGCCAATAGATATCGTCGACCCGACGATAACCCTGAGGCCGTCAACCACTTCGTGATTTCCAACAAGCTACTGCCGGGTCTACGATAACTTTGAATCTATCGAAAGCATGATGACACCTACAGGTTATCGTCGACTCGGCGATAACTTTCAGAGCTATAGAACTTCTATTGAAGGAAAACAGTTATTGTCGACCCGACGATATCTTTGAGGCCGTCGACCATCTTATGATACCCATCAAGTTATCGTCGGGTCGACGATAACGTCGAATTCATCGACAGCATGATGACAAGCTCAACCGTATCGTCGACCCGACGATATGTTGTTGCACACCATCCAAATGATGGAGACATGGGAGTTATCGTCGACCCGACAATAACATTGACCATCCTATCGAATATTTGTCACGGTCAATGGTATCGTCGGGTTGACGATAACTCCCATATCACAGTGAATATGAAGATTCGCTCATTGTTATCATCGACCCGACGATAACTTTGAGAGATTCTTCATATGGACTGTGGCCATTTAGTTATCGTCGACCCGACGATACCACACATGAAAACATGAGAACACGTTCCGCCATTCCCGGCATGAATATCGGGCTGTGGAGAATTCAATAATCTATTGTTCGCCATCGGATACTCTGACTGAATACTCCAACCATCGACTCCGATGATTCGCAGAGTTGTACCTGCAATCTCGAACATCAATTGATATGTATGCGATGCTTGCACGAACGGCACTAGCACCTATACAGAGAATACCCCGAATGATGATAACACGTACTAGGAATATCGACGAACTCTGCCGCTCCTTGCGAAGAAACCAATGCTCTGTAGAAGTTGGACCAAAAACCTTGGCGGAAAAGAAAGCAAGCTTACACCGTGCGGGTTTGCGACGAGTAGTAGAAAAACAAGAAGGAACTAGCAACGCGGATGTGCACGAAGAGCAGAATGTCGACGTTGAGACGGAGTGCATCCTTAAACAAACATTGGGCGGCAAAAGAAATGGAGCGGGAATTCTACATTTCAAATTCATTGGTATCTTTGGCGCCTATGAACATTGAATGCTCACATTCTTTGCCAGCGCTGGATGCCGATTTCTATGTGTCTTTTTGACAGATTCGTCGTCGGAAGATGCCGATGGAATAATGCAGACCGAAAAGTTCTCGACCGGATTTAGTTAAGTTGGACAACGGTATTATTTTCAGCTTTTTGTCGCGGTAATTATGCTTGTGGTTGACTTCTGCATGGGATTCCGTTTATTATCTTTACTATTAAAAGCCTAAATTTTACAAATTCGTTGTCCTTCTCGGCGTCTATTCGTTGGAATCTAGAGCAGAGGGCTTCAAGTTAGGTTTCAGGGGTCAGAATAGGATTTAACCCCTAAAGGACCACAGTTTTTCTATTTTTGAGCATCATTTTCACCTCTTTCTATTCATTTTCTTGTGAATATTTTTTGTCCTCTTGATAGAAAATACCAAATCAAACATTTAAATAAAATTTAAGAATTTTCTTGACCAATGAAAAATAAAATCCCATGTCTTCTAAGACGGTCAAAAAATATCCAAAAAGACTGCAATTTCATCTTTTCACTTCAAAGATCAAACGCTATAATCTTGCAATCTATACGACTGTATGGTCAAATTCTATGAAAATTTTACCATGCACTCTTATGGTAATCTATAACAAGATCCTACGGTTAAAGTTGATAAATAAAAACATTTGAAGTTTATTTTGAGCCCTGCCCGCATTGCCCATTCTCCCCAAAAAAACCCCTTTTGCTCCACAACTTCCAATTTGTGTAACACTTTCAAAATGAGCGAATCTTCATATTCACTGTGCAAAAGTAACATTTTCAAAAACTCTCCCGGGTAGAGCTTAACTTTTAATGATTGACATAATTCAAATTCGGTTGGAAAGTAGATGTGTTTTAATATTTTAAAATAATTTCACTTACAAAAAAAAATTTGAAAAAGAAGTCTTGGTAGCTCGTTAGATTTGGACAGCGACGAAGAATTGGTTGTTATGGCGTTCTTAGGTTTTAACAAAACTTTATTTAAATTTGAAGGCAGACATCCTCATAAATCTCATTTTTGAGTGTGCATTATACAGTAAAAAAAGCATATCTTCCAATGAATCCAATGATCCAATCTTATCAAGGGATTAACCGGCACTTATTTCTGTAGACTATATTTACATTCATATCGAAAAATACTACTACTGGTATTCGGAATTTCAATAGAAACTGTTGTTAGGATAAACTGTACAATTTATTTAGAAATATATAATGTTGTTAGGATAAACTATACAATTTATTTAGAAATGTTATTTTGAAAATTTGTTTTAATATGTCTTAAAATGTTTTTAATGTGTTGAATTGGTAATTTCTGATAGATATTTTTTTCTATTTTTGCCAAATGGTGACCACAGACTCAAGTGTCATCACTATTTAAAATATATTTATTTGGTTGATAATTATTAAAATAACATAAAAGAATTTCGTCTTAAATTTGGTTATCTTACTGTCTATAATAAAATACGATAGGCATCGAATCGTTTGCTAGAAAAGGATTTGAGGCCAAAACTCAATCTATTGATTTCTATGAATGGATGATATGTCGCACCAGGTTTCATGATTCATTATTTTCCAATCAAGTGTATCAATCCATGCATGTTTGTTAATAAAGAATGTGTAACATTAATGTAATTTACAATTAGATATTGACAACTTCTAATATTTTAGGCTAGTAACACATGCAATACAATCAAGACGGTGAATTATAGAATGATGATTCATTTGTCAATCATTCAATTCGCAGGAAATCGGTGAAAAATGCTTATTAAAATTAATGCAAAAGTTGTAAATATTTTGAAAAAGACTAAATACATGCAATTGTGCTTGCAAGTTAAGGAATACTTCAAGTGGTTTGAATATTTTTACGTAAAAACATCATAACTAACTGAATTCACCGGTCTGTTGCTGTACTTAAAAGAACTGAACTCATAAATGTCATAGAATTTGCATCCAAAAGCATGATAAAAATAAGTGAACAACTTGTAAATACATTTTTGATGTCAAATCCGTATTGCATGCAAGTGGGTTGGGTATTTTTACGTAAAAATATTTATATCAATTATTGAAAGTTTAGCGGTAAATTGCTACTTTAACGAACTCAACGCATAATTGTCATAGAATTTGCATCCGAAAGCATGAAATAAATAAGTGAAGAACTTGTAAATACATTTTTGATGTCAAATCCATTTTTGCATGCAAGTCATGCAAGTGTTTTAAGTTTTTTTAACGTTAAATGAATATTAATATACAACGGTTGCAGCACTTTCATTGTGGTTCTCAAATTGTGAATCTTATATATTTAGCCACCATTCTTCATGATACAAATAATTGAGGAAGTTGTAAATATTTCTAGAATGTGGATTGCATCAATTAGGTCAAGTTATACATTTGTTTCGAGCATTCTTTGCGTGAAATGAATTTTAATATATACCAAATGCTTAATTCACCCTAAAAACAATTGTAATTGAAATTGAAAAGCACGAAGGTGTCCCTAACATTAGCTTGTTTAGAAGCATCATCATAATGTGAAACGTAGAACAATATTTTGGAATTGACGCTTTAGTTGGATGAAAGTTCAACAATGGGATTTTAGATTCCATCAATACGGTTCAAGTAACCAATTATACTACTACCAATATTTAATTATAATCTTTAAAACGTAAAATTAAATACTCCTTCTCCATTAGTTCCTAACAATTATATATTATTATGAATAATATGTTTAATTTGAGGAAAATTTGTTGGAATCAATTTACAAAGAGATCTTCTTAGACAATCATGGTGATTTTCTTAAACTTTTGCGTTTTTTAAATCTATGACCTAAATTTCGCAATGGTACTTTTGATCTATAGTCAATGCAATTCTAACTGGGTTTACGACTACACATACTTCAACATCATTCTGTAATTTTAGAAATTTTGGACCCTTTGACGTTTTGGTGTTCTGAACGAACGTCTATGTTTAAAACTAATAATTATGTGAAATGCGTTAAAGAATGTTTACTTGGATGAATAACAAAAATGAAGTTGAGGTACAAATCAAAGTTCTAAATGTTAGTGACTGTGAAGAGTACAATCCAATTGGCTGGATTTCATATCCAGTTTATTGTTAATTTATGTATTTTAATTAATTAATCTAGCAAAGTATTCCTTTGACATGCAAATTAAACTCTAATTCACTTTAGGAAATAAAAAGAAAATTCTGTTGAATTTGGAATGACATGCATTGCAAAATGATTGTTATGATTTCTATTATTATTTTATTGTACATATTTTGTAATATCCTGTTTAAGTTCTCACTTTTTGAGCTAAATAACACTGAAAGTTAACTTCACTTAACCCCTAAAAGTTCTCACCCTTTTCATATTTGGTAGTGTTTCAAAGATGCATTATAAAATGCAACTAAAAGGGATTTTTTCAAGTTGATATATCAATGAATGTTGTACAAATTCTTTAGTACATTACATCATATTCACATTAGCGGCTCAGTTTGGGCTTTGTCTAGGTTTGGCATTGTACCGGACGTCAGGGCCGGGGCAAAAGAGCACAGTCATCTAGAAATTGGGGAGGTCGGAGGGGAGTGGACAACTAACAGATTCAAATTGTTCTCATATTCTCGTCAATGCTTGTATGAAAGTCAACCATTGTTTTGGACATAATTCTTTAAGTTGTTATCCTATCTAATGGTGGGATTTAGTTATACATGAGTACATATTTTTCTAGAATTTCAAATATAGAAGTATGTTAAGTTCTAGAATAAGCCAAAATTGAATTGACTGAGGCTCAAAAGTGGCATTGCAAAAATGAGGTCATAGATTTAAAGGACGCCAAGTTTTCTTTTCAATAAGACAGTCACCATGTTTAAGAGTATATCATTTGAAATTCATTTCAACAATTTTTACTAAATTTTTTTTAAAATTTTGTTTGTAATCAAATTTAGAATGATATGTAATTTTAACTTTCAAATTCTCTAAAAAAACATTCGTGATAGTATTGGTGAATCGAACCGTATGGATTTAATCTAAAATGCAAAATCTATAACTTTTTTTTGTATACCAATTCTATAGTATTCTTCTAAAAAGTACTTTGTGATGTTTTTTCTGAAATTGTCATTTTCTGAAGATTTTAGTCTAAAACTGCTCTTGAAAAGGTGAACTTCTGAAATTAAGCAACCAAAAACCCTTATAAAATCACTACAATTAGAGTATTACATTTCAATCAATCCCAAAAAATTTCATTATTAGATTGTCAGTATCTTATTCGTAATCATATTACAAAAGCGTGTTAAATTTTAAGTTTGAAATTGAATCCACAAATATTGTTGATTGCGATTGCACATCTAACCGTATGGGTAGAATCTAAAATGCATAATGCACAACTTTTATTTTTTCATCAAGTTCATATATTCCCTATTAGTTGCAATTTATAATGCATCTTTGAATAACTGCCAAAACTGGAAACCAAGGGTGAAAACGTGTAGGGGTTAACTTGACATCAATCAATTTTGTTTTAGGGAGTAAAATCAAAATATCTTATTTTGAATATCCAAACTGCATAAATAGTAATCAACTAGCAGACCCTTAAATCTATGACATCAATTTTGCAACGCTACTTTTGAACTACAGTCAATGCAATTCTAACTTGGTCAACGACTTGACATACTTCAGGATATGTAATTTTAGAAAAAATATGTACTCAAATATAGTTGAGATGTGCACATCTTCTAATAATACATATTTTCAAGGCAATAATACATTGACTATACGGACTTCCACGAGGTTATGTCCTATCATATTTATTGGCTTTGACCGTAGGGAACAGGCATTGCAAGGACACTCATTGGGCTAAATACCACTGTAGCAAATATATTCCGTCCATGATTCCACTGAAAATGCATACTCGTCCTTCACGATTTTAGTTCTTCACCTATTCTATTACGGTCAGAGCTCCTCGTAGCGTAGTTGTTTGTTTTTTAAAAGTGTGTGAAATGATTGTTTTTTTAGCAAAATCGTCTTTCTTTGAATCTGTTCGTCATCCAGTTTCTGAATGTTGGGACATTTAGGGAATAAAAATGATCGATTTACCTTTATAGGCTCGGTCTACCCAAGCCGGGGAGCCGAGCTTCGGAGCCGAGCCTAAGAGCCGAGCTTCGGAGCCAAGCCGACTGCCCGAGCCGAGCCTCCAGGTTCGGGCTACGTTTGGGAAGTCGTCTCCCTCCCCAGGCACCTGCATGCAAACTCCCGGAGTTTAGGTTTTGCTGCGCTTCCTTCCCCCGTCGCAACTTCACGCTGCCCCGTCGCGTGCTCACCTTCCGCGTCGCGTGCTCCCTGGACTCCTGTCGACTCCTCTTCTGTAAATTGTGATATCTGTTGTTTCTCCATCGACTCCTCTTGTGTATGCCATAGCTGAGCGGTTTAGGGCAGATTGGTGGTATAGTGCCCGGACAATGTAGTAGAAGCTCTATCGCATTTGGTCTAACGTATTGGAGGTGTGCGCTTCAAGGTGGAGCGCCTACTTCTTCTGTGAGGTATTCTTAACCTCCTTGTCGTGGTTGCTTCTTCCCATTGCTATGGTTGTTTTGCTTGTCTGCTAGCTTGTTTGTTTGCTTGTTTAGGGTTTAGGGTCCTTATTTTCAGAATTGTTAGAATTGTTAGAATTTGTAACAATTGTTTAGGGTTAAGGGTGCTTATTTTTAGAATTTCTAGAATTGTTACAAAACTGTTACAGCTTGCTTGCTTGTTTTCAACCCCAACGTTGTTACAGCTGCTTGCTTGCTAGGGTTGTTACAACTGCTTGTTTGCTTGTTTGCTTGTTTTCTTGCTTAATTGCTTGCTTGTTGGTTTAAGAAAGCTGGTATTAGGGTTGTAGTAAATTCTACCTTGAAATTCTGGCAGTAAGGCAAGACATTCTTCCTTAAATTGATATACAATAGGGTTGGCTGTCGTAGTTTTGGACTCTAGGGTTTAAGCAATAACATTGCATTCTATTGGTGGCAGCTCTGTATTGGACTCATTTCCAGCATTCTCTAATCTTCAGGAGCAACCAAAGAAAACCAAGTTTCGACTACAAGGTAACAATTTCCCATCTATTTGTTTCAGAAATTAGGGTTTCTGATATTTAATTGAAGACCAGGGCAAAAATAGTGCAGTTTTTTCTTATATGATGGTCGTTTTTATGTTTCCGGGTTTAGGGGTCTGTGTATCGTCGACTCGACGATACAGCAGTAGAAGTTCCAAATTGATGTTTACTCGAAAAATCCTACGATTCATAATAAATAGACATAAAGTGACAAGAGCTCCATATCGTCGGGTTGACGATAACATAAATTAAATGTGAAGACATATAAAAACAAACATAGAACCCGCTTCTCTGCTGGACACTGACCGCGGAGCATATTCCAGTAACAACCCCAACGCAAAACTAGTTATCATCGAGTCGACGATACCTACAGTTAGTAAAAAAATAAGAAAAAACGTATAGAAAATAAAAAATATTATATACGGACCCACAACTCAAGCATAATTTCTCGTACAATAAACATAAAACGTCAAAAAATGTACACATTATATCGTCGAGTCGACGATACCCTGCCGCAACGCGTACAAAATATACAAAGAAACGAAGCGCTCTGGTATCGTCGGGTCGACGATACCCTGTGGCAATGAGAACCTAACATTAAAAGAAAGGACACGCCATATCGTCGAGTCGACGATACAATAAAGAAAGATGATAACATGTAAACTAAACAGAGACATCCACAGTATCGAATTATATGAAACATAATCCATTACAAATAAATACATAGAACGACGAAAACTAGGTTCTCACAACTGTCAAACGCGATTCAAGGAATTTACAGTTCTCAACATTCGTATCGTCAAGTCGATGATAAGTATGTCAACACCGCTGTAGTTCAGTGGCACGGGCGTTTCACACAAGAGAATCTATTATCGTCGGGTCGACGATAAGCGAAACCAATTACAATACTGGCATCATGGAACAAAAATCCATTCATGCCAATCTCTAACATGGATCTGAACTCTGTCACAGATTTTAAAGGATGGCGAACGCAGACACATACGATTACTCCGCCACCAAGCATCACCTTCAACCGTTCGTGAATCCTCTGAAGGATCAGCCCTTCATCGAAGAAATGCAGGACACCTACGGGGAACTCTGGGAGTTCAAGGATCACATCCACACCTGGACTTTCGGTGTGAGTCGATGGAAGAATTTCGTCTACCTCTGATACAGAGTTCAAGGAAAGACGGTCTACTTACCCTAGAATCTGAACGAGAAAGTAGCAATCATCGAGTATCATAGGAACAACTACGTCGTGATCGTGCTCCGGGAAATTGATGACAATGGAATCGAGAAGGATCACTGCCACTCCATTGTGATTGACGCGAATAAATACCATGGGAGGTTCGATCTGGAGAACCTCATAACATTCCTCGAGGGGTCTGAAATGGCAAGCCTGAATGCGGAATTTGAGAAATCGGGTTACGTTCCCTGGACGAATGGATCCGCAAAGTCTAACGCCAATCGACTGAACAGAATCTTTCAGACACTAGATCGGTACGCTTTGGCAAACGTCGAGAAAGCACCCGCTGTTGGGAGAAGCGCCAGTCAATCAACAAGAGCAGCACTAAATACTCGGCCTCAACGGAAGTCCGCAGCTGGAGGATCCGGAAGCAGAAATCCAAAGCCGAGTCAGGCAAGATCCGAGAGCAGGAAGAGAGATGCCCCTGCTATAGAAGCAGCAGAGTCAAGCCGTAAGCGAAGGAAAAGCCTTCCCGGTGCAATTGCTGCTGCTGGAAGTTCTGGTTCAGCTCTGACAACAGTGTCAACCGGGCCTCAAGCTTCAGCAGAAAACATTCCAGAGTTTGAGAAGTTTGCCCTGCTTCAGAAAACATTCTGGGAAGAGCACCATGAGTGCTTTTTGCTGGACATGGAAGTCAAATAAGTCCATATTGATCAGTGCATCCTCGCGAATGACCGATACGTCATTCGAACTCTGCAGAAGGACATTCTCGAAGATGTCAAGAAAGAACTCATTCAGATGATCGACGTGAAGCAGAGGCAAAAGGTTTGCCTGACGCCCGTCGACTCAAATAACAAGCTGCTGCGAAAGAAGCCAGAGAAGTGGGAAGAGATCAAGGATGGGAACTTCATGATCATTAACGGCCAGCACAACATCTTTGCTTCCAAGGACCTTCAGAAGGGGGGCTGCGGAGAGAGTCGTCGAGATGAACTTCGCACTTGGGGTGCGTTCATTGTGTGGTCCCTGGATCCGACTAAGTTGAGGAACATCTCCAAGTTCTACAACTGCACCAACCATCTAGACCACGCACAGCCAACATGGGGGAACCAGATAATCAGCTGTAGAAACATCTGGATTGAGTGCAAGCGACCGACGGATTCAAGTACTGAAGCGTCGACGAGGCACAATAAGGCCAACTTTAGTTTGCTCTACTACAAGGTAAACACTTACCCAATACCATTATCGTCGGGTCGACGATACTTCAGCAGTTTCTCCGCTTCATACTCTACAGTGCTAACTGTGGATGTTTAAACCTTTGCAGAGTTTTACGGATGCTGTGATGGAGAGATTCCAGAACATAAATCCAGATAAAGACGGAGCATCCATCAAGACCTTGACGGACCTGAAGAACGAAATCCAAATAATCACCCTCCCGGACGATCTGTGGGCGCACTGGAAGAAATTTCTAATTATGCATTTCGAGGGCGAACTGATGGACCCGATATCCCTGAGGCAGTTCAAGGACTGCAAGGGATTTAAAGCAAGAGCGTCTTCTCTGAAGCGGGAGTTTTTTAAACGCTTCGGGTGGTTTACGGATAAGGATTTCGGAGTCTTGGCCCAGCATCTCCTTGGAGAGACTCCAGGACGATTATCACTACACCCGAAAGTCTCCATCTCGAGAACTAAAATTCTCGTGCCCGACTACCATGCAAGCGCGGATTGGGTTGAGCGGCGGAAGCGCAAGAAAGTTGTGCTTCAGGATATAATGGCCATCAAGCCCTCCCTGAAGTTCCTCGACAGTGGCGGCGACGTCATTGATTCGGAGTGGAAGGCCTGGAAGGCTAGGCACCGGTTCATATTGGCGACGTGGGATTTCCTTCTTACACATCCGAGTGCCGATTACTTCAAGAAGCGGCTCCGCAACGACGCATGGAGTAAGCGAGCGAAGGATCTGGAGAAGCAGTTCCCGGAGGTGCTTCACATGTTCATGAGCTTCATGAAGTTGAAGTATCGACTTCCAGAGCCTGCCGGAGGAGTGAAAATGAGAGGACTGGATTTCGATGCTAAAGCTCTCGTCACCAGCACCCATTACACCTACACTCCTCGTCCAGCGAATCTGGCAGTGCTGGATGCCCGAGTCATCCCAAGATCGCTGGTGACCGAGAGCCGGAGCGCCATCGATCCCTTCCTGGACTTCCTACTTGAGCATCTGGAGCCCAAGATGACTGAGCCGAACGTTTGGCTCTTTTTACTGTCTGGGAAGGAGGACATCAAAGCTGCAACGATCTTCGCAGCTGACGAGCTCCCTGAGTATGACTCACAGCTCTCGACGTACGTCCCTAGCAAAGCGGAGATGCTGAACAATGTCACAAACAGAGGCACCGCTCCGGACGTTACACTGCTCTTTCTCTTCAAGAAGAGGAATGAATTCGCCGCAGCTGCGCGGAAGTGCGTGAAGAAAAAATACGACACACCGGCGACTTGTGTCTATTATATGGACGCCTCCAAAAACACGGAGGCAAAATGGAGGACTCATGCAGCTGAACTCCGCATGGAGTTCTACTTAGAGATCTTGCACGCGTGTGCTGCACCCAAGGAGAATGTCCTTGGGGTATACGCGGGAGCGAAGTTCTTGCTGGCCGCGAAGGTAATTACTGAGTCCTTGCACTGTTATCGTCGGGTCGACGATACCAGTGGTCCTAATGATCACAATATGTCCCCCCGCTCAGCCGTATCGTCGGGTCGACGATAGCTATGTTGTCCCAGCTTATGTGCAGTCCTCATACACTCTTATCGTCGGGTCGACGATAGCAATCCTGTGATACGGCTGTACTATACTGCACTGCAATAGTCGTATCTTTGCACTCAACCAACATCACTGATGACTTGTCATGTGAGTTCCTGAATTCTCGACTAACTTGTCATTCTATCTCTGCAGATGTTCGGAGCTCATTACTACGGCTTCGTGGATCGGAACGACGTGAAGGGAGATCTTAGACTCGTCAGACTTGCGAAGGGTCTGGACAAAAACGATTTCATGTTTTCGAATTCGCTGTATTCCCTCCTGTACAAGCATCATGTGTGCCGCGGTCCAGTTATCGTTCACTCAAACTCTCCTCCATCGCCTCCGATGACACTAGAATCTCCAGCAGACAGAGTTGTCCTAGCAGACCGACAGACAGAATCTGTGGGTGCACGTGTCCACTGATCCTGGCGTTGAGGGAATTGATCAGTTTGGCACCAATACAGTCGGGATCCGGACGTGGGTAGAATCCGAGAGTCGTCCAAGGAGAGTCCAACGTCAGCGCGGAAATGAGGCTGTAGAGGTCGACACAGAGTTGGAGAATCGACGGGTGGAGCCATCTCAGCGACCTTCTGAGGATATTGAGACGGACACTGAATTCGAAAACCAACGGCTGCATCCATCTCAGCAAGCTGATGAGGATACAGATACGGATTCAGAGTTCGAGACTGAACTGCTTGACCAGTCCCATCCAGTGCAGGACGATGTTGATATCCACGCGGACATCGAGTAGCAAGTCATGGAGACCCCGGCAGATCAGCAAGTCATTGAGCAGCCGGCACAGCAGCAAATCATGGAGCAGCCGGTAGAGCAGCAAGGCATTGAGCAGCCGGCACAGCAGCAGGTCATGGAGCAGCGGGTAGAGCAACAAGGCATTGAGCAGTCGGCAGAGGAGCAAGTCATGGAGCAGCCGGGAGAGTAGCAAGTCATTGAGCAACCGGCAGAACAGCAAGTGGATCCACCGGGTGAAGACGACGACCTGACCATAACCAAAGAGGTTATGGACCCTAAACCGGATCCAAAGGAGATCATCGCTTTGAGTGATGATGATCCAATGGATCATCGTCACTCGTCCGATGACGACGACAAAGCGGATCTTCCTCAAGTCGAGATGAAAATTGTCGTCGAACCGAAAGGCCAGAAGGTCAAGGTTGAGAAGGACTGGTGGAAGGCTGACTTGGAAGCCAAGAGGCGGAGGATAAAGAGGTTGAATTAGCGGGAAGAGAAAGAGAGGCTGCTGGCCGAGGCACTTGCGAGTAGCCAGGCTGCCAATGAGAGAGCGGCCTAGATTCAGGAGCAATCGGACCAGAAGTTAGGCCTGCTCCAAAGTCAGATGCAAATGCTCCTGAGTCATGCGGGGATCTCATCGGAGAGTTGGCCACTTGCATCCCCTAGTGTCGCAACACCACAGCCTCCTCTGCCCTCCTGTAGCGCTCCTGTGGTGCAGGATGTGGAGCATTCAGCGGCCGAGACTCCTGATCGTCGACCCGACGATAAGTGCGATGCGGTCAGCTTAGTTCATGAGGATCGCGTCGCCTCCACTCCAGTGTCCCAACTGCCAAAGATTCCCTCTCCCGAGGGCGGGGCCTTCGAAGTCAGGGTTCCGGAGGCTGCTGCGGAGCCCGTGGAAGCAGAGGATTATCGTCGGCTCGACGATAATGTTCCGGAGGAAGATGAGCTGGCGACTGCTACCGAGGCTCCTGAAGCACTTGTGTGCGCGTCCTCACGTGAGGACCCGTCGGAGTTGCCGTCGTTACCCCCGATGGAGGAGGAAAGGCTCGACTACGAGGTGGCAGAAGAAGACCTCCTCGAATTCAACGACGCCGAACTTCCTCTTGCTCCAGCAGTGCCCCCGGAGGCTTTAGAAGAAGCCGATCAGGTACAGACTTCTGACCCTTATGATTTTGATTGATTCCAAGTCGCCGGGAGTCATTCATGACTGTGTTCGGTCGGAACGGCTAGAGACTCCTGACTAGTAATCGTATCTCATCTGTATTCATGCTTCTTGACAGGATGTCAACACCGGTCCTTGATTGCTTGGCGCTGACGGCGATCCCGTCTGTGGCTGCCATCGTTGTACTCTAGTGTACCATAGTGTTCGGAGTAGTTTTGAGTCCACTACAGACTTATGTTAATTATACCGATGTAATATTTTGACTTTGTAAATAAAGAGTGCGGAAGTTTCAAATATTTGAGCACCTGTCTAATTGTCTTTGCCTCTCAATGTGCCCGTTGCTCAGCTCCCAAACAATATTTGCGTGCACCGTCCACTACCATTGGAAGCATTCTCTAATGGGAGACCGCGGTCGCTTAGGACAGCAGATTGCTCCTACCCACTCTCTGGCTCTCCCATTTCTGCATTCAAACAGGTAACTCCATCTCTTTTGTTGTGATGTCTTGATCAGGTAGAATGCGATGGTGGTAGAGAGATCGTGCCGACGACAGTGCCTCCCGAACTACCCCCACCGCGTAGGAAGTGGCTGAACATTGTCTTCGACTTGAATGGCATTCTCTGTCACACGGCACTGAAGTCCTACGGAGAAAAATTCAGTCCGTATGGAGCGCAAGACAATGTTCTCAGCCACAGAAATCCCACCTTCATCGTTCCCAAGGCGGTCTTCGCTAGGCAGAACATAGGTGAATTCCTCCGCGAGGTTTCCTCCCTCGCGCACAGGGTGTTAGTTTGGACCTCCATGGCCAAGCGAAACGCGGAGCTCATCGCGGGGCACCTCTTCAGGGGTTGTAGGGGGCCTTACGATATCTTGAGTCAGGATCAGTGTACAAAGATAGAGCTCTCTCCGGGGAAGTTCTTTCATCTCGGTCTGCAGGTGCTGTATATGAAAGTCCTCTCCGAGACCTTGTTCACCAATCCTAGCGGCGGCACATCCTTTTCCCCGGACAATACTCTTCTCATTGACGACTCTCCGCCCAAGAGCATCTGCAATGAGAATGGGAATGCCATATTCCTCCGCACTTGGACTCACCATGAACGGCAGGACGACGTCCTCATGGGGGAACTTCTACCGTGGCTCCGCCGTCTAGACTCGAACTGCCAACCGGGTCAGCTGCAGAAATACGTCAAGGACAATCGAATTGGTCTAGACCCGTTGCGTGCCAAGGACTACAATGTGGATAGGATCATTGACGGCATGAGAGAGTCCTCCAGGAACATGAGGTCCCGATACAAGCTTCCTAGGATAGGCGTAGTTATAGAGGGTGGACGCGTTATAGAGTAGAGCCCGCGGACATCGGCTACTCCATGACGACATTAGCGTTTTGTATTTCCCTATTGTGTATGCTCTGTTCATTTGTAAATAATATATTACATGTGAGACCTCGTTTCCACTGAATTTTGCGTGACTATTTGTAATACCGTCGACGGTCCATGCATGTTCCCCCTTGTCCATTGCAATCTGTTTTTCTTCTTGTTCTCTGTCCGGTAACGTGGGCTTGTGGTATATCTACTTACTGCAGAAAGGATGCGTTTGCGTTGTTGGACCGCGGAATGGGCTTACCAAGAGTCTCCTCTCCGGATCCGAGTCCGAAGGGGGGAGTTGCGACACGGCTCCGTATTCAAGACCTTATCTGTTGCGGTCTGCTCAAACCGCTACGTCCGCGGCCATAGACTATTCCAAGGGTGACGTTGAGGACGGCGTGGTGAACAGCCCCCCGGATCACGGGCCCGTCAAGACTCCGGCCAAGCCCCCGTCTCCGTTGAAGCGGGCATCGTCGAGTTGATGGTCTTGCTTCTCGCCTGAGTGGCGGACGGACTCCCCAACGAGTTGCAAACTGAACCTCCCCTTCGACGAGGCGCCGGGGCACCCTCGCCTCGAGGACGCGATTCCGACTCCGTGTGCGGTACCTGTTGTCGTCATCGATGGATTGAAGGCCACTGTGGCCTCGGAGAATCAGACAAGGAGCCTGAGGTCGAAGGCCGCTACTTGCGTTACGGTGCTTCCGCTCAGGGGTGGGCAACCTCGTCCAGCACATTCTGCGGGAACTAGGCGATCCCCTTCCGCAGAAGGTCTCCTCAAGCAACGTATCCCCATAGAACCCTCCCGTTCTCTGCTGCCCAAAGCCACTGCGACCCCACTTCCGCACACAAAGAACCTCCCTGCGACGATGACAAAGCCGCCCCTTCGAGGGTCTAGATCGCATTCCGCGTCTCAGGCCCCGGAATCCACTCGAAGGTCAAAACGAAAAGCCACCGTAGCTCAGAGCCTAAGCATATTCGATGCCTGGGCGGCTATTCCTAATCCCAACTACACTGAACGACAAAGAGTTATCTTGAGAGGACTGGCCAAGCTCAAAGCGGAAGAAGCTGCGAAAGTCGTTTCTGCGAAATCCGACAAGTAGTGTCAACGCTAGCCTTGCAATGAAGTCATGTTCGTGATGTCTTTAGTATAAGGGTGTTTTTACTATAAATAGATATCGTAAATAGTCGTACATATATTCTTTCGGGATCTCACTGCTTGCTGTTGAAGAGACCCTAAACCCTAAATTCCACTGTTACTTTTACCTTCAGATTAAATTTGTTGCGGGGGATTCTACCACAGTATATAGTATTCAAACACACTGTTAAATAAAAGACTTCCCCTCTTTGGACCACGTACTCTTGTACTGCGTGTGCTATTTGCGATTCACTTTCTCACATCTTTTCATGTATGGATGCTACTGGAGTGCCATGTTTGACGTCCATTGAATCAAATTCTACAAAATTTTCCATTGGTGTTTAATGTCCGAGCTCAACATATCGTTGGGTTCAACAACTATTTAGTCACTAGAATTTTGTTTCCGTTTTTGAAAGTCTCAAAATGAGCATTTAGTCTCAATTTAACGAATAAGGCCTTATATGCCTTCCACGATGTTCCACCATCATCCAAATGGCATGGCACATGTGTTTTATATTACCAATGGGCATATATTATTATTCCAAGCTTATTAGAGATGATAATATGCCTTCTACGATTTATGAAATTCAAAGTGGAATCCATTGCTTGAATATTTTGCCTATTTATTCAATTGGTAAGTAATTACAAGTGAAGTCATGAAATTGGCCAAGAGTGGGAGGGAGAATGAACAATGGAGGAAAGGGAGAAGGGCAAGGTGGAAGGGGAGGGGGCGGAGTTAGCTAACAATGGAGAAGTAAGAGACATCATGAATGAGGTAGGACGGACCGCTCTCCTAGTAGTGAAGCACTACTAGAATTCAATGAGAAACACAATAAATGTTGGACCATTCTTTGACCGTACTTATAATAGGCCTCGAAGTACGTGAGGATTCTTGAAGTGCGTGTAGATTCTTGAAGTGCGTGTAGACCCAAGGAGTTGGAGGAGGAGGAGGAAGGGAGAGCAATGGAAGTATGGAACACCAAAACACAATAAACCCCATGGGCTGTTCCCCACGCCGTCCGCTGGCGGCCTGTCCGGTTGTGCCGTCTGCATTGCCGTCCGCCCCTGTCCGTCTGACCGTGTCCTGTCCGTCCGATCGTGTCCTGTCCGTTTGATCGTCTCCTGTCCGTCCGCCCCTGTCCGTGTGCCGTCCGCCCCTGTCCGTTCGATATGCCGTCCGTCCCTGTCCGTCCGATCGTGCGCCCCTGGCCGTCCGATCTGCCGTCCGCCCCTGTCCGTCCGATCGTGCGCCCCTGGCCGTCCGATTTACCGTCCGCCCCTGTCCGTCCGATCGTGCGCCCCTGGCCGTCCGATCTGCCGTCCGCCCCTGGCCGTCCGATTGGAGGGTCGATACGTACGGCTGAGAATCGGCCGTCCGATGCGACTGTCCGCACCTATGCCGTCCGATGGAGATGATCTCGGCCGTCCGATTAGTCATGCGTCCGCAGTACACTTCGTCCGCCCTAGGCGGACAGTATAAAGGGCGGACGGCCATATTTGTCCGCTCAGAGAGGCGGTAGGCATGGTGATGTTCCGACAGCACCTGCACCGACTCTGTCACGTGTTTTTTGAGTCATTGCGTCACGCTGTACGCACGTTTGACTTCATTTCAGGACGTTTGTAGCACGTTGCGCTTCTACCTTCCACGCGGTTTCTCAGCGTTGTTTTGACTTCTCACGATGTTTCAGCAAAGCAAAAGTAGTAGGAGATCTTCACAAGGGACTCCTCAAGTTATGAACTGGGATCAAGTCGTTGACCCCAATTGTGTTGCGGAGGCGGGATGGGACAGTGAGCCTACGAGAACGTCGAGTTGTAAAACATGCAAAGAATACGTGAAGATGACGCATTTAGCCAAGATTTGGCCACGAACTCAAATGCAAGTGTCTGGCCCTCGTTGGGAAGGCCCAACTTCGACGTGCCAAAGCGACCATTTCCTACAACGGTATTGGGAGGTGCACGATTTCGTTGGGTTGCCTAACTCAAAGCCAACCATCATGAAATATTCCTTAATGGCAATGGTTTGGGCTGAGATTGTATTGCACAAGGATGTGGATTGGAGTACGGTGCCTGGGAAAAACGTTGAACGTTTGAATCGTTCACAAAACTTTATTCCCACCAACTGGCTTGGACCGAGTGATTGTGTGCCGCAATGGTCTAATCGTCGAGCAAATGCGACAAACGTTGTTGTACCTGATGATGACACCTCGCAATGGGAAGTACATCCACGCAATACATATCGGCAACACGACGTTGAGAACTATCCCGTGACGTTCGGAACTCCTGTTCAGCATGACTATGAATATCATCAAGGAACTTCACGTCCAGTAGGCAGGGGTGATCAAAGGGGAGTTAACCATGGTTACGATGATAATGCATACGCTGTACACAATGATGAACGGGTTCCGTACCCGGACAGATACAATACCCCGCGAGCATATTCTCCCGAGAGGACCCACAACGATCTTGGACATCATGGGTTTCAAAGCCATCCTCCTATTTATTCTGGCCCCGGCGAAAGCTCAGCAAGCGGTGCATCCGTGAGTTTTGGTAGGGATATGTATAGTGCTGCAGACGGCCCCCCTAACGGATTTGCTGCTGGGCCATCGAGTCAGTACGATCAAGATGATGAGTACGAAAGAGATCTTCAAGAAGCGATAAGACGGAGCAAAGAGGAAGATAATGAAAGGCGGCTGATGGATCAACGTTATTTTGAGCAACAGTGGGACGCGGAACGTGGGACATTTCGGGGACATCGGTGATATTATCGGATTTAACAGGACTGTCTATGCTCCAGTGGAAGTTGAAACCTAGCCTAGACTGTAGAATCCAATGTCTTCAATTTTGCTTTGTATAGACCAAGACATGTCCTTAGTTTGAATTTTGTTAGGATGCTACAAACTTTGGATATATTGTAGGGTGCTAGCGCTAATGCTCTAGGCTTATAAAGCATGTACATGGCTCATTGTGTGAACATTATTAGCACAAATATTTATATATATACATATATAATCTAATCACGAAGAGTAAACTGGTCATGAGTACATAACCCATTCCTATTTCCATTAATAAGAGATCGAGTTCATGACTTACAAAAAGATTTATAAATTGTCTTGGTGTCGCCTTGACTTTTATAGTAGACCTTACATACCCGGTTGAAAACAAAATGAGTTTAGTTCACATGCAATGGAAGGGCTAGAAGCTTATCTTAGAACTTGGTTGTGCACAGCACAGTTGACTTTCCAAGAAGGACTCCCATCACATTCTCATTTCCTACTCCTTTTATAACTACCTTGTGCAACGAAAACCTCCTTCACGAATAAAGTTATTTATGAAAAACATCTTGTCTCACTATCCTGAGAAGTTCATGGCGGCGAACGAACCACCAAAAGTGCACTTTATTGAACCCCTCTTTATGTTAGGTCCTTGTTACACACTCTCCACTTGAATTAAGTGGCTTCCCGTATTTACTTTTGGCCGAGCACTTTCTTTGAACCGTCTTCATCATCGAACAACCTCATGAGCTTCTGTGCTTCAAGTGCAGTTCGGCAACATCAGAGTTTCGAAAAAGACCATCATGAAGATTGTAACGAACGCCTTTGAAGTGCATACTCTCGTAGCTTGAGATTCAGCTTGCCTAAACCGTACACTTTAGTCCCGATTGAATCACTAGAGAGGGTTCGATAGTATCATAGTACTACATTCTAATCTGACTTTAGACACCGAGTCCCGTGACACCCTAAACCCTACTAGTGTTAGTGTCCCATTGAGAATTTGGAACGATACAAAGAGCATTGCCATGTGTAGTCAAAGGGTGTAGTACTATGGTAGGGTGTAGTATTGTGGTACTATCATGGTGCATGAGGGAGGACTAGGCACCACTAAGGTTTGGATGAAGTCTATGAAGAAGGTATTAAGGTGTCAATCTTGTGGCATGGCACTTGGAATGAGGTTGTCACCTCATCTTGATGCCTCATGCTAGAAAAGGCTTAGAAACCCTAGAATGTTCATATTTGTCTAGTGGGGCCTTTGGAAAGTGACTGGGTGAGTGTGTGAGAGAGTAGCTCGGTTCTAGCGACTACAGCCCTTTTAAAAGGCGGAAAGACAAAGCATGCGTCGATAAAACAGGGGGCAAATGGGCAATACCCTCTCTAGCGTTTCAATCGAGGTTAAAGTTTAGGATAGGCAAAGTGGATCTCAAGGTACGAGAGTATGCACTTCAAAGGTGTGCGTTCCGATCTTCACGATTGTGTTTTTCTGAGATTTGGTATTGCCGAACAGCACTTATAGCACAGAAGCTCGTGAGGTTGTTTGATGATGAAGAGGGTTTGAAGAAAGTGTTGGGCCAAAGGTATGTATGGGAAGCCACATGATTCAAGTGGGGAGTATGTAACGTGGAACAAATATGAAGAGGGGTTGAAGAATGTGCACTTTTGGTAGTTCAATTGTCCTATTGAACTTCTTATTATAGCGAAGCAAGATTTTTTTCAGAATTAACCCTATTCGTGATGGACGTTTTCATTGTACAAGGTAGTTATGGAAGGGGAGGAAATGAGAATGCGGTGGGAGTCCTTCTTGGAAAGGCCTTTGTGCTATGCACCACCAAGTTATATGATCAGCTCGGACCTTCTAAATTGCATTAAGGGTAAAGTGAACTCATTTCGTTGTCAACCATGTATAGAAGGTCCGATAAGAGAACGGAGAGAACATCAATGAAATTGATATATCTTTTGATGAGACACAAACTTAATCAATGACCAATGGAAATAACGCTTGATTAGGTACTTAATGAGGTTTACAATTTGCGAGACGGATTTTTCAATATTATGTTGAGTTATTGCACGGCGCGAATCTTTGAAAACAAGATGTGGTTCTTGGAAAATAGCAATAGAAATTGACGGAAGTCAAGTTTTTTTATAACTCATAAGAGTGAGAGCTTATTTCCAATTCTTTCATACTTGTGTATAAAAAAAACCGAGCTTATAAATAAGTATGCTCACTTTAGCTAAAAAAAGACGGCCATATAATTTATGAACTGCACCCTTTCTATAAACCCTACAATTTCATGGCACTTTGCCGGAGAGAAGGGGATGGTTGTTAAATATTTAGTGCCTATGATTACTCAGTGGCGGACCAGGCCGTGTATATCACATTAGTGATCACACGTGCTCTACTAATATCGAACTTTGGTCTCAAAGTCTTGATATATAGTCATAATTAACCCCTAAATTTTTGAGCGACCATATTCTGATCGTTCCACTTTTTGGGCAGCCTCCAAGGACCTCATACTTTTAAAAATATCAATGAGAATTTCAGTGTAGCTTTCAAAAAGTACACTCTACATGTCGCACTTTGTTTCATGTCATTCCCATAAGTATTGCAAAAGTTATAAGCATTTGAAGTTTTTAAAGCGAGATTGGGCAGCAAATTTTTGATTCATGATTGGTTGATCTTTATCTACAAATGTAGCTTTAAATCTACCCATTTTTAGCAATGGGATAAAAGTTATGAGGAGATCTGTTTTTTGGGCAGTTTGGACAAAAAAATCTTTGAAGCTCATTTCTAAACTCAATTCTCAATATGTTTTAATGAAATAAAAGGCACTAGGTAAAGATTTCCAAGTACAACATTCTCACCGTAAGATTGACATTTTACAATTCCATGTCAAAGTTATTAATGATTTTCTTTTTCCTTTCACTTTGTACCCACTTCTAGTAATTGTTTTATGAAAAAATTAATATTAGCTTTTTTCTTTCAAGATTTTATATTTGAAGACTTCACTCAATTGTTAACATGGCCTTGCCATTCATTGAATTTCTAACCCATTCAAAAAAAAGATATTAATTTCAAAAGTTCAAATTTGTCACCGGATTGAACCCCAAAAAATCTTCTTTTGCAACTTTGATCCTTATAATCTAAGAATCTAATGGTCATTTTGCTCTCAAATTTTGTGCTCACATGAAAATTCAAGTTGGGTATTAGATCTTACGGTTGAATGATGAAAAAACAAAAAAACATATGATTTCTTCTTCAACTTCCAAATGCTGCGTTTTTCATGGTTTTTTATGAGAATACGGTCGTCCGATCTGGGGGCCGTCCGATCTGGGGGCCGTCCGATTTGGAGGCCGTCCGATTTGGGGCCGTCCGATCTGTGCCGTCCAATCTGTGCCATCCGATCTGTGCCGTCCGATCTGGGGCCGTCCGATCTGTGCCGCCCGGTCTGTGCCGTCCGATTGGGGGGCCGTCCGATCTGCGGTCCGATGGGCGGACCGTCGGATCTGCGGGCCGTCCGATCTGTGCCGTCCGATTCTGTGCAGTCCAATCGGGGGGCTGTCCGATCTGTGCCGTCCGATCTGGGGCCGTCCGATCTGTGCCGCCCGATCTGTGCCGTCCAATGAAGGGGCCGTCCGATCTGCGGTCCGATGGGCGGACCGTCGGATCTGCGGGCCGTCCGATATGTGCCGTCCGATTCTGCGGCGGACAGCGCGACCCGTCTGATCGAATGGCGGACGGCGCGGGCCGTCCGATCGGCTGTCCGACCTAATCGGACAGCACGTCCGCCTATATAGCCGTCTGCCCAGAGCGGACGGCTCACTTTTTCCTCCCTACTCACTTGATTGTGAGAGTAGTTAGGGGTTGCTGTTGGCAGGGTTATCCCATCCTCTGGCCCTCACTCGGGGAGGAAGAAGTCAGCGTTGTCGGGGGGGTATATTTTGCCAATTTTTTTTACAATTTCGGAGCTCCGTCACCATGTCGAAGGGAAAAAAACAGAAAACAGGTAAGACGACGGAACAGAAATCTTTTGAAGATGACATTCACATGCCGTCGGAAGCATGTAAGAAGTTTCTGCAGAAGTTCACGGTGGATTTTTACCGAAGCAACACGCTTATGGCGTTGGAGAGTAAATTTGTTCGGTACAAAGAGCGTAGCGTGGAAAAATTTCAAGAAGACATGACGAGGAATATGTTGCAGGCTCTTCAGGATGGACTTTGGTACCGGGAGATGGAGAAGGGTGATTTCACAAAGTGGTTGGAGTGGAGGGTGAATGATTGTTTGTGGAATATCCAAGGAGTGTTAACCAAGTATGGGAAGGACCATGGACTGCTTGAGGACAATACGTATATTGAGGAAGTCATGAAGAAAGCAGACGACTTTGTGGGGTTGATGAAACAATACACCCTTGGACGCCAGCACAGACAGCAAATAGGTTGGTGGAGAGACGTTCCCGGTGGATCCGAGGAGTTAATGAAGAATAAGTTGGTCCACGCATTGCCTCCTACGGCCAATGTCATTGAAGTGGAGCACACATCACTAAAGGGTGCATATGCTACCATCAAGAGGGTTCAAATTGAAGGAGCTCCAGGGTTAGAACCTCATTGGGAGTTTGCGGCGAAACTTTCAAAACAGGCGAGGACTAGACCGGATCTTGCGAAATTGGAACACCAAAATGAAACGATGGCCGTTCGAATTGAACATCCAGGTGTTATATGATACGTGGCTATTCATGCTTCGAAATATGAGGGTTATGCATATTGGTGGAATGGTGGGACATTGCGACAGATGCTGAATTTAGACAACACGTACGGAGACGATATCTACGCGCGTATGTTGCATGCACCTATGTCAGCGGACGATGTGATCAAAGCAAGTTATCTGAGGCGGTTCCGTAAAAAAAGAACGGAATTGGCGTGGGCATTGGTGATCATCATGCATGAGGTACACATGACCAACAAGCTGCACAATGATTTATCTCCCGATAATATCCTTTTTCATTTCCCTGCGGATGAAACGCGTGTATACATCGGGGTATGTGACTGGGGCATGTTATCCTTTTTGACGGAGCCAATGGAGTCACTATATGGGTACAACAGTACAGAGGAAATGCAGAAGGATCTTGTAGAACGGTGGTGGGTGGATCCTACGATTGCTTATGTACGTAAGCGAGATGCAGATGTGGAGATACGCCCACCAGTGACAAAGACAACTGAGGCATATGGAGTTGCAAAAATTGCTATGCGCATCAACAAGGGCAACATGTCAGAGGAGTACTGGAAGTTGCAGACGCCTGGAGAAACTTCAGCAACATATGAACAACATGATTTGGCAAGCGTGTTCGAGAGCTATTTGAATCGATTGTGCAGCATGGATCGAGCAAATATTGGAGGTTTAGCTCATATAGTCACACGTTTTAGGATTACATACAAGTGGCCAGTACCGTACGAGCATTTTAGAAATGTGTATTAGGCAAAACATAGTGATATAGTTCTTTTTGGTTTAGAATAGTAGTAACAGTATTGAATTGTTCTATGGCTATTGCTGTGTGCTTATGCATAGAACACCTGGACTTCTGTCCGACTACTAGGAAAATATTTTCTTTTTTGACATTTACGGAAAAAAAAATTCTATATGTTTTATTGTTTGTTGGGATTTTGCTATCTCTATGTTCATTGATATAAGTGGGTTTTGCAACCATGAGTCCCGGGACTCCAATTTGGAATTGTTTTGCACACATGGATACCTAACGTTATTAGAATTTAGAAACACCCTCAAATTTCCTTAATATTAACGAAAATAGTTCTTCCATGTGTTATTGGAATTTTGCTAAATCTATGGTTTTTGACTAGGATTTGCAATCTGTGGATTTGTGTTGACAATTTGAATTAAACATACGACACTGTGGACCAATGTATCCAACGGTACAAGTGTTACCATCACACCCTCGTTTACAACTTTGCTTTGTACATCAACTCCATTCCTGTCTGGCTGTTTTCCAGCACCCATTTGTAAACAATTGTTTGAAAACAATGTTGTATTGGCACCTAAACCCCTAAACGCTCTAGCATTCTACTTGTGGATGATATACATAGTTCATCACAAATTACCCTACACCGTCATGCACTTTTGTAGTGTGGACTTTATACTGTAAATTCGATGGGAAGTAAGCTTCGCACGTATGTGCATCAAATACGAAGGGATGATTTGTGAATTTATTACGCTCCATTTCATGTTGTAGTGATTCACTCGATTTTTTTTAGATTTTAGGGTAAAAGCTCTTTAGAATAAGCAAACTTATAATTTTAACCCCTAAAGGACCAATCAACCATATTATGCTTGTTTTTTGGTCAAACGCCCCAAAAATCAAGTGTTTTAACTTTATTGTAGTTGGTGTTTTTATTAGATGTTTTAGTTCAGTTATGATACATATTTTGACCGTTGGAATTGGAGAATAGACTTCATTTGAAGATTTTCCACCGTCGAGAAATTTGAATTTTGAGTGTCCATAATACAAAGGGATTTCTAAAGATGCTCCTATCATAGGTCTTTTTTAACCCTTTAACGTCCCAATTCAACACTGTTTTTAAAGAAGTGTTATAAAATGTTTGATGCAAACCGAAAATGGAGTTGACGTACAAAGAAAATTTGTAAATGCCAATGTGAAGATCACATCTGTACGGTTAAATGTATCATATTTTTTATTAATAAATTAAAACTAATTTTGCAAGGTTTTCTCTTGAAATTCAATTAAAAATCCCGAATTAACACAAAAAAATTGAAAATATTGGAATGAAATTGGAATAACATGCACTACGCGATGATATGGTTTCCATTATTTGATTCTACTTATTTTGGAAAATCATGTCTCTGGTCTCACTTTTTGAACTAAGAATGAAACTTGACATAAACTAATTGTGTAATTTTTCCAAAATTCATGATAACCTATTTTGAAGATCCACACCGTACAAAGGATAGTCAACTTGCACAAGAACCCAAAAAGAAATTGGTGGATGAAAACTGTCCACTTTGGATGGAAATCGAACAACTTTAATCTGTTCGTCATCCACAGAAAATACACAGTGGACGCTTAGGGTTAATAAAGAGAGCACAATGTGGCTGGGTACCTGGTACACGGGCGGAGAGAATGGCTCCGAGCAGACGGGGCACTCAAGAATGTCAAGATCGAGGTCATACTTCCGGTCCACAAGCTTCTCTATGTCTGAAGGAGCCTCGATTTCGCGCTTCCTCTTCGCAGAGGCCTCTGTTGGTTGGCCCCTGTCAATGCTCGCAATGTGTGTGGGAGTGGTCATCGCAAGTTTGCCCAAGATCATCCACCTTGCGAGAATATGAGGACCAAGGGACGTTGATTTCAAAGCCCGACACTATCTGGTCACTAAATCATACTGTGTTTTGCTCTAATTCCCCCGCCTGATCTCTCTTCTCGGGTCCTGCACGCTCTAGACCAGAAAGCCATGGGCCGGGGCGCTAAAGGGTTAATTTATTCACTCTCAGTTTTTTACTCCTTGTAAATATAACTTTTATCTACATTAAATATAATTTTTGATATTAAATTTGACTAAAATAAATTTATTTTGAATTTTTCGCTTGTTTACATAATAAAATTTGTAAATATTCAAAATATCTTTGAAAACTGTGATCGGACGTCCTCTGAACCGTCCGATCGGGTCCGCCGTCCGATCTGCCTAAACCGTCGTCCGACCTGTCCACCGTCCGATCTGCCTAAACCGCCGTCCGACCTGTCCGCCGTCCGATCGGCCTAAACCGCCGTCCGACCTGTCCGATCTGTCTGCCCGTCCGGCCTGTCCGCCGTCCGACCTGTCAAGTCCGCCGTCCGACTTGTCCGGCCGTCCGATCGCCGTCCGCTGGGGTAAAACCCCCGTCCGCCTTGGTAAATTCGCCGTCCGCTGTGCTTTTTTCAAAGTCACCGGACGCTGGGACGGGAACGTCTACGTCCAGCGGACGTCCGGACGCGAACGTCCGCGTCCCAGCGTCCAAACAACCCTGATGCCAGGGTTTAGGCCACGACGTGCGACGTGGAAGAGTATTACCGGTTACCCCGGCCCGAGGCCAGGCTGCCATCATTGCAGCCGTCAGGAGGCATTGCTGACATAGAGGCATTCAACGGGGACTTTTCCAAGGGAACCAGCTAAAATCCAATATTTCACAACGCCAACCGGTTTTCGACAATAACCCATCCGGTTATTATCGATGTGTCACCTAGGTAGCACCGGAGTACCATAAAATTTATCGAGATTTTAACCTAAAACTATGAGTTTCAACCGGTAATTTGCCAATTTCATTCGGCTGATTTTACACCAACTGTCGGATCTCTCCATACATTGGATAGGGCGTGGGCTCCTGCGATGAGGACCGTTGATCTGCACCGACGCTGACCCCATTTGTTGAGGTCAAACTACGCTGAGGAATGGGCTCAACCACTGGTGAACTGCAAGCGCCGCGGCTCTGACACAGCCAACGTAGTTACTTTAACCCCTAAATGCCTGAAGCCCTCTTCAAATTCGGCAGTTTTGCAAAGATGGATTATAAAATGCAACCTAGAGGGATATTTTGAACATGATATATGCATAAAAGTTGTACGTTCTGAATTTTAGATTCTATCCATACGGTTAGATCGATGATTGCTATTACCAATAATTTTGTATAAAATTTGAAACCTGAAATTCAAAATTATTTTGTAATTCAATTACGAATAAGATATTGACAATCTAATAATGAAATTCTTTGTGATTGGTTGAAATGTAATACTCTAAGTGTAGTGATTTTTGGAGATTTTTTGGTTCCTTCATTTTATGAGTTGACTTTTTTTTTACCACTTTTACTCTAAAATCTTCAAAATTTTGGGTGAATCACTACAACATGAACTGAGGCATAAAAATTTCACAAATGCTCTCCTTTCTAATCGGATCACATATGCATTAAGCTAACTTCCCATAGAATCTACGGTAAAAATTCCACAGTGCAAAAAATGCATGACGGATGAGAATTTATGGATGAAATCTGTACATCGTCCAAAAACTGGACGCTTACGCAGTTCGGGGTTAAGTTGCATCTATTTTGAGATGCATGTGGTTTAGGTCACTATAGTAAGAAGCTCAGAATAGTGAACTTCCGGTTTAATTTTTGTTCAGTCTTATTTGTTCTCGTCATATTCTAATAAATAATTTCATACATAACATTGTGATGTCCGTAATTTTGTACTCCTCTCCGATGCTATGACATGCACGTTGTTGTCAGCTTCTAAGTTTCGTTTACTTGGTTAAGTCCTACTAAATTCCCTGATATCATGCCGAGTGTAATCTTCCATTGTAGTTTCAAAAAAATTTATTATATCGGTACAAATCAAATGTTGTTGTTGGGAGTGCAGACCCTACTATTATAGATTGTAATGAAGCTCCACAGTTTTAAAATGAAGCTTTATAATTTATGAAAATGAGTGCCCCCACTCGTAACTGCCCACAGCCGTAAGTGCCCACATCCTTGTGAAATTTGAAGAATTGCAAAGATGCATTCTAAAATGCATGTACGAGGGATACTTTGAACTTCATGCATGCATAAAAGTTGTACTGTACATCAGCAATTTGAGATTCTATTCATACAATTACATGTGCGATTGCTATCAGCAACGATTTTGTATTAATTGTTAACTTAACATGCAAAATGCTATTCTCACTTGATTATGAATATGATATTGACAATCTGCAGATCACAGTTGTTGTTGGGGGATGAAATGTAATACCCGAACTGCAGTGATTATTGAGAGAATAATTCGTTCTATAAGTTTAGTATTGGATTTTTGGAAAACCACTTCTGAACTGACACCTTACATTTTTTGGGTTAATCATAGGAATATGAAACATGCCAACAATAATATTCAACGTACGTAAAACTTATGTTTACAATTAGTTAACCCCCAACCGCCCAACCATGCATATTTTGCATGATGTAAGGATTTGCAGTCCGTTCTCATCCATCATGCACATCTTGCACTATGGATTTGTTATTGAAACTTCTATGGCAAGTTCGGTTTGTGCATAATTATGTAATCCGATTAGAACGGGGATGATTTGTGAAATTTGTATGCCTCGTGTCATGTTGTACTGTTCCACCCAACATTCCGGAGATTGCAGTTTAAAAGTGCTCTTGAAAAAGTCACCTACTAAAATTAAGCAACCACAAAATCTTCAGAAATCACTACACTTACAGTATTACATTTCAACCCATCACAATAAAGTTCATTATTATATTCTCAGTATCCAATTCGTAATCATATTAGAAACGTTTGAAAAATTTTCAGTTTGAAATTGAATACAACAATATTGGTGATAGCAATCGCAATTCTAACCGTCTAGATAGAATCTAAAATGCATAATGTACAACTTTTATTCATTCATCAACATGAAAATATCCCTCTTAGTTGCATTTTATAATGCATCTTTGGGAAACTGCCAAATCTGAATAGGGTGCATGTTCACAAAAGTTTTTTTTCCGTTTTTGAGGCTAATATATCTACAATCAATCGTAATGCATCACCGCATGACTGTATTGCAATTTTAATCTTATTGAAATGTGAAAGTGTTTTTGTCATAAATTACTTGAATAAAGTGCGCGGATTTCGAAAATGATATGTTTAAGCATTTTCCTTTGAAGTAAACATCATGCGTGAGTACTGTCACTACCTCTAAACATACTAAATGTCATTATTCACAGATGCTATTGAATGTAAAATGAAGTGTGACTAACGTCAGTAACCATTATTGTAGGGGTTATTCTCAATACACACACGTGATTTTTACTCCAATGGCAATATTCGTTTACTTGGGACCTCGGTTGGGACTTTTCCATCATATTGAGACTTTTAGAAATCTAGAACTGGCATAGATCCAGTGGGCAATTTCTCACATGATCTATGCCAGTTGTAGATTTCAAAAAGTCCCCATATGGTGGAAAAGTTCCAACTACACGAATATTGTTATGGCATTCGATCGGTCTCTTTCATTACGTTCTCATGTAGTTCCTTATATATTGATTATATATGTATGCTATTAGTTTTTGTCAATTCATATGCATGATCAATGTTTACAATATCTTCCAATGAATTTGAAATTTTGGTAATGTAGTTCTGCTGGAACTGAAGCTCCAATAATCCACTTCCAGAACAAATCACTCATAGTACAGTATGTTCAATTTTTTCCATTTCATATAATTTTTTAAGATGCTTTGTAAGCTCAGATTCTGAAGATAAAATGGTACATTGTTTGAAGAAATAAAATCTGACATTGATGATTTCTTGACATTCACAACTTCAAAACCAAATTCATAATTTCTCTATTTCAAATTTCTGAAATAATAAATGAGTTTCATATCAAAATGTTGATTTCTACATACTAAGTTTATGAATGATTTTCTATATTATTAGAAGACCCTAAACCCGCCTCCACACAGCCCGTGGTTCTGATACCGGCCCCGTCATCACATGTGTTGTTGGTGACCCTCGATGGCAATGTACGGTCCTCAGCCCTGCAGCCCACGTTGAAACAGAGCACTGGCCCGTCGCTAGGGCCGCGTGCGTACCGTTTGGCACTGCAGATTGTCCACTGGGTTGTAATCAACTGGAATCCTGAAATGCCGCCCTGATCAAGAAAATTGATCATGAATGAATTGGAGTTCTGAATTCCCATCCAATTCTTCTTGTAAAAGGCTTCTCTTGTCGCTGTCACCCCTTCCTGTTACATTGTAATAATTGAAGGTATTTTTACATTCTAATCAATGTATTCCTGTATTTCATAGCATATGTAAAAGAATCGGGTATCTGTAGTACATTTTGTAATACATTACGATCTTCTTTTCTATCACTGCATGAAACCATAGTAATTTCACATTATCAGCACAATTTATGAAAAACTTATGAGTTATAGTAGACATGTGACTTCATGTAAAAAAAAAATTAAATTCTTATAGTATTTGTAGTGAAGAAATTTATTGAGGTAATTGATGCAACGTAGTATTGCTAGAAGCCAAAGACGTACGGGTGCTAAATAATGGTGTGTGGGAGGAGGGGTTAGGCATGGGCTGATCTCTAGAGTGTCCTTGTGATGAGTTATCCCATATGGTTTGTCCATGGTGACCTCCTAGTGTACACTACTTAAGGTGGAAGGCCTTTGAGTAAAGATTATCTCTTTCTACGCATTCCTTGTGTTTGTGTGTGTGCCTTGTGCAATCTTCTCTACCTTCAATAGGTTATGGGCCCACTCATGTGTGTTTCATGAGTATTAGATTGCATTTGTGCAAGTATTTTGAGGTCGGTGCGCAACGGGCGGTTTTGGAGCATTGTTGGAGGTTTTGGAGCTTGTTGAAGCGTTGGTGTTTCTTGGAGGTGTGCATGGGCTGAAGTTACATGTTGGAGCACTCTCTTTGGTCAATTTCTTCCCTTGATCTCCTTCTTTTCTTTCTTCTATCTCTTCGTTGCGAGTGGAACTTCGTTTGGTTCAATTGTGAGCATTTGAGTAAATGCAAGTGATTTGTGAGGTGTGAAGACTCTCGTGGAGGGTCTACCATCTGATCCTAGTGATTAGGCACTTGCTTTGAGGTGTTGCATGTGTTTCATGCTCTTGGGGTGCTCAAATTTTCATTTGGAGCTAGTTTGTGCACAAAGGTGCGGTTTTGAGCAATTTCAATGCGATTGGGGTTTTGAGGGACTTGTGTGAGTTCATGTGCATTGAGTGAGTGCTCTTGAAGGACACAAAGGTGTCATTGACGTGCATTGAGTGTTTGGGGACACTAAGGCGTCGTATTGAAGCATTTGGAGTTGTTTTGAGCTCCATTGAGTGATTTGAGGGGTTTTAGTGAGCCTCTTTGCATTTTTGGGTGAGGGTTCTCACATTTGAGTGTTGGGAGGCGTGTGTGGAGCACAAAAGTGCTGATCTAGTGTTTGGGGTTGTTTTAAACCCATTGGGTGCACAAAGGTGCAATATCAAAGCAAAAAAATCACAAAAACAAAGTTGTGTGTTTGATTTTGAGGTTTCATTTGTGTGGGGAGGCATACGTAAGTGAGGATCATGGCATCTTTTGAGGGTGAGGGTCCCAAGGTCGTGGACAAGTTCGATGGGGTGAATTTCCACTTGTGGAAATTCAAAATGGAGATGGTGATGGCCGAGAAGGAGTTGTGGGAGATTGTCGAGGGTAGTGAGGAACCTCCTTTCTCTTCTACGGATCCTAGGATCATGCAAGCGTACACGAGGAGGGAGAAGAAGGCATTTGCCATTTTGGCACTCAACCTCGCGGATTCGCAACTTGCGCACATTCGTTCGTGCAAGACACCCGCGGAAGCATGGTCCAAGCTTTGCAACATTCACGAAGCGAAAACATTGGCCAACATTTTGTTTTTGAGGCGCAAGTTCTTCACCATCAAGATGGGCGAAGAAGATGACATGTTGGCGCACATCAACAAGGTCAAAGCTCTCGCGGATCAACTCAACGGTTGCGACGTGTCGGTTACGGATGGTGACATCGTGATGACACTTTTGGAGAGCCTTCCATCATCATACGAGTACCTCATCGTGGCGATGGAGTCAAGACCCATTACGGAGCTCACATTGGACTATGTGACCTCACGGTTGTTGCACGAGCTTTCGCGGCGAAAGGAGAACGAGTCTCGAGAAGATGGAGCGGCACTCGTGGCGAAGCAATTCAAGAATGGAGGCGGTGGGAGCTCAAGCGACAAGGTGTGCTTCTATTGTGGTAAGAAGGGCCACATTGCCAAATTTTGCTTCAAACGCAAGAGGGATGAGAAAGGGGAGAGTGCAAACAACACTAAAACTCGTGACGATGATGAGTACGCATTTACGGCTAGATATGAGGCAAGCATGAGCGATGGCATCGAGGGTGATGCAAGCATGAGTGATGGTATCGAGGGTGATGCAAGCATGAGTGATTGGATTGAGGTTGGTGATGAGTATGCAAACATGGCAAGCAATGTATCGTGCAATGGTAGTACGAGTGATTGGATTGTTGATTCGGGGGCTACAAGCCACATGTCACCACATAAAACTTGTTTTCATTCGTATGCTCTCATTAATCCAAGGAGAGTGATTTTGGGAGATGATACGGTGCTTGAGGCCGTTGGCAAGGGCCAAATTGTTGTAGACACCGAGGTGAGGGGTCGTGTGAAGACAATCACTATCCAAGATGTCCTCCACGTTCCCAAATTAACGGCAAATTTACTATCGGTGAGGCAATTAGTGGCAAAGCACTTGAGGGTTGAGTTTAGTGATAAGGGGTGTTATGTGTTGTCACCGAGTCGAGATGAGGTGGCCATCATTGAAGAACACGAGGGCTTGTACCACATCAAGTTCTCCAAGGTGCATTCGAAGGAATCGGCGGCGTTGGCGCATTCAAACTTGAAGGACGACAAGTTGGCGTTGTGGCATCGTCGACTTGGCCATTTGAACATCAAGAGTGTGAAGACACTACGCGGCATGGTAAGCGGTATGGACCTTCATCAATTGAAAGTGGATGCTTCTACATTCACGTGTGAAGGTTGCATTGAAGGCAAGCAACAACGGTTGCCATTTGCGGGTGAAGGGGCGACACGGGCCACAAAAGTTTTGGAGATCGTGCATTCGGATGTGTGTGGCCCCATGAAGACCACATCGATGGGAGGTTGCAAGTACTTTGTGACCTTCATCGATGATTTTTCAAGGAAGATATGGCTCTACCCTATCAAAGCCAAGAGTGAGTGCTTTGAGAAGTTCAAGGAGTTCAAGACATTGGTGGAGAACCAATCCGAGTTGAAGATCAAGGTGTTTCGGTCGGACAATGGCGGCGAGTACATGTCCAAGAAATTTGACGAGCTTTTGAAGAATGAAGGCATCGCACGCCAAACTTCGGCCCCGTACACGCCTCAACAAAATGGAGTTGCGGAGCGCGCAAATCGCACCATTGTAGAGATGGCGAGGAGCATGTTGCACGCTCAAAACTTGAAGTTGGACCTTTGGGCGGAAGCGGTGGTGAATGCGGTATACACACGCAATCGGTGTCCAACAAGTGCGGTTGAAGGCATGACGCCGGAGCAAGCGTGGAGTGGGAGGCAACCATGTGTTGCACACATGCGCATCTTCGGATGCATTGCATATGCGAAGGTTCCTGACGAACGGAGGACGAAACTCGAGGCTAAGGCCTTGAAATGTGTGTTTCTTGGGTATTGTGAAGGTACCAAGGCGTATAGACTCATGTCGGTGGACACGAGGAAGATCATTCGGTCACGTGATGTGACATTTTGTGAGGAGTCTACGATGGAGGCTCCTTTGGAGGTTGGTCCAAGTGGGAGTAGTGGAGACGTTTTGGTGGACACACCCTCCAAGTCTCCTAGTGTTGTTGATGTAGGTGATGATGACGGTGATGACGAAGCTGGCGACACGGAGGTTGTTGAAGCGCCATCGAGCTCAAAGGCCAAGAATGGCGCAAAGGGCACGCAAGAGGAGCAAGTTTCTTCAAGCGAGCGGCGGTACCCCGAGAGATCGCGCAAGCCACCTGGAGAATGGTGGAAGAACCACATCTTCCCTCAAGTGGAGGACGAGCATGCGAATGTGGCATTATCGGATGGTCCATTGACCATTCGAGAAGCCATGCAAGGTGAGGATGCGGTCAAGTGGGAGCGCGCCATGCAAGAGGAGTACGACTCTCTAATTGCTAACGGTACGTGGCAATTAACTCCCATTCCAAAGGATCGCAACCCCATTGGTTGCAAATGGGTGTTTCGGACAAAGAGGGATGTTTCGGGTATTGTTGTGCGTCACAAGGCAAGATTAGTAGCCAAGGGGTTCGCGCAAGTGCATGGGGTGGACTTTCACGAGACATTTGCTCCCGTGGCCAAGTTCACCACCATTCGATGCATTCTTGCCATCGGAGCGGCCTTGGACTTGGAGATGCATCAAATGGATGTGAAGACCGCATTTTTGAATGGCGATTTGGAGGAAGATATCTACATGGTGCAACCTGAGGGGTTTGTGCAACAAGGTAATGAGCACCTTGTTTGTAAGTTGCAAAAATCATTGTATGGGTTGAAACAATCTCCAAGAGCGTGGTACCAAAAGATTGACACGTTCTTGGTTGCACACGGGTTTACTAGGAGCATTGCGGATCATAGTCTCTACTTCATGCAAGAGGGGCAACATGTGGTGATTGTGATCATATATGTTGATGATTTGATCATTCTTGCAAGCCTCATGAGTTTAATGAATGCATTAAAAGGCATGCTTGAGAGAGAGTACGAGATGAGTGATCTTGGAGAATTGCACTTTTGTCTTGGTGTTGAGTTTGTGCGAGACAGGGCTACATGCACTATCACCATGAGTCAAGGCAAGTATGTGATGGACGTGCTCAAGAGATTCGGGATGGAGGATTGTAAGCCCGTGGCAACACCATTGGATGCAAACTCCAAGCTCGTCAAGCTTTCGGAGGAGGAGTATGCGATGGAGGCTAAATCGATGGCGGAGGTGCCATACAAGCAAGCGGTGGGGTCATTGATGTATGCGATGATTGCGACACGGCCCGACCTTGCGTATCCAATTAGCGTGGTGAGTCAACACATGGCGAGACCGGGCTCGATGCATTGGATGACGGTCAAGAGGATCATGCGTTATTTGAGGGGCACAAGCGATGTGAAGTTGTGTCTTGGAGGCAAAGACATTGTGTTGAGCGGCTATTGTGACGCGGACTACGCGGGAGACACGAGCGATCGAAGATCGACAACGGGCTACATGTTCAAGGTCGGATCGGGAGCGGTGTCGTGGAATAGCAAGCGGCAACAAACCACGGCGACATCAACGGTGGAGGCCGAGTACATGGCTACGAGCCATGCCACGAAGGAGGCCATTTGGTTGAGGCAACTAATGGTGGATGTGGGTTGCACACAAGGTGAGGCTACAACGATTATGTGTGACAACCAAGGGTGCATTTCACTTGCAAAGAACCCTACACATCATTCACGCACGAAGCACATTGATGTGCAATACCACTTCATTCGGGAGAAGTTGGAATTGGGAGTTATACATTTGGAGTATTGCCCAACGGAGCACATGGTGGCGGATGTGCTCACAAAGGGTCTTTGTAGAGACCGACACCAACGATTAGTAATAGCATTTGGACTTAGAGGCTTTGGCTCTACGCAAAGTGGGAGTATTGAGGTAATTGATGCAACGTAGTATTGCTAGAAGCCAAAGACGTACGGGTGCTAAATAATGGTGTGTGGGAGGAGGGGTTAGGCATGGGCTGATCTCTAGAGTGTCCTTGTGATGAGTTATCCCATATGGTTTGTCCATGGTGACCTCCTAGTGTACACTACTTAAGGTGGAAGGCCTTTGAGTAAAGATTATCTCTTTCTACGCATTCCTTGTGTTTGTGTGTGTGCCTTGTGCAATCTTCTCTACCTTCAATAAAATTGAGTGTGGCAGATAAATTATGATTCCATGCGTATAGGCCCACTTGTTATCGGTTCACTGATTCGGGAGTAGGATAAGTATTGGTTGACCATGCACTACAACAACATTAATTTCATATCGCATTGAATATTTCAGTATTTTAGATCAGTTGCTCAATATTGGTACCTCCTGAACTGTTCTTACAGTTCGTCTACATTTACTGGCGTACATCTGAACCTGTTTAGGGTTTTCCATATGTCCTCCTCTGAAGCAAATGTTTGCATTTCACAAATACTGCCGTGAATTACCGAATTTAGAAGCATTTTTTGTTCAATGCTGAGCAATACTACTAAAATCTTTTCTGTAATTATAAATTGTGTCTACTTTGTTTACAGTATATCTTGTGTTCTTAAATGGTAAATACCAAAGTTTGGAATCAATAGAACATCATCAGTTTCCAAACTAGGGAGCACCTAAACCACTGTCTGTTATATTTGTTTAAGTGTAATTATTCTTTTACTCATACTCTTCCAGATTTACAATGGTTGTACATTAAGAGACCACATCCTTCTACAATTGTATGAATTATACAATCTCACTTATATTGTACAAATTTGAGAAAATAAACAATTTATCTTTCCAACGTACAACTACATATAGGTGATCCAAATTATACGTAAATTCAATATTGATTTTACACCACCGATAAATGGTGCTTCTATACTGCATTTTAGGTGATGCGTCCTTTTAGATTATGAAAATGACAGTATACAATTCTCCGGTTCTTATGATTATTGGTCCTATAAAGAACATAAACTATTGGAATGTCCACATATTAATTTTGTATTCCCTTCTAACCGCGTATAACTGTATATGATTATATTGATTATATATAGTTATATATATTTATATATGTCACTTTGATTTTTATATATTTGTATTGTTTGAGTTCCGTATTTTAATACTCATAATTTCTTAGATTTCATGATGTTGTTATTAAATATACTATTATGAAGAAAGTACGCAAGGGTGTGAGGTATGTGGTTTGGTTCTAGATTGTCCGGAATTCTCGGAGGGTACACTAAATATAAAAAAACCTTGCACATAGTACGCTACTTTTCCCTATATTGCACACATATATACAGTATTGTGTTGTATTAAAAAACACTTCTATACAATATTTGAACATCTACTTTGTTATATATAAAGTTCTTCTACAATCAATATTGTTATTACATTAAACATCAGGTTCTGTTCATTATTTTATGATAGATTCTATTGATGTCTGGGAATAATTCATTATTGTTAGCTTAATCCACAACTGTTGTCGTTAGTGTTTTCTTGCTTTTATCATTGTCAGTTCTTCCAGTTCTCCTGTCTGAATGTCCCAGTATAACACATATCGTCCGCAGTAATGAGTTTCAGAAAGCATTTTTGCACAGAAACATTCGAACAGTTTGTTTGTACCATATAATTACTGACATCGTCAATAACCATGTTTCAGAATCTTAGAAATTCCCATCGAAACACTACTGTACTCAGTACTGAACTACTTCAAGAATTTCGGAAAATACATACAGTTCTTCTAAATTTTACAACCTCAAAGGTACACTGTCGTCTGGGATCATATGATTTGGTTATATTGAAATTCGAAGTTCAGACATGTACAAATTCACTTCCATTTCAAAGGCACCACATACACGTTAACAACTACTATAATAAATGATATAATACGAAATCATATAAACGAATAGTATTATATATCGTGTATACAAGATCATAATATATTTTCCACACACATCATTCGCACACTCGATAGATTCCATACTGCAACTGATGATCATTAGTATCGTTGTGGTCACAAACTTTTTTTTTCGCGTACTGTTCAGATTCTGTTCATACCTTTTGAAAGTACAGTCCATGTATAAAAGTAGAGAAGCTTTTTTATGAGAATGACAAACTATCTTTATTCACCCCTAAACGTCCAGGCATCCAGTTTCTGGACGTTTGTTGGTCAAACCCAATTTTGATCTTGAAGACGACTGTTGTTGCTAATACACCCAACTAAGAAAATGAAGTGTATTAAGTCTAGTTTGAACTGCACTTTTCAAATCTTAAAAATTCCAATTACTGAGTATTTTATTGCTTGTGCAAGCTTTGTAGCTCAAGGTTTGAATTACACTACATAGGATGTTGACCTTTCGAATTTCAAAATTTCAATAAAAAATTTCTATAGAAAACATATCATGTGATTCTCCATTGTAATTTGTACCTGCTCCCAAAAAAATATTAATTTTTAAAGCTTTTTTGTAATCAAAATTAGTTTTTGAAGTATTTGACTTAAAAATTTGTTAAAACGGCCGTATTAAATCAAAAAAATCTGAAAATTTCAAAACTGATAGGAAACATTCAATTCCATGCATGAAAATTATTACAAAATATATTTTGATAAATCTTCAAGGCTAAATTGTGTAGTTTGAGTTTCCTACAAAGGAGTGGTACGTTTAAGGGTTAATAGAGAATTAAGTTAATTATTGAATCCAGTGTTACAGAAGCATAAACTTATAATATAGTAAATAAAAATATTAGTAGATTACAGAAAATAGAAGTACATGAAATTAACATGAAACTAATATATGTGAAGGAATACGTACCTTGAATAATACATGATTAAGTTAATTAGACTACAGTGAATGGTGTATTTACTGTCCAAAATTGAATTTCTCAAATCCTGAGACTATTTACTTGCAAGGGTATATAGTGTCCTCGTATGAACAAAGCACTTTATACTTCCAATGACATATTGCAACTTCATACTAAATGTAGCAGGACACCTCATGTCACTATGAATACTTCGAAAGAACAGGGCATTCTGAATGAAATTGGAAAATACGACTCGCAAACTCCTATCTAGTGTTATAGGGCTCACAATATTTCTCTTCATTTGTGATCCAATTGTACTAAAAGTGATGAATTATTAGTACCAACTATATACAGCAATGAAGGTAATTCAATTGCTACTGGGAAGGAATGAATGGAATTATTGAATTGATTTCTGTTGTTTATTTTTTTTTTTTTTTTTAAAGAACATAAGGTTATGTAGCTCTTGCGAGGATTCACCGTTCAGCTCTCCCCACATGAAAGACAAGAAATTCAAAACATGTGACTCTGCATACAGGGCTACTGTACACTTCCAACCCACCATCGTCATTCTTTAAATAAATAATGACGTGGCAAGTCCAATATTTTAGAGTCGTCTAGAACGATTCTTCTTCCAAGGGTACAGTTGAGAAGTGCGACAAAACCCTCTGTAATTTGACTAAACATTGCAACAATTGTCTTTTTATAAATTATGGGACGTGTACAATGCTGTAGTTTTTTGTCGATTAGAAAGGAGACAACATTTGCAAAAACTTAGAAAATTAAGTATTATTTTAGTGGTTTTCAATTACAGAGCACTACTATATTTTTATATTCACGGAATCCAAAATTGTGACAACAAAAACTTGAAGTGTAGAATATGCTGTGAAATTCGAAACAAATTCAATCCGCAATGAAATTCGAAGTTCACAATTTCGCTCTTTTTGTGTCCAAATAAAAAAACAAACAAGTGTGGTTCACAATCTTAATTTTCCAGCGCACCTTCTCAAGGTCTTATATTATATTAATCGTTTCGAAAGTGAATTTTTTCATATCATGAACACCATTTATATTTACGTATCAGCACAACTATAAGGAGAAAGAGGATCATATAAAACATAAATACATGCAACAGAAACAGTGCAAGAAAACTTGGTTGAACCCCTACATTTTTGAGCGACCATATTATGGTTGTTCGAGTTCTTGGGCAGCCGCCAGTGACCTCATATTCTTCAGAATGTCAATGCCAAATGAAGTGGACCTTACAAAAAGTACACTATACATGTCGCACTTCGTTCTTTGTCATTTCGATAAGTATTGCAAAATTTATAAGCACTGGAAGTTTTTGAAGCGAGATCAGGCAGCCAGTTTTTTGTTTTCTAATTTTTTCCTGTTTTCCTATATTTGTTTTTTGATTCAGGATTGGTTGATCTGTATGTCCAAATGAAGATTTACATCTACCTAGTTTGAGCAATGGGATAAAAGTTATGAGGACATATGTATTTTGGGCAGTTTCGCGAAAGAAAACTGTGAAGCTCATTTCTGAACTCCAGTTTCAATATTTTGTACTGAAATAAAAGGCACTGGGTGAAGATTTCCAAGTACAACATTCTCATCGTTCACATTGACATTTTACATGTCTATGTGAAACTTATTAACAATTTTATTTTTCCTTTCACTTTGTACCCACTTCTCGTAATTCTTTTTTGAGAAAATGAATATGAAGTTTTTGCTGACAAGATTTTATTTTTGAATACTTCCCTCAATTGTTATCATGGCCTTGCCATTAATTGCATTTCGAACCCATTCAAAAAAAGGATATTAATTTCTAAACCTTTTCATCTAATATTCAATATTCAATATAACATAAACCTTATCATGTACCAAAGATTATGGGACCTCATTAACCATCATGGATAACCTACAAGTTTAACCCCTAACTGCCCAAGCAGCCGTTTTTGGCCTAATGTACAGATTTTCTCCTTATTTTCTCATCCGTCATGCACTTTTTGTGGTGTGATTTTTTTACTGAATTTTTTATGGGAAGTTAACTTCATGTATGTGTGATCCGATCGAAAAGGAAATAATTTTTGGAAAAATTATGCCTCATTTTGTGTTGTAGTGTTTCATCGAAAATCTTGAAGATTTTGGTCTAAAAGTGTTCATGAAAAAAAAAACTATTAAAATCAAGCATTCAAAAAATCTCCAAAAATCACTACACCTAAAGTACTACATTATAACCCATCACAACAAATTTCATACACATATTGTCAATATCTTATTCGTAATTGAATTACAAAGTAATTTTTTTTTTTATGTTTCAAAATTTATACAAAAAGATTAGTGATAGTAGTCATAGATCTAACTGTATAGATAGAATCTAAAATTAAAAATGTATAACTTTTATTCATACATCAAGTTCTAAATATTCATAATAATTGCATTTTATAATGCATCTTTGCAAAACTGCCTAAATTGCACATAGGTGAGGACGTTTAGGGGTTAACGTAGGGTTTTTACATGCACTAGTTATTAATGAGCATTAATGAGCATTGCGTACGTTGTGGCCAAGGTATCAACCTCAGTGCTGACGTCATCAACGGTGCAGTGCACAAGGCGGATACCTTGCCGGGTATGGGCGGGTATGGGCGGGTATGGGCGGGTATGGGCGGGTATCACTCAAGAGGGCGGCGTAGGGTTTTTTGCCCGCAGGTTTGTGCGTGCTCTGTTTGCACTCCCGCTCCTCCCCGTGTTGTCTCCGCTGTCGTCATTCTTCTGCAATGCTGTCGTTGTTGTTGTGTGTTTGCGGGAGGTGCGCATCAAGGGTTTAGGGAGGTGCGCGTCAAGGGTTTCGGGAGGTCAGGCACAAGCGCTGCAGAGGCAGGAGCGCTGCATACGCCTGCGGGAGGTGCGCGAGGAGCGCTGCGTGAGGAGCGCGAGGAGGTGTGCGAGGAGCGTCAGGAGGTGCGCGAGGAGCGCCTGCGGGAGGTGCGCGAGGAGCGCTACGCATACGCGTGCGGGAGGTGCAGACGACGGGGCGCCTGCAGATTTCCACATCAAGCCGAGCCGCAGGTGAGTTCAGGGTTTTGGGTGCACTCTGGTTCTGGGTTTTGGGATTTTTTTTTTCGTCTTAGTGGAGTTCTCTGTCCTGCATCCACGCGCGTAGCGTAGGTGGACCGCAGGCTGAGGACAAAAAAATTAGGAGTGACATTCAGAGATGCCCAAATCGATACTTCGTTTTCTTGTCGTATTGCAATCGCGTTTTTATTACCATCGCTGGGTTTCTGGACTTCCACTGTAGGGTTTTTGTCATGTCCATTGTGTTCAGTACTGGTTTCAGTTGGTTTTTTCTCTGTTTGAAATCTTCACGTGTAATAGATTCTTGTGTGGAATCTATGCCACTTGTAGATTTCACATCGTCTGGAAACTCTGGAACTGAAGAAGACGATTTATGAAATTTGCGTCAGTAACGTATACAAGTTATCGGTTTTCTTTCTCGCTATTCTGTCGCAGTACATCTTTCCCGTATACCTGGATATACTTGTGAATATACGCACGCTGTAATTCAATAATATGTATTTTCAATCGTATACTTAGCGTAGGCTAAACGTATACAACAGTAGACACCGTAGCCACCCCACTGTGCAATTGCACACTGGCGGAGGCAGAGAGGCAAGGAAATAAGGGAAGGATTTCGTCTAGAGAGAGCCACTTCATTTGCCCGCAATAGAGAGGGCAGACATTGGGAAAGGCCTGCCCTGCCTACCCGGGCTTCTTGAAAATTTTCAGGGCACCTGATGTTGTTCTAGTCAAAATAATGTGAGGCAGTTCATGTGTGGGTGAAGACGATAACATTCCCTGATGACTGCACGCTGTGCTTTGTGCAAAGCTGCTAATACGATATTCCCTGTGGCCTATGATGTCTGGTTCACACTGTCGGCTTCTTCCTGTTTGGGGGGGGAATACACATGCAGGCCCCTGTAGGATTGTCTTTGCTGAGAGAAACACAAGGACATACTGTAAGAGCGTGTGCACGGACAGTAACTACTGCTCCAGGTGTACGCTGGTAAGGATTCCACTGCAAGTGGCCACTAGTGGCAACAGCAATGCTGCCATGGTACAATTGCACAGAAGAGACTTGTCCGCAGCAAGCATGACCTTCATGCTGTGTGTCAGGAATTAGACGAGGATTGTAATTTACCTCAGCATAGGATAATGTATGATGTGATCTAATGCGCTTCAAGAAAGCCACACCATGCAACTCAGCTACCAATGTGCAATTGCACAATGGCAAGACGTGCCGGCTTACAGTAGGGTTTTAACGTTGATCAAAAGACCAGCACTGGGAATTGCATGCTGTGTTCTCAGTCGCATAATAGAAAAAGTAAATTTTACGGTTCGCAAAGGATAGCACTCAGGCCAAGCAGATAGTGCAACTGCACACTGACAGGACACGTGTATGCTTAGACAGTCCGATGACATCGTGCTTCTTATTTTGCAATACTATGATGAATGATTGCAATACCTGAAGGATGCAACACACCTAGGACAATTTGTTATTCGCGAGAAGCTTTACTGACGCATAGCAATAACATCAAGCTGCCATTGTGCAATTGCATGCTGGAGAGAACTTTTGCATTTTACAAAGTGACCTCCTGTAACTACGCTGCCACTGTACAACTGCACAATGGCAAGACGAGTCGACTTACAGTAGGATGTCAACGTTGATAAGAAGACGACCAGTCGAGACGACGATGTGATGTGAGTCCCTTTAGAGCATGTACACGTCGCAAAGGCAAGCATGAAATCAATGCTGCCATTGTGCAAGTGCAAACTGGCGTGACCTGCGTTTTCTTCCATTAGGATGTCATCGTGATATCCAATTTGCAATGTTTAAGTGGAATTACATCCTAGGAAAAGACCGACGAAAATTTCTTATGCGTAAAAAGCAGAACTGACGCTTAGCATTAAGACGAAGGTGCCACTGTGCAATTGCATGCTGGCGAGACTTACGTCTGGTTATTCTCTTGGATTAAATCCGTCTCATGAAAGCGGGACAAAGGAAATGCGATGGTATTCCAAAAGATGCAACAGGAAAACCCCCCGAGGCTAAGAGGGTACTGTGCAATTGCAGTGGCAGTATGTGATTCCTTACACAGTAGGCGGTGATCGTGCAACCAGTCGCAAGAAGGGGCGCAAGGATTCAAAATAAGGGTACTGCATAGCATATTTATACATTACGGCATAGACTGCTGCAAATGTGCACATGCAAACAGGGTTGTCTACATGTAGTGTTAGTGTCATGTGCATGTAGTCTTCGTATCATCTACATGTAGTCTTAGTGTCATGTAAATGTACTCTCAGCGTCTACATGTAGTCTTAGCGTCATGTAAATGTACTCTTAGCGTCATCTACATGTAGCTTGGCGTGTAGTCTTGGACAGTCATGATAGCGGACACAGGACTCTGAACCCCGGAGACTGAAATGATAAATAGGAACCGGTCGAGGTAAACATGCCAGTGTGCAATTGCACACTGACATGGCTACTGAAAGCGAACAAAAGCATGTACACTCGGTCTTTGCAGACCATGATAATGAGAATAGCAACCGCTATGGTGGAATTAAAGTTATGATCGTGCTCTGAGTGATGTGAGTGGAACATTTGCATTACGTCTATTGTGTCGTCAATGGCCTAGTAGCCAGCACTGACGGCGTGCAATTGCACACTGGCGGAGTTATGACATTTCTCTGCCGTGCAAGTGCTGACAGAAGCAAATAAAATTATCATGCAGGTATGGCGAAGAAGAAGGCCGCAGAGAAGGTGGTCAGTTTGCCATATTCGGGGAACCTAAAGAGACTGTTCCAAGTCATACACAACGTCAATATCAGGGGCGACTTCAATGAGGGAAAAAAATTTGCCATGAAGGATAACCTTGTGAACAAGCAGTGGTTTGTAGCGTTGGTAAAGCTTCCTAGAAACAGTGGTTATGCGCTTCAGGTCCACGTAGATGGGTCCCTACTTGCAGGTGAAGAAGCATTCGTTGCGGTGAGTAGCGTGACAGTCACCGACGCAAAAGTGCAGAAGCCAGACACCATACTATGGGTTGCAAACGCAGGGGGTGCTGTAGGAAACCTTGTGTTCTCTGGAACCGATCATTTCCGGGCAGATAAGTTCATAGAGTCCGTCACACTATTCGAAGAAAGCATTCAGGAAGTTACGAAGAAACCTATGCTCTCTAAGAACTGTGTGGAGAACCTAAGCGGTGATGCTGTCAGACTAACCCGTGCACTTAAAGCGTTCATGAAGAATATGAATGAGACCAACAAGCTAATCCTCGAAGCTGGGAAGGCAATCGGGCCAAAACGTAAGGCACCAAGTCAGGAGGCAGTCACGCCGGCCCCAAGCCGCGACAAGCGCAAAGACGCGGAAGTAGAGGCAGCGCCAGCGGCCGACACTGCAGAAGAAGAGGTTGAAGAAGAGGAGATTATCGAAGAGGAGCGTGAGGAGGAAATGCTGATTGAATCTACAGCGCCCGACACCGAAGAAGCCGAAGAAGACAATGTCGCAGCGGATGTCGAGGGTGACAGACAAGGCGGTGATGAAGATGACAATGAGGATGCAGCCCACGACGAGGGCCACGAAGAGGAAGGCGGGCCATCGGAAGAGCTTTCCGAGACCAGAACGAAGAACAGAGGGGACGCAGAGGAGACGTCCCAACCACAAAATGTGGAGGAAAGAATTGACCTGTCCTCAGGTGAAGAGTCAGAGGACAAGAACTACGAACGCGAGGCTGAACCATCAAGTGAGGATGAACAGCTGGATGAAGAGGAGGAGGCTCCCGCCAATCCCACCGAGGACGAGGAGGAAGTGGAGCCAGAGAACGCACCAAAGCGGAGGAAAGTCACGAAGCGGAAGCCCACGGCGAAGAACATGCGAACGGTGGCCGAACTGCTCGACGCAGAGCTCGGGGTACCTTTGCCGAAGAAGGCGATGAAACACCCACTGAAAACACCTCTTGGGAAGGCAATCAAGATAGAGGAGTACCAGTTGGAGCTTCGGCGATTCAAGACACGATTCGCGGATATGTACATCTGGGGCGAGGACCACATCAAGGAAGTGAGCATAGATCAGATGGAGCCTGCGCCTATTACTCACAAGTATCGGCCATTTCACGACAGCCTGGCGGAATCACTGTTGCAAGTGTTTCTGTCCCAACTGCAACCAAACAAACAAAGGCTCATCCTCATGCCAAAAACAGACGAGAAGCCAAAGACGTGGGAGGAGGTAGCGGGGGGAACCTTCTACATCATCAACGGGCAACACTCATGGTCAGCTGCGAGACGATTGGTGCATTGCGACAAAGTTGCACCAAGTGTGAAGGCAAAGTACAAGACCTTCCAGTGTGAGTTTGTGTGGAGATCAAACTACGAGAGACTGTCGGAATTGTCGAGGCGCACGAACAACACAAATCAGCACCACTGGGACTCGCCGGAGTATTTGCTGCACATTGAATATGTTCGGACCCTGTTCAACAAGTACAAGCGACCGAAGGCGCCGAAGGCTGGCGAAAAGATGTCCAAAGCGGATAGGGACAAGTTCAAAGTATGATATCAGTCTACGTTAAGACGTCGTTGAAGTTTTGAAGTTATGAAGTCCCGCCAGTGTGCAACTGCACAGTGGCCTGTCGGCAATGCAGGACGTGTCATGTGTCCCAGGCTTCAATGGATTGTGATATCAGAAACCGCTGTCTCTGGGATAAGAGTTGGTACGACTGTTAAGGTCCCGCCAGTGTGAAATTGCACAGCTGGAAGTCTGCAATGCAAGACGTGTGGGGCAACCCTGTGGATTCTGATACCCAGGGAAACATGAGTTTCTGTTAATAGGTGGTCAGCATTGTCAAGTTCTGGAGTCGGGCGCTGATGTGAGTTTTTTCGTGATGACATTCATTGACGGCATTGTGGTGCAGGAGTTTAAAAACAAGGCGGTCGAGACCTTGAACGCCATGACGTTCAAGAACGCGAGGAGAACCGCAAATCAGTACGTTGGGGAACTTCGAATCATTTCCGCCGACGACCATCTCTATGACACCGTCATGAAAGCATTCAGGTGGTATGAGAGCGGGGATCTGATCAACCCAGACACTGGCAAAAAATGGCGTGACGACGCCAAAGACACCTAGACGCGAAAGTTTGTTGTGGCCTACCAGTTTAAGGCGTGCAGGGGACTGGGGGCACAGTCAATCCTGGAGGCCGCTGAGAAGATAACGGCGGGTTTAGCACCGGATGGGGAGGTGATGCCGTCGGGGGATTTGCCTAAAATATATGTGGGGACAAACCGGCCAAAGAACCCGTACTGCTACAGTCTGAAAGAGTGGACGGACCGCAAGAAGGCGAAAAACGGAGTAGTGCGCTTGCTGCACAGGGAAGTCCCGGGGGGCCTGTGGATCGATGACGATATTAACCAGACGGCGTGGTCTAATTTCAAACTCCAGCACGGGTTCACCTCCGCTCACATGGACGAGCTAATTCATCGCGCCACGAGAACTTTCCTGAAGAAGTTCATGAGGGCCACCGACAAACCCAAACGCGAGCAGGACGCAGTGCCCGAGGCCTTCATGGCCGAGATGCGCAGGGTTATCTCGAAAGGCAGGGACAAGGCAATGGAACTGACTCCCCTCATTGCTGTGTACAACTTCACAGGGACGCTGACCCCATTCAAGATGCCAAGCCTCATGCACATGGAGAAACGGAGAAGTACTCCTGCCCATGACGACGCGTCCCACTGGTTTCCTGAAGTGACCTCTAGGATCATGTTTGTAGGAGGGATAATTGACTTCAGGCCTGTGGATAAGGTCTTTCAGCGGGAAGAGTATGTTGTGGACGTCGAGCACGGAAGGTGCTACAGTGGGTGGCTGAAGAAGTTCGTGGCGAATATGAACGTCTTGAAGACTTGTCCGCATTGGATGGTTATCTCGCACGCAAACACCGGAAAAGAAGCTCTGGCCGCGATGCTGGATGATGTAGGACATCCGAAAGAAGGGGCATGGACCGTCACACACAGCAGGTATGTGGCAGCAGCAGCTGAGGCTTACTTCTTCAGTCCCAGAACCATAAAGAAAGGAAATGGCGTTGATATATTCATACTCAGCGCCACGCCATGGGAAGCTCTGGAGTGGCCAGGAATAGTCAGGTCTCCCGAGAGGAGCAAGAAGTTTGGTCTAGTACGAGAGTACAGGTTGCACAGGGATGAGCTGCGAATGGAGGTGTACTTGGACTTCGTGCGGCTGTTGCCGAAGGAGAATCCAGGGCGGGACGCTGTTGGCCCTCGATCCCTTCTGTGCATCACCGCCGAGCGGAAGTGTATGATAGCGGCTACTGTAAGTGAATTCTGCCAGTTCTGTTGTTGATTTATGCATGTTTCCTGTCACGGAAGGCCAGTGTGCAATTGCACACTGGCTAGTCAAAGGTTACCTACTAACAGTGATGTTGTGGTACTGGCAGATGCTTGGCATTAGACCTGCGGCTGTGATTCTACCGACGGACTCTTTGCAGGGTCACGTCAGCAGCCATGAAACTGGCTGTCACCTTACAGGTTTTGAGCACGTCTTCCACACTGAAACATATGCAGAGAGCGCTGACCTACCGGACGCTATGGGGATATTATCAATTGTCCCGGGTACTTCTAGAGCTGGACTGGAGAGGCGCTCCAAGCACCGTCAAGATACATCACACGTATCTTGTGGACGAAGGCGAGGACGAAGGCGAGAACGCCGGTGACGAAAGCCCTTCTGTTTCCGGGGCAGGTGTTGATGAGGACAGAAATGCCGCTGAAGGGGACGGAGGTGACAGGACCGACAGCGTTGGAGTACACGGGACACCCAGAGACGCTGGGGATGGGCCTCCTATGCCTGCTGGTGGCGATGCTGACGAAGATATGGCTGACGTAGAGGTGCTCGCAGAGACTGCCACTCTAGAGTCCCCTGCTGACGTAGAGATGCTTGCAGAGACTGCCACTGTAGAGTCCCCTGCTGACGTAGACATGCCCGCACAGACTGCGGCTCTAACTCTAGAGTCCCCTGCTGACGTAGAGGTGCCTGCACAGAATGCCGCTGTAACTCTAGAGTCCCCTGCTGCCGAGGTATTAACGCGGTCCGAGAACATCGAGGCTGTCATCCCGGAGACGCAATTTTCTGGAGATGCGGCGCAGTGTCTCAGAGGCGACGATGAGTCTCCGTATGACTTCTTATACAAGAATTTAGAGCCCTCCGTCATGCCGAACTTGCCGGCGTCGCCTCAGAATGTCTCACACAACACTATTGCGAAGGAAATAGTGCCCGAGACGGCGCCGGCGGATATTTCCGTGCGCAGCGTGCAGGCGGAAGAAGTGTTCGTACTTCGTGGGCCACATACATTGCAGTTTGGTGGAGCGGGCAGTGACCCCATGGAAGAGGACTCCAGTGGGGTGATACTGGGCTCGAATGTGTTAGTGAACCTATCAACCCCTCCAGCGGCGGAGGCCCCCGTGACCGACGAGTGCGCAGTCCATGTAGAGCTTGGTGTGTCTGCACTGGCGCCCAACATCACAAAGGGTAGGGACAAGGAACCAGCGGAGGATGCGGAGCTGGAAATTACCAGGGTGGGAGTGGAGGTTCTGAGGTCAATTAAGGTGGACCCAGACGCGCAAGGGCAGCCGTCGGATCCTGTGGCACCGTCAAACAAGGACGATCCTATTGAGGTGTCGACAGACTCCGAAGAGGAGTTCCGGGAGAGTAGCCGGCGTGCCATACCATCGGATGATGAATCGGACATCTCCGATACTCCGGTTGAGGAGGGAGAGTCTGAACGGAAAGTGGATCCCATAGAGATCCAACTGCGCAAAATCGGAAAGGGAAAGCTGTCGGTGAACAGGGGAACTCGTCAGACGGCCCGAAAACTGCTCACTGAGAACCAAATCTTGCTGAAGAAATTGGAAATGGAGAGGAAGCGCCGGGAGGAAGCGGAGCAAACCCTTCGAACGGCCGGCCTGGACTCGACGGTGAGCGGATCTGCCTTCACCGCAACTCCCTCAACGTTGACAACTTCAATGGCCTCTGCTCCAGCCATTTCTGTATCGGAAGCAGTAGTACGCCTTGGTACGGAAGGTGGAGAGGACTGCATTCCCGCTACACAAGTGAGAGCCACCCCCACCCTCTAAGCGCTGCACGGTGACACTCCCGCTGTGCAAGTGCACAGTGGCAAGAAGTAGACGCAGCTAATAACTGTCGGTGATGGTTCAATGTTGTCCTCGCAGGAGTCCACATTGTTCGTGTCCAGTCCAGACATCACTCCCGGAAAATCTACAGAGGTAAGCTTGTTTGTCTTTCTGTATTGCTGCCGCTTTCTGAAATGGATTTGATGCTGCTAATGAATTTAGCGCCCACATTAAGGGTTAAGGCGCGGTCTGTTTCAGGGCATATGAATATTTGCAGAAATCTGAGGACGAGAAGAAGGTATGGACAAGGTCCTGACGACATTGATGACAGTAAAACGCCGTTACCAGGGCCTGAACCATATCTCCCGTCTGTACAACACGGACAGTTTTTGGTATTCGAATAGTACTAGCCTCGTAGAGCGAAGCCGTCACTTGCAGCCTAAACGGTTGCGATAATATAAATCCATAGGAGTTTGTAAATCTGGCTTGCTGGACCTGGTGCCATCGGATGGACTTGTAAATGATGTACCGCACACTTTTGAGACTATGGACATAGCGGTGCTATGCCTTGCAGGGAAGCCTTTGTACAGTGTTGTCAAGAACATACTGCGGCACAGAGAGATGTGAACGCTATGATTAACAATGCGGAATTTCCGCTGTGTTTGCAGTGTTTAAACGTACATAGCTTGTAGATGTGTCCACTGGATCTTACTGTTCTCCTACTCATCTCGTAATATACAATGTCGTGCCATGCCCAGGGTAAAACAGAATTCTGGCTGGATGTACGATATCATCAGCAAAAGGTAAGGTTGTCTGTTTTACCTAGAGCACTTCATGAAGTTGCCAGCTGATCGTATGGATTAATTCTTGACTATGCGAAGTCGTGTGTTGGTTTACCATGCAGCGAATAATATGGAGGAGGCTCACTAGAGAGATCTCTGACACGGAGTCGTCGTCTTAAAGCCGCCACCGGCGTGGGCGAACGCATACGTGCGGGCAACATGCACTCAATTTTCGTGTCAAAGTGACAACACTGAATTCAGTGTAGAGAGATTACTAATAAAGAACCCACGTTTCTACTCAGATGCAAGGCATAAATTCAAATATACACCAGAGCTCTACAATTATAGTTACTATCTGCAGTGCTCGTCATGCTAATGTCCCAATTCCTTGATAGTAAATAGCAGTCCGTGAGGATATTTCAAACCGATTACGTACAAACCTATCTCTGCAGTGTAGTTCAGTAATAGTGCTGTCAACCACATGTTACAATGCCGAGGCAAGAGTATACAGTCGGTGATATTTTACAGAACCGCTGCTCCATTTTAGGGGCTTTCATAAAGCACGATCATGTATATTGTCAGCGTAGCAACACGGAGTCCGGTAGAGAGGGTTTTGCTCTGGGAAAACGCGGGGTTTCTAGCTGCAACTAGTTTGAATTCAAGGTATGGGGAAATATGATAGTGTAATTTATTGTTTATACCATTAAAAACCCAAATCTATGTTTTATTTTGCAAAATAGCAAACCGTGTAAAGGCTTAAACCTTTAAAAACACTGTCAGCATTCAAATGAATGCCACAGACACATACTTGCTCCAAATCAAGTGTGCTATAACTTTCTGGAAAGCTAACACAAAGCTACACAATCTGTAAAAATTTCAAGAGAAAATGATTTACCATTCAATATTTATAGCGTGTTGAAGTTGAGACTCCAAATATTCACGGCAGCTGTACATCTCTCCACTTCGGGACGCATATCATCTTCATAAAAGCTCCAAATACATGATGCCATAATTGTTTAGAAAGCTAACATCACCATCTACGTTGCCTGTAAATCTTAGCTTAAAATATCATACTGTCCGTTTTCTATACTTCGTCAAAAATGGAACTTCTATATTGAGCGGCAGTTTCACACCCTCAAACTTCTACAAGCATAACTTTCACGTCCTAACTCCAAAACAAGAGTTTAATAGCTTTTTAGAAAGCTATCAACATAACACATGTGCTCACAAAATTTCAAAACTAATCGATCATTATACAAATTTCTACAAGAGTTTAAAGCGACTGCCTTTGAATTTCGACGGCACTAAACCCTCTTTCACTTCTCAAGGCATAACTTTCTCATACTAACTCCAAATGACAAGCGCCACACACCATTGGAATCACAACAAGAAGATGAACGTGCTCTCAAAATTTCATTGAAATCCGAGCTATACACAGTAAGTCACTTGTCCTCAAACACACGGCACAAAACTAAAAAACTAAAACATGAACACAAGAAGAATGAGGTTCGGGAGAAAAAGGCCCCCCTTATCAAGCCACAAGGGGGAACACATCAGCCCATACCTAGCCACATGGGCACCCTAAAACTAATTGGGTGACCCAAAAGTCTCCCATACCTCTATCCATTCGCTTATTTTAATGATAAACTCACAAAAAACTAAAAGAAAGGTAAAACAATCTTCACCTTTCTTTTCAACAACTATCAAAACTCAAATTAAATATCAAAACTCATTCTAAGAAGATAAATGTAAAGTTTGACTCTTATTAGTCAAAACACAAGGCAATTAAAACCTTGTAGAGATTATGAATCAATTCATAATCTTTCTCAAATATTCCCTATTCATTTCTTCTTTAAATGAGATATCTTAAAACTCATCAAAATAACAATACTATAAGTTTTTACACTATATGCGCATTTGCATCGCGACATTCACCCCCTCTAAACCTGCACATCCTCCGGTATGTGCCAAACTCAGTCATCTTCTTGATCATCTTCACTCCCGAGTTGATCTTCATTAATTTCTTCATCTTCATCAACTTCGTGATCTTGCAATGCAGGCAATATTACATTTAAGTCTTCTTCATTAAATCTTCCATCTCTCCGTCGAAAAGCTTTGATCCGTTTGCCCGCCACTGGTATCCTACAAGGAGTACCATCTAATTCTCGAAGTGAATAAGTGGCGTTATCATGCACTTTTATTACCACATAAGGTCCAAACCACCGTTTAGCAAACTTCCTCAGTGTACTGTGTTGATGCTCCAAAGTGCTATCAAACACTAAAACCCAATCCCCTTCTTCAATATTTTTGGTCCTCAACCGATGAGTTCTATCAAATCTCTCCTTATTGCTCAGTCTCGCAGCTTTAAGTTTTTCTAATGCCATTTGTTGATCCTCGGGTAATTTTCCAAGCTGTCTAATACGGAGCTCTAAGAGTTTTTCTCGTGTAATACCATCTTCCCATGACAAAAATACCCATGTAGGAATAGACTCCTCAACAGGCATTAAAGGTTTTTGTCCATACATAAGCTCCACAGGCATGTAACCAGTAACAGTGCTATGGGTAGTTCTGTCAGCCCATAAAGCAAATGGAAGTAACTTAGGCCAGAATTTTAGTTTCCCTTTGCAAGCCTTAACCAATGCTTGAACAATGGTTGGATGACCTCTTTCAATCTTTCCATTAGCCTCAGGATTATATGCAGTTGTTAGCCTTAACTGCACACCGTATCGGTTGAAAAATTCTCTTGCTTCAGCTGCATCCAATTCTCCTCTGTCAGCCCTCATCTTGCCAATGCTCCCATATCAACTGAAAATATCTTCAAGTATAAATTTGCAAATCCCCTCCGTTGCTTTGGTTCGAAGAGCTCTACCTTCAACAAAGTTTGAGAGCTCTTCTCTTGCCAAAACAAGATATTTCATACCCCAAAGTCCAAGTGGCATTGCAACTAAGTCAATCATCCATTGAAAATGGATGGCAAGAGGATAAGTGGGATGTAGTTCATCCCAAAACCTCACTTTAGATTGCAATTGACAAACAACACATGAAGCCACAAATTCTTCAACATCTTTATATAATCCTTTCCACCAATAACGCTCTTTGATTTTAGTATAAGTGGCCCAAATTTCTCTATGACTGGCCCAAAGTGTATCATGAAATTCTTTAAGAACTTGGGTTTTAGTCTCAGAATCGTCCACTACTCTCAATGGCATACCATCACCCCTTTTTGCCCTCTTCCAGAGAAAACCATCTCGCAAAAGATAATCATAAGCACGATGTCTAATATCCTTGAAAGTCTTCTCTGACCAATCTTTATGTCTCTTTAAAGTGCTCAAATAAAAGCCAATATCTTTCAATCTTCCTTCATGTAATTCTGCTTTAAATGGCAAGACTTCATCGCTTGAATTTTCTCCATTTGTAATTGATATATATACTTCATCAGAAAATTCTTCACTTCCTTCAAACGCCATCATTTCTTCTTCGTGAAAATACCGGGCTCTTGATAACATATCTGCCACTGGATTCTTGTTACCAGCAATATGTATCAATACCGGATTAAGTGATTTGATGTAGGCTATCCAACGTAGCATCGCAATATCAAGTGAAGAACAATTTGCTATCATACCAAGTAAAGGCAAACAATCGGTCTCCAACACCACATTTGCTCCTATCAAATAATTTCTATCTGCTTTAAGAGCAGTAAGTGCACCCCATAGTTCTCTCTTCACTTGTGGATATGCTCTTTGACGCTCTGTGAGAATTCTTGCCCCAAATCTTATAGCAAATCGTCTCCATTCTGCATCATCTTGTCCCACAGCCCAACCAATAGCTATTGGACTAGTGTCAACTGTCACAATCACCGGTCTTCCACATTCATAATCAACTTGCTTTAGAATTGGTGGTGACTTCAAAATATTTTTCAACCCGTCCATAGCTAAATCTTGATCATGTTCCCAAGAAAACTTGTTCCTCTTTCTCAATAATTTGTATAAAGGTTCAGACATATGTGCAAAATGTGGTATCCAAATTTGATAAAAGACACATGCTCCCAAAAACCTCCTTACTTCAGTAATGGTGCTACAAGCTTTCATTCTCCCGATAGCATCAACCTTCTCAGGATTAGGTTTTCTTCCATACCACCCACATAAATGTCCAACTACCAAAATTTCATCAACTCCAAATTTTGACTTGTCAATCGAAAGAGTCAAGTTTACTTCTTCAAGTCTCTTCAAAATATTGGAAACATCATCAATATGTTCATTCACAAATATTCTGCAACCATCATCTTGAACACTCAAATTTTTATCATCCTCCTTGCAACCTTTGATAGGAATATCATCAACAAAAGGTATAGTCTTTTCAGGCACGAACTCTCGTAAAATTTGATTCATAGCATTTTGCATGTGTGCTACCGAATTAGTAGCACCTTGAGGCAAGGTACACATTCGTACAAGTCCAAGAGGAGTCTTCATGGTTGTCAAATCTCTACTTTCATTGGCTAGCTGAAACTGATCATAACCAGAGTACAAGTCCCCTATAGAATAAATTGCATGCCCAGCAAATGCCTCAGCTACTTCATCAACAATAGGTCCAGATCCTTTGTTTCTGATTGTCACTTTATTAGCCGGTTGCATATCTTGAATAAATCTCAAAGCTCCTGATTTCTTTGGTACAGTAAACCAACGATTCGAATACGGAGCCATAGAAGGTTCAAGTATACCCATTTGCATCTTTTCTTTCAATAACCCTACCAATTTCGGAAGCAATGCCCGAGGTACTGGTATAGGCTTCAAATCCCATGGCACATGTGGTACCGTAAAAATCACCATAGGTGCAACCACACTAGGATGCACACACCCAATCTCATCTGATGAAGAAGCAAAGGCTTTACTATGTTTGAGAAGCATGTCTTGAAACTTCTTCTTCTCTGGTTCAGTCAAGAATTCACCCCCTCCAATCTTCATATTTGCGAGTGTCTCTTTTGTAAATTTGTGTCCAATATTTCTTACTTCTCTCAAACCAGGTTCCTTCTCTGCTTCTTTGATATGCTCATCAATATCAGATGGTAACTGAGTTGCTACTGGTTTAACCTTCTTTGCCACCGTCTTATACTTTGTATGTACCATCACTTCATGCTTCAATCCATAACTGTTACAAACATCAAAACTTGTAACTGCTTTCAATACTTCATCATATAATGCCCGTGAATGAACTTCAATTATAGCATCATAAATATCACCATTGATCTCACTCTCTTGCAACTTCTTCAAAACATGGAGTACATCATCTCCAAAGCCTTCTTCTTCAAACACTCCATTGATATATTCATCATCCAATAATGCCTTCACTTTTTTTAATTTCTTTTCTGCTTTTTTAACAAGCCTTTTGCAAATAGGATCCAAATCTTTAATACCCTTAAAACTCAAAAATCCACACTCCGTCACACTCACAAAACCACAATCAATATTTTGTACATTTGGGGACATAGTAATTTCAGATGCATCTGCACCCGTGGATCCCCGAACTCCACGTGTGCATTTTAGAAATCCTGAAAGTCTTCACCAGATCTTAGAGGTGCATCTCCAAGCTGCATTCTGTTTCTTTCATGATCAGGTCTCACCGTTAAAAATTGCAGAGACCTCTTGCCATCACGACTCCGAATACGTGCATAATGAGACCCATCATCCAAGACCTTGGTCTCCATTCTAGCTGCTGTGATATATGGTTGTCCAAGTATTATAGGATATGTCCCATAGTTTTGAACAAAAAAGTTTTGCTCAACTTCAACATCGCCAATTTTTGCACATACAGCCGGACAAGCCCCATATAATTCTCCTCTTCCATTGTTTGCAGCCCTCATGACCCAACCGTGATGAGTATCAATCGGCCACTTGCCTTTCTCATAAATTCTCCTTGACATGATATTTATTTCAGAGCCATGGTCCACAAGTGCCAAGATAGAATCATCCAACTCACCAAGTCTCACTCGTGTCTCCGTAGTGGCCCTTGCCCAAAATGGTTGATAATAATTCAACTTTCCTCCTCTTTCACGATCAATTTCATCAACAATTCCACAATCAAAGACATTTGCCTCCACCTCAAATCTTTCTTCATATGCCACCTCAGTAGTCATTCCATCCACCATTTCTTTTCCCTCATCTTGAGTTAGTATGGAATGGGCTTCTTTCTTTGAGCTCTTCACTTCCATCAACTCATATCCCTTCATGCTCAAACCTTCAATAGAATGCTCAGTTTTGGTAACATCTCTTTTGATGTCAATCATACATTCTGCAGCAAACATCTTCAAAATATCATCTTCTTCTTCATCAGTAAGATAATCCTTTATCTCTTCAGTTTGATCTTTCTGCTCTTCTAATGCCTCGATATTCATGTTCATAATCTTCTCTTCATCACCCTTTGCATCACACATCATATTAAATACTTGCCCGATTTCAATCTCCTCATCTTTTGTCATATGAGTATCCAATGCATGCATCATGACTGTCTCAGCTGTCATTTGTCTTTTTCTCTTGATAACATCAATGATAAGGTCATGAAAATCTTTCTTGGCAATACCAAGAGCCTCTCTCAATGTAAACTCAATCTTGGCATCCAAAACCCTCTCCTCCAATATCCCCTTCATGTCAATAGAAGTCTCGATATCAGATTGAAGCTTGTAAGCTGGCCCTTTAGTTTTACCTTTGCCAGAATCTTCCTTCTCTTTGCCCTTCTTGCTGGTGCTTGAATCTTCCCATATCTTCTCTGGAAGTGGTGCATCTCCAGGATGATTAATAGAAGGTGATTTCTCAGGCCTTTGGCGTGTGTGAAAACCAGGTCCATCATCCTTTGCAGCCTCTTTAAGCCCTTGATTTTTCTTCTTTAATGTTGGCTCATCAGCATCATCTTCTTCTGCAGGTCTACCCCGTTTTACTTCAACAGATGCATCATGATTCTCAATGTCATTTTGCACCTCACCCAAAAATGCTTTGATGCTAACTGCATCAACAGGATCCTCCCAACCGGTTGCCTTTCTGATAGCTTATACTCCTCTGATCATAATCTCTCTTGCTGGAGTAGAAGAGGCCTCAATAGTATGATGGTCCACCTCAATATGATATGACTCAACTCCCTTAGCACGCAAAGCACTCGACTTCCCCCTCTTTTCATCCATTATTTTCTTCATTCCACCTTTGCCAAAATTAGTGTCCATAGGCAGGTCAGTGGATGCATCACGAATCCTCCCATCCTTGAAAGAAACTATACCTTCTTTAACTGCACCATCATAATCAGTGCAACCACGAAGAGTGTGGTCTATGACATCACACCAGATGCATCTCTTCACAAATGACTTTGCACCATCTGATGATTGAGAAGAACTTGCTCCTCGTGCCTTCTTCAATTCACTCATCTCCACCCTCAAATCTCTGATACCTTTGATAAGCTCTTCAATACTGTCTTCTTCAACTCTCTTGCTTGTTTTTGATGTCTCACCAAGAGTTGTAGGAGCCAATGATAATTTTGAAGCCCTTGGAACCATCATGGGGTTTGCATCAGTCCGTGAAATAATACCTCTAGACCTCACCCGTCGTTGTTTGGCCACAAGAGTCACCGTTTCTTCCACCCTCCTCCAATCATTAGTAAAACCACCTTCAGTGGTCCTATCCCCAAGAAGCAAGAGGAGTCTATCCTCTAATGCATCATCGGCTGCCTGCAAAAACATCTCTGCCTTTCTTGTATCAAGAAGGCGCCTTTCTGCTAAAGGCAACTGATTATATTTCTTCTCAAATTCTCTGAGCAGCTCATTTGGGCCCATATCATTCCCGGGTTGTTGCTCCACCCAATCAAGGAAAGACCTCTTAGTCATCCTCTCCGTATCTTCATCAAAATACTCATCCCTCAATCTCTCATCAAATGTGGCCCATGAAGTCACATACACATCTTCCCGAATTTCTTGCACCCTCTCACAAATTTCGGGAACCACAGCCAAGTCAAAAGTCAACATCATACGATCCTCAGATACTTGATGCACTTCCATTTCACAAACATATACCCTCAAAAAGTTTGTGATATTCTTCCCATCAAATCTCCCAATTTTGTCCACAACACCCTTCAATGCTTTGGTAGCCTCATGCCCACCAGAGTTTGCTCTATGATGCTCCATATACAGGGCCAATGCCCCCAAAATATTCTCCATATTCATTTGGCCCCCTCCGGAAGCCCCATCATGATCCCCCGTCATTCTTTAACTAAAACTAATTGCCCCAAAGCGTCTCTCAGTGGAAGCACCAAATGTCGGGTAGAGAGGGTTTTGCTCTGGGAAAACGCGGGGTTTCTAGCTGCAACTAGTTTGAATTCAAGGTATGGGGAAATATGATAGTGTAATTTATTGTTTATACCATTAAAAACCCAAATCTATGTTTTATTTTGCAAAATAGCAAACCGTGTAAAGGCTTAAACCTTTAAAAACACTGTCAGCATTCAAATGAATGCCACAGACACATACTTGCTCCAAATCAAGTGTGCTATAACTTTCTGGAAAGCTAACACAAAGCTACACAATCTGTAAAAATTTCAAGAGAAAATGATTTACCATTCAATATTTATAGCGTGTTGAAGTTGAGACTCCAAATATTCACGGCAGCTGTACATCTCTCCACTTCGGGACGCATATCATCTTCATAAAAGCTCCAAATACATGATGCCATAATTGTTTAGAAAGCTAACATCACCATCTACGTTGCCTGTAAATCTTAGCTTAAAATATCATACTGTCCGTTTTCTATACTTCGTCAAAAATGGAACTTCTATATTGAGCGGCAGTTTCACACCCTCAAACTTCTACAAGCATAACTTTCACGTCCTAACTCCAAAACAAGAGTTTAATAGCTTTTTAGAAAGCTATCAACATAACACATGTGCTCACAAAATTTCAAAACTAATCGATCATTATACAAATTTCTACAAGAGTTTAAAGCGACTGCCTTTGAATTTCGACGGCACTAAACCCTCTTTCACTTCTCAAGGCATAACTTTCTCATACTAACTCCAAATGACAAGCGCCACACACCATTGGAATCACAACAAGAAGATGAACGTGCTCTCAAAATTTCATTGAAATCCGAGCTATACACAGTAAGTCACTTGTCCTCAAACACACGGCACAAAACTAAAAAACTAAAACATGAACACAAGAAGAATGAGGTTCGGGAGAAAAAGGCCCCCCTTATCAAGCCACAAGGGGGAACACATCAGCCCATACCTAGCCACATGGGCACCCTAAAACTAATTGGGTGACCCAAAAGTCTCCCATACCTCTATCCATTCGCTTATTTTAATGATAAACTCACAAAAAACTAAAAGAAAGGTAAAACAATCTTCACCTTTCTTTTCAACAACTATCAAAACTCAAATTAAATATCAAAACTCATTCTAAGAAGATAAATGTAAAGTTTGACTCTTATTAGTCAAAACACAAGGCAATTAAAACCTTGTAGAGATTATGAATCAATTCATAATCTTTCTCAAATATTCCCTATTCATTTCTTCTTTAAATGAGATATCTTAAAACTCATCAAAATAACAATACTATAAGTTTTTACACTATATGCGCATTTGCATCGCGACAACGGATTCAATGATGTGCATTGGTTTATACATTCTTGCACACTGATTATTGAATGACAAATTCTATACTCTCAGTGTTCCTTTCTGGTGGCCGGACAGAATTGCTTGCCTTGCGTATCTGAATCCCCAAGTGGATGAGTGGATGGCTTTCTGTCCGAGTCGCATTATTCTATTTGCGAAACTTTGGTGTTCCACTTTCCCGGCGATGGAATTCTTCAGTATATTCCAGGTGTGCAATATCACTTGTACGGTTCCCGAACTCTCAGATTGTATGATTCTTGTCACAAAAAATTATAACTTCCATTTGCTGGGACTCCCGGGACAGTCCCATTTCACTGAAAGTCCCTTTGGGAGTCCCGGATCAGTCCCATTTCTACTGAAATTCCCATTGGGACTCCCGGGACACTCCCATTTCAGTAGAATTCCCTTCGGGAGTCCCGCAATACTGTCGTTTCCACTGAAACTCCTTCTCGGAGTCCCGGGGCACTCCCATTTCTACTCGTATTCCCTGTGGTAGTCCTGGGACACTCCCATTCTCACTGAAATTCCCTTTGGGAGTCCCGGGACACTCCCAGTTTGACTGAAATTCCCTTTGGAAGTTAGGGGACACTCTCATTTTCACTGAAATTACCTTTGGGAGTCTCCGGACCCTCCCATCTCAGTGATGTTCAATTTGGGAGTCCCGGGACACTCCCATTTAATTCAAATTCCCATTGGAAGTCCTGCAGTACTCCCATTTCACTTCAAATTTATTTTGGGACTCTTGCAATACTCCCATTTCTTCAGAACTACCACTTGGGAGTCCAAGCACACTCCGAAGCCAGTGGAACTGTTATTGGGAGTCCCGGAATACTCCCATTTCCACTAACACTCCTATTTAGACTCCTCCATTATTATTTGTTAAAGAACATGGTGTCTCTTAACTCATATGGTACCCCAAGATAGAAGATATACTTCGAAATGGAGTCCCGGTACTCATCGATGCATTTTCCACTAATTGCAAATCTTACTCAAAAAGCAAAGTGTCAGTAACTTGCCAATAACTTATGGAAAAGTATTTTTCAAAACAACATAAAGAATTGGAGGGTGTTCCTTCTGTTGGAAGGCACCCATAATGAGAACAAACAGAAATAATTTCGACAATGGTATTGCATTTGTTAGAGTAGCCGTCCGCATATGTCGATTACGGCATAGTGACCACTCATAGCAAACGAATTGAGACATGTCTGCTCCACCTTCCCTGTACACATGGGTGAACTTGACGACTACTACTTGTAGGGTGGTCACGCATGACATACATAAGCATGAGGCAGTACTAAGTTCAATCTCGTCAGTATACAGAGCCCACTTTGGTAATTAAACTGTCGGCAAACGAAGGTGGAACATGTAATGAGCAAATTGTGTTGGAAGGGTTTGTAGGTTGCATGAATATAGAGAACCAGTGGAAATAATTCTGGACAGTTGGTTGTCTGACAGTGATAATTCCAGTCTGGATAGGGAATCCTGTAATGTAGTAGGATCATACAATAATAGCATCAACAAATACTAGTCAGTTAGGACATGTTGGATCAGGAATAGCAGTTCCGTGATTCCTGCAATGACGAATATCTCCCTGCAGATGGTAAAGGTACAACTCTATTTTGTCCCCGACGTATATAATTGTGGAAGATGAGCTCAAGTTTAATAGCTGAGTGTGGACTTCCGGTCGGTCAGTTCTTGCTTTGCGTTGGTTCTCTCCACCAGGCTAGCATTGGCTACTTCGTCTGTATTGTGCCCTTCGCGGTAAATTCCCTTTCGTTTGTTTCAAAATGGAAAGAAACAAGTTGAGTGTGGACATGCATACAAAGAGTGGGCTGGCTTTTTGAAGTTCCAATGTATGTGCCCCTATGGCCGATTTCAGAGGCGCACGTGGAGTTTAAGGACGTGGGCGAGTATTTCAGATTTGTCGTAAATAGATAGTTCCATGAACCGCATGTAACGCATCATGTCGGTGTGATTTCCAATACCATAGTTCGTCTGATACTTGTAGGTATTATAGAGACCCATACCGAAATAACTATATGCGGATGACATTGGCAGTGGCAAGCGTTATAAATCGCGTCGAAGACCAATTGCAACACCCAAGCCAGCGTATAATTACCTACAATGTATGTTGCCCAGCCACTTCCTCTGTGCGGTACTCCTAGCTAGAAGTATTGGCCCGAAATTCCAGGTGTGGTGCATGTATACAGGAACCGTGACCGGTTATTCAGGTCCGAGGCTTGGACCAAGGGTTTCATTGGAATTCTATGGGCGGTACTTCCCAATAGGTGCATTCATTTCTTATTTCAGACCACCGTCATAACTCCTGCAACGGTTTAGGGTTTAGGGTTACTCAAATTTGGCATTTCAGTGCAATATGATATATATACCAAGGACGTTTTAGACGATGGAAGCCTTTCTACAACTGCTTCGGAAGCCCGAAGTTGACACAAAAGTAGTCCCAAATCATCGGAATAGTCCCAATTAAACGAATACGACCATACTTACTATTCTGTGTTTTCAAACTCAGCAGACTTTGGCAGCCGTTTTGACATAGTAGAATAACTTTTTTTTAAATATTTGGACTAAGAAAAGCTGGTAAATCAAGTTAAGTTTCATGTCCAAAAATCCGTTTGTGATTTTAAGCCTTCATTCAAAAGTTATAGACAAAATTCAACCACAGTATCAAAGGTTGGCTTGTGCAGATTAAGCGGGACATTCTAACAAGAATTCAAGAAATTCTCTTGGATCCATACTCGTTCCTACTACTAACTAGACCTCCTGTGGTGCAACTCTGGTTTAGCCTCTGGAGTCTGATTCCGTTCCTTCTCTCTTCCTTTTTTTCATCTGTTTCTGAAACCAATGAATCACCGTATACTCTCACGTGAAATTAAGAATATGACACAGTTCAGCACTTTCAGACTCAAGACCCAATCTCAGTAAGTCAATACCGGTGGCTGGCATCCAGGAATGCAGCAATTAATGCACTTCTTTCAGAGCACCTACTGTACTTATCTCATTATCACGGAAGAACCAATTTCGAGGCTCAAGCTGGCCTGGCTTCGTGGCTTCAAAGCAAGTACGAGCTGAGTTCTTTCGGTGCTTCTGCTGAATCCCTGTATCATATTTGTCATCACTGGATTGGAGCCTGTTCGCTCTTTCGGTTGTTTCCTTGTGCCTCTGCGCGCCAAAAGAATAATTCCCAAGAGTCCCCTCGCTATCTGAGGCGACAATAAAAATGAACAACGCAGACTCTTCTCTGGTCTTCACGAGCGTTTTAAATGTCATAAAAACACCGAAAAATATAAAGAAAGAACATCACCACAACGTTTGCAACTTACTCAAGACCACCGTCATACCCCCGCATTATTTGAATTCTTTTTCCTCGATTTTTGTCCTACGAAAGAAATTAAATAAGTCAATACCGGTGGCTGGCATCCAGGAATGCAGCAATTAATGCACTTCTTTCGGAGCACCTACTGGAATTATTCTTTTGGCGCGCAGAGGCACAAGGAAACGCTGACATTTAATCATCAGGGTTGGCTTCTTCCGTTGTATCGCGTTGATGTTATTGAATCTTGATGTGACTAACGTTGTCAACATGGCTCACTGTGCATCAGAGTTTTTGTGAGAATTCTGCTCTGAGCCAAGCCTGTCAGCACGATGGATATTGACGCAGGTTTGCAGGAACCCATCACGGTTCCGGAACCAATTGACATCCCTGAGATCAGAGGTTGATCTCTTTAGTTTAGTCCATCTCCATTATTTATTGTCAGTGTATCGTGATTTATGCTCATTGTATGGATTGAATACTCCGAGTTTTTCTTGAGTTTCTAGACTGAGGCTCTCCAAATGTTGTACGGTGTTGTGTAACCACTGAGTTGTTTGTTTAGTTGAAGTCTGTATTGTGCTGATCTGGTAGCTCTCATTAGTTCTAGAAGCAACTGTGACCGTGTGACCAGTACCCATCTGACCGGCCTTGATCATGCGCCACGACAATGATGACGATAGCGTGGACACGCTTCTAACTTGAAATGGTAGTCTCCATGCAAAGCTCGTTGGCGTTTTCCACTGACGATACCCTTTGTGCCATCGCGTTCTCCACAAACCCCATGGTATGGTCATATTAGCTCACCACTTGAGAACTTGGAAATTCCTGATAGAAGTGTACCAACTTGACATCAGTTCAAATGAAAAGTAGGTCGACGATTTACTTCGTCGACCTACAATTTTTTGTCCATCAAAAACATTTATCTACAAAACTAAGTTAGACAAATGCTAATTTTGAAATTAATCTCCATTATTCCCTTTTCTTGCATACAATAATTTTGTTTTTGAAAAAAAGAAAAAACCCAAAAAAATTTAGCGCACCCTCTAGGAGTTAACCTCGTATAAAGAATTGACATGAATTTTTTCGGTGACATTCACAAGTTGATCTCGCGTCAGGCTGGCACGAGATGTTATCACCACCATGGGGTTCATAAAAAGCGTAACGCCCTATCACGGCTTACTCCAAATCTTCCCTTTATAGGCAGATGTCCAAATATATTATCTCCTAAGTGTGCAAGGAGTCCCGTGGGGTCATGTTTGGTCATTTTTAGTCAAACGTTGATTTTCACCTAGTTCTTAATTTCAAATGAAAACAGTCTCAACTAAGAAAGTGTGGGGACTATCTTCTATTTTCTATTCCAATTTACCATTTTTCAAAATTAATTAAATTTATTGCTTTTTACAGCAGTGTACAGCTCAAAATCCTAAAATTCCAATACACGCTGCAGAAAATGTTTTTCTATCAAATTTTTTTTTATTTAAGCTCAAGAAAGCATGAGATTTCTTCAATGGAAGGCCCTCTTCATCAAATGCATGAAAACATGAAAGCTCGTACAAATGCACAGCTTCCAACAACTGCATTTCATGTAAATAAGACTTGTCTTTTTTGTTTTTCATAATTAAATTCGGGACATCCAGGTCACTTGATGTTACTATTATACGGCTTCCGTTGCCAACTTCTCCATGCTTGGTAAAGTTTCAAGTGGAGCTTTTCTCCACCACTCTTAACCCTTAAAGGACAATGCAAGCCCCACGGGCTTGGTTTTATTTTGGGAGAATCTTGCTCATAACTTCTACTCCATTGCACCAAATGGGGTTTTTAGAATGCCAAACCGAGAACCTTAAAGAGATCTATACTTCTTTAGAATAGAGCCAAAGTAAATTAAAAACAAAATCATGCTTAAAATGGAGTTTAAAAGAGATTTTGGGTGTGGTATTAGGAAAGCATATGCCATCAAATACAACAACAGACTGCACCTGAAGCCTGCAAGAACAGACTGCACATTGAAATGGATCATGTTGTAATTGTTCACTGCATCATCATCTTTGATTTAAAAAAAATCATACAGGACCTGCTTTTGCAAGTGGCCCACGTCATTTGCATCTCCATTTTCTTCACCAATAGTCAGAAAGGTACAAAAGTCACTGCTTTGAGAAATGATTGAACAGTTCTTTGGCAAGAGTTGTTTTACCAATTCCTCCCATACCAACAATGCCCATGATCACCACCTTATCTTCCATCCTTGCCAGCTCTTTCACTATAGTGTCAAATGTTGTTTGAAGACCAACAATACGCTCTGGAACAAACTTCTACGGCATGTTACAGTAGTGCAAGATCAATTCAATTCGAGTGATTATTTCTCGTTTAACCCTTAAATGTCAAGAGGCCCTGGGCGGGGCAGCCCGGAAGGCATCTAAATTTTTGGAAGAAAAAAAAAAGAAAAAAAGAAAAAAAATGAAAAAACGGCTCTGCCTACCACTGCTGACCATCACTGTAGCACTGCGGCACTTTTCAAGAAACGACCTCAGCTGCCCTAACCTCAACTCCCGTTCATTTTGATAACTTTGATTGCTTGCCAATGTTTCCACAATCTCCCAAATGAGGCACAAATTTGAAATCTAGATCACTTTTTCAATAGCTTTCCCATGCACCAATCCCCGCTTGATTTGATTGAGAAAATCCACTTTTTCTTCATTATTCTCTCATAAATAAGCCCATGGGGCATAACATTTAGTAACCTCTGAGACTACTGCCTTCCCCCAACAAAATGATGTGGAATATCCCACATCATTTCATCCCCTCAATGAAATGATGTGGGATAATCCACATCACATCAGTAGCTATGGGGGCAGGTGGCATTAAGCAAGAGCAATCAACCAAGGTGAACAGTAATCGAAAGCACTCACTCAATCACAACTCAACAGTGTTTTGTAATTGTTTATTTGATTCAATAGTCCATTCAATTACAAATCACTGGTCACTCCATATATAAAGGTGGATGAAACTATAAGACAGCCTCTTGGAAGGCTACTGAATGTTATGGGCTTACTTTGACGTTTAAGGGTTAAGCATGTTTTCATTCATGCACACTATTATTCAACAGAAGCATTCACATTGTGCTCTTATATAAGTATAAACTAATGATGACAAGGAACTTAGAATGTAGCCACTAGACAGGGACGAACTCCACACCAATTACATAAATGTGCACATCAATATATCATTTAGAAGAATCCCAAGCATACATTGGGATTTTTAAAATGTGCCATCAACAAAATTTATCCTTCTACCCAATTCTGAGATTTTAGTAATTTTACTCAATTTTACATAAATTTTACCTAATATTGGGTAAAATTGCATAAAATTGGGCTAGAAAGTAGAAGATAGCCCCGCACTTTATTAACTATGACCATTTTCATTTGAAACAAGGAACTAGGTGAAAATCAGCGTTTGACTGAAAAAACGACCAAGTGTGGTGATATTAGGCTCTTTAGACACTTAGGGGTTAAATTAGTTCAATTATTTTGATAACCTCTACCATCAATTTCTATTTATGATTTTCTAAAAGTTTTTGTTACCACTGCCGGTCCTTGCCGTTGGAGAATGTCTGCCCGGTTAGGGTAGAAAAGTCTTCCTTTCTATATATACATCAAGGCAAATGTTTATTTTGTTTTGGTTTCAGTTGTCATAGATTTCTGCCACTGAAGGGCTGATGTCAGTAATATTTTCATACTGCGGTACATTTATAATTATACAAAATTTGGACTTACAAGGTGGGAGACTTTTTAATGACAAACATTTCGTTAACAATATATTTTTGATAAAGTTTTCAATTTTTAAATACCATAAAAATATATATGATTGCAGTTTTAATAATTAAAATATACTCCATTTTGAATTAGTTAAGATTTTCTTTGGCTCCGCTTACGTTATGTCTACTCATATGTTGATGAGTACATCCATAGTAACCACTTTGTAGCACCATTCACAATTGATTTTTATAGGTTCAAAAATCCGTTTTTTAAGAGTGTATAGTTTCAAATATATTTCAATTTAACCATGACAATAATTATAGTTTAATATAGATTCAAATAAAATAAAATAAAATAAACCTACATCAATTGTTTTTGTTAAGATTTTGAACAATTCTTCAAACAAACACACTCAAAGTACCTTCCAAATTTGATATCAATCTATTTTTTAAAATTTAATTATTCAAATCTAGTTCAAACACAATACAATTAACATTCCTAAATTTGATGGATACTTTGCACCTCTATATTATTTGAGTAAATAATACTAAATAAAGATCACCTTAAATAGACAATTTCACATGAATTTTAGGAATACATGATACCATTACACTATTTGAGATGATGCTTTATGGTCATCAGTTACCCCTCTTCATCTACCAATATTGTTCCATATCTCTCCAAGTTGCGAAGGTGAGTTTTTTAATTTTTAATCTTTTAAAGCAATGAACCTATCCCCTTGGTTTCAAAAATATAAGTACATTGTTATAACCCCTTCAAAATTGTAGTCCTACCAAATTCTATGATTTAGAACATACACACCCTTCTTCCTTCAATTTACCTCTCAACCTAAATTATAATCACATTCAAGATTTGGTGTCACAAACTATCGTCTCTACACCCTTGAACCGCTATAATCACCCTCTATATAGTGCATGAACCAATCACAATCACTATACATAGGTAATCATCATTGTTCATCAATCTAAGATATTGAACCCTTTCTTGAATTATCATAGAGGGACTATAGAGGCATCACTATATATGGCTTATATTCAATGGCACTCTAATCTGCCATGCAAAAAGAACATTAAATACAAATATATTCCGAGAGTCAAAGGCTCATGTAGGCGTAGGATACGCATGCTCTTAGAGAACCTCCCCATGAGAGACATGCGCCCGCTCTGCAGAGAGAGAATAAACTAATTTTACACCATACTTTGGATTAGAAAATGGGTGCTAGAGCAATAGCACGGACTGGACACTTCCTCAAACCGAGGGAGAGTTCCCATGGGCCACCCATATCCGCTCTACAGAACGGTGTCAACACTCTTCCTCATCTCCTCATGCACACTTATTGAGATATACCCGTAGTTAGAGAGTGAGGTGACCTGCACTCAATGCGGGCTGGCTCAAACCAAAAACCACACCCGCCCTCAAGAGTGGGTTCATTTTTTCTTTATTTTTATTTTCACCTAGAACAGTATTGGAAAAATCTGCAAAAATATATTTCCACTATGAATAGTACTCAAAGTCTTTGCCAAAAATAGATGCCACCATTTCAAGACCGGGCCACCATGGAGACACATAAGATCCATGATACCCATTTTCCAATGAACAATACCCAAATTCATTCGTTGTCACAGAGACGGCAAGAGCCTCTCCCATGGGGAGAGGCTCCAAGGCTGGTGTATTTCACATATTCGCTCTCACTTTTATTAAAGAAGAATCAGAGAAGATTAAACTGTAAACCGGTTGTTTATTTTTCTGCAAGAGCAGGGCCAGGTGGTGCTTCATGGGGAGAGGCTTCTTACATTGATTTCATCAATTTAGATAGGAACATCATTATTTAGGAAGAAACATTAAATAGAATGGAAGAATGTAACGTGTGGGTAATTGAGTTAACCGAATTTAGAACAAATGATCTGACCCCCAAAATATCAGGAAAGTAGAGTCTATGTCCTCTTTGGGTGTAACCGAAATCAAATCAAATAGTGAACTCAACACCCTTCAACTTCAATTTTAGACATGAGCTCCAAGTTGTCAGAGACAACTAATCAATCCAGTCACCTAATTATATCTCAAGTTTGCCACATGCCTTGTCATTATCTCAAATTGAATGTGGGCCATCTCCTCCAAGCCTTGACTCTCTGTGAACTCACCTTAGTCTCAGTTTTGCCTCCTTTGTGACGACAAAATTAGTTCACACTCCTTTCTATTTTGAATTCTTTGGAAACCATGCCAGTTTGCTTGGCTGCCTTAGATACAGGTCAAACTCACCTCACCTAACATGTCTTCTCTCTTCTTTTCAGTTAACTCCAATGTGGTGCTGAAATTATGGCGAGGGCCAAGGAGAAGGCAGATTTTCCTTGAATGACCTTGCCTGTCGTCACCTTCCTTTGCTGGTCTGTATTGCTGGATACCCAAACTCTCCGTGGGATATACCGGTCGGCATGACGTGAGCCCATGCCAGCCACGCAAAGTCTCTGCTGAGTACCGGTCGGTAAGAAGATGAGGCAAATTGAATTTTTGTTGCCGTTAGGGAATGTCAGGTCACCGCGGGTTGGGCGGGGAATGTCACCACCGCTGGTCCTTGCCGTTGGAGAATGTCTGTTAGGTTAGGGGAGAAAAGTCTGACTTCCTTTCTTTACATACATCCAGGCAAATGTTCGTTTTTTTTTTGGTTTCAGTTGTCATAGATTTATGTTATAGATTTCTGCCACTGATTTAACCCTTTAATGTCCCGATTCAACACTGTTTTTGAAGATTCGTTATAAAATGTTTGATGAAAAATAAAAATGAAGTTGATGTACAAAGCAAAGTTGTAAATGTCAATGTGAAGATAACATCTCTACGGTTGGATTCATCATATTTATTATTAATATTTTTTAATTAATTTTGCAAGGTTTTTTTATTGAAATTCAATTAGAAATCCAAAACTTAACACCAAAAAATCAAAAAATATTTTAATGAAATTGGAATAACATGCACTACAAGATGGTATGGTTTCCATTATTTGATTCTACTTATTATGGAAAATCATGTTTAAGGTCTCACTTTTTGAACTAAGAATGAAACTTGACATAAACCACTTTTGTTATTTTTCAAAAATTCACATTATCTTATTTTGAAAACCCATACCGTACAAATGGTAGTCAACTAGCACAAAAATCAAGAGAATTTTGGATGGATGAAAAACATCACCGTATGTGATGAAGGGATGCGTCAGAAATCATCCAGCGTCCAAAATATGGATGCTGGCGCGTTAACCCCCTAACCGCCCAACCATGCATATTTTGCATGATGTACGGATTTGAAGTCCGTTTTCTCATCCATCATGCACTTTTTGCAGTGTGGATTTTTTATTGAAACTTTTAAGGGAAGTTAGCTCCGTGCATGTGTGATCCGATTAGAAAGGGGATGATTTGTGAAATTTTTATGCCTCATTTCATGTTGTAGTGTTCCACCCAATATTTCAAAGATTTTAGTCTAAAAGTGCTTTTGAAAAAGTCAACTACTAAAATTAAGCAACCAAAAAATCTCTAAAAATCACTACACTTAGAATATTACATTTCAACCCATCACAACAAATTTCATTATTAGATTGTCAATATCTTAGTCGTAATCATATTACAAAAGAGTGTTAAATTTTGAGTTTGAAATTGAATTCACAAATATTGGTGATAGCAATCGCAAATCTAACTGTATGGATAGAATCTAAAATGCATAATGCACAACTTTTATTCATTCATCAACTTGAAAATATCCCTCTTAGTTGCATTTTATAATGCATCTTTAAAAAACTGCCAAATCTGAAAAGGGTGAGAACGTTTAGGGGTTAAAGGGTTAAGGTGAGTGGGCCATAAACCGATGACGACCATAAATAGAATCCTATAATTACTTCATGAAAGACACTTCACTGTGCCAAAAACCAACAATCACCAATGTAGTTTAGTGATTGTTAACTTTGAATGACTACCTGGAGTCGCCTCATTTGTGGGAACTTTGTGTATTCTAAGGCTTTTTGTGATCCTTCAAGACAAATTCCCTATCAATTTCAGCCCAAGTCTATTGCCGCAAAGAGGCAACGTGGACCTTGAACTTTGAAAATTCATAACTTATTCGATATAGCTTCAAAAATTATGATTCAACTTGGAATAGATTTAGAATCAGTTTGCTAATTCACTCAAACTACCACATTGCACTTCAGATTATTTTAAGTAGTCACAATGCTTAAAGTGTCGGTTTGTGGCCCACTCACCTTACGTCACAAAATTCTGCCATTGCTGTATGTTAGAGAAATCTGTCTGGCCAGCGGACCAAAGCCAACCTTTTCTGCCAGTGTTGTACAGTACCCACCAATAAGTTTACGTTCATTCAGTTTTTCAAAGAATTGAATCAAATAACTAAATTTATAAAAAATATTTATATTTATATTTATATTTATTAAACCATTTGAAGTGTGAAAAATTACTTCTTTGGACAATTTTTGGATCAAATATTAAAAAAATACAATATTTGTATTCAAATTGAACATTTTTGAACTAAAAACTTCTAACATTGATATTTTAGTAAGTATGACCCCAAAACTCATGATTCTACAAAGGATTTGCATTCTTTCCATTGAAAGTTTTATAAACCATAAGTAACAAAAGTAACAAATGTACGTCGTCCTTCTGTTGAATGTACGTCGTCCTTCTGTACAGTTTACCCAGATGTACGTCGTCCTTCCGTACATTCATCTGGGTAAACTGTACGTCGTCCTTCTGTATGTCAGTGAAATCTTTGATTCTGCAATCGCTCAGGAATGGCCGAATCGGCCTGCAGTGATTTTAACGATCATTTTTAGATGCTTTGCTCATTTTGCGTGCCTGCTTGCGCAATTGCTTCACTCGTCACGGCTTTTGTGTGGAGTTTGGACTCAATGGGACATGATTTCTGAATGAGATGCATGATTTGGTTTGACAGACTTCTGTCTTGGCTGCGAGTTGTTTTAAGTATTACGCGTTTTGTAGCGCCGCTGGGCTGCAAGCCCAACATAAACCGGTCGTATTCTGAAGTGTGCAGCAGGAAGCCGAATATCTTAGAGGCAATGCAATTGAGAATTGGATGAAAATTCCAAATAGGAGGGGATGTCGTCGTCCTTATTTTTTATTTTACTCTCCTTTCTCTGCAGTAGATATTTGGTTGGCACTGCAGTTGTGATTTTACTCAAACGCCTGAAAGAGTTTGGCATTTGCAAGAAACTACGGGTTTAGGGTTAAGATTTCTCGGTGCCTTTCATTTGGGGCAAAAACTTTGTGTAGTATCACCCTCCAGCCGATTACTTCTAGAAGGTGATCAACAATGTGGCCTCACTCAGGCAAGGACCTGGTCAGATACTTCACCTCCCCCTTGCAAGAAGCAGACTTTCTCACCCAGTGGTATGAGCGATTCAAGCAAGCCGTTAAGAAGCGAATCAGATTAGATTCATGCTAACAACGCTCCAACCACTTTATAAATTGTTACAGTGCTGGAAACCACATGCATTCAAGGACGTGTTGGAACATTTCCCATCCCTGTGCCTGCTGTATATAGTTTAGTCCTTCAAATTTTTTTGACACTTCGCTGGTGTGACACAACTTCTTCCGTTGTATTGCGTTGAACTTGGCCCTAACGTTCTCCACATGGCTCACTGTGCATCAGAGTTTTTGCGAGCATTCTGCTCTGAGCCAAGCCTGTCAGCACGATGGATATTGACTCTGGTTTGCAGGAACCCATCACGGTTCCGGAACCAATTGACATCCCTGAGATCAGAGGTTGATCTCTTTAGTTTAGTCCATCTCCATTATTTATTGTCAGTGTATCGTGATTTATGCTCATTGTATGGATTGAATACTCCGAGTTTTTCTTGAGTTTCTAGACTGAGGCTCTCCAAATGTTGTACGGTGTTGTGTAACCACTGAGTTGTTTGTTTGGTTGAAGTCTGTATCGTGGTGATCTGGTAGCTCTCATTAGTTCGAGAAGCAACTGATCTTCTCGTTTAATTGCAAAATGTGCAGAGTGTCACAGTTTGCATCTGAAACAGAATCTCGGCAACAGCAGGGACTGAAATGCCTCAGAGGCTTCTCGTGGAGCCTTGCACAGTTAATGTAAACCTTTTGGAAGACTTACCCATGGTAAGTCCATACGCCTCAACATTGACGTGACCAGGCGGAACGCAGGGCGGGAAGCTCAACATCATCAGCTCTCAGCAACCGCAAGCCTGGACGCCAGCTAGCTGTCCATGCGTATTCAAATTGCTTAGTCTTCTAGGCTGTTCTTTGTTATAACACGGATCAGATAAAGCTGGCTCCCCCCGGATCCAGCCTCCTCTTCTCCTTTAGTCTGCTGGTGTCTAGGCTAGCTCCACAGGCAAGAAGGCCCTGTTCAGTTTTGCACTTTGTGCACTGTATTCTTTGTTCATCTCTCATTAACGATCAAGAGGTCGTTTGCATTAACGTTTTCTTGTACGAGGTACTGGGCCAGCCGTGTATGAAAATGTCCGTATGCGATTAAACTATTGCGTCCTTTAAAAGCACCCCCATTGTGCCATGCTTGTGACTGTTTTGGCACGCCTGCTTAGTCACTCTTATAGTTTGCACATGATCATGTATATGAGCTTGAAGTATTGCCAGAGTTTGGCTTGCTTAGTGACAAGCTTCAAAGCAATTTTGGGCTACTGTAGTGTTAATTATATTTGATGGAGATGGTACATTAGCCCCCAAAAATGTTCCCTTTCCCCTGCTAAAGTACATTAGCCCCGGTTAAAGTTTGGGGAATTAGCTCCCATTACGCATTAGTCCCAGGGTTGACGCCTCAAAATCTTCCTGTCGGTGTTTTCTGTCGTCGTGCTTCACAATTTTGAGAGATACCGTGTGTAGAGATATTCCTAAAGATGGTTACATGCAATGAGGACTTAGTCCTTCCTGTAGAGACAGAGGAACTCTCCTGCTCTGGGCAACATTTTTGTATTGTGCATGATGGACCCTCAATCCAGGGTATGCCTTGTTGCGTGTTTTTGCAGGCTGTTGGGTCTGCATGTTATAAATAACAATGCTATTGCCTCATCAGTAGCACAGAACTGTTTGCTCCCAAAGCTCGAGTTCATTTCCCTCTTATGTTTCTGCATGGGTGGGGTTCCAATTTGGCTCCGAGGACTCTTTCTGTTCAACCATGGTGTGTTTACAGTCCATTGCCATTTGTTGAGAACCTGTGTTGCACTAGCCTAGATGCAGTCTATGGCCTTTTCTTTTTCTTTTTCTAATGTTATGTATAAGGATATGTACCCATTGATTCTTCCCAGCACTAGGACAATGCATGAGGATTGTCTTGCCATCTGAGTTTAAGACCTGAGAGATGACAATGTCTGGGTTGAGATGAGCAAGGGATAGATCATCCCATTCCAGTCTTGTTATCAGATATGTTTTGCATAACAAAAACGAACACAACTTGAACTGTATCTAAGGTAAGGGGTACAATTTCCGTTAGTTTAAGCATTTCAACCTTCATGGAGCGCTGATTTTCAATGATAAAAAATTGCAGCACATAAAACTTTGGGTTTAATAACCAAGCTCAATTTTTAATTAATTTTTTCACAATGTATGATTTTGTTATAAATTTTCAAACTTAATATACATAGACCACTATTGATGTTGGTAGGTGTACCAATAACTGTCTTTCATTTCTAGTCCAATCAGATTGCTAACTTGGTATTCATAATTAATGCTTGTGATAACTAGATTGGGAACTCCTGAAGTTGAAACATGTGCTTTTATAGGTGGCCATAATTGGTACCTAACAGTTTCTGGTCCTTCTACCATATAAGCATAACAAGTCCTCCAGACTGCATTCTATGCAATGCGTGTCCTAACGTATTGCATGCAATATGTACACACGTGAATTTGAGATTAAAAAACCTAGCGATACATAATATATGAAAGAATAATATATAGAAGACTCTTCGAATAAGCATGTACATTCAATAATCCATGTGAAAAAATAAATCATTTTAAAGGTGAAGATATGTGTTTGAGATGCCGGTACCTTCTCTCTCCTTCAAATCCACCACGTCAAGACAAAAAAAGCCCATATGTTCACCTCACTTCCTTTTGAGAAGGTTCATAAGTTGAAGAGTTCAATCTAATTTTTACTATTGATGATCAAAAATTAATTGGAATCATTTGAATCATTGACGGAAACAAATATCAACAGCCAAGATTTAGAAAGAATTGAATGAATGTAACCCTATACTCTACACTTAGCAATCGTTGGAGCGGCCCACTGAATATGCCTAACTTAAGATGTCGCAGGTCAATTGCCGGTGATGTGTTATTCTTTGCAATATGTATTGATACATATTACTATGCCAACCAAATATGCCTCACTAATGGTTACTATGCATAGTTAGACATGGAATCAGACTCAAGTAGAATCAGACTCTTACGGAGTTTTCGGGTAGCTTAGAGCTTTTGTCTTCAATGTATCCAAAAAAAACAATTGATCTTAAAGAAAGAAAGAAATAAAATAAAAATACAAAGTCTAATATTCTTATCAACATGAATATAATAGACTCATTTGTACATCTCTCAGACAATTCACCTAGTACCACCACCTCAATCATTTGAAACTGAAATAGTATGGCTCTATCAAAGATATAAATATAGAATCCCTAATAAAGACCCACTTAAAGCATCACAACACGCTCTTCCAACTTAACTTCTCAACTCCCTCACAACCTCATTCAACATATCTCACTCCTATATTTCCACACTTATCAGACTATCACATGTTCAACCCAAATAACACAATTTTATTCTCCATTCGCAAGAGATGAAGTGTTTGGATCACTCGGCACAGCCTTTCAGTACAAATGGAAAGGATCTGGATACGCACACCCATACAACGAAGAAATGGTCCAACAAGCCATTCATTGGGCAACATTAGCTGCCAAACATGATCCAAACACCATCACCATAATAATCATTCTAGATATAAACTAGTACCAATAAAATTCCCCATACATCGGACCATTTCCAGACACACGTGTTAGTGCTCGCTTCGCCGCCGACACTATCACATACATAGAACCAACAATCCTCCCCCCCCCCCCCTCCCAACACTTAAATAAGCCTTGAGTAGAACCACTTGCGACACACATTCTTTGCATCCACCATTAAAACTTCAACATTGGCCCACCGAATCAAATCGATTCAATTAAAACAGCAATTGACAACCTACAAATAACTCATTATCACATACAAAACGTCTTAACGTCCCCCCAACATTCAACAATACACCAGTAAACAAAAATAAAAAATGGAACAAACTTACCTATCCACCCAACAATCCACCACATAGAAATATACCCCCACTACCAAACTACGAAACAAATATACAACTAAAATTTTCACCACAATATAGCTACTTTAATTACCAATGGCTCCTTCATACCACCCAACAACATGAAGATGGATATTGGATACGTGAGAAGCAGGTTATAGTATATATTACCGTATCAAAATAGAAGTACAAATATCCAAAAGGCTACCCGACTTACAAACCAGCTTTAAAGCTGAACTGATGGCCATACACAAAACACTAAAACTAATTACCACTAAATTCGCCAACAAACCTCTACACATGTTTATAGATTTCCTGAACTGTCTATACGTACTCAAAACACAACTCAAACACCAACTCTCTATAGAAACCACGCCGACAAAACCATATTAGCATCAATAGTAGAAATGCTACAAAATTGCACACAACCCACTACATTATACAAAGTCTGCGCCCACGCCAATATTGCAGGTAACGAACAAGCAAATAAATTTGCAAAAAGAGGTATTGGATTAGAATACAAATCTGCTACAAAACCATACGAATTTTCACATTCTACCCCATATTATTACCGGGATTATTACCAAAAAGACGATTGGTCTGGACCAGCACGTCGTCCCGATGAAGGTCTTGTATGATGCCTTGATGAATACATTAGAAAACATGATCGCAAACACAATTTAGAAATAATAGCACAATGTTTCTATAACATCAGTAAATGGACAATGAACCCCGATATCGACAACGAAATCTCTAACAAATTTTGGTCTAACCCAATATAACAGATGCACAAAAAATTAGCCTCTCAAAGTTCCGTACTAGACAATATATGGGAAACGCTAGAAAAAAATTATTCTTTGGAATAGAAAGATTCCCATCCATTACATGCCCCATATGTAACTCCTTAGATGCAGACACATGGCTCTATGTCCTCCTCAAATGCAACCAACATCATATACAAGTTCTTAGAATCAAAAGGCATAACAAAGCAGTATGGGAATTAAGACAACTAATACTATCAACACAAAAATCTAGATGCTTCATTCTCATGAATGCAGGCACATTCAACAACAACCCACAAGAAAACACAGTACCTCTTTGGCTTCTTCCATGTACACGTGGACTACAAATATGTCACTATAACACCCGCTTCAAACCAGACATATTTTGCATTAAAGGGTTACCATACCAAAAATGCCCCACCACTACATCCAGAAAATAACCTTACCATACAATAACTGATATTTAACTAATTATCGACAAATCCATAGTCCATAAATAAGTCGGCTGACCGCCAATAAAACAAGCCACACTATGAATCTTATACATTCATAGACAAAAAAGACGCATAATGAACTTAAAATTAGCATCCCAATGCATTACATTAAAAATGAGGCCAATACAAAATTGAATTCCAAGATTGATCTACAACTACAGACATATAAACTACATCTACATCTACAACTACAACTACATCTACAGCTACAACTACAGATAGCATGTCGGTCGGAAGCCGATACCTTTTCTAAGAAGTAGTCACTAGAAAATTTCATCCCAATCAGGCCTACTATATTTGATGGATTGTGCCACTTTATAATGTAACCGGCCAAGTCTCTCAGCAGTATGTTTCAATGTGGATTCCAACGATCTGCATAAACATGTGGATTGACATAACATAGCAGTCCAGTGATACAAAGTACAATACAATTCTCAGTAGGATGTGTTGGACCGTAGGTAGATCCCTAAATAAAAAACATTATAAGACTGGATAAATATCAAATTACCAATTCTAACTTGTCTAAAATGACCTCATAGGAGGAATTGACATACACTGGAATACAGTCATATCGGTTGTTGGCCAACAACATAAATTGATGTGAAATTTATGAGTGCATTCAAATGAATGACTACTGGAGACGTGATTGAAATAGAATTTGCACTAAAAGCTTAATACTTTACACTAAAAGCTTAAAAGCCCTCAAAAATATACAATTATTTGATAATTAGGAGTTCAAAATCTATGACTATAAAGGTTCTATGGTATCTACCCCAAAAATATAGCCAAAATTGGAAAATTGCATATCGGCTTGCGGCCGATAAGTTGAACGTCCTCCTCTAAGAGGTTGATGGGTGTTCTAGGTTGATATTGTACATGGCTTGTAATTCCTCAAATCCCTTTTGTGAACCTGGGGTTAATTGTGTCGGCAGGCAGCTGATACATAACCCTTGCGACTATCAGCCGATACAATATATAATTGAGCTAAACCACGATGCTAAGTGCTCGCAATGATAGAATGCTCTAATTTGTAACAAGTGGGCTAAATTAAGCTATGTAACTACTATAAAATTGAAATACATATTTTCCAAAATCTATAAGTCCACACTAAATCCCATTCGTATAGGACAAACCTTCAGGCTATCGAAGTCACTTTGGCGTGTACGTCTTGCTAAGAATAAATGGGAGAAAGAAGTTTATTTGGTGAGTCGAGCTCTGCCACGTTGTTGTGGAATGCACCTTCTCCATTGTCCTCGTCCAAAGCACGTTTTCCACAAGCAGCTTTAGCATTTGAACGACCAGAGCCCCGAGCATCAATTGATGTTGCATAATACTCTACATGATCTCCTTCGCTTTGACTACAACAAAGCTCCGACAAAAGTGGTGCTGGTTCTATCGGCTGTCGGCCGATAGGGTTCACTTCTCTCATCTGCCTTTTACCATAGCTAAATGCCTTCTTTGCTCCCCTGTTCCACTCCTCCCTAGTTGTTGCGACTTCAGATCCCAACACGGTTTCAACAACTCTTGTTACAACCTCCTTCATTGGCGATGCTTGAAGATTCACTAGCATAGAACTAGAAGTAACCACCTTCAAGGCCTCAATTCCATCAAAGCCTCCAACTTCAGCAAGAGGTGGAGAACCTACATGGCCTCTGGTTTCACCTTAGAGTAGAAAATCAGCCAGGCAGCAATACCGTCCAAAGGAGAAGAGCAGTGATGAAAACGTTGAGGAGAAGGTTCGGAAGAAGGGAGTGGAAAAGGTTGCGAAGAAAGGTGAGGAGAAAAGAGACAAGAAAGTTTTTTACACACCACATCTGCAGAATCCGCCTCCGAAGAAATGGATTCATCAAAATTGGTGTTCAAACTCAGCGTGGGCGGGAAGCTCGAGCCCATTTGCAAAGGCACGAACTCCTCCTGTCGGTTGGCAGCCGATAAAGAATTATACAACAAGTAATATACCATTGGAAGCGTATTTTCAAGACCTTTCCAACGATATATTACACGCCCTATAATTCTCAAAATTGCAGTCACAAAACCAAAAAGAAAAATATGAACTAATTTAGTGACTGCAGTTTAGGCTGGTCAGTATCGGCTGCCAGCCGATACAATAGTCACTAAACTATTAGTTTCTTGCTATAACTACTGGCTACTTAGTTTCAACTCATAGATTCATAAGTTTAAAAATATTTTCCACTTAGGTTCAAAATCATGATTCAAATCTATACAAACGTATTTCAAAACCACACAATTTTGTCTCATATACTCTACACCTGGGTCCCAAAACTTTGAACTCTGTTTCGTAACTAAATAATAAGGGCATTGTATCGGCTAGCAAACGATACACTTCCCTTTTGTGTCGGTTGGCAAGCAGATACAAACATATTTTGTCGATTAGCCGATACAATGCAAGTCCAAGAGATATCTTACCTTTGGGGCAGTTGTGGACGTCATCTCTGAAGCTATCGGCTGCTCAACACTTTGTATCAGCTGGTCTCAATTTGTTGTCGGCTGCCTGCACTTTCTATCAGCTATCGTTTGCAATGTGTTGGTTGATCAACTAAAGCAAATTCAAGAACTTAAGTGGGTGGAAGAAATCTGCTGACAGCCGGCAGTGAAAGAGAGAGAAAGAGGAAAACAATGCAAAAAAAGAGGGAGAGTGTTGAGAGAGTGAGTAGAGAAATGAGAGAGGAGAAAAATGAGAGAATGAGAGAATACTCCCCCCCAACCCAAACCTCCAGCCATCATGAGTGATGGGAGGTTTGGAGGTTGGAGAGATGATGGGAGATGTACCTCCCATCCATCACATCATCCGCCGCCAAGTTCAAAACTCTCATCCATCCCAGTTGTCTCATCCGTCCATCGGCATCGTTCTTCATTCATCCGCTCCCGCTATCGCCATCCCTACATAATTTTTCATTCATCAACAAGAATTTCATCCATCCAAAAATGCATGCATGGTACGTAGCTTTCTTGATCGCATTCCAAGAAGTTTCAACCAATTCTCGATTCAAAAATTTGGCGCCAAAAGACTTTGCTGTAATGCGAGTTTGAAATGTTCTTGAATTGGGCGCCATTTTGGAATCCGTTTACTCATTTCGTTTTGCTTACCTTTCCCATTTCCTCTCTCACTTGTAGGACATGCGTGTGTCAAATTTAGGTTGTGAGCATGTGCGCAAGTGTGTATAGTGTGAGATTGAAGATTGTGTATATGTGTGAATATGAGGATTGTGTGTATGTGTAACTGAGAGGATTTTGTGTGTATGTTTAAGGACTATTAGATGTTCGAGTAAGGACTAACTTTGTAAAGGTGCCGGTGCAAGGTTGTCATGGTTGAATCTCGGGGTTGTAATGTCAGTTTCTGTAAGGGTTTCAAAGTTTTGTTTTAGGGTTTTAGTGTGTCAACAATAAAGCTTCTTAATTGTTCAAAACTTTTTCTATTCAAAATACCTATATCAATACTTTTCAACTACTTTTCAAGTTTAAACTACTTTTCTAGTCTAATCTACTTTTTAGTTGCTCTAAAGTCTTTCTTGAAAATACTTTTAAATTGATTTCAACTTCTAATTTTTAGTTTCTATCAGTACCATTTTCTATATTATTTGCCAGCCGATACGTAATTCTTCATCAGCCGATACCTATTTTTGTATTGGCCACCGACAGATACTTATTTTTGTATCGGCTGCCAGCTGATACATTTTTTTGCTGCCAATTCTTTTTTGTTTTGCAATTGCAATTTTGAGAATTGCAAGGTGTGTAATATACCATTGGAAGGTCTTGAAAAGACGCTTCCAACAGTATATTACACAACTTGTAATTTTCTATCGGCTGCTAGCCGATACATTTTTCTGCTGCCAATTCATTTTTGTTTTGCAATTCCAATTTTGAGAATTGCAAGGTGTGTAATATACCATTGGAAGGTCTTGAAAAGACGCTTCCAACAGTATATTACACAACTTGTAATTTTCTATCGGCTGCCAGCTGATAGGAGAAAATGCCCAATTTGACGACCCTTGGTTTCTCTGTCATGTACCAAATCCTCTGAAGTAAATACAAGGTTAGAGCGGTTGATCTCGCTACAACTGCTAGTCATCCTAAGTATTGGCGACCAATCGATACTATCCACTTTAAAGAAGATCAAACTTGAAAATGAGGAAGCGGGGAAGAATGATGACTCACATAAGGACCTTGATGGCGAAGACAGTGGTAGCTGTGACGACGTCGAGGGTGAAATTGTTGAGATTGAACGACAGCACAATTTTATCTATAAATCTAATGAAGATGATTAAGTTGATAAGGTATATGGTTTCGATGATGACAAATGGTGGTTGTGGTCATGGTGGTCTTGATAGAGAAAATCAAAGTTGGCCTATTATAAGGTACAAGAAGCAAACAATAGATTCTTCATGGCTTCCCCATGGGCCCCTATCAAAATGTGAACGGCAAATACTCAAGACAATCCTCAAATTTCCATTCATGACCTTCAACCTATTCCATTCAAAGTCTTATAGGAAGCCGATCTATATAGAAATCAATTCTCCGTTGTCCACCACTCCTTGACTTGAAGAGGGATTTTGGCCAATCTTAGATTACACGAGAGATCATGCTTCCGGTTTTCTTGCTTTTAGAGTTGACCCTATCAATCCTGAAGACATCACTCTACAGGAAATTGTGGAGCCTTTTTCATACTGTGGTCCAGTTTAAGAGAGACCAAAGTTTACTGTTAATCCCTTCCGAGACATCTTGCTTGGGGACTTCGTTCTCTATCACCCGAGTCACAATAATTACTTTCCAGTGTGGCTTAGACAAGTGCTGGAATGTGTTGATTTAACTCTTGGTCCAAATTATGGGAATTTCAAGGTGGAATGGTGGACTCCCATGAAAGCCAAGAAAGAAGGCAAGGAAGTGGTTGTTAGAGAGTGTTGGACACAGAGATGACAAAAAGAATTGTGTCTTCTCCAAGTAGTTCATGCAAGCATTGACATGTTCTCCCATCGAATGCCCTCACACATGAAGACGGGGCTTCATGCTACTAATGTGATTCATGAGGCGTCTGTTGCAGCTAGCAACCTTGACAAACTGGGAGGTTGTTGGCGCCATAGTGGATGAGGATGTTGACGAGGAGGGAGAAGATAAGCTTTGTGCTTTTGTAGTGGTTGTCGGCTGGCAGCCGATACACGGTACTCAAGTATTTACAGAAGTTCTAATGATCAATTCTCGTCACTTGAATTTCAAATGATCCTCTCCGGCTAGAATGACTTAGTGTTTATTCACTTTACTTTGTAGATGATAACGTGATTAAATCAACTTAGGACAAGACATGCATTTAGCCGATTGTCAATTGAACTGGCTATTGGGAGCTAACGAATATACAACACTCTTGCATTCTTAGAAGCAGGAATGATTGTATCATATGATTTGAATTTCATATGATCCTTTGCAGCCAGAATGGTTCAGGGCTTGTACATTCAAATTTTGACAATGTGATTAAAACAACTTTATTACAAGTTAAGCGATGTAGCTTGTACTATTGCCTTTATCAAGATGCTTTGTACATTTCACTTGCTATCTCCGCTAATTATATACAATCACTACATTCATATGAAATGTTGTTTGTCAGGTCACATGTCTAGCTCCCTGCTCGTGGACACTCAGTCCTTTCTCCACATGAAATCTTTCTATCATATAGTCGGCTCAAGTACTCCATTTGTTGTCCAGACTATGATCATGTTGAAGACCTTTCTGATTTCAATATATTTAGTAACTTGATCAAATCCACCTATTGGTTGTCAACCGATATTTTCCTAAATCGTTGTTTTTGTCTTTGTGTTTGGGGTCTTCCACTTTGAGTTTAGGACTTTTAGAGTGTAGGGCTTAGGGTTTTAGAGTTTATGGTTTTTTCCATTACTTAAATTAGTTTATATTATGTTTAGAACTATGCATGACCGTTTTAATTAAGGGGTATTTTTTATTTTCTCACTATGGTTGTTCAAAATTATGTTGGCAGGCCACCGATATTTTTGTTTTAGCAAACTGTGTTTGAAATTAATAATCAGTTAATCACCATGTGACATGTTCAACTAAATGTACTAATTTCACATAATAATTTTGCAAACTTATTCTATTTCACAAGACCATTACATGAGGTTGGTGGGACGATTGGTAAATGTATTGGCAGGCCCCCGATATTTTTGTGTGAGTACACTACAATTTTTTTTTGACTTGGCTCAAATTCAAGTGTGTTTTGTGTTTTTATTTTAAATTTTTTCATTTCAATGTTTTTCACATCGCTTTTGTTCCTATTTTATGGTGATTAAGTGAATGAAATTGTCCATAATTGGTCTATTTATCCATAATTAGTTAAACATATTCTCATATAAAAATTATATTCTCATATAAAAATTTTGCTACAGTTTTAGCATCGTCCGTACGAGTGAATTTATCGAATTCACTTATTGCAATGATAAATTCTCACAAGAAACCATCGACAACAAAATCCAAAAACATCAACCATTAAATAACAGCATGACTAACCAAGGCTGAAAAACCGAACCCCTCATAGTCATCACTGCCAGAGTTCAAGGGACAACACATATCCTTTCTATGCAACTTCTAGAAAACAAACTCAAAATACCAGAAACCTCTATTAAAAATACATTTAAAAGAATAAATGCCATGCTATACAACATGCCGCATTAATTATACTATATAAAAGAAAATTTGAGAATAACCAACCAATACTACCAAATCTAAACCCACCTTAATCAAAGAAGCTATAAAAAAATGAAAAAAAGGGGGTAGTGGTTAAGACTTTTATTGTTAGCATAGTGAAAGCACTTGTCTCAGTAAGGTAGGACAGGACGGCTGATTCGTACAATTTTTCCTGCCTTTGATAACCCACTCGTTGCACCAAGTCATATATATTCTAACACTGCTCAAACGGATCCATCAGGAATCAAACCCGGACCACCAATTGGAATACAACGTCCCTCGCTAACCAACCACGGAACCCATAACTTGGCAACCCCCGCCTAAACAAAAACAAAATTATATCTTACTAAATACCCAGTAAATCTGTAGTTGATCATTTTGATGTTGGTTTTTTTAGTTTGTTTCTGGTTACTGGTCTCTATAGTGTCTATTTCCAAAAGGGGTGAGTAATTTGTTCCAATGGCCCTTTGTCTGGTAGGCACTGAGTCATTGACATTACGAATAGACACTCTATTCACGCCGGTTTCATTAGAGGACCGGAGTTTCTATATATGACTCACAATAATGGCAATAATCGATGTAGTTCTTTACAAAAAGAGAATACCACGATAGAAACCTGACTTAGAGCATCGCCACCATGATTCCTGTATCTGTATCTAGAAAGGGATGAAATTGTCCATGATTTCCAGATACAGTAGTCTGTTCTACACCGTTAAATCCTGGAAAAGTGAAATTGGAAACCGTATGCAGACAGCCGACAACTGATCTCTCTACCTTTCGAAAATCATCGCCGAAATCAACATTGTGGGCTAGGTGCACCCCGCGGATGTGAAAATCAGGTGCAAGAAGTGAAAAATCGTAATAAGAAGAGCGATGCGGATAAAAAATTTGAATCCTTGAAAACCAACCAAGTTTTCTGGATTTGGGGGTCACTCCTAGAAAATTTTACCGTTACATCACTCCGATGCAAAGGTTTTTCCTGGAAAATGGATGACCTTCATCCTTTTTCCAGATACAGGTATCACGCAGTGGTAACTTGGAAACCCGACGAAAAAGTTCCATCGTGCAAGCTGGGCTCCGTCCATCACTCCGCGCCTTCGTCCGTCATTCCAGCCACTGCTCCATCACCTTCGGCGCGAGCGAGAGAGCCTGCACTTGTCTTCACCAGACGCAAGCATGACATGAATCGTTTTTATTTTTATAAAAACTCTTACCTACTGCTCCGCATGCATACCTTACCTGATCGCTTCTTGACGGCGCATTGGAGGTTGTGCCTTAATTGCAAATTAAGACCGACCCACCTCTTCAATTCTTTTGAAAATTGAAATTTCTCCCCCGCAAGAATGGCTTGCCTCGGGAGTGCGCTTTGCTCTTACTTACTTAGAAAGCAGGCTGAATTTTGAGTCTTTCTCAAACGTGAAGCTGTTCGTGCTCTTTTTGTCGATCGGTATTGTGCATGCAAAGCGGCGATTACAATGGCTCCTGGCTCTAAAATCAGCGGACAACAGGTTCAAACAGCAGGACTCCAATTTGCTTGAGTGTTTTTATAACTTGCTACGCTCCTCCTTTCTGTGATTTGCTGCTTGCAGTTTTGATTTTTTCTCTTGTGAACAACGATAACAAGTTGTGGTATTCTGAAGACACCTCGTGCACGTCATGTGGCTAACTAATGTTCGCTGTGTAGCATGGGTACAGGTGTAGAATACCACCTCCTGAGGAATTCTCAAATCTCTTCTCACAGATGGAGGCTTGGAGGATCCTGCTTTGTTCTTCTTCTTGTTCTTTCTTTGGCTTTTCTATGCTTTAGGAAAGCTATGTCTACGTGAGAATTAGGGTGCTATTGTGCTTTTGCAAGCGACAAATCTCTTCAGTGTTTGTTTTAGGGTTTGTTTTTTTGTTACAATCCCTTACTGTGGCACAGACTAATTACTACCTTTACCCTATTGTTTCATTCGAATTAGGATTTGAAACCTATTTCTTTCTAATATTGTGTTACTATTTTTTCGTTTCTTCATATTGATTGATGCTGATAGTTGAGTTTTGACTCAATGTTTTGGCTCAGTTGTGAATCGATCTTTCTTTTTTATTAATGCTAATAGTTGAGTTTTGACTCAACGTTTGGCTCAGTTGTGAATCGATCTTTCTTCTTGATTAATGCTAATAGTTGAGTTTTGACTCAACGTTTTGGCTCAGTTGTGATTCGATCTTTCTTCTTGCTTAATGCTAATAGTTGAGTTTTGACTCAATATTTTGGCTCAGATGTGAATCGATCTTTGTTCTTGTCGATTTCTCTGATCTACCTCTACCTCGAGCACTAGTCTCTGCAGTATTCAAAGTTGATCTCTAGTATGATTTCCTCTTTGACTGCATTGACTCCTATTTAGAGAATGAATCTGATAAAGAATTCGACAATGCCTTAATTTCGATTAAGGATGTTCCAAAAAAAACGATTTTTTTCTTTTTGGGTGCACCCTCCGTCTTTTAGGGTTCAAGCGCCGCTGGCTGAACCCTAAATTTTTATTTTTTTAAAATTTCTCTTTTCAAGGCTCATGAGCCCTTAACAAAAAAGAAGACGAAATCCAATAAAGAAAAAAAAAGAAAAAAAAAAGAAAGGTTTTTTTTTTTCTTGGTTTTTTGTCCTTGGTGCGGGCGAAGGGTTTGCGGCTGCCACAAGAGGAATGAAAAAAAATGGAAGAAAAAGAAGAAGACAAGAAGAAAGACAAGAAGGAAAAGAAATTGAAGACAAGAAAGATATAAGATAAATGAAACAAGATAAAGAAAAGATAAAAGAAAAGATAAAAGAAAAGATAAAGATAAGAATAAAAATAAATAAAATAATTGTTTGTTTATAATGAAAGTAATTATAGAACGACAAAATTGTTCTTTTTTAGAGAACTTTTTACACAAAAAAATTTAAGCAAGATTTGCTCATGAAATGAACGCACTTGGCCAAGTGCATAAATAGCGAATTGCGTGTTATTATTGCCTTAATTGATACGTTGCATTGAAGATACAATGATGGCAACAATTTCCATCAACTCCTATAACATAAAGGTATTGTATTCAAAAAGATTCTAAAAGATTATGTGAGCAAGGTGGGTATTATAGGTTTATGGCGGCAATTTTTGCTCCTTTACATTGAACGCCCCTTAAAATGGCGAGTTTTCAAAAAAATTCTTGCGAGCTTGGTTGGCTAATTAAAACGAAGCATGTGGTGTGGTTGGAATATGCATTCAACATGGTTTGCAAGCGGATTAAATGACATCAACAAGAATAATCTAAAAGATTCCAAAATAATATAAAATATTTTGAAAAGATTCTAAAAGATTTCGTTTTACTATATTGATTTTTTTTGGTATTTTCTCTATTTATTATATTATGTCATTAATGCAACTGCTTTACAACATTAGAAACTTTAATTGATGAGAATTATGACAACCTGTAGTAGTGCAAAAACACCCAATTGCGCATGTGTTAATACAGGAAACATCAATGTTTACATCTTTCATTTTACAAAAAATCACACTACGTAGGTAAATTTTACTTCTATGTGGCTTTAATGTGTTTGCAAATTTCTTTCACACATGTTCAACGCAAAGGAAAATAGCTCACGTACTAAAAATAAATAAATAAAAGGTAGTCATATAAGGTATCAATAGAAAGATATGGTATTGTAAAAGTCTACTATAACACAAATTTTAGATTATGTCTTGCTCACTACCAACCAACTTGCAACAAAGTGTTAACCCTTAAAGCATCCACACTACATTTATCCGGTCAAACCTAATAAATTTCTCACATTTTAAAATTTATTATATATTTTTTGTATTTTTCTCATATAATATATCATTCCGTAAACCGATTTACGCTGATTTTTTCATAATTATTTAAATGAAAATGAATTTTATAATATTTTTCAAAGTTTCTCTATTGTAATAGCCATAATGAGTACAAAATGCCTATAATAGTATGATTTTTTATAGAAAAAGTGTAAATAATAATGATGAACAACAAGGTGAAAGGTGCATGCTTCTTGAGCTTACATAAAAAGAAATTCGATTGAAATTTTTTTTTCTGCAGCGTATATTGGAATTTTAGGGCTATGAGCTTTAAAGTGTTTTTTTTCAACTTTAACAATTTTGAAGAACCGTAAATTGGACTAAAAAAGTAAAAGACAACTTCCACACATTCTAAGTTGGGACCAATTTCATTTGAAATTAGGAACTAGGTGAAAATCAACGTTTGATTGAAAAACACTCAAACAAGGCCCCAAGGGGTTCCTTGCACGCTTAAGGGTTAATCCACTAACATCAAGTGCTACCTCCACGAGATGTTATCACAACTTCTAATCAATTCGGCATCGTAGAAATCAACTTGCGAATACTTTCTTGAGGTATATCCTCTCATGCCAAATTGGTCATTGTCCACATTTGGTCTCTTTTCTGGATCTATTTTTTTGGGTCTACTTCCTCTCTACCACTTGATCTTTGACTTCTTCCATAGATTCTCTATAGGATTGAGGTAAGGAGAATTTGCTAGACGTTCAAGCTTTCTTAATCCAAGTTGTTCCCTCTAAAACTATTGTGCATCAATTGTTGCAACGTACTAGTGCACCATCTTCCATCAAAATGAGGAGTTCATGGTGGTTATAGAGTGAGGTTTACGGGGATGTTTGTCCAATATATTGTCTTTGGACAAATATCAAGTTTACCTGACAAAACTTCTAGACTATGTCTCCAAGCAACAATCACTAGAAGCAAGCATGCACTCATGTCGATCCTCTCAACTCCAATGCTGGTTGAAATCTACTACATGTGAGCTTCTACAATGAGATTATCACGTAATGCGTTGTACCTTTAAATTCAATTGATGTTTGCAAAGTCAAACATATGCCACAATATCTGATATTAACAAAGGAGGTGATGAGTCACAACAAGGTAAATATAATACGTTTCCAAATGCAGAATATCTCACTCAAATATCTTTCCAGCTGCCAAATCCATTCTCAAATATCAAACCAATTTGTCTAAGATACAAGGAAGGGGTTGCAAGACATATTAGAGCGCACTTTACATTGGTTACTAAAAGGTTGATATAAAAGAATAATGAGTGGTTGGGTCTCTATAAATCCCCCTACCATCATTGCATTCCTCGATGCAATGCGAACAGGGGCAGCGCCAAGCTCTAATAAACCTCAGCCTACTGACCTCGATGCCTCAGGCCTTCCCGTCGTGAGAAGCCCTCAAATCAGTGCACCCTCTTTACTTGATGTAACTAACGTTCTCCATAGGGCTCATTGCAAATCATAGTTCTTGGTGAGCATTTTGATATGGGCCAAGCTTGTCAATACAATGAATATTGACTTTGTTTTGTTCAAATTTATTTGTTGTTTTACCAACACATGCAAAATTCTTTGTTGATTCCGATGATATACAAATTTGGTCTCATTTGAATTATATTTTTCACAATATAATCAAGTGAATTTTTTCATTTTAAAACCATGAATCCTTGGTCCTTTTATGGTTAATTAACATCCTTCATAATTAATCCTCCCAACCTCAAAATAAAGATTGCGGATTCCTTCTAAACCAACGATCGGTGCACAACAAACCTTATGTTTTCTATTGAAGTCAAACTTTATACAAAAGAAAAAGTACTGTGAATATTACATGTTATTGGATTTAAAAAGTACACATCAAAAGAGGAAGAATAACTCTGGTCTCAAGCCCATCTTGAATGAAGAATTTGAATGTTGGAGTAACTTTGCTGCACAACTTATTTCAATTTGTGTGGCTTTGAATGACTTTGAAAAGTGCGATTCACCTTCACAATAATTTGAATGCATTGATTTAAATAATTTGAATGCATTGATTTAATTAGTGTGAATTATTGAAAGAAAATTGAATGAAATTATAATAATGGCAATGACACTATTTGAAATATTATAGACCAAAATTACCTAGAATAATATAAATTTTTGTATGAGCGCATGTACTATGCAAAATCGTGTTTAGAACCCCCAATGATTCTTCGAGATCCCTAACTATCTCTAAAGAGCCTCAACTTTTCTCTCTTTTGTTCATTTATAAAAAAAACTTCATCCTTATAGATTGCAAAGCTAATAGACAATTTCATATATAGAGAATTTGCTATTATCCAATGACATGCACTATAACATAACGTGGAGTGCTATAGTTTCTTAAGAATGTTACATTCCTTCTCATCAACCTACAAATACTTAAAGGGTCATGCTCTAGTCACCAACGTATAGTCCATGAAACCAGCCCTAACTATGTAAAGTAGCTCGGTAGTAAATTCAACTCTCCTTCAAACTAAACATATACTCTCTCCGTTCTATATTAGATGATGTTTTTGAGGAAAAAGGTTCTCCCAAACTACTTGATGGAAATTATTTATTAAATTTGAAGTTGTTGTTTTACAAATTTTAACAAAAAATAATAATCATAAGACAAGATGACAAGAAGTGTTATTTGTCTGTGAAGTTTGTCTTTGTTCATGAATGGAACCCTATAACTATTGCAACTCTTAAAGCTTCTACCATGCAATGCTGTAAACTCAAGAAAACCATGCAACGAACATCAATCACCATGTTGCCACATGCTACACACACTATGTGCAGATTTAATGAAATCATTCTAATTTTCTTAATCTTTTGATTTTTTTCAAAAACATCTTCTATTCTTGGACAAAGGGATTCTTTTTATTTTTAGAGAAACTTAAATTTGACAAATGTCAATCTTGAAATTATCCTCCAATATTCCTTTTTCTTCCATACAATATTTTCGTTTTTGAAAAAACAAATTTCCCAAAAATTGAGCATTTATTTGACTTCATCATTTATTTTGAAAATTATTTTATGCCAAATTTACTATAAGGCTACATTACATTCTATAAGAGTAGGGTATTGCACCGTCTATTGCTTGGTTGATTTTTTTACTGATACAGTAACTTTCTTTGGAACTAGAGTGAAAGATGACACTTGCCATTCTTTGAGGAAATTCAGTAGGAGTCAAACTGAAAATGTGAAAACAAAGAGAATTGAAAAAATCTTGGAAACTTTAGTAGAGGTACAAAGTCTAGGGATTGCAAAGTCTAGTAAAGCCAAAAGGGGATACCTCGATGGAAACCCGACGAAAACCTGGAATTCCGACGAGAAGTATGCTGGCTCCGTCCGTCGCACCATAACCGGGACTTTCCGATAACTTGCTCCACCGTCTGCGCTTGCTTGTGCGCAAGCGAGAGAGCTTGCATTGATTTTGCTTCACCAGACGCAAGCTTTTTGTCTCAACGCCTTCACTCGACGGCTTCCCACCAGGTACTACCGTATTCTCTTTCCTCATTTCGCATTCGCTCGCTGCTTGCAACTCTTGTATGCATGCCTCTCCACTCCCCGACCAAGCTCTTACAACACGGTGATCACCCTGTACGCTCTTTCAGGGATACCCAGCCTCAAGCTGCTCAGAAATAGATACAATGGCGGAGTTATGATCGATAATTCGGACTTTCAGGCTTAGGATTCTTGAACCCCAGTTTGCTTGGATTCCAAGCATTGGGTATTTGTTCGTGTTCCTGTGAGTATCCAGCATTTTACATTCGTAGATTGGCATGAGTTTGGCAAGGGATGATCACTTGGGTTGGTGTCATGGTGGCGCTCACCTTGACACCTTCGGTCAGGTTTTCACAATATTCCGTGTCTCTGAATGCGTTGACTTCAATTGCATATTTGTAGGTCAGGTGGTGAGTATGAAAATTAGCATACCGGTATCACCCCCCAGCCGATTACTTTAGAAGGTGAACAACATGGCCTCAGGGTCAGATACTTCATCTTCCCCTTGCAAGAAGCAGACTTTCTCACCCAGTGGTATGAGCGATTCAGGCAAGCCGTGATTCATGCTAACAACGCTCCTACCACTTTATAAATTGTTGTGCTGGGCACCACATGCATTCACAGGCAGGGGCGCTCAGGAACGTGTTGGGACATTTTCCATTCCTGTGGGCCTGTTGTAGTAGAGTCCTTCAAAATTTTTGACACTTTGCTGGTGTGACAGAACTTCTTTTTGGCTTCTTCCGTTGTATCGCGTTGATGTTATTGTATCTTGACACCAGGGTCTCATATGCGATTCCCTGTGTGGTTTCCCTGCGAGTCTCACTTTTCCCACTGAGTCTTAAAGCTGCTTATTCACCAGTTTAATGTTGACTCACCTGCTTGTAAAAGGAAAGTTTAACAAGTGGCAACTCTTGAGGCTCGGTGGGAAAAGTGAGACTAAAAGGGAAACGCACACAGGGAAACCATTATGAGCTCCCTGTGTGATGTGACTAACGTTGTCCACATTGCTCACTGTGGATCAGAGTTTTGGTGAGTGAGCCAAGCCTGTCAGCACGATGGATATTGACGCTGCTTTGAATGAACCGATCACGGTTCCGCAACCAATTGACATCCCTAAGATCACAGGTTTATCTTTTTAGTCCATTTCCTTTTTTCTTATGTCAATGTACAGTGATTTATGCTCATTGTATAGATTATACACTTTTATACTCTGAGTTTTAATTGCTTGAGTTTCTAGAGTCTCTCCGAATGTTCTAACATACATACGGTATCGTGTGACCTCTGAGTTCTTTTTTTAGTTGAAGTCTGTATCGGTACCTCTCATTAGTTCGAGAAGCAACTGATCTTCTCGTTTAATTGCATTGTGTGCAGAGTGTCACAGTTTCCATCGGAAATAGAGGCTTGGCAACATCAGGGGGCGTAATTCGTGAGAGGCTTCACACAGCTCGGAAAGATGCATGTGCAAGGCTGGATTTCAGAGAGCTTTGCACGTGTGACATGATTGTCTATCTGCTTTTACATGTCATACTAGGCATGTTATATATGTCATACTAGGCATGTTATATATGTCATACTAGGCATGCTATATATGTCATACTAGGCATGTTATACATGTTATATATGAAGTAGCTCTTCATTCCTACGTGGACATAAGGCATGGGTGTAGCGTGAAGAGACGCTCTATTTGTAACGACTCCTTCCCGTCGTTGTTATTTTTTTTTGTTTTTTTCATACTAGGAATACTAGGTACATGCTACTTGATAATCTGGCTCCCGCACAGCAATACAGAGAATAGCTGTATAGATTGTTTTTCTGCTGAGCGTGGTGTAATGCCATGAAGTTTGTGAGCACTACATTGTGTAGAAAGAGTCAGGGCTAGCCCTTTTGTGTGAATCAAATGGTAATAAAGTGTAGAGCTCTTACCCTAACCTATGGCCCTATAGGCCCTTGACGCTTCATTTACGAGGGCTCCAACGAAACCCCGTTCTTAATTTATTTGTAGAGCTCTTTACTCCAGTGAAAGTGTGTGACCGTGTTCATAGTCTCTTTAGAAATCAGTTGCAGTGCCATGGTGTGTGTTAATTTCTAAGGAGCTGCAATCTACGTTGGCATTCAATTCAATGGCTATGGCGACGCACATCCCGCGTAGTTTGCCGCACGCGCATTCCGCTCATGTCGGTTGTGAAAAGGCGCAGCTCAAGGACGCAGGCAGCGATGTCATCGGGAGCGATTTTGGGAACCACCAATTCGTGTGTTGCCGTCATGGAAGGTAATGTCGGTGCTGATTTCTTTGTTTTAGGGTTTACGTTTTGGGGATTCTTCGTGAATTGTCTTGCTTGAAGAGAATTCATTTTTTTTGGATCCGTTCTTAACCTCTGAAGGGACTTTTTCCGTTATTTTTATGCTATATTCTTCACTGATGCTAGTGATATACTGGGGCTGCAATTCTGGTTTTTGATTTACATGCAATGAACTGTCATGCATTCGGATAAATATTGTTATTCTATTGAGTTGGATCCTCCTTCAGGGTTGTTAAACCCCTAAAGGACCAATTGTGTTGATCGCCGCATAAATTCAACACTTACTCTTGTATGTGGACTCAATTGCATGTTAGGCAAAGGAATGAATGTGGGCAACATCATAACAAAAGTCTTGTTTTAGTACTGTTTCAAATTTCGATCTTCAAAAGGGTCATTTCAGTATTTACTCGTCAACAGTCGAGAATCAGTGGGGAGGGACTCTTTAGTTATGTAGTTCTTCCAGCTGCAAATATGCTACGGTCGAAAGGGTTATATGTCAGGGGGTTTTATTTGCATTGGCACTCAGTCAAGCGCAGTTTTCAGGTCCCACTATTTTGGAACATTTGTGAGTATGTTACAGGACGTTTTGTAACCCAGATGCTTCAGTTTTAGGGTTTAAGTGGGGCATTTTTAGGGTAGCATTCTTTCTGTTTTGATGGGCAGTGTTCAGAAGCATCATTCTAAAGGGTTTGGGTGGTGCAGATATTTGGGCATTGATCAAAAGGCTTGAGTCGACTTCTGTGTCACCCGACTCCGAAGATCACATTTCAGCGGTGACGTTTCTCACGTATTTAGTATTTGTATTACTGAACAGACTCTTCTACTTTGAACCACTGTTATGTTACTTTCGAAAAAAACGGGATCGTTGAAATGTGATTGTCATGTGCAGTTCTTGAAGGTTTTGGCAGAAGATGACGCAGAATCACAGAAACTGGCTGGAGACGAGGCAGCGTTAGCCAAAGCTGTGGATGCAATGGTGGAGAGCACCAAGGAGAAGCAAGGTAAATTGTCATTACCAAGGGGATTGGAATCCTAACAAGGCAAGGTACCCAAATTGGGCCTTCGGTAGATCACGAGCTCATATGAGAACTTGTCATATTTAGTTGCGGTTTATTTCCACAACGTTATTTGCCATTTGCTTCAAAATAAACTAAAAAATGCTATGGTATGAGATTATGTTATGGTATGGCAAGTTGAAAGTATTGATGTAAGAGGGGGCGAGTAGTACCAATGCACACATACAACTACACTAACAATTCAACAAGGGGATGGTAATGAGACCACTCGTTGAATTTGCAGAGGGCAAAATCAGAAACAGGGGAAGAGTAGTTAAATTCAAATGCAGAGGATTCAGCAAAAGTGACCGTATGACTGTTCCCAGGTTTGAATTGGGGACCTCTAGTGTGTGATATCCTTCTCATACTATAATTATGATCAATAGAATCAGGGCCATTTTTGAAGCAACCAGCTTAAACTTGGAACAAACATCATGTGCAACTGGGGGTGAAATAACAAGCTTAACCCCTAAAGGGACCAGGGATTCATGGTTCTACAATGACAACTTCAATCAATCATATTGTGAAAAGTATAATTCAGATGGGACCAAATTTTATATCACCAAAATCAGTAAAGAACATTGTATGTGCTCATTAAGAAATAAATAAATATGGACAAGAGGAAGTCCACATAAGACCTACTCAAAAGTGCTATAAAAAACATGAAAACATGAAGCCTGATTTGGCTTCTTGGTCCTTTGGGAGTTAAAATGATCCTCTGCATTTAGGACACCCTTATGGTGCATTTGAAATCATTTTAGCATGCCACAGTGAGTGCCATCTCTTCATGCTCATTCTTGTGAGGATCAGTCCACATTGAACAAAATGAGGGAAAATGATTTGGACCAATGGTGGCCATGCTCTAAAACCTAATTGTGTCGAAATACATTTAAATTTGATTTTAAAAGAGATTATTGTTTTAATTATAGGAAAAATACAAAAACACTCATTATCTTATGAATTTTGGAATGATTGGCCAAAAGCGCACAATGTACAACATTGAATCATCTTTTGCATAATGTGCAATATTTCAACCTATAAAATTATCTTTGGATTGCTTACAAAGAGATCTCAAGGCACCTCTATTGAATCATAATAGAACTTATGTGAACAACTTCACCACTACTGTACCTTCCAAAGAACTTCGTCGCTCTTTGGACAATTATTTAATATTTTCTAAAAATAGATTTCGTTAATGTCAAATATTCTTTGAATTCCCTTTTTTTCAGTTACAAGAAATATTTATTTTTTGAAAATTAATTTCCAATTTTTTTGTCTTCTACTCTTAGAATTATCTAAAGACGAAGTTGCTTGAAAGGTACAATATTGAAGCATAATGATTTCAACCAATCATAATGAATTACAAGATGAGAGTATTGAAATTGTAATTTTAGTAAATTTTCCAAGTCTTTTTATGTGAATTCATTTGAAAAATATTTAGGCATTTTATTTCAACTTCAATCATATGAATGTCTTCTAATAAGGATGTCTTACATATGCTCTTTAGAGTTGAAGCTGAGATTGAAGCTCAAAAGAGTTAAAGAAGCCTCATTTTATTATACAATTAGGAATTGCCCAAAACCTGTAGATACTTAAGGGTTAACAAATTACAGTTGCCTCCTCTATTATAACATGTTTGGGAAGCCCTTCAAAGTGGTGGGCATAACTTCAAGGTGGCAGACATGGACAAGTCACATGTGTATTGCTTGAAGCATTAATTTATGGAGTGATATATTATGGAGGGTAGATTGTCGCAGGTGTTGATATGAACCCTTTAAACGTCCTCACTCCTCTCCAAATTTGGAGAATTTCAAAGATGTCTTATAAAATGTAACTAAGAGGGATATTTTGAACTTGATATATGAATAAAAGTTATACATTATGAATGTTTGATTCTATGCATATGGTTAGATCTATGATTGTTGTCACCAATATTTTTGTATAAAAATTGAAACCTAATATTGAAAATTCTTTTGTAATTTGATTACAAATAAGATATTGACAATTTGTACATGAAATTTGTTGTGATTGGTTGAAATGTAATACTCTAAGTCTAGTGATTTTTGGACATTTTTTTGGTTGCTTAATTTTATGAGTTGACTTTTTTAAGAGCACTTTTACACTAAAATCTTCAAATTGTTTGGTGAACCACTACAACATGAAATGAGGCATAAAAATTTCAAAAATCCTCCCCTTTCTAATCGGATCACAGATGCATTAAGCTAACTTTCCATAAAATATATAGTAAAAAATCCACACTGCAAAAAGTGAATGATGAATGAGAAATCTCTACTTGTTTTTATCCATCGTTCACATTCTGGACAGTTGGACGTTTAGGGGTTAATTTGCAACACTTAGATTTGTTAACACATATTAATGAGCCCCATAGGTAATATTAACAATCTTGAGGTACCAAAGAGGTCACACAGGGAACCTTGACCGGTTCACCACCTTTTTTTTTTGCTTGAGGTGGTGGATTTGAAGGAGAGAGAAGGTACCAGCATCTCAAACACATATCTTCATCTTTTAAATGCTTTCTTGTTTCACATGGATTATTGAATGTACATGCTTATTCAAAGAGTCTTTCATATATCAAGTTCAATCTCAACTTCTCAAGTTCCCGTGTGTACATATTGCATGCAATATGTTCGGACACGTATTGCATAGAATGCAGTCTAGAGGACTTGTTATGCTTATAGCTACAGTTCAAGTTGTGTTCGTGTGTGTTATGCAAAACATATCTGATAACAAGACTGGAATGGGATGATCTATCCCTTGCTCATCTCAACTCAGAGATTGTCATCTCTCAGATCTTAAACTCAGATGGCAAGACAATCCTCATGCATTGTCCTAGTGCTGGGAAGAATCAATAGGTACACATCCTTATACATAACATTAGAAAATGAAAAAGAAAAGGCCATAGACTGCATCTAGGCTAGTGCAACACAGGTTCTCAAAAAATGCAATGGACTGTAAACACACCACGGTTGAACAGAAAGGGTCCTCGGAGCCAAGTTGGAACCCCACCCATGCAGAAACATAAGAGGGAAATGAACTCGAGCTTTGGGAGCAAACAGTTCTGTGCTACTGATGAGGCAATAGCATTGTTATTTATAACATGCAGATCCAACAGCCTGCAAAAACACGCAACAAGGCATACCCTGGATTGAGGGTCCATCATGCACAATACAAAAATGTTGCCCAGAGCAGGAGAGTTCCTCTGTCTCTACAGAAGGACTAAGTCCTCATTGCATCTAACCATCTTCAGGAATATCTCTACACACGGTATCTCTCAAAATTGTGAAGCACAGCGACAGAGAACACCGACAGGAAGATTTCGAGGCGTTAGCCCCGGGACTAATGTGCTAATGGGAGCTAATCTCCCAAAATTTAACCGGGGCTAATGTACTTTAGTCGGGGAAAGGGGAACATTTTTGGGGGCTAATGTACCATCTCCATCAAATCTTAACACTACAGTAGCCAAAATTGCTTTGAAGCTTGCACCTACTTGTCACTAAGCAAGCCAAATTCTGGCAATACTTCAAGCTCGTATACATGATCATGTGCAAACTATAAGAGTGACTAAGCAGGCGTGCCAAAATAGTCACATGCATGGCACAATGGGGGTGGTTTTAAAGGACGCAATAGTTTAATCGCATACGGACATTTTCATACACGGCTGGCCCAGTACCTCGTACAAGAAAACATTAATGCAAACGACCCCTTAATCGTTATTGAGAGATGAGCAAGGAATACAGTGCACAAAGTGCACAACTGAACACGGCCTTCTTGCCTGTGGAGCTAGCCTAGACACTAGCAGACTAAAAGAGAAGAGGAGGCTGGATCCGGCCGGGGGGAGCCAGCTTTATCTGATCCGTGTTATAACAAAGAAAAGCCTAGAAGACTAAGCAAAGACTAAGCATTCGCATTTTGAATACGCATGGACAGCTAGCTGGCGTCCAGGCTTGCGGTCGGTGAGAGCTGATGATGTTGAGCTTCCCGCCCTGCGTTCCGCCTGGTGACGTCAATGTTGAGGCGTGTGGACTTACCATGGGTAAGTCTTCCAAAAGGTTTACATTATTTAGTGCAAGGCTCCACGAGAAGCCTCTGAGGCATTTCAGTCCCTGCTGTTGCCGAGATTCTGTTTCAGATGCAAACTGTGACACTCTGCACATTTTGCAATTAAACGAGAAGATCAGTTGCTTCTAGAACTAATGAGAGCTACCAGATCACAATACAGACTTCAACTAAATAAACAACTCAGTGGTTACACAACACCGTACAACATTTGGAGAGCCTCAGTCTAGAAACCCAAGAAAAACTCGGAGTATTCAATCCATACAATGAGCATAAATCACGATACACTGACAATACAAAATGGAGATGGACTAAACTAAAGAGATCAACCTCTGATCTCAGGGATGTCAATTGGTTCCGGAACCGTAATTGGTTCCTGCAAACCAGCGTCAATATCCATCGTGCTGACAGGCTTGGCTCCTAGCAGAATGCTCACAAAAACTCTGATGCACAGTGAGCCATGTGGAGAACGTTAGGGCCAAGTTCCATCATGAGTGAAGTATCTCATTAAAAGACAAGTTTTTAGGGTAGGCACTTCGGGAGACCAAGTTCCACATTTCAAGTGAGTTTTTGAGAAAAAAGCGGTGGAGAAGTTGTCATGAAGTATGGAGGGTTTCAAGCCCAAGACTTCATGGCAACTTCTCCCTAAGAGCTTCTCCAATGGTGGCTCGCTAAACTTGGATGACCCTTCAAAATATTCCAAAATATAGAGAGCCTAAAATAGAAGTCCCCCACCCAAGGCACTTTGAGCTTGGCCATAATTACTTAGAGAACCAATCATGAGCCACCACATGCAAAATGGTTGAACTCAAAAGCCTTGTTCATAACAATAAGTACACCTAAATATAATTTAAAGGGGACTCCTTACATACTTCTTGTCCAGTTCTCCCTAACCAATCAAATTTGTTCATGTTTCACCTCACCCAATCAAACATGTTGGAACATGCACGACTTCATGGCCGGGTATGAGACAAACCCAACTTCCACTTTTCCCCTCCACTTGCCTGCTTCCATGGGCAACTTCTCAAACCCATGGAACTTGGCTCCAAGATACAATAACATCAACGCAATACAACGGAAGAAGATGTGTCACACCAACGAAGTGTCAAAAGAATTATAAGGACTAAAATACAACAGGCACAGGGATGGGAAATGTTCCAACACGTTCTTGAATGCATGTGGTTCCCAGCACTGTAACAATTTATAAAGTGGTAGGAGCGTTGTTAGCATGAATCTAATCTGATTCGCTTCTTAACGGCTTGCTTGAATCGCTCATACCACTGGGTGAGAAAGTCTGCTTCTTGCAAGGGGAAGGTGAAGTATCTGACCAGGTCCTTGCCTGAGGCCATGTTGATCACCTTCTAGAAGTAATCGGCTGGGGGTGATGCTACACAAAGTTTTTGCCCCAAATGAGAAGCACCGAGAAATCTTAACCCTAAACCCGTAGTTTCTTGCAAATGCCAAACTCTTTCAGGCGTTTGAGTAAAATCACAACTGCAGTGCCAACCAACTTATCTATTGCAGAGAAAGGAAAGTAAAATAGAAATATAAGGAAGGACGACGAGATCCCCTCCTAGTTGGAATTTTCATCCGATTCTCAATTGCATTGACTCTAACATCTTCGGCTTCCTGCTGCACACTTCAAAATACGACCGGTTTATCTTGGGCTTGCAGCCCAGCGGCGCTACAAAACGCGTAATACTTAAAACAACTCGCAGCCAAGACAGAAGTCTGTCAACATGACCTTGGAACTCTCAGCAGACCTTCAAAGAAACCAAAACCTGCATCTCATTCAGAAATCTTGTCCCATTGAGTCCAAACTCCACACAAAAGCCTTGACGAGTGAGGCAATTGCGCAAGCTGGCACGCAAAATGAGCAGACGTCAAAATCACTGCAGGCTGATTCGGCCATTTCTGAACGATTGCAGAATCAGCCTTTCGTGCGACCTTGGCAGAATCGGCAGCCGCTGCCGATTGTGCATCGATGAATTGGCCCCCAGCGACTTTAACGAAAACGATCATTCACCGGTCTGGCCTCCGACGAAAATGATCACTCACCAGCGTAAATGAATTCCGGTCTTCGACGTCTATGAACAATGAGCAGAATGGAGGGAGGTGACCCATGAAATGACGAGAGCATGGCAAGCACACACACATGCAGATCCCAGCGAGGGAGGAGCTGCAAGCGAATTGAATCTACCATGACGGGGGGTGTATCCTTTTATGACCACTGCCTGAGACTGACCACAGACGACTCTTCCGCGACCCGCACAGCCCGCCCGCCCGCGCAGCCCGCTCGCCCCGTGACTGAGGGAGCCACAAGCAGTGAGAGTAATAATTCTGCGTTGCTTTTCATGCCCCGATCTGGCACTGACAGACCCGGTGCGTGCCTGCCTACCCCGGGGCGGAGCGGCCCGCGGGGCGCGAGATTCATTTGGCGTCACCCATGAAGCGGCATATGAAGCGCATACTACGCATCCTAGATGTTCCGGCCCTCCGTCCCTGGCTGCCCTAGAATAGTGGAGCAGGCATACTACGCATCCTAGATGTTCCGGCCCTCCGTCCCTGGCTGCCCTAGAAAAGTGGAGCAGGCATACTACGCATCCTAGATGTTCCGGCCCTCCGTCCCTGGCTGCCCTAGAAAAGTGCAGCAGGCATACTACGCATCCTAGATGTTCCGGCCCTCCGTCCCTGGCTGCCCTAGAAAAGTGCAGCATGCATACTATGCATCCTAGATGTTCCGGCCCTCCGTCCCTGGCTGCCCTAGAAAAGTGCAGCATGCATACTACGCATCCTAGATGATTCGGCCCTCCGTCCCTGGCTGGCTTTATGCCTCAACCAGGGACTCGGGTGGCCGGGTGTGTCACAGTTCGCCGGGTGTGTCACAGTTGACTAATATCGTATAAAGGGCCATTTCATGGGTCTCGAAAATTCAATTTGCCTCATCTTCATAGGAACGAGGATTTGAAGCTCATCTTCATAGGAACGAGGCCCTGTAAGCTTCGGTGGCGCACCGGCCTTACCGACCGGTACTCAGCAGAGACTTTGCGTGGCTGGCATGGCCTCACGTCATGCCGACCGGTATATCCCACGGAGAGTTTGGGTATCCAGCCATACGGACCAGCAAAGGAAGGTGACGTCAGGCAAAATCATTCAAGGAAAATCTGCCTTCTTCTTGGCCCTCGCCAGAATTTCAGCACCACATTATCCATACGTTACACTCTTCCATTCTATTTAATGTTTTTTCCTAGATAATGATGTTCCTATCTAAATTGATGAAACCAATGTAAGAGCCTCTTCCATGAAGCACGGCCACCCGGCCCTACTCTTGTAGAAAATAGACAACCAGTTCACTGTTCAATTTTCTCTCATTCCTCTTAGTTAATTAAAGTGAGAGCGGGTCTATGAAATACAATGGCCTTAGAGCCTCTCCCCATTGGAGACTAATGCCCTGTCTGTGACGACGGGTGAACTTGGGCACTGTTCATTGGAAAGTAGGTGTCATGGATCTTATGTGTCCCCATGGTGGCCCGGTCTTGAAATGGTGGCCCCTATTTTTGGCAAAGTCTTTGAGTACTGTTCATGGTGGAAATATATTTGTTGCAGATTCTGCCAACATTGTTCCAGATGGAAATATAAATAAAGAAAAAAATGAACCTACTCTTAAGGGCGGGTGTGGTTTTTGGTTTGAGCCAACCCGCATTGAGTGTAGGCCAACTCACTTTCTAGCAACGGGTATATATCAATAAGTGTGCATGGGGAGATGAGGAAGAGTGTCGGCACCGTTTTGTAGAACGAGTACGGGTGACCCATAGGAACTCTCCCTTGGTTTGAGGAAGTGTCAAATCCGTGCTATCGCTCTAGCATCCATTCTCTAATCCAAAGTATGGTGTAAAATTAGTTTATTCTCTCTCTGCAGAGCGGGCGCAGGTCTCTCATGGAGAGGCTCTCTAACAACATGCATACCTTACGCCTACATGAGCCCTTGGCTCTCGAAATATGTTTGTATTTAATGTTCTTTTTGTATAGCAGATTAGAGTGCCACTGAATATAAGCCATATATAGTGATGCCTCTATAGTCCCTCTATGATAATTCAAGAAAGGACTCAGTATCCTAGATTGATGGACAATAATGATTACCTATGTATAGTGATTGTGATTGGTTCATGCACTATATAGAGGGTGATTATAGCGGTTCAAGGGTGTCGAGACGATAGTTTGTGACACCAAATCTTGAATGTGATTATAGTCTAGGTCGAGAGGTAAATTGAAAGGAGAAGGGTGTGTATGTTCTTAATCATAGAATTTGGTAGGACTGTAATTTTGAAGGGGTTATAACAATGTACTTATATTTTTGAAACCAAGGGGATTGGCTCATTGCTTTAAAAGATATAAAAAAAAACTCACTTCTGCAACTTGGAGAGATATGGAACAATACTGGTAGATGAAGAGGAGTAACTGATGACCATAAAGCATCATCTCAAATAGTGTAATGGTATCATGTATTCCTAAAATTCACGTGAAATTATCTATTCAAGGTGATCTTTATTTAGTATTATTTACTCAAATAATATAGAGGTGCAAAGTATTACTCAAATTTAGGAATGTTAATTGTATTGTGTTTGAACTAGATTTTTAAAAATTAATTAAAAAAACAAATTTGATCTCAAATTTGAAGGTACTTTGTGTTTTTGTTTGAAGAATTGTTCAAAATCTTAACAAAAACCACTGATGTAGGTTTTTTATTTAAAATAATTTGAATCTAATATTAAGCTATAATTATTGTCACGGTTGTAGTTGAAATTTGTTTTAACCTTAAAATATATAAAAATATTAAATATTAAAAATGGTTTTTTGAACCTATAAAAATAAATTGTGAATGGTGCTACAAAGTGGTTACTATAGATGTGCTCATAAACATATGCGTACACATAACGTAAGAGACCAAAGAAAATCTTAACTAATTTAAAATGGAGTAAATTTTAATTATTAAAACTGCAATTATATCTTTTTTTTTATAGTATTTAAAAATTGAAAACTTTATCAAAAATATATTGATAACAAAATGTTTGTCACTGAAAAGTCTCCCACCTTGTAGGTCCAAATTTTGTATAATTATAAATGTACCACAATATGAAAAAAATACAAACATTAGAGTTAACTGAAAAGAAGAGACAATACATGTTACGTGAGGTGAGTTTGACCCGTATCTAAGGCAACCAAGTAAACTGGCATGGTTTCCAAAGAATTCAAAATAGAAAGGAGTGTGAACTAGTTTTGCCGTCACAAAAGAGGCAAAATTGAGATGAAGGTGAGTTCAAAGAGAGCCAAGGCTTGGAGGCGATGGCCCATATCTACTTGAGATATAATTAGGTGACTGCATTGATTAGTTGGCTCTCACAACTTGGAGCTCGTGTCTAAAATTGAAGATAGAGGGTATCTTCTTCCCTATTAGCTTTGATTTGGTTACACTAAAAGAGGGCATAGACTCTGACTTCCTAATTTTTTGGGGGTCAGAACACCTGTTCTGTTTTCGGTTAACTCTATTAGCCCTTCAGTGGTAGAAATCTATGAAACCAAAACAAAATAAACATTTGCCTTGATGTATATATAGAAATGAAGACTTTTCTCCCCTATCCACGCAGACACTCTCCAATGGCAAGGACCGGCAGTGGTGACAAAAACTTTTAGAAAATCATAAATAGAAATTGATGGTAGAGGTTATAAAAAAATTGAACTAATTTAACCCCTAAGTGTTTAAAGAGCCCAATATCACCACACTTGATCGTTTTTTTAGTCAAACGCTGATTTTCACCTAGTTCATTGTTTCAAATTAAAATGGTCCCAACTAAAAAAGTGTGGGGGCTATCCTCTACTTTCTGCCCAAAATTACACAAATTTACCCAAATTTACGTAGAATTAGGTAAAATTACTAAACTCTCAAAATTGAATAAAAAGTTGAATTTTGTTGATGGCACATTTCTAAAATCCCAGTGTATGCTTGGGATTCTTCTAAATGATATATTGATGTGCACATTTATGTAATTGGTGTGGAGTTCGTGCCTGAGTGTCTTGTGGCTACGTTCTAAGCACCTTGTCATGATTAGTTTATACTTTTATAAGAGCACAATGTGAACGCTTCTGTTGAATAAAATTGTGTGCAGGAATAAAAACGAGCTTAAAAAAGAAATAATCGCTCAAATTGAAGTGCTCTTGCACTACTGTAACATGCCGTAGAAGTTTGTTCAAGAGCGTATTGTTGGTGTGTTAGAACATAAGTAACATAGAACTTTAGTATCAATAGTTTTATAGTCATATCTTTCTATGAAAGGATATGTGAAAGGACGTGACTCTTTTAAAGAGCATCATCCTAGTTCAAGGGACACATTCTTTTATGTATTAAAGGAGTTCTTGGTGAACTAATAATCAAGTTATTCTATCATCTTACAAACACTTGTTATGTTTGTCATCAAGTGTTATGTCTTGAAAACTGTCAAGTTAGTTTGCTTTATAATTCTTACATAGTATCAGAGCGAGATTTAACATAGTCCAAAGGTCATCATGGCATTCGAGTTCTTTGAATCTCGTCTTGTCGACAAGTTCGATGGAACTAATTTCCATTTGTGGAAAGTAAGGATGCAGATGTACCTTCTTGACAAAGATTTATGGAGAATTGTTGATGGTTCTGAAACCAGACCTACAACAATAGTAGATCAACCAGATTGGGATAAAAGAGATAGAAAGGCTAGAGCCAACATTCTCTTACACTTAAAAGATTCACAATTACTTTTGATCAATAGCTTAAAAACATCCAAAGAAATGTGGGATGGTTTAAGTAACATGTTTGAAACCAAACATGCAACGACCAAAATGTATTTGAATCAAAAAATTTATAGCATGAAAATGTCTGAAGAAGATTTGGTAACCGATCATGTTAATAATTTTAACCCTTAAACGTCAAGAGGGCCTGAGCGGGGCCACCTGGAAGGCATCTAAATTTTTGGAGGAAAAAAAAAAAAAAACAAAAAAAATGGAAAAACGGCTCTCCTGGGCACTGCTAGCCAGCACTATAGCACTGCGGCATCTCAGCTGCCCCGACCTCAAATCTTGTTCATATTGATAACTTTGATTGCTTACCAATGATTCCACAATCTCTCAAATGAGGTGCAAATTTGCAATCTAGATCGCTTTTTCAGTAGCTTTCCAACACACCAATCCACGCTTGATTTGGTTGAGAAAATCTACTTTTTTCTTCATTATTCTCTCTCAACTAAGCCCATGGGGCTTATTTTGACGTTTAAGGGTTAAGTCGATAATCGAGCAGTTAGCTACTGTTGGAGTAACCTTATTGGATGAAGATAGTGATGTAGCATTGATGGTACATTACTAGAGTCATTTGAAGGATTGGTTGTGTCCTTAAATGGACAAAACAATCTTTCCCTTTAAACAATCATAGGTCTACTTCTGCAAGAGGAAGTGAGAAGAAAGTCTTTTGGATCGGGTAAATCAATAGCCTTATTCACTACGAAAAGGAAGTATGAAAATCAATTTTTTAAGAAGAAAAGAGAATTTTCCAGTAATACAAAGAAACTTGGAAAATGTTTCTACTGCAAGAAACTAGGCCATCATATAATGGATTGCCGGGAAAGAATTGCTGAACAAGGAGACGCCAATCAAGCCAATAGTGTTATAAACACGAAGTTGTTCATTGCAGCTTTTTCAGTTCAAGACACCGAAAATAATAAATGGTATTTAGACTCCGGAGCAACACAACACATGACTCCGCATAAAAATTGGTTCATTACTTATTCAAAAGTTTTGTCCAATGAGGGAGTCTTTTTTGGTGATGACACGAGTCATGCAATTGAAGGGCGAGGAACCGTCGCCGTTGAACTAGAAGATGGTTCAAAGAGGTTTACACATTGAGAATGTGTATCATATACCGGGTTTAATGAAAAATTTGGTGTCAGTAAGTAAAATAACTGATGAAGGATATAAATTAGAATTCAATTGCAATTCATGTCTCATTACAGACAAAATGAATAATTTAGTAGTTGTCACTAGAAAAAAAGAAGGAAACCTGTATAAATTAGGAATTTCGGAAAACATGAGTGCAGAAGATCAAGTCACAGATGAAAAACTCTTGACTATTGTAATACCTTCCAATACAATGAAAAAAGCGAGTGAAGTAGAATTATGGCATAGAAGGTTGGATCATATAGGAATTCAAAAATTAAAATTAATGTATAAAAGTCACTTGTTCATCGTTTAAATCTAAAAACCAGTGAACTTAAAATAGATTTATGCACCAAATGCTTACAAGGGAAACAACAAAGGAATAAGTTTCCTACGGAAAAAGGAAAGAGAGCAACTCAATTACTTGAATTAGTACATTCTGACCTTTGCGGTCGATGCAAACAATTTCATTAGGTGGATCCTAATATTTTGTAACGTTTATAGATGATTACTCAAGACGGATTGTAGTAAATTTCATGAAACAAAAGAGTGAAACTCTTGAGAAATTTATAGAGTTTAAAACAATGGCAGAGGTCCAAACAGGATATAAGCTAAAAACTCTTAGAACAGACAATGGAGGTGAGTTTATGTCTAGAAAATTTGATCATTTTTGTATAGAAAATGGTATTCTACGACAACTCACAGTTCCTTATTCCCCACAACAAAATGGAGTTGCTGAGAGGAAAAACCGTACTTTAGTAGAAACTAGAAAGTGCAAAAAGTATGATATATGATGCGGGGCTTAGTACAATATTTTGGGCAGAAGCCATAGCTACTGTTGCATACATTCAAAATAGAGTTCCCACAATTGCACTTAAAGACATAACTCCAGAAGAAGTATGGAGTGGTCAAAAACCTACTATTTCTCATCTACGAATTTTTGGAAGTAAAGTTTACAGCCAAGTTCCAGTAGAAAAGAGAAGAAAATGGGATAGGAAAAGTACAGAAAGTGTCTTTCTTGGTTACAATGAGAGTACAAAAGGGTACAAGTTATATAATCAACAAACTAGAAAGGTCTATATCAGTAGAGATGTTGTTTTTGATGAAGGAATAAATGAGACAGTGGGAGATAATGATCTCATGATCTCAAAAGATCAAAAGCTTGCTGATTCTTGGACACGTCAAAACCATGAATTCCTGATGATTGAAATTTCAAAGGATGATCTAAGTGAGGAAAGTTTAGAGACTTCCCACAATCAAACTGTAAACTCAACAGCTCAAATAATAGATCAAGGAAGTTCTTCACAAGTAAACAATCAACAAGATGTTGCGGAGAACATTGAGTCGAGTGATGAGTTCTATGACTCTGGCACCGAACTTGAAGAGCAAGAAGTTGAGGACTTGGAAATGACACCAGTAAGACGTTCTACAAGAGTAAGGTGACCTTCACAAAAACTAATTGATTCCTTAAATTTGGTTGAAAATGATTTTGTATCATATATAGAGGAACCCAAAAACTACAAAGAGGCCATAGCAAGTAAGGAGGCAAAGAACTGGCAAATCGCCATGGATGAAGAATATGACTCATTAATGCATAACAAAACATGGTCACTAACAAAGTTGCCTGATGATCGACGTCCAGTCGGTTGCAAGTGGGTTTATAAAATCAAACTTAAGCCGAATGGTCTAATTGATAGATACAAGGCTATGCTATTTGCAAAAGGATACTCTCAAGTCGAGGGCATTGATTATAATGAGACATTTTCTCCTGTGGTTAAAATCGCGTCAATCAGAGTTCTACTTGCATGGGCTGCATTTAGAAAATTAACTATCCATCAAATGGATGTTAAAAGTGCATTTCTTAATAGTTTACTAGAAGAAGATATATACATGTCTTAGCCAGAGGGATACGTCAACTCAAAATACAAAGATTTAGTGTGTAAATTAAATAAGACATTATATGGTCTTAAGCAAAGTTCCCATTCATGGTATCATAGAATGAACAATTATTTAATATCAATAGGGTTTAATAATTGTATAGCTGATCCTAACATCTACGTTAAAAGGCAAAAAGACAAGTTTGTTGTACTAGCTTTGTATGTAGACGATACTATCTTAATTACAAATGATCCTGAAGGTCTGTTGTTAGCAACCAAAGAAGAATTGAAAACCGAATTTAGAATGACTGACATAGGTGAGTTATCGTATATTATTGGAATACAAGTAATAATAGATAAAGTATCAGGTAAGATTCACCTACATCAAGAAAAATATATAGAAGAGATTTTAAAAAGGTTTAACATGGAGAGTTGTAAGTCAATAGCAACCCCTGTCGATGCATATTGTAAAAATCCAACACTAGATTCAAGTCCGCTAACACCAATAGAGTAAGAAGAAATGAAGAATGTTCCATTTCGAGAAGTTGTTGGTTGCTTGATGCACACTATGGTGTGTACAAGACTAGATATTTCTTTTGCAGTTGGAAGGGTTTCAAGCCATCTTTCCAATCCTAGACGTTGTCATTGGACTGATGTCAAAAGAATATTTCGGTATTTAAAAGGGACTTCAAGATTTGGGATTTCTTATGCCGGACCCTCAAATGAAAATAATACTTTCAAATTGATCGGATTTTCAGACGTTGACCGGGTAGGAGACGTTGAGTCAAGAAGATCAACTTCTGAATATTGTTTCATGCTATCTGGAGGCGCTATAACTTGGAAAAGTAAAAGACAAACAAGTGTTGCACTTTCTTCAACAGAAGTAGAGTACATTGTGGCTTCTCAATCTGTGAAAGAAGCTCTCTGGTTTTGAGCTTTACTCAAGGACATTGGTGAAATTCAAAAGACACCAACAGAAGTCAACTGTGATAATCAGAGTACAATAGTACTAACGTTAAATCCAAAGTATCACTGGAGAACAAAACATATTGAAATTCAACATCACTTCATTCGAGATCAAGTCAAGAATGAAGAAGTGGAGCTTATATATTGCAAGACTGAAGTAATGGTTGCAGATTCTCTCACGAAAGGATTGCCCAAACAAAAACACATGATGTGTATGACGTTAGTTGGGTTAGAAGAAGTGGGAGATTCCAAATTAGTACAATAAGGTTTCTATGTTAAGTGGGAGTATTAGAAGTATATCAACATAAGTAACATAGAACTTTAGTATCAATAGTTTTATAGTCATATCTTTCTATGAAAGGATATGTGAAAGGACGTGACTCTTTTAAAGAGCATCATCCTAGTCCAAGGGACACATTCTTCTATGTATTAACCTCTAAGTGCTCAAACGACCATTTTCTGGTCGCTGCCCGAATCTAATGGGCTGCCAGGACCAAAAAAAAAAAAAATTGAAAAAATAAAAAATATTTAAAAATACTACATCAAGTCTACTTTCCAACCCATTTGAATTATGGCAATCCAAGTTAAACTCCACCCGGGAGAATTTTTCAAAGTAGATCACCTCAACATTGTCTTAGTGTTATAAAATTTGCTATTTGGGGAAAGTAATGATGATCCCTCCATCATTTCTTTTGCTTTTTTGAAGTTTACAATAGATAGCCCAACTTTAACCAATCATACTAAATTTTGAACTCTAAAAGTGAAAATTATAATTTATACAAATTTTCAAAGGTTAATGCTTTTAAATTCATTAAAAAATGATCTAAAGTTATTTTTGGAAGTTTGACTGTACGAACACAATATTCATTAAAATGAGAGAATAGGGACCTTTCAAAATCATATCTCTCATTTTCAAGGGGGAGGATTGAATCTAAATGGGTTGTCAATTTAGGTGGATAGTTAGTACATTTATCATATGGAAATAGGAATTTCCATTAAAATGAGAGTTATGGAAAGAATGATCGCTCCCAGTTGGAAGGAGGAGTTTCCATTAAAATGAGAGTCATGAAAAGAACGGTCGTTTCCAAACTAATATAGTACCATCTGAAATAAAAATAATGCTTATGTATAAGGGACTGGTTTCTCATCTCCTGGACACCAAGTCATGAGCTCAATGGTTGGTTGTGAATGGGTGTTTATCTCATATAGGTGGTCCGGGTTCGATTCCCGTTGAATTCGTTTGAGCAGATATGAGATATGCATGACTTGGTGCTGCTAAATGAGCCTCGGCAGGCAGGAAATCTGTAACTACCAACCAGCCCCGTAGTCTAAACTGTGACAAATGCTTAACGCGCTAACAAAAAAACAGTGGTCTTAACCACTAAACCTTTTATATGTACTTGTTTTTAAAACCAAATACATACAGTTAATCCTTGAAAGAAAACGGATCAAATATACAAAGAAGTAAACGTACAATGTAATAGTAAATATATTAATAAAGTATAGATCATGCTCTTGCAACCACTATATTTGTTCCAAAATCAAAACACTTAGTCTTTGAAATGGAAATCTTCACTTCAAAGTAAATCAAGCAAATATAAAATAAGAAATAGGTCAAAAGAAATCTACAATGACTAATGAAATACTCATAGAACAGACTGTATATCGCTTACATCAAAGCGCAAAGTATCACGATAATAGTCAAATAAAAACTATCACATAGAGCTAGCAAGAAAGCCATATTCTCCAACGCCTCCAATCAACAACGGCTTAAGTAGAATTATACAAAGCCAAACTTTGGTTAATGACTTCGATCTGAGCTGATGGAATTTTGATCATGCACTCGACAGTACCTCGTTTGATCCTAGACTTCCATGCTGTCATCAAAGCATTTGTTTCTTCCCAAAGTGGAGGTTCCGTGTCATCAACCTTCCAACGCAAACCCCTCGTGGTGTCCCATCCAGTGTAGTAGTCTTGGACATTTTGATCCCTTGATGTTGGACGAAAGTACTGAATGAGGACACAATTTGGTCTTTCTGGGTTACAGTTAGGATCAGACAACGCCCTCGCAATCCAAACTGGCCGAGTGTCACCATCTGCTGGTCGGATTGCAACGAAGTAGCCTTCATAAAGGTCACGGCCCACCCTGAATGATGGCAATGGACGACCCCGCATCTGCCCAACGTAAACGTCATCTTCTGCAAACTCTTCCCGCATGTCACCATCCTCTGCGTATTGATCCTCCACTATCGCTTCAAGCCGAGTTGTGGGCCAGAAGCCGTCTTTCAAAACATTGGACGGTTGCGAAGGCTCTTGAAGCGCTACCTTCACAGCTCGCCAATAATGTATCAAGTGCTCATAGCGTCTTCTAAATTCCCCGGTGAGGTCCTCATTGCACAAATTCTCCCAGTATTTGATAAATCCAGATATACCTTTCGAGATGTCTTCCACGTTCCTCATCGGACGTTGCGCAACTGGAATTGGCACTCCACGGGGCCACAAACTCCTACCTTCCGAATCCTCCTTCCACAATTTGATCCCTCCACCTTCTTTGGGCAACCAGTCTACGTCCGTGCAGAAAATCTTGTACTTCAACACCGGACAACCAGTAGAGTCAAGGTAGAACTTAAATTGTTGTGCCTTGGTGTGTCCTACAAGTGCTTCATCTCCCTCCATAATACGGCCTTCGATGAAACCTTTGAAATCGGGCACTTCTTCGACAAGGTGTGGGATAGTGGGGATAGATTCCACGTCCATAAAGGACTTCATGAGCAAAGGAATCTTAGGAAATTTTTCCTTCCGCACCAACATGCTCCACCTTCCGAACAACGCATCGATGTCGTTGTGGGTGTGACCCACTAGCATAAAATTAACATGTACTTCACGAAATATTTTTTTTGCAACGAGAAGAGACCAAAAACAGAAAACATATCTATTCTTGTTGTCCCCGGTAGCATTGTCCATTTGCACATGGAGAACGGGCGGCAAAGGAGTCGCTAGAGGAGAGGTTCCAGCGGTCGGACGCAACGATGGTTCACAAGTCTCTGCTCCCTTAAGAACTGCATCAAACAAAGGAGATGACCTTGATCCCACAAACAATTCCCGAGATGCAAACTTAGGAGGCAACTCTAGATCCCGCAACAACCTGGCCATTGAACCGATAGTGTAATTGGAATCATGCAAGAATAGATCCAGGCCGTAATGCGCATAGCGCACATCAGCGTGGCCATGTGCAAGCATACCAGTAACGGAAACGGGCAACTTCACAAGGCCATCAATCTCTTTGCTCTTGTAGGAGAAAACCGGAGAAGCCATTTTCGCGTGGTCCATCTTGTCATGCATAATCGTGAGACACTCGTGGGGGAAGTTGAAGGATCGGGTGCGGTTGGCATAATACAACTCCCGGTGCGCACGCGCAAGAGCCAGATGCTTGTCTAATTTCTTAGCCCAGATCAACGCTTGCTGGGAACCCCTCCTAAGAGAATGATATTTGTCGCACGTTGCGCATCGAGCGAAATTGTCACCTAGTTTCTCTGCGTCGAACTCACTGAAGGTGGATGTCCTAATCTTGCTCAAGTTGGAAGGCGAGACTTCCTTCAACCCAAACGCTGCATTCACCGCGTTGAGTTCGGGAATGGTGTCTTTCCACTGAAAGGTTGCCGGCAGAATCATGGAAACGACCTTGTCCCCGGATTTGAGCGTCCTCGTACGGTGGGGCATGTGGTCCGCGGATTTCTCTAGAATACATCGCAGTGTCGCGGTGGCTTGAACGGTGTGATTACGAGGCTTCCTAATTCCCGAATTTCCATGAGGATGCGCTTGCCGCCCCTGCACTGCGTATGCTTGGTAACGGTAGAATGTAGCTTTGGGGACACCTGCAATATGCATCCATGCTCGCACGCAAACATCAATACCTTCAATAGTCACAACCCTCCGGTTCTGAGTATCGCGGTGAATCATCCTATGGATGTCCATCTTCATGTGGAATCTGAACTGGAAGGAGGTTCCTTGATACATATGTTCGCGGAAGGCACGAATCTTATCCCTCGGAAAGGGTTGAACGCAGTTCTTGCTGCAACAGACATTGTTGGAGACGGAGTTGATAGAGTCTTGAGTGAGGAGTTGCTGCGATCTGACGGAAGTCTCCCGGGGCGGATTCCTCACTGTACTAGTATATCTTGACGACCTAGCGGAAGAGGGCTGCGTGAGACTAGCTTGGCGACGGTTGTAGTTGTCGCGAATCTCATGATCATGGAGGCTAGCTCCATTTATATGGACAAGCCGAATCGGCCAAGCCCGCAACGAGTACCTCCAGTCGCGGGAGATCTCTACCTCAGAGTGACTCCGGACTATGTGAACAGCAACGTGAGTGTCTCCAAGTGGTCCGTTCGCACCGAGGACAAGGTCAGAGCTGACACTATGACAAGTGCCGTCCCCAACATTCAAGCCGGCGTCATTGAACAAAGCTACACACTGAGTATTCCACCGATGTCGCGGGATGCCTTCACAATCCGGAACCTCGACGTCCAGTGTGTGGTGGGCCTCAGCTTCATCGTCGGAGGAGTTGATTCCAACAATCGTCATGCGAGCAGGGTCCATGGCACCAGTAGAGGACCTGAAGATACCTGAACAATTGCATGCCCTGAAGTTAGAATATAATACAGTAGAGAATGCTCCCATATGCTTGATTAGCTCGAGGCGAGCTAAATGACAAGGGATTGCGAAGATGTACATACGTAACTAGAGGTATTCGAAAGATGTAGGGTCAATGCACATGGAGGCCCCAGCGTAAGAGTATGGTCAATCCTTAGATTTTGTTTAGGTCGACTCGACCTTATTTGTGTGGGTGAGAGATATGATTCACTTCTAGGTTCTAAAAAGAAAATTACTAGCCAGGGTACTTTAGGTCGGCTCGACCTAAAATGTCGAGACGGTAGACCCATAAGGTTGAGGATGCAGTGTCTCGGATGAGATGAAAGTGCCCCCGCGATTTAGGTCGCCCCGAGCTCAATTGAGGAGCAGAAATGGCAAGGAATACAATTTTGAATGTCTCCAGAATGGAAGGGTTCCGATTACTTTAGGTCGGTTGGACCTGAATATGGATTATCACATTAAGTGTCCAGAGGAATGAACCCCATGAAGCCAGATGACGACGTTTTGAGTACTCCTACAATTTAGGTCGAGTCGACCTAAACAGATGAATATCTCTCCAGCACATGGTTCAATGCAGACAAGGTTGGTGCAGATTAGGTCGAGTCGACCTAAACTGGAAGATATATCGCTTCAGCACATGGTTACATGCAGACAAGGTTGAAGCAAAATAGGTCGAGTCGACCTAAACTGGATGATATATCGCGCTGCAGAAAAGGGCTACATGTAGACAACGTTGGTGCAAATTAGGTTGAGTCGACCTAATCTGGAAGATGGATCACTCTCTAGTACAATGCTAAATGTAGGTAACGCTGGTACAGATTAGGTTGACTCGACCTAAACTGCAAGATGCATGCTACTCCAGTAAGATGGTATATTTAGGCAGCGTTGGTGCAAATTAGGTCGAGTCGACCTAAACTGGAAGACGCATATTGCTCCAGTCAAAGAGTATATGAAGGTAACGTTGGTGCAAATTAGGTCGAGTCGACCTAAACTGGAAGATGTATCTTGCTACACTACAAGGCTAAATGTAGGTTTCGCTGGTGCACATTAGGTCGAGTCGAGCTAATTGTACAAGGGCAAGAGGTTCCATACTCGAGGAACTGGGAACATATTCAAGTCGAATCGAGCTAATATGTCCCGGGATTTACGGCGACAATGTCGGGAATCAACGGCATGTACATTCTACATTTTGAATTGAAGCAAGAGCAACTGCACTGTGGATTACAAATGAGAGCTACGCCACATACAATTGTGGGAGAGAAGGCGCCGTCCGAATGCTTACAATACCAGCACAGTATGAGATGAAACTGAAAATGTGACCTATCTAAATGGTGCGCACTAACCCTAGAACCTGAAGTTGTGGATAGGTAGTGATCTCTTACCGGAAAATGTCGCAAACACAGAGCGTCTTGGCACGATTCAACAGCCTCAGCCCGCAACTACACGCGCTCTCCACAAAGCTTCAGCAAAAGAAAATCCTCCTTTCGACTATGCGAGAGTACAAGAACCGGAATGGTGGAGTACGCGAACGGAGGAGCATGAGCACGCAATGAAACGAGAAAAGGAAAATTTCAGTCGCTTTTCAAGATTTATAGACAATAAGGCGGGAACGATGTGGCAGGAAGAGCAAGGGAGATTTTTGAACCGTGATTTTTCATCCACTGAAAAATCATATCGTCCACGAAGTTTGGTGGACTTTACAACTGTTAAGGACAAAAGCTCACTGAAAATATACGCGTCAATAATAGAGTCCTATACGGTATTTGAATACTTCATTCAAATATAGATTCTATCCCTATGTAACACGAATATTGGAAACGGAAAAATCTACAGTGAGACATTGCCCTATATTAAATTGTAGATCATAATAATAATATCATTCAAACTGCACTTTGTTGGATTTGTAGAAAGTACAAACGTAGTTGACAATAAAATAACCACCTTAGGGAGGTAACTTCCTATAAATTTCATGAGCGGTTTTAGGGTATTTTATCGAGGGCTATGAAGTAATTTTACATATTCTAGTACTTAAAGTTTACTTAGGGTATATTCTAAGAATATTCCTAGAATATTCTCTAAATAGTTTTAAAACACCCTATATTACTTCTATAAATTTATTATTTTTATCTTAAATGAAAAAATTACACCCAATATTTGTTCTCATATAGTTATCAAAATTCTCGACATTCACTCCACCGAGGTAACCACTGAACATATCTATTTAAACATCATCAGAAACTACTATTTATAACTAAGAATAATATTGATTTTTTATAGAAATGGAAGTTCACCATTTTGACTTCTAGTTTCCATCCGTACGGTAGGATTTACTGATTCTATCACCGATATTTAATTATAAATTTTGAAAGTTAAAATTAAAAATTCAGTCTACATTTGATCATTACAAAGTTTTAATATTTGTTGAGTAGGACTTCTTAAGAATAATTGTAAAGTAGATATTTCAAAACATGGTGACTTCTAACGATTGTCGTGTTTCTTAAATCTATGACCTCATTTTTGCAAGTTCAGTATTGCACTACTATCAATTGAACTTTGGCGTAGTCTGTGAAGGACTTCACTTACTGAACATTATATTCATTTGAGATAAAAATTATAAATTTGTAAAAGTAATATAAGGTGTGATAAAACCAATTTAGGAATATTCTTGGAATGTTTGTGGAATATACGTAGAATATACCCTAAACATACTACAAATAGTAGCATATTCCAATTGTTTCATAGCTCCCTATTAAATAACCTTTTCACGGTCATATGTACCCAAAATTCACACTAAGTGATTTCCCCGAGTGTATCTATGTATCTTTCACTGTAGTATTTAGCTTGCAATATAGTAAGTCAGAATGTAATCTACTTAATATTAGTCACGACACGTTCATACTATTATTATAGTCAATGACATTAATGACAAATGTAAATAATCTAATTGTCGTAATGAGGAGTGTTTGAAATATATAAAAGCAATTAACAGTATAGTTCGAGGTAATTCCCTTAAAATTAAATTTAATGTGTTATTTCAATGTGTTCTTGAGTTTAAAAGCATTAACCACGTTAATTACAAAATAATGAAATATATTAAATAGATATTATATGGAAAATTTAAATATATACAAGCATTTTACAGAATAATAGTAAATAATTCACATTTAATTAAATATTAACATGACCGTGTGGCTAGTGCAATATATATTTGGCGTTAAATACGTGAATTAACAAATAATGAGAACATAAGGAATAGATTTACGAGTGACAAAAATCTTGAAAAATCTTGAAATATTATTAAAACTATAGACGTTATAGACACCATGCCTGCAAATATACATTTGGTATCAAATACAGAATGTTTAGCACACATATTAAAATGACTTAGACATAAGTCACACATTGCGCGACTCACGGTTCAAAGTGGTACCCATATCAACCCATACATTTCCAAATCCTAATTATTGCCATTAATATTCGTATTTTTATTGTGGTGCGATTTCTAAGTGAAAATTAATGAATATTAATATTATACAGTGATAGCAAAAATTTAGGGACTCTAAGTCATATATAAATGTCATATAATTAGCTTCCAAATGCCTGATCATAATTAACCAACAAGTTGTAAACATATTTAATATGTCAAATGCATGATTATTACATTGAAGTCATGCAAGTGTTTAGGGTATTTTTTACGTGTAAATAATATTCAAAATCGCAAATTGCTGTACTTTATGGGGCCTCAACCCTAAATGTCAAAAGATTATGATCCAAAAGCATGATATTAAAAAATAATGCACAAGTTGTAAATAATTTTTAATACGCCAAAAGCATTAATAAAATTACTCTACCCTAAACTCTAACCGATGGATGAATTATCAGATAATTATGTTAAACTTCATCCGCTCATAACTTCTACGATTCACGTCCAAATATTAAATACAAAATCATTTTAATCTCATCTCCATGCGGTCCACTTCATGAAACCAAAATCGTTAAAAGCATGACTAAATTGTAAATACCAAATATTTCATGACTTTCGAATGATACAGCTCTATATCACCCAATGATCTACAGTAGGAATTTCTTGACAATTAAGACATTATTATTAGAATCACAAAGGTCCAAATTGAAGGTAACGTTAAACGATCCGCATATTATAAAACGTTTAAGGTAATATCTTAAAGCATGTGTCATTGAAATCATCCACTGACATTTAATACGACGACTTTCTATAGGATTTCAAATACTTTCATTTAAAATAATACATTCACGCTATAGACCCTTTCAATAGCTTTCAAAATAATTATATAATAATTATATTGAATTATGATTAGGTTATTCAAATATATGAAAGCATTTACAACTTTTCTGATTTACAAAATAAAAACTCAGTAAAAGATCAATTTTTAACAAATTCAATATCAAAATTATGTTTAACGTAAATAAAAGTTATGTTCACAAGTAGATGAAAAATGAAATTGACAAAATTGAAAGAGATGTAGGTGACGTATGCCAGAAATTCCATCATTCATTAACATCATATATGTAGATGCATCCATGGTGCCTATAATACCCTCTACTTTTTGGAAATTTACAATGTTTTTTACTTACCAAAAAGATATTTCTCGAAAATCACACTATTTTTGGAGGGGTACCCATATCATGCAACCATATTCACTATTTATGATCATAGAAGTTGATGTAGCTAACCAATTAAAATAAAAAATTTAGATCCTGGAATGTACCGTTCACATGGTATTCTTTAGATAGCTGTTCGCAAGCAAGATTAATAAGCTTATAGACAGTGCTAGCTCTAACTTTGAATTTTAGTACGCATTGTACATCTTAAAAATGTATACATTACTTCAAAGTTCACATGCATTCAATGTAGTGTATATATATTAAGTATTAGTGCCTTTTTAAAAGATTCCACGTCATAGTGCCTTTTTCTAGGATTTTGAAATGATGTGGCACGTGGCAAGTTGACGTCACATGCAGAAGATATCAATGGATGAAGTTCGGGTTTAGGAAACTTCATCCATCCGTTACAAATGGACTAAGAGTCCAAATGTAAAGTGTTTTACCTTTTTGGAAACCACTTGCAAGCATCTTCAAGAAAGCATCTTTGAATATTCCAAAAATAGAAATCAAACGGGGTCGAAACTTGATAGTACGCTTTTGCATACTTATAATAGGACTTTCAAAATACTCTGATTTGAACATGTCCATGTTCTAGTCCCTTTCAATAGCTTTCTTGAAATATATAAGGCACTCTTTCAAATGATGAAGTATGTGTATGTTACAGATGGATGAATTATCAGAAATCTGAAACTTTCATCCGCTCATAACTTCTACGATTCATGATTGTCCGAATTTAAAATGCAAACCCATTTTAGATTCATCTGCAAGCGGTGCACTTGATCGTGGCAAAAAAATTTAAAGCATGACTCATTCATGAGAATTTGAGTTTCATGACTTTAGTATGTTGCAATTCCATATCTACTAACCTAAAAAATTTTAAGAAATTTGGAGCAATGGGATAAAAGTTATGAGGAGATTTGTTTTTTGGGCAGTTTGGAAAAAAGAAAACTGTTAAGCTCATTTCTAAACTCAATTTTCAATATTTTTTAATGAAATAAAAGGCACTAGGTGAAGATTTCCAAGTACAACATTCTCACCGTTAAGATTGACATTTTACAATTCCATGTCAAACTTATTAATGATTTTCTTTTTCCTTTCACTTTGTACCTACTTCTAGTAACTGTTTTATGAAAAAATCAATATGAGCTTTTTTCTTATAAGATTTTATATTTGAAGACTTAACTCAATTGTTAACATGGCCTTGCCATTCATTGAATTTCTAACCCATTCAAAAAAAATATAGTAATTTCTAAAGTTCAAATTTGTCACTAGATTGAACCCCAAAAAATTTTCTTTTGCAACTTTGATCCTTATAATCTAAGAATCTAATGGTCATTTTGCTCTCAAATTTTGTGCTCACATGAAAACTCAAGTTGGGTATTACATCTTACGGTTAAATGATGAAAAACTAAAAACATATGATTTCTTCTGCAACTTCCAAATGCTGCGTTTTTCATGGTTTTTTGTGAGAATACGGTCAAGGAATTTTAGGGGTTAATTTCCTTGTCCAAGAAATTGGCAAACACCATTCCACATGCTTAATTCCTATAGGACCAATTATTCAAGGTTCCTAAACGATTAATTCAATCGATCATATTGTGAAAAATACAATTTATATTGGACCAAATTTTATATCATTGGAATCAATGAAGAACGTTGCATGTGCTGGTGAAAAAACCAATAAATTTGAATAATGGGAAGTCTACATAGGACCTACTCGAAGTTGTTAACCCCTAAACGTCCCAGCGTCCAGTTTCTGGACGTTTGTTGGTCAAACCCAATTTTGATCTTAAAGATGACTTTTGTTGCTAATACACCCAACTAAGAAAATGAAGTTTATTAAGTCTAGTTTGTACTCCACTTTTCAAATCTTAAAAATTCCAATTATTGAGTATTTTATTGCTTGTGCAAGCTTTGTAGCTCAAGGTTTGAATTACACTACATAGGATGTTCACTTTTCGAATTTCAAAATTTAAATAAAAAATTTCTATGGAAAACATATCATGTGATTCTCCATTGTAATTTGTACCTGCTCCCAAAAAAATATTAATTTTTTAAAGCTTTTTTGTAATAAAATTTATTTTTTGAAGTATTTGACTTAAAAATTTGTTAAAAAAGCCGTATTAAATCAAAAAAATCTGAAAATTTCAAGACTGATAGGAAACATTCAATTCCATGCATGAAAAATATTACAAAATATATTTTGATAAATCTTGAAGGCAAAATTGTGTAGTTTGACTTTCCTACAAAGGAGTGGTACGTTTAAGGGTTAAAAGGCTCGTTAGAAAAAAATGTCGCGATCACATCACATATCCGTTAAATTTATACCCGCGAGTTCGCCCGTGCCCGTGGATGAGGTCACCCGTGCCCGTCGACTGCTTCACCCGTGCCCGTTGACTCCTTCGCCCGTGCCCGTGACCCGAGGTGCTCTAAGCCCGTGCATTCTCTCTTCCAAAATTTTAGGGTTTGGAACCAGTCCTTCATTTTGTTTGCCCACCTGCTTTGTTGTCGCGCACCGCATGTTTGTTGTTCTGCGGTTTCTTCTCTCTCCTTCTCCCGCATGTTTGTTGTTGCCCAGTTTCTTCTCTCTCTTTCTCCCGATTGCAAACTTCTCTCCAAGCAGGGTTGCGAATTAGCTTCAGGGTTTTTTTTTCTTGTGTGTAGGGTTCAGTCACTGTTCTTGATCCGTTTAGGGTGCTTAGTGTTTAGGGTGCTTAGGGTTTAGTCACTGTTCTTCATCCGTTTGCTTAGGGTTTAGTCACAATCTCAAACTTGTGTAAACTCGTACTCAAGTTAGTTTCTAAGCTGCTTAGGGTTTTGGCAAAGTTTGAAGCTTGCAGTTTTTTGGTAGAGGAATTGGTTATTTGGTGTTTAGGTTTCGCTACTTATGGTTTAGACATAGTTGAAGTTGAGAGTTAGGGTTGCTTTGAAGCTGGAGTTTGAAGGTGCAACCTGAAGATTTGAAGCTGGAATTTGAAGCTGCAGTTTGGAGCGGCAAGTAGAAGGTGGAGGGGCTGTGTTGTCTGAGGTAATTCTATAACCCCAAGATCTAATATTTTTCTAAACTATGTTGGTTTTGGAGTAGGCGAGTACATGTTTGGCAAGTCATTGCACAGAACTTGGCAGTGATCTAAAAACTCCTCGGGCAGTAGCTTCAGCCTCTTCATGAGAAACTCCAGAAAACTTGGTTCATGATAAAACTTCTGAGTCTCCTTATAAGTCTCATACTGTACGCTTGTAAGTCTCATAAGGTTCGCGTCCGTCTGACTTTAGTTTTGGATTGAGTAGTTTGTTTGTTTGTTTGTGGAGAACTTATGATTTTGATTTGAACATGATTTGATTTTTTGAATTTTTGATTTTTGATTCGGTACTTGGAAAAATTGGAAAAAATTGGAAAAAATCATAATTGCTCATGGAGCTAGTGTTTTGGGCGGTGGTTCAAGTTGCTGGAGTGATTTGTCTGCTTAATTTTGTTAACAAACGAGAGACCAGTCTGCTTGATTTGAATTGGTGATTTTGGTTTTTGAAATTCAATATCGTAGATTGACAGATTGAGAGCTCTTTTTTTGATTCTATGGGTAGTGGTGCATGGATTTATGGTGCATGAAATTTGTTGCATGGCCGTTTTTAGTTGCTACTGCGAGTTGTATGGTATTTAAATTCAGTTCACTAATGAAAGAAAGGTTGCAATTTTCAGATTGTTCAATTCGGCCATCGGAGCAGTTGTTTGTAACTTTCATATTCATATTCCACGAGATTAGGTCAGTTCTCTACTCACTGTTTCATTCTTTTGTGCGCTGTTTCATTCTTCTATCATTTTCATTCTTTTGTGCGCTGAGTGCATTGTGTACAGGGTACATTCACAGTAACACGACCCAACCCCGCCCAGTTATAACGACTCTTGATGAGTGCTTAGAAAATAATATCTTCAATTTATGTAGATATTAGAAAAATTTAAGGACATTTTGCGACATATTTTGAACATTTTAGCACATTTTAGTCGTTATTAACGACTGGTTACGACCATATTTTAGTCGTTTTGGAGTACCAATAACTTCCCAAACATTGTCAAACTGTAGTATATTGTATAATGACATATATTATATGTAGTTACTAATTTATATTGCATTATCAATTCATATGATAAGATTATTGCTTAACAATCCGTTAAATTAATCACTGGTTACAGTTTCTTTGGGTCGTGTTACTGTGAATGTACCCTACATGCTTGTGGTAGATGGTAGTTTTAGGTTTGTTATTTTTGCTTTGTTTGAGGACTATGATATTTTGCTTATGAACATCAGACAGACGGTAGTTTAGGTCGATGTCACTTTAGGTCGATGTCAGTTTAGCTTGAGCCGATCTGAGTGGACAGAGAAACGCTGGTCAGAAACGGTACTTTAGATCAACCCGCTCTAAACTTCACCAATAAATGCTACATTTCAGCTCAAATCGACCTAAATTGCAGTCCATTCAGCTCGATTCGACCCAAACTATCCAAAATTATAATTCATACACATGAGAACATAAAGCATAAAATGCTAGAAGCACTCTCCCATTGTACCACTTTAGGTCGATGCGACCTAAAAGCGCTCGGAAGGGTCAAAGTTCATGACTTGTAGGATCGAAAGTATACCACAATGAAATGTGCTATGTCCAAATTCAGCTCGAGCCGGCCTAAATTACCCAAAATGCATAAAAATTGACCTAAACTGCATAACATTCAGCTCGGTTCGACCTATATTACCCGAAACTGCAACAAACAAGCACCGAAAATATCACTTCAACTGTGCACATTCAACTCGAATCGACCTAAATTACCCTGAAACACAGAAAATGCAAAATAAAATAATCAATTGAAGCCAGGACGAAGGTCCAATTCAAGCAGTTTAGGTCGATTCGACCTAAAAACTTGCGCTATCTGTGAGTAGTATAACTGTAGTACAACAAGTTTACATGAATGATCCCAAAATTATAATTACCCTACTTAAATTCAGCTCTACACGACCTAACTTGTAGCACAGGGAATCCCATTAGGCGGATAATCATATCAATCCGTAGTTCCTGAAAACCCAAAATCCTTAACTATAGTTGCTCTTTAGCTCGAATCGACCTAAAATGTATATAACAAGCTATCTTGAAGTGAAAACGCAATCATAAGTTGTTATAACATTTTAAACGGTAGGTATGATACATATGTTACATACTATAACCATCAAGACCCCGACCACGTCTATACTTTAGGTCGACCCGAGCTGAATTATGTGGTAGGCCTTTGCCAAGGAGACTTTTTGTTTGGTCGCCATTGACAAATACAGTATTGAATCAGCTCGACTTGACCTAAGTAATGTATACTCGAAAAATAAACACACTCAATGACAGATAACAGCATATGTAAATGGATCGGGAGAACACAAGATCCGAATTCCATGATTAGTAATAGCGGATTAAATCGGGTGCAGTGTGTATTTAGCTCGAACCGACCTAAAACGGGTATAGGATGATAAGCAAATAAAATAGTCCACGACATATCAGTGTAACAATGACATTCAGTATATTATCCAATTGTCGTAGCACGTGATACCGGATATTCCCCTAGAGCGCACTTTTTCGTGTCAAGAACGCTCGTAGAGGTGATTTCCGGGTTATCGTTCCGCGGAGATTCTGTGAAGTGGGAAGTTTCCGGAGATGGTCCCGGACTGGTGATCTCTTTCTCTCTCGTCACCAGCTGAATTCCTCTTTCCTCCTAAACCGGGTCTTTACCTACTGACTGACCCGGTTGCAACTAGATCCGGTATCCTTCCGGGGAGGACTCTTCACTATCCCTCCTCTCCCCAGTCTACCTTGGTGTCCTGATCCGGTTTCGTTTAACCTCTGTTTCCCCTCAGAGGGTTCTCCATCCACATTAGTGGTGCTGGATTGAAAGACACACCCCTCCCTACTGATTCAAGTGATGGGAACTTCACTACCTTCCGGTTTAACTCTCAAAACTCCTAATCCCGGGTACTTATCGTGCTGCCCTTCAGCTGCTAGTTTTACACAACCGGCAGCCGTGTCACGCAAGTGCAATCCGGTTTCCCTCTTCTCCCAATTACTACAACGACTTACTAACCGGGACATCCACTATCCGGGGAGTCCGAAACTAAGCCTTTAGGGATTCTAACGCCCTGTCTTACTCCCGTGCACCCCGTATTTCCCCTCGCCTGGACCTTCCGAGTGCTGGCACCTCAACCGGACTACCCGTCCAGGAGTTCTGTGCAACCCGGAGTACCCCCTCCTGACTGCCCAGCCACTAACCCGGATTACCTAGCGTACGGAACTTAGAAACCACTCTTTCAAACAGTCCTCAAACCACCCAAAAACCACATTCAGACTTCCCACCTGAATCACTCGAGAACCCGGACTGCCTACCCGGTTACCAAGGGACTCTTGACCACTGTACCAGTCCACAAACAACACCACAGCACATACACAATTTCCGGATAATGCCCTACAGCAGTTTGCTTTCAAGGAAACAGTAATACAAGAAGACCTCAAGAATGCCAAGCATTCCTGGGAAAATAGTGGCCCTCAACCACCAGACCGGATTTCCCGCCCAGATCCTACAATCCCGGGATCCGGAAATCAAGGGAAATCACATCAAAAGATCCAATCCTACCTACTGGCAAAAAGCGCCTTACCTACCACACAAAAAGAGTCCTATACACACGCGAGCTAGCCTAGTTAGCCTAAAAGCCTACTCCCTAGCCTGATCCGGTTCTCACTGCAACCCGGATCCTACTGATCCTCCTGCCCCTCCGGGCTACTGGCCCAGTCGCCGTCGGAATTTCCTTCCTCTTCCTGGTTGGACTGCGGGGGAGTGTCCTCCTTCATCTTGGACCGGCGCTCCCGGACTTCGCCTTGGCCGTCTTCATCCTCGGACTCCGGTTGACTCCCATCCGACTCGTCCTCCTGGGTCTCGTGTTCCTCCGGTTCGCTGGCTTCCCCTTCTCGCTCCTCCTGGCCACCCGTCTCCAGTTGACCGTCCACCTCTTGGTCCTCTCTGGATTCTGACTCCCTACCCGGAGTGACCCCGGTCTCCACCAAATCAGCAACCTGGTCTGCCAAGTTGGCCAGGCTAGCCTCCGACTGGCCCCCTCCGGTACTGGCATCCGGATTCTCCCTCGGCATGCTTACTATTGGACCTGCAGCCGGTCTCGAAGTCTGTTCCGGGGTAGATTGACCCCCGGCCATCATCCTTTCCAACTCCTCCATTTCGGGCGCATCCCGTGATACATGGAATGCGGCCAACAATTCACTACTGGCTAAGGGTGCATTCATACCTCCCTGATGTGCCACCTTCTCACCCGGTCCGGACCCGGATGGGAATCTCGTCTGATGTTCTGCCAACAATCTCCGGAATTCTACCACTCCTGCCTCGACCCGTTCCTCCTCGTCCGGGCTGTCCTCGTCCTCGCTCTCATCCGGATTCTCTTCTCGGTTCCTTGGCGGCTCCCGGTCCATGATCCTTCGGCAGCTCTCCCATTGCTCTCTCTCCCTAGCCGTGAGACATCCATACTGGTTATACAAATGAAACAGGAAAGGGGTTAGAGGACATCCCTTCTTGTTTCCGAGTTTCTTCGCTTCCCGGACCACCAACTGGTCCACGATTTCTCCCCATCCGGTCTTCCTGTTGTTGAGGTAGGCCTCATAAATGGCCTTCATCAGCTTGATTGTGCAGGTGGTGGGTTTGTCCGGGCTAAAAATAGGCACCAGAAACCGCAGCAGGCGCTTCTCCCGGTCGCTCTTGCAGTCCTCCACCCGGAACCCGTCCTTCTCTGAAACCGGTTTGGAAAATTTCTCCTTCACCCATCCGGAATCCGTCTTGGTCTGGTCATACGCAAACGGACGGTCGGGAAACCTGTACGTCAAGCGCCAATGTATAGAGTTCCACGCCGTCCAGCGCCCCCGGATTTCGTTGTTCCGGAATTCCTCCGGTACCGGTCCTCCACCTAGCTCCTCAACATGGCATTACTGTGGATATCCCAGGGCAGGTACAGCAATTCCTCACAACCCATCTTGCACAAATCCTTTCGCAGCTGCTCCCTATGATCCGCACTGGCCGGAGCAACCGGGCGCACCAACTTATCCGGAACCGGCAGCCCGAGCCTCCAATCGTCCTTCCGTCCCATCGCTGTTGGCTCCAACACTTCTTTCCCTCTACTGCGCGCGCTTCGCCTAATCTCCCGGGTTACTCTCTCACCACCCGGTCGCTCTTCTTGATCTCTCACAGCATCCGGAAACACAAAAATCTGGCGCACGGGTGGACTGGAAACACTATGCGAAAATGAACAGTGAACCGCCCTAATTAAAGCCGCCCATTTCAAGGCGCGAAACGCGGCCGAGTCCATCCCTGACTCGTCCATTCCCTACCCGGTTTCCAGTCCGGGTCTGGTGCCCAATCCGGACACCAGCCGTCAAAACCGGACCCTAGCAATAATTCTTCAGCGCGCGCGAGCACCTCTTCTACATAAATAACTAAATGTGCCATTATGGTCACTACCACACTCCTTTATTGGGATCCGGGCTACTCCTAGCCACTCTAAAACCCTAATTCTCTACTTCTAGGTCGAACGAGGTTCGACACCAATTCACATGACTGTACAACTGATAGATGAAGCCTGTGTATAAATCAGCTCGACCCGAGCTAAATTTTAATGTAGGACTGTCCCACAAAGTCGATCCGATTTTCCGCCACTGCTGCAATTTCACGCAGCCCCATACATCTATATTGCACTTCGCTTTATACTCCTCTAACCGTGTGTAATACGCACTTTAGCTCGCATCGACCTAAACACTTGTTTGTACACTTTGTGCACAGAATGGCGCAAGAGATGAGGACACCAAAGGAAGTAGAAGTACAACACCTGGAGTGCTACTACAAGAGAACTGCGGAGCAGCCAACCGCGGACGATGCAGAAGGTGACGACCTCGCAAACTTTGGTGAATTCTGGGACATGGTAGACCAGGACTTGGTAGAGTTCTGGAGTCTGAACATGATACCCATGACACGTGACTTGAACTTCACAACGAAGAACAAGAATGCGCCTGCATTCCTGCCGCTGTCATTACAGGAAAAGGTGAAAGACATGACCGCGGGTAATGGCTCCATAGTTCACGTGCATTGCGTCACCACGAACACCGAATTCGCGAAGCACCAGCAGTACAATTTCACGCTCACATTCGACTCCGCTATAATTCCTTTTAATCTCAGCCCCTTAATAGCCTCCCTGGAAACAACAGAGTTCAGTGGTATGATCAAGGAGCTGGAGGAACAATTCGACAAGAAATTCTTTGAGGGCAGCAACGGACAGCCGCTGCATGGGGCAAAGCTGTGCTCCAAGATCCGCAAGCTTATCCAGAATTTCGACATCATGAAAATGAAGCTGGACATGCAGAGGACAATGATGACACCTCAATCTGTGTCCCTGGATAACTGAAGCCATGGGAGTGCGGGATCCATGGGCACAAATTCGCCTAGACCGCAACAGAGCCGAGGCAAACGCAAGTTGAATACGCCTCAGACACCTTCGACGGCACCACGCCAGAGTCACCTAGGTTCCAGCTCCAAGAAGAGGCCAACTGCAGATAAAACGGCGCCTGTAGTCATCAACAAGGGGAGCTTGGCGTCCGCCCTGACCTCATTGCCGGAGTCCATGGAGGTGAACAGGACTCCTGACTACGCACGCTCGACCGAGGCGTACAGGACGTTCTGGTCGTCATGCACTGATGTGTTCCTGTTCGGCGTCGAGACAAAATTCTCGCTCCCCATCGAGCAACTAGTCGATGCCCCTGCGCACATGAATATCCGCTCGTACGAGCCGGGTCTGGCGAAGAAGATAATGACCTTCCTCCTCAACATGCCCGACAGGAGCACCAAGCAAACTCTGTGCGTGATGCCTTGCAACCTCGATGAGTGGCCGAAGGACTGGGACTCCATCAAACTTAAATTGGAAAGTTCTGGCTTATCAACGAGCAGCACAGCATCAAAGCAAGTTACATGATGCGCGATGAAAGAATGGCCGCAGAAGACATCAAAGAGTTCGCGCAATGGAACTGCTTTGTAGTTTGGACGAAGAATAATGAAACTCTTCGATCCATATCCGCCTACTACAACCGCGTGAACCACTTCGGTGTCATCAAGCCGTCGTGGGCTACAAACATATTGGGAGCGCGGCAAGTGTGGATAAACCTCGGTCGCCCTAAGAACCCGAAGGAAACAGTAGAGGTGGGAAGGGTCAATCAGGCCCTGAGGACCAGGGACGCCCAGAAGAACAGAGAGAAGTTCAACGTAATGTTCAGCTCGACTCGACCTAAATTGCTTGCTGCTATGCTTCCGTTTTTTGAATTCCACTCCGTATTCCGTCCCCTTAGAGTATACCTATTGCAACACAAGTTAGGTCGACCCAACCTAATCTGCTCAGAAGTTTGTCATCTTGCATATTGAATCTCCATGCATATATTGCGCTCCTACACCTCTGCTGCTTTAGGTCGAGTCGACCTAAATATTGCATAGTAGCTAACAGTGTATGTAACCATGCAGGAGTTTCAAAATGCTATGAAACTGCGGTTCGCGATGATCGATGTGACGGAGTCCCAGAAGGACGCCAAGAAAAGTAATGCGGATGTACTTCTCGACATCCACAATAAGCTGAAATTAATCACTGCGGCGGACGACGTGTTTGATCTCTGGAGCGAAGTGATCTCAAGCGCAGGTGCTGGCGAGCTTATTGACCCAGACACTGGGTTGAAGTTCAAAAAGAAGACCAACTGGAATCCCGAGAGTGGAAATCTCACTCGCGAGTTCTTCAAGTGGCTGGGAAATTTGACCTACGAGGATCTCGCTAAGCTTGCAAGACATATTTTGAACGTCGACAACCCCAAGTGGACCTTAGGTTATCCAAAGGTCACGATCAAGGCGATCTCTTCGGTTCTTGAGAGGTGCTATTCGACCAAGGAGTGGGTGGAGAGGAGGAAGCGGAAGCACCTTATGAAGAAAGAATTGCACAATATCAATCGTGATCTCGGACTCTTTAATCCGGCGGGGGACCTAGTGCCCGAGAAGTGGAGGCAGTTCAAGGAGGAGTACAACGTCACGAGGGCGACCATGAATGTGCTCCTCGAGCGGCCAGGAGAGCAATACTTCAAGGAGGCCAAGCAGATCAGGAGCAAGAATAAGAAAACCGCGGAAATCTCTCCCTACGCTGCCGAATTCTTCAATGAAAGTCTTCCTTGAGAAGAAGAAAAAATTCAGAAAACCGGCCGGAGAAGCTCACTACCGGCCATACGACCGGCAGCACGACGAGCACGCCGACTGGGACGAGGGCGCCTGGACAGCCGACACGCCTACGGGCTTGAGACTGGGGTCATCGATTTCAGGTACCTCCCCGGGGTGGAGGACAAAGAAGTTTCGAGTACGGGGATGCCGTACTTTTTCGACTTCATGTCGTCCCTGAAAAGGAGACGTGAACCGGACTTTGATGAAGTACCAATCCGGCTCTTTATCTACGCCGATGCGATTGAGCAGTCCCAGGCTTTGCATTTCGCGAAGAACGACGACATCCTCCGCAGATACAAGATGGAATTCGCGGACTACTATCCGGCGAAGAACAAGCGTTTGGGAGACTTTCCGGCGAACGATAAGAAGGCGCGAGCGAAAGTTCTCCTCGTCTTCTTGCAGAAAACCGATATTCCACACGTCCCTATCCCGGAGGCCTTCTTCGCTCCAGACACGGCGGTATATACGAAGCCCAGGGTGTACGATGAGCTGCTGTATCGGATGTACAATGCGGAACTTAGAATGGAGTTCTACTTGTGGGTCGTGAGGATGTTCTGCATGCCGGGGACGCATGTCTTCGCCGTCTACATGGGAACCAAGCCCACCTGTGCTGCTTTGGTACGTAGTCCAGCACTTGGACACATGCTCTTCAGCTCGTGTCGAGCTAATCTTATGTAGTGTTAGCGTTACAATATTTTAGCTCGGGTCGACCTAAACTCCCTAATTACTGTTCTGCTCTGGTCTGATGTGTCCAACTTGACCCGCACTGTATTTCAGCTCGTGTCGAGCTAAGCGTTATGTGTTCAAGTCTAGGAATCGATGCTGTACTTTAGCTCGGGTCGACCTGAAACTAGTATCCTCTCCGGCTGTCACAGTTTAGGTCGACTCGATCTAAACATTATTTGTTCGTGAACTGTATGGTTCTCTAACTTACTTGATGACTGTCATGCTATTTGTGCAGATGAGTTGCGTCAACACCTACGTTGTCGGGTCGAATCACACTTCAGTATTCTGGACTGCCATCGCGAACGAGGCCTTGTACCTCGACAAGGCAGACCTCCTCGCGGACGGATACCCAGTGCAGGTCGAGGGAAATTGGAGTACCCCTGGTGCACGACCTGCGCCGTCTTCATCAAAGAGGAAAGCCAGTGATCTGTGGGGTAGTCCTTCAAAGAGGAAGAGGGATGACGCGGACGACGAGGACTCCTCTTCCGATGACGAGGGTGACGACTTGAACGATGAAGATTTCACTCCTCCTCCTTTGGAAACGCCCCGCAAATCTGATGCGCCCGGTTCATCCGCGTCCTCGGGCCAACCTACTGCGTCTCCTTCCTCCACGCCAAAGGCGAAGAAGAAGAAGCGTGGGTCTGTCAGTGAACTTATCAAGTCGATGGCTGTCTCGCTTCAAGGTCTCGCTACGACGACCTCGGCGAACGCGGAGCTTAATCTGAAGATGCACGCAGAATCGGGGAAAGATCAGCAAGAAATCCAAAAGTTCATGATGGATCATCATAAGCAGCAGATGGAGGCCATCCAGTTACAGCAACGGCAATAGCAAAAGCAACAGGATGTCATGCAGCAGACATTGCAGGCATTAATGACGAGCTTTCTGCCGGGTCCTCTCGCCGCATTGACCCCCCCGCCGTCGACTCCTATACCTCTGCTGCTGGGTAATCAGCAGTCGGGATCGGACATCAACGGAGGTTCTGCTCCACCTGTGCCCTCGCCTGTCGCTCCGCCTCCTCCGCCTCCACCTGCGCCCTCGCCTGTCGCTCCGCCTCCTCCGCCTCCACCTGCGCCCTCGCCTGTCGCTCCGCCTCCTCCGCCTCCACCTGCTCCAGCGTCCGCTCCACCGGCTCCCCGGCAAGTGTCATCGACCGCAACTGATGATGCGGACGACAGCCTGGGATTCAGCGGAGCTGCTGGTAGTGCAAATGCGGACACTGCCGCCTCGCCCGACACTGACGCTGCAGCAGGTGGTTCTCAATAATCACTCGATGTCATTTGTATAGTTTTAGCTCGACTCGAGTTGATTTGTATCATGGGTTGCACTTTGTAGGTTTTTTGTATAGACGGCTGTAATATTTAGGAAGATCAACTCCTTGTTGAGAAGTGCACTTAGGACATTTATTCCAGCAACATTTTTTGTACTTCAAATTTTTGGCCCCTATTTTAATTTACATACTCCTTACTCGGAATTTTTGTTCATCTATTGTCATTGCAGGCTCCATCCGTGCCGACAATGTGTCTCATGTTCAATTGCCTTCTGCTGTGCATCCCCTACCACAATCTACTCCGGACAGTTCGTCCTTGGAGCCCAGTCCGCCCTCGCCTAGGGTCCCCCCTTGTCCTGTCGTCCCTCCGTCCTCTCAAACACTTGTGCCACCTGGTAGACTTAAGGAGAGTACGCAATTGGATGAGCATACACGTACTTCGGCCTCCCGCCCTCTAAACGTCACCGGAGCTGCACCTTCGGCGGTCACACCTGTGGCCACTGCGAAGTCAATCCAGTCCTCCGGCCTTCAAGTACGTTTCGTTAGTTTCTTAGTGATGGTTGGGTCTTTTGGTTGCTTGTCTTCGTGCTCGCCTCGATCGTTTGCTGTTTTTTTGTGATGTCGTCCGAAATGTGCCAGTTCAGGATCATAACTGGCTGCACATTTGTCTGCCCGTTGTCGCCAGGAATCCGGTCCTCCTCTTTCTCGTGGAGGTTCTTCGGAGGCGGTCATTTGTTCGCCACTGCCTAGGGTGCCCAAAAAATGGCTCAATGTCGTCCTGGACCTGAATGGAATCCTCTGCGTCTGCGAGGATTGGAAATCCAAGTCCACGCCCTTTAACGATTACAATGCGCCGCACTCAGCCGTTCTCCCGGCTGTAGTGGGGCCCAAAGCAGTATACGTGCGCCCCCTCTGCTTCTCGTTCCTCTGGGAGCTGAGCATGATCGCTGACGTTACCGTCTCGAGTTCTATGAGGAAGTCTACCACTGAATTGGTAGTTCGATATCTATTCCGTGGCATCCAGCTCCCTTCCCTTGTACTTGGCCAAGACTCGTGCAAGACCCTCAAGTGTAGGGATAGGCATGGCAGGGTGTCCTTGTTCAAAGTGCCTGGAACTAATAAGGACTTGTTCCTTAAGAATCTCGTCAAGTTGTTCACAGGCTATGGTGGCAGATTCACGTCTGCAAACACCATTGTAGTGGACGATAGCCCTATTAAGCACATTTTGAATGAGCCCCAGAATGTAATTCTCCCTGACTCTTGGTCCTACGTCGGGGACGGTGCGAGTGACAATTTTCTCCATAATATTCTCCTTCCATGGTTTCGACGTCTCCATCGCAGTCCTGGCCTTGGGTTGTCATCATTTCGAATGAACAATAATATTGGGCGACGTATGCTCTACGACGAGCCCGACCGTCGACAGTACAACGCCCTTATAGATGATGTACACGCATCCCGTAGTTTGCCTAGGTCCTAGTTGATTGTGCAGTTGTATAGCTGGACTCCCTTTTCCTGGTGATGTAGCCGTTCCAGACTACATATTAATTTTTGGTCGCCTGGCTGATCTGTATATGTCCTTGTAATTGTAATATATCTTGCCCTTCACATCATTTCCGCTTGAGTACTTTGTGAGATGAATTTTATGAATGTTGTCCCTTCGATGTGTTATGTCTTCATCGCTTTCTTGTTCAATTAGCATCATGTTCTGCTCTTCTCTAGTGCTTAGAATATTTTGTTTCGTTGCAATTCGCTGCTGGGATTTGACCTCGTCACTAATTCTCTTCAGGCAAGGTATGCCACTGCGATTCCGGTCCACGGTACTGACCTCCAATGCACAGCGTCAGTCGACTCTATCATGGACTACGGCCAGTATGCTATACTCAGTAAAGGAAACTTCATGTGCTTGGCAGCTACGGCCCAGTCAACGATGGACTTTTCCACCAGGCCAATTGAGGATGGTGTAGTGACAAGCCCCCCCAACGATGGGCCGCGTCCTCTGTCCGTGTGCTGTCCTTCTCCTCTGCGGTCACAGGAACCTTCTACGTCTCGTCGCTCGCGTTCTCCGTCTGATAGAGTGCCTCAGAGAAAGCTTTATGAAGACGTTGCATGCCCAATTGATTCTCTAGAGGTACGAATACTTTCTTTTCCTGCACTATTATTTCTCTTCGGCAGACGTACCGTGCGATTTACTTAAACATTTCCTTGTATTTGCAGGGTTCCGACATGCCTAATAGATGCAAGTCCTCTGCTACTTTAAATGCTATCCGAAAGCCCCTTGCGATGCTGTCATCAAACCCGCCTCCTCTAATCCAAGCCCGTGTTGATGTGCCTCCTCATGCGCCCTTGCGTACTCGTCACCCTTCATTGAATGAGGGTCTTCGAGAGACTCAGTCACACGACGGACTTCTACCCATAAGGAGCTCCGCTCCTTATCGAGATGCGTGGGAGCAACGGATGCTGCAGCAACAGAGGCGAGAGATTGCGCAACAACGATGTTCGAAGTGGACCGGCTATTCTTGTGGTCCTGCGATGTTGAAGGCAGTAGCTGAACTTAAGAGCCGATCACATTCATGATACCGCTAGGCATTTTATTTTCGATTACTATACAGACTTATAAAAAAACGTGGAGCTGATGTTTTTATATAGGATTTTGCGCTTCGCCCATTCTTTTTCCTCGCATTATGAGACATTATCATGATTCAATTACAGTCCCGCAATACAAAAACACAAAAAATGTATATTCGTTTTATACTTACTATAAATAGATGTCACTTCTTTAATCTTTTATTGCCCACTTGTATTAAATGTACTCAATTTGATCTTCAGTGTGTCCATTTTCTATTGTTTCAGCCTATATTTGGAATGGTTAGTGCTCCGATTTGGGTTGGGTTAACACTTTTTGGACTCTCATTATTCTGGAATTCTCTCATTTTAATGAATATTATGTTTACGGATAATTTGTAGAGATGATACTCTACATTTTGTCTATTGAACCAACATTCATCAAACATATGGAAGGCACATATTATAACACATCTATGTTTTGTCCAATACCCCTCGGCTTTTGGGGGTTAAAGGAGTTCCTGGTGAACTAATAATCAAGTTATTCTAACATCTTACAAACACTTGTTATGTTTGTCATCAAGTGTTATGTCTTGCAAACTATCAAGTTAGTTTGCTTTATAATTCTTACATCGTCTTCAAACAACATTTGACACAGTAGTGAAAGAGCTGGCAAGGATGGAAGATAAGGTGGTGATTATGGGCATTGTTGGTATGGCAAGAATTGGTAAAACAACTCTTGCCAAAGAACTGTACAATCATGGGTACATTCACAGTACAACAACCTAAGGAAACTGTAACCAGTGATTAATTTAACGGATTATTAAACAATAATTTTATCATTTAAATTGATAATGCAATATACATTAGTAACTACATATATTATATGTCATTCTACAGTATACTGAAGTTTGACGATGTTTGAGAAGTTATTGGTACTCCAAAACGACTAAAATATAGTCGTAACCGGTCGTTAATAACGACTAAAATGTGCTAAAATGTTCATAATATGTCGCAAAATGTCCTTAAATTTTTCTAATATCTACATAAATTGAAGATATAATTTTCTAAGCACTCATCAAGAGTTGTTAGATTTGGGCGGGGTTGGCTCGTTATATTGTGAATGCACGCTCATTACTCAAAGCAATGTGACTTTTGTACCTTTCTGACTATTGGAGAAGAATATGGAGATGCAAATGACGTGGGCCACTTACAAACGCAGGCCTTGTATGATTTTTTGAAAATCAAAGATGATAATGCACTGAACAATTACAACATCCATTTCAATCACGGCTTCATGCGCATTCTGTTCTTGTTGTATCGATGACATTAAAAGTGGTGGAGAAAAGCTCTTCTTGAAACTTTTACCAACCATAGAGAAGTTGGCAACAGGAAGCCGTATAGTAGTTACATCAAGTGACCTGGATGTCCTGAATTTAATTATGAAAAACAAACAAAAAAAGTCTTATTTACATAAAATGCAAAAGCTGTGGATTCGTACAAGCTTTCTTGTTTTCATGTATTTGATGAAGAGGGCCTTCTATTGAAAAAATCTCATGCTTTCCGTCCTCTGGCGGAAGAGGTTACCCGCTTGTGTAGCGGATTGCCGCTGGCGTCAGAAGTCATTGGTAAGCATTTGTATACAAAGCAGGGCAATTTGGCACTGTGGGCTGAGATAGTGGAAACATTGAAGACTCACCCTCACATCTTGGATATTCTGAGTATTAGTTACAATGTTCTGTCCGAGTGTGAGAAAATGATGTTCTTAGATATTTGCTGCCAAATGGCAAATTTCCTTTGGAAGTCTTGAAAACTTTGCTATCCTCCCCAATGCCAGACTTCCAAAAGTGTCAACAATCCACTGTCAGTTCTGTCAGGCAAGTGTTTGGTAAAAGTGGACAAAGACAACAAATTGATGGTTCATGATTTGGTTCGGGAGATGGGAAGAATATTCGCTGGAAGTAACCATGTCAACAACGATTAGCCACGACAGCTTGGAGAACGTAGCTGCTTGCGGAATTCACAAGACGCCAAACGCACTTTGAAAAGGGACGAGGTACGTGGGTTAAGATCATTCTCAAATATTGGTTGAACGCAATGAATTTTATTTTATTGAGCCACATGTACGGGAATCAATCAGACTCTAAATATTGAGAAATCTAGGCAAGCCCATTTATCTAGTAGGTTTCAAGTGATATCTAAGAACATCATCTTGAACATGAATTATTGATAAGTGGACAAACAAGTTCAACAGCAGGTGGTGTACAACATATGCAATTCATATTACTCAATGTGCTTGAACCACTCTTTGTGAAGTATCATATCACAAATATTTTTGATTCTCCGAGGTCTACTCGAATCATGTCACAGAATAACAAGTACATATATCCTCACATTTCTGTTTGATGTCGGATATTTACGGGAAAACGAGAATTAGAGGACCTAGAATGGTTGGACTGAAATCCAAGCCTGGCCGTTCTTTTGATGCTTCAACGTTCAAAAAACTTACCGAAATTCACTTACTGCAACTAGATGGTGTTCGTATTACAAATGACTTCTCAAAGTTGTCAAAGAACGTCTGTTGGCTGCAATGGAGATCCTCATTTCTCACATGCATTCCTAAGAACTTGCCGTTCAAGTACTTGACAATTTTGGATCTACAAGTTGAATAGCCGTAGTCTCACTCAGCTTTGGCCAAATGGTGATACTCAGACGGTACTATGCTACTGAAAGTAGTGAGAATTAATTATACCTGAAGTAGTATGAATCAACATAACTGAGAATTTGTGGTCATTAAAGCATTGAAGCTGTGATATTTAATTTGAGTCACAAGTTTTGAAAATTTTGATGCATGATCGAGTGTCCAAGCATAGCAGGTTCCCAAGAAGCTTAAAGTTTTGAGAATTCAAAATTGCACTGCTCTAGAGAAGATTCCGGAAAAATGTCAAGTTACTCACCCTGTTGAAGGAGCTCGAGCTGCAAGGGTGTAAGAAATTGTTAACTTTACCAAGCGCCCTTGGCCGACTGATGAATTGAAACTCCGGAATGTAAACTTGAATGGATGTGAGAATTTTGAGAGGTTGCCTGACGAAACTGGGAATCTTGCAAGACTAGAAAGATTCTTGATGAACAGGTGTAGCAAGATAAATAAATTGCCAGAGAACTTTGTGACCTTGGAACATTGGTCATATTTTTGGCTGAAGGAGCTTCTAGCCTCACTTGTCTACCACGCGATTTCATTCTCTAGAACATCTCATTTGGAGGAAGTCTCTCTAACCGATTTCCATTCTATGTCGGAGTTGCCACAATCCGTCTAGGGTCTGGACATATTGAGGGTGTTTTGCGCATCTGTGAAGGAATTGCCACAACGTTTTGGAAAACTGGGTGGTCTTGTTGAACTTCATCTCGATGACTGGAAATTCATCGTGAGTCTTCCCGAGAGCTTTGGTATGCTCACATGTGGATCTCAAGATTCTCAGGCTCACAAGATGTCGGCGCTTTAGGAAGCTGTTAAGCAACTTTGGACTCTTGCAATATCTCACTAGCTTAACCCTTAAACGTCAAAGCAAGCCCCACGGGCTTGTTATCATTACAGAAAATGTGAACCCTCAAATAGGCCTCTAGAAAGTCTTGGAGGAGGACCCTCGAGTTGATTTAAATTGTCTTGTCAGGTACAAATCCCCTATTTCTACGCAGTATGGATGACATCAAAGAAATGGTCGCTTTCAAATATAGTTACCTTAATACTGCGTCAGTATTGAAACAATACTGACACAAACATCCTGAAACAGTAACGCTAATTATTATACCTACTCCTATTCTGTTGCAGTACTGCGGATTGATGCAATGCTGTCGCATTAGGATTGCAACAGGCTTGCAACAGTACTGCGAATGTAAAAATGAAACATAACTGCAACAGTACTGACAGCAGTATTATCGCAGTATCATACCGTCAAACCATTGCGGCAACATTGCAATAGTACTGACGCATACTGAAATTCACACAAGATGGCCACTATTGCATGACAGAAAAGTTGTCCTTTGCCTACCTACACTAGTCCGGCTGATTTAGGGTCGCATGTCAACTCTTGGGGGCCCATTTGATGGCTCACATTTTCTCTAATGAAAAGAATAATTGAGGAAAAAAGTAGATTTTCTCAACCAAATCAAGCAAAGATTGGTGCGTTGGAAAGCTACTTAAAAAGCGATCTAGATTGCAAATTTGCGCCTCATTTGAGAGATTGTAGAGTCATTGACAAGCAATCAAAGTTGTTGGTCTTGGAGATCAGTGAAGGATCCCTGGCCGTTCATCCACAGTAACGACGTTGGATGAACAGTACCCTAGTACTAGTCTAAGTAATTAGTAACAGTTAACTCCTGTTAGTGGGGCTAACTGCCACTCGGTTCAAGCTGTTAGGACAGCTTGATTATTAGCCCAGTAGTGGGGCAGATACTGCACTGCCCATAAGAGGACCCCGACTTTGTAATTCAAATCATCTATTTCTGACTTATCGTAGACAACTTTCTACATGGTATCAGAGCCTGGTTTGAGAGTTGTGGTTGAGTTAACTATTACAGAATAGTTTAGAACCACAAGGACTAGTCAGTAGAAATAGACAAGTGGTGAGGATTTCCAAACAAGGGTAGAAGAAGTTTCCAAGCTAGGCCAAGATGGCATTTAGAGATACCTCCATTGGAGATGCTTCCAAGTTAGATAGAAATCCAAACTACAGTGTTTGGAGTTTCAAGATGATAAACTTGATGAGCAGAGAGGATATCTGGAAGCTAGTAGAACCCCCAGCAGGAATGATAGCTCCCACTGACCCAGTTGAAATTGCAGCTTTATAAGTTCAGAAAAGCAAAGCACTAACTATGATAGCACTTTCTGTACGTGATCATGTGATTCCCTACATTGCTAACATTACTGAACCAGATGAGTGTTGGGAGGTTTTGAAGAACCTCTATGCTAGTAGTACTAACTCTAGGAAACTCATGCTGAAACGAAAACTGACCAACTTGAAAATGGAGGAGAACTCCTCAATGTCTGAATTTTTGCAGTACCTGAAGGAGCTCATAAACGAGCTAGCTTGCGTTGGAGAAAGAATCACGGACGCTGAGGTGGTCGAACACATGCTTATGGCACTCCCCGAGAGTTACGAAGGATTGGTGAATACGCTTATGTATCGACCCGCGTTACCAACTGTAGCTGAGCTCACCGGTATCTTGATACAGGATGACTTACGGAGGGAGATCAAGGACAAACAGTAGGACGGCGAAGCTTTGCTAGTGAAGGGAGGCGCCAAGAAAATCTTCACCAGTCGGAAGGAGGACAGTCGTCAGAAGCCCAAGAAAAACGGAGAATGTTACTTTCGCGGAAGTAAAGATCATTGGATGCGCTCATGTCCGGAGCTTGCTGCAGAACTCAAGCGGAGGAAGGCAGCACGCAAGGAGCAGACTTCAATCAACTGTATCGACAACTTCGGGAGCAGTGAAGACTCCAATTCGTCTGACTCCAAAACTGAAGTCGCGGCCAACATCACAGAGCTCAACATCGCAGATTATGCCACACGGCCACATGACACCGATTGGTACGTGGACAGCGGTGCCTCCAAGCACGTCACTGGCAGCAAAAGTGCCTTAAGCGAGGTAGAACTGGGTAGCCGGTCCAAAGTTAACACTGCAGGAGGAGAGTCTCTTAATGTAGCTGACAAGGGCAAAGTGGAAATATCCACTGTTTCTGGTGAAATAAAGTTTGACAATGTTCTTTACGTGCCTGGCATTACTAAAAATCTGCTGTCAGTTGGAACCATCTCTGATAGCAAGGAAAAGTTCAAAGTTCTTTTTGATTCAAATCAAGTTTGGATCTTAAGAAAATTTCCTACACCTAGTGCTAGTCACGTAGTCACCATAGGCAAGCGAGACAAGCACAATGGATTATACAAATTCCGTCCCCCTGAGACATCACTTAACAGTGTCAAACCTGCCAGCGAGCTACAGGAACAAGATCGAGCTTTGCTCAAGGAACAAACACTCATCCTCTGGCACAGGAGGCTTGGACATGTGAACTTCAAAACACTTGTGTTCATGGCAAGCAAGGCCAAGGCAATCAGACTACCCCAGCTTGTGTACTCGAATTACGTATGTCCTCCATGCCAAATAGGCAAACAGTGTAGGACACGGATCCCCACATCAGCTGCCAGAAGAGTCACGCCTGAACAGGTCGAGCACAGTAATCTAGGTGCCACTCGCTCAACTCAATCATTGAGTCTGATCCACACATCTCTATGCGGGCCCTTGTCAACACCTTTCTCTTCAGGATCAAGGTAAATACTTACGTTAACTGATGACTTTAGTAGATTTACTTGGATATATTTTCTAAAACACAAAAAAGACACCTTGAATAAATTCAAACAATTCAAGTGCATGGTTGAACTACAGCATGATTCCAAGGTCAAAGCCCTTCATTCAGACAGGGAAGGAGAATATGTCTCGTGAGAATTTGCACAATTCTGTGCGGACTCTGGGATTGTCAGACAATTCACCCAGGCATACACTCCACACCAAAACGGCGTGGCGGAAAGGAAGAATCGAAGCCTTCTCGAGAAAGCTCGAAGCATGGCAACTGAAAGTGGCCTACCCGCACATCTCTGGAGTGAAGCAGTTTTGACCGCCAATTACTTGATCAACCAAACACCTACCCGAGCAAACAATGGAGACTCTCCTTACGAAAAACTTCTTGGTTCTACACCTTCCGTGGCGCATCTTCGCACGTTCGGATGTCACCTTTGCACATTCGGATGTCACCTTTGCACATTCGGATGTCGCACCTTCGTACTTGACTCCACTCCATCACGGAAGAAATTGTCTCCTCGTTCAGGGTACATTCACAGTAACACGACCCAACCCCGCCCAGTTATAACGACTCTTGATGAGTGCTTAGAAAATAATATCTTCAATTTATGTAGATATTAGAAAAATTTAAGGACATTTTGCGACATATTTTGAACATTTTAGCACATTTAAGTCGTTATTAACGACTGGTTACGACCATATTTTAGTCGTTTTGGAGTACCAATAACTTCCCAAACATTGTCAAACTTTAGTATATTATATAATGACATATATTATATGTAGTTACTAATTTATATTGCATTATCAATTCATATGATAAGAATATTGCTTAACAATCCGTTAAATTAATCACTGGTTACAGTTTCCTTGGGTCGTGTTACTGTGAATGTACCCTTCAGTCGAGTGTGTCTTCCTCGGCTATAACACAGAATCCACTAGATTCAGAAACTACCACAGAACCACAAGAAAGATACTGGTGTCAAAAGATGTGAAGTTCGATGAAAGCTGCTTCCCACTTACAGTCACCACCGGAGGACAAAGGAGCTCCAGTGAACCGATTGCCTAGCCCCTGGTAGCTGCTCCAAATTCTCCAGAGCTGCCGATACCAGTAGCCCCGCAGCAGGCTCAAGCACTGACCCCGTCTTCGCCGACACGGCAGCTCCAGCAGCAAGCCCAGGTCACTGCGTCAACCCCGGAGTCTGCACATAACATGCCTGCCAGCACCGACTCAACTCCCAGGTGGCCAGGTTTGATCAAACCCAATCATTTGAAATTCCCATAACCGACAATGACCTCTCAGTTCATATTCCAATAGAACCAGACGGCTCTAGTCACGCCTAGATCATGTCTCGCACCTACCACCGCCGTCCAAAACCTGTCTCGTTTCCCCAAGCTGATACCACTAGGAGTGGACGAGTAAGTAGAATCCCATCACGACTGCAGGACTATCAACTCAATGCTACTGAAACAATCCCCCTGATTAGCCTGCCTCCTGATATCCAAACAACTTTAGACCACCCTGGATGGCGCGAAGCCATGAATAGCAAGTTAGCATCAATCTACAAGAATGATACTTGGGACATTGTCCCTCTACCCTCTGATAGGAAAGCAATTAGCACCAAATGGATGTATCGTGTAAAAACAAACGCTGATGGTTCTCCTGCTAAACTCAAAGCTAGACTTGTAGCTAGAGGATTCCAACAGAAAGAAGGACAAGATTATACAGAAACCTTTGCTCCCATAGTGAAGTGGAACACCCTGCGCAGCTTAGTAGCCTTAGCCGGTCATGAAGACTAGAAAATATTCTATATAGATGTGAAAACCGCGTTTCTTAACGGAACTATCAAGGAGGACATCTATGTCTCCCCTCCTCCCGGCTTTGATCTCACACCTGATAGCAATTTTGCCTGCAAACTTAAGAAAACTCTATATGGGCTAAAACAAGCTCCCCAAGCATGGTACAGCCGAGTAGATTCTTACCTGCTAAGCTAGGGCCTCAGCAAATCTAAAGCTGATTCAAACCTATACTATCACACCCGCCAAGGCAAACTTACACTGCTCATCCTTTACGTAGATGACGTCTACCTTACAGGAGACGATACCAAATATATAAATTATATATCCAACTCATCCGCAGTGAGATACAACGAGAATTTGAGATGACAGATCTCGGGCTACTGTCTTATTCTCTCGGCCTGGAGTTCTTGTTCCTTGCCGAAGGCATCGCAGTAACCCAACGATAGTACATTAAAACTATGCTTGTTGACTCCGGTCTGGCCCAATGTCGACCTGCCATGACCCCCATGATGGAGAAGCTAAAATTAGAACCCAACATACAGGCTCCTCCGACTGATCCCGCTTGCTACCAACAGATGGTTGGTAAACTCATATTTCTAACCCACACCCGATTAGATATCGCATACGCAGTAAGCATAGTTAGCCGTTTCATGAACAAACCTCAAGAACCGCATGCGCAAGCAGTGAAACATATTTACAGATACCTTCAAGGCACTATAGATTTTGCTCTCTTATATCGGCGAGGGGAGGAGGCTGACCTTTACGGATACACCGACGCCGATTGGGCGGGTGATACCCACGATCGCAAATCCACGACCGGATACTTGTTCATGCTAGGAAGCACGTCCATTATCTGGAACAGTAAGAAACAGCCGACAGTTGCCCTCTCCTCTACAGAGTCCGAGTACATGGCAATCACCGAGGGCACAAAGGAAGCCACATGACTACGAAGACTCTTCTGCGAACTCAAAACTCAAAACGGGAGAGTTCCAACAACAATCTACGGTGATAACCAAGGAAGCCTAAACTTAACTCATAATCTAGTCTACCATGGGCGCACAAAATATATAGAAGTGAAGCACCATTTTATTAGAGAAACAGTTATGTCTGGAGAAGTTAGCCTGGAATACACACCCACCAATGAGCAGCTGACAGACATCCTGACAAATATTGAGGTAATAGATGCAACGTAGTATTGCTAGAAGCCAAAGACGTACGGGTGCTAAATAATGGTGTGTGGGAAGAGGGGTTAGGCATGGGCTGATCTCTCTAGAGTGTCCTTGTGATGAGTTATCCCATATGGTTTGTCCATGGTGACCTCCTAGTGTACACTACTTAAGGTGGAAGGCCTTTGAGTAAAGATCATCTCTTTCTACGCATTCCTTGTGTTTGTGTGTGTGCCTTGTGCAATCTTCTCTACCTTCAATAGGTTATGGGCCCACTCATGTGTGTTTCATGAGTATTAGATTGCATTTGTGCAAGTATTTTGAGGTCGGTGCGCAACGGGCGGTTTTGGAGCATTGTTGGAGGTTTTGGAGCTTGTTGGTGCGTTGGTGTTTCTTGGAGGTGTGCATGGGCTGAAGTTGCATGTTGGAGCACTCTCTTTGGTCAATCTCTTCCCTTGATCTCCTTCTTTTCTTGCTTCTATCTCTTCGTTGCGGTGGAACTTCGTTTGGTTCAATTGTGAGCATTTGAGTGAATGCAAGTGATTTGTGAGGTGTGAGGGCTCTCGTGGAGGGTCTACCATCTGATCCTAGTGATTAGGCACTTGCTTTGAGGTGTTGCATGTGTTTCATGCTCTTGGGGTGCTCAAATTTTCATTTGGAGCTAGTTTGTGCACAAAGGTGCGGTTTTGAGCAATTTCAATGCAATTGGGGTTTTGAGGGACTTGTGTGAGTTCATGTGCATTGAGTGAGTGCTCTTGAGGGACACAAAGGTGTCATTGACGTGCATTGAGTGTTTGTGGACACTAAGGCGTCGTATTGAAGCATTTGGAGTTGTTTTGAGCTCCATTGAGTGATTTGAGGGGCTTTGGTGAGCCTCTTTGCATTTTTGGGTGAGGGTTCTCACATTTGAGTGTTGGAAGGTGTGTGTGGAGCACACAAGTGCTGATCTAGTGTTTGGGGTTGTTTAAAATCCATTGGGTGCACAAAGGTGCAATATAAAAGCAAAAATCACAAAAACAAAGTTGTGTGTTTGAGTTTGAGGTTTAATTTGTGTGGGGAGGCATACGTTAGTGAGGATCATGGCATCTTTTGAGGGTGAGGGTCCCAAGGTCGTGGACAAGTTCGATGGGGTGAATTTCCACTTGTGGAAGTTCAAAATGGAGATGGTGATGGCCGAGAAGGAGTTGTGGGAGATTGTCGAGGGTAGTGAGGAACCTCCTTTCTCCTCTACGGATATGCAAGCGTACACGAGGAGGGAGAAGAAGGCATTTGCCATTTTGGCACTCAACCTCGCGGATTCGCAACTTGCGCACATTCGCTCGTGCAAGACACCCGCGGAAGCATGGTCCAAGCTTTGCAACATTCACGAAGCAAAAACATTGGCCAACATTTTGTTTTTGAGGCGCAAGTTCTTCACCATCAAGATGGGCGAAGAAGATGACATGTTGGCGCACATCAACAAGGTCAAGGCTCTCGCGGATCAACTCAACGGTTGCGACGTGTCGATTACGGATGGTGACATCGTGATGACACTTTTGGAGAGCCTTCCATCATCATACGAGTACCTCATTGTGGCGATGGAGTCAAGACCCATTACGGAGCTCACATTGGACTATGTGACCTCACGGTTGTTGCACGAGCTTTCGCGGCGAAAGGAGAACGAGTCTCGAGAAGATGGAGCCGCACTCGTGGCAAAGCAATCCAAGAATGGAGGCGGTGGGATCTCAAGCGACAAAGTGTGCTTTTATTGTGGTAAGAAGGGCCACATTGCCAAATTTTGCTTCAAACGCAAGAGGGATGAGAAGGGGGAGAGTGCAAACAACACTAAAACTCGTGATGATGATGAGTACGCATTTACGGCTAGATATGATGCAAGCATGAGTGATGGCATCGAGAGTGATGCAAGCATGAGTGATGGCATCGAGGGTTATGCAAGCATGAGTGATTGGGATGAGTATGCAAACATGGCAAGCAATGTATCGTGCAATGGTAGTACGAGTGATTGGATTGTTGATTCGGGGGCTACAAGCCACATGTCACCGCATAAAACTTGTTTTCATTTGTATGCTCTCATTAATCCAAGGAGAGTGATTTTGGGAGATGATACGGTGCTTGAGGCCGTTGGCAAGGGTCAAATTGTTGTAGACACCGAGGTAAGGGGTCGTGTGAAGACAATCACTATCAAAGATGTCCTCCACGTTCCCAAACTAAAAGCAAATTTACTATCGGTGAGGCAATTAGTGACAAAGCACTTGAGGGTAGAGTTTAGTGATAAGGGGTGTTATGTGTTGTCACCGAGTCGAGATGAAGTGGCCATCATTGAAGAACACGAGGGCTTGTACCACATCAAGTTCTCGAAGGTGCATTCCAAGGAATCGGCGGCGTTGGCGCATTCAAACTTGAAGGACGACAAGTTGGCGTTGTGGCATCGTCGACTCGGCCATTTGAACATCAAGAGTGTGAAGACACTACGCGGCATGGTAAGCGGGATGGACCTTCATCAATTGAAAGTGGATGCTTCTACATTCACATGTGAAGGTTGCATTGAAGGCAAGCAACAACGGTTGCCATTTACGGGTGAAGCGGCGACTCGGGCCACGAAGGTTTTGGAAATCGTGCATTCGGATGTGTGTGGCCCCATGAAGACCACGTCGATGGGAGGTTGCAAGTACTTTGTGACCTTCATCGACGACTTTTCAAGGAAGATTTGGCTCTACCCTATCAAAGCCAAGAGTGAGTGCTTTGAGAAGTTCAAGGAGTTCAAGACATTGGTGGAGAACCAATCCGAGATGAAGATCAAGGTGTTTCGGTCGGACAATGGCGGCGAGTATATGTCCAAGAAATTTGACGAGCTTTTGAAGAATGAAGGCATCGCTCGCCAAACTTCGGCCCCGTACACGCCTCAACAAAATGGAGTTGCGGAGCGCGCAAATCGCACGATTGTAGAGATGGCGAGGAGCATGTTGCACGCTCAACACTTGAAGTTGGACCTTTGGGCGGAAGCGGTGGTGAATGCGGTGTACACACGCAATCGGTGTCCAACAAGTGCGGTCGAAGGCATGACGCCGGAGCAAGCGTGGAGTGGGAGGCAACCATGTGTTGCACACATGCGCATCTTCGGATGCATTGCATATGCCAAGGTTCCCGACGAACGGAGGACTAAACTCGAGGCTAAGGCCTTGAAATGTGTGTTTCTTGGGTATTGTGAAGGTACCAAGGCGTATAGACTCATGTCGGTGGACACGAGGAAGATCATTCGGTCACGTGATGTGACGTTTTGTGAGGAGTCTACGATGGAGGCGCCTTTGGAGGTTGGTCCAAGTGGGAGTAGTGGAGACGTGTTGGTGGACACACCCTCCAAGTCCCCTAGTGTTGTTGATGTAGGTGATGACGACAGTGATGACGAAGATGGCGACACGGAGGTTGTTGAAGCGCCATCGAGCTCAAAGACCAAGAATGGCGCAAAGGGCGCGCAAGAGGAGCAAACTTCTTCAAGGGAGCGGCGGTACCCTGAGAGATCGCGCAAGCCACCGGGAGAATGGTGGAAGACTCACATCTTCCCTCAAGAGGATGACGAGCATGCAAATGTGGCATTATCGGATGGTCCATTGACCATTCGTGAAGCCATGCAAGGTGAGGATGCCGTCAAGTGGGAGCGCGCCATGCAAGAGGAGTACGACTCTCTTATAGCTAATGGTACGTGGCAATTAACTCCCAATCCAAAGGATCGCAACCCCATTGGTTGCAAATGGGTGTTTCGTACAAAGAGGGATGTTTCGGGCAATATTGTGCGTCACAAGGCAAGACTAGTAGCCAAGGGGTTCGCGCAAGTGCATGGGGTGGACTTTCACGAGACGTTTGCTCCCGTGGCCAAGTTCACCACCATTCGGTGCATTCTTGCGATCGGTGCGGCCATGAACTTGGAGATGCATCAAATGGATGTGAAGACCGCATTTTTGAATGGCGATTTGGAGGAAGACATCTACATGGTGCAACCCGAGGGCTTTGTGCAACAAGGTAAAGAGCACCTTGTTTGTAAGTTGCAAAAATCATTATATGGGTTGAAACAATCTCCAAGAGCGTGGTACCAAAAGATTGACACGTTCTTGCTTGCTCACGGGTTTACTAGGAGCATTGCGGATCATAGTCTCTACTTTATGCAAGTGGGGCAACATGTGGTGATTGTGATCATATATGTTGATGATTTGATCATTCTTGCAAGCCTCATGACTTTAATGAATGCATTAAAAGGCATGCTTGAGAGAGAGTACGAGATGAGTGATCTTGGAGAATTGCACTTTTGTCTTGGTGTTGAGTTTGTGCGAGATAGGGCTACACGCACTATCACCATGAGTCAAGGCAAGTATGTGATGGACGTGCTCAAGAGGTTCGGGATGGAGGATTGTAAGCCCGTGGCAACACCATTAGATGCAAACTCCAAGCTCGTCAAGCTTTCGGAGGAGGAGTATGCGATGGAGGCCAAATCGATGGCGGAGGTGCCATACAAGCAAGCGGTGGGGTCGTTGATGTATGCGATGATTGCGACACGGCCCGACCTTGCGTATCCAATTAGCGTGGTGAGTCAACACATGGCGAGACCGGGCTCAATGCATTGGATGGCGGTCAAGAGGATCATGCGATATTTGAAGGGCACAAGCGATGTGAAGTTATGTCTTGGAGGCAAAGACATTGTGTTGAGCGGCTATTGCGACGCGGACTACGCGGGAGACACGAGCGATCGAAGATCGACAACGGGCTACATGTTCACGGTCGGATCGGGAGCGGTGTCGTGGAATAGCAAGCGGCAACAAACGACGGCGACATCAACGGTGGAGGCAGAGTACATGGCTACGAGCCATGCCACGAAGGAGGCCATTTGGTTGAGGCAACTAATGGTGGATGTGGGTTGCACACAAGGTGAGGCTACAACGATTATGTGTGACAACCAAGGGTGCATTTCACTTGCAAAGAACCCTACACATCATTCACGCACGAAGCACATCGATGTGCAATACCACTTCATTCGGGAGAAGTTGGAATTGGGAGTTATACATTTGGAGTATTGTCCAACGGAGCACATGGTGGCGGATGTGCTCACAAAGGGTCTTTGTAGAGATCGACATCAACGACTAGTAATAGCATTTGGACTAACAGGCTTTGGCTCTACGCAAAGTGGGAGTATTGAGGTAATAGATGCAACGTAGTATTGCTAGAAGCCAAAGACGTACGGGTGCTAAATAATGGTGTGTGGGAAGAGGGGTTAGGCATGGGCTGATCTCTCTAGAGTGTCCTTGTGATGAGTTATCCCATATGGTTTGTCCATGGTGACCTCCTAGTGTACACTACTTAAGGTGGAAGGCCTTTGAGTAAAGATCATCTCTTTCTACGCATTCCTTGTGTTTGTGTGTGTGCCTTGTGCAATCTTCTCTACCTTCAATAACAAAAGCATTAGGTAGAACTGCATTCAAAAGATTGAGGAGCCAACTAGGTCTAGTGAGAATTGATGCTCAAAAATCCACAACTTTACTCGTTTGATAGTTTTTTAGTCAAGGAATCCCTCTGTCCATTCCCTACAACTCGTAGTATTCAGGACAGAAGTTTACATCAGGAGGGCATCCCTTACGGAATACATAAGATGGAAAGGTCCCATTCCTTGGTCTGGAGAATCTGATTCTACATGCTACCTCTTCCATACTTTCAGAAACTAGGAATCTGTAGTTTTCCACCTCATTACCAAAACGCAAAGAAAACGGATGATAAAGTAACCTATTGGCTGCAGTATACCTGCAGTAACCTAGAGAGTCCCATCTAACGAAAACCCAGGCGTTCCATTCAACAGTAGAGTAACCACGAAACTATTCCAAGTAGTACTCACGTGACAAAGTCGGAGAAGTAACGGTACCGAAGGCTGCCTCATCAAAGCCGCCCAAACTCTATCACGAACGATACTATCAGACAATCATAAAGGAATCAAGCATCCATGAGACGAAAGTTCAGCAACGGACACTGAAGAAGGAAATCCATGACCAGTCAACGAACCAGAAGCAGTATCACCTGGCGCCGGATCTCCTTGTTCTCCCAACCCGTCAGTCCCCAAAGAAGCCAAGAAACTCCGTTGAAGCACTGCAGCAGCAACATCGGCACATTTCTTGACGAAAACGCACAAGGTCCAGAGGGCAAAGAGGAAAGCCTGCGACAAAGTCAACTCTTCATCGAAGAAAGAGTAGAAGATCCCCACCAACTCACGCCCTACCGGAGGCATCGTGTTGAACCTGAAGCGCTCTGAAGTCTGAAGAAAAACAAGACAGTTCAGAGCGAGGGAGGGTGTTGGTCCTGGAGATCAGTGAAGGATCCCTGGCCGTTCATCCACAGTAACGACGTTGGATGAACAGTACCCTAGTACTAGTCTAAGTAATTAGTAACAGTTAACTCCTGTTAGTGGGGCTAACTGCCACTCGGTTCAAGCTGTTAGGACAGCTTGATTATTAGCTCAGTAGTGGGGCAGACACTGCACTGCCCATAAGAGGACCCCGACTTTGTAATTCAAATCATCTATTTCTGACTTATCGTAGACAACTTTCTACAAAAGTTATCTAAATGAACAGGAGTTGAGGTTGGGCAACAAAGGTCGTCTCTTGAAAAGTGCCGCAACACTGCTGGCCAGCAGAGCCGTTTTTTTCATTTTTTTCGTTTTTTTTTTTTTTTTCGCCTCCAAAAATTTAGATGCCTTCCGGGCTGCCCCGCCCAGGCCTTCTTGACGTTTAAGGGTTAAACCTCGATGAGTGTCCAATAGAAGATGGTGATTTACCAGATAGCTTTGGAGCCTTACGGAGTCTTTACTCTCTCAGCATGCGGAAAACCAGGATTACCACGCTGCTAGAGAGTTTTAGTGGCACAGGGGTGCCAGACATTTTTGCCAGGGTAAAAGGTGGATAATTTGGCCTCATTTTTTACCCCATTTAGCACTGTGATGGAAAGTGCAGATTGGGAGTCGGGTTCAAACTTTGACTCCCTTTTTTGGAACCTTTACCGGGATAAAACTATGGTTTACCGGGATAAAATCATGGTGCTTTTGATGGGCGTGGGGAAAAAAACTGCCCTGGGGTAAACATCCCTCATTTTTACCCCACCCGAGTTTGGCCCCGGAGTCAAATTGTGAGCGTTCCCTGTGTGGCTTGACAGCGTTAACTCACCTGAATATGCAAGAGAGCCGGCATCTGATCCATACTCAATCGTTATCTTCATTTCTCGAAGATCTGGATCTTGGAAATTGTTACAATGTGGCGAGTATCCTTGTCCTGGAGAAGCTCAAGAAGCTGAAGACGCTTATCTTGTGCAAAATTTGCACAGGGTTGACCTCGATCCAATGGTTGGAGAACATGCCAGCTCTGGCCGAAGGAACACAAATTAAGCTAGTGGATGCAGCAATTTGGTGGAAATCGACAACGTTGACCTCCTCCTGAAGCCGACAATGAAGAGATGCTTTCTGAGTGGAAGTAAAATGGTCTTGAAGTATAACAATGATTGGTCACAGGTATGACAAACTGTTCCTTTCAGATTAACTCCCTTCTTGAGCTTCCATTAATCACGGCCATTTAGCTAGAGTTCGGATTCAAACTCTCCGAGAGTGAACCCACCCTCTGATCCAGTTCTAGCATCTCGAAGATCTACAAACAATATTTGATTCCAACTGCAGTATGTATTGAAGTGATCGTCGACTTACTTTAGGTTTATACCTCTCATTTGAACTGATGTACAATTTTATCAGGAATTTCCAAGTTCTCAGGTGGTGAGCTACTATGACCATACCATGGGGTTTGTGGAGAACACGATGGCACAAAGGGTATCGTCAGTGGAAAACGCCAACGAGCTTTGCATGGAGACTACCAATTCAAATTAGAAGCGTGTCCACGCTATCGTCATCATTGTCGTGGCGCAAGATCAAGGCTGGTCACATGGTCGATACCAAGCGTCGCCCCGAATTGAAGCACGGATTGTTCGCTCAGGTGAGGATGCAAATGCCTTCGATGATCAGGTAATCAACTTCATACACGGCTGGCCCAGTACCTCGTACAAGAAAACATTAATGCAAACGACCTCTTGATCGTTAATGAGAGATGAGCAAGGAATACAGTGCACAAAGTGCAGAACTGAGCACGGCCTTTAATACTTGCCTGTGGAGCTAGCCTAGACACCAGCAGACTAAAGGAGAAGAGGAAGCAGGATCCGGCCAGGGGGAGCCAGCTTTATCTGATCCGTGTTATAACAAAGAACAGCCTAGAAGACTAAGCAAATCATTCGCATTTTGAATACGCATGGACAGCTAGCTGGCGTCCAGGCTTGCGGATGGTGAGAGCTGATGATGTTGAGCTTCCCGCCCTGCGTTCCGCCTGGTGACGTCAATGTTGAGGCGTATGGACTTACCATGGGTAAGTCTTCCAAAAGGTTTACATTAACTGTGCAAGGCTCCACGAGAAGCCTCTGAGGCATTTCAGTCCCTGCTGTTGCCGAGCTTCTGCTTCAGATGCAAACTGTGACACTCTGCACATTTTGCAATTAAACGAGAAGATCAGTTGCTTCTCGAACTAATGAGAGCTACCAGATCACCACGATACAGACTTCAACCAAACAAACAACTCAGTGGTTACACAACACCGTACAACATTTGGAGAGCCTCTAGAAACTCAAGAAAAGCTCGGAGTGTACAATCTAAACAATGAGCATAGAGCACGATACACTGACAATAAAAAATGGAGATGGACTAAAGAGATCAACCTCTGATCTCAGGGATGTCAATTGGTTCCGGAACCATGATGGGTTCCTGCAAACCAGCGTCAATATCCATCGTGTTGACAGGCTTGGCTCAGAGCAGAATGCTCACAAAAGCTCTGATGCACAGTGAGCCATGTGGAGAACGTTAGGGCCAAGTTCAACGCAATACAACGGAAGAAGTTGTGTCACACCAGCGAAGTGTCAAAAAAATTTGAAGGACTAAACTACTGCAGGCACAGGGATGGGAAATGTTCCAACACGTTCTTGAATGCATGTGGTTCCCAGCACTGTAACAATTTATAAAGTGGTTGGAGCGTTGTTAGCATGAATCTAATCTGATTCGCTTCTTAACGGCTTGCTTGAATCGCTCATACCACTGGGTGAGAAAGTCTGCTTCTTGCAAGGGGAAGGTGAAGTATCTGACCAGGTCCTTGCCTGAGGCCATGTTGATCACCTTCTAGAAGTAATCGGCTGGGGGTGATGCTACACAAAGTTTTTGCCCCAAATGAGAAGCACCGAGAAATCTTAACCCTAAACCCGTAGTTTCTTGCAAATGCCAAACTCTTTCAGGCGTTTGAGTAAAATCACAACTGCAGTGCCAACCAACTTATCTATTGCAGAGAAAGGAAAGTAAAATAGAAATATAAGGAAGGACGACGAGATCCCCTCCTAGTTGGAATTTTCATCCGATTCTCAATTGCATTGACTCTAACATCTTCGGCTTCCTGCTGCACACTTCAAAATACGACCGGTTTATCTTGGGCTTGCAGCCCAGCGGCGCTACAAAACGCGTAATACTTAAAACAACTCGCAGCCAAGACAGAAGTCTGTCAAACCAAAACATGCATCTCATTCAAAAATCATGTCCCATTGAGTCCAAACTCCACACAGAAGCCGTGACGAGTGAGGCAATTGCGCAAGCAGGCACGCAAAATGAGCAAAGCATCCAAAAAAGATCGTTAAAATCACTGCAGGCCGATTCGGCCATTTCTGAGCGATTGCAGAATCAGCCTTTCGTGCGACCTTGGCAAAATCGGCAGCCGCTGCCGATTGTGCATCGCTGAATCGGCCCCCAGAGATTGTAACGAAAGCGATCATTCACCGGTCTGGCTTTCGACGAGATGATCACTCACCACCGGAAATGAATTCCGGTCTTCGACGTTTCGAGGCCTGCCTATTTGATCGACCCACCCTTGGTTCAACTGGTTCAATGTGAGATAGAAGAAGAAATCCGGCCTAGAGGAGGCCAGCGTGAATAAAGTGTCTGTTTGACACACCCTTGCTAACAGCACTAAAATCAATATGAGATGCTACATGAGCACATGAGCAAAATGGAGCGAGGGGACACATGAACACATGAGCAAAATGCGGCCTTTATAGGACTCTGTCAGACACTTGGCCGACTTGTGTATCTGATGGATCTGTGGCAGAAAAGGTTGACTGTGGTCCGGGAGTCAACCTTTTCTGCCACAGATCCATCAGATACACAAGTCGGACAGATTTCTCTGACATACAGCAGTGGCAGAATTCTGTGACATAAGGTGAATGGGCCACAAATCGACACTTTAAGCATTGTGACTACTTATAATAATCTGAAGTGCAATGTGGTAGTTTGAGTGAATTAGCAAACTGATTCTAAATCTATTCCAAGTTGAATCATAATTTTTGAAGCTATATCGAATAAGTTATGAATTTTCGAAGTTCAAGGTCCAGGTTGCCTATTTGTGGCAATAGACTTGGGCTGAAATTGATAAAGAATTTGTCTTGAAGGATCACAAAGAACCTTAGAATACACAAAGTTCCCACAAATGAGGCGAGTCCAGGTAGTCATTCAAAGTCAACAATCACTAAACTATATTGGTGATTGTTGGTTTTTGGCACAGTGAAGTGTCTTTCATGAAGTAATTATAGGATTCTGTTTACGGTCGTCATCAGTTTATGGCCCACTCACCTTCAATCAGTGGCAGAAATCTATAACATAAATCTATGACAACTGAAACCAAAACAAAAACAAACATTTGCCTTGATGTATGTATAGAAAGGAAGTCAGACTTTTCTCCCCTAACCGGACAGACATTCTCCAACGGCAAGGACCGGTGGTGGTGACATTCCCAGCCCAACCCGTGGTGACCTGACATTCCCTATCGGCAACAAAATTTCAATTTGCTTCATCTTCTTACCGACCGGTAAGGTGGTTACCCCATTACCAACTGGCGCCTTAAACCAACAACTAGGGGCATTTTCTACAATCAATGTTGCAATGATGTTGGTTTTAGCATGAGTTACAGTTGGTAATGGGTTCTCTCTTGTTGGTTTAGTATATGTAAGTGTGGTTATGAGTTTGTTGTTGTTGGTTTAAGCATCTTTACTGTGTGCAATACAAATCTTCTTTAGACAGAAAGAGCTCTACCTATGTGACGTGAATGGGATGTGTCATACTTCAACTTTGAAAATTTATAACTAATTCATTCTTCATCCAAAAATTATGTTTCAACTCGTGTTGAAATCTATTTCTTTTTGCCTAACTCTTAAAAATAATAATACTAAATAATATCAATGTCTCATATTTGTATTTCTTATTCAGTTGGGAATGGGGTAACCACCTTACTGAGCAGAGAATTTGCGTGGATGGCATGGGCTCACGTCATGCCGACCGGTATATCCCACGGAGAGTTTGGGTATCCACCCATATGGACCAACAAAAGAAGGTGACGACATGCAAGGTCATTCAAGGAAAATCTGCCTTGTCCTTGGCCCTCGCCAGAATTCCAGCACCACATTGGAGTTAACAGAAGAGAGAAGACACGTTAGGTGAGGTGAGTTTGACCTGTATTTAAGGCAGCCAAGCAAACTGGCATGGTTTCCAAAGAATCCAAAATAGAAAGGAATGTGAACTAGTTTTGCTGTCACAAAGGAAACACTGTTTTCAATAATTTGAGAGAATGGAAACCTCTCAAAATAGTATTATTCATTTTCAAGCGGTTGTATGCAAGTTGATGGTCAATATATATAGTAGATGAAAGTGGAAGTTTCCATTAAATTGAGAATTATATATAGAAGAAGACATTCTGGTCTGGCTCAGTTTTGTTTGATGATTGTCAATTTCGTGCATAAGAACTAAATTGTAGTGTCCTGGACACCAAGTCATGAGCTCAGTGGTTGGTTGTGAGGGGTGTTTATCTCATGTAGGTGGTCCGGGTTTGATTCCCGTTGACTTCGTTTGAGCGGCTATGAGATATACATGACTTGGTGCTGCTAAGTGAGCTTTGGCAGGCAGGAAAGTTGTAACAACCAACCAGCCCCGTACCCTAAACTGTGACAAGTGCTTCACGCGCTAACAAAAAAACAATAAATAGTGGTTCTAACCACTACTAATTTTTTGATAATTAAAAAATATTATGAAATCAAACATACACAACGAATAAGTCAGGAAAAACAAGTCACAAAATAACACAAGTACATGTAAAATGAAACAATGAATATATTAATGTGATACGTAGAATGCACTTGCGTAATTAAAACGAACCAAATACACCAGAATAGGTAAACTCAGTTCAAACAAATAACATCAAACTAGTACACGTAATATCTATAATACTGAATTCCACAACACACAAAACTAGTATATCTACTTTCTAAGGCGAAATATAGAATCCTTTGCAATTGGGCCAAAGGATTATCTATGCAAGGAATAAAGAAATATACATCATTATATAGATGTAGAAATACTCAAATATGTCTTCAATAGAGAAAAGATGTTCAAGCAGCAGAATATGCAGCTAGACTATCGTTAATGACTTCGATTTGAGCCACCGGGATTTTCAACAAACATTCTATTGTGTCCTTTTTGATTCTTGACTTCCACGCTGTCATCAGGGAATCCGTTTGCTCCCACACCGGAGGTTGAGTTTCATCAACCTTCCAACACAATCCTCTGGAGGAGTCCCACACGGTGTAGTTCTTTTGAACATTATGGTCGCTGGATGTGGGCCGAAAATACTGAATGAGCACACAATTCGGCTGATCCGGGTTTGTGTTTGGATCAAACAACGCTCTTGCAATCCATACAGGTCTCGAATCACCATCCGTAGGTCGTATAGCAACAAAATAGCCTTCATAGACATCACGGCCAACTCGGAAGGATTGCAATGGACGATCGCGTAACTCTCCAACGTATGCATCATCCTCCGCAAACTCCTTACGAAGCCCACCATCTTCAGCAAATTGATCCTCGACCCTTGCAGCAACGCGAGTGGAAGGCCAAAACCCGTCTTTGAGTGCAATGGACGGTTCGATAGGCTCCTCCAATGCTGCCTTCACAGCACGCCAGTAGAAAACCAAATGTTCGTAACGTCTTCTATATTCTCCAGTTCTATCTTCAGCGGACATTGTCTCCTAGTACTTGATAAATCTAGACAGACCCTTCACAATGTCCTCGACACCCCTCATTGCACGGTGCGTGACGGGTACCGGTTCCCCACGAGGCCACAAACTACGACCTTCCGAATCCTCCCTCCACAATTTAATCCCAGTGCTATCCTTTGGCAGCCAGTCGACATCAGTGCACGAAATCTTGTACTTCATGACGGGGCAACTACTAGAGTCAAGGAAGAAGTTGAATTGTTGCGCCTTGGTGTGACCGACAAGAGCCTCATCTCCATCCCTGATGAACCCTTCTATGAAACCTTTGAAATCAGGCACCTCCTCTACAAGATGGGGAATAGTGGGAACGGATTCCACATCCATGAAAGACTTCATGAGCAAAGGAATAGACGAATAGTAGGGAAGTTATCTTTCTTCAACAGCATGCTCCACCTCCCAAACAGTGCGTCGATGTCGTCATAGGTGTGACCCACCAACATGAAATTAACATACACCTCACGAAAGATTTTTTTGGCAACAAGAAGGGACCAAAAGCAGAACACATATCCGTTCTTATTGTCACCGGTGGCATTGTCCATCTACACATTCATGATGGTTTAGGTAGTGGAGTTGCTGGAATGACAGATTCCGGAGATGGCCGAAGAGATGACTTGCACATGTCACCTCCTTGAAGGATAGCATCAAAGATAGGAGCAGACTTTGACCCCACAAACAATTCCCTGGACGAGTATTTTGGAGGTAATTCGAGATCTCGCAAGAGCTTCGCGAAAGAACCCACCGTGTAGTTCGAATCGTGAGCGAAGTTATCAAGCCCGTAATGCGCGTAGCGGACATCCCCATGACCATGTGCGATGATACCCGTGACGGATACAAGCAACTTCATGAGACCATCAAGCTCTTTACTCTTGTGGGAGAAGACTGGAGAAGCGGTTTTTGCATGATCCATTTTGTCGTGCATGATGGTCAAGCATTCGTGCGGGAAAGAACTAGACCTGTACCGGTTTGCATAATATAACTCTCTATGTGCTCGGGCCGCAGATAAATGTACCTCCAACTTTTTAGCCCACAGTAGAGCCTGCTGCAACCCTGCAGTGGCGCCACGCCTAAGAGAGTGCAATCTATCACATTTGGATTAACGAGCGAAATTGTCCCCCGGCTTCTTTGCATCGTACTGAGGGAAGGACAACCTCCGAATCTTGCTCAAACTAGAAGGGGATACCTCTTTCAAACCGAATGTTGCATTTGCAGCGTTGATCTCCGGGATGGCATCTTTCCATTTCCATGTGGCCGGAAGAATCATGGAGACAACCTTCTCTCCGGATTTGAGAGTGCGAGTTCGGTGTGGTGTCGTAGCACGTGATACCGGATATTCCCCTAGAACGCACTTTTTCATATTAAGAACGCTCGTAGAGGTGATTTCCGGGTTATCGTTCCGCGGAGATTCTGTGAAGTGGGAAGTTCCCGGAGAGGGTCCCGGACTGGTGATCTCTCTCTCTCTCGTCACCAGCTGAATTCCTCTTTCCTACTAAACCGGGTCTTCCCCAACTGACTGACCCGGTCACGGCTAGATCCGGTTTTCGTCCAAGTTGGGAATTTATCCAACCCTACTCTGTCCGGTCTACCCAAACGACTCAAACCGGTTTTCATTAACCTCTGTTTTCCTTCAGAGGGTTCTCCATTTACATTTAGAGGTGCTGGATTTAATGACACACCCTTCCTGCTGATTCAAGTGATGGGAACTTCACTACCTTCCGGTTATTCTAACTCAACTCCTCAATCCGGATAATTCCCGTACTGCACTTCAACTGCAGATTCATCCCAAACCCACAGCCAGTCACTTAAGCGCAACCCGGTTTTCCCCCTTCTACAATTACTACAACGACTTGATAACCGGGATGGACCTTTATCCGGGGTATCCGGAATCGGTTGGACTCCTAACAGTTTGTTTTACTCTGATCATTCCGGCTCTCCGTATCACATGGTCTACCCAGATGCTGGAACCTCAACCGGACTACTTGTCCAGGAGTTCCGAGAGGACCGGAGTACCCCCTCCTATCCACTCAGCCACTAATCCGGATTATACCTTGCAACCAAGCACAGAACAACCCACATTCAAACAATCTCTGAGTTTTCCCAATACCGAGATTCTTAACTGGATCTACAACAGAACCCGGTTACTCTGGTTATTCCGGACTCTTCTATCACACGGTCTACCCGGGTGCTGGCACCTCAACCGGACTACCCGTCCAGGAGTTCTGAGAGGACCGGAGTACCCCCTCCTATCCACTCAACCACTAACCCGGATTACGCCGTACAACCAAGCACGGAACAACCCGATCAATCCTTCCGGTCACCAAGGGACTAATTGGACCACGGTCTCAATCAACAACCACACACACACATACACGAACACTCCGGTTCGTAGAAGAGTATGCCTATGATCATTTACAAAGAGAAAATGGTACACAAAAAGACCCCAGGAATGAGGAACATCCCTGGATAAAAAGAAAACACAAAGCCGACCAGATCCGAGAAACCCGCAGATCCTAAAAACCTGGGATCCGGAAAAACCGAGGGACTACCCCACGATTCAGTTCTCTGCCTACACAGCAACTAACATTAGAATCCTAACAAACTAACTCCCAAACGGAATCCTACCCTACTGCACAAGGGCCCACAAGGCCGGATCCATCAAAACCGGAACCCTAACTACTCAGCCGCTCCCGAGCAGCTGTTCCCAATCCGATCCCTCCAATCCACTTCCTTGCTCACCGCATTCTCCTGCCGTTCCCCTACCGGTTCGCACCTTTGCGCACCAACCGGTCTACCGTCCGGGTTTCCATCCACACCCTATTGGGGATCCGTCTCCGCCATCTCCCCTTCCGGATTCAGAAACCCGGCCAGACTTGCTTCTCTTGGCTCGGCGGTCTGAACCGGCTTCATCTCGCCCATCATCTGGGAGCTCTAATCCGGGATGGAGCTTCTGACTCCCAACAACCGGTCCAAATCTCCTGCCTGGGGTGCCTCATCGGAAAACCGGAAGTTCTCCTGCAACTCACTTCCAGACAGGGGGACTCTCCCATCCCTGTTGCTCGTCTCCCCCGCTCCCGGTTTTGGTACGGTTGAACACCTTGTCAGCACCTTTGCTGCCAGCGCCCGGAACTCCACCAGTGCCTCTTCCACCCGGGCAGCATACTTCTTCGCGATGCTCTTTACCCGGTCGATGTCTTCCTCCTCGGAATCACTCATCAACTCATCGTACAGCCGCGCCTTGGTCTGCACTTCTCCATTCGGTCGGAACAACCGGGACACCGTCTCGAAGCAGGTCCGGTTTTGTTGCTCCATCATCCGGATAGTCCGCTTTGCCCGCCTCAGCTCCCTCTTCTGTTCTCGCAGGAGCTGGGTCTTTCCGGTGGCCTCCTTGCGAGCCCGGTTTCCCTCCCGCCGGATCTGCTTGATCATCTCCGGAAACTCCTTCACATCCGTGCTCCTGAGGACATTCCCAATTCCCCGTACTGCTTTGTAAAGTGGGGTGTACTGCCCCTCCACCATGTCCAAAGCTACCCGGATTGGCATGAGCATGACGTCCGATCTCGCGAGGATCGGTACGTCTTGTTGTGCCTCCCGGTTTCAGGGTTGTCATTTTGGACGTCCTTGGACCTAAAAGCGTCCGATTTGACGTCCGGACGTCCGGACGGTAGCGTCTGAAGGGCCGGACGTAGCGTCCGCAGGGTAAATCCCGATTTACTTTACCGCTGCCGTTTTTTACCCTGGCCGACGGCGTAGCGGACGGCCTTGCGGACGGCCGGGCGGACGGCTGCGCTGCGCCTGGCGGACGGCGTGGCGGACGACGTAGCGGACGGCCTTCCGGACGGCGGACGGCCAACGATGCGCCTGGCGGACGGCTGCACTGCGCCTGGCGGACGGCGTGGCGGACGGCGAGGCGGACGGCCTTCCGGACGGCGGACGGCCTGGCAAACGGCGCGAGCGGACGGCCCGTAGAAAACTAGAGGACGGCCAGGCCGTTTTAGGGCAGGGCAGGCAGGTAAATCACTAAACCCTGAACTATGCAAGCCGTTTCAAACAAAAAACAAATTGAAGTGGCGGAGAAAACATACTAGATTCTCAATAAGTCACTGTGGCACTCTTTGTATAAAAAATATAGCGAACTTGTTCAACGGGATAAAGCCCGACTTGTTCCAATAACAAAAAATATAAAAACAAATGAAATGTATTATACCATTCACATGGCAATCATTAAGACTTGGAACGACCACTTGTATATTTTATATTTCGTAACTCAAAAACATTCCTAAAAGGAAACGTGAGTAGAATATTGCCATTCATTCACCATATAAATATATATTTATAAAATCCATCTACTGTCCACTCAACTACAATTATTGAATATCAGAATATCTTATAAAATATACTCTAAAAAAATACATAAATGCAATTGAGTTTTCAATCTTCTTTGTAATCAGAATCTCCTTTCACCTCTGCTCCGCTACTGTCATCTGGATCACATGACTCATCGTCACTAGAGTAATACTCATTTCCCTTGGTCTCCTTGAATGCTCGTTGGATACTCTTCACTTTCCGCGTGGATCCACTCGCGTCAAGGGGGTTTTTGGCACGTAGTCCCGGCTTTGGCGGAGAAACAGCAAATGGTTGCATGGGCCTTTTCTATTTAAGGTTGCCATTTGCAGTTGGGCCAAATTTCTCTGCACTTGATGCTAGATGTTTCTGGCCCCCAAGTGTCTCCTTGTCCGTTCTTTTCTCCATTGGGCGGTGATTGTGCCTTGAGGGCACACCTGAATGGTTTCTTACTATTGCCACTGCTAAAGGCAAATTTCCATCACTTTCCGAATCTACGTCCGATTCTCTGATACGTCCATGCAGTGTTCTGGAAAGGGATACCAATCCCGTTGAAGAGGTCAGTGGAACTCTGTTTGTTGGTGTTTTTGAATTATCAAATAAGGATCTAGAGGCAAGAGTGGTGCTCTGAATTTGGTCTTCAAGACGAGAAGAATCTCTATCTACAAACTTCAATGGACTCTTACTAATTGGACCAAATTGTTCCTCTATGGCTTTCCATTTAGGATGACCATTGTTCACCATTGTGGACTTTCGCCCATTTGAGAGCTCCAACCCAGAATCTTTGGGGTCCTTCGAAATACCCTCTTGCACTATGTCAATCTTCGTACCACTATCTTCACCACGTTTGTGCCCTTCTTCTTCACCCCATTCCGGCGTAGAATTCTTCTTCTCTCTAACATATACACCAGTATCGTTGGCATGTAATACTTGCTCGTGATTGCCCTCCTCTCCATCCTCAGCAAAATCGTATACATCGTTGCTTGAGTTACCATATCTTGGTGGAGAGGGTTCAGGCCTTTGTGGAGAGAGTTGGTCACTCCAATCGTCCATCGGATCACCAACAGGCACATCAGCCCACCCATCATCGTCAGATGCATGATTTACCATCCAATCGAGTCCATCATCTCCATCCTCTCCCTCTGAAGCGGAATCAGAATCTTCTAATGATACATTTTTGTTGTACCACTTCTTCTCATCCTTTCTCTTTGCCTTCGCGAGGAGCTTTGAATTTGTGTACACGTACACTAAATCTTCAGCCCTCTTTTTTTGGAGGCGATTCCGAGACCTGTTGTGCACGAAAGAATAACTACTCCAATTGCGTTCGCATGATGACGATGACACGGTTTGGGCTAGGATCCTTCGTGCTATTGGTGCAATGAGCTTTCCACATGCCCCTTCAAAATCCCACCATGCATGAGGCGAGCACTTCTGTTGTTTCGGATCCAACATATTGTGGAAGGGGGGTTCCTTGTGACGAAATGCCAAAAACTCTAGCACCACATCCGGATATGTTTCTGGAGAACATAATTTCCCAAGCACACGCTTGCATGCTGTAATGGCATCCAAGTCATCCGCCAGTTCTTTATCGTGTAACAAATAAGGATTCAAAAGTGCACCCGCATCGTGTAAATCCGTTCTTACCAATGCCCATCGCTCGCGGAAGTGCTTCTCCACGTCAATGCTTTCTTCACCATCAAAGGTAAAGAACTCATCTCGCACCCTTTCAATGTGTTTCTCCACATTACGAAAGATGTGTCGGATTTTGCCCATACCAGGTTCCCCACTGTCAAAGTCTCGCAAAGCATACATCAACGGTGCAACCACCTCTTGAAAGTTAGTACACCGTTGCCAGAAGTGATCGTCCAAAATGTTCTTTTTCACGTCTCGAGACATAGTGCGCGTTTTTTTCTTTCTGCTGTCTCTGAGAGTGGTGACATAAGACGTCCACTGTTCGTCCACCACAGACTGCTCTAAGGCTTGTCTGACTTCGAGTAATCGATCCACCATCATAAAATTGGATCCAAATCTAGTTTTCCCTGCCAATACTAGGCTGTACTTCTTCTCGTGCTTTCGAAATACTGCAAGAGGCATGTGTCTCTTCTTTACGAACGTCACGATCGTCCGGGCCTTCTTCAACACCTCAGTTATCCACTTTGCCTTTGCAATGTCCCCCAATAAGAGGTTCATTGCATGCACAACACACCCTTGGAAATAGATGTAATCATATTTGTTGGTTATGATCTCCGATGCTGCCTTCATGACAGATGCGTTGTCCGTTGCAATTTGCACCACGTTCTGCGAGCCAACGTCCTCGATGAACTTCTCTATAATTGACGCTTGGTACGCTGCAGTCTTCGTATGTCCCGAAGTGTCTACTGATCCAAGAAAATGCTCTCCTATTGGAGACACTATCATTGCATTGAATAACGGTTGGTTTGTGCACGAGCTCCATCCATCAAATGTCAAAGTGGCTCCAAACTTGCGAACGCTATTAGCCATTTTACCTTCCAACACCGCCCCGAGTTCATTCTTGGCTTGCACCAAGAGTTTCTTCCGTAAATCATTGTAAGAGGGTGGTGCGTACGGTGCATGAAAATCAGAAGTTCTCCGTATCGCCTCCTTGAAAGTTGAATTTCATGCAATTGAGAAAGGTATATTAGCTTCGTAAAAAAACTTTGCCCATAACTTGTCCAACTCCCTTCGTTTCTCTTCCTGAAAACCCTCTGATATGCTCGCTTGTCGCAATGGACGGCCAACCCTACCAATTGCACTGTCACGTTCCGTTGATGGTGGTCTGCTCGCAGTAGTTTGAGTTGTATTAGAAGCAGACCTGTGAATTGGAATCTCTCGTGGTCCTTCGCGTGATTCTCGATCTGTTGATTGTGGTGTGCAAATTTCCATCACTTCCATGATATCCGTATTTCCCGCTCTCGGAGTGCGACATTCATCAGAATGATCTTGATTTGGACGCTTCGGAGGATTTCCTTTACAATTCAGAAAAACCCCTCTGATTTGAGATGTCAATCTCTTGCATAGAGATACGCCCGTGTCACGATTTCCGGATTCGTTCCGGTATCCAAGGTGACTCAACATCCTCGCCGCCTTCTTTGCAAAAACTAATCCACATGATAAACACTTCACTTTTCCAGGGACTATATCCACGTACCAGTCTTCCCAATCGCTAGGCATCTTGAAAGGTTGAGAAGGTTGACGTTCAACTACCTAGCAGTTGTAAATGACAGCATGCAATATCACATAGTCGTGTGACAGAAAAATGTTTGTCTGAATACAAGAGTTATCAAATTCCAATAAGAATTTGACAACCGCACATTCAAACTCGGTAATGGTCAAGCAAGGGATACAAAATGTTGCCCTAGCCCTTGACAATTGGTGAGTTTGAATGAACTCACCAAATGAAAACCTTCATGATTTATACTACCATTTGGTGAAGTAGCCGTTGAACTAGCCGTTTAGGAACAATAGATCGGGCGGGCTGGATCGGACGAGCTGGATCGGACGCGCTGGATCGAACGGGCTGGATTGGGCGCGGTGGATCGGACGGGCTGGATCGGACGCGCTGGATCGGACGGGCTGGATCGGACGGGCTGCATCGGACGCGTTGGATCGGACGAGTTTAGGGTACGCGCTGGATCGGACGAGCTGGATCGGACGGCCGGATCGGACGGGCAGCATCGGACGGCCGGATCGGACGGGCAGCATCGGACGGACCGGATAGGAGCGGACGGGTTAGGGTTCGGACAGTTTTAGGGCCGACCGCCGTAGCCCGATCGGACGCCCCAGATCGGACGGCACAGATCGGGCGGACAGCACAAATCGGACGGTCGTCGCGGGTGGACGAGCCGGTTCGGCCGTCCGATCAGATTTGGGCGGGCGGATGGGGGGGCGGACGCCACTATAGAAGGGACGTTTAGGCTCATTTTCTCTCACTTCTCACCCCAAAATCAGGCGGCAAGTAATTCCTTTTGAGGACTTCTTGGCCTTATTTTACTCGGACGTGAGAGGTCATATGCTTATTGTCACCAATCATTGATTGGTCTCAATAAGCATCTACTACCATTTGATTCACATTCTCGCGGTTTTTTCACACGGTCGGTTTATTCACATTTTCGCGGCATTTCGTCACGCAATTTCTACGCTATTGATTCACCTTTTCGCGGGATTTCGAGGAGGTATTTCCACACGGTTGATTCGCTCATCGCAGAGTAATGGCAAGTGAAGATGAAGTTCCCGAACAACCCGAGTCTCCGAATACTGATGCTGAACTTAGGAAGAACAAGCGCAAGGGGGCTCCTCATGCGCTCGATTACAAGGCATTGGACGACCCAGATGTTGTTGCTGATCCAGGATGGGAAGTACATGATGAAAAATACTGGTCTTCCAAGACTGTCAAGCAATACGTCAAATTGTACCACATTGCTAAATTTTGGCCAAGGAATGAATTCCCGGTAATTACAAGGTCCTTTACGTGCAAGCCATGGCTGTGCAATGACGATCATTTCCTTCACCGAGCGGAAGAGGTATGGAGGGCAATGTTTGGGGCCCGTCTTAGGTCCAAGGGGGTATTCAACTATAACTTACTGGCAATGGTCTACGTGGAACTCAAATTGAAGCGCAAGGTGGATTGGAGTACTTACCCTACAATTATCACACATCCACTTCAGTTAGAAGATGGGCAGCGGGACATTCCTGATTTGTATGATCCATCAAGCACAAGCACAAGACAGATGTTGGTCTCTTTGAAGAAACCGTATAAGAAGTCTAAAAGCAGCTCAGGTCGGGTGGAAGTAAAACCAAAGACCACCAAATTACGGAGACAACCTAAGGCTGCTTTGGAAAAGTTGAATGAAGGGGTGGAAAACAAGGTCAAAGTTGAACGGGTCGAAAACCAAGTCAAAGTTGAACAGGAGGAAAACTCAGTCCATGCTGAAGGGGTGGAAAACAAAGCCCAAGTCAAAGTTGAACCGGAGGAAAACAAAGTCGAAACTACAACTCTTCAATCAACTGCAACTAGCACGATTCCATCGATTCTGTGTAAGAAGGAGGTAGAACAGTTGCCGCAAAATCCATCGACGCCAATTGACGCAACTACAAGTTCAAAAAGGAAACAAAAGTTGAAGCCGGATAACATTTCCGAAGAAGTCCGCGAAGAAAAATATTCGATCGGACTGAATTGGACCATGACGGTTGCATTGGACCATGTTGGTCCAAGCAGTGCAACTGTAGTCTCTCCCCAGGCTCCCAATAAGAAAGACGCATTGGATGACTCGGATCTAAAAATTCTAGAAGATGGTATATGGGGAACATGCAGGCCGTCTAAGACAAAGACAAGGACTATGGGCGATATAGAGAATGCATTCGATGCGTTCGTGAAGAATGTTCCAATGCCGGGCCCAAAGGCAGAAGAAGAGCAGTGGAGTCGGGCCGAACAGGTTCCACCGGACCTTGCACGTGATCTTGGTACGTTGAGAAATCTTTCGAAGGGATTGTATCAAAACTTGGTACGATCCATGGACGTAACACATTTCCTTCATAAGTTGGCACCACAGCTTATAAACTCCATCCAATCGATTGAAAAACAAATGTCCATTTACACGGGCGTTCAGCGTGTTCAAGAGCTCACCAAGAAACAAGTAGCAGATGCAGAGGAACATGCAAATAAATTTGAGCAGATGTCGTGGGATTTCCAGGACGAATTGCGTGCAACCCATGTACTCAACTATTTCAAGGAGTTGCATCTCACCACTATGATTGAAGAGTTGATGAAACGCAAAGAATCACCAACTACAACAATACTTGAAGAAACTCCCGCCCCATCGAAGCAATTGTCTCTTCCATTTGATGGCAAGACTTCGGACGAAGCAGTACTTGAAGAAACTCTTGCCCCATCGGACCAGTTGTCTCTTCCATTTGTTGCCGAGACTTCGGACGAAGCAATAGTTGAAGATATTCTCGCCCCATCGGATCAGTTGTCTCTTCCCTTTGATGCAAAGACTTCGGACGAAGCAATAGTTGAAGAAACTCTCGCCCCATCGGATTAGTTCTCTCTTCCCTTTGATGCGAAGACTTCGGACGGTGACAACCATAAACAATCGGATGATATTATGGTACATCGTCCACGTGTAGCCGAGGTAGTAGTTGTACAAAAAATGCTGGATAGTCAACCTTGGACCAAACCAACAGCCGAAGAGGGTGAAGCCAGCAACCAAGAGATCGAGACGTTGAGACAACAATAGCTCCAAGCAGAGATTGACAGGGATATAGCTGTCACTGAACTAGACTTCTGGAAAACTACCAGTGATATAAAGATACCGATACGGAAAGAGCATAGCCCGCCTTGGTTGAGTTATGTCCACCAATTAATGGATGTGGATGAATTGGTCGAGAGGCAATTGGGTTTTCTGTTCAAATATGGGAGCGAGGAAAGCGGGGATCTCTATACTCACCTGAGGGCATTGAGGAGGGTGAAAGACTTATTTGAGCGACAAGCCGCGGTGCCCGGAGTGTGTGCACTCAGAGAGTTCACCGCGTGGGGTGATGTTGACTTGATGATGGGACGGACACATGGGTTCCAGGGTTCTATGTTCGACAACATTGACTGGGCTTCGGCGATTGAAGAAGGGTGGATGCCATATAACGTGTTTTCCTCGCATTTATTGGAAAAAGAGAAGACGGTAGTTCATACGTGTGATCCAGCTCCCGCCATTCTGAAAGAAACATGTTACTTGTGTCAATATGGTTTTGGTCCAGAAGGAGCAATCCAACTAGGACAATGTTCCCATACGTTTCACGTTAAGTGCATTGCGGAACATTGCTTACAGCGCTCCTATTGTCCCCAGTGCCGATCTCCTATACATGTCAGATTCTACGAAATGATAGGACTTCGTGCCGTTATGCCATCTGGTCATGAGTACAACCAATGGAACCTTCCTCTAGATCAACTACCAAAGAAATTTCTTAATTACAAGAACTGGGGTCAACCATTGGTATGGGATGTTGACTTCAACTGCCACGGCTTGTACCATGTGGAAGTACTAAATAGTGAGGAACACATTGTTATGGATGTTGATCCTCTTTTTTGGATGACCCGAGATTACGAAGTCGAAGTGCGAGCACGTGCAATTGATAACGAGGCGGACCGGGAGGTGTTTTATCGCAACTTCGGAGGACATTGGAGCGTGCAACATAAGAGGTTCTTTCGGTTCCCAAAGAAGGAAGTAAAAAAGAGAGATGATAACACTTGGTACGAGGCAAACAATACGGTCTTAGGAAAACAATACTCAACGTATGACCGTACATTGATTGGTAGAGCTCTGGTCCTTTCAAAGTTAGAGGAGGCGGCTAAGCTTTGTGCTACAACGACTGAGGACATGTTTGTTGATGAGGAAAATTCCTATGCGGATGTTGCTGGTGCATTTGATAGAAGGATCAATGACGTCATCGAAACTTGGCGACATCATATGCTAGCCAATAACGCATCAACGTCCACGGCATTTCTAAAAAATGAGGAAGTTGTAGCGGACGTGGTCGGTTGTGTGGACAAGTACATGGAGGTTTTTAAGGCAAAAGAGGTGGATATGGATCGTTCTCGCAAGGGGAAACGAAAGACCGACGATGATGACAATTGGGAACCATCTCAAGACCATGTTGAAAAGAGGCTCGCGATAGATTCAGAGGTTGAGGCAGGCGGTAGAATTACTCATGATAGTCAACGTAGACGTACTCGTTCGATGAATATCGATAACGCATGATTGTTTTTCAGCCATTTGGCTTTTATATTAATATATAATCTTCTATTGTCATTTCCATTATTGTTGACTTCAATGTAGAGTATATTTTCCACACTCAGCTTTCTTTCACTAATCTGTTTATACTTTTACTGTTTTTAGGAAATCATAATAATTGACAATTTGCATTACATATTTACAACCCATTCCAATTTCAGGAGCTCCCATAAATGCAATTTATTGTGTTTCATGTAATAATTTTAAAAACAACATCAGAGAGCACTCTAGGCATATAGAGGTTTATCTGGTCAAAGTACCTCGTCCAAGAGCTGGTGAAGGAAGTTGGTTTGCTCTCCAAGCAAGGTTTTATTTCACCCCGATCTGCCGTCCGATTCACGGTGTCCGATCCTGCCATGTGCCGGCTGTCCGCCGTCCGATATATCCGTTCGGACCCTCCACCGTCAGATCACAAAAAGTTCTCGAACTCAACAACCTCCCAAAACGGAATAAATGCCACAAAGAATACGATGAAGGTAATTAACGCAGCCAAAGAATCGTATTAAAATGTATCCAAATGTACATCCCATCAAATCTCCAACAAATATTGTTATGCATCCTAAACCCTAAACCCTAAACCCTAATTCGTAGGTGATGATCTATATTACTTAATAAAACAATCACAATTCAAATTTATTATATTCCATCTTACATTCTTCATTTATCCTTTATACATTTGGGACTACTACGTCTTAAATAATGTATGGATTTATAATATGATGTTGTATTCAATAAGTTCACGTGGCTTAGTTATATAAAGATTTAATTTTTTTCTATAATTGGATACAAGCAAGGCATCCTAAACAAAAAATAGCGGTTGGTATGGTGAAATCCATGTCTTTGGTCAAAACTCATAAATGAATACCGAAGCATTAACAACTCAATTGTTTCTTACCCCGAAAGAACTAATTAACCATATAATGATTTGATGAAATTGCCAATTTTGCGAAACGTTAAAAAGTTTGATTTCCCTAAACCATCATTGAAATTCACATTTGCATTACATATGTAATTTGTAAATGCCTATAGCCCATTACGTTTAGATCAACGGTTCCAAATACCAATAATTTTGTATAAATATTACATGACTTGAAATTCAAAATTATTTTGTAATTCAATTAGGAATAAGATATCATTGATCTACGGATGGAATGCATTGTGATTGGTTGAAATGATATATTGTAAATGAAGTGATTTTTAAAGATATTGCCACACAACAATATAACATGCATGACTATATAAAGAGATTTGATAAAAGGAAAGGTGCATTACTATCTTTATCCCATACAGATGTTTTTCTACAATTTCTTTGAGTTGAGAGTATTTCAAACCCCTTAGTGGTTACATGTTTTAAATATTATGATTATTTCAAAGTGTCATTGTATACTTGAGATTAATACAATTTAGCATTTTTTAACGTCAATTGGGGAACTCCAAAAATATAACCCCATTGTTTAAAAGTATTGTCAACAGAAACATTTTGATCTATTGAATAAGATATAATTCTGAAATGTTAAGAATATCTCCCTATTTTATAAAACCAATTATCAATTCTTCATAACATTAGAACCTATGTATTACAACACCGAGGGCTACGACATCCTAACATATTATAAGGGCTATGACTACCAAGATTGTCCCTTCTTAGAAACTAGTTCAATATTGCTGATAACAAATAGGAGCCTATTTTGTTCAAAGAACATTATCCATCCTGCCATCCATCCTCACATGAGTACACAATATATTTATATTGTGAACATATAAATTTATATATACATAGAAATACATGTGCATACATATATACATATATATACATATACATATATATATATATATATATGTATATGTATATGTATCTATGTATTTGTACATGTATGTGTATGTGAATATGTGGATGTATGTATGTATGTATGTATATACATATACATGCATGCACATATGTATACATATACATTTATGTATATGTATGTAAATATATACACACATACATATGCAAAGTTATGCAAATGTATACGTATGTACATTCAAACATATAGTCTATATATACATACATATACATAAACATAAGTATATATACATACATATGTATAAATTCGTGTATATATACCTACATACATATATGTATATATACATGAATGTATATACATGTAAATACATGTATATACATACACATATATGTCCATGTATGTATATATACTATTCATTTGAGCATGCATTGAATAGTTTCAACTTTAATTTAATTTCAAGTTTTCCCCTAAACTTAGGTTTTAAATAATTGTAACATATATTTCATGATAATTTGCTTTAGGGATTTGAAGTGGTCTTTCCTTTGTAAATTTGGGCGGTTGGGCCACGATTTCGTTCAGTGTTCTCAAAAAGAATGGGACGTTAAAGGGTCAAGAAAGATAGAAAATGAATACCATGAACGTGTTTGAAAGAAATTATTTCCAAATTTGTTGAAATACCCCAAGAAAATATCATTGAAAGGAACCATGGTGAATATTAGTTTTGTGAACCACAATATAATTATCTTATGAATATGATACAATATCAAAACATGCCAAAAACTTCGAATCTTGTCAATACATTATTAAAACTTGCATAAAATATGGAAGTTGTGATGTGTAATCTCTAAATCTCGTCTACATGGTTGAATATCATCAACACCATTTGGATTTTTTATAAATTAATTTTGAAAGAAATAGTTTGAATATCCACAAAAAATACTTTATTCAATATTTTATGTCGAATTAAATTGTTATCACTTAAAAGTAGAATTGTTCATGACTTGGATAGATAGAAAATGAATTTGTAGAGGTTACAATCTCTCTACCTCTATCTTAAAGCGTTAATGTGTGCATAAAAAATTGCTATCTCTTATGGAATTCAAATTGGAATTCATTCCTTGATTATTTTGCCTATGTAATCAATTGGTAAGTAAGTACAAACAATGGAGTGAATTCATGGAATTGGGCATAAGTTAGAGGGAGAATGAAGAAAGGAGGGAAGGGAGAAGGGTAAAGTAGGCGGAGGGAGTAGAAATAAGAGACATCATGAGTGAGGTAGGCCGGTACGCTCTCCAAGAAGTAAAGCACATTTAATGTAGGAACATTCTCTATCCGTACTTAAAGGTCTTCGACGTACGTGAAGATTCTCTAAATCGATGTTGACCCCAAGGCGTTGACTGGAGCAAGAGCAAGAGTGAGCAATACAACACAAAACTCAATACTTTGAGCAAACACCCCATGCTCTGCCGTCCCCGGGCGGTCCGTCCGATGGTGCCGTCCGCTCCGCCCGTCCGATCTGCCGTCCGACCCGACGATCGCGGGCGAGTAATCTGGTCCGTCCGATCTGGCTGTCTGATCTGGCTCCGTTACATCGGGTCCGTCCGATCTCATCGTCCGATCTCAGCGTCCGGCTCCCCGTCCGATCTCATCGTCCGATCTCAGTGTCCGATTACGCCGTCCGATCTTGTCCGGTCCGATCAGCGCCGTCCGATCTTCGTCGTCCGACTGCGCCGTCCGATCGACTCTGCTGATCCGTCCGATCCGATCTGGTCCGTCCGATCGGGTCCGTCCGTCCGTCCGATGCGATCTGGTCCGTCCGTCCGTCCGTCCGATGCGATCTGGTCCGTCCGTCCGTCCGTCCGATCTGATCTGGTCCGTCCGATCGGGCTGGCGTCCGACGTATGCTTCGTCCGCCTTGGGCGGACAGTATATATAGCGGACGGCTTTCTTCGTCCGCTCAAATGAGGCGGTGGGCTAGTGCTGTCGGTCTGACATCACTTGCACCTCCTCATTGGGTTTCTGCGTAAGATTTTACGCTATACTGACTCCTTTCCGGGCCTTTTGCAGCACGTGGCATTTTGCATTTGCACGTGGTTTACGTGGCACTGTTAACACGATGTTAAAAAGAAGCAAGAGCAGGAGATCTTCACAAGGGACTCCCGAAGAATTCAACTGGGATCAAGTCCTTGACCCCGATTGTGTTGCCGAGCCGGGATGGAACACTGAGCCCCTTGCTTTGCCGACGCATGCTTTTTCTTTAAGTTCAAAACAGTTTCTTGCTGTGTAAGTTTGTTTTGAGTTTAGAGATTGTCATTATCTATAGAGTTTTGCAATGTGGTTTGGTAGAGGCAAGAAGACTAGGTAGGTGGGGAGATACAATCAAAGTGTTTGAAAGGAGAAAATTCTTTTTGAGTGTAGCTTGGATGGTGCAGTTGTTGTAGGTCATAGCAATGTCTCTATTCCTTACACTTCAACACTTGTAGCATGAATGGTCGGTTTGATCCCGAAGTGAGTTTAGAAACAATGTTGTTCGTGGCATTACTTTGATTTGGATGGGGGGAATGCGATGTTGATATTTAGCTTACCTATATATTATACCGAGATCTAAAAGCATACGAGAAGCAATACCTTTTCAAGCCTTTCAATGGAGGAACTAAAGTGGTTACTGGTTAGGTGGCAAGGTCGTTCTCAAGCTACGTGAGTATGTATGTCAAAGGTATTCGTTACGATCTTTACGATTGTGTTTTTGTGAGAACTGGTTTTGCCGAACTGCACTTTGAGCATAAAAGCTCATGAGGTTGTTTGATGATGAAGATGGTTTGAAAAAAGAGCTCGGCCAAGAGTAGATACGAGAAGCCACATGATTCAAGTGGAGAGTATGTAGTAAGGTCCTAAAATAAAGAGAGGTTGAAGAAAGTGCACTTTTGGCGGTTCATTTGTCCTTTTGAACTTCCTACTATAGCGAAACAAAATGTTTTTCTAGAAATAATCCTATACGTGATGGACGTTTTCATTGCGGAAGGCAGTTATAAAAGGGTATGAAATGAGAATGCGGTGGGAGTCCTTTTCGGAAAGGCCTTTGTGCTATGCACAATCAAGTTCTAAAATAAGCCTAAACCTTCATAATTGCATTTGGATGAAGCTCGTTTCGTTGTCAACCAAGTATAGAATGTTTGCCAGAAGAATGTAGAGAAGATCGATGAAATCGATATATCTTTTAATGAGGCACGAATTGCAACAATTTATATTGGAAATTACGCTCGGTTATGTACTCGTTGAAGTTTAGAATTTGTGAGCCGGATTATTCAATTTTTGCCAAATTTTTGAATTTTTATCGTAGCCCGTTTTTATTAACGTAAAGTTCAAGTTATTGCACAGTATGAATCATGCATAATAAGATATTGTGATTTTTAGAAAAAAAAAACAAAAATTGATGTAAGTTAATATTCTTCATAAGTCCAAGAAGTGAAACTGTATTGCTTTAAACGTGAAGTTCTAAAAACAATGTAAGCGAAATAGTGAATAACGGAAACTCTTTACCCAAAAAAGAGTGCATGTGATGAAAGGGGACCCGATGTACAACTTTTATTCATGTGATGAAAGGGGATGATTTGCGAAATCTGTAGGCCTAATTTCATGTTGTAGTGATTCACCTAGAACTATGAAGATTTCTATGTAAAGGAGCTCTAGAAAAAGTGAAGTCATAAAATTAAGCGACCCAAAATCTCCAAAAATCACTACACTTAGAGTATTACATTTCAACCAATCACTATAGATTTCATCCATAGAATGCCAATATCTTATTAGTAATTTAAAAACAAAATAATTTTGATTTTTACGTTTCAAAATTTATACAAAATCACCGATAATAGCAATCATAGACCTGAACCATACGGGTATAATCCAAAATTCGCAACGTACAACTTTTATCTATACATCAAGTTTAACCCCTGAACGTTAGAGCGTCCAGAAAGTGGATGACTAACAGATTCAAACCCTTCGCACGTTCTCATCAATTCTTGGATGAAAGTCATCCAATTTTTTGGACATTCTTCATCAAGTTGTTGTCCTATCTAACGGTTGGATTTAGTCATAGTTGATTAGATAGTTTTCTAAAATTACAAATGTAGAAGTAGTTGAAGTCGTTGACCAAGCCAAAATTGCATTGACTGTAGTTCAAAAGTGGCCTTGCAAAAATGAGGTCATGGATTTAAGAAACACAAAATTTTTAAAAAATCACCATGTACAAAAGTATCTCATTTCAAATTCATTCCAACAAACTTTACTCAAAGAATATTAATATTTTGTTTGTAATCGATCTTAAAAGAAATATCAAATTTTAGCTTTCAAATTTTATAATGAAATATTGGTGATAGTATTAGTGATTCGAACTGTATGTATAGAATCTGAAATTCAAAATCTAGAACTTTCATTTTTAATCTATTCCAAAATAATCTACAGTTTCATTTCGGACGGGCGGACAGCGGACGGCCGTTCAATCGGGCGTCGAAAACCGGATGCCGTCCGATCCGGCGGCCGACCTAATCGGACAGCAGGTCCGCTTATAAAGCCGTCCGACCAGTTCGGACGGCTCACTTTTTTTCTCCCCACTTGTATTCGTGTAAAAGTAGTTAGGAGTGGCTGTGGCTGGTGAATACCATCCTCTGGCTCCTCACTCGGGGAGATTAAAAGTCAGCGTTGGGGGGGGGGGGGATCTCTTGGTTTTTTTTTAAGAAAAAAACTGAGAGTTTCGTCACCATGCCGAAAGGAAATAAACACAAGAAAGGTAAGGGGCAGGATCAATCTCCATTTGGTCTGAATGACACGCCATCAGAGGACTGTAAGAAGTTCTTGGTGCAGTTTATGGTGAGATTTTACGAAGAAAACACGATTATGGTGTTGGAGAGTAAATACGTTCGATACAAAGAAGCAAGCGTCGAAAAATTTCAACGAGAGATGTCGAACGATATGTTGCACGCTCTTCATAATCCAAGATGGATTCGGGAGACCGAGAACCGTGGATTCATGAAGTTTTTGGACCAAAAGGTGCATGATTCTTTGTGGAATTCCAAAAACGTATTAACTAAATACGGCAAGGATCACGGACTACTTGACGACGATACATTTGTTGAGCAAGTGATCTTGAAAGTTGAGTTATTTGTTGGGTTGATGAAACCATTCGCCAAGAGCAAACAGCGCAAAGAGTCCATCGGTTGGTGGAATTCATGTGCCGGAAAATTCGAAGAGAAGTTAATGAGGCAACACTTGGTAGCATTGCCAGAGACGGCTACGGTCATTGAATTGGAGCGCCGAGCACTCAAGGGTGGATATGCAACCATTAAGAGGGTTCGGATAGAAGGAGCTCCAGGGCTTGAACCTCATTGGGAGTTTGCTGCCAAACTATCCAATCAGCAATGGACAAGACCGGATCTAGCAAAATTGGAGCATCAAAATGAATCAATGGCGGTGAGGATTCAACATCCAGGTGTTATACGATACACGGCTATTCATCCCCAAAAATACGAGGGTTATTCCTATTGGTGGAATGGTGGGACATTGCGACAAATGCTTAATTTGGACAGTGCGTATGGAGACAATATCTATGCCCGTACGTTGCATGCACCTTTAGCACCGGACGATGTGATCAAAGCAGACTATCTTCACCGGTTCCGTAAGAAAAGAACGAAGTTGGCATGGGCATTTGTGATTATCATGTTTGAGGTACACATGACCAACAACCTCCACAATGATATATCTCCTGATAACATCCTTTTACATTTTCCTTTGGACGAGTCGCATGTATACATTGGAGTATGTGATTGGGGCATGTTAACCTTCGCACATGAGCCAATGAAGTCACTGTACACGTTCACTAGTGCAGCGGAAATGAACAATACTCTTGCACAACGGTGGTGGGTGGACCCTACGGTTGCTTATTTACATAAGCGTGATGCGGATGTGGACATAATCCCACAATTGACGAAGACATCTGAAGCATATGCTGTTGCAAAAATTGCTATGCGCATAAACAAACGCAACATGTCGAAGGATTACTGGAAGTTGCAAAAGCTTGGACAGAGTTCTTATCAACTGCAAGAACTGGGAGACGTGTTCCAGGGCTACTTGAATCGATTGTGCACTAGTGATCGAGACGGAGCTGGAGGTTAATCTCACATAGTGACGCGTTTCAGAGGCACATACAACTGGCCAGTACCATACGAGCATTTTAGATCTTCGTACTAGGCGAAATATAGGATTTTTTGGTTTAGAATAGTAGTAATAGTACTGTATTCTTCTATGACTTTTGGTACGGAGCAATGTATATGACACGTGAACTTGTGTTGAGTGTATGGGTTAAACATATTAACACATGTCATCGTGTACATATTAATATATTATACAATTGTCTTATGATCTTGAGTTTTGTTGACTTGGTTGATTTTTTGCTCATATGCCATATGCGGATATGGAGTAAATGGACTTAAAATTTATACAAAATGATAAGCTTTTGACATAAAGTTTGTATGACTAGAATTTGACAGTCCGTGATGCAAAATATGCTCATAAATCACGGTCAATTGTTTTTATAATTGCACTGCAGAAATCAACAATTCGTGCGAAATCACGAAAACAAAATGATGCACCTGGGTATGAATTTGGACTCCCGATCTTCACCACAACCAATGCAAGGGGACTCCACCGGGAGACCCCAGGCCACATGGTGCGTTCGCAAGGAGATCAAGAGTGAGAAATGGAATGGGCCGTCCCCATTATATAGGCCGTACCTAAACCAAGGTAGCGGAGGCCCTCCCAAGGGCGAGGCCTTCCGTGATATTGAGCGCTTGGCGGTTTACAACGTCAAATTGGCATTTGGCATCGATGTTGAGGCAAGCTGGATTGCAAGAGCTTTTTCAAAACATAGCTCTAGGAAGCAAGGTTACTGTGGGAAATCACCGATTCCTGCAACGGATTTAAAATTTTTGTGCTGATTTTGGATTTTAAATTGGATTTCAAGAGAAAATCTTGCAAAATTAATTAAAAAATAAAAGTAAAAAATAAGATGAATCGAACTATACAATTGTTATCTTCACATTGACGTTTACAAATTTGCTTTGTACATCCACCCCATTCATGTTTTTTATCAACCATTTTATAACGAATCTTTGAAAACAGTGTTAAAACCGCACCTTAACCCCTAAGTGCCCAAGGGTTTTCTTGAAATGCTAGATGTGTCATAATGTCCATTTTATTCAACTTTTATGAGCTTCAATTATTAAACATATGTAGAGCACAACAGTAAGACAACATCCATACGGTTAAATTTTGGAAAAATGCTATGAATTATTTAATAATGAATTTAAAAGAATTTTCTTTGAAAATTCATAAAAAATACATGTTTAGTCATTTTGACTTGGAATCAAGTATGATAGGTCAGAAACATTGGTTTTATATGGTGGTTACTTTGTTTATGTTAGAACTAATCTTATTTGGTAGAAAACTTAAAGATTCCATTCCGGGCAGATTTTCAAAATTGTGACAATTTGAGATGCTGTCACTTTGAAGGCTTTAGAGGAAAATTGGTAAACGTTTTTTCAGAATTTCTTTTTGAAAAAGTCTCTCAATTTCAATATCTACAAGGGGAAAAAAATGACATTCAAAAATTGTTATTTTTGCAAAAGTTATGAACGTTTTTAGTGGGCTGAACTTTTTTTAAACTCTGCAATTATGAATCGACCATATATGGTCGATTAGGCAGTTAGGGGTTAAAGGGTTAAACTTATTGAATTAGTCCTATTAAAATCACAATACAATTTAGAACTCTAACCCAACCCTAAACCACTGGACCATTCGATCGGGCACTCGCTCGCCCGTCCGACTCACACTAAACCAGTGTGACCCAGAAAACGTGCTAGTACCCCGTAGATAGAACCACCAAATTGGTAGATTTCACTGATTTCAGTTCATTCAAATCAAACCGGAACGAAGATGGGACACCCGTTATCGTAGATGTCAACTTACGTGCGACATGGCCGTCCGCCCTGGCCGTGCGACGTGGCCGTCCGACCTGTCCGTGCGACAAGGCTGTCCGACCTGTTCGTCCATCCGACGCGCCGTCCGACCTGTTCATCCGTCCGATCGCGCCATCCGACCTGTTCGCACCGTCCGACCTGTTCGTCCGTCCGATCGCGCCATCCGACCTGTTTGCGCCGTCCGACCTGTTCGTCCGTCCGATCGCGCCGTCCGCATACCGGTCGCGCCGTCCGACCTGTTCGTCCGTCCGATCGCGCCGTCCGCCTGCCGGTCGCGCCGTCCGCCTGTCCGATCGCCGACTGCCGTTCGATGTGGTAAAACCCGTCCGCTGGGGTAAAAAACTTCATTTTTTCAAAGTCATCGGACGCTGGGACGGGCACGTCCGCGTCCGGCGGACGTCCGGACGCGGACGTCCGCGTCTCAGCGTCCGAACAACCCTGCCCGGTTTGGCTCTACTGCAGGGGTGGGCTCCTCTCTCCGGTTTGGTGCATCCTCCCGGTTTCGCTCCCCAATTTCCTCTTCCGGTCCTGCTCCCACCTTCTGTTTCCCTTTCTCCTACGCACTTGCTCTGCGGTTGCTGGGACCGGCTTCTACAGTGGTATGGTCACCTCTACCGTCCACTGGAGTGGTCTTCATCCGGATCGGGGTCTTCTTCCGGAGAGGTGAAGCATCCTCCCGGGGAGGAGAAATCTCCTGGAGGTCTGAATCCTCCCCTCCGTCACTCCGGATGACCCGCTTCCGCTTCGGCGGCGGCTGTCCCCGGTCGTGTACGGAGGGACCCTCTCCTTCCGGTCTCGTGTTCCCTACCGGTTCCGTTCTCTCCTTTCGCCTCTCCTCCGTTTGAGGGCTCCTTCCTCCCGGTTGTCTTTCTTCCGGGTCTTCCCTCTTCTTCCTGCCTTCCTCCGGTCGCGGGTTGACACCTCCCGGTTCCTCCCTTCTCTTCCGTCGCTCCTCCGATTGGCTCCTTTCATCCGGACGGAGTTTGCGTGCTTTGGTTGGGCTCCGGTCTGGTGCAAGCAAGGGCTGTTTATCCAATTTCGCCCTCTCCCTGTCCGTGAGACATCCGTGCTTGTCATACATGTGGTAAAGGAATGGGGCAATGGGACAACCTTTTGATCCTCCGATCTTCATGGCCTCCCGGTTGACGATTTCCTGGATTACAACTCCCCATCCGATTGTCCTCTTGTAATGCAGCGCGGAGAAGATACCCTTCGCCAATTTAATAGTGACAGTGGTGGGCTTATCCGGACTGAGGATGGGCACAAGGAATTGGAGCAGCCACTTCTCCTGGGGTAGCTGGCAATGCTCCACCCGGAATCCGTCTTTCTCCGAAATCTCGGAGAACCGCCCCTTCACCCAATCCGAGTCCCCCTTCTGGCCGGATTCGAGTCCGTACTCGCTCTCCGGAAGGTCGTACGTCTGGCTCCAGTGCTCCCAGGTCCAATGCGTGCGCTTCCCCTGGATGTTGTTCCCCCGGAAGGCTGGTGGCACTGGCTTTCCCTGCATTTCCGCCAGTATTCCGGTGTCCTGGATATCCCAGTTCCGGTACAGGAGCCCTTCGCATTTCATGGTCGCGAGGTCGCAGCGCAGCATCTCAAAATCGCCCGGATGCTGGGGCACTACCGGAACCACCTTCTTCTCCGTGATTCGGTTTCCTGCAGCACTCTCTCCTCCCCGTGCCATTGCTACAGACTCCGGGCGTACTCTCTTCCTCTTCCGCGAACTGCGCCTAAGTTTCTGGCGCTCCTTCTGCTCTAACTCCGGTCCCACACTATCAACTCTACTGCTATCCGGAAACACGAAATTCTGCTGGCGCGGAAGACTGGAACTGTAGAGAGAATGAACAGTGGGTCGCCCAATTTAAAGCGGCCCACTTCAATGCTCGGATCGTGGCCGAGTCCATCGGAGACCCGTCCTCACCTATCTGGTCTACCATCCGGTTTCCAACCAGAATCCGCTGTCTGTCTAGTCCTGCAGTAATTCTACTAGGCTGCGCACGGACGCCGCTCTCTCTCCAAATAAATAACTGGGCCGTTATGGCCATTACTTCTCCTATTTATGGCAAAAAGACTACTCCTAGTTGCCCTAGAAACCCTAACTAGCCGCTTTTGGGAAAACGAGGTTTGACATGTGGCATATGATCTGCGGACTTCTCTAGCATGCACCTCAAAGTGGCAGTGGCCTGGGAGGTATGCTTTCGAGGTTTCTGCAAGCTAGTGTTCCCATGCGGCTGGGCTTGAAGACCTGAAGCAGCGAACCCTTGGAAACGGTGGAAAGTGGCTTCGGAAACTCCTGCAATGTGCCTCCATGACGGCATGCACACATCAATACCCTCAACCGTTGCGACCCGCCTACCTTGAGCATCACGATGAACCTGCCTATGGACATCCAGCTTCATATGGAATCTGAATTGAAAGGACGTATCACGATACATACGCTCTCGGAAAGCGCGGATCTTCTCCCTGGGATATGGTTGAACACAGTTTTTTGCACAGCACACTTTGCTGGAGACATCATTGATGGACTCCTGAGTGAGAAGATCTTTGGCTTTAACACACGTCTCGCGTGGCGGGTTCTTCACAGTACTAGTATATCGTATGCTACGTGAAGACGAAGGCTGCGAAAGGCTGGCCATACGACAGTTGTACTTGTAGCGAAGGTCGTGATTGCGGAGGCTGGCACCATTACAGTAGACATGCTCAATCGGCCAAGCACGGACGAAGTATCTTCAATCATCTAGCACGTCAACAGTCGAGAGGCTCTTTGAAATTTGAACTGCAACGTGGGTGTCCCCCAATGCACCATTGCATCCGAGGACAAGTTCAGAGCTAACACTATGACAAATGCCTTCCGCCACAGGAATGCCACCGTTACTATATAGCGTGACCAGCTTAGTAATCCAGAGCCTTCGAGGGATACCTTCGCAGTTGGGAATATCCAATGACTCTTCAAGTTGAGCTTCAACCTCGTCATCCGACGAGTAGTCTTCCGCAACTATTGGGACGTTCTCCGAATCCATGGAACCTCCTGCAATGCGCATAGATAATCAGGATTGTTCAGAAGAATACTAGAACTATAATTCAACTCGGTTCGAGTTGAAGTAATAAATAATCTCCAAGGTTGTCATATATAACCTCATGATGATCAATTATATATTTGAGTGCATGCGTTCTAATTGGTTATTACGGTTTTAACTCGACTCGACTTGATTAGCTGGAGTGACCTCACACTGACATTTGTTTTATCTCATTTGATAGGGTAATATATTGGACTGCATATGTCAATTAACTCGAGTCGAGTTGAATTCTTCCGTAGTAAAATACTTTCAATCCTAAACCATAACCATCTGATTACACAAGAATAGTTCCAATCAAAGCTGTTGAGCAACCGACACGTCTACAAATTTAACTCGACCCGAGTTGAATCACTCAACTACATATAAAAATTTCCTGCTCTACGCAGTCAACTCGACACGAGTTGAATTTCCCTATATACTTTTCTGTCCTTAGGGGCGGATTCCCGTGTCCAAGGGAAATGAATTTCAAGTCGACTCGAGTTGAATGTATTCTGGAATTTCCAAAGATACTTTTCGGTCATTATTAGTGGCAGATTGTCGTAACCAGGGGATATGCAATTCAAGTCAACTCGAGTTGAATGTATGCTGGAATTTCAAAAGATACTTTTCGGACATTATTAGGGGCGAATTCACGTAACCAGGGGATATGCAATTCAAGTCGACTCGAGTTGAATTTTTTCTGCAGTAGCAGTTTCTCTGATAGCCGTATGAACTTTCATGTCGAGTCGAGTTGAAATATGCGCAAGGTACGTGATCGACTAACATCAGTTTAGCTCTCGTACAGTACAATTTCCATGTCGAAGCTCTCTACACAGTAAATATATTCATGGATACTAACTATTTCAACTCGGATCGAGTTGAATCATACTGTCAGATGTAAGTTCAAGTCTTCGTTTTCCTATCAGTTCAAGTCGACTCGAGTTGAATACGCATCAGCATCCTTACGTCGACCCGAGTTGATATCCCCAAAATTTGCGGCGAGAATACCGGGTATACTGAAATGGCTAAACACACCTCACACATCGTATGACAATACTCAAATTCGTAATTCAATGAACATGTCTGGACGTCAAGACATGAATCTTTCAGAACCCTAACCTCAAAGTTCAATGAAGTGGAATTATTTCGACTGCAAGACAAGAACATGCAACAAAGGTACTAAATGCAAATGTGTCTCTGAAACTCGTACCGGAATCTGACGTAAAACCACCACGGACGCGCCGTCGAACCGCCAAACTCACAAAGAGGCGAGCACTTGGGCTGCGCAATAGAGAACACCTTCAACAACAACTATCCCGTACCAATAACCTGTTACTGAAGTGAAGAAAAGCAAGGAATGGCAGTAGAGAGATGCTTGAGCAACGAAGTTCACAAGACGCAGGCGCAGAAGCATGAGAGCGATCGAAAAAAGGGGTCTTCCGGTCACGCAATGAAAGTTATAGGCGATTAGGCGGGAGAATTGCAGCGGGGAGGGAATACGAAAGTTCAAACGGTCGATTCTCAATGTACTGTTCAGGGCACTAGCCGCGGATTGGGGGGTCCCTGTACATTGCACGTGCCTATTTTTGGTCGCTTCTCTAAGATGCTCGGGCGACTTTATTCTGGTGTCATACATCTTCGAGGTAGGGTACAGTAATTGCCCAATTAGTGCAGAAAAAGTCCCCAAATGTGCCAAAAATGGAAGTGTTCATACCGAAAATGTTGCCCTACAACCCACGTCTCATCAAGTAACAATTCTTTTAATTACGATACGCTATCCTATGTTCAGGTTAACATATTTCCCAGATATTAGAGTTAGCTGAAAGATTGTTCAATGAAGAAAGTTATTGCACACTTGTCTTGAATTCCTCTTGAATTCATATTGAAATATAAATATACGAAAAACTAGATTGATTTCATTTGTTTAAATGAAGCACTATATCGATGTATTCTCTAACTAAAACAATAATGATTATAGAGGACTACGTAACTCTGTCCATTAAAGTATTTAATATAATATTTCAAGCACTTTACTATAGTAGAACTTGAATGTTCATTTGTACTTTACTATATTAGAACTTGAATGTTCAACTATTTCATTCTTATTTTGAAGAATAATTATATACATTACAGTTAAACCCATTGGAAGTTAGGAGTATTCTTCTCTTCTTGTAGAGAAGACATGCAAACGTAATTAACTTATTTTTTATTGATTAGAACCTTCTAAACTGTTATAATCTGCCTTTTTGAAGTTCAGAGGCCTGTTTCTATTAATTCCAACTTTCTATATCCATGAGTATTTAAGTCATTTTCTATTAATTCCAACTTTCTATAAATTATAAATGAACGCATTGCAAGTTAGGAGTATTTTTTATTCTTGTTAAATAATAGATGTGTTTTATTAATTCCTAAATGATTACTATGAATTTCTTGTTATCTTATTATTTTATCATTTAATAATGAAAAGCTTTTAGATATTATAATCCCACTCCGTTGAATTCTAGGGAATTGTGGAATATTTTCATGACCGCATGCATGCAATCTGAATTTATATTTACTTAAATCCAACGATCTATTCAATCATTATAAGTAAATTCATTGCAAGTTACGAGTGTTGCTCTATTCTTGTTAAAAACGACATGCGTACGTAAATATGTTACCTTTTATTGATTAGAACCTTCTAAATATCATAATTCAAATTGTTTGAAGTTTAGAGCATTGTTTAATAGTTCCATGACTACATGCAAGAGTGTTTAAGTGATGTTTTATTAATCCCAACGTTCTATAAATATAGTATAATTAGACCCATTATTTTTAAATTTTGACTATTGTTATATTCTTGTTTTCATTAGAAGACATTTGTACGTAAATATTTTATCTTTTATCAGATAAAACCTTCTACATATAAAAATTCCACCCGATTGAATTTGAGAGATTGAATTGTTTAGGGTTTCATGACTGCATGCATGCGTACAGAAGCTACGTTATTTTAATTACAACGATCTATACATAATAATTAAACTCTTTGCAAGTTACAATTGTTGTTCTTTTCTTGTTGAAAATGACATGCGTACGTAAATATGTTTACTTTTATTGATTAGAACGTTCTAAATATTATAATTCAATCTGTTTGAAGTTTAGGGTACTTTTTAATAGTTTCATGACTGCATGTATGAGTATTTAATGTTGAAGTAGGATGATTGCGTGGGCTGAAGTTGCTCATAGCCATGCGCATTAGCTAGAGTAGATGATGCGAATGAGCTAGACTTGCAACTAGAGAAGTGGTACTAGTTAGAAGTAATGAGAATTGGGTCTCCCAAGTGATATGGGCTGATCCTAGTGTACTAGGAGTGGAGTATGGGCTGATGTCCCATATGATTTGCCAAGGGGACTCCCTTGGGTGTGCTACTTAAGAGGGGCAGCCCATGAGTAAAGATCATCTCTTTCCTATGCATTCCAAGTGTTTGTGTGAGGCTTTGGCATTCTAATCTAACCTTCAATAGGTTATGGGCCCACTCATGTGTTTTGCGTGAGTGAAAGATTAGATTGCTCATTGTGTGGAGGTCGTGCGTTGGAGCGCTGATTTTGGAGTATTGGAGCGCTGATTTGGAACTTTGGAGGGCTGAATTCGAGCTTTGGTGGGCTGATTTCGACATTGGGAGGTATTACAATCTTCCTACCTTTGATCTACGTGTTGGAGGGCTGAATTCGCACTTTGGAGCTATCATTTGTTGATTTGGAGCTTTTGGAGCACTTTGGAGCACTTTTGGAGTTTATACACGTCTACAAGGGCTGAATTGGAGCTTTGGAGCTTATTGGTGCTTGTTGGAGTATATTAGAGCTGATTGGAGCTTATTGGAGCTTATTGGAGCTTATTGGAGCTTATTGGCTCAATTTGTGCTCAATTTGTGCACTTGTGTTGTTGCAAGGTTCTTTTATGCTTTGAGGCTCTTGGGGTGAGTCTACAATCTGATTTTGGTATTGCAATTCTTGCACAAGGGTTTGGAATGTGAGTTATGCCCTTGGAGTGCTCAAAATTAGAGTTTGGGTTAGTGAATGCACAACGGGGCTGATTTGATGAATTTCAATGCAATTAGGACTTGAAGGGGCTGAATTTGCATTGATTTAGAGTCCTTGGAAGGCACAAGGGTGTCCATAGGGTGCATTACATGTTGTGAAGCACAAGGGTGCTGATTTGAGTGGATTTGAGCCAACGAGTGCGCAATTCTCCTAGTTAGGGTGTTGTGGTATGATCTTGTGCAAATTCACTAAGAACCATCACGATTGAGTGTTGTGAGGTTGATGTGTAGCACAAAGGTGCTGATTTAGTGTTTGGAATTAGTTTGGAGGCATTAGAAGCACATACGTGTGCAATTTGCTTCACAAATCACAAAATTGTCAAAAATCATAAAAACAATTTTTTCTTAGCTTTCTAGGGGCTGAATTTTGTGAGCGTACGTCCTTCAATCAAGGATATGGCTACATTTGAGGGTGAAGGTGCTAAGGTTGTAGACAAGTTCGATGGCGTCAACTTCCACTTGTGGAAATTCAAGATGGAAATGGTCATGGCCGAAAAAGAATTGTGGGAGATAGTTGAGGGTAGTGAGGAACCGCCTTCGTCCGACGCCGAGGCTAGGGTACAAACTGCGTACACTCGGCGAGAGAAAAAGGCCTTTGCGATTTTGGCTCTTAATCTTTCTGATTCCCAGCTTTCTCATATTCGGTCGTGCAAGACTCCCGCCGAGGCATGGGCCAAGCTTTGCAATATTCATGAGGCAAAGAGCTTGGTCAATATCTTGTTTTTGAGGCGTAAGTTTTTCACCATCAAGATGGAAGAAAACGACGACATGTTGGCGCACATCAACAAAGTGAAGGCTCTTGGGGATCAGCTCAACGGCGCAGACGTCAACATTACCGACGGTGATATCGTTATGACGCTCCTCGAGAGTTTGCCGCCGTCGTACGAGTATCTTATCGTTGCTATGGAGAGTAGGCCCATTAGCGAGCTCACTCTTGATTATGTGACATCACGGTTGTTGCATGAACTCTCGCGGCGCAAAGAGAACGAGACTCGTGGCGATAGCGCGGCGCTTATGGCGAAGCAATCCAAGAGCGGTGCCAGTGGGAGCTCTACAGACAAGGTATGCTACTATTGCGGTAAGAAGGGCCACTTGGCAAAATTTTGCTACAAACGCAAGAGAGAGGAAAGTGCCAACAATACAAAGGTCAACGATGCAGGTGATGAGTACTCATTTATGACTAGCGTCTCTTCTTGTAGTGATGACGGGGACGAGTATGCAATGATGGCAAGTGACGTGTCATGCAATGGTAGTGTGATCGATTGGATTGTTGATTCGGGAGCCTCGAGTCACATGCCGCCCATTAGGAGTTGTTTCCAATCATATCACGTCATATCTCCAAAGAATGTCATTTTGGGTGATGATACGGTTCTTCAAGCCGTGGGTAAAGGATCCATCGTCGTAGACACCGAGGTGAAGGGTCGTGTGAAGACAATTACCATCCATGATGTCCTCCACGTTCCCAAGTTGAAGGCAAATCTTTTATCGGTGCGACATTTGGTGATGAAGCATTTGCGAGTGGAATTTAGCGACCAAGGGTGTTTTGTGTTGTCTCCAAGTCGTGAGGAGGTGGCCATTATACACGAAGTCAACGGCTTGTACCAAATCAAGTTTTCCAAGATGCACGCGGCGGAATCCGCAACGTTGGTGCAATCGAGTTCAAACGAAGACAAGTTGGCGTTGTGGCATCGTCGTCTCGGGCATTTGAATGTCAAGAGTGTGAAAGCACTGCGTGGAATGGTAAGTGGCATGGATCTTGCACAATCACACGTCGCACCTAGTTCATTCACATGTGAGGGTTGTATTGAAGGCAAGCAACAACGCTCACCGTTTCCAGTTGATGGGGCAACTCGTGCAACCAAGGTTCTTGAGATTGTGCATTCCGACGTGTGTGGTCCAATGAAGACCACGTCTATGGGGGGTTGCAAGTATTTTGTGACGTTCATTGATGATTTTTCGAGGAAGATATGGTTGTATCCGATCAAAGCAAAGAGCGAGTGTTTTGAGAAGTTCAAAGAGTTCAAGGCGTTGGTTGAGAAGCAATCCGAGCGCAAGATCAAGGTGTTTCGATCGGATAATGGCGGCGAGTTCTTGTCCAACCAATTTGGAGAGTTATTGAAGAAAGAAGGCATTGCTAGACAAACCACAACGCCATATACACCACAACAAAACGGAGTTGCAGAGCGTGCAAATCGAACAATTGTGGAAATGGCAAGGAGTATGTTGCATGCACAAAATTTGGATTTGGACCTTTGGGCGGAAGCGGTGGTGACTGCGGTGTACACACGCAACCGATGCCCGACGAGTGCAGCTCAAAACATGACACCAGAGCAAGCGTGGAGTGGGACGCCACCCCGCGTGGAGCACATGCGCACATTTGGATGCATCGCATTTGCAAAGGTACCCGATTCTCAAAGAACCAAACTTGAGGCCAAGGCAACAAAATGTGTGTTTCTTGGATATTGTGAAGGTACCAAGGCGTACAGGCTCATGTCCCTCGAGACCAAGAAGATCATTCGAGCTCGTGATGTGACATTTTGCGAAAATTCCAAGGTTGAAGACAATTTGGACGATGGTCCAAGTGGGAGAAGTGGCGATAAACCGGCGATTGAGGACCAATCTTCCAAATCTCCCGTTATTGATATTGTTGATGAAGACGAAGATGACGAAGATGGTGGTGATGAGGAACATATTGAGGAGCGACCTTTGAAGACGAAGAATGGCGAGAAAAAGGCACAAGCAACGGCGGTTGAAGACAATGCATCCTCGAGCGATCGTCGTTATCCAGAGAGAAATCGTAGACCACTTGGCGAGTGGTGGAAGAATCATATTCTCCCTCAAGGTGAGGAGGAGCATGCAAACGTTGCACTTTTAGATGCTCCATTGACGATTCGTGAAGCGTTGAGTTGTGATGATGCAAACAAGTGGGAGCAAGCCATGCAAGAGGAGTACAAATCGTTGATGGACAATGGCACTTGGGAATTGACTCCCCTCCCCAAGAATCGCAACGCTATCGGTTGTAAGTGGGTATTTCGTGCAAAGAGAGATGTAACGGGTGATGTGGTTCGTTATAAGGCAAGATTGGTGGCAAAGGGCTTTTCACAAATCGAAGGTGTTGATTTTCATGAGACCTTTGCACCGGTGGCGAAATTCACCACTATTCGATGCATTTTGGCCATCGGGGCTGCCATCGATTTGGAAATGCATCAAATGGATGTCAAGACGGCGTTCTTGAACGGCGAGTTGGACGAGGACATCTACATGGTACAACCCGAAGGATTTGTGCAACGAGGTAATGAGAACCTTGTTTGCAAGTTGAACAAGTCATTGTATGGGTTGAAGCAATCTCCACGCGCATGGTATCAAAAGATTGACACGTTTCTTGTTCATATCGGGTTCACAAGGAGCATCGCTGATCACAGCTTGTATTTCATGCAAAAGGGGCAACATGTGGTCATCGTGATCATATATGTGGATGATTTGATCATCCTTGCAAGTTGTATGAGCTCTTTGAAGGCATTGAAGGCAATGCTTGGGAACGAGTACGAGATGAGTGATCTGGGTGAGTTGCACTTTTGTTTAGGAGTTGAGTTTGTGCGAGATAGAGCAACACGCACCATAACAATGAATCAAAGCAAGTATGTTATGGATGTGCTCAAACGCTTTGGCATGGAGGATTGCAAGCCGGTTGGCACTCCATTGGATGTGAATTCCAAACTCGTGAAACTCACCGATGAGGAGTATGCATTAGAGGCTCAATCTATGGTGGATGTGCCATACAAGCAAGCTGTAGGGTCATTGATGTATGCTATGATTGCAACAAGGCCGGACCTTGCGTATCCAATCAGCGTTGTGAGTCAACACATGGCAAGACCGGGTTCAAGTCATTGGGTTGCGGTCAAGAGGATCATGCGGTACTTGAAAGGCACAAGTGATGTGAAGTTATGTCTTGGAGGTGATAACATTGTGTTGAGTGGGTATTGTGATGCGGATTATGCGGGTGATACCAATGATCGTAGATCGACCACGGGGTACATGTTCAAAGTTGGATCGGGGGCCGTTTCATGGAATAGCAAGCGCCAAAAAACCACGGCCACATCAACGGTTGAGGCGGAGTACATGGCGACGAGCCACGGTACGAAGGAGGCCATTTGGTTGAGGCAACTAATGGCGGATGTGAGATGCACTCAAGAGGAGGCTACAACAATCATGTGTGACAACCAAGGGAGTATGTCATTGGCGAAGAATCCAACGCATCACTCACGTACAAAGCACATTGATGTGCAATATCACTTCATTCGAGAGAAGTTAGAGATGAAGGTGATAGAGTTGAAGTATTGTCCAACGGAGCACATGGTGGCGGACGTGCTGACAAAGGCTCTTGCGAGAGATCGACATCAAAGACTAGTGGTGGCATTTGGGCTCGAAGGCTTTGGCTATTCGCAAAGTGGGAGTGTTGAAGTAGGATGATTGCGTGGGCTGAAGTTGCTCATAGCCATGCGCATTAGCTAGAGTAGATGATGCGAATGAGCTAGACTTGCAACTAGAGAAGTGGTACTAGTTAGAAGTAATGAGAATTGGGTCTCCCAAGTGATATGGGCTGATCCTAGTGTACTAGGAGTGGAGTATGGGCTGATGTCCCATATGGTTTGCCAAGGGGACTCCCTTGGGTGTGCTACTTAAGAGGGGCAACCCATGAGTAAAGATCATCTCTTTCCTATGCATTCCAAGTGTTTGTGTGAGGCTTTGGCATTCTAATCTAACCTTCAATATTTAAGTCAGGTATCATTACTTCCAACATTCTATATAATTATTAGAATAAGAACCTTTGATTGCGACATTTGAACATCAAGGTTATATGTTCTAATAAGGTTTAAAAAGATAATTTTAGCAATGTTTAGGAAAATTACCTCATGTTAGTAGCGAGACTTCGAGATTGTTATTTAATTAATTGAAGTATTTAACTTTGAATATAGTAATTAGGTCGTAAGCTATTTACATGTCCATACACATTCTATTTTTGACGTTAATGACAAATGAAATATAATTGCTTGAATTGTGGGTGATTCAAATTTATGAAATCATTTTCACAATATATTTGGAGGTAATTCACTTGGAATTAAATAACAAATGTTAGTGACATCACTACATTATATTAAAGGGCATTACTGACATTAATGATGTTAAAATTTTTAATTATCAGAATTTATTCTTGTCAATACTCTTATCAAATTGCTAGTGAGCTGCTTGAACACAAAATGACGTTACAATGGTTTTTGAGATTCAGGATTGATCAAGGGAAGGGTAGATCACACTTGCTAACTGATTTGTGGAGGTTATCTCTAATTGCATGCATGAGTATGTAAGTCATGTTTGATTAATGCCAACAATTTATATAATAGAATCTGACCCATTGTAAATTAAGAGTATTGTTCTCATATTGTTTAGGGTAGAAGACATGCGTACGTAATCATTTCAAGTTAGTTAAACATAACTACTACATACTTGTAACACAATATTCATTAAAATGAGAGAATAGGGACCTTTCAAAATCATATCTCTCATTTTCAAGGGGGAGGATTGAATCTAAATGGGTTGTCAATTTAGGTGGATAGTTAGTACATTTATCATATGGAAATAGGAATTTCCATTAAAATGAGAGTTATGGAAAGAATGATCGCTCCCAGTTGGAAGGAGGAGTTTCCATTAAAATGAGAGTCATGAAAAGAACGGTCGTTTCCAAACTAATATAGTACCATCTGAAATAAAAATAATGCTTATGTATAAGGGACTGGTTTCTCATCTCCTGGACACCAAGTCATGAGCTCAATGGTTGGTTGTGAATGGGTGTTTATCTCATATAGGTGGTCCGGGTTCGATTCCCGTTGAATTCGTTTGAGCAGATATGAGATATGCATGACTTGGTGCTGCTAAATGAGCCTCGACAGGCAGGAAATCTGTAACTACCAACCAGCCCCGTAGTCTAAACTGTGACAAATGCTTAACGCGCTAACAAAAAAACAGTGGTCTTAACCACTAAACCTTTTATATGTACTTGTTTTTAAAACCAAATACATACAGTTAATCCTTGAAAGAAAACGGATCAAATATACAAAGAAGTAAACGTACAATGTAATAGTAAATATATTAATAAAGTATAGATCATGCTCTTGCAACCACTATATTTGTTCCAAAATCAAAACACTTAGTCTTTGAAATGGAAATCTTCACTTCAAAGTAAAACAAGCAAATATAAAATAAGAAATAGGTCAAAAGAAATCTACAATGACTAATGAAATACTCATAGAACAGACTGTATATCGCTTACATCAAAGCGCAAAGTATCACGATAATAGTCAAATAAAAACTATCACATAGAGCTAGCAAGAAAGCCATATTCTCCAACGCCTCCAATCAACAACGGCTTAAGTAGAATTATACAAAGCCAAACTTTGGTTAATGACTTCGATCTGAGCTGATGGAATTTTGATCATGCACTCGACAGTACCTCGTTTGATCCTAGACTTCCATGCTGTCATCAAAGCATTTGTTTCTTCCCAAAGTGGAGGTTCCGTGTCATCAACCTTCCAACGCAAACCTCTCGTGGTGTCCCATCCAGTGTAGTAGTCTTGGACATTTTGATCCCTTGATGTTGGACGAAAGTACTGAATGAGGACACAATTTGGTCTTTCTGGGTTACAGTTAGGATCAGACAACGCCCTCGCAATCCAAACTGGCCGAGTGTCACCATCTGCTGGTCGGATTGCAACGAAGTAGCCTTCATAAAGGTCACAGCCCACCCTGAATGATGGCAATGGACGACCCCGCATCTGCCCAACGTAAACATCATCTTCTGCAAACTCTTCCCGCATGTCACCATCCTCTGCGTATTGATCCTCCACTATCGCTTCAAGCCGAGTTGTGGGCCAGAAGCCGTCTTTCAAAACATTGGACGGTTGCGAAGGCTCTTGAAGCGCTACCTTCACAGCTCGCCAATAATGTATCAAGTGCTCATAGCGTCTTCTAAATTCCCCGGTGAGGTCCTCATTGCACAAATTCTCCCAGTATTTGATAAATCCAGATATACCTTTCGAGATATCTTCCACGTTCCTCATCAGACGCTGCGCAACTCGAATTGGCACTCCACGGGGCCACAAACTCCTACCTTCCGAATCCTCCTTCCACAATTTGATCCCTCCACCTTCTTTGGGCAACCAGTCTACGTCCGTGCAGAAAATCTTGTACTTCAACACCGGACAACCAGTAGAGTCAAGGTAGAACTTAAATTGCTGTGCCTTGGTGTGTCCTACGAGCGCTTCATCTCCCTCCATAATACTGCCTTTGATGAACCCTTTGAAATCAGGCACTTCTTCGACAAGGTGTGGGATAGTGGGGATAGATTCCACGTCCATGAAGGACTTCATGAGCAAAGGAATCGTAGGAAAGTTTTCGTTCCGCAACAACATGCTCCACCTTCCGAACAGCGCATCAATGTCGTCGTGCGTGTGACCCACTAGCATAAAATTAACATGCACTTCACGAAATATTTTTTTTGCAACGAGGAGAGACCAAAAACAGAAAACATATCTATTCTTGTTGTCCCCGGTGGCATTGTCCATTTGCACATGGAGAACAGGCGGCAAAGGAGTCGCTAGAGGAGAGGTTCCAGCGGTCGGACGCAACGATGGTTCACAAGTCTCTGCTCCCTTCAGCACTGCATCGAACAAAGGAGATGACCTTGATCCCAAGAACAATTCCCGAGATGCAAACATAGGAGGCAACTCTAGATCCCGCACTAACCTGGCCATTGAGCCAATAGTGTAATTGGAATCATGCAAGAACAGATCCAGGCCGTAATGCGCATAGCGCACATTGGCGTGGCCATGTGCAATCATACCAGTAACGGAGACGGGCAACTTCACAAGGCCATCAATCTCTTTGCTCTTGTGGGAGAAAACCGGAGAAGCCGTTTTCGCGTGGTCCATCTTGTCATGCATGATCATGAGACACTCGTGGGGGAAGTTGAAGGATCGGGTGCGGTTGGCGTAATACAACTCCCAGTGCGCACGCGCAAGAGCCAGATGCTTGTCTAATTTCTTAGCCCAGAGCAATGCTTGCTGGGATCCAGCTATTGATCCCCTCCTAAGAGAATGATATTTGTCGCACGTTGCGCATCGAGCGAAATTGTCACCCGGTTTCTTTGCGTCGAACTCACTGAAGGTGGACGACCTAATCTTGCTCAAGTTGGAAGGAGAGACTTCCTTCAACCCAAACGCTGCTTTCACCGCGTTGAGTTCGGGAATGGTGTCTTTCCACTGAAAGGTTGCCGGCAGAATCATGGAAACGACCTTGACCCCGGATTTAAGCGTCCTAGTACGGTGGGGCATGTGGTCTGCGGATTTCTCTAAAATACATCGCAGCGTCGCGGTAGCTTGAACGGTGTCATTACGAGGTTTCCTAATTCCCAAATTTCCATGAGGATGCGCTTCCCGCCCCTGCACAGCGTATGTTTGGTAACGGTAGAATGTAGCTTTGGGGACACCTGCAATAAGCATCCATGCTCGCACGCAAACATCAGTACCTTCGATAGTCACAACCCTCCGGTTTTGAGAATCGCGGTGAATCTGCCTGTGGATGTCCATCTTCATGTGGAATCTGAACTGGAAGGAGGTTCCTTGATACATACGTTCGCGGAAGGCACGAATCTTGTCCCTCGAGAAGGGTTGAACGCAGTTCTTGCTGCAACAGACATTGTTGGAGACGGAGTTGATAGAGTCTTGAGTGAGGAGTTGCTGCGATCTGACGGAAGTCTCCCGGGGCGGATTCCTCACTGTACTAGTATATTCTGACGACCTAGCGGAAGAGGGCTGTGTGAGACTAGCTTGGCGACGGTTGTAGTTGTCGCGAATCTCATGATCATGGAGGCTAGCTCCATTGATATGGACAAGCCGAATCGGCCAGGCCCGCAACGAGTACCTCCAGTCGATGGGGATGTCTACCTCAGAGTGACTCCGCACTATGTGAACAGCAACGTGAGTGTCTCCGAGTGGTCCGTTCGCTCCGAGGACAAGGTCAGAGCTGACACTATGACAAGTTCCGTCCCCAACATGCAAACCAGCATCATTGAACAAAGCTACACACGGAGTATTCCACCGACGTTGCGGGATGCCTTCTCAATCTGGAACCTCGACGTCCTGTGTATGTTGGGCCTCAGCTTCATCGTCGGAGGAGTCGATTCCAGCAATCGTCATGCGAGCAGGGTCCATGGCACCAGCAGAGGACGTGAATATACCTGAACAATTGCATGCCCTGTAGTTAGAATATAATACAGAATGGTCTTCTATGCTTGATTAGGTCGAGGCGAGCTAAATGACAGGGGATTGCGAAGATGTACATTCGTAACAGAGATATACGGCACATGTAGGGTCAGTGCACATGGAGGCCCGAGCGTAAGAGCATGGTCAAATTTTAGATTCTGTTTAGGTCGACTCGACCTTAGTTGTGTGGACTTTGTCTCATTATCGGTATGAGTAACCAGAAAGTGTCGATACACAATTGTGGGGACAATGATTCCGTCATCATCGCAATTTCGGTCGAGCCGAGCTAACTGGATGTGAAGAATTTAGTCCACCATCCGGTTACTTGATGTAAGTACAGGGAGGGGTCCCCAGGTTGATATCAACACGGGCTAAGTTGAAATATTGGGTTGAGACATATGACTCACTTCTAGGTTCTCAAGAGAAGATCACTGGCCAGGGTAGTTTAGGTCGGCTCGATCTAAAATGTCGAGACGGTAGACCCGTACGGTAGGGGATGCAGTGGCTCGAATGCATGATAAGTGCCCTTGCGATTTAGATCGCCCGAGCTGAACTGAGTAGCATAAATGGCACAGGGTACAAATTAGAATGTCTCCAGAATGGAAGGGATATGTAGACTTTAGGTCGGTTCGACCTGAAGTTGGATGAATTTACCACAGGAAGCCTTGTGATCAAGAAAGGAGTTCTAGTACAGTTTAGGTCGAGTCCACCTAAACTGGCAGATGATTATCTGCCCAGTACAAGGCTACATATAGGAATGGTTGGTACAGTTTAGGTCGAGTCGACCTAAACTGGCAGATGATTATCTGCCCAGCACAAGGCTACATGTAGGAATGGTTGATGCAGTTTAGGTCGAGTCGACCTAAACTGGATGATATAACGGGCTCCTATACAGGGATACTAGTAGGCAACCTTGGTGTAAATTAGGTCGAGTCGACCTAAACTGGAAGATGCATCTCGCTCGAGTGCTAGGCTAGATGCAGGTGACCCACGTGCAGATTAGGTCGACTCGACCTAAACTCGAAGATATAAATTGTTCCAGTAGAAGGGAATATTTAGGGATGGTTGGTGCAAATTAGGTCGAGTCGACCTAAACTGGAAGACGAATATCGCTCCAGTACATGGCTACATGTAAGTATCTTTGGTGCCATTTAGGTCGAGTCGAGCCAAACAGGAAGATGAATCATTCTCCAGTACAATACTAAATGTGGGTAACGCTGGTGCAAATTAGGTCGAGTCGAGCTAATTGTACAAGTGCAAGCGGTTACATTCCCGAGGAACTGGGCTCATATTCAGGTCGAGTCGAGCTAATATGTCCCGGGATTTACGCCGACAATGCCGGGAATCAACGGCATGTACGTTCCGCATTTCGAATTCAAGAAACAGCAACTGCACTGTGGATTACAAAGAAAAGCTATGCCATATACAATTGTGGGAAAGAAGGCTCCGTCCGAATGCTTACAATACCATCATAGTATGAAAATGCGACCTATCTAAATGGTGCGCGCTAACCCTATAACTTGAAGTTGTGGAAAAATTAGGTAGTGATCTCTTACCGGAAAATGTCGCAGACACAGCGCCTCTTGGCACGATTCAACAGCCTCAGCCCGCAACTACACACGCTCTCCACAAAGCTTCAGCAAGAAAATGTCCTCCTTTCGACTATGCGAGAGTACAAGAACCGGAATGGTGGAGTACGCGAACGGAGGAGCACGAGCACGCAAAGAATCGAGAAAGGGAAAAGTTCAGTTGCCTTTCATGATTTATAGACAATAAGGCGGGAACGATGTGGCGGGAAGAGCAAGGGAGATTTTTGAACCGTGATTTTTCATCCTCTGAAAAATCATATCGTCCACGAAGTTTGGTGGACTTTACAACTGTCAAGGACAAAAGCTCACTAAAAAAATATACGCGTCAATAATAGAGTCCTATACAGTATTTGAATACTTCATTCAAATATAGATTCTATCCCTATGTAACACGAATATTGGAAACGAAAAAATCTAGAGTGAGACACTGCCCTATATTAAATTGTAGATCATAATAATAATATCATTCAAACTGCACTTTGTTGGATTTGTAGAAAGTACAAACGTAGTTGACAATAAAATAACCACCTCAAGGAGGTAACTTCCTATAAATTTCATGAGCGCTTTTTAGGGTATTTAATCGAGGGCTATGAAGTAATTTTACATATTCTAGTATTTATAGTTTAGTTAGGGTATATTCTAAGAATATTCCTAGAATTTGTAAAAGTAATATAAGGTGTTATAAAACCAATTTTGGAATATTCTTTCACTGTAGTATTTAGCTTGCAATATAGTAAGTCAAAATGTAATCCACTTACTAGTCACGACACGTTCATACTATTATTATAGTCAGTGACATTAATTACAAATGTAATCTAATTGTCGTAATGACGAGTGTTTGAAATATATAAAAGCAATTAACAATATAGTTGGAGGTAATTCCGTTAAAATTAAATTTAATGTGTTATTTCATTGTGTTCTTGAATTTAAAAGCATTAACCACGTTAGTTACAAAATAATGAGATATATTAAATAGATATATGGAAAATTTAAATATATACAAGCATTTTACAGGATAATTGCAAATAATTCACATTTAATTAAATATTAACATGACCGTGTAGCTAGTGCAATATATATTTGGCGTTAAATACATGAATTAACAAATAATGAGAACATAAGGAATAGATTAACAAGTGACAAAAATCTTGAAAAATCTTGAAATATTATTAAAACTATGGGCGTTATAGACACCATGATTGCATGCACATATACATTTGGTATCAAAGACAAAATTTCTAGCACACATATTAAAATGACTTTGACATAAGTCACACATACATTTGCGCGTCTCACGGTTCAAAGTGGTACCCATATCAACCCATAATTTTCCAAATACTACTTATTGCCATATTCGTATTTTTATTGTAGTGCGATTTTTAAGTGAAAATTAATGAATATTAATATTATACAGTGATAGCAGCCATTTAGGGACTCTTACTAAATCATAATTATAATTATAAATGTCATATAATTACCTTCCAAATGCATGATCATAATTAACCAACAAGTTGTAAACATATTTAATATGTCAAATGCATGATTATTACATTCATTTGAAGTCATGCAAGTGTTTAGGGTATTTTGTACGTGACTGTAAATAATATTCAAAATCGCAAATTGCTGTACTTTATGGGGCCTCAACCCTAAATGTCAAAAGATTATGATCCAAAAGCATGATATTAAAAAAAAAATGCACAAGTTGTAAATAAATTTTTAATACGCCGAAAGCATTAAATAAATAAAATTACTCTACCCTAAACTCTAACCGATGGATGAATTATCAGATATGTTAAACTTCATCCGCTCATAACTTCTACGATTCACGTCCAAATATTAAATAGAAAATCATTTTAATCTGATCTCCATACGGTCCACTTCATCAAACCAAAATCGTTAAAAGCATGACTAAATTGTAAATACCATATATTACATGACTTTCGAATGATACAGCTCTATATCACCCAATGATCTACAGTAGGAATTTCGTGAAAATTAAGACATTATTATTAGAATCACAAAGGTCCAAATTGAAGGTAACCTTAAACGATCCGCATATTAATATAAAACGTTTAATATTTAAGGTAATATTTTAAAGCATTTGTCATTGAAATCATCCACTGACGTTTAATATGACCACAGACTGTCTATAGGATTTCAAATACTTTCATTTAAAATAATACATTCACGCTATATACCCTTTCAATAGCTTTCCAAATAATTATATTATAATTATATTGAATTATGATTGGGTTATTCAAATATATGAAAGCATTAATTTTACAACTTAGTTTTCTGATTAATTTTACAAAATAAAAACTCAGCAAATGATCAATTTTTAACAAATTTAATATCAAACTTAAGTTTAACGTAAATAAAACTTAAGTTCACAAGTAGATAAAAAATGATTACTCCAAATACAGCGCTTTAGGAATGTGAAGGTAACTATGATAACGATTCCTACAAGTTGTAAATAATGTCAACATTTAAAATTCATGAGAATTTTGAATTTATGATAAGCTTTGTAACTATGATTTATATTGTTTACAAAAATTAAAGTACCGTGCTTTCCATCTTTTAATGCATTCAATCAATTAAAAAATTATAGGAAAAGAACGTAAATCTTTGAATAGAGACAACGGTGAAGTTGTAAATATTTTGAATACGTTAAATGCATGAAAACTTAATTGTCATGCAAGGATTTTTATGATGTATAATGTCTAGAAAAATAAAAATTTAGCGCTAGCCGTATTTTAACAAGCCAAATCAACTAAAAGACTATTGTAAGCGCTTTAGGAGTTTAAAGGTATAATAAGAAATCCCACAAGTTGTAAATAATGTCAACATTTAAAAGTCATGAGAATTTTCATTTTATGCCAAGGTATGTATGATTTGTAATAATTACAAAAAATAAAGTACAGTGCTTGTTGTATTTTAATGCATTCAATAAATTATATCAAAGGAAATTAAATTTTTGAAATGAGAGAATGGACAAGTTGTAAATATTTTGAATACGTTAAATGTATGAGCATTTACTCATTTATTTTAAACTCCTAAAGCGCTTAGTACTCATTTATTTCATTGAGTTTAGGGAAATACAACTATCGCTAAATTTTAATTTTTGTGAACATTATGCATCATAAAATTCTTTGCATGACTTTAATGTTCTCAAGCAATACATTTATTTAAAATATTAACAACTTGTCCGTGAATTCCTTTCATAGATTTAATTGCCCTCGCTATAAGTAACCTTTAAATTAATCGAACGCATATTTAAGATTATTGCAACCACTGTACTTTATTTTTGTAAACGTTACAAATCATACATACCTTTGCAAAAATTTAAAATTCTCATGAATTTTACATATTGAAACTATTTACAACTTGTGGGATTTTAATATCTTTAACCTTTAAATTATAACTCCTAAAGCCTTAGTCTTTTATTTAATTGGGTTTATTAAAATACAGCTAGCGCTAAATATTAATTTAAATTTGTGGACATTAAACATCATTTGGGGGAAAACCTAATCATAGGACAACATATCGTAATTAATACTAGTAATTGTTTCACATGATTTATTCTTAAACCAATTTGTTTATTAATAAGCATATTTAAAAATAAATAAAATTTAGAAACATAATTTACGCTGTATTTAGAAATTGTAAAGCTATAAGCATTTAGCCCTTAACATCAATAACCCTTTAGTGCCTAGCAAATCACATTATGGTCACTACAACGTCCGAAATGCAAATAGCAGAGAATCTGTGAAGAATTAGAACTTTAGTTTTGAAGTTCAGATTTGCGCACATACATTACGCACCTTCCAGAAAAAGAAATTTTCAATATGGAATTGTACAACTATCAAAATACCTAGCAACAGAACGCAAAAATACTGCAAATAGAGCGAAAATACAGTAAATACTTACAAATACAACATATGTATTGTGTTAGTAGTATTTCTTGTGTTTGGAAGTTTGTTATCTTGTTTTATTATTTTGGATTGTGTTCTCTTCTTCATCTTCCATTAGTGTGTGTAATCCGATCTTGACTAATGTACCCACTCCTGTCAATTTTCAATGTATAAAATTTTGTCCTAAACCGTACATGGACAAGTCACTTTCACTTATAAATTTCACAATAATTATGTGTGAGTCTATTTTTGATATGAAAGATTGCAACGGAGAGGTGTTGACATAGGGCATAGTTGAACTTCTTTGCTTTTACTTTTGAAAATTTACCTCAAATTCTATTTAACTTTGAAGTCACACACCCCCCAAAATCTCGTTTTTGAGCGTGCATTATACAATTCAAATACATACTATAATCTTCCGATCCCACTATCGGATGATTCTCAAATTTTAATAAAATGTGTGCTCTCGAGTTGGAAATAGAATTGTACGGTTACTTTCAAATTTAACCCATTCTATTTTTGGTAGTCTCAAGCATAGTAGAAAACCCCACTGAAATCCAGAGCTGTCTGCTACAGTACCCTAGGCAGTAAAGGGTTAATAGCCTCCAGGAATTGAACGACTAACATAATCCAATCTTTATCACGTTCTCATCAATGCTTGGATGAATGTCAACCTATTCCAGGGAGTCCGTGGTACGTTTAGGAATTACAGTGTTTAGGGTAAATGCAATTTTGAAAGTTTTCAAAATCCTAAAATTGGACTAGAACATTAAGAGAGAGCTCGTTCACTATCGTCGCTGGGACTATTAGTTTTCATTTCGTTTGGTAACTACGTGAACCAAATCATTTTAAAAACCGCTGATCAACATGGCGCGCTAAGTCTTCTTGCACGCTTCAGGATTAAAAATGTGGATTTAACCTCTAAATGCCTAGAGCCCTCTCCAAATTCGGCGATTTTGCAAAGATGCATTATAAAATGCAACTTAGAGGGATATTTTGAACTTGATCTATGAATAAAAGCTGTACATTATGAATTTTAGATTCTATTAATAGGGTTAGATCTATGATTGCTATTACCAATAATTTTTTATAAAATTTGAAACGTGAAATTCAAAATTATTTTGTGCTGATGTCGAATAAGATATTGACAATCTACGGATGAATTTTTTTGTGATTGGTTGAAATGTAATACTCTAAGTGCAGTGATTTTTGGAGATTTTTTGGTTACTTAATTATATGAGTTGACATTTTTTAGAGCACTTTTACACTGAAATCTTCATTATTTTGGGTGAATCACCACAACATGAAACGAGGCATAAAAATTTCACAAATCATCCCCTTTCTAATCGGATCAGCTATGCATGAAGCTAACTTCCCATAGAATCTTCAGTAATTTTGTGGATATTCTTGAAGATTCTTTCTTTTCCCATAGCTATTTACGTTATTTTTCAAAAAATACTTAGAATCTAAACTGCAAATGTACAAAACAATTAGAATGTACAGTACAACAATTTTGGGCAGCCCGGGCAGCTCAGGCAACCCGGGCAGCTCGGGCAGCTCGGGCGTTGCCCGAGCAATATGGAGAGTTAGGGTTTGGAGCTCGCATTCCAGTGTTTTTTCAGTGTTTTTTCTCTCTCCGTCGTTGTCGCCGCGCGCGTTTCCTCCGCTCCTCAGTGTTTCCTCCCGCGCGCGTTTCCTCCGCTCCTCAGTGTTTCCTCCCGCTCGCTTGTGTTTCCTTTGCTCATTGTTGTCATCGCGCGTGAGTTCAAGTGCTTCTCTCACCGTCATTTGAGCTTGGAGTACAGTATTAGGGTTTAGGTTTGAAGTGTAGCTCAGGTGGTTTGATTACTGTCGCGATTGTGTCTACGGTTTCTGAGCTTCTGGGATTGCACGAGCTTCTGGGATTGCGCGAGCTTACAGATTGAAGACCAACACTTAATCAGGTAAGAACTTAACTTGATGCACTGTTTTTTCTTGCATGGACTTCTATTCTTAGTATAAGCAGTGTTGGCTAGGGATTGTTGGATGTTTGCTAGGTGTTGGCTAGGGATTGCAAAGGATTGTTGGGTGCTAGGTAGGGATTGCAAGGGATTGCTGGGTGGTTCGATGACTGCCAGCACCTTTTGAGAAATCAAAGTTTTCTGGGTTTCGGTGGGGAGTATAGTAGCAAGGCTGAAATATAAAGGAATTGACGGAAGGACACCAGTAGCTGGGTAGTTTAGGGTCACCAGTAGCTGGGTGGTTTATGACCGCCAGCACCTTTTAAGAAATCAAAGTTTTCTAGGTTCGGGGGGGGGAGAGTATGGTAGCAAGGCTGAAATATAAAGGAATTGACAGAAGGACACCAGTAGTTCAGAGTTGAAGGCCTTATTCGTTAAATTGAGAATATTTTGAATGACAGTGAAGACTTTAGTGCAAAACCTTGATTGAATGAAGCTCAAATAATGAGCTTTTGATTGAATGAAGCTCATATAGGCAAATTTGTTTGCAATTTCGTCGGAATGAGATGCTTGAATGGTGATATGGTTGAAACATTGAATTCCAAATGATTGAGCAATTTGGCCATCAGGAGCAATTTCTCTGTACAATTTCCAATTCATATTCCAAGAGATTAGGTGAGTGCTCTACTGACTACTATGAATTCTATAATGTTTCATTCTGCTGTGCACTACCATTGTCTACCTGTAAATGATAGACAATAGTTTTAGGTTTGCTCTGTTTTGCTATGTTGGGTTTTGCTATGTTAGGTCGATGTCAGTTTAGGTCGATGTCAGTTTAGGTCGACCCGATGTAAATGGACAGACAAACTCTGCCGAGAAAAGGCAATTTAGATCGACCCGACCTAAAATTCACAAATAAATTTCACATATCAGCTCGAATCGACCTAAACTGCAGTCAATTCAGCTTGACCCGACCTAAACTGCAGTCAATTCAGCTCGACCCGACCTAAACTGCAGTCAATTCAGCTCGACCCGACCTAAAATTGACCAATGAATTTCATGTATCAGCTCGAATCGACCTAAATTGTAGTCCATTCAGCTCGACCCGATCTAAAATAATCAATTCAAACGATCACTACAAGGGAAAAGAAAATACAAGAACTGTCTCGTCCCAGCAATTTAGGCCGACTCGACCTAAATCGGCAATTAACGATAAAATAGACCGGATGTAGGCTGCAATAGTATAGCAATCAAAATGTCCATGTGTAAATTCAGGTCGCATCGACCTAAATTACCCCATCATATAATAAGCATTTGCCCAATTCTACCTACAAACTGCGTACGATTCAGCTCGAGTCGACCTAAATGACAGAAATCGTCGTCCAAAAGATGCTGAAATTCAGGTCGAGTCGATCTAAACTGCACTAAATATCATACTGAGAAAGAGAAGGAGGCAAATAAAACCAGGACGAAGCTCCAAATCAGGTAGATTAGGTCGGTAGCGACAAGAATGATCTGCTATGCAATAAGAATTTACCTAAATCAATCTAAACACTACGTGTGATTCAGCTCGACTAGACCTAAATTACGCAGCTCGTCTATGAATGAGCAATGACCATTCAGATCGAGCCGAGCTAAATTGCTCTAAATGGCCTTCAGAGAAATTTGATAAAACAGTTACAGCAGTTTAGGTCGATTCGACCTAAATGGTTGGGCTACACTTGAATGCCACCCACGTAGTACAAGAGCGAATTAGAGTGATGAACTTACACGCCATAAGATTCAGCTCGACTCAACCTAATCTGTACTCGATAGAGTCCAATTAAACGGATCATCCCAAGAAGTAACTCATATATTTCGAATATCGCGCAATCCAAACATGCTTGACGATAGTTGCTCTTTAGCTCAAATCGACCTAAAAGTGTATGACATTCTACCTTGCCATAGTAGTCACAACTATAGGTATGATGCTTGTGATAGTTACAACCACGTTCAAGAATCCGAGCCATGAATGCTTACGATACCCTTCAGGACGCATTCAACTCTATTTGTAACTCACTTTAGCTCGTACCGACCTAAACACCTGCCTCTATACATTAGCTCATATCGACCTAAACACATGCATGTATGACAATGAAGAACAAGTACGCTTAGATCGGGTCGACCTAGAAATGTACATGACATTCTACATGTAGGTTACTGCGACTCATTGTATGGAATACTATGTGTTGTAAGCAATTTAGCTTGCATCGACCTAAACACTTGTATGTACACTCTGTGCTCAGAAATGGAACAAGAGATGAGGACACCAAAGGCAGAAGAAGTAAAACACCTGGAGCTCTACTACAAGAGAGCTGCGGAGCAGCCAACCGCGAACGATGCCGAAGGCGACGACCTCGCAAACTTTGGTGAATACTGGGACATGGCTGATCAGGATTTGGTTGAGTTCTGGAGTCTTAACATGATTCCAATGACACGTGACTTGAACTTCATAACGAAGAACAAGAATAATCCTGCATTCCTGCCGCTGTCAATACAGGAAAAGGTGAAAGATATGAACGCGGGCAATGAATCCATAGTACACGTGCATTGCGTCACTACGAACAACAAATTCCCGAGGCACCAGCAGTACAATTTCACGCTCACATTCAACTCCGCTCTAATTCCTTTCAACTTGAGCCCCTTAATAGCCTCCTTGGAAACAACAGAGTTCAGTGGTATGGTCAAGGAGCTGGAGGAACAGTTCGACAAGAAATTCTTTGAGGGAAGCAATGGACAGCCGCTGCATGGGGCAAAGCTGTGCTCCAAGATCCGGAAGCTTATCCAGAATTTCGACATCCTGAAAATGAAGCTGGACATGCAGAGGACAATGATGACACCTCAGTCTGTGTCCCTTGATACCCGAAGCCATGGGAGTGCGGGATCCATGGGCACAAATTCGCCTAGACCGCAACAGAGCCGAGGCAAACGCAAGTTGAACACCCCTCAGACACCTTCGACGGCACCACGCCAGAGTCACCTACGGTCCAGCTCCAAGAAGAGGCCAACTGCAGAAAAATCGGCGCCTGCAGCCATCAACGAGGGGAGCTTGGCGTCCGCCCTGACCTCATTGCCGGAGTCCATGGAGGTGAACAGGACTCCTGACTACGCACGCTCGACCGAGGCGTACAGGACGTTTTGGTCGTCATGCACTGATGTGTTCCTGTTCGGCGTCGAGACAAAATTCTCGCTCCCCATCGAGCAACTAGTCGAAGCCCCTCCGCACATGAACATCCGCTCGTACGAGCCGGGTCTGGCGAAGAAGATAATGACCTTCCTCATCAACATGCCCGACAGGAGCACCAAGCAGACCCTGTGCGTGATGCCTTGCGACCTGGAAGAGCGGCCGACAGACTGGAACTCCATCAAACATGGAAAATTCTGGCTAATCAACGGGCAGCACAGCATCAAGGCGAGTTACATGATGCGCGAGGAAGGAATGGCCGCAGACGACATCAAAGAGTTCGCGCAATGGAACTGCTTTGTGGTTTGGACGAAGAATAATGAAACCCTTCGTTCCATATCCGCCTACTACAACCGCGTGAACCACTTCGGTGTCATCAAGCCGTTGTGGGCCACAAACATATTGGGAGCGCGGCAAGTGTAGATATATCTCGGTCGCCCTAAGAACCCCAAGGAAGCAGTGGAGGTGGGAAGGGTCAATCAGGCCCTGAGGAGGAGGGACGCCCAGAAGAACAGAGAGAAGTTCAATGTAATGTTCAGCTCGACTCGACCTAAATTGCTTGCTGCTACGCTATCGTTTCCTAAATTCCACTCCGTAGTCCGTCCCCTTAGAGTATACCTATTGCAACACAAGTTAGGTCGACTCGACCTAATCTGCTCAGAAGTTCGTCATCTTGCATATTGATTCTCCATACAAGTCATGCGCTCCTACACCTCTGCTGCTTTAGGTCGAGTCGACCTAAATATTGCATAGTAGCTAACAGTGTATGTAACCGTGCAGGAGTTTCAAAATGCTATGAAACTGCGTTTCGCGATGATCGACGTGACGCAGTCCCAGAAGGACGCCAAGAAAAGCAATGCGGATGTACTTCTCGACATCCACAATGAGCTCAAATTAATCATTGCGCCCGACAACGTGTTTGATCTCTGGAGCGAAGTGATCTCAAGCGCCGGTGCTGGCGAGCTTATCAACCTAGACACTGGGTTGAAGTTCAAAAAGAAGACCAACTGGAATCCCGAGAGTGGAAATCTCACTCGCGAGTACTTCAAGTGGCTGGGAAATTTGACCTACGAGGACCTTACAAAGCTTGCAGGACATATCTTGAACGTCGAGAACCCCAAGTGGAATTACGGTTATCCAAAGGTGACGATCAAGGCGATCTCTTTGGTTCTCGACAGGTGCTATTCGACCAAAGAGTGGGTGGAGAGGAGGAAGCGGAAGCACCTTGTCAAGAAGGAATAGTTCAATATCAATCGTGATCTCGGACTCTTCAATCCGGCGGGGGACCTCGTGCCTGAGAAGTGGAGGCAGTTCAAGGAGGAGTACAACGTCACGAGGGCGACCATGAATGTGCTCCTCGAGCGGCCAGGAGAGCAATACTTCAAGGAGGCCAAGCAGATCAGGAGTAAGAATAAGAAGACGAGGGCGGCTACTGTGCGAGCGGTGGATGGGAGAGCGGAGAGCGGAGAGCGGAAAATGGAGAACAGAGAGCGGAGAATTGTCAGATTTTTTACTAAAAATAACATAATATTTGAATATTCTCTGACAGATTCGAATATTCCATAGGTAAATTCCCGTCAAAAACTGTGTTTTTACCACAGTAAAAATTAAAATGCAGTCATTTATAATATTTTTACTGTGGTAAATTTGAATATCCTGGTCAAAAACATCATTTACACAGGTGAGAAACAAACTTTTCACATGCATCTCTTTATTAAAAGTTGAAGTACACATTGACCAATAGACCGGCCGTAGACGCCTCTTCCACGTCTCCCTTGCATTTTTTATAGTAAGTGCCTTATAGTTGCATCACTCGCAATACAGTTGTATACAGCCAAAAACCCTAGATTAACTAGTGAGTTGTGACTATTAATAAGCAGCTATAAATAACATCTATAAACTACATAAATGGCCTATGATTTAGGGTAGGTCAATATTGCACTTTCGAGAAGGAGCTTAATTTCGTTGAAGCTGAAAGTTGGAGCATGCATGAAAAGGTCAACTTTCGGATCACATTTGCACGCATTTATGAACACGTAATAAACGTGCTTGCAGTAGCTAAAATACCCACCTTTCTTGCCAAACTTGACCATAGTTTGTTTAAATGCAGGACACGTGCACGCGGGTTCTGAGCTCACTGTAATTTGGTATTGTGTCACAGTAGGTGGAGTTCCAGAGTCCAGAGCAATGATGCACCCATAGCCTGGGTGTGGTACCATCGTAACACTGTGGATTCTTGCCTTTAAAATCTTGGAGGATTCAATGCTGAGACACTGCTTGGAGGTGGGAACGTTGGCTTGACGGCGAACATTCTTCGACTTCCGCTTTCATGGATACCGGTCCGCATCACATGGCACTGGGATAGCGGACATATCTGAAGGGAGAGGTGCATTGGAGAATAGCCTCCTAGGAGACACTTGAACTTTTTGTGGGAGCTGAAATCCTGCAGCTTCGAGCGCTTGAATCTCCTTGAGCTTGAGGTTCGTTCCCAGCTTCACGGGCCACACATCAGGAATTGGCGGCCTTGGTTCCGTGGGCAAAAAGTGCCTCACCCACTTACGTCGAGTGCCCTTCACGCACCTCTCGATGTCATCAGGGCAAAAGAAGAATTGTTCGGTTATCTCCCTGTCCAACTTCACGTTCAACCATTCACCAGTGTATGTTGGAGCGGGGGTGTTAGTCGAATTCCGGACAATTCTGGCATTGCACTTCTTCTTAGTTATTGCTCTCATTGCCCAACACGACTTGGCACTTTTTTTGGACAGCCGAGCAATGTGCCAAAGTCGCTCGTTCACAGTGGATTCTTGTACCGCGATAACATGTTGAATACCACCTTCCAGGACAGGTGGTGAGGATGGAATCACAAGGGATATTGAAATCTCCGTGAGTGATGCGATGATCTCTGAAGCTTCAAATTCTTTCTCCTTGGCTATTGCTGGTAGAGAGGCTACCCTAGAGAGAGCAGCCCGTTTTGATGCTTGGGGACGAGAGTAGTTCACTGTATCCGGCTGATGGGACTCACCGTCATCTCCAAGCAGCAGGTCCGGCTTTCGCTTGGTTGAGCCAAAAACCTCCTCTCCTTCCAAGTGAGGATCACGAATGCAAAACTCATCAGCTCCGGGCATATCCAGCATTGCCTCCTTAAGAACTCTAGGATCGCCCGTGTTTTGGGCTCGTCGTTGTGCATGTCTTAGCTTAAGTTCGTTCTTGCTGGGACCGGATCCTCCAACGTCTCCCTTTAGGAATTGGTAGTATGCCACTACCTGCATAAACGCGCGAATGTAGTTGTCGACAGTGGCAACGTAGAGGTCATTACCTCTGTTGCCAGACGCTTGAAGCCATTTGTTGTGCACTGTCTCGGCAAGGTTGCAGGACGGCATGTCCGCTAAGGCCTCTTCGTTAAGGTTCTGAAGAAGTCCATGAAAAGGCGTGTCACTAAACAATATTAGAAAGCACGGCACTGGAAAGAGATAGTAAGAGCAACGTATACTCACCAGCAGCATGAAGCCACCCCATTGTCGGTATCGGAAGTGCCAGAAGGCTAGCCACAAATCCAAGTGTCGCAACGATGACTCTGATGCAGCTCCAGAAGACACCCACCAAGCCTTGATAGCTAGGTATCTCGTATCCGCCTCAGCCATGGTTGTGGAATTCCTATACTACATGCAAAGGCGCTTGTGTTGTTCTCGAAATTCTTCGGCGATGTATTGCTTGTTATGCTTCTCAAAGGATTGAGACCAATGAAAGAAACATGACCTCTCCCGATCCACCATTGGATCTTTTGGATTTCCATTTCCGTAAATGATCCTTAGTGCATTCCAATTGGCTTGTGCACTATCCGCCATGAATCCTATGAATTGTGGGTTGGGAATGTCATGTCTCTCCATGACAGCATTCAGGTTTTTCTAGAAGACAATCTGAGCATCTGTGTCTTCCGATTGCATGTCACAGCATGCAATGGTCATGGCACGACAATACGTAGAGTCGTAAACATGGCAACCCATTGTAGTCCAATGTTTAACGCGTTTGACATGGTCAAACATGATCCAGCAGTTCTCAAGGTCTCCTCCCGTTTGCATCCTCTTGACCAAATCCACACCACTACCCGGACCCATCTCGGACATTTTGAAAATGAAGACCTTGTCAGAATCCTCACCTTGTCCAGGGAACATGTTCTTTTGGACGAATGCCCAATTACTGAGTCCTCTAAGTTTGGTGATACTATCCATGACACCATACCTCCTAAGGTATCTGAAAGTGACAACTTTATTTCTTATGCTGGGAGAGCCCATGTCCTTGAACCTGTCAAGAACCGGCACGAGATCTTCCAAACTAAGAGTTTTGGGTGGTTCGTCTTCACTGCGTAGAAGATACTCACCTAGGAGTTCTTTGCTGGCCTCAAGAATGACTGCACTCTTGGTAGCTGATGGTGTTCTCTCCATTTGCTCCTCGATGACAGTGTTGATCTTCGTCTTGGTATCGCGGTAGTCTCCAACCTTCACCGGGTGCTTGTGATGTCCAAGATGAATGCAAGCCCTTGTGACGTTCGGCCCACCATGCACATAGTATATTTTTGCGCTACATGTGTTCATGCAAGTAGGAGGCTCCTTGCAGACTTTGCAGACCAAAGTAGAGTCCTTTGGAGGTGATCCGTCCACGATGAATGGCTTCCACGTACAGCCTTCAAACTCCGTATCATTCAACAGGGAGGTGCGGTGGGCACGCTTCAAATACTCACACTCCTTGTTGCGACACTCCAAATGGCAAACACAGACCGAAAATCGGAACGACAAGCCAAATGGATTAGAAACATTAGTTGTCATAGTTCTAGTCCACACATGGCCATCGTACCTCTTATCCATTCCATACATATTTTTTGCGTTTGTATGAAATGTGTAATTTGTGACAGCAGGAAACTCGTACACTACGTCACCATCAAATCTGGGAGGAAGATGTTCCACCTTGATTGTTGTGATCCTGGCGTAATCAAGTTTCTTGAGCACGTTATTCTTTCTAGGTATGGTAGCTAGTTTCTTCAGCTTAGGTAAGATACTCGCAACGGTGAGTGTCTTGGCAGACAATGAGGGACATGGACTCTCATTGAGGTTGATCGATTCAAAACTAGGAGTGGCCGATTCAAGAGTATGAGCGGCATATGTCTTTGAGGACGGAGAATGAAGAGTTTGAATAGGAGGACGTTCAATGACCGTGTCTGAATCAGACGAATCGCTAGAGAGAGCAATGTACGAAGTTGATTCAGACTCAAGCTTAACGGAAGAGGATGATCCATGCAGGGGAATGAATTCCACGGCTGGATCATGCTCGACCTTGACATTTCTAAGAAGAGGAGTCTGTATTGGACATGTGGGGGATGGATATGGTCTACAATAGCCCTTTGCTACACGCATACCGTAGACATCATACTTTCCAGGCTCAAGCTTCTACACTCGACTTTAATCCGGGCTCTCGTGTGGCTGTTGAATAACGGTGTGAGATGGAGATGATTTGTTAGAATCTTCAAAGATGTTCTTCTCGACATATAGACTCGATTCGTCAAAATCAAATCGCATACAAAGATGTTTACAAGACACAACAACGATCCCCTCTTCATTCACTGGGAATGAGAGAGGAGTATTAGAGCCATAAGCTGAAAGCACCGCAGTCCCTAAAGAAAGCTCAGAAGCAGCAGTGGATGCCATATCAAACAAGATCTACAATGAAGAAGACGAAGATTGTTCAGACTAGAAAGTAATCACTATATGTAACCGCATTCAGGATGGTAGGATGATGTTAGCAATGACTGCATTGAGAAAATATCTTGATGAATGCGGTCATCACTGACACAATCATTATAGTTCAAACACCAAAAAAAGGATGCAGCCGAAATTCTCAGCCCGCCAAGTGCAATGCAATGTAATCGAGGAAAAGATTGATTAGGACAAGGGGTGATATATAGAATTCGCCGATTTTTTTGAAATTAGACTTCTAGATCTTTTTGAAATATGTCAGTATTGTATAATAATGGCATGGTGATAAATATGAGTACATCGGGATTAGCACTATCAACAATCTTGTGGAATTTTTTGATTCCCAGAGTTGAGTATATATCCAATGCATAACTAAACAAAAACAATGTGTAGAAATGATGCGTGATATTGAGTTTGAGAGAATGAGAGAGGAATAGATTGTTGTAGGGTACACATGAAGGAAGGGGCACCATCTAAGATCGTGATACCAAAGAAGAAGAAGAGACTTGGTCAGACGGACTTTAGCGGCACCAAGGCTAAACGAACGAAGGAAGCTAGGAGGAGGTTGTTGCATGAGAGTTTGCTTCCAGGTACTCCTAGAAAGCAACCTTAGGTAGATGCTGACGACGGAGGATTGAAGAGTAGAAAACATTGTAGCATCAACAAACTAACGCTAGATTCAATTGACGAGGGAATTGAAAAGGACCAAGAGTGCAAAGGATTAGAAGAAACATTGCCTTCTGACAGGACAGATCCAATGTCTAATCAGCAGCAAAAGAAGAGGCAGAGCGATCGTTGCACTCGTTCAAATATGAACGTTCGGTCCTGGCTAGACAGCAGTTTTGATGAGGGTCATTTCAAGATTGCAGACGACGATTTCAACATTGACAGTGCTTGCCTCCTAAATAAGGTAAGGAAATAGAGTTGCAAATTGTCACATGTTTCAAGTATTTTGGAGAGCATAGCTCTATTCCAATTACGTAAGAATTTGAATAATTTGCCTTCCTACAATAATGTGTGCTTGGAATCCCTAATTCCAAACTTCAAGTTTTGCTCAGCTAGTGACACATATAACAGATCTAATAATTTCCGTTTGAGCCACATAGTATAATTGATATTTGGAAAGTTTAGACTAACTGTCAATTTACTAAAGTAAAGGACCTACTTCAAATTGCATCTGCATAAGTCTATTGTGAGATTGAATAAGCGTGCTCATGTAATTATCGTGCTCATTGTATATTCACATCGCATAATTTCATTACTATAGCTTGAATGTCCAAAATATCGTCAGACTTTTATTATTTGACTATGCAGTGATGGCAACGTGCTAAATGTCCATATATAAATTTCTTCATATCTTTTTAGACAAAGTTTATATACATTTGCAATGGAATAAACTAAGAGATTGATTGTAATTAGAATTGATTGCAAATTCATTGGGCATTCTTTAAAAAGTCTTTGCAGTTGATTGCAATGGGCTTAACCCTTTCATGTGCCACTAGAGTTAACCGAAAAGAAGGCCATGGAACCTCCCTTATCAACCTTCTATTAAGCGCTCTTTTGAGCTCCCTTGAGCTATGTTTGGGTTGAACAGTGTCGTGTCATAACTTGTTCCCTTGTGGGCCATGGGCTTGGAGCTTTGGTAGGAAGTGTGGAAGTCATTGCGAGGTGTGGAGAATAATGACACTGGCTTGCTTTAGATTGTCTCCCAACTCACCTTGAACTAGTTTTCGGTCTATTTATATTTCAATATGAGTCCAAATTAGACAACCTTTGGCCACCAAAATTTCTCTTAGTTCTTAAGCAAGTTGACTATCCTTTGTACCGTTTGGATCTTCAAAAAGGTTATTATGATTTTTGGAATAACAACAAAATTGGTTTATGTCAAGTTTCATTCTTAGTTCAGAAAGTGAAACGTTAAATATGATATTTGAAAATAAGTAGAATCAAATAATGGAAATAATACCATCTCGTAGTGCATGTTTTTTCAATGGCAAGAGGGGGTTGTACCCTAATGCAAGGCCATGTCTTCTCTTCTCCTCGTCGCTCCCTTGCTGCTCCACGTCGCCGCTCTGCTGCGACCCCTCGCCGCCCTGCCGCTCCCCGTCGCTGCCTTGTTGGTCCCCGTTGCCGTACTCCCATCGCGATCCATCTTACTTGTCATTCTCGGTGAATCCATACACAACATTTTCTCTTCATTTTTTCATTTTTCAAATAGCTCATAGGCTGCGTGAAAACAAAGGATCGTTTGGTTAGATTTTAGATCATGGTTTACGGTGTTGATGGAACAGAGATCGGGAGCTAAGGAACTGTCTGCGTAAGGAACTGGTGGTGACAATGACCGTGGGTGAGCAGATTGATAGTTTGATTCAATGTGCATTCGTTTTGTATCCGGAACTATACGAGAGAGAGTGAATGACAACATTTGTCACGTCGCATTGACGATTGAAGTAGTTAAAGGAACTGTGCTCTAGCATCAGTTGATCATACTGTGCATGTTTTTTACAAATCCCACGCTCATGTGCAAACAGACAGCCCGCCCCTTTGGATTCAAGGGCACAGAGCTTTTCACACATACAAAGGTAGAGAGGAATTGGAGGAGGCAGGCCATTGAGTTGTCGCTATTACTTACCAGCGAGTGAGTTGCTGCATGTCTTTTGCGCATTGGGAGTCGCGATAGAATTAGAAATTTATCAGCCCATTTGTTTTTCTCGTTTCGATTTGCCTCCCTCACTGCTATCCGTGCCTTTTCTTTCTTCCGGTTAAGTCTCAATACAGTACCCCCTCCCCAATGCTCACTACAAACACTCACTCACGCGACAGAGCAGGTGCGCGCTTAGGATTTGAATCGTGTTATTCGAGACCTTCGTGTTCATTCTCCAGGACAGCATGTTTTAGTGATGATGGGTTGAGTTACTCGTTGCTGTTCCTCTTCCTCAAGTAGAATCCGGAACGTTTTATTTTATGTCGAATTGCAGGGATTCATAATTAATGCAGCTTTCGTCACTTGATTGCTTTTTGTTTCTATTCAAGGGTTTTACGTGTTGTGGGTTTGTGAAGGAATTTGGTAATTTCATTGCAGCTGAATGTCTTTTGTTTATAGTTTAGCTGAGTACTGTTTAAATCTTTCAAAATATAGCACTTAGTCTAGAATTGTTTTTTAGTACTATCTTCATACATTGGTATGAATTAAAATAAGGCGCCTCTATCAGAGGGAGTCTGATCGCATTAGAACACGGTCATTTCATTTGATTGCGCTTATGGATGATCAATAAATCGAGAAATTCCTTTTTTTTATCGATGTGCGAAATCAATTTGGACATGATTGAAATTCATTTGCTGCTTACTAGACTACTAGTGCATCACTCAATGGTGGTGCTCCTAATCGAGTGCGATTGATGTGAGCCAGTCAAGTTTATATTTGAAGGTAGAAGCTGCACGATGGTAAAATGTCAAGGCCATGGCCATCTTGATAAGTTGTGCAAACTCTTTTTGTTAATTTACACAATGAACTGTGTTGAAGGAGCCATTAATGTTACTTTCATTCAGTTCAAGCAACCGTTGGTAACTAAATGTTTAGACTAAATTTTGAATGATACATTGACTTAGCTATATAACAAGGGTGACATTTGCTATCTGTGCCACGTGATAGAACCACCCCAACAAACTCTTCATTCCTGCTGGTCTCTGCACCAGTTCCGCAGACAGTTCCTTCCGCAGGTTTACCAAGGATCGGGAGCTACTTTACTTTGTCATTGATATCGTGTGTGTATCTCAAAAATCTGTGCACAATTTGAATGTACAAGTTGTTGCTAGCAGGCTTCAGGAGAATGTTGAGAATAACTCTTACTATGTAGGACATCACGCATAGAGCACTTGAAATTCTAGCAGCTAATTGACCTTTTGATCCGAAAGAGATAAGAAACTATGTTGTTCTAATTGGCTATTGGACTTATTCTCTCATCAGATGGCGAAATTGAATGATTGTACGGAGGGAGGTCCCAGCCAGGACGAGGTGACTACGTGTGATCTGCAGAGCAACCATGGTCATTTCGAATGTGCAGATGCAGCAGCTGCGGAATCGGAGGCAGTGTCGGACAGAGCGAGTGATGAACGCGAAGACGAGCCTGAGCAAAGAGACATGGAGGCTGAGGACGAAGAATTGGAGCTGGGATCATCTGATTCCTTGAACGCCACTCAAGACAACGAAGTCCAGGTATGGGTCTTGCCAATGGAATTGGTGAGAACATACTATCTATGCATTATCACTTCTCCAAATGAGTTGTGGCACTTGAAATGGACACCTTTTAGAGTCTCCCTTGAAACATGTAGAAGTAGATTCAAGTGTATGTGAATTAAACCTTGACATTAAGATTTTGAGTTTGGACTGGGATACAATAGACTCACAATGAAAGTAAAACATGTAATGACAATGAAGGCCAAGAATATCACTGTATTAGCTAGGAACAGAATTCTAACAAATTATGTGATACCAAAGGTAGTGCCTTGGATTGACCGTGTGTATTGATTTGACTTAAGAATGATGCCTTAAATAAAAAAGATTGAACATCACATTGAAGTTCTCAATTGTTTTGAATTAGGAAGGGAGGCAAAGAGGCACTCGTATACGAGTGTCTCTACAAGTGTGACTTGTTTCAATCATTAAGTGCTTTTCTAATTTAAAAAACATGACTCTAGAAGGTGCATTGGATTGGTTTTATAGAGGCAAAGGGGCACTCGTATACGAGTGCCTCTACAAGTGTGACTTGATTCAATCATTAAGTGCTTTTCTAACTTAAAAAACATGACTCTAGGAGTATTGGACTGGTTTGATAGAGGCAAAGAGGCACTCGTATACGAGTGCCTCTACAAGTGTGACTTGACTCAAACATTAAGTGCTTTTCTAACTTAAAAAACATGACTCTAGAAGGTGCATTGGATTGGTTGGATAGAGGCAAAGGGGCACTCGTATACGAGTGTCTCTACAAGTGTGACTTGATTCAAACATTAAGTGCTTTTCTAACTTAAAAAACATGACTCTAGCAGGTGTATTGGACTGGTTTGATAGAGGCAAAGAGGCACTCGTATACGAGTGCCTCTACAAGTGTGACTTGTTTCAATCATTAAGTGCTTTTCTAACTTAAAAAACATGACTCTAGAAGGTGCATTGGATTGGTTTGATAGAGGCAAAGAGGCACTCGTATACGAGTGCCTCTACAAGTGTGACTTGATTCAAACATTAAGTGCTTTTCTAACTTAAAAAACATGACTCTAGAAGGTGTATTGAATTGGTTTGATAGAGGCAAAGTGGCACTCGTATACGAGTGCCTCTACAAGTGTGACTTGTTTCAATCATTAAGTGCTTTTCTAACTTAAAAAACATGACTCTAGAAGGTGCATTGGATTGATTTGATAGAGGCAAAGAGGCACTCGTATACGAGTGCCTCTACAAGTGTGACTTGTTTCAATCATTAACTGCTTTTCTAACTTAAAAAACATGACTCTAGAAGGTGTATTGGATTGGTTTGATAGAGGCAAAAAGGCACTCGTATACGAGTGCCTCTACAAGTGTGACTTGTTTCAATCATTAACTGCTTTTCTAACTTAAAAAACATGACTCTAGAAGGTGTATTGGATTGGTTTGATAGAGGCAAAAAGGCACTCGTATACAAGTGCTTCTACAAGTGTGACTTGATTCAATCATTAAGTGCTTTTCTAACTTAAAAAACATGACTCTAGAAGGTGCATTGGATTGGTTTGATAGAGGCAAAAAGGCACTCGTATACGAGTGCTTCTACAAGTGTGACTTGATTCAATCATTAAGTGCTTTTCTAACTTAAAAAACATGACTCTAGAAGGTGTATTGAATTGGTTTGATAGAGGCAAAGAGGCATTCGTATACGAGTGCTTCTACAAGTGTGACTTGTTTCAATCATTAAGTGCTTTTCTAATTTAAAAAACATGACTCTAGAAGGTGCATTGGATTGGTTTGATAGAGGCAAAGAGGCACTCGTATACGAGTGCCTCTACAAGTGTGACTTGTTTCAATCATTAAGTGCTTTTCAATTTTAAAAAAATGATTCCAAAATGGTGCCTTGGATTGGTTTTATAGAGGCAAAGTGGCACTCGTATATGAGTCCCTTTATAAGTGTGACTTGTTTGAATGACAAATTGATTTTTTAATTTAAACAAATTGACTGCAATCATACTTGGGAGATAGAATATTAAACAATTCATCTTGTTTGTTTAAAAATCGGATCTTGATAAGTACATTCTCTACCAAATATTGAATTTTGGACTGGGTAAGGAATAAATCAAATAGAATTTGATAATTTTGATAATCGTGTGGCCTTGTAGATTTGTTTACCCTAACTATGAATTCATTTTTTTTAATGATCGTCATATGTGATTATTTTTCTTTTCAGGGTGATGGCTCTGTACCTGTAGCTGCATCCACTCAGGTGATTGACCTGAGTGATGTGGAGAGTGTCGAGGAGAAGTTCTGCACATGCTATCAGATTGATCCATTTGCGTTCTCGTCCTTGAGAATGCAACAGCCTAGTAATCAGATTGCAATTTCTCCTCCTTCAGTTACTATGCTTGAGTCGCCTCCGTTTGTGCCAACTTCTCCCGAGGGGTTTCCTCCTACGGTTGACTTCATTCCTACCTCTCCTCCGGATATGCCTTCGGCCGAGGACTACGTGCCGACGTCACCTCCACCTCCGCTCCTATCTCCGGTGTTGATGATCGTCCGTGCATTGCCGGCGATTCATGGGCGCCTTAGTACTGCACGACTTCGCCATCGTAGTCGTAGTAGAGATCATTCAGAGATGACACGTAGATCCTACATGCGTAGGCTGCGCAATCACCGCTTTGCATAGATTCAAAGACTTTGGTCTATTCATTCCATCTTTCAATGTGGATCTATTATCTATGCTACTTTCCTACTTGTGCCATGCAATTGTGCAATCAATAATTTTGTTTAATCACTTCTGTTTCTGAAGGTTGATCAACTAGATTCCATAGACGAGGACGATGAGCTATTGAGCAAATGTCCTGATAATATCACCACTCCTGCTGAGAGTGAGATGGAGCACCGCAGGTCGCTGAAGGTTGATCACAACGGCCTTATTGAATCTCTGAGATTGAGTCCAAGGAAGAAATCTCGGCTTCAAGTGCCATTGTGCAGGATGATTGTTATGGACGAAGTCAGAGCTGTTGGAGAGGTGGATGTTCAAAGACTGGAGAGCGAGTTCGTAAATGGATATCGTGACGGCGACCGGGTCTTGTACATCTCCGTGTACAACAGCCACGAAGAGTCATGTGAGTTGACGGACGACACGATTGGAACGTGGAGTCCTCATTGGCAGCAAGTCAATGCCGAGTTTGAGCTCGAGCTTGAAGCAGATGCTGATTTGGCCCCACTCCGTCGGAAGATGTTCTATGTTTGGGACGGCAACCACCGCGTAACAGCATAGACCAGGCACATCACCAACTGCCATGCAAACGAGCTAAAGTGGCATTACAGGGTCGAGTCAATTTTCCTTGATCCCAGAGGATCAGTAGCGCGCTTGCTTAACGCAATGGGGGATGTCAATTGGTTTGTCCCTTATTTGAACTCTGTGAATTTATATGCATTACATTGGAATTCATGCAACATTCATTTGTATCGTTACTTATCTTGCTAATGTTGTTTAGGTCCACGGAGAATGACCACGTGAAGAGCACCATCCCTGCTCGACTTCGACGAATGCGGACATTCGGTGTGCTCCCCTTGTCTGCATTCAAGGATCTCATCACCAAGCAGGAGTTTGTGCACTGTGAGCGGATGAAGCCAAAGTCAAATACTTGGTATTCTCTCACTATCGACGTCTTCATCAGCTTTTTATTCAAGGTAACTATCATCATATATGAAAAATGCACATTGAATTAACTTATCTATACCATAGTTAGATTTCTCATATTCATTTCTATTTGTATTGTAGCGTGAGTTAGCGCTTGTCGCTGACGATGCTGCACGAGAATACACAAAGAAGACCATTCCAGAAGAGAGGACCGCAACTGGAGTCTGGGATGCAATGAAGATTGCGGTAGATGCCAGAGTGAAGTCGATCCGATCATGTGACTTCGAAAAATATCTTGCCGTTGCAAATCCCAAGAATGGGGATGATTGGATGAAAGAGGTGTGATTTTGATCTTTACCTATTCAATGGAAAAACCTTGCTTTAACTTTTAGATTTGCTGAAATCTTGTCTCACGCAGATTGATCACCATTTTAGTGAGAATGCAACACCGGAGATGACGATCGATAAGCTTCAAAGACTTGGTGTCTCTATCGTTGAGCCAAAATTCAAGGCGAGGTGGCTTCGTTGGTGGAACGCATCAGACGAAGCTAGACGAGCATATCGCTTCCCATTGCCCAAGGACAAGGACTACAAGGATCCAAAGGCATTCAAACATTGGATTCACAAGGCTGCGTTCTGGGCTGAGGTACACATTATCTCCACTTTGCCCAGTTACATGCTATCTAACTTGGATTCCTTTGAATTGTATTACTAACTTTGCTTGCTCATTGCAACAGTTGGAGGAGGCTGTTGTTAACATGGTTGGACAGATTCTTACGGACGAGCATATTACCGTGGACTGGTCTGTTCCTGGAGTCCGTAGACCAGGTGATTATGTTGAAAGCTGGCGAATCCTCCTATGGGGAAAAGCATTTCCTATGTTCATTGGATCCAAGGACAATAGGCAGTATTGGAAAAAGGCTGTATTCAAGGAGTTCCCTGGATGTGCCGAAGTCGTGAAGCGCGTTGTCTACAAGTTCGTGTTCTATTTTGATGTTTTTCATTGTTATGTTCAATTTATGCAAGTTTATAAAAATGCATTATCAGTGCGTCATGGAAATTGCTGCTAACTCGAGTGCTCTGAATTGTAGGTACTTTGTACGAATGCTTCTTGCAAATGAGGTAATCCATAAAGATTGCCTTCCTCCGTACTTCCATTCGTGGATTCAGAAGGAATCCGACCTTGTGATGTACACCGCAGAGCAGCTCAAGAAATACAAGCAGGCACATCTCCAGTCAGGATGCTGGTATTTAGATTGCAGAGGAAACTTTACACCTTCCGTGGAACAAGCAGAGAGAACCAAGCACGACGGTGGAGTGCTTGTGGCAGTTGATATTGAAGAAGAGGAGACAGAGGAAGCAACGCCCCCATTGAAGAAGAAGCGCGAGACGAGGAAGGAGAAGGCGGCCAGGGAGAAGCTAGAGAAAGAGCAACTGGCATTGGCTGAGAAGGAGACAGCAGAGAAGGAGAGGGCTGCAAAGGAGGCGGCTGAGAAGGAGAGGGTTGAGAAGGAGAGAGCTGAGACAGAAATTGTGGCCAGGCAAGAGGAGGCGACTAGACAAGAGGCGGCCAGAGAGGAGTCGGACAAGGATGACGACGATTCCGAACCACCGTCAGAGCAAGGCCAAGGTGATTGCGTTACACCCCAAGCTCCAGATTCTTCCATCTCTAATGTCTATCATGCAACGGCTCGACAATTGCGAAAGAAGAAGCGCGATCAATTTCCCTCTGCTAGCTCTTCCATCTTTGATCAACAATCGATAGAGGTGTATGTTGAGTGCACTTCATTGTCTGCACTAGCGGACGCCGCTCAAGGAACTCAAGGCACTGATCCTAGGTGGCTGAGGCTACACGAAACCATTGCCAAGGTATTCTTATTCTCCCCGCAACTCAAGCTTGTTTGCATGTGAATCAATTCTTGCATTGCTCAATTGTCTCACTTGTGAGTTTGACGACTCAATCTTTGCAGGCTCAAGCTGGACGAGATCGTACTGTTGTCTCCGAACATTGTATCAAATACAAGTACACCGGTATTGATTTGATCATTGCAGATATCCCAGAGAATCTGCCAGTCCCGGGAATCTCCACTTCTGTTCCTGAGTGGAACAAGCGTGCCAAGAGTTATACCGAGGATGTGTTCGAGATGGCGGACGCATATCTTCACGACGACGGAGCTCTTGTCCTCATCCACTGTGACGACCGTGCTTTGATGAGGGAGATCGAAGATAAGGCTCACCAGTACGACATGAAGCTATTGAAGGACTGGTGGGGAATCAATGAAATGCACCTTGCATTGCCCCGTGATCCTTCAATGACGGTATCTACTAATTCAACTCAATTCTATGTTTCCTTGTACTATCACTTATTGCAATATTTGGAATGTCATAGTGTTGTTGAATCTTGGTTGCATCGCAAACTAATATTTGAAATACATCTCTCGCTCACATTGTTCACTATTTTGTGTGTACTTCGTTTGATCTTGCAGTCTGTAAGGTTTTGGATCCAACTATTTGTACGGCGAGAGGTTCAATCAAAATTCTCTTTCACCGCTAACCGTGGTAAGAACTACATGGGTGATCATGTTGAAAAGAGTGACGCTCTCTTTAACGTCACAGAGGATGATATGACTATGAATGGGAGTGTTCCTTGGAGAGGTGCTCGTGAGAAGAATCAGCCTTTCTTCCATCTGCTAATTCAGCAGTTTTGCAAGGCTGGGGATGTCGTTCTCGATTGCAAGGCCGCTACAGGTATGCTCCTATGACTTGAATCATAGTTTGAGCTACATTTTTGTAACGTATCCCATCATCTAAGTCTAAGATTTTGCATTTTGTCCCATTGACAGGTACATCCATCAAGGCATGCTTAGCTCTCGGTCGTCACATTCTGGCATTGGAGGATGATCGACAGATTTTTGAAGAGCTCATTGCACCACTGCGACTATCTAAAGCAAACGACCTTATAGGAAAGGGCAGGGTCAGCACTCCTCCATCAAATCCGGCGCCTGCTAAGAAATCGAAGAGGCAGAGACTAACAGCCAATTGTGCGTAAGTTGTATCGCTCAAGCATGTTTCCAAATTTGATATTGTACAATCATTTGCACTTTACAATATTTCTAAACCGAATTCTGATTTGTTTCAATTTTTTTCTCTTGAACAGTGGGGTGAGAATTATTGCGTCAAATCGTGATCGGTATTTGAGTCCTCCTCCAACTTTCACGCTGCCTGAGTACGTGGCCGCGATTGCCCAGGCGTACGCTACAGCCTCTCCACCTCCATACCGTCGCAAGCAACGATATGTTCGAGGAGTGCGTGCATTTGTGGATGACGAGGCAGTCCAAGGAGAGGATGATTTTAACTCCTCTAGTGAGGGTAGCTCTGGTAATAGATATTAAGCTTTATATTCAATATATACGCATTTGTTGAATTATAATTATTATGTTTCCACTTTTGATTTTTATTTATGCAATGTTTATGCATTGGAACCGAAAGGTTCTAATCCTTTTACATATATGCATAGGCTCGTGACGACCCTTGGATGCAATTTATATCAATTGGATCTACAAACACGGCACTACTACTATCTCTTTTAGAGCCCATATCCAATGCTCATCAAAGTCATTGCTTGCTCTCGATGATTGTCTTTCAAATAGGACTCGTACTCAACTGACTGCTTTACTGAGCGCATCATGTCGTCTATTGTAGCAACGTACAAACACGTCCCTCTACTCTGTGACATCCGCTGCCAGTAGCTGTGTACAGTCTCGCCTAGGTTGCATGAAAGAGTGTCCGCAATCTGCTCTGCCGTTAGATCCTGGAAGCCACATACCAAATGTTGAATGAGTAAGACGACAAAGTAGTCATTCGGATTCGTAAGATAACATATTTATGAATAGGCAATCAACTCTCACAAGCTCATAGAATCCACCCCATTGACGGAATCTGAAGTGCCAAAATCCGAGCCAATCATCCAGTTCTCGCAGTCCATCTTCAGTGGCAGCTCCTGAGGACAGCCACCAGTCTCTAGTGCAATGGTAGAACTCTTCAGCCTCCCACGGGGTCTTCGCTTCAGAGTCTCTTATGCATTTCTCGGAGGTCTGGCCGGATGTGCTCCACTGCGTATCGCTCCAAAGAGCCGATCCAATCAACTTCATTGTACCTTTCTCTACCAACCATCTTCCTATTGGGATTTCCATTCCCGTACACAATCCTCACTGCCATCCAGTTCGCATCATCCCCGTCTGCTACAAATCCCTTGAAGTAAGGGTTCGGAACTCCATTTCGTTCCATCACGTTGTTGAGAGCCAACCACATGAGCTTCTGTGAATCGACATCATCGCTCAAGATCTCGCATGTGGCTATTGTCATCAGGCGACACATTTCTGAATCATAAACGTAGCAAGACATAGTTGTCCAACCTCTTACTCGGTTGAGGTGGTCAAACATGATCCAACGTTTGTCTAGGTCCCTACCCGGTTGCATGCGCGTCACAAGATCAACGCCGCTGCCAGGTCCATCTTCTGACATCTTGAATATGTAATACCGTCCAGTTCCAAATCCGAATTTGTCGCTCAATTGAATGAAGGCGTATGGACACTCAATCCTCAACTGTTCGACCATGTCAAGTGATCCTCTCTCTTCACTAACGGTTGAATCCAATCTAGTTGCGTCCCATCTATATCGAGAATGGAACATACTGATGTGCTCAATCATAGCAAGATACATCTGTGATCGAGATGGTACTATTGATCCTATTCCATGTGCCGTACCAACCTCAATGGAGGACTCGCCCGTGAAGCTTGTATCCATTTCTCTACAACGACAAACTAGACACTCAATGCACAAAATTGTGGGCGACGCTACTACGAGAGATAAGCGGACACACAATATAGATGAGCGTTGTAAATAGCAACATATATATTACGCATCATCATCTGTCCGTAGTAGTCAAACACAAAGTCTTCGAAGTCAATTTTGGTGCACAACTTTTTCAGTCATGTCCATCATTACTAGACTTCCATGAGTCAGAATAGGTCTATTCTTATATTGGCATCACTGATTCGGCTGGATTCAAAGTCAGTGACAATACGATCTAATTAAAAAATGCGGACGAACTAAGTGCAAGTCGTCAATTCATTTCTATTTTTGGTCACGAGACTCCCTGAGACTGTCTCTGTGCTAGGTCCCGGGACTGCCCGGGAGAGCCTAAGGGCTATTCCCGTGCTTGGTCCTGGGACTGCCCCGAACAGCCCAGGAGCTATCTTGGTGCTTGGTCCCGAGACTGCCCAAATCAGCCCAGGGACTGTTCCATTGATTGGTCCCGGGACTGCGCGGGACAATCCAAGGCCAATCCCGGTGTTTAATATAGAGACTCACCGACGCTAATACTAAGACAGTTTTACCACGGTAAATTTTCTGAAATGTGACAAAAATAGACATTTATCGTGCATAAACTATTATTGGAAAGTTACCATGTGGTAAAACTATTTTTAGGAGAGTAAAAACCTAAATTTAGATGAATTTTTTCCTAATTTTACCTAACCAAGTAAATAAATTGTTCGAAATTTCCTCTGTAAAAGTGAAATTTCTGCTCTCCTATCCAAGGCTCGCGTACGAGCTTTCCCCAGTCTGGGGGTCATTGACTTCAGATACCTCCCCGGGGTGGAGGACAAAGAGGTTTCGAGTACAGGGATGCTGTTCTTCTTCAACTTCATGTCATCCCTCAAAAGGAGACGTGAACCAGACTTCGATGAAGTACTTGCCTGGCTCTTTATCTGCGCCGATGCGATTGAGCAGTCCCAGGCTGTGCGTTTCGCGAAGAACGACGACATCCTCGGCAGATACAAGATGGAGTTCGCGGACTACTATCCGGCGAAGAACGAGCGCCTAGGAGACTTTCCCCCGAAACATAAGAAGGCGCGTGCGAAAGTTCTCCTCGTCTTCTTGCAGAAGACCAATATTCCGCACGTCGCAATCCCCGAGGCATTCTACGCACCAGACACGGAGGTATATACGAAGCCTAGGGCGTACGATGAGCTGCTGTACCGGATGTACAATGCGGAACTCAGAATGGAGTTCTACTTGTGGGTCGTGAGGAAGTTCTGCATGCCGGGGTCGCATGTCTTCGCCGTCTACACGGGAACCAAGCTCACCTGTGCTGCTCTGGTACGTAGTCCAGCACTTGGACACATGCTCTTCAGCTCGTGTTGAGCTAATCTTATGTAGTGTTAGCGTTACAACATTTTAGCTCGGGTCGACCTAAACTCCTTAATTGTTGTTCTGCTCTGGTCTGATGTTTCCAACTTGACCCGCACTGAATTTCAGCTCGTGTCGAGCTAAGCGTTAGATGTTCAAGTCCAGGAATCGATGTTGTACTTTAGCTCGGGTCGACCTGAAAGTAGTATCCTCTCCGGCCGTCACAATTTAGGTCGGCTCGATCTAAACATTATTTGTTCGTGAACTATATGGTTCTCTAACTTGCTTGATGACTGTCATGCTATTTGTGCAGATGAGTTGCGTAAACACCTACGCTATCGGGTCGAATCACACTTCGGTATTCTGGACTGCCATCGCGAACAAGGCCTTGGACCTCAACAAGGCAGACTTCCTCGCGGACGGATACCCAGTGCAGGTCGAGGGAAATCGGAGTACCCCTGGTGCACGACCTGCGCCGTCTTCATCAAAGAGGAAAGCCAGTGATGCGTTGGGTAGTCCTTTGAAGAGGAAGAGGGATGACACAGACGTCGAGGACTCCTCTTCCGATGACAAGGATGACGACTTGAACGATGAAGATTTCACTCCTGCTCCATAGGAGACGCCCCGCAAATCTGATGCGCCCGGATCATCCGCGTCCTCGGGCCAACCTCTTGCGTCTCCTTCCACCACGCCGAAGTTGAAGAAGAAGAAGCGGGGGTCTGTCACTGAACTTATCAATTTGATGGCTGCCTCGCTACAAGGTCTCGCTACGACGACCACAGCGAACGCGGAGCTCAATCTCAAGATGCACGAGGAGGCGAGGAAGGACCAGCAAGACTTTCAGAAGTTCATGATGGATCAGCATAAGCAGCAGATGGAGGCAATCCTGTTACAGCAACGGCAACAACAAATGCAACAGGATGTCATGCAGCAGACATTGCAGACATTAATGACGGGCTTAATGCCGGGTCCTCTCGCCGCATTGACCCCCCCGCCGTCGACTCCTCAACTTCTGCTGCTTGGTAGTCAGCAGTCGGGATCAGACATCAGCGGAGGTTCTGCTCCACCTGCGCCCTCGCCTGTCGCTCCGCCTCCTCCGCTTCCCCCTACGCCCTCGCCTGTCGCTCCGCCTCCTCCGCCTCCACCTGCTCCAGCGTCCGCTCCACCGGCTCCCCGGCAAGTGTCATCGACCGCTACTGATGATGCCGACAACAGTCTGGAATTCAGCGGAGCTGCTGGCAGTGCAGATGCGGACACTGCCGCCTCGCCCGACACTGACGCTGCAGCAGGTGGTTCTCAATAATCACTTGATGTCATTTGTATAGTTTTAGCTCGACTCGAGCTGATTTGTATCATAGGTTGCACTTTGTAGGATTTTTTTTGTATAGACGGCTGTAATATTTAGGAAGCTCAACTCCTTGTTGAGAAGTGCACTTAGGACATTTATTCCAGCAACATTTTTTGTACTTCAAATTTTTGGCCCCTATTTTAATTTACATACTCTTCACTCGGAATTTCTGTTCATCTATTGTCATCGCAGGCTCATTCCGTGCCCACAATGTGTCTCATGTTCAATTGCCTTCTGCTGTGCTTCCCCTACCACAATCTACTCCGGACAGTTCGTCCTTGGAGCTCAGTCCGCCCTCGCCTAGGGTCCCCCCTTGTCCTGTCGTCCCTCCGTCCTCTCAAACACTTGTGCCACCTGGTAGACTTAAGGAGAGTGCGCAATTGGATGAGCGTACACGTACTTCGGCCTCCCGCCCTCTAAACGTCGCCGGAGCTGCACCTTCGGCGGTCACTCCTATGGCCAGTGCGAAGTCAATCGAGTCCTCCGGCCTTCAGGTACGTTTCGTTAGTTTCTTAGTGATGGATGATTCTTCTGGTTGCTTGTCTTCGTGCTCGCCTTGATCGTTTACTGTTTTTTTGCGATGTCGTCCAAAATGTGCCAGTTCAGGATCATAACTGGTTGCACATTTGTCTGCCCGTTGTCGCCAGGAATCCGGTCCTCCTCTTTCTCGTGGAGGTTCTTCGGAGGCGATCATTCGTTTGCCACTGCCTAGGGTGCCGAAGAAATGGCTCAATGTCGTGCTGGACCTGAATGGAATCCTCTGCGTCTGCGAGGATTTGAAATCCAAGTCCACGCCTACGCCCTTTAACGATTACAATGGGCCGCACTCAGCCGTTCTCCCGGCTGTAGTGGGGCCCAAAGCAGTATACGTGCGCCCCCTCTGCTTCTCGTTCCTCCGGGAGCTGAGCATGATCGCTGACGTTACCGTCTGGAGTTCTATGAAGAAGTCTACCACTGAATTGGTAGTTCGATATCTTTTCCGTGGCATCCAGCTCCCTTCCCTTGTACTTGGCCAAGACTCGTGCGAGACCCTCAAGTGTAGGGATAGGCATGGCAGGCTGTCCTCGTTCAAAGTGCCTGGCACTGATAAGGACTTGTTCCTTAAGAATCTCGTCAAGTTGTTCACAGGCTATGGTGGCAGATTCACGTCTGCAAACACCATTGTAGTGGACGATAGCCCTATTAAGCACATTTTGAATGAGCCCCAGAATGTAATTCTCCCTGACCCTTGGTCATACGTCGGGGATGGTGCGAGTGACAATTTTCTCCATGATGTTCTACTTCCGTGGTTACGACGTCTCCATCGCAGTCCTGGCCCAGGGTTGTCATCATTCCGAATGAACAATAATATTGGGCGACGTATGCTCTGCGACGAGCCCAATCGTCGACAGTACAGCGCCCTTATAGATGCTGTACACGCATCCCGTAGTTTGCCTAGGTCCTAGTTGTTTGTACAGTTGTATAGCTGGACTCCTTTTTCCTAGTGATGTAGTCGTTCCTGTCTACATATTAGTTTTTGGTCGCCTTGACTGATATGTATATGTCCTTGTAATTGTAATATATCTTGCCCTTCACATCATTTCCGCTTGAGTACTTTGTGAGATGAATTTTATGAATGCTGTCCCTTCGATGTGTTATGTCTTCATTGCTTTCTTGTTCAATTAGCATCATGTTCTGTTCTTCTCTAGTGCTTAGAATATTTTGTTTCGTTGCAATTCGCTGCTGGGATTTGACCTCGTCACTAATTCTCTTCAGGCAAGGTATGCCACTGCGATTCCGGTCCACGGTACTAACCTCCAATGCACAGCATCAGTCGACTCTATCATGGACTACGGCCAGTATGCTATACTCAGTAAAGGAAACTTCATGTGCTCGGCAGCTACGGCCCAGTCAACGATGGACTTTTCCACCAGGCCAATTGAGGATGGTGTAGTGACAAGCCCCCCCAACGGTGGGCCACGTCCTTTGTCCTTGCGCTCTCCTTCTCCTCTGGGGTCACGGGAACCCTCTACGTCTCGTTGCTCTCGTTCTCCATCTGATAGAGCGCCACAAAGAAAGCTTTATGAAGACGTTGCATGCCCAATTGATTATGTAGAGGTACGAATACTTTCTTTTCCCGCACTATTATTTCTCTTCCAAGGACTTGACTTGCGATTTTCTTATACATTTCAGTGTATTGCAGGGTTCCAACATGCGGAATAGATGCAAGTCATCTGCTACTTTAAATGCTATCGGAAAGCCCCCTGCGATGCTGTCATCAAACCCGCCTCCTCTAATTCAAGCCCGTGTTGATGTGCCTCCTCGTGCGTATTGAGGTAATTGATGCAACGTAGTATTGCTAGAAGCCAAAGACGTACGGGTGCTAAATAATGGTGTGTGGGAGGAGAGGTTAGGCATGGGTTGATCTCTAGAGTGTCCTTGTGATGAGTTATCCCATATGGTTTGTCCATGGTGACCTCCTAGTGTACACTACTTAAGGTGGAAGGCCTTTGAGTAAAGATCATCTCTTTCTACGCATTCCTTGTGTTTGTGTGTGTGCCTTGTGCAATCTTCTCTACCTTCAATAGGTTATGGGCCCACTCATGTGTGTTTCATGAGTATTAGATTGCATTTGTGCAAGTATTTTGAGGTCGGTGCGCAACGGGCGGTTTTGGAGCATTGTTGGAGGTTTTGGAGCTTGTTGAAGCGTTGGTGTTTCTTGGAGGTGTGCATGGGCTGAAGTTACATGTTGGAGCACTCTCTTTGGTCAATTTCTTCCCTTGATCTCCTTCTTTTCTTTCTTCTATCTCTTCGTTGCGAGTGGAACTTCGTTTGGTTCAATTGTGAGCATTTGAGTAAATGCAAGTGATTTGTGAGGTGTGAAGACTCTCGTGGAGGGTCTACCATCTGATCCTAGTGATTAGGCACTTGCTTTGAGGTGTTGCATGTGTTTCATGCTCTTGGGGTGCTCAAATTTTCATTTGGAGCTAGTTTGTGCACAAAGGTGCGGTTTTGAGCAATTTCAATGCGATTGGGGTTTTGAGGGACTTGTGTGAGTTCATGTGCATTGAGTGAGTGCTCTTGAAGGACACAAAGGTGTCATTGACGTGCATTGAGTGTTTGGGGACACTAAGGCGTCGTATTGAAGCATTTGGAGTTGTTTTGAGCTCCATTGAGTGATTTGAGGGGTTTTGGTGAGCCTCTTTGCATTTTTGGGTGAGGGTTCTCACATTTGAGTGTTGGGAGGCGTGTGTGGAGCACAAAAGTGCTGATCTAGTGTTTGGGGTTGTTTTAAACCCATTGGGTGCACAAAGGTGCAATATCAAAGCAAAAAATCACAAAAACAAAGTTGTGTGTTTGAGTTTGAGGTTTCATTTGTGTGGGGAGGCATACGTAAGTGAGGATCATGGCATCTTTTGAGGGTGAGGGTCCCAAGGTCGTGGACAAGTTCGATGGGGTGAATTTCCACTTGTGGAAATTCAAAATGGAGATGGTGATGGCCGAGAAGGAGTTGTGGGAGATTGTCGAGGGTAGTGAGGAACCTCCTTTCTCTTCTACGGATCCTAGGATCATGCAAGCGTACACGAGGAGGGAGAAGAAGGCATTTGCCATTTTGGCACTCAACCTCGCGGATTCGCAACTTGCGCACATTCGTTCGTGCAAGACACCCGCGGAAGCATGGTCCAAGCTTTGCAACATTCACGAAGCGAAAACATTGGCCAACATTTTGTTTTTGAGGCGCAAGTTCTTCACCATCAAGATGGGCGAAGAAGATGACATGTTGGCGCACATCAACAAGGTCAAAGCTCTCGCGGATCAACTCAACGGTTGCGACGTGTCGGTTACGGATGGTGACATCGTGATGACACTTTTGGAGAGCCTTCCATCATCATACGAGTACCTCATCGTGGCGATGGAGTCAAGACCCATTACGGAGCTCACATTGGACTATGTGACCTCACGGTTGTTGCACGAGCTTTCGCGGCGAAAGGAGAACGAGTCTCGAGAAGATGGAGCGGCACTCGTGGCGAAGCAATCCAAGAATGGAGGCGGTGGGAGCTCAAGCGACAAGGTGTGCTTCTATTGTGGTAAGAAGGGCCACATTGCCAAATTTTGCTTCAAACGCAAGAGGGATGAGAAAGGGGAGAGTGCAAACAACACTAAAACTCGTGACGATGATGAGTACGCATTTACGGCTAGATATGAGGCAAGCATGAGCGATGGCATCGAGGGTGATGCAAGCATGAGTGATGGTATCGAGGGTGATGCAAGCATGAGTGATTGGATTGAGGTTGGTGATGAGTATGCAAACATGGCAAGCAATGTATCGTGCAATGGTAGTACGAGTGATTGGATTGTTGATTCGGGGGCTACAAGCCACATGTCACCACATAAAACTTGTTTTCATTCGTATGCTCTCATTAATCCAAGGAGAGTGATTTTGGGAGATGATACGGTGCTTGAGGCCGTTGGCAAGGGCCAAATTGTTGTAGACACCGAGGTGAGGGGTCGTGTGAAGACAATCACTATCAAAGATGTCCTCCACGTTCCCAAACTAACGGCAAATTTACTATCGGTGAGGCAACTAGTGGCAAAGCACTTGAGAGTAGAGTTTAGTGATAAGGGGTGTTATGTGTTGTCACCAAGTCGAGATGAGGTGGCCATCATTGAAGAACACGAGGGCTTGTACCACATCAAGTTCTCCAAGGTGCATTCGAAGGAATCGGCGGCGTTGGCGCATTCAAACTTGAAGGACGACAAGTTGGCGTTGTGGCATCGTCGACTTGGCCATTTGAACATCAAGAGTGTGAAGACACTACGCGGCATGGTAAGCGGTATGGACCTTTATCAATTGAAAGTGGATGCTTCTACATTCACGTGTGAAGGTTGCATTGAAGGCAAGCAACAACGGTTGCCATTTGCGGGTGAAGGGGCGACACGGGCCACAAAAGTTTTGGAGATCGTGCATTCGGATGTGTGTGGCCCCATGAAGACCACATCGATGGGAGGTTGCAAGTACTTTGTGACCTTCATCGATGATTTTTCATCGATGACTTTGGGCGGAAGCGGTGGTGAATGCGGTGTACACACGCAATCGGTGTCCAACAAGTGCGGTCGAAGGCATGACGCCGGAGCAAGCGTGGAGTGGGAGGCAACCATGTGTTGCACACATGCGCATCTTCGGATGCATTGCATATGCCAAGGTTCCCGACGAACGGAGGACGAAACTCGAGGCTAAGGCCTTGAAATGTGTGTTTCTTGGGTATTGTGAAGGTACCAAGGCGTATAGACTCATGTCGGTGGACACGAGGAAGATCATTCGGTCACGTGATGTGACATTTTGTGAGGAGTCTACGATGGAGGCTCCTTTGGAGGTTGGTCCAAGTGGGAGTAGTGGAGACGTTTTGGTGGACACACCCTCCAAGTCTCCTAGTGTTGTTGATGTAGGTGATGATGACGGTGATGACGAAGCTGGCGACACGGAGGTTGTTGAAGCGCCATCGAGCTCAAAGGCCAAGAATGGCGCAAAGGGCACGCAAGAGGAGCAAGTTTCTTCAAGCGAGCGGCGGTACCCCGAGAGATCGCGCAAGCCACCTGGAGAATGGTGGAAGAACCACATCTTCCCTCAAGTGGAGGACGAGCATGCGAATGTGGCATTATCGGATGGTCCATTGACCATTCGAGAAGCCATGCAAGGTGAGGATGCGGTCAAGTGGGAGCGCGCCATGCAAGAGGAGTACGACTCTCTAATTGCTAACGGTACGTGGCAATTAACTCCCATTCCAAAGGATCGCAACCCCATTGGTTGCAAATGGGTGTTTCGGACAAAGAGGGATGTTTCGGGTATTGTTGTGCGTCACAAGGCAAGATTAGTAGCCAAGGGGTTCGCGCAAGTGCATGGGGTGGACTTTCACGAGACATTTGCTCCCGTGGCCAAGTTCACCACCATTCGATGCATTCTTGCCATTGGAGCGGCCTTGGACTTGGAGATGCATCAAATGGATGTGAAGACCGCATTTTTGAATGGCGATTTGGAGGAGGATATCTACATGGTGCAACCTGAGGGGTTTGTGCAACAAGGTAATGAGCACCTTGTTTGTAAGTTGCAAAAATCATTGTATGGGTTGAAACAATCTCCAAGAGCGTGGTACCAAAAGATTGACACGTTCTTGCTTGCACACGGGTTTACTAGGAGCATTGCGGATCATAGTCTCTACTTCATGCAAGAGGGGCAAAATGTGGTGATTGTGATCATATATGTTGATGATTTGATCATTCTTACAAGCCTCATGAGTTTAATGAATGCATTAAAAGGCATGCTTGAGAGAGAGTACGAGATGAGTGATCTTGGAGAATTGCACTTTTGTCTTGGTGTTGAGTTTGTGCGTGATAGGGCTACACGCACTATCACCATGAGTCAAGGCAAGTATGTGATGGACGTGCTCAAGAGGTTCGGGATGGAGGATTGTAAGCCCGTGGCAACACCATTGGATGCAAACTCCAAGCTCGTCAAGCTTTCGGAGGAGGAGTATGCGATGGAGGCTAAATCGATGGCGGAGGTGCCATACAAGCAAGCGGTGGGGTCGTTGATGTATGCGATGATTGCGACACGGCCCGACCTTGCGTATCCAATTAGCGTGGTGAGTCAACACATGGCGAGACCGGGCTCGATGCATTGGATGACGGTCAAGAGGATCATGCGTTATTTGAGGGGCACAAGCGATGTGAAGTTGTGTCTTGGAGGCAAAGACATTGTGTTGAGCGGCTATTGTGACGCGGACTACGCGGGAGACACGAGCGATCGAAGATCGACAACGGGCTACATGTTCAAGGTCGGATCGGGAGCGGTGTCGTGGAATAGCAAGCGGCAACAAACCACGGCGACATCAACGGTGGAGGCCGAGTACATGGCTACGAGCCATGCCACGAAGAAGGCCATTTGGTTGAGGCAACTAATGGTGGATGTGGGTTGCACACAAGGTGAGGCTACAACGATTATGTGTGACAACCAAGGGTGCATTTCACTTGCAAAGAACCCTACACATCATTCACGCACGAAGCACATTGATGTGCAATACCACTTCATTCGGGAGAAGTTGGAATTGGGAGTTATACATTTGGAGTATTGCCCAACGGAGCACATGGTGGCGGATGTGCTCACAAAGGGTCTTTGTAGAGACCGACACCAACGATTAGTAATAGCATTTGGACTTAGAGGCTTTGGCTCTACGCAAAGTGGGAGTATTGAGGTAATTGATGCAACGTAGTATTGCTAGAAGCCAAAGACGTACGGGTGCTAAATAATGGTGTGTGGGAGGAGAGGTTAGGCATGGGTTGATCTCTAGAGTGTCCTTGTGATGAGTTATCCCATATGGTTTGTCCATGGTGACCTCCTAGTGTACACTACTTAAGGTGGAAGGCCTTTGAGTAAAGATCATCTCTTTCTACGCATTCCTTGTGTTTGTGTGTGTGCCTTGTGCAATCTTCTCTACCTTCAATAGTGCGCCCTTGCGTACTCGTCACCCTTCATTGAATGAGGGTCTTCGAGAGACTCAGTCACACGACGGACTTCTACCCAGAAGGAGCTCCGCTCCTGTTCGAGATGCGTGGGAGCAACAGATGCTGCAGCAACAGAGGCGAGAGATTGCGCAACAACGATGTTCGAAGTGGACCGGCTATTCTTGTGGTCCTGCGATCTTGAAGGCACTAGCTGAACTTAAGAGCCGATCACATTCATGATACCGCTAGGCATTTTATTTGCGATTACTATACAGACTTATAAAAAAACGTGGAGCTGATGCTTTTATATAGGATTTTGCGCTGCACCCATTTTTTTTCCTCGCATTATGAGACATTATCATGATTCAATTACAGTCCCGCAATACAAAAACACAAAAAATGTATATTCATTTTATACTTACTATAAATAGATGTCACTGCTTTAATCTTTTATTGCCCACTTGTATTAAATGTACTCAATTTGATCTTCAGTGTGTCCATTTTCTATTGTTTCAGCTTATTTCTGGAATGGTTAGTGCTCCGATTTGGGTTGGGTTAACACTTTTTGGACTCTCATTATTATGGAATTCTCTCATTTTAATGAATATTATGTTTTGTGTTGCATACTTTTTTGGGAAAATCATGTTCTGGTCTCCAAGTACGAGGTGATAATAGAACTTGACATAAACCAATTATGCAATTTAAAGAACACAATATCTTATTTTAAATATTGATAACGTACAAATGATACTCAATTAGTTCATGAACCGAGGAAAATGAATGGATGAAACACTGTATTGGATGGTGTCAACAGAGACATTGTATGTCATAAAACAATTTTGCACATTTTCATAGTGCCCCAAAGTATAGGGCTCCAAAATGTGCTGCAATAAAATAGAATGGGCTTGGTTAATAACCCCTATAGTAAATGATAAAGGGGGTATCGGCAAAACCAAAATGCGTTATATAATGTTACTTTTAGAACTTTGATGACATTTTTGGTCGAACTGAGGAAAAAAAAGCATGATGTTTAGTAATTACCTGTATTGTCGAACTTTTTATTACACTTTCAAGTCTTCAATTAATGGTTTTAGAAGCATTTTCTTTTTAATATTCATCAGCATTACAATTTTAATTTTTAGACTTTGAAATTGGATATGATTGGTTTATACTAGACATTCCATTCTAAAATTTAACCCCTAAACTTCACAACGTCCAGAAACATGACGACTAGCAGATTTCAACGTTCCCTACGTTGTCATAAATGCTAGAATGAAAGTCATCTACATTTTGGAGATACTTCACCAAGTTGTCGCCCGATCTAATGGTTGGATTTAGTCATAATTGAATACATCTTTTCCTAAAATTACAAATGTAAAAGTATGCAAGTTGTTGACCAAGCCAAAACTACATTGAGTTTAGTTCAAAAGTTAGTTGCCTTGCAAATATGAGGTCATAGATTTAGGAAACACAGAAATTTCAATAATTTCTCATTGAAGCATCGAATTTAAGAGACTTTACTCAAATAATATTGAAATTGTGTTTAGAATCGAATTTAGAATGAATTTTTAATTTTAACTTTCAAAATTTATTATTAAATATTGATGATAGTATTAGTGAATGAAACCGTACGGATGAAACTTTAAATCTAAAATCTACAACTTTTATTTCTATATCAATTCTAAATTATTCTTCTAAATAGTAGTTTATGATGATTAAGCCCTAAAAGTCAGAGCGTTCAGAAAGTGGACGACTAACAGATTCAAACCCTTCTCACGTTCTCATCAATGTTTGGATGAAAGTCATCCAATTTTTTGGAGATTCTTCACCAAGTTGTTGTCCTATCTAACGGTTGGATTTAGTCATACTTGATTACATATTTTTCTAAAACTACAAATGTAGAAGTATGTGAAGTCATTCACTAAGCCAAAATTACATTGACTGTGGTTCAAAAGTAGCCTTGCAAAAATGAGGTTATAGATTTAAGAAATACAAAAATTTCAAAGAATCACCACGTTTAAGAGTATCTCGTTTCAAACTCATTCCAACGAATTTTACTCAAAACATATTAAAATTTTGTTTGTAATCGAATTTAGAAGGAATTTTTAATTTTAACTTTCAAATTTTATAATTAAATATTGGTGATAGTATTAGTGAATCGAACCGTACGGATGGAATCTAAAATTCAAAATCTAGAACTTTCATTGGTATATCAATTCCAAAATATTCTTCTAAATAGTAGTTTATAATTTTGTTTGTTAATTTTCAATTTTAAATTGAATTTCAAGGAAAAACCTTGCGGTTTAATCCCTAAACGTACCAGGGTGTCTCTGGAATTGACAATTTGAGAAAAGTCATCATAAAGTACTATTTAGAATAATATTTTGGAATTGGTATACAAATGAAAGTTCTAGATTTTGAATTTTAAATTGCACCAATACTTTATTATAAAATTTGAAAGTGGAAATTTTGGTTTCTTTCCACTGCGGGCAGCCTGAGCAAATTTTCAATCGCGGGCAGCCTGAGTAAATTTTCAATTGCGGGCAGTTATCGGGCGGGATGTACCCCAACGCCGTTAGGGTTTGGATTCAGTTGTCGACGCTGCTCTTGTTTTCTCTCCTCCGCTGCTAATGTTTTCTCTCCCCCGCGCTCTTGTTTTCTCTCCCCCGCTGTTGATGTTTTCTCTCCCTCGCTGCTCTTGTTTTCTCTCCCCCGCTGCTGATGTTTTCTCTCCCTCGCTGCTCTTGTTTTCTCTCCCCCGCTGCTCTTGTTTTCTCTCCCCAGCTGCTCTTGTTTTCTCTCCCCCGCTGCTCTTGTCCGCTCCGCTGCTTGCTCCGCCTGCTCCACTTTTTTTGTAATCCGCTGCATTGCTGCTCTTTGCTGCTAGACAAATGCTGTTGTTGTTGTTCTTCCTTAGGGTTTCGGGTGTAGTTGCTTAGGGTTTGTTGTGTACGACGTCAAGGGTGTGTGAACTTGAAGCTGGAGGGTGCGCAAAATTGAAGGTGGAGGGAGCGCGAAGGTCGCAGTCTACGGGCCACGTATCGTCAGGTAACCCTAAACTCCAACTTCATATTTTCTCCAATCCTTTATCAGATGTACATGATTAGTGCAATAGGAAGCAGTAAGTCTAGTTACCCAACCCTTAACCATTGTAGATGCTAGAATTTTGAATTTAATTTTGGACTCAGGATTAGGGTTCGGTTTTGAAGACAATATGAGCTGAAATTGAATCTCTTTAAAAAAAATTCTCTGAATATGAGCTTTAAAATTGCAGAATGGTAACGTTAATAAGTTCTTATATGGACAAGGTTATAATCTCCAGACCTGTACATACACACAGGCATCCTCCAAGAATTAATTTCGTTTAGGGTTTAGACAGTTTCTTGATTAGAATTGTAGTCAGCGTTCAAGCAATCATTGGTATGCTCATTGTTGTTGCGGCAGAATTTATGATTTAGGTATCACGTAGGTGACTCTTTCCGCCAATTGGCGAGAAAACTGTATTCCAACAACATTTTTGCTTTTGCTTAACCGGCCATAATCTGCATCACTGAATTTAGCAACAATGGCATTTTTTCGCAGGGACTGGAGTGATATAAGTAATAGCCCGTGAAGGTGGAGGGAGTACGAAGCTCGTTGTGTGGGAGCCACGTATTGTGAGGTAAGCTCCAAACCTGAATTTATGTTGTTCTGTAAGGAATTAAAATACCCAACCCTAATCGGTACCCTAAACTGGAATTGTGAACATACATTTTGAGCTCATGTTGCGCAACGGTTTAGGGTACATTGCACAAACTTGTTATTCTTTTCAGAGCAAATTCAGGGTTTACAAAGGGATGGGGTTGTCTTGAATGTAGAATTTGTATTGCACGCATTGTAGAAATTTGCGTCCTACATGTATAATGTGTGGTATTAGAATTGCATAATGTGCAAAGAAGTGTCATTGATGCAAATCATAAAATCTATCAAAACTGTAGTTATAGTTTAGAACAGTAACACATTGATGTAAATTTTACTTGAAACCAATTCAACTCGATGTCAATTCAACTCGAAGTTGAACAAAAATATTAAGTAGATGCCAGTTAAAGCACTGGAAACAACGTCAAAGTAGCTCAATTCGAGCTGAATTAACAACGTCAAATACTGTAGCAGTAGTACATGTTTATGCAAAAATATAGTTACAAAATCTAGCAGATACAAAACAATTCAACTCGACCAAAGCTGAATAAGTTACCACGGGGCTAGCATATTCAACTCAATGTGAGTTGATTCAACTCGACCCAAGCTAAATAACATACCACAAAGCCATTGTATTCAACTCGATTCGAATTGATTCAACTCGAATCGACTTGAATCGAAGTTCTCTTTCAAAAATCCAAGAGTAAAAAACTAAATTCGAATGAATTACAGCTCGATACACTCTAAATAACCCTAAACCACAAAGCCAATAAACTCAACTCGACGCGAGATCAATCAACTCGATTCGACTTGTATCGAATTCCTGTTTATTGATATTAAGTGTAATAAACTAAATTAGACAAAAATTCAACTCGACTCGACTTGAATACTATCAAGTGACCACTTGTAATCCTATTCCAATTCAACTCGACTCGAGTTAAATAAACAATCAGAGCATTAATTTACAACGTATGAATTAAATTAAAATCAAATACACTAAAAAGAGTTCAACTCGATTCGAGAAACAAGACTCAAAGTATTAAAACAAGCTTCCCTAACTTAAAGGACATTCATATGAATGCAAACTAAGAACGAATAAAGTAACCCGAATTCAACTCGATACGAGTTAAATACTCGAAGATTTCGCAAAAGGTTCCCTAAATTAGTACACCAGGACTTGATAAAATCAAGTGAAAAAGCAAATTAACTCGATGCGAGCTGAATAGCAAAGAATATAGAGATGATTACTAGAAAATAATTCAAAAGCATAGTGAACTAAGTTACACAATATAATTCAATTTGTCACATCGCATAATAAGTCGTCAACGTGTTCAAATCACATTCAAACACCACTGAGATCAAACAATACTCTTAACCATTTCCTCAAATAGTTCAATCACAAAGCACATTCAACTCGACCCGAGTTGAAAGTTGCTATCGACATAGCCGAATGATTCAAGAGCAGAAGAACATTGCATGCAAAAGAAAATAAAGTCAATAGTAAAATTCAAAGCCCTGAGAAACTCAACTCGAATCGACTTAAATCTACCTTGAAAAATCTAATCACGAGGAGCATATCAAATCACTACGCCAATACAGCAGACAATAACATAGAAAAAGAACAAGAACAAGATCATTGAGACATTTAACTCGGTACGACTTGAAAACTAAATATCCATGGTGGATAAATTGCAGACATGGAGAATCAAGCTGCAAAACTTTCTGTGTTCTATGAGCGCTACATCACGCCAGAGATTGAAGGTGACGAATTCGGAGACGAGGTCACATATGGCGAGTGTTGGCAGTACCAAGATCCAGAAAGTGTGGAATGGTAGAGCATTGTCTTGATCCCGCACTCCGACAGGCTGGGACTCACAACAAAGCACAAGAACTCTCCAGCCGAACTCCAAGTGTCTCTTTTCGAAGAGGTAGTCGACGTCAATCCGGGTCCGAAAGGCTTCGTGTATGTGACCTGTATCACAAACGACCCAGATACTGAGGAGTACCGCTTCACGTACATGATGGAGCCGGAGAAGACCCCTTTCGCAATATCTCCACACATCCAGAGCCTCGTCAACTCGGAGTACGATAAACTCATCAACAATGTAGAGAAGCACGTTGACGAAGGGAGATATTCAACATCAACTGGCGGCCAAATCCCAGCCAGGATACTTGCACCACGCCTGAGAAATCTGCTTCATGGGTTTGAGAGGTACCGCTTAAAATTTGAAGCAACAAGGAGATCAATGCAGCCTCTGCGTCTTGCAAGGGAGCTGAGTAGCCAAGGCGCTAGCCAAGAGTCACGTCTCTATGAAACCCCTGAATCAGGTAGGAGTGGAAACAAAAAAAGGAAAGTATCCGCATCCCAGACGTCTAGACAACCGGCCACACCCAGAGCTTCTAGGGCACTTCAGGCGCGGAAATCTATTTTAGCTGACGAAGGAGAGCCCTCTCAACTCGAGGATATTAGCATGCAATCAGCTCTGACTGATATTCCCCAGGACCTCGACACAAAGAAGGCTGACTATCAATACTCTCTTGAGGTGTACGAGAAGTACTAGTACAGATTCTTATTTTTTCGGAATCGAGCAGTCATACGAGATATCCATCGATCAGCTTCAGACTCCACCAGCTGAGCTCAACGTGAGAAGCATGGAGGATAAGTTAGTGGAGCAAATACTGCACCACCTCGTGGAAATGCCGGACAAGGATAAGAAGCTAACCCTCTACGCCATGCCAATTGGCTTAAAGGAGAAACCAACAAGCTCGGAAGAAATAAGAAATTGCCGTTTCTACATGATCAACGGCGAGCACAGTGTGGAAGCCTCGAAGCACATGAGATCGAAGCCGGAAATAACTGAAGGGGTCATTCGTAAGTTTGAGAAATGGGACTGCTTCATCGTATGGAACACGGATCACACGATTCTCAGACGAATTTCAGCATACTACAACCGGGTAAATCATTTCCAGTGGTTCAGGCCCACATGGGCCACAAACATAATAGGCGCCAGAGCCGTGTGGAAGAGCCTTGGCTATCCGAAACCTCCAAAGGAGGCAACAGAGGTTGGAAGGTCCCTGACTGTTCGCAGGACTAAGAAGCAAACAGAAGAACAGCAAAAGTGCAAGGTACCCAAGAAATTCATGTCAACATTAGAAATCTCGTAGTTTAGCGAAAATTTATGCGATGCACCATTCATGTCGACTCGAGTTGATCTGTAATCTAGGTCAACCTCTAGGATTCGAACTATGTTAATACATTGTAGCCGAGAACGTAAAACCGCTAAACATTTGAAAGAACCTGCGTCAGTGAATGTCAAAGCTCCGTTCAAGTCGATTCGAGTTGAATAGAATGAACTAATTTTACATGTATTGAGTTGCACAGGAATTCCTGGACGCGGTGAAGCTCCGCTTCGCAATGATAGATGTAAAGAAGACCCAGAAAGCATTGAGCGCAAAAAAAATCAAGGAGCAGGAGGTGAATATCCACAACGAGATCAAGATCATCACCGCGTCCGACGACGTGTACAACCTGTGGAGCGAGCTCATATCGTGTCAATCACAAAGCGAGCTTATGGATCCAGAAACAGGGTTAAAGAATAAAGATCTCAAGAACTGGAATGCCGAGCGGGACGGTGTCATCACACGCGAGTTCTTCAAGTGGTTGGGGAATCTGTCAGAAGCCCAACTGAAGAGGTTTGCAGAGCACCTGTTGAACAAGCCTGATCCGAAGAGGGAGGAGCCTTACCCAAAGGTCACAATGAAGAAGATAACCGTAGTGATGACGAACTGTTACAGCGCCAAGGATTGGCTAGAGCGATGCAAACGGAAGCAGATCGTGAGGAGGCAGCTTCACTTGATGAAACTAAGTCTCGGTTTATTCAGCTCCAGTGGCAATTTCAAAAAGGAAAGCTGGAAGAGATTCAAAAAGAATTACAAAATTACCCGCGCAGCACTTAACGTTCTGTTATCCGCACCGGGGGAGGATTACTTCACAGCGGCCAAGCTACCCTGCAACAAGAACAAGAGCATTTTTGATCTGTCTCCCTACGTGGAGGAGTTCTTCAGGGTGTTCCTCGCCAACAAGGGAAAATTTGTTATTCCAAAGGGGAAGGCGAACTATCGTCCATACAATTTGGACAACGACGTCCTCTCGCCATGGAGTGACGACGCCTAGAATGAGCATACAGCCAAGAGGCTGAAGCTAGGGATCATGGACTTCAGAAATCTTCCTGGAGCGCTTGAGCAGGCTGGGTCATCCACTGCCGCCCCTTACTTCTATAATTTCCTGTCAGTCTTGGCACAGATCGAAGATCCCTCGGTCACGGAACTCCCTGTCTGGATCTGGATATGTGGGGACAAAGACTCGCAGGCAAAAATTGTGCATCACGTCTCTCATTCAAAATTTGGAGAGATGTACAACTCCCACTATGCGGAATACGTCCCCGCAAAATATGAACGGCTTGAAGATCAACCCTCGAACAGCAAACGTGCACAAACGAATGTGCAGATTATATACATGTTCAAGAAGGGATTTAGGCCAAAAATCAGATCCTTGCCGAAAGTATTCGAGGCTCCATTCACTACGGTGTTTACCACGCCAGGTGGTTACAATGAATTGGACTATCGCATGTACAACACCGAGTTGCGAATGGAGTTTTACTTGCAGCTGTTGGACTTGTTCTGCAGGGACGGTGATGCTATTCTCACAGTTTTTGGTGGAGGGAAGCTGACATGTGCAGCATGGGTAATCCCTAAACTCTGGTTGTTGATCTCGAGTCGACATCAACTCAACTCGAGTCGAGTTAATCTGTCAAGTCGAGAACACTACACTCTAATAAACAAACTCAGCTCGAGTCGAGTTAAATTATCCATGAACATCAGGAGTATGTCGCAACACCTATAACAACACTCATTCAACTCGAGTCGAGTTGATGAGGACTGGTGCTTGGAACTCGGCGTCGATCAACTTGAATCGACTTGAATAATTGATTGAGTAGAACTGAATCCACTTACTCAATTTCAAATCTTCGTACATTGTTTTTTAAATTATTCCAGATGAGTTCGTTGGAGAACTACATCATCGGGCCTTGCAGCGAGGCAGAGGATTTCTTACGTTTGTCTGAGATAGCCGTGAACTTAGACAGGGCGGATTTTCATGCTGGATACGTTATTGATGAAGAAATGTATCCAAGGAGAGGGGATAAGAGGCCGCACTCGTCTTGCTCCTCGTCTGGCAGGGGAAAGAGGCCGCACTCTTCAAAACTGACACATCGCGGCACGGACAACAACAGGCCCATTGAACTTGCTGACGAGGAGGAGGAGGAAGACATCAATCCCCCGGGGTCGCAGTTTCCGGTGACACCCCGTACCGTTCACAGATCCAGTTCGCAGCCGATTCCAAGTGGAGACACTCACGGGTCGTCCGATTCTTCGTTGCCTGATCCGTCTCCTGTTTCAAGGCCTGGGAAGAAGAAACGTAAGGAGGATGTAGGTGATGATCTTGCTAGTAGACTGTACGAGGGCCTTTCAAAAGGATTGCTCGAGATGGAGGAGCGACAGAACAAGCGTATGATGGATATGCTCGAAAGGGAACGCCTCGAAAGGGAGCGAGTGCGCAAGGAGTATGATGATCGGCTAAACACAATGATGGACAAGATTCCTCAAATCGTAAAGACTTACGTTGAAGCAGCGACTGGGCCGTTACTGTTGCAGATGCTCGATCCATCTCAAGGGCAACCCCCACTTCTTCTTACAGATCGTTCTGTAAACTCCTCCGACAGTGGAGCTGCCACTCGTCAGACTCCATCTGCCATGGTTGCTCCCGTGACTTCGTGTGTATCACCTGCCCCACTTCCTGCCGCTTCACTACCGGATCATAGGGAACAAGGAGCTGAGAATCACCCGAGTCCAAATTCAGCTTTGGATCTGGACGTGGATATTGCCAGTGATCCGATGGAACTCGAGACGTCAGATGTGCCACCAGGTCCATCTTCATGATCCTGTTTTTTATTTAACTCGACTTGAGCTGAAATTCACCTCTAGTAGCACAGGGATTTCCAGCATCAGGATATAGGAGTTTTGTTAGTGCATTTCTAAAGCAGGACAATACAATATTGTTAAAACAATTATGCTGCAGATTCTTGTAAACGCTACTCTCTTTTGTAAATGCTGCTCATTTTTGCTGAGTGAAATATAAGGCTACTTCTTACATACTATGTTCTTTCACTTTCGCATCACGCAGGCTCTGTCACTGTTCTATGTTTCCCATGCAAAGCTCCTTCACCTGCTGCGTCCCCGAAGCATGTGCGTAGTCCACAACGTTTGCCTGGTGTCGATCAAGTCCAAGGACCACAGCCCACCATCGCGGTAGAGTGTGATCGGTTAGCATCGACATGTCCAATTGTGTCAAGTGATTATGATGTCACTCCTATGGACAGCAAAAAGACTCAGACATTCCTGACGTTGTTCTCCTCGAGGTCCACATTCCGCCCCCATCCAGAGTTGTCGTTCCTAGTCCGTCATCGACGACTCCTCATTCAGAGAAGCCAGTAAGTCTATCTGTTCACAACTTTCAATTCCGTTTTGTTGGGCGTTGCTGTTGATGTTTCTGGTTCTTGGTTGGAATTTCGTTTTCTTTCTTCCAATGATTTGGGTCTGTCTAGAAATGTGACAGTGCAGTCCTTAACTGTCTGCACATTTGTCTGTCCCCGTCTGAACAGGGGACCAGTCTATCGCAAAGTCCGGTAGGTGCAGCAGTGGAGCCTGTCAATCATTTGATTCTATCCAGGGTGGTAGGCAGGTGGCTCAATGTCATCCTGGATCTGAATGGTATTCTTTGTGTCTGTTTGGAACGGAGACAAATGGCGAAGGACCAAGTGTACAATGAGATCTTGCAACCACATTCTTCCGTCCTCCCCGCGGCGGTTGGTCCCAAGGCAGTCTACGTTCGTCCGCACTGCCTTGAGTTCCTTCGTGAGTTATCGCTTGTCGCATATGTCTCCGTGTGGAGTTCCATGGCGACTACCACAACTAAGTTGATTTGCGATTACTTATTCAAGGGTCTACAACCCCCGTTGCATATACTGGGGCAGGATTCATGCGATGTTATCAAGTGTCGTGGATCTCGTGGTAAATTGTCGATCCTTAAAGTGAAGGGAACCAACAAAGACTTGTTCCTGAAACCAATGGACAAAGTGTTTGAAACCCTGAATTCGAAGTTTAATAGTTCAAACACCATCATCGTAGACGATAGCCGTGAGAAGCACGTTCTTAATGAACCTGAGAATGTTGTTCTGCCCATGTCGTGGTCGCAAGATCATGCTTCTGATAGATTCTTGGTTGACGAGCTCCTTCCCTGGATCCAACGGTTACATCAATGCAGAGGTCAGGGCTTGCTGTCCTTCCGCAGAGAAGATAACATCGGGCGTCGGATGCTCATTGAGGAAACCGATTCACGAGAATATGATGAACTCATGAGCGCCATAGAGAGCTCAAAGACACTGCCGTTGGATCAGTCAATTCGTCGATGATTATTTAGTAGTTCTGATTTGGCTCCTTGCGTGCATTGTTAATCATAGCATCATACGTGAGTATTCTCTCATTTATAATTTTCTTGCTTTAGTTTTGTTTGTTGTATTTCCATCACTGCCTCCAATTAGCTCGAGTTGAGCTGATTTGACATTAGCACAATAACTATATTGTTGTTGAGGCCTCCCTCTGAAATCTATTCGTATCTAGGTATTGCGTTCTTGCACGGATATGGTCAATGATTTTGATTACCGTTGCGTTGCTTCTGCTGATTCGATTTTGGACTACAGACAATACGCAATTTCGCAGAGTGGATTGGGGCATATCATGTACTCGGCAGCTACAGCGCAATCAACAATGGACTTTTTCGTCAAGCCAATCAATGATGGTGTTGTAGATAGCCCACCCAACGGTGGTAAAAGACCACGACCTGTGAGTTCACCGTCGCCTTTGAAATCACGAGCCATGACTTCTTCCCCACGTCCCCGATCAAGTGTTGTTGGGCCGCCTCAAAGGAAGCTTTACGATGATTCTGAGATGCAGGAGGACCTCATTATGATAGAGGTACGCGTGAAGTTAACTACTCATTCATTTCTTGCATCTCATGCTTTTTCTTGTGATGAGATATTAACATATACTCATACATCTGTTACTTGGATGTAGTCTGCAGGTAGAGCATCCAAGTTGAGAACCAATATATCTGACTCTCGGGCTGTGAATCATACACCTTGTTCCGCATCTTCCCCTTTGGACCCTAAACCGTTGCCATGCCCTCGGGCATCTTCAAAACCTAACCGGCAATCTACGAGAAATATCGCGCAATCAACAGTCCTGCCTCCACCTACCCTACCCCGTGTTGATGTGCCTCCTTGTGCACCCTTGCGTACTCGACACCCTTCATTGAATGAGGGGCTTCGACAGACTCAGTCACACGACGGACTTCTGCCCAGAAAGAGCTCCGCTCCTGTTCCAGATGCGTGGGAGCAACGGATGTTGGCGCAACAAAGGCGTAAGATTGCGCAACAACGATGTTCGAAGTACACCGGCTATAGTCGTGGTCCTCAGATGTTGAAGGCAATAGCTGAACTTAAGTTGAAGGCAATAGCTGAATTTAAGAGTCGATCGCATTCATGATACCATTTGGCATTGTATTTGCGATTATTATACAGACGTAGTATCCTATAGTGATGTAGAGAATCGTAGTTTAGTTGTGTATCTTGTACCTAAATGGTATTTTACTATAGCTCCTTCTCATATTGTAAAGCAGCAATTCCTCAAGAATTGTCTATTGCTCTTTGCAAATTCTATAAATAAACATATATTACGTTACATTTCAATGGCCAGTACTTGAATTATCTTGCAAAGTAACATTTTCACTCCATTTGTGTTGCATATTCGAAGCAATTTCATGGATATTGTGACACATCAGAACTCTCATTTTCAGAGTATACTCTCAATTTAATGAATATGATGTTAGGAGGCAAAACTGAGACTAAGGTGAGTTCACAGAGAGCCAAGGCTTGGAGGCGATGGCCCACATTCAATTTGAGATAATGACAAGGCATGTGGCAAACTTGAGATATAATTAGGTGACTAGATTGATTAGTTGGCTCTGACAACTTGGAGCTCATGTCTAAAATTGAAGTTGGAGGGTGTTGAGTTCACTATTTGATTTGATTTCGGTTACATTCAAAGAGGACATAGACTCTACTTTCATGATATTTTGGGGGTCAGATCATCTGTTCTAAATTCGGTTAACTCAATTACCCACACGTTACACTCTTCCATTCTATTTAATGTTTCTTCCTAAATAATGATGTTCCTATCTAAAACAAGGGTTTCGTTAAAAGTGCAATTCAATATGTAAAAGTGCACATGAACAATTTTTTGGAAATTTATAAATTTCATTGAAAATATGATCATTTTATAACTATCCTAGTAAGAAAAATAAAGAATATAGATATGGGTACATTTTAGGTTCATTATGCTTGGTTATCGATCAAATTACAATTTTGTGATTTTTATAAAAAAAAAGTTGAGTTAACAATAATATGAGAAACCTTGCTAGAAATTTCTTATAATTTTAAATTATTTCTTATATTGATAATTCAAATATGGTTATAAATTTAAATATATATTTGAAAAAATATATATTTTACTTACAAGATAAAAGATTGAGGTATGTACATGCACGTCTAATATTGAGAAAACATCATTGCATATGACAAAGTTTGGATATTTAAATACACACTTAATAGCAAGAAATTTTCAGTCATAAAAAAATCTCATTCACATGATACCTTGACAAAATTATATATCAATATCGTATTGTATAAATTGTCAAGTATAAAGTACAATATAGAGCTAATATGACAAATCTATTCTAAAAGGTTAAGAACACGCAATTCGCTATTTATGCACTTGGCTAAGTGCGCTCATTTCATAAACATACTTGACTTTTAAAAAAATTGGTTAAAAAGTTCTCTAAAAACATCAATGTTGTCATTCTACAATCACTTAAATTGTAAATAAATAATTATTTTAATTATTTTTTATTCTTATCTTTATCTTTTCTTTATCTTTTCTTTTATCTTTTCTTTTTTATCTTAATTTCTTTCTTGTCTTCTTTCTTGTCTCCCTCTTGTCTTTCTTTTGTCTTTCTTCTTGTGTTCCTTTTTGTCTTCCTTGTCTTTTTTTTTCTTCTGCTTTTTCTTCAGTTGTGGCTGCTGAACCCTAAACAATGAGAGCAAACCCAAAAAAAATAAAAATAAAAATATATATATATATATATATATATATATATATATATATATATATATATATATATATATATATATATATATATATATTTTAAAGGTTGGCCATGGGGTGTTGTTGAACCCTAAATGGCGGCTAATAATAATAAATTGGTTTATTTTTAAATCTTCTATTTTTAGCTTGGGGTGTGCGGCCGCGCACCCTAAGACCCTCCCATCTCTCTTCTCCCTCATCCCTCTCCTCATATATATAGGGGAGAGGAGAGGGGAGGGAGAGGGAGTGGAAGAGTGAATGGAAGAGACCCTCTCCTCTTCTCTATATATATGAGGAGAGGGGAGGGGGATGGAGAGGAGATGAACATAGAGAGGGAGATGAAGATGGAGTGGGAGATGAAGATGGAGAGGGAGATGAAGAGGGAGATGAAGATGGAAATGAGGGAGATGGGAGGCTCTTAGGGTGCGCAGCCGCGCACCCCAGCGGCTAAAAATAGAAAAATTAAGAAAAAAACCAATTTTTTATTTTTATTTTTTTGGGGCAGCCGCCATTTAGGGTTCAGCAGCACCCCATGGCCAACCTTAAATTTTTTTATTTTTTTATTTTTTTGGGTTTGCTCCTATTGTTTAGGGTTCAGCAGCCACAACTGAAGAAAAAGTAGAAGAAAAAAAAGACAAGGAAGACAAAAAGGAAAACAAAAGAAAGACAAGAAGAAAGACAAGAGGGAGACAAGAAAGAAGACAAGAAAGAAGACAAGAAAGAAATCAAGATAAAAAAGAAAAGATAAAAGAAAAGATAAAGATAAGAACAAAAAATAATTAAAATAATTATTTATTTACAATGTAAGGGATTGAAGAAAGTCTATAATCGTCGTGTTCTTAAAAAAAAAGTTAAACAAAAAAAATTATGCGCTTGGGGACCAAGTGCATGATTATATGGCCAAGTGCGTAAATAGCGAATTGTGTGTTTAAGGTGATATTCAAAATGAAACTTTTCACCATTTGGAATTTTTAACTCTCTCTCGGTTCTAACACCCAAAACAGTTATCAAATTTTGGGTCCCAACGGTATTCTCCCAAGCAGTAAAAATAGAATCAATTGGAACACAACCATGTGGTTCTCGAGAAGGTTCCCAAGCACGGTGTATACAATCCGTGTACCGATTGTGAAACGCCCCTTCTTCGTATTGTAATCCTCTTAGCATTCTTGGTTGATACCATAGAACGTTTACAATACCGTTATCACAAGCTTGTTGACTTAGAAAGAGCATTTTTGCCAGAAAAAAAGGAATGCCTAAGTGTTGACCATCATCATTGGTATTTATTGCTATAACCATTCTCACCTTCACATCTTGATGTGGATCAAATTCCGGAAATCGATGATGTACCACATCATTGGATGAAGTTAAATTAACTATATTACCTTGGCGATCACTTCGTCCTCTTCCACGTCCCCCTCGAACTCTTTCTCCTCGTTCACGACCTTGATTTCCTTGGCGTTCAATTGTTTGTTCCCCATGTATTTGTTCATGCACTTGCCTTACATTTCCTTCTCTTCCTCTACCTCGCCCTCGTATATTATTTGTAGAACCACGAATGCGATGTCCTCTTGGCATTTCTGAACGAGGTCCAAAATAAGATGTCTCTATTACAGGAGGAAGAGATTGTAAAACATTCATGACTTGGGCATCTAATGGTTGCACTTCTTGTGGTACTTCACAATGTATAGTTGACAAATTTTCCAAAAGAGGCCAAAATGGCAAAGAAGCAACTTCAAAGGGATTCCGCAAAGGAAAATCTTTTAAATAAGAAATAAATCTGTTGGTTGCATCAATAGCACAAAGATTTTTCTCAACGTCCATAAACCTTGCAATATGTCGTTCTTTGAGTAAAATAAATTCATTCAAAGCTCGTAATTGGTTGGTTGCAAGCTACGGTCACCCAAGCTTTTTGTCGCGGTCTACAAATTGGTGCACTTTCCCAATTTTTGGAAAATCATCAATAAATAATGGGATGGAATTTTGTGACGAAACAAATTGCATTGTTTCTAGAATTCCAAAGTTAAGATGTCTACCACAATAAAGTTTGCAAAATTTCAATCTTTCTATCCAAATTAAGCATTTCTACTTGGATTTGGTAGCGTGTCGCTTGTCAAAAGTGCACCTATTTTATGGGAAATGCTAGAAGGGGGTCAAATTTGAACTTCAAAAATTTATAGCAACATACCACAAGTGTGTACAAAGTTACCATATTTTATTTTTTTTGGTATTACGCTTACTTATTTTTTAATTAATTTTTTTGTGATGTATTTGTTTTTTAAGATTTTCGTGCAGTTAAAACTTTTTTTTTGGATTTTTTTTTTTGGAAATGAAATAATGGTTCAATTTCAGAGGTGGGATATGAAATTCATTTTTCATAAAACCTAGCTAAGGATGTTATGTAAAAAAGGCTCTAATTACCCCTGCTGGATAAAAAACAAAAAAGGCTGTTGAGTAAAGCCCAAAGTCTTGAAATTAACTTAACAATTGCTAAAGTGAAAGTATTAGCATAAACCCTATTTGGGATGGTGAAATTTTTGATCTAATTGAAAGTTGAGAGGTGCACATTACAACGCTAGTGCATGAGTTGCACGGCCCTTAGCTGCACAAGCTGCACTCCCCACTTGGTAGACCGTAGCTTGCAATCACCCAATTCCCTATCGTCTGGCTCAGCAATAGGTGCTAATGGAATTTGAAGGTGAACATCCGGAACTTTATGAAGACATAAATGTCCATTTTCAGGAATCCATGATAAAGACCTTGCATAATCCTTGTATTGCACATGCGGCTTGTTATTTTGCATATAAAACCTGAAATGATGGGGTTCACTAATCCCAACAAATGCATCTTCTCGCAAATATGGTGTAATAAAACTCTTCCAATCTCTAATATGTTCAAGATGCTCTGCATGAATAAATGGTTCAGTGAAGGTAGGATGTTCACGAATGATTTGCAACATTTCTTCTAAGGAATCAATATCTTAGCACTTCAAAGCTGAAGATATCTAGCTGAAACGTTGATCAATGTCCTCATGGGTGTGACCTACTATCAAAAATGATAGTTGAATCTCTTTAAAAAATCCAAGGGCTACTAGTGTTGCACATAGTTCAAGAATGTATACATTCTTGTTTTCTCTCCCACAATTATCCACTTGAATGCGAAGTGTAGGGGGAAGTCGTCCTCGCCGATTCTTTACATTACATAAAACTTTCATGATGGATGTGACCACTTGATTGCTATCATGCTTATGATGAGAATCCACCCATATATGGCAATATAAACCAATACCATGAACAAGAACCCAACACAAATGAGTTTTTACAAATCGAGACTCAATGCCTTTTATTGTTTGCTTAAATCTAGGCACGATTGTAGTGTTTTGATCCATACCATCAATATGAGAGTCATAATTTCATCAGGGCTCTCAATTGCTGCTTGGCGTGCTCGACTGTAATCTTTTCGTTCCTCCATGGTCAAATCAATATGAAGATCATATGATTGTTGATGACTTGTTTCATGCGTTCGTTAGGCATTGCCTTAATACTCTTTTTGTACTCCCAACATGTTTGGCATTTTGAGAATCTTGATTCTCTGGAAATATGTACATTGGTGAATTCTTGTTTCCACATTTTTTTGAAAGTTGACAATCCAATTTTAGCCTCACCCATGCGTTCCAATGCATTATTTACGACAGTCCATACTTCATATTGACGGACATTCATAGGTAAACAAATCACTTCAATGATTTGTCCATCAGATTTTCGGCGAACTTGAGGCTCTCCAAAAAACTTAACCCCTAAAGGACCGGAGTGTTTTTCCTCCAAAAACACTCCAATGCTGCCATTTTTACTCCCCCATGCAAAAAATCCAAAAGAATGTTATTTTTTACCTTCTAACCGTAAGATCTTGTCCTAAACTATTTGAAAAACATACACAACAAATTTCGTTGATTTTGACCGCACGGATTGCAAGATAATTGCATTGATGGAAAAAAACACCCCAAAAAAACACATGCCCGAAAATTTCAGATGCGTTTGACCATGGCTACATCAAAAAAACCTAACTATCGAAACTTATCGCACTTCACTTTCACATTCTATATGATGTTACTTAGTTGTGTACCAATTTTCGTTGCGTTTGGAGATGTTTAGGATGTTGAATAACACCTTGCATTTGTTGGGGGTTTAAAAGTTCAGAAAAGACTATATGTTTTTGGAATTGCAATATTTTCGACTTTCTTTATTTAAAATACGAATCCGAGCGGTGAAACACAAGTACATTCCACCCTCTACAGAATGGCGAAAAAAAATTTGAAAAGAAAATAAATCTCCAAGTTTTAGAAGACATGTAGCACATTTTCTAAGAATTTAGGAGGTTAAGGGGGAAATAAAGGGTGGAAGAAGGGAATTGAAGTGCCAACCCATTCCAATGTTCATGACCCCACTACCTCTCAACGAACACTGCCACATGGCAGTCCCTCATTGGACAATTTTTATTTTTTATTTTTTATTTTTAAAAATGATTTTAATTTTCAATTTTTTATATAATATTTTTATTTATGAAATTGAACTTTTAGTTTAAAATAATAATTTTCAGTTTAAAATAATAATTTTTATTTAAAAAATTTAAAATTTAAATTTTAAAAAATATTATTTAAATTTTTTTTTATGAGTTTGGAAAACGGCGTGGTCTTCTGCCCCCCACAGTCCACCCTATTTTCCACACGCCGCCCATCTTGTTGCCCCCCCCCCTAAAATTCAACTATTTCTCTACTGCCCCGCTGTCCTTTCTCCCGAAATAAACATATTTCCCCTCATAACTTTCACATACGGTGTCGGAATTCAAAAAAAAAAATCCCCATTTTTGTGGCACATTGGGGAATCTACTATTAAATTTCCTTCAAAATTCGATTAAAAATGTGTTCACCGGAACCTACCTGATTCTCTAAATGTCCTAGTTAGGACACTTGGTCCTTTAGGGGTTAATATATGAGTCAAAATGTGCTCGGGCCATACTAATATAAGTACCTTCTTTCATCCTCCCGCAATTTTCATGGAAAGCAGCTATCACATTTGCTTCTCGTATTTGTGATAAAATAGAATTCAACCTTCGCAGTGAATATCCTACTGCATTTGCAAAACATGCAATACATATTTTTTGTCCAACTATTCTTGGTTCAAAATTCATTTGCATTGGTGCACTTGGAAATGAAACTCTAAATCCTCGAAGAGTTGTAAGAATCCAACAAGCTCTAGCTTTATACTTTGTCATACCCAATGCTTGATATCGCAAAGATAAAAGATCATGTTCGTTTATATTTTGAAGACATTCTTTAGTTGGCTTTTTCATCTTTGCTTCACGTATTGCAGCTAATGGAATTTTATTACCTCTCGAAACACCAAGGATGCGAGGCTCCCTAGGATTTCTATTTGGTCGAGTTCTATGAACATATGGACGATGAGCATGAGATTCAAGTAATCCTTCCATAGTATGTGTAAGAGATGAACGAGCAACACTAGAAAAAATTGACACTTGGCTCATAAGAGGTGATGGAGTAAATTCCATGCCAGTTGGCTCTAGATACATATCAGGAGTTGTTGGTACTTAAGATTCTTTGACTTGGGATCTAGGCCATCGAATAAACTTGTGAAGACAATCACTCAAAAATACCAAATTCAACTCATGAACCCGAGTTTCCGGAATTATAATTTGTTGTATAAAAACCACTGCATCATCTGGAGACAGTGGTTTACCATGTAATATATCACCAACAACCATATCTTGTAGCAGTCCACCTCCAACTTGTTTGTCATGAATGTCGTGAATAAATACATACCTTCGGTCCTGGGAATTGAGCGGGTTATTAATTTGCACCTCATAATTTCTATTTCTACGATGCCGAAAAAACGAGGGTGATCCATTTTGATCTCCAGCTTCCATTGCTTCAAAGTTTCAATCCATATGATTTGTTTTAAGATAAAACAATGCCTGGTCATACAAAAAAACCAAGATGATTGTAAGAACATGTTAAAAAAAAAAGTTTTATGTAATTCAACAATAATCAAAATAGATGATGTAACTTTATATGCAAACAAAATTAACTATTGTCATGAAGGGTGTGGCATGTGCCTCACCCCTTAAGATTCAAATAAGGCAAAATATTGTCATAAGGGGTGTGGCATGTGCATCACCCCTGAAGATTCAAACTAGGCAAAATATCATCATGAGGGGTGTGGCATGTGCCTCACCCCTTAAGATTTAAACTAGGCAATATATTGCTATAAGGGGTGTGGCATGTGCCTCACCCCTTAAGATTTAAACTAGGCAAAATATTGTTATAAGGATTGTGGCACAAGTTTCACCCTTAAGATTCAAATAAGGCAAAATATTGTCATAAGGGGTGTGGCATGTGCCTCACCCCTTAAGATTCAAACTAGGCAAAATATTTTTATATGGGGTGTGGCACATGTCTCACCCCTTGAATTTCCATCAAGGCAAATTATTGTCTTACGGGGTTTCCCACTTGCCTTATGCCTTCATATTTGAACAAGGTTAATACTGTTATGTGGAGTGTGACATGTGCCTCACCTCTTAAAATTCTAACAAAGTTAATTAGTGTCATATGGGGTGTAGCATGTGTCTTACTCGCAAGCATAGCAATTAAATTCATAAAGGAAGTGGCACATGCGTAACCTCTAAAATCCTAACTTAACCAATTACATGTATAGATGGTGTAGCATGTATCTCAACCCTCATAAACTTAAGTGAAATTAACTTCAACAAAGGTGATTATTCTCATAAAGGGTGTTGCATGTGCCTCACCCTTTTAAACCTCATAAAACCAAATAAATTTATTAAGGTTGTAAGATTTGCGTCACCTTGTTTAGTCACAAACAAAATTAAATTGCAGAGTAATAAGTTGAAGTAAATGAAACTAAGTAAAGGAATTAATGTGGCACATGCCTAACCATTTTAAGCTTGAGTGAAATAAATTATCAATGTTAGGGTGTGGCATATGCCTCATTATTTAAAAATAGAATTACCAAATGTTGTGTAGTGTCGCATGACCTTTAAATCCCAAATTATTTAATCATGTATAGAGAAACATGTATAATAATGTGGATTTTAATTTGACAAAATATGTACAAGAGTAAGTTATATTATGAGGTTGTCTCCATAATTTTTTTCCCCTATAAAATGTCATATTTATAGAGATTCTAATTTACTTCTAAAAAACTGAAAACAGTCTAGGGTGCTATTAATATAGTGCCACCGGCGTTCCCAATTTTTTTTTAAAAATTTGTGTAAGTTAGAGCTATACAGACTTGGAGATCTCACAAAAGATAAATAAATTAAAATTTGAAAAACCTAAAAGGCCGCTTAGGGTTTAGGTCGTGTTTTCGCTTCTTCCTACCTTTCTCTCTTCTCCGCAGCGTTTCCTCTCTACCGCTCCTTGCTTGTGCGGCACTTCTTTTCTCCGCCGCTGTGCCGCCTTTCCTTTCTGCCGCTCCTTGCTTGTGCGGCGCTTCTCTTCTCTACCGTCTTGCTTCGCTTCTAAAGTGCCGAATCTTGTATAGTGGTGATTTGCAATGTTAACGCCTCCGCCTTGGTACAACCCACATTCTGATTTACTTGTTCTGCATATCTAAATAACCTTGTTTGTGTGGTACTAAACCTTCTACCTTCTTGCTACAGGTCGCATCACTTCAACCCTACTATGCAGTTCACACCTCATCTATAAACAAGTTTCAGCACACTACCAAGAATCTTGTTGATTTATCTCACTTCAACCCCAACTTCTCGTACTAAGATCTACTTTGGAGCGCTTTTGATTCTTAGTTTCCTTCAGATCTATTGCGTTTATCACTTCAGTACTTAAATTAGGGTAAGTTCCCGACTTTCAAATTTCATCTAGATCTAGATCTAAATCCTTTTTAGGGTTTCCTGCTTCATTTAGTATTCAACCACCAAATTGTTGCTATGTGCACATCACAATCTCAAATCTCAGTTCCAATAACATTTGCTTGTATTTATGAAACTCTTGAAATTTGCATCTTTGAGAATTTTTGAATCATCCATACGTTAAATTATTTGTATTATAACTCACATTTCTTTAAAGTTCTAAATATTTAGGGTTCTGGACATATATCACTTGATGACACAATCTCAAAATCTAGATTATGAGTTTTGTAATTAAGTTCTCATCTCACTTATTACCAAATTCTAAATTTTAAAATTCAATGTTTTTTATTTTCAAATTGAGAAGGATGTGTGGAGTTTCTGCGAACATTTTTTTGGAGTAAAGCACATGCCTCACTACTTGAATTGCAATCTGATTTTAAATTTCAAAACTCACCACATATCTCACTCCTTGCATCGTAATCACAATCTCATTCTATGTTCATTATGCAAACATACCAAATGTATGCCACATATCTCACTCCAAGTGTTTGGTTCTCGTTTTGATTGTATTTATGCATTTCACTCATGTAGAATTTAGAAAGTGAGGCATATGCCTCACACCCGCTGTGTTTGATTTCAATTTTGATTGTACTTGATTAATTTTGCTCATGTGACATTTTGGAGGTGAGGCACAAGCCTCACCCTTTGTGTTTGATTCATGTTTTTGATGTCAATGAGATTATAATCTCATATTTTTCTAAGAGTGAGGCACATGCCTCACTCCTTTGTGTTTAGGTTTTTTTTTTTTTTTTTATGTCCTTGGGTTTATGCTCTCATATTTTTCTGAGGGTGAGGCACATGGCTCACCCCCTTGTGTTTGATTTTCTGTTTTTTGATGTCATGGAGTTTATGCTCTCATAATTTTGTGAAGGTGAGGCACATGCCTCACCCTCTTGTGTTTGATTTTTGTTTTTGATGTCATGGAGTTTATGCTCTCATATTTTTGTGAGGGTGAGGCACATGCCTCACCCTCTTGTGTTTAATTTTTGTTTTTGATGTCATTGAGTTTAGGTTCACATATTTTTCTAAGGGTGAGGCACATGCCTCACCCTTTATGTTTAATTTTTTTTTGATGTCCTTGAGGTTATGCTCTCATCTTTTTGTGAGGGTGAGGAACATGCCTCACCTCTTTGTGTTTGATTTCTTTTTTATGTCATTTAGTTTATGCCCTTATATTTATGCTCTCATAATTTTGTGAGGGTGAGGCACATGCCTCACTCCTTTGTGTTTGATTTTTGTTCTTGATGTCATTGAGTTTAAGCTCTCGTATTTTTGTGAGGGTGAGGCACATGGCTCACCCCCTTGTGTTTAATTTTTTTTGATGTTCTTCAGTTTATGCTCTTGTATTTTTGTGAGGGTGAGGCACATGCCTCCCCCGTTGTGTTTGATTTTTGTTTTTGATGTCATTGAGTTTATACTCTCATATTTTTGTGAGGTTGTGGCACCCTTTGTGTTTAATTTTTATTTATAACGTTTTTAGTTGTTATTTTTCATATGGGATTTTGGGGATGAGGCACATGTCTCACTCAATGTGTTTAATTCTTATTCTCGATGTGATTGTATGTACTTTTTGCATTGTTGTTTTTTTTGAATTTAGGGGGTGAGGCACATGCCACACTCTTTCTGTATAATTTTGAATTTAGTTGTACTTATGTTTCTTTGCTTATGTAGGATTGAGGGGGTGATGCACATGCTTTACTTCTATTGTTGATGTTATATTGAAAGGTGTGGCATTTCTTTGATTGATTGTACAAAGAATGAATCTTTATAAATTTGAGTGTTTCTGTAATTGGGGTTTTTGGAGGTGTGGCACATGTCGCACTCTTTTAGTAAAGATCATTTATTCTTATTATTTGTTGTTTTTCATGCATATTGACTATTTGTTTGTTTGTTGATGTTATTGTGTGATTTTAGGAGGTCTTTTTGGAGGACTTCTCATGCGGAGTAAAGGGGACGGGCCTTCAAAGGGCCCCCCCAAAGAAGGTATCAAGGCCTTCTATAGCTTTCAGAGAATATGGGTGGTTTTTGACACGTGATGACAATCACATTTTTCTGAAAACTTCTATTTATCCATGGCTTGAGAAGAAGGTGTGGTGTTCTAAAGCTTGGTCCAAAGGAGAAATTGTGCAAAAAATTGTAACTCCTGCACATACTTTGGAAGTTGATTCTTACAAGATTTTTATCACCTCAAAATCCTCCAATGCCGTTACCTCTTATGTTTTAAGATGTGCGAATATCATTGGAGATGTTGTTGATGTTGAGGGCATGAAAGTGATTGGGATTCCTAAAGCTTGTGAATGGTGGAATGATCTTAGTGAAGCACAAAAATCACTTCGTGTGTCTATGCTTCAAGTATCTCAAGCTTTGAGTCCGGTTGAAGAAAAAAAATGGTTGAATATATACACTCTTATGAACGCTTTCATTTAAAGGTAAATAACACTCTATCAGATGGAAACATATTGGAAGAACTCGAGGAGCCATCCAAAGATACACAATGGCGTGGAGCCTTATCGTCTCCATATGAACGTGAGGCGGACCATGATTCTCAACTGCAAATTATATTGTGTTCTCAAGTACCTTCTCATTTTCGAGAAGGAGATACTAGATTTAAATTAACTGCTGAGGATTTACAAACTCCTACTCAAGCTCCAATTGTACAACGATCAAAAGGTAAAAGGAGGAATTTGGTTATCTTCCAAGCTAATTGTTCTACGGATGAGTCTTTTAATCCTCCAAATCAAGAAGAAATTGACGGAAGTTATGTTTATGGGAAAGATTTCTCTTTCATTGTTGATATGAATCACGTGAGAGCTCCTACTGATGGTTTTACAAACCAACGCGTTCTAAACATAGAGAACGCTAAAAAAATTTACAAAGCTTTGCGAGAGAGGCATAACGTGGATTCTTCATGGATTACCTTACGTCCAATGTTTTATAGAGATCCAAATGGAAATCCGAACGATGTTAAGTTGTTCAAGGGTGTGGGATCCAAGGAGTTATTTTTTAAGTGTTTGGAAAGTATGCCAGGAGATTCTATGGAAGAGAAAAGACAATGTTTTTTCAATGGCATTACATGAGAGCATGTTGATGGACAATATGTACAACACGCTTGTAATGTTTTAGCCAAAAAGGATTTCTTGGCTGGAAAGATTTCCCAAGAAGATTACAACAAAATATTCGCTCGTTGACCGGCAACTATTGTGTTGTATGATAATGAAATCACGTATCTTTTCTCATCAACAAGGTTGAATGACATTACAACGGAGAGGAAATACCATAGTGCAACGGAAGAAATGCTCGAGAAAGCTAGAATACTATGGGAGAGTCTTGGCCGACCAAATGCAGAAGATGAGAACCGTAAAAAAAATTTACGTTCCATGCTAAGTATTACAAGCACAAGGATGGGAGATGACAAAATCTCAATGTTACAAATGAGAGAATTTTTTTGTGATTATACGGTTATGGCTACACTTTCAAATGGTTGTTGGTAAGCGTTGAAAGAGATGTGTGATGCATATGACAACGGTTTGATATTCAAGTCAAAAAAACATAAAATTGCAGAGCTTGGATTGTCAGCATCAAAGAAGGGGAAGAAGATGAAAGATTCAATTGTAGAGCGTCCCCGTATGTTTGTTGGTTGGCTACGTCCTTTACAAGGTCTTACAGCTGTTAGATTTTAATAAGAAATATAATGTGCACAAAAGGTAAACAATAAACAAAGTTTATTGATATGTGACTTGCCACCCAACCATAGAAGTGAGATATTGTCCTATAGACAACGATATCTCCTTCACCCTCCAAGCCACACTTATAGTTCTAGTACCGTCTGTCTACATACCTAGAATATGTACAGACTAACTAGACTATCACTTTGGTGTTCTAACTAACTTGGAGTTATAGACTCTTGGTCTATCAGTTCCCTCATAAGTAACTTAATTACCATATGAGTAACTTAGGCATAGACCCTTGGTCTATTAGTTCCCTCATGAGTAACTTAATTCCAACACTCTCCCATAGTTAGAACCACCTAAAGTAGATAATAATGCAGTGCCACATTATTTACTATAACTTAGTACTACTCTAAGTCCTCTAATTTCCTCTTGAGTGATTTAATAGGTAGAACTCCAAGTCTACTCTTACAATACTCAAATTTAGCCTTAGGTAGGCTTTTGGTGAATGTATCTGCCACCATTTGGTCTATACCCAAATAAACAAACTCCACCTCATTAGATTTAACCTTGGATCTAATGAAATGACACCTACACTCAATGTGTTTAGTGCGTCCATGAAATTCGGGATTCTTAGTCATAGCTATACAACTTTGACTATCACAGTAAATTACTGTAGGCCCTTTCTGAGGAAACCCCATTTCCTCTAGAATGTGTCTAATCCATATAGCTTCCTTGGTTGCTTCACCTGCTGCTTAATATTCAACTTCGGCACTTGATTGAGCAATAGCTTTCTGCTTCACACTGTTCCAAGAAATGGCTGCATTGGCTAACATAAAAACAGAGTCAGTTCTTGATCTCCTTTCTTCCGGATCTCCAGCCCATTCAGAGTCACAATATCCAATCACTTGCAAATTGTCATCTCCTTTGTAGACCAAGCCCTCATTGCTTGTCCCATTGAGATATCTCCATATTCGTTTTACCAAAGACCAATGCTTGACTCTTGGATCAGAATTGTACCCGGCTACCATACTTACTCCTTGAGATAAATCTGGTCGAGTAGTTATAGCTAAATACATTTGGCATCCCACTGCTGATTTGTAGGGAATTGCCTGCATTGCCTCCTCTTCTTCTAGTGTAATCTTGTTTACACACTGAAGATTGCAATTAGCCTCTAATGGAGTAGACATAGGTTTAGCATGACTTAAGTTAAAGTCTTTAAGTTTTTGCTCAATGTACTTTGATTGGCTAACACACAAGATGCGTCTTTGTCTATCTCTAGTAACTTGAAGATTTAGACCGGAGTAAAGATCTCCCATGTCTGTCATTTCATATTTCTCTGACAAAGCCTTCTTAATTCTATTCGTTAATTTCAAATCATTGCTGAAAAGAAATGAATTGTCAATATATAAGGCTAACCAGAGAAAGACTTCACCTTCATTTAAAATGTAAAGGCCGCTGTCTTTAACGCTTCTTGTAAATCCAAGGCTGAGTAAAAACGAACTGATATGTTCGTTCCACATTTGCGGAGCTTGTTTCAAGCCGTAGATCAATTTCAGGAGCAAACAAACGTAGTCTTGTTCCCCCTTCTTGATGAAGCCTTCAGGTTGCTTCATATAAATCGTCTCGTTCAAATCTCCATTTAGGAATGTTGTCTTCACATCCATCTGCTGGATCTCACAGTCAAGATTTGTAGCCATAGCAAGTAATAAGCGTATAGTGGTCATTCTTACCACCGGGGAGAAAGTCTCATTGAAGTCAAGACCTTCAATTTGATCATAGCCTTTTGCTACCAACCTTGCTTTGTATTTGTCCAAACTCCCATCGGCTCTTCGTTTGAGTTTAAAAACCCACTTGCAGCCCAGAGGCTTTCTATTTGGAGGTAATTGGACTAATTTCCAAGTTTGCTTCTCTATCAATGAATTGTACTCAGATAGAATTGCTTCCTTCCACTTCTCACCATCTTCTCTTGCTAATGCTTCAGTCAAAGTAGAGGGATCATTCTCAACAACCAAATTAATGGACTCTAGTAATTTAAGAGAAGGTTTTCTTACTCTAGTTCCCCTTCTGACTTGAGGCTCATGAGGTATTTGTGGTAAATCTCCTCTTTCTACCTCTATGTCTATTTGGTCACTATCCTCAACGTGATCTGAGTCGTGATCTTTGTCTTGATCATCAACAAGATCTTGGGCATCATCTTTGTCATCACCTTTGACAAGATCTTTGATGCGATCTTGGTCACTACGACAATCTAGATCTTTGGGAACTACTCTCTGGTGACTTTCAATGAAGTCTACATCACGGTTAAAGAACATTTTTCTTTTGATAGGATCAAACAATTTATAGCCTTTAGATTGATCACTATAACCAACAAAACTGCAATCTTTAGACTTCATGTCTAATTTTTGCCTTTGCTCATCAGGAATTTTAGCAAATCCTTTACATCCAAAAACATGAAGATGAGCATAGATTGGTTTGGTGCCATACCATAGTTCCCAACTCATCTTTGATATGAGGGCCTTGATTGGTGTGATGTTCTGCAAATAACACGCAGTAGACACTGCCTGAGCCCAAAATCTTCGTTCCAAATTCGAGCTCTTCAACATGCATCTGGTTGCCTCCATCAAAGTACGATTCTTCCTCTCGGCAATACCATTTTGTTGACGTGTGTACGAAATAGTGAGTTGGCGCGCAATCCCATTGTTCTTGCAAAATTCATTGAACTCCTTTGAAGTGTACTCTCCTCCATTATCTCTCCTCCATTATCACTCCTCAAAATCTTGATGGATTTTTGAGTGTGATTTTCAGCCCAGGCTTTAAAAACCTTAAACTCATTGAATGCCTCCGATTTAGCTTTAAGAAAAGCTATGTATGTAAATCGAGAGAAATCATCAATAAAGGTGATGAAATATCGTGAACCTCCAAGAGGAGGAAGTGGCCCAACAATATCCGAATGGATAATCTCCAACAATTTAGTTGCACGAGTTGCCGTGTCGACAGGAAACTTCTTCCTACTTTGCTTGCCATACCATGTTAGATTTTAATAAGAAAGATAATGTGCACAGAAGGTAAACAATAAACAAAGTTTATTGATATGTGACTTGCCATACAAGCACACTTCGCACGTAGGCCAATTCTTCAAGTCCCCTTCCTTGAATATAAGAGTGGGCTCCGTTTCTTTAATCGCCGTCATCTTCTGCACACCAATGTGACCAAGTCGTTTGTGCCAGAGTTGAACATGATCTCCTTTGTTGGCTAAAAAGTAAGCCAAGGCTTTCTCTTTGGCTGGATTTCTCCCAATCTTGAATAGGCCATTGATTTCTTCAAGATGTGTAAGTCGAGCTCCATCCTTGTCAGCAACATAAATCTCTTATGCCAGATGAATGCCAAAGCCCGCCTTTCTGAATTCTTGAGCAGAGAGTAAATTCCTAGCCAAACTAGGAGCATGCAAGACATTGGTAATCCTTTTCAATTTACCATTTATTCAACATGATTGGAATGGTACCTACTCCCTTGATTTCACACTCATTATCATTCCCTACAAAGACAGTTTTTCCTTTGGGTAACACTTTGTACTCTATAAACCAATCTTTGTGAGACATGACATGGCGAGTAGCCCCAGAGTCAAGGTACCAAACATCATCATCCTCTCTTACAAGACATGTATCTATCATTAGTAAGGTAGGACTCTCTGATCTTCTCTCCGATCTTCTAGTCTTGTCAGGTACAACACTTTTACCCTCATAGTTACCCTCTTTGCCTTTCTTGCCTTTACCATAAGACTTCTTCTTTTTCTTCTCTTTGCATTGGGAAGCTTTGTGGCCATGTTTACCACAATTGAAACACTTACCCTTGAATGCACCAGAGTGAACAGACTTCTTAAATTGACCACTTTTTCTCACAGTTAGTAAGGCACTTGAGGTATCTTTAGTTTCACCAGAGAAAACAATCAATCTTTGTTCTTCCTGTAGAATCTTACCAATAAGGTAGGATAGATTCTTCTCATTACTATGAATGTTAGTGAAACTTAACCACGAATCCGGTAACGAACTTAAAAGCACATTAATCTTATCTTTGTCATTGCAAATGACTCCCACTCCTGCCAAACGATCAACCAATGATCTAAATTTGGCTATGGCACTTGCCATACTCTCAGACTCATTCACTTTGAAGGACCAAAACTCCTTTTGGAGAAGCCTCTTTGAATGCATATCACTCATCTCATAAATGTGACAAAGCTCATCCCATGCTTCTTTAGCGGTGTTACAATGAATGATCTGATGGAGTGGCTCATCTAAGAGATAGAAGACAATAGTAGAGAGGGCTATTTGATCACGTTCTAACCACTTAGTCTTACTGTTATCACTAACAGTACCAACATTATTGGCTCCCCCTTCTCCACTCTCTCCTTAAACATTTCCAATTGGTGTGTCACTTGCAGTGCGAGTTGGCATTGGTTCTTCACCACTTACCAACTTCCACAACCCATCCCTCTTCAAGAGATAGATCATCCTCAATTTCCATGAATTGAATCCCTGACCACCAAACTTGTCCAAGAAACTAGTTCCACTGCTAGAACTAGCCATGCTAACTTGCACTCGTCAATGCAGCCAACAACTTTGAGACTATGGGGGCCAATCCCAGGTTTAACTATGAATTAAATCAAAACCCAATTCAACTCTTTACTCTCTCCTTCAATCAACCTAGCTCTGATACCATGTTAGATTTTAATAAGAAAGATAATGTGCACAAAAGGTAAACAATAAACAAAGTTTATTGATATGTGACTTGCCATCCAACCATAGAAGTGAGATATTGTCCTATAGACAACGATATCTCCTTCACCCTCCAAGCCACACTTATAGTTCTAGTACCGTCTGTCTACATACCTAGAATATGTACAGACTAACTAGACTATCACTTTGGTGTTCTAACTAACTTGGAGTTATAGACTCTTGGTCTATCAGTTCCCTCATAAGTAACTTAATTACCATATGAGTAACTTAGGCATAGACCCTTGGTCTATCAGTTCCCTCATGAGTAACTTAATTACCACATGAGTAACTTAATTCCAACAACAGCCAATGAACATATATTGCTTTGTAAGCAATTAACTGTAAACTCTGTGGACAAAGACCAAGTACTATGGTGTGATGGGAATAAAAATGAACCCGAATTGGCCCATTGGTGTGAAGTTGCAAAGCGTCGAGCTGGCATTCCAAATACATTCAAGTGGTTGGAATCTGTACGTATTGATCCAAAAGGTGAGAAAAAAAACTGGTTGCAAACGGATGTGGAGAAATTTGGTGGAAAAGATGCACTGGACTATTTTGCTAAAGACATTCCAAAACGCAATGAGTTTTTGAAACGATGATGCCATATTAATCCTCAAACAGCTCATGCAAAACAACATAATCATGTTGATTTTATACCTCGCAATGTAATAGATCATCATCAACTTATTGTTGAAGGCGGTGTAGGACTTTTTTGCAATAGAAAAGTCATTCCTCGAAATGATGAGGGAAATTGGAAAATGTTTTTTAACTATGAAGGGGCAAATTCTTTGGGAGTTTCTATAGAAGTCAAAATTGGCGATTCTGTTTTCACGAGTGGTGGTAGTACTTTTGGAAGAAGCGCATTATGGGTTTTTGATTGTCGCAATGGGCCTACAAATACTTATTGGACAGAGGTAGAGTACACATCAATCATGAAGAAGATTGAATCATGGATGGGAGATGTTCAACGTTGGAATGTCATTTTTATGCTTCCTGTTGGAGAGAATGTGGAACATATCAAAAATTTGATTGGTTTGAACAATGTTCCGGAGTATTTTCTACACATTGGGACATACATTTTTGGTTCACAATCAGAGACTACTAGGTTAGTAGCTAAAGATGGATCAAAATGTATTGCTAAATTTTCTCCTATTGGGCAATATATTGTGGTTCTCCGACATCCACTTAATACTCCTTTGGAAGAAAATTTTGCCAAAAACAAGGGGGCCCCACAAACTATTCATTCCTATTATATTGAGCTATCCAATGGTTGGAGTATGTGTTCAAAAAATCGGACGGGTCGTTGTCCTGCAGTTGTCGAAGAATTGATCGGCCATTTTTTTTCTTCGGATTGGACGTTGGTGATGGAGGGATTTTCGCATTTAATTGAAAATGTGAGCGGTAGAGTTGAGCAACTCGTTATTATGGAATCAAATTTGGACATGGAGGTATGGCTTGAGAAATGGAGAGAGCGTTATGTTGACAAAGTTAGACAAGCTCTACCTGACAAAAATCCACTTTGGTTGGATAAGGAAAAATTTCTAGATAGTTCGGATGAAAATGATGAAGATAATGATGAAGATGACGATGATGAAGATGATCACGATGATGATAGTGATGGTGATGATGAAGATGAAGTGAGAAGAGGTATTGATTTATCAAAAAACGGAAAGAACTTGTTTCTACTCTTGAAGGTGGCACTTCAAAAAAGATTCAGAAGTCTACTGTAGCAGCAACTCAAGCAAATGAAGATGGATACTTTTGGAACGAAGGTGCTGAATTGTGGACCGATGGGAATATGAAATTTTTTAAGCGTGAGGCAATCCCTTCTATAGATCCAGAAGAGTCTGTTAGATACAAGTACATTGAGCAAAGTCTTGAATTCAATCATGATGAAGAACTTGAAGTAAATGCTACTGTACAGGGAGTTATTGAGTTTGGAGAAAATGCATTGATACATCCAGATGTGCGCAAGGATATGTTTTCTCTAGGCTTGGGTTTAGACTCTTTGGATGGCTAGATTTGTTTAATTGATATTAATAATATATTATAGTATTATAGTGATATGATATAGAGTATAGAATATTTATTACCATGTAACTTATTACTTGAGTATACTATATATTATTGTGTTTTACTATCATGGTGTATCTTTTTTCAAATTCCTTCAAAGAATTTACTGTATAAACATATAATCAACAAATTGAATTTAGTTTGTTTGCTTGGAATTGCCTCAATAAGATTTTTTTATGATTTAAAGTTTATTTTCATAAAAAGTACCACACATTCAATCTCATTATAGTATACATTGTAATATGTAAATTTAAATACAAAATTGGTTTAATTGATTGTATGGATTTATTAAGATTACCACTATGGATATGGTTCTCAAAACTTAGTATATATTTTTTAGTTGTTCTAATTATTAAAATTTCAGAACTTCAAATACATAATTAAGCCACACATGTTTTATTTTTTTGTTTGACTTTATTGTTTTTAAGTATTCAAATATAAGGTGACACAAGTACATTATTCTTTTTTTCTGAATTTATCATTTTGAATGTTTCTGCTTCCATGGTGTGTCTTGCCAATTAGGATTTATTTATTTTTCAATCTTTTAACTAAAAATTAGGGTGTAAGTGTTACATTTTCTATTAAACTTACAAACAATTACTGAAGATGCACAAAATAATGTTTTTTAGCCGTTTAATTGATCTAATATTATAAAAAATTCTTGATTATAAACTTAAAGCACAAAATAAATATGACACACATATATTTTACATAGCTTGCTTTGGATTTATTTTCAATCAATAATATCTGAAAAGACTCTAGTCAAAGTACAATATTATTGCTTATACATACCAAAATTTGTGATTAAAGTATTAAAAAATAATCCCAAAAAATAGTGCAAATTTGAATAGGCACTTTTAACAAAACCCTTGTTCTAAATTGATGAAACCAATGTAAGAGCCTCTCCCCATGAAGCACCACATGGCCCTGCTCTTGCAGAAAAATAAACAACCGGTTTACAGTTCAATCTTCTTTGATTCTTCTTTAATAAAAGTGAGAGCAAATATGTGAAATACACCAGCCTTAGAGCGTCTCACCATGGGAGAGGCTCTTGCCGTCTCTGTGACGACGAATGAATTTGGGTATTGTTCATTGGAAAGTGGTTATCATAGATCTTATGTGTCCCCATGGTGGCCCGGTCTTGAAATGGTGCCATTTATTTTTGGCAAAGTCTTTGAGTACTATTCATGGTGGAAATATGTTTTTGCAGATTTTTCCAATACTGTTCCAGGTGGGAATATAAATAAAGAAAAAATGAACCCACTCTTGAGGGCGGGTGTGGTTTTTGGTTTAAGCCAGCCTGCATTGAGTGCGGGCCACCTCACTCTCTAACAACGGGTATATCTCAATAAGTGTGCATGGGGAGATGAGGAAGAGTGTCGGCACCGTTCTGTAGAGCGGATACGGGTGGCCCATGGGAACTCTTTCTCGGTTTGAGGAAGTGTCCTGTCCGTGCTATTGCTCTAGCACCCATTCTCTAATCCAAAGTATGGTGTAAAATTAGTTTATTCTCTCTCTTCAGAGCGGGCGCAGGTCTCTCATGGAGAGGCTCTCTAAGAGCATGCGTATCCTACGTCTACATGAGCCTTTGACTCTCGGAATATGTTTGTATTTAATGTTCTTTTTACATGGCAGATTAGAGTCCATTGAATATAAGCCATATATAGTGATGCCTCTGTAGTCCCTCTATGATAATTCAAGAAAGGACTCAGTATCCTAGATTGATGGACAATAATGATTACCTATGTATAGTGATTGTGATTGGTTCATGCACTATATAGAGGGTGATTATAGCGGTTCAAGGGTGTTGAGACGATAGTTTGTGACACCAAATCTTGAATGTGATTATAATCTAGGTCGAGAGGTAAATTGAAGGGAGAAGGGTGTGTATGTTCTTAATCATAGAATTTGGTAGGAGTGTAATTTTGAAGGAGTTATAACAATGTACTTATATTTTTGAAACCAAGGGGATAAGCTCATTGCTTTAAAAGATTAAAAAAAAATTCACCTCTGCAACTTGGAGAGATATGGAACAATATTGGTAGATGAAGAGGGATAACTGACCACCATAAAGCATCATCTCAAATAGTGTAATGGTATCATGTATTCCTAAAATTCACGTGAAATTATCTATTCAAGGTGATCTTTATTTAGTATTATTTACTCAAATAATATAGAGGTGAAAAGTATCCCTCAAATTTAGGAATGTTAATTGTATTGTGTGTGAACTATATTTAAATAATTAATTTTTTTTTAAAAAGATTGATATCAAATTTGGAAGGTACTTTGAGTGTGTTTCTTTGAAGAATTGTTCAAAATCTTAACAAAAACAATTGATGTAGGTTTATTTTATTTTATTTTATTTGAATCTATATTAAGCTATAATTATTGTCATGGTTATAATTGAAATATATTTGAAACTATACACTATTAAAAATTGGATTTTGAACCTATAAAAATCAATTGTGAATGGTGCTACAAAGTGGTTACTATGGATGTACTCATCAACATATGAGTAGACATAACATAAGAGACCAAAGAAAATCTTAACTAATTCAAAATGGAGTATATTTTAATTATTAAAACTGCAATCATATATTTTTATGGTATTTAAAAATTGAAAACTTTATCAAAAATATATTGTTAACGAAATGTTTGTCATTAAAAAGTCTCCCACCTTGTAAGTCCAAATTTTGTATAATTATAAATGTACCGCAGTATGAAAATAATACTAACATCAGCCCTTCAGTGGCAGAAATCTATGACAACTGAAACCAAAACAAAATAAACATTTGCCTTGATGTATATATAGAAAAGAAGACTTTTCTACCCTAATAGGGCAGACATTCTCTAACGGCAAGGACCGGCAGTGGTGACAAAAACTTTTAGAAAATCATAAATAGAAATTGATGGTAGAGGTTATCAAAATAATTGAATTAATTTAACCCCTAAGTGTCTAAAGAGCCTAATATCACCACACTTGGTCGTTTTTTCAGTCAAACGCTGATTTTCACCTAGTTCCTTGTTTCAAATGAAAATGGTCATAGTTAATAAAGTGCGGGGCTATCTTCTACTTTCTAGCCCAATTTTACGCAATTTTACCCAATATTATGTAAAATTTATGTAAAATTGAGTAAAATTACCAAAATCTCAGAATTGAATAGAAGGATAAATTTTGTTGATGGCACATTTTTAAAATCCCAATGTATGCTTGGGATTCTTCTAAATGATATATTGATGTGCACATTTATGTAATTGGTGTGGAGTTCGTGCTTGTCTAGTGGCTACATTCTAAGTACCTTGTCATCATTAGTTTATACTTATATAAGAGCACAATGTGAATGCTTCTGTTGAATAATAGTGTGCATGAATGAAAACATGCTTAATCCTTAAACGTCAAAGTAAGCCCATAACATTCAGTAGCCTTCCAAGAGGCTGCCTTTTAGTTTCATCCACACTACAACAAGATCTGTGTCCTAATTGACAAAGTTTCAACAAAAATTTGTCAATTGCTCCATCAATTAGGAGACCCTGATTCGGTCACTTTGTTGACAAAAATTAGTCATTTCGTCTGTCGGTACGGACATAGATATACGTCAGATGCATGGCCGTCAAATCTCTTCGCCACGGTGGAATTACTAGCCAGGTCAGCAGTCTATGTGTACAGTAGTTAGTTTTCGTGCACGGGTAAAACTTCTAGTGAGTTTCATGGATTTCGTGGAAGTTTCCTGGACTGGATATATTATCATGTTTCTATTTTTGGCTGTTTTGAGTAGGTCCTCTCGTAGTTATTTCCTGTCCACGCCATGTGCATCATTGCATCTGTCTGCGCAATAACAATTTTGGAGAAAAAAGGAAGTACTGAATTCTCTTTCTTTTGTGATGAGAATTTTGGGATAGCACCCAGCGGTAGCATGTAGAGCATCTCATTGCCGTAATGAGAGGTACATTGATGTAGCTGCCATTATTTTCATACTGCAGTGATATTATACACAACCTGCAATGGGCTAGGACTCGTGCACATTGCAGAAAGAGAGACAATCCGAAAACCTACACTTCGGTTGTTGCGGTTGCTTGCACTGTTTGAAATGGAAAGAGGTTTTCAGCAATGCATAACAAATCACTCCTCTTCTCGCACAGCTTGGCGAAAAGTGAAGGCCAGTACCCTTCCACTGAAACATTGGCAGCCTTCACCAAAGTAGCAATCTTCTCGGCCTGTCATGCCATTGGCAACTCAGAATCAGAAACCCTAAAAACTACAAAGCCTCCACATCTCGAATCTCGACGCTTGTGGCGCTGAGCTCGCAGTGTAGTGACTACCGCAACAAGGGACGCAGTACTTACAAACGCTCTGGAAAACCTAAACCCCAAGTGATGGTAAATGAAAAGGGTACCCACCGTGATGGCGATGCCGTCATCGTGGAGGATGAGGCAGGCGTACGTGCAGGCGATCTCGTTGGTCGACATGGTGGCGATGGCGTCGGAGGTGTGAAAGTTATCAACGGAAGTTTGGAAGCAAGAGTGTTGCACAGCACAAAGGGGTTGCAGAGGGAAGAAGCTTGGGGTTTTCCTTTAACCTAATCTCTCTTTGCGCCGTCCGATGTTGTGAAGATCCAATGGTGCGCTGGTCGTTCGGGGTTACGTTCACACCCCAGGCTCATTTACCGTAGTGGGAAGTGGGTTTACTGTCGCTCCGTTCATCCACAGGCATTCATCCAATCTGTACACGTGGACCCTGTAGAAAAATTCCGCCCTTACACGTGGACCCCTATAAAAATTTCCCTCTTTTGCGGTGCCTCTCCAGTAGCAGTGGTCTTGCATGTAATTTTGGGTCATAGTAACCATGCACAAAAGTAGTTCCACGTATGCAACACAACTGAAGTAGTAAAAAAATTATCATTAGTTCCAGCCCACTTTGCGCGTCCACGCTGTAAAGTGAAGCAAGAGTTGACAAAAAGTTGACAAAAAGTTGACAAAAAATCAAAAATTAACCGATATGACGGGCATGTACAAGGCAACTGAACATTGCAATCGTCATCTTGGACATTTCTCTGTCAAAATCTTGTCATTTCGACACCCATTTCCTTGTAGGGCCACCTTTATATATGGAGTGACCAGTGATTTGTAATTGAATGGACTATTGAATCAAATAAACAATTACAAAACACCGTTGAGTTGTGATTGAGTGAGTGCTTTCGATTACTGTTCACCTTGGTTGATTGCTCTTGCTTAATGCCACCTGCCCCCATAGCTATTGATGTGATGTGGAATATCCCACATCATTTCATTGAGGGGATGAAACGATGTGGGATATTCCACATCATTCTGTTGGGGGAAGGCAATAGTCACAGAGGTTACTGAATGTTATGCCCCATGGGCTTATTTATGAGAGAATAATGAAGAAAAAAGTGGATTTTCTCAACCAAATCAAGCGAGGATTGGTACGTGGGAAAGCTATTGAAAAAGTGATCTAGATTTCAAATTTGCACCTCATTTGGGAGATTGTGGAAACATTGGCAAGCAATCAAAGTTATCAAAATGAACAGGAGTTGAGGTTGGGGCAGCTGAGGTCGTTTCTTAAAAAGTGCCGCAGTGCTACAGTGCTGGTCAGCAGTGGCAGGCAGAACCGTTTTTTCATTTTAATTTTTTTTTTAATTTTTTTTTCTTCCAATAATTTAGATGCCTTCCGGGCTGCCCCGCCCAAGGCCTCTTGACGTTTAAGGGTTAAACAAGAAATAATCACTCGAATTGAATTGATCTCGCACTACTGTAACATGCCGTAGAAGTTTGTTCCAGAGCGTATTGTTGGTCTTCAAACAACATTTGACACTATAGTGAAAGAGCTGGCAAGGATGGAAGATAAGGTGGTGATCATGGGCATTGTTGGTATGGGAGGAATTGGTAAAACAACTCTTGCCAAAGAACTGTTCAATCATTTCTCAAAGCAGTGACTTTTGTACCTTTCTGACTATTGGTGAAGAAAATGGAGATGCAAATGACGTGGGCCACTTGCAAAAGCAGGCCCTGTATGATTTTTTTAAAATCAAAGATGATAATGCAATGAACAATTACAACATGATCCATTTCAATCACGGCTTCACGTGCAGTCTGTTCTTGTCGTATTCGATGGCATTAAGAGTGGTGGAGAAAAGCTCCACTTGAAACTTTACCAAGCATGGAGAAGTTGGCAACGGAAGCCGTATAGTAGTAACATCAAGTGACCTGGATGTCCCGAATTTAATTATGAAAAACAAAAAAGACAAGTCTTATTTACATGAAATGCAGTAGTTGGAAGCTGTGCATTCGTACGAGCTTTCGTGTTTTCATGCATTTGATGAAGAGGGCCTTCCATTGAAGAAATCTCATGCTTTCCGTCCTCTGGCAGAAGAGGTTGCTCGCTTGTGTAGCGGATTGCCGCTAGCGTTAGAAGTCATTGGTAAGCAGTTGTCTACGAGGGAGGGAAATTTGGCAGTGTGGGCTGAGATAGTCGAGACAATGAAGACTTATCCCCACATCTTGGATATTCTGAGCATTAGTTACAATTATGCTCTGTCCGAGGGTGAGAAAATTATGTTCTTAGATATTTGCTTCCAAATGGCAGGTTTAATTTGGGATGATGCAATCGAGATTTGGGAGTCTTGTAAACCTTGCTATCCTCCCCAATGCCATCAACAATTCACTATCAGTCCTCTTAGGCAAGTGTTTGGTAAAAGTGGATAAAGACAACAAATTGACGGTTCATGATTTGCTTCGAGAGATGGGAAGAATATTGGCTGGAAGTAACCATGTCAACGACAATCAGACACAACAACTTGGAGAATATAGCCACTTATGGAATTCACGAGATGCCAAACACATTCTGAAGAGGGACGAGGTACGTGGGTTTGGATCATTCTCAAATATTGGTTGAATGCAATGAATTATATTTGAGGCTGTACGGGAATTAATCAGGCTTTAAATATTGAGAAATCTAGGCAAGCCCATTTATCTAGGTTTCAAGTGATATCTAATAAGAACATCATCTTGAACATGAATTATTGATAAGTGGACAAACAAGTTCAACAGCAGGTGGTGTACAACATATGCAATACATATTAAGTACTCAGTGTGCTTGAACCACGTTTTGTGAAGTATCATATCACAAATATTTTTGAATCTCCGAGGTCTATTCGGATCATCATGTCATAGAATAACAAGTAGTTCACATATCCTCTCATTTCTGTTTGATGTCGGATATTTCAGGGGATAGCAAGAATTAGAGGACTGTGAATGGTTGGACTGAAATCCAAGCCTGGTCGTTCTTTTAATGCTTCAACGTTCAAAAAAATTACCGAAATTCACTGACTGCAACTAGATGGTGCTCGTATTACGGGTGACTTCTGAAAGTTGTCAAAGAACGTCCATTGGCTGCAGTGGAGATCCTCATTTGGGACACATGTAGTATCGGGGACCTCACCTCGGCAAATGTACCCCCTGGCTACATTCTACAGGGGATAATACATGGGAGGTTCCCGATACTACATTCTAGCCTCCTCATTTCTCATATGCATTCCGAAGAACTTGCCGTTCAAGTACTTGAAAATTTTGGATTTGTCGAATAGCCGCAGTCTCACTCAGCTTTGGCCAGATGGTGATACCCAGACGGTACTGTGCTAATATTCACCGCCGCTGAGATTATCATTTATATGCAAGTTCTTGTTGAATGTGGTTGTCGTTACTGAAGGTAGTGAGAATTAATTATACCTGAAGTAGTATGATTCAGCGTAACTGAGACTTTGTGGTCATTAAAGCATTGAAGCTGTGATGTTTAATTTGAGTCACAAGTTTTGATGCATGATCGAGTGTCCAAGCATTGCAGGTTCCCAAGAAGCTTAAAGTTTTGAGACTTCAAGATTGCACTGTTCTAGAAAAGATTCCGGAAAATGTCAAGTTACTCACCTTGTTAAAGGAACTCGATCTGGGCAAATTGAGGGTGTGAAGGAATTGCCACAAGATTTTGGAAAACTGGGTGGTCTTGTTGAACTTCATCTCGATGATTGGAAATTCATCATTCATGAGTCTTCTCGAGAGCTTTGATATGCTCACATGTGGGTCTCAAAGATTCTCAGGCTCACAAGATGTCGGCGCTTTAGGAAGCTGTCAAGCAACTTTGGACTCTTGCAATATCTCACTAGCTTAAACCTCGACGAGTGTCCAATAGAAGATGGTGATTTACCAGATAGCTTTGGAGCCTTACGGAGTCTTTACTCTCTCAGCATGCGGAAAGCCAGGATTACCACGCTACCAGAGAGTTTCAGTGGCTTGACAGCGTTAACTCACCTGAACATGCTAGAGAGCCGGCCGGCGTCTGATCCATACTCAATCGTTACATTCATTTCTCGAAGATCTGGATCTTGGAAATTGTTACAATTTGGCGAGTATCCTTGTCCTAGAGAAGCTCACAAACCTGAAAACACAAAGTATGTCTTATATCTGCTTATACGGTTTCAGAAACAGATGAAAAAAAGGAAGAGAGAAGGAACGGAATCAGACTCCATTTGGCTAAACCAGAGTTGCACCACAGGAGGTCTAGTTAGTAGTAGGAACGAGTATGGATCCAAGAGAATTTCTTGAATTCTTGTTAGAATGTCCCGCTTAATCTGCACAAGCGAACCTTCGATACTGTGGTTGAGAATCCAGCTCAGATGAGGAATCTGTATTGCATCACGTCAAGAACAGTGGCTGTTCCTTGGTAGAGTGTTCTGGAGATATGAAGTCTAGGGAGAGTAGTACGAGCGAGTCAGGTCTGAAATTAAACAGTGCGTAACTTGAAACATACAAACAGTCGTCAAGAGACTCTTTTTCTTCTTCTTTTATGTTTTCCCCTTTTCTTTGTCTTTTTCCTTTTTTTCTTTAAGGGAAAAAGTCACTTCCTTAGTGCAGTTTAAAGTACACCAACTATCCCGAATAAGCGATACTGACAACGTATGGCAAGATAGCAGTGCCTGTAAGTCGGTAGACTGCTTCAGCTTCAGGATTTTTGAGATTCTCTTTTCTTTACTGGCATACATAGTCTTACCTGCACTATCGCACATAATTCATTGCCTTCTCTTTTCTTTTACAAAATAATTTCTGATGCTATAATCATCAGGGTTGGCTTCTTCCGTTGTATCGCGTCGCTGTTATTGTATCTTGATGTGACTAACGTTCTCCACATGGCTCACTGTGCATCAGAGTTTTTGTGAGAATTCTGCTCTGAGCCAAGCCTGTCAGCACGATGGATATTGACGCTGGTTTGCAGGAACCCATCACGGTTCCGGAACCAATTGACATCCCTGAGATCAGAGGTTGATCTCTTTAGTTTAGTCCATCTCCATTAATTATTGTCAGTGTATCGTGATTTATGCTCATTGTATGGATTGAATACTCCGAGTTTTTCTTGAGTTTCTAGACTGAGGCTCTCAAAATGTTGTACGGTGTTGTGTAACCACTGAGTTGTTTGTTTAGTTGAAGTCTGTATTGTGGTGATCTGGTAGCTCTCATTAGTTCTAGAAGCAACTGATCTTCTCGTTTAATTGCAAAATGTGCAGTGTCACAGTTTGCATCTGAAACAGAAGCTCGGCAACATCAGGGACCGTAATGCCTCAGAGGCTTCTCGTGCAGCTTTGCACTAATGTAAACCTTTTGGAAGACTTACCCATGGTAAAGTCCATACGCCTCAACATTGACGTCACCAGGCGGAACGCAGGGCGGGAAGCTCAACATCATCAGCTCTCACCAACCGCAAGCCTGGACGCCAGCTAGCTGTCCATGCGTATTCAAAATGCGAATGATTTGCTTAGTCTTCTAGGCTGTTCTTTGTTATAACACGGATCAGATAAAGCTGGCTTCCCCGGATCTAGCCTCCTCTTCTCCTTTAGTCTGCTGGTGTCTAGGCTAGCTCCACAGGCAAGAAGGCCGTGTTCAGTTCTGCACTTTGTGCACTGTATTCCTTGTTCATCTCTCATTAACGATCAAGAGGTCGTTTGCATCATTGTTTTCTTCTACGAGATGCTGGGCCAGCCGTGTATGAAGTTGATTACCTGATCATCGAAGGCATTTACATCCTCACCTGAGCGAACAATCCGTGCTTCAATTCGGGGGGACGCTTGGTATCGACCATGTGACCAGTACCCATCTAACCAGCCATGATCATGCGCCACGACAGTGATGACGATAGCGTGGACACGCTTCTAACTTGAAATGGCACAGGGAGAGATAAAGACATTTCCACATGGGATTTCATATGGGAAGTGGGACAAAATTCCCACAATTGTAACTCTGTTGGGATGATTGTAGTGTATTTTTATCTGGGAAAGTTACAATTGTGGGAAATTTGTCATATGGGAATCTTGTACTTATCTCCCTGTGTGGTAGTATCCATGCAAAGCTCGTTGGCGTTTTCCACTGACGATACCCTTTGTGCCATCGCGTTCTCCACAAACCCCATGGTATGGTCATAGTAGCTCACCACTTGAGAACTTGGAAATTCCTGATAAAAGTGTACCAACTTGACATCAGTTCAAATGAAAGGTAGGTCGACGATTTACTTCGTCGACCTACAATTTTTTTTGTCCATCAAAAACATTTATGTACAAAACTAAATAAGACAAATGCTAATTTTGAAATTAATCTCCATTATTCCTTTTTCTTGCATACAATAATTTTGTTCTCTGAAAAAAAGAAAAAACCCAAAATTTTAGCGCACCCTCTAGGGGTTAACCTCGTATAAAGAATTGACATGAATTTTTTCGGTGACGTTCACAAGTTGATCTCGCGTCAGGCTGGCACGAGATGTTATCACCACCATGGGGTTCATAAAATGCGTAACGCCCTATCAGGGCTTACTCCAAATCTTCCCATTATAGGCAGATGTCCAAATATATTATCTCCTAAGCGTGCAAGGAGTCCCGTAGGGCTATGTTTGGTCATTTTTAGCCAAACGTTGATTTTCACCTAGTTCCTAATTTCAAATGAAAACGGTCTCAACTAAGAAAGTGTGGGGACTATCTTCTATTTTCTATTCCAATTTACCATTCTTCAAAATTATTAAAATTGTGTTTTCTACAGCAGTGTACAGCTCAAAACCCTAAAATTCTAATACACACTGCAGAAAATGTTTTTCTATCAAATTTCTTTTTATTTAAGCTCAAGAAGCATGCCACCTACACCTTGTTGTTCATCACTGCTACTTACAATTTTCCTAAAAAATCATACTATTTTTAACATTTTTGTAATTACTATGATTTTTACAAGAAAAAGACTTTGAAAAATCTTATAGAATTTTTTTTATTTAAATAATTATGAAAAAATCAAGGTAAATCGGTTTAACAATAACTTATATGAGAAAAATACCAAAAATATGTATAATATTTTTAAAAGTAAGGAATTGATGAGGTTTGACCTGGTAACTATAGTATGGATGCTTAAGGATTAACCCCTAAACGTCTGAATGTGCCTTTGTGGCCAGTAGAATACGGTGTATTTTGGTTGTATTTGAAATGGATCCACACCTTCAATGGGTTTGAGTTCAAAAGAGAAGTTGGAATTTAAATCAATGCAATTCTAGTGAGTTCTTGAGATCCCAATTCAGAGTTTCTTGTTGGTAGCAAATCCCAATCATACGACAACGTATATACTATCCCCATGGGACGTTTAGGGGTTAAAATGCCTTTGCGGCAAGAAGAATACAATGTATTTTTCTTGTATTTGATATGGATCTATAACTTTAACCCCTAAATGTCCTTACCCCTCTCCAAATTTGGAAGTTTTGCAAAGATGCATTATAAAATGCAACTAAGAGGGATATTTTGAACTTGATGTATGAATAAAAGTTGTATTTTATAAATTTTTGATTCTATTCATACAATTAGATTTGCAATTGCTATCACCAATATTTGTTTATTAAATTTAAAACTTGAAATTCAAAATTATTTTGTTATTCAATTACAAATAGGACATTAACAATTTGTGGATGAAATTTGTTGTGATGGCTGATACCCTCCAGGTGTCAAAGCCTCATTGTTCCAGTGGCCCCTTGTCCGGCAGGCACTATTCATTGTCATTACAAACAAACACTTTATTCTATCCGATCTTGAAAGAGGACGAAAGTTTTTATCTATCTTGTTGTGATGGGTTTCAGAAATGTAATACTCTAAGTGTAGATATTTTCGAGATTTTTTCATTGCTTAATTTTATGAGCTAATTTTTCAATAGCACGTTATAGACTAAAATCTTCGAATTTTTTGGTGAGTCAATGTAACATGAAATGAGGCATAAATTTTCAAAAATCGTCGCCTTTCTAATCAAATCACATACGCATTCAGGTATTTTGCCATAGAATTTTGTAGTATTTGTTTTTCTTGCAAAAAGTGCATAGCACAAGAGAAAACGTGGATGAAATCTATACATCGTTCAAAAAATGGACAGTTGGGAAATTAGAGGTTAATGGATTTGAGGTCAACAGAGAAGTTGAAATTTAGATCAATGCAGTACTAGTGAGCTCTTGAGATTCCAATTTAGAGCTTCTTGTTAGTAGCAAATGGTAATTATACAACAACGTATCTACTATCTCTATGGGACGTTTAATCCTCAACCATTTGACGCGCTTGCATCCATATAATGGACGACGAATAGATTGCAACTTTTCTCTTGACTACATCCTGTACAGTTTTTCATCCATCCAAAATTTTCTTGGTTCTTGTACTAGTTGACTATCATTTCTACACTATGGATCTTCAAACTATAAGATATTGTGATTTTATGAAAAGCAACAGAATTGGTTTATGTCAAGTTTCATTCTTAATTCAAAAAAAAAGACCTTAAACATGATTTTCCAAAATAAGAAGAATCAAATAATGGAAACTATACCATCTTGTAGTGCATGTTATTCCAACTTCACTACAATATTTTTAATTTTTTTGTGTTAATTTGGGTTTTTTTATTGAACTTTAAGAGAAAGACTTGCAAAATTAATTAAAAAATATCAATAAATTATATGATGAACCCAACCGTACAGATGTGATCTTCACATTGACATTTACAATTAGCTTTGCACATCAACTCCATTTTTGTTTATCATCAAATAATTTATAACAAATCTCTGAAAACACTATTGAATCATGACATTTAAGGGTTAAAAGTCCCTCAGAGATAGTAGATACACTGGCATATATTTGGCATTTGTTGCAAGTAAAAAGTTCTAAACTGAGACTCCAAAAATTTATTAAAACCATGTCAACATGAATTTTAACTTCACTTTCTTTATCAAACCCATAGGATGTGTAGAACCATTCCAAATACAATGAAATATTGTTGTATAATATTGATCGGAATGGGCTCTTAGGACCTTTAACCCCTAAACGCCGCCTAGACCAAAAACTGGCTTATGAATGAAGCTAACTATTCAATTTCAACTACTACATGGATGATTTTCCATCCAATTCTCTTTGTGAAGGACTTTGCTTGGTCATGCCACCCTTTCAAGTTAAATTCAGATCATTCAAGATATTTTTAGATTTTACATGGAGTCCCAACTACAAAAAGAGTTGTAAAAACGGTACACCGTGTAGTGTATTTATTTTTTTTATTGTTTTGCTTAAACTAAATTTAGGCCATGAAAATGAGTTCCATTGCATTTTAGCTTAACTAACAAAATAAAGCTTGCCAAGCCTAGTTTCTACTCCACTTTGAATTTTTGAAAAAACATAAAAATTGAGTGTTTTATTGTAATTTCAAGTTCGGTAGGTATTACCAAGATGTAGCAAAAATTTCTAAATTTAGATACACGGATGATTTTCATCAACTAAACTTTTCTTCATTGTAATTTACACCTTTGGTAAAAAAAATCGGAATTTTCTAGTACATTTTGTAATTGATATGAAATTACTATGATTTTCTTTACAATCACTTCCAAAAACCATAGTAATTTCAAGTTTTCAATTAAATTTATGAAAAATTCATGATTTATAGTAGATATATGGCTTCATCTACTAAAAATATAAAGTTGAATTCTTGTATTATTTATAGTGGAAAAATCGAGTGTGACAGGTAAAGCATGATTTTATGGTTATAGGCCCAACTTTTAGGGGTTAAGGATTAAGGGTTAAAAAAGTTCTAGTACACTGATCATCGCCGTTACTGTGAATCACAATAATTCAATATTCTCAAAGTAATTGTGGTATTAGAACAAAGTGTGACTCAAAGTAATTTAGAATTCTCATAGTGAGTAGTGAAGATTGTGTGTAAAGTCTGGGAAAACTTACACTAATTCACACTAATTCTGTGACTCACAGTAATGGCAGTAATCGATGTAGTTCTTTCTTTACGAAAGGGGATACCACGATGGATACCCGACCTTAACCTGGAAACCCGACGAAAATTTTCCATCGTGCAGGCTGGGCTCCGTCCGTCACTCCACGCCTTCGTCCGTCACTCCGTGTCTTCGTCCGTCACTCCGCGCCTTCGTCCGTCACCCCAGCCACTGCTCCATCACCTTCGGCGCGAGCGAGAGAGCCTGCACTTGTCTTCACCAGACGCAAGCTTTCTGTCTCGAGAGACCTCCAAGCCCTCACTCGATCGACGACTCCCCACCAGGTACTGTTCACTTTTCTCATCGTCCTCACAGAAAACACTTCACATTCGCTCGCTGCTTGCAACTCTTGTATGCAACTATCTACACTCACCGACCAAGCTCTTATAACACGATGATCACCCTGTACGCGTCCCGAGGGCTATTTCATGGATACCCAGCTTCAAGCTGCTCAGAAATAGATACAATGGCGGAGTTATGATCGATAATTCGGGCTTTTAGGTTTAGGATCCTGTAGTTTGGACTTGAATCCCAGTTTGGTTGGATCCCAAGCATTGGGTCTTTCTTCTCGTTCCTGTGAGGATCCAGCATTTTAGATTGGCATGGGTGCAAGAGTTTGGAAATGGATGATCATTTGGGTTGGTGTCGTGGTGGCGCTCACCCGCGGTCAGTTTTTTACAATATTCCGTGTCTCTGAACTCAATCGCATAATTTTAGGTCAGGTGGTGAGTACGAGAATTAGCGTAGTCTGTTGCCTGAGAGTTTTGCATGGTGCGCATTGATGCAGACGGGCAATTGAGGGGGTTAGGGTTTTGTGGCGTGAAGGAGAGACGAGATCTTATGACATCAACGGAGCAAGCAAGCGTGCCCGCCATGGCCGCTTTCGTCATCGGCGGCACTGGTATGCTCCTCTCACCACATATGAAATTATTTCTTCTTCAAAAACGATTACTACTTTCTTAGTAGTTATTTACATAAGACTGTTTTCAATTGTTAGTTAACACTGTTTGCTAAGTCCTGTGACGCCAAAAGAGAGTTTCAGAAGTCCATTACCGAGATCTTTTGTCGACGTGACTGATTTTCTCTTGGATTAGAATATCCGTCAATTAGCTGTGTACAGAAGCAATTCGTTGATTCCTTGTGCTGTAAAAAGCTTAGGCAATATCTATATATTCTTGTGTTGATCTAGCCATTTACAAGTGTATTGTTCACCTGGACCATACTAAGGTCAACGAGGAGCAACAGAACACTGAAATCTTTCTTCTGGTTGAGGGTTTAGCTCTGAAGGAAAAAAATACTCCACCTCACTGCAAAAGCTTTCTTGTCAATATCACTTTACGAACTCAATGACTTGTTTATACTGAACTTTCTGTAGCTCCCAATTCCCTTCTCTGCTCCTCGCTAAATTGTTCTCTGAGTAGGAGTTTTAATTGTATCAGTCTTGTATTCACAACGCCTAATTTAATTTGAAGCTGCACCGAGATGATCTGGTGGATACTGTTTAATGCACAGAAATCTTCCATGCTTGTTTTTTTCAAACCGTAACATTCAGTAGCCTTCAAAGGGACTGTCTCAGTCCCAATGAAATGATGAGAGGAATATCCTTCATCATCTCATGAACCCCTTCAGTAGCTACGAGGACATGTGGCAGGGGCTGGATGAAACCCCGAGAGCTACTGAATGTTATGCGTTCCCCATTTTCCAGTGTAATAAACCCTCATTAAGATGGTTTTGTTGGAGTACAGGGATGGTGGGGCGAAAGCTGGTGGCAGAGCTCGCACAGTCGGAGCGTTTCACGCGGGTTGTGACGCTGGGTCGGCGAGTGGTGGCATACGATGGGCCTGGCAAGGAGAAGCTTGAGCAACACGTGGTGGATTTCGACAAGATAGAGGAACAGAAGGCGTTGCTGGAGAATCTGGACGTGGGGTTCAACACCATGGGGACGACGATTGCCGACGCCGGAAGCCCTGAGCAGTTCACCAAGATAGACCATGACATCCCACTCTCCGTCGCCCGTTTGTTCAAGGAGGCAAACCCGTCTAAGCCCCTGCAGTTCTGCAACCTGTCCAGCGGCGGTGCTTCCGCCACCTCGTCCATGCTGTACCCCAAGACCAAGGGCCTCCTGGAGCAGCACATCACCGAGCTGGGATTCTCAAAACTGGCCATCTTCCGACCCGGCCTTCTTGTCTACGAGGGTGGGCGGGAGAAGCAGAGGCTGGGCGAATCCATTGCGGTTGCCATCCACAAGCCCTTGAATTTCCTCTCTGGTGGACGAGCCGCCATTCCTGTTGAATCAGTCGCCAAGGCCATGCGGATCGTCGCTGAGAAGGGAATTGGTGGAGAGCCCGTGGAGTTTTTTGATAACCGCGGTATTGGGAAGCTTGGAAATCCTAAGTGATGTTCAAACCTCCCAAATCCTCGTTTCGTTTTTTGAATATAGATCTTTTGTGCAGTTTAGATTGTCGGTGACTTGTAGAAGGATTGGTGTGTAGCTGCTCTTGGCAACCCAAAGTGATGTTCAAGCCTCCCAAATCCTCGTTTTGCTTTTTAAATATAGAACTTTTGTGCAGTTTGGTTGATTTTAGATTGTCGGTGACTTGTAGAAGAATTGGTGTGTAGCTGCTCTTTCCACGTTGACAATAATGAGCAGCATTGTCAGTGATATGTATATTCAAGCACAACGTGAGTTTGACCCTAGTCGCATTCTACTCAAAGTTGGCTCATCTTTTGTGTTGGAACGGGATGCTCCTCCCAAATCCTCGTTTTGTTTTTTGAATGTATAACTTTTGTGCAGTTTGGTTGATTTTAGATTGTCGGTGACTTGTAGAAGAATTGGTGTGTAACTACTCTTTTCACGTTGACGATAATGAGCAGCATTGTGAGTGATCTGTATGATCAAGCACAGCGTGAGTTTCGCATTCTACTCATAAGTTAGCTCATCTCGTGTCCAATCTACTTCTAGATTTTTCAAATCTTCACGTTGTCAGTTGAACAGGCATTTTAGTAGGTTGGACAGGCATTTTGGTAGACTGGACTTTTATGAAAGATCGTCACCTCTTCCAGTTTATATATGGATTGATTCTTCGAGACTAAATTGGAAAGTAGAGTGGTGGGGGCTCCCCTAAAAGGTGCTATAGAGTATCTTCTTTTGGAAGGGAGGATCTAACCTAGAATGGCAACTCACCCAGCAGCTTGCTTGCCTTGTTGCCTGGGCTTTCCAGACGGACCCAGGCAAAAAGCATGGGGAGAATTGCATCGTTGACAAATATATCAGACACTGTTATGCACCAGGCAGAACTCAGCACTACTGTAGCGTATATCTTCCGTGTTGCACCGAAATTGCAGGAATTCTCGAGAGTCGGGGTTGATCTTTCACAAAGTCCAGTCTATTCAGAAGTCCAGTCTATTCACGGAATGCGGTTCTTAAGTATTTTCACGAGTGTTAGGAGCATCTCCACTCCTACACGCTAGAGATGACTTGCTGAAATTATTCATTTACATTTGAAGAGCCCTTGCACTTACACTCCCCCACCCTCGCACGCCCCTCACAGATAGATAGATAGAAACTCCGACCCTTCTACAAGGCCGGTGTGAATGAAGTGTCCGTTCGTAATGCCAATGATCCGATGCCCACCGGACAAGGGGAAATTGGGACAATACTACTCTCCCCTTTCGAGGATGGACACTATAGTGACACACTAAGCTACTACCTAGCTAGCCACTAGTGCCTTGAAGATACCGGACATGGTATCCCCCCAAAGGGCTTTGAGGTACCCATACAACAAGGTCCAAGGACCCCCCACCATAGTTGGGTGGACTATGGTAGTGAACACCATGCCGGCATGGGGAATAGAACCCACAACCTCCTCATTGGGGGCCATGAGCCCCAACCACCAAGCCAAGGCCCGTGGTGCCTCGCCCCTCACACATCAAAAGTGCACGTCAAATAGTTAATGGACCAATCACAAGTAGAATGTGAGGATATAGTCAACTAAATAGTGATTTGAAGGGCCATTTCTTGACACGCTAGGATTGAGAGTCAAGAGGCATTTTTGAAGGGCCCTTGGCACTTTTCATTTAGTTCTGAAGTGTGAGAGACTTTGGGAGGGCTGTGGTGGAGCTGCTCTAAGCGACTCTCGCAAAGAAGTTCACGTCTACTTGGTGTATGAATGAGATTTTTTGCACTGTCAATATTTTCTTTGCCAAGTGAAAGCTTGCTCTTGCTCTCACTAGCTTACCGTCCCTCATTTAGGATCCGGATTGATTGTCCTTTTCCTTCTCTTTGCACTTAATGAATTGTTTCCACTCTTTCAAGTTTAAAAAAAAAAAGTCTAATCTATTAAAATGCATGTTCACCCTACTTCTAGATTTTTCAAATCTTCACGTTGAGGACATGCTCGTCACTTGGATAGTTGTTTTAGTAGGTTGGACTAGTAGACTAGACTTGTGAAAGATCATCATTGGTCCAGACTGACGATAGGTTGGAAGCTTTCAATTGAGAAAGATCATCACTGGTCCAGACTGAGGATAGGCTTGGAAGTTTTCAATTGAGAGTGACATGGAACTCTCATGCAGTGATTTTTTTGGGCGAGTTTTGTCTCAAATCTTTTTGGAATATTCTGTTGTACATGTCATGGTTTTTGTGGATGATTTAACCCCTAATTGCCGGCAAGATCAAAACATGGCTTTTGGATGATCTGAAGATTTTTGAGGTAGTAGAATGAATGATGAATTTCATCCAATTCATTTTATGAAGGATTTTCATTGTTAATGCCACTTCTTCAAGATAAATTTAGGTCATTAAAATTATTTTTGGATTTTACATGGGGTCCCCAAGTATAAAAAGAGTAGTAAAAACGATTCACCCCATGTAGTGTATTTTGGATTTTTTTGTTTTTTCTGCTTAAACTAAATTTAGGCCATGAAATGAGTTCTATTGCATTTGAGCCTGACCAACAAAATGGAGCTTACCAAGTCTAGTCTCAATTCCATTTTGAATTTTTGGAAAACTTTGATAATTGAAAGTTTTATTGGAGTTACAAGTTCGGTGAGTATTACCATAGTGTAGCGATTTTTCTAAATTTAGACACGGATGATTTTCATTCACTATAATGTTCTTCATTGCAAATTACACCTTCGGTAAGAAAATCAGAATTTTGGGTATATTTTGTAATTGATATGAATTTTCTTTACAATCACTTCCAAAAATCATATTAATTTCAAATTTTCACCAATATTTATGAAAAAATAATGATTTATAGTAGACACATGGCTTCATCTACTAAAAATATAAGGTTGAGTTTTTATCTTGTTTATAGTGGCAAAATTGAGTGTCATGTGTAAAGCATGATTCCATGGTCATAGGCCCAGGCATTTAGGGGTTAAGCTTAAAATGATTCTTGAAACCACCAAATTTTAAATGATGTATTGGATAGAGCTCTAGAAAAGATGCTACCTTTGCCCTACGGTAAAATCAAGGCACCTATAAAAGGCGACATGCTTGTACAATTGTACATCAAAGGTAATTATCATCTTAGATATTTTCCAAGATTCACATAGAACAACCAATAGCCATATTCTACCGGGACACTAACAGGGCTTTGGCACACGGACAAAGGGATGAAAAGCATGTGTTTTTGTGTTCCCTTGGAGTGTACTTGGGAGAAGACTCATGCGAAATGGCATATATAAAGAGCCCTCTCACTATGCGAAAAACGAAGTTTCGAAGAATCTTTGTTTGAATAATGATGTCATGTATTGATTTTTATCTTCCTCTCCACAGTGGTTACTTGTGAGTGGTTCATCATCTTGTGAGGGTTGTGTGTGGATGGGGGGAGTGCAAATTCGAAGACTTCAAAATCATGAAAATATATGCAATCCTCATGAGCTATATTGTCCTACAACCTGGAAATAGGCCAAACTTCTTAAGTTGGTGAGTTTAAGAACAATGTACCTTTGGGCCACTTTACACCAGGGTCCGGATCCAAGAAAACCCCAAAATTGAGCATTCCTATTAGTCAAGAGCTGAAAATTGAACCCGAGGGCTTTACACTAGGGTTAGAACTAAGAAACTCATCCAAGTCAAAAATGATGTAGCGCCTAAGAGACATAGTTTTTGAGGGAAATTTTTGGACCCATGCATTGGACCGAAGGTTTAAAAAGAGAGCATCAGTTTTGGTAAACCAATTCATCCCCTTGGGTCCAATTGCAAGTTCAACTCAAGTTCAATAACTGGGTTTATTGGACCCGATGAGAATTGGACCCGGACCCTAGTGTAGAGTGGTCCTTAGATGTACTCTGCCATTCAGTATTCGAAACAGAAACCGAAGTGGAAGCAAAACGTAAAATGTAAGGAGTAGTTTCTGAATCCATAAGTAAAAATCTGTATATGTTTTCGCCCGGGTTCGAACCGGAGACCTTCAGTGTGTTAGACTGATGTGATAACCAACTACACCACGAAAACCACCTACACATGTGCAGCATTGAAAGAATTTGCATGTATAAAGGGCCAGTTCCCATTGTCCCGGTGGGGATACTCTTAGTGACTCCGCAGCCCCAGTCACTGTACCGGCACCGTCCATGAGTAGGAACCGTCCATGAGTACCGGAACCGGTAGTGCCTTTGCATTTCTGCCCCAGCTGATCATGGTCCGGTCGGTGCCTGCTCCCCCTTCCCGGACGCTTCAGTCTCTCCGGACTTTCCTGCCTCGTCCCTGCCTAACTTAGATTTCTCAGCGTAATCGGCGCCTTCCCTGCATCCGATCGATCCTGACAAAGTGGCACACGACGTGTCGATCAGGCCCGCCTGCACTATCCGATCGCGCTCCACCCACTTGGCCATCTCTATAAACACTCCCAATTCCTCACTTCATTGCATTCCACTTCACTCCGCTTGCTCCTTGTTAGTTGGTTGCAGATCATTCCAGTTTTTCTTAGCATTTTCTAGCGATGGGTCACGGCAAACACTCAGGCTCTGAATCGGGCTCGGACTCCGACAGCGACAAGAAGCACTCCAAGCACGACAAGCACGACAAGCATGACAAGCACGGCAAGGAAGGCAAGCACGAGGACAAGCACAGCAAGGGCGATAAGCACAAGGACGAGTCCTATGGCAGCGGATCGCTCGGAGGCCACCCTGATAATATCCTGCCCGGCCACGAGCAGTACGGCGGGAAGCTCAAGAAGGAAGATGTAAGCATTGGATCATTGCCTTGAATGTCTTGACGAGGTTTTAGAATGGCATCGACGTTTGAATGCAGAGGCTGAGGTTGTGTTTTGCAATGTAAGTTTGAGGCTTAGGGTTTTGACTGTAATGGATTTGCTTGGTTCGAACTTCAGGTTCAGGATCTGAAGCACCGGACGGACATCTCGGAGGAGGAGCGTGAGCATCGTAAGAAGGTGATGATGGCGGAAGTGGCAGCCGGTGTGGTGGGTGCTGGCGTTCTGGGGTTTGCTGGGTACCAAGCATACCAGCATTTCAGCAGCAAGGACGAGAAAGATGTGCAGCACAAGGAAGCTTGAATGAATCGTGTGAATCAATGGCTCTTTTTCTGTAGTATTTTTTTTATGTGAAGAGAGGTTGTGCAGGCAGATGATGAGGTCTGAAACGATAGATCAGCTATGGTTTGAAGTGGTTAATACACCTTTTTGTATAGCTCTCAGCACTGATCTGGGCCACCATGCTTAATCACTACTTTGCGTGCCTCAATTTGGTCGTGTCAGTTGGGCTCTTTTTTGCTTGCTTGTCTGTGTCCTTTATAGAATGCGCTGTGGATGTACCAGAGAATCTACAGATACTCTGTTGCTAAGACTAAGCTAGAGGATACGATTTGAACGTGTCAGTGATTTTTGGAAGATGTACAGAGTTGTGGCAGCACTTTGAGCAAAAGAACCAACATTGTTGAGATCAAATTGTTATCATGTATGAATTTGTTAGGCAATTTCAAAGTTAAGCGAGTGAGTAGGCAACCCTATTTTCTATTAAAGATCCCGAGAAGCTGTGGGTAACAGGGATCAGGTCCCTACTCCCTAGTGGTTCCTTAGTGACTGAAACGTTGGAAGGTTACAGTGGAGATTGCAGAATGAAATGTATATTGTTTAAAGATTACCAACATTGTGTTTTGGAGTAAGGAATTGTCAGCACTGCATAAAAGTCACCTTTTTGGGATGAGGCAGCTTGCAGATCCTATCATTAGTTGCTATGAGAATTGGCACTTCTCTTGTTAGTAGCATGATACCGAATGCATTAACAGTTGGCATTGGTAGATTAGGAATCTGTCAACAGGTAGACTGTTTACCTCTGCCTGTACAATAAACGGGGATGCTGGAAACTTCACCCCATCGTCCCCACCTCTTGTCTACCCGGTAGTAGTATGCAAAGACATGGAGTGTAATTGGTGTTGTACAGATGTCCGCAGTTTGCAGATATCATCCTTGTCTTCGTTGCTCATGTAATGATTCCGTCCTGGCCAGATTGAATTGGCTGCGTGCGAATTTGCTACTCATTCCTCACCTTCCATGTCCCCTCTTTGGCAAACATCTAATGAGCTTTCTCACGGGTCTTTTGAGTTAGGTCATCGCCTGTAGGTCGTCGCTAACGAATCATTTGCTTGCAAGGTTGTGTAGCACCAGCAGTGATTGCGCCTCCACCCCACTGCTGTCTCACTCACCCACCATCGCTCTCGCCATCGACGCCACAGTTCTGACCCGAATGGATATCTTGGCGGCAACAATATCTAGATTACTTCATAGGAGACATGTCTCCAAATCTATAGTGTGTTCACACTAGTTTTCCACGATGCTTCCAGCTTACTTACAGTAAAACGTCTAGTTCTGGCAAGGCAGGAGGCCTTTGATTGGCAAGCTGGCATATGGACGAGGTAAGGTGTTTCTCCATCTTAAGCGACAAGCTCAAACATCGCCATGGCTCGCAGCAGCATTGACTCAAACTGAGCGCACCGATGCCACCACCACTCTGATGGCAAGCTGCACGGTCCAGTCCCCATCGCTCATTGCCAGTGTCCAACGAAGACCTCTTTCCTCTTTCCATCGCTATTCATGTAGACACTCCCTGCCAGGGCACTTTTTTTTCATTTATCATGTAGTGCCAAAGTGGCGATATAAATTTTTATAGTGGTGCTCCATATTTCAACATTCATCCACATTGGATAGAAATATCACAAATCCATAATATTGTATTATTTTCATCCACCATCTGGTGATTTCATCCAAGACATTTGTTTAACCCCTGAACGCCTCAGCAACCCAATTTTGGCCGTATAAGGTGGTTTTTTCAGTATTTTGGCCACCTACAGGGTCCCAATGACATGGGTGTCTGAACGAGAAATTGTAGTATTGATGAGCCAAATCCAACGGTATGTAGGTTGTAGCTCTAGGCACTAAACCTTATTTTCTAAGGCACTTTGTACTCTCACTTTCGCGTATACACGTAGAATATACAAGTCCTCAGCGTACCCGGTCATTCACAGGGTGCTCCCATGGTGACATGGAGATACCGTTGGCAAGTAGTGGCGGGAGTTGGGCGGGACGCATGCCGGAGAGGCGGGAAGAGTACGAGACGTGGGACTGGGTGGAAGGGACGGTGTGAGGCGTGAGCGCGCGTTTGTATCATTTTCAGCACAACGTGTGGATGCAAGGACAAGGTTGTTTCAATCATGCAGGAGAGTGTTGGAGGCGAAGAAGATAGAGAGGGGAGCAACGGAATTCTTGGATGCCAATCCGCCGCCAATGTCTTTGAAATGAGGGAATGTAGTGGGGATTTGGAGACAAGAGTCACGGCCTGCACTCTGTTTTGTGCACTCCTTAGTGAGAGTGGATTGATGGTTACAATGACAACCCGCACTCCGCCCAAACTATCACCCGACTTGTTATATATTGCAAACGGCTTGAGAGATTGGGCACAAGCGAGAGGGGCAAATTCTCTGCAGATTGAAAAGATTGTCGGCTTGTTGGACACGACGTGGATGTGCAGGAGGCCGTTACCTCCACGGACTGTAAAGCGCCCCGGTGTTCCAGACCACATTTGGCTGAGGTTTTTGTTTCGAAGGCATATTCAATACATACTTCGGTGGAAGGAGCAGCGGCCGGAGTTGGACCCCAACGGATTTGGAGAGCGGTTGAATTTGGTGATACGTACGAAGTTGTTTCCAGCTCCGGAAACACACGACAATGGTGCGAATGCGAGAGGCAGCTCGGGAGGAGGCAAGGGCCAGGTTTCTATCCCAGTCTCCAAGCACTCAACGGCGACTTCGCCGACGCATGAATGTAGCGGTCCAGAGAGCAACCTTGGGAGTGACGGACGCGACTGCCCTAATTCCCGACACCAATTGGGAGAGACGGACGCGACTGCCCTAATTCCCGACACCAATTGGGAGACAACAACAAATATCCAATTTGGGAGTGTACGATTCCCTTTGGCCCATCTCCAGCCGTTGCACATGCAGCCGAACCACCTTGTACCTGTCATTGGAGAGGAGCCTCCTCATTTGAGTCAAGACGCCTTAGTCCTACCGCAGCAGCTGGAGCGTCGTCCAACGACGAGGGGCAGGGCAAGACAACTCAATCCACGGGGGAGGGGCTGCACAATGCAAAGAGGCCACGGGTTACTATTGATTGCAGTCACGGACCAAGTTCCGGGTGCAGTCACGGACGAGATTGAGGCGGGAGCATCGAGAGGACGAGCCGGCCAAAATGCGCTTAGCGGTAGACGTGGCCAAGGACGACGCGCAAGGAGGAGTGTGCATGAGCGTGTCGAATTCCTCGAATCCTCCGGGTGGCAGCAAGAGGAAATTATTCCAGATCCACGTAGCCCTGTGTGGCTGCGTCCTCACACATATAGAGCCCGAATTCATGTTGCTACTACAATTTTAGCTCAAGAAGAAGAAACGATGCGTTTGGGGAACTCAGAGGTGGAAGCGCACAACGTGGGTGAAGATGGGAGAGATGGCATTGGGTTTCTTACACACCCCCACCATCACCTGTTAGATCACGACATGAACATGGAACAGTTGGTAGCGTTGGAGGTAGCACCATTCCAAAGTCCAGAGGAATATGCCGGTACTCCATTGCAGATTTTGCACCAGGCTCCACTCCGCCAAATTCAGACATTCGGCAATCAGTGGGCGAGTACTACCCTTGGATGCATTACTATGGCAACCGCACCTGTCCATTCACAGAACTGGATGCAGATTTGCAGAACGAGTCCCTCATAGCAAGGCAGCCATTAGAAGGATTTTTAAGCCCAGGAGACCATGTCCGGGTTGATCCTAGGGCGTGGCCCATGCCTGTGCATGTGAACGTGAAACTCACGATACTTGGAGTGGATAGCGCGTTGTGGGGAGGCTTGCAACAATTTAGTGGGTTGGTTGTAAAGTGATACTACCACGAGCTGGATGGAAAACCAATGTTTTTGGTCAACTTTGGTGGCGGAATAGGAATTCGGGAGGTGAGCGTGAAAGATACCGAGTTAGATCACGAAAAACAGTTTTCCGGGCTCACTCAACGTGCCCTTGATTTCTCAAATGCTGGAGAAGTAGGCAGTTCCAGCCGAGTCACTACGGAGGCAAGAAGAATCGAGCATGGAGAACATGTTCCCGAGGCCACAAATGCGACTGCAGGGTTGCATCATCACCACCCTGTCACTCCGCTCGTGCCGAGTGATGACGATGACTTCGACTGGCGCTGCACACCCGCCGACATACACAGCCCAAGCATATCAGGTAATGTCACTGCCGCTTCCGATTCCTATTCCGAAAATGCACTACAGGAGTTGGGCCTTTATGACAATGAGGAAGATACTACTGCTTGGACGTGGGACGACATTTGGGATGACTCGCAGTGGCAATCCCCGAACTTGGAGTTACTTCAGCTGGCAAGTGGCACTAATTTCACAGGCCCAGAGCCCGGTCCAACAGGAGATGAAAATGCGGCTGGAACTGACAACCACGAGTCCTACTTTCTGAAGTATTGGCCCCCCGATGTTCTACTCCGAATTGTTGTGGAGACAAACAGGTATTGCTTATTTCCATCTTATGTGCATTTTTCATGACAATTTTTTTGTGTTTTTTTAACCACTGCATTTTGTTTTTGTGCAACTTGGGTACATCAATGTTTTGAGATGTTGTGTGATGTCTATATAGGTACGCTCTACAGCCTTCACACGACGATCCAAGGAGGACAAATGGGCGCCGTGATTGGACTCCAGTTGATACCTCTGAGCTCCTTTGTTGGTTTGGAGTGCTCATCTTAATGGGATTGAAAGATTTACCAGACAAGCGACTCTACTGGGATCAAAGGCCCTTTTACGCTTGCCCTATCATCAAGTCATGCATGAGCAGAGAGCGCTTTGAGGCCATCAGGCGTTGCCTTCATTTAGTCAATAATGACTCACTGGTGACGGACCCAAAAAATCCCCGGCACGACAAAATTGGCAAAGAGAGATGGCTCATCGAATCTTTCACGCAACTGTCGCAGCGTCACTACAATTGTGAACGAGTTGTGGCTGTTGATGAAGTGATGGTGCAGTATAAGGGGTGATTCTGTCCAATTCGGCAGTATATGAAGGCAAAACCTATCAAGTTTGGTATCAAATGTTGGGCTCTTGCATCATCACATTCCCGCTACGTCTCTAATGTAATTGTGTATTTAGGTGCATCTGATGCACGGGAAGAAGGCGACAGCGTTGGAGAGGACGCCGTTTTGTCGGCTGTGCGTGGTATTGAGGATCGTGGTCACATCGTGGTCACGGACAATTTCTTTACAAGTACCCGCCTCTTTATGGCCTTGCTGGACCGTGGCTTCTTTGCAACAGGAACGTGTAGGAAGAATCGACGCGGATTTCCACAATCCCTTGCGGGATTTCCAAAACGCTTCTTTCCGGAGCGTGGCACCTTAGTGGTGCGGATGCATCGCTCCAGGAGAATCGCGGCAATATGTTGGGTGGATTCGAGGCCAATGTTGCTTCTATCAACAGCATGCAATCCAGTTGCTCCAGGTTGCGTGGCGCCACGATGGGTGAGGCGGGAGCGAGTCGATTTTCCCACCTCCCCTAATTTACTCCAGTACCAGAGTTGTATGCGCGGTGTCGATGTTGTTGACCAGCAAAGGGCAGAGTACTCAGTGCAATTACAAACGCACAAATGGTGGCATCGTCTATTCATATTCATAGTTGATTCTTCCCTTCTCAACGCGTATGTTCTGTATCGCTCCGATTGCGCCTCGTTTGGTATGCAGATCCATGCGCGGGTATTGTGGCACTATGAGCTTGCTATGCGTTTGATCAGGCCCCATGTGCAACCAAACATTGTACGAGGCCGACTGCGGAATCTAGCACCTCCAGGATTCCATGTACCCGAGCGCCACCCCAACGTTCGACGGCAGTGCGTTGTTTGTCGGGGACGCACACGCCACTTTTGTGGAGGGTGCAGAGGGGCCTTCATGTGCACTACCCCGTGTTACATCAGGGTTCACACGCAGCCCAACCACGCCATTCTCCCTTTACGGTAAATTGTGGCTGACCTCTGTGGGGGTTGTCTTGGGGGATTGCAGGCAGCGGACTCGACGGAGAATGGGATAGCGGCATAGTCTCATTTCTTGCATGGATCGCGAACTAGCCTTGTGACAGCCAAATCATCTTGGGAGGTGGCCAAAACAAGCATCGTGACACATTTTGGCAGAGTTGTAGTGGTGTTTCAAATGGCGGGATCGCAATTTTGTTTTTGGATTGTAGTTTATCAGCGATGCTATCTGGACTTGCTTGTAGTTTTGTAAGGCCTTCGAGCTCAGTTTTCATATGACCTTGAGCTCAATTTTCCTGGAAAATGTAATAAATTTTGAAGTATATTTGCGGCAAGAAAGTATCTCACACAACACAACAATCAAGCGTTGAATTTGTTCATTATTCATATGCACGAATCTCATTATTTTGATACAAGCATGCGTTGAATCATGCGTTGAATCATGCGTTGAATCACACTACACAAAAATCCCCTACTGCATGAATCTGTTCATTATTCTTGTGCATGAATTTTATAGTACACTTCAAGCCTACTTCAAAATGTATTTATCTTTTAGGAACACAATTCAGATCAAATAAAAAAGTATAAGCGTGTTGAGGTAGGTTTGAGGTACTCCTCAAGCCCACCTCAACACACTTACTTTTGAAGAACACAATGCAAATCAAATGGAAAAGTAAAAGTGTGTTGAGGTAGGTTTGAGGTACACTTCAAGCCTACCTCAACTCACTTTTACTTTTGAAGAACACAATGCAAATCAAATGAAAAATTAAAAGTGTGATGAGGTAGGCTTGAGGTACACCTCAAATCTACCTCAACACACTTGTACTTTTGAAAAACACAATGCAAATCAAATGAAAATGTAAAAGTGTGTTGAAGTACGCTTGAGATACACCTCAAGCCTACCTCAACACACTTTTACTTTTGAAGAACACTATACAAATCAAATAAAAAAGTAAAAGTGTGTTGAGGTAGGTTTGAGGTACACCTCAAGCCTACCTCAACTCACTTGTACTTTTGAAAAACACAATGCAAATCAAATGAAAATGTAAAAGTGTGTTGAGGTAGGCTTGAGGTACACCTCAAATCTACCTCAACACACTTTTACTTTTGAAAAATACAATCTAATGCAAGGTGATATAGTTATGTAAAATCAAATCCAAAAAATTGTATTTTTGAATGCTTCAATTCAGCTATATTCAAGTGCAAGTAGTGATAATAGGCTTTATGCCAATAATCTACTGGTGATACCATATGAAATAAAGAAAGATAATTTGCACAAAAGGTAAATAATGTTCATCTCCATTGAACTATGGAAGTGAGATCTTGTCAATTAGACAATGTTATTTCTTTCATCTATCAAACTACATTTATAGTCCTAGTACCATCTATCAAACTACATTTATATTCCTAGTACTATCTATCTACATACTTAGAATATGTACAGACTACTAACGTGTTCTAACTATCTTAGAGCCATAGACTTTTGGTCTATTAGTTTCATCATAAATAAGTGTCTATGACTAAGTTACTCATTTGTCAAGATGCTTACCTAGAAGAGAACCGATTGACCAAGAGTCTATGGTTCTAAGTTAGTTAGATAATAATTATATAATTATAGTAAAGATAATAGTATTGATGAAGACATACATAGATAGAGGAGGACCACACCAATTGGATGCAGCAGGAGAGCGGTGGGCGAGGAGTGAGAAAACACATTGCACAGTGAATATTGGTAGTGGTAAGTCTTGGATGTGTTGTTGTGTCATGTCCACGTCCTATTTCCCGCCCCAACGAACTGTGCATGGTTCCCTCGCTGGAACTCCACTCGTATTGTGTAGTCAGCATTGGGTGCGGTCCACAATAGTACCCGCTATCACAGCGCCATCCATTTCTCCACATGGCACACATCCCTTGCCTACGGACAAGGACATCGTTGTCCACGTCATTGCGAGGCAGTCTCTCGTACCCAAGACCCGACGATGCTCTGGGCGACCCAATGCTCGAAGCTACGCTGCAGCTCCTTCTGTATCCGGAAGCGGTGAATCTCGAGGACTTCTCTTGTGAAGGTTAGATTGCACTGCCAAAAATTACACGGCTAAAAAATTGCATATGGGGCTCTTACACCGGTGCGATCTTCAAACGCGCCATCAACAATTTATGCCGGAATTTTGACGCTTTTTCAAAACACTGCAGCGCCCTGAATACACGAGATTTGTGCCGCGATCTATGGAATCCCACGGTGAAATGGTGCTAAAAAAATTCTTGAGCAAGGTACCATCAGGGTTGAGGTTCCAATGCGACTGAGATTCTTGGATTTCATGACAACGTCACACAGAAAATATTGAAGCTGATAGACGGCCCTATACGGTCACAGCACCTACGGTTCCCAACCGCCGTTCAGGGGTTAATGTGAAATTTTCTGGCGAAAAGCTTCATGGTTTTTGGCCATATTTTAGCCAGAATATACTTTTCTGTTGCAATCTGGCGATATTTCGCCGAAAAAAACAACCCCTGAGTCCCTGCTTGTTGGTTACAATACAAATTTCACTCTACCTCGGCTGCACGAATACCTCCACAGCAATAAAAATCTCATTCCCTATTCACCAGAACTTGTGTGGTGGCCGATCAAAACTGTCGGGGCACGAAATGAACCCTGGATTGCGTGGGAACTGCAATATGACATCGTGGATCTCCTGAGTCGGAGGAGTCACCCCACTCGGCGCCCTGAGAAACAACGCCGATCAACCCTCAACCCCTTTCATCGATTGTCTTCGTCGCCACCCGTGGAAGACGCGCACCATCTTCTGGAGCCAAAGCGATTCAACGGAGTCCGCTACCGTGAAAACCGCAAGATGTGGACAGCAGAGATGAAGCCCTCCAAGTACAAGAACAAGGTCGACTTCGGAGGATTCAAGTCTCAAACCCAAGCTGTCGATGTAGCTTTCTACTACAATGACAAGTCACGCTTCCTCAACTTTTCAGACCCCCCTCACATGCTATCCATAATGCTCACACCAGCAGGACTCGGTGTAGAAGACAAGCTGAGATTCGTCAAGAAGCAAGCAAAGCGGGTGTCATCCATAGCCTCCACACTCCACTCATGTTCTCCTGCTTTTGTCACCTCGGCTATTCCAGATTCGTCATTTAGAGGCTGCAAAGCAGGCAATTATAAGTTTGGTTCGTTCTCCGAGCTATAATCGTTTCTAAGTTGTGGGGATGCCAACGAAGCAGACGATTGCATCTCCCAACGTCAACACTAGAAGGACAGGCGTCGTTTCTCACTCAGGAGGATCCTATTCATTGTCTTTTTTATTGTACATGCTTGTCCCATGTGACGAATCGCACTCACCAAATCCAACAAAAGAAATTGGTGAGTGAGAAGTGGCGCCGTTTGACTCTGAGGGAGTGAAAAGCGACGCCTTCTCCTTGTAGTGCAACCCTCCCTGCAGCTGGATTCCATGGTCAGCAATGACTTGATGGAGCCAAATCTTGTCACTGCAAATGCTGGTGGATTCGTGAACGGTATGTTACAAGAGCAACAAGGCCTGCTGCAATGGAATTCGGCTTTGCTGATCCGTGCTTGTCTACTAGAGAGGTCACCCAACAGCTCCGTGCACATCACCGACGGATGCACAGGGAGCTCATATGGTTCCCCTGTGTTGATTCCCCCATGAGTGTCACTTTTCCATGTGATTTCGAGTTGACATGTGTACAAAATCACCTGCTTAAGCCTAGTCACCTACTTGTAGAAGGAAAGTTTTAACATTTGTCGAGTTTTGAAGCTCAGAGGGAAAAGTGACACTCACAGGGGAATCAACACAAGAGAAACCATATGAGACCCCTGTGATGGGATGGAGCAGAACATAATTCAGATAGGCTGTAGTCTTAGAGATAGAAAGATAGAAACTCCAGTCCTATTTCGCGACCGGTGTGAATAAAGTGTGTGTTTGTCCTGACAATGAGTCAGTGCCCACCTAACTTAGAGAGGAAAACGCTGGAAAGGTACGTTGGAGGTTGGAGAATGAAATGTATATGGTTTAAAGATAACCAACATCTTGTTGAACTCCTGTTTTGGAGTAAGAAATCGTCAGCACTGCATACAAGTAGAAAGTTGGTGCTCTTGAAGAGCAACTTTTCTGGGTGAGGCAGCTTGCAGAGCTCACTGATATCTTATCACCAATTTGATGTAACAATTGACACTTCTCATGTTAGTAGTATGGTACCTAATGAATTAACAATTGGCATTGATATATGTGGAATCTGTAATGCAATAACAGGTAGACTGTTTACGTCTGCTTGTAGAATATACGGGGATGCCAGATAAGAAATATGCACGGAACAAGCAACATTTGGGTTGCAACATCTCAGTTTGGTTGTTGGCGATTTGTATCAAGCACGTTAACAACAAGAAGCTTTATCCCTAAGATTTTCAAATTTGAAATGGATGAAGGAATTATAATTTTTCACATGTACTCACCAGTGCTGTACTCGTATGTCAGTTCTCAACACGTCCCAATTTTCAACATGTAACCCAACACATAATTTATTCTTGGTTAATTTATGTAATTTAAGGTAATTTCTCCATTTTTTTCGCTTTCAAATGTTTGTGTGTCTACTATTGTATATAATAATGTGAATTTGTGGCAAATTGTTGTAAACACTAGAGTTATCCGAAAACAAAAGAGGAGTTTTTAAACTTCTATGGTGTGTTCGCATGCCAATATAATCGATTTTTGACAATCATTGTTCATGAATAGTCCTTTGGTCCCTTCATGAATAGATTCTTAAGCTTGGGGGAACTTGTGGGAACTCTCCTCTAGCACCAGAGTGGTGCAGGGCCTTCCTTTGGATTATTCTCCAACTCACCATAGATTAGTTTTGCAATCTTTTTGAACTCAAAACGAGTGTATGGTGAGTTTGAAGTTTGTTTCCACTTTGAGACACTCTTTTCGGTTAACTCTATCATGACATGTAAATGTATCAAAAGACAAAAAGTGTAGATTCAATATTCAATGTTCAACCCTTAACCCCCTTAACTCCTAAGGGACCAAGCGTTCATATTTAGGACAATGTACATAAACAATCACAGTTTTCTCATCCATCATGCACTTTTTGCAGTGGATTTGTTACTATATATTTTATGGGAAGTTAACTTCATGCATGTGTGATTTGATTAGAAAGGGGATGATTTGTGAAATATTTATGCCTCAATTCATGTTGTAATGATTCACCAAAAAAATTGAAGATTTTAGTCTAAAAGTGCTCTTGAAAAAGTCAACTCATAAAATTAAGCAACCCAAAAATCTCCAAAAATCCCTACACTTGATCATCATAAAACCACATACACTACATGCTCACAATTACGGAGTAAGAACGCTGTCAAACAATCATCTCCACAAAGGAGAATCAGAGTATCATAATCTAAACATCTAATGCTTTTCAAAAAATTCTGACACATTCAAAGATCAAAGCGTCTACATACCAAATACATCACCTCCAATCGTAGTACATTGTGATATGGAACTGACAGAACAAACGTGAAAACTGAAATCGAAACGTTACCAAGATGATACAAAATTACAAGAGCGATCCTTCGCATGTAGCCAACATTGAGCGTAACTGTACGGAAGTTGCAAAGTGTGACGAAGAATTTCACACAACCTTAACCAGGACCGACCTTGGGAATGTCATAATGCTCACTAAGATTAGCTAAGTACTGGTTAAACTCCTCTACTCTCTGTCGATGACTCTTTGTGGCCACCTTCGTGAGGCGTCGGGCTTCCAATTTGGCATTCTGCTCGTGGTACCTCTTTTCCGCAGGCGTCCTGTGGTCCTCTGGAGCTGGTTGCCTCTCACCTCCTTCCTCACCTGCAGTCATTTTTTGTTGCTAATTTTAGCCAAATTGCTACATAAAATTTGGGCTGTCTAATTGATAAGGATTTTTTTTAAAAGAATAAAAAAGGAATAATAGCCAGATTGCCTACGATGTGTAGCCTCTTTAAACTTAGGTATCACCCAGGTATTGCCTAAGTAGCACCTAGATAGCACATGTGTATTAACCTGGTATTACCTATGTATTAATATGAAAAGAGCATCCAAGGAGCCTGGATTGCTCTTCAAGCCATGGAAAAGTAGCAAAAATGCTAAACTGTCTCCTGACCAGAAAAATCACTGCTCACCTGTCTGAGAAACGGGGTCTGCTTCGGATGAGCGCGTGTCCGAGTTGTTACCTTCTCGTTGTTCCGGTTCTTCCTGCTCTTTCAACATGAGAATCTGCTCCTGCATCTCTCTCCGCTTCTTTTTCTTCTTCATTCCCCCCGCCCTCACATCTAACGCCGTCCCTTTCAGCTTCAGCTTCCCTCCCACCACATTGGAGAACGACATCGTTCACCCCGTCTGATTCAAATCGCACTGACCAGCTTAGAACACTACTGAGGCAAATCAAAACACAACAATCTTATCACACAACACATACACTACATGCTCACAATTATGTAATAGGTAATCTTCATTGGGAGGAGCGTTATGGGTTATAATCAGGACCCCAATGGTGACCGGTGTAGCCAGGATCCATGGGATTTCGATTATAACCCATGACGCCCCGACCTTTAGTAATTTTTTTCGGGGTTGTATATATTGTTTACATCATCTGTGTCTTGATTTTGAGGTAGATGAAGTGAAGAGTGTAATAGGATATATTATGGAACAAAAAAAGACCCCGAATGCTTCTAGTGGTGGTAGCTTTTCAAAATTATGAGACATTCAAAGATCAGATCCACGACATACCAAATACATCACCTCAAATCGTAGTACATTGTGATATGGAACAAACTGACACAACAAACATGTAAAGTGAAATCGAAACGTAACCAAGATGATACGAGCTTTGATTAATTACAAGAGATTTAAGCTCTCCTCACACACGTTACATAACCCTCAATATCTTCTGTAACACGACAACACAACGGACCTTACAAACACACTACTCGCATCCCATATGGCCAAAGAAAAGAAGCCTCCACTCCCATTTTAAAAATTTCCACGTTAGGGCGACATCTGGACAGCCTCGCAAATGTATCCACCCTACCGGTAATCAGTATTGTAAAACGCCATACCAAGAGCTAGCCGTGCTACATACTCCAAGACCTAAAATCCTCTCGCACATCAAACCGTTGTGATGATTGAATAAACGACATTAAGCTAAAACCTAAAGCCAAAATACCTCATCCTCGTCAATCTCAAACTACCGCGCACATTAGCAAAACCCTAGAATTCTTTCCTTAAGTACTAACTTCCACATTAGGGCAACATCTGGACAGCCATCCTGAGCCCCGCAAACATATCGACCCTACCAGTAATCAGTATTGTAAAACGATGTACCAAGAGCTAGCCGCGATACACACTCGAAACCCTAAAATCCTCTCGCACGTCAAACCCTTGTGATAATTGAAAATCGAGCGTAAACGACATTCGGCTAAAACCTAAAGCCAAAATGCCTCATTCTCGTCGATCCCAAACCACCGCGCACATTAGCAAAACTCTGGAATTCTAACTCCGCTCCTAGGAGACTAGAAACTAGAACATACAGGCCGACACTTAAAACCCTAAATGGAACCCATACAAGCGATCCTTCCCAAAAAACGGAATGAAACTGGTATACGATGCACGCCACAAGCAAAGAGGAATTCAAAGAGAAAAGAGTGCAAACGTACCGTAGATCGGAGCAGCGGCGACGACGATGAAGCTCGCAAAAACACAACCACACAGGGGGAAGGATCTGTAGTGAAAATGCTTCAAGGACGTTGGGTCCTATGGGCGCGGGTTCTCGGTGGGACCTAAGACCGTGGGCGTCCTGTTTCCGGAAGCTTCATTCATCCTGGTGCTACTTTACATCCATTATTCTCTGTGGCTACAATGTTTTTTTTCCAAAACTCGAAAAAATAATGTAACTTTTATTATTGATATTAGTGTGGCCTTGTGCCGATTTAGCCATGCTTTTATTTTTACTTTATTTTTAATTCATAATTTAATTTAATTTATGGTAACAAAATTCGATTAAAATATCATAATTTTCACACCGTAAGTCTAAAGCAACGTAACGATTTGGGTGCATCCTTTCTCGTGTAGAGTTCTCCGACGATACCAAGAACGCGATCAGTAGCCCTATGGTCCTGGAGATCTCAACGAAACATACAAAACAAACAAACAAAACAAAACAAAACAAACTACCTCCCTTCAATCCCTTAATGTATAGATTAACCCATTTTGATAGAAAATTCTTTAATTTTCAATAAATTTGCAGTAACTTATTGTACTAGGTAAAATTTTGGTTCATTTTGACTATTCATTTATTTATTTATCTTTTCAAATCCTAGTCATTTAATGTGCACACGACATTGAGGCTTTGTGATGTCATGGTAGAATGAGGCCAATAGAGTACTTGATTTTAGTGACCTTGATAATCCTTAAATTTCATTCGGTTTTTTTAACAAAATTATGTAGTTTTGGACATAATTGGAAAAGTTCAATTTTTACAAAAATATACAAATCCCTAAATTTAAGAAATTAAACCTTGTGATTTTGAAATTGTTTTCTTGAAAATCAACCTCAAAAAATTTCAACCCCTAATTTCATAGGATCAATGAAAGAGATTATAAATGACAATTTTTTCAAAAGAGGTCTTTTTTTACAATGAAGATTTTAACTCAAAATTATGTAGAAATTGAAGATTTTTTTGGTTGTTTCTTTAAAAACAAATGGAAATCCTTTCTTAATTTAACTTGACATAAATGGTTGAACTCTTAGCCTTAAACGTATGGATATAAGTGAATTGGAAAGACTTCAATTGTTTGAATGAACTATTTCTGAAACTTTAGTATATTATATACATTTATGAGGCCCTTTAGAAAACATTGAAAATATTTTGGAATCCCAATGTGAGAAAATATTTTTGTGTCCATCAATAATATTTTCTCACCTTATAGTATACTTTCAAATTCTTTGCTAATTTTTCACATAAGTGGGAAAAAAAAAAGGGAAATTTTTAACAATATTAAAAAATAAATAAATAAAATAAAATAATAACATGGCCATAATTTATGGATATGAAGTTAGAGTATCTCACATCAAGACCATATCACTCTTCACCCAACTTCATTTCCCATTAATTAGTAGAAAAGATCAAGAGTTTCACTCCGAGGAGTGCACTTAACCCCTAACTGCCTAAGCGTCCATTTTTTGGACGATGTACATATTTCATGCATAATTTCTCATCCGTCATGCATTTTTAGCAGTGTGGAATTTTTACTGTAGATTCTATGGGAAGTTAGCTTCATGTATATGTGATTTGATTAGAAAGGGGATGATTTGTGAAAAATTTATGCCTCATTTCATGTTGTAGTGATTCACCCAAAATTTTGAAGATTTCAGTGTAAAAGTGCTCTAAAAAAAGTCAACTCATAAAATTAAGCAACCAAAAAAATCTCCAGAAATCACTACACTTAGAGTATTACATTTCAACCAATCACAAAAAAAATTCATCCGTAGATTGTCAATATCTTATTCGTAATTGAATTACAAAATGATTTTGAATTTCACGTTTCAAATTTTATACAAAATTATTGGTAATAGCAATCATAGATCTAACCGTATAGATAGAATCTAAAATTCATAATGTACAACTTTTATTCATATATCAAGTTCAAAATATTCTTCTAAGTTGCATTTTATAGTGCATCTTTGCAAAACTGCCGAATTTGGAGAGGGCTCTAGGCATTTAGGGGTTAAAGTTAAGACTAGGAATCATGTGAGTGCGTACTTTTGACCCCCCTATGTATATACTAAAAAAATAATTTAAAATTTGTAAAAAAAAAATGGAGTCGTTAAACACAATCTAAAGTTCTTGTTGTATATTTTTCAAAAATATAATCACTCGCAAATATTTTTCAATTGATTTTTGAAGCCAAAAAAAACACATGAGTTCAAACTTCTATTATTTTTTTGTATATGATTTAAAAAAAAATTGGTCCTGAAATTCATACCAAATGATAGATGTATATGTAATGATTTAGCACTTAAAAAATATTAATTTAAAACTATTTGAAGGCCAAGTATTGTAGGGGGTATGCTATTAAAACGCACTCACGTGTACTCCTAATCTTAACTCTAAGTGCACCCCCCAGGAGTTTCACAAGAAATTTTTGGCTCTCACTGCCTCTTATTACTTTGGGTGCATACATTATCTTCATATGTGTTCAAATCTACTTAACTAAAGAGTTTTCTACTACCAGTATATGCATCTCTTTAGACACATTCCAATATTGTGTGGATACAAGAATTGAAGTGGAATTAACTTGTAGACCTTTTTCTCTTTTACACCTTTGAAGCATCGGAATTTCTTGTAGACCTTTTTCTCTTTTACACCTTTGAAGCATCGGAATTTCTTCCCGCATAGAGGATATAAGAAGCATGGACAAGGTTCGTTTCTATATTTCACTTGCTTGAGGCTTCAGGACAAGGTGGTAGAGGACAAGGTGGTAGATAGAAGGGATGCATATTAACCATGCGACCTGTACTTTTTGTTTTGTAATAAAGTGGACTAGGTACCACATTGATTAATTAATGCATCATGCATTACAATGTTTTCTTTTTCATGAGGTTACCTTCTTACAGGGTTTTCTTTTTCATGAAGAGTGCACCGTACCTCCCAAGTACATTCCTAGCAGGGTCAAGATTGAGCTCCACTCATGCTTGTGACGACGTGTACATAACAAGTTGTAAGTTAACACCAATGTGACAATAAAATGGAGCCCTGTGATACCGTAACTGGCCGTGAGGGTCAGTAGGTCATGCCGAATAATTATTTTTCCAACAAATGTCAAATTTTGTGTATATTTTCTAAATATTTCCCTTTTTTTTTTTTTTTTTGGTACAAATGAAACAATTTTTATTCCATTGCAAGAGAGAACAACAGCCAAGTAGGATAGCCCCATTGGTCACCAAGTTTTTTAGATTTTCAAATGTCAAAAGAGAAAAACCAAACCAAGAAGGGGTTACTCTATTTTCAATCTACTTGGCCTCCATCCCTCTTAGCCAAATGAACCGAAAAACACCAATTATTGTCAAACTTCTGCAAGCAACCAACACCTAATTGTCTCTTTCAAACAACTTGGACTTTATCCAAGCTACCTTGCCGTTGTCTATAAGCGTCTCCCACAAGTCGTGTTGAAGCTTGTGTGACGGCCAATCCTCGTTGCCGAAAGTCCATGTGAGCCACATGACTACACTCCTCAAAAATATTCTCCTTTTCACTATAGAAAATAGATGTGTTTTGAAATATAATTTCCTATAGATTTGGGATTCTTTTTTTGTAATTATTTTTGCCCATCATGACGACCAACTATTGTAAACTGGAAATTTGGGAATGGCTTCATTCTTAGAGTCGCATTAGAGCTTGTCATTTTTCCATGACCAGATTGAAAACCAATTGGAAAGCATTACTGTAGGTACATTGATGGTGTGAGGGTCAATAAGGAGCGGTTTGTTACACTGATGGGCAGGTATTGGGTAGGTATTGGGCATAGATTTCTACAATGTATGTTGTTGAATTTGAGGTCTTACTCATACCGGTATCCAACCAATGTTGTATGGGTACTAAGAGATTTTAAGAATGATATTCAATTAGTAAACATACTAGTGTATGTACCCATCAGGGCATTTTTTTTTCATTTTTCATGAAACGCCAAAGTGGCGATATAAAATGTTATAGTGGTGCTTCATATTTCAACATTCATCCACATATTGGATAGAAAATATCATATATAGGTTGTATTATTTTCATCCACAATATGGCAATTTCATCCAAGATATTTTTTTAATTTGAAGTTTTATGGCAAAAAACTTAATGGTTTTTGGCCATTTTTAGCTAGATTATTTTTTCTAGTGCAATCTGGCGATATTTCGCCCAAAAAAAATGCCCTAGTACTCATGTCAGTAAATAAGAATTGGATTAAGTCCTCTTATTTGTGCCATAATTCCGAAGCTTCACCATAATGGTGATGATGGTAGTAAGAACCTCTTGCTACTCGTGCAACATAATTGTACATGACCTTTACTAGCGACAAGTATCTCAAATCCAACAATCTTGAGGCTACATTCAAGGATTCTTTTGACCCAATAGGGGTATTCACAGTGGGGTATGACACTACACTTACCTCAGGAAGGTGGGACGGGGCTGGTTAGTTGGTACAACTTTTTTGCCTATGATAACTCACTAACAACACCAAATCATGTATATCACATTACTGCTCAGACGGACTCAACAAGTTTTACTGGTCACTAAAGTGTCTATTCTCGGAAGAGGAGAGTAGTCTTGCACCAATGGCCCTTTGTCTGGTGGGCATTGGCTCATTGTCAAGACAAACAGACACTTTATTCACGCCGGCCTCGAAAGAGGTCCGAAGTTTCTATCTATCTCATCTGGCACAACCACCGGAAATCTTGAGTTTTCAGTACTAAAATCTCATCAGAATGACTTTGAAATCTTGTTCTGTAGGAGGGCCTTTTACAAATTTTGAAGAAGAGCATCTGTGATCGGAGTGAACCAACAATGCTTTTAGTGGGGCATGAGAAAGAGAGTTCATTGAAGTCCTCCCATTTGACATGGAAGATTATCCAGACAACATAACATCCAATAGCCTTCATGCCCACTGCCTTTCCTTCATGCACTGTGCTCATTACCTTGAGCCGGGCCTTGAGCCTCCACATGTCCACTTACCTAGTGATGAAGTACTCTTGGGTGTGGATTATTCCACACCATCTACTGTAGAGCCAAGGCAGGGACAGTGCATGCTACTAAATGTTATGAAACATTTAGTGCAGGTCACCTGACATGTGTGAATACCTCGTCCATCACTGGTTTGTTACACAGTTGAGTTGTTGCAGCAACACCTCAACAACATTTGGTAACTTTTTGGCCACATGCCCAACAACCACCAGCACCCTTTGTTTTGTTGCTTGTGAAAGCAGTCACCCGCTTTGAATCCAAAAGCTCACTTGAAAATTTTGTTGCTTCTGCAAACACACCCTTGCTCACCCGGTCAGGGCTCGTCGCCAGTCGCAGTCACAAAGGTTTTTTTTTTCCCTTTCTTTTTTTTTTGGGAAAAAAACTACAACAGTCACAAAGTTTGTGCTGAGCTATGATGCCATTTTTAAAAGGAAATTGGATATAAATGCAGGTATCTCTTTATTTCACTTTCACAGAACCGAGTAGTGCACGTACACTTTAGAAAATTACGGGGATACGTGATGAAAAGTAGGATCACAACATGCTTATATACTGTAGTACCATAGCTGGGTCGCCAAAAAATAATTAAAAAAAAAAAACAACGTAAAAAACGGAAATTATGAAGACCAAAAATGAAAATAGAATAACTTTATTATTAGCTATTTTTTTAATTTTAAAGCTATTTTGGGTCATTTGGGGTCATTTTTAATCATTTTTTGCTCAAAAACAAATTTTTTGTTGCTCATCTTTCAATTCAGAGTTCAAGAACTTGAATTTCCTCACTTTTTAATTCTAGAAGCCACATGGGGGCCTTATGGTCCTTTAGGGGTTAATAGTAGAGCATTTGAAAATTCACAAAGTCAACAACTTTTGAGAAATCTATAAACAAAACTTCAAAAACTCATAGCTTATTTATACGCCATCTGAATAATAAGTATTTTGGAATGTTGAAATTTTCTTCAAAATGCAGAGAAAATACACAATTATTTTTGGTTTATATAACAATAATAAACACATTCAGCAGCTAAAAGCAATCATAACATTCTTTAGCTAATGTTAGTACTCACCCTTTTTGTCGTGGATTTGTGAGGGGAGGAGTCAAAATTTTAAAATTTCATAACGAGAGCTTCGTGACTCTTGTATTACATTGAGTGGCTTCATTGCTGAGAAATTGTTAACCTTTAAATGTCAAAGCAAGCCCCACGGGCTTGTTTTGAGAGAATAATGAAGAAAAAAAGTGGATTTTCTCAACCAAAATTGAAATGGATTGGTGTTTTGGAAAGGAGATGAAAAAACGAGGCTAAATTTAGCCATTACAAGAAACTTGAGCCCTCTAAGAGGCCTCGAGTTTTTATTTTTATTTTAACTTTTTGAATTTTTAAAAAAATATTTAATTAATATAAAAATATTAAAAAATGAAATCTGATGTGGCATGAGTTCGACATTTCAGATTGGATATTAAATATTAAAAGTTTTTTTTAATTTTTTTTAAAAATTTTAATATAATTTTTAATATATTTTTAATATTAAAAATTGTTCAAATAATCTTTGAACATTTTTTAAACATTTTCTAAAAAAATTAAATAATATTTTTTATTTTATTTTATTAACATTTTATTTTTAAAAGTATTTTCATTTAGAAAATAATTCCAATAAAAAACTAGATTTTGGCCCGAACATCGAAAAAGCCTCTTGGAGGGCTCATTTCTCTTCTAATGAAATAGGCTTGTTTTAGTAAATTATACATTCCAAAAAAATTGGAAAGAGAATCGGTGGGGAGGGAGTCGGGCAACTTAAAACCTTGATGCATACCAGAGTTGGAAGCGCATGCCAGCGTTGTGCAACAGTGGTTTTTTTATTTTTTATTTTTTATTTTTTTATTTTTTTTTATTTTTAATCCTATTTTGCGTTGGTTTTTGAAACCTAAGCCTACATATATGTGTTGTTGTTCAAACTAAATTGTACATGTGACCTTACTTACTAAGTTCAATTTGTCAACTTATTTATACTGGAGTGAACTGCCTCCGGATGATTGAGTTCATTTTATGAGCTTAATTATTGAGGACCAACTTCCTACAGAGGAGATTGGATTGTTGAAACCTTGCCCTCCCTCCACTACTCATATATTTACAAGAGTAGTGGTATACTGCAGACACCTCGTGTACAACTTAAAACTAACTACTTGTTTGTTTTCTGTTATGGGCAGAGGTGAGGGATACCACCTCTTGAGAAATTCTCAAATTTCCAATTCACGCACTTGGAACTGGAGCTTTGTTTGGTGCTTATGTTCTTTTCCTGCAATTCACTTTGGTTTGCTATTATACCTTTCTTTTGGGATTGTCGATCTTCTTCAAGCGATTTGGCGTCTAAACAATTGTTGTTTCACAATTTGTTGGGAGAATTATATATTTTGATTTAGTGAATCCCAAGCAACAACTTCCACTTAGGGTTTGCAGTATGTACAGACTGAGATGCCTCTATCGATTAGTTTCAATATTGGATTTTGTTTTATTTCTTTGCTTACCCTGTAAACTTAGAACTTGAACAATTTTGTGATATCAGATTTTGTTTTAATTCTTTGCTTATCATGTAAGCCTAGAACGTGAACAATTTTGTGATGTTATGTGATTTTGTTTGAGGTTTGGAACCCTGATTTAATAGTGGACACAAGTTTATTTACTAATATTTTTTTATTAGAGTAAGGTGGGAGTTTGGTTTTTGAGATTGTTTAGAATATGCATTGAATTTTCAAAGAAGAAGGGAAAAAACCCTTTTTTTTAATGTAGAATTGCTGAGCTCATTGCAAAGTCAGAATCTCATTGAATTTAAATTTTTTTTTTTGGAATGACATTGTTCACTCCATTCACTGTTTGTAGGGAATTTAAGGAATTCTCATTGGTTGTTCACGTTACTCAAGGGATGATTGTTGGGGGCAGCTCTCTAATTTTTATTTATTTTTATTCCGTTGAGCTGCCCGTCCACGACTCTCTTGATGTTTAAGGGTTAACCCCTAAATGTAACAACGTCCAGAAACTGGACGACTAACAGATTCAAACCTTTCTCACGTTCTCATCAATGCTTGGATGAAAATCATCCAATTTTTTCGAGATTCTTCACCAAGTTGTTGTCTTATCTAACGGTTGGATTTAGTCATACTTGATTACATATTTTTCTAAAATTACAAATGTAGAAGTATGTCAAGTCGTTGACCAAGCCAAAATTGCATTGACTGTAGTTCAAAAGTGGCCTTGCAAAAATGAGGTCATAGATTTAAGAAACACAAAAATTTCAAAGAATCACCACATTTAAGAGTATCTCATTTCAAATTCATTCCAACAAATTTTACTCAAAAAATATTAAAATTTTGTTTGTAATCGAATTTAGAAGGATTTTTAATTTTAACTTTCAAATTTTATAATTAAATATTGGTGATAGTATTAGTGAATCGAACCGTACGGATGGAATCTAAAATTCAAAATCTAGAACTTTCATTTGTATATCAATTCCAAAATATTCTTCTAAATAGTACTTTATGATGGTTTTTCTCAAATTGTCAATTCCAGGGACACCCTGGTACGTTTAAGGGTTAAGAATGCAAGCCATTCTACGTGACTTCAGATGATCATAGCAACATTTCTCCTGAGATTCCGATTCTTGTGGTTTTGATTCAGACAGAAGTGTGAATCCGATTAGTATCACCGATCTTGCCGAAGAATACAGGACGGAGTTTCAGGGCGCTTTCACAGGATGCTTAAATGCTTTCAAAAAAACAGCATCTTCCCACATCACTTTATGCGGCGCTCTCCAATGGCATACCATCATCCCTGAAAGGACATGGATTTCTTCATTCCCACACCCAATTTTGGCATGATTCTCTTTTTTAATTTACTTTCGTTTTATTCTCAAAAAGTATTGATCCCTCAAGTATGCTGAGTTTGGCATTTAACCCCTAAAAGGGCCAAGTGGACGCACTGTGTCCAAGAATAATTTCATTACTTTAATAACTTATTTGCATTCCATAATTTTGAGTCAATGTTAATTAAAGAATTGTAAATGCTCGTTATGAGAACACAAAAACCCTTCAAGATTTGCAATTACGTTGATCCATCCATTGGAAAAAACTAAAACATCAACGTAGGTGAACTTAGGACATGGTAGTTAGGGAGGTTGATGACATGGAGGGCGTTTTCACACTAGGGCTTCGCATTTGTCAAAAAAAAAAAGTGTACAATATGTAAAACATGTGTCATTACTGCATCATTAACACTATATAATAATTACAGAAAATGATTAAATATATTTAAAATGGAATCTTTCTAGAATCTTTGAAATCTTTTTTATATGTTATATATTTTTTTGGAATAATTTAGAATATTCCAAAATAAATTTGAAATCTTTACACATTTTATGCAATGTAACAATTAATAACAATCACAAACACTGGCTCAACGAGTCACAAACAAGTCACTTCACCCAAAACATAAATATTTGAGAATCAATCATTGATGTTGTATTTAGTTTTAGAACTCCATTTTTTGTGAGCATTTAGATACAATATATCTTTGTATGCTCTGAAATTTCAAACGCTAATCATGGTTCTACAATTTATGAGAATGTTTGGAGTGAATGACTTGTTGATTTTGTTCAAATTTTTTATAAACAACTCATGATCAAACCTTATAATCATGTAATATATATAGTGCATTGTTCTGAAAATTGATATACAATCTCACAACTAAGTACTCTTTGAGCTTCAATGGTGAAGTTTTCTACATGAACATTAATTAAGATACAATTGTCTTCTTGAAAGCATCACAAGAAAGTGATAAAATTTTAAGAATGAGCATAGTCCTTTAGGATTAAAAAACCCCATTTGGTTCAACTTCAACGGAGTAGAAGTTATGAGCATGATTCTCCTAAAATACCAAAAAACGATGGGGCTTGGTATGTTCTTAACTCTAAAGTGACCGAACTACCATTTTATGGTCAATGCCCTTTTTAACGGGCTGCCTAGGATGAAATTTTAAAAAATAAAACATAAAATAAAAATAAAAAAGGAAATCAAGTCTACTTCCCAACCCAATTTGAATCATGTCAATCCGAGTTAAACTGCACCGAGAAAAAAAGATTAAAAAAAAAAGACCTCAATATTATCCTAGTATTATAAAATTTACTATTTTTAGAAACTAATGATGATATCTCCTTTGAAAAAAAGGTTTTTTTGAATTCTAGAATAGAACGTCTAGTTTTAACCAATCATATCAAATTTCAAATTCTTAAAACAAAAATTGTAATTTTGGTGAATATTAAATGGTAAATGCTTCTAAATTCAATAAATGAATATTTAAAAGATTTTTCGAAAGTTTGACTGTATAGATAATTACTAAACATCATGCTTCTTAATTTCTCTTTTGAACGAAACTTCATCAAAGTTGCAAAATTAACATTTTTATAACACATCTAGGTTTTGCTCTTATCTCCTTTGTCATTTAGGAGTGAAGGGTTAATCCCATTTACACAAACCACGTCCGTTCAATGTTTGGGAAGATTTTTGAGCCTGGATGCCAATAACTTTCCTCCATTGTCAACATTCAACCAATACTTCACATGGCTAATTTAGTTTTGTCTATGTTTATTCTAGTGACGACCGTAGGTCATTAAAATAATGGTGTTGACGACTATAGGTTCTACTTGTGATTTCCAACATTTATAGGAGGTGTACCGAACTGCGTGCCGTCACTGGACAATTCTAAGGTAAGGTGTAATCGTTCTTTGATGTAACCTAGCCTTTCAAATCTTTGAATGGTCTTCCTATGATTGTTCCATTTTGTCCTTGAAGACCAATTATGTGAAGTAACCTAACCTTTCATGTCTTTTCAATTACATGGCCTTTCATTTGCGGAGAGAAGCAAAGCGCTAATTTATAAAGTGGTAAGTCATGTTTATAATTGTGATTTGAATTTTTTTTAAATAGTCATTAACACCATGTATACAATTGATATTTCATCACTGGTAGTGTAGAGAGAAGCAGAGCCCTAGTTTATTTATTATTTTGGCACAAATTGAAAATTGTCTATGTTTATTGCATAAATTGAAAATCGTTTATGTTAAATTTTTTAACCATAAGTTATCTTGTAGTTTCAAATTTATATTAGAGATGACCCTAAACTATCGGGTGATGGTGGAGAGGTACTCAAACCAAATGGCATGATTGACGATTCGATTCCCAGTCGTGAAATCGTCTCTCTACTTGATGGAAAAAAAACCCTTGCCGATGGTTGCAGGTCTACAACAACTCTTGTGTGTTTCAAAAAATTAAAAAATAATTTCTTTGAACCGGTCTATTTTTTTGGGTGATTAATTGGTCCCACCTCTAAATCCCCCCCTCGATGTTAATGCAAGAGGACAAAAACTCCTCCCTATTTTGTGCATGTAGGGACGCACCTTAAAAAATAAAACCCTCTTCCAAGGGTTTAACCCCTAAAAGCCCGAGGGGTATTGGACAAAACATAGATGTGTTATAATATGTGCCTTCCATATGTTTGATGAAGTTTGATTCAATAGACAAAATGTAGAGTATCATCTCTACAAATTATCCATACGGTCAAACTTCCAAAAATAACTTTAGATCACTTTTTTAATGAATTTAAAAGCATTAACCTTTGAAAATTTGTATAAATTATAATTTTCAATTTTAGAGTTCAAAATTTAGTGTGATGGGTTAAACTTGGGCTATTTATTGTAAACTTCAAAAAAGCAAAAGAAATGATGGAGGGATCATCATTACTTTCTCCAAATAGCAAATTTTATAACACTAAGACAATGTTGAGATGATCTACTTTGAAAAATTCTCCCGGGTGGAGTTTAACTCGGATTGCCATAATTCAAATTGGGTTGGAAAGTAGACTTGATGTAGTATTTTAAAATATTTTTTATTTTTTCAATTTTTTATTTTGTTCCGGGCAGCCATTAAATTCGGGCAGCGACCAAAAAATGGTCGTTTGAGCGCTTAGGGGTTAAAATTCCCAAGGGAGCCCTTCAAGACCAATTTCAGCCCGTAGGCCCCAACTATGCAAAAAAAATTACCAAAAAAAACGTTAGGGTGCCTAAAATGGAAATTTCGGCCCATGGGTGAATAGTGTTTGCATTAACGTTGAGGGGATTTAGAGTCGGGGATTAATTGGACGGTTGGACCGGTTGACTTTGAACTAAGTGCCGGTTCTTCCCTTTCATTGTGTCCACTTCCGGTAACAACGTGGGCCCTGATCAACGCGAATCACTCTTCTCTAGAAGCAGTCCAAGCCGCCAGAGCCAAATCTAGCATCTCCGCTAAATTTATCCAAAGTCAAAGGCCGTCATGCACCTTCTTGGGGAGGTTCTGCACTGTAACCGATCCTCGCCTCCGGATTCACTAACCATAGATAACTCCGGATACATATTAACTTGACCAGAGATCGATCGATCGACTGGGATCATCATCGAAGCATCCGAGGGAGATGCTCGGAACAACCGGCCGGGGTTACGAACTTACGACGACGTACTATACGTAAGCTGATGCGGATTACCGAAGCTGCTGGGACACTTGCTTCGGCTTTGCACGGCCACTTGACGAGTCAAGATTATACTCGATCGTGTGCATGAAAAAGCAAGCATGGCCCAGTCAAGGCAAGCAAGCAGTCGATTCATCGCTTTAATTTGGAGGATCACAGCTGCTGTTCTAGATTCGATTAAAGAATGCATGTTTTCTGTTCCATCTCCCTGGACTGGGACTGAGGCTCATTTCTGCTTCAATTCCCCGGGGGTTTTTGTGGGAGAGGTTTAGTCTCGACAGTCGTTCCAGCTACAGTAACTACCTGGCAAGCTGGGCCCGTGAGAAGGTGCATGTGTCTAGCTTACCGTCTCACGCACGTCCATTCCTGAAGGTGACGACGCGTGCTATTGTGAGACTTCATGAAGGCCGGCTGAACTGTGCATGAAAGTTTTGACGGGCCATAGCGATTCAAAGAATCGTGTATATTGTGATTTGAGCGAAGATTTCGTTGGTTTCGATAGAGAAGATTGAATCTATTGGTTGAGTGAGACATTGACAATTAGTCTAGATAAACCTCCAGTTACTTTCGAGAGATCTCACGACGCTCGAATCAGAGAGATTGCCAGGGCCTGTTTTGAAGCTCGCCAGAATGGGTGGCGAGAGTAATTATAACTCTGTTGTAGAATTACAATTCTCTTAGAATGAGTAAAATTGCTTGATTCAATTGGGTCGTCTCTGTTGTAGACATCCTCCGGGAAATGAATTCTCTGACTAGCGAGTTCTTGTTCAAGTGACAAGAAGCTGTGTACGTCTATTTGAGCGAAGATTTTGTTGGTTTCGATTGAATCTGTTGTTGAGTGAGACATTGACAGTTGGTCTAGATTTAAATCTCCAGTTGCTTTCGAGATCACGACGCTCGAATTGCCAGGGCCTGTTAATTTTGAAGCTCGCCAGAATGGGTGGCACGAGTAATTATACTTCTGTTGTAGGTTTAGTGTTAGTGTGTTTGTTGTGGGCAGCTTGCCAAGCGCAACCAGTGCAGAGTTTTGATGAGTCTAATCGTGTGAGGAAATTACTCGAAGTAGCTGGTGACACCGTCGAATGGAAGTTCGGTGAGTTTCAATTTCCAAACACCTTCCTGTTTCATTCCTGAGCTGAATTCCTGCACCGAGTGAGATCGAATTACCACACTTTCCACAACTTTCCTATATATGATAAATTTGGTGTCGATAACAGTTTTTTGAACAGTTTGCAAAAGTAACGAAGTCATGATTTAATCACTACCACAGTGCTTTAACCGGTGTCTTGAAGCTGAATCAGTAAAATTGCTTGATTTAATTAGGTCGTCAAGTCTGTTGTACATAGACCTCTCCGGGAAATGAATAATTCTCTGCCCTAGCTAGTTCAAGAAGCTGTGTCTGTACAATAGTTACAACATTGGTTGATTGAGACCCGTGAATTGCCAAACGCAGCGCACGAAAGAGCATTACTAGCCACCAACACGTCGAATAATTTCAGGCCATTGGCAGCGAGGAACGACCGTCTGGACCCGTTTGATCATTTCAACCATTACCGAAAGGGATACGACATCAAGAGCAAGCATTACTGGGGGGTGAGTAACTACGTACAATCCTTTCACCAACAGTCTAATAAGCATTAAAAAACGAAATCTTCCACCGAATTCAGATGATTCTTAACAAACAACTTGACTAGTTTTCCACTCACTTTGGGCTTCTTGGATTTTGAACGTTTTGTGGATTGGATGTGGGATGGCAGTCTGTAACACGTACAATCCGTCCACCAACAGATGCATAATTAAAAGTGATTGCACCTTCAAGAAATTCATGAATTCAAATGATTTTTAACGAGCAAAGTCTTGACTAATTTTAATTTCACTTTGGGTTTGGATAATTTTGGACGTTTTGTGGATTGAATGTGGGATGGCAGTCTGTAGCCTTCACACGTACAATCCGTCCACCAACAGATGCATTAAAAGTGATTGCACCTTTCAAGAAATGAATCCAAATGATTTTTAATGAACAACTTGACTAGTTTCCCATTCACTTTGGGTTTGGATTTTGAACGTTGGATGTGGGATGGCAGTCTGTAGCCTTCACAGGAATCTCTGGGTACGCAATTGCAGTGGTATGGCTGGCGTTGGGGTTGGTCCTCTCGATTTTCTTGTGCTGCAGAGCGCGCTTTGCCGGGAAGAGGTCGCTGTCCATGCGGCCACGCTCTCGAGCTTACTACTGGGGTGCTCGCATCGTCGTCTTCCTCCTCTCTGCCATTGCAGTGTAAGCCTCAGTCTCAAAATCATTGGGTTTTTTTCGTTTTCTTTCATTATAAAAAAACACTTGGTAAAAAAAAATTGCACAAGTTTGTCATGTGCAATTTTTTTTAGACCACCCTAAACTTTAGATGTAAAGCATGTGCTAAAAGAGGAAAGCCAAGGAAAAACTGGTATTTTGGCTTCAAAGGCTGCGAAAACGAGTTTGGCCTTCGTTTTTTCAAACCAATCACCACGCTTTGCATTGTCATAGAGATTCGAACACGTCACCTTTCTGATGCCTGAGAAACTCCTCCAATGCACACATGCATTCATTCCCATGGGCGGAATCTTAGTTAACCCCCAATTTGGTCTGTTGAGCCTCCCCAAACTCAATGTCTGGCTGCTGATGTCTGATAGTGGGGTATCAAGGGTATTTAGAGTGTGAAAACACCAGGCAACAAACAAATTGCTTTGGGTTTACTTTACGATTAACTCAAATATACGATTGGAAAGGTCTTGAAAATGTGCTTCCACGAGTATATTATACGCCTCCTAATTCCAGAAATTACACTTGGAGTGAGCAAATAAAGATTCTACACATGTTTTACATCTGTAGTTGCGTCTAGTGGCCCTTTGTCTGATGGGCACTAGGTCATTGACATTATGAACAGACACTTTATTCACGCTGGCCTCGAAAGAGGTCCGGAGTTTCTAACTATCTATCTATCTGTGGTTGAAGGTGGTCTAAAAAAAAACTGCACATGACAAACTTGTGCAGTTCTTGTTTACCAAGTTTTCTTACAGTGTTTCTTTATGTGGAGTTGACAAGAGGCTGGTGATGTGTGTGAATTGCAGTGGCTGCAGCGTGGTGTTGTTCATTGCTTGCAAGAAGTTCACCGCGCAGGTGTACAACGTGGAGGACGTGGTTGTAGAAGCAGCGCAGAACGCCACCACCAAAATCCACAGCGTCACGGACACACTGGCCAACGTGAAGGGCATTGTGTTGCCCTACAACTACGAGTTGTATCGCTCCATCAACTCCACGGAAACCAAGCTCAACAGCCTCGCCCTCGTGGTCCATGAGAAAGTCTTCGTCAACAAGAAGACCTACCAGAAGGTTTTCAAAATCATGTACGTGAGCCTCAGATTCATCTTTCTGTGAGTTCAAACTTTGACGGAACAATCAAGTCCGTGACCATACTGACTTTAATTGTTGAATGTGGTTGTACGACAGAGAATCTGTGTTCCTCGTGGTGACGTCGTTGAATCTGCTACTCATTGTTCTCGGATTCGGTATGTTGGTTGTTTCCTTGAAATCTAACTTAAATGAGTGCAAATTTGTTTGCTTTATTCAAATCCACCAATGCTTCAGACGAGATTAATGTTATTGTCTGGTATTTTTGAAACACAGTGTCAACATTTCTAAAATCGAGGCGCTTCTTCTCCTTGTAAGTGAACAATACCACCGGCTTTTAACCAAAAGCGTATTGGGTTCAGTTCGGTTTTGAAATTTGGGTGATAGGAATTGTGATAGAGGGCAATCAGGTCTCATACCCATGATGGGTGGCAGTCTTGATCCTAACTTGGTCAATGGCTCGTGTAGTAAGAAAGATGTTTTGAGAATGGAGTGCATCCCGAGAATGGCCTGATGATGGCCTGGTGTTGGGGTGGGTGATATCACTTTTACGCGTCTCACATAGTGTGACTTGTGTCTAACTCATTTTATGTGTGTTAAAAAATTCGTCTTTAACACCATGTATATAGTTACAACCATGGTATCTATAACACCCTCTAATTTCTGTAATTTTCCAATGTTTTTTTCTTACCAAAAAGATATTTCTCAAAAATCACACTATTTTTGGAGAGGGTACCCATATCATGCCATCACCCACCCCATCACTCACCTCTCTAGATGAGGGGTTCTCTCTGTCCACTGAACATTGCTCTGAATACATCACCCTCTTGATCATCAACACATGGGGTGTAATCCCCATCCAATGAAATTTGTTTTACCTCTATTTTCCTCCAAGCTTCTCTAATGGGGTGCCCTCCCATCTAGTGAAATTTGTTTTACCTCTATCTCCCCCTAAGCTCCTCTCAAAGTTGAGGACACTTCCAAACGTACATGTGCCCCATCAATATCATCATCTTCCCCATTCCATTCTTCCTATGAATTTGACGTTATCTCCCATCCACTGAATTCAAAAATCGCCGAATTATAAATCCACTTTTAGTTAAAACCTGGTTATACCATTGCTTGCCACAATAGGGTGGATTAAAGCTTTGATTTACCTGGTTGGGAGTTGATTGATTTTCTAAAGAGTTTGTTCCTTGTTTGTAGGATTATTGTGCTCACGTGGATTTTCATAGCTATAACTTGGGTCATGTTTGGATTCTTCCTCAGTGTTCACTTGTAAGTTGCACACCTCCTTCCTTAAATTTTTTGTTATTAACCCCTAAACGACCAAGAAGCCCAAATTGAGCCTCATGTTTTTTCTTGGTAATTTTGGGTAGGTCTTATGTGAAGTTCCTTTTGTTCAAATTTATTTGTTTTTTTAATCAACACATGAAATATTCTTCACTGATTCCGTTGATATAAAATTTGGTCCTATCTAAATTATATGTTTTACAATATGATTGATTGAATTTATCATTTTAAAATCATGAATCCTTGGTCCTTTAAAGGTCAAGTAAATTGCATGCGTAATTATGATTGCAAGGTATTTGCAGCTTCTTGTAAGAGGTTGCACAATCATGTTCTTTTGAAAAATCTTGCAAGAAGTTGTGGGATGTTAACAAAAGAGGTTTTTGGTTGGATGTTGTTGACCAGTATTGCAGACGACACCTGCTTAGCCTTCAAACAGTACCTTCAAGAACCCGGAAACACCACTCTTGATGACCTGCTACCGTGCGCGGACTTAGCTTCATCATCTACACAATACTTTCAAGTCCGCAAGTCCATGAAGAGTGTCCTTACTTCGGTAAGCATTTCACAACACAAGCAAATTTGTGGTCTTTCTACACTACAAGCAAATTCGTCGCTTCTCACTTGCTATTTTGAGCCATTTCAGAGTTGTATATAGGACAAGGAAAAGATACATTTTCCGCGATTTCAGTCAGTGAAAAGTGAGTAAGAAGCGACATGTTTGCTTGTAGTGCTTTTTCTTTATTCATAATATCTACCGATTATCACTAGTAGAAAAGGTGGCACTGCCGAGGGAGATGCCAGGGCAAGTAGTGCCCAATTCCACGCATGCACTGTGGTTTTGCCTAGGCATCTCCCTGGGAGCGCCACCTTTCCTAGGTACTAGTGTATGTTGATTTTTGCAATTGAGAATTGTAAGGCTGGGAAAATGAACTACCGTAAGTGAGGGTCAGATTCGGACAACTTACCTTCGAAATTGAATTTCCACATCAAAGTTTGTGAGGTCCATGTCACCATGAACCAATCACGCTTTTTGACAAAAATACATTAATTTATGTTGAAACTCACCATGATGTAGGATAATAAATGCCAATTTTGTTATAAGTTCACGACGTTGGCATTTTTCCAGACAAGGGTTTGGAAACTAAAATCTATACCAGTCCTTATTTTCATCTCTTTGAATTGTGCCAATATAACGAAATTGATGTTTAATACGAGTTTAATTGATGGTTTAATATGATTTTAGTGAGACTATGTTACTATTGGTACACCACTAGTGTATAAGGTAAACCAGAGTCTATTGACTATTTGTGCCACTTTGTGGTCATTATGTATCAATATCTTACATTTAAAACATTGATATGTACACTTCTAGTACATATCATAGTACCACAGCTGGGTTGCCACCCACGAACGAATATTTAATATTTAAAAGAAAATAAGGTCTGTTCCTCAAAAAATGAAATTCTTGATTTTTGTTTTGGAACAAAATACGATTAAAAATGGTCCAAAATGGCCCAAAATAGCTTAGAAATAGCAAAATATAGCTTAAAATAATTTATTCTATTTTCATTTTTTGGTCCTTATAATTTCCAAATTTTTTATTTTTTATTTTTTGAATTACTTTTTGGCGACCCAGCTATGGTACTATGGTAGCGGCACAAATAGGGTGGTTTACCTCATCAGATCAGCAAGGCCAAGTTCTGTCCACCATTTGTGTGTAGTTTTTAGAGAGAAATGCATCAAGAGGAGAAAATGAGGCATTTAGATTACATATATACTAGTGCAAAACTCGTGCTATTGGCATCAGAAAGATAATTGACTGTTGGCATTGAAAAGATAATTGACTGTTGACATTGGCCAATTAGAATGCTTCTTTATCTCTTTCGTATGTCCTAGAGCTTCCTTACTATAGACGCACACAAAAAGATTATCCAACCAAATTGTGTAATTGTGGATTGATTGTTGCAATGAATGTAGGCGACTAGCCAATTTCTGTACTACACCCAGGGAGCTACGTCGTTGACAGGAGTGTGTGACCCAATTGGTCCTGCTCCGGACTACAACTACACTGGCATTTGTGCAAATGATACTCTACCTATTGGCGAACTCGCGAATGTAAGTGATTAATTTCAGTTCTTGGGAAATAATTGAGAAAAAATTATTATTCCTATATTTACTTCAGTCAAATGGCAACCCAATGATACCTTCTTACTATTTTTTATTTTATTTTTACTACAATTTTTTTTTTCTTAATTTTAGATCAGTTGTGTGTGTGCAACTTCTAATTTCAATCAACTACTAAGGCACTCTTCTTGCGTGCAGCTTGTGCAACCTTTTGTGTGCAACGGCACTCGAACTGTTTGCTTAAGAACCTTCCCATTCTATGTCAACCAGTCTACTTACAATTTTATCTCTGCCATGACGAGAGGTAAGAGGTCATAACCCTTGTAAACTTGCACTCTTTGCTTTTAGAATTGGAATCAACATCACATTATGACATACTAGTCCAAGGTTGACTGGCTTAGTTTTTAAACTTGAATTTTAGTAAGCATTCTTCTACAACAAAATCATGGTTTCTATTGGCTCTTTATTTTTTTATGTTATTCATGGCAAGATAGCTAATCATTTTAGTCAAATTTTTTATGGAATTAAAATAATTGAAAAACATTCTTGGCACACTAGATGGCCTCTAAATAATGTTTCAATCTCTTTGGCTCTTTACCACGTGTTACTAATGACAAGATAGCAAACCGTTCAACATATTGTAAACTTCAGCTAAACATGTGATAGAATCTAATGACGAATTCACATTCTTCTTTGTTCAAAACAAACGGCCTCTATATCTCCTTGGAAATTAGCTTTAATATTTAAGACAACAAGCTAGCATATTGTAAACATTAGCTAAATTTTTGATAATGATGGATTCACACATATCCTTAGGTGCATGAGAGGGTCTCTAAAGAATGTTATGATCTCATTTACTCTATGTTATGTTTATTAATGGCAAGATAGCAAGTCAACCTACAAACTTTAGCTAAACATTTGATAAAATCAGGATGATGAAATTACATTCTTGGGTGCTTCAGAGGGCCTTTAAAGAATGGTATGATTTCCTTGATTCCTTTTTATATCATTAATGACAATAAAACAAGCCAACATACAAACTTTAGTTGAACATTTGATTTCTAGGTGCACGAATAAGTCTCTAGAGAATGTTATGATCTCCTAGACTCTTTGTTACAATCATTGTTAATAGCAAGATAGCAAGCAAGCTAACATACAAACTTTACCTGAACATTTGATTTTTAAGTGCATGAGAATGTTGTGATCTCCTAAACTCTATGTTACATTGTTAATAGTAAGATAGCAAACAAGCCAACATACAAACTTTAGCTGAACATTTGATTCTTAGATGCATGAGAGGGCCTCTGGAGAATGTTATGATCTCCTAAACTCTATGTTACAAGATAGCAAACAAGCCAATATACAAACTTTTTAACTAAACATTTGATATAATCAGAATGCTGCATGGATTGGGCCTCTAAAGAAGTTCATAAAGAATGATGTTAACTACAATGAGAAACCTAAACCCTAAACCCTAAACCCTAACTAAAATGATGCATGGATTGGTAGAAAAAAAGATGAAGTTACAGTCTAAATGGTTGACCATGGAATTGAATTTTATGGTTGCATAATGCAGCGTCGCAAAGCACGTTGGACGCGTTTCCCGTGATGCAGGCGTTGACGAACTGTTCGCTAGTGACGAACCCCATCGACACCATGGTAAATGTGCGGTGTGGCCCGGCCAAGATCGCCATCAACCGCATCTGGATCGCCTTCGCCGTCTTGTCCTCGCTCATGATTCTGCTCATGGCTTTCTGGTGCCTGGCCAAGCACCGCAACGCCCAGCAACGCTACTACAACAACATCACCAGCATCACGCCCCAGCAGGACTCATCAGGCTCTCCCATCCACAAGTAATCGATCCATCATTCAATGCCGTATCAACCAACATTCATTCCATTTCTGGAACTCTCACAATCCATGCCCTGGCAGGAACTGAAACTGCTCCGGTTCATTACCATTTTGTTCACAGAAACCCTAACAGTGTGGAGTTCGTTATCTTGTTGTATCATTATCGTTACTTTTAGATTCTTAGTTTTCAGTAGAATTCCCTGCCTGTTTAATTTGGCTGGGGTCCATTGTAACGGCGTCTCGCTAGTTTAATGTGCTGTACATACAAAGTGAGGAAATAGATGGGCAAGTTTTCTGAATGATTTTCAATGTGCTTGATGATCTCGTGTGACTCTGTGAAAGAACTCACATTGGCACTGCAGGTCTAGAATTTAAGAATAAAGATATTTTTTTGTCGAACTCTCACAATCCATGCTCTGGCAGGAACTGAAACTGCTCGGGGTGTTACCTGTTTCATTATCATTTTATTGTTCACAGTCTAAAGCATAACAGTGTGGAGTTTGCTCTCTTGCTGTATCATTATTTAGATCATTACCATTAGATTCTTAGTTTTCAGTAGAATTCCCTGCCTTTTTAATTTGGCTGGGGTCCATTGTAACGGCGTTTCACTTGTTTGATGTGCTGTACACACATTGTGAGGAAATAGATGGGCATCCAAAGTTTTGCATAATTTCACTGATTTATGTTCAATGTGCTTGATGATCTCGTATGACTCTGTGAACAAACTCACATTGGCACCACAGGTCTAGAAATTGAGAATAAAGATATTTTTTTGTAGAACTCCATAATTCTACGTTTCAGTTCCAGAGCATGAGCATGGATTGTTTCATTATCATTTTGTTCACAGTTCAAGACCCATGTGCTTGATGATCTCATGTGTAATGAACAAAGGAAGTCTGGATTTGTACAGTTTTAGGTTTAGGATGTAACTTACTGGAACTTTTAAATGTCACAATTGTTGTTTTGTCAGGGTTAAAAAAATCGCAAATCTGCACAACAGTTTTAGAAAGTCTGACACAAGAAACTGCGACCAAAAATGAAAAAAATTCAAGTAAAAATAGGGTTCTATTCCTTTTCTTCTCTGGATCAAAGGGGGATGAGGTTTTCCCCAAGAGTTTTCCGCAAACTCATCTCCCTTTAGAGGGTGAGTTTGGGTGAAATTCTCAAAAACGGAAATTCAACCGAGAAAATTGGGGGGCCCAACATAACATAATAGAGCAGTTTAGGAAGTCCCCTTTTTGAACTAGATCAAATGAGCATCTTTTAATGAGATCCAGTTTTCACCTTCTACAACAGGTCATACCATTGGTAGCTGGTGGTTCTCCCTTCAAGAGCCATATACCTAGAACTTCGGTCTCTCCCATTTTTGTAGGCCCCCATGGTAATTAACTTGCTGGAAGTTGACATTGCCCATGCTCATAGCCATGCTCATGAAGATAGTAACCTTGGATGCAGGTAACCTGCAAAAAGGGAGGTTGGATGCACTTCTTTTCAGTTAACACTATTGTGTTCAATATATTGTATATATTTGTCCCAGAGAAGTCACTATCAAGAATTTAGATAACTATGAGAGAACAAATATAAGGTGTCATTTATTCATTTGAGATAAAAATTATAAATTTATAGAAGTAATATAGGGTGTTTTAAAACCAATTTGGGAATATTTTAAGTATATTCTTAGAATATATATGGAATATACCCTAAAATATACTATAAATAGAAGAAATATTCCAATTATTTCATAGCCCCCCATTAAATACCCTTTGTACACTCATATGTACCCAAAATTTACATTAAGTGACTTCTCCGAGATATTTGTCAAGCCCTTGAGTGTCAGACCAAACTAGGGGCTAAACTCTTTTGAGCACAGTTTTTGAACCTCAAAACTCTGCAACCCCAATTTATTTTAAGTACCCGACATGTATACCTTTTTATGGGAACTCACCCTCTGTTTTTGCAAACTAAGGTCTAGTCACTCCACTTTGAAGGACTTTGCGGATAACTCTACTACATTTAAAATCTTTGACAATTAGGAGGAAGTTTTGAGTAGGTTGCTATTCAAAAATAGAAAATATAGCTAATATTACAAGGACAAAGCCCATTACATTCTATAATAGTAGGATTCTGCACCTCCTACTGCTTTAGTTGATTTTTATTGATATAGTAACTTTCCTTGGAATCAGAGTGAAAGATGCATTAAAAAGATTTTGAGGCCTTCAAAGGGCCGTGAGTTGAACCAGCACCCTAAATGAATATAAAAAGAAAAAAAATCCGGGAAAAAAAAGTTTAAAAAGTTAAAATTAAACCATTATTAAATTATTATTCTTAAAAATATCATAAATAAACATTTAAAAATAATAAATCAAGATAAGATGTGGCCAAATTTTGGCCATGTAGGATTTTGTTTTTAAAATATTTTTTATTCAATTTTTTAATTTATTTTTAATATTTTTAATATTTTTTTGCATGGCATCTTTGGTCAAATTCGCAGCCCTTTTGAGGCCTCAAAAAATTTGTAATGACACTTATCATTATATGAGAGAATTTAGTAGGAGTCAAGTAAGTAAGACAAACCTAAGATGTGAAAACAAAAAGCATCGAAGAACATCGGAGAGAATCTTGAAAACTTTAGTAGGAGTACAAAATCTAGGGCTTAACAATGTTATGCTCTTATAACATTTTCTTCTCTTTTTCTTTTAAGGTAATTATATCTAATTTAGACACTTTAAAAAATGTGTGTAGTTATTATTATTAAACTCGCCAGTTCATTAAAAAAACAAAAGGTCTTACTATGAACTTCTTCAGCATGGTTGGACTAGGTTATAAGGCTCATTCTAAACGGGATTCTAAATTGGTTATCTTAACTAGTAGAAAAGGTGACACTGCCGAGGGAGATGCCCAAACAAGTGATGCTCAATTCCACGCATGCACAGTGATTTTGCCTGGACATCTCCTTTGGGAGCGCCACCTTTCCTACTAGTGCTTTGTCTTGAAGCCTTTGTGGTTTAGAATGTTGCCAGTTAAAGCACTTTGCTTTGCATTGTGGTCCTACAGACTTTGTAAAGACACAACACTTTTCTGAAAAAACAATTTTTATAGGTAAAATAGGGTACAAATATCTCACTGCCCTTCTGAATTATAATTAAAGATACAGTGAATTATAATTTCTAGAATTAGAATTTCCTCTACACATAGGGTGCTGGAAAATTAAAAAATCCTAATATAATAGCCCCATTTAACTCTTTGAGGATATCATCCATACAATGGATGTTGGCTAGTCAAACTCAATTTTAATCTTGAAGATGAGATATTTTTTCTTCAAGGGCAACTAAGGAAATAAAAAGTATCAAACCTGTTTTCTATGTTACTTTTTAATTTTGAAAAATTTCAAATATTGAACATTTTATCACAATTGAAAATTCAAGAGGTTAACCCCTAAACGTTCTCACCCTCTTCAGATTTGGCAGTTTTCCAAAGATGCATTATAAAATGCAACTAAGAGGGATATTTTCAAGTTGATGAATGAATAAAAGTTGTACATTATGAACTTTAGATTCTATCCATACGGTTAGATTTGCGATTGCTATCACCAATATTTGTGTATTAAATTTCAAACAGAAAATTTAACACTCTTTTGTAATATGATTACGAATAAGATATTGACAATCTAATAATGAAATTTGTTGTGATGGGTTGAAATGTAATACTCTAAGTGTAGTGATTTTTGGAGATTTTTTGGTTGCTTAATTTTAGTAGTTGACTTTTTCAAGAGCACCTTTAGACTAAAATCTTCGAAATTTTGGATGGAACACTACAACATGAAATGAGGCATAAAACTTTCACAAATCATCTCCTTTCTAATCGGATCACACATGCACGGAGCTAACTTCCTATAAAAGTTTCAATAAAAAATCCACACTGCAAAAAGTGCATGATGGATGAGAAAATGGATTTCAAATCCATACATCATGCAAAATATGCATCGTTGGGCCGGTTAGGGATTAAGGTCCTCATTACACTACATTGCATATTCATTTAACAAATCTTCAAACCTTAAAATAGATTTTTTGTTTTGAGTACACTAGATAGTTTCTATATACGTCTAAAATGTCCAACCAAGAATTGAGATTGTCTGGAGTATTTATCTAATTATTATGATTTATTTTGCATAATAGATCTCAAAAATCATATTAAATTCATTTTTGTTTCAAAATTTCAAAAAACATAGGATGAAAAGAAGAAATATAGTCTTATCTATGAAAAATAGTTCAAAAATAAATTTACAAAATTTTAATCGAAAAATTGCTCATAACAAGGAAGTTTGACAATTTTGCAAAAGATCTAGTTCTCAAAGGGTAAAATACCTCGTGCACACGTGTATCCCAAATTGTACAAGGAGTGACTCCATAGGGCATGCAATGAGGGATATATTCTATCTACAATATACATTGTACAGTACAATGATTTCAATGTACATATTTGCAAGTTTCAAAAAGAACTATATTGGTGGTCTCTTTACAAATTGTCATAGGAAATCTACATGAAGTGCAACTCTACTAAGAATAAGCCTACTTTCACTCGCAAATTTCAAAATAACAGAAATATTTTACCATCTCTACAAAGCATCACATGGCTTTGCCTTTTCTGTAGCCTTGTCTATAGCGGATTTTTTTCATCACTCCTCCTGGGTTAAAAAAACTGATATTTGGATACAAGATACGTAGGTCGCGTTCACCTCTTTGATACAACCATATGTAGTCTAGATTCTTTGGATCCAACCTAGAAACTTTAACGTACAAGGTGATCTCATGTGTAAGAGACACATCAGTTCTAAAAATGGAGAGATGATGTTTACAAAAACATTTCAACAAATCAACAATCAATCCCATTTTTCCCCCTATGATGCTTAGTTGCATGACCTGCAAAAAAGTATTATCAGAAAAGTGTTGTACACATCAATAGATTTTTGCAAAAAATAGGAGAAAATCAAACACAAAGGCATAGTTGACATCAAAAGTAAAATATCACACAAAATGCAAAGCCAATCATACCAATCATTGTATGCAAATCACAATTACTTGTTTAAAGAATAACAATCAATTTTTACTTGAGTTGAATGACGTTCTAGTGCTCCCTATACAATCTGTTTAATGGAACCCTCATCTTTTATATTGATATCTTTGTAAATGTAGTTCTATCAAATTGCACATTAACAATATACATCAAAATTAAGTTGCAAATATCACGGCACTAATTGTATAATTGTGTGACTTGCAAGAGGGTTCATTGAAAAACAAGACCCATCCTACTTTACATGAGATATAATATAACAAACACTCAATAATCAATAGTCCAATCATGCTTAAGAAGTTCATAACAATTGCAATTTCACAAACTTAAAATTTACTTAAAAAGAAGGTCAACATTACAGAAATACCTGGAATTTTTTCGAGTCGCTTAGGTGGTAAATCCTCGCTTTATGAACTCCAAAACCATATTCCTCTAAAACGCTCTCAAACGAGTGTAACACATGCGGAACATTTGGAACATCTTCAAATACAACATGTTCAATAACAAAATCCTTTCCTCTTTCCGTATTCTCCTTATGAATGTGAACGTGTGAAGAGCCTGATGGGCTCTCAGGAAATGAATAATCAACGAGCAGATTTCTTTCCATGAGAGGAAATTCTTGTGTTGTAACCCTTTCAACAACTTGCTTGTTATCATGACCTTGTAGAATAGGAAAAAGCCTATCCCACAAGCGACCCATTTCTGCGTACTCCACATTAAAATAGCATTCCACATGAATGACACATGCTACTCCACCTTTATGAGTCCAGACTCTTGCGTTGAAAACTTTACAACTCATTTCATCCAATACTGCTAAAACATCCACAAGCAAGTCACGTCTGCTCCTTCCAATCAACTTTATACCTGTGACAGGTACAACAGTATTTGATGGTAGTATAACAATATTGTTCGTGATACATTTTATTTTCATGGTCATAATCAAAACCTGCACATCAAAGAGTTTGCATGTTTTCAAAGGTAAGTCTGCAATTCTCCATCCAAGAAACAAATAAACATTGTAAGAAAGAAAAAACAATTTAAAAAAAAACCTATACAAGATAAACTTTCAAGGCTCTTCTATTGATACTAACCTTTCTTAGGTGTTCAATGAATTCTTTATCACAAATTTTCTGCCCTTCACAATTTGTCACCTTGAAAACTATAGCAAAACATTTGAAAGACAAACTAAATCAGCAAGAGAATTTCTTAAGGAAGTCATAAGTGAACTCATTGCTCAACTAATTTTGTGATACTAAAGAATCTCATCAATTACCTTGATAATCTGAGCTTTGATATGAATAAGCAGCCTCCCAAAGACACAAGTCCATATCTATCAATTTTTGAATGACCTCAAGCAAAGCCAATAGCTGACGATTTGTTTGTGGCTTAACCTACATCAAATTTTGGTAATAGCAAAGAGACAACCTTTGGTTGTTAGCTCATAGTCAACAATATCTCACTATCATTCTAGGACATGTTAGAATACTTCACTTCCATTATCCTACTCCAATTTCAATCTTTGGATTTTGTTCCTATTTGTGTTCCAACTTCTAAACTTTATGAAAAGCGTCCTAAAACTACTATTAGATGACAAGAAAGCAATGCAACCGCATCCTAAATTAGCACACAAACTTTTGAGGTCTAACATAGTCTAACAAAGCATTTTATAGGCTTGCTACTATACAAACACATCTAAGAGCAAGACTTGAAACAATTGGACACTATCTATGACTCCCTATCACAAATACAAATTGCTCAAACAAACATCTTTTTACTTGGTGTCAATTGAATAAAACATTCAAGCTATACAATACTCATGCCAAATTTGCACCCCTAAAACCTAAACTTCGTGAAAATACTCCACTAACTCAATGGATAATGATTGAGTGTCCAGAAAAATATTTCAATCAACTGCTAACTCTACATTGTTCGAACTTTCAAATTCCCATTTTATTAGCATTCTAATATTGCATTAAAAAACATACACAATACAAAGCTCCACGCAAGAACATTCAAAAGGAGCATAGTCATAACTGAAATAATTCTAGCATTTGCAACTTGCAAGAGAACCAATCAAACACTTTATATCTAGCATAGTCTATACATTAACTCTCTTTTGAAAATGATTCATTACGAAATTGGTACAAGCAAAAAGATTCCATACCTTAACAACAGTTGCATCTTTGTAAATTTCGTTGTCAACAATAACAAAGACTGGATTAAGAAAACTTCTTCTCTCTAGCATCTCACATATTGTTGAGAAGTTTGGCCTCCGCAATGGATTTGAAGACCAACATAGAATTATGATGTCTCTTAAAAACTCAGGAAGGTCTCGGGGCAATTCAGGTCGTAGTCCCGCTAGAACTTTGGATATCATCTCTTCATTACAATCACCATCAAACGGAATGCATCCTGTTACAATCTCGTAACAGGTCATGCCATAGCTGTACACGTCTGTCGCACGTGTAAACTTTACTTCCTGACCACGAACTCCCTCTCTCAATTGTTGAAGTATCTCTGGTGCTCTCCAAAACCCTGTCCCCAATACTCCCACCGAGCACTCAAAATCAGCTACAACTGTGTTTATTTTTTCACTTACAAGGCTCACATCCTCTGCAAATTCTCCCCATATAAGCACATTGGAAGCCTTCAGATCTCTATGCAATATGTCATGCTTCTCGTGCAAGGATTTCATATCCTCAGCTATACTGCGCATCAATTGAATGGCTTGTTCAATGGGAAAAGGAGGGCTGTTTGTGTGCTTCATTCGACGATCGATGAGCAAGCGTAGATCACCCCATCGTCGATACATCACGAATGCGAACCTCGCATCCTCCAACAATGTTCCTCCCAGGATGGTAATCAAGGGCAAATCATACAACTGTTTAAACTTGGAATGTGCTGACAGCATGCCAACAGGCCATTGCGACTGAAAGGCTTGGAGCGGAGCCTCTCCCATCATCACCTTCACCACCTTGTCGAAAGGAACGTTCGGTTGCAAATGAGCCTCATAAATCTCCGCTTGCGCCCCTGCGCTGATTTTCTCACCCAACATCAGCGTATCAAAGTCTCTGAAGAAACGACCATACTCAGGATCCTTCTTCAGCAACTCGAAGTGTTCACGGTTGTTCTCCGCTGAGCACTCGGAGTCAGTTGAATAACTGAGCTCACTGTAGTGAACTTTTGAGGACTCCATCTCGTATTCGCTGTGACAGCTGAAATTACCCATCCTTGCAACAGCAGATGAGAAAGATCTAGTCAAGGAATCGCTTACTCAGGGCTGGGGATTCCTCCAGTAATTACAGCTTACAATCAAGTGCTCAATGTTGCCAGTATCACCAAAGTTTCCTTGCGTTTTGAGCTGCGACTCCAACTCCTGCTCTGCTTCAATTCAAATATACCAAGACTTTTAGAATGTGCAATTATGAGTCAAAGCATAACATTCTTGAGAACCTACTTCCACACCCTTGCAAAATAATCTAGATAATTAACGTTTTGCACAGCATCTTGAGTTTCACTAATATCCACACTCCTTTACTCCATCTGACCATGTGGTCTACACTGTTTCTCAAGGCATTGGAACTCTAAACAGGAGGCATGTAGAATAGTGGAAATCATAAAAACCAAAGAAATGATTATTAGCAGGGAAACAGATCCGCCACAACTGAAATTGATGAAAGAGGCAATTGCTGGATACGAAACCACAACCACACATTATTCGCAAGCACCGTTACTAATAATTGCTATAAATTAAACAGGACTTCAGAGTTAAGTTCCAAAAAAATTCTCCTTCCAACCCTAGCAAACTCAAGAATGGTATACCGACAATTTGGTACGAGCAGGACGATAGTTGGGCGGTTTGAAAACATGCTAAGGCATAACATCATCCTCATCAATCCCTATGAGGTCAAAAACAGTGAAGATTCAGCTCCGTGCAGTACCTGCAAATGAGCCGAGACGATTGACTCTGCACACAGAATGAAGGCACCAAATTCCCCGTTCCTCCGCCACAGGCATGCAAGAGCGAGAAGCAAGAGCCGGCATCTGCAACACCGACAACACAATCCTGGGTTTGAAAATGGCTGCACTGATGAATCAATGAATGAGCAACGGAGCAGCGATCTCTGCAGACAAAGCACACAGGGTTCCGGGAAGAAAGGGGGGCTCTGCACACCGAATAATATATACTATTGTATACCGACTATACTGTATACTGATACATTGCACTTAGACCTCTTTAATATCATATCCTATATTCTCTCATCGGACCCTAAGGAACGGACATACCCTGTTCATAAAGATCTTTGGAAATGGCGTGACTCTGTTTCATTCAGTAAGTGCGAGATGCTCTGATTGTTTCATGTTGCATTTATTTACTAGAATGATAATTATGCACGTTCAGCTTCAACATAGGTTAGCATGATTGCATATATAGATCGAAACAAATTCTAACAACAGCAGAATTGCATTTGCAAAATGCAACGATCATGGAAGCAGGAACGCTTCATCAATATTACACTCATAAAAGCAGGAAGTTGATATCGCTGATCAATGCTATGACCACGTATTAGACCGAGATTTTTCTTACGATGTCTTATAGCACATTCTGAAGGATGGAATATACCATAGGCACAAAGAGTATGAAAACATTGAAAATTTCTCCTTGGACTTATTCATCAGGTGAGCAGATCAACTAGTCATTACACTGCGTGAGCCTCATTTCGTACATGAAAAAAATACTCTGAGAACTTAACGCCAGGGGTATTACAGCGATATTCAAAACATGAAAGCAGGTATCCCTACTGAGCTTCTTGAAAGCTCACACTACAAGCTCACCCGTAGCTTTTCACTGACTGGAACCGAGGAAACCCTTGTCCTATGTGACCAAAAGCACTCACCAACTTTGGAATGACTCAAAATAGCAGTGAGAAGTGACCAGTTTCCTTGTAGTGTCAACGATGCATTTCTTGGCAAACACATTGAACCTCTAAGCACATACACTACTAGCAAAGGCGTCGCTTCTCACTCAGAACAATGTCAAAGTTCACTGTACACACTTGTCCTACGTGACGAATCGCACTCACCAAGTCTGGAGCGCCTAGCAGTGAGTGCGAAGTGGCACCATTTGACTTACCTACTGAGTGAAAAGCAACGCCTTCTCCTTGTAGTGATAGGCCTCAAATAACACGTGTTAATGGCGTGCAAGATTTCCTAATTATACCACTTCGTATGATTAGAATATCTGGGCTTCAGCTTCTCACTACAAGGAAACCGGTCACTTCTCAATGCTATTTTGAGCCATTCCAGAGTGGTGAGTGCTTTTGGTCACATAAGACAAAGTTGATGAGTGCTTTTGGTCTCATGGGACAAGATTTTATTGGATTTTTGTCATTGAAAAGAGACAGGTTTGCTTGTACTCCTTGTAGTGTTTTTACGCAGGCCCTCATAACGTTTCATTCAATTCTGCAACTCTAGGATCTCACAATCCAGGAACTGAAACTGCATGCTCCAGGTGCTACCTGTTTTATTATCATTTTGTTCACTGAAACCAGAACAGTGCGGAGTTCGTTCTCTTGTTGTATCATTATAGTTACCATTAGATTCAGTAGAATTCCCTGCCTGTTTGGCTGGGGTCCATTGTAACGGTGTTTCGATCACTTGTTTGATGTGCTGTATGTCATACAAAGTGAGGAAATAGATGGGCATACAAAGTTTTGCATAATTTCACTGATTTTCAATGTGCTTGATGATCATGTTACAAAATTGAGAAAAAAATAACATTCCACAAAGCCTACATTGTCTCCCTTCCATTGTCACAGGGCATATCTATCATACCCTTTCACATTGTCATGTGCTTTCACTCTCAAGGCTTATGGCTTCCGCACTTCCACTATTGCCCACTCTCAAGGCTTCCACTCTTGAGGCTAAATTGTGCTCCAAATAGGATAAGATCACACTGACTATTATTTTCCCCTTTTGTTCTCCCCTTTTGATATGACACATTGGGAAAAGGAGAAAATGTCATAATATCAAGGTGTCATATAACGCATAATATGACATTTGGAGATTTCATGTCGCATTAATGAGGAAATGAAAATTTCTTCAAAACAATTGTTCAAATGCATATTTTAAGTCTCTACTATAATGCTATGTATATTTTGAAACCATGACTTTTTTTTTGAAGATGATAGAGTAGTGAATGAGGAGAAAAAGATGAAGGGAGACCATGAGCTCTTTATTGAAAAGATGAACACTTTGCAAAAAACAAACTAAACAATGATGAAAGCGGGGTTTAATACTAAGCAAACTCACCATTCACTCCACATTCAAAAGTGACATGTGTTGTTTAAAATAAATATATTAAAAACCCAACTTTATGAAGTTTGATTTAGGGTTGTCTTTTTTGACACTTTTACACCAATGTTTGTCATAGTTAAAATTCGACGTCAAGTGCTAGACAAGTATCAATTATGTTGAACAACTTGGATGAAATATTTCATAATATCCAAAAATATTCTAGAATATTCTAGAATATGTTTGTGTGACAAAGGGGGGTGTGTTGTCTCTCTTTGATGTCGTGTTTGACGTCTTGTCAAGTTGTCGGACATGACAACTATGGCTTGATTATTTCTATCAAAACCAAACAAAGTCAGATGATTGTGACAAGTTGAAGCTAATGTGACAAGTACAAGTTGATGTAACAAGAAAACATGGTATTAACATGTGTGAGCATGACAACAGATAAATGACAGAGGGAAACATGCATTGCAAGCCTTGAGGGATTTAGAACAGAGAAATAGGCCCACGTAATGGAGCCATGCCGGGTAGTTTAGGGTGATTACTCTTATGTTTTGAATTTTATCATTGTGGGGCATGTTTGGCAATATGCATGCACACAAGTATGTAAAAAGGTTGTGGGGAAAATATTTATAACCTTATTTTGATGTGGATCTCGCTATTTACATCCTTGACTTCACCTTTAATATGACAAAAGGGGAGTTTCAAAGTGTCATATTATCGAGTTTCATAGTCATACTAGAGAGAGGTTTAAGATTACAGAAGTTTGGTCACGCGAAAATGTATGGCAATAATGAGGTTATCATATTATTGAGTGTCATATTATTGAGGGTAGCATGTATCAAATAGTGCTTAAAATAAAGACATAAGAAATTAGATAAGATTAGGTGTCTTCAACTTTATCTACACTATTTCTTTGATTTTAAAATGTGTTTCAAACTAAAAGATACCATCACACTATTTGACATAATGCATTGTAGTAATAATGCATTGTAGTGGTAAGTAGAGCCTTTTTGCCACAACATTTCTACATCTTTGTACTTTTGTCACATTCACTTGTCATTTGAAATGTGCTCAAAAAAGAAAAAAAGAGCATACAAAGTCCTTTCAATAAGTTAAAACACCAAATTGTGGATTAGTTGTTTTTATATGGAAAAATACCATATAATTATGCTCAAGTCTCATATTCTTGTCAACAACAATACTTGTCATAGTAAGTATAAATAAAAGGATTTTGGGTGATCATTGTAATTGTGCAAAAGCCGTGCACATTTGTAACGTCTATATGCAAATATAGAGATTGTGGTCTCTTTTTATTGTCATAGTTTCTATATCAAATAACAACATAACAGTCAAACATCAAATTTCTCTCAGTAATAGCAAGATCATCTATTATCAAAAGAGGTTGATGTAATGCCATTTCAAAATTGCAAATGCAAAGAAAGAGAGATAATTAAAAAGACATTAGGAGAAATCTGGGGTCTTCAAAAGGCCCTGAGGTTTCTCACGTGCCACAAATTTTGGGGTATGCCCATCACTTTTTGAGGCTGGCACCAATGCTGCCACGACGCTGCCAGCACTGCGGGGAGAGTGGGTCAACCCAATCATTGTGAGGAAGCGCGTGTGTGCCTCGTGAGAGATGTTGTCGGGGCTGACAAGAATGTAACTGTGGCGCACAAACCCCAAGCACTTCTGAATGCTGGCAGGAGCATTTACATTTAAGGGTCACGCTTCAGTTCCAGCGAAGTTACCGTTGTGTCAGCGAACTTCCTTCCCAAGTTCAATTCTAAGTGGACTAACAAGAATCTAATCTTCCACTTAATTGATAACTCACTCTACCAAGATCCTTTATTACTGGTGCAGAGCAATAAATACAATGAAAGGGTCGTTCGCCAAACACCGTCGACACGTCGGTGCCAACAAGGCCCCCCGTTGTCCACGCAATTCGCTTCCAACAGTGTCAGTTCACACAATCAACTCTGCGGGCAGCGACGGGAACTCACATTTCTACCATCGGAGGGGCGTTTGGAGAGACAAGTCACCTAACCCGGGCTGTCTTACAGGGCTTTTTGGAGACCCCAAATTTCCCCTAGTGTAGAATAAAAAATGGCCTTTAAAACATTCATTATATAATTCAAGATTGAAAATTAGAAATATTCCTATATTTGCATATGTTAATAAAAGCATGATTTGATTCCAACTTTGATTCTTTCTACAAAAGATTCATTTATCTGCTTAAAGAAAACTATTTAGCAAAAGAACAAGAACTTAGAAACAAAATATTTAATAGAAGATGTAATTTCTTGTGATAGCATATGATGAATATTCGTTACTTGATGCTTGAAACAAACTATTTAATAGAAGAATACAAGTAAATTATTGATCACAAGTTACCAAAAACATCATTTGGTTCTTCCTACAAAATATATCTTTTGTGCTCACAAAGAAAATTAATTATTAATAGACCACAAACAAAAATAAATAAAATCATATATATATATATATGTAATTATTAGAAACTTGTGATAAATATTCTTTAATTGATGCTAAAATGAAACTATTTAATAGAAGATTAAAAAAAAAAAACAAAATGATAATATATTCTAGCACGATGTGGTTAGTATTTATTATTTAATCCAATGATTTGGCCTAAAAGGATGACTTAATTCAATAGTATCATTGAGTTTGAATTATATGCAATATTTAACCAAGTAATTAACAACACGTATTGTTATCCTAGAGTATGCAATATATTGGCTATTATATATTGCATATTCATTTTTCATATAAAATGTGTGAAGGTTGCAATTTGTATCATGCAATTGCAAAAGATTACCTTGTAGTATGCAATACATGTTGTTACGTATTGTGCATTGTTAATGAAGATTTAAAGTTTTAATGTATTTATAATTTATTGATTTGAACATGTTAATTAGGTTGATTCTTAATATGTATAATTTTTATTCATTTATCATTTGTTAAATTAAAAAATCTCTAAATTTAAAATACAAGTGGCTTTAATATTATTCTTAATACAAGATAAGTATATTGTTAATAATATTAGGTAATGAATAGTATTTGAATACATTTATGTGAACTGTCGAACCGGTCCACAAAGCGGGGTAAACCTTTACCGTGAGGTTTGATACTTTTTTATCTCATTTCTGTGTTTAATTGCAGCATTTTAGTTGATTAGACTTATTGGTGTTTCGAAAGTACTTTCTATGCAGTGTTATTTGCCCTTTTTCATTGTTCCTAATCTTTTGGGTAATTTTAGCTGAGTAGCGTTTTTTGACCTTTTAATTGTGGGCTTTTGAGTGTTTGTACTATTTTGTCTATTATTTTAGAAAGAGTATTTTTAGAACACCTTTGTGGAATTTGGGCACTACTCTATGAGTAAAGCCCAAGTTCTATTTTTTGGGTAGGAATTTAGTAGAGACTAGGGTAGAGTTTAGTCAAAATGGAAGTTTTCTCTTGGATGAAGGTTGTTTTGGATGAATGAAGCTTTGAGGTGGGAAATTCAAACCTACCCCTGTCGTGAGAAGAGACGAGTCTTTGCCGTTAGTTTTTTGGAGAGACAGGAGGCGGAGCCCTGTCGGGTTGAGAAGAGAGATTTTTAGCCATTAGTTTTGCTAGCAACTAGGGACGATTGTCAAAGGATCAGTGTAAAGATTGGGGCAGAGGTTCTTTTCTTTGTGCATTGTTCTTGATTGCAATTGTAGAGAGAAAGGTAACTAGGAACGGCGGCGTGCGCTATGGTCGCTGGAGGCGCGGCAGTGTCCAATCCAGGATCCCGATCGCGTCGTGACCGGGGCGGTTTTGAGGTGCAATCGTGTGGCGTGGAGTACGAGCAAGGCGAGTGCCGCTGCGGCAATGCAACGCGATGAGCGAAGTGATCAAGACTGAGTCCGGCCCAAGGCGAGAGATACAGCAGGGAGCGCGTGTGAGGGCTACAACGGATCGGGAACGACGAGAAGATCACAACGTGCTGGATGACGAGGATCGCGAAGGCGACACTGCGCCGACAATGCGTGAGGGACACCGGCGCAAAACATCGCGTGAAGAACAGTGGAGAGCGGCTGATCAACAATAAGGCAACGGCGACGGGGATCGTGAGGGCGGCATCACTCCTGCAGAAAACGAGGACGACGGCGACGAGGATCGCGAGGGCGGCATCACGCCGGCAGGAAACGAAGGCGGCGATGACGAGGAGCTCGATTTCGTTGATCAGTACGCAAGGCGATGCGGAAATGATCTTGCCAGCCGAATTCGGGACCGACGAATTGCATGATTTTGTTGCAGCAGCAGCGTTTGGAGCGGTGAAGTTGACTGGCAAACGGGAGAACCAAACAACCCTGGGGAAGTTCCATTGTCTCTTGCTGAATCCGTCCTGTTAGCTTCCGATTTTGCTTGGGTTTTGGCTAGGGATTTTGAGGAGCGAGAGAGCGATGTTCACTAGGACCAGTACTCGGAGCACGAGAAGGTTGTGCAGCAGCAGCAAGCACGCGCCCAAGCTCCATGATAGTCCCTTGTTCTTCACAGGGTGACATTATGGAGGGCCACAGAGTGATATTAGGGAGGAAGTAATTCCCTACCTTCCCTTCCAACTTTGATGTCTTTTTGTTAGAATGTGGATACTTATGAATGAGTAGAATGATTAGGAAGTAATTGTATGATATAAATAGGTAATTTTAGTTGCCCAATTTTTGTGTGTGTACTTCATGAACTTCTCCCATTATTGGTTAGTAGATGGTGTGTGAGAATTGCTCCTTGGAACTTGTGTGTTGTGGGAATTTTGGCCCAGTGAGTGATATAGCGCGGAAGTGCTGCCCAATTTTCACCGGGTCAATTTTATACGTAAAAAGAAAATAGGAGTGCAAATTAAGTTTTATTGGGCACGACACGGAAGTGCTGCCCAAAAATCCTCCAATCTTCCTTGCATTTTCATGGTTTTGTGGAACAATTGTGAGATTGTCTTGCAGTAGGACTTTTGACTCATGATAATTCCAATTTGTGGGAGTTTTGATGCTCATTTTGGTCCATGGTAGTAAGCTGTGATTTTTGGATAAGGGTGGGTTTTTGACTTTTGGAGGTGTTAATTGTCCAATTCAAGCCCATTTTTGAGTACCATAGTACCTATGGGAAATTGAGGTGAATTGGGACAATTTTAATACTTTTAGGCCAATTTTTAGGTAACTTTGTTTGCTGCCATTTGAGTGAAGGAGCAAATTCCCTCCACTTAGTCAATTCTATTGCCAAAATTGATCCCATTTTGGAGTACATAGTACCCATAGGAAAGTGGAATGGATTGGACACAATTTAGCACTTTATATCCCCATTTCTAGATAATTGTTTGTGCTGCCATTGGAAGTGAGGGTGCAGTTTCCCTTCACTTACCTAATTCTACACTCAAATTTAACCCCATTTTTGAGTACTTGGTACCTATGAGCAATTGGTGTGACTTGGGACTATTGCGGTGACTTTTTGGACAATTTTACTTAGGCTTTTGTGCTGTCATTGTGATTTAGGAGTGTATTTTCACCCATTTGCCCCCATTAGTGCTCTATTAGGCTCCCATTAGTAGTATTATGATTGTATGAGGTTTTTAGTAGTGTTCTACGGTGTATGGTACTTTAAAGACCCCGATTTGGTGTCCCATTGTATGCTGCCATTTTTTGCACGTATTCATATTGTCTATTCATAACACGTAATTCGCTATTTATGCACTTGGCCATATAATCATGCACTTGGTCCCCGGAAGCATTAAAAATATTGTTTAAAAAACTGTCTAAAAAACAACCATTTTTGTCGTTCTACAATTACTTTTATTGTAAACAAACAATTATTTAATTTAATTTTTATTCTTATCTTTATCTTTTATCTTTTATCTTTTATTTTATTTTTTATTTTATCTTTTCTTTATCTTGTTTCATTTATCTTATTTCTTTTTTGTCTTCAATTTCTTTTCCTTCTTGTCTTCCTTCTTGTCTTCTTTTTTTTTTTTTTTTTTTTTTTTTTCATTCCTCTTGTGGCAGCTGCAAATCCTTCGCCCGCACCGAAGACAAAAAAAAAAAAAAAAAAAAAAAAAAAAAAAACCTTTTTTTTTTTTTTTTTTTTTTTTTTTTTTTTTTTTTTTTTTTTTTTTTTTTTTTGGATTTCGTCTTCTTTTTTGTTTGGGGCTCATGAACCCTGAAAATAGAAATTTAAAAAAATAAAATTTTAGGGTTCAGCCGCCGCTGGCTATACCCTAAATGGCGAAGGATGCACCCAGAAAAAAAAAAAAAAGGTTTTTTTTAATTTTTAATTTTTTTTTAATTTAATTTAATTTGTTTTTGTCTTTGGTGCGGGCGAAGGATTTGCGGCTGCTACAAGAGGAATGTAAAAAATAAAAGAAAAAGAAGAAGACAAGAAGGAAGACAAGAAGGAAAAGAAATTGAAGACAAGAAAGAAATATGATAAATGAAACAAGATAAAGAAAATATAAAAGAAAAAAGAAAAGAAAAGATAAAGATAAAGATAAAGATAAAGATAGGAATATAAATTAAATTAAATAATTGTTTATTTACAATGAAAGTAATTGTAGAACGACAAAATCGTTCTTTTTTAGAGAACTTTTTACACAAAAAATTTGAAGCAAGATTTGCTCATGAAATGAACGCACTTGACCAAGTGCATAAATAGCGAATTGCGTGTTTCATGCATTATTTTTCCACTATGATGTCTTGTTGACTTATCTCATCCATCCCTAGCTAGAGGAGTCCATTGCTTGGCGTTGTCTTTCCCCACCCCTCGGTCTGACTATATGGTACGTTGACCGAGCAACCGGTCAAAGTACTTATAATTCACTTACTATTTTTAGTACACTAGATTGTCTTCAATATGTATTAGAGCATTCTACATATAATTTTAATTAATTAATTGATTTTTTTTTTTTGGAATCGTATATGAAAATTTGTTTACATGTCTAAAGTCTAAAACCTTTGATAACATTTCTAAAACATTTCCTCTTCAAATATCTTTGCTTAGATTTTTACATTTATCGATGAATAATCTTCTTATAGATGAATGGAGGCCTATGGATGAAAAAAATGGAAAACAAACACTATTGTCATGTGTGACCTTCGAAGGATAGAGACAACAAAGTTGTAGTAAGACTCACTATGTTGTATAGATAAGTAATTAATTCATTTATACTATTTTTTTATAAGGAAATCTCACTGATTGACCTTTTAGAACACAATCAATCAATGCAATATGGTTGTCATTGAATTTTCATCTTAAGATTTAAAGATTTAACAATTCAACTTAATTTTAGGTGAACACTATCAAATACAAAATTGGATTTTGTATTCAAATTTGTAAAAATCTCTTGAAATCATTGCCTTATCCGTAAGGCAGGGTTAGGAGCTCTTGCTAAATATTAAAAAATCTTTTTGCCAAAATGATGCAAATATTCTATAAAATTATGTGAATGTTTTTAAGATTCTCTTTTTTCACTATAGAATTATTATTTTTTGAAAAGTTAATTTCCTAAAAATTTGGGCTTCTCTTTTTATAATTATTTTTCAGGTATGGTAAGTATGTTAATGTGGTGATTTTTTTTTGAATTTGAATTTTTTTTTTTTGAATTATTCAAAAATATATAAACTTGGAGTACTATAAGAGTAATAATAGGGACGACTACCCCATATGTTATAAAAGATTTGATAATTCACATAGTAACTGTATCATCACAAATTATCAAATCTGGAGTTACATAAAAATAAAAATCCGGGTGGAATACCCATGCCCGGTTGAGAACCGCGTACAACCACATGTTTATTCAAACAGGGTAGAATACCGGTACCCGGTTGAGAACCGCTTCTAACCGTGTGTTTATCCAAACTCTCTCGTCTCTCTGCCAAAGGCTTGCTGCAATCCAGCCGCTTGAGCTTGCAAGCAGCCATGGCGATGGCGATGGCTTCCACGACCGGAACGATGGCGCTCCATGGCGCCGCGGTGACCAGAAATTCATTCCGCCCCTCGTCTTCGGTGGCGCCTCGGCCAGGCGCTGCGAATTTCGGAAATATTTCAATTCCCGAGGGCTTGTCGTTTGGGAGCGGGGAGGAGGCGCGAGGCGTATGCTTCAAACGATTTGCTAAGTTCCAACAGTTTAGTAAGGATGCCGCGGATGGGAGCTTGGTGGACGATGGAGGAGAGGAAATGGAAGAAGATAGTGCTGATCAGTATGTGCACATTGAATTTTTCACCTCTTTAGCCTAGGTACCGTAAGACGAGAAATGTGTTTGCGAAATTGTTCCTATTACGTTCTTTTAGTGAAAACGTGGAATTACTGAACAGGCACTGGTGAACTACGTTCTCAAGATAAATTTTCCTGTAGATAGTCTGATTCATTTATTATAAGTCTCATTGGGCTTGAATCGCGATTTTTCATAGAGTCGGAAGAGTTATAGACATCGATTGTTCCTTGTTGTGATTAGTGTATACCTATCTTTGAAAATTTCACATTGAATTTTTCATTTCTTTAGGCTAGGTTCCGTAAGACGAGAAATGTGTTGGCGAAATTGTTCCTATTACGTTCTTTTAGTGAAAATGTGGAATTACTGAACAGGCACCTACTGGTGAATTACGTTCTCAAGATAAATTTTCCTGTAGATATTCTGATTCATTTATTGTAAGTCTCATTAGGCTTGAATCGTGATTTTTCTTTAGAGACGGAAGTGCGTCAGACAGTTATAGACATAGATTGTTTCTTGTTCTGATTAGTGTATACCTTTCTTTGAATTTTTCACATTGAATTCTTCACTTTTTTAAGCTAGGTGCCGTAAGACGAGAAATGTGTTTGTCGAAATTGTTCTTATTACAGTCTTTAAGCGAAAGTGTGGAATTACTGAAGTATTATGTCCTCAAGATAGATTTTTCTGTAGGTAGTCTCGTTGATTTTTAGTAAGTCTAATTAGGCTTGAATTATGGAGTGTCAGAAAATTACAGACATCGATTGTTTCTTGTTCTGATGTGGTCTACACCTATCTTTCGTCAATTCACAGCTTAGTTACTGGAAAGCGGACTATTCTCTCAATTTTTCGAATGCGTTTTTGATCATTTTAGGCTGCGTTTTTTTGTTTAAAAGACTCTGCTCTAAAGCTGTAAGTTCACATAGAAAGATTGAAAGAATTTAAAAACTTTCAAATTGCAGCTGAATTAGTATCCGGAGAACGAGAGTGTTCTGTTCTCCAATAATTAAGATTCACAGTGGTTACACATTTTGGCGGTGTTTTATGGCAAGGATTTCTAAGTTGTGATTTTTGACGTGCATTTTGAAACAGAATATTACCACAAAATCTAGAGACTGCTATGATTCACGCTGGCGAGGCTGCTGGACTGTACATCAATTCTGGTGGAACACGTGTGATAGTAAGAATCTACTCAAATTTCATCAATTGTTGACAATAGGGCCAAATGTTGTTTTTGGCATTCTTAGTATTGTCCTCTTGCAACTTTGTTGACCATCTTGGATGCCATTGGTATGGGATGGCTTTATAATTATGCTTAGTAGATCGAAGTGGTCTTCTTGCGTTTGCAGTTTTATTTTTCTCGGTATGCAGCAACCATGTGTCAGGACTCTGAGGATATTTTTGTCGCTGTGCTCTTTGCGTCGAGTGTTGTCACTCGGTTTTGATTTTGTAAGCAACAGATACTCACGGTAGCTGTATTAAGGATCTTGATTATTATCGTTAGCGGTGATTGATCTATGCATATATCAACATGCGATGTGTGATGAGCGAGTTACGTGAAATTACCGGTAATTATGTGTGATGGTTGTTGTTTCACTGGGGCAGGCAGAATTGCTAGTACCTGAGTTGCAAAACCTAAATGAAGATGGCGCTCAACAACGAGTCTGGGACCTTTCAAGACTATTTCTAGATACCTTGCAAGAAACCTTGGGAGGTCAGGTTGTTGTTTACACTTAAAATCCTATCTTTATGTCACATGTTTGTGCTGATTCACAAGCTTCGCTGGTGCAGTTATATGTAAAAGACGGCAGGAAAATACCTGGAATGTACGGTGTTTGTTGCTGCTTTTCCTTGTTGGTACTTAGAAATTCGTGAGTGTCGAGTGTGTTTCTTACTTTGTATGGTAAGACTCAAGACGAAGTTAGTCTTACAGTAGTATCTTGTATTATCTAAGCTCCATATAGTTGCACGTCATAGTAACAATTGTATTTGGTGTCTTTCTGTTGTGTCGCTACAACAGTTTTCTGAACATTCGTATCTTATTCCCATCCAATCCTTGCACAGCGGGTTAAAGCAATTTTCCCAGATGCTGGCGTTGCTGCTTTCGTGAAGTACCAGTGGAAAGACGTACCATATACTTTTGGCAGGTTCGTCTCTCATCCTCTGATATGCTGTAGTTTTCTCGTTGGATTGTTGTTTACCATGTCATGTACTTTGAACACTGCATTTAGGTCATTGTCTTCTGTGTGTCGTGATTCTGAAGCTTGCTTAGTCTACAATAAAACTTGAAATAATAATAATACTCATTCCTACCGTTTCAAATTGCAGTCTGAACGATCGAAGGCCTGTTTCCATTGAAGATGAAGTTGTGGTCTTGGTGACTCCGGATCATCAAGGTTTACCTGACGTTGAGCGTATTAATACCACTCTTGCGGGTGACGATGACATTCCTGTAAGGTTTCACTCATATAATCTAAATTTCATTGTGAATTATATGTAACTGCAGTTAGAGTTACATTTAATTCAAATGACTATATTGAAGTACTGGTATTGGAATGACAGGCTAGGGCGATGGTCATGTTGAATCCACGACTGATCAGTGGAGATGTTGGAGTTGGTCTCAATGTGAGGCGAATGCGTGAACGTCTTCTGAGGTAAATTCTCTAATCCCTTACGGCTAATCTACTGCAATTGCTTCGGCATTCAGTCCTGCTTAAATGGGGCCATGTCTTTGCTCATCTCTTGTGGTCGTTTTGTTGAAGCTTGTTTTCTTTGAGGCTGGTTTTGTTCCGGGTTTTGTTCTCATGTTCTACAGTATGTTATGATCCGCTTCTATTAATGGTTTAGCAATGCTTGGAAGTTTCTTATTTTCGATTTTTCCTCAGGAAGTGATTACTTGCTGGCAATTTTACTTCTAGCTTATACTGGTACTCTATTTGAATGTTTCTTTATCTTCTGTTTGATTATTCGTTTATTTCTTGGCATGCAGTAAATTTACTACAGTTTATTCAGTACGTCCTTTACAAGAGGCAACTGTCTTTAGGCAATATCCTGGGTAAGTGGCGGCCCTCCTTGGTGAATTTTTTGAGCAGCTTCTTGATACTGTCGCACAATGCTTTTTTCGATTGCTTGTGTTCAAGTGCAAGCTCCTCAGATCTGCTAGAGACAAGTTCCATTTACAATTGCTGCACAGTATCACAGGGACCCAGTTCAGACATTTGTAATGTATTCCCATGGTCCCTGTAACATGTAAGTCAGGGTTTCTGGTCTTATTATAGACCTTATCTTTCTGTTTTTTTTGTGTTACGTAGCACCAAGTCATGAAGAATATTTGCTTAGTGCTGGTGATACACTAATATTTGTACCTTCTACATCCAGACTATGGCAGATATTTGTAGATGATAGAAATCAACCTGGACGCCTGGTACTGGCAAAGGAGCAACCAAGTCGACCCACTTTGGATGATGTCGATGTATGTAAAGCTGTCATCACTGCTCTAGTGCTAATCTATTTTTTTTCGTTTGAGACAGTTCTTTCTCCTTCTGGTCATCAGCAAGAATGAGTGACCTGAAAATGCCAGCCCGAATGCCTGCAGTTATTGTTTGATTCACATGATCCTTAGAATGAATGCAGGCATTACTTAAGAATCTGCTAGATTTAGAGGAAGGATATTGCTGTGACGTTGAGTTCTTTCTTGAAACTGACGAGGGGTTTCTGTGGGGATGTCTGGGTCAGATGTTGCTTTTAGGTGGAGGAAACAGCGAAGGCAGTGAGCAGCCATCAGCTATGGCAAATGCTGTTGGGGTCTTTGCTTCTTTCAACCGCTTTATGCGGTCTCTCACTCAATAGTCAGTCGATTCAAATCCTTGTAGCAAATCATAACAAAAATTAGAATGGAAAATTTGCATTGCATTTACACCTTGTTTCGTACTGTCGTTTTCTTCAGCGTCATTTATGGTGGTTGCTCTCCTTTTGTATTTTGCCAAGGAAGTGCTTAAGTGGAATCAGCGGCACATTAACTTGCATTGCTATCATTTTAATGTTCAGCTCTCAAACAAGATAAGAAACACGTATTTAAAATGAAGTATTAAAATAGAAATGAATGACAAATGGGGTATGTTCCAGAAATTATGACAAATGGTTTGTCATGTACGTGCCCTTGTATTGCCGCACAATGGGATCTTGTATGGCCTGGTGTGCTCTACTCTTGTGGGTGTAATCAAATCAAAAATTGTATCATTCACATCTTAGGATTTTGTAATGCCTTTTGATGACATCTGACATCTTGATTCAAAAAGAAGAAACTATAATACTCTCAAGTTCAAAGATAAACAAGAACTCAAATATTATTGCAAGAGAATGTGTTTAAGAAAATAATTACGATGACAATATATGAACCGTGATACAAGAACCGGAGAGTGATGAGCTTGTTATAACCTGCCCAGTTGATATATCACTACTAGCAAAGGCGTCGCTTCTCACTTGTGAGAATCCGGAACAGTGTCACTTTTCATTGTACACGCTTGTCCTATGTGACAAATTGCACTCACCAAGTTCAACCAAAAAAATTGGTGAGTGCGAAGTGGCGCCATTTGACTCACCGAACGAGTGAAAAGCGACACCTTCTCCTTGTAGTGTATTCGTGGAGATGAAGGCTAAGGTAGATTCCCCATTCTAGTGGTTTTCAGCTGGTGTGTGCATTGATTAAGCTAAGTTAGTCAATACTCCTTGGTCCGCTATCAAAGTCTCTTCCGTATGATCCACCCTACTGCAACCTTTGGGATTCACCTTGGGGTGTATTCCCCTTGTGTGCCAAAAAAAAAACCAATACTCCTTTGTCCCATATTAAGCTTCCTTAACTCTCAAAATAGAAGAATTATGTAGTCCATTGGTGTGGACCCTTAGCACAATGGGTGTGGACCTTGAGCCAATAGTAGTAGTTTGAGCAAATAGGAAGCTTAATATGGGACAAATGGGACAAATAGTTTGAGCAATTAGGAAGCTTAATATGGGACAAAGGGAGTACTCAATATCCTTCATTTTGTCCTAGGTTCCATTTTGCCATTCAATATGATTGAAAATGATTTCATTTTATTTTTCACAAATGAAATCATATGTTTTCAAAAAGTCATAAGTTTTTTAATTTGTTTGTGGAGATTTGAAAAAAATTAATGAATTTCTTAAGAAAAAATGAAGAAAGTTCATATCAAGTATCAAATCTGCTGAAATTAAGTTTCACCATGGATGTTTATCATGGTGTAGATCATTTTGTTAACCAGATTTTTTGCCCCATCTTATACACTCGAACGCTAATTATAAGATAAAAACATCAATCATTTTTAATTAGCGTTTTTGGAATTTTTGCCCCTTGCACACAAAGACTTTATTATTGACTTCATTCATTCCATTCGTTTTTACATTCTTGTGCTAGTTTTCTACCATTTGTACATTCAGTAAAGATTTTCAAAACCGTTCTCTTTATGAATATTTTTAGAGTTCAAAGAGTGCAAGTATATTGCACCTCAAAACATAACTTTCCTAGTTCCAAAAACAACCCTTCAAAAATGACTTGATGATAATAGTAAAATATGTACATTTTACATCAAATTGTTATAGAAATAGAACAACATTAACCCCTAAAGGACCAAGTGTTCATATTTAGGACGATGTACAGAAACAATCACAATTTTCTCATCCGTCATGCATTTTTTGCAAAGTGGATTTCTTACTATATATTTTATGGGAAGTTAACTTCATGAATGTGTGATCCGATTAGAAAGGGATGGTTTGTGAAATTTTTATGCCTCACTTCATGTTGTAGTGATTCACCCAAAATTTTGAAGATTTCAATGTAAAAGTGCTCTTTAAAAAGTCAACTCATAAAACTAAGCAACCAAAAAATCTCCACAAATCACTACACTTAGATCATTAACCAATCACAACAAGTTTTCTCCACAGATTGTCAATATCTTATTCATAATCCAATTACAAAAGAATTTTGAATTTTGAGTTTCAAATTTTATATAGAAATATTGGTAATAACAATTATAAATCTAACTGTATGGATAGAATCTAAAATTCATAATGTACAACTTTCATTTATACATCAAGTTCAAAACATCCCTATTAGTTGCATTTTACAAGACATCCCTATTAGTTGCATTTTACAAGACATCTTTGAAATACTCCAAATCTGGAGAGGGGTGAGAACGTCTAGGAGTTAAGCTGTACAGAACTGTACAAATCACCAGCAGGGTTTAGGGAGGAATATGGAACAACTAGCAATAGTCCCCTCTATTTTGAAATGGGCTCTACATATCTCGTCTGTTTTAGGGGCCCAACCAATTAATGCCTTTCATAAACATTTATCAGTTTTTCCCCGGAGGTTTGAAAATTATACCAGTTTTGACTGTTTAATATGAAACTAGAGGTCATTCTCCCCGTTCAATATGACAACAAAGTAAGTCATCAAACCATACTTTCAAGCTCCAATCGCCCATTTTCATGGACTAAAAATTGGGGCCCATTTGCGGGGAAAGGGCGTGGCATGATCGTCTTGTAACCGGTTGCTTGAACTTGCCCATAACTGCAGCTTAACCATGGGTGACCCGCCACTGCTGCCAACAACATCCTTTTTCTCACATCTACAGAGTAGCCAAAAAATCAACAAAACAAATGCAACAGCTTTTAGTGTCCACACGAATCATATTTTGTCTATATCTAGAATTATAGATTCATTAGGACTGGAAATATCCAGCCTTCTAATACTCCCTCCGTTTCATAATAAGAGTCCACTTTTTTGGCATATTTTTTTTGTCCTATGTTTTATGCTTCAAATCTTATTATGAAACAGAGGGAGTATAACTTAAAAACTGGGTTTCAAAAAAGACCGTCTCACTAAAACAATCACTTATAATTCATTTAATGTTGGCTAGAAATGTCGTCTATAACACTATGTAATTTTTATAATTTTCTAATATTTTTTTCATTACCAAAAGACCGTTTTTCTAAAGTCCAAAAAGTCCAAGAAGGGGTACCATTCTATGCAATTCTTGTATGTAATAAAAGATGTTAGCATTTGTAAAATCAATTATTTCTCACCTTTACAGAGAAGCCCTCGTAGCAAATCAGCGAGATCCGGGTTTGTGCCTTCCGGTATGAACAAGGGCTGATTCACAATCTGCACATGGAAATGAGGGTTTTTATCGTGACTGAAACAAACTATCGCATTAATTCATGACAGAGGAATTCATCAATGTATGCCATAACATTCAGTAGCCTTCATGCACTCTGCTCATCACCTTCAGCCTTCACCTGTCCACTTAGCTAATGATGAAGTACTGTTGGGTGTGGAATATTCCACACCATCAACTGTAGAGTCAAGGCACAGACAATGCATGCTACTGAATGTTATGGCATCGATCCATACTTAGGGCTTGTGAAGTTAACCTTGTCGAAAACGGAAGGATAAGTGTCGCCCACAAATGGGTATTGCCCCATCACCATGCAATAAAGCGTACAACCCAATGCCCATATGTCTGCTGGGTGTCCTCGGTAATACGACCCTGTCAAACCAATCAATGATTGTAAGAGCATTCCCACAATATCTTCTAATTTCATGGTAAAAATTGAGGTCCTGATTTGACTTGGGAAGACTTTTTGCCAACCAAAGCGTTTGAGGTTGGCATATTGCTTATGGATACCAGCCAAACTTCTCTTGTCTCGCAAAATTTAGGTATGAGCTCTTATACCAAGTTTGGAAATATGGATACCAGCTTCACATGCTCTAAGTACCCCCGTGCCCTATTATTTTGTCAAGATTAACTCACTCAGGTCTTTCCTAATAGTGACTCATAACCACAACAAAGGCCGTTTCTATTGTATACCGTACTCACATAGCAGGTAGAAATACCTGAGCAACATTCAGGAGCTGTGTAGACAGGAGTTCCAGGAGACCGCCGCAATTCATCATTCTCTCCCTGTTCACAAACTTTTCAATATAAGTCTCTCGTACCATTTAGCTGAAAATTAGAAACAAAAATTACAGCATTGTTGAGAAAAAACGCAAGTGGTATAACAGAGGCCCATCCAAGGTTGTTTTACTCAACCACTAGACAAAGTGTCAAACACAATGTCGAAGGCGTCTAATTGACCTCGCCGTCTGTTAGACAAGCATATTCTTACAATATACCTTGAATATTTTAGGACATTCTTGGATATTCAAGAATATTTCATCGAAGTTGTTCAACACTTGTCTAATTAGATAGTTGACATTAGATGTTTAATAGACATCAAGTCAGAATACAATGTCAGACATGACAACCTTGGGCCCATCCTATTTGTAATTAAATAACTATTTCAAGTGAAAAAATAAAATAAAATCACATAATTAGTTTGTCTATTTGTTGAAAATCAATTTCTAAATATATACCTGATTTCACCATATGGGCTGAATATTTTATTTTATGTTGAAACAAATCATGAATATAAGATAAATTCATATCGACATCCACAAAATGGTATAGCTTAAATTGATGTGTAGAACTTTGTGCCAGAGAGACAAAATGGTAAGTCTGGGTACCTCAAACGTCCGACTAACACCAAAATCACATATCTTGACAGTCCCATCTCCGCTTACGAGAAGATTTTCAGGTTTAATGTCACCATGGATCACGTTCTGGGAACCACAATGCACACTCTGTGTGAGCTTAACTCAAGCATGCATGGCACAAAAGGGGGGAATGGCTTCATATGGGTACCACTTTTACGCGTCTCACATAGTGTGACTTATGTCTAACTCATTTTATGTGTGCTGGAAATTTCGTCTTTAACACCATGTATATAGTTGCAGCCATGGTGTCTATAACACCCTCTAATTTTTGTAATTTTCCAATGTTTTTTTCTTATCAAAAAGATATTTCTCGAAAATCACACTATTTTTGGAGGGGGTACCCATATGGGGGTGGTATTAACTCACATGGCTATGAAGATATGAAAGCCCTGCAACGACATCTCGAAAATATTTCCTGGCAAGGGCTTCACCAATACCACCTGGAGGACCACAACCCTCGAAGATCCAATTGCCTTCCATGTATTCCAGCACTTCATAACCCCAAAATTCAATACCCCCGCCAGTCAGATATAACGTATTGTCCATTAAATGTGTCTTGATAATCCCTAAGTGGGGTTAAATAACTTCCAACGTAATTAACTCTCTCTAAGTGCCCAACCTAAAACTATACTATTACATAAAAAGTTCATTATGGAAGCTAATAGTTGGTTGTGATAACTTTCAAAACATGTCATTTTCCTTGAAGCTTTGTACATCATGTATTAATTTTCAACTCCTACATCTTATAAATGATTGAATTTGTTAAATTGATGCAATTTGAATCACTAGAATTTGCAAATTGCTTTATAAATTTTGGATTGATATAAATTTAAGGTTCTTGATAGATGTGTAAAAGAAGGGCCACTTTTGTGAATGTAACAATTTGGGCATTCACGGGTTAAAATGAATGCTGATTTTGAACCACAGTCTCAGGGGTACAAGCCACATACCCAAATACAAGCGATCGCTCTCGGGATCATCAATGACCTCATACAGTTTCACAATATTGGGATGATCAAGTCGCTTCATGATGGCTACCTGTTATACGTTTCGCAATAATAAAATTAGTGGATCAAAATCCTCTGGTCACTCCCCATTCAAATTAATTCAGTCAATTTGATCACGACCAAGAAAGCATATTATAATTTGATCAGGTTCGAGAAAGCATATTATAAATTTGATCAGTGACCCAACAAGGAGTGAATTCATCAATTCACCTCTCGATGCACATCCATCATGGCAGTTTCTGTGGGTGAAACCCGCAGTTTGCTAAGCCGAGATTTGTGAAAAATCTTGATTGCATAGAATTTCTCGTCTTTTTTACTCTGGTACAGAACCTGCACAAGATTTCAGTGTAAAAGTGCTCTTTAAAAAGTCAATTCATAAAATTAAGTAACCAAAAAATCTCCAAAAATCACTACACTTAGAGTTTACATTTCAACCAATCACAACAAGTTTCATCCACATATTGTCAATATCTTATTTGTAATTGAATTACAAAAGAATTTTGAATTGTGAGTTTCAAATTTTATACAAAAATATTGGTGATAACAATCATAGATCTAACCATATAGATAGAATCTAATATTCATAATGTACAACTTTTATTCATACATCAAGTTAAAAATATCCCTCTTAGTTGCATTTTTTAGTGCATCTTTGCAAAACTGCCAAATTTGAAGAGGGCTCTAGGCATTTGGGAGTTAAAAGCTTCTTTAACCCTTAAAGGACCAAGGACTCGCAGTTTTAAAATGACATATTCAATTGATCATATGGTGAAAAATATAATTCAAATGGGACCAAATTTTATATCACCAGAACTGGTGAAAATCAACGCATGATTCAAATGGTCAAAAAGCAAATAAATTTGAACAAGAGGAAGTCCAAATAGGATCTACTCAAAATTGTTAAAAAAAAACATGAAGCCCAATTTGGGCTACTTGGTCCTTTAGGGGTTAAGCCTTGTAAAAAAGGAGGTAATTTCAGATCACATGCACTTACAGTAAAAACTAACACTTTATAACTGACTAAAAGGAATACTTTTTAAATAATATAGCCTGGGCACTGTAAATCTGTAATGGTTGTGACCTGGACAGCTACCCTTATTATATATATTCTCTACTACACGATTGTCTATAAAATTTTGAATATCAAACAAAATTGTACTCACCACTTTTCCATAGCTTCCTGTTCCCACCTTGTGCTTCCGCACATACTCATTGACCATCTTACTTCCATCAGAGTCCTGCACGTCCACACAGATATATCATCAATCACTAAAGGAAGATTTATGCAAAAATGAACTCATAACCAAAGCTGTACTTTTGCACCACTAGATCAACCAAAACATTAAAATTGGACAGTCTTTTAATAATAAAAAAGGCACAATAGATTAAGTCCCATAACCGATTCAGGACAGTTATGTGCAACAATGTTGTTACAGTTACTCCTCTAACGTTGCTAACCAAAAAAAGCAATCACTGTATGATTTAGGGCCGCTTCAAACTACGGTGGAGAAGTGCACCAGTCGGTCAAGAGTTTCAGCCCAAGACATGGTTATTTGAGGCTAGGGATGGTATGCCAAAAAAGATGAAAAGACAATTAAAAAATGCCTTGAAGTTGAAGTTCTCTGAAGGCCAATTTTCTTGTCCAAGGCTTTGAGGTCGCCCAAGAAACTTGACCTCCGAAGAACTCCCATTGCAAAAAGTGTCGTCACGTTGGAAGCCATGTCATTTTTTCATCCATGTACAAAGTTCGTCACATGAGGACTCTTGGCCGTAGTGTAAACCACCATTGGACAAGAATGTCACTCTCGGCCAATCATATTTCAGAATTCCCCTAGAATTCATGACCGGTGGACTTCTCCACCGTAGTGTAAAGCGGCGCTTACTAGTGAAAATAATACAAAGTATAAGTTCATGTGACTTACTTGGGATCGAAACTCATGGCGAGTTTCCTTGACGCCAGCTCTGAGCAGAGGCAGCACGAGAGGTCCATGAGAGCTCACCGAACTCTCAAGCTTATACGGAGGACAGTAGTGAGAATGGAGCTCGGGCAGTTCGGCAGCTGATGCTTGCCTGGCCAGCTGCTTGCAATTGTGAGGAGCCTGAGCCGCCTGATTAATCTCCTCTGCAACTGAGTAGCTCAGCAAGTGCTCCTTGGATATTCGTTTCACAATGCCCGGCTTATTCGATTTCAAGCTCTCCTTCCCTGCAGAACTACCACTACTCCTCTTCTTCCCGAACCAGAACAGTCCACAACAATTTGTGCATTGCTTTTCCATGTACAACCCTAGATCGATATCGACGATGTTGCGGTTTCGTCGTTCACCTGTTGGAATTCAAAAGTACTAGCAAGTGTAACACCCTTCTTTTCGCAGTACTCAGTTCTTTACCATCTTTGTGTTTCCTCTGTCATACAAGTTCTGTTCCACTTCCAGCCCAACTGGAAAGCTGCCGCCATATCCTCTGCCTAAGGTAACCACCTGTACCAATTCAAATCATATATCGAGGTTATTAACATCTAGAACTCACGCGGAGAGAATTGATATATATCCTCCCTATTTTTGTTTTTCTTTTCGTTGTAGATGTAACGCACAAATTATTCAAGCACAAGCAAGACCAACTAGATACGTATCGATGCTCTCAGATAGATCTGTGGGAGTTTCAAAGAGGTAGCTCAAGAGACTGCTTAAGTATTAACTGGAAGTGTCTATCCTCGAGAGGAAGGGGACCGGAGTTCTTCTTCTTTCTATTATCTGGAAATTCAAGATGAGGACGTAATCTGGCTCATCATTTCTGCACCGGAGGTTTAGTTGAGCTAACAGTCACGTGCAACAGAATTGAGACTGGTGAATGAAATGATTGCTGGAAGTCGATCTCACCTCGAGTAGAAAGTCCGACAATTAATTAGCTAGTCGATCAGTGGACCACGTGCACCCAGGAAAGGGAAATATGTAGCAATGGGATGTATATTAGAGGCCCTTGAACAAGTAATGACGGAAGTCGCAGTCCTGCGGCAGAATGGTGGCCTTGAGCACGTCGCAACGCGGCCCGCACGTCCCTCGCATGATGAAATTAATGGCGGACACTACCACATAGCCCATCACCTCACCTTAACTTCGTCGACAACGTCGTACGGCAGCTTTGACGCATAATTCTATATATTTTTCCACTAACCACCTCTAAAAACTCTTACAACACAACAAACTCCACGATCGATCTCTGAACCTGCACACAGTCACGTAATCTCTTCGACCACCACGTAGTCAACACTGTCGTACTGCCTTGACCTAGATCTACGAAACTCTAAAACGAAACCTCACAGATATCCAGACGAGTTTCAGGTTGACCAGCTTCAAACTTGCAACTGGCAAGCAGTTGGAGCCTCGATCAGTTCCGACAAGTACAAGTCCAAGGTGGGATGTGAGTTTCGTCAGACATCGACGTACAAGCTAGGAAGTTAGTACCTAAGTTAGCGATCCCGACAAAACGGCGAAGTACCGAAAGGAACAACCGGCCAGCTATACTAGTGCTCAAAAACAAAATGAATTTGAACAGCGAGGTTTCACGTCAGTCACTCTCGTACGACGACGCTAGATAGCTCTTGGTGGCAATAATTCTAGACAACAATAATCATGCACAATATCGATCGCTAGCTTATCAAGTTACCGATCCGGCTGTACAGTACTAGACGATCGAGTACGTGTGCCAGTAAGTCGGGACGGGACTCGGGACGGAACTCCCGAGACGCTGTTGCGATCGATCTGGCCAGCTGCCAGTGCATAGATGCAACAGAGATTGTCTACTGTACAATGGAATGGAGTGATAACTTAAGTGAGGGATCGGAGAGCGATGAGGGGAGGGCGAGAATCCGAGACCCGTGAAAACACAAACAACAACGTCAAACAAAAACAAACAAAAACGCCGCGCGTCACAGACGATCGATGACGAAAACGTCTTCGTCGCCCGGAATGAGCGGTGTCTGCCACCGCGAGACAGGTGGTTTCGGTCCTTTGATTCTTGCCTGAATCCAACGGTCAGGGACCATCTGACCCTAGCCTCCATCTCTGGCTTCATGGAGTGACTGAGAGGTGAGTAATTTCTTCCTCATTTTTTAAAGTGATTCAGCCTGTTTTCTGGCTTCATCCCAGCCCCTCTTTTTTGGCTGGCGAATTTATTTTGAGAAAGAGCTAAATTTGGACCCAAAACTCGTTCTTTAATCTCCAAAATATTCATCGATGTTGACATATTTTCATTCAATTATGATTACATCTAAAATCTAGACAAAAGTGCTACAATGTTTGTTTCATTGGTGCCACTTGTTGAAAAATAAAAAATTGCAGAAAAACCCTGTTCATCCAATTCCTTTGACTGAGTGGCTCACTCTGCGAGATGGAACCGACGGTGAAAATCGTACCCAGTTTTTGTTCTAGAAACAATCAATCCAATTTGTGACAGTGAAAATCGTATCCGGTTTTGGTTCTAGAAACAATCAGTTGATCTATTAGTGTCAAGTTGTCTCATCAATCAACACAGAGACTTGTACATCACCCCCTTTTTGGTACCCCCAGCAGGTATATGTGTGTACTTCCTCCATGTGCATAGGCTCCCGAGTGTAAATAGGGAACTTAGGGCGAGTCCCCATGGGCCACCCGTGCCCACTCTCTGCAGAGAGAATAAACCAATTTTAGCTCCTGCTTTGGATTAGAGGACGGGTGTTAGAGCGATAGGACGGGCTTGGCACTTCCTCAAACCAAGGCCGCTGTCTTTTAGAGACCCGCTCTCACTTTTATTAAAGAAGAATCAGAGAAGGTTGAACAGTGAACCGGTTGTCTATTATCTGCAAGAGCGGGGACGGGCGGCCCATGGGGAGAGGCTCTTAGGAGGTGATCTTTTCTACGGGTGTACTTTTTATGAGCATCAATGTAAATAGTTTTGCCATTGGAAGTAGGGGACTATTCAAGTACAAAGTAGGGGCAAGTTTACACTCTGGATCCTTCACATGTACACTACAATAGTAAAAAAGTGGTATTCATGCATCAAGCCAAATAGTGTCAGAGTATGGTGCCTAAATTCCATATTAACACGAAGCTAACTGTGCCAACATGGGCATGCTCTAACACTACTTTTGGTGCTCAAATACCACCCTTTCTACTACTATAGTGTTATTTGAAAACTACTTACATAAGATTGCTATCTTTAACCCCTCAAGGACCAAGGCTGATTTTCCAAGTTTGGTCAGCTCACTGTGGAATGAGTATTGATCCTCAATTCTTGAGATATTTTGTGGTGATTCTACTCTTTGTAACGAAGATGGGATGGTAATTTGCATATGTAGGTGATGTATAAATCAAAAGATACAATCATGCAAAGGTGAAAAACCTAACTACGGGCAACTCTTGAAAATTTCCATACAATGAGCTATGCATCTGAATTTTTGCACACAATGAGCTAACACCCTCATGCATACAATCGCCAAATTCATTTTACCAAATTTGAGACTAAACTTTGCATTTTTGGCATTTCCAGAAAGTTTCAAATATGGGCAGCAAGCCAAAAAAAAAGGTGCAACCAACTTTGAAGCTTATAATCTTACTATTAAAGAACCCTGAACAGTTGAAAATTTGTAGATGGTAATAAATTCAAGTTGCTTGAAATATCCTACGGTTGAATTGGTCAAAAATGTCATAGATCAAAAACTATTTGTCTTTTTATGAAAAGGGTTACTTTAGAGTGTTTGAAGAGGAACATAGTTGTGGTCCTTTAGGGGTTAAAACTCGATAGCTTCTTTGTGTACTTTCTACGTGAATATAGGCTTTCCAGTGTAAATTTGTCTCTTGTAGATCCTACTATTAATAGTGAAGTCGTTTAAACTAACACATTGTATAGAAGATACACATGTAGAAAAGTTCACGTGGTTTATCCCTTTGACGCACTAGCCTCCATATTCTGGACACTGGATGATTTCTGAGGCGTCCCTTGACTATATACTGTGATGTTTTTCATCCATCCAAAATTCTCTTGATTCTTGTGCTAGTTGACTACCATTTGTAGAGTATGGATCTTCAAAATAAGATGATGTGAATTTTTGAAAAATAACAAAAGTGGTTTATGTCAAGTTTCATTCTTAGTTCAAAAAGTGAGACCTTAAACATGATTTTCCATAATAAGTAGAATCAAATAATGGAAACCATACCATCTTGTAGTGCATGTTATTCCAATTTCATTACAATATTTTTTTATTCTTTTGTGTTAATTTTGGATTTTTAATTGAATTTCAAGGGAAAACCTTGCAAAATTAATTAAAAAAATATTAATAATAAATATGATGAATCCAACCGTACAGATGTTATCTTCACGTTGACATTTACAATTTTTCTTTGTACATCAACTCCATTTCTATTTTTCATCAAACATTTTATAACGAATCTTTGAAAACAGTGTTGAATCGGGACATTAAAAGGTTATATCATCTTGCCCCTAATTTTGCATGCGGCTGTTACTAGTAGAAAAGGTGGTGCTACCAAGGGAGATGCCTAAGCAAAATCATTGTGCATGTGAGGAATTGGGCACTCCATGTCTGGACAACTCCCTCGACAATGCCACCTTTTCTACTAGTGTTGTATGTAGCTTTGCTAGTTATATAGAAAGTACACGAGTAGAAAATGTTTTGGTAGTGTTGTGAAAACACAACATGTGACTCAACGGGTTTCTGGAGACCCCACATGAAATGACATAATCTTCTTATTATTATTTTTAATATTCTATAGTAAAATGGGGATTCACGTTACAGTGGTTCTAAGTTTGGGATGCTGTAAATTTGACATATTCATCCCAATAGAGTTAACCAAAAAGTCAGCCCAAAAAGGAAAGATTTAGCAAACTCATATTGAAATATAAATAGACCAAAAACTAGTCTATGATGAGTTGGGAGACAATCTAAAACAAGCCACTGTCATTATTCTCCACACCTCGCAATGACTCCCACACCTTCTACCAAAGCTCCAAGCCCATGGCCCACAAGGGGACAATCTATGACATGCCACTATTCAATCCAAGTATAACTCAAGAAAGAGGTTAGAAGTAGAGCAAAAAGGGAGGTTAGATGGGCTTCTTTTTGGTTAACTCAAATGCCACATGTAAGTCTACCCTTGAGATCATTTTCATGCCGCGGTTTATAAAAATACATTTTACTTCATCCATTTCAGATGACATGTGTGGCCCATGCATGAGTTTCAGCGTGCAAGGGTGCAGATTCTCTAACTAACATTCTCAGACGTGGATCAGATGATGTCATCCATGATGATAAGATAGGCTTCTTCGGGCACCATTCTGAAATGCCTAGCAATCTCTAACCCTCACTGGTGAAAGATTTCTCACCCAGTTTGAATTCAAATTCAAAATTTCCACAAGTGAGTTGGACAATGGGGCCGGGTCCATTGTCTTTGCAATGCCGGGCCCTGTCTACTTCCCACCGTCCCACCGTCACCAATGTCAAAATTACAGAAAATTTTGAGGTCACTAGAACATTGTACACTGAATGGCATATTTATGTTCGGGACACTATTTAATTTTACGGAGATATAAGAGTTATTCGCAAAGTCGTTGAAAAGTGGGTGACTGGACCGGACTTTAAGTGAACAATAGCCTTATTTCCCAAAAAAGAACTTGTGTCGTGAACTAAAAACAAAAGTTGAGTGCAAAGTTTGAAAGCACCAAGAACGGTGCTTAAAAACTTCTAACCGAAGTTTTTTCTACGTGCCCCGGAGTTTCTGGCAACAGTCCAGCCTGACACCGCAGACCATCGTCTGCGTTTAGTAAGCATGACGAATGAGGTCCAACCTTCTCTGTTTTTTGTTGTAAGTTCTGCCACGAGGTCCAACCTTCTATGTCTTATATTGTGAATTTTGCTGCAATGTCCAATCTTCTCGCTCTTTTGTTGTGAATTCTGCCACGATGGAAGGTGGAGACCTCGGGGAGTTCACTCAATGTATTTTATGTGTATCACGTGCGAACAAATCTTTGACCCCCTATATTACATTATAAATAATCAATCAAACAACTTGAAAAAATTATAGGATGTTTTTTTATGTTGAAAGTTTATATTGTGAATTTTTGGGAATTTTCTTTGTTCAAATTAATTTCTTACAAATTTTTGAAGTAAATAAATACACTATGCAACTAATTTTTGTATTTTAGAGCTAGTTTCAATTGTGTTTTTAGAATTGGTTTTGAATTAAATTGAAGTAAGAGTTTTTTAAAATAAAAGATACAATGATTATGTGACCACATTCAAAAATTTGGAGCCAAATCAAACATTATAAAAACGTATATAGGAGGTTGAAAATCACTTGTTCGCACGTTTTTACGTAATATTTGGAAGTGACCTCCCCAAAGTGGAGACAATGGGGGTGATCACAGTCGTAGACTTGGGTTCTTACTCTTTGGCAATTGTCGTCGCGCTGGCATTGGCGGCGAGACGCGCGAGATTCAATTGGGAGGTATAGATCATATATAGCAATCAGGAGAAGTGAAAGATTGGTGAGGAATTGCACCCTGGCTTGTTAGAGGTGGGGCAGTGCAAGCCCGGAATGCAGGACGTGGCCGAGCGATGGCGATGCAGCGGCGGGATGGAAGAGTCGGCCGATGGAAGGCAACAGTTGGAGCGTCGGACATCAAAGTGCAACGATACTGCAGGACAGTGTGCGGGTTGCAGTTTCACTTCACAACAAGGCGGGGAGCTCGGTGGTGATCACCAGGCCATCCATGCCAGGACGAGGGAACTTCGTTGTACAGAGGTTTGTTTTCAAACCCTTTGTTTTTTTTGGTTATTTCTTTTACTAGTTGTTGTTCGGAGTTTAGGGTTTTTTTGCAGGGGAGGGATTCCGTGGAGCTCTCCTCCCCTGTTTAGGATCCGGTGTGCTTTCATCAACGTCCTCGTAATGTCGAAATTTTGCAAAAAAATTGATGGATCTGAGTTGGAAGTCAAATACAGCTTCTAGCGGCTTTTTTTTTCTATGAGACTTGTTCCCGTGTGTGTACAATTTGAAAGAGCTCTTGTCTAACTTTTTTAATGCCTAGGTGTGCTACATTACATGTCGTCGTAATGCCCAATTTTTGCCAAAAATTACAGTTTTATACTTGCTCACATGTTGTTGTAATGCCCAATTTTGCCAAAAATTAGGGTCTTGTACTTGCTCTAATGCTGAATTTTGTTGAAGCTCATTACAACTCGGTCCAAGGCGTTCATCTCTTTTGTAGGCGCATGCATCAAGATTTGTTTGACATTAGGTCATAATTGTAATGCAGCCTCAGTTTTGGGTTTCATTCTGTTGGTTGATTACAAGAGAGAGCGTAAGTGTCTCAATCCTCCTAGATTTGTTGGAAGACCAAGGAGCTTGCTGATGAAAAAACAAATCTAGTTAGTACTGGATTAATCTTGCATGTATTGTTTTTCTTGTTGTAGTAGTTCATTGACCGGGTCTATTGCATTGGTGGCCGCACATGTAATTAATTATTTGAAATAGCTCTTGTCTACCCATTCTAATGTCTGGGTGTGCTACATTACACGTCGTCGTAATGCCCAATTTTGCCCAAAATTAGGGTCTTATACTTGCTTTGGTAGCTAATGTCTAACCTTGTGCATTTTAAATACACAAGTGTAGATCGTGCTATGGGTCTTTGATCTTATTAATTTTTTGTTGCTATTATGCTTTGATTGCCAGACCTATCTCCACCGCAAGTCAATTTGCACTCGCCGCTTAGTAGCGCAGCAGAGGACGATGATTGCCAAATTAGGTTAGAGATCCCACTGAGAAAGAAACCTAGACCACCAATTGGAAACCTTACAATTCAAAGTACTCATCCGATTCTAGAGTCTGAAATGCTCTTTGTCCTAGTCTCATCATACCATGTTCATTTTGGTACTTACTTCCAAGGGAGAAAACACGTGAATCAGATGATTCCCAATGTGGTGTGGAAACTTTTTTATGTAGATTTTTAGAACGTTTTCCTCATAATCAATTCATAGAGGATAGTTTAAAGGAGCGTTTGCGTGATATCTTGAAGGAATTAAAGACCAGGACAAGCAACGAAGGAAGCTCCGACCTTGCGGCACTTCAACTGGATGACATTTTAAAGCAACTCCACAACACCGACGGCCATGCGGCACGGAAAGTCGTTCGATCACGACAAGCCGTCATTGATCGGCGCAACCCTTCACTTGGCAGCACGGATACGGGGCAGGACGAACGTGGGCCATGTGAAGGCGTTAATAGTGGAGGCGGGCAGTCGGGTATACAGGCTAATATCAGCAAGCAGTCTAGCTCTGGTGCTGCTCGGCTGCCTCGGCAGGTAAGACAACAAAGCATCGTTGGGACTGCTGCCCGGCAGCAAGGACAACATGATATATCTGCCCTTGCAAGGCAGGCCGGCATCGTCCGCACCGGATCCGTCACAACGCAAGGCAAAAAAGTGAAGTCACTCTCAAATTGGAAGAATAAATTCATAAGCTAATTTCCAAGCTTATGAATTTCTTCTTTTGACGGTTTTATATTATTGTTTTTCCTCGTCAATTGTGCATACCTATAAACATTGTTGTGAGATAAATAATTATATTAGATAATCATAGAAATAAAAATAAAAATAAAAATTACAAGGGCGACACATGTGTGTAATTGGATGCATTTTATCTATTATGTATATAGCTTTAATTATAAAATTTGCTAAGACTTAAGAAAAATTAATAAAAATATATATAGTTGTATTCTAAGACTCGTAAATGAAGAAAATATATAAAGCTATATTCTCTTATTTATTTATATTCTTTTACTTTTTTACTTTACTTTTTTACTTTTTTACTTTTACTTTTTCTAAAAATACATATTTCTTATATGTGAAATTAGATTAAAAATAAAATTTAAAGTAAAAGAACTAAGCAAAATGAGTTTGATTCTAATAATCATTTTTGCAAGAAATCGTCTTGCATCGTTGAAATACAGATGAAGTCTTCTTTGCATTGAACTTTTCATTTGCTTGAAATATGTAAGGTACCGTAGTGGGTCATCATATTGGCCGAAAAAATAATTATAAAACGTGAGGCCCAAATCTTTAGGGGATCATTTTTGTAAATAAATCTATTTTGTATAGTAAAAAAAGAGAATTTTAAAGAACATACATCAATTTTTGAAAATCAATTTTTCAAAATCATAATTATTTAGTATGACCGGTTGACCAACGCGGTATAGAGTAAGCTTATCATAACATTCAATAGCTCTTGTAGGGAGTGCCTTGGGGTTTCATTCACCTTCTTCCTTGGAGTTATCCCTGCCCATGTCATGTACCCCTTTAGCTAATGATGGAGCTAATGATGAGATATATTCTTCATCATTTCATTGGAGGGAGGGTTGTCTTTTAACCCCTAACTGCCTGAGCGTCCATTTTTTGGACGATGTACAGATATCATCTGTGTTTTTCATCCGTCATGCAATTTTTGCAGTGTGGATTTTTTACTCTAGGTTCTATGGGAAGTTAGCTTCATGAATGTGTGATCCGATTAGAAAGGAGATGATTTGTGAAATTTTTATGCCTCATTTCATGTTGTAGTGATTCACCCAAAATTTTGAAGATTTCAATGTAAAAGTGCTCTTGAAAAAGTCAGCTCATAAAATTAAGCAACCAAAAAATCTCCAAAAATCACTATACTTAGAGTATTACATTTAAAATCACAACAAATTTCATCTACAGATTGTCAATATCTTATTCGTAATCAAATTACAAAAGAATTTTGAATTTTGAGTTTCAAATTTTATACAAAATATTGGTGATAGCAATCATAGATCTAACTGTATGAATAGAAAACTCCTAATGTACAACTTTTATTCATACATCAAGTTCAAAATATCCCTCTTAGATGCATTTTATAATGCATCTTTGCAAAACTGCTGAATTTGGAGAGGGCTTTAGGCATTTAGGGGTTAATTTACTACAAAATGTAATACTCTTTTCGTGCCACAATTTAGAAGTCACCCTATTTGTGCTACTTTGTACCAATAGTGTACACATCAAAATTTCAAGTGTAACACACTGATACAAAGTGACATAGATAGTCACATGGCACAAATAGGAGTTTGCCTTATACACCGTTGCCTGATATTTGGCTCAATTGCAATGACGTTGGCTCAATCAAGTAATTATTATTTTTGGAGTTTTTCATGCCAACATTTTGAATATTCTCCAATATTCCTTTTTCACCATATTATTTTTGAGAAAAAAATTCCAAAAATTTGACATTCCTTTTTTAATCGATTTATAGTGAAATCTAAATTCTCAACAACTGTGAAGCATGATTAGGGTGCAAGTCTAATACAAGCAAGCCCTTGGAGATAGGATATCATACCAAATTCCACTTTAGCATATACACATAGTATATGCCACTTTCAGGATGAGGTTATGAAACTGACATAGTCACAGTGGAATAAAAAGTGTTCCATTTGTAAAAATTAAAAACAAAAGTCACAATTCTAATCAGCCAATTCTTTTTTGGTATTTCCCTTGGCAGGCACACCCTGGAATGTAGCCAGGTAAGGAATAAAAATGGATAAAATCATCCACATATATGTATCCATAAAATTATTTATTACAAGGCACTTTCATCCAAATAGTGAAGATTTTGCTATTTCTTTGGAAATATTTTGACAATTTCATCCATTTTTTTGCTTATTTTTTCTAATGTAAAAGTAGCTACTCCTAAAATTGGGTAAGATTATGGTGAAAATTCGTCAATTTTTTTTGGTTTATTGACTTGATTTTAACAAAGCCAATTGTAAAAAATTTATATGTTTTGTATGGTGAAAAAGAAAATCTTGAAGAATATTTGACATTTGTTGCAAAGCATTTTTCAAAATAACAAACATTTGGCATGACATGCAAACCACGCCCGATTATGGTATGCTTTGGGCCTTGGAGTCCAAGTATTGTAACCACTCAGAGCAAATCTTGGCAAAGTCTTACTTGATTTTGAGAAGAGTTCCTTTATGGATGAGAAAGCGGATGAAATTGTCCAAAACTCCTTAAAAGAATATATTGAAACTAGCAATAATTGGATGAAAGTTTTTGATAACTGATAACTATTTGGATGAGTAGACATATATGAATGATTTTATTGGCATGTTTTCTTTACCTTTGATCATTGTCCAAGAAAATTTTGGATTTGGTCAGCCCTTAGCCTCTATTTCACAAGTTTGATCGGTCCTCACTCCATCCTCCCCAGTTAGAGGTTGGAAACCTCATATTTTAACAGGCCAAAAACTTTATGTTTTTACTCCTAGTCAGTTTAAAACCTCCCAAAAAAAATGAACTGGTCAAAAGACCTTTGCATTTGTAATTAAACTGATCAATATCCATGGCAAGAGTTGAACTTGAACAAGCCAATCACAAATTGATGGTCATAGATCCCTACAACCTCTCACACATCCCATTGGTAGAAGTTGTATGAGAGGTTATAAGGGTCACCTTTCTATGATGAAATATGGGAGAAGGGTGACCTCTATCCCACTAAACATACAAGGGAAAAAAAAATCCAAAAATCAAACATCAAGGTCAAAATCAAAATCAACACTTTCACCTTCAAGGTCTACATATCCTAAAATGTATTTCTCAACGTGAGAAAACAACCATATGAACTTCCTAAAATTCTTCCAGAAAGCAATGGCTTTTACCAAATTTTCATGCCAATTTGTCTAGAAGGCAACTCACACGGTGACACGAGTTCAATATTTTAAAACAACCAATAACATCATTATCCTAAAAGCGAGCTTCCAAAACTTTGCAAAGTTCCACTGCAAAAGAAGTTTGAAATGCCAAAGACTTCACTAAATCAGTTTTTGTTCTATCCCTTATCATTTTTACAACATGAAATTTAAATCTACAAATCTGAGAGGACAACCTCTAAAAGTAACTTCCTGGGGCTCAAACAAAGGAATAATATGGTAACCAGTATCTTCATCGAAAGTCGATGCGTTCAAGTTTGTACTCTCAATGATAAAGGTCGTTCGAATTGATCTAATGTTAGACCTTACAAATGTACCAACACTACTGACATCAACAGACTTATATTGAAATGTCCCACTCAACAAGATAATGTATACAAAATATTTGCTAAAAAATACAAGCAGTAAATATACTTTAAAGTCCTTAGCTTGGTATGGAGCAACCCTGTGGCAACATCATCATCAGTACAAGGAACACCACGGGAGTAAGTTATAACACTTTATAAAAAATCACACAAAGTAGTTACAGTCTGTCACCTAAACAACCACGGCATCAAATTTTCTGATACCTCTTCAAAGTATTCTTGAGTGACATTCAACTCTTTCTTCATGGTTACAAGTTCACACTTTGCTTTAGATAATTTCTTAAAGTGAGCAGCAATGTCATTCAACATCTTGTCAACACTACTAGAGAGTGCGTCAAAACCAAGACAAAACCAAGACACATCTGTTGGAACCAACAGAGAATGGGTTTAACGTAGCAAAGCCAAATTCATTGCACAGAACCAACAGGTTTTCTCTTGGAACTAACAAGTTTTCTCGTTGTTTAGCGTGCATGGCCATTTCAATATAGTGGCTTCGATTACATAATAACTATATGTTGCGTTATGTGCTACTACCAAAAATCAAACTGCATTTTCTGTTCATTGTGATCCGGAATCAATTGTTCCTAACCCGCACAGAACCAACAGAATTTCTGTTGATTTTGTCTTACACTGGAACCCCATTTCTCTAGTAGTGCAATTACTTTGGACATATGCTTAATATAAGACCTACTACTTGCAACATAAGTGATGCAAGGTTAGTCCTGTGAGTAACATAATCGATAGATAATAGGAAAGGATTAACGACTTTCTTCAGCTTCGTAGCAACAGCTTCGTAGCAACTCCATTGCAGTAATTCAACATTACGGCCACACCATCTGAACTAAAACCAATAAAACGGTCGGAAAGCATGAGCGGTGAGGCCGGCAGAAAAAGGAGATTGTTATGGTAGTAGTGCGAGGCTAATGAACAAATGGGCCAGAGCAGTAAGCAGGCTATGGGGAGAGCTACAGTGGTGAGGAACATGAGCGACAATGGTAGGACAACGGGAGACATAATGATAACAACGTCCACGAGAACAACGGATCCAACGAGACTCCTCTCTGCCCAGACAGCTCGACCTACAATCACTCAAAAAACTGAGTCTATGTTTGAGTCAATTTCATGGGATTGAGAATTCCATGAAAACAAATGAGCAAATTCAAAAAACTTTCTACACAAAAGTTATAAAGCATGAAGTAACGAACATCTAAGTGATAGCGGAAAAAATATATATTAACTCATTGTAAGATACAAGATTTCGAAATTAGGTATGTATATTGACTATGTTTTTGAGCACTTTCTACAAAGCACTCAAAAAAATTTCCACTTTCCTTTTGCATTCAAAACAGTTGCAATTCGAGTAGACATGCTAGTATACAAGTTCCTACACTCATCTATACTAATGCAAGGGCAGACATCTTACACACGATTCCACAACTCATGAAGATTCTTTGGAGCAGAATGATAAGAATTCTATCGGCGTTTTAAGGAGGCCCAAACTTGTTCAATGGGATTGAGGTCAAGAGATTGTACATGCCACTCCATAACATCATAAGGTTGCTCCCAAAACCATTCCTTAACAATTCTAGTTGTGTGCACAAGAGCATTGTCTTGCTGAAAAATGAGTTCATTTAGATCAAAGTCAAAATCAACCAATGTAGAGAACAATTCCTATTGCAACAACTTCAAATAATATGTAGCCTTCATCCTCCCATCTATCTTGCACACAATACCTACTCCTTTTGATGTTAAACGGCTCCAAAACATGATTGAACTTCCACCTTGTTTCACTGAGGAGTTTAACAACAGGAGTTCAGAGGCTCTTTTTGTCACGAACCTAACACCAAGTCCTCCTATCAAAGTTGAAACGATTGACCTTTGTCTCATCACTAAAAATAACCCTCTCCCAATCACTAATTGTCTAATCTTTGTGTACTCTAACAAAATCCCATCTATCCTTCACGTTTTTAGGAGACAAAGTTGGCTTAAAAACCTTCTCTATTGATCCTAAACCTACTTCTTTCAAGACATTCCTCACTGTTTTAACACAAACCTCTACTCATGTCTCACTCTTCACTGATTTTGTTGCCTCCACCGTGTTTTCTAGCTCCCCTACAGTGACCTGCACCTACTACATATTGCTTCTCATACTTTGTTAGACCCTTTGGATGCCCTCCTTTTGGCATGTCTATGCTCTGAAAGCATTTCTTTCTAATTCTATTCTCTATAGATTGTGACAAACTAGTAGCTTGCGCTACTTCTCTACTGCTCTCATATTTTTGCAAAAGAGCAACAACATTCAGCTCTTTCTATACTCACCCTAAACCTTCTATAGCTTGAATTCAACACCACCCACAAAAATTTCACTCCAATCGCATCAAAATTGATAAAGTTTCACTCACATGAGGTTGCTTCAAAAGTGCTAAAAAAACTGAGTCTATCAAGGCAACCTCTCTTCTTCCCTTCTTTCTCAAGTTTGAACACGTGTAGTAAGATTAGGGCTCGGATTAAAGCAACATGGCATACATCTACATTCAAGTAGCTTTCAAATATATATATTTTAAATAAATCGCATCTACGGCTCAATTTGTAGCACTCCGAAGTTGACACACTCAAATATAGACCAAGTTTTTCGAGTGACTGTACTCGCATGAGAACCGGCCCTCCCCCAACTAAAGCAGTTGATATCCGACCAAGGCAACCATACCCACAGGAGAACCGGCCAATAGCCAGCAAAAATTACCCTCTTTCTTCCAAATTTCCAGTCCCATTTGTTGAGCCCCAACTCAATTTCCGCCCCAATATAAAAAGTGACAGTTTGGGTGCCTGATATTAGAGTTATCCGTAAAGTTCATCAAATTTTGAAGAAGATACCATGAATTTTGCTTTATTATACTCTTATTTGTTTACTCCAAATAGTTAAGATCTTGGTGGTCTATCATTATTAGGTGTGTAAGAGGTGTGTAAAGAGCTTGGTGGTTTTCAAAAGTTTTTTAGCACCAAGAAAAGAGCTAAAAAACTTTTGAAGACCACCAAGCTCTTACACACCTCTTACACATCTAATAATGATAGACCACCAAAATCTTCCACACCTTTTAACTATTTGGAGTGAACAAATAAGAGTATAATAAAGCAAAATTCTTTGTAGATTCATCAAATTCAAGGTGACTTTATGGATAACTCTATTGTCAATTTCATTTGGTATTCTCAATTTCATCCAGTCACCGCAACACTGATTGACTGCCCAGATAGTACATTCCACAGTACGTGTCACTCTACCAAGAAAAAAATTAAAATTAAAAAATTGGCTGCTCCAGGCAACCATGAAAAGAAACTAAGATATACCCTAGCATCTAATAATCAAGCCAGGGGAAGCCAGCAAGGGCATTCAGTCTTCCAGTGAGAATTGGTGAACATTGGGGGTCACAAACTGAGGCCATGTGTTAGAAAATGAGAGGGATTCATGGCTCGTTCACACCAGTCACGCAATGCAAGTGCAGCAGAGAATCTGCATGCGTCAAGTAAGTTTTTGGTAGTTACAATGTGCTCCTGTAAAATTTATTTATTTAACTTGACGCATGCAAGAAGTTGATTCAACGCATTTTGGGTGCTTGCAGAAATTTGCGCTCCACCAACACACATGCGTTGGCCAAAAGCAGGAAGAGACAATGCTCTAACACTGCAAGAAAATTGTATATTATTTTTGAAATTTACCTTATAGCATTCCAGGAACGCAACACAAGTGCTCAAGCTTCTTGGTGTGAATGGGCCATCAGTTGGCATCCATGAATGATGACTGATGGTCCAAAGTATGTCTTAATTAAATAGTGTATCATCACACTCAATCAAATAGCACCACCTAGTCTACAACAGCCTTTGCTTACATTCAAAATTACAGGGTCAACTTTGACATGGTTGGTGAGCCTGAAAAACAGGCCAAAATCAAGAGTCCGAATCTTGACCATCATTTGCACTCTACAGTGGATGGCTCTTCCTTTTTCAATTGGCGCCTCCAATGTTTGGATTGTTACAAAAGAAAACATTGAATTTGTAGAGCTTTCATTACCGTAGTACCATAGTAGGGTCGCCAAAATAAAAAACGTACAAAATTGGAAATTACAAAAAAAACGAAAATAGAATGAATTTTTTAGCTGTATTTTGCTATTTATAAAATATTTTGGGAATTTTTGGGTCATTTAAAACCATTTCATGCTAAAAAAACAAAAATTTAGAAATTCATTTTTTGATGAACAAACCTTATTTTTTAAAATTATTAAATATTTGTTCATGGAGTGGTGATCTTGCTATGGTACTATAGTAGTCTAAAAAGGTGGTATGCACTCCATTGAATATCGAATACACTTAGTTATAGGAAGTCAAAGGAAAAACATAATATAAAAAATTAAAGGTATAAGTAGCAAATATCTATACATTAAGAAAGGTAGTTTGTATATGGAAGGTAGTTTTTTTATGTTTATTAATAATTTCAATAAAACATGACTTGTAGTAACTACTTTTCTTTATTTATGAACAATATAAAATTGGTTTTTTCATTCACGTATGATGGCTAAATGGAGCATTTAGATTGAAATATATTAGAGCCCCAAATGTTTTAGAAGTAAATCGAGTGATTAGATATAAACTATAATATTAATTTTCACATTTTTTTAAGTAATTTTTTTTTATAAATAAAAATAAATAAATAAATAAACGTTGAACACGATGATTAAAAACTATTCATTTGGTATGATTTTATTATATATACTTAAAAAATCTATTTAGAAGCATTCAAGTTCAAATGAATATTCATCAAATATATAATTTATATTACTAAAACTCGAGATTTATTTTTATTGGCAAAGTTTCAGTTTGTACAGTAGAAAGTGGGAAGATAACAATAATGATGAACTCATAAGTATTTTGGTATATATATTTATTATTATTATAAAGACATCTAATTAAATCCTTGGATTGATTTTGCTCATTATAACCAAAAACAAATTGAAATATATCAATGGTAAAACAATTAGAATAGTAAGAGATTAAAATATTATAATAAAAAATCATTTTTTTCCGAGTCATTACAGACATTTGCAAAGTACCAAGGTAGGTGATCCTGGCTTGCATTGTCCATCGTGTATTTGAGAGATATCTGAAAAGTCTATACCACAAGCACAAGAGAGAAGATGCCGGGAGTGTCGGCCTTGGAATAGAAGTGCATGAAGCTCCTTGGGGTCAAGAGGTTCAAACCTTGGCGGCAATATAATTTCAGCCATGTGTTCTAACTTTGGACTAGCTTTGGCGTCACCGAGGGTGGGGGCCCTTAACATGGGGGCCAAACCTAGTCATCCATCTTTGTTTTCCGTAAATACATCTCATTCTCTAATGTATTTTGGCACCCGACACAACTTGTTATTCTTGGGATTCGTCCAGGTCTTTTGTCTCACACAACATCACAATCTTGTGTTTTTACTACTTTATGAATACCTCTAATACATGATCTTTTGGGCTTGAATGAACGTATGTGACTTTCATATTAATTTCTCAAAGTAAAGAAACACAAAATTTTGAATATTTTATAGTTTTAAAACTCTTAAACAACACTTTAGGTCCTCATTGGGCAGCCAAAGCATCTCTGAAAGGATATGGATTATATAGTTAAGCCAAACATAGGCGCAGGACCAATTACAACAAAGAAACAAACACACGAGGAATCAATTGGGAACTTGGGCAAGAATCAAATGATCTTTCAATACCTTTCATCTAAACATTGCAAACAAAAATGAAAGAATTTGTCATTGCAACTAAGGACATCATATCCTCACTTTGTTGTGCATCCAATGATCCATGTCTGGTTAGGAGTTAAGTAGTGCTCCTGCGAGAAACAAAATTCCTTAGAAATCAAGTTTGTAGAGCTCTGAAAGACATTTAAGGGTTAAAAAATCGGAAACTTTGTTCATCTACAACAACTTTATAGTTACACACATCGATTTCCATGCATTAAAGATTTTCAAATATATTAAGCCTTTTAAAGATTTTCAAATTTATTAAGTTTTTCAATAATATAGATTGATAGTTGTTCAAACATAAATAAATTCAAACAAAAACCATTGAAAAATTTTGGATTTATTTTTTCAAATTTATTTTAACATAGTAAAAATAGAATTTTTATTTTATTTTATTTACAGCTAAAATGAAAAGAATCCAAAAATAAAAATTATTTGGTACATGGGTGTTGAACTAGCTATTAAACCCTAAAGGACTAGTAAGTATTCATGGTTTTAAAATGAAAATTTTGAAAAATCATATTGTGAAAAATATAGATTAGATAGAACTAAATTTAATATCATTCGAAACACTGAAGAACATTGCATTGCATTTGTTGATGAAAAACAAATAAATTTGAACGAATGGAAGTTTAGATAGGACCTACTCAAAACTGTTTTGCAAAAAAAACAAAAAAAAACAAAAAAAAAAACCAAAAAAAAAACCAAAAAAAAAAAAAACAAACAAACAAACAAACAAATCAAACGTGCTTCTTGGTCCTTTAGGGGTTAAACCAGGATCCTAAAAGTTTACATCTACTGTAGTACCATAGTTGGGTCGCCACCCCACAAATAAATATTTAATAATTTTGAATAAATAAGGATCGTTCCTCAAAAAAATGATTTAAAAAAAATTATGAACAAAAAAAAATGATTAAAAATGGCCCAAAATAGCTTAGAAACATCAAAATATATCTTTAAATAATTTATTCTATTTTTGTTTTTTGTCCTCATAATTTATGGTTTTTTATGTTTTATTTTTTTGGAATTATTTTCTGGCAGCCCATATATGGTATTATAGAATTAGAGTTATTTGAAAAAAAAGAGGAGTTTTCTAACTTCTATGGTGTGTTTGCATGCCAATAAAATCAATTTGTGACAAATATTGTTCATAAATAGTTCCTTAGTCAGCTCTTTTAGGTTTGGAGGAACTTGTGGGAACTCTCTTCTAGCATTGTGGAGGTCACGAGTTCCACGCCCCCTAGTGGCGTAGGGCCTTGCTTTAGATTATCCTCCAACTCACCATAGACTAGTTTTGCGGTCCTTTTGAATTCAAAACAAGTTTAAGGCGAGTATAAAGCTGGTGAGTTTTCACTTTGAGACACTCTTTTCGATTAACTCTATTGTTTTGTGTGTTTTTCATTTAACCCATAAACGTTTGAAAGTAGAGCACGGTGTATTTTTCTCGTATAATTTGAAATGGGTCCACATCTTTAATGGATTTGAGTTCAACCGAGAAGTTAGAATTTAGATCGATGCAATTCTAGTAAGTTATTGAGATTCCAATTTAAAGTTTATTGTTGGTAGCAAATGCCAATTATACAAAAATGTATCTACTATCTCCATGGGACGTTTAGGAGTTAAATTTGATTTTAGGGGTTAAATTTGATGTGACGTATTGGATGACATGAATGTGATGTTTGGAAGATTGATCCATGCCATGATGTATCTTGACAAGAAGACATCCCATTCTGTGGGAGGCTGGGATCCTTGAAAGCAGGCAGGATTCTGGGGTCTGGTCAGGTGTTGTGTTCTGGAGTACAGTACTGTAGTGTAGGGGCTTTTTTCAAAAAACTTTTTTTTAATTTTTTTAATTTTAATTATTTTTTTATAGTGTAGGGGCTTTTTTCAAAAAACTTTTTTTTATTTTTTTTAATTTTAATTATTTTTTTATAGTGTAGGGGCTTTTTCAGGCAGGCACGCCACGAGTGATGGACTGATGGCCCATTCACACGAAGACATAACATTCAGTAGCATTCAGTAACTTTGTCTTTTCATCCATCATGTGATTTAGTGCATCATGGGAATTCCATCCATGTAGTGCATTAAGTGCAACCCTTTATTTTTCATTTTTTTAGAAAGCAGGGAGGGTGGGAAAGGAAGCACGAAGGTTGGGAAGGAAGCACGAAGGTCATAAACCATTATCAATGGAGGGACAAAAGAAGTGATCTATAGAGTTAACAAAAAAGAAGAGAGAATACATGTTAGGTGAGGTGAGGTGAGTCTGACCCGTATTTAAGGCACGTATTTAAGGCAGCCAAACAAATTGGCATGGTTTCCAAATAATCCAAAATAGAAAGGAGGTGAACTAGTTTTGCCGTCACAAAGGTGGCCAAACTGAAACTAAGATGAGTTCACAAAGAGCCAAGGCTTAGAGGCGATGGCCCACATCCAATTTGAGATAATGGCAAGGCATGTGGCAAACTTGAAATATAATTAGATGACTGGTTTGATTAGTTTGCTCTGACAACTTGGAGCTCATGTCTAAAATTGAAGTTGGAGGGTGTTGAGTTTACTATTTGATTTGATTTTGGTTACACTTAAAGAGGACATAGACTCTGGTTTCCAGATATTTTGGGGGTCATATCACCTGTTTGATTTCGGTTAACTCAAATGTTCAAGGAAATATTTATTCAAGTTGCCCATTTTCTATTGGTTAGCCATGCACCATAACATTCTTGGGTTAAAGTATTATTATTTATAATGTTGCTCTCTCTAAAAGTGAGGGACATGTGGGGATGTGTCAGCAAAGACCAAAAACTTACTTGACAAACGCAGATTCTCTACCGCACTCGCATTGGGTCACTGGTGTGAACGGCCCATAAGTTCCTCTTCCAAAATCCAAAGTGTGACAGAGGACTCTCTCTAAATCCCCTCCCCCCCTCCCGGACGTTAATGCAAGAGGACAAAAATTGCCCCCTATTTTGAATATGTAGAGGCCCACCTAAAAAATAACCCCCTCCTCGAAGGGTTTAAAATTCCTGTGGAGGTCCCCTAACCAAATTTACAAAAAAAAAATGCCAAAAAAAGACCCTAGGGTGCCCAAAATGGATATTTCAGAAAATGGGGCCCATGGGTGAACAGTGCTTGCATTAACGTCCGGGGATTTAGAGTCGGGGGTGTGACAGATATGGTTGTAAAGTGTAAAGCGGATTTCTGTTTGTAGAATAAAAAAATATAAAAAAGGAAAAAAGAAAAAGTGTGATTAATAAGGTATACATGAAATCCTTTCCATTCTATGTATGTAGGCACGTAGGCAATAGTACTCAGACTCTCATGGCCTTTTGTGTCAGCTTTGGGATCATGCTGTTGAGGCTTTTGCGTACTGTACAGATCCATGATACACTAAAGTATACTGAGGGACTTTATTCCAGTTCCCACTCCCAATTCCATTCCATTCAAAGCACTCAACAGGGAGTTTTCCAACGGAACCAGCAAAAATCCAGTATTTTACAAAAGCAACTGGTTTTAGACAAGAACCCATCCAGTTATTACCTATGCGTCACCTAGGTAGCACCCGAGTATCACAAATTTTATCCGGATTTTAGCCTAAAATTATGAGTTTCAACTTGTAATTTGGCAATTCCATTCGGTTGATTTTACACTAACTGCCGGATATCCCCATACACTGATTCAAAGTATCAGTCTACAATGCATTTAGAGCATCTCCATATAAGGTTCTTTAGCGGTTATTGGAGTCCACCCTTTTCAACAGTAGTGTTGTAGAAACTTTTAACATCAAATACAATGTCTCGCCACCTAATCTTTAACTAAAAATGATGTGGACTTGCCCATGATTTTGAATCTACTACTGTGATTCGAGAATAGTAGCCAAGATTATAAGGTCAACATTAGAAGGGCTATTTGAAGAACCTTATGCAAAAGTGGGTCTAGTAAAACGCATTCATTGAAGAGGGGATTATGACCTTGTGGAGGGTTCGGGAAGGGCTCTATTTCAATTCCCCATCACTTACCTAGAACCCAACTCAAGATGACGGTCTCCCAGCCACTCTGTGCATGCTAGGGTGGACCAAAACAACTATGCACTATGAGATGGTATGATTTCAATTATTTGATTCTACTTATTTAAAAAAAATCATGTACAAGGTCTCACTTTTTAAACTAAGAATGAAACTTGACATAAACCAATTCTATTATTTTAAAAAAACCACAATATCTTATTTTGAAGATCCATACTATACAAATGATAGTCAATTAGCACAAAAACCAAGAGAAATTTGGATGAATGAAAACTATCCATGTATATAGTCAAGAGAATAATTTGAATTTGTTCATCGTTCACATAGTAGACAAAGACGCATCAAAGGATTAAAGGCCAAGAATATCTCTAATTCTCCACTGGAACCTGTACAATACATCCTAGAGAGAGAAAAACTTTGGCCTGAAGGGCCATTGTGAATGAAAAGTCTGTTGGGAGAAGTGCTACCATTTGGACAAAGGGTAACATGTTTTTGCCCGGGTTCAAACCAGAGAGCTTCAGTGTGTTAAATTGATGTTATAACCAACTACACCAACGAAAACCTCATGTGGGTATATTAAAAGGAATATTCATTCGCATCAGGAATTGTACTTCCCCCCCCCAAAAAAATAGATTATTTCAAGATACTTTGTAATTAGAATTTCAGGATTAACAGAAAGCATCCGTTGCGGCGTTCCTAGACGTGAAAAATATTTAAAATATTTTTTAATATGCTTGATGACCAAATTGTGCATGAATGTGTAATTTGGTTTTTTTTGCTGAGCACTCGAGGGGTTACCCTTTAGTGCCCAGGGTATTGTAGCTGGGTTCATTGAATTTCACTTGGTTTTTCCACTAGGATTGGTACTACTAGAAACAGGATGGGATTAAATTAGAAAGTACCTATACAATTGTATTCTCAACTAGAATGGAGACATTTTGCCAATATCTGAGAATCATCCAATGGTTAGATTGGAAGATCATAGTATGTCTTTGAATTGTATAATGCACACTCAAAAATGAGATTTTGGAGGATGTGTGACTTCAAAAGTTAACCCCTAAATGACAGAGGGGGTAAGGGAAAAACCTAAATGTGTTATAAAATGTTACTTTTGCAACTTTGATCAACTTTGGTCCAAAAGAGAAAATGAGAAGCATGATGTTTAGTAATTATCGGTATGGTCAAGCTTTCAAAAAATGTTTTAGATACTCATTTAATGAATTTAGAAGCATTTACCATTTAATATTCACCAAAATTACAATTTTTATTTTTAGAATTTTAAATTTGGTATGATTTGTTAACCCCAAAATGACAGAGGGAGTAAGGGCAAAAACCTAGATGTGTTATTTAAAGTTAATCTTGCAACTTTGATGAAGTTTGGTCCAAAAGACAAAATGAGAAGCATGCCAAGTTTAGTAATATCCACACATTCAAACATTCAAAAAATTGTTTGACACTCATTTAACCCCTAAACGTTCTCACCTTTTTCAGATTCGGTAGTTTTTCAAAGATGCATTATAAAATGCAACTAAAAGGGATATTTTCATGTTGATGACTGAATAAAAGTTGTACATTATGCATTTTAGATTCTATCCATACGGTTAGATTTGCGATTGCTATCATCAATATTTGTGTATTAAATTTCAAACTTAAAATTTAACACTCTTTTGTAATATGATTACGAATACGATATTGACAATCTAATAATGAAATTTGTTGTGATGGGTTGAAATGTAATACTCTAAGTGTAGTGATTTTTGGAGATTTTTTGGTTGCTTAATTTTAGTAGTTGACTTTTTCAAGAGCACTTTTAGACTAAAATCTTCGAAATTTGGGTGGAACACTACAACATGAAATGAGGCATAAAAATTTCACAAATCATCCCCTTTCTAATCGGATCACGCATGCACGGAGCTAACTTCCCATAAAAGTTTCAATAAAAAATCCACATTGCAAAAAGTGCATGATGGATGAGAAAACGAACTTCAAATCCGTACATCATGCAAAATATGCATGGTTGGGCGGTTAGGGGTTTAATGAATTTAGAAGAATTTATCATTTAATATTCACCAAAATTACCAAAAATAAATAAAAATTGAATTTGAAATTTGGAATGATTGGTTAAAACTAAACATTCTATTCTAAAATTGAAAAAGGCAAAATTTTCAAAGGAGAGAACATCGTCACTTTCTTGAAATAGTAAGTTTTATAACACTAGGACAATGTTGAGGTCTTTGTCTTTGAAAAATTCTCCTCGGTTTAACCGCTAATTGACCATTTTTTGGTTGCAGTCCAACTGCCTATGGTCAGGAAATGACATTTGTTGAGTTTTGATTTTTTGTTGAAATTGGGGGTAGAGATCATGTTCTACTGTTGTTTGATGCATTTCATTTGCAATATTGAGGTTCACTAAGAAATTTTTCAAAGACCTCAATATTGGCCTAGTGTTATGAAACTTACTATTTTGGGGAAGTGATGATGTGAAAAATTTGCCTTTTTTAGTTTTAGAATAGAATGTCTAGTTTTAACCAATCATACCAAATTTAAAATTCTAAAAATAAAATTTGTAATTTTGGTGAATATTAAATGGTAAATGCTTCTAAATTCATTAAATGAGTATCTGGAACTGATTTTGGAAGTTTGACCATACGGATAATTACTAAACATCATGCTTCTCACTTTTTCTTTTGGACCAAACTTCATCAAAGTTGCAAAAGTAACATTTTATAACGCATCTAAGTTTTGCCTTTATCCCTTTGTGATTTAGGGGTTAACTCAGATTGACATGATTCAAATTGGATTGGAAAGTAGACTTGATTTCCTATTTGAAAATAATTTTTATTTTTTATAAAAATGATTTTTTCATCTCAGGCAACGTGTAAAAAAAGGCAACAACCATAAAATGGTCATTCTGTCACTTAGGGGTTGAATAGAATTTGGGTTAAATTTTCTAAAATGAAAGTGAAGAGGGTCAACAATGACCTATATCAACACCTCTATCGCAATCTTTCATGTCAAGAACAGACTCACATAATTATTGTGAATTTTATAAGCGAGAGTGACTTATCCATGTCCAGTTCAGGACAAAAACTTATACGTTAAAATATGAAGGGAGTTGGTACATGGATCAATATCAGAATACATACTAATGGAACATGAACAAGAGAACACAATTCAAAAAAATAAAACAAGATAACAAACTTCCAAACACAAGAAATACCACAGTGCATGTGTTGTATTTTCAAGTATTTGCAATATTTTGGTGTTTTGTTCATAGGTATTTTGATAGTTGCAGAACTCCAAATTGAAATTTTCTTTTTCTAAAAGATGAATATTATAAGTCTCCAACTATGAACCTCACACAATTCAAAATCCAATTCTTCACAGATTTTCTGTTATTTGCATTTCCAACACTGCAGTGACCATAATCTGGTTTGCTGGGCACTAAAGGGTTAAGGGTTAATAAGTTTGACAAAATAGTTTTATTTCAAAAAGGGTTATTGGGAGTTGAAAAACGTAATGAATCCATCCTGTGTTTCAAAATCCTGTCTTTACAGAACTCAACAATATCATGTTCAAAGCCAGCGTCTAAGTTCCACTGCCAAAAGTCAACTTCAGATATGGCAAACAAGGCAATCTAATGCTCTTCATCTAGATTGATACTAATCAATCCAACTGGTTGATAATCTACAATAAAATACAACACAGGTCCTCTATTAGCAAGAGGAGATCTGTGACCATGTGCTACATCGAATTTCCTGCCAGAATGGGAATTCCAGTCTGTTTTAAAGACTGATCCAGAGTTCACACAACCTGTCAACATGATCATGAATCAGTACAGAGGATCTGCTTTGCCATGTGAGTTTTTTGCAGTGAAAGATTGAGTTGAGGTTGTCAGGTGGTGCACATAGAAGAGTCCTATCTCTGCCACCATTCACCATCAAACAGAGAATAATGAAAGCGTCTGCACCATCATGTCTGGAGAATCGAACAACAAGACTCACCTTCATGTGTCAGACATTGCTTTGCTTGTACAATTTCGTGTCTAAGACTTGTTTCCCACACATGGCACATACACCTGCAGTCACCAAATTCAAGGACGTTAAAAAAACATACTCAGATAAAAGCTCGAACAGTGTCCAGAATAGGTCAATTAACCCCTAAAGGACCGATGATTCATGGTTTTATAAGGACAAATTCAATTGATCATATTGTAAAAAATATAATTTGGATGGGACAAAACTTTGTATCACTAGAATCAGTGAAGAACATAGCATGTATTGATTAAAAACAAATAAATTTGAACAGAAACAATCCACATAAGATCTACTCAAAAATGCTAAAAAAAAATAAACATGAGGTCCAATTCGGGCTTATTGGTCCTTTAGGGGTTAAGAAATGTACTTGTAAGTAAGATGGGGCAAAGTTGGAAAGGCTGATACCTTTCTTGTAGGAACACGATTGACAGTACTTTGCTTCCTGGTGCAGCTGCTGCTTGCAGATTATGCATTTTGTTTTTCCATAAGGAGAGAACCTTCACAAACCACGCACGATATTAAAGCTTTAACTAGAGTGCACAATGCAGATTGCAGATATTCATAATAGATGCAGTTCAATGACACGAAAATTGGATAAAAAGAGTAATTTCAAAAGCACACCTGTTCTTCTTAGAGAGCAGCTTGTTCTCGTTTATCTTCCGTCCACCCCCTTCAGTGGTATTACTGGCACCCTCCTTCCACTTGTCAGGTACTATCACTTTCGTTAGCTTCTTCTCACCTGCTCGACATCAATATCCACGCCAGTTTAGAAAGAAGAACCAGGATCAAAGTACCGGTAGTACCAACAAGGACCACACAACGCTAACAACTTAACCCTTTAGGACCAAGAAGCTCAAATTGGGCCTCATGTTTTTTTTGGACTTCTTTTTGTTCAATTTCATTTAGTTTTTAACCAACACATCCAATGTTCTTCGCTGATTCTGGTGATATGAAATTTGGTCTCATCTAAATTACATTTTCCACAATATGATCAATTGAATTTGACATTTAAAACCATGAATCCTTGGTCCTGCAGGGGTTAAAATCCAGGGGATGAATTGTGTCAGCAGAGAAATAAATTTGCATCCATACTCATCTTTTATTCATTGACCGAATTATCATATGAGCTTAAGCACCCAAAGGGCTAAAAGTGGTCGCTTCCATATCTGTAGGAATATTTACCAGTGTTGAACAGGTATGCCATCTTTCTACAGTGAAACCTTGGACAATGGTTCATTCTAAATACCTATTTGAGTTTCACTACTACTCATAATGACTCTAATTAATTCATTTCACTGAGAACCGTGTAATACCAGTAAAAAAATATGAAGTACCAATAATCCATTACAAAAGCTGCCATTGATATAGGAATATGTACCAACAGAAATGAATAGAAATCATACCCTAACGTTTTGAAGGATGAAAACATGATTTAAAAGTTACTTTAATCGGCTATAAGCTTCAAAAGTGAACTTTCTATTCTTAGCTTGGGCAATTAGTAATTGAACTTCTTCGAATTTCAGCCTCTTTAGCAAAATTGCCATAGATGTAAAGATTTGATAGCCAATTTTGGCAAAATATTCTAGATTCCTTGATACATTTTTAACAAATTACTATACATAGTATAAAATTGACTAATTTAACCGTATTGGGAGAAGCCATGGGAGAAGCCATTTGGTTAAATAGTAGTGGCTAATTCCCTCAAAAAAGAGTAATAATTAGAATCAAAAAAAATTTGGAACCACTTGGCTAAAATTCGCACAAAACATTTTCACTGTTCTGGAGCTACAGACTCTCTGTCAGACACCCTTGCCAACTACTGCTAAAGTCGGATTGAAACGTCCTTTGAAAAATTGAGCATTGGCAACAGTTATCCTCCATGTTAACTAAGCAACTCAAGGCTAGCAGATATGAGTCCCCGATCTTGTATGTCCCTTTGTAAAATACTCAAATGGAGCTAAGATTCTAGACAATAGGGTTCTCATAAATTTTTCTCGCAAAATAGAACCACACACACCTAATTGAATGGCAGTCCTGTGCCCCTGATGGTAAAAATTTAAACAACTATTTCTTATTTGGTGATAATAACCCTATTTCACAACCACAAAATGTGGTCACTATCAATGTACATCAATTCCCTATGATCAGAACAAGCAGACGAACGACGCCCTGTAAAACAACGAAACGAAATCCCTGTCACGAACTGAACTATTTCCTTCTGTAAACGACCCAGCTCTATCTGAAAATTTTCCGTTACAGAGCTACCGCAATTGATAGAAAGAATCAGCTCAGGATTACAAAATAGAAGAGAGAGACCGCATGACCTAACCAGTGAATTTCTGTTGCTAATTTTAGCCAAATTGCTACATAAAATTTGGGCTGGCTAATTGATACAAAATATTTTGAAAAAAGAAGGAATAATAGCCAGATTTCCTACATGGAGTCACCTATGTATCACCCAGGTATTGCCTAGGTAGCACCTAGGTGGTACATGTGTATTACCCTGATATTACCTATATATTAATATGAAAAGAGCGTCCAAGGAGCCTGGATTACTCTTCAACTCATGGAAAATTAGCAAAAATGCTAAACTGTCTCCTAAAAAAAAATTAAAAAATCACTGGACCGCATGATCTACTCCCTCTCCAAATGCAGAGCACTATCATCTATCTGTCTGTCTGCTAAAAATTCGGAACCAGAAATAAACCGCACCGAACGCAAGTGTCCAACCTCACAAGCCCTTCCCTATTTACGCATGAAACCACCGGTAAAAGCCGTTTCGAAATCATTCTCCATGTTACAATTCAGGTTGCAAAGAATTGAAACCCTATCCAACCAAAAAAACAAAAGAAAAATCCTCTCCCACTCGCATCGAACTCAAAATCGACGACAAGAAAGCCACCAAAACCCTAAAACCCCCATACAAAGCCAAAATCCTCACAGAAACTCACATTTATCGCACACCATGGTCACGAAACGTCCGCTCTCCGCCGGCAACCAAATCCTTCCGAAGCTCCTCTCGCTGCTACCGCAAATCAAATCCGCAACAATCGAAGACGGTGATCGAAAATGCCAAACACTCAGAAAGAAGCTGAAGAAGACGGACTGCCCCACATGTACCCTGTTGATACCCTGTCATGACGATATATCTAAGGGAAACAGGAGTATATCCGGTTCTCACGAGTTCTAGAAGAAAACATCAGGAACGTTCTTGTGAGTGGTTTCAATATAGAAACCGTATGGTAACTTTACCGCACTTTTTGGTATGGTAGGCTTTGTTATTCCCACATGGATTTAGTATAGAAATAAGAGATTGTATTGAACATGTATAGTATCCGTATCACTTTTATCAATACAATATTATATTGAATTTTTGTATAATACACTACCGTATTCATATTAAATCAGTACTTCTAGTTGTATCGTAGTCTACCCTCAGGTTAGGCAAAAAGTAATTATTTTATTCCATATTCTATCAAGATCATAAATTATAGTAGGTTTGTGCCTAGAATCTCATAAGTTCAGGAACTACCGTGCCTAAAATTTCATAAATTACACTATAAATGTGACAAAGTAAGGGCAATTAGGGTGTTAAGTAAGATTCAAGATTTACCCTGAACCATTATAAGCTGCAATGGGATGAATGATTTGCAACGGTTTTCTGTAGCAATGCCTAAAACTTTCAAAATTACTCATAAAGGATGGTGACATTTACCAAAATTTTCTACGAATCTCCTTAAAATTTTGGACACGTTAAAATAATTGTTTAGCACTACTTTACCTATGTTGGGGGTAGACTACAATATATTGATTCATTTTCTTGTAATCCATACGGTCTTTGTATGACACCTATACAATTACGGTATAGTTTCAATAAAGGCTACCATAGAAAATGATCTTGTGTTGATTCAATACACTACTTTTTGCTAATAGTGCGTGTGGGTTTCTAGTGCGTGCTCCTTTGACGTGTCCTTGTATAGTTGAACCTTGTATTGTGTGTCATTGTGCAATGGGTTCTTCTTCTTAGTGTAAGCAAATAATTGAGTGTAAATTTTGACCTTTGGAATTAATACCACACACACTATTAGCAAAAAGTAGTGTAAGCTTACTGCTCACTTTTACTTTCCTGATGAAGCTCCATAAAATGGACTTTCCCTTCTGATACCCCGGTGAGGAAGATACCCCGATATGATATCCTACCGAGGTAACTAATAGTGCATCCGGTTCTCAGGAATCCTAACCCTAATTTTGCGAGGGGTCTCTCTTTCAAAGCACAAGCAGGCACACGAACTCTTCCTCTTTCGCCTTTCGACGCTCTCGCTCTCTCCTCGTCTGCGCCCGCGCTTTTGTTGCAGAAGGAATCTGCCCAGCATGGGTCACGAAGCAGTGTGGAACTCTCATCCCAAGGGCTACGGCCCAGGCAGCCGCACCTGGTACTTTTCCTCTTATAACCCTTAATACAGGCAGCTTTTTAGGGTTTCCCAATATGAGTAGCTGTTTCGAAATTCGCGTCTCAAGTCTTGACACTTATTACAGTGCAAAATTTAAATGCGGAATTCTGCGGCGTCGTTTCGTTCAATGGCTTTATTGGGCCCTACCTTTTAGCCAAGTACTATCCATCGTTTGGGATATTTGGACTTAGGGTTTCAATGTTCAACCTGGTTCAGCCGTCTCAGTCTCAAGGTTTTTGTTGCGGCTCTCTGGTTTACAAACTCTTGATTTTTTTGGAATAATTTTTTTTTTGAGTTTGGAGAAAAGAAAATAGGTTAGGAAAAAACAACAAATACTTCCTGAGCCCTTTGTATCTACCGATACCTTGTTCTGAATGCTTTCAAATTGGTAATTCCAAAAGATGTGATGAAGGCACTTATGATTTTGTCTTTCTCCAGGGTCTAATTAGGTCAAGGAGAGAGTTAGTGTGTTTCTGTCGATTCGTTACTTGTTATGTATTTGTAAATAGGGGAGTAATATTTGTTTATCTTTTGCGGTGGTTGTATGAAACCAATACCACTAGCTTTTATCCTCCGATAGAGGAGTTTGTGTAAACCCTAGTTTTTGTATGACACTAATAACTTGTGCTTTTGCAGCCGGGTGTGCGGAAACTCATGTGGAATGATCCGCAAGTACGGCATTAACACCTGCCGTCAGTGCTTTCGCATCTACTCCAAGGACATCGGCTTCGTGAAGGTAATTTATAAGCCAGAGTCGTTTCATGTTTCCATCTCTTCGCGATTACATTTTCAATGTTAAACACTGCTTTTGTTAAAAGTGCACAAGCAATGCAAAAAGTGCATGTGACACAAAATTGTTATATGAATTTGGGTTGTGAATTTCACGAGGTTGGTAATCGCCAGCTCTATTATCGTGCAGTTTAAAAAATTTATGCTGGGAATTGAAAGGGATTGACAATCATCAACGTGGTAGTTTTACAAAAAAATTCTTTTAAAGTGAAAAATTGTTGTCCACATCGCTCATGCACTTTCAACGAAGCGATTTTGTTTACCATCTTAACTCCTCGTATTGTTTTTGACCACTGCAGTACCGCTAAATGAAGTGGGCTTGGGAGAGATTAGTCTGGCGGAAAGTTTTGACTCATTGAGATTAGCCTGGCGAAAATGTAGGCTACATTATGATGAGGCACATTAGTTGTGCCTTCTAAATCTGTGCACATGACACAGTTCATGATTGTGGACTTTACACAATTTTGCTTTAAATGTGTGGTGTGCTGCTCATTCTTAACCCTTTAACCCCTAAACGATCCAGGGTGTCCCTGGAATTGACAATTTGGGAAAAAGCATCATAAACTACTATTTAGAAGAATATTTGGGAATTGATATACAAATGAAAGTTCTAGGTTTTGAATTTTTAGATTCCATCCGTACGGTTCAATTCACTAATACTATCACTAATATTTAATTATTGATTTTGAAAGTTAATATTAAAAATTCCTTCTAAATTCGATTACAAACAAAATTTTAATAAATTTTGAGTAAAATTTGTTGGATTGAATTTGAAATGAGATACTCTTGAACGTGGTGATTTTTTGAAATTTTTGTGTTTCTTAAATCTATGACCTCATTTCTGCAAGGCCACTTTTGAACTTCAGTTAATGCAATTTTGGCTTGGTCAACGACTTGATATACTTCTACATTTGTAATTTTAGAAAAATATGTACTCAAGTATGACTAAATCCAACCATTAGATAGGACAACAATTTGGTGAAGAACCTCCAAAAATTGGATGACTCATCCAAGCATTGATGAGAACGTGAAAAGGGTTTGAATCTGTTAGTCATTCGCTTTTTGGATGCTATGATGTTTAGGGGTTAACGTCCGGATTCAACACTATTTTCAAAGATTCGTTATAAAATGTTTGATGAAAAATAGAAATGGAGTTGATGTACAAAACAAAGTTGTAAATGTCAATGTGAAGATAACATCTATACGGTTGGATTCATCATATTTATTATTAATACTTTTTAATTAATGTTGCAAGGTTTTCTCTTGAAATTCAATTTAAAATCCAAAATTAACACAAAAAAATTAAATTTTTTTTTAATGAAATTGGAATAACATGCACTACAGTATGGTTTCCATTATTTGATTCTACTTATTATGGAAAATCATGTTCAACTCCTAAGGGTCCCTAGTTTTTTTGGGCTTAAAATCATCATCGCTTTTGATGTGTTATAGGTCTAAATGTAAGTGAGGTATAGAAATCTCAACTGTACAATCTTGTAACATACATGTTGTAGATCATGTGGATCAATTTTGGGATCATTTGGCCATATAGATTGCAAGATCATAGTGTTTTAGTGCTAAAAAAGGGTGCTGAAATTTTCCTAGCAACACAGTTAGAGGTGAAATTTGTTGTCAAAATTACTCAAATGAAAAAACTTTCAACTATAAAGTAGTTCAAAATCATCATATAAAAACATTGGTACCAAAAAAGCCTCATGAAAAAATTTAATGTGCCCTAAAATGACCTTGCAATGTCCAAAAGTAGCCCGAAAAAGTGACCCATTTGAACCAAAAAGCAAAAAGTGTTCAAACTAGACCCGTGCACTAAAATGACTCCCAAACATTCATAACAACATGGATTGACATGAAAATTTTACCATGATAACTAGACTTCAAGGGGAATTCAACCCAACAAGTTTTATTGAAAACAGACTTGGGATGAAGGAGATACAAGCCCCCGAAGTTGCTGCCATCAGAATTCACAGAACTGTCCAAAAAACAGATACCTACTTTCAAATGATCACCAAAAGTTCAATTCATCTTGGATTGATCTGAAATTTTTACCACACATTCCATACATCATGCGGGGAGTTTTTTTCAAACTTTTAGCAAAATCGAACACGTTTTGCAAAAGTTACAGCTCTTCGAAGGTGAATGTCCCTCAAAAACGTCCAAAATATGGAGGCTTGGACGCTTAGGGGTTAAGGTCTCACTTTTTGAACTAAGAATGAAACTTGACATAAACCACTTTTGTTATTTTTCAAAAATTTACATTATCTTATTTTGAAAATCCATACTGTAGAAATGGTAGTCAACTAGCACAAGAATCAAGAGAATTTTGGATGGATGAAAAACATCACAGTATGTGGTGAAGGGACGCGTCAGAAATCATCCAGTGTCCAGAATATGGACGCTTGTGCATCAAAGGGTTAACCCCTAAGCGTGCGAGGAGCTCCATGGGGCCATATGTGGTCGTTTTCCAGTCAAACAATGATTTTCACCAAGAATGTGCCCGGGGCAATTTTCTGCTTTCTAGTCCAATTTACTACCAGTATTCTTCAAAATTGTTAAGACTTCACTTTTTTACACTGCTTTAAAGATGAAAACCCTAAAATTCCAATCAGAAAAAGTTTTTCTATCGAATTTCTATTATTTTAAGTATTTTTTAGTTACTATGGTTTTTACAAGAAAAAACTATGATTTTTTTATAAAATCCATTTTTATTTACATAATTATGAAAAATCCAGGATCAATCAGTTTGTCAATTACTTACATGCACAACATTCTTTAGCCTGCCTTCTGGACACCCTTGGGAATTGTCAGAAAATCTGAATAAAAACCACGAGAATTAGAATCTCGGGAGAAATGTTGCTTAACAATTTCTCAATAGGGAAGCCACTCAGTAAAACACACAAGTCATGTAGCTCTTGTTATTAAATTTTAAAGTTTTGATAAGTCTAGGACAAAAAGGGCAAGTACGAACATTGGCTTAAGAATGTTATGTGAGAAAAATACCATAAAAATATAATATATTTTTAAATGTATGGAATTGAAGAAGTTTGACCGGGTAATTGTAGTGTGGACGCTTAATGGTTATTATCGCTTCTTTTATTTTCCTTTGTGTACGATGTGTACTCTTATTATTGTTGAAGATTGTGTAAAACTATGTTCCAATGGGGTTGAGCTAGTGAATGCTAAGGGTTGTTTCACACCATGGCCAAAGATCAAGAGGCCGTCGATTTCTACCAATCACTACCAATCAGATTACAAGAAACAAAAAATTCAGCCTCTTGACCCTTCACACTAGAGGCCAATGTAAAGGCCGTCGCCCTCCAAAATGCCTACATTGCAACACTTTTCGACTAAGGTGAAAGACTCTCGAAGGAAGTTTGGGTCAGACGGGAATGGAAACCCAAACTATAGCCAAGAGGTCATGAATTTTTTTCAAAAAAAATCAAACCTATATTTTATTGCCTATTTTAAGCCCATTTCTTTGGACTCTTAACAAAGTTTGCCCATTCAATCCCACGACCTCTCGACTTGGACGGCCATAGTGTGAAGCGACCATGAGTTCATGGAGCATGTTCTAGTAAGGTAGGAGATGCTTAATCCCTAGAAGACCAAAAAGGTCTCATGTTTTGTTTTGCAGTTTTGATTAGGTCCTATGTGAAATTATTTTTTTTCAATTTTTTTTTGTTTTTTGGTTTTTTATCCACACATGCAATATTCTTTAGTAATTCCAATGATATAAAATTTGGTCCCATATGAATTATATGTGATCAATTGAATTTGTCATTTTAAAACCATGAAACATTGGTACTTTAGGGGTCTTCAAACTAGTTGAAACCAACATCAAACACACATTCAAACTAATAAACACTATTGCTATACAATATGCCGGGTCAATCCTCCTACATAAAAGACGAATAGAAAACAACCAATCAATACCAACAGAATAAAATTTAAAAGGGGGGGGGGGGGGGGGGGGGGTTAGTGGTGTAAACTACTATTTATTTATTTTTACAGTTAGCTCAATGTAACTACTTGTCTCAGGAACATGGGCAAGGGCCGGTTGGAAGGTACAACTTTCCTGCCTATGACAACTCACTAGCAGCACCAAGCCATGTATATCACAATACTGCTCAAACAGACCCAATGGGAATCAAACCCGGACCACATAGTTGTGATAAATCGCCCTTTACCAACCAACAACAGAACTCATGACTTGGTAATCTTACAAACACACCAAATCCTACGTATATCAAACACTTAATCAACCAATATTTTTTGGTTACTTTTATCGGCTACCTGGTCACTAAAGTGTCTATCCTTGGCAGGGGAGAGTAGTTTTGTTCCAATGGCCCTTTATCCGGTGGACACTGGGTTATTAACATTACAAATAGACACTTTATTCACACCATCCTCTAACGAGGCCAGAGTTTCTATCTATCCACTTTAGGGGTTAAATGAAGTCGGAACTCTAATTGCCAAGAGCATTCTTCCTTTCAAAAAGGATTCCAGATAGGAATAGATCTAGGTTTGAACCCTAATTCTTTGATCTTTCAAATAAAACTTATTTGCATTCATTCTATACTACCCTAAACTTTTGATGAATTTTAGATACTGTATGAGAATATATGGGTCCTAAATTATATATAAGCTGTTTTTTTGTAAATTTATAGAAGCTATGTTATACCTGAAAACAATTATACCATTTTTGTGGGCTTTGTAAGGGCCTAAAATATAGTCATCAATTTGTGTAAGTGATTGTGAAGCCACCTGCAATTCATGCAAAATGTACTTATTTAGGATTTTGAGTTTCGTAGTGCTATAACAATTGCAATTTTAATGATTTTTGAGAATTTTTAATTGAAAGAGAAATTACATTATTCATTTAAAATCAATAACTAGTTGAAATCATACGTTGACCAAACACAACTGAAGGTTCTTTAGCCCTTGCAAAGGTTCACCGTTTTGCTCTCACTGCATGAAAGATAAAATATTCAAAACATGTGATTCTTGAGGCGGGGCTGCCGCAAACTTCCAACTCTCCACCATCATTCTTAATTACAATTACGTGACATGTCCAATATTCTAGAATCCACTACAGAGATTCTCATGCAACAATTCTTATTCCTAGGTACAGCTTACAAGGGCTAAAGAACCTTATGAATATCTACTCCTTTTGGATTGTCATACATAAAATTTTAAAATCATATGAAATTAATCAATTACTGGATCATCTTATCCAAAAGGTACTAGAGATAATCAAGATTATTATGACTACCAATCACATTCTTTGCTTTAGGTTTCCTTCCTAAAATGTAAGGCTTATGACTTATGCACTGGTTCAGATTCTAAGCATACATACTGCTTTTATCACATAAAACTGAAGAACAGCTCGAGCGATCCCATCGTGACCCCCTCATTCGAAAGAAGTACCGCATGTATGAAACTCTGGCTCTCGGAAGAACTCTCGTGCACCGAAAGCGGGCACATTGATACATTGCTGCCTTTGGCAGTATATAGAAACAAACCGCAAATTCACTCTACACCTTCATAATCATGCATGTCGCTCAACTTCTTCACTTCCTAATTTTTGAACGGAAAAGCAAAGAAACAACAAAGCTTCAACAATACAGTACAGGTACGTTCATACACGCTTCTAAAGCAGTGTTTCGCTATTCTATGCATAATAATTTGATTAAAAAACAAAAAACCAGCATACTCTCATCACAAGCAATACCTGCAGTATCTCTTGTAAATGAAGTAGCCTACTTCTTGTCTTTAGATTCTCCTGCTTGTTCAGCTGGTAAACTTCCTAAGCTGCCAAATGAGTCCCCAATTTTACCAAAGAAGTCCTTTACTTTGTCCACTACGGAATTCAGTTCTTCCTTTGGAGGGATCTGAAAACATCACAACATCCGATGATTACCTTACGTTTCGAAACCTAACCTCAGATCTCGCACTTATCATAAGCAAAATCAGATTTATAACTTAGTTGTTACCATAAACACAATCATCTCGGGCAAAGGAAGTTGCAAAGCAAGCACATAGAGAGGTTTTATCTTACTGTAACGACATCCGAAGCAAACATGGCTGACTGTGGTTTTGCTGGATCCTGCAACAAGTCACTTGCCCAGTTAGTATATTTCAGTATTTTCGAGCCACAACATTTAAATCAACATTCACTGCTTCCACCTACATCTTGAACGAACAGGTGCTGTTGCAAGAAGCGTACCATGATTTTGTAGCCATACTGAAATCCAGTGGCGGCCTTCAATACAGGATACTGCTTAATAGCTGTTTGTTGAACTGACCGTTCGTCCTGCAATGCAAATGCAGCCGCTTGAAGTAAATGACACGAACCAATCACGGAGAAATCAAGCATTCAGGAGACTAACAAGCCTTAAGAAACTCTGTGTTTTGCCACCTTTAAGTTCATAATGTGCAGAACGCTATTAAGACCCTCAATTCGAGATGAAACTGCATAACGTCCAAGATGGTTCGCTGCCCAAGGACATTCCCAATACACCCAGGTTTGCAACGATCACTATCCAAAAATGAAAATCATTCAACGATAATCCTTGTATTACGGTGGATGTCCAAAAATTCGGGATTCTCTTGCACCGTTTTTCAGCCGAAGGCAGTGTCCATTACCTTGTAGATAACACCAGCAATGTTCCGAGTCAATGTGCCTTCATAAAGCTTCTTTCCCCAATCATTCTTCATGGCTCCCACCATCATTTTTGCTGTTGTTCCGCCCGTCACCACGCTCAACGGATACCACCTCGGTACCTGCACATTACATGCTAATTATATTCAGCAATATTTCACCATTTGTATTTCAGATCAAGGCCCAATAGGAATCCGTGACCCTCACCCTAATAAGAGCTAACAACATCAGCGCTCTGGAAGCCACTGCACAACAAAGCTACACTAACAATTTGCGGCCCTAAATATGATGATGCATCGAACTCAAGAAGCAACCGGATGTGCTTAACTTCGAAAGATTTTTTTATTTAATGAAGATGCTTGTGCTCCCTAGGTTTAGGGTTTGATGAAGACGCGCAGAGTAGAGAAAGGAACCACAAATACGAACATTTAGGGTTCGTACAAACAAAACAAACTTCGGTTCTCACGCTATATGTCAAGATTTTAATCTTAACCTAGGGAATTATCAAACCAGCAAGTTAGACTAAGATTTTCTATACAATTTTCTTTCCTTCAACTGACAACACAATAAGTCCCTCCTTACTCGCAGCCAATTCCAATTGCAAGCTCTCTACAACAAATTTGAAAGCGCAGAGTAAGAATAATACGTACATTCAATGTTCGAATAAACAAGACGAACTTCGGATTATCGTCGTCGTCCATCTTAGGCATCGACGGCATTTGCGACTTGTTCGGCTGCCTTCCAGGAACACCAGCCGTGCGCCTCCCCTTGGCTCGCACGCTCAAAGAGGCTCCTGCTCTCCTCTCACTGCCGCTCGGCTTTTCCTCCACTCTCTTCAACGCCACTCCCACCATGAACGACGTCTGATGCGCGCTCACCGCCGCCGCATGGCGCTGACAGAAGCTGCTGGGCGGGCCAGGCGCAAGCGCCATCATGGTTGCCTCCATTTGTCGCCAAAAAATCCGAAACAAAATTCAAAAAATTGCAATCAATCACACAGGAAAGAAAACGATCTAGTGAGAAATCTTCAACACTAAAGTCCGTTCGAAAAATTCGCAGTTCAATGAAATGTGCTCGATGCGCAACCTGTTTGAGGGACGATGGCAGAAGGGAAGCCTGTGCAGAGCATTCTAGCTTCGGGGACATTTGCTTCGGAATGGATAGGATCGGAACTCAGGGTCGGTATCAGGTTCGGGAGGGTCCCTTATTCGGTCCGGTTGCAAACTTCCGTCTCAGCCTGTCGTTTAGAGAATCGGAATTGGAAGCACCATGCTGGCCACGTCGTTGTTGGGCCACGACAGGTTCCGTGACGGAATCGTCATATTGGCTCACGACAGGTTCCGTGGCGGAATCGTCATGTTGGCCCATGACAGGTCCCGTGGCGGAATCGTCCTTGTCCCCTCTTTTTTGAAGTCATTGGTCAATGGTCTTGTGATGGTCAATCATAAAGCTAATTTTACAAATCTCAATCAAGATGTAATAAGTGTCATCGTAGCATAATAGAGCAATGGGAGCCAACACCCTTGTGCAATGGGACCACAATCTAGTTACAATTAAAAATTAAGTTTACGTGGCAATGACACGGTAGTCCCAAAATTCATGAAATACAAATGGCATTTCTTCATTACTTAAAAAAGTGGATTTAAGTGAAAATTCTCTTTCGATCCAGTTTTTAAAGGGGTGCTCCATTGCATTGCTTTGTTATGCTATGACTATTTCTAAGACTTTATTAGTTTTTTCCCTAATATTTGTATATTCAACCAATCAAGTGTCAATTTCTATTAGTCAATTTGCAACCAATTGCCGGTTCTCCCCGTTCATTGCTTTATAAACTAGGGCATTACCATTCATTGACTGCAAAGCATTTGAAAATGAGGTGCCATACTTTTGCAAGAAAAAATTCAATTTTTTTGCAATGAGGGCCATTCTTTTCTGAAAAATGAGCCATTTTTAAGAAAATTGACTCTATCTATATAAATTTATAAAAATAAATCCTAAATGAGGATGGCTTCTTGGATGTATAAATTTTTACAATTAATGGTTGGTGATGTCTTAACATCTCAAAAGATCCTTTGTTAGATTGACATAAATTTTAACGTTAAGTTGATCTTTGAATGTTCCATTGTCAAGAATATTCATGGAGATCTTTGTCGTTTGACCTCTCTTAACAGTTCTTTTATTTGTTCCTATATTTAAAATTCTTTGGCTAATAAATGAGCTTTGTAACAATTCAAATTTATACACTAAAAATGATAATGTGTAAACACATTTCATAAAAATATAAATTTTTAAGTTCAAAAGTGACATGTAACGAGAGGTTTATAAATCTAAACAATATAAAAACTTTAAACATTATCAAATTGACCCTTTAAAAGTCAATAGCCCCTTAGAGGGGCAACCAATGGAATCTTAAAAAATTCACGTATGGAGCACTTGCCATAAATAAAGGCCTTATCAGAGTGGCAGGTGTATCATTTGCCAAAAATAAAAATAAGAATCCAAAGCATTTCCAGTGCACGTGATCGACTACATGTATGTGAGTTGTATGACATCTCATGTGATTGCATGCAACAGTTTTGAGCAATTTCCATTGGAGTTGCGCTGCACCCTAACTTGAGTGCAAACAAATATGTCAGAAGCTTTACTGTCCAAATACATGCAATTGTTGCTGAATCTTGACTCCTGGGCCCCGCCTCCCACACCGTGCAACTACCCGACCCTCCCCTCCTTCTTTGGCTGATACACTCATAGCAGTCCCATTTTGCCACAATTGTCCAATTTTGGCGCAATTTGGAAATCTAACCTCGCTTCTTCAACAACTTTCCAAAATACCAATCCTTTTTTTATTTGGTTCACAAAATCTACTTTTCCCCATTCTTCTCTCATAACTAAGCACATAGTGCTTAGTTTGATGTTTAAAGGTTAAGAATTTTACATTTCAAACCCATTTCAACAAAACTTGTTCAAAAAATGTCAATGCTTTGTTTGCAATTCAACATTCATTTTTAATTTTTAATTTCAAAATTTATACAAAAAATTTAGTACTAGAAATCACAAATCTAATTACATGGATACTAATGTGGCCCTATGTTGTTGGCCTAAATGTTCCTCGTGTCCCCATGCCCCTCGTGTTCTCCATGTCTCCCGTGCTCCTCATGTTCCTTGTGTTCCATGTGTTCCATGTGTTCCCCGTACTCCTAACATTCCCATGCGTTCCCTGTGCATTTTGTGTGGTCCCAATGCTTCTTTTTTTTCTTTTATTCTTTAGAATAATTTATTCATAATTTAATTCAATTTATGGTAACAAAAATTTGATTAAAAATTCACGCCGTAGGTCCAAAAGCTACAAGCGACTTTGGTGCACCCCCTACTCCTTGAGAGCTTCTCGGCAATGCCAAGAATGATATTAAAAACTCCCAAGTTCCATTTTTCATAATTTAATTCAATTTATAATGATGAAATTTGACTAAAAATACATAACTTTCATACTATTCACAAAGCTAAACCGAGCCTAAAAAGTCAATGTAAGTCATCATTGAAGATCTAATTCCATTCCTTTCGTGTGTATGCTAGTAGAATGATTCAATGCTGGTTGAAAGCCTTGAATTCTTCACAAATTTCAAGTTGTTCTTGGCTATTTCCAAGAGGGCTGGGTAGAACTCGTGGAAAAACGTGAAATACACATGACAAAAGGAATTCGGTCTCTTTTTGAGACCAACCTAAATCAAAGGAAATGTTTTGGAGACCAATGTAAATCAAAAGAAAGTCTCCTTCAAATTGCTTAACCCTTAAGCGTCCACATTACAATTATGCAGTCAAACCTCATCAATTCCTCACATTTTAAAATATATTATATTAATTTATATAGTATCTTTCTCATACAAGGTATTGTTGAACCGATTTACCATGATTTTTTTTTTGTAATTATTTAAATAAAATAAAAATTATAAGATTTCTCAAAGTATTTTCTTGTAAAAATCATAGTAATTACATAAATACCCAAAATAGTATGAAAATTTTAGGAAAAATGTAAATAATAGTGATGAACAACAAGATGTAGGTGGCATTCTTCTTGAACTTCCATAAAAAGAAATTTGATAGAAAACTTGTTTTTGCAGTGTATATTAGAATTTTAGGATTTTGAGCTTTAAAGTGCTGTAAAAAACGCAATTTCATCAATTTTGAAGAATGATAAATTGGGTTAGAAAGTAGAAAATAACCCCTGTATTTTCTAAGTAAGCACCATTTTCATTTGAAATTAGGAACTAGGTGAAAATCAACATTTGACTGAAAAACTACCAAACACGGCCCCACGAGGCTCCTTGCATGCTTAGGGGTTAACAACACGCATCACCCTATCAACCTGTTTATTTTTTTGGGATCCTCAGCTTATTCCTTTCCTGTAACTTAGTCTTGACCATTCAAGCATAGTTCCATCTCCAATATATTTATTTGACCTTTAGTTATTAGAGTTATTAGTTATCTGTGTCAAAACTGGAGTCTTTGACCTAAAAATAAAGATTGTGTTTTAATTATCAATATCTAATAGTAAAAATAAATAAAGTACATCATCCAATATTGTAAAGATTCTTTTTTTTATTCCATTGGTATGTTAAATATTCCGCTTCTTGGAAGCTTCCAAAGTATTCATATAGATATAGGAATAAACTGTTTTGTTCATTTAAATACATAGGGGTTAAATAAAATTCATACAATAAAAAAGAAAGGTCAGTCTAAATTGCTCATAACATTCTTTAGCTAGTGTTGCAGCACACCCTTTTGGTTGTGTAGAGAATCAACATTTGAACAAGGAATTATTGATGTGGAACATGTAGAAACTAATTAAATATAGAAGTTTGTTGAGTTGTCAAATTATCTTTAGCTAAAGATGGCTTTTATTCTCCATAAGATTACAATTCCTGCAATGATTATGGTCTATGATGCTGATCCCCAAGGTTGAACAGTGGGGCTGCTAAAGAATGTTATGTTCAAAAAATTATTGAATACGTTGATCTACAAGTGATGAATTTTTTATTTTTATTTTTGAATGTTTTTACCTTGTTTTGAAATACGAGTATACTATGATTTAAAAAGAGAACTCCATTATTGGTGATGGATTTGGAGCTCTTTCTTGCAAACTCTCTTTGAGCACAAGTGAAGCCATCACAACATTCTTGTCCTAGTGTGAGAACCATCCTTCTAGAGCCTAAACACTTTTGAAGACCTTGGAAATTATATCTTAATTTAGAACCTCTTTGAACATAAATTTTGTGGACTACAATAAATTTTCACCCACTATAATTGTATATTCATGTCACAGAAAGGGATTAACCCTTTAACCCCAAAACGTCACAACGTCCAGTTTCTAGACAACTAACATATTCAAACCTACCCTACGTTCTCATCAATGCTTGAATGAAAGTCATCCATTCTTTTGGAGATACTTCACCAAGTTGTCGTCCTATCTAATGGTTGGATTTAGTCATACTTGAGTACATATTTTCTAAAATTACAAATGTAGAAGTATGTCAAGTCAAAATTGCATTGACTATAGTTCAAAAGTGGCCTTGCAAAAATGAGGTCATAGATTTAAGAAACACAAAAATTTCAAAGAATCACCACGTTTAAGAGTATCTCGTTTCAAATTCATTCCAACAAATTTTACTCAAAAAAATATTAAATTTTTGTTTGTAATCGAATTTAGAAGGAAATTTGAATTTTAACTTTCAAATTTTATAATTAAATATTGGTGATAGTATTAGTGAATCGAACTGTACGGATGGAATCTAAAATTCAAAATCTAGAACTTTCATTTGTATATCTATTCCAAAATATTCTTCTAAATAGTACTTAATGATGTTATTTCTCAAATTGTCAATTCCAGGGACACCCTGGTATGTTTAGGGGTTAACATCCCGATTCAACACTGTTTTCAAAGATTCGTTATAAATTTTTTGATGAATCACAAAAATGGAGTTGATGTACAAAGCTAAGTTGTAAACGTCAATGTGAAAATCACATTTGTACAATTGGATTTATCATATTGTTTATTAATAAATTATAATTGAATTTTCAATATTTTTTTTGAAATTCAATTAAAAATCCCAAATCAACCAAAAAAATTCAAAAATTGTTGTAATGAATTTGAAAGAACATGCACTACGAGATGGTTTGATTTCCATTATTTGATTCTACTTATTTTAGAAAATCATGTTTAAGGTCTTGCTTTTTGAACTAAGAATGAAACTTGACATAAACCAATTCTGTTATTTTTTTTTTAAATCACAATATTGAAGATCCATACCGTACAAATGATAGTCAACTAGCACAAGGACCAAGAGAATTTTGGATGGATGAAAACTGTCCATGTCAATAATAAAGAGAATAATCTCATGAATTTGTTCATCATCCACTATGTGGACGCATGCGCGTCATCGTTGTCCTTGAGCATTTTCAATCTACTAATGCAGAATCAGGTCTGCTGAATAAAAACTCTTGTGGGCCTTCTGTAGCACCGAAATCTGTGTAAAAATTCAGAGGTCATTGTAAGATCACCACAACAAATCCATAATGATTCTCAAATTGAAATTAACTGGTATGAAGTAAGCGGTTCACATGATGAAGAAATTCAGGATATTATACAGCATCAATATATCATCAGTACATATACTCAAACTGAGCCTTATATCAATTAATATGTAGACTTATAGTATTTTGATGTTACAAACACACAATTCTGTGAGCAATGCCTGCTTGTGCAGAATTCAATACAACAAGCTTCACTGCACTGGTGGCATCGGTTCGCAGGTACCCTGCACTTCGGGAGCAATCCAGCCACACTTGTAAAATCTACTATAGCATCAAAATTATACAGTAGGGTAGATTGTCCTATTACCAACCACTTAAGCAATCTGACCTATATTTGGCAGTGGTAAATCCGGAAAAAAAATTATGACCGCGTTCGAAATAGGATTTCATGAGGATTGCAAAAAATTGCAACTTATAATTTGCATTTCTCAATTTTATACAAAATTCCAAAGTGGAAAGTAACCTATGACCCAAATCAAACCTCTAGGTTTCCCCATGTCCACACCATGTGGTGCTAACTTTCACTCATAATGATACCCAAAACCACCAACTATTTCTTCGCAATGCTTGGCGTCAGGGTTTTTTTTTTTGGCACCATGGTGCCAAACTCCAATGTTGTGGCACAGTCACAATGGTCTAAATCTAGAGTGACCACTCTCCATTGCATGCATGGAGCATTGCTACAGTGCAAAAAAAAAACCCCTGCTTGGCGTGCCATTGGTCTACTTGAATAGTGAAATTGGTGGTTTTGGGTCTCAACTGTGGTGGCCCCAAGAAAAGTCTACATGTCATATTTGGGGGAGTTGGTAATAGGACAACCAACCCTATATGATATACTTCGGATCATTAAAATGCATTATATCTCTGTTATGCGATTGAAAGGAATCAATAGTGAACACGTTTTAAGTAAGTGGGAGAAGTTGTGTCACGAGAAGGCCACGAATAAAGCCATATTTGGAGTAAACATTACCAAGAAGTATTTATTTAGAATCTACGGTTCTGTAGTGAATACGACAATGGATATCAGCTGAAGAGTCAAAGCCTATCCACAACTTTACTGACCCTGTAAATAAAACTTCTAAAATTCATCACTTATTTGTACAAAATCCAAATAATATATATTATAGTGGATTAGAATCCTCTCAAGAGTGAGGACAAAAGTCACGTTTAAAACATTTCATTCTAAGGTCGAGGCACCTAAAACCGATAACTTAAGAGATTTTAGTACCTGTATTGGAGGTGTAATACTCGAGGGTGATTTTTCCTCCAAAGAGAAATAGAATTGATGGGGTTTGAAAAAAAAAATTGAATTTTTTTCCCCAATATCTAAATTACTATGATTTTTGAAACCCAATTTTTTACTGGAACTAATACACAGCATGTAGGCTCACCCAAAACCGTTACAAAAAACACTTACTCGCGACCATGAACTTTTGAGAAACTGTTAACAAAATGTATTAAAAAACAGTACCTCCATTCCCATAGACGGGTCGGGTATGGACTAAAAGCCGACCGGTTGGTGTTTTGTAATTGTTGAACAGTTTTTGGGATACCGTTCACTACCTACTCCATGTTCCGTACCGTCTTCACTCCTTCTACGCACGTTCATCCACCTTAAAACCCTATCACAGTCGAAATTTGAGTTTCGCGCGAAATTGTGTCGCAACGGTCACCTTGGAAAGGTATCACGCATTTGTGCTGGGAGCTCGTCTCGTTGGTGGAGGAGCTCGTCTCGACGCTGGAACCTCATCAGTCAACGGAAGGGCAGTGCGAGCAACCAATTGTTCTGCGTTTTCTGATTGAGGCGCCCGCTCTGTACATCTCAAACCTTGTGCATGCTCCATGATGGTTGTTCCTTGTGCTTGTTGGGAGTTGTAGAAGTTGTGGAGGTGTGCTTGAGCATCTGGCCATTGTTGCATACGTCAAAGTGAAGGTTGTTGTTGTGCTGAGTGCGATGTAGATGATACATGAGTGACAAATCCTGGAACGGGAGGAGCAGTCGTAACAAGGTACGGTGGTCGTGAAATCTGCGATTGCAAGGTCCAGGGGTCGCATTCTCCTTCGCTTCCTTCGTAAAGTGGCTCCTCCGATTCCCTGTGAAGTATCCTCCTTGGCCTTTGTCGCCCCTGTGCCCTCTCCGTTGCCCTCGCGAGCGCATCAATTGCTTGGCGGGCTCTGTCGGCCTCCTTTTGAGCTCGTGTTTCTGCTGCAGCAACTGCGCGTTCAGCTCGCAGGCGCTGTGCATACTCCCGATCAGCAACCTGGGTGGCCCTCGCGTGAGCCGCCTTCGCCGCTTGAGATTCCTTGAGCGCGCGCGCTTCTTCTCGTTCGGCCAACTTCTGCGCTCGTGCCTCGGCAGCGCGGGCTTCTTTTGCCCGACGTTCTTCCTCGCGCTCAATCGCCCTCCTTCTTTTCTTCTCTTCTTTTTCCAGCCGAGCTTGTTCTTTCTCTCTTGCTGATGCTGCCTTGGCCTCCTTCAACTGCGCTGCTGCATTAATGTATTGGTCAGAGGTGAGCATTATTGATTTGCTGAAGTCCATAATTGGATCCTTTGACCGCCGATTTACCCTAGCTGCTACTGTTGGCAGGGAAAGGAATTGAGTGATCGACCCCTCTCCAGCGGCATCTGCTTCAAAGCCCACTACCTCCGATGCAGCTTCTGGGAGGGAGGGGTCAGCATCGACGAAGAAATGTTGGACGTTGGAGTCTGGGACTGCTGCAAATTTTGCTTCAATCTCCACTCTGTTTACGGCAGGAATGGTTCTCTCTTCTTCTCCTTCGTCTTCACGCTCTGATGTCCCTTCATCTCCAGCAGTGGCACTCGAGTCCCTCGCATGTCCATCATGAGGACCATGTGTTTGAACATCTTCGCCATGCCCCTGCACACCCATATAATATCACATTGATCAATATCCTCATAGCATGTTACATTGAAGACGCGTAAAACTTATATTTCTCTGAAGCGATGAAAGAGGTAAGCAGGTTCATGAATGCTTTTGTTCACTAGATTAGAAGCTTATTAAAAAGATGTTTGTTGTTCATGTTTTTCCTAAAAATAAGACCAATTGTAACATATGTGTCTAATGGTGAGAAGAGGCAGCATTGGTTCGATATAAGGCAGCAAAACGTGATTCTCAAGATCGGTTGGTTTCGACGACTTCACAGTGATGGAGGGTGAGAATCGATCCAAAGAGAAAGCCTGTCTTCGCAACGAAAGGTGAGTAACCACATAACCTCAAAAGGTCTTTCATTATTGCATCATCTCAGTCATCACTTAGAGTATATGTCTTTCTAAATCCACGATTCCATGGTCCATTATAAGAGGTTGGTGAAGTAGTGGCAATTGCTCAACATTGTTTTAGGTCGAAGAGCAAGCAAACACATTTTTGTTATGCTAATTTTAAACTTGGGAATTTGACAGGTATTACAATCTGTGATGAACTAGCAGTACAATCTCCAAGGTGATATAAGATCATCTATTGATCAGCTATGTTATGTCATCAGAAACATGTGGGTGTAAGAGTATCTCGTGAACTTCTTAACTTTTTTTTTTTTTATCAAAACAGGGTGGAAAAACAGTTGTGAAGCTTGTGATCACAAGCTCCTCGTAAACAATGGATGCGGTGGGTGAACCCAATAATATTCAATGGTTCATTAGCAATGACACTCTTACGCAAATTGAAAAATGCAAGTTTATATAAGATTACCTTTGACATGTATTACAATCTGTGATGAACAACAAAGTTTGAGGACTTTTTACTACATAATTGTATGATATATCACAAGCTGACCTTGTTGACGAATGTTGGGTGGAGTGGTCAAATTACAACGTACCTGGTGCCTTGGCTGCAGGTTACTATCTTCTTCTCCTCGAATATCTCCATGAGGGTCTTTGAAGGCCTGTGATGGAAGAAAGTGCTCATTTAAGGCGTCGAAATCTAAAGGTAAAATGCCTGTAGCGCTGAAACCCTTTTTGATGTTGCTAGGAGATAATGCTTTCTTAAGAGCTAGCGAAACCCATTGCGCCAATGTATCTTTAGAAGCTGCTTCATTGAGGTGTCTGCTACTCCAAAAGTCTCTGTATTCTCGAAAATGTTGCTTGAATGGTTTGAAAACGGCCACATCTAATGGTTGAAGCGCATGCGAGGTATGTGCAGGAAGAGTTACCAAGTCCAAGCCGGCTGCACTTGCTTCTTTTACCACATCCAAGGTAACATGACTGTTATGTCCATCAAGGATTAACAGGTGGCGATTTTCGGTAGAGATACCGCCACGGCTCCTCACACTAGCGATAAAATGTGACATCCACGCTGAAAAGAGGTATGATGTCATCCACGCTCTCTGCTGCATAGCCATCGTAGCTCCCGCCTCACACTTTTCTATATAGTTTTGACGAAAACGCTTGCCACGAAATATGTAGAAAGATGGGATAGAGAGTCCGGCGGCGTTGATGCAGACTAGAACAGATAACCATTCTCTCTGATTTGGTACAATACTATGAACTCGTCGCGCCCCTCTTCTAGCAATAACTACAGCTCCTCCATTTCTCCCCCCCCTGTGCCCCGGATTCATCACAATTCCATATCCTATCGGCAGGGTAATTGTGTAAAGTGTACAAATGTTGTACGTTCTCGTGGAAACTTCTCACATTCTCTTCGCAGAGTCCTTTGGCGCGTGCTGATTCGAGTGCTTGTGAAACTCGCAGAGTCAATTCGGGGTGCCTCTTCTTCTACCAGCGCATCCATCCATTGCGAGGGATTCCATTACGGAAGGGTGTCCATCTCGACTTCGTTATCTCGTACACCTTCATGCGAAGAGCTGTCGGTGTGAGGCCAAATCCTCTATCACACATTTCGATCAAGTATTTCACTAGCTCCTCTTCTTCAGATGGACTCAATACACTCAGAGGACCTTTTTTCCGTGTCGTCCGAACGCCATAACACCATTCGCGGAAGGTGGAGTAAGGTATGTTGTTCGATTTCGCTGCCTTCTTCATGCTCATTCCGTCGTCAATAGCTGCTAAAGCGGCATTGAGGTCCTTATCACTCCACACTCCTGTCTTGCGTTGAGCCCGGGCTGTTGTATGCCTTGGAATGTGCCCTGCAGGTTATATTGCACTAGCATTTTCAATAGAATCCATTATATGCAGGCCAAGCAGAAAATAGCTCATGTCATCAAAGATTACCTGGGGTCGATCTAAATATAACCTATGTATCACATGAGTATCTGTCGGGGAAGAGTTTTAAAACAGTCCAGGAACTTGAGCAATGACCTGAAAGAATGGAATTATAGCTAACGATGCATGCTTAACAGGTGCTAAGTATGGATTCCTGATCAGTAAGATATAAATAAATAAATTCGGAACTCTCGACCATCAAACTTGAATATTAATTGTGGTGATTCATACGAGAGCATTGTAAGTAATTAGCTTGAAATTGGTTCAAGAACAGATCATTGAAGGCTCTATATCGAATACCCAAACTGTATCCTGTAGGTCTCCTAGAGAATAATTACTGAAGGCTTTTATGAGAAAGGAGATAATAACTGGATTGTTTTATATACTTCCCGAACAATGCTACCGTTCGAAGCTGTGTTGGAAGGTCCTTTATATAATCTCAAATGGAAGGAAACCACCTGCCGTTCAAAGTGTGACTGTATGTTATCACTACATTTTGACGACTGTTTTCTTCTGAAGGTGGCGTAGAACAATATAACCTTTTAGAGCTGACACTTGGGTAGCTTTTTTCTGTTTTAAAAAAATGAAAGAAAGAATGACTGAAGAAACAATGAAGATTCCTTACACAAGAATTTTGTTCAGGTTTTCGAATTTTTGGATGAGTTGATCTAAGTACTCACTTCTGTATATGATTATTTTCTTGCGTTTTATTTCGGTAATGTCTCTTTATGTTCCAACTTGTGCAGACTCGTGATGAAAGGGTGTACATCACATTGTAGAATAACATATTTAGAGATGGATATGGAAAGAGAATGAGTCAGGTGTAGGAGAATTACCGGAACGTCTTTCCATGACAACATCGTCAGAGGGGTACGATTGTTGGCTGCTGCGGCTACACTGCCTCGGCATGCGGGCCCGAAGACCAAGTTGACCGGCATCATCTGGATTCTTGTACAATCGTACAATTCTTCTATTCCCTTGCAAGGTGTTCGATTGACTGCTGCCTTGGAAGAGAAGGTGACCGCCTCTGCTCGGAGGCAGATCTAAGCGGGCAGAGCCTCCACTGCCAGATGCGGGAGTTAGTATCCTACTGCTCCGCTGAGATGACCCTCTCCCTTGTAGACGATGCTGCTTCAGAGCCTCTAAGTTGGTGTAATCCACAACTTGAGTCGCAATTGGAGAATCGTCATCACCACTACAGTCTTCAGACTTCGAATGCTCAGAAAACTCATCGTAGTTGAGTTCAGGGCCGAAATTAGCATTGTCATCGTGGAGAGGGAAAATATCATGTTCTTGCCTATCCTGGTGACGACGGCGGCTCCCACGGTTGATCATGTCTGCATCCATAACTGAAGCAATTGAAGATGTGGCTTAGATCAACAATTTTGAGCTTTGGCCTCAAATGGCTAAAATACATATGGCTAAAATACACATGGCTAAAATCAAATGCATTGAGCTCGTTCGAAAGAGTGTAGTATGAGACTGAAAGGAGTGACTGAGAGAGGACGTGTCTAAAGCATACCTTGCAGCGAGGCTAGCGTATGATCCCAAGATCCGAATGCTACACTTGCAAAGTACTCCTGAAAACTGAGAATTGGAGACTATGTTCTTGGAGTGAACCATATTGGGCTTTTATAATCAACTTTTTGACACTCCTGGAGCACAAGAGTAAGTTTTGGAAGGGACCAAAGGTCGACCGATACAGAATTGGGTAATTGGTAATGCATGTGAGTGGAAATCAATTTTAATCATTCACCAATTCCAATCGTTCCATACGTGGAAACCCACTCCGTTGCCACTTCAATTGCAGCTACGACACCTGCCCCTTCATAATTATGAGTGAACCTCATTGTCAACCAAGCCGCCATCTTTTCTAGTGAACTAAAAAGTCGCCAGGTCGTTAATAGTGAACATTAATTTCGAATCACCGGAACTTAGCTGACATCTTCCATTCTGGAAATAGGTCATGCCTCTCGCAGATACCCTGCTAGTCTACAGTATGGTTGTGGGGACCCTGTCGGGTATGGGTGCCTCGACCTTAATAAGAGACACCCTTGAAAGCCATGAGGACGGGTTCCCTACTTTATGCACCCCTGACAGCAACAGAATCAAAAAATTTAACAATAAAAATGCAAGCACCCTAGAAACTCTGAACTCGTTATCATCACACTCTCCAATATCGCATTCCAAACAAATGCTGTTAGTGTGATATGATGAAGTTCTAAGTGTAATTGTTGAAACGTCAGAGCAAAAGGCAAATACAAGTTAACCTCTAAAGGACCAAGGCTGATTTTCCAAGTTCGGTCAGCTCAGTATGGAATGAGTATTGATCCTCAATTATTGAGATTTTTTGTGGTGATTCTACTCTTTGTAATGAAGATGGGATGGTAATTTGCGTATGTAGGTGATGTATAAATCAAAAGATACAATCATGCAAAGGTGAAAAACCTAATTGCGGGCAACTCCTGAAAATTTTCATACAATGAGCTATGCATTTGAATTTTTGTACACAATGAGCTAACGCCCCCATATACACAACTGCCAAATTCATTTTACCAAATCTGAGACTAAACTTTGCATTTTGGGCATTTTCAGAAAGTTTCAAACTTGGGCAACAAGCCAAAAAAAAAAATGCAACCAACTTTGAAGCTTATAATCTTACTATTGAAGAACCCTGAACGGTTGAAAATTTTTAGGTTGTAATAAACTCAAGTTGGTTGAAATATCCTACGGTTGGATCGGTCAAAAAAGTTTTAGATCAAAATATATTTGTCTTTTTATGAGAAGAGATACTTTGGAGTGTTTGGAGAGAAACATAGTTGTGGTCCTTTAGGGGTTAAAAAGTGTTCAGCTCAAATTATATAGTTTACCATGGTAGGTGCTACAACCTCTGAAGGAAACATCAGAAGATCCTCAAACCAAGTCTCTGATGACCTGGCTAAATAGATAGGAACTAAAGATCCTCCCTTATGAGAAAGGAATCCCTAACAGCAGATATAAATTCCTCTTGATGCAAAAGACTATATACATGTCAACAGCACACACGGGCTAAAAAGTGAAAAAATAAAATAAAATATATATTTATGCTTTTAGAGTGCCATCGAGGGTTTTTTCGTACTCTTCAATCGATTTGAACAGCTCTGAAAAGTTGCCCTTGCCAAAGCCACCGCAACCTCCCTTCTGAACCACCACGCCAGTTTCATCTTTCTCCATGCATCCAACCCTCTGGATGATCTCTATGAATATTGTGGGTCTGGGCAAAGAAAGAATACTGCTTGTTAGTAGTAAAAAGACACCTTTGAAAACATTTGAAAACTTTCCAGTGAAAGATGAATATCCAAAGAACCTTCTAAAATTTTAAAAATAGAATCCCCTCAACGACATTGCTCTCACAGATAAAGACGCAAATGAAGTTGAAACATTCAGAAAGTCCAAAATGGGCTTGGACCACACTACTTGAAGGTGAAGTTAGTTGACAAAAGTTTGAGAAGTGACTCAAACTATTCGAAATCAGTTTCTGGTTTTGAAATTGACCTATATCAAGCAGGATATGAGTGTTTTAGGGTGAAAAGATTTGTTGACTTTGCAAACTTTGACCATTCATAAATCTATGAATTTTTGTTCAATTGTGTTCTTTCTTCCCAGAGTGTAAAATGAATATTTATGTTTAAGTTATTCAAATTTAAATTCATTCAAAATAAAATGGGCACTTCACACTGTTTCAATGACCTATTTTACAGCAGTGGCAAAATTCACTAATCTAGTCAATACAGTGCAGTGAGCGAACCTGTCACCAAGAGGCTTTGTGAAGATCTGCAACAACACGCCCTGATCATCCTTATCCACCAGAATCCCGAGCTCGACGCACTGTTTGATCTGTTCTTCAGTGAGAACAGAGCCAACGCGACTGGCCAAATTCTTGTAATAAGTAGGAGGGGGTTTAGGCATGAAGTCAAAACCTCCAATGTGAGTACGGGTCCGCATTTCCCTCAAAGTGGTGAAAATGTCATCACAGATGAGAGCCAAATGCTGGAGTCCAGGGCCTTCGTTGTGCTCAAGATAAGTCTGGATCTGGGACTTGCGTTTGGTACCAAAAGTAGGCTCGTTGATAGGGAACAGAACCATTTCATTGTTGCTAGCCAGCACCATGCTGTTCAAGCCGCTCTCAGTTGTGCCGACATCGTCAGCTGTGAACTCAGCAAACTCGTGAAACCCGGAGAATTTGGAAATGTATTGCACAGCTTCGACAAGCTTGTGCACATTCCCTACGGCGTGATCGAGCCGCACGAGACCATATGTGAGAGGCAGGGATTGGACCTCCTCGTAATTCGGGAGCATGGGCCCCTTGAACCCTTGCTTATTACTCACATAGCGCAACACCACGTCGCCATAAAGCTTCACCTCCGCAATCACCATCTTCCCACCCTTGGCGTCGTCACTCAAGACGCGAGGCTCCATCACAGGCACTGCTCCATTCTCCACGCTTGTGCGGTACGCTTCGTCTGCGTCGTCCACAAGTATCCCCACTGCCTTCACGGCCAGCCCGTGCGACTCGATGAAGCTCCGCGCCTCCTCGCTCTTGTAGCCCGGGTGCGGCATCTTCGTGTTGCTCTGATCGATCTTGGAAGAATACGGGGCCGTGAACGTGAACACGAGCTCGTTTGACTGGATCGCGTAGCTGCAGTACGTTTGATTGCCCGTTGTCTGATCCGATTTTGCGACGAGATGCATGCCTAAACCCCATGCAAACCTTCGCCATGTGTTTGATGCATCCCCACACCTGCAAATACGAGGATACTAAAACCATTAGGAACCTCATCCCGTCGCCTATTGGTTCATCTATTCATACACGTGATTGCATAAGCACACTCCTCTGTCCCAAAAAAAGGTTCCGGTTAAAGGAAAATTGAAAAATTAACTCAGATTGAATCCTAGTCTATCTCTCACATGATTGAGCAAACAGGTATGCTCCTTGTTTGAGCTTTGCAGAGTTTCATATCATTCTAGGGTTTGAAATGTGCAAGTTGAGGCTCTACCTTGATAACTTTTGTATAGAATGTCCAAATAATGCATGCTTAGGTGCGTTGAAATTCCCACACAAAAATCTATACAAAAAGGGAGCAAAACCTTTCAACCCTCATAACTTTTTAACAGAGTATCCAATTACCGCATGCTTAGGTGCGTTGGAATTCCCACACAAAAATCTGAACAAAAAAATAGGGAGCATACCAAAAATCCATTCCATCAGGCATGCAAAATAGTTCCAACGCATGATTCGCCCAAGAATTCGTTCGTACCAGAATTCGATGTGATGAAAGCGCTGCACGCCGAAGCGATCCGTCTTGGGGTTGTTGCGGACGAAGCGCTCGCAGCCGACGAGGCGCAGGGCGCCGATCCCGCTGCCTTCGTGACCGTCGCTATTCTTGTCGAGCCCCATGGCTCCACCAAAGCGGCTGGCGCACGCCCTGCGGCCCTGGTCGCCGTCCTCGTCGTCGCTGTCCGTGACACTCAGCGCCACGCACGAGTATCGCTCCAGGGAGTTGAAGAACGCGTTGGCGATCCCCCCGCCCACTGTCCACGCCGCCCTCTCCAGCCTGCCTCACCACAAAACCACCACCCCGGCTGCTGAATCCCCCCAACCCCAACTCATATGCAGTCCCTGCGGCCCCGTTCCGTCACGAGGCTTGTGCTGGAAAGGCGCTCGGCACAAGCTTTGGGTTCCGGGAGATTGTTGCGAGTTGCTTTGCCGTCCGGGCACCAAAATGGCGGATGTCGGGCTCGGATTGTGGGCCGGAGGCGTGGCTGCGTGGGCATGCCAAAGTGGTGGATGGAGATTTCGTAGCGGTGACGCAGATGCGCGAGCGAGCGTCGATGGTGACGAGGGTGCTTGATGATGAGAAGGCGCGTTTGGAATTCTGGTGCTTGTCTGGGCGCCCGGATGGTGATGAGCGCGATCTGAGGTGGACGTGACGGGATTCTGCGTGGAATGGTCGTCGTGTCCACGCGGGTTTGCGGTGGTTGGGAAGTTGCTCTTGAGTGGTTAGACTTGGAGGATTGGTGGGTGACCTAAGGGCCACTTTACATTAGGGTCCAAAAAAGCTCCAAGCAATCGTATTGGCCAAGAGCTGAAAATTGGACCCAAGGTTTTACATAACATTCAAAAGCTTGCAGTGGCTTTGTCTAGCCCTACATGAGAATGTACAGCATATTCCATATCCAACAACCATACACGGTCTTCATCAATAGCTAATAGGATAAGTCGAGTCCCAAGATGATGAGCAAAGAGCATAAAGGAAAGGCAGAGCGTATGAAGGCTACTAAATCGGTTATGTACTGTACATTAGGGTCCGGGATCAAGAGGTGAATCTGAGTTCTAAAATGATATGGTACCTAAGTGGCATGGTTTTGGAGGGAAAGTTTTGGACTCAAGGCTCCAAGGAAAGTACCAATTTTGAGAAATCAACTCGTTTTTTGAGTCCAATGGCCACGTCAATAAAATACTATGTTTTTGGAGCATTTATATTGGATAGCTAGAAGTTCATTCTAGTTTGTCCTACAATAATTGAACCGTACCTAGAGATTTTACACTTGCGTCCAATGTTCATCAAAATGACAAAATTGTGTCCAATTTTAAAACCTTCGAATTGGGCCCGATGGCTTTACATTGAGTCCAAGTCCAATGCACATATCATTCTTTTTTCAACTTTTCAAGTCCAAAGGTGAGGTTTTCAAGTCCAATAAATAGTTTTATCGAACCCCATGAGAATGGACGCGGACCCTAATATAAAGAGGTCCTAAGGTAATGACCTTACGACACGAGTACAAAAGAATTGACATAGAAGTTGTGTTCATTGGTCCTCACACAAAAGGAAATTAATTATCTCTTTAACAGTGAATTATATGAACATAAGGAAGTATAGAAATTTTCTTAATGTATTTTGAATGTAGCGACAAGGTATAACAGTGAATTATGTATAAAACTAGAGCAAGTAGCTGCAAGAAAATAAAAACATGTTCTACCATTAGTAGATAAGCCCTTGAAAGACCATAATATAGAGGCCAAAGGATTCGGGACAAAAACAAATCCTTTGTGAACCCCATTGGTTTTCCAGCCTTGCAATTAAGGCACCCATTTGCTGCAATAGAGGATCAATATTGTGGGGACGCTATATCATCTCAAAAATTTATTAATTTTCCTTTTTTCCCCCCTTTCTTTTAGTGCAATTTCTCTATTATTGAACTCTCCCAACCCGCATGTGAATTTTTCTCTATTTGTGTCATTTTCTACTCTTTTGTGTGTATATTTATTTTGCTCGTGTGTTTTTTGGACCATGTGCATGATGTGTCTTTTGGACCACACAAGCTATATAACCCTCCGTGTTATGACTTGATTGATAAACCGGAGGAATCTTCTAGCTACAAAAGCGATTGCAATGGCATGTTTTAAGCACTAGCAATAAGGATGTAGCATGAGTTGCAAGTGCTTGTTTTCATGGGGCAATGTACCCTAGTTGTTTACCACATGTAAAGAAATTTAGAGAAAAAAATAAATCATTTCCGGTTATTCTTCACTATTTTTTTTGCACCCGTTGTGGATCTTAATTTTTGTCGCATGGATAACAAATACTTGTATATTTGTGATGTTATAAATGAGGGACTCAATCAATGTCAAAAGTAAATAATGAGGAAAACTTTTGGGTTTATTTAAGCTTCAAAAGGTATAAGGGTTCCCTATCTTGTCTTTTCTATACTGCTTGTATTTGAAAAGAAAAAGAAAATGGATAAATAAAAGAATTTGGAGTGTGAAAGAAATACAAATAAGTGAGGAGTAGGTCACGATGCATGATGTATAATGCACTTTCTATAATAACACTTTGTTTTTACATTTAATAAAATTGTGTGAGGTAAATGTTTATTTCTATAAAGTAAATTGTTATCTATAGTTGTTTACCTTACACATAAAAAATCTCAAATATCATGGTAGTCTACTTTTGTGACTATTTATAGATCATAATTAACCCCTAAACGTACTAGGGTGTCCCTAGAATTGACAATTTGAGAAAAATCATCATAATCTACTATTTAGAAGAATATTTGAGAATTGATATACAAATGAAAGTTCTAGATTTTGAATTTTAGATTCCATCTGTACGGTTCGATTCACTAATACTATCACCAATATTTAATTATAAAATTTGAAAGTTAAAATTCAAAATTCCTTCTAAATTCGATTACAAACAAAATTTTAATATTTTTTGAGTAAAATTTGTTGGAATGAATTTGAAATGAGATACTCTTAAACGTGGTGATTCTTTGAAATTTTTGTGTTTCTTAAATCTATGACCTCATTTTTGCAAGGCCACTTTTGAACTACAGTCAATGCAATTTTGGTTTGGTCAACGACTTGACATACTTTTACATTTGTAATTTTAGAAAAATATGTACTCAAGTATGACTAAATCCAACCGTTAGATAAGACAACAATTTGGTGAAGAATCTCCAAAAATTTGGATGACTTTCATTCAAGCATTGATGAGAACGTGAGAAGGGTTTGAATCTATTAGTCATCCACTTTCTGGACGCTTTGACGTTTAGGGGTTAATATAGTGATGACTCACATAGTAGAATGTACTACATGTGGTGAAAAAAAAATATAAGATTTAAACAACTACGTGCCAAATGTCATGATCTTTGAAGTTGTTGTTCAAGAATGGAAATATATTCAATTGGTTTTGTGAAAAATGTAATTGTTGCAATTTTGGCTTTTTTTTGGTATAACCTATGGAAAGCAACAATTTATATTTTTTCTAATGAAATACAAAGATGAAATTGGCCCTCACAAATGAAGCAAATCCTTGGACGTTTAAGGGTTAAAGTGAGGGTTAATCCCTAAACGTCCTAGGCCCTCTCCAAATTCGGCAATTTTGCGAAGATGCATTATAAAATGCAACTAAAAGGGATATTTTGGACTTGATGTATGAATAAAAGTTGTACATTATGAATTTAAGATTCTATCCATGCGGTTAGATCTGCGTTTGCTATCACCTATATTTTTTATAAAATTTGAAACTTGAAATTCAAAAATATTTTGTAATTCGATTACAAATAAGATATTGACAATTTGTGGATGGAATTTGTTGTGATGGGTTGAACTATAATACTCTAATTGTAGTGATTTTTAGAGATTTTTTGGTTGCTTAATTTTATGAGTTGACTTTTCAAGAGCACATTTGGACTAAAATCTTTGAAATTTTCGGTGAATCACTGCAACATGAAATGAGGCATAAAATCTTCAAAAATCATCCCCTTTCTAACCGGATCACACGTACTTGAAGCAATCTTGCCATAGAATTTTGTTGTATTTCTTTTCCAAATGATAAAATGTAAATGAAATCTATACATCGTCCAAAAAATGGATTGTTGATCCTATAGGTGTTAAAGAACCTCCAAACCACTGCTCATTGGGCATTTTCATAGTAGGCCGACCAAAATATGTAGTTATAGGTCGCGATTTCAACCCTTTTAAATTATTTGTGGTATATTAAATATATTTGGAACAATTTTTTTAATTTTTGGAGAAGAATACAAAAGATATTTTGAAATAAGTTAATGCATAAATACTGTTAACTGCATTTGTATCCAAATGTGTAATATTTATTGACGGTTACATGTTGTAATAGGACTCGTTAACGCCTTGATTCATATATTTTATTGAAAATATGATAATGACAATATTTTCCTCGATTACTACTATATAAAGGTATTTTATCCAAAAATATTTTCAAACGATTATGAAAATATTCTATAAACATTCCAAAATAATATATAAGATGTAGGAATGATTCCAAAGATTTCGAAACATTCCATTTGTAATATTTAAAAGTATTTTCCAAAATTAATAATTAGTGTTAATGACAAATGTTTTACACATTGTACGGTTTTTTTTTACCACATAGACACCTCAACCATAAAAACACCCCACTGCCTAAAACAATGTATCCTACTATATTTCTATTTATTCGGTCACGAAAATTACAAGTTTGGATATATCTTAATAGGAGATAAACATATTAACTGATAACATCTTGATTCAATACAAATATTCCAAAAACCACCTTCACATGTCAAAAACAACATAATGAAGTTGGTATTTAGTTGAATAGGTCACAATTTTCTTGTAGAGAAAGCTCTCTACAAAATAGCTAGGCTTTCCTAGGCAACAAACTTTGCAAATGCTTTCCAATGCAACGAGCATAACTATCATGTTGAGAGCCTCGGAAATCCGTGCATATAGAGGTGAAATGAAAATTGCTATCCATCACACCTTGAAGTAGTATCGAAAAACTTTTGTATCGATTATTGTAATCTAAAGCCACTTTCTCTCGTTTGGAGAACGTATAATGATGTGGCTATCATCAATTGCTCTAATGTAATTTAGGAACCCAATATTCTATTGGAAACTTTGGGTTACTTGATGTAATCGTCGTTATGTTGGCCGAACAATAAGATGTCCCATAATTGCACAGATAGCAGGAATAAATTAATGAATAATATCGTTAACCGTTGATTTACCAATGCCAAAGGCATGAGACACTGTACTTTTTGTATACCCATGCATAAACTTGTAAATAGTTACTACTACTTTCTTTAATTTTTTTAATTGAAATTAAACGAAACAATGAATACATTTGTGACAACAACAATTGAGCTTGATTGAAGTACATCTACTCTATAAATGAAATGACCTTTAGAGGTTACATTGTTGATAAGAAATGATTCACTCAATTAGCTTTTTGATGGTGATTCCAAAGTACACTATTTTAAATTTAAAAACACATTTCTTTTAGACATGCTTTTTAGATGTCATTCTAGAATGCAAAATAACTTAACCCATTAGAAAGATTTTGAGGCCTCCAAAGGGCCGTGAGTTGAACTAGTACCCACATGCATAGAAATGAATATAAAAAGATAAAGAAATCCAGGCCAAAAAAAAAAAAAAAAAAAAAAAAAGTATTAAAAAAGTTTTAAAATTATAATTAAACCATTATTGAATTGTTATTCTTTAAAGATATTATTAAAAAACATTAAAAATAAATCCAGATATGATATGGCCAAATTTTGGTCACGTAGGATTTGATTTTTTAAATAATTTTGAATAATTTTCATTCTATTTTTTATTTATTTTTATTTTTAATCTTTTTTTTGCATGGCATTTTGGACCAAACTCGCAGCCCTTTAGAGGCGTCAAAACTTTTGTAATGCTGAAGCTTCCAAGAGAGCATTTTTTGATCGTTGCCCATTTTTAACGGGCTGCTTGGAACAAAAAAATAAGTTTTTGAGAAAATGAAAAATATTTAAAATACTACATCAAGTTTACTTTTCAACGCAATTTGAGTCATGTCAATCCAAGTTAAACTCCATCGGGGAGAATTTTTCAAAGTGGATCACCTCAACATTGTCTTGGTATTATAAATATGCTATTTGGGGAAAGTAATGATGTTCCCTCCATCATTTCTTTTGCTTTTTTGAAGTTTACAATAAATAAACCAATTTTAACTAATCATGCTAAATTTTAAACTCTAAAAGTGAAAATTATAATTCATACAAATTTTCAAAGGTTAATGCTTTTAAATTCATTTAAAAAATATCTAAGTTTTTTTGGAAGTTTGACCATATGAATAATTTGTAGAGATGATGCCCTACATTATGTCTATTGCACCAAACTTCATCAAACATATAGAAGGCACATATTATAACACATTTATGCTAGGTCCAATACCCCTTGGGTTTTTAGGGATTAATTGTTTTTTTCTTTTCTTTTCCCAAAATTGTTTCCTTCTTATCATTGACATAATGTACATGTTGCAATGATATATTTTTAATTTAAATAAGTAAATCTTTATTTTTTTTAGTTTACAATTAGAATTTTATTTTTCAATTTTCTATGATAGCAACTATTTGTTATCTTTGTTGGAGTGATGAAGCATTTACGTTTATGAAGTATGAATGAAACGTTGCTTATTCGTCTTAGAAGTACAGTCATCTAAATGTATTAATGCATTTGTCCAAAAGTAGAGATACTACCGGCACCCCAATTGAATAACTATAGCAAATTTTAGCAATTCTTTTTAAAGAAATTATTTATTTCTAATAGTGCAAATAGCAAAGGTTGCAAAAGATATAGCAAAAAATGATAAATCACTTTAAGAGAAACACTACTATAGTTGGTCATCAGGAGTGGCAAAAATTTGTAAGAGAAGCCCAAATTTTTAGGAATTTTTTTTTTTAGAAAAAGAAAATTTGTATGGTGAAAAAGAAAATCTTAAAGTATTAGTAGAATTTGGCATTTGCTAATTTTATTTTATTTTATTTTTTCAATGTTTTTAATTATTTGGCATGAAATGCAAACCTCGACGGCCAAGCACAATATTTAAGATATTTCAAATCCCGGTTACCTTATATTTATGATAAGTTCAGTTACTGTTTATTGTAGGTACGTAGAAGGCAAAGGCTAGCCAATTTTTTTTTAAGAAATAAATGTAAAAAAATTTGGAATTTTTTTTCAATTGTGTAGTGAAAAAGAGACCCTTGAAGCATACTTTAAAACGTTCCATGTATCAAACCTTATTTTTCAAAAAAGAAAAAAAAATACTTAACACAAATGGATCGATCATGATAGTACTATACGTGAAATTGAATTCCACGCCAGATTTTGAAGGTCCACGTCATCCTGAACCAATCTTAAGATGACACGTGACACTTTTTTTTTGCCAAAAATGAATTAATCCATGTCGAATACCACTTCAAATACCACTCCCCCTGTAGTCAAGATATCCGTAACGAGATCGAGCCCCGGGAGGAACATACCCGAGCAAACTTCATACCGGGTCTCCGATCTGATACCCGCCCCAATTAACACGGATATAAATCCAAAAAGCTAGTTTCGGTTCACACTGTTACGCGTGACCTCCGAGGCTTCGGAGCTCGAAAGCCTTCGATCCGGTGCTACCCTAGCCTTTCTGCTCTGTTTTCCACCATCTCTCTGCCACAATTCCTGTCGTTGTTGTTTTATGGGGGCAAGATCTTCGTCAGGAGGATCACCAGCATCAGAAGGAGCAGCATCAGAACCGAAGGGCCAGCATCAGTGTCGTTGATTGATTTTCACCACAGAGCGAGCGAGGGAGGGAGGAGCCATGACGCCGGACTCTGAGCTCACCCGCGAGGAGGTCGATTTGCTCATCTAAAAATTCTTGTTGTGATGTGTTGCTTTTGGTTTCGAATTTTTCTTTCGCTTTTGCCATTTGAATTCGGGGTTTGGGAAGTGGATCGGAGGGGGTTTAGGATGGAGCGGGATTCGATTTTAGTGTTAAACGATCTCGGATAGGGTTAGGGTGAGACTGATGGAGAGCGATGATCTTGTTGTAGGTTTTGAAACGGGACATTCCATGGGAGACTTACATGACCGCCAAGCTGATCAATAGCACTGGATTGCAACTGCTCCGGCGCTACGATCACCGTCCCGACAATGTGCAAGCTGCATTGCTGGAAGAGGTTCGTATACTGCTCTTTTGGAGAATTGAGAGATGGAGCTAGGCAAGGGTTAGTAGATGGAGCTTGCAGGTTCATTTGTTTAACCCCTAAGCGTCCACTGTGTATTTTCTGAAAATTGGACCCCCTGCTGGAAAACATCTATTCGTGTGAAGATGACTTCAGTTTGACACGATCGACACTATTGATCTTGTAGTATAGAATGTCAAGAGCTTTACAATGACGTACTGCAATCAGAAAACCGAGGTAAAACGAGAAAATGCCACCGTTGCAAAGTTCAGTGATGCAGATGGCCATATTGGGCCACTGTGTATTTTCTGTAGTGTAGGAAAATTGGACCCCCTGCTGCAAATCATCTGTTTGTGTGAAAATGACCTCAGTTTGACACGATCGACACTGTTGATCTTGTAGTATAGAACAAGAGCTTTGAAATTATGTATTGCAATCAGAAAACCGAGGTAAAATGAGAAAATTCCACCATTGCAAAGTTCAGTGATGCAGATGGCCATATTGGGCGTTTTAGACGCTTAGGGGTTAAGTAGAATGGATCCCGGTGCAGCTGAATCTAACTGAGCTATTTGAATCTGTAAGGAATGCTTGTCGAGAAGCCTGACCTGCTCTCTGTGGAAGAGTTTTCTCCTTTGATTGAGCAAGTTAATAGTTAATTTTTTGAGATAAATCTGCAATTTGAACAATGTTTGATGATACATAACATTCTTGAAATCAGCTCCTCACACCTTGAGCAATCAGGGTGTACAAGACTGAGTGATCCTTGACATTTACTTTCTTTGATGCAATTCCGCTAATACGTTTCAAAGCAGACGTCCTCACTCTTGAGTCCTGAGTCATCATGGTTTAACCCCTAAAGGACCAAGAAGCCCAAATTGAGCCTCATGTTTTTTAAGCAGTTTTGAGTAGGTTCTATTTGGACTTCTTTTTGTTCAAATTTGTTTGTTATTTGACCAACATATGCACTGTTCTTCGCTGATTCCAGTGATATAAAATTCAGTCTCATCTGAATTATATTTTTCACAATATGATCAATTTAATCTGTCATTTTAAAATCATGAATCCTTGGACCTTAAGGGGTTAAAGTTGCAGGTCTGGAATACATGTAATATGGTTCTGAAGTTGCCAAATCTGCTGCATGCCTCTAAAGTTGCACCGCATGACTGTTGACATTACTAGTTCTTACTATTATTTTAGTGATCTATTTGTCTTCAGTGCTACAGTGGAAAGGGTGAATGCTAAGCGAGATCAATCTGAAATTTGAATAATGTTTTATATTCCGTGGAGTTGACTATCTGAATGGGACATGCAGAATGGAGTAGCGTACGTCAGAGTGTTTGTGGGCATTCTACGGGACATCTCCAAGCAGGAGACTGTGGAGTATATGCTTGCTATGGTGGATGAGATGCTCACAGGTGCGTTTCTTATCAAGACCTAATTTCATGATAAGCAACTGAAGATTTTTGGATGGAAAGGGTCTGACAAAAATTTGTGCACATTTTGACAGCCAACCCCAAGCGTGCTCGCTTGTTTCACGACAAGTCTTTCCAAGACAATGAGGATGTTTACAGACCTTTCATAAGGTTTGTAAATGCTCATTTCCCATCCTCGAGGTTCTTAGTGTATTTCGAAGATGGTCATTTCTGAAACATTGACTTCAACAAGGATCCTTAAACGTACTCCAAGTTACATGTGATTATCTTCTCATTGTTTCATGCGTTGTTTGCTGCAGGTTGCTGTCGAAGAAGAACTGGTTTATTCAGGAGAAGAGCTGCAAGATTCTGACCTTAATCATCAGGTATGTACTTTACAGTCTTCATCTCAAATGTGAAGGAATGTCATTTTGCATGTTCAGTGATTCAGTCTCTTAGTACTTTATTCCCAAAGTGCCCAAGCTAAAATAGAAAGTCCACTTTGGAAGCTTATACGGTAGTAACTTCAAAACGTATTTTTATTGTCACAAATTGTAGGACATGATTTCTTCTTTCCATTGGTTCCCTTCGTAAATGATATTTTTCGCTCCTATAGATATGTAAGCGGCCAATTTTGGCCAATTGAGCTCTTAGGGTTATTTTCGAATGTAAAGCTGAAAGTTACATTGATCAAGTGGGAGCTATCACTCAGTCATTGCTATAAGACTTGAGTACATCTCAAACTCGTTTAGATATTCGTTTCTGTTCTTGATTCTACGTTTTAGATTTATTGTTGTTTTTATTCTACGAGGTGCTTGACGGTGAAGGCTTGTGGCTAGGGTGCTGCAGTGCCCGACAGTACGAGGAGGTAGATATCGATGATCCTGCAGCTCCACAGAAGAAAGTTGATACATTCAACGAGGTTCTTCGAGGTGTTGTAGATTGGCTCATCTCTCAGGTAGAGCCTCCTGCTTTGTCCATGATTCAGGGCACATCTTACTATTAAGGAAGGTAGTTTGTTTGTTTTGTTTTGTATGTAATGATGAGATCTCCCCGACTCTATGCCCGCCGGCTGCTTTCTTGGTACCGTCAGAAAGCTCTCAATGAGGATGGGTGCACTGAAGTTGTTTCGTCGCTTTTGGACGTACGGTGTGAGAGTTATTGAGGTCTGATTGATTTTTGTCACCATAAATTGAAATAAATTGAAATAAAGTATGAAAAATGGAATATGGGAGTTTTTGATGTCATTCTTGGCATTGTCGGAAAGCTCTCAATGAGTAGGGGTGCACCAAAGTCGTTTCGTAGTTTTTGGACCTACAATGTGAAAGTTATGCATTTTAATCAAATTTCGTCACCATAAGTTGAATTAAATTATGTTTAAATTATTCTTTAAAAAGAAAACAAAAGCAAAATCACAGGGAACAATGTTTAAAATTGTATTCTGCTGCAGAAATGGGTGTGTAAAAGTGTTGGGTATCTGTGTGTAGCTAAGAAGTCCGGCTCATCCAACTCGGGGAATTCCAACGGCTGTGAGTTCTTTGGCAACGCTTCTACGCTTTCCAAAAGTGCGGGCTATGTTTATCAAGGCCGATGGCACCAAACTTCTGGCTCCCTTGATAACCCCTGCCTCCAATCAGCAATATATTCAGGTCAGTATAATCCACATTGTATTGCGGTTTTCATGGTTTCATCTTATGAAAGTTTTAGATTTTTCTTAAGGGTCTCATGTTGAGCTAGAGCAGATTTCAGCTTGTTTTCAGGTGGGCAGTCTGTTTTGTGAACCAAATATGTTAGTGTAATGGACTTGAGTATTTTGTTGTTGCAGCTGCTGTATGAGGCCACGCTGTGCATATGGCTTCTATCGTTTCACGATGGTGCTGTTGAATCCTTTTCTACTGGGAGAGTCCTACCCCGCCTTGTGGACGTTGTGAAGAGTTCCACTAAAGAAAAGGTGTGAGAACCATTTTAATATTCTACACCTATATATAGTATTTCGGAGTTCATTGTTAGACTGGGAAGGAACTCGTGACCACAACCCTTCTATTCAGTTCAATAGACCTAGGGATGGTTACTTCATATAGCTTCAGAATCACGTTTTCTTACTTAATAGGAATCGACAAGCTGTTAGAGAAGATGTTCTCTCTTTATAACTGAACAAGTTTCTGGATATGACAGGTGGTACGAGTTGCTGTGATGACATTTCGCAATCTTTCAAGCAAGGGAAACTTTGCTGCTGAGTTGGTCGATTTGGGCATGCCCAAAGTTGTGCAGAGTTTGAAGCTGCAAGCCTGGAGTGACGAGGTAAGATTTGACCAACAATTGCATAAAATTATGAGTATTGACTATCGACCATTGACGTTTATAAACGTCATTGTTTAGTCTTTGGAATGCATCTACACCGGCTACAGCAAAAGAAACCGCCCATCAAGAGCGTTGGATTTTGTGTTCGTGCTTGAGTTTTAGAATGGTGCAAGGTTATCGGAGTATAGAGAATATTCCTCTGCTCCAATTTTCTAACCCTGTTCTCATGTAAAAAGCTCTATGTATTTTCTGTACGTAAGTATACTTGGGCTTAGAGAATGGTAAAAAATTGTTCAAAAGGAAAGAATTTTCAGCTGAAACATAGAATATTCTCTGTACCTTGGGAATGGTGTTTGTTGCTGCAGGATTTGTCGCAAGCATTGGAGGTAGTAGATGCAGCTTTGAAGGACAGTATACGCAAGTTGAGCTCCTTCGACAAGTACAAAGCTGAAGTATTTTCTGGCAATCTGGACTGGTCTCCAATGCACAAAGATCCCGTTTTTTGGCGTGAGAACATCACCAAGTTCGAAGAAAATGACTTCCAGGTATGATATTTTGCCCTTGTGGCGTAGTGCCATTCCTCTTCCGTGCATTAACCCCTAAGTGCCCAAGCTAAATATAAAAAGTCCACTTTGGAAGCTAATAGCCAATTATAGTAACTTCCAATTGTTTCAAAACATATTTCCATCTCTTCGTTCTAGTACCTTCTAAAACGTGGGGTACGATTTCTTCTTTCTACTACCTTCTAAAATGTGGGGTACATTTTGTTACCTTCCTTAACCCCCGTCTTCAACCCCCAAAGGACCAAGGATTCATGGTTTTAAATTGACATATTCAATCAATCATATTGTGAGAAATATAATCCAGATGGGACCAAATTTTATATCACCGGAATCAGTGAAGAATATTGTGTGTTAATAAATAAATAAATAAATAAAAACAAAAGGAACGCCACATAGAACCTACTTGAAAATGCTAAAAAAACAAGCGGCCCAACTTGGGCTTCTTGGTCCTTTAGGTGTTAATGATTTATTTTAACTCCTGTAGAGTAGATATGGAAGTGGCCACTTTTGGCCATTTGGGAACTTAGGGTTTAATTATCCTGCCTTTTTAGTATGTGATATTTTTGGACGTGGGCATTTGTACAGTCTACTATGCAGCGTTCTTTATTTGGTTATATTTCGCCAGATTTCTCTACAAAATATGGCATTTCTCTTTATTAATTAAAAAAATGAGAAAATTTTGGATTTTTTTACCAGATATTAGAGTTATCCTTAAAGTCACCTTGTGTTTGAATAAGATACCGTGAATTTTGCTTTAATGTACTCTTATTTGTTCACCCCAAATAGTTAAAAAGTATGGAAAAGCTTGGTGGTCTATCATAGTTAGGTGCGTAAGAAAGACGGCTAAACTAGTTTTCCATGAGTTTGAAGACCACCAAGCTCTTACACACCTAATAATGAGAGACCACTAAGCTCTTACCTACCTTTTAACTATTTGGGGTGAACAAATAAAAGTACATTAATGCAAAATTCACGGTGTCTTATTCAAACACAAGGTGGCTTTAAGGATAACTCTATTCTCTATATTTTTTGTGAAGATAGCCAGATTTTGTGGAGAAAACTACCAAAATATGAAGAAATTCTATCAAAATATTAAGATTTCGCCAAATATTCTTTCTTAATTTTGTTTACGCTGCCAGTTAGGCTCCAAGAAAAAAAACAGGAAAAACACTGCTACTATGATACTTTCCAACGTATTTAATGTCTTCATTGATATAAATATATCTGTCATCTGAGTATATTATTTTGTCTTGTGTGCAGGTATTACGTGTATTGATTACATTATTGGACAACTCCCGAGACTCTAAAACGCTTGCAGTGGCTTGCCACGACATAGCCCAGTTTATTCAGATTCATCCAGCTGGACGGGGCATTGTCCTGGACTTGAAGGCCAAGGAGCGGGTAATGAAACACATGTCGAGCTCCAATCCTGAGCTTGCCAAGCAAGCTCTTCTGTGTGTGCAGAAAATTCTGCTTAGTGCCAAGTATGCAAGCTACATGCAATAGAGGACTGGCTGATTGGTGATGACGGATGTCTAATTTTTCAGTCGTTTCCAAGTTAGCGCATTAATTATATATTTAACCATGTACTGGGTATACGTGTAAAGTACCCTGACCTGTCCACTTTGTGTATGAGCGTTGACGATGTACTGCCACCCGGTGCCTCGTCAGCCCCTGCAATTCTGCAAATAATGTATCATTCCTGTTTGAGCTTTTTCGCAATAGTTGTAATGGAACTCATGTACCAGGAGTGCATGTGGTTTTGAGAGCATGGCCACCCTTGCCCTCCCAGAGTCTCACACTCAAAAATACCTCTTGACTCTCAATCCTAGCGTGTTAAGAAATCGCCCTTCAAATCACTATATAGTTGACTATATTCTCACATTCTACTGTGACTGGTTCATTGACTATTTGATGTGCACTTTTGATACGTGAGGGGCGTGCAAGGGTGGGGGAGTGTAGGTGCAAGGGCTCTTCAAATGTAGATGAATAATTTCAGCGAGTTAGTCCTAGTGTGCATGGGTGGGAATGCTCTGATTTCTGAACATGAATGGGGGAACATGAACATGAACATGAACATGATTATGAACATGAATGGGGGATTTCTGAACAAGCAGGGTTTGAAGGTTCTGCTTCTTGTTTTTGATTCATGTGTTTGATTCCTCATTCAATCTCAAGGCAAGGTTGCTCTTATTGTTAACCCCTAAAGGACCAAGAAGCCCAAATTGGGCCTCATATTTATAAAGCTGAGTAGGCCCTAAGTGGACTTTTTTGTTCAAATTTGTTTGTTTTTTACCAAGACATGCAATGTTCTTCACTGATTCTGGTGTTATAAAATTTGATCTCATCTAAATTATTTCACAGTACGATCGACTGAATTTGACATTTTAAAACCATGAATCCTTCGTCTTTTTGGGGTTAATGACTTGACAAAAGAGGTATCTGTTTTTGATCCCACAACCAAAAAGGGTGTTTAACATTGTTTTGAACTCTTTAGGTAGTGCTACACCACTACACTAATTATCCCATTTAGTGTGTGTGGTACTAATTCCTGAAGCACGCACTATTTTCCCAAATCTTAGAATTAGTGAGGGCTGAAATTTTTACTGAGTATCATGCTAATTTTACATCATCATGATATTTAGTATCACCTTCACTAATTTCCCACACGCACTATTAACCCCTCCTCACTAAATGGGATAATCAATGTAGTACTTTGTCATGTGGGCATCATATCAAAGGTGTGACGAACAAACACTTTATTCATGCTGGCCTCGAAAGAGGACCGAAATCTTCAACTCTTAGTGACAAAAAAACAATAGCATTTTTTTTTGGGTAGGATCCTTTGCAGGCTGGTTTGCCTCTCAAGGTTGATGTCCATGGACTGGATTTTGATGTCTCTAATGTCATTTAGATGTATTCATAGTTTTACTAGAGTTATATGTAAAGTCAATAGAGGGTAGCCGGTTTGCAATAGGGAGTTTTCGGCCTTGATATAGACTTTTCTGACACCCGCTCACTTAAGCTACCAAGTTTCTTTCCTTGGAGGAGCATGAAGTTGGTGTGGGGATACGTGGAGATTCCTTCATGGAAACTCAAGTTAGGTTTGGGGGAATTTCTCTTGCATTGGGGTGGTTCAAAGTTCGAATCTCTGTGCACTGCTTTGTGATTGGTCGAAAAATCAATTTTATCTTGTCTTTCCTCTTATGGAAATTTTTTGCTCGACTTTACAGATAACTCTATTCACACTGGAAAATATTGAATGTTATATCATACTGCCAAGTCTCATAACACTAGCGTGTTTAGCAGCCAATAAGGCTCTCCCATCAGAGAATGGATGCAAAATATTCTGTCAACATGATTTTAGAGCTTCATATTAATATCATGTTGTCATGGTATTTGGCTTCTTCCAAAAAAACAATCGAGACTCTAAAGGATACTTTTAACCCTTAAAAGGCCCTTTGGGTCCCTCTCTACAACCCGTATTTAACCTTATAATTGTTCAATTGTGGTTTCATACAAGAATTGTGATATATTATTATATACATATTATCATAATTATTGATTTTATTTTGTACTGAAAAGTATTTGGTCATTGTTATTTTGATGAAATACCACCGAATATAGGATAGGGCTTTCAGGCCGTTCAAGTGTTAATAGAGTTATCCGTAAAGTCCCTCAAAAGTGGGTGAGTGGACCATAGTTTGAGTGAATAGTGCATTAATCCTCAAAAAAAAACATACAGTGACGGACAAAACTGAGTATCGATTTGAAACTTTTCCATTCAAACAACCATACCATGAGCATCAATGGGCAAAGTCCAAAAGTGAATACACAAAAGTTGTAGTGTGCGACATATAACACATTACTACAGAAGTTTGAAGAAAAACTTAATTGTGATTTGGAAGAAAATGGATTTCAAAGTTAGCCATGTCTAAAACTCAGTTTTGTGCGATATAATTCGGAACTACTTTAAATTTTGTCAATTTTTTCTTAGAGCTTCAAAAAAACTTTTTGTGCCTTGGCATGTTGGTATACATCATTTAAGATTGTTGTACACAAAATTGAAGGAAGTTGATATTTATAGAATTTAAAATATTCACAATTTGACAAACATGCAAATGATGTTGATTTTCACGATATTTGAATTATTTTTTGGAATTGAGAGCATGGGACTGCATTGGCCATTGTATAGAGAGCATAGGTTGCAACATGAACCATTGTTACATCTTAATGCCCTTGCATTTGAAATAGTTGTTGAATAGGCCAATGCATTCAATTTATATATTAGAGTTGTATGATGCATTTTTTTGGTCTAACTTTTTTGTACAAAGTTTGGAGTTCATGACGCACATAATCAATCCTACAAATAAAATAAAAAAACATATCATTTTTAATATCATCAAAAAGTTCAAAACTGCCAGAAATTACACTGACTTTCATAAAATTGACAATTTTTTGATGATACTGAACACGAAAAACACAAGTTGTTCAATTGGTTGATTGAGTATGTGCGCCATGAACTCTAGACTTTGTACAAAAAAGTTAGACCAAAAAACTGCATCATACAACTTTAATATATAAATTGAATGCATTGGCCTATTCAACAACTATTTCAAATGCAAGGGCATTAAGATGTAACAATGGTTCATGTTGCAACCTATGCTCTCTATACAATGGCCAATGCAGTCCCATGCTCTCAATTCCAAAAAATAATTCAAATATCGTGAAAATCAACATCATTTGCATGTTTGTCAAATTGTGAATATTTTAAATTCTATAAATATCAACTTCCTTCAATTTTGTGTACAACAATCTTAAATGATGTATACCAACATGCCAAGGCACAAAAAGTTTTTTTGAAGCTCTAAGAAAAAATTGACAAAATTTAAAGTAGTTCCAAATTATATCGCACAAAACTGAGTTTTAGACATGGCTAACTTTGAAATCCATTTTCTTTCAAATCACAATTGAGTTTTTCTTCAAACTTCTGTAGTAATGTGTTATATGTCGCACACTACAACTTTTGTGTATTCACTTTTGGACTTTGCCCATTGATGCTCATGGTATGGTTGTTTGAATGGAAAAGTTTCAAATCAATACTCAGTTTTGTCCGTCACTGTATGTCAGGCACTAAAAAAAACTGTGGATGCAAATTTTGAAAGCACCAAAATCGGTGCTAAAAAACTTCTCACCCAAGTTTCTATTATTCACCTTCACACATGAAGAAGGTGATTGCTAACCCCTTTTCTGGCAATAGATTCTTGCTATATATACCTAGACCATCCTCACTCACCCATTCTTTTGATTCCTTAGAACTTCTCTCAATAGTTTTCGTTTCTCCAAATTTTAGTCAAACTAAGGCTCACTCAACCCTTTAGTTTACGGATAACTCTAATGTCCAAAAATACATGTTCACTCGTGTTAGAATCTTCCTTCAATGAGCAGCAAAAGTAGAGTCAGTCCTGTAATACAAACCATGGTCAGCTGATTATTATTTTTATTTATTTATTTTTGAAACAGATTGACAGGAATCAATTGCAAGGGGCACACAAGTACCGGTACAAGAGCGCACAGCCAGAATCGGCCACGACGCCAGAACCAAGAAGTTTGAATATTTGAGTGCATTGTTTCATGCCAATTTTTTAGAGAAGTACTGTAATGTACATTCTAATTAGTACAATGAAAATCTATCGACTCTATTCCACACACTGACCTAAGGTATGCACATTTTTCACACCGATTGATGTTTAAATTAGCTTGCTACCAGTACCTCTAGATCTGCAAGAATGAAATGTTCATATCGCTCCATACTAATATAATCAGGCGAGGGTGGTAGACGCTTCCGCAAACTCTTCCTCTCCATCCTTCAGGTTTTGCTCTTCAGTGTCCACAACTTCCTCTTGCAATTGGTGTGCCTTCTCCGCTTTGCGCACAGCATCCTCTTCACGACCCTTGATCGCAGATTGATGCTTCTCAATCTTCACTCCAACCTCCTGCAGCTGGTTCTCCAGGTTCACAATGTGCTCGTCTTTGTCCCGCAGCTCACTTTCCAAATCCTCCACCCTGTCAGCGGAGGCAACAGCCTCATCTCTTTCTACGCGCAAGGTGGACAACTTGTCTCCTAGGTCGGCCAAGCGTTGGCCAGAAGACTGCAAGCCTTGATCCATTTCTTCCAACTTGACTTCCTTCTGGTTCAACTCCTCAGTAGCAGCGCTTTCTGCTTTTCCCGCAGCGTCCAGTTCCGATTCCAGGGTCGCCTTCGTTTCTTCAGCTTCTTCGGTCTTTGCTTTCGCTTCCGCATCTTTCTCTTCGACCTTAGAAGCTGTTCCAAACATTTTGGATTTCAAGTCAGCGATTGTGGACAGCAAGCCACCCGTCTCAGTCTTGAGCTCGTTAGCTTCAGTTTCGGCTATGTCTCGTTCTTCGGCTGCCGACCCAACTTCCTTAGCTTCTTCTTTCACTTTACTTTCCAGCGTCTTTTTGGTTTCCATACTGTGATCCTTGGTAGCAGTGATCATCTTCTCCAGAGCACCAACTCTCTCCGCCAACACACGTGCGTGGGCTTCATCTTCATCACATTTCTTCCGCAGCTTTTCGGCTTCCGTCTCCGCCGCAACCGTTCTCTCTTCAAGTTTCATCCTCTGTTCTTCAGCTTCCGCCATTTTCTCCTCTGCCGTTCTCAAAGCAGCCCCCATGCGGTTCGCTCGAGTGACAGCGTTGCGAAGCTCTTCCTGGTATTCGGCGATGGAAGCCTCCTTATGCTCGTTCACTTCGCGTTGATGAGAAAGATCGGCTTCCACCCCTGTCGCTTTGGCTGACAACTCTCTGGCCTTTGAATCCAGCTGTGAGACTTTCTTCTCAGCTGGAAGTGCTCGTGATTCAAAATGCTCAGCCTGCAACAGAAAACAAAACGAAATTAGCGATTTAAGACAATATGAAACAATGCTCAGACACGAGTAGCTCAATTTGCAACAGAAAACAATATGAAACGACGCTCAAACACGAATTGCTCAATTTGCAACTGCAAATTACTCGTCGGATTGATCACCTTAGAGGAAAGCTCCTCAACCGCGATGTTCTTCTCGACCAGCCTTCTTTTTAACGTTTCCTCTTTCTTGGCAATCTCCTCATCCAAACTCCGCAGCTTCACTTCCCGATCGTGTACAGTTGGTTTCAAACGATCGAGTTCCTCTTGCAAAGCAGCTTTGCTCTTCTCCTCACTCTTCAACTTAGCCTCCAACTCCTCAATTGCACTCTTAGACCGATCCTCGGCTTCCTTCAATCTCAACTCCAGCTCCGCGGCCTTCTCACCAGCAGATTGCATATTCTTTTTCAACTCCTCGTTCTCTTTCTCAAGCATATCAATTTTCTGCTTGCCCTCTCTCACCACTTTGTTCGACTTCTCAGTCTCATGGTTCGCTAATTGAAACGCTTCTTCACAGTCTTTCAACTGCACTCTAAGCTTAGAATTTTCATTCTTCAAGAACCTGATTTCCTGCGGCAGCGAATTCACATTACAATCAGACTCAATTATCACTAAACTCGAGTAAATCGGACCTATCCTTATCTCCGCTAACCCCTAGCAATTTCAGTTCTCCGTATTGGATTCACGATGTCAGAGCCGAGGTCAGAGCACAGCCGTTACCTCGTCCGCTTTCTCGCCAACTTTTGAAGGAACGACGACTTGTGCGGTAACGACGGAGCTTTTGTCATGTCCACCTCCAACGTAATCCTGCACTTCCTTGGCTTGGCTTTCCAATCTCTCCTTAACAGCAGCAGTCTCCTGGCTCGCCATTTATCAACTCTTAAACGCTTGCCTTGTATACAAAGATCGTTGAGCTCACTGAATTTTCTCTCCCCTACGTCCAGTTGAGTTTCTGATAACAAAAAAACTCAGCGATTAACTCACCAGTGTAATCTCTTCTCATTTAGAAATTTCCACCACTTTCCTTACCTCAACATGAAGAGCATTTAGCCCGAAACTGTTCAGTTGTTGTTACTATCACACAACCATTGCAAACCTTCTAAAATCCCGACTCATTCCAGCTGCTGACGCTCAGTCTTAAACTTCTGCTCAGCGATTTAATCAAAAAAACATTGCTCACACTAAGAAACCTCACATTACAGAAAACAAACGAAACAACTTCATCACAGAAAATCCTAAAACTGAATTTCGCGCTCACTTACCTTAACTTCAAGTAATTACTCGTTGAGAGCCGGGACAGAAATCCAAGAGTATGCGTTTGATCGGAACCGGACCGAGTGAAGGGCGGCGTTTCGTGATCCTCCGTCGTGTAAATGCGCAGGAGTGCGTAAATGAGACGGAGTGCGTAAATGACATTAATGAAGTGGTGAATTGACCGACCAGAATTATATACATTCAATTACGGAGTAACCAAGGAAAAGAGTAGGTGCAATACTGTACAGTACACGAAAATGAAGTGTGCCAGCGTAGGCAGCTACCTGACTTAGTGAGAGTTGCGATGCTGTCGTCTCCGCAGTGAGGCGAGTCGATTGATCGGCCACTCCACGCGCAGGGCCATGCATACAGCCATACTGCCACACTGCATGTGTCGAGACGTGGCGCCCCCGCCTCAGTTTGAATTCTGTTGGCCGACCGCTTCCCTCCGTCCTCACCTGACCTTTTCTACAGTACGCGTGTACTGCGTATCTATTCTACTTTTTCGCGGCAGTAGGGCATGTCACGGCAATAGGGGTGTCAGAGTGCAAGTGCCAGATTAACCTTTTAACCCCTAAACGTCAAAGCGTCCAGAAAGTGAACAACTAACAGATTCAAACCCTTCTCACGTTCTCATCAATGCTTGGATGAAAGTCATCTAAAATTTTGGAGATACTTCACCAAGTTGTCGTCCTATCTAATGATTGGATTTAGTCATACTTGAGTACATATTTTTCTAAAATTACAAATGTAGAAGTATGTCAAGTCGTTGACCAAGCCAAAATTACATTGATTGTAGTTCAAAAGTGGCCTTGCAAAAATGAGGTCATAGATTTAAGAATCATAAAAAATTTCAAAGAATCACCACGTTTAAGAGTATCTCATTTCAAATTCATTCCAACAAATTTTACTCAAAAAATATTAAAATTTTGTTTGTAATCGAATTTAGAAGGAATTTTTAATTTTAACTTTCAAATTTTATAATTAAATATTGGTGATAGTATTAGTGATTCAAACCGTACTAATGGAATCTAAAATTCAAAATCTAGAACTTTCATTTGATTACCAATTCCAAAATATTCTTCTAAATAGTAGTTTATGATGCTTTTTCTGAAACTGTCAATTCCAGAGACACCCTGGTACGTTTAGGGGTTGACATCCCGATTCAACATTGTTTTCAAAGATTTGTTATAAAATGTTTGATGAAAAAAAAATTAAATGGAGTTGATTTACAAAGCAAAGTTGTAAATGTCAATGTAAAGAACACATTTGTACAGTTGGATTCATCATATTTTTTTTTATTAATATTTTTTAATTAAGTTTGCAAAGTTCTCTTAAAAATCCCAAAATAACACAAATATATATATATATATATATATATATATATAAATAAATAAAAATATATATATAACTATATATATAATATATATATATTATATATATATATATATTAATGAAATTGGAATAACATGCACTACAAGATGGTATGGTTTCCATTACTTGAAAGGCTACACTCTCCGGCTTGGGTAAAACTTCGCCCATGCTGATACCCAACCATTTTTATGGGTTTCTCATTATGGGTTTTATGACTTTTTGGAAATTTTAATTTTAAATTTGGGTATGTGACCTCAATTTACTCTATGTTGATCCACCATGTCCAAAAATAGGGGCAAGTTTTGGTCTTTATCTTCTTCCTTTGGTACGAGCATGGGCGTAAATTAGCTTTAGTGAGACTTTCCATGTGATTCCTACGTCTTGGCGTTTGCGATTCACACTCTTACCAAAATAGTTCTTTAATGCTTGTGAATTGAAATTGTGAGATTCTGCCACTGCCCTGTAAGGAGACAAATCATGTCTTCGCTCAAAAGCTCGTTGCAGGATCACATGCAAAAGCTTGAGAAAATACTTGCACTCTAACACCCCTGTATTAACCCTTAAACGTCAAAAGGGCCTGGGCAGGGCAGCCCGGAAGGCATCTAAATTTCGGAGGGGAAAAAAAAGAAAAAGAAAAACGAAAAAATGCAAAAACGGCTCTACTGGGCACTATTGGCTAGCACTGCGGCACTGTAGCACTGCTGAACCTCAGCTGTCCCAACTTCAAAACCTATTCAATTTGATAACTTTGATTGGTTACCAACGATTACACAATCTCTCAAATGAGGCACAAATTTGGAATCTAGATTGCTTTTTCAGTAGCTTTCCAACGCACCAATCCTCGCTTGATTTGGTTGAGAAAATTACTTTTTTCTCAAATATTCCTTTCTGAAAAGGCTCGTGGGGCTTTTTTGACGTTTAAGGGTTAATTAACATAGTGACAATTCACATACTGTAGAACATTGTATACGGTGAAGAAATCTATAATCAAACAAATGTATTCCAAATGTGATCCTTGCCACTTCATTTCATCCCAAACTTCCAAAGCATGGTTGGATGAACTACCCCAAACAAACTCTTTATCACGATGGTCTCTAAACTAATGTTATGATTGTTCATGTTTGGTTCAAGAAGCAATTGATTATTTTAATTTCTTGTCAATCATGAGATATTTTATTGCATTTTGGTGAATTTCTCTTAGTCTTTAGTTTGAGTCTTGGATCATCTATCAAAAAAAAGTTTCAATCCTTTTAAGTTTAGCATACACTTTGTACCTTTTGCATACAATATCCAAATAAAGTAAGCTTAGTTGCATTACAATCTCCTTGATTAAAAATAAAAAATAAATAAAAAATAAAAATAAAAATTACCAATTTAACCCTTTGACGCACCAACATCCATATTCTAGACATTGGATGATTTCAGACGCATTCGATCACCACATACGAAGGTGTTTTTCATCCATTCAAAATTCTCTTGATTCTTGTGCTAGTTGACTACCATTTGTATGGTATAGATCTTCAAAATAAGACATTATAAATTTTTGAAAAATAACAAAAGTGGTTTATGTCAAATTTCATTCTTAGTTCAAAAAGTGAGATCTTAAAAATGATTTTCCAAAATAAGTAGAATCAAATAATGGACATTATATCATCTTATAGTGCACATTATTCCAAATTCTATACAATTTTTTTAAATTAAAAATTAAAAATTAGCAATTTTGAATTGAATTTCAATACAAAACCTTGAAAAATTAATGAAAATCTATTAATAAAAAATATGATAAATCCAACCGTACAGATGAGATCTTCACGTTGGCATTTACAACTTAGCTTTGTACATCAACTCCATTTTTGTTATTCATCAGGCATTTTATAACGCATCTACAAAATCATTGTTGAATTGGGACGTTAAAGGGTAATAATATATACTTGGTGCTCAAAGTGTCAATATTAGGTGTGGATACCTTAAGTTTTAATCACGCCCATTATGAGAAGAAGAAAATTTCACATATAAGGTAAGAACACCCATAATGGACCCCGTCTCAAAAGCAATGCTTGGACCCAAAAATGAAACCAAAACCTAAAAAATATTTTACACAATGTACAGTGGGGTCCAAGGTAGAATGGCGTTTTTGGTTTCGCAGTGAGAAAAATTTCAGTACTGTCAACTTTGAAAGCCTCCCGAGAGCTCAAAAATTGGTATTTTACCACGAAAGTTTTTCTACAGACTTATCTTTAAGTTATTTATATGTATGCCAAATTTCAAGGCCAAAACATTCACCGAAAAAAAGATATTCAAAATTTACCAACATTGGTAGCTGTGGAAATTTTTTCACTGTCGCCGCTTCCCAAAGATTGAATTTTATTTTTTTTGCCATGAAATTCTTGGAACAAAAACCTCTATATGTTAATAACATGTGATAAAAATTTCAAGGCCAAAAGATTAATACAAAAAAAGATATTAACAATCTACCAACATGTGTAGTTGTGGGAAACAATGGGGGAAACTTTGCTACAAACTTTGACACCCTCCCAACGGTTGAGAAATTGTCTACTTACCATGAAATTTTTGGCACAACATGCTCTTTATGATAACAACATTCATGCCAAATTTCAAGGTCAAAAAAACTATACAAAGAAAAATATTTACAATCTACCAATGTGTGTAGTTTTCCCCATTGTTTCCCACAACTACACATGTTGGTAGATTATTAATATCTTTTTTTTTATTAATCTTTTGGCATTGAAATTTTTATCATTTGTCATTATCATAAAGAGGATTTGTTTCCAAGAATTTCATAGCAAAAAAAATAAAATTCAATCTTTGGGAGGCTGTCAAAGTTGGCAGCAGTGAAAAACTTTCCACAGCTACCAATGTTGGTAGATTTTAAATAACTTTTTTTGGGTGAATCTTTTGGCCTTGAAATTTGGCATAAACATAATTAACTTAAAGATAAGTCTTTGGTAAAACTTTCGTGGTAAAATACCAAGTTTTGAGCTCTCGGTGGGCTTTCAAAGTGGGCAGACTTGAATTTGTTTCCACTGCGAAACCAAAAACGCCATTCGACCTTGGACCCCACTGTACACGATAGGAACATGAGTGCCTAGGGTTGATTCATACAGAGAATACTTTTAAAATTCATAACTTGTTCATACGATGTCTAAAAAAATGCATGCTAAAGTGCATTAAAATCCTCTCACTTACCAATAAGACCCAATACAAACGATGCTTGTTTAATAATGCTCAGTTGTTATTAGTGGAAATTATGGGTGCACATACCTTAACTCATGCTGCATTGATCAGCCAACCTTGCAAGAACTCAAATGTTCACAACCCAACTCCCTAATTTTCATGCTTCGCTCTATGATACAGATTTGAAGACTAGCATCATGTCTGCTACCTACAGGGCTCCTCTATGACAATGAATGAAGTCACAATGGGACAGAGCCCCTTCTCTAAACTATTTCACACCCAAAGAAGAATCATCTCCACCTGTTGTAAAATTTTCTCTACAATGAGCCCTGAATTCTGCTTCCAACAGCAATGACATACACAGGCTTACCATCTCAACCTGTTGTAAAATTTTCTCTACAATGAGCCCCGAATTCTGCTTCCGACTGCGATGACATACACAGGCTTACCTCAAGCATTGGTTGAGTGGGTGCTCACGTCTTCTGATCTTTGTTTCAAGGGCAACGCTGGCCATTCAATTCAATGGTACTGATACAGGCCCTGTTCGTTTGGGAGGGCGTTCCACAAGAAGAGGTGGATCTAAACTGTCATCCTCCCACCATTGCAAGGTCGATAAATCCGGAGACGATTGCACTGATGAAATTCGGGAATGATCACCTCGCGTTCCAAAGTCCTGTAAGAGATCCTCAGGGATCTCTTGGCTCCCTTCCAGCATAAGAATCACTTGTGAGATGGCTGGCCGGCTTGACGGACTATCCGTCGTGCACACGAGTGCCACCTTGAACACCCTCACAACTTCTGCTCTTTCGAATTTTCCAGCCAATCTTGTATCCACATGGCGCAACAGAAGCTCTTCGTCGCTTGCTTCACAAGCTCTCAGGTATGCGCTCCTTATCTGCGAATGCGAACCTTGAGTCAGAATGTAAAAATTGCAATTTAGCAATTTTGAGTAGGTCCTATGTGGACTTCCTTTTGTTCAAATGTTTTTTTTTACCAAAACAATGCATCATTTGGATACCGTATGCAAAGCCATGTGGTTCCAATGCTCCAGAAGACAGCATTGTTTGGATACTGTATGCAAAAACTATGTGGTTTTATTGGACCAAAAGAATGCATCATTTAGATACTGTATGAAGAAGTTATGTGGTATACATCGTTTTGAATCATATACCGGTAGTGCACATCTCAAATTTAGAGTGGTGATTCACTGGTCATAACATTCAGTAGCCTTCATGCCCACTGTCTTTCCTTCATGCACTCTGCTCATCACCTTGAGCCTCCACCTGTCCACTTAGCTACTGATGAAGTACTGTTGGGTGTGGAATATTCCACACCATCTACTGTAGAGCCAAGGCAAGAACAGTGCATTCTACTGAATGTTATGGTGGTTTTGGATTTTCTTACCTTCTCCAATTTTGTATTTGTTGTAAGTAGTGGAATTTATTGACTTATGAAAGACTAGGTTGGCCCATACTAGAACACATGCAATGTTCTTCACTGATTCCAGTGTTATAAAATTTAGTTCCATCTGAATTATTGATTTTTAACAATATGATCGATTGAATTCTTCAATTTAAAACCGTGAATCCTTGGTCTTTTAGCGGGCACTATTTCATCCAAATGATAACAACCTTGGTTCTTCAAAATACAAGGTTTAGTAAGCATGCTCACCTCGTCCAGCAGGAAGCACATCGTTCCAGAACGACTGCGAATTGTGGTTATCTTTCCAGTCACAATCTCCATCAAGAGAATACCGTAGCTGAAAACGTCCACCTTTTCAGTCAACTGACCACACATGATGTATTCTGGTGCCATGTAACCCCTTCAATCAAGACCACCACGAAGTCAAGATAAATACACAATAACAAAACCCGAGTGAACTAGAAGCATTGCATGTTAAAACATCATATTAGTCAAACAGTACAATAAACTCCAAAGTCGCACATACGCTTTGTGTTGCAACAAGACACGTGCATATTCTCAAGAATACGTATCTAACTTTCTGTCAGTACTTACATAGTGCCAGCGAGATTCGTAGTGAAATTAGTATTGTCATCAGGACACAGCTTCACCAGTCCAAAATCCGATATCTTGGCATCAAGGTTGGAGTTCAGCAGAACGTTGCTGGCTTTGATGTCACCGTGTATGATCTGAGGCTGGAATTCATTGTGTAAATATTGCAAACCTTGCGCAGTTTGAATGGCAATTTTGAAGCGTGTGGGCCAGTCAATGTGTTCACATTCGTCTGAGCTACCTGCATGCATACATACGTTCGCAGTATCGCCGAACATACATGAATTAGGTCTCACCATCCCTACTGTACAATGAAAAGCTTTAGTAAATTTCCACAAGATAGATCAGATAGAAGTCTACCCAGTAGTGTTTGACGAAGGCTCCTCTTCTCCAGATACTCGTAGACCAGGAGTCTGTGCTTTCTCTCCACACAGAACCCACGTAACTTGACGAGGCTCTCGTGCTGCACCTTGCTAATGTTAATAACCTCTGCAAGAAACTCACGCTTTCCTTGCCTCGAACGATTCGTAAGCTTTTTCACTACCACTTGTGAACCGTCCTTGTTTCGCCCCTGTCACAATGTGATATGTAGTAAACTTGAGTGGATGGAAAAAAAAGTATATTGCCATACCCAGTCCTCCATTCACAAGTTACATCGTCTAAAACCATCATGCTCTACTTTAACAATAACATGGTGTATTGTTGGTAAGCCTTACCAGATACACTTCTCCAATTCCACCCTCTCCGAGCTTATTGTCTTTGCAAAAATTGCGAGTCGCAGCTTTGAGTTCTTTATACTTGTACAAATCGGTTGATGAGGATGCTTTTGCAAAATCTGTCCATGAAGCGTGGGTGGAATCATCATCACATGATTCATCAATACCCAAAGAGAAAACGGCATGGAAGGACAGATGCTTGCAGAAAGACATCCAAGTCAGCATGTAGAAGGAGCTACACTCTTCATTCTATTACATGTCATCCATCGAATAATGTTCGTGTCATATGGTAATTCAATTTTTTTGTTAAAAAGTGCACCATATAGCGGATATACCAGTCTTTCTCTCTTCGATTGACACATATGCATTGATCTCTTATTGGACCGCACAAACGTTTCGTGAAATGGTGTTGCCTTCTTGCCCAGTCATAGCTACACTAATTGCACTAACATCAATAGTGAATCGTACAATAAGGAGAACAAGAGGCGCACCTTCCTTCATCCTGCGCACTGGTGATCGAGCAGCCACCCACCGGAATGCTATGACCGCCACTAAACTCAGAAGCAGGATAAATACTCCAGCTCCACCCAAACCCACATACAACCGCAAGTGACTTGATTTTCTTTTACAAGAATCGCAGCAAAGAGTCTTCTTATACGACGACGCAGGAGACTCACTAACATACATGCTCTGATCGCAGAGAGGTCGTAACCCTGGTTCTACAGGCTTGGTGCACTGGCTGAGATTAACCTGCGGTGGAGATAAGACATAGACTTCTGTGAAAAATGCTATTCAAAAAATCATAAAAAAACACATGAGATTTTGCTGCAGTAATTTAGGCTCTGTTGACGTTTTCGACATGGCCCATAATTGATACCCATCTGCACCAACTCTAGCATCCCAGCATGTCAAGACAATCAACATGCACACTTGGAAAATAACCTTGCCTGTTGCAACTGACAGCTCAATCGGATTGCAGGTACGTTTGGATCCACGTATTTCTGCTTGATAAGATTCTCGTCGGTGGAGTTAACCGACACATCAATAGATGCTACGCCATACAAGGTTCCGTTCATGAATACTGCACACAAAACCAACAACGTTTGGTTGCATGAATGACACAAAAACTTGATAGTCCAGAATTGCTCAATGATTGTACTGTAAGGTGAGAATCATGTTACAATTCACGTACCAGGATAGCTCACGGTGGAGACGTTGCCCTGACCATTGACGCTCTCAGACACATCTGTCCAGAATGTAACATTTTCCTTGAAACGCATTGTGGCCTGGTAGTCGAAGTAAGGGCGAATGGCCCAAAGGGGATTTCGAACGGCATCCTCGGTATTCGTGTAAGTGACAGAGCTGTTCAATCCACAGGAGAATTTCCGCAGATCTGCAAGAAGGTTGACTCCGTTACCGGGGCCTAAGCTGAAAAAGAAAACCACCACACCCTCCGAATTCAGAAGCGAAACCGCTTGTTGAAGCGCTGTGTTGGAGAGATTCCCAGCTGTAGAGAAGTAGCCGTCCGTCACCACCACAATGATCTGTCAAACCAAACAGCATCAGTAATTAGGGCTACAGAGTCTAAGCACTGGACGAGGAAAATGATAGCAATCACAGAGATTGAATTTGAGAAACTCTTTAGATATAGCGCCATTGTGCAATCTGTGTCTGTACAAACGATTGTATGACGAAGTTTGAAGAGGTACTTTAAGTTTACTTGATGAGTTGAAGGTGGTCATCGCTTTCTCAAGCCCCTGACTGAGATTCGAGAATCCATTAGGGTTGTTTACCAAGGATGGTATGTTGAACGAAAAATGCAGGTCTGCACTGCTTCTGGCAAGAACCTGCAATGAAATCGGAGGCGTCAGAAACGAGAATCACCATTCACAAACCGAAACTATTTAGGGTTTTAGGGCAAAATGAGCAGGGAGAATGAGAGTAGTACCGAGGTCGGTTGCAAAAGAGTTGCGCGAGTGGAGTCAAATGTAACCACATTGACAGAATCCGCGGTAGTGAAAGTGTCAAAAAGCTCTGTGACAACATTCGTTGCCGCTTTGAAAGTTGCATTCTCTTGCTGTTCAGTATCGAGCAGCACCACTAGGTCTTTCACAACAGATGTTGACAGAATATACCTGCATTAATTACAACGGCAGACCTGTCACAATGACAAACATTCTAGGGTTAAGTACTAAGAAAAACTCACCATTGTTCGAATACTCACCAGGGTTGTTTGCGAGGATCAAAATTGTAGCAGTCCCCGTCCGGATTCGCTGCCTGTTGAAAAATATTTAATTAGAAAATGATTAAAGCTCATTCCATTCATGCACGAAAAAAAAGAATTGTAGGTAACTGCGAGCACTTACTCGGCCCGGATAGGATCGATACACACCCTCGGCGGACGTAATGGCAACACTCTGAAACGGACTGGAACTAGCAAATTGAAGAGCGGAGTAGGTGCAGATGGACCGCGTAATCTCCGAACTCAAATTCGAATTTGAAACGTTTCTGAAAAACGGCGGGAGTCTGCAGCCATGGGCGGGGAAATTCAAAACGCTATGGGTCACATCGCCCTCCTCTAGAATTGATGATAGTAGGTCCTCAAATGTTTGTGACAGGAGAATTTTAACCCCTAAGCGTCTAAAACGGCCAATATGGCCATCTGCATCACTAAACTTTGCAACAGTGGCATTTTCTCATTTTACCTCGGTTTTCTGATTGCAATACATCATTTTAAAGCTCTTGTTCTATACTACAAGATCAACAGTGTCGATCGTGTCAAACTGAAGTCGTTTTCACACAAACAGATCATTTGGGGGTCCAATTTTCCTAAATACACAGTGGACGCTTGTAAGGGGTTACTTGAAATGATTCAGAGCTCGCGCGTACCTGACAAACCCATTCCCTCCGAAATCCAATTTAATTCCCTCGCACCCTGAGCAATCCGGAATAGGTCCTAACGTCGCGGCGCAGGTGAAGCTATCATTCACAGTTGGAGTACAAGCGTGCCTAGAGCACCTTCGAGCGCACAGCGACAGACCTGAAAGATCATTCACAAGACCGTTCAGAAACCGTGCTTCTTCTTCGACACGCAAATCAAACGGTGCAACAGAAAGTACAAAACGATTTCCAATGTACCGAAATGCAAAGAAGAACTATTGTTGAAATTCCAGTTCTAGATACAGTACCGCAGTCTTGTCTATCAAGAGCTAAACGAAGGGCGTCACTGGCAAGAAGCCGCACTTTATTCTCCTGGTCCCCCAAGTACGTCTCCGAATCCGCCGCAGCTATCCATGACATGAGCAGCAGAAACGATTGCAACACCAGCCCCCACTTGAGCTTGTCCATAATCAATCGACGCTCCTAAATAAAAAAAACACGCCGATGATCAATGCAGCAACCCATCTCCAGGTTCTCTTGGATCCCGTGCGCTTTCCACGCAGTCACATACGACCAAAAGCAGCCCCGTTTCATCGCTGATGAAACCTCGACATGCAACGGAATTGAGTACTGTAGAAACAGAGCCTTGAGCACGTTGAATGCTAAAAGACAGACAGAGCGGGTTGCGTGAGGAGCGGCGATGTCTAGCTGGAGGCAAGGCCACTGACAACGCTCCAGCTTTCTTCACATGACGCAGGCCTGTCAGGGCTTCTCTCTCGCAGGCTCATCACACTCCATGGCTGGCTGGCATTCTGCAGTACTGTACATGTACAAAGCTCTCAAAAATTCTTCTGTGGGTTTGTTTGTTCAAGAGTTATCGTATTGCAGCATATGTTACAACAAGTGAGTGACTTCATTATTGGTCGTGATTGCAGAGTTTTCAGGCAGGCTCAGCGGAGAGGCTGAGTGTGTGATTATTGAATGGGTCTAAAGCAGGGGCTGAATTGTGGTGGGGTGGCTGGCTGTTGCTGCCTGCAAGGACCACGGACAGCCTCGAAAAGCTCGCAAAACAAGGGATTTCTGTCAATATCAGTTGTGCCGGGACGGGGAAAATGGGTGCGAGCTTTAATCATGTTCCTTATTTCTGCACCAGAATCGGCGGATTTTAGATATGGGAATTTCTAGCTTGTCAAGCTACAGGCCCTGGTCTGCCTGGCCTGGCCTGCCCGCCTGCCCTGAGAGAGAGAACACTGGAGCCAGTACTACCTTCTCCAATGGTGGCTCGCTAAACTTGGTGGCTCGCTAAACTTGGATGACCGTTCAAAATCTAGAGAGCCTAAAATAAAAGTGCCCCACCCAAGGCACCTCAAGCATGGTTAACCAATCACGAGCCACCACATGCAAAGTGGTTGAACAAAAGCCTTGTCTATAACAATAAATACACTTAAATATAATATTTTTATGTTATTTTTTTTACACAAATATAGAGAACCGCATTGCAAGTGGGGAGAAAATACAACCAACCTCAGCAAAAAGCGGCTTGATGGGAAGAGGGAAGGACCTAAATATAATTTAGAGGGGACTCACGATATAGGAAATTTTGAGAGTGTTGGCTTGATTTTTGAAAGGACCCTCCTTCCTTTTCATCCTTATTTGGCGAGTCGTCCATGCTTGAAGTGCCCCGTTGGAAATGCTCTTAGGCAGCTGAGAGTTTTAATAACCTTTAAACTTAGTTGGGACTTGGGAATTAACCCCTAAATGCCTACAACCCTCTCCAGATTTGGAGAAATGAAAAGATGCATTATATAATGTGACTAAGAAGGATATTTTGAACTTGATGTATGGATGGAAGTTTTTACATTATGAATTTTAGATTATGTCCATAAGGTTAGATCTGTGACTGCAATCACCAATATTTTGTATAGAATTTGAACCGTAAAATTCAAAAACTCTTTTGTAATTCGATTACAAATAAGATAGTGACAATTTGTGAATGAAATTTGTTGTGATGGGTTGAAATGTATTATTCTAAGTGTAGTGATTTTTGGAGATTTTTTTTGTTGCTTAATTTTATGAGTTGGTTTTTTCAAGAGCACTTTTGATTCATTTTGAACTAAGATCTTAGAATTTTTTGGTGGAAATGTGTGGCATGAAATGTGGCATATAATTTTTACAAATGATCCCCTTTATAATCGAATCACACATGCATGAAGTTATCTTGCCATAGAATTTTGTAGTATTTTTTTATACTTGCATGACAAATGACAAAACGAATTTCAGTTGTGTACATCATGCCAATAACGCCTGGTTAGGCAATTAGGGGTTAATTAGTCCTCAATTTCTTTTATTTTTTTTCCCTTTGCACTTTAACCCCAAACAATCAAGAATTCATAATTTTAAAAGGACAAATTCAATCAATCATAGAGTGAAAAATATAATTCACGTAGGACCAAATTTTAATCAATGAAAAAGATTACATGTGTTGATAAAGAAATAGAGAAATAAACAATTGAACAAAAGGACACACTCAAAAGCGCTAAAAAATCATTAGGCCCAATTCAGGCTTCTTGGTTCTTTGTGTTACCAGTTCTACCAAGTTTTTTTTCTGGTCTTTTATAGCTAGTTTGCTACAAAAATCCACTAGGAGAATCACCATTTGGGAACATTATGAGAAAACGTCACCTCATGTAGCCACCAAAGCAATGGATTGCATTAGTTGCAAGCCATGTTGGGACTTGTGAGCAACACCCAGTGAATGAAATGCCAAGATGTTGGATGAAAAAGACATGATGTATGGGCCAATACATTGAATGAAAAAGATAGGATGTATGAAAAAACCAAGTTTTTCAAATAAAAATATAAAAGATTAAAGATTAAAAAGCCACCTTGTTCACGTGCATTCGAGCTTTGTAGCCTAAAATTAAATGACCCAAAAACCAAAAAAGAAACCCTAGGTCCTACAATACTGTCTTCCCAAAAAGAAAAAGGGGAAAAATAAAAATAAAATAAAAAGAGTGTTTTTTTTTTTGTTTTTTTTTTAAAAACAAACAGACGCTTTTACCCGTTGAAAGAAGAGAAACATCACAGAGAATCAAGGGCAATAAGTCCTGGCAAGAGTTTTTTTTGGGAAGATTTTCAAGCTAAGAGGCCAACCAGCCCATGCAAAGAGAGAGAGAGTTTTAAAAACCGTAAAGATGGTCGTACATCTAATTAGAGTGGCTGCTGACGTCAATGGGCCCGAAAAATATATCCAGCCAATTGGGGTGATGTCATTCAGGGCATCTTTGTACCAGTACAGTAGGTCAACTAGAGCTTTGGTTGAATGATTTTGGTCTCAATGACATCCCACCAACTGAAAATAGGTGTAAAGTTGAATCATGGGTATCTTCAGGTAGTAACTGCATCACCAGTCATTTCTAATAATAAGATGAAAATAAACCCACATCAGTGAAATTTTTATTGGCGAATTGTCGCCAGTGTCTTACCTGTTTTTTGGGGTTGGCTACTCCTACACTAGAAAAAATGGGCAAGAGTGTGGATGAAATCGCCAAAATCTTCTCGTAAACAACTAGAAATCGCCAGTATTTGGATGAAAATGCCTTATAATAGATAAAATTTTGGATGAACATGTATACATGGATGATTCTATCCATTTTTTCCTTACCTAGCTACATTCCAGGGTGCGTGTCGCGCTACCAAGGAAAATTCTTAAAAAATTCACTGACCCACATAGGCACATACCATAACATAATAGAGCAATGGGAGCCAACAGCCTTTTGCAATGGGACCACAATCTAGTTACAATTAAAAACTAAATTGAGGTGGTAATGATAAGGTAGTCCCGAAATCTATGGAATACAAATGGTATTCTTTCTTTATTTAGAAAACTGAATATAAGTGAAGATTCTCTTTCGATTCGATATTCAAAAGGGTGCTCAATTGCATTGCTCTTTTATGCTATGGGCATATTTGTATATCATGTGAATTATTTTTATATAAAATTCAATAATAAAGTTCATTTTCCAAGGGGGCCGAGAAGGCCTCGTCCCTAACTCCCCATCGGAGGAGGGGATACAGCCGCGCTGCCCGCCCATATTACCCAAAATCCCTGCCCGGCAAATAAAAATTGGGGTAAATTTGCCCCCTTATTTTGAACGGTTGATGTCACCACTAGTAGAAGGGGTCACCCCCAAGGGTAAAATGGGGTCGTAGACCCCATTTATAAACTCAAAACTTCAAAAAAAACAAAAGAGGGCATCCCAAAGTGCAAAAAACAAAATTTGGGATTTTTTGGCCAGGCACGGAATATGGGCGGGCAGCCGGCGATATCCCCTCCTCTGAATGGGAGTTAGTGACGAGGCCGGGAAGGGGGTTGTATTTCAATTAAAAATGTCCACACACAAAACTTTTTTTTCTTTTTATCATTTCATTTTAAGGTCTCATGATTGTCACAATTTCTATTTTTGGAATTATTATTGTACAAACTTGATGTTTGGATATGGTAATTCTACTTTCATTTGATTATTTCTCAATTTTCTCAATATTAGCACCAAAATTTGATTACTGCACTCATTAGTTTAGTAGAATAAGTATCTTTGGATACCAAGAAATAGTGTCAAAGCATCAAACTGAAGGCCCATATTGGCATTAATTTAGTGCCAATGGGCCTTTGGTACCATGCTTTAACACAATTCTTTGGTTATCAAATATCGCTTCTCATGGTTCGAGATGACCATACACTACCAGGTGATGGTGGAGAGGTACCCAAACCAAATAGCGTGGTTGATAGTTTGATTTCCGGTTGTGAAATTGTCTCACTATTAGACAGAAAATCCTTGCCGTGGGTTGGCAAAAGCAACTCATGTGTTAAAATAAATAAATAAATAAATCAGTAAATTAGTAAATACCGTTTTTCTACTAGTAAGTATCGATTAGGTGGAAATGTCACGAGGCAGGTAATCTTGTAAACTTTAGTTTGATAATCATTTGAAAAGGAGAATGCAGACACCAGAATGAGATTACCGGTATACACAAGATGCAATTTCAAGCTAGCAAACACAGAGAAGGAAAACACCTCACTGCTACTGAAATGATAAAGTTTGTAGGATAGATTCTGAATTCATTGTTACCACACTCTTCAATATCATGTTTCAATATTTGCAAAGAATATATGCTATTGTATACATATGGTTGTACACTTTTCACATACCATAGGTGTGATATTAACTGCTAAGCATCTACAACACCTAATATGGTCATTTGCATCACTGAACTTTGTAATGGTGACATTTTCTCATTTTACCTCGGTTTTCTAATTGCAACATATCATTTTAAAGCTTTTGCTCTACGCTACAAGATCAACAGTGTCGATTGTGTCAAATTGAAGTCATTTTCACACAAATAGATGATTTGCAGTGGAAGTCCAATTTTCCAACACTATAAAAAATACGCTACAGGGGTTGAAGTGTAGACACAAAAAATACCTGAGACCGTGACCCCCAGAGACCCTGCATGAGTGAAGAAAAGACAAGGTAAATAAGATACCCAAAACACGTCAAACATGTGCGAGGGCCTGTTCGAGAATTTAGCCCTGTTCACACAGGTCCCGTAGTCTAGCGGTCAGGACATTGGACTCTGAATCCAGTAACGCGAGTTCAAATCTCGCCGGGACCTTTTCCTGATGTCGACAAATGTCCTCGCAGTGCACGTTCCACTATTTTTTAATTTATTTTGGTACCATTTGCATTATCTTAACTCCTCATTTGCATTATCTTAACTCCTAAAGGATCAAGAGGGTCCGAATTGGGCCTCATGTTTTTTAAAGCAGTTTTGAGTAGGTCCTCTATGGACTCCTTTTTATTCGTCATTTCAAAACCAATTGTCTTTGGTTCTTCAAGGATTAACTAATTTATCCTCTTTTGGTTGGCGACTTGTTCATTCTCCTTTGTAAGAGCATGCATACTATACGCTTGCATGAGCCCTGGACTCTAAAAACAAGATGAAATATGCTTGCATTCAATGATGAATATTCAGGGTCAATGAGAGTGGTACATAATATGAGCAAGATATAGTGATGTTTCTATAGTCCCTCTATAGCTAATTCAAGGAAGGGCTTGGTATCGTGAATTGATGAATAATAATGACTATCGATGTATAGTAATTGGTTCACATACCATACAGAACTAATAGAAGGTGATTACAGTGGTTCAAAGGTGTGGAGAGAATAGCTTTTGACACCAATTTCTTGGACGTGATTATGGAAGAAAGTGGGCATGCTCTAAGAGCATCTCCGGCAACACTCTGAAGAGGCCCTGTCCTCTGGATAATGGATGAAAAGCTGACACAAAATCACCTCAATCTCCTAAATATCTAAAGTCCTCAACTCACCATTGAAAGTTAAGTTAAAATGAATAGTGACATGGATTAACACAGATCATGCAAAGTGCCGCTAAGGAAGTAGCACTGAAAATGACTTAGTTCTTAAGAATCTGTCCGTTTTGCAGAGTTCTGCTGGAGATGCTGTAAGGAGATTTTCCAAAACCCGGTCTCTTATCCACGTGGCACACCCGCAATCAATTGTCCAGTACACCAAGGCAATGACAAGTACAGACGCCAGCTTCACTGGTGACAGCCCACGTAACTCAAGTTACCATTTAAACGTCAGTAAATATCAGACACACGCGCAAATGGTTAATTTCTCACACTTAGTAGGGTCGGTGAGCAGGTGGATCAGTTTTGTAAATAATATCTAAACATGCCTAAAATTTGACATGTTATACACAGTCAATTCTGAAAAAGAAAAAGAAAAAAAAGGGCAGATAATCCTTTTTTTAAAGCGAATTTGTGATCTTAAAATTAATCGTTTATCCTCATTTGACTTGGAAGACATGAAACCAGCCATCGTGTTCGAGGTTTGTATAAGGTGAAGCACCAAAACCTGTTAGGAACCAATTCCAGTCACCTATGCAAGTACCTGTTTTAACTTCGTGAGTTCCCAATCAAATTATCACAACTATTAGTTGTAGCAGTTTGGTGAATGCCAAGTTAGCAAACTGATTGGACTAGAAATGAAAGACAAGTATTGGTTCCCCTACTAACATCAATAGTGGTTTATGCAAATTAAGTTTGAAAATTCAGAGCAAAATCATACATTGTGACAAATTAATTAAAAATTGGGCTTGGTTGTTAAACCTAAAGTTTTATGTGTTGCAATTTTTTATCATTGAAACCATCGCTATAAATAGGTTGAAATCCTTAGTACTGGTGCCTCCACCTTATTGCTTGTGGATACCAACCACACTCCTCTTCTCATACTCCTCTTCTCTGGCAAAATTTAGGTCCAGGTTGTTATATCAAATTCAGAAATGCTCTATTACCCTAATTCCATTATGTTAAGCAAAGGGAAAATTTCAAGTCTGGTAAAGAGTGACATGGTCATCTCAAAGGCCCCATGTTCATTTGGGATAATTTCAGTTCATATTTTCTAAATGTAGATCATGGCCATAGGATGCCTCCTTGGCCAGACGGCCAGAGACAGAGTGACACGGTCTCTCTGAAATGATATTATTCTGGCCGGCCGCTCCAGAACTGTACAACTTGAGATGAAATCATTGGAATGCTCTGCAACCAACATCCTCCTCCCAGAGCGCGCACTCATGTATACTGGGCACTTCAATAACGTCATGGCAGGTCAAGCCATTTGATCTGTCAATGCATGCACAACTATCATAGAACCAGGAAGAAGAAAAAACAAAAAAAACAAAAAAAAACACATTCACATCACAACAGTTGACAACCATGGAATAGAGTACAGTCACACTATCGTGTCCACTTCAGTTGCCAAGTCTGCAAACTGGCATTTCAATAACGTCATGGCAGGTCAAGCCATTTAATCTGTCAATGCATGCACAACTAGTAGCAGGAAGGGGAAAAAGAAACAAAAAAAAAAAACCAGTTGTTCAGGCTGATACCCAGTACACACTTCTCTTGCCACGTCTGCCATCTTCTCAGTACGCGGGAGCTTGTTGACCTGTTTCTTGCCATGCAGCAAATCAAAATAAATCATATTCAAGCAAACCAATCATGGAAAACTATAATCAATTGTAACACTCACATCAGTGGCCATATTGTGTTGCTTTTTTGTGTCATTGAAACATGAACCTATGACCAACTGAAACAACATGAACCTATGTTGGCAATCAGTGGGGTGAAAAATTTGAGATGCAGGTAGTGTACAAAAAAGGCAGGCTAGCTAGCTTAGCACTACACTACTAGCAAAGGCGTCGCTTCTCACTCAGAACAATGTCAGAGTTCACTGTACACACTTGTCCTACGTGACGAATCGCACTCACCAAATCTTGAGCTCTTGGGCAGTGAGCGCGAGGTAGAAGACACTACACTAGTAGAAGACCTATCGTTTTTCATTCCCCATTTTGTGGAAACAGTGAACAATGATTGAATATTATGCTTATATTTCTATCTTCTTGTGACCAAAACCACTCACACAGCCCATATGCATGGCGCGGTTTCATTCCTTTTTCATTTATAGTAAGTGAAAAACGACACATTTCCTACTAGTGCTACAACTATCTGCCCTCGGACAGGGAAAGCTTGACAGGCGAGAGGCTCCTGTCTACAGGTTGAGTGCTAGTGCCGGAGGTGTTGGATAGAATGGGTCTGGATTCTAGATTGGCAGGCAACATACCGGAACAATCATGGTTGGCATCCCACATTTCTATATCGTATAAAGGCGGAGACGACTGCAAATGGCCCTGACTCAGGAGGTACTTCAACACATACTCCGGAATGGGCTGAGTACCTAAAAGCATGGACAGCACTTGCGTAATGGTAGGGCGAGATGCCGGGTTATCATTCGCGCACAGCAGGGCTATCTTCATCACCCTCATCACCTCTTCTCTGTTGAACACACTGTGCAGGTTTCGGTCCACCAGCCGCAATAAGCATTCATCGTTGCCTGTTTCGTGCACTTTCTTGTACAGGTCCCTTATCTGCATAGAAACAAAGAAACATCATTTTTAAATACAACTCAGCAATTATGAGTTCACATGATATAATTCTATAACAGCTTCTGACACACCATACAAAAACAATGTCAATAGCTCCAACAATTCTCTCTACTATCCATCTTCAGTAAACTTCATGGTTATAGATTGCAAAATTGTTATAGATAGTTTTTATGCATGGATCATCTGCTGACATGCGCTATAGCAAAAGGTGGAGTGCTACTACAGCTTAAGAATGTTATGCAAAAATTAATAGACATAATGAACAATTATTTGGAAACTTTTGTCGTTTTGCATTTTGTGGAGAAATCCAGGCATGCACCCTGATTTGTGGAGATAGGGAGCAAAGACAAACATAAAACAAGAAAAAAAGTGATAAAAAAAAAATGCTCCAAAATGACTCAGAATCACTATTAAAAGATTAGGACGTGTGCCCTAATTTCTCACTAGAATAAGGTGCCCTAGACTTTTTAAAGATGAAATATGACAGTTATTTCCAAATTAGAGTTGTTGACTATTTGGCAAAGAATGGACCCACCTCGTCAATGAGGCAGGTAGGAGTTCCATAGTCGGTAACACTCATGGTAATTCTGCCAGTGACAATCTCCATGAGAAGGACGCCATAGCTGAACACGTCCACCTTCTCTGTAAGCTGCCCTCGTGTCATTTCGGGTGCCATGTACCCTCTGATCCAAATAGCATTGCACATTATTTAGAGTCCTGCCTAGATGCAGAATGACATCAATCTGAAATACAAGGCTAGGTACCCACTACTCGGAAATAAATGTCCTAGTTTTGGCATTTTTCAACTTGACGTTTTTTTTCTTTCCAAAAAAGCCATCTCACGGACTCAGTACTCGAAAAAAGGTCTATCTTTAATAGTAGTATGTAGTTTTTGTGTCACTCTCATCGTCCGCTACATTTGAAGTGGACAGGGCTCACATTTGAAGTATAAAACATAGGACAAAAACTACGAAAAAAAAATAGGACAATTATTTCCGGACCGAGGGAGTAATTATTACTCTCAGGTACTACTAACAATTACTATCAAGTAGCAGGCAATCTCTGTAACAAGAATTCACTGAACCCCCTCTAATGACACACTACAATTGTACATTCCTTACAACCTATCATATTGTGTACACATCTGATTGCATATGATTCCCTCTCTAATGACACACTCTGTAATTGCAAATTCCTCATTCCCTGAAAATCTATCATATTGTGATTGGACTACTTCCACATGAACGTGCAAATAGGAAGCCCATTTGTTCCCAAGGCAGTGTCATTAGAGAGGGTTGAGTGTACTCTAAACCATGAAAGGTGTCCCAAAAATTGCATGAAAAAGCAGTGAATAGAGAATAGCTGTGAAAGAGCATAATTAGGGTCAAACTTACAGAGTGCCGGCAATGGCCGTGGTCAAATGGGTTTGTTCATCAGGACATAGCTTGGCCAGCCCAAAGTCCGAGATTTTGGCTTCCAGGTGGCTATCCAGGAGGATGTTGCTTGCTTTAATGTCTCGATGGATGATGCGAGGATTAATTTCGTCATGCAAATACGCAAGACCTCGAGCAGTTCCTATAATGATGTTGAATCGAGTTGGCCAGTCGATAAAAATGATTTCCTCAGGGGTCCCTGCGCATAGACGTGTCAAAGAATCTGATTAATATCATCTACTATCATACTCATGTGACGAAATGTCACATGAGTATAGTAACAAAATGAGTATAGTATACTCAGGTCAAGCAACAAAATGTTTCACTAGCTTTGCTTATGATACCTAGTAAAGTTTCGCGGAGACTTTTGCCCTCCAGATATTCGTACACGAGCAATCGGTGACGGCCTTCAACGCAGCAACCCCGCAATTTGACCAGGTTTCTATGCTGCACTTTGCTGATGATCATCACCTCTGCCAAAAACTGGGGCTTCCCTTGCTTGGAGTCATGAGCCAACTTCTTCACTGCCACTTGTGTTCCATCCCTAATTTTCCCCTGAGAAAAACTCAGTTGCAAAACCAATTATTCAAGCATGCCTTAACCCTTAAAGGACCAAGGATTCATAGTTTTAAAATGACAAATTCAATTGATCGTATTGTGAAAAATAGAATTCAGACATGACCAGATTTTATATCACTGGAATGAGTGAAGAACATTGCATGTGTAGATCAAAATGCAAATAAATTTGAGTAAAAGGAAGTCTATTCAAAACTGCTATATGAAAACATGAGGCTCAATTTGGACTTCTTGGTCCTTTAGGGGTTAATTAACACTACGTGCCCAAATGGATGCTTTCATATCTATAAGAATCCATTACGAAGCTTTAAAAAGGTAACAAAATGTGCTAGTACAAAGGTAAATCATAATTATCCTACATTGTTTTACAGTAGGCGTTTAAAGTTCAAGACTTGTGTTCCAAGAAGAAAGACAATTTTGGTAACGCAATTTGAAAGTTCTAAACAGACCTTGAGATGAGATTTAGGAGCTCAGAATCGAGCAGGCATGGATTTGGAAAGAAATGGCAGAGTTGTGTGGCTGAAATTGTGAATTGTGACAACTCTGGTAGGAATATGATTGTTTTGAAAGTGGGAATTCACACTATGTTTTGAAAGTTCCTTCAATTGGCTATGAGCTTCCAAAGCAGATTTGTTGGTTGTAGCTTGGCACTAAGGGGTTGATAGTTAACCTCTAAGACTTGTGTGTCCTGTGAAATGACTCAGCCTTTGTCAATCTTGCAAGGAAAATTAATGCAAGATAGTGCGAGTGCTTACCAGAAAGACTTCCCCAAACCCACCCTCGCCCAGCTTGTTGTCTTTGTGAAAACCACGCGTCGCCCTTTTCAGCTCTTTGTACGTGAACAAGTTGGTTGATATCGATGCCTTCGCAAAATCTGAAACACAATGCACCACCAAACCCTAATTATGACCAGAAGCAAGTGAAACACGCAAGGCCGCTTGTTTAGGGTGCAGGGTTTAACCCTTAAAGGACCAAGGATTCATGGTTTTAAAATGACAATTCAATCAATTATATTGTGAAAAAATACATTTCAGATGGGACCAAATTTTATATCACCGGAATCAGTGAGGAACATTGTATGTGTTGGTCAAAGAAAAAATAAATTAGAACAAAAGGAAGTCTATATAAAACCTCCTCAAAACTGCTAAAGAAACATGAGGTTCAATTTGGGCTTTTTCGTCCTTCAGGGTTTAGGGTGAAGGTGCCAGCCATACCTTGTTGAATCTCCCGAACGTATTTGCGAGCAGCTCGGTACTTGGAAGCCAGAACCACAATGATACTCATCAGAATGATGACAAAAACACTGGTCCCCAACACGGCCAAATACACCGGGAGCAAGTCTCGTTTCTTGGTATGCTGAGCGGCACAAGTTTCACAACACAGCAGCTTCTTGTAGACGTCCGCAGGGCTCTCATTCAGGTACACGTCTTGTTCGCACAGTGGTTTCAAGCTTGAGTCCACAGGTTTAGTGCATTGACTCAAATTCACCTGCAGGCCCAAAACACAACAAACACAAACTCATCAAGCTCACTTCCTTCCCAACATTCGGGAACGAGAACACTGAACACTTTCTTGACTTACGTTTTGTTCTTGGCATGGCAATGGGATGGCCATAACGTTGGGATCCACAGATTTCTGCCGAATGATGACATCGTCGCTGGCGTTCACAAACACGTCAATGCCTGCCACGCCATACAAAATTCCATCCTCGAACACTGCACATGAACAACAACCACTTCAGAAAACATTCGAATTTGAAACTTCAGAAATTAGGGTTAAGAGTTAGCTAGTCATTAACTCCTGAAGGAGCAAGAGACTCTCGTGTGTTGGATGTCTAGCATCTTTTATGAAAATTAGGGTCGAAAGTTAGCTAGGGATTAACTCTTGAAGGAGCAAGAGACTCTTATGTGTTGGATGTCTTACAGTATCTATCTGTTATAGAAATTAGGGTTGAAAGTTAGCTAGAGGTTGACTCTTGAAGGAGCAAGAGACTCTCATGTGTTGTTTTGGCAGTGACTTTCTTCTGTCCACTTTTATTTTGATCAATTGAATTGGTCACATGAATCCAGGTTATGAGTCTAGGCTGCATGGTAGGTACCTGGGTAAGTGACGGTGGCGACCTCGCCCAAACCATCGAAGTCAATGTAAGGCTGCGTCCAGAACGTGACATTGGGCTTGAACCGCAACGAGGCTTGGTAATCGAAGTAGGGACGAATGGCCCAGAGAGGATTCCAAAACGCATCGACGTTGCTGACATACGTCACGGAGCTGTTCATCTGACACGACAGCGTGCGAAGATTTGTGAGAGGGTCAGGAGGGTTATCAGATTCACCCGGACCAACGCTGAAGAAGAACACAATCACGTTATTCGCGTTCAGATCCGCAACGGAGCGGTTGAGAGCTGGGTCGTCGTCGAAGGTCGGGATTTTGGAGAATTTGGTTCCATCTGTGAGAACGAGAATTATCTTCAGCTTGCTGCTCGGATTCAAACTCGCCAATGCGGCGTCAAATCCCAGAGTCAAGTTCGAGACGCCATTCGCAGCGCTGTTGGTTGACTTGGAAACGTTGAAGATCGAGCGGAGCGTTCCGGCGTTGTCCGCGGATACCGTTACCTGACGACATCAAAAGTTAGAGCAAAAATGCATGAGATTGTTGCATACAAAACGAGGAGATCAATTCATGGAGCCCTATTAAGATCAGTTCTATTTTTTTAAGGCTATAAAAGTAAAATTGCACCAGAATTTTCTGCTTAGTGACAGTTCCTTACAAAATTTGGGTGTAAAAATCAATGATTGTACCACATATATATGTATTACTTATTCAACGGAGCCATATAAATTTTTGAGTCTCTATAAATGTATAGGTATGTTGCTTTGATGCATTCTTTGTTTGTCGCCAAATTAATGGAACATAATGAGGATGTTGTTGGACTTTGAATACCAGTTCAATGAGCATTCAAGGGGAAGACCAAAATCATTCAATGTTGCTTATTTGACTCAATGTCTTGTAATTTTTGTATTAGAGCTTCAACTATTAACCAATTTTGTTCATGTATTGCTTAATTGCTTCTTACTGATAGAATTGTCGCCATTCAAATGCACTCTTTGAAAATTTTAGATCATCATAGTACAACACAAATCTACAGACCAATGTAGCTAGCTAATTTAACCCAAAAAAATCACAAAGTTGCCACAGCAGCACTATTGATGTGTACAGATATTGTAGCCATGTGGGCATTATCTCAAAACCAAAAACAAAGCCCTGATAGTTGCATACAAATGAGGAGATCAATTCATGGAGCCCTATTGAGATCGCTGTTACTCACGGAATTCGGTTGCATCAGAGACACCGCCGTTGGGTCAAACGTAACCACATTGAGAGTGTCGTTGATCCGCATTGTGTCAAAAAGCTCCGTAACGACGTTCACTGCTGAGTTCCACGTTTCCAGTGATTCGTGTCCGGTGTCGAGAACCACGACGAGGTCTTTCACCACCGCCGTCGCCAGGATGTACCACGGTCGTTTCCGAGGATCATATTGTATGCAGCCTTTTTCAGGTTCCGCGACCTGGACCATCACGCCCAGATTAGGTTCCATAATTCAATCCCTAAGCGTCTAAAACGCCCAATATGGGCGTCTGCATCACTGAACTTTGCAACGGTGGCATTTTCTCATTTTTACCTCGGCTCCCTGATTGCATTTTAAAGCTCTTGTTCTAGACTACAGGATCGATCCTGTCAAACTGAAGTCATTTTCACACAAACAGATGCTTTGCAGCAGGGGGTCCAATTCTCCTACACTACAGAAAATACACAGTGGACGATTAGGGGTTATATTTATTTTGAATGTTGTCAGAAGAGAGCTGTGAGCATTGAGCTTACCCGTCCAGGGTAGCTTCGCCAGACGCCTTCTGCGGAGCCGAAGTAGTTCCAGAACGTGAGATTGATTCGGCTGCTCGCTGTGAACTGGAGATTGGATTGCGAGCAGATGGCTCGTTTGATCTCTGGTCTCAGATTCTCATTGGAGTAGTTGCTAAATGTGGGCGGCACTCTACAGAAAGGGGTCAGGTTTAGAAGGGTCATGTGAAAATCGATTCAAACGATGAAAATAATCTAGAAACTGCTAGTCTAAAAGGAAAGTTAGACGAGTTCCGCTTACTTGACGAAGCCGTTCTTGCCGAAGTTGAGCTGCAGCTGCATGCATGTCTTATTAGGGTTGAGCAGGTCACAATCTGCCACGGATCTGAGCGTGTTGGCGCACAAGAAATTGTCGTTGTGCGAGGCAGAGCAGGCGTGCCGGGCGCAATTGTCCACGCACAGGGACAGGCCTGCAAACAGAATTCAACTTTTTCAGAGCTTCAATACCTTGTACTCCCCGCCTGCGAACAAATTCAAACGAGACGACTCAATGCTCGATCTGTCTTCTTGGTATTATCGAAGAGTCGGCTCCAGCGATCATACCGCATTCATCCTTGTCCTGAGCCAGGCGAAGCGCATCGTCGGCTAAACGCCGCACGTTTTTCTCCTTGATGGCGAATTCTTCCACCGTCATCGACAAGGCCCGTGATGACACCAGCAGCAACCAAAGCGCCGCGCACGCCCACACTCCTATCCCCCTAATCTTTTCCATAGCTACAACCCAAACGTTTCAGCGCCCCATGATCTGGGCACACCATTACATTGCTGCGCTAACCAGTGCGAGTCCGGCTCCACCCGGAGCATTCCAGCAACAACCGACGACATCGAAAAGCTGTCTGAGCTTCGTATCAGTCAACAATACAACAATGCTGATACCATACATCGATTACCGCAATGTATCCTGGCTAGAATTCAATCAAAAACCCCCTCACACGAGGGATTGAATCAGAAACTGGGGTCTAGTGCAGAACAGACAGTGCGAGTTCCATTGGAAGCTGGAAAACTGATAGAAACTTGCGCCGGAGGAAATGTTGAAGCAAATTAAACGGGTGCGCAATCTTGTGGGGGACCTCAGTCGGCGGCCAGGTTCGTAAGTTATTGGATTGATTGAATTGGCGCAGACCTGTGAAGAAAAGGTATCGACGTGAGGTACTGGTGATGGTACATTGGAGATTGGCTCCAATGCTGGACTGTACTATTCCTGTCTGTTCCAGTTTGCGACAAGTATTTTTGGGATTACTTTAGAAAAGTGGCCTAAGTGCCAGTTTCGGTAGAACGGGATTTCACCATTGACAGGAACTCGCAGTAAAGACTCCACGAGGGAGAGGGCCGCTTCACACTATGGCAGTCCAAGTCTAGAGACTGTGGGATTCAGTGACCAACTTTGTTGAGAGTCCCAAGAAATGGGCTGAAAATAGGCAATAACATATAGTTTTGATTTTTTATGAAAAAAATTAGACGGCCTCTCGACCATTGTTGTTGAAACTAAACTTCCTTTGAGAGTCCGTCGCCTTGGTCAAAAAGTGTTGTCATGTAGGCATTTTGCACGGTGACGGCCTTTGGACTTTAGCCTTTAGTGTGAAGGGTCAAGAGACCGGATTCTCGGTTTCTTGCAATTTTATTGATGGAAATCGACGGCCTCTCAACCTTCGGCCATAGTGTGCAGCGGCCCTAAGAACTTTGTCTACATAACATTGTTAAGTGTTAGACTTTGTACCCCTACTAAAGTTTCTAAGATTCTCTGTGATGCTCTTCGATGCTCTTTGCTTTTACATCTTGAGTTTGTCTTACTTGCTTGACTCCTACTAAATTCCCTCATAGAATGGCAGGTGTCATCTTTCACTCTAGTTCCAAGGAAAGTTACCATATCAATAAAATTCAAACCAAGCAGTTAGGGATTGTGCATAACCATATTGTTATAGAATGCAATGTATGGAAGCAACCAATTTAATTTTTTTTTTGGTTCCTTTTCCATTGATAAAGCAACACGCACCTTGGAATGTAGTCATGTTACTGGGAAAATGCATAGAATCGTCCATATAAGGTGTATGTGTTCATCCATAATATTATCTATTATAAGCCACTTTCATCCAAATACTAGCAATTTAAAAAAAAATTGAGAGGAGTTTGACGATTTCATCCACTTTATGTCCATTTTTCCTAGTGTAAAAGTAGCAACTGCCAGAATCAGGTAAGATTTTGGCAAAAATTTGTCAGAATATTTTTGGCTGCAAGCCAGGAAGGATGGAGCTCTAACAATATTGATGAGTGAGCTCCTGATTAGATTGTAAATACCTAGCTTCAGGTTTTCTTTCCGCTTTTTAGAGATCATTTAGCACGTTGTTTGTCAAGCTGTCAAGGTCTCATCCAACGTCACAGCCAAAAAAATTATGGCGAATTTTCACCAGTCTTACCTGATTTTGGGAGAGGCTACTTTTACACTAGAGAAAATGAGCAAAAAATTTGATGAAATCGTCAAAGTCCTCTCAAAATAATTCTAAATCTTTATTTGGATGAAAGTGCATTATAATATATTTTTAATGGATGAAAAAACAGACACACATATATATAGGTGATTCTATCCATTTTTTCCCTACATGGCTGCATTTCAGAGTGCATGCCACTTTCCAACGGAAAAACAAAAATAAAATAGTTGCAGTGCAATATTCTTAGCGAGTCTATGATTACGTCTCAGTTTCCATCTCCTATGTTTTGAACAAGTTCTTAATTCCCAGTAGTTCCACATTTGCTAATGATCTAAGCAAGCATCTACAATAACTTTTTAATAACCATGTTGGTAACATACTAGAGAAATTTGCAAAGTCCTTGGATCAACCACTCCATAGTTGCACTCCCTATCCTCTATTTTATAGATATCTGCAAAGTCTTTGTCACTCGGGGAGGTCACTTCCAAATATTACGTAAAAACGTGCGAACAAGTGATTTTCAATCACTATATACTTTTTAATAAAGTTTGATTTAGCTCCAAATTTTTTAGTGTGGTCACATATTCATTATATCTTTTTTTTTTTTTTTAACTCTTATTTCAATTATATACAAAACGAGCTCTAAAAACACAATCGAAACAAGCTCTAAAAACACAAAAACTAGTTGAATAGTGCATTTATTTACTTCAAAAATTTATAAGTAATTAATTTGAATAAAGAAAATTTCCAAAAATTCACAATTTAAACTTTCATCATAAAGAAACATCCCATAATTTTTTCAAGTTGTTTGATTGATTATTTACAATGTAATATAGGGGGTCAAAGATTTGTTTGCACGTGATACTCATAAAATACATTGAGTGAATTCCCCGAGCTTTGTCACAAGCTCAAGAGAGAAGATGTTGGGTGTACCGGGTTAGGATTAGAAGCTCATGAGGCTCTTGGAGCCACGAGGTGCAAGGTTCAAACCCTGGTGATAGTAGTATTCCGGTCATGTGATTTAATTTTGAACAAGCTCCGGCGCCTTTCCCAGTGGCATGCCTTGACACAGGACCAAACGTAGTCACTCAAGTTTGCTTTCCAAAACTAAAATTCATCTGATTTATATTTTTAAAACCCGACACTCCCTACTTTTCTTGTCCTGCGGGCTAGAATTTTGATTGACACAATATTGAAACCTAAAGATTTAATGACTTTACGAATTTCTCTATTATCTCGTCGTTGATCATCTTGTCTTCCTACATTTACCATCTCATGTGTATCTCAGCTGTAGCATCTCATGTGTTTTGTGACTCAATCATAAACAATTAACTTTTTGGATTTCTCATACTACATTATTATGGAGACTTTTCGTTTGTAGGTTGCTTGTGTTTTGTACTGGGCATGAGAGGCGGATGGGGAGGAAGAAGTGTGGTCATGTGGGTATTACAAAGTGTACAATTAATATTTGGATTTTTGATTGGGTTGAATTAGTTATTCTTTGTATTTCCCACATACACCATTGTGTTGATTGTTCTTTTTGTGTTTTGATTCTTTCTTCTTTTAAATATTTTTGGAGGTTTCTAATGGGATCTTTCTATAGTTTTAGGCGGTTTTTTGGGATGGCTGTATGTAGCTAGTACAGGCCAGAATGTGCATTTTCCTATTGTTTTGCGACCTATCTAACTCCTCTAATTGATCCTCATTTTTATAGCATGTCAAATTTTCCATTTCCTTGTATACCTTTGTGTGCTCCAACTTTGTGTAGGTATATTAAAAAATTATAGTTGTAGGTGTTTGGTTATTTCTACGAGGATGAGTTTGTCTAGGTGGTTATTTTGGAGTGGTGGGTGACTTATTTGGGTGTTTATTAACTAGAGTGAATTTGGACTATCTGTGAATATGTGGGGGCATTATATATTGTTGAAAGTGAGTTTGAGGATATTGAGAAAGAAAGGAAAAAGAAACCTAACGTGGTCATACTAACCTTGCATTGAGTCTGCACAAACTTTTTTGTATCACCTGTTGGTAACCACATGAGTTCATATCTTGGCATGTGGAAAGTGCCCAATCACATGTGTACACAATAGCAAATATCTGAATGTGATATGGGAATGTGATAATAACAAGTTCCAAGCAACCTGTTTTTAGCCAACGAAATATAACTAGAAAGCACTACTTTTCTTTAGAAAGAACTAAATTTGGACCAAAATTCATTCCTTTTTTTGTCAAAATATTAAACACACTCTCATTTAATCAGTATGATGACTTCATCTGAAATCTAGATGAAAGTGCTACAATGTTGGTTTCACTGGTACTCCCTCTTCAAAAAAAATAGTATAATAGAGCAGTGGAATGGAGGAACCTTTTGAAAACTGGATCGAAAGAGAATCTTCACTTAGATCCACTTTTCTATGTAATGAAGGAATGCCATTTGTATTCCATAAAGTTTGGGACTATGGTATCATTGCCACGTAAACTTAGGGCCGCTTTACACTATGGACGAAGGTTGAGAGGCTGTCGATTTCCACCAATCAGATTGCAAGAAACTAAGAATTCGGCCTCTCGACCTTTCACACTAGAGGCCAAAGTCCAAAGGTCGTCATCCTCTAAAATGCCTACATGGCAGCACTTTTTGACCAAGGCGATGAACTCTCGAACGAAGTTTGGGTCGGACAGGAATGAAAACCCAAACTCTAGTCGAGGGGCAAAAGATTTTTTTTCATAAAAAATCAAAACTATATTTTATTGCCTATTTTCAGCCCATTTCTTTGGACTCTCAACAAAGTTTGGACACTCAATCCCTTGACTTGGACGGCCATAGTGTGAAGTAGCCCTTAGAGCATGCCCATCAGCAGCAATTTCCTTGACCCAACGTCAAGATAAAGGGCAGTTGCTCCCTTGTTCACCCCAGCAACAGTGACGCCAACCCCAAGATGATGCTCAACGTCATAAAATTTGATTTCTCCATGCCAAACACTACTGTCTTGGAGGGTGCTTTTTTTCTTGCACTAAACTTAATTAAGAGTTGTGGGGGATTCAATAGCCAGCAGTTGACTGACAGCATGATGGGGCACAATTTACAATGCTCTGACAACATGGAATAAGGTGCTAGCCACAACAAAATATTGGGTGCTGCTGGGACAAGCATGCAAACTCCTCTCCCTATGCTCATGTTCCTCCAATTTAAAATGGCGTTGAACCCATGAATTCATCAAAACTGCTGGGCTTGCTCTTAGTTTCTAATTGTAAGGTAGGAAAACCAAAAACGGTGAAAATAAGGTGATTTGACTAGAAGGAATGGAGTTAGAAATTATGTGAAATTTTTTTGAGATGAAGAAGAAGAAATGATGAAGAATGCAAGTTGTTTCGTATTTTTATTCCCCGTAAATAATTATCTACAATTTCTCAAAGTGGGAAGTTTGTCAAACCCCCTTCTTGTATACTAGACTCTTCCTTTTCTACACATGAAAGCACCAAAAACGGTTAACTAATATCACATAAAACCGCACACAAGATTCCAAAAAAATTAGCAATTTTTAGTAAATTTTTGGAATCCTCGTCATGCAAAAATTCTCCATTTTCGGTCTTCCACCTCTCTGCTTTTAAAAAACTCTAGTGCACGCCTTGAGGGCATTAACCGTTTTTGGTTTTCCTACCTTAACTAGATTGTGGTCCCATTACAAAAGGGTGTTGGCACCCATTGCTCTATATATTATGCTATGTTACAGCCAAATGAACGACAGTGACGGAATGCCAGCCATTATTCCTCGTTGCCAACGTCAAAAGAAACGGTAGCTGGCTGAACCTTCTCCTATTTTATAGAAAAAGAGAAGACAGCAACCCACCTGGCGAATGACGAGCCAATACACTACACGAAACGGACTGCTTGCCTTCTCCTATTTTAAAACGCACCTGTTCACACACTTTGGCCCTGTTAGCTGTTCTGCTTTGAAAGCTGAGTGGAGAATATAACAAACATACGTGGGGACCATTATTCTTTTCCACTCAAGACAAAGCCCGGATCATGTAGGCTTATCTGATGCTAAATCCTTAACTTAATTCTCAGCTTTACGTTACAGTACGGAATGTTCTCGTCTGTCCATGAACAAAATGATGATCATCATCATTTCCTTCATTGCGGCATTCCTGCACTTTACACCACAAGACACCGTTGTGGTATACTGGGTGAACGAAGCACACAGCATTGTATGTATGTTTTTTTTTTTCAAGCCTTAACCCCTACAGGACCAAGGATTCATGGTTTTCAAATTACAAATTCAATTGATTACATTGTGAAAATTAGAATCAAGATGGAATCAAATTTTATATCACCAGAATCAATGAAGAACATTGCATGTGTTGGTCAACAGACGAATATATTTGAATGAAAGGAAGACCAGACACGGGGAAGTGTGGGACAGTACTTTCAGAGCTTGGCTCTGTTACCTCTGTAGATGACGATACAGATCCAAGGGAATGGTTGTCCTTCAGACAATAGCCTAGGGGTCCTCAGAGTGCGAGCTTGTGAGGGGAGAAGTGTTGGCATCCCATAATCTACGTCCACAACCGCAAGACTCTCACCGAATCAGTTGCTTTCCACAAGAAAATTGGAGCTGTAGGGTTCTGCTACTGCCTTTCAAGGAGATAGGGCTCGAGAACTCACTGCAAAAGCACGCGCGCAAATTTACACTGACAACCAGTAATAAGCAAAGTTTCAGTGTTCTGCTTCTTGCGATCCAGGGCCAAAGATCTCGCACCCTGCTTGAGTTCTATCACTACAAGGGAGAAGGCGTCGCTTTTCACTCGCTAAGTGAGTCAAATGGCGCCACTTCGCACTCACTGCCCAAGCGCTCAAGACATGGTGAGTGCGATTCGTCACGTAGGACAACTGTGTACATTCTGACACTGTTCTGAGTGAAAAGCGACGCCTTTGCTAGTAGTGTATGTTTGTGCAATGACCCTGCTTGTACTGTACATACTCTTATTAATGTTCACCTGCTATGCAATTAGGGGGTGTCACGATGCTTTCTCCCCATCCAAGAGGACGGGTATGTGACACCTTCTCCTTGTGGAGGATCCATTCTTTGAAGATTGAGAAGCTTCATTCTTCTCCTCTTGAGGTGAAGAATGGACGTACATGAAGAATGGGCGTGAAGATTGAGAAGCTTCATTTCTTCTCCTTCGCAGGTAAATTCCCTCAGTTCGCTATTGTTCTCATTCTTCACACTCATTCAAGGGGTGTCACGGCCCCCTATTGCAAGTTCTACATGTGTACTGCGTCACTTTGCCAATCATATGCATTAGGGCATAGAACAGAGAGCAGTATTTCCTCAATTAACAGTCCTGGGCGGCAAAAGAACATAGTTCTTACTGAAACTACACTTTGGAAGACTTACACCGCGAGAAAACACAACAAAAAGACCTTCACAATTCGACGACCAGTGGCAGAAAAAGGTACACAGCCTCCTTTGAACTTGCATTCCATTGCCAAGCTCCAGTATCTCGATATACATCTGCACACGTTATTATCCACTTTTTTAACACTCTTTTTCACCGGTATTATGATGTTTAATTCCCTTGATCTTCAAAGTGCTCTGCATATCCATTGATCCAGCCAATTGCATCAGAGAGATTCGCCAACAGTGCTTTGAAATTGAGATGTTCCCTGCTCCACTGGCTTGGATACTTTTCTATCTACAAAAGAGAACATGAAACAAATGCAAGAAAAATCAGCTACAATAACTCCCATTTCCATCTCCAGCTTGCAGGTGAAGTGCCGAGTTCACTTGGACATGGATTTCTCTTGCTCCCACTCTCGGAAGTTCGATGGATCTATGATAGAAAAAATTTGGCAGCCAATTCATAAGCTTCACACGTTCTATACATGTTGAGAAAACAAAAGCAAGCCCATCAGTCACAAATAAGAGTATTACGGTTTTATTAAAGCAATGCAATTTAACACCTTAGATGAGAGAATCCATGAACTTATACAACAAGAAAGGTCTATAAAAACAAGAAAAGCAAAATTCATGTCAACAAGCAAACTCAGAATTGAAGACAGGGAACACTCCCAGGAACACAAATTCGCTAACTCAAGAGATCGATTGATAGAAAAGAATCTACCGCCTTCATTGTATGACCAATAATGAATAAAACTTGAAAGACACAGAACTAGATCTATACAATCAAATTAAATTGCTGGAACAACACAATATGTTCCCCTTTTACAATCTTGTACAGTTTGAGAGCCCTAAACCCTAATTTAGGGCTCCCTAACCTATTCAATACTCACAATTTCACACTCGCATTCGAGTGCATTTCTACATGAAGAATTTGGACTTAAAAAGTATGAACAGAAAGGAAAAAAAATTGTGGCTATCAACAACTGCAAGCGCCGCCTGGTACGTAATCCGAAGCTTGATCAGGTCTCAAGAGATTGCTCTTCAATTGCGCGGTGTCGGCCATCAAGCTGGGCGTGTCAATGATCTTGTGCACAAGCTCCTCGAAGCATCGTTGCACGTTGATGCTCGTCTTGGCACTGGCCTCGAGGAACAAGCAGCCGTGTTGCCTCGCAAACGCAATCCCTTCCTTCTTCGTCACCACGCGTTGGCTCTCCTCCAAGTCCACCTTGTTGCCGATCAGCATCTTGATGCACTCTCTGTTAGTGGAGAATCGGTCCACCTCCTTCAACCACACGTCGGACAAATCCGTGAACGTCGCGCGCCGCGTGACGTCGTACACCAGGATGATGCCTACAAAATTAAAGCAGAGGATTTATAGACTTACAAAATTGAGTTCAGATTGGGATCATTCTCATTGCGAGCTATAAAATGACCATGTGAATAGAATCCAAAAGTGTTAACCCTTAAAGGACCAAGATTTCATGGTTTTAAAATGACAAATTCAATCAATCATACTAAGAAAAATCAATAATTCAGATGGGACCAAATCTTATATCACTGGAATCAGTGAAGAACATTGCATGTGTTGTCAGAAACAGAAAGAAATTTGAACAAAAGAAACTCCACATAGAACCTACTCAAAACAATTTGGGCTTCTTGGTCCTTTCGGGGTTAATACAAAAGTTTGAATACCTTGCGCGCCGCGGTAGTACGAGCTCGTCAAGGTCCGGAACCGCTCCTGTCCCGCCGTGTCCCAGATGGTGAGCTTTAATCTTTTCCCTTGCAACGTGAGCATCTTCACCTTGAAATCCACGCCGATTGTCGGCGACAGATCATCGAATTTCCCCGCCGTGAAACGCAGCAGCAAGCTGCTCTTCCCCACGCCGGAGTTTCCTATCAACAGTATCTTGAAAAGGTGGTCGAAATCTTCACCAGGACCAGCCATGAGCTACGATAATTCTCTTTTTTCCTTTTTTCTTTTTTGGCGGTGGCACAAATTGAACGAATCAATTGCAAGAAGGAAAAATACAGAGAGCCGCCGAGGGGCGAAAGGAAACAAACCTAACTACAAAAATTGTTGGGGTTGAAAGCAACCCAAGTAATGTGACTATCCTGACTCTTGCAAAGAAGCTGACGGTCAAACTTATCATACTCCGTAGCGGTAAACGATAAATTCTCACAGGAAACCAAACACCTCACACACAACCTTCACGCATACCTTGAAACCCTAATTGACAAATTCCGAACACGGCAACAACGTCGCCGGCCATGCAGATTTCGACTGTTCACTTCAGTTATGCAATCTCCCCACCACAGAAAACAGTTTGAGAGCTGAAAGCGAACTACACGAAACCAAAAATCTGCAGAAATCTGTTGGAGCTGGATGATGAGAGCCTGCCTTGTTGCCTTGGTTGTTGCCGCCAAAGAGACTGAGAGTCAGTTCCGGACCGCATATTCCCTTCGTGTCTTGAGCCGCATCTTTTCTGCAACACAGATTACAGCAGCTTTCTGTTGATGATTTCAATGCAGTCAGTAACTTGTAAGTTAACCAAAGCAGAATCTAGCCTTCCGTTCCACGTAGAGCAGTTAAGATTTCTATATTACTGGGTCAGAGGCTATTTGAAATATCGGTATCATGCTCTAAAAATATATAAAAAACAAAAAATCGGTATCTTCTTCCTCGAAGAAACTGAGCTTTTGCTCATTTTCGCCCGACTGCTTGCCTTTTACTTTACAACGCATCAGTTGCGGTCCCTGTTATGAACTTATCTGTGTCAGCTTTATAAGTCACTTGTCTGTGGGTTTTCTTTAGTATTTCTTTCATGATATGTTGCTGAGTTGATTCCCGTACATAACATTCTTAGAGCATCCTCACCGTTTCTCCAGACCCTAAACCGCGATTGCTTGTATGGAGCCCGCACTATTTTCGTCGCCCCACCGGGACTCGCACAGGAGCCCTTGACGTCGCGGGCTTTGGAAAAAACGTCCTCCTCTCGCTATCCTGTTGTATTCGTGTAGTTTTGTTGGAGCCCAAAGTGCGGGAATTGTGAGGCAGATTTCGTCTATTTTCGGTTTAGGGAGAATGTGGCTCGACCAGGCTGCAGCTGTCGCACCCAAAAATGGTCGGTCAACGCAGGCGTGGCTTGTTCGCAGCTGTATTTCCCCCTAAAACCGCGTAGCAGCGGTGAGGCTCCCAAAATTTGGCGAGTCACAAGTTAAGATCCGGGCCCTCCAAAGCTCCTTCCCCGAGCCTTTGATCTAGAGAAACGGTGAGGATGCTCTTAAGCCCTAGACTTTGTACCCGTAAGAAAGTTTTCAAGATTCTTTATGATGCTTTTGGATGCTCTTTGTTTTCACATCTTAAGTTTGTTTTACTTGCTTGACTTCCACAAAATTCCCTCATATATTGGAAAGTGTCATCTTTCATTCCATGTTCCAAAGAAAGTTATTATATCAGGTAAAAGCCAACCATGTAGTAGGTGGCGCAGTACCCTACTACTAAACCTTTAAGTGTGCAAGGAGTCATGTGGGGCCATATTTGATCGTTTTTAGTCAAACACTGATTTTCACCTAGTCCTTGAATTCAAATGAAAATGGTCCTAACTAAGAAAGTGTGGGGGCCATCTTCTACTTTCTAGTTTTTATTTACCGTTCTTCAAAATTGTTAAAACTGAGTTTTGTTTATAGCACTTTGAAGCTCAAAACCCTAAAATTCCAATATACACTGCAGACAAAGTTTTTCTATTGATTTTCTCCTTATGTAAGCTCGAGAAGCATGCCAGATAGATAGAAACTCCGGTCCTTTTTCGGGGCCGGCGGGAATGAAGTGTCCGTTCGTAATGCCAATGATCCGATGTCCACCGGACAAGGGGAAATTGGGACAATACTACTCTCCCCTTTCGAGGATAGACACTATAGTGACACACTAAGCTACTACCTAGCTAGCCACTAATGCCTTGAAGATACCGGACATGGAGAAGCATGCCACCTACACCTTGTTATTCATCACTATTATTTACATTTTCCCTAAAAGTTTCATACTATTCTAAGCTTTTTGGTAATTACTATGATTTTTACAAAAAAATCTTTGAAAAATCTTATAAATTTTATTTTTATTTAAATAATTATGAAAAAATCATGGTAAACTGGTTTAACAATACCTTACATGAGAAAAATACTAGAAAAATATATTATATTTTAGAATGTGAGGAATTGATGAGGTTTGACCAGATAATTGTAGTGTGGACGCTTAAGGGTTAAAAATGTTATAATCCGCATGATAGGTTCATACAAGCTGTAGCAAATAAATTAAAATTTTGCCACCTAGATTGTTTTGTGAGTTACAACCAATATATATGTAATATATGGCAAAAGAAAATTTCACAAACTAAAAAATAATTATTTTGTACAAACTTGTAATGCGGGTACGGTACTTGATATAGTAGGCAGCTTGTAATTCTCTCTACTTGCAGTCCCTCGGGACCTTAATTTTTATTGTCTCTACTCCACCAAGACAGAGACTACAGAAACACATCGTTTTCAAAGAGTTATATAGCTGAATAGTACAAACAAGGTGTAAAAATAAATCTAGGATAAATACGTAAATACTAAGGTAGTCACTAGTAGGATTTTGGTCCTTTATAACTACTAGTGACTACCTTAGTATTTACCCTAGATTTACTTTTACACCTTGTTTGTACTATTCAGCTATATAACTCTTTGAAAACAAAGTGTTTCCATAGTCTCTCCCTGGTGGTGCAAAGACAATAAAAATTTAGGTCCCGAGGCACTGCAAGTAGAGAAAATTACTAGAGACTACGCGACTAGCCGCTTGTTAATTTTGAATCTCTGATTTACACTCAGTGACTGACAGGTGAGTGAGTCAAGTGAGGCCATTTTTTTGGAGAAGGCTAATTCGGCCACAACAAAGCACACTGTAGCGCATGCATGGCCATGGCTACCTATGTGGCCTACCACGTGGCAGCACACGACTTTTATTTCTACCATCAACCAGTAACTCCCATGCGAGATAAACCCAGTGTTACAAACTCGCACCCGAGACACTACTATGTCAATGTCACGCACTTGACAGTGTCACACGACAAGAATAAGGTTGAGTGGTGATGTTCTATAAGGTTTGCGTTAGTTGTAATCAAAGTGTAATCAAAGTGTGGGCTCGAGTGTGGGTATATAGCATTGTAGTTTTGAAGGGAGAAGCATACCTTTCTCGGTCTTTTGGCTAAGATCAAGTGTAGTATATGTTCTCATCAATTTAATATTTGATACGGAGTTCATCAAATTCCATGATATTAATCTAATTTTTCAGCGGGTGTGGATTTCCTTCGTCCTACAATACTTCCTTGGCTGACGCAACCCTCTTTTTTCTCATAAGGGATTCAAAATTTGAAATCTCAAACAACAAGAACACAAATCACAATGACGTGGTAGTATTCGAATGATCAAACTTCAGAATGCACTCTATTAAATTTTAGAGTTACAAAGTTGTGAAAAGATGATAGGGTTTGATATCTACCGTAAGTCGATTGCAAGGAGAATTAGTTAAGGGATTAAAAGAAAGACAATCCACTCATTTGAAAGGATTTGAAGATGAAAGAGAAAGTGTAGTAGTAAGCTCAAGTGCAAATGAATGCACCTTCATCAACATATGACGTGTAGGAGAATTTTCAAGAATAGGGGTCATTGTTTAATCAAGGCTACTAAGGAAACTAGTCAATTACTGCAAGCATGAACTTAACCTCTGTTTTGTTTATAGTTGTTAGGATTTGGAGATACCTCGCACCATGCATACATGGTTATCTATAATTAAACACTACATCTTAGCCAAAAGGCCGAGAACCCACAACGTTATATACCCTCATTCTAATTGCAACTGGCGCAAACCTCATGGGATAACTCTATTCAACCTTATTTTTGTCATGTGACATTGTCAAAAGTGTGACATTGTCAAATGTGTGACAATATTAAGGACGTGACATTGTCAAGTACATAACACTGTCAAAGTGCGTAACAGTGTCAAGTGCGTGACACTGGCATGGCAATGTCCCGGGTGCGGGTTTATGACACTGAGTTTATCTTGTGTAGGAGTTACTGACTGACAGTAGAAATAAAAGTCATGGGCCACCACGTGGCATGCCACACAAGCAGCTGCGGCCGTGCATGCGCCACGATGTGCTTTGCTATGGCCGATTTAACCTTCCCCCATTTTTGGCTACAAGACAGCCTACTGGTTTACTATTTTATGTTAAAATTTGCTAGGGTCACTTACTGGTGAGTGATTGTAACCCTTGAGTGTAGCTACAGTAAGTTGTGCATTGAAAAATTGGTTATACTTTCAGAGCACGGTTGAGCATTTGCTTGACATTTACAGGCAAGTTGTAGTTGTGCCGTGCCTTGCAATGCGCGTTCGGTTTTGCCTGACTGGCAGTGCACGGCAACACCCACCTCAAGATTTTAGTGATCTGCACGTTATCAGTTGAATTGTTCAACCAGTGTCAATTTTGTTTCAAAAAAAACACAAAAATGAATTGTTCAACCAGTGAGACAGTCTTCTGCTGACCTACAGGAACTAGTCCTCTCACAAAAATACCCCAACCAGCCTGTCAGACTCAGATTCTCAATGATCTGTGTTGAACCGACGGTCGCTCTATAAATTGCAAACTGGAAACTGTTAACTCTAAAACCAAGGGCTAATATTGTAAGAGCTTTTTCTTATTTTTGATTCAAATACTTTGGATTAACCATCACATTAGGTAATACTCTACACTTCTTTATTATATTTAGTGCGTGATAGACTAATTTCGTAGTCCTATGAATTAGTACGCCTATTGAATCTTATTTATTGAGTTTTGGGACTTGTTGAAGCTGTGCCCATTCTGCCAAATATTCGTCTTGAGGTCAACTCCGTTCATCTCATATCATTGAGAATTTGAGTCTGACGGAAGTTCGCTCAGTAAATTGTAAACTGGAAACTGTCAACTCTAAACAAAAGACTAATATTCTAAGACAAGTTCACCTCCACTATGCTCCAACGCGTCTTTGAATTGGTAAAGTAATCCCTCGCATTTCAGAGCCATGGATCAGAAACCCCTAATTTTGAGCAAGCAGAAAAATGTCCTTGCGTCTTAGAAATGGCCGACCATTGCAATAACACCAGAAGCAGGAAACGATCTTATTGAACATTTGGGGTGAAAATCTGCTCTCATCACATTTACAAGCTCATATACACATTACAGCTTACAGTTTATATGAAAGCCTACAGAATTGTCACAACAAGTAGTGTTGCACTCAGGGAAGAATCAATTCTCTTCAGACATAAAATACCGAACAGATCAAGACAACGTTCATAGTTCAAGGGTCAACAACTGAATCCTAATATCTACAACGAAAATCCAAACATCATGTAAGCCTAAGATTGCATAAGAGCATCACATGATAAGAAGATTATCGTACTCTGGAAAACACAACCTCGGTAGTTTCTTCAAAACTACGAGAAGAGCTCAGCTTTGGTAAATCTTTCGAAGCTATGACACCTACAATGTTTGAGAAGATTTTCGAAGTACTCTTTGCTTAACCGACATGCTGCCCCCTTGATGGCACGTTTCAGTCTTGAACATGTCTCTCGTTCACACTGCTGGTTTCACTTGTATATTGATTTGCAAGCATGAAAGATTTGCACCATGACAGTACCTATTGAAAGGCGGGATTGGCGAGCAGATAATCACACAAGCTGGTCTGCATAAGCGAGATCAATTCTGTGATCTCGTCCGAAAAGCCCTCCTCTGAATCATCTATGTCATACTCTGCCTTGAAAACCGCAGTGCAGGTGGCGCCGTCCTCGCTCGCCATGTACCGTAAGGTTGCCCTCATGGACTTGTACCGGGGATCGCCTTCAAGTACAGTGTAGCTAATCGAGTGTGCATTCTCGTCAATTTCGTCTACGCGTTCCCGAATCTTGAAACCCTCTTGAATTGCTGCAAAGAAACACACAAAGACATCCCCCTCAGACCTGACACATCGATTCCTGCACGGGGGTGGGATGATCTAATGGCAACAACCTCGTCGATGAAAACATTGCTGCAAAACATGTAGATATCGTCCCCTCAAACCCTAAAAGCAGGGCAATTCTTGCACGGGGTGTGATTTCACAACATGATCTAAAGCCAACAGCCTCGTCGATGAAAACAATGCACGATACAGACATTGTCCCCTCAAACCCTAAAACTAGGGCAATTCCTGCGGTTCCACAACAAGATCTAATGCCAACACAGCCTCGTCGATGAACGATGTTGCTGCAAAACATACAGAAATCGTCCCCTCAAACCCTAAAAGCAGGTCAATTCTCACAACAAGATCTAATGCCAACAGCCTCGTCGATCAGGACGTACCAGGACCGCAATGATAGACACGGATGGATCCGGGACCGCCATCGCCATCCAAGGCGGAGCTGCTGAACACATCGGGGAGAATCTGCGGCATGAGCACTTGGATCTGCTTGGCCGCGCTCCAAATCCGGTGAACAGGCACTGGCAACTTCACTTGCACATCGGCTTTCTCGGGCGCCATTCTCTCGATCTCGCACTCACTCAACCGAAACCTAAACCCTAGCCAGCCCACATCCTCTTCCCCTTTCTATTGTGCGATCTCTGGGCACTAGGACAGTGGCCCATCTCATCCGTCATCAAGGACACGTCCCTGGTCACCACTCCAGCGACCGATCAGGTGTCACAACAGCCTGGCTTCATTCCTGCACAAAATCTTACCGTCGGACGAAGCGTGGCTTGTGGAGATCGTCAGAATGCAATGCCCCAGAAGATCGTCAGAGCACATGATCCTTTTGCTTTTCCTGATCCTGGATCTCAGGCTTCTATTTTCAGCCTTCTTTTCAAAAAAATTAAGCACTTTTCCTTTACACATTTTCTATCCACGGGTACAGTAGTATTGTGATTTTTGCGTACAGTAGTTAAGTTACTGAATCTTGAGCTCGGATGTCTGAATGAGAGCCCGCGTACAGTGTCGACACCTGAACTTTTGAATTGTGGACATTTGGGCTTCCGCGACGTAGTTTCCAAGATGTGTGCAGAACTGCATGATCCGTAGCAATTTCAAACTTCGAAATAGTAAGATATCGTGAAGACAAACCATCTGTCAGTGACAGCTGAAACACTTGTCTGTTTCTGCTGAGGAGCAAGCGACCGACACTCGTCTGGAAGCAAAATACACGTACATCTCTTTAATATCACCTTCGTTAATATCATCAGACCCCAGGGAACAGACGAACAAAAGTTCCTAGGTGGCTAACCTTCTTGAATTCAAATGAGATAACAAGAATTCTAGACTACATTTTTATTCCAACGACCTCAACTACTTCTTTATTGATCGTCGTAATAGAGTTATTCTTAACCCCTAAACGTCAAAGCGTCTAGAAAGTGGACGACTAACAGATTCAAACCCTTCTCATGTTCTCATCAATGCTTGGATGGAAGTCATCCCATTTTTTGGAGATTCTTCATCAAGTTGTTGTCCTATCTAACGGTTGGATTTAATCATACTTGATTACATATTTTTCTAAAATTACAAATGTAGAAGTATGTAAGTCGTTGACCAAGCCAAAATTGCATTGACTGTAGTTCAAAAGAGGCCTTGCAAAAATGAGGTCATAGATTTAAAAAACACAAAAAATTCAAAGAATCACCACGTTTAAGAGTATCTCATTTCAAATTCATTCCAACAAATTTTACTCAAAAAATATTAAAACTTTGTTTGTAATCGAATTTAGAAGGACTTTTTAATTTTAACTTTCAAATTTTATAATTAAATATTGGTAATAGTATTAGTGAATCAAACCGTACGGATGGAATCTAAAATTCAAAACCTAGAACTTTCATTTGTATATCAATTTCAAAATATTCTTCTAAATAGTACTTTATGATGATTTTTCTCAGGGGTTAAATTCAAAGGTATATAATCACCTCCCTTTTTACATTCCTTTTATTCCTCTTCTATCATTCGTTTCTAGTGACACAAGGTCAACAAACTTCTTTGTACTCTTCTTTGGAACTCAAACGTAGAGTAAATAACTCAGTGCTTGTGGATGCACGAGCTTACTCCATGTAAAGTATTCATAGAAAATCAAAAAAAGAAATATAATATATAGTGCAATTCATGAAGTGTAACCCACTGGTACAGAAGTTCACTCCAAGAGATGAGATTCGTGACACAAATCAGTAAGTCCACTCAAAACACAAATTTCGCAAAGTTCTTTCACTCCATATAAGCACGTACATGTTGGGCACCTAATGGACCTGGGTGTACATTTATCAACACCAAAATATATCACACCTTTAGTAACGTGAACTCTACATCTTTCACTGAATTTGCAATCACGACAAATTCGAACTGCACTCTACAAATCGTGAAATATTATACACTGGCGTGCAAGCTGCCTATTGCAAAGCTGCAGACTGAGAACAATTACAATCTCTACAATCCCTAGGGTTCCAATTTGAACCACTCTGTGGACTATTAGTTGAGTAGGATCCTGTTATAAATGACAAAAAGGAGGTTGACGAGGGAATTGAGTCTAAACAGCGAACAAGAGGAGGGACCCTGTTATCTTGCTTGCACCATGTCTGAAACTATCAATGGCGGGGTAATAGGTCCTGCTCTTCTCAAATCTGAAACCGGTCCGCGTGTCTGCGCGGAGTTCTTTCTGGCCAGAAACGAAGGTACGTCAGGAGTCAGAGAAGGAGTTGCTTCAAAACCGCGCTCTCTCCTCCATGCTGAATCCACTGGAGGTAGATGGAACGGGTCTGCTTCCAATGCAATTGGAAACTCCGGCAGTTTGGGTGTAGTACTTGGCATTCTGTAGTGCAATCCCCACCTCTTAGAAACTTCTGATTGCGTACTATAATTTAACACCACATGAATTCTCACTCACAAGAGTTGAGCGCAGCCCCAGGACTTGTTGTGTGTACAAAGATTCTTAAACTTCAAAACTACGCTAGAGTGCACAATAAAATATACTCAACCCTCTCTAATTGCACTACGTCTCATGTTGAGAGATTTTCCAATTAGATGCGACAGATTATGAAGATATAACTTACTAGAAACGTGCAATTATAACAATATACACTCTAATTGCACTGCCTGAATGTGTTGACATATGGAACTTGAGTACACCCAAGATATGTAGTTACAATGACATACACTCAAACCTCTCTAATTGCAATGTGTTCACAACTTGACATAGGGACGTTGTTAAGTCAGATATGTACGCAACATGAGGATATCCTATGGGGTGTGTAATTACAGACTCTGCAATTAGATAGGGAAAGAATCAATAGTACTGATGAAATTCGATCTTCACTCACTTTTCTTTGGAGTAATTGTCCCTGAAAATTCGTGCTTTGTTCAGCGTCTCCCTTGGTACTCTCTGAGCCAGGTACTTCATCGGACCCCACAATGGAGGAACCCTGCAAATCGTAGCATCTTCAGCAAGACTTTTTCTATTCCCAAATCCCAAGAACTTTGTTCCTAGATACAAAAGAGACTCAATGGTACGACTATTTTCATCTTTTCTCGCAATCAAGGAGCGGGTATAATAACTAAGCACAATATATAGCAGAAAAATGGTGTATGGAGCATACTTTGTGAGAGGTTCCATGTTTCCAAACTCCGTACGGGCTTTTTGACTTTCTTTCAAATAAGCGTGTGAGGCTTTAAGGCACGCCAACGCTTCTGCATGTGTGTTGTCTTCGTAACCCTCATCTAGAATGAGGCCATGGAAATAGTAAGCTGCGGTCTGTAAAAACGGAACAAAAATGGTTACTATTGCCTGGCGATGTAATAAACTAATCTAGGATCGATGGCATTTTTAAACTGATTGAGATGTTACCTTTTAGGGAGAAGGAAAATTAGACATTTCTGCAGAAATCAACACAATGCATTGGGCATCATACCTTGGCTTCAGCAAGTTTCCATTTCACGAACGTCACTTGCTTATCCCTCAATGCTTCTGCTAAGGGCACAGAGACCAGCTTTTGCATTGCCTGCCATGCATAAAGCATTCATCAAAATGAGCTGAAGGAAGTAAAGAAAAAAACGTTTAACGGAATATCTTGCAAAAATCAAGGTTTTAGAATGCTTAGGATCACGTGCAATAAAGTGTTGGTATCAGAATTATGTATTATTGACGAATCTTGGTACCCACCTCCTCCCAAACTTCGACTTGCTCACAGGCTAGTCTTCGCTTCACTGCAAGCGAAGCTTTGACATTCCCAACCGCAAACCCTAGTTGTAATTCCACAGCCTGCACCACAAACTTGGTTTCAGTACCCTAAAGGCATAAAAACATTACATCTTTGTAGTAAACTGCCTTCAGAATATATCATTGTTTTTCTGAACATTCACCCTGACAATATGTATATGGGTGGTCATAGGGCTCATCTGAGACTGCAAGTACCTGGCCTAACGCTTGTTGCTCCAATGACCTGAGCATTGCCTCCGTTAGATCAGCTGGTAGCTTCGCCCTGTACACAAGCCCCACAGATCAGCCACATTCTCAACTCCATGAAGTCAGCGTTTACTAATGACATAGACATTGCATCACTTCAGATCTAGCTTCTAACAGATCTCATTTAAATCCAATTAAATCCCATGCTCTGAAATGAACAAGTGTTCATGTTCTAGGCAATGTAATGTCAAATAGCAGCAGGAACATGAAAGCACAGATGGCTTACTTTATATCATCTGGGGTGTTTGGCAGTATAGCTTTTATGGCACACTCAAAATATGATGCAGCCTTCAACAAGATCTCAATGGCGTTCCTCTTGTTATCTGTTTACAAGACACACGCCCAATTAAAATAATACCACAACAAGCGACTAATCACAAGTGTCTGTACCACCCAAACAGAAATGTGTAATTGTCGTATATTATAATCCTCAGTACAATCCTCAATACATTCCTCAGTCTAATCCTCACTTCACTATTCATGTCACGATTCTGCTAAACATAAAAGCCTTCATTCTTTGGAATGATGGGCCTCAACAGACTTCTGTTGCTTTTAACAGGTGTCTACATTGGACACTTTCTACATTTTTCAAACCATGGCTTAGTCGAGACAGCAAACCCCATGACCCAATGCTCATCAAACCCTCGCTTGCAGGAATAAATATAGAACTCAATAAGCTCACATAAAGATAGAGAACCCACTGACACATATGATCAGGCTCACGTAGACTTATCAATCCTCAGGTGTGTGCAGAATATGGTCTCCAGGCTATGCATTACAATTGCAGGTGAAGCTAAAACGGAAATGAATCGACTGCAATTGCAATGCGGAAATTAAGTGACAAAGCTAGTAGGAGTTACCATCAGATACACTGTACCAAGAAAGACTCGCAGATATGTACCGCCCAAAAGCAAATACTGGGTGCAAAGCAAAGCACATGCCTTCAGTGGCTTTGGGGTTGTACCCATCGGCCGGCTGCTGTCTCGGTGTCAAGCACAGATTGGCTTCTTGTACTGCCAGCATCCCTAACAGATGTAGCACCGATAACAGCTCATAGTACCCACTTGCAAGTGCAGTCTCCTGTTCATTGTTTTGACCCAAAGCAAACTAATCAGCCAAACCGAGAATTAAAACCCGCAATAAATTCTTTAATACGTAACAAAGAACTTGACTATCAACTGAAAGTTATCCACTACAAAAAAGCTACTCCCTCGGTCCGGAAATAACTGTCCTAGTTTTTGGCATTTTTTCCAACTTAGGGAAAAATGGTATAAATTTAATAGTAGTATGTAGTTTTTTTGTCACTCTAATTGTCTGCCCCGTTTGAAGTGGACAGGGCTCACATTTGAAGTATAAAACACAGGGGGAAAGAAATGCCAGAACCCATACGACAATTATTTCCGGACAGAGGGAGTATCAAACAGAATAATTTCTGAATTGATTAGAAAGAGCAAGCAAGCAAGCACTGACCTTGCTGTCGTCTACCACGTTTGTCCAGGGAAATTCAACAGCCGAGCTGAATTTCTCACCTGACCAACCAATACCGTCGTATCAGATTACTAAAGATGCAATAAGAATAAATTAAAGCTCCAAACAAAAGGAACATCCATATCAAAACAAACATTATATATTAAGACACAGAATCATGTATTACCTCCGGTGACGAGGCCCAATAATACAGGTAAATAGTCATTCAAAGCCTTCTCCAAATCCAGCCCATAGGAATCACCTGCAGTGAGTACACGATGAGTAAATGCATGATATCTCAATAATTACTCAAGGCAGAATGAACTGAGAGAGTGCAGAAAACTAGATATATCCTTACCATCTGATGATTTCCTTCGACTCAATTTTACCACTTGCCCTTTCCTGCCTGGAAAGGCAGCGAGAATTTGCGATCGAAGAGAATGCAGCCTTGTAGCTAACCCCGCTGACACTGATTCCTTCAGAAGCTCCGTTAAATCGATTTGCTTGGGCTCCCTAAAGCCCGGCACAAACACATGGATTTCACCCACTGTCTGAACAACGGCGATGTCGACTATGCGAGGCCCCCCAACGTCATCTACAGCTTCGGTGGAAAAAATGCATCCCATTTTCCTGCAAACCTGGGCCTCCACATAACACCCTCAGAAAAAAAACGTAGTGCATAGTACGAGTTCCCCATTAATCACTAATCAGCCTCATTCTAACATAATAACTCAAATGAAAACCAAGTTGATTCAAATATGTAAAATTCACGCTTCAAAAAAAAAAAAACAGTAGACTCACTAAACCAAAAAAAATTGAACAATCAGCATACTCAACAACCTCGGAGACAGTCAACACATCTCTGTACTCCACATCCAGAGTTCCTCTATCACAAAGTCTAACCTACTAAAACGCTACTTCTAGATTTTCACATGCTCGTCCATTGGACAGGCATTTTAGTAAGTTTGATAGGCATTTTAGTAGACTGGACTTTGTGAAAGATCTTCACTGGACCAAGACCTAATAACCGACTCACACACAACAACCTCTACCAAATAACAACCGACACAAAATGCACGACTAATCTTCACACAGAGCCTGGAAGGATTTGAAACTCACACTGAAGAAACTCCCCGCGTCTCTATTAAAAATTAAAAAGAGTGAAGCAGAGACCTCGGTTCCAACAACACCGACGCGAGAATTAAAAACAAGGCTACCAAGGGTGGTATCTTTCTGTGGAGTGAATTAGAGTGCAGATGCTTGAGAAAGAGGGAAGATGAGCGTGATTCACACACAAGGAAGTAAAGTAGACTTTGCAGCAGCTGGGCGGTGAGATTTTCGGCTTGCAAAGACGCGGAAAATATCTGCAGAGGAAAGTTAGAGCGATTTCAGTGCGATGGTTGAGAGATTGAAGCGCCGCGAGAGAGACCGACTGACGGAACGTGCACGCAGGCGTGGGACTAGGGGGGGAAGACGAGGGAGCCGCGGAAAGCAAGATGGGGATCCTATGGCCGTGGCGGTGCGCTGGCAGCGTGTGAGCACGACACGTCAGCTGGCGGGTGGGGATCGTTGGAGCCAGGTCTTCGTACAACTGGTGGGTGCCGGTGTCTAACGTGGCGTCGTTGATGGACTTGCCCTGTTCACACGTCTCAATAGCGTACGAGATATTTTGTTTCCTGAATGGGGACTTTACCCTGAAGACAAGATTGTGATTGATGTTACCTTTTGTTGTGAAAATGACTTCATGTTGTTTTCACCTAAACAGTTGGAACAAGTTATCCCCTACTGAAAGGACCAACATGCCCAAATTGGGCCTCATATGTTTTTTTTTTTTTTTTTTTTTTTTTTTTTTTAAGCATTTTTGAGTAGGTCCTATGTGGACTTCATTTTGTTCAAATTTATTTGTTGTTGACACCTGCAATTTTTTTTTTACTAATTCCGGTGATATAAAATTTGGTTTTATTCTGAATTATATTTTTCACAATATAATCAATTGAATTTGTCGTTTTAAAACCATGAATTATTGGTCCTTTAGGGGTTATTAGAGGAGTCACAATAGGGATTGTTTTCATCGAACTCGTTGAAAGTTGTGAGGTGGCATTTGAAGAAAGAAATTGAATGTTACTCCCTCTCTTTGGGAATAATTGTCCTAAATTTTGGCATTTTACTTTTTTGCAATATTTGTCCTATGTTTTATACTTCAGATAGATAGATAGAAACTCCGGTCTCTTTCAAGGCCGGCGTGAATAAAGTGTTTGTTCGTAATGTTAATGACCCAATGCCCATCGGGCAAAGGGCCATTGGAACAAACTACTCTCCTCTGCCGAGAATAGACACTTTAGTGACCAGTAACCGGTAAAAGTAACAATAAGCTATTGGTTGTATAATTATTTGAGTATAAGTTGGTTTTTGGTATGCTGTAAGATCGCCAAGTCATAAGCTCTCTAGTTGGTTGGTGAATGGCTATGTATCATACTGTGTGGTATGGGTTTGATTCCCGTTGGATCCGTTTGAGCAGTAGCATGCTGTACATGACTTGGTGCTGCTAGTGAGTTATTCATAGGCAGGAAAGTTGTACCAACCAACCGGCTCCTACCCACCTTCCTTAGACAAGTGGTGACATCGTGCTATTTGTTTAAAATAAACAGTGGTCTTCACCGCTACCCCCCTCTTCTTTTTTTTCTTTTTTTTTTCTTTTTTTTTTTTATATATATATTTAAATTTTTAATTTAATTTTATTCTATTGGTATTGATTGGTTGTTTTCTATTCGTCTTTTATGTAGGAGGATTGATCTGGCATATTGTATAGCAATAGTGTTTATTGCTTTGAATGTGTGTTTAATGAAAGTTTCAAATAGTTTAAATTTTGTTTCAAGTTCTTTTATTGAGGGGGCATGTGTAGTTCCTCTAGCTCCAGCCGAGATGACTATAAGTGGATCTACTTTCCATCTATGGTAAATAATGCTATCAATTAATGGTTGATATTTTAAGATTTTATTGTTTATTGTATCTTGTGAGAATGTGTCATTAGTGTATGTAAATTCAATGAATTGTATCGTGAGGTTATCTTCTGGGTTTAGTGGTGGGGCACTTTGATGTGGAAGTTCTTTAATACATAGTAGATCGGGTTTGAATCTGGCGTTACAGTGACATCTTTGTTGTCCACATGTACAAGGTAGGAGCCATGGGGGAACTGTATTTTCTTGTGGGTTGTCGTTAAATGTCCCTACATTCATGAGGGTGTAGCATCTTGATTTTTGTGATGATAAAATTAGTTTTCTTAGTTCCCGTATTGCTTTGTTATGTCTTTTGGTTCTAAGGGCATGTATGTGGTGTTGGTTACATTTTAGGAGTACATGGAGCCATGTATCTGCATCAAAGGAGTTGCAAATCGGGCATGTGATTGATGGAAATCTTTCTATGCCAAAAAATAGTTGTTTTCTAGCATTGCCCATGTATTGTCCAGTACGGAATTTTAGAAGGCTTGTTTTTTGTGAGTCTGTTATTGCAGGGTTAGACAAAAAATTATGAATATTTCATTATCTATGTCGGGGCTCATTGTCCATTTGCTAATGTTGGGGAATTGTTGTGCCATTATTTCTAAGTTGTTTTCACGGTTGTGTTTAGTGATGTATGTTTCAAGGCATCTGACAGGGCCTTTGTCAGGTCGCTTTCTTGGTCCAAGCCATGTGTCTTTTTGAAAGTAGTATGGTGTAGTATGTGCAAACTCATATGATTTGGCAGCAAATTTGTATTTCTTTTTGGTACCGTCTTTTGCAAGTTGGTCTGCTTGTTCATTTTCGTCAATGTTTGTATGTGCTTTGACTTTGTATATTGTAGTGGGTTGTGTTCAGCTTTTGAGCATTTCTACCATAGATGTTAATATGATTTTATCAGCGTGATTGTTATGTTGGGTTGGATGTTTTATTTGTGTGTTGAGTACATATAGACAATTGAGGTAATCAGTAAATATGTGTGTTGGTTCATTTGAGTAGTTGGTAATAATTAGTATGAGTGTTTTATGTATGGCCATTAATTTGGCTCTGAAGCTGGTTTGTAGTCCATGTAGTCTTTTTGATATTTGTACTTCTACTTTTGTTGGGTTGTATATTCCGTAGTCAGCTTTTTCCTTCTTCCAGTGGCCGTCATCATCTTGTTTAGGTGGAACAAAAGATCCATCTGTATAGTAGCTATATTGTGGTGGGAATTTTAGTGTAGTGTTTATTTCGTAATTTGGTAACGGTGGTGTGTATGTGGTTGATGGGTTGGTATGAGGTGGATAAAGTAATTTGTTCCATTTGGTGTTTTTATTTACGGGTGTGTTAGGAGGTGTAGATGGTGCCTTATGTATGTGGTATTGTGTTATTTGCATATTCTCGATTATTGTTTTAATTGTGTCTATTTGGTTGGATGTGCCAATGCTGTGGTTTTGGTGGTGAATACAAAAGATTTGTATTGCTAGTGGTTCTATCCGTGGTTTGTTTAGGTCTTGAGGGATTGTTGGTTCTTCGTATGTAATGGTATCTGCGGAAAAATGGGCAATAACATGTGTATCTGGGAAAGGTCCCATATGTGGTGAAAAGTTTTGGTACCGATTGATGTCTTTTATACTTCAAATATGACCTTGTTCACTTCAAACGGGGCACACAATGAGAGTGGCACAAAAAGCTACATACTACTATAAACCCCTAAACCTCATAGGGTATCCCTAGAATTGATGATTTGTGAAAAATCATTACAAAGTACTATTTGGAAGAATATCTTGGACTTGATATACAAATGAAAGTTGTAGATTTTGAGTTTTGGATTCCATGTGTACGGTTCGATTCACCAATAATATCACCAAAATTTTATTATAAATTATAAAATTCAAAACTCAAAATTCCTTTTAAATTTGATTACAAAAAAAATATTAACATTTTGAGTAAAATTTTTTGGAATGGATTTGAAATGAGATATTCTTAAAGTGGTGATTCTCTGAAATTTTTGAGCTAATTAAATCTATGACCTCATTTTTGTAAGGCCACTTTTGAACTAAAATCAATGCAATTTTGGCTTGGTCAACAACTTGACATACTTCTACATTTGTGATTTTAGAAAAATATGTACTCTAGTAACACCAAATCCAAAAGAACAACTTGATGAAGTATCTCTAAAAGAATGGATGACTTTCAAACAAGAAGCAATGAGAACGTAGGATGAGTTAGAATCTAGAAGTCGTCCAAAAACTGGATGTTGTGACATTTAGGGGTTAAAGATAAACCATTTTTTGACTATTGAGATAGCTTTTTGCCAAAAAAATCGTTAAATTAAAACACGTCTAAAATTAGGACAATTGTTTCCGGACAAAGGGAGTACTGCATTCTATTTAGTCCCAGCCACGCTAACTATTTACTCAAGGCTATAATTTTTAGTAAGGAATTTTGTTTTTACCAAGATTGAAGATTTTGGTATTACTCATGTAGGAGAACATCCATTAACATATTTGGTAAAATCATTCATCATATGTAAGAGAATATAGTCATTATAAAACAATTAGTGCATCTTGGACTAAAAAAGATAAGTGTTGTACTTTCAGTCTTCATATGAAGAATCCTTTTTATATTGCTCACTTTAAGATGGTTCAAAACATACCTTTTCATACAACACTACCAATAATTAAGCTCGGAATTTTTCAAATTTTCAAGCAATGTACTATGATCCTGATACAACATATATTATCTACGCATTTGTACTACACCAAAATCACCATATACTGTGGGTGGGTGAATGGCTTGGATACATTCATCCATTTGAATAGATTTCATCCAAATTGGGGATGAAAGCATGGTAAATTGAACCATTAAAGTCATTCTTAGTGCTGAAATTATAATTTTCTTGGTCAAAGGCCATAAATTACAACTGAAATTTCATATATTTAAGTTCTAATTTGGTAGAGCCCTCCATAGTTCTATTAGGTATTTCAATTTAAAGTTTCAAATTAAAATATTAAAAAAAGGTTACTAAAAGTAAAGCTTGAAAATAGATGTTAAAAACAAATTTCGGGAGCAAATCTGATGAATTGAATCATGTTCAATATAAATATAAATTTTATATTCTATAAGTTCATTGCGCATTCGAGGGCTCCAAAGAAAAAATTCTTGAAAAAATAAATATTTAATGCAATTTCAACATGTTTGATATCTTCTTTTCAATTCGGTTAAAACTACTTTTCCAATTTTAACCGCTTTAACCTTACTATAACACACATAAATACTTATTGAACATGATTTTTTCAATTTTTTTGGTTAAACTTTTTTTAAATTGTATTTTTTATTTTATTCACAAAAATAAATAAAAATAAATAAAAAATTGGACCTTGCATTGTTGCTTCTTCACAGGGATCAGAAGTGGTTCAGTTTACCATGCTTTCACCCTTTAACCCCTAACCACCCAACCGTGCATATTTTGCATGATGTACGGATTTCAACTCCGATTTCTCATCCATCATGCACTTTTTGCAGTGTGGATTTTTTACTGAAACTTTTATGGGAAGTTAGCTTCGTGCATGTGTGATCCGATTAGAAAGGGGATGATTTGTGAAATTTTTATGCCTCATTTCATGTTGTAGTGTTCCACCCAAAATTTTGAAGATTTTAGTCTAAAAGTGCTCTTGAAAAAGTCAACTACTAAAATTAAGAAACCAAAAAATCTCCAAAAATCACTACACTTAGAGTATTACATTTCAACCCATCCCCAAAAATTTCGTTATTAGATTGTCAATATCTTATTCGTAATCATATTACAAAAGAGCTCTAAATTTTAAGTTTGAAATTGAATACACATATATTGGTGATAGCAATTGCAAATCTATCCGTATGGATAGAATCTAAAATTCATAATGTACAACTTTTATTCATTCATCAAGTTGAAAATGTCCCTCTTAGTTGCATTTTATAATGCATCTTTGAAAAACTGCCAAATTTGAAAAGGGTGAGAACGTTTAGGGGTTAATGAATTTACAACAATATTTTGAAAAAATAATTATCAGTCAAACCTCTCGTAAAATACCGTGGGCCACAGTATATAGTGATTTTGGTGTACTCCAATAATAAAAATAAAAAATTTAAAACATCCATTTGAGCAAATACTTTTTCAACTATGACAACTGAATGAGTCAATTATGCCACGTATTTGAAAAATGAAAAATTGCAGGCTCCCATAGGAACGTGTAGTAATGGAAAGAGCTCACGGGCTGAATGCCAGGTGGGTGGGTGAAATATTTCGTTTGACCGGGCAGTGAGGCGCACACTCAGTGTTGATTTTTCACAAGGTCCCAGTCCCTGACTCTGGTCTTGGGACATTCCCTTTTAAAAATAATTCCCTTTTAGGAAGTCCTAAAACCACCACCTCCCCCAATTATGACATGTAGAGTTTTTTTGGGGCCATCACACTTGAGATTCAAAACTACCAATTTCACTATTCAAGTAGACCAATGGCATGCCAAGCATTGCAAAGAAATAGTTGGTAGTTTCGGGTATCATTATGAGTGAAAATGAGTACCACATGGTGTGAACATGAGAGGTATGATTTAGGTCACGAAGTTCTTTTCACTTCAAAAATTTGTATCAATTTGAATATTGGGAATTAAATTGCAAAAATTTGTGCATTCCGTGAGAAATCTTCTTTCAAATGATCAAAAAATATTTCTCATAAATAACCTTGTTAAAATGAGGCCATATTTTTTAAGTTGGTGGTTTTAGGACATCCTGCCTTAAACGGATTCTCCAAAAAATTATCGGTTTTTGAACGTGCTAGAATGAACTTGGACATGTTGCCAACATATAATCAAAATAAATTTTATTTAAGATAAAAAATTGTACAAAATCCACTTGAACATGTCACATGTCCATGACAAGCCCAAAATAAATTCAAACTAATAATCTCGAGTTCACATCGTAGTCTTCAAGTATTTGAGTCTCCTAAATATAATACCCACAAACCGCATGAATTAGTTTTTTTTTTTAAAATTCTTAATAGGACATCAAGGACACTAATGTATAGTACAATGAACATATAATGTAAAGAATCTCAAATTCTTCAAATTTGGTACAAACATATTGAAAAAAAGACATGAAGGTTTTGAGTTGTTATTCAATCAAGAGGATGGCTTCTTCTATTCTTCATGTTTCTCCAAACAATCATCACAAGATTTCAGTTAATGTTTTCGACTAGAACATTTGCACACAAAATGTGCATTAGAACATCCAAAGTCACAATGTCAACCTCATTCTCATATGGCTCTTGATCAAGTTTTGTTTAACCCCTAAATGACAGAGGGGGTAAGGGCAAAACCTAGATGTGTCATAAAATGTTATTTTTACAACTTTGATGAAGTTTAGTCCAAAAGAGAAAATGAGAAGCATGATGTTTGGTAATTATCTATACCGTCAAACTTTCAAAATATGTTTTGGACACTCATTTAATGAATTTAGAAGCATTTACTCTGTAATATTCACCAAATTACAATTTTTATTTTTAGAATTTGAAATTTGGTATGATTGGTTAAAACTAGACATTCTATTCTAAAACGTTTTAAAGCAAAAATTTAAAAGGAGAGAACATCATTACTTTTCCATAATAAAAAGTTTTATAACACTAGGACATTGTTGAGGTGTTTGTCTTTGAAAACTCCTTAGTGAACCTCAATATTGCAAATGAAATGCATCAAACAACAGTAGAATATGATCTCTACCCTCAATTTCGACAAAAAATCAAAACTCAAAAAATGTCATTTTCTGACCATGGGCAGTCACTGCTATTTGGGTTGCGATCAAAAAATGGTTGATTAGTCATTTAGGGGTTAAAGGATCCCCTCACATAAATCAATACTAATTGGAATCACCATAATCCTCCTCCACAACTTATTCAAGCCAAACCAACTGTTGTACATGCAAAATCCCAGGCTTCAAACAATAAATTTGGCAAGAATAAATTCCCTCGTGGTTTCTACCATCTCCAAACCACTTGCCCTAACATTGGTCCTAGTTTTCATCAATAACCTGGAACTTCAAAAAAGCATCTCGAATCCCCAGGGGCTCTCAACGCTCATTTCAAAACAAAGTGAGTTCAAAAATAGGGTTTCATTTATTATCTGGAGGAAAAAGTTGAAAATTTCAAAAAATAAATTAGGAGCATGGGAATGGTCAAATATCTCTTATAAAAAAGGGGTGCATATAAAAAAGATGTTTTTTAAATAGCTTAAAATTAGTAGTAGGTAAAAAAGTGTAAAAAAATTAAAGAATTATATAATGAAAGAAAGTCATTGGGGAATTTTTTTAAAATGGATGAAAAAAAATGCATTTTGTCATTGCAATGATCTGGATGACAGAGGGTTTTGGCCAATTACTTGCTTTGTATGGTTCAATTTTAGTATCTGTGCAACATTCAAAGTGTGAGTCTATTTCGTAGCTACATTTCATGTTGCATGTATTTCAATTTGTTATGTTTTCTAACTAGTTATGAGTACTATAGTCTTGATAATATTCAGCACTTTGGCAAATTCAAAGAAAAATAGGGTATTGTTCAATGTCACAAAATAGCCTTTTCTACTAATAGGGTCCGTTTAAAGAAAAACGAGATAATAGCCCCATGTTTAATACCTCATTAACACAAGTGATGCCTTAAAATTACACTAAGTGCCCTCCTTGAGCTCTAACCACTCCTTAGTCACAAAAGGGTAGAAGTTGAGGCCATACCGGAGCGGCTTCGATGGAGCAACGAACAACCACTCCAACTAGGCATCTATCCACCACTTCACTAGGTGGCCAAGTTTCATTTCACAAATTTATTTATTTATTTACTTTTTAGTTTTAGTTTTTACTCTAAACTCATTTTATTTTTTTAAATCCAAATATATCATTTTTTAAAACCGATTTTGGAACTTGTTATTTTTCCACCGATTGGTCTGTGGACAAGTTGATTTTTTAAATCATTGATTTTAACCCATCCCATGTCCAAAACCATGATGAGGACATGAAGCCTCCAAACACTTCAAAGGTTGTGGGTCCCTACACTATCTTAATGACAGGTTAGGAGTAGGCAAATGTCCATATTGGTTGGAAGTGATCAATCTGGAAAAGATACAAATTTTAGGTACTTAAAATAGAGTTTATAGAAATCTGTTCACTTTTGAAGGTGTTACCTCCCATCATACCAGGATAAGGTAATATTAGGAGCCGCGGTGACCGAGGACAACATGAACATCAGACGGTGGCACTGGCAGTACTCGCGTCTAGTTAGGAAAAAATAGTATAAAGGATGCAAGGAGTTAGAAGTAAATCACTCGCTCGCTTGCTTGGACTATGAGCCGTAGTCTAGCTTAGCTTGGACATTGGGTCGCCCTTTGATGTATACAGTGGTGCGTATGTATGATTTACTCCCAATGGGACCAATAAATGAGTGATTGTCCAATCACTCATTTGCTCTATCATTGTTCCTCACTCTACTCCTTGTTTCTCTTATCATACATTGATTTTGTACTAATCTTTGTCTTACTCCAAGAAATCTTCTCTTCTCTTGACAATCCGCTACACAAGAATTGTCCTTGGCTACCACGTATCTATTTTCGCCATGAATAACAGCCTTTAAGCAACTCCTCTCACCAGATAGTAAAATTGTATCTCGTCAATCCTTCTTGGATATCGTAGTTGCCTTGTGGTCGTCCCCTGACGCTCTAGGTCGTCCAAAGTATAGCACTCTCACCCTTGTCTGTGGAATTCCGACTAATACTAAAATAGATCCCTATACGAAGAATGATACTTGGACATCTGTTCTTGCCTACTCCTAAGTTATTCAACCCATGACGTCCTAGCTGGACCCTAAGTTAGCAAACCCCCAAGAACGACATTGACTGTCTGGAACGTCCTTACTCATGAAAACTTCTTAGTTCACCAAATCTCTCTGCAGCTAGGAGTACTCTTTTCCAACAAGTCCTTCCCACCTGCCCACCTAGGTCCTGTTGGCGGCTCATTTATTGTTATGAGCAACTTCCATGTGAAAAATGTAGCTAACTGTAGGCTTGCCACCTTCTTGTTCCAAACCCTTCAAAGATTGTAGGTACCCACTATCTTTATGACGGGTTGAGAAGTTGTTGATGGACATGGAAATGGCTCACTGACCCAATTCATGCTCAAATAGTTGGGATGGAAAAACATAGAAACAAAGCCTTTAGAGCCGAGGGGAGGACCCAACCCAAACCAGATGGAAATCCCTAGACTTGTACTTCACGAAGATGGACAGAGAATGAAAATTTGAGTACCCATGGAATTTGCAATTCAGCCTATCCTTCAATCCATTTCAAATTCATTTTTGGCTTTGTCATTTGGACAATATTAGTAGAAAGGATGGAAATTCACCAACAAGAAAGAATATAAAAAACACCAAAACAATGCCTAAAACACCAAAAAAATTAAGCAGTAAGGAACAACAAAATACACACAAAAAAAACAACCTACACCCAAATCACATAACAAACACTGGACTTACAAAACCTCCTTCAAAAAAATATATCCACTACTATCTCTATTATAAATATAGAAATCGTCCTTCCAAAAACAAACCAGTCCCACTACACTTACTACTACTAGTTTGCGGAGATATTGAAACAAATCCAAGACCTATGCCTAATATACTTGCACCACACCCATTCACACACAAACACATAAGTAAAATATACTTCATACCATGCACAATCAGACTACAATAAGAATACCAACACCTAGCAAAACAATTCTCTCCCATTTTAAACACAACACATACAAGCCACCAAGAAACAACTACCAAGATACATTTACTAAAACCTACACCATCCACCATCACGAATACTATATGCATTCATTACCACAATTTGCCCATCATTAGATACATGTGACCATCTACTCATACAAATACCAAACCCGAACTAATACAAAATATAATTAACTCTTCCAACACCATTCACAAAGAATAATACAACTTTATCAAACAATACATTAGGAGACAATTCGGGCCTTCAAAAAGCCCCTTCCCTTTGTCAAACTACTGTTCAACAGTAAACCAATAACAATCAATCAAAAAATAAAATTTAATAAAATTTAAATATTTTTATTTTAAAAAAATTATAAAAAAATACAGTCTAATGTAGCAGATGGTCTGCCACATCAGACTGCGATTTAAAAATAAAATAAAATAAAATAAATTGTAAAAATATTATTATTTTAATTCGGCCAGTTGAATTCAGCTGATCCGAAGTGGAGGCCTTCTTGAGGCTCCATATCTCTCTCCTATTGCAATCCATTCCCCCCCCCCTTCCCAAATCCTACTCCAACAAAAATCTTGTCTGTATGTCACCGTACTTTTCATAGCAAGTAATGTTCACGTTTGCATTCATTAAAGCTCGAAGTGCTTGCGCAACTTGTTCGGATTTGGAGTTGTCATCAAACTCTCTGATTGCGGAGTCCCAAGCTTGTAGAAGAGCTGCCTTGGTGTGGTCCTTTTTCAATAGAGTGGAGTTAAAGAGGGGAGGACCGGGAGGGGCCTTCATCAGAAAACTTGGGCCAGATGAATTTGATGCCATTTTGACACCAATCTCACGTAGCTGCTATTTCAGCATCATTGTTCCAATCACTTTGAGGTTAGTTTGGCACCAAAATATCTTGATAGCATTCCAGTGTAAAGTTAATTTTGTTGTCTTGATTTCATGGTCGTGCCATTTTAGCATCATGTTAGTGTGCACTATTTCAATGTCAATTTGATGTCAATGTGAGGGTTGAATTGATGCCATTTTGAACATTCACTAATTTAATGTTATTTTGATGCCGATTTCTCATCAACCATTCCAGTATCATATGAGCACCATTCTGACATGCACTATCTTAATGTCACGTAGATGCTATTCTGGTGCAATTTTATTACCATGCTGATGTTAAAGTGATTGTAGTATTTGAGTGTTATTTTGATGTTATTCTAGCGAGTACTACTTCAATGTCAATTTGATGCTACTTTAATTCCATTCCATATATGCACTATTTCTTTATCATTTTGACTCCATTTTGATGTTGTTTTAACGCAACTTTGACATGCACTATTTCAATGTCATTTTCACTCCATTTAAACATGCGCTATTTCCATGTCATTTTCAGACCTTTTTGACGTTCACTAATTGCGTGCAATTGTAACACCATTTTGGTGTCATTCTGGCATCATATTGACATGAAATATTTTAATGTCATTTTGTCACCCTTTTGACATCGGCTACTTCAATGCTAATTTGGAGCTATTGCACCACAAATTTCAAATGCACCATTTCAATGTCATTTTTAAGTTGTCATTTCATGAACTATGTCAATGTCCTTCTAACGCCGTTTGGACGTGCACTAATTGAGCGTAATTTTACAGCCACTTTCATTTCATTTTGGCATCATTTGGACATGGGATATTTTAATGTCATTGTCGCACAATGTAGACATTGGCTACTTCAATGCCAGATTGTAGCCATTGCACCACAATTTTTGATATGGTTGATTTCAATGTCATTGTCACACTATTTGAGCATGCATTGTTTTGATGTCATTTTGACACCGTTATCATGTTATCTAATGGAATATCATTTTAACATCAATTTAATGTCATTTTGGCATCATTTTTATATGAAATACATAGCATAATAGAGCAATTGAATAGGACACCAACACGCCTTTTACAATGAGAGGTCCCATTGTCTAATTACTATTAGAAACTAAGTTTACTTTGCAAATTACATTAGTTCCCAAATTCATATAGTAAAATTACATTCCTTCATTCCATCATTGACATAAAAAACTGTGCAAGTTCATGCCAGTATACAACAATGATCATTCCCCAATAAAAATAAAATATAAGAATTGTCTTGAATAACATCTTGGATTTTAATATATTTTTCTAGTTTGAAGCAATATCCTCAACCTACAAACACCACTAGAACTTCCATCGATTGGTGAAGAAACGGCTTGGTCTAAAGAAATTAGGAATCACGTGTACCACTCTTAGAATTTTTTGAAAATCAGTTACGATATATTGTGCTCTCAAATTTGCTTGAGAATTTCTTCTCATACTATTTTGAACATCTCGCAGTTTAGATTGTGTAGTCCATTGTAAACATCTGCATTTTGTCAATGCACTCCACTCATCATTTTCAATTTCTGTGTATATCTTCAAAAAGACAAGTTCAATTTGTCTTGGACTCTGTTCACCAGGAATATTTGAGTGGTTGCTTGCATGAAACAAAAGCCGTATCTGTCCATAACAAATATGTTGAATGCCAACTTTTTCCACCTCAAATGCTACATTGCTGAAGTACGGACTCCCGTGAAAATTAGTTGTAGCTCGTGCATACATAGGCCAATCTCCATATTTCTCCCCAGCTCCAGGAGGAACCGCTAAACACCGTGACAAACCCAAAACCTGAGACAAAGTAACATTCAATTCCAATTCATAAATTCGTAGAGTTTGAAGGAATTATAGGGCAATTTTTGGTTGATGTACTAACAATTTTTGGATTGAGACTGAAACACGAGCCAACTCATATTCTCTTCCCATACGGAGGTCCCCAACAGTAGCCCTTGGTGTTTGACTAAATTCATCTCTTGTTCGATGCAACCAGAGGCGGTGAACATTCGCGTGGATAGGGGACATAACATTTTGACCTGTCTTCAAAGCCTACACATGCCACATTTAACAAGGTTGTGATAACAAAAACCTAAAAAACCAAATACTTCATGGTACAAATTTAGAAACTTGTTTAATTCCAAAACCTTGCATAAGAATTATAAATGTACCATGACCATCATTGTGCATATATATATATATATATATATATATATATATATATATATATATATATATATATATTGAAATCCAAAATTCCTACCTTCTTCAATGGTGTATTAATGACTTTTTGTGATTTTTTAGTCCTTCAATTTGCTTTGCAACTCTCCTCAAAGACTGTAGCCTTTTATTGTGCTTCACAATAAAAGGCGTTGCATTGCGTCTATTGCTACTGCGATATGCTGTTTTCATAAAGGCAATGTGGAATTGCGCGTACATGTCTGTCGAATACTCCCACGGTTTCCAGATCTTTTAATACACTTAGTGAAATGGTTCATCATATGAACCTTTGAGGTATTAAATCCAGACTTTTGCCACTCAAACATGGAGCTTTTTAAAGCATCCACGGCCCTACATAAAACATAACATATACCACTTAATACAATACATTGTCAAGTCAAAATAGAGAATAAAGATAATAAGTTCAAATGGTGAACACAAACAATAATTCAACTTTAAATACTAGCAACAACAAAATATGTACCTGCACATTTGTTCATCCATGCGCTTTAGACTAGTGTTTGTATAGGAAGTGCTTTGGCATGCTACACCATACCATTCCAGAAATAATACTATTGCAGATATAATATTTTCATCAAACAAGCCCGCTAGGCATGGAACAATGATCTGCAATGTTATAACAATGTCAAGACATTAGTAATTAGAGATACAAACCACAACAAAGGTTTTAATTATAAAAAAAAATCAAATTTTATTTCAAAATTTCTACGTGCTTAACAACACGATGTTCGAATCCAGCAAAATTGGCTTGAGAAACAAAATACCCTCCTTGCTCATTGCCTGGAATTCAAAATGCAGGAAATCGGCAATTTTTTATTTATAAAGAATAGCCTTCTATCCAACTCCTTTAACTTGCGTTCACGTGGCTGAATAGAAGCCACTTCACGAAGGATACCAACAATCATCTTGAAGATCCCTAAATCGCTTTGATGTAGTGTATCAACGTGTATGGCAAGATAAGGATTACCAAGTTCGGTATGGCCACTATTGAAACCCCATAATGCACACTTCACATACAAAAGCAATTCAACTTTATCAAATTAATGAACATTCATGCTTTATATACAAATACTTTCCCAATTTTCAAGAAGGTCAAAGAACTCACTTGAATAGGATGTAGTGACCAGGTTCTTCCAATCTCTATAGCTAAATTTGGGTGCACACATTGCATGACGCGATATACTTGTGCCATCTTTGATTCTGTGCGGACGGGGTGTTGCATGTGCATATTGTTGAGGTCATCTTTTCCACACATGCATCTACTGCAAGGGGAATGACAAAGGTTGGTGTCGTAAGAGGCCGTTATCTTACATGACTCATGATGATCACATATGTAGGCAAACAATAAAGGACGTACTATGTGTGGCTCTCCACTAGGATCAAGTAACGGTAGTCCTGTAAAGCTTGCTTCTTTCAAAGAGGTGAAAATAATTTCAATACTTTGGTGTAGGTAATCCAATTTTTTGGAAGTTGATAAATCTAGATGCATCAAAACATTTACTAATACATAAGGCCATAAACATTAACATTTAGTAATTAGATACAAATGTAGTAATGCACTTTTGACAAAGCAATATCTAAACATTTTGAATATAATTTTAGGATCAACTTGAAATCACATTACTTACTTGATCCTTGAAAAGTAGAGAATATAGCAAGTAGCTCATGTCCAGTAGCTTCTCTTCGGTTTTCAAGGGAGATGTTTCCAATTGTCATCACCAAAGGATATCCAGAGATTTTTGTATTATTTGATAAGCAAGTTTGATCAGAATAGATAATTAAGGGCGAAATCACAGCACCGTTGCATTGTAAATTAATGAAAACTTGCATTTGATGCCACCAAGATCCAGTATCAGGTGTTGTATAAACTCGTTCTCCAGTAACAAATCAATTTGTGGTCGCACTAAGTTTGAAATCTTTTGCATTCTCAGCAGCGGAGAATAAAGATGTCAAAACTTGAATAGGATTCTTGAAGTGTAAATTGACATTACCATTTTCCACCTGTGAAAATGTATACTTTGTCCATCCCTGTTAAATCTAGTTGTTAGAATTTCACATTTGAATCAATAAATTATACAAATGCAGCAATGCTTTAACTATACAATTAAAACAAAAAAAATCACATAAATAAATAAATAAACAAAATAAAATAAACTAATTGAAGTGAGGATGCTTACATCCGAACTTGGATATAACTCCTTCTCTTCATAATTTTCAATGTCATCAGAGTTTTTGACTGTCAAAGTTTTGGGATCAAAACGATCATCACAAAGTAAATCAAGTAATGCTTTGATATCCTCTCGCGAAAGACCTTGCTTATTCTTGCAATTGTGCATAAAGTTTATAAATGAAAAGTAGAATCAAATGGTCGTAGAGGTACGTTTTCATCCATATCTGGCAAACTTTGAGTTTTGCACATATCATGGTCAATGGGAGAGTCTGCCATTTGGCATCCTTCATGCAATAATATTGGAAAGTCGTTTTGAATTATTCCTTCAACATGACACATGAAAACTTCATCTGAATCATTTTCATCAATCACAGTAGCATCTACATGGTTAAAATTAGACAAATCAACAACCACCTGCCTTCCTTGACAACGAGACCTTTGGTGGCTAAATAGACCAGCCATAGTTGAAAACTTGAAAATGCCACATCTAGTACAGCTCAACGGTTTATCCATTTTGATGAAAACATCCCAACTCCAAGAGTTTTGTAATAATCACAACACTTTAGATTCCTGCAAATAAGGAAATCATCAAAAATTTGTATTAATGTCGCTTACATTTAAACTTAGTAAATCCCTAGTTCTAGGTATAAACCTACTTAACTCAATCCAACCTTTCCAATTCTTCAAGAGAAGCTACAATATTGCAAGACTCGTAAAAGACAACGGGCTCTACACCTAGGGTTTCCCATCACTGAAAATCTACTCTTAAATTCCCCAATCCTGACTTACAATCACAACAACAGGAACATTATAAAATCTCAACACAATACTCACCAGGGCAAGAATCTCCACCAATTCTGTACACGAACATGACAACAACAAAGATAGTGTGGACGGTGCCAAGCGTGAAGAACGTCACAGCGACAACAACAAAGATGATGCAGACGGTGCCAAGCGTGAAGAATGTCACAGCGACAACAACAAAGATGATGCGGACGGTGCTAAGCGTGAAGAACGTCACAGCGACAACATTTTCCTTCAAAGATAGGTCAAAGTACACAATGAAAATGCCAACGAGAACATCGTCCGTGATTGTGAACTTAATATAGGCCTCGTATGGTATTTCATCCAGATATTTAAATAAGTTCTTTGAATATTTGAGATCACAGAGGTTACTATGCAAAAATTAGAAAACTATGGGAGTTAAACTATAGAGTCCTTTTTATTCATTGGAAGAAAAAATCTACATGATTATAAAATTTTGAATGTAATAAAAGACACTTTAAGTTCAAGCAAGGAATCATCGAAGAATATATTTGGAATATACTTAGAATATTCAAGAATTTCCCTTGAATATTCCATTTATGTGATAACCCTCATTAAAATACTCTTCTACTGCACGTGGTTACACTAAATACATGCTAGTGACCTCCCCAAGTATTTGAATTATCCGTAAATCCACCTTGAATTTAGTAATTAAGAACTTAGTATGGGCCCATATGACATTCTATACAAGCATTCAAATAAGTTCTTTGAATATTTGACTTATCTTTAAAGTCAACGTGAATTTGTTAATCCCTAAAGGACTTTGGGATTTTCCTATTTTTGAGCATCATTTTCAACTCTTTTTATTCATTTTCTTTTGAATAATCTTTTTTCTCTTTATAGAAAATACCAAATTAAACATTTTAATAAATTTAAGAATTTGTTTGACCAATTTAACAATTTTTCCATGTCTTCGAACATGGTATAGAGAATATCAAAAAAGATTGCAATTTAACCTTTTCTCTTCAAACACTAAAATCTTACAATATGTATATGAAAATTTTACTATGCACTCTCCTAGTAATCCAAAACAAGATCCTACAATTAGAGTTGAGAATTGATTAATTTCTAAGGTTTATTTTGAGCCCTGCCCACACTGCCCATTCTCCCCCAAAAAAACCCCTTTTGCTCAATAACTTCCACTTAAAAAGTATGAATAAAAAATAAAATTTATCCCCATTTTTGTATTGATATAACAAATTCACATAATTTAGTTTTAAAAAATTAAAATTAAAATTGACACCGTGGAAATTTACTAGAGCATTGAAATGTCCTAGTTAGGACACTTGGTCCTAAAAGGTGTGGAAGATCTAGGTGGTGTATCATTATTACGTGTATAAGAGGGATGTAAGAGTTTGAAGGTCTTTAAAAAACATTTATCTCCTTTCTTACTAAACATAAGATGAAGAAGGATCTCACTTACACAATTAGTTTATTATTATAATTTCCATTTCTCATGAAAAATTTGTAGTATTTGATATCTAAGCAATTCAAAAAGAATTAAATTAAAAGATAACACATAGGAAAGTGTAATCCACCTATGCAAGACCATGTGACACTTATCTCGAAAATCAATTGCACTTTTGGAGTGCATAATTTCATTTTTCACCTTCAGTGTCTCAATACTATTATCTTGATACAAAATAATTGTGAGAAATTCATACTTAATTTTTAATATTTATGCTATATATTATCACCACAGTTGTTGTAAACTATTAGATCTCTCCATGGAAATTACATTGTAACATTGAATATACTAAACATCTAAAAGCTTTACTATACAACATAAGCAATTCGATCTCTACTTTAACAAGTTGACATGTCACTTTCTTGTAAGTTTTTTAACTTTAAAAGAGCTCATTGATTTTTGTTATTCGCAATAAATATTTATAAATATGAGCACTGATATTCTAAAATTGAATTATCTACAACATGATTTTTACAATTATTTCCAAAAAGTTATTTAAAAGGGTGAAGTTTGCATTGATGTTTCTTACATGTTTGCATAGTCAAATTTTAACCTTTTTACCATTGAGATTGAAGAATACATATTTTAACCGTTAAAAGTTAAGAATAGCCAAGTTTCATTTCAAGATTTTATAACATCAAATATGAAATTTGAGAGTCCAAAATTCAAACTACAAGGCTTTAAAAGGATACTCCAATCATGCACTTGTTTCTCCTTATTCATTTTCATTTTTTACATACTTGTAAACATAACTTTTATTCACCTTCACTAGAAATTTCGATAATAAATTTGTCAAATATATGTATATTTGGAATTTTTAGCAGATTGTAGATGAGAGTATTTGTAGATTTCCCTTTATTTTCTAATCATGTTAAAATTCATCATATCTCCATAATGTTGCTGATTGCCACTGAAAAATCATAAATTATACAATGTGATATTTCAAGTATGAAACATGCAAACATTTCATAAAAGAAAAAACATCTTAAATAAAATGTATGTGCATTCATAATTGTCACTAATAGCAACTTAGCATATCTACTCCAACGAACCCCTCAAGGCCCAATAGGCTTGAAAATGGCTCTTCTTTGGTCAAACATAATTATCATTTTGAAAAATAAATAAATTTCATTTGAGTGGAACTTACAAATTCAGGGAATTTACTTCAATTTCAACCTAAAAAATCTATGAGATCCTCATAGCAAAGTTTATGCAACAGAACTCAAATTCACGAACACAACATCAACATTATTTTCATTCATTATTTGTTCTCTCAAGTTTGTAAACGATCATGCAACAAAAAGGATTTTTTGACACTTGCAAATTCAATCATGATATTAACAAGGAATACAACAAACATTGTCATCCTATATAGTATAATAGTATATTAGATCTTGAACATTAAAATAATACGGTCATAATATATTCCACAAAAATGTTGTAGTAGAATACAATATAAGATGATCAGCGTTAGTGACTATAGTGCTCCAGACAATCAATCTAAAACCATTTGAACTCTAACCATGCTATTCTTCTGCACATCCAAAAAAAAGAATTAGTACAAAAACTAATGAATTTTATTACATACACCCAATTAGTGAAAATCAACTATAACTTAAATGATTAAAAATACTACGTTGAATGTTCATTTTTTTGTTTACCAAGCATATACAGAAATATGTAAATGTAACATAGTTGAAGAACTTACCATTCTCAAAACATAACAATCATATCCAAGTTTCCACGTCTTCATTATTGCCCCCAAAATCCAAATCTGCCATTCTCTTCTCAGAAGCAGTCAAGATCAATTTCTTGATTGCCAAAGCCACACCAACTTGTGTGTATTTTGCATTTCTTCTTGTTTGGTGTGCAATTTCACCTGTCTTGAAAATTGCAATTGTACCATGTCGAGGTACAAATGATAAACCATAATCACACAAACGAAACAACGTCCTCTGACATGGTTCATTTGTATGCATATCATCAAACCATGTAACAACCCCGTATCCAACATCACTTGTGTCAATATGATGATCTGCCCAATAGTTTACCGTAGCCCCCATAGTCGTGAATGGTGAACGCCCCAATTGCGCCAAGCTAGTTGAAACATCCATGGGAACTATCTTCTTAAGCATTGATGTCCATGATAGCAAATCCTTCTCCATAGCTGCATAGACATGTGAAGCAAAAAAACTCGCAATCCTATCCAATTCCTCAGGAGAAGGTGGCTTTTTCCCTTCAACACATTGTACTCCAGGAGGTTTTTTGGTTTGTCTGTATCGATCAAACACCCCCAAACAAATTCGAGCCCCATACATAAATATTAAACTCCCCTTTTTCTTTTCTGATCTAGCCACAATCCCTGATTGCCGAGTTAGTTTGTACATCATGTCATAGTGTTTTTCACTGTCATTTTTATTAAAAAAATCCAATATGACCAATCCAACAATAATCTCATCTTCAACAAGAAGATTACTTTCCTACAGTTCTTCATACTCATGCATCAATAATGTCTTTTTCACACGTTGTACATGTACAACGTGTTTAACCGACATGGGAATAGACACTCCACGGGAACGAAACGCTTCGATTAATTCTTCATCAGGGGACCTCGAGACAACAGTCTCAAAAAACATTTTTTGCACCTCTTCAAGCGGAATACCATGATTCAAAGAATGAAGTAACAATCATTTTTCATGGTTCTTTGATCCCAAATGCTCAGCTCATTGAAGTGAGCATTTGATGCATTTCCTACAAGGAATGCAATCAAAGTGTCTTTTCAACCTAGGCAAACGTTTTTTAGTCCTTGTCATCCTGATCACACCAAACAATAATACATTTAATGAATGTTTTGAAACTTTATTTTTATTATTACTATACTCATCACTACAAATATTTAGTATGGATATGCAAGAGATTAGGTGAGTCAACAAGATGATGGAATGAACAAATAAAGATTGAACAAAGGAAGAACTTTCAGGATTATAAGCATCCCATCAGGAACTATTTGGTCAACATGTGTCCCGCCTGCTTCAGTTCCAACAAAGAAAAAACATGGAGAGAAAAGTTCACAAGATACATGCCACCTAATGTCTTGCCAAATTATAATAACACATGGTGTTGCTATATCCTTGTCCCCTCTAAATACCCAAACCTAAATAGATTAGGTTGATTTCTTTCAAACGCGTTCATTAAAAATACCATAATGCTTGCCAGCATATTTCTCCTTGTATCCTCAGATCTTGCAACAAACGAGAAGACATAAAATACACGATCCATTCATACACATATATCTAAACATATCAACATATCAACAAGTGATTATAAACAAATTTGGAAGGTCCGAGAGTCTTAAAGTATACTTAAATATTGCTAAAAACATAACAATTGTACCTTGATCAATGGTTACTTGCAAAATTTAGCCGAGGCAAGTAGTACAACCAGGGGTAGAATGATGTTGGCATCAATCACAACATGAACAAATTCCAAAAACCACCGTTTTAAGATAACTTCAAATATCCTAGTTAACTGATGGCAATAAGCGTCAGAAGCAAAAAATTGAACTAACTAGAACAATGATAATACCTGAATTTGGTCCTTGTTTCCAGTAGTGATGTTGGAAATTGTTCAATAAGCCTCCTTCTTAATCTTCTTCTTCTATTGTTAGTCAAAAGAGCAAGCAGACAAGGCAAGCCCTGGTTGTTGACGATGAACTGCACAAAAGGCAATAGGAGCCGTATGTGAAATACTGGCAACCAACCGGACACCAACACAAGATCAACATTAACACTTTGGGGTTGCTACACAAACTTCATAGACATAAAGCAATCGATCACCAGAAAATATCTACCTAATTCCCTTAACATCCTACCTCCAAAAGCAAGAGATCCTCAACTAATAAGATTGGTCGTACCCATGTCCCCGCCACAATAAGCCATGCTCACCGTCTCCAAAGCATCCAAGAACTCAGTTTCATCTTCATCGAGCGCCTTCGGTGGTCATGTACACACATCAAATCAGAACATGAGAACTCGAACCGGTCTATTTTATTATGGCATGTTTCGGAAGCAACTGTAAGCAGTAGAGCAACCTACATTGACGCAAAGAGGCTGCAGAATCTTAGCAATAAAAACAGGTTTGACCCCTAATATTGCATTGGACTCCTGAAGCAAAATCTATCCAGCTTACAACATCATTCGGTGGATTTGCAGTCGCTGCCTATGGTAATAGAGACAACAGAGTGTTGTAATGGCATGAGAACAGCCGGTGCTTAAAACGGTCATTGAACTCTGCGTCTTTTTTGTCAGCGTTTTCCTTCAAGATCTGCAACAAGTAATGCTCCAATCAGAGCTACCAACATCTGAACCCCTAAAGGACCAAGAAGCCCAAATTGGACCTCGTGTGTTTTTTCAGCAGTTTTGAGTAGATTCTATGTGAGCTTTATTTTGTTAAAATTTATTTGTTTTTTGACCAACACATGCAATGTTCTTCACTGATTCTGGTGATAGAAAATTTGTGCCCATCTGAATTATATTTTTCACAATATAATCAATTGAATTTGTCATTTTAAAACCATGAATCCTTGGTCCTTCAGGGGTTAAAGAAGCAACACTGGAGCCTGGTTACCTCAACATTAACCCTAAAAAAATCCAACACAAACGATTGATTGGACTCAGATAGTGAAAACAACATCGGCGAATGAAACAGAGTATCAACCTCGTATAAACGTCGGTCATCGTAGACTTCTTGCTTCTGCTCAGTCTAAGGAACGCTCTCAATCTCAGCATCCGTCTGCCAGAAGCAACAAAAATGAGAAAGAAAAGTGTTGGTGGTAACTAATTCCATAAAGAAAAGAAAATTATATGTATAAATCAAAGAGAATGACGAAAATGTTACCTGCGAAGCGGCTACAAAGTTCATAAGTTTCAATTTAGGCTATGCCATGGCTGATGCTTCAACGTTGCATGAAGTTCAATCTGTTCACCACTGCCTGCTACACAAAGTTGATCTAGTAAACTCTAAACCCTTAAACCCAAGAGCGCTTCTGTCATTCTAAAATCCCAATGACAAATCGGGATGCTGGATACATAAACCCTTTCGAAGACTCTTCACGATGCAACACCATGACACAATTATTTTGAACCCTAACTCACGCATTCGTTGAATACAATCACGAGTCCCATATAACTTCTTCTTCTTCGTGTTATTGCTGTTGATTGATTCCGATCACTCACGTATCCAGTTTTTACACACAACTGAGAATGAGCTTGAATTGTGAGTCGAGAAACAGATATGCAAGTCTTCATATTAACAAAAACCGCATTGACATGTAAAAGAGACGAGATCAGCGTACCAAACCACCAATGTTGCACTTGTGGAGGAGCGAAAAGTGACGGCGGCAACGAAGAATCAGTTGGCAATGTCGTAAAGGTCTCTGGTAGCGGAGAAGAATAGTGTGAAAGCTCTGCGAGGGAGTGTGGATCAAGCCCTGCAGGCACTCCAGGAGCTCAATCAAGACTCAGTGGCCTTGGCTGATGAACTGGACAAAGCTAAGAAACACATCAAAACAGTGGAGTCAGAATCTGCGTCCGTGCGTCAATTCACTGCAACCATTCTGCGGCTAAAACCACTGTAATCCTGACTGATGCATGAGTGATCTTCATACACGAAAATGAATTGAGAAACCCTAAAATGCACCTGCAATGCCAAAACTAAGACCACAGCTGTTTGAGAAATCCTCATTCAGCTCAAACTACGAAAATGCATCGAGAAAACCTAGAAAGAAAATGCAATGCCAAAACTAAGTTTACGACTGTTTGAGGAACCCTAATTCAGTTCAAACCACGAAAACACATAGAGAAACCCTAGAATGCACCTGCAATGCCAAGACTAAGCCCACAGGTGTTTGAGAAACTCTAATTCAGCTCAAACTACGAAAATGCATCGAGAAACCCCTGTAATGCCAAAACTAAGTCCACAGATAAATCGATCTCCACATGTAAAGAATTGCCTAAAGACTCAAACAAGTGGCGTGAAATGCGATGTAAACTGTAGTACCTTGGGCAGCATAAGCGAACTCAAGCAATCGTAAATCACCCAGCGATTAGTAGAAGCATGATTACAATCCTTGAAGCACAATCCACACTCAATTCATCTCTGTTACAAACTCGTGCACGGCACAAGACACAACCATCTCTGATTGCTTGTGATTCATTTCCAGCATCTAACTGCAACGTATGCAACAAAAACTACGTGAAATTTTTGTCGATTGAACACCGCTCGTTTGTTTGACAAGAGAGCAGAAGTGCACTGAAGAGCAAGTGATTGATAGGTAACTTACGTCTGTCGCTCTTGATTCAGCTGTGTTTTCAAGTTGGAGATCTCATCTTCCTTTTCTCGTGCTTCATCAGAATGTCAGGATCTCTCAGAAATCAGTTCCAATTGCTGTTGGTAAGAAACACCAAACAAACTGCATCAACTCTTGTCTCCAAGCCAAATCTCTTTGTCCAGCAAGGGAAAATATATTTAAGACAAGTAAAAGGCGAAGTTACTGAGGCGCAGTGAACGTAGAAAATGGAACATTCTATATAGAACCCGCATTCACTGAGTTCAACGCAGAAAATGGAACAGGCGTAGTGAATGCAGAGAATGAAATATATTTAAGACAAGCAAATGGCGATTGCAAAGAGAATAAAAAACCCTAAAACTGCTTATGCACGTCAGAGCCTGAAATTCCTGACCGTCACAGTACGTGAGAATTTCCTTAGAATAATGAAACGCCTACTAACCCGGCCTGCATACTTGTTGCTTGTGACTTATGCACCTCTCCATGCAATCTTAAAAAAATGGCTCTCCATCCAGATGATTGTCATGAACAAACTTCAATGGAGCTTCAGTTGAAAAAACTCAAAAGTTAACCCCAAACCCTAACCCCATCAATGCGTGCACTCAGTTAAGGCACAGAGCCCGACACACGGTTATCATCCATTATAAATTCAGTTGTAGGACAGCACTATTCAATCCTAGAGTGGTAGGGTTTAAAACATATAAGAAAAGCAAATGTCTGTGACGGAATGCTCATATAGAACACACTCCTGGAGTGGTAGGGTTTAAAATATACAAAAACAACAGCAGTGAGGGAATGCTCACATAGAAACACTAGCTGCAATTGAACTACATGACCCTCGCCACCAGCCAGCCTTGGAAGATCTTGGTTGTCGATCTCGCTTACTCAATCCGGTACGTCCATTCTGATGTTGGATGGGGGCCCGCGAGTAAGCTGTCAGCAGCAGTGTCAGCAGAAAGGCTTAATGTGACATGGCATTGGGGGCATGGGGGCCATAGAACTGGAGCGGCATGGAATTTGAGCAGTTGGGGCGGGCTTGATGAGGCATGGACCAAAATATTTATATTTCAAATTTTATAAACTACTGTAAGCTTAAAATCAAACAAAAAAAAATCTTCATTTGAATTTTTTTTTCATGTTTTTGAAAAGTATGAATTATTTTATGAAACATAATACCGTATCACCATAGCGACGGAGTTCGCCACTTGTTGTACGAATATTTATTTTTTTTGAAAAAAAAAGGTTCGCCTCTCAAAAATTGAATTTCTTGATTTTCGGTTTTTAGCAAAAAAATTACTAAAAATGACCTCAAATGCCTTAGAAATAACAAAATATTACAAAACAAAATGTATTCTATTTTCGTTTATTTATCTTCATAATTTTGTAATTTGTATGTTTTCTATTTTTAGAATTATTTTTGGGCAAACCTGCTATGGTACTATAGTAGAATTATTTGAAATTTCACCTACAACTCAATCCATCTTTTCAATTTCATTTATGTTTAGAGCACATACTTCAATGATATGAAAATTTATCTACTTTTCTTTTCATCACTCTTGGATAATTCATTTGTCTTTTAATACAAAAACAAAGAGTTTATTAAAATAAAATAAAAACTCTAATATGTGTATCACATTATTTATTTGCACTTAGTTTCATAATTAATATGAAACAGCTCTTCAAAAAATAAAAACATCTCACATATGACTAAAATAAAAATTATCATAACTATTTTTTTGAATTAAAGATAGAATATTTTGTTTTAAGTTCCTATGATTTTTATAATGGTAATATCATCCTTGAAAACCAATTATTTCTTCATTAAATATCTAACTAATACAAGTAGACATGCATTTGTTTTGTCTTTTATTTATACTATACAATACCTGAGGATATGGGCATAGGACCAAGGCCAAATCAAATTTCTTTGCCAAGGGAGGGTGGAAGTATTACCCTCATACAAACTCATGTTACAAATACAAAGACTTGGATATAGAAGTCAAAAGAAAAAGAAAATAAAATTGAATAACAAAGATTTGCATGGCGGAGAAGAACGAATAATTCAATTGCCAAGATCGGATGACGAAATCAAAGTATTGCAAAGAAGACAACTTGTACAAAAAATGCACGCAAGGGTGAAATTTTCAAAGTTATGCCGAGAAGAATCTCTAAAATGCAAAGGACTAAATATATTCTTTGATGGTAGAACACTCATTGAGTATCACATTTGCCAATATGTTATTGCAAACAGTCGTGATAGTAGTGCAATAGAGAAGGATGAATGTGAAGGTGAGGAAGATGTGGAATTGTTCTTCAAGGAATTGAATATTTATTCAATATGTAGAAGCAAAGTTATATCTTCATATAGAATATTAATATACCATATTATGCTTCATGATTTGTCATTTACAAATTTATATAATAAAATTCCATGTAATGGTGTTTTTACTACTATTCTACTATGGTTATTGTGTCTTTCTAAATTTTCATTGAATGCAATTCCAATTTTTCTGCGATTTGTAATCATATATTGTATAAATAAAAGACAACATAATTGCATGTCTACTTGTATTATTGGGATATTTTGTAAAGAAACAATAAATTTTCAAAGATAGCTCCAATGAGACTAATGTGACTAATACCAATATAAATGGATAACAACATTAGTCACATTGAAACTATCACCTTTATGAAAATCAGAGGACTTAAAACAAATACCCTATCTTCAATTCAAAAATAATAATTAGCCTAGTTTTTATTTTAGTCATATGTAAGATGTTTTTATTTTTTTGAAGAGTGGTTTCAATTTAATTATGGAAGTAAGTGCAAATAAATAGTGGGATATATATATATATATATATATATATATATATATATATATATATATATATATATATATATATATATATATATATATATATATATATATATATATATGTATGAGTTTTTATAAAACTCTCTTTCTTGTGTTAAAAAAAGAAGTAATCCAAGAGTGTTAAAAGAAAAGTAGATGAATTATTATAGCATTGAAGTATAGCTCTAAACATAAATGAGAGAGAAAAGAAGAATTGAGTTGTAGGTGAAATTATAAATAACTCTACCATGTTTCATAAAATAACTTGTATGTTTCAAAAATTGAGATTAAACTTCAAATGAATATTTATTTAATTTAATTCTAAGCTTACAGGAGTTTATGAAATTTGGAATAAAAATGTTTTGGTCCATGCCTCATCCACTAAGCAATACAAAAAATCACCATTTCAAGAGTATCTCATTTCAAATCCATTCCAACAAATTTCACTCAAAAATATCAATATTTTGTTTGTAATCAAATTTAGAAGGAAATTATAATTATAACTTTGAAATTTTATTATACAATATCACTGATGGTGTTGGTGAATCTAACCGTACATATGGAACCTAAAATTCAATATCTACAACTTTCATTTGTATAACAATTCCGAAATATTCTTCTAAATAGCATTTTATAATGATTTTTCTCAAACTGCCAATTTTGGGGATACCCTAGGACGTTTAGGGGTTAAGCCCAAAGTACTCATATGTAGTAATTTTTTTGGAGTTGGGTTTTTTTTACACTAGTTTTTTTCATGTCATTTCTTTAAGTTCTTAAGGCCAACCGACTCGTATAAGGTTGATGGATTTTTTTTCTTTTTTCCAATTCATCCTTCTTCATAAACCTCTTCAGCATGAAATCTTTTTTGGAAATACTTCATCAAGTTGTTGTCCTATCCAACAATTGGATTTAGTGTTACATACTTTTCTAAAATTACAAATGTAAGAGTATGTGAAATTTCCCATATCATTCTTCCTGATGAACCTTTGTAGCATGAAACATTTTTTGGAAGTACTACATCAAAGAGTTGGCCTATCGAATGGTTGAATTTTGTATTAAATACTTATCTAAAATTACAAACGTAAGAGTGTGTGAAATTTGGAAGAAGCCAACATTGCAATGACTTTAGTTTGGAAGTGGCCTTCAGAAATGAGGTCATAGATTTAAGGAACATAAAAATTTCAAAAAATCACCATATCAAGAGTATTTCATTTCTAATCCATATTTTAAAATTACCCAAAAACATTATTATTTTGTGTTTAATCAAATTTAGAAGGAATTTAATTTTTAATTTCAAAATTTGTAATAAAATATTGGTGATAGCATTGGTGACTCTAACCATACGGACGGAATATAAGATTAAAAATCTACATCTATTATTTGTATATCAGTTCCAAAATATTTTGTCAACTAGAACTGTAATTATAAAGGTTTTTCTCAAATTGTCAATTCCAAGATACCTTGTGACCTTTACAGGTTAATGTATTTTATGCAAAGTGAGATTAGGAAAAATAATAACCAAACTTGAATTTACTAGGTCCTCTCATTCCATGCAAGATTCCAATTCAAAAAAAATGATTCCAAAGTTTTGAATTGTTCAATGCACACTAAATCCATTATTTAATGTCGATAGAGAAATCCAAATTGTAAATGACTTTTCTATGACACCCGTCCATATGGATTCATTTTTAAGTAGTGTAGAAATATATTATGAGTACTAATGGTAGAAACCCATGTTGTAGACGTGTCACAAGGGTATTAGTTTCCTAGAGAGGTTTGGCGGCTGTGATTAATAATGTTCAGTTGTGGCAACCCTTCCGGGATATTCAAGGTCGGACTCTTTTGTCTTGGACTACTCTGTCGTGCTCCACGCTCCATTTGTCACCGTAAGTAATACTTGCGCTTGTATTTGTAGATCATTTAGGTGATAGATTGGACTTGCAATGTAGATAAATGAACACCTAGTTCAGTGCAATTGCGGACTGTAGAGTATCCTACGATCAGCTTAGAAGACACCCACAAAAACAACAAAAGAATTCATCTCAATAATGTGTGTGTAGAATCCATTATTTGAACCCAAATTTCATGCATGCATGTTTGTATTAGAGTGTGAGTGTTTCAAACAAGGATGTGTGCTAATTAATACTTGTTCTTATGTTTTTATTTCCATCACTGCAGATGCTCGACCAATACGCCTTTATAAGTCAAAAGCATCTCAAACCCTGATTCATCTCCACTGCCATCCATTGTAAGAGGTTGTCTAAAATTCAATTTCATTTCAACTTGATTTTCCATATCTAAGCTATTGATAAAAAACCTCCACTAGTCTATTAATAATTAGTAATGAGTTTTGTGTTTGTTTTTTCCAGTGTCATATCTCATAGTAACTACACTCAAAATTTGTTGGATTTTTCAAACAATACTATTAGGAATCATTGTAGTATATGTTGGTTACTAGTTGGCATGTTGGAAATGCTTCCATATGTAATGTTGATGGTGGTTGTTTCTCCAATATGTTGAAAGTACCTAATCTTTATTTTTTGAAGTTAGAACTTACCTAACCACTGATATGCGCTCATCAAAATTTTAGATGGCTCTCCGAGTGTTGCAAGAAGCACGCGCAGCTTTTAAAAATGCGAACAATGGAAAAAGACAACAATTACCCAACCCAAGGAGTGGAAGTCAGCATATTGCCGTTGAAGAACATGCTACTTTGCTGTTGGATGAAGCTCGCCACTTACGAAGTCGGGGACTCCTACAAGAAAATACAATTGGGTCAACCCCTAATGCCCATGAATGTAAGATTTCATTCTTGTTTCTTGCAATTGTACAATAGATTATAATACGTTGTTTATCAATGCTCAAATCCTCATTTCAGATTTTGAAATGACCATATATGAAATGTGTTGACTGCTAGGTGATAACCTAAATTTTGACAACAATGGTGAACAAAGTACTCGAGATCCTTGCCTTCAGAGGCCCAACATTCAGAGATCTGATATTCTGCAGCCAACAAACGTACATGAACATGAAGACATTGGTGGGACTCGAGTGGGGAGGGTACGTGAAGTTCCTCCAATTGGTCTAGTGCCAACTGGTATTGAGAGAACTGATGCTTACTATTGGATTCAAAATCTAAAAATCTTAGAACAGTGCAAGAGGTACAAGGATTCCCTCATGGACTGTCAGTCATCCTTAAAAGTGACAACAAATGCTTTGAGAGTGGCCAACGAGAAGAATGAGAGAGTTCTTGATTACCTCGACATTATCCAGATTAAGGTAATGTTTTATAAACAAGTCAAATTTGAATATTGAGGTATAAGGCATCTCATATAAAAAATCATCTTGTCATCTTGTGACAACCACCACGGTGTTATCAATCTTTATCATAACTAATCTTTTTCATAATCACTTGTGTGTTTTTGTGTAGGCAAAGCTTCCAGGGATCATCAACAAAGTCCTTTTTGGTGCTCATGATTTTTCGTCCATGTTTCCTTCGGTTGATATGATGATGGAAGCCGTCCTTATGTCTTTTGGCATTGATGAAGATCTTGTAGCTCGTAGTGCATTTATAAAGATGTGGATTGAACCTCGACTTTCATCACGTGGCATTAGGTCCATAGTAATTAGGACGTTTTCTAACCGGAGATCAAATTTTGGAGGCATAGCAAAAACGGAGTTGTTTCGGCTCTTAGGCATTCCAATATTGCTTAGTAATGCCACTCTTGAAGAAATCTCATGCCGCCAAGCAAAGATGGAAGAACTAAAAGCAGGTGTAGTATGTGTGCAATTCTTCCCACTATTGTAATAGTTTAAATGTTCTCATTGAGTATGTTCCATTGTTCAATCTAATGATTTAGAAATAATTTTGCAGGTGATGATTGGCGGGTAAAGGTCAATTCTGATGGATCTAGGGATGCATTTGGCAGCAAAGCAATACACGGAGCTATTGCAAAAGCCATATATGGGGAGACATATGATATTGAGGCTCCTATTCAAATTACGTTGGAACAAGCAGGATGGTTGTTTCATATTCTTTCATTGGCCATGGGAGGTAGTAACTTGGAAGCACAAAAGACCATGGAAAATCGAAGGATGACGGCCGGTTGGGAATTTGTGGCTTTGAAAGAACTAAATAACATGAAACGAATTCATATAATCAATCTATCAGCAGAAGCTATGGCCTATTCGGTTGGCCATTCCTGAAACTTGTTAACTTGACATTTGTACATATTTGTATATATGGGGGAGTATCTCCAAGGTCTTCATAAGAAATTTTGAAGAAAGTGTGTTTGAAAGAGGAGGATGAGTAAATCACCAAGCCTCCTCTCAATGGGATTCATGCCTCCATGTACTATGCCAAAGCCATCTAAATTATTTGTTTTTTATTGTATAGCTAGAAGAATGTAATTCCTTTTTGTATCATTGAAAATTACTGTACCTTTGTGAATTTGTTTCTCATATATTGCAATACTCTTCTTATTTCTCCAATTATGCTAAAACAGAAGGAAAACCAAAGGACTTCTTAAGTGTTAGGAGGTCAGAGGTGTTAGCAATTGCTCACTTCATCCCCTTTCACTAGTAAAATAATGGAACTATGGATTAGAACTATTTAGTAAACAACTACCATAGGATGGAGTACTAATAAGATGTTTTGTGTCAATTGAATTTGGATTGATTGTATGTGTAGGCACATCTTGACAAACTGGACAACAACCTATCAAGAGACTTACGGTTCATGTTTGAAGATGACTTTGGGTAACCCGACTAAACTTAATTTAGTTTGAACTTTAAAAATTGGATATCTTAACTCATCACTTGAATTTTAAATTGGCTAGCATGTTAGATGCCCTGCATATTTATAATCTTCAAATTTGTGACAATTGCAACTATAACGTTTATGAAGTACTTTCTAATGACCTTGTTTATTGCACAATTTCTTATAGAAAAGCTCTTCCCATATAGTGTTGAGAAGTATGTAGATTATGCAATATAGATGATTGTGTCTGATGTACTATCATGAAGTAACCAATGATGTGACTGTCATGTTTTATTGTAGGTATGAAGATAATAAGGGGGGGGGGGGGGGCGGATTGAGAAGTGGGAAGGCTATGATGAGATTGGAAGATCGAAATACACTTGGACTAAAGCCTTTAGTCCTCAAGGGTACTACCAATTGCTAAACTGATTATCAAACAAACAGAGCATGTTGCTATTAGTACTACTAGTTTTTCAGTATCCACTCCTTGACCTTTTTATGACTGTAAATAACTTACTATAGGTAATATTGAATATGTATAGCTAGCCAGTACATGAATCTCGATAAATTGTTGTCGCCACTAAACATTGGTCATTCTAATATATATTTTTTCACTCCTAATGTCATAATTTTTATTGTCATTGATGTTCAGTGCCATTTTAATAGCATAATGGTGGATTTTTTAGTATCAAACTGACATGGTGTAGTTTTAAAGCCATTTTAGCACCATTTTTGGAGGTTTTATGATATCAAAATTGCATGGCATCAGAAAAGTTTGGCCAACCTATTTTGGTGCCATTTTGACACCAAAGGCCACGTACATTTTAGTGTCATTTTATCCATACTAGGTTGGTATGGAGGTTGGCACTAAATTTTCTTAATTTCACTTCAATGCACCATCATGGCACCATGTTCACATGCCTTGAAGTTCCTGCTGGGTGCCATATTGGTGCAATTTTGGGGCCATTTTAGTGTCATAATCATATGGTGTTTGTGGGACTCCAGTTTAGTGCAATTGTGGGGCCATTTTAGTGTCATAATCATATGGTGTTTGTAGGACTCCAGTTTAGTGCAATTGTGGGGCCATTTTAGCATGAAAGTATATGATGCCATTTCAGCATAAAAATCACATGGTGTCATTTTAGCTACATTTTAGCACCATTTTAGCATCAGAATTACAAGATATCGTGTTAGTGCAATTGAGGTGACATTTCAACATCACAAGTTAGGAGCAATTTTAGCATGAAAATTATATGTTGCACTTTTAGCATCCTTTCAGTGTCAATTTTGGGGCATTTTAGAGCAATTTTTCCTCAAATCTAGTGCCAACATTAGATGGTGTCATTGTAGCGTAAAAGTTACATGGTGTAGTTTCATTGCAATTTCCTTGCTATTTTTCCACCATTTTAGCATCTACATTTTCATGGTGTTGTTTTAAACCTATTTTACCACAATTTTAGTGAAACTTTGGCCCAAGTTTGGGGCCATGTTAGCTGAAAAACTACATGGTGTCATTATAGTGTCAAAATCACTGAGTGTTTTTTTAGCACCATTCCAGCATTAACAGTACATGATGTCGTTTTAGAGCCATAGTAGCATCATTATTATAAAGTGGCATTGTCGGACCATTAGTAGCACCAACATTATGTGGTGTCATTTTAGAGCCATTTCAGCATCAAAATGTTAATTCATTGTAGTGTCATGACAACATTAACTCACAATTCGTGAACTTGACATCAATTTCACATTAACCCCCACATTAACTTAACAATCTGTTACTTTGATGTCAAAATGGCACCACATTATTATGCCCTGAAGTTCCTGATGTTGTGTGAACTGAGGTAGAGCTGAAGAAAAATTGCTGAATGGTTAGAGAGGTGGACCATACTCTGCCAGATGTCATGATGACCTCCACAAGCTTGCAAAGTGAGGTTATCATAAAAACGATTTAGATTGGGTTTGGTTTCTGTCTACTCTAAGTGTAAACGTGTTGCTGATCTAGATGGCAATAGAACCTATTCTTTGAAAGTTGTCCATGTAAACGTGTTGCTTACACCAAAAGAGAGAGCAAAGAAGTTCCATGCCCAGTGATCCATGGCTTTCTCCAAATATTTCGGGCTACGATCCTCTCCAAATTCCGTCATATTAAAATTGCCCGCTACAATCCAATTGGCATCTAGAAAGGCATGATGTTGGAGCTCAAGGAGTGCACTATTCAATGAAGCCAGGAATCACGTGTGTGCATCCCCCTTATTAAAACACCCCTGTATACATTTTTTTTGGCTAAAATCAAGCAATATATGTACAAATCTCACAGCCTCAAAATACATTTCCATATGTACACAGGGGTTAAAAATGAGGAATTTAACTCCAAGCCCCATGTATATCTACTTTTTGCTTGATTGAAATATGTCTCCTATATGTACATCTTGTACATGCTTGTTCTAAATAATACCCTTTTTGTGCACGCACGTGTATAATTACAGTACTTGAAGAGTGCACTCCCTAGATGTTGAAGTCGTGACCAGAGTTGGACTCTAGCCGTAGTGTGATTCTGAGCATAAATATTTAGACTACCAATTCTGACGTTGTTCAAGTCCAAAACGACATATTGAATCCTTTCCTCTACGATAACGCCAAAATCTACTATAAAGGGAGCAAATTGCTTGTCTATAATAATTCTCGTATCGGCTTTAAAATGTGCACCCTTCGCAGAGTAAAGTGCGTTATTCCAAAGGGATGATCCACCTTTGAAATCTAGCTGGTGAGTGTGATGCATAGTCATGAAGACTAAAATGAGGACAACTTTCCATATAAAGTTTGAACCACAGGCTAATGTCATGCAAAGCATGTTTGCCCAAAATTCAAGGTCCTTCATTAATCCTTAAACGTCAAGAGGGCCTGGGCGGGGCAGCCCAGAAGGCATCTAAATTTTTGGAGGGAAAAAAAAAAAAAAAAAACAAAAAAAATGCAGAAACGGCTCTGCGGGACACTGTTGGCCAACACTGTAGCACTATAGCACTGCGGCATCTCAGCTGCCCCAACCTCAAAAACTTGTTCAATTTGATAACTTTGATTGCTTACCAACGATTCCACAATCTCTCAAATGAGGCTTTGCAATCTAGATCACTTTTTCAATAGCTTTCCAACGCACCAATCCATGCTTGATTTGGTTGAGAAAATCTACTTTTTTCTTGATTATTCTCTTTTAAATAAGCCCATGGGGCTTACCTTGACGTTTAAGGGTTAATGCTTCTACCATGTGGCATTACATATTTGGTGTAGCAGGCCCTTCTGGATAGAAGCTTTAGCTACTACCGGTCTCATAAACCAAAAATACAAGACTAATACTAGAACACCTGCATGTCAACCTAATGACTATTAATGCATAAACCGTCCTGTTGATATGACGTCACACATGCAGGCTCTACATGGAAAGCCGTCCTGAGCCATCTGAGCTACATCCCCACACTGAGCCAGAACAAAGAGCTCCGAAAGGCCCGTCCCGTTATTGAGATTATTCGGGATTTTTGAAATATTCTAAAATAATTTAGAATATCCCACTACAGTACACAACTCGTCACAAACAATGAGACACATCAGCAGTAGTTCTGTCAATCAATCTTTGTACGGAGTCTCAAAGAGGAAAGGGAGTTTACAAACAACTAATCTGGCACTGTATTTTCCGACGCAAGATTGACAGTCGTAGCTGACGCAGCACTAACGCAAATCCCACTGAAGCTCGCGTAGGACGTTAACTTGTCGGTGTAAGGATCGATGAAATTCCACTTCAGCGATACACAAGAAAAATATGGTGAAGGAGTATACAGTCGATGGCTAGGTGCCGTAGGTGGAATGGGATTGCACAGAGACATAGAGGAGATGAAGAGAAGGAGGCGGATCGAAACTCCCGAGCAAATTTGTGACCTACTCGCGAATCATCGGAACCGCACAACTTCAAGCAGGAAAACAGAAAGGAATTTAAGAATAGACTGACACAACACGACCGATGAAGAGCAAGTGCAGAATCGACGGCCATGGTGACGAGAGCAGGAGTGCACGCAGCGGTGGATCACACAACCCGTGCTAGACACATGCAAGCGCCACGTACCTGCCCCACTTTATCCATTTCCTTCATGCAATCCTCGCCTTCTATGAACCAACCCCAAGTGGCACCACCTCTGCTTCCGCCAAGTCAGCTGCCACGCCCTTAAAACCACCCACCTTGGCCCTCCAACCTCATCAATCTCACATCGATCTCACATCTCCAGCATCTTGTGCATAGCATAGTACAGTACAGCATTATATTTTGTTGCTAGAATTTGCAGTTTAAGCTCGCAAAGCAGTTCAGATCGTATCAACAATGGCGTCCACCATCGCAGTTGCGAGCTCCAGCGCGGCCCTCGTCGCGGCCCCCTCTGCGATGGAGTGCTGCAGGTCGTCTAGCAGCGCAGCCTTCGGGTCCGTACGCTTCGCGCCCCTCGTCAGGAGGTCCGGCGCCGTGAAGCTCAATGCCACCGTCCGCGCTAGCGCTGCCGAGGTATGCCCATTTGATGAGATCGATGATTGGTGGACCTTTGCATTTGTCCCGGGATTATATGGGCTAGTACTGGTGATTAGTGGAGCTAGCTGCTGTTTTGATTGATATTTGATGAGGTTGTTTGATTTGGATGTGCGTGCATGCAGGAGTCGAAGGCTTCAGGAAGGCAGGCGCTGGTGGGACTTTTGGCTGCCGGGGCGATCCTGGTGTCTGGCGTGCCGGCGTTCGCTGCGTCGGGCCCTGGTGGCGATGGTGCCGCCCGGACCGCGCAGAAGGCCGACCAGCTGCTCAACGCGGCGGACAAGCTCACGAAGGACGACTCTCCGACCCGGTTCGCCAAGGGAGTGCAGAACGCCGGATCATCTGCCAAACAGTATGTCCAGGCTTTGATATAACAATTCACATCACTGCACATTTTCTTTGTTTCTCGCTGCACTTGCATCCTGGGGATTGGACTGTCTGGGAAGAGAGCTCTGTTGTAGCCATGGGGGATTGGAGAGTGGGTTTCTGACTGATAGGAGCTATGGGGAATTGTGTGCAGGGCCGGATCTGCGGGCGCGTCGAACGTCCAGAACGTGGCGGACGCCGCTGTCACGAAGGCGAAGGAGAATCTGGCCGCCGCCAAGGCAAGTTTCCGCAATGTGATGCCCAAGGACAAGGTGAGCGACGCGTCCAGCGCCATAAACCAGACGTTCGCCGTGAGTGACGCCTCGGGCGCCATCAATGATGCTAAGATCAATGCCAAGGGCGCTGTGGGTGACGCGAAGAAGAATGCCGCAGGTGCTGCGGGTGACGCGAAAGGTTTCCTCAGCTCGCTGAGCGACAAGCTCACGGGCAGCAGCTCCAGCGCGGGCGACGTCGCCGCCGACGTGCAGAGCAAGGCTAGCGACGCTGTGCACGACGCCAAAAGCAGCTTGCCGAGCCAGAAGTTGGCCGTGAGCGACGCCTCTGGCGCCATCAATGACGCCAAGAACAATGCCACAAGCGCAGTGGGCGACGCCAAGAACAACGCCTCAGGCGCTGCGGGTGACGCGAAAGGTTTCCTCAGCTCGCTTGGCGACAAGCTCACGGGCAGCGGCACCAGCGCGGGCGACGTCGCCGCCGACGTGCAGAGCAAGGCTAGCGACGCTGTGCGCGACGTCAAAAGCAGCTTGCCGAGCCAGAAGTTGGCCGTGAGCGACGCCTCTGGCGCCATCAATGACGCCAAGAGCAATGCCACAAGCGCAGTGGGTGACGCCAAGAGCAATGCCGCAGGCGCTGCGGGTGACGCGAAGGGTTTCCTCAGCTCGTTGGGCGACAAGCTCACGGGCAGCAGCACCAGCGCGGGCGACGTGGCTGCCGACGTCCAGAGCAAGGCTAGCAATGCTGTGAGCGACGCCAAGAGCAGCTTGCCGAACCTGAACCTGCCCACCAAGAAAGCTGGCCAAACATTTTAAAGGGCCCCTGCCAAGGTTTCACTCGTTGGGAGCATTTTTGCGGAGTTCGTATGATTGTAATTCCTGTACACTGATGACAATGTACGTATAGATTGCGGCTGGGTGGGGTCTGATGCAAAGCTACAAAAGTAATTCCTTTGCTTCTTAGTAGCCCCCATTTGTAAAAGTATGCACATTCCGGAAATTTGAATTGTAATTGTTTCTATGGAACCTTCAGTTGGGGTTTGGAAGATTTGAGTGGTTTGTGTATCAATATTACTCATTGCTACTGCTAGTAAGTAGTTCATGATGATCGCTAATGTAAATTCTCACCAGCTTGAGCTCGAGGTGGAGCTCTAAGCGGTCGATGCTCGTCCTCATTTTCGTCATCGCTAGGCATGTCTTCATGGACATGCAGACGGTCAACAGTGTCAAAACTGGTCAGTCTCACTCGCTTCTGGACTGTACCCTCTACTCAAATCTGGCATCGCTGCAATGGAGACGATGAAAACCTTCGGTAATTAGTTGGACCCGAATGTTTTCATCCTCCGTGATCCCGACTGCAGTGAGAAAATAGCATTTAACATTACTCAAATATGAAAATTGAATCCCTAGGCAACCAAACGCAACATCAACCTCGACTCTTCAATGATGAAAAAATGAATCCAAGGAAGAGATTGGTTGTACGTGAAATAGCTCCAAACCAACAAACTTCTCACTATTCATTTTGATCAATATAAAGCAGGCATGATCAGCATATCTCGTCCATCCAGTTGACCAACTACACGCTTTTCTGCTTCTGCTGTAGAATTCGCAGATTGGGGACAACAGGCATTCCACAATTATCCTCAAATTCTAGTCTCGCTTATCTGATTCTAATTGTTGGCCGGCGTTGTAACCGCTGTAGAATTCACCCTGTAGAAGCCTACGTAGTTCTGCATTAGTCATGCCCTAAAACCCTAAAAATACTTCCCAGTTAAAGAATTGAGTTAAGGAACCACACGATTCAGTCTGAAACAGGCCATTGAAGAGGGCGCCCTCGAGGCCGCTCACGGAGAATCCGAAGAAGGGCGATCGTCGATGTCCAATGCTCTGTGACCATAGTGACGACGACGATGACGACACAAATTCCGTTCCATGACACTCTTTCCGAAACACTGACGCAATCGATGAAGACTTGGGAAGCAAACCGGAAGAGGCGAAGGCTGTTTGAGTTTGTGCGCAAGGCGATGCAGGGAGCTGACGAGAGCTCTACCTGCAGCAACCCCAGCCCTCATGGTGGGCTTTGGCTTCTTCACCACCCAACGCACGTACTTGCGAATCCTTCACTCAACAAAAGACTCAAAAAATCAACAGTGTCATCCGACTCTCATCAACAGTGTCATCCGATTTCTTCATTCAGTAACGAGTCCGACGACCTACAGGTTCGGTTTGCCAAGGATAAGTGGTATTGTAAATTGTTGCGTTTCTTGATAAAATTTTCACTATGATTTAGGGTTGATGGTCACAGAAGCGGGTGCGCTAGATTATCTAGAGCGAGAGCAGCTGCTGAGGGTTCAGAGGATTCCCGGTCCTTTGCTCTGAACGGTACACACGAAATCTTTTGCCTCATACGTTCCTTAAGTTCCTTACATTGGCATTGTGGCTGAGCTTGGAGGAAGGACTTTAGTGTAGAGAAGGGAAAGAAAGGGGCAATGGCCGAGGACGGTGTTGTGGCAGCTGAAGAAGCTGAAGAAGCTGAAGAAGAAATGGAGGAGATGGAAGAGGAGGAGTTGCGGGAAGTTCCGGTATCCGTAGCGCCCTTGACTCGGGCGCGTGCTGTGAACACCGGTAAGAAGCGCAAGATTGTGCATCGTACGAGTACGGGCAGGAGGAAAGGTAGGTCTTCGACTGGTATTGATTGTTTGATTGATTGATTGATTGATTCTAGGGTTTAACCCCTAAGCGTCCACTGTGTATTTTCTGTAGTGTAGGAAAATTGGACCCCCTGCTGGAAAGCATCTGTTTGTGTGAAAATGACTTCAGTTTGACACGATCGACACTGTCGATCTTGTAGTATAGAACTAGAGCTTTAAAATGATGTATTGCAATCTGAAAACCGAGGTTAAATGAGAAAATGCCACCGTTGCAAAGTTCAGTGATGCAGATGGCCATATTGGGCGTTTTAGACGCTTAGAGGTTAAGGTTTTGGTTGAATTGATGATGATGGGATATGGCAGATGCGGAGACGAAGACAGTACCGCTCAGGAAGATGAAGGCGGCTGCATCGTTGGACTTATCCGATCCGTCGCAGTTGACCATGAAGGAAATCATTCGAAGGGCGGAGGCGATTGAGAGGGCGGTAAGTGTATGAGTAGTGTCGGTAAAAGATTTCGATCGCTGCAATTCTTTTTGTTATGGCAATTAGGGCGCAAGTTTTGATATCAGAGAGTTTGTGGGTTTATGATCGAGCTTGAATGACACTGCACACAAATGTTTTAGTTACTGTTCTTGTAAGCAAAGAGGTTTCTCTTTTTAGGGTTTAGGGTTTAGGGTTTTTTAAAATTTTGAAACCTCTGAACGTGCAGAAAGCAAGGGAGGAAGCGGCGAAGAAAGCTGAGGAGAAAGAGAAAAGGGGATCCTCCTCCTCCACCACCAGAGCTTCAGCGACGGAGAGGCCGGCAGCGCAGGATACGTAAGCTGGCTGGTTTCTGGAATTGCTGGATTCTGGAATTTGCTGTGTATTTAAGTTGTCCTATCTCGTTCCTTTAGATTTTAGAATGTGGATTTGCTGATGAGTTCGATGTCGTGTTTCGGCAGGCCTGCTCCCTCCGTCTTAACTCCTCAAGTGCAGATTGTGAACGGGCGCATTGTGATCAATCAACAAAGTTTGGTTGTGGCTGCGCAAGCCAGCACTCGAGAAGATACAGAAACTTATCGCAGGGTTGAGGAGGATAGGCCCAAGCTCAATTACAATTCGTACTCCAACCGAACACCTGTGGAGAGGTGGAAGACCGAGGACACGGATTTATTTTACAAGGTACGAGTTTTTAGGGTTTAGGGTTTAGGATAGAATGTTGCTGTGTTGCATGTAGGATTGGACTGCCTTGTTTTAACCCATTCCTGGCACTACTGCACCCCGCCCTCCCAAAGGACAGCTACGTTTTGAGGTTGCTGAGGGTTTAGAGCTCCGATCTAGTGACTTGTCGGTGTCTGTTTCTGAAGATGTTTTGGATATTCTGTTGCCACAGTGAAAGATCTAGGTTGGATACCAGATGTGTATTGTGTATGGAGAAGCGTTTTTGAGTGAGTTTGTTGGTTTCCGTTGTATGCAGGCATTGCAGCAATTTGGAACCGATTTTGAGCTGATACAGAATTTATTCCCAGGAAGAACCAGGAGACAAGTAAAAGCAAAATTTAAGAACGAAGAGAAACTACACCCAGTTCGCCTCGCTGATGCTCTTGGCCACAAAACACAAGGTTTGTACAGCTGTTGCATGTCTCATTGTATCCTTGCAAATCCAGTAAGGTACATGTTATTAGCTTATTAGAGTATATTGCAAGTAGTGATGCGGTCATATGAAGGCTACTACACCAGATCCCATCAGAGCTCTAGAACAGTACTTGGATGGATGACCTCCCAGGTGCTGCATTCACCATTAGGTATCGATCGAATAGACCTATTAGGAGCCGGAGTTTTTCTTCTTGTCTTGCAACAAATGTGTCCTAACTTTCTGAACTATGTTGTTGTCACAGATCAATCTCACCACTATCGAGCTATCATCGAAATGCTGAAGAAAGAAAAGGCCGATGGCGAAAATAATGAAGGAGATCTGTTAGACAGTATTTTTCTACCTGTGGTGACGGATGAAACAGTCACCACGCAACAGGTGAGTTGCATTCTGAATCAGGATGGGAATCATTTTTCCAGAGTTTTCGTTACAACAGTGACAAGCTTTGATATTGTGCTTAAAGCATGCACACCCTTCTCCCTTCAATTCACTCACTGCAGTATAATCACATCCAAGATTTGGTGTCAGAAGCTATCCTCACCACACCCTTGAACTGCTATATTCACCCTCTAATATAGTGCGTGAACCAATCACAATCACTATACATGGGTAATCATTATTGTCCATCAATCTAGGATACCAAGCCCTTGAATTAGCTAGAGGGACTAGAAGCATTACTATATCTTGCTCATATTGTGTATCACTTTGACTTGAATTTTCAACATTAAATGCAAGCATATTTCATCCAGTTTTCAGAGTAAAAGGCTCATGTAGGCGTAGGGTGTGCATGCTCTTATGCTGGCGTATGGGGTGTTGTTGCAGATGCCTGGAACACAAGCGAGCACGTCAGCTGATAAAGTGGATGAGGTGGTAGATTTAGAAGCTCCTGCCAGCATAGTGGATTTGGAGAAGGTGAAACCGGATTTGAGAACTGCCCCGGCATCTGAACCCGGAGTTTTAATTCCATCTGAGTCCGAGGTTACAACAACTGCAGTAAAGGACGACCCTCCTGCATCAGAAGCTACTGGTAACCCGCTCTCAAACTTCTCTGTTAATCCTTTGGGTTGCTATGGGAAGGAACCCCTGTCTGGGAACCCCTTGGGCAGCTACGCGAAAAATCCCCTGGGCATGTATAAATAGGTCTAGCCTTTACTTATTTACTTCATTGAAGAGGAAAGAGAATTTTTGAGATGAACCCAGGCTTGTGATTCGTTTCGAGATGAACCCCTATTGCATTGTAAATCAAGTTATTGACATTTGATAGGTTCATGCAGCAATTTGCATGGACCTCCAAGATTCATTTCTAATTTTATCCCTTTGCTGATTCCTTTTGTTTGTTTTGATCTCCGTCTGTGGAAATTGAATGTGATCTATTTCTCGTCTTGGTTGCTTTTGTGCACATAGAATAGACCTGTTAGTACTGCAGTCCTTAGCTTTGCAATCTACAATTGTCCTGAGAGACTGTTGTTGGCTATGGTCTGGTCACTTGTCAAACCATTTATGTTTGCCATTGATGATTTGATTTTAGGACTTGCAGTGAAAAATTGTTACGGATCTGATCCTCTCTCCTAAATTATACTGACCTTTGTTACCAAGAGCAACTCACTCCCAAAAAGCGTGTGTTTACATTTGTAAGCGGAATTATTGAGTTGAAATTAGTATAAGCCAATCTTTGATTGCCAAGTGGTGCAATTTTTATATTGATTTGCATCAAACCTTGTGGCCTCATCAATCATAACATTATTATTGAGATTTATTATTATTGAGATTTATTAGAGTTATTCGCAAAGTCGCTCAAAAGGGGGTGGGTGGATGTTAGTTTGAGTGACTGTAGGTGAGATTCCTGAGGAAAAAAAGTGTCGGGCACTAAAAAAAATTTTGTGGAGGAGAAGAAGTTTGAGAGCTCCAAAAACGGTGCTCAAAAATTTTGATCCTTAATTTACACTAACATTGATAGCTAGATCACAAGAAGTGATAAAAACAGTTCACAAGAATAATAAGTGACAAAAAAAGTCGAACAAGCAGGAGTTCCGTAGATGGAGAAGTCTTTGAGAAAGTGGATTCTATTTCAAAGAATTAGAAATACTGGTTTATTAGGTGGCAGTGGTTGGTTGGGTGGCATGCATGTCTAAATCGATTGTGCTGTTCCTTGACAACACTATTTTGGGCGTTGTTAATAGCATTCGTCAATTTATGCTCCACTTTATATTTCTCGAAATATTTACCAAATTGAGGGTTTGGAACCCCTCTACTTTGCAGAAAACTCTATTGAGGTCTTGTTGTTTTCCACAAATTAGGACCAAGCTAGGTGAAAATCTCTTAGATCCAACCTTCAACAATAAGTGAGCCTTGTATATTTGATAAATTTATAACCACATGCATAACGCATAAGTAAAATCAAACTTATAGTTGTTCATCATGCAAGAGTATTCATCTAAGATCATGACTTTGCTTCCAAATACACATTCCAATGCTAAAGATGTCCCCCACTGCGAGTTTTGTTTTCCATGCCAATGCCTTTGAGCTCGCCTTCAGTAGATGGTTAGCTCGTCTATATGGCTTCTTCTAGCTGTCGAGGTTTGATTATTACCAAGGTTTGATTTCCATTTTTTTTGAACCTTAAAATATATGTTGGTACATTTTTCTCTAATGCGCGTGTTTAAGTGGAGTTTTGTAACATTGTGACAATCGGTGTTGTTGCTTGTAAAGGTGACATTAAAGAAATACTTGTAGTTGCAAGGATTGAGAAGGTGGTTGAGAACCTTTTTTGTACTTGTCCAAGTTTTTAATATAACATTTGTACACAACTTCTCATGACATAAAAGAGTGCAGAAGAAAGTGAATTTTAAAGTGGGTACATACATTCCCTTAGATTTGGTGAAAGAATAGATGATATGATATTGGAGAAGGCGATGGTGAAGGTGTATTGAATGAAATGTGATCATATTGAAATTCAATGTAGCAAATTGTACTAAGGTCAATGCACCTATAATCACTACTAAGGTCAATGCACCTATAATCACTAGTGTTTGGAATTGCGTCCCTAGCTAAATTTTAGTTACATCTAACCTAAAATGCAGATATTCATTAGGAACATATACAGTGGCAACCACAAATAGTTGTACAAGAGGAGTTTTTTTTTTTAAATACTTGCCAAATCTACATGAACTCTCATAAAATAACAAGAACACAATCACAAGCACGTATAGTTGCAACAGGCATAAAACACAAAGTTTTCAATGAAAATATGAATTAGAAAAACACACAATAATTCAAATGTGTAACAAGCCTGTACAATTCTTTATGGTCAAATTGATTTTTATTGCATATCAACTATAGAAAATAAGACTAAAAATTACTAAACACCTTTATAACTCAATGATTCAACTCATAAGCACTCACAAACACTACCACCGTGTGTGGCCACCTCTTGCATGGTAGACATCAAGAGCTCTTTGAGGCATAGAGCGTATTAACTTCCTAACAACATCAAGCTCTATACCGTACCAAATTTCTTGGATCTTCTCCCATAAGTCACTTTTACTAGTTGGTTTCCTTTTAGACCTTCTCAGACGGCGATCTACTTCATTCCAAAGATGTTCTATTGGATTGAGATCAGGTGATTGTGGAGGGTGTCCAATAAGTTCAAATTTTTGAGCACGCAACCACTCTACAACATAATGTGCAGTATGCTTTGGGTCATTATCATGCTGGAAAATAACCTCATCCTCTTCTAAACCTTGCATCTGTATAGTACCCATAAGTTCCGTCTCTAAAATGTTGCGATATACATATTTATCCATCTTCCCTTCAATCAAGTGAAGCTTGCCAACTCCTTCCCAAGTCATACAACCCCAAACCATTATGTTTCCTCCTCCATGTTTGACTGTAGATTGCACATGCTGATCTAAAAGACGATCTCCACTCTTTCTCCAACAATACTGACGTCCATCTGAGCCAAAAGATTGAATTTAGACTCATCAGAAAAAATGACATGAGCCCAACACTCCCAATCTGCATGCTTGCACTTCTTTGTCCACTGCAAACGACGTGCTCGATGTTTCTTTGTCAAAAGTGGCTTCTTGGTCTTCACGCATGCTCTCAACCCTTGCCTCCGAAGACTCCTTTTCACCGTATTATCACTCAATTGGAAGCCCTCAGATCGTAACACTCTTCCTATAGCTGCCGCTGTGCTAGTATTTGGATCATTTAATCTCCTCACAATGCCACGGTCACCGTGTTCATCTAGAATTCTAGGTCTACCAGGTGAAGTTTTATCTGTTAGACTCTCTCTCTCACGGAACCTTCGCACTATGTCAGAAGAAGTGCTTCGAGGAATGCCCAAAACTGCAGAAATCTGGCCATATGAGTTGCCTCGCTCATACATCTCAAGAACTGCCCTACGTTGATTCTCAGACCTTCTAGGAGCCATAGTGAATCACCAAAGGCCTCTCCAAATCATACAAAAAAAATCCAAAACAAAAAGCCTCACAAGTGCAATTTTAATGAGAAGATAGTGGTGTGTACAACTGATGTGCATATTAAGTTGTACACACCCCTTCACGATTTTTGCATGAATAATTTCTACAAGTGGCAAAGTTTTGGGGAGTCAATGTTAATTAGGTGCCATGTGGTGTATCAATTAATGCTAACCCAAAAAATCTCCTGTAAACCCACTTACTAAGCTATAGTCAACACCTGTTGAAGTGATGGGCCACTGTGCGAAGACTTCTGGTCGCCACTGTACATGATGTGAATATCAAGTTGAGAGTCGATTTAAGGTGCACCTATGTTCAACACTTTAAAAATTCATGATTGTGTTCAAACAATGCATAATAAAATGTGTTGGAATCCTATTTCATTTTCCAATAAGATTTAATTAAAATAAATTTGAATTGATGGTAATAATGATAGTAGTAACTATGCTTGAGCATAATATAAGGGTTGCTTCACACTATGGCGAAAAGTCTAGAGTTCGTCGAATTCCACCAATCAGTTCGCAAATCGATGGCTTTCTTGCAATTTATTTGATGGAATTCAATGGACTCTCGACTTTCGACCATAGTGTGAAGTAGCCCTTATTAATCCCTAAACGCCTGAGGGGGGTCCTCCAACCAAAACTGTCTCATTTTGAACATTTTTGTTGATGATCTCTGGATGATTTTCAAAAACTTTTTTCACATTCCAACTATAGTATTTTGTACTCCTAGGCCTTATAAAACATCTCTCAAAATTTCAAAACATTTGACTTTATAGATGTCAAGATAATAGCAAATGAAGTTGAAATTTTGAAATTTCAGGCCCTGAAAAATGCAGGCACCATTGCTTTGATGGGCTCCAAAACCAAAAAAAAGGAAGTTGAAATGATGTGCCATTTTGACCATCCTCAAGATGAAGTAGTTAACAAGATGCATGACTCAATTTGACAAGATGTTCAATTCATTAGCATTTTTTCAGAGACCCTGTAATGGATGGGTATGAAGGGAAGTATGAGATTTTGGCTAAATTAGATTATCCCTTCAACTCCTCCAATTGGATGAGCCCACAACTCATGGCATGCAACTCAGGTGGGCTGAACAAAATTTTATTTTGATTGCCCAATGAATTTCATTGGCTTATATTTTTTGGCAACCCTTCCCAAAGTGTTGAAGCTACCTTTCAACATTGAGGTGTTTCACTTTGAAAAGTTATCCTAAGTGGAGTTTTGATCAAATGAACATAATTCCAATTGCATTGGAAAGAAGACTCGTTTACTTATGACATCGTATTTTTTAATTTGAAAAAAAGTTATTTTTTAGGGTCTGGGCAGCTGGAAAAAATGGACAGTGATCAAAAAATGGTCTCTTTGGAGCTTAGGGGTTAAGTGGCAATATTATATACAACGACCTTGGTATACAATGTGTAGCAAATTCTAACCAACAAGATTGTTTGTGAATTTGGATGTTTAATGTGGGTTTCTATGTGTCAAACAGAATCATCTAGAACAGAAGATCGATAAGCTCCTGGATGACGGATTTGGAAATTGTGCCCCGCCTCTAGAACCCCTGGTGGTCTTGAATGCATGGAGACAAAATTATCCCCTATTTTGTACCGGTTGGGGGCCCACCTAAAAAACAGCCCCTCATCCTATGGTTTTTTTATTCCCAAGTAAGTCCTAGTGTAATTTAGGGCCATAGGCTTGAAGTTTGCAAAACAATTGTCAAAAAAAGACCCTAGGGTGCCCTAAATGGAAATTCCAAGGAAAGGAAGAGGTGAATGAATAGTGCCCGCATTCAAAACCACCGGGGTTCTAGAGACGGGGGAAATTGTGCGACGGAGGGCATACATTATTGCCTGCATTACATTGTGCTGCAATGAATGGTCATGTGGAAACAGTTCGAAGTATTATAAAGCGGCATTCCAAGTCGGAAGCTTTCTACCAACATGGATATTATTCCCCATATGATCCATTGGTTCACAGCTCCAAGTATGGGACGGCTTTGCATGCGATTGTGAGCATGGAAGACATCGGGATCAAAGCCTTAGAGCTACTCAAATCAAAAGCTTTCATGCACGCTTTACCAGGCAGATATGCGTACACCAAAAAATTATTTTGAAAAGTATGATAGTTATGAGCTTGGTGGAAAGGACGTACTCCGCAAATGAACAAAGTTGCATTAACCTCCTCCTCCAAGCTGGCATTGCCATATAGACACCTCACATTGGGACCAAAAAGCTTCTGAGCCTGGGTTGCTCAGCCCATGAAGGAGCCATAAAATAGTGGTATGACAAGGTATGCAATGAGGGCGGCTTTCCATGTAGAGCCTGAACTCGCAGGCTGATGTCATGCATAGCGTCTTAGCCCAAAATTCAAGGTCTTTCATTAATACTTCTACCATGTGGCATTATATATTTGGTGTAGCAGGCCCTTCTGGATAGAGTTTCAGCTCTTATCGGTCTTGTAAACCAGAAATGCAAGACCAGAACACCTGCATGTCAACCTGAATGACTATTAATGCATCAACCTTCCTATTGATATGAAGTCACACATGCAAGTTCAGGCTCTACATGGAAAGCCGACCTAAGGTGCTATCATTGAAGATGGGCATCAACTCGGCTACAAATGCCACGTCCATCATTCCTGCACTCGTGGCCACAACCTTGTTTGTTGGATCATTTCAACCGCCTTTGGGATACGACCCCGAGTTCAGTGGGTATGTGCGCACCAATTGCCTTCCTGTGCAAATCTACTTGGTGTGCAAGAGCTTGTCCTTCGTGGTGGCCTCAATTTTGATGGCAGTCATCCCTGCCATTCCCTTGCCCAAGGAATCCATGTATGATGAACTGCTGAGAAGTCAACGCTGTCTTTGCGTTGCAGCTGTTATGCTCTTGATTGCCATCGTTTGCGTGTTGACAAGCTTTTCAGTAGCCAGTGTTGCGGTTGTGGCATGAAAGATGACTCGCTATAGCTTGTATATCAGTTGGAGGATTCGTTTGCATCTGTGTAGTTGTGCTATATAATGTCGTTTGTATGTTGAGGCTGCTGCTTCATAAAAAGCCTAATTTCAGAAGGTGGTTTGCAAAGCACATGATATGCTGAATTAGTAATTAGTGTTCATAGGAATATCATATACAGTTGTCCGTCCCACTCTATTATGACATGTTTGGGAAGCCCTAAGTTCAAGGAGGCAGGTATGGATTAGTCATAGAAATGACTTGTCACATGTGTATTGCTTGAAACAATAATATTGTCATATGATGAAGTGTCATATTATGGAGGGTAGATTGTATGTAGTACTTTCCTCGTTAGAGAATGGAAGTTATCCTTAAGTGTACTTTTTTCAAGTCATTGTGCATTTCTAAAGGGTAATAAATTCTACACTGTTTTAGGAATGCTCTAGAGAAATTCAGTTGAGGCAGACTGCAGGTCTAATTGCTGTTGTAGTTTGTACAAAGCCCCCGGAGCTGCATTGTACTAAACATGTACAAGTATACGTGAGTGCACAAAAGGGGTATTAATTTGAACACTGCCGTATTACGTATACATATAATCAACACAATTAGAACTGAAACTATTTACGAATACTTACATTAAACATATATTTAAAATGGAATATTTATTTGTATACAAAGGTATTTAGACATATAACCTCTCCTATACAAGGGGTTTTTTAAAAAGGGTCATGAACGCACGTGATTCTCAAACATAATATAGAGTGCCCCCGGGTACAAAGCACTCTTCTATTTAAACCTAGGGTTCTCTAATAACCAAAAACTGTGATGTCACACAAGGAGAGCTCCCAAGAAACTCTTTCCAGAGAAGAACAAATGATGCCATGTTAGGGTTTTGCCTTTTATATGAGGACCCTAGGTTTAATCAGGGATCAGAAGAAATCACAATTGATCGTATAACATTCTTGAGCAGTTGTGAAAACCCGATGAAGAGTCAAAAAGGATATTCCAGAATGTCATTAATGGGCATCGAGACAGGAATTTTGTTTTGGTTTTCAAATTCTGGTTTCGACATATGTTGCTTCATGGTTGAGGCTTTGATACCCCCAAAAGATTCAATCAAGTTGCAAAGTGATAAAAGAGAAGATGATAGAGAAAAATGCCAAAACTCGCACAGATACTCAAAATCTTGTTTCCCTGGATGGATTTTGTGAAAATCCGTTTTTCCAAAAAATATTAAAACTCCTCAATAGCTAGAATTCAGAAAACCAGATCCACAATCCTGCCTTGAAGATGATGGACACTTTGCATTCAGTTTAGACCTCTTGTTGTTCTACACAAGGGGTACGTTCTGTATACTCAGGGGTTTAGGGTTTTAGGGCTTTAGGGTTTTAAAACATGCGTGGATGTGTACCTGGTGTAGGGTAAAGATGTTAGAGCATCTCCACCGGTACTCGCCAAACGGGCCCTGTAAACGGGGACTCGCCAAATCTCGCCGGAACGTCCCTCACCGGGACTCGCCATCGAGTCGGCGGCGTCGCGGCCGCGCCAAAATCCCAGCTCCGCTCGCCATTGTTCGGGGTCTTCGTTGTTGTTCTGCGCGCCCCTTCTGCGGGAATTCTTTGGCTGATTGTGTCTATTTTTTGGTGGTTTCGGATTTTGGATTTATTTTTGTAGTTTTGGTGATGGCGGGACGCGGGCGTGGGCTGTCGGTGCGTGGTCGCGGCGGTCGCGGCGTTGGCGTCGAAGGAGGTGGTGGCCGGATCGGGAGGCCAGGCCGTAATTTGTTTCAGTATTTCGAAGTTGACGAGGAGGGCGAGCAGCGAGGCAGGCCGGCGCCAAGGCAGCAGCTCACTCTTGATGCGGGCGCGCAGCGGGGCAGGGGACGACAACGGCTTCCAGCAGCAGGTAGGCTGCGAATTCCCAGCTTTGAATCCGCTTTGAATCTGAATCTGACCCTCGCGTAGTACAGTACCGTAATTCAAGATTGGAGATTCAAGATTGAAAATTTGAAAATTACCGGTAATTCCAAGGCAGCATTCTCAGTCTTTTTCTCGTATGAAGTACTGGATCCAGTCCCAATGGCTTTCCGTGGCTGCAATCAATTCATCGCTGGGAACCGACGATGGATTGCAACCGATTCAAGAGTTGAAGAATTCAAAAAGAGAAAGCCAGAAATTTCCCGTTGCCATAACAAACTCTATTTTAAAATCAGCCGTCCTACGAGCTCTCAGCATCACTAGCTCACAAAATTCAATCGCTTGCACGTACAATTCATCCCGCGAGTTCCGAGGTCGGGATGCAACAATGGTTGCAAGGTGCGGGTGAGTGCGCGGCGTGATGGATTCCTGAGCTTGATGATTGAGTCTGCGAATTCCCAGCTTTGAATCCGCTTTGAATTCCTCCGCTTTGAATCCCAGCTCTGTACAGCCATTTACCCGTTTCACGTTGTCTTTCTTTTGTGAAACGGGTAGAGGCTGGTAGTGAAGCAGCTCGCCTTTCGAATGGACGATAGGTTGGAAGAGTTCCAGATGAAATTAGCGTTTGTTGATTTCTTTGTTTAATTTCGTGCTGATTGAATGCGCGTCATTGACAACATTTGCCGATTTCCATGGTGCTTTCAAGCTATTTGTGAACTGGACTTGAATTTGGAAAAAAAATGTATTGTTCCTTTTTTTTTGATAATTTGCTGCGTTTCAGGTTTTATTTATTTTTAAAACCGAGTAAGTCTGGTAGTGATGCACCTCGTCTTTCAAATAGACCATAGCAGTGATAGATTGGAAGAGATTGCGTTTTTAATTGGAGATGAAGTCAGAGCTTGTTCAATTTCGTGCTGATTGAATTCTTATCGTGCTCATTGACAGCATTTGTCGGATTCAATGGTGATCTCAAGCTGTGTGAAATCGACTTGAATGGAGTCATTATTTTTTTAATGGAGGCAGATTAATCCAAACAATTGTGAGATAATGACAATAGTTCTTTCAAACAATTGTGAGATAATGACAATAGTTCTTTCGTTAAATTAGAAGTTGTTTTTTCTACTCCACGCCTCTTCCAGCTTTTGATCTAATGTCGTGGCCATTAAAGTGAGCCAAAGTTATGCTGCTGCTCTGAATTCGGTTCGTTTCTTCTATCTGGATTAGTTCATGTGAGAAAAGTATATATATTTAGAAGTGTGTATTGAGCAGTAATTATTTATTGTGCAATAATGAGGATTTATAATGTGAGGCTGCCGGGATAATCTAATTAGAATGGCAAAGGATTGACACTAAACATGACAACATGGGATGAATTTGGCTGCGAATTCGATTAGATGCCGTGTTGTTGCTTTGTTTCTGTTTCCGTGATCTAGGGTTTAGGGTTGGTGTCTCAAAGTGGCAGATGCAGGTAGGGCTGCGAAGTCTCAATCACGAGGCGCGGAGGCAGCAGGTGGAGCGACATCGGCTGGAGCGGTTTTTGATTCATCGGTTGCTGCTGGAGCGAGATTAGCTGCTGCTGGAGCGGATCAGACACAAACAAGCTGGCCCGGTTCAGGAACTCAGGTGAGTGATCTAAACCCTAACCTTTTTTGTGATGGAATTTGCAATTCGCAAGAAATAGGTCGTGGACATGGTCGGGGTCGTACTACAGGAACTGTGCGGCCTTCAAAAGGTAAAAATTTCGTGCCGGAAGAAGAACGGCAATTAACAAGAAGCGTGTTAGCAATCTCTCAAGATCCTATTTGCGGTAATCAACAAAAGGGAAGTGCATATTGGGAACGTATATTTCAGCATTATGAGCAAAATAGACTGGGGGGGCATAGGGGAGTTCGCTCGTTAGAATCTAAGTGGTCCTCGATAAAGCACGATGTTGCCAAATTCATCGGTGCTTACAATCAAGTGAAACGGTTACATATGAGTGGTATGAATGAATCCGACATTATGCGCATGGCAAAAGAATTGTACCGCTCTAAAAGTCAAAAAAATACCGAATTTACCTTTGTACATTGTTGGGAGTTGGTCAAAGACTTCCCCCGCTGGGCTGACGGCGTTAGTACTTCGCGACAGAGCACTCCCTCTCACAGGTTGTCTGGTTCATCCGAGTCGGGATCGGGTTCCCAAGTCGGCTCCCAGAATTTGGAGTCATGTTGAAGTTGCAGGTGAAGTTGCAGGTGACACAATCCCAAGTCCCGCATTCACATTGAGGCCCGGTGGTACAAAGGCGGCGAAGGAGGTTGTTCGTGCAGGCAAAGTCCAAGATAAAGCCGCATTGACTCAAGCCAAGGCGGCCGAGAAGATGGCGGATGCTACATTGCGCAAGGCTGAGAGTTTAGAATACCACAATAGGTTGATGTTGTTTACCACACCCTTGGCCGAAGTTGTGGAGCCGGAAGCTAAAGAGTACATACGGCTTCTCCGAGAGGAGGAATTGGACAAGTTGTGGCGGCGGAGGGTGGAGTCATTGCGTGAACAAAACGAGCGTCAAGAGGCGGAATTGGCGGAAGAGGAGCGTGCACGAGAAGCGGCGGCGAATGCGGCAACAGAAGAAAATGAGACGTGGAGGCAATATAGGTTGGCCCGGATTGCGTTCCAAAATTCATTGCCAGATGAGGAAGAGGAGACCGAGAACGATTGGGACGGCGAAAGGAATTTGGTGGTTGAAGAAGATCGAGAAGTCGTGGTCTTGCCGGAATCCGATGAGGAAGACGTTGAGGGATGGGAGGTTAGTTGTTTGTGTTCATTTTACTTTTGGATTTTGTTTTGGTTTTTGTTTTTGTATTTAGTTATGGATTTATGTTCATGGTTGTGTTTTGTTTTTGCCTTTTGTTTTTGCCTTCGTTCTTTGGCTTTCGTTTTCGTTTATGTATTTGTGTTTGTTTTCGTTTTTTTTTTTTGATTGTAGAGGAGGGGCTGTGGTTTTAATTTCTGGCTTTAGGAGCGACATTTGTCGCCCAGCCAGGGGTGCCCACAGCCCCCTGAACCAGCTGGGGCCGCAACTGCTGGCCGGGGCCTGCAGTCGCAGCCATGGCTGCAACTACGGCCCTGGACTGCAGTTACAGCTAGGGCCGCAACTGCTGGTTTTACCCAGCAGTCGCAGCCAAGGCTGCAACTGCAGCTGTAGCCGGGGCTGCATGGCCTAGCCGGGGCCGAGGAAAATTATTTTTAAATTATTTTTTTAATTTTGTGAGCGGCATTTGTGCAAATTTTTTTAAATTTTATTTTGTTTGCCTTTGTCCGGGCCCTTTATCCGGCCAAAGGTTTATTTTTTTAAACCGTGATCATTTGTTTTTCAATCACGGCCACCAAATGTTAATGCCCACTCCCACCAAATGTTCATGCCCAAATTTTTGTTTTTGTAATGCTTTTGCTTTTGCGGTGGTATAATATTTTTTTGGAAACCTTTTTGTCATGGTCACATGAATATTAATGTATATTGTGTGGCAGGCACGAGAGGCATCACAAGAGCGGGATGATTCGAATTTGCATTTGGGATTGGGCGGTATGATACACTCTCAAGTTCATGGTGGTGGGAGCGACACTTGGAATGATTATGAAGACATTCGCGGTAGTGGTGCACCATAGGACGACTTAGAGCATGTACGTCCGGGAATGCCCACCACATGGAACGTATTTAGAGGAAATGATGACTCCCAACAGGATTTCTCGGGTTTAGAGTTGGACCTTGACTTGGGTATGAGTAGCGGTACTAGTCTTTATAGATAAGTGTGATACTAGTCACGAATTTATTTATCATGCCAAATTGACACCTTTCAAGTTCCATAAATGCTCAATGAGATCACCACGGAGTCCATAATGTGTGTCTACATCCGCTATCTCTGCAGTACTAGTCAATAATTGCTCAAAGGACAACCCTCTCTCGAATGGCAAATTTCCCACTTGTAATTCCGCAACAATATCATCTAAACCCTCAATGTCCTCCTCATCCTCTAAAATCATGTTGTGTAAAATGCAACATGTAAACATGATATCAGAGATGGTTTCCATGTTCCAAAAACGGCATGGATTGCGTATAATTGCAAATCGGGCTTGCAAAGCCCCAAAACACCGCTCCACATCTTTACGCACCGCTTCTTGCCTCTCCGCAAAGTAGCTCCTTCTCTCATCCTGGGGCTTGTGAATGCTTTGGACAAAGCAAGCCCATTCGGGATAAATACCGTCCGTTAGTAGGTAGTAGCGATCATATTCACTACCATTGACCATGAAGTGCATATCGTGAGCGGCACCCGTCAACATATTGTGGATCAATGGAGACCGGTCCAAGACATTCAAATCATTGTTGGAACCCGGTAGCCCAAAAAAAGCGTGCCAAATGTGCAAGCCTTGATCTACCACGGCCTCCAAGACTATTGACTTCTTACCGTCTTTGTCAGCAAAGTTCCCTTGCCACGCCACCGGGCAATTTTTCCATTCATAATGCATGCAATCTAGAGATGCAAACATGCCCGGAAAACCACGGTCAGAATTAATCGCCAATTGTTTCTCAAAGTCTTGACGCGTAGGTTGTCGCATGTGGTACCCTTCGAACTCCGCCCTAATCGCAAGACAAAACCGCTTCAAAGACATCATGGCGGTAGTCTCACTAGTGCGGCAATACTCGTCAGTCGCGTCAGCACATAAACCATAACAGAGCATCCTTAAAGCCGATGTAATTTTCTGATGGGGTGACAAGCCTAAAAAACCAGCCGCATCTCTTTTCCGAACGAAGTAGTCATCTCTAGCACAAACCCTAGCTAGAATTGTCAAAAACAAAGACCTCCACATGCGATAGCGGCGACGAAAAATATGCGGTCCATACACGGGCTCATCCGCGAAATAATCGGACATCATTCGTGCGTGCATATCGTGCCTTTGTCTATCAATGTTGGGCGATTTGTCCGGGCGTGACCCTCGAACATGGCGCGGTATTTCACGTCCCGGTACCCCTAACCCTAAAAACCAATTCACATTTGAATCATCCTCGTCATCATCCTCCAAGAAGAGCTCGCGTGATGCAATAAGGCGTTGCCGCCATTGCTCCATGGTGCCTAGGACCCTAAACCTGCCCTACACGAGCATGTACATGACCTAAAACCAAAAAAAACAAAAATAAAAAAAAACAGTGAGCAAAGGCGTACTCACAGGCAGCCCAAAAGAGCTCACAGTAATGAGCTCGAACTCCAACGAAGCTCTGTACAACCAGGCCCTGTGGCCGGGCCTGATCTTCAGCCACCCCTTTCCCCGTGTAGACCCTGGCCGGGCCACCGTGGCCGGAGCCGTCAATGGCCACCGGGCCGGAGCTGGCAGGGCCACCGTGGCCGGAGCTGGCAATTTCCTCGCATGGCCCGAGGTTGTTTTTTTGCTGGCTGGAGATTCCCTGCTTCGCGTGGCCCGGTGAGGCAGTATTATTATTCAGGGTTACTGTTCATTCCTGGAGCCCTACAAATCTCGTTTGGCGAGCTAGTAATGGCGAGTACCGGTGGAGATGCTCTTATGTACAGATCTTCAGCTTTTCAAATACTCTTTGATGTGTCAGATGAGGATTGCATGTGCAGGCTATGTTAAGGTTTCTTATGATGGATATGAAAATCTGTGGAACACTTTGATCAGAGTGGCAGTACCGGTACACTATCCCCTTCAGAAAATGTGACCTTTGAGAATAGAGATTTATGAGAGAAAATTTAGGTCAATCACGAAGGATTTTGAAGTCGTTACTGGTTCTTATTTTTTCCTGTATATGATTCTCGTCTACGTAATTCTCATTGGGTTTTGTAGCTGAAGCTCATTGACGAGAGAATGGCGTTGAGGTTTGGTGTACATTGTGGAACAGAGTGCAGCGCCTTGTATGGATCATTTTCTTTCAGGGAAATGGCGAATCATTCCATTTGCGTTTCTGCTGGATCGAGAGATGGAAGGAAAAGTATTAGAGCCGATTACGCGAAGGACGATGTAGCGCGTCCGGGACCTCGAATTTTGTTTGCCGCGGGTGGTACAGGGGGTCACGTGTATCCAGCTCTCGCAATCGCCGACGAAGTGAAGAAACTGAATCCAGCAGCCGAGATTCAGTTCGTCGGTACCAGAGAGCGCATGGAGTGGGGAATCGTTCCGAAAGCAGGCTACGCAATCTCGCCAATTCCCGCCGTTGCAATACAACGACCGTTTTATAGTTTTGTAAATTTGTTTTTGCTGCTACGATTGCTTCGCTGTTTGTGGATTTCCTGGCAAATCGTTCGAAAGTTCCGGCCCGACGTGGCGGTGGGAACAGGGGGTTACGTCGCGGGGCCCGTGTGTCTCATGGCCGCTCTGAGTGGCGCCGTGGTGGCAATTCAGGAGCAAAATGCGTACGCGGGGCTGAGCAACCGCATTCTCGGGCGCCTGGTTGCGAAGGTTGTGTTCTGCCAATTTTTGTGTGGCTATATATCGCCAACTTGCTATTTTAAAAATGGGCTTGCAATGTTGCTATAAGAAAAATCGGGCCAAAAAATAGAGTATACCTCCATAATCTTCCTTTACCATTGGTATGTATAGCCAACAAGTCTATAGAAACTCTATGTATTTGTAGTAATTTTTTTTGTAAATCGCCAAAACATGCTTTCTATTTTTCAAGTTTCAATTTTCAAATCGCCAATGTGACTCCCTTGAAAAAATGAAAAAAAATCGCAGGTTGTGTTCGTCGCTTTCGCTGCTGCCACTGCTTACTTTCCGAAGCAGAAATGTGTCCTCATTGGGAATCCCACCAGGCGTGTGCTTCAGCTGCCGATTGATCGAGTTTCTGCTTTCCGGTCGTTTTTTGATGTGGATTTCAGTGGCTGTGAGGAGGTCGTTGTTGTCATGGGAGGTTCCCTTGGAGCTCGTCTCATCAACGAATCTATGGCAGACATTGCTTTGTCCTTGTTGGAGCAGAACCCGAGGCGGTTCATTATCTGGCAAACTGGGAGAATCAATTACGATTCTACTCTGAGTCGAGTTGGCACGCACAGTCGATTGGCACTCTTACCGTGAGTCCCTGCTACCCTTTTCCCTGCGTCCATTAGCGTCCACTGTGTATTTTTTGTAGCGTAGGAAAATTGGACCCCCTGCTGGAAAGCATCTGTTTGTGTGAAAATGACTTCAGTTTGACACGATCGACACTGTTGATCTTGTAGTATAGAACAAGAGCTTTAAAATGATGTATTGCAATCAGAAAACCGAGGTAAAATGAGAAAATGCCACCGTTGCAAAGTTCAGTGATGCAGATGGCCATATTGGGCGTTTTAGACGCTTAGGGGTTATAGTCTCGGGATGATTGCAACCACGTGTTTAGGGTTTAGGGTTTTAGGGTTCTCATTTTGCTGTTGATAACCGGAAACTCTTTGGTGGGGCGAAACATATGCAAAGCATCACCAAGTGAGCTTCATGATTTTAAAACAGTTTTGAGTGAGTCAGGTAGTGACTTTGGTTTGTTTGATTTTTGACGAAAACATGCAATTCTCTGAGTAATATTTTGATCAGTTGAATCGGTCATTTTAAAACCATGTAGATTTGATCCTTTAGGGATTAACATATGCAAGAGCTCTTTGATGGTATTGAGTTCACTGATTGGTTCTCTGGACGATTGCTAGCTATGTGGACGCTATGGAGATGGTGTATGCCACTGCTGATGTCGTTGTAGCCAGGGCAGGTGCAATAACTTGCAGCGAGTTGCTGGTCACTGCCACACCGGCCATTCTGGTATGTGAGCTTAGTAACATGTGCATTTTGAATTAATTTGAAGGATGGGATTGAATGGCACAAAATGGCTTGGCTGTTATCTGCTCTAGATTGATGGCAGATTAGTGTACAGTAACGTGTTGGGAATTGATAACAGATTCCGGCCACCTCTGTAGCTGAGGATCATCAAATGAAAAATGCTCGGGCCATGGCTGAGGCCGGTGCTGCTACTATCCTACCAGAGCGGGACCTCAGTGCCGACAGTCTTGCGACAGAGATTTTAAGGATTCTAGGTGCCGTGCTTAGCTTTTTTATCTTACTGTTTATGAGCTCCACTCTTTAATGGCTGTAGCAAATTAGCAAAATGTTTTGACTAAATGGAAGTTCATGCGAACTGCTACGTGAAGGATGAAACGTTACTAACGCAGTTTAGGCGCTCTTAACAGGAGACGATGCAGTGCAGAAGAGAATGCAAAAGGCTGCACTAGATATGGCAGCACCAGATGCAGCAAAGCAGCTAGCTGAACATGTACTCTCATTGACATGATCAAGGAATGGAACAGGGTTGATTGATCGTTCCAGATGCTTGCCTCGGAGATACAACAAGGCATTGTTTTTGCCAGGTATGTTCATGTATGCTCTTCCTTTGAATGCTCTATCAGCTTTGAATTGTGTTCTTTTCATTCTCAAAATGACTAGGTTATTATGCCCACATTAGCCTGTGCTGAGACTTGATTTTTCATCTTTTTTCTGCTTACTTGGGCACGCTCTTCTCAAAAGTGTAGTACACAAGTTGGCCGCAAGAGCTACTACTGAAACCGATGGCTGGAATCCTCCGATCTTAGTTTTTATAGTCTACGAACTTCACTGTGCGCATATTCCATACATTAACCTTGTCTACTGTTACCGACTCGGAGCCGTTGTTGAACAGGAAAACATGCGCATTTTTGCCTTGAGCATGTTGGGGATATACTCTGGAGGTAATCACTGTCCGGCCACCTTGTGCAAACGTCTCCACTACAGAGTGATCCACCTGGAGATAATAGGGGCCAATTAGTCGATACGAACAGGATTCTTCCTATCACAGTATTTCGAGAGCATACTTGGCAGTTTAGTAAACCTTGTTACCCTTATATTAGGTGGTCTTTCAGCATGGAGGTTGATTTTCACACTTACAAGGAGTCGGAGGTTTAGATATTTGTCATCGTTGTAGAGACGCACGTAACTGCCGTATGTCGTTTTGTCTACCGTCAGATTTGTAGAGACTGTAGATCTGTAGTCAGGGAGAATCACATAGAGAAGTAAGTTGAATGCAGTTGAATGTACATTACATAGAAGAGGATCAATGCTGCAAACATGAAAACCTAGTAAACATGTACCTGCTCTGATCACTGCACACGAGGGTCTTCCAACCATTTTTCTTGGAGTAGACAAAGTAGAAGTACACAGCTGTCTGCTCCTTGAGATCATCCGTAGCCAGCACTAGTAACCCAAACGGTCCATACATACCCTTCATTGATGCATCGTTTTGGCTGCACACATAGGGTCCTGATTCAGCAAGCAATTCGGGCGGTGTTGCTCCTTGATTCACAGCAGGAATCTTGAAGGCCACCTCTATGTCCAGCTGCAGGGTGGAAGGGCTTCTTCTCAAGTCAGAATGCAGGTACAGCAGACCTTTTCAGAAACCATAGTTTGTCCCTTCCAATGTTCCCAAATGATCAGTTTAATAAACTTGTCTACTGTTTAGCAATACCGGCTTTGTAAGCATTGTAACTACATTACTCTCTGTCTACTTTTGTACGTATTTGAGAACACAATTTCAGATGAGTGAAAACCTGAACTCCCGAAACATCCATCAGTCGTGCCGTTTCCCCTGCTTTTAGCTTGACGTCTTTTACTGTGACGTTTCCATGCCGAAGTTTCTGGACTTCTTTGATAGGCCACTGGAGGAGATTAGTGCGAGTCCTTTGGTCCAGCCAAACCATTCTGGGTATTGACTGCAGAGAGAGAAGCCATAAGAGAGTTCAGTCTTATCTAGGCCTCTTCACAAGTGATAGATCCGCATCAAATCATTTCAGAAATATCCTATTCTCTGAGCTGAGAGTTGCACCTGAAGGCCTGCCCAACCTTTCGCAATGTCGTCCATCGTGCTGCTGGACTCGTTTGTCCATCCATAAAGGATCCGTCTCTGAGTTTTGTGATCAAAAAACGTCTTAGACGCATAGTACTTCCCGTAATCGTACCTTAATCCAATGCCAGTGTCAATTTCTGAGTTGAGAGGTGCGTACGTGTCGGTCTTTACCAAGTACTTACCCACGGAGTAGTAGTCATGTTTGACCAGATCCAAGCTAACTTTGAGGACGTGTAAGACGTGGGGTCCTACGACTGACAGATCCAAGCCTTTAGGGCTATTCACTCTAACAGGGAAGAAATCTGGGCATTCCCACATTCCCGTGGTGGGATTCTCATGTAACCGATGAGAGTAATTCCACTTTACAAAGTCGGTGCTCTTGAACACAAGTGCAGTGCCAATTAACCCTCCCTGACCGTAATTCGCTCCTACGAGCATTCTCCACACCCCGTCAGAAAGCCTCCATGCTTCGGTGGGGTCTCGAAATTGGGAGGTGTTGTAACCCGGTGGCGTTTCGGCAATTGGGTTGTACGAAGCCTTGAGTTCTCAAACACAGGAAAAAACACAAATAAGGCCCTTGCCACAAACTAGAAGAAAGGAAATGAAGTGGAAGCACGTCATTGCTCTCTCTATTCGAGCAACTGGCTACCACACTACTGTAGAGAAATGGCAAGTAAGATTGAGGAGTTCCTTTTTTCATGTGGGGCATCCTATGTGGCACATGAAATATGACATGGCAATGAAGAAGCAAGTGTTCTTCCAGGCACTATTGCCAATGGGGAAATTCAAGAGCTTTTAATTGGACTGGAGTGGTGGTGCCTGCCTTTGCTTCAAGGTTTTTAGTGACCTTCCCAGTTTTTTACAGTTTTTTAGTGATTGTAGAATGCGAAGGTTACATAGCATTAGAAACTGACCTTAATCCAGTTCCTGAGCAAAGGATCAGAAGGGTCTTCTGGATCAGCTCGGGCTTGATACTGTTTGTTGTCGATGGAGTTTCCCGTGTAGAGAATGGTGGGGGTTCCGTCATCCAGGAGCGTGATAGAGCCTGACCAGCAGCCATTGGCGTCATACCACTGATCGCGCTTCAAAGCTGCTCCCAAGTATTGCCAGTGGATCATATCCTCGGAGACGGCGTGGTACCAGTCGATTGTTCCAGGAATGGCAGCCAACGGGTTATATTGATAGAAGAGGTGGTAGTAACCTTTGTAGTAGACAGGACCTGTAAGCAGCCACAGAATCAACTCAACATTTCCGGTTATAATTATCAACAATGCCGAAGTCAGCTTATCATGCCGAAGAGAAAGGGAGAGATGCACACCGTTTGGATCTGTGGTGGATGGATCACGCAGACGCCGTTTCCATCAAGTCAAAACCCACAAAAACCCCAGTTTGTCAGAATCAAACGAGGATCTCGTCAACCCAGGTTATCTGAATTTCTGAGTTCTGACTCATCCTTGCAAATCAATGGACAGGTTAGATTCAGTATGGAGCACATTAGATCCGTACTATGTACATTTCTAGCATGGAATTGTATAAGAATCTGAGCGGCATAGAAAATTGTGAACTGAGAAAGTGTGCTGTGTGGGACAGGTGACCATCAATCATCCTTGGGCCATCAGCGATGCAGAAATTTCAGATTTGTGCAATAGAATGTGATAGTATCAGTTTATGTGACAAAGTAAACTCGGAGATCATGTACCGTTCATCCAGTGTCCTTTAGGTTGGAAGTGATACCCCGTTCTGTAAGGAGTGCCCAACCTGGAGTTGTTGATCGGTGCCTCCAAGGAAGCCGAGTACTCACCAGCTTCTCCAGATCCTGCAGTCATCAGGCACAACAAAAACACCACTGCCAGGGACGTGATAATCCATTGAATCTCCATGGGTGAGTCCACAACTTGGAACTGAAATGCTCGATCTCCATATCTGCCAGTCTTTCCTTATATCCGAGTTTGCAAGCTGGTTGGTGCCTGGAATGGGTCCCTTCATCCTCCGCTAAAGCCACTACCACCATTTGTCGTGCCTCGACTTTGTGAAATCGTCTTTATCTTTTTCGTTCATGACGAGAAGTTAAAGAGATTGCATGTGTTTCATGCCTCGACTTGACACTAATCTTTTGTGTTACAAAATCCTCGTCTGTGTCACTAACCTGTGAAGATCACAGTATCCGCGCCAGCATATTCGAGGGAGAAATTTTGTTCTTGCTGGTGCACAAGACGGCCTCAAGTTTTACGAGATTCAGAACTCTTTGGTTCAGCTGGTTTTTGGAAAAGTTGAATTATCCAGCGTTTGGATAATTGGGGTTTAGAATTTCATCAACAAAGCACAATTAGTCTCTGCCGTTAGTTACACTGTAATTCGGCTTAATCTCGATTCTGGTTAACTTAATCTTCGTGTTTTGTAAAGCAGGCGACAAATTTGTGAAGAATTTGAGGTAGTTGGAGTCATCAAGTTCAGTTTCGTGCCGCTTCAATGAAGGTTTGTGCACCTTAGTCAAAAAAATCCTCCCTGGTATAGTGGCATCACACTTGGTCTAATGTATGTTTGTGAAGTGTGCTTTTGCTGAATATAAGGACAAAATTTACTGTACTTTCTGCTGTTCGAAAATGAAGCTCTGTTTCTGCCATTGTCGTGTCTTAAGAATCCATTCAAATGATGGACTGTTTACTTTTGAGGTTTAATGAACGTATCACGCGTGAAGCTTTTCAGGAATCTGGATTCGGGGATCTTGTCTCCCAAGTGCATGATTTAACTAAAGCCTTCTGCCAGGTAAGTTAACCCCTAAAGGACCAAGAAACCCAAATTGGGCCTCATGTTTTTTAATGCAGTTTTGAGTAGGTCCTATGTGAACTTTTTCTTGTTCAAATGTATTTGTTTTCTGACCAATACATGCAATGTCCTTCACTGATTCCGGTGATGTAAAATTTGGACCCATCTGAACTGTAATTTTCATAATATAATTGATTGAATTTGTCATTTCAGAACCATGAATCCTTGGTCCTTTAGGGGTTAAGTAATCAATAAGTTGTCAAATCCCAATTCCATTGCAATTCAGCGCTTCGTGTGAAAGGAGGACTTCGTGTAAAATTAGAACTCTATGATCACGGTCACGTCCTGGGGTGTTAGAAAGCGGAGAAAAAGGTCTCAAGATTGTGACGACGTAAAGCTTTATGGTTGATTCCAAAGAAAACCGAAAGCTGCAACCGAAAGCTACATTAATTGACTGAGGCATGTCTGACAGACCACGATTCACGAGCTCTCATGGAAACGTATCATAACATTCAGTAGCCTTCAAGAAGGCTGCCTGTTAGTTTCATCCACCTTTATATATGGAGTGACCAGTGATTTGTAATTGAATGGGCTATCGAATCAAATAAACAATTACAGGACACTATTGAATTGTGACAGAGTGAGTGCTTTTGATTATTGTTCACCATGGTTAGTTGCTCTTGCTTAATGCCACCTGCCCCCATAGCTACTAATGTGATGTGGAATATCCCACATCATTTCATTTGGGGGATGAAATGATGTGGGATATTCCACATCATTCTGTTGGGGAAGGCAGCAGTCATAGAGGCTACTGAATGTTATGTATTGAAACACAACGAAGCGACAGAAGGCTGACTTAGTAGATACTAGCACGCACCTGTTACAATGTAGCAGATTAACTTTGTTGCAAACAAGGATGATAAACTGGTCGAGAAGTTTGTCGAAGAGTTGTGGGTTCTACAAGAATGAATGAATAACTGTTAGGATGAAAACGTGACTCCATCGCTTGACATGGATAAAATCGTGACCCTCTTTGTATTTAATACAAAAGATAGCTGAATTAGTAGATATAGCAAGTGCCCACTTTCCTACAAATTCACTACATGAGATTGTTTAACGAAATGAAGGCACTGATTCTGGCTTCATTGACCAACTTCTATACTACCGGTAGCCAATATGTTTGACTATTGACCCACAGGGAACCTTGTCCAATTCACTGGGAAGTAAACATTACTGCCAAACTGCTGTTTATAGCAAGTGGTTGTTCAATTTAGCAAGTGATTACCAAGAATTCACCATCATTCTTGTACCCATTACTGCCTGGTAATATGGTCAGGGTTCCTTGTGAACCATGACGTGCACAGGATGTCGGGACGTGCAGGGATGGATCACGCAGTCATGATATGCATTTCAATAATAGAGGTACGTACTCCCGCACCTTTTTCTATAACTTGTGTCTCCCTCACTGGAAATTAAAGTCAACTTGCAGACAACTTAGCCCACTTGTTTTATCAGAGGAAAAGCACAGTTCTAAGCACAGTAAGGTCGAGGCACCTAAAGCCGACCAGGTACCTAAAACCGATCAGGCCTAATTTCTAGATTTTGAAAGGGAAGATGTACCTCATTTGTACATTAGAGCATGTGATCGGTTTTGGGTTCTGAAGTACTTTTCACTTTGAAAAATTGTACAAATTTCAATATTGGGAAATAATTCATGGAAAAATTTGCATTCTCCGCGAAAACTAACTTCCAACCCAGGAAAAATATCACCCTATTAATGGCTGGTCCAAAAATAGTGTAGATAGCTTAAGTGATCGGTTTTAGGTGCCTCGACCTTAGTTCAATTGATCTGGCGAAGAATACACTATTGAGATCATTTGACAAGTTTTCTGTCTGCATGTCTTTATGTACTGTACAAAAGAAACTAAATAGTATAACATTTCCCTGCACCCTGAAATGACAATCGCTGAGTGTTGCTAATGAGCAGGAGGTTTGTGGAGCAATCTTAGGCCAGCAATCATCAGGCATTGTTTCCGGCTCACCTTTATATTATGCCCCACTGAGCAGACGACGTGAGCCTCTGGAAATCCAAACCTCTTGCCCTTTTTTCTGGCCCATTATTTTTGTGGTGACTATCATTGATGCCCCGGAAGTCGTGACAACAATGGACGCCTCGTCAGCTCCTGGAAATGGCCTTGGCAGGAGGAGCTCTACTGGTACGAATCTAGTGATCTCTAGCACTGCATGTGTCTTCCAAGATTGAATTGCAATGACTTTCATTGCTGGTTGGCCATCAGCTCGAGGGGCTCTCAAATCACGAGGGGCTGGCGAGGCGTCCAATGTACTGCTTGTGATCAAGGTGCCCTCAAATCCTCAACCCTAAACCCTAAACCCTAAATCAAGGAACCCCCTCCACTCGGTGCCTTCCCCTAGACATAAGTTCACATGGCTTGCGTATGCCGGTATCGGGGAGTATATTTTCTATTGATCATGTTTTCACATTGTTCAGCACGTGGTTCAAGTGGCTAACAGTGGCGGTATTTATGCAGACTGTACATACCCTACAAATATTTTTGCAAATTTGGGACCTATTTTTGCAAACTTCCAGGGAGTCAGCTCACAGGAACATAAGTTCACGTGGCTTGCATATACCGGTATCAGGGAGTATATTTTCTATTGATTATGTTTTCACATTGTTCAGCACGTGGTTCAAGTGGTAGCACTGGCGGCGGTATGTATTATTCAGACTGTACATACCCTACGAAAGACTCTAAATCACCCCAGGACGTTAATGCAAGAGGACAAAAACTGCCCCTATTTTGAACATGTAGGGGCCACCTTAAAAAATAACCCCCTCTTCCAAGAGTTTAAAATTCCCAAGGGTCTCCCTAGACCAAACTTGGACCGTAGGCCCCAAATTTGCAAAAATATTTGTCAAAAAAAGACCCTAGAGTGCCTAAAATGGAAATTTCAGAAAATGGGGCCCATAGATGAACAGTGCTTGCATTAACGTCTGTGGGGGATTTAGAGTCGGGGCATACCCTACGTGTTTGAAACTTTAGAGAGTCAACTCATAGGAACAAAAGCTACCATTGAGGAGACAGTTTCTAATTTGGGAGATGCTGGCTTTTTTCAAGGATGGCCCCATATATTATTAACTTAAAAGAAGTTAAAAAGGCTCTCGCACAGTAATTAACCCCTGAAAGCCCGAGGGGTATTGGACAAAACATAGATGTGTTATAATATGTGCCTTCCATATGTTTGATGAAGTTTGGTTCAATAGACAAAATGTAGGGCATCATCTCTACAAATTATCCGTACAGTCAAACTTCCAAAAATAACTTTAGATCTTTTTTTAATGAATTCAAAGGCATTAACCTTTGAAAATTTGTATAAATTCTAATTTTCACTTTCAGAGTTTAAAATTTAGCATGATTGGTTAAATTTGGTTTATCTATTGTAAACTTCAAAAAAGCAAAAGAAATGATGGAGGGAACATCATTACTTTCCCCAGATAGCAAATTTTGTAACACTAAGACAATGTTGAAGTGATTCACTTTGAAAATTTCTCCCGGGTGGAGTTTAACTCGGATTGACATAATTCAAATTGGGTTGGAAAGTAGACTTGATGTAGTATTTTAAAATATTTTTATTTTTCAAAAAAAATACCTTTTTCTATTCCGGGCAACCCGTTAGATTCGGGCAGCGACCAGAAAATGGTCGTTTGGGCGTTTAGGGGTTAAATGGCTAGGGCTAGGGGGAGAATGTTTTGCTTAGCCTGAAGATGTACAAGCTCCACTTGGCTCAGCAACACTGTTGAGCAAAGACACCCCCAATTGAATTGGTACAACAAGCTTTCAACTTAAAGTGTATTGGGTTCGAAATATGGATGATATGGATTGTGAGAGGGCAATTAGGTGTCATACCCATGATGGGTTGTAATATTGATTCTAACTTGGTCAATCTATAAACTTCATAGTTGGTGTAATGGTTGGTGTAGTAAGAAATTGATGTTTCGAGAATGGAGTCCCCATCACTCACATCAAGTATCTCTCTAGATGAGGGGTTCTCTTCATCCACTGAACATTGCTTTTGCTTTGAATACATCAGCCTCTTAGATCATCAACATGGGGTGCAACCCCCCATTTAGGTTGTATCTCCCTTCAAGCTCCTCTCAAACTTTAGTACACTCCCCAATGTACATATGCCCCATCAATACCATAACCATCCCTTTCCATTCTCCCTAAGAATTTGACGTTATTTGCAACCAGTGAGTTCAGGAATCACTTCCAGTAAACCCCTAAACATCCTCATCTTTCTTCAAATTCGGCAGTTTTGCAAAGATGCATCATAGAATGCAACCCAACGGGATATTTTACACTTGATGTATGAATAAAAGTTGTAAATTTTAAATTTTAAATTCTATCCATACGGTTAGATTATCGATCAATATTTTGTATAAAATTTGAAACTTGAAATTGAAAATTCTTTTGTAATTTGATTACAAATAAGATATTGACATTTTGTACATGAAATTTGTTGTAATTGCTTGAAATGTAATACTCTAAGTGTAGTGATTTTTAGAGATATTTTGGTTGCTTAATTTGATGAGTTGACTTTTTTAAGAGCACTTTTTATACTAAAATCTTCAAAATTTTGCGCGAATCACTATAACATGAAATGAAGTATAAAAATTTCACAAATCATCCCCTTTCTAATCGGATCACACATGCATGAACCTAACTTCCCATAAAATATATAGTAAAAAATCCACACTGCAAAAAAGTCAATGACGGATGAGAAACTGTGTTTGATTCTGTACATTGTCCACTTTCAGAACGGTTGGACGTTTAGGGGATTAAACCCGGTTATTGGTAAGTTACTGTTACGCCCATGCTCCGAATTGCCTCGAGGCTCCTGTAATCCAGCCACCATTGAAAGAAAAAATTGGTCCTCTACAGTCCCGTAATTGTATTATATTCTTCTTCACGTGGTTTAGCAGATCCCACGTTGATTCCATGTTGAACCCTCCGCCATGCAAGCTAGCTGCTCATTTGTCCCACGTAGTGTTTTTTGGGACCTCCAAATTTATCCACTCGCATCTTCTCCAGGGTGACTACTGTCGGTATTTGACCGGCTCCAAATCTTTGGCTTCATCGAATCCAAAAAAGTGGACATAAATACGGGGTAACTCATGTCCTCCTGCTCACTTCTTCTCTCTGTCATTTCATCACCTTAACCGAGGCCTGCTCCCACACACTTGAAGGTGAGAATCTAAACAAGGCACTCAAGAAATAATGCAACGATGATAAACCAATGCACGCCGGTGTAAGCAAAGGTCGGTCCAATACTTCATATGGCACCAGTTCCTAAACCCTAAACCCTAATCCAACGATACAACGGAACGTGTGAAAGTTCGAGACACTGAACGAAACGTCAGGAGTGCATTCCAATTTCCAAATGAGGAATAACAGGAAAAGATCGGTCAAGTTGTCAATTGCATCCTGTCCATAACATGATCAAGAACAAGACATCGTTCCAATTTCCCTCTGTGCAAGACTGACCCTAATTCTGTGATTTGAAGGTGAGAATCTAAACAAGGCACTCAAGAAATTATAATGCAACGATGGTAAACCAATGCACGCCGGTGTAAGCAAAGGGCGGTTCAATACTTCATATGGCACCAGTTCCTCAAACCCTAAACTTGACGATACAGCGGAACGTGTGAAAGCTCGAGACACGGAACAAAACTTCAGGAGTGCATTCCAATTTCCAAATGAGAAACAGGAAACGATCGGCCAAGTTGTCATAACAAGATCAAGAGCATGACATCGTTCCAATTTTCCCCTTTGCAAGACTGACCCTAATTGCGTGATTTTGCTTTGGATGATTGCAAGCAGTGAGTGTTGAGCACCTCCATTTCCCCCGAATCAGCTTCCAGTCCATAAGCTTCATAAGCTCATCCTGTGTGATGAATTCCTCCGGGTGCCGCGTCGCCACCACTTTGGGAAGCTCCAAGCGGTAAAACGCATCGAGCTCCACCAGTTTCTCGTTCCCTAATGCCTCCAGCCTCTCCTCGTACGCGTCCAGCGCGTCCCTCCATTCCTGTGCATCATCGCTCTCAAACTGCACCATCTCAAACTTAACTTAGTGGCAAACCTAGTCCTCTGCTTCAACCTCGAAGCTCTGTAGAAAATTTTCAAACCAGTCGACCTCTCTCAAATCCATTGACTCATAGAAACTTCGACCGCAAGCTAACGGCCATAAATATTCGACTCAGAGACGCACTGTTGTCAGATTCTCCATTGAAGAGTTAACCCCTAAATGTACCAGGGGTCCCTGAAATTGACGATTTGAGAAAAATCATTAAAAAATACTATTTAGAAGAATATTTTGGAATTGATATACAATTAAAAGTTCGAGATTTTGAATTTTAGATTTCATCGTACGGTTCAATTCACCAATACTATCACCAATATTTAATTATAAAATTTGAAAGTTAAAATTAAAAATTCCTTCTAAATTTGATTACAAACAAAATTTTATTATTTTTTGAGTAAAATTTGTTGGAATGAATTTGAAATGAGATACTCTTAAACGTGGTGATTCTTTGAATTTTTTTGTGTTCTTTAAATCTATGGCCTCATTTTTGCAAGGCATTAGGAAAGAATTGGGCCTCAAGAAGACAAATTGATGAAGTGGGCATGGAAAATTATGAAGTCCTACGTGGACAACCATCATTCACATCATTTTTGGTGGTCCACATTCTCCTTTCCATGCGCTTTCCAACGCACTTTAAAATTCCAAAATCCGAGTTAATATGCAAAAGTTACACATGTTTAAAGTTTGTGCATTGGGGACCACTGCGGGCTGGCTGCTAAGTGGTCCCCCAATGCACAAACTTTAAGGTAGACGGTGCTAAAACCGCACAGATAAGGGTTTCGTCTATATCCCGAAGTGAGAAAATTGTGAACAAAATTTATAATTACTTGCATGAATTAGTGAGGCAATTTGCAAGTTGTTGCGATTTAGAATCGGAAGTCTTGAATTATTGAGAAATTGTCAAAGAGAAGGGTGCAAGATTCCCCACAAACACGCCCTGATTGTGCTATGCCCAGGTGATATTGAGATGAAAACCGTGCACCCGAGTGTCTAAATCCAAACTAAAGCTTGGTTGTCATGCTTGCTGTGGATAAACAAACGTGAACAATGCTGGGCGGGTTTGGATATCTCCGTGCACGGTTTTTTTTGGCTGGACCACGGGCACGGGTTTAGCACACGCACGGATTAAGCACCGTCTACCTTAAACATGTGTAACTTTTGCATATTAACTCGGATTTTGGAGTTTTAAAGTGCGTTAGAAAGCGCATGGAAAGGATATTATGGCACAAGTCAACACGAATTCGACCCATGATGATAAAATCTTCACATTAACCGTTATCCTAATTTCTTCTTCAATTTCTCTGAGGCCTTGTTGAGGCCTCATTTCTCTCCTAATGCCACTTTTGAACTACAGTCAATGCAATTTTGGCTTGGTCAACAACTTGACATACTTCTACATTGTAATTTTAGAAAAATATGAACTCAAGTATCACTAAATCCAACCATTAGATAGGACAACAACTTGGTGAAGTATCTCCAAAAAATTGGATGACTTTCATTCAAGCATTGATGAGAACATAAAGTGAGTTTGAATATGTTAGTTGTTCAGAAACTTCATAGTCCTCAAAGTGAAACATGCCGATATGCAATTGAATGGCACCTACCGTTACTTACTTTAAACCTTTAACACAGTCCTAATCCAACACTGATTTCGAAGATGCATTATAAAATGTTTGATGAATAACAAAAATAGAGTTGATGTATGAAACTAAGTTGTAAATGTCAATGTGAAGATGACATTTGTACTGTTAGATTTATCATATTTGTTTATTCGTAGATTGTAATTAAATTTTCAAAATTTTCTTCTGAAATTCAATTAAAATCCCAAATTAACCATGAATAAATAAAAACTGTTGTAATAAATTTGGAATAACGTGCACTACGAGATGGTATGATTTCCATTATTTGATTCCACTTATTTTGGAAAATCATGTTTAAGGTCTCACTTTTTGAACTAATAATTAAATTTGACATAAACCAATTTTGTTATTTAAAAAACATCACAATATCTTATTTTGAATATTCATACTGTACTAATGATGTACTAATGATAGTCAACTACCACAAGAACCAAGAGAAGAGAATAATCTGAATCTGCGCGTCAAAGGGTTAAGCTATAGGGGCGCATTTTTACATAAAATTCTGGCATTTAGGAGCATTGGGAGCCAGTGAAAAAAATTCGCTGGAAATAAGCTTCGTTTCTTCCAGGTGAAGTGATGATTTCATCCACGGATATCATGTTTTCATTCATCCTTCACATGTTTGTTCTGTTTTGTTGTCACCGTGTTGTTGCTCTTCTCCTTTGGTGCGAGTGAGGGTTGCTGATTTTCACGATTTGCAGACATGATGGCGCGGTGCCGAGCTGTGGAGATTGGTGTACTGGCTCTTGTTTTGTTGAGCCTCGCTTCGTTGCATTTGGTCGCCGCTGGAATATTCTCGACCGTCACGCCAGCGTTCGTGTGGTCGGATCTGCGGTACGTTACACTTGAGCTAATCTCTGGTTGCACTTATCGCAGTTAGACTTGGATTTCTGATTCGACGTAACGGAACTTTTTTAATTCTTCTGAGGCTATGGATCACTTGAATCTTGCGTGTGTGGATCGCAAACCCTAAACGCATTTGTCACTCTCAGGTCGGTGGAAAATTTTGAAACTGTGAAATCCTAGGGTTTTTGTTTTGCTGAAAATATGTTCACCGGAATTGCGTACAGATGCGTAGGCGCGCAGGATCGAAGCGTGAATTATGAATCCCAGACGTCTGAAAGCTTAGTAGAAACCATCTTCCACGACTTTGGAAAATGTTCAGCTATCCAGGTTTGGTTACGAAATTTTCCGTCGTCTAATTTTTGAGTTTTTCGTATGCAAATTTATGCGTTCGTGAGACAATTGCATCGGCGATGTTGGTCATGCAGGAATTGGGTGAGGAAGAAGCAAAGCCAGAGATGATTGTTGCCTTTGTTGGAAAAGAGGTGAGATCTCTTTAACTTTTTTGGATTTCGATTATTTCTCGATTTTTTTCTTTCGCAAGAGAATATTTAGTGCTCATGGTAGGTTAGCTCCCAAGTGCCCAGGCTAAGAAAACAAAGTCCACTTTGGAAGCCAATAGTAACTTTGAAAACATAGTTTTATCGTAGGGTATGATTTCTTCTTTCTATTGTTACACTTTGTTATCTTCCTATATGATTTATTTCTACTTCTATAGACATGGAAGCGGCCACTTTTAAGCACTGAGGGGTTAGGGTTTCATTTGTAATTTACTAATTCAGGGTGCTTGTTATTTTGAACAGCTCCGCTCTGAGGACATTTCTCAAACCCACCCCTCTGGCATTTTGAAAACTCTTCAGGTATTTACGGTGATCATCATGCTGAAATGAGTATGCTAAGTACATTGTAGTGGCATTTTTAGAGACAGGATGGGTTATTCATTGTAAGTGTCTCCCTTATGAGCCATTTTTACACATTCTGAGTTTCAAGCAATGATGACTGGCATGGATCGATACTGAAGGATGAGGCTCGTCACTGGCTTGAATTGCAGGAATCTGTTGCCGGTGCCAAATACTCACTGTCAATCCCCTACGTCACTGTAGCAAGTGACAAAGCCTCCGTTGTTGAGGATCTTCTTTCAAATGTTCAAAACGCTGCTTTCAAAGTTGGGCAAGTAGCTGTTTCTGGATCTTGTTCTGTCGGAAGGCATAATGTAAAGAAGCTCACTGATGTTCCTGACATTCAGGTGACCATCTGCAACTCAAGCCCATGTTGAAGATTATATGTTCAGATTACAACATCTTGGTTGTCGACATTATTTTAACCGTGTGACTTGGTAACATACTAGAAAACTGTGATATAATTGTGATGTGCATGTGTTCCATCGTGCATTTATGGCTCATGTCTGAAACATGTGTGATTTGTAGGCCTACATTGCAGGGAGGAAGACTTCAAGGGTGCAAGGGGAGACTGATGTTCTGGTCATTTGCTACAGCCCCTCATTGGACTGGAACCTAGCTGCGATCTCCACCTCAGAAGGTGCTACTGGAGTTTGCCAAAGTTCCTTATATGTAGTGACAGTGACTGTATTCTACAAAATCTCCTTTTTTGACATCGGATTTTAAGATTTTTGTTATTATGGTATTTGTATGCTGCAGGGAGAGTGTTAGATGAGGTGCTATCGGCCGTGAAATCTTCTTCTACCAGCCATGTTGCTATGTACTTTTCTGATCCCAAGGTGTCAAAGCATTATGGAATTCTGGATCGCCACCTCATCGAAGGCACAGGCAATGCAACCACGGATTGTGATGCACTTTGCAGGAGTAGAGCTGTGATCCTTGAAGGAATCTTTGTGGTAAGCGCATCCTTTTTGCCTTGTCTATGAATCTCACCTGTTATTCTTAACTCCTGGAGGACGGATAGAGCCTACAACCGAGAATTCAAATATCCTTAATTTAGTCACTACAATTGATCAAAATTACATATCTTATATTTTTAGCGGAGGAAGTCACATGTGCATTACAAGACGTAATTTTTTCAGAATTATTGGAGAAATATATAATATGATTGAATCTTTTGGGTTAAGAGAATATATGTAATTTATAAAATATGCTGCAAAAACCTGATTATTTTACCAAGGGTGTGTATTAATATGAAAAAACATCAAGGTGCCAATCGTGTCAATAATTTATTTTTTTATTTCTAAATCCAATGGGCTTACCTATAATCATGCTAAAACCTTGGTAATTCAAGTCACACTTGCAATTGCAACAAGTCGCTCTAAAATAATAATAAAATTTGAAAAAGAATCCACATGTACAAATACATCTATTATATAATTTGGAGATAAAATTTCCTATTGTTGAAGTTCTTACAGGTGTTTGACCCAGGCTTTTAACAGTTAGTACCAGTTTGTACTCTTGACATGTTGTCCTGCAACATCTAATAAAACATGTGATTGGTGCAGGCGTTTACCCTTATCACTATCTTGGTATCTGGAATTTGTTGCATGAAGGCAGTCAAAGCACCCGCTCGTTTTGAGGTATCAAAGGAACAGTGAAGAACCTGCGTTTAAATTTGGGGACTGTTTGCCGTTCATTAGATTAACTTCTTGGCTGCTGGGATGCACTTTAGATTGACTATGACAGGATTTTATGCTGGCACATATATTTCAAAAAGAGTGCAATCTAGACCAAGTCCTTTTAGTCAAAAAACACTGGTTGGTACAGAGCAATTGAGGGTTGCAATTTGAATCTTGTGCTCAGGTGCAGAGCAACACTGTTAGCTAAGGATTTCTTACTCTGTAATTGTAAAATTCGTGCATACTTAATTCTTGCACCGATGATAATATATGGACATTGTGTTGCATGATTAAGGTAGTGACCAAGGGCTCTCAAGGATAGAAAATTGGCACTATTGTTTTGCTTGTTTTGCTGGTTTGAGTCTTGGAGTATTTTGGTATTGACGAGAATACAGTAGGCTGTCTAAGGACCCAGGATTCATGTGATTACATGGTTTTGTCCTGTGGGCATTAAATCAATGGTAGGATGAACAGACACTTCATTCACGCCAGTCTCCCCAAAGGCCGGAGTTCTTTATATTTATATATGATTACATGGTTTCCTCCCCCATGCCCTTTAGTGCGCCAGCGTCCATATATTGGACGACGAACAAATTAAAGCTGTTTGATTTCCATCTAAAGTGGACAGTTTTCATCCACCAATTTTTTTTTGGGTTCTTGTGTAAGTTGACTATCCTTCGTACGGTGTGGATTTTCAAAATAGGTTATCATGATTTTTGGAAAAATTACACAATTGGTTTATGTCAAGTTTCATTCTTAGTTCAAAAAGTGAGACTTTAGACATGATTTTCCAAAATAAGTAGAATCAAGTAATGGAAACCATACCATCGCGTAGTGCATGTTATTCCAATTTCATTCCAAATTTTTTCAATTTTTTTGTGTTAATTCGGGATTTTTAATTGAATTTCAAGAGAAAACCTTGCAAAATTGTTTTAAAATTATTAATAAAAAAATATGATACATCTAACTGTACAGATGTGATCTTCACATTGGCATTTACAAATTTTCTTTGTACATCAACTCCATTTTCGGTTTCCATCAAACATTTTATAACACTTCTTTAAAAACAGTGTTGAATTGGGACATTAAAGGGTTAAGGATTCTGCCTGAAGGGCTAGAAGGGCTAGAAGGGCTGATTCTGCCTGTCAGCTGGCCAAATAGAGTGGCTTACTTTAAGTGCTCTTATGTGAAGAATGAAATCCAGCTTGGGTGGACGCCAGAGGAAGGGACAAAAGAGCTACAGAGAATACCAAAAGGCAGAGCATGCGTGAAACCGCCTTACTAGTAAATTGCTCAAGTCACACATGCACGACACGTGTCACGTTCATTTAAAAAAGGTAAATTGAGTCCTCTGTCGTGCATAGATCTGTCCATCCATGTCCGCTAGCCAATCCAACGGCGTGTAATATTTGCCACATCGCAAAAGCAATAGACAGGCCACCAACAACCACGTCGCCTAATCATCAGCCACGTCGCTCCGACGCGGCAGCCGCAACTGTCGAGCTGGCACGTCACGACCCCTCCTCCCGCCCTTCGCGCCCGTCTCCTCCACATGGTCTTCTCCTGCACCACTTCCTCCATTGCAGAAAACCAATCTCCCAAACAATCTCGGAGGAATCGCCCGGAAAGGGTCAAGAATGTCGGCTCGCACCCTTTGCTCCGCCTCGTAGGGCCCCCGTCTCGTCTGTTGCAAGTCGGTGGAGCTTTTTCTCGCTCTTTTTGAGCGAGAGTTCGTTTTTTTCTTCGTCTTTTTACGTCGCTTTAGGATGGTCTTGGGCGCGCTCTTGTGGTAGTTTTTGCGATTGTTTTCCTGGGGTCAATGACTGTGGTGGCGGCCATGGCGCCGGCGTGTACGAACATTCGGTGGCAGCACGGGTGCGTGGAGCGAAAGGAGAGGCAGAGCTTGTTGAATCAGAAGGGTTGCGTGGTGTGGATCACGGGGTTGAGCGGGAGCGGGAAGTCGACGGTGGCGTGCGCGATTGATCACGCGCTGGCCACCATGGGCAAGCTCTGTTACGTCCTCGACGGGGACAACGTGCGCCACGGGCTGTGCAAAGATTTGGGGTTTTCCGTGGAGGATCGCGAGGAGAATATCAGGCGCGTTGGGGAAGTGGCGAAGCTGTTCGCGGATGCGGGCCTCGTGACTCTCGTCAGCTGCATCTCGCCGTACAAGCGCGACAGGGAATTCGCACGCAGCTTGATGAACAAAGGCGAGTTCGTCGAGGTGTACATGAAAGTGCCGCTCTCCATTTGCGAGAAGCGGGATTGCAAGGGCTTGTACAAGTTGGCCCGCGCGGGAAAGATTAAGGGATTTACGGGTGTTGATGATCCGTACGAAGTTTCTGATATGCCCGAAGTCACTTTGGACGCTACGAATGCCGCGGGGGAGCTTATCACGCCGGATTGCATGGCCAAGACCGTGATTGACTATTTGGTTGTGAATGGATTGCTCAGCGGGCCCTGCTTCTGACAGGTAATGGGTGCCTGTTCGTTCCTCATTGGAGAATGAAATGCTGGTCTGTGGTCATGTGAAGACGGTGGAGCTCTATTATTGCAACGGAGTTTTACAAGATAGTCGGTGGCAGGCCTGCTTGTTGATTTCACAGCATTATTATGTGTGCATAGTTAGTGCATTGTCCTGTTCCAACACCTCGTTGTAACGGCAATTGCTGTATGTGTAATCATTGCAATTAGAGACCAATACATAAGTTATGTAGTCGATGCTTTGCCATGTTCCAACGCCTTGTTGTAACGGCAGCACGTAGAATTCATCGCCTTTGTGTGAAGATCGAGCGCTAGTTATTTAAATTACATTTGCCAACTGAGGAAAAATTGGGATTGAATCCTGTTTCTTGGACCAACAGTTCTGGAGATTTTATCACGCCATGGAGCGTGGATTTTTGCTTCCATCGCCCTCGCCCTCAATCAACGCCGTTGTACAGCACGCACCTAATCTAGTCGATTTCTTCAAGAAGAAGAGCCAGACTCCATGTACCTGAAGGTGGCCGACGTTGACAGAGAAACGAAGCATTGGATAATCGTTTTTGCTCGGTATAGGATTCTTTTCGTCAGGACTCTATTCACATCCTCCTCCATTTTCTGATACCATAACATTCAGTAGCATGCAGTAGATGATGCAGCATATTCCACACCCAACAGGACTTCATAATTAGCTAATTGCACAGGTGGAGTCCCAAGCTGATGAGCAGATTGCACGAAGGAAAGGCAGAGGGCATGAAGGCTAAGGCTACTGAATGTTATGACATGTTATCGTGTTCGGAGCGAGATTACTCGAAACTGAGTGAACATAATTTCAAGGTATCTTTATGCTATGCTGCAAGGGATGTCATTTCTTCCTACTTGCAGGTACTGACTTGGTTGGGAACAGTGTCATTACTGGAAAGCCACTGAATCAGCCTTTGTAGTGTGGATGGAGAGCCTGTACCACGAGACTGCTGAGGTACTGTCTGGAAACTCGCGTCTCCCTCGTGAATGTACCAGCCAGAAACATGAACCTTACCCAGCTCCACTGTTCGTTTCAGTACAGTCCAGCTCACTCTTTGGCTCATGCATTTGCTTTTGACACACTTTTTTGGATTTCCTTGCATGTGGGCTTCGTTCTCAATGGAATCTTCGACCAGGAAATTATAAATCATTTTGTGAACAGTCGTCCGTCTCTGACTGCGCACTGGATTTTAATTCTGGACTTCCGGGCCACAGCCTCACTTGTCAATTAGTGTGGCTGTGTGCACGTGCTTTGGTATACCACTGATTCACTGCAGAGTTACGCTCGATGTTTCTGCGAAGCTGCACCAAGGATTGAAGGATCTTGAGGAACAGAATCTGTGAATCTATGATTCAGCTGACAGAATTTGCTTTATTGTTTTGTTGCCTTATTTTGTTGAATACACGGATGCTGAATCAGATGAGTCACTGATATGAGTTGTACTTGAACGATGAGTGTGCCAAACTTGTGGAAAGGGCTACTTTGGCATCGTTGCAGTAAAATAGTGCATAAGGGCATCTTCAAAAGGGCTCTTTAACCCCTAAAGATAAGGTTCTTTAACCCTTGTGGTACTCACCTCCCAATCCCATATTCTGTCAGGGAATATCATACGGGATTTTGGAATATGAGATTTTGTCATATTAGTTAAGCTCAACTAAAGTTGAGTTGGTTACTTCTCGCCAATGATAGTTCATTGAGTCCATGCCTCCCTGACACTTTTGAATTTTTTATAAAAGAATACTATAGAGCCTTTGATGATTTCCGAATTCTTTATAAAAGAAAACTACTATAGATTCACATATTGAGAAGGGTGTCATCTCCCAACTGCTAAAGAACCTTACGAAGGACGAAGGTTGATTTTTTCAAGGTTGGCCAGCGCAGTGTGGAATGGCTTTTGATCTTGAATTTTTGAGATTTTTTTTGGTGATTCTACTCTTCAAAATATTTTATAACAACAGTGATCAAATTTCACATATACAATAACTTTTCTTGGAACTGTGTTGAGCAAGGACATTTGGCATTGTATCATAGAATTCAGTAAGAATCAAAGGAAAACTTACTAAAGATGTGAAGAAAATAGCATTCAAGAGCATCAGAGAGAATCTTGGAAACTTTAGTAGGAGTAGAAAGTCTAGGGTTTAATAATGTAACTTGTTGTAATGAAGATAGAATGGTAATTTACGTACGTAGATGATGTATAGATTGAAAGATACATTCATGTAAAGTGAAAAACTTAAATGCGAGCAATTCTTGAAATTTTGTATACAATGAGTTGTGCATCTGAATTTTTGCGTACAATGAGCTAACATCTCCATACACACGACTTCCAAATCCATTTTATCAAATCTCATATTGAACTTTGCATCTTGGATCTTTTCAGAAAGTTTCAAACTCGGGGCAAGGGGCCAAAAAAAAAAGTGCAACCAACTTTGTAGTTTGTAATTTTACTATTGAGTAACCTTGAATAGTTGAAAATTTATAGGTGCTAATAAACTCTAGTTGGTTGAAATATCCTATAGTTAAATTAGTCGAAAATTATATGCCTTTTTTATGAGAAGGGTTACTTTTAGGCAGCTTTGGAGTGTTTGGAGATAAACATCCAGTCAAACATCTTTAAAGGTTACATCTTTACACGTTAACTCATGCCTATTAGATAACTTTTTGGTACTCCTTTAAATATTACACTAGTAATAGTTAAATTGTTAATGGTTAAACTTTCCTACTTCCTCCATTGTTAGCTTTGTATGGATAAAGATTAACCTACCACTTGGCACCATACAATAGGTAGTTCATGTTGTTACTTATCACTTTTACTTATTATTATAAGTTGTCACTTACAGTAGGTGATTCATATAATTAGTAACAAAGTACGCGGTTGTTAAATATTATTTATAATCACATGCTTGAATGTAGTTCAGGCTTCATCAGGAATTTAGGACCTCACTGATTTTTAACGATTTCCGTGCGACATTCAATATTTCATGGGTTCGTACGTTTTTCGTGCGAATTCCGCACGGATTTTGCGGTAATTATGCACTAAATCCATACGGCTTCTACATTCACTCTTTTTGTTATCAACAAAGTGCGGATTCCGTATGGAATTAGCGTGAAATCCGTGCGAAAAATGTACGAACCCATGAAATATAATTGGATGTCGCACAAAAATCATTTAAAATCCATGGGGTCCTAAATTCCTGATGTTGTGACCAACAAAGTATGTGGTTATAAGCTAAGGTCACAATTTTTTCTCGTAACCTCAAACCATGCATCATAAAACATTTAGTATTTGATAACAACTCTCATAGCAAGGATGTCTTTCAAGGGGTGGAGTCTAATTTGCACTGAAGTTTTTGAGTGAGAGTATAGATTGCCTAAAGAATCACAGTATGTAGTTAGTGATTGCGATTCTTCTCTCACTGCAAGCCCTGCTGTGATTCGTTCATATTGAAACAACAAAATAGTGAAACAAATCTCTTAACAACTACTCCATAAGTTACAAGTGATTAAAAAGGACTAAGTAAGCTTAGGATTCATCAAACTACTTTGACTCCTTACTTTTAATGAGGATTATCTTCGTAGTCATTTTCATAGAGATTGCTTTTTGTAATAAATAACTTAATATATCATATATGTGGATATTGGTTACATGTTTATAGGTGATGTAATCATGCTCTAAACCTTTATAAAAGTTAAATAGTTAACTCGTGTGTATTCATTAACCTTTTTGGTACTCCCAAAGCATAACCTTTAAAGAGGTTTGATTGTAGTTATGATCCTTTAGAGATGAAATTAGCTCTCAATGGTTGGGGGGCGGTTTTTTCTCTTTGGCATGCCCAATCTTCTGCTCATGCTTGGGTGACGTGGTTCAAAATGGCTTGAGCTACATTACCATGGCCTTGGCTCTTGGTATGCGGTAGATGGACCAAAAGATGTGCCAACCGATTACAACATCAATGGGATAGAAGGACACAAGAAAGGCAGATGGAGCGGCGCTTTGAAAGGCCACAGTTAGAGATGTCCTCTACATTCTTCTCTTTAATCCATTCCTTGACCATCATCACATCCAAAATTTGGTATCACAAAAAATCGCCTCCTTAATCCACACCCTTGAACTACTATATAGTTCGTGAACCAATCACAACACATAGGTAATCATTATCGTCCATCAATTTAGGATAATGAGTCCTTTCTTAAATTAGCTTTATAGAGGCATATTCAGTTATCACTATATTATGCTCATATTTCATAGCTCTCTCACATGCCTTGAATTTTCAGCATTAATTTCTAAACGCTCAAATGACCAATTTTTGGTCTCTGCCCAAACTTGACGAGCTGCTCGAAAATAAAAATATTTTAAAATATATGTTTTAAAATGAAAATAAAAAATGAAATACTAAATCAAGTCTAATTTCAAACGCAATTTGAATTATGTCAATCCAAGTTAAATTCCACCGGAGTTTAATCCGAATTTTTCATACTGGATCACCTTAATATTATCTTAGTGTTATAAAATTTGATATTTGGGGAAAGTAATGAAATTTACCTCCATCATTTCTTATGCTTTTTTGAAGTTTACAATAGATAAACCAACTTTAACCAATCATGCTAAATTTTAAACTCTCAAAGTGAAAAATATAATTTATACAAATGTTCAAAGGTTAATGCTTTAAAATTCATTGAAAAAAAAATCTAAAGTTATTTTTGGAAGTTTAACCGTACATATAATTTGTAGAGATGATGTCCTACATTTTGTTTATTGAACCACACTTCATCGAACTTATGGAAGGCACATATTATAACACATCTATGTTTTGTCCAACACCCCTCGGACTTTTAGGGGTAAAATATAAACACTTTTTGTCCAGTTTTCAGAGGATCTCATGCTTTTTAGTGGTAGCGTGTGGTTGCATAAGTGTTTGAAGTTTATTCTCACAATTTCCATCACTAGAAGATTCAAAACACATTGAAAATTCTTATTCTTTACATTAAAATTCCATATGCTATCAATATATTTCAACTTGTATCAAGTTCTCTAGTTGCACATTCTTCGACTAGATTATACCATACGTTTCACAAATCTTCACATTTAAATAATTGTATGTAAACTCCAATTCTGGGACAAATTAATCATATCCTAAATGTTTCTACTACATGTTCTTTCTACATTAATCAATACTAATAATAGATTCCACATAGCACTTCAAAATTGAATTTTTACAACAATTGAGTGTTGAAATCAATGGGCAACTGTGTTATCATAATGAGGTTTATGAATTAATCATAAAAGTTTTATCCAATGTTATCTTAAATGGGATATCAAATGATTTATTTATATCATTTATAATTAAATATTTTGGTCTTTCAAGTTAATTTTTTTCTTCTTTGTGAATTCTGAACTTGTATTTGCAATCCCCATCATTAGGGGAGATATGGGACTTTAACAAGCCCCTACTTTGGACCAACAAAAAAAATTAAAAAATCGCAGTGTGATGTGGACGATGGTCTGCCACGTCAAACTGCAAATTTTAATCATTTAAAAAAATTAAAATTATTATTATGGTTTTGTTGTTGTTGTTGGTTCATTGCTCACTAGCAATTTCTCAAAGCATAGGGGTCTTGTTGAGGCCCCATATTTCCCCTAATATCACACAAGACAACACTCAGTTAATTACTGGTGAATCATCTCACAAATGCATGTGAAGTGGTTTGGTATTCTTATTATCATTTTAATTGAAACAAACAACGAGATGATTCTCATAGCCATATGCATGATATTCTTGAAGAGTCTTGGGTGAGCCCCTTTTGCATAGAGGGTTTCAAGCAACTACTTCACCATCCACAAGCTCAAATTTTGAATTAAAGGTGATCTCTAGAATTCCACATTGGACATAAAGTGACTAAATCTAAAGTGCAAAAATGATAATAAAAGCAAAAAAGAATATTATTGAAAAATAATAATGTAAAAGTACAAGGAAAAGTTCATAAGACTAAAGAACCTTCTAAAGTATTTTTTCATCCAAAAAATGCTGCCCTCATCTATTTTGAAGAACGAGTGGCGATGCTATTGGGTAATGCAATCAACATGGGAATCACAACTCCACAAGGAAGCACCAAATACATGAATCTCAGGATGGTCGGGAAGGCACGATGGAGTACTTGCATGACAAAAAGTTGTTTTCATCCTGCTTTGCATGCATGGGGCCATACGTTGCGTATTCTTTCACATTGAGGTCCCACCTAAATAAAAATTCACCCACTTAATGTGACAACTGAATGCTCTTTGAATGATATTTTATCCGTAGTACAGCCCAATGGGGACCCATCAATCTCTACAAAAAGCAGTAAAGCTGGGGATATTTGGGTAAACTGAACATTGTACCGTCAGGGTTGGAAAAATAATAAATAATAAATAATAAAAATAAATAAATATAGACATATATATAAAAGTAGAGAACCCAAATCTGTAGGAAACTATTATTATTTTTAAATTATATTTTGAATGGTGAAATAGAGAATCTTGAGGAATATTCACATAATTTTGACATTTGTTGAAAAGGAACTTCCCATGAAAAATAATTATTTGGCAAGAAAGCCAGGTACGGTAGTATTTTATAACTTAGATATTCCTCTTGTCTTTTAGACCAAATCAAAAGATAGAGTACGATTGTTGGGGAGGGATAATAACTAAAGTAGGATCTATATATTTATAGTCATATATAACATATATGAATTCCATTTGTATGCACAAGTTGTGGTGTCCTTTTCTCTTCTCTTTTGTGGGTTTCATATTTCTTAAAGTTCAACATTTGTATGGGTCATGTAAAAAGATTTTTTGAAAAATTGGATAGTTAATTTTGCATTTTTAAAAATTGTTCGGTTGCTTTATGTTTCGGTGCCTAATTTTGGAATTTTTTTTGTAGAAATTTGTATTGGTTTTTAGGAGAATCAGAAAAAACGCCCATGTAGAAATCAACAAAGGGTTGGGTATTGTCAAGGGTAGTTGGAATCTATACCACTTTTGGATTTTAGAAACTGTCATTATCTTAAGGGATTTAGAATTGAGAAATAATTTAGATGTTTAGCTATCTTTGACAATAATTGGCCTATCACTAGTAGGAACTTGAAATAATATAGTTGGTGAAAAAAAAAATCACTCGCATTCTTTTCAATGTATGCATGATTTAAAAGGCTATATAACGAGTCTACATTATTTTTGCTTTGGTAGGGTCTTTACACATTTGATTAAGAGTAATGATAAATGATTAGAGCTTTTAGTCATCTTAATTGGTCACAAACCATAACCAAAAGAATTTGAAATCATTCAAAAGTGTATATATATGTACTTTGGTACCATACATTGGAACTTCTTTTTGTATAGTTCCCCTAAGAAAAGATTGTACGTCGCCCCTTTGTACCACCACTCACAAAATTTCATGTACAATGATATGAAATTGACTTCTTAAAAATGCTCAATTAATACCTCAAAGGGGCAACATTTTGATCGATCATGCCAAGTTTTTCTTTCTTTTATTAAAATGCTGAATTTTGGTGACTTTTATAGAGTTTATAGAGTTCAAACTTAGAATTTCACTTTAAAACCATCATTAATAGATTTTAAACTTGTAACTAGATATGTGCATAGATAATCTAATTAAAAACATCTTTCCAATTATAAAAAAGTTCCAAAAAATTATACATTTTGATATAAATCCAATGAAAAAAAGATTGTTGCCTACTACATATGACTAAGCAAAACTCTACAACTATTGCATGTAAAGTGATATTAAATTGGTTTTCTCTAAATTATTCAATCAAGACTTCCAAAAGAAAAAAATTTGATCAATCATTCAAATTTTTACTTTCCAAAAATAGAATGTTGATTTTTTGTGAGAGCATTAGACATCATGATAACATTTTCCCGCCGTGGAAGCCCTACTTAAATCTAACTAAATATTTATTTTGTACACGTTGCATCTATTTACTTTTCCATCTATATACAATACTTTACTATGGACATATCTGAGAACTTGTTCAAATGCTGCATTGTTGACTTATGTATCCCAAATTAGCTAGTTTGTTGATTCCCATAAATATGCAACATCCTTATCTAGCTAGGAGTTTGTGGCATATCGTATCTTCATGCTTTTTGAAATAGACAAAGAGGGGGACAAGTCGGCCCTACACATCTCGGCCCTACACATTATTGGCTTTCCATCCCTCCTCATCCCCCTTTCCATCTAAATATATTACTTTTGAATTTTACCTTTCTAACACTAACTTGTATCCAACGTTCCAAATGCTTCACTTCCCATCGGTTGCCTCAAAAGCTCTTCAATTCCCATTGGTTAATTTTAAAAGAAATTATTGATTTTAAAGACTCTGATATGTGTAAATTCTTTGTAGTGCTAAACGCAAATTTCACATTAAGGATGTTGTCACTATTGGGTTTGATGAACTCACCTTCTCCTCACTACCGTACTTGGCTATCAAAGTCGGCAACTTCTGCAAAATGTTTAATCTTTTTGCCGAAATGATGCGAATATTTTCTAAGATTTTGTGGATATTCTTGAAGGTTCTCTTCTTCACTATATAATTTTTTTTGGAAGAAATAATTCCTTAAAATTTTAGGCTTCTATTTTTATAATTATTTTTCACGGACACTAATTGTTTTGTACATAATCATTGTAATTGATGGGCCATTCACTCTAGACCCTTGCCACACTTGCATTTGCGTCTCACAAATGCACAAGGGTAACTTCCACAAACAATAAAAAATTTGCAACGCTTGTCAAAGTTTGTCTTCTTTGAAATTTAGTAAACGCAAGTGCTTTCCTTCGACGCAAACCAATAGCGGCATTCAAGATGCGTTGTTGCACCAACTTGTATGTGGTTTAGTGAAAGGTAAATTTTACAAAAGCAACAGAGTACAAGAACGAAAAGCGACACTATAGACCGAGCCAAGGGAAATTAGTAGCATTAGGGCATTTTTTTTCCATTTTTCATGTAGTGCCAAAGTGGCAATATAAAATGTTACAGTGGTGCTCCATATTTCAACATTCATCCACATATTGGATAGAAAATACCACATTAGAAGATATCACATATAAAATTGTATTATTTTCATTTACAATTTTGACGATATCATCCAATTTTTTTTTCCTTAATTTGAAATTTTATGATGAAAAAAACTTCATGATTTTTGGCCTTTTTTTAGCCTTTTTATTTATTTATTTATTTTTGTGCAAGGTGCAATCTGGCAAAATTTTGCCCAGAAAAAAATGCCCCGAGCCGCATATTTCTACCGCATTCTTTTGGTGTGAATGGGCCATGAGCAGCTAAAAGACTAAGCAAAGGTTCCTCACTAAGGGCTTCCATGGTTCCACAGAATCTCCACTTTCAGAGTTTGCTTCACATGAAACTGAATGTGTGAGCCATTCTGGCTGAGTCATGGTTGCATTTGTACTCTCTTTCTGCAGTAAGAGCAAGCCCAACAGTTTTGATGAATTCATGGGTACAACGCCATTTAAAATTGGAGGAACATTAGCATAGGGGGGTCTGCATGCTTGTCCCAGCAGCACCCAATATTTTGTTGTAGCCAACACCTTATTCCATGTTGCTAGAGCATTGTAACTTGCGCCCCATTATGCTGTCAGTCAACTGTTGGCTATTGAATCCCCCACAACTCTTAACCCCTAAATTTTCAGGACCGTATTCTCACAAAAAACCATGAAAAACGCAGCATTTGGAAGTTGCAGAAGAAATCATATGTTTTTTAGTTTTTTCATTATTTAACCGTAAGATCTAATACCCAACTTGAATTTTCATGTGAGCACAAAATTTGAGAGCAAAATGACCATTAGATTCTTAAATTATAAGGATCAAAGTTGCAAAAGAAGATTTTTTGGGGTTCAATCCGGTGACAAATTTGAACTTTAGAAATTAATATCTTTTTTTTGAATGGGTTAGAAATTCAATGAATGGCAAGGCCATGTTAACAATTGAGTTAAGTCTTCAAATATAAAATATTGTAAGAAAAAAGCTCATATTAATTTTTTCATAAAACAATTACTAGAAGTGGGTACAAAGTGAAAGGAAAAAGAAAATCATTAATAAGTTTGACATGGAATTGTAAAATGTCAATCTTAACGGTGAGAATGTTGTACTTGGAAATCTTCACCCAGTGCCTTTTATTTCATTAAAAAATATTGAAAATTGAGTTTAGAAATGAGCTTCAAAGTTTTTTTTGTCCAAACTGCCCAAAAAACAGATCTCCTCATAACTTTTATCCCATTGCTCAAAATGGGTAGATTTAAAGCTTCATTTGTAGATAAAGATCAACCAATCATGAATCAAAAAAGAAATTTTGAAAAAGAGTAAAAAATAAAAAAATTCTTGCTGCCGGATCTCGCTTCAAAAACTTCAAATGCTTATAACTTTTGCAATACTTATCGGAATGACATGAAACGAAGTGCGACATGTAGAGTGTAGTTTTTGAAAGCTACACTGAAATTTTCATTGAAAATTTTAAAAATATGAGGTCCTTGGAGGCTGCCCAAAAAGTGGAACGACCAGAATATGGTCGCTCAAAAATTTAGGGGTTAATTAAGTTTTGTGCAAGAAAAAAAACATCCGCCAAGACAGTAGTATTTGGCGTGGAGAAATCAAATTTAATGGCGTTGAGCATCATCTTGGGGTTGGCGTAACTGTGAACAAGGGAACAACTGCCTTTTATCTTGACGTTGGGTCAAGGAAATTGCTACTGCTGGGCATGCTCTAAAGGTCTCCCTTTATTTGTGTAAAAATATAAAAAATAAAAAATGAATAAAATGTGAGCCGACAGTCAAGGTCGTTTCAAAATAGGAAAACAGCAAATAAAGAATAACTATAGGTGTACTTATTATTTAGAGAAGATGAAAAAATAGTAGGTGGGTACCTTTCCAGCGCCATAGCATTCACACTCAGCCAATTCCATCATTTGCCTATATTCCCACTTTTCCTGCCCACTCTCTCTCCTTCGTAGAAGGTGCTCCTGGCAAACTTTAAATCCAGTTCACCCAATAATAGAAAGCCAAAGAGTCAGAAATGAAACTTCTCTGTAGTTCCCAACCAACCGTAACTTACTAGCCAGGAAATCAAATCCCCTCCTCTCAGTTACTCTGCCGGTTGTAAGACCGACAATCAAAATGTCCACCAATTGTCCGTCTGCAACCAATGAATTTTATTTTATTTTATTTTGACACAAAAGGAGTTTCTGCAACCAATGAATTTCAACCCCTAATTTTTAAATTTTTTTTTGGACCTGCTGGATCACGTGCAATGAGCAGTGCTTCCAACAGGAGCAGGTTTTGTGGGAGCTCATTCAAATTTTGCATTCATTTTTGTGGAACCAGGAAGTGAGGTATGATATTCGAGAACAAAAATTAAGTCCCTAGTTCCCATAGCATAATAGAGTAGAGCAATGGAGCATCCTTTTGAAAACTGAATCGAAAGAGAATCTTTTTTGATGCACTTTTCTAAGTAATGAAGGAATGCCATTTGTATTCCGTGAAATTTTGGACTACTGTGTCATTGCCACGTAAACTTAGTTTCTAATTTTAATTAGACTCTGGTCCCAGTGCAAAAGGGTGTTGTCTCCCATTGCTCTAATATGTTATGCAACACTAATATGACAAATATTTTTTATTTTTGAACTTTTTCATTTTGACACTACGAGTATTTCTGAAGAATGATTTCTTTCTTTAGCATATTGAAATAACGGTTTTTGGAAAAAATAAACCGTCTTTCACTTTTCGAATTGATATATTGCATTCTAACCCCTGCTGACACTTCATAACATTCAATAGCCTTCATTTGCTCTGCCTTGTCCTTGAGCAAAATATCCGACATCATCATCCATGCAAAATTAGTAGCTAGCTTGTTTTACAAGAAGGCGGAAGTAATGACAACCGGGAGGGGAAGGTCAACAAGATCTCAAAGCTCTAAACACTTAATAAAAAAGAAAAAGATGTTGTAGTGACTTAATGCCAACACTAGAGCAACAAACCGGCTAACGTTGGCTGACAACTTTTAAAAAAAAAATTGTAATAAAAAATAAAAAATAATTTGAAAAGTTGGCTGGTGCTACTGGCTAGGCTACGTACTGGCAACGTTTTTTTTTTTTGATTTTTTTTTTCACTCCACTTCAGTGACCAGCTCTCTCCATCCCTTTTCTAAATGAACTTCTATACCGTTGGATGGATGTAAAGGCAGTGCACGTGAAGGCTACTGAATGTTTTGTTTTCTTTTTCTTCCACTTTTGAATGTCGGCTGAACTCATGGACTTGAGCAGGTGACGGAGACGATAGCACGAGAACAGACCGACGGTAAGAGCGGGCGAACACGACGGCGTCCGAGTCTAGAAGTCGGCGACCGACGGACATTGACTCCGTTGCGCAGAAGCAACCCGCCCCGAGCGCAGGCAGGCACCATCGTATCCGGGCACGCAGAGTATGAGCGAATCAGGGGACTTGCCAGAACAGACGATCTCACGGTATAATTCTTTGAACTGCAGGTTTTACTGGCAATGGACTGATCATCGTCCAGAAAATGTGGTGCTACTGTGAAGCTTCTGGGTGTCATTTTGGTGGGAAACAAACAACCAAAACAAAACAAAACCAAACCAAACCAACGAACGAAATAGGGTCCGTTACATACAATGAAGAACTGAAGCTCGCCCGGTCGCTCCCTCGCAAGTGTAATGATCGATCACGTTCATTGCGTACACTCTAGCATTCGGCGGCCCGTGGGTAGATCTCGTTCTCGTCGCTGCAACGCCTCCTTAACTTGCCTGCCAGAACGAGGGAGATTGGTTGGGATCAGGCAGGTGAGCCGGGACCGACGCAATTTCTGGATCTAGATTTGGTTTTGCAGAGTTCTTTAAGTCTATCGATTGCTGCCAATGCCCCTTTCTGGATTCGTCAGTAGATTCATTTTGCAGAAATGCGCACTAACTGGCAGTTTATTGCAGTGAGAGCTTCGTTTCGCAGACATGCGCGCTAACTGTCAGTTTCTTGCAGTGAGAGTTGCCACTTCCGGACGGGGTGTTTGGTTTTTGCTGTTCCATCTTCAGTGTATTTGTGGTGGCGATCGAATTCGTAGTCGGTATAGACTTCTAGGGATTGGAATATTCGGCAAGAATATCTGAATTTACTTCGCGTTTGTGATTCAAACTCGACCTTCTTTTGCTTGAGTTTACAGACTATGAGAAAGAGAGGCTCATACTTGGTCTGAGAGAATGGCTACTTGAAAGAACTGATCTTCGGCGTCTCTGTCTAGCAGGGAGGACTTGGGGTTCTTGGAGTTTTCGCCGCAATGTTTGGTTTTTGAAGGTCGGAGATTTGGTGTAGACATTGAGGAAGACGCTGCAATAATTCTCCTGCCAGTAAAAGAGTCTTGGAAATGGGATTGCAGAGCCTGGCGTTCTATTCTTTCTGATCATCATTGACAAGAATGGCCAAGGCTCTTGCTGAATTGCAAGGATAGATTTTTGGCCTCCATTGTGAGGAAGGTGAAGTATGCAACTGGGAAGCCTGGGGTGAAAGAAAGCAACTGGATGCAGTGTTGAGTGTCCTAGTATAATTTGTATGGTGTGATAGAGCCCACCCTTAAGTTTGCTGAGGAGCGTGATTAGGGCTTGAAGCAGAGCAGACTATATTATCAGCCATGGAGAATTACCAAGGGGTTCCCAAGAGCGACGACGTTCCTAACAACAACGACCACCGAGATCTTGAGGTAACTCGCTTCTCCAAACCGGACATTCACATTTAATGAGGAATAATTCAAAGTGACCTTCATAAATCATTTGAACAACAAGTAGCTCTAAAGCTGGTAGTTGACAGGGAAGAAATTCCAGTCACTTTACCCCCAATATTCTTACTTCCTTCATTATTGCACAACCTCTGCTTTCTTGACACATGAATGGTCAACTACTTGCAAATGGAAAAATTGGTGACCGAATCTACAAAGTTTTTCCTCTAACATGGTCATATTTGTCAAAACGGTCTTATTTTTCAAAGGGCAAAATAATACGGTGACATTCAATTGCGTAGAGCTCCAAAATTACAACTTCCCACTCTAAAAACTAGGACTTTTAAAACTCTAATAGAACTGGTATCTAGCTCAGTTGGGTGATTCAACTGCCATTTTACTGAATTCATACGAGGTTTAATGCATGCATTAGAGTAATTAAATCCCTAAACTCGAAAAGTTTTGAACTGTATTTTGATCACCAAAGTTTCAACAATTTTGAACACGAATCAATAAGAAACTAACTTGCTAAAGAAACTAGTTGTAAGATTATTACGTGCATAGGACTCAATTTTTTTAAGATTTAAAGAAAACTCCAGGAGTTTGACCTAGTGATTTGTTTCTAGCTTTGACTTGTTTGAGCCACTGTTGCAGCCACTGTCTGACTTGTTTATTGCCACCGTTACACTGTTTAACTTGTTTGACTTGTTTGAGCCTAGTGCATTAGCACCGTTCTGAAAAAAGAAACAATACTATTGAATACTCCCTCCGCTTCATAATAAGAGTCCAAACCACATATTTTTCTGCGTCAATTTAAGAGTCCACATTCATTGTGTTGCCTTTCTACTCATTGACTTCCGACGTTTTTTTATCGAGACACACAGTTCCAAAAGTTGTCATTGCGTTTCATCCCTTTCAACATGGACTCTATTTCCATCTTAAATCTCAATTTTTTCTGCAAAGTGGACTCTTATTATGAAGCAGAGGGAGTACAATCTATTGAATAAGGTATTGTTGATGCAACCGCAGGAACTCATGTCTGTCTGTGTGTCTGTGTGCGCAAGCAGCTGATGGCTCTAGTGGAAGGGGTTCCGGTCCTCAAGGAGGAGCTTACAGTACGTCCAGCCATGGAGGCCTGTTGCAGCATGCGGAGAAGGCCGGGCAACTGGGTCAACAAATTGCCCAAATACATTTCCCGCAGCACCTGCCATGTCCTGTTTGGGACCAAGCTGAACTGGCTGCTTCTCTGCGTCCCCCTTGCAATGGTTGGTGTTCATGGACTTTTCGGACATGTAAGCACCCACATACATAACTCTCCCTTTGATTCAATTTGGTCCATCATTCATTGCTAGTATCACAACGGTAGTAACCTTAAACGTCCTCACCCCTCTCCAGATTTGGAGAATTTTTAAGATGTCTTGTACAAAAGAGCTTGGATATTTTGAACTTGATGTATGAATATAAGTTGTACGTTAGGAATTTTTGATTCTATCCATACAGTTGGATCTGTGATTGCTGTCACCAATACTTTTGTATAAATTTGAAAATTTAAGGCACTCGTCTTCGCTTGAGAAATCTGATTTTTGGGTCATTGTTGGCTTGTTTCTAGTTTTAACCTGCGAAGGACCAAGGAGCCCAAATTCGTTTATAAATAAATAAATAAATAAATAAATAAATAAATAAGTAGTTTTGAGTAGGTCCTATGTGGACTTCTTTTTGTTCAAATTCATTTGTTGTTTGACCAACACGAGCAATGCTCTTCACTAATTCCGGTGATATAAAATTTGTTCTCATCTTAATTATATTTTTCACAATATGATTAATTGAATATGTCATTTTAAAACCATGATTCCTTGGTCCTTTAGGGGTTAACAAGCGAAAATGAGTAAAAACGAGGAAAAAAAGAAGTGAAATTGAGTTATTTTAACAAATTGAATACCGTGGCTTACAATTTTAATAATATTTTTTGTACATGATTAATGGAGGTTTTAATTGAATAGTGATGCAATGCTCATCTGTTGTGGGGAATGTACTTAAATTGTGGTCAAGTTTGTTGTTGCAGGGTTGGGTGTTTGCGCTAAGTTTACTAGGTATGGCGCCATTGGCCGAGCGACTCGGCTTTGTCACTGAGTGAGTCACTCTCAGCTTTCACAGCTTCCTTCTCTCTTGTTCTATAATTATGGACTGGATAACTTTCAAGAGACTGGAGAATGTTATTGGCTACAATGGAGAACAATTTCTTAATTGAATTAACCCTTAAAGGGCTGATGGGGATAGTAGATACGTTGGCATATATTTGACATTTATTGTAAATAGAAAGTTCCAAATTGAGACCTCAATAGCTCATTAAAATCATGTCAATGTGAATTTTAGCTTCATTTTTTAATCTTAAACTCATAGGAGGTGTGGAACCATGTCAAATACAATGGAATATTGTTGTATAATACTAGTTCTTAAAGGGCTCTCTGGACCTTTAAGGGTTAAATTGAATATTCAAATTCTCTACCTTTTGGTTGATCAAAGGGATCATGTTGAGCAAAAGGATTATGGAGTATGACCTTCTTCTAATCATCTAACATTGAAAACCTAAGAGAAAAAACCTTTGGATTAAAAAATGTTGTAAATATTAGATAACAATTTCAATTTCAATCTAATTTTACGTGTACCACAGTTGTTTTAGAAGCTGGATACATTGTAAATAGTTGATTCCGAGATGTATGGTAGGAAATCTGGTTAGAGATAACATGAAAATGTCACATTGAATATACTTGAAAACATGGATTTTTACAATATCATGTTTATTCACAACACATTCAATGTGACATAATTTCTATGTTATCTCTAACGATGGTTTTTTTAACTAGTGTTTGAAACCAAGAAGGCAATTGATACGAGAAGAATCTGAATTAGTCATCTGGGAGATAATTAAACGATACACGTGGCTGGCTTTTGCAGGCAATTGTCGTTTTTCACTGGCTCAACAGGTAATTGACTATCACTGGCAGCTTTTTGTGAACTGAAATGGAACGAAATGATTATGATTTCATTTCGCTGATGTTGATATGATATTTGATATAATTCATCAATTATTTTAAAAGATACAATACGCAGCCTATTTTGTAGGGAAATCAATAGAATGGAATTACATATGTTTAGAAATTGATTTTCATCAATGTCATCTTTTAAGCAATATACATTCATCTGATGTTTTGTTTTTTTACTTAAAATGGTTATTTAATTTCGAGTAGGATGGGTCTCTGAAGAATGGAATTAACCCTTAAAGGTCCCTTGGGGATAGTAGATACGTTGACGTATATTTGGCATTTGTTGTAAATAAAAAGTTCCAAATTGAGACCCCAATAGCTCATTAAAACCTTATTGACATAAATTTTAACTCTACTTTTGATCTTAAACCCAAAGGAGGTGTAGAGCCATGCCAAATACAATGAAATACTGTTGTATAATATTGGTTGGAATGGGCTTTCTGGACCTTTAACCCCTAAGTGACCGATCGACCATTTTCTGATCGTAGCCCAAACAACAGTGAGTGCCCATGGTCAAGAAATAAAAAATTTCAAGTTTTGATTTTTTGCCCTTACCCCTCTGTCATTTACGGGTTATTTACGGGTTAGGGGTTAAGGGTGAGATTGTGGGACATGCTGAGAAATGATGTTTGTCATGTGCAGTGGGAGGCCTCTTGAATGCAACTTTTGGAAATGCGACGGAAATGATTATTTGTATTATGGCGCTGCGGAAAAATATGATACGAGTTGTACAGCTGTCACTTCTAGGTTCTATACTGTCCAATATGCTGCTGGTTCTTGGATGCGCTTTTTTCTTTGGGGGATTGAAATATCCCCAAAAGGATCAGAAGTTCAACAAGGTACAGTGTGTCATTGGGTTTCATTAGCGGATTTTTTAATCATACTAATTTTTTTAATAAGTGTTACACTCAAACCTCTTTAATTTGACCACCTTGGGTCCCAAATTTTTCCATATGACATAGCTTGAATGTGTGACAAGTGTGTTACAATCAATGACAGTGTCACAAGTGTACATGATATTTTAGAATGTCATTGTAGAGAGGTCATTATGAAGAGGTTTGAGTGTAAGAGTTCATTCTGTGTTAAAAATGAATTTAGGTTCACTTTTGGACGATATATTCACTTTGCTAACATCTCTTCTAAGACCAAGTACAATTGAACCATTAGCTCTAAACAATACACATGATTCTAGTTTTCTCATCAATACAAACAATGATTTTGGACCTCAAACAAACGTCAATTTTCAAAAAGAGAATTGGAGTTATTTCTCTCGTTTCTCACAAATATATTGATCTTCTTTCAATAACTTTTATAATTAGGATAATCTTGAAGATTTGAAAATATTAAAATAAAATAAAATCTGTCATTTGACCTCCATGGTTTTTAATTTCTTGTATTCACTATTGCTAAACTCTTGGAAAACTTGAGTTTTGCATGATGACAAATGTATTGTGTCGAAGAAAGACCTTGTTAGCACAACTTTTAAAGTGTAAGATATTTTGATACATGGATAGTCAACGACGTGGGAGTTGAATTGTATAGAACTCAGGGACCAAAGCTTCAATTTCTTATGATGATATTATGGTTGTTGTTTTATGGCAGGTTACTGCGCAAGTCAGCGCAAGTTTGTTACTAATGGCAGTGATGGGTCTGTTGTTTCCCGCGGTTCTTCATGCCACTGGTACTGAATTGCAAATTGGAAAATCGGAGCTTGTTCTATCGAGATTCAGCAGCATTGTCATGTTGGTGGCGTACATAACCTATTTGTATTTCCAACTCAAGAGTCACAGGGAGTTGTATGATTCCGAGGAGGTGAGAATGATGTCATTTTCAATTGAGTCACAAGGGACAATTTAAGTATTTGCACTATTGTAGTAGCAAATACATTAGAGTTATCCTTTCACTCAAATGGTTTTGATTCAAGGTTCTTTTGGTTATTTTTTTCATATTTTGAAAAAAAGTTACGATACCAACATAAAATACAATGATGAAGCTAAATACTTACACTTTTAGTCATATTTTGGATATAAAATTGTAAAATTTAATAATATTTTTATCCAAGTTTGGCTTAATTATTTAAATCTTGTACTTTTGAACCTTGTGCATGAAATCTTGCTTGATGTTAGTTTCTTATTGATTCATGTTCAAAATTGTTGAAACTTTTATGGATGAAATCTTGTAATTAAAGTGGAGTTCAATACTTTTTGAGTTAAAGAATATTATATTATGTCCAAGTTTTACCCATGTATTTCTCAATTGTGAATATTTTAAACCAAGTACCAAAATCCAATATGATTTATTTATTTATTTATTTTATTTTTCCGTAATTTCTGTTTTTGCAGGACTCAGGGGAAAGTGACGGTGATTCTGACGAGGAAGAGCGTCTACTTAGTTTCTGGACTTCAATTGGCTGGCTCACTATTTTGACCATCTTTATTTCTATACTGTCTGAGTATCTGGTTGATGCCATTGAGGTATGTGATCTACCCTAATTTTTAATTAATCAAATGTACACATCCCCAAATTGTATTATGCGTGGAACTTGTCATAATTTGTGGTCTAGGTGACATGAAAATAGAGCCTTGTAATGACATGCCAATTTGCCGAGTGGCAAAGTATGTCATTTTTATGATAATGGTGTACATTTACATTACCAGACATAACTTCAATGGTTGAATCTTGTTCAATCATTCTCAATCACGTGTTTAAAAAGAAGAAGGATAGGAGGTACACTGAATATCCCATTTAGTGTATGTGGTACTAATTCCCGTAGCACACACTATTTTGCCAAATCTCAAAATTAGTGAGGGCTGGAATTTTTACTAAGTGGCTGAATCTTCATATCACGCTAATTTTACATCATAATGATATTTAGTATCACCTTCACTAATTTCCCACACGCACTATAAATCCTCCCTCACTAAATGAGATAATTAGTGTAGTTGACACTCAAGTGAAAAGTTCATTAATGATTTGTTTTTTTTGCATATATTGTACCTACATAGCAGGTTCATGTCAAATACTTTTTTTTTTTTTAAAAGGTTCCATTTGTACAAATATTCTTAAAGATTCCTTTTTTCACCATTTTTAAAAATAAATTAGATTCCCCAATTTTTCGATTTCTGCTTTTTGAATTATTTTTTGCCGACCCTGCTTGATTATAATTGTTCCTCTGTTTTTTACCTTGTGTTGGTGGCCTCGTTTTTAGGGTGCTTCAAATTTATGGAACGTTCCCATTGCATTCATAAGTGTAGTCGTATTGCCAATTGTTGGGAACGCAGCAGAGCACACCAGTGCTATCATGTTTGCTCTTAAAGACAAGTTGGTATGTCCACTCACTATTGATGGCCATTCTAATTAATCCCTAAAAGACCAAGAAGTCCAAATTGGGTCTCGTATTTTTTTTTAGCAGTTTTGAGTAGGTTCTATGTGGACTTCCTTTTGTTCAAATTTGTTTGTTTCTTGACCATCATCTGCATTATTCTTCATTGATTCCAGTGATACAAAATTTAGTCTCATCTTAATTATATATTTCACAATATGATTAATTGAATTTTTCATTTTAAAACTGTGAATCCTTGGTCCTTTAGGGGTTAAGTTTACTGGAAAATTTATGTGGATATATAGCCTAGAACAATAACTTTCTGAACTTTAGGATTCATAGGTTTAACTGATCATATTGTGAAAAATATAGTTTAGGTGGGGCCAAATTTTGTTACACTACTTTCTACCACTTTTTGCTAATAGTGCCACCTACACTAACTATTTACTTGAGGCTATAACTTTTTACACAACATGAATATTTTTATCAAGAGAAAAAATATTGAAACTGTACATGTAGGAAGACTTTGTAACAAAGATGGTAAAAATATTCATGTTGCATAAAATGTTATAGCCTTTTTAAATCAATTAGTGTAGGTGGCATTATTAGCAAAATGTAGTGTAGGAAAGAACATAAAGCCACAAGATACACTTCTACTCGAGCATACCTCAAGTTCAAATCTACCTATATTTGAGTATTGGGGACACTCAAGTACAAGAGTAACTTGTGACTCTTGAAGAGCATTACATGTGTTGATAAAAATAAAATGGATAAATAATGGTCCACATATAACCTACTCAAGAATGTAAAAAAATAATATAAGTTGGGTCCAATTTGGGTTTCTTGAACCTCTAATGAGAACAAGACATATTTTATTTACACAAGTAGTTTGATTTCAATGTCTTGTTTAATAAATCGGTTTTGTTAATTGGAACCCTTTTTAAACTTACATAGCGTATAGACTGGCCGTCAGGGTCAACATCTCATACCGAATAACTAATTGTTTTAGAAAATTCTTTTTAAAATTGTGTGAATATTTTTCAAGATACTCTTCTTAACCATACAAAATAGATTTTTTTGGAATAATAATTTCCTAAAGATATGAGCTTCTCTTTTCATAATTATTTTTTGCCAATCTTGACGACCGACTACGGTATTGCTCTTTGTTTTGACTTGGCCAGGATATCTCGCTTGGGGTAGCCATTGGTTCTTCTACACAGATCTCCATGTTTGTGGTAAGTTGAGACAAATTATTTTTTCAGCGCGAACGGGTTCTACTTGATGTGGATTTCTTTTTACATTAGCAAACATTTTAATTGAACTTATTGTTCAATTTGATACAATTTTCTTACTTTGTTATTTAATTTGATTTGTGCAGATTCCTTTCTGTGTTGTCATTGGGTGGCCCATGGGGACGCATATGGACCTAAACTTCGAACTGTTTGAAACAGCAACTCTTTTCATAACGGTGCTTGTGGTTGCTTTTATGCTCCAGGTGAGAGCGATTATGCATATCATAATGCTCAATTTTCTTCTTGGAGAATCTTGCTCACAACTTTTACTCTGTGGGATTTAAAAAATTCCAAAACGAACATATTTAAGGTATCTATATTTTGAATGGTACCAAAGTAGATTAAAAAGAGAATCGTGCTTAAAATGAAGTTTAAAAGAGATTTTGAGTGTGGGAATCAGGAAAACCATGTCCTTCAAGGGTTAACCCCTAAACGTACCAACCCTTTGAACACATGTAGATGCTAGCCTCAAAAATAGATATTAGCATGTCTCAAATGTACATAATGTGTACATGAGAGGACCATTGCAAGCTTAAAATCTACCCAACAAATTTGACATACTTGCATTTGGAGGCCTCTCCAATATTATCAACATCTCCTCATCACAAGATATTTATTTTAATTGGTAGAGAATTTAATAGGCTTGGAAAGGTGACTTGGATGAAAGTCATCTGAGATTGTATGAGAAAGCTACAAGGCTTTGAATTTGTTCATGATCTAGTTTCTGGATAGTGGGACGTTTAGGGGTTAAGGTCATGATAAAAGGTAGAGGTACCTTAAACCACCACGACACCTAAAACCACCAACTTCTACACCCCTCTTTCATTTCAAGAAGGAAATGTAGGCTTTCATTACATAACTTATGCATCAATTGCTCAAAAATTAAGTCATGTACCGACAACTTACATTTCCTCCCTAAAATGAAGGAAGGGTGTAGAAGTTGGTGGTTTTAGGTTCGTGGTGGTTTTATGTACCTCTACCTTACTTGAACTTTAACCCTTAACTGCCCAACCATGCATATTTTGCATGATGTACAGAATCGAACTCCAATTTCTCATCCATCTTGCACTTTTGCAGTAAAATTTTTTTAGTGAATTTTTTAATGGGAAATTAGCTTTGTGCATGTGTGATCCGATTAGAAAGGGGATGATATGTGAAACTTTATGCTTCATTTTATGTTGTATTGTTTCACCAAAAATTTCAAAGATTTTAGTCTAAAAGTGCTCTTGAAAAAAAAAGCTCATAAAATTAAGCAACCAAAAAATCTCCAAAAATCACTACACTTAGAGTATTACATTTTAACCCATCACAACAAATTTCATCCACAAATTGCCAATATCTTATTCGTAATCAAATTTCAAAATAATTTTGAATTTTATATTCCAAAATTTATAGAAAAATATTGGTGAAAGCAATCGCAGATCTAACCATATGGATAGAACCTAAAATTCATAGTGTACAACTTGTATTCATACATCAAGTTCAAAATATCCATCTTAGTTGCATTTTATGATTCATCTTTTCAAAACTGCCCAAACTGGACAAGGGTGAGGACGTTTAGGGGTTAAAAGCAACAAACAACCATGATACTTTGAATTTTGGGTATCCATGATGCCCATGGTCCCATTCTTTTATATAAAAATACAATGATTGAAGATCAAGATATGTGAAAAAAATACATAGTAAGAATAACTACACATGGTTGTTAATGAGTGACTGTAGAACCAAGCAAGAATAATACTTTGTCTGTGCAATATCTTACCATCTTTAAAATAAAAAGTTGCAGTGCTTTAATGGCTAAAGAATGTTACTGGGCGGTCTTCCACCTTCTACAAACTGAGAGAAATAGGTCGTATTGTGCGCTAAACCTTAACCACTAAAGGACCATGAGGCCCCTAGAGGGCCGCATGTATTGTTTTAGCAGTTTTGAGTAGGTCTTATGTAGACTTCTTTTTGTTCAAATTTATTTGTTTTTTGACCAACACATGCAATATTTTTCATTGATTTCTGAGATGTAAAATTTGGTCCCATTTGAACTATATTTTTCACAATATGATCGTTTAAATTTTTCATTTTAAACTCATGAATCCTCGGGTCCTTTAGGGGTTAATTTTGTCCAGACTTTTTAATAATGTTGAATTTTGTGTGAATATAACAGGAGGGCACAGCAAATTACTTCAAGGGCTTGATGTTGATTCTTTGCTACCTCATAGTTGGGGCCAGCTTCTTTGTCCATGTTGACATTCCAGACAATCATCGTGCGTAACCCTCTCTACTTTTGCCTCTCTTTGAAATCTTTCAAACCGTGAATACCGTAGTCGGTCGTCAAGATTGGAAAAAAAAAAAAAAAAAAAAAAATTAGAAGAAGAGAAGCCCAAATCTTTAGGAATTTTTTTAAAAAAAATAAAATGTTTTGTATGGAAAAAAAGAGAATTTTGAACATTCACAAAATTTGGCATTTGTTGAAATAGAATTTTCCAAAAAAATTAATTATTCGACATCTATGACAGTTGGGTATGATAACTATACCCATGTATTAAGTTCATCCCTTTGTAAATGAAATTATAATAGTTTTTTAGTGTTTCCTCAGGGTTTCAACCAATTAGAAAATGACACATGTCACTTGTTTTCAAAGAAATAAGTATTTTTTTTTGGGCAAACTTGCTAACAATATTGTAGGAGGAGGGCATAATCGGTAGAATTTTTTAAACAAATGGAAAAAGTATTTTTTGTATGGCGAGAAAAAGAATCTTGAAGAATATTTTTGAATACTTCAGTTGCAGACATAAGGTTCTTTAGCAATTAGTAAAGTCCACCCTTTTCAACAGTAGCATTATAGAAGCTTTAACATTAAATACAACGTCTCACCACCCAATCTTTAGCTAAAGATGATGTGGACTTGCCCATGATTCTAAATCTGCTACAGTGATTCGGATATAGTGGCCAAGATTATGAGCTAAAGAGCCTTACGTGCCTATTCTTTTGAACTTTTCAAAAAGAATTTAAAAGAATTTAAATATGCCAACCCCGTCCTCCACCTATAGCAAAATTTAACATGTGATTTTCTTATGCAGCCGGAGCTTAAGGGCTAGATGGTGAAACCATCCATTGGCAGTTGTTGAGTTGGCCATTTTGCAATTCTGCAGTCCCCCTCTGTACTATACGTCTCGGTGCACAAAGTTTCCATTGAAACTAGTTGTCTGGCTTAGAGACTGACTTCATTCATTAATGGCATCTTGGATGCCCATTCTTTCATTTTTCAAGCACTCTGTATATTATGGTATAGGGTTTTTAAATGCTTGCCAAATGTGACATTGTTCATAGTCATAACTCCTGATTGTCCAAATTAAAAAAAATAAAAAAGTTCACCTTGGAAATTATTAGTCAATTACAGTAAGTTCCAAAAACATGTTTTTTTGCATTCAGTAATGTATAATATGATTTCTTTTTTCTATTGGTACATTTTTCCACTTGTGAAGCTTCTTAACCCTTAAATGCGTAGATGTACGTTTGAAGGAAGTGAATACAAGGAGGTCTTTTTGGTAATGCCAATAAGTTAATGCCCCAAAAATGACTTTTTGAACCTGAATTTTTTTCGCCACACATGCGTATGGAACAATGAGATGTGGGAATTTTGGTAGAATTTTGTGAGATGATTTAGTTCACCAAAGAATTACTTATATGCGTGCATTCCTCTGGTAGATATACAAATGCTTATAAACAACCATTCATCAGGCCACAAAATCTACAAAAATATTCCATTTATTTTTTTGAAAAGTCCACAATTCTCTACATTACAATGCACAGAACTTTGATGTTCAACGTCCAGTTCAATTCAGCCATTAGCCAAGCAGCTAAATTAGACTAGTTCAGTTCAGCTCAGATTGGTTGAAATGTAATACTCTAAGTGTAGTGATTTTTGGAGATTTTTTGGTTGCTTACTTTTATGAGTTGACTTTTTTTTTACCACTTTTACACTGAAATCTTCAAAATTTTGGGTGAATCACTACAACATGAAATGAGGCATAAAAATTTCACAAATCATCTCCTTTCTAATCGGATCACATATGCATGAAGTTAACTTCCCATAGAATCTACAGTAAAATTCCACACTGCAAAAAATGCATGACGGATGAGAAATTATGGATGAAATCTGTACATCGTCCAAAAAATGGACGCTTAGGCAGTAAGGGGTTATGGCGCGAGTTGGTAATGGGGTAACCACCTTAGTCTGGATTATATATTGTAACACCATAGCAGGTTCGCCTCTCAAAAATTGAATTTCTCAATTTTCGTTTTTTAGCAAAAAATCAGTAAAAATGACCTTAAATAGCTTAAAAATAAAAAAATATTGCAAAAACTAATTTATTCTATTTTCGTTTTTTTGTCTTTAGAATTTTCTAGTTTTTACGTTTTTTATTTTTAGAATTATTTTTGGAACGAACCTGCTATGGTACTACGGTAATAGATAACAGATGATGGTGTTTGTACCACTGAGTCATCTGCATTATCTCAATTACATTTAGAGTCGACCCAGCTGAATGCTCCATTTTCCTCAGCATGTGACTGTCTATATGTCTATCTGGTTAAACACGCCGGCTACCATATATCATGAGAGGATGAGTCAAATTGAGGTATGTCTACCAAATATCATGAGAGGATGAGAGGATGTCTACCAAATTGAGGTATGTCTACCAAATTGAATATGTCATCCTTTCATCCTCTCATGATATATGGTAGACATATTCAATTTTACTCACCCTCTTATGATATTTGGTAGACATATTCAATTTGACTCATCCTCTCATGATATTTGGTAGACATCATCTCATGATATTCGGTAGACATATTCAATTCTCGGGGCGATCACACCCCCTTACATTTCGTAACCACGTGCGATAATGGGGTATTTAATAGGGGGATATTTATGCACCTCTCAATGTTTTTTCCCTTCCTATTTGTAGATAAAAAGCTACTTTGATGTATTTTTTAGCACCTTATATTTATTTGTAATTGTTTAGAGAGGCTAATTTTTGGCACAATGTTTTTTTTTATAAATTGTACAAATACCAAATAGTGGACAGAATACTATAGCATTGCGTAACCGAACTCCACGCTTCACCTAACCGTCAATGCTTACCCAAACCCTAAGCAAGCCTTACCCTGAAATCGCTCTACCAAAACTTGAGCGAAATCTTAATCACAAACCAACAAAAAAAAGACGAACCATGAAAGCTAAACCCTAAACCAAATACACATGGAAAACATTGTAAAGGAAGTAGCGACTCTGCAGCATCAATCTGCATGAAAGAAACCCTAGAAAATGCTCAGAAAAAGTGTGAGCTTGACGATTAAGGACTGAGGTTGTGACAGAACCAAAACCGATCGCAAGAAGCGGTTGAGGGTGACAGTGGAGGCTGTCAAGTTCTAAGCATCCAGCGAGGTCCCACATATTCAGCGTCATTACAAAACCCAACGGCTGTAGAGGAGCGCCAGAACATTCCTTCCCCCAAAAAAATCCCACGACATTTCCTCTCATACTAACGAGCTTGATTCAAATTTGAACAGAAACTACACACTTCTTCATCCAAGTAGTCAAACCCATAATTATTCTACTAATCCTACTACACACTTTTAGAGAGATCCTATGTCTATGACCCTATTTTTTTTCTACTGATTACTAAAATGGAGGAATTATCCACCACCCTATTTTACATATAATCATATAGGGGACATATTTCCAATGCTATGGTAGATCTAACGAAATTATAAATTTTACCCTAAACAGATTAAATTGACCCTATTTTTTATCTCACGTGGTTTTCTAAAATTCCAATAGTCACCTCCCCGAGATTCAATTTGAGAATGCACACAATACACTCAAACCTCTTTATAATGACCCTCTCTATAATGACATTCTAGAATATCCAGCACATTTGTGACACTATCATTGAGTGTAGCGCACTTGTCACACATTCAAACTATATCATAGTGAAAAAGTGGGGACCCAAGGTGGTTTAATTAACCCCTAAAGGTTGGGCCTATGACCATGGAATTATGCTTTATCTGTCACACTCAATTTTTCAATTAAAAATAATACAAGAATTCAAATCTATAATTTTAGTAGATGAAGCCATGTGTCTACTACAAATCATGAAATTTTCATAACTTTTGGTGAAAATTTGAAGTTACTATGGTTTTTTGAAGTGATTGTAAAGAAAATCTATATCAATTACAAAATGTACTAGAAAATTCCAATTTTTTACCGAAGGTGCAAATTACAATGAAGAAAAGTTTAGTTAATGAAAATACCCGTGTATCTAAATTTAGAAATTTTTGCTACACCTTGGTAATACCACCAAACTTGTAACTACAATAAAACACTCATTTTTCAAAGTTTTCAAAGATTCAAAGTGGAATAAAAACCAGACTTGGTAAACTTCATTTTGTTAGTTAAGCTCATATGCAATGGAACTCACTTTCATGGCCTAAATTTAGTTTAAGCAGAACAAGCATAATATTTCAAAATACACTACACCGTGAACCGTTTTACGACTCTTTTTGTAGTTGGGATCCCATGTAGAATCTAAAAATAGCTTGAATGATCTGAATTTAACTTGAAGGGGTGGCATGACCAAACAAAGTCCTTCAAAAAAAGAATTGGTTGGAAATCATCCACGTAGTAGTTGGAATTGAGTAGTCAGTTTCATTCATAAGCTAGTTTTCGAACTAGACGGCGTTCAAGGGTTAACCCCTAAACGTTCAACCGTCTAGAAAGTAAACGGCGTTTAGAATCAAACATAGTTTTCTAATCCGTCATTGACTTTTTGCATTGTGGATATTTTACTATAAATTTTATGGGAAGTTAGCTTCATACATGTGTGTCCGATTAGAAAAGGGATGATTTGTGAAATTTTTATGCTTCATTTCATGTTGCAGTGATTCATCCAAAATTTTGAAGATTTTAGTGTAAAAGTGCTCTTTAAAAAGTCATCTCATAAAATTAAGCAACCAAAAAATCTCCAAAAATCACTACACTTAGAGAGTTTTACATTTTAACCAATCACAACAAATTTCATGTACAAATCGACAATATCTTATTTGTAATCAAAATTTTTAAAAATAATCCAATTTGTAGTTTCAAATTTTAGACAAAAATATTGGTGACAGAAATCATAGATCTAACTGTATAGATGGAATCAAAAATGGAATCAAAAATTCATAACGTACAAATTTTGTTCATATATCAAGTCAAAAATATCCCTCTTAGGTACATTTTATAAGACATCTTTGAAATTCTCCAAATTTGGAGAGGGATGAGGACGTTTAGGGGTTAAAGTGGTTTGACTATATCAACATCAAAACTTGTATTTATTATGAGTCATCTATCAAAAAGAGCTCTGAAGTTTGAACCCTAATAACTTTTCCATACGATGTCTAAATACGAGCGATGCCTTAGTTGTGTTAGAATCTCCGCTTGTAATTATTAACAAGAATTTTATAGATTCGGCCACTCTACTCAATTATTAAAGTGTCCAAATTAAGTGTGGTTAATGTAACTCAAGCAACAAGTGGCCATTCGATGATGGCTAACACAAATTTCAATGCTCAATAAATGGTGTTCATATTACCAAGTACAATACCTACAACGTACTATTTGAACTCGTTATTATTACATCCTCCAGTATCACATTCTAGTATTGGATCACGGGGAACTTACTCTTGAAATTTTATTAAACTACTGATGAGAAAAAATATAGAGTACTTTTCATTCATTGGAAAAAAAATTTATACAGATTTTGAATGTACCATAGCCTAAATGAAATGGCATATACATTATTATATCTAAAATAGGATAGGTGAAAAGTTATTGATGAGGTTTACAAGGCTATGGTGGTGCGGTGGCGCCGTGGTCTACCTTTCTAGAACACGCGTTATTATAATTTTTTTGTTACGGATTAAGGCCAATTTATGCCAGAAGTCCAGGATTTTGATAAATAGTATTCCCTCTATATCATAAAAAGACCATGAAAATCTACTTTGCAGGAGAGTAGTTTTCATGGTCTTTTTATGGAACAAAGGGAGTACCATTTATAAGTTACAATATAAGGTCTCCAAAATATGTTAATGGTGGAAATTATATTTACCTATAAGGTCTTGTCTTCAACCAGTTATGTGCAGCCCATGGACGAGATTGCTTTCAAGGCGTCAAATGGCTAGTGCTGGATTTCTCCATCATTACATTGGACCACGTACATGATTTGTCTTGAGCTAGTACTAGGCTTGTATGCGTACAATGCCAATCCAAGCATGCAACATCTGCATCTAGGATCATTGGAGTTGAAGCGCATGATTTATGCGGTGGGACGCATACTTACAAAGGTCTCGTTATCGGGCGGGGATACTCACAAATTCTGGAGCCGGCCCAATCACTATAGCAGTGAACCTTCTCTGGCATTGACGAAGCTGAGGTACGTGGTGTCCACGTTGCGCTCTATTTGTGTCGCTCTCCTCACCATTATTTGGCGGAAACATCGTGGCCTGGAACTCGCCAGCGCAAATGCAAGCGCTTCAATCGGTATATGGGTGTTGGCAAGGACCGAACTTGCATTAGTGTCAACATTCCGTGTTTCTGTCTCTTGATGTGCATACAGGCTTGTGGTCTAGGCTGCTCATCTGCAGTGACGGCTCTTCTATATTGCCGGTGACTTCTACGAAGACCTTCATCTCTCTCGTCATCGATCGATCCATGAATCACAAGTAACTCGATCAGTGAGCCTCAGATCGATCGTTACTAACACTTGAATGTCTGAAGAATCAAAATGACTCAATCAATCAATCATAAGCTAGCATGCAAATGAATTGGTTCCGATCGATCTCCACCTGCAATTTATACTCAACTGTGAGCACGACCGTGGCAACGACCAAGAAACTGGTGGTGACTCATCGATGTTCACTAAAATTAATTAATGGCGTGTTTCCGCATTCGGAGTGCCAAGATTAGAGTTAACCGAAAAGTCAGCTCACATAGGAAAGTTTTAGCAAACTCCTCTTGAACTCATATTGAAATATAAATAGACCAAAAACTAGTTCATGATGAGTTGGGAGACAATTTAAAGCAAGCCATTGTCATTATTCTCCACACCTCGCAACGACTCCCACAGCTTCTATCAAAGCTCCAAGCCCATGGCCCACAAGGGTACAATCTATGACACGACACTATTCAACCCAAGTAGATCTCAAAAAAGAGGTTAGAAGTAGAGCAAAAAGGGAGGTTAAATGGGCTTCTTTTCGGTTAACTCAATTGTGACACTGAAAACTAAGGTGGAAGTAACCTATTATTAGCTATTTAAGCAATCTGAACATCTTGGAGGACTTGTGGCACTAGTTTTTGACGAAAAGATAAAATTTAGTGGCGTGGAGTTGAATCCAAGTGATATCCTATTTTTCTAATTTTTTTAAAAAATTCTTTGAATTTTCAAAGTGGGTTGCATTGAAAAATACAAAACTACCCTTAGGTGGAGACCCAAAGTTGTTCTATCATCATTCAAAATTAGCCTATAGTTGATAGAGACATTACCTTAAATCATCTCATTTACACCTAAGTTAGGAATCTATTTGATTGTTGTGCTAAATTGCTTCTGTCATTGTTTTAATTGCTTAATCATCACTTTGTGATGTCATTGTCAAATATTGAAGTACCTAAAACCGCTTTATTTACATTCGATTCCACCTATCGTGTCACTTATTGGATTTAGTGTTCACTTGAAGTCAGGTGGAGTTGGGTCAATTCAAAGGTGGAATTGTGAATCAATAATAAAGTGCGGAATTGGGCCTCAAGGTGGTTTTAGGTATGTCCACCTTATAAATCTTGGGTCAAGCCAATAGTCCATTTTAACAAATATGTATCGAATAACCTACAAGCCGTAGTAGCAACGAGTGGGTTATCGTACATAACTGGTTGTGCACTTTTCAATCACGACCCTTGATCTTCTTGATCCAAGGGTGTAGAATGCAAGTTGAAAGAAGAGAAGGTTATAAATTGCAACTTGTGATGGCAATGGTGATGGATTGCCAAGGGGGTGGAGCCATGTTAGGGTTGAAAAATAACAACCGGGTATGAGGTTTGAAGGAAGAAAGAACATGCAGGCATATTACATAGGAGCATGCCCAACAATACGTCACTACTATAAAATTCAACGTTCAAATCAATAGAGAGGTGTTGATATTTTCTATTGATTTGGTCGAGTTGTATAAGTCAATAATCAACAGAAATCTGTTGATATTTTCTGTTGATTTGGTCAAAAAAAATAAAATTAAAATAAAAAATAATTTTTTTGGTTGATCATTCAGATTTTCAGGGAAGAAATTTTTTTGGCTGCCCGGTACCTCCGGGCAGCTAAGCTTTGCACCCACGGTTGTCACTCGGGTTGGAACTCGGGACTTCATATTTATGACTCAACACTCTAACCAACTCACCAAACTTAGAATTTGATGAACAAAGTGTAATTTTTTTCTTACATATACACTTACAATTCGATGTTTTGGAACTCAACATACTTTGGCGGCCATTTTCACATAGTAAAATTCAAAAATTCAAAAATCTTTGAATTAATAAAAGTTGGGAAATCAAGTTAAGTTTCATCTCCAAAAATCCGTTTGTGATTTTAAGCTTCCAATCAAAAGTTATAGACAAAATTCAGAAAGGGTGTTTGAAAGTATCAAAGAAAATATTCCTTGCTACCCCATTTTGAATTTTGTCTATGACTTTTGAATGGAGGCTCAAAATCACAAACGGTTTTTTGGAGATCAAACTTAACTTGATTTCGCAGCTTTTTTTAGTCCAAACATTTTTGAAAAAAGTTATTCTACTATGAAAAAATGGCCACCAAAGTCTGCTGAGTTTTTTTTTTTTTTTTTAAATTGTGAATGATTAAGTTAACCCCTAAATGACAGAAGGGGTAAGGGCAAAACCTAAATGTGTTATAAAATGTTACTTTTGCAACTTCAATGAAGTTTGATCCAAAAGAGAAAATGAGAAGCATGATATTTAGTAATTATCCATATGGTCAAAGTTCCAAAAATAGTTTTAGATACTCATTTAATGAATTTAAGAGCATTTACCATTTAAAATTCACCAAACTTACAAATTTTATTTTAGCATTTGAAATTTGGAATGATTGGTTAAAACTAGACAATCTATTCTAAAATTTAAAAAGGCAAAATTTTCGAACGAGTAAACATCATTAGTTTCCCGAAATAGTAAGTTTTATAATACTAGGACAATATTGAGGTCTTTGTCTTTGAAGAATTCCTTAGTGAACCTCAATATTGCAAATGAAATGTATCCAAAAGCACTAGAACATGATCTTGACCCCCAATTTAAACAAAAAATGAAAACTTGGAAAATGTCATTTTCTGCCCATGGGCAGTCACTTTTGTTTGGGTTGCGACAAGAAAATGGTCGATCGGTCATTTAGGGGTTAAAAAAAAATTCAAAGTACATAAAACTTCAACCATGGTGTTTAAATGTTGCCCAAATGAGGGTGTTTTAAATGTTTTAAGTGTTTTGTAAAAATCAATAGTTTGCTATCTACTTTTTGTTTTGAAAGTCATAATTGTGTGCTTTGGTGCCTTTCAACTTTGGGGATTATGTTCACAATCTTGTTAAGAGTTCGTATAAAGAATTTAAAACTTATTGGATCTATTTATCAGGGGTGTCCAAAATTGCCCAAAAGTTAAAAAAACCACCTTTTGAAAAGTTGAGTCTATAAATTGCAAAAGATTCCAAAGATTCCATAATATTCCGATAGATTCTAAAATATTCCGAATAGATTCCAGAATATTCCAATATATTTCTAAAATATTCCAAAAATATTCCAAAATGATTCTAGATTCACTAAAATTTTGTTGATTTGGTCATTCGAGTATTCAAATCAACAAACAGTAGGTAGCAAACTGTTGATTTTTACAAACAGTTTAAAAAATCAGTGAAATCGGTCATTGCAGTGCTCCAAACAACGTAAATTAGTTGGTTTTCTGTTGATTTGGTCACGATTTTCTAATAGTGCGTGTTTTGAAGGGACCAATGCCAAGATTTAGTGTAGTCATCTCCACTTATACTTTGAAGTTTGGCCGAGCAACTACGCACTAACGCTCAAAAATTAATATTTGGAGCCAAAGTTTGAGGTTTCCCTGCCATCTACAAAAGCTTTGGTGCAAGCAAATTTCTCACACAAAGCAAGCATCTTTGCTCAATCAACAATCAAATAACAAGCTTGAAGACTATTCACCGGTCTGTGCTTCAAGGTCATCAAGTTACTTTCATAAAATCTTCTTTTTATAAATTGCCTTGGTGTTCGCACAAAGAGTGTTGCTGGGCTACTTTTTGTTTAACATTCCTCTAAGTTAAAAATGGCCCTTAAATTAACCCTTGAAAGTCTAGAGAGCCCTTTCCGACCTGTCCAATATTATACATCAATATTCCATTGTATTTGGCATGGTTCCAAACCTCCTATGGGTTTAAGATCAAAAGTGAAGTGAACATTCACATCGACATGATTTTAATGAGCTATTGGGGTCTCAATTTGAAAAAAATTGTTAACAACAAGTGTTAAATATACGCCAGTTTATCTACTATCCCAGTCAGCCCTTTAAGGGTTAATGCTTGGAGGACATATTTGGTCTGGAGATGTTGGGCTTGCTCTAAGAAATGCGACTTGGAGTAGTCCTACACCATCAATTAATTACTATGTTGGTCCGTGCCAAAATCCAGCACGAGAGGGAACCATGTAGCATAAGGTGGTTACCCTATTCCCAATTGAATAAGAAATACGGATATGAGACCTTGATATTATTTAGTATTATTACTTTTAAGAGTTAGGCAAAAAGAAATAGATTTCAACACAAGTTGAAACATAATTTTTGGATGAAGAATGAATTAGTTATAAATTTTCAAAATTGAAGTATAACACATCCCATTCACATCACATAGGTAGAGCTCTTTCTGTCTAAAGAAGATTTGTATTGCACACAGTAAGATGCTTAAACCAACAACAACGAACCCATAACCAACTGTATCTCATGCTACAACCAACATCATTGCAGCATTGATTGTGGAAAATGCCCCTTAGTTGTTGGTTTAACCTCTAAATGCCTAAAGCCGTCTTCAAATTCGGCAGTTTTGCAAAGATGGATTATAAAATGCAACCTAGAGGGATATTTTGAACTTGATACATGAATAAAAGTTATACGTTATGAATTTTAAATTCTATTCATACGGTTAGATCTATGATTGCAATTACCAAGCTAATGAAAAGTTTTTCACAATATGAGCTGAACCATGGACCACTATGGTCCACCTGCACACTTAAGGGTTAAATGATTTGTTTTGTCTCATAGATTTGGGCACTTCAGTTAGGATTTATGCTATCATAAGGTTCTTAGCAGTTAGTGTAATTCATTCTTTTCAATAGAAGCTTTAATATTAAATACAATGTCTCACCACCCAATTTTTAGCTGAACATGATGTGGACTTGCCCATGATTTTGAATCTGCTATAGTGATTCGGGTTTAGTGGCTCAGATTTTGAGGTCAACAATAGAAGGGCTAAAGAACCTCATGATTGAAAGCAACGGAGTGGTTTAAGTTTTGATGATAACAAAGAGTATACTATGAATTTGAACAAATTAACATCTATTTACTTTGTTCTTTGATTAATTGAGTGGTTATGTTTAGCCAAACACCACATAAGACCTTGAGCACTGTTCATTGTCTTTGTATATCACAAATATACATTTTACTTTGTCCGGTTCAGTCCGCCTGCTTTGTGGTGTGTGTTGTCCCCCAAACCAGATTGTAGGCTTCTAATGAACGAAGACATCTTTCACTCATTTCAGAGAATGTTTGACAACTGTGATGATTCTAAGTGTAATGTGTGATTCTTCTGAAATTGAGCTAATCTGGGAATTGGTATGGAATTAGATAGGTATGGTTCAAGGCAAAATGGCCTATCAATTTTGGGTGATTCCTTGCACAAAAATGTCTACAGTTGTCCCTCTTTATTATGACATGTTTGCGAAGAACTAATTTCAAGGTGGTAGCCATGGATTAGTTATAGAGATTACTTGTCACAGGTGTATTGTTTGAAACAATGATACCGTCATGTTATGAACTCAAATTTTATTATGGAGAGTAGATTGTATTAGAATACTTGGTTATTGAAGAGTTTAGGAAACGGTTTTAGGGTTTGAAAAAAAAATTCACTTTGAAAATTTGTATAAAATTATCAACATGGAATAAAAATATAGAATTAGATTGCCTCTTCGTGATTTTTCCTTCTCTATGTGAAAAATAAGTCTGTTCTGTAGCTCCAATTTCTAATATGCAAAACTTCATATTTTCTTGATTTATTGTATTTCTACCCTAACTTATCTTTTTGATGAGTTTTATGTGACTAAAAAATAGGGATCTCTCCTCTTGAATTAATAAGAGCACTGTAGAAAAATTGGGGACCTATCTCTATTGAGTAGGGCAACACTCCCCATCACTTTTTTAATTGTCATTTTTCCTCAAAGAACAACATTGAGGTTTAAAATTGATATTTGAATGACCTTTGAAATAACCTCTCAAATAATCTCTCAATTAACTTTTGAAACTTGGAGGGTGCACTTAGTGTTAAAAGTCAGGAATATTGTGCGTGCGTCACCTCCAAATTAATACTACTATATACGGTTTTTCTTTCATTAAAAAAATGACATACAAACATATATATTACAAAATAGAAGCCTAATATATGTATGCATGTTCAAAGTACATTAAAAAAGCAAAGGCCTAACATATGTATACAATAAAAAAACATGGCCTAAAAAATAGGCCTAATTTTTTTCACTCCAAAAGTACTTATTTATCATTGATAAAATCATTAAACAATTTTTTATCTGTAGGATGTAATTCATACAAATTTTTTACTTAAAGAAGTCACTGTAGCTAGTGCAATAATAGTTTCTAAGTCTACCATGATATGATATGTCAAGTCATAAGTCCATAGTGATCCATGATCCTTTTGGTACTAACACAGTCCAATTTCCATATCAGATGGTCAATTCAACAAATCAACTAGTTCTCTATATTCAACCCATCTATTAGCAATTTTTTAATGCATTCTAAAAATCCTTCCTAAATACCAAGTTTTAGTGGATGGCCCTATATGTAAATTTACAATTCTTATCACATTAAAAATGGGCTATGTATATTTATGAAATTGAACAAAGTAATACCCTAAGCTTATGTATATTTTGTAAGTTCACCCCACAATTAATACCCCTTTTGTTCACTCACATGGTTACATACGGGATATTGTAGTACACCCCCCGGTTTTTGAAATAACTTTTGAAATCATTTATTAAGAAAATATTTAACTTTTAAATAACCTCACAGGTTCCAATTCAAAATTTCATCAAATAATCACTCATAATCACTTATTCCATGTATAAATTGTTGTGGCTGGACATACAAACAATAACATCCCTCTCATTTATTATATAGATAAAAGGCTTGACCATCAAAGGTTTGAACTTTGGATTTGGCCTTTGGGGCTTCACACTATGGCCGGCCAAAGGTTTGAACTTTGGACTTGACTTTTGGAAGCTTCACACTATGGTCGGCCTAGTCGAGAGGCCATGGAAGTTCATGGCCAAAGGCTTGAACTTTGGACTTGACTAAGTTTGAGGTGTGGTTCGAGGCTTCACACTATAGACTAGGCCCCAATTTCTATATTTTATTATATATTTCAAGCTCAAACTCCCCGTTCAAGCCTTAGGACTCTGAAGGCCACTTCACACTATGGCTGTCCAAGTCGAGAGGTTGTGAGATTGAGTGGCCAAACTTTGTTGAGAGTCCAAAGAAATGGGTTTAAAATAGGCAATAAAATATAGTTTTGATTTTTTTTATGAAAAAATGTCCATGGCCTCTCGACCATAGTTTGGGATTCCATTCATGTTCAACCCAAACTTCCTTCAAGAGTCCGTCGCCTTGGTCAAAAAGTGTTGCCACGTAGGCATTTTGGAGGACGACGACTTTTAGACTTTGGCTTTTAATGTGAAGGGTCAAGAGGCTGAATTCTTGATTTCTTGCAACCTAATTGGTGGAAATTGACGACCTCTCAACCTTCGGCCATAGTGTGAGGGTGACCATGGACTCCCACAGCCTCAGTCTTGACTTGGACGGCCATATTAGATGAAGTAATATAGAGAGCAGCATCTCTGGGACTTAGTGCCTCTAATTATTTCCCCCACAAAGCTGTACAGAAATAGGGCCAGGTCAGCATAACAGAGAAAAATGATGTCAGACCTTGAGTTGGGTGACAAATGATTTGATAGTAAAGCATTGGTTGGCTGCAATAGGACAGAACTCCCATTGAATAATGTCATATCCCCATGCACGTTGATATTGTGTGTAACTATTCCTTTGTACATGAATGGAATGTTATGGTTGATAGCTTCAGAGGTACATAGAGGTGTAGATCCATGCATGCTGACTTGAGAGTGCCAACTTACTTACTATTTTCACAGTCTAATTATGTGATGTTGGTGGGAAACTACATAGTATTGTATGTTTTGTAAATTTTGGATGACCTTCGTAGTGTAATTCAGAGTTTCTCAGAGCATCTACCGTGACCCTTCTCACTTCAATTCACCCCTTGACCATTATAATCACATTCAAGATTTGGTGTCGCAAGCTATTGTCTCTACACCCTTGAACCACTATGTGTTCCTCTATATAGTCCGTGAACCAACTTCACAATCACAAGACATGGGTAAACACTATTGTTCATCAATCTAGGATACCAAGCCCTTCCAAAAAATAACTATAGAACTTGGACGCATTCAGATATCACTTTCATCATGCTCATATTATGTGGCTCTCTCACTCCCTTGAAAAACAACATTAAATGCAAGCATGATTGTATTTCATCTAGTTTTCATAGTCAAGAGTTCATTCACTGATAGGGTGTGGCCCATGCTCTTAGAACAAGCCCAACAACATCCTCCCTTGGGACCAACACCAAAAAATAGAGTAGCTGGCAAGCGAAGTTCGTCCCTGTGGCAGTGGTTTCAATTCCAAGATATCACTTGGCACAAATCATATTTGGTGTTCTCCACGCTATCTAGCTTGCCTTGGTAGGTGGGATTTGGTAGCACTAAACTCTCCAGCCTTGGCCACCAGGAAATGTTGATGAGAGCCTCATAGACAGGTGGCTGCACATGCTGACACTTGGTTTAACAAACTTGCCTTGGCTGTTGGGGCTTACACTTTGGCCCCTCCTCCTAAGCAGCTTTACCATTCAACTATGTTCCCGTTGGTCCTTTCCTTGGTGCACAATTGTTGGGTTTGCTCTTAGAAGCCAGGAAGATGCTTGGTTAATTTTCTCATTGATCGATTGAGCAGTCAATGCCTATAAGGTAGAGGGGGGTATTTCCGTGAGTTTAAGCAATTGGGCATGTTTACAAAGGTGGAATCTGTTGAGAAAAAAATGTCGCTTTGATATCTTTGGGTCCACTTCTAAAATATGATTTTTAAATATATTCTTGAGAAAATTTAATTTCTTAGGTAATTTCAAAAGTAGAACTTGTAGACCACTATAATAGTGAGTAGAGCATTCCTATTCGCCATTAATAGAAACCCAATGAGGAAAATACAATTGTGCAATATGATTCTCCTTGTAAAACGATAAAAGCCCAAAACTCAAAACTTAATGATGGAAGTTAGATGTTGGTATGTTGCTTTCTAGAGCCCTCACAGAAATACCCTTCTCTACCTTACTCTTCTTTCTAAATCAATGGCATCAGACTCCCATCTGGACAGTCAATAAATTTAAAGATATAATAGGCAAACTGTGTAATTATGTAATTACTAGGAGTTGCCACAGTGAGTGCCCGAGTAAGTGCCCAAATGGATAACATTCTTTAGCCAATGTTAGTACTCACCCTTTTCGTCCTAGACTTGTGAGGGGAGGAGTTAAAATTTAAAATTTTAATAATGAGAGCTTCGTGACTTGTGTATTACACTAAGTGGCTTCACTGCTGAGAAATTGTTAAAAAAGCAAACCATCCTATGTCACTTCAGCAACGTTTCTCCTGAGATTCCGATTCTTGTGGTTTTGATTCCCGGATTCTGTGACAATTCCCAAGGGTACAGTCCAGAAGGCGGGCTAAAGAATGTTACGTGAGTGCAGCGGTTTAGACTTTGCAGAGGACTGGACCGCCAGGCTTTGCACAGGTCTTGGGACCAGTTCCAGTGATCGAACGTCACGGTCAGCTGCAGGACTGCGCATATATGCAGCTCTTCTGCTCTTCATGCATACGGACCGCCGGCCAGTGAATTAATTAGTTGTGTCAGTTGTGTCAGTTGAAACAATCATCTCTAGCTGGCTCTTCTTTACTTTGACATCTCTAGCCGGGGCAGGAATGTTCGTTCAAAACTGGATGACTGACCGTTGGTCACCAGGCAAGGCACGTAAAGTACGTGCCTTGCCTAGATCGATGTGTTGCTTAGACTGTGATCTCGAGTACTGCATACAGTGGGAGATTTAAATACCCTGTTGAAGTAACCCACTGTATAGTAGGCTGCGGATTGTGCTCATCTATCACATATATATATGTAGATCGAGGACTTGTTTTAAACATAGTGTTCCTTCAAGAGTTTCACAGCTAGCTAGGCTACGTAGAAGGCCCAACTAGCTAGCCATGCATTGCGTATCCACATTAGCCTAGTGCTGGGACCAGAGCTGTGGAATCTTGCATTGCACTCCAATCGAAGCTCCAACTATTTTTGTTTTGCAGATCACTGCGAGGATACATCGTCAATATGATGCTTGAATTAGCTTACTTTCGAGTCTCGTAGAGTTGTTTTTTCCATCTGAATCGCGCTTGCAGAGAATTGTGACAGCTTCAGGCTGTTTGTCATCCAGCTAGTCGATCGGAAGCAATGAAGGGGATGTTTTTATGAGTGTTGTTGAAGCAGTGATAAGCTAGACGACGACTACAGCCAACTTGATTTCGATCCACAATGGCGGTAGTGTACGAGTCAGTCAAGGCAATCGACGACGTACAAGTGGCGCTAATCGAGTCGAAGCCCAGAAAGCACAAGACGGGGGAGCAGTGCCGAAAACTAAAGCATTACGCTCTCTACAGTTCGTTGATGGTGATCGCCCTGCTCCTGCAGAGCAACTACGTGGCGTACAAACTCTACCTCTATTCCAAGCATCCCAGTGAGCTTCTGGACAGGCCATGGCTCATTCTCCTCCTCCTCTGTGAATGTGTGTACCTCGTCACAGCCTTGTTGACAGCAGCCGACCATCTGTTGCCGCCCAGCAGTCGGCCGGACCTGGGATTACTGGACACGAGGACTACTGGATCTCCCCCGACGGTGGACATTCTCATTCCGACTTGCAAGGAGCCCACGGACGTGCCCGTGGAAGCCGTCAAGGCCGCTCTGGCAATGGACTACCCTGCCGATCGAGTGAAGGTATGGTATTTACAATTTGTTACATTTACTAGATCAGAATTCCAAAAATCAGAATGGATCGCATCGCCATGACCAAAGATCGCAGTGTCATAACCAATGTCATAACCAATGGTCTTTAGTTTCGGCGACATGGTCTCTTGCTTTTACAATATGGTGCTTTGCTCAAGGCATTTTAGATTTGGTCAGGAGATTCTGGTGTTTGGCTAAGACAATATGGACTTCAGTTATGACAATGTGATATATTTGCAGAAGGCATTCTGGTATTGGCATACGATCTATCGTATCGTACACACGCCAATTATCGTGCACCTTCGGCACAGTACCGTGTTGATCGTTTTATTTGCATTGATCGAAGTGCACGGTGATTTGCAGTGGACGGTAATTTGCATGATTGTCTACGATAATAAATGTTGGAATCCCATCTGAAGGTGTTGGTGCTGGACGATGGCGGCGACGACGAGCTGCGAGATTTCTGCGTGGACGTCGAGAGGGTGGTGTACATCCGCCGGGAGAAGATTCCAGGAGTGCCGCACCACTTCAAGTGCGGCAACATGAACAATGGGCTCCAGTACTCGCAGGCGGAGTACGTCGTCATGATGGACGCCGACATGATTCTCCATCCCTCGTATCTGCGTCGCGTCTTGCCGCACATTGTCAACTCCCCCCACGTCTCCTTCGTCCAGATCCCGCAAGCTTTCTACAACATCCCCATCGGCGACCCCTTGAACGATTCCTGCATCATGGGCTACCACAGGTACGTAAGTTGACTTTCCTCGGTTTTGTTGACTTTGTTACATGGACAGAGCTTCTTGTACAATAGGTGCTTGTTTGAAACAAATTCAAAAAATCATGCAATTTTCATAACATTCTACAACACCTTTCTATATCGATCATGCTTGCTCTGTAACAAGAACAAGAGTGCTAACCTTTCAATCTTCGAAATGCCTACAGTCAAGTAGTTTGAAGGCTGATATTTATGCATAGGATCATGGGTGATAGCAGGTTTTCTACTCTCTTGAAAATTATCGGATCATAATTTTTGAATTGATCATGTAAGATTTTAAATTCGTTCATGCGAGCTCACTACTTATAACAACTTCACTGCATATATTGTAGCAAAGAGTGATAGTGATCGAGAGACCTAATTCGAACAAGGTCCTTATATAGACACCAGGGCAATCCTTGGCCTTGTATCTGCTTTGTTGCCTTTGCTACTTGTACAGATCCTCTTGTACTGTACAATAGGTGCTTGCTTTGAAATAAATTCACAAATTCAAATTTCGTAACCTACTCCAGGAAATGCACGACAGAAGTGTCACTATATCAGTGGCTTCACATTCGTGATTTATTTTCCATAACTTCGTGACTTCCTTTTCGACTCCCACTTCTCTCCATGCAAGTGTTGATCCACAACTTCTTACTAATTTGGTTGAAAAAGTGCTAATTCTATGTCGTAGGTTATGTGCCATAACTGGCTCGGGACTGCCGTCCCTCGCCGGTTATGCAGTCCATATAACATTCTACAACACCGGCCTTTCAATATCGTTCTTGCTCTGAAACAATAACAAGAGCTTTGAATCTTCGAAAGGTCCTGGCTAACCTTTTAGAATGTTATGAATAGGGAGCATAGGGGGTTTTCATGCATGGGATCGTGCAGGCCTGGGTGATGGGAGGTTTTCTACTCCTTTAAAATGAGTGGAACATACTTTTTGAACGATGTAAGATTTTAGATTTTACTTATAACAGCTTCACTGCAATGTAGCAAAGAGCTTGAGCAGAGTTAAAACTCAATTTACATCTGTGTGACTCGATCACAGGGTGCTGGCAAACCGGGACAGCGTGGGAACGGCGACGTGCGTGGGCACGGGCGCGCTGTTTCGACGCGAGCAGCTGGACGAGATCGGCGGATTCCAGCCACAATCCATCACGGAGGACACCATGACGGCGTACACGCTCTTCAACGCGGGCTACGAGTCCGTGTACCTGAACCAGAAGCTGCAGATGGGGCTCACGCCGTGGACGTTCCAGGGCTACGTGAAGCAGAGGACCAGGTGGGCAGTGATTTTTTTTTTGTCAGGAGACAGTTTAACATTTTTGCTACTTTTCCATGTAGGAAATTTGGCTATTATTCCTTCTTTTCTTTTTCAAAAATCCTTTGTATCAATTAGCCAGCCCGAATTTTATGTAGCAATTTGTCTAAAATTAGCAACAACAAAATCACTGCAGGTGGGGCAAGGGCGCCATCCAGCAGTGGGCAGCGTCGTGGCGAGCGTGCATGGGGAGGAGGAGCCAGTTAAGTTTCTTGCAGAAGATCTACTACTTCTACCACACGGGCTACTACTTCGTCTCCTTCGTCAATGTGGCGCTAATTGCTACTTTGTTGGGCGCTCTGGCCTTCAACTGCAAGCTCGCCGTGGGCACAGAGCTGGAGAATGTGGCGCTCGTCAAGGCCCTCACGCTGTACCTGGTGTCCGCCCGCGTGGCGGCGTTCGCGCTGTGGCTGGACGTGCCGCAGGGGCTCATGATGCGCAATCGCGAGGAGTCCCATTTCTGGTGGATCACGCCGTTTTACCTGCAGATGTGCGTGGAGTCGGTGCGTGACTTCGACGCCACCTTCGTCTTCGTGCCCACCAGCAATGTCGATAAAGACGCTGCGGCCGCGGCGGGTGTCGCGACGTCCACCGGCCACGTTCCTGCATGGATCACCAGGTACGTACTCTTTCGATCTCAAACATTAAATTCATCATGAGGGGTTGGGTTGAAAATTTTAGGTGCTCTTGTGTTGAAAATAGTGAAGATTGCACAACTTGGAGAGTAATTTATATCATCAACTGCTGTCCCTCGGCCTCTCCAGAATTTTTTTCAACCACGGTCCCTCTCCCTTAGTTCAAACATATTTTACACTATTGCGTTTGACAATACCTCCCCCATCGTCCAACTCAACGCAATTCCGACCCAATCCAATCCCTTGGGCGGCTCTCGTTTGGTTGAAAACACTCAATTGAATCCAAGATTGTTCACATGCAAAGTACAGATGTGCCGGGAGGTGTGCCAACTGATAAACCTAGACAATTTTGGATGTTTCCACCTCAGTTTTATAGACCTTGATCTAAACAACCGTCAAAGAAACAAGCGAGAGAGGGTTTTTTCTCCAAATTCTTATCCTAACCTGTCTATAGAAATGTCACATTACATGTGTCATTGTAGCATAAACAGGTGATATCGAAAACACGTTTTGACGTTGAAACGGAGTCAACTCCAACATACGATGTTGCTTAGTGGATAGGTTATTCAACTAATCACTACTCATCCAACTGATTGAATGAATTCTTACATTTGCATTTATAACAGGTACAGCGCCCGAATAAATCAAGTCAAGTGGCATCTTGCAATGGTGATCATCATTATGGCCGTGGTCGTCGGCCGTGTCGTGCACGTGTCGTTCGTCACGCGTGACTGCGACGAAGCATTCCTGGCGTGGGGCATTTCGCTCTTCCTGGTCTCCGTGTGCGCACACATGCTGATTCCGGTGGCGTTCGTCTTCTGCTCGCCCAATTTCAAGCCTTCGGAACGCAAGTCCTTGATACGATTCAACGCGGAGGGCGTGCCGCAGTTCACTCCTGGCGATTGTGTACCCAAGTGGTCCTGGACTGTGGTCCCTTATGAAATTCTGTCCTGGCTAAACTTGATCTTCTGGGCGGCCGTCCTGCTGTTTTTGATCCAACACGGCCCGTCCCGCGATGCCTTGCATTCATGGTGCAAAGCTTAGAGAATCCATTCTCATGGCAGTTTCAGCTGCTGAGTCTTTTTTTAAAATTTTATTCCCTCAGTTCCAGATTGATTATCATTCCCATCTGAGCTAATAATTTTGATTCAAAATACTAAAACATTGTGTTCGTTAATGTGAGACTTTTCAAAGTCCCAATTTTGTATCATCTATATCCACAATTTAATCTAAATATAGACTATATATTTATAGCACATTCAATTTAAAATATAAGCCTATTTGTAATATACTCCCTCCGTTTCATAATAAGAGTCCACAATTTTTGGTATGTTTTTTTGTCCTATGTTTTATACTTCAAAATGTGAGTACTCTCCACTTCAAACATGCCGACAATGAGAGTGACACAAAAACTACATGATACTACTATTAAAGATAACCCATTATTTGAGTATTGGAATGACTTTTTTGGCAATAAAAAGGTCAAGTTGAAACATGCCAAAAAAATTGAACTCTTAGTATGAAATGGAGGGAGTATATTAACACTAAATATAATCTAATATACAAGGTGTTTAAGGTGATCACCTTCAAATCCTTTAAGTCTCAATATCAAGCAAAAGTCTCAATTTAACAAAATGAATTATATGGTATTAAACCATTTGTTTGATAAGGAATGTGATACAATTATCTACACTTGGAGTTCTTTTATATCACACCTTTGGTACGTAACCAACATACGTGAGTTTAGAACTTAACAGTGGAAAGTGTCCAATTGCATGTGTGCATAATAGCAAATATTCTCTGTAGAAATTGGAATGTGATATTGAAGAGTGTGATTATAACAAATTTAGAGTATAACATCTAGTAAAACTTTGATTCTTCATACCTTCATAACTTCTTACTTTTTATAACTTCATATTGTTTCTTGTATGATTATTCTATAAAGATTTTTATATTATTTCCAATATCATATCCATGCAAGGTTTTATATTGAAGGCCTGCTTAATTTGCTCTTTGATGACATCGTTGCTCATGTGGCAAATTTTGAGCCAAAAAATGAGGCCCAAGTCAAAAAACCAAGTCATCATGTGATCTAAAGGCCTAAATCAAAAATTTGAGCCTAATTTACAAAATTGAACCAATTTGAGCCATTAATTGAGTCCAAGGGCTCTACATTAAAGAACCTAAATAATGTCAGATTTGAAATTGGGCCTATCAGCTTTTATTATATTAAAGAATCAAGTAAGTATTTGAACCATCAATCAAGTCCAAAGGGCTTTATTTATAAGGGCCTAATTTAGACCCACATTTTCAATTCATCTTAATCAATGGTTCTATATAAGGTAGAGGGATCTTATTCCGTTTCCCATTTCATTTCCTTTCCTTTCAAACCATTCATTTTAAGGTCCCTTTCTAACTCCAAATCCAAATGTATTGACCAATCAACTTCTTTTTCTTGAGTCATGTTTAGGCATCCCACAAAGTTGATTGAAAAGGTTAATTATAGGTTGTTGGTTATATGTTTAAAAAAAATTACAAATAATGAATTTCTTGAATTCTTTTGGATGAAAGTCCATCATTTCTAAAAGCTAGTTCATACTATGGCAATAGGCCGTAGAAATCCACATCCAATTTATATAGAGAATCCAAAGTCCTAGGCTAAAAATATATAGTAAAATATAAAAATTGGAGATCCTGTTAAATTTTGATTGTTTTATAGAAATAAATTGACAACCTCTTGAGTGAAAATTGCATTTCCATTCTCACCTGATCCAATTCTCCCTCGAGAGTCTATCGCATTGGCGCCAAAACTCACAAAAGTGTTATGTAAACACTTAGGAGGGTGGCAACCAGTGTTTTTTATTTGGGCGATGTAAAGCTTCAATTGCTTAGAAGCAGTTGTCAGAAGCTTTACATCGCCCAAGAAAAAACACTGGTGGCGACCGTCGGACTTTGGCCTTTAGTGTGAAGACCGAGAGGCCAATTTCCGACTTTCTTGCAATTTGATTGGTGGAATTCGATGGACTCTCGACCTTCGGCTATCGTATGAACCACCCCTAACTTCCTACATTGCCTAAAATTTTCATATTAGTACATCAATTTTCATGGTCAAAATTCCTTAACCCCGCCTTAACCCCTAAAGGACTAAGGATTCATGGTTTTAAAATGACAAATTCAATTGATTATAATGTGAAAAATATATTAAGATGGGACCAAATATTATATCATTAGAAATGGTGAAGAACATTGCATGTGTTGGTGAAGAAAATAAATAATTTTGAATAAAAAGAACTCTATATTAAACTTCCTAAAAAATGCAAAGAAAACATGAGACCCAATTTGGGCTTCTTGGTCCTTTAGGGGTTAGAGAGGATCCTTGTGAGAGTCTCGTGTCCGCTCTCTACACAGAAACTAAACTAATTTTAGTTCTTGCTTTGGATTAGAGGACGGGTGCTAGAGCGATTAGACGAGCTTGGCACTTCCTCAAACCAAGGCCGGTGTATTTCACATACCCACTCTCACTTTTATTAGAGGAAAATAAGACGAGATTGAATAGTGAATTGGTTGTCTATTTTTTGTAAGAGCGTTGAATCTCCCATGGAGAGGGGCTGTTAGGGCAGGCTTCTATGTAGGATCAATTGGGTGAAAGGTACTAGAAGACAAGAAATGAGGTCTCAAGAACCACCCATACTCCACCCATTTCGGTACAAATAGAAAAATACCCCTGGGTTCTTATGTTTCAACCCATTCAGTGGTGAACTTGGCAGCTTCTACCTTTTGGGGACCGACCACCGAGCCAACGACCCATACATGAAAGCATGACCTTAACCCTTTGACATGTCTACGTCCATATAATGGACGATGAACAGATTGTAAGTATTCTCTTGACTACATCCTGTACAATTTTTCATCCATCCAAAAATTATTTGGTTCTTGTGCTAGTTCACTACCATTTGTACAGTATGAATCTTCAAAATAAGATATTGTGATTTTTTTTTTAAATGACAAAAATTGGTTTATATCAAGTTTCATTCTTAGTTCAAAAAGTGAGACCTTAACAATGATTTTCTAAAATAAGTAGAATCAAATAATAGAAATTATACCATCTCATAGTGCATATTATTCCAAATTCTTTATAAAAAAATTAATAATTTTTTTTTAATTTGGGATTTTAATCCCTAAATGCTTGGGCCTATGACATTAGAATCATGCTTTACATGTGACACTCAATTTTGCCACTATAAATAAGATAAAAATTTGACCTTATATTTTTAGTAGACGAAGCCATGTGTCTACTATAAATCATGATTTTTTCATAAATTTTGGTGAAATTTTGAAATTACCATGATTTAAGGAAGGATTGTAAAGAAAATTCATATCAATTACAAAATATACTAAAAGATTCCAATTTTCTAACCAAAGGTGCAATTTACTACGAAGAACATTACAGTGAATGAAAATCATCCATATTTAAATTTAGATTTTTTTTGCTACACCATGGTAATACCCACTGAACTTGTAACTCCAATAAAACACTCAATTATCAGAGTTTTCTAAAAATTTAAAGTAGAGTAGAGACTAGACTTGGTAAGCTTCATTTTTTTAGTCAAGATCAAATGCAATAAAACTTGTTTTCCTGGCCTAAATTTAGTTTCAACAGAAAAAATAGAAAAATTCAAAATACACTACATGGTGAACCATTTTTACTACTCTTTTTGTACTTGGAACACCATGTAAAATCCAAAAATAGCTTGAATGTCCTAAATTTATTTTGAAGAAGTGGCATGACCAATGAAAATCCTTCATAAAATGAATTGAATGAAATTCATCATTCCTTCTTCATCCAACTACTACCTCGGAAATCCTCAAATCATCCAAATTTATAGCCATTTTTTGGTCTTTCCGACAGTTAGCGGTTAAAGTGAATTTCAAAAGAAAACCTTGTAAGATTTATTAAAACCTATTAATATAAAGTATGATAAATCTAACCATAGAGATGTGACCTACACATTGAGATTTATAGCTTTTTTTATATATATCAATTCCATTTTTGTGATTCATTTTATAACACATTTGAGTTAACCAAAAGCAGAGGAGGAGTTGAACATGAGTTGAAGAGGAGTTTCTTCTCTGTAATTATATTTTCTGACGATCATTGTTCATGAATAGTCCCCATTGTCGGGTCTCTTGGCTTGGAGGAGCGTGTGGGAACTTTCCTTTAGCATTGGAGAGGTCATGAGTTCCACACTTCATAATGGCGCACAACCTTGCATTAGATTATCCTCGAACTCACCATAGACTAGTTTTGCAGTCTTTTTGAACTCAAAACGAGTCTAAGGTGAGTTCAAAGTTTCTTTCCATTTTGAGACACTCTTTTCACTTAATTCTATTTTATAACACATCTTTGAAATCGGTGGTGGATCTGGACGTTAACCCTTAACCCCTAATTGCCTACGCGTTCATTTTTTGGACGATGTACAGATTTCATTCAAAATTTCTCATCCGTCATGCACTTTTTGCAGTGTGAAATTTTTATAGTAGATTCTATGGGAAGTTAGCTTCACGCATATGTGATCCAATTAGAAAGGGGATGATTTGTGAAATTTTTATGCCTCATTTCATGTTGTAGTGATTCACCCAAAATTTTGAAGATTTCAGTGTAAAAGTGCTCTAAAAAAAGTCAACTCATAAAATTAAGCAACCAAAAAATCTCCAAAAATCACTACACTTAGAGTATTACATTTCAACCAATCACAAAGAATTTCATCCTTAGATTGTCAATATCTTATTCGTAATTGAATTACAAAATAATTTTGAATTTCACCTTTCAAATTTTATACAAATTTATTGGTAATAGCACTCATAGATCAAACCGTATGGATAGAATCTAAAATTCATAACGTACAACTTTTATTCATAAATCAAGTTCAAAATATCCCTCTAGGTTGCATTTTATAATGCATCTTTGCAAAACTACCGAATTTGGAGAGGGCTCTAGGCATTTAGGGGTTAAAGGACAATGCAAGCCCCACGGGCTTGATAGTATTTTGGGAGAATCTTGCTTGTAACTTCTACTTCGTTGCACCAAATGGGGTTTTTTAAATGCCAAACCGGGCACCTTTGAGGGATCTATACTTCTTTAGAAAAGAACCAAGGTAAATTAAAAAGAAAATCATGCTTAAAATGGAGTTAATTTTTTTTTGGGTGTGGAATCGGGAAATCATATGTCCTTTAAGGGTTAAAGGGTCAGAATGAGGTCCCTCTCCTTGGGCCAAGTCCAAATGGGACCTGGGACCTGGGCCCTAATATAAAGTGGGCCTTCTGGCGCTAGCCATGTACTAGATAACCGGTCGAGCCGCGTAGCGGCGAGTCGGTTATCGTACATAACCGGTTTTCCAACCTCCAATTGTGACCATTGATATTTCAAATCTTGAACTAATCGATGGCTCATATTGAGCAAACCGATTATGACATGTGAACCAATTCTTGGAATCCAATAGCAATTTGACACCTCAGCGACAAAGACAGGGAAAATCGGTTATGTTCATCTTCTTCTTCCTCGTCCTCCTCGCCACTCCTCGTTGCATCTCTCGATCGGAGGCCTCGCATGTCGTTGGCTTTGAGGAAATGGAGTCCTCGTGATCCACGTGAGTGAGCCTTCGATTTCGTTTCTCGGACTTCAGCTAGGGTTGCTTCTTCTCGACACGGTGTTGTTCTTGCACTTGCTCTGCCGGCCGGTTGAAGCTTTTCCTTTGCATTTTCCAGCCGACTACGTTGTTGCTTTGGTTTGGTGTTCCCACATCGATCCCTTGTGAACGGAGCATTTGCTAGTTTTTGTCTGGAAATGACAGTCATGTAAGAAGGATTTTTTACGTTCCTCAAGTTTCTTTGCTTCTGCAATCACATTACGCCTCTGAAGTAGCATGGTCCTTGTGTGATTGATGTATGGCCGTTTCGGAACCCAGTGATGACTTGTCTTAACCACACCGAAAGAAGGGTGGCCGTCCGGCTGGTCTGACACGTATGGCTCCAACTCCGATAGGGTTTCCTCTCCTCTAGGGTTTACAGTCTCACCTAGACTGATTCTTAGAAAGAGGCGTGCCTGCTCATTCACAGGAGCTCATTCTTTGGACTTGTTGTTGTTGTGTTGGCCTTTCGCTGGGCTGTCACGCCACATGTGGACAATCTGGCTTAACTGAGGGTTCCGAACCGCAATGTGTTGAGTCTCGAGTCTTGAGTGTTCATTTTCAAGATCTTGTCAAATGAAGATACAACCGGAGAGTTGAGAAGACAACTGGAGAGTTCGGATTCTTCGCAATTCCCATGGTATTTTCATTTGACGAGTCTTGAGTGTCCATTTTCACATTCCACACCAAAAGTGATTTGATGATTTGGAGTTCAGTCTCTTGTTATATTTTACGGAATCGGTTCTCAAGAATGCCTTTAAGTTTGCAACACTTTGGCTTAAGTGCCGTATCCTCGGATCTACGCTGAGGGATGACAAGTTTATTGTAAATCTCGAGATATGGGCACTTAACGTAGCTGTCCACCTTCAAGAGTTTCTCTTCTCGTCTGAAGCATTCGCACCGCCAACTACTTCGCGACAATAATGCAACCATTTTTTGAAAGGAACTCGTAACACATTGGGCACAATTAATTCAAGGAAGGATCAGGATGCTTCCATTAGGCTCTCTTTGTGACTTCTGTCTGAAGTTGAATAATTTTGAAGAAAGATGCTCCTGACATGAAAAGCTTCTTGCCTCGTATTTCTAAGAGTTAAGCTCCACCCGGGAGAATTTTTCAAAGTAAATTACTTCAACATTGTCTTAGGGTTACAAAATTTGATATTTGGGGAAAGTACTGATCATCCTTCCATCATTTATTTTGCCTTTTTGAGGTTTACAGTAGACAAACCAAGTGTAACAAATCAAGCAGAAGTAGCATGCTCTTCTTTCACACCATTCTCATCCATATTGATGAAACCCGAATCACTTTCTCAAATGAAACAGTATGTAAGAAGGGTGCAATGGTGCACTCATCAAACAATGTTAAATTCCTCTGCACTCATTTTAAGGAAGTGGACTCTTGTGAACCCTTAACCCTAAACCGCTTCATTAGAGCATCGCCTGGCCATCCTTTCCACAAATGCAGAGACGCTCTCTCGCTGTAATGGAATAATTCTCATCATGATTCATGCGGGTGAATTAAAGAAAATGGAAAAAAAGATTTTAAGTAAAAGAAAAGCGCCAAAACTCCTCCACAAGCGGTTCCATTACGACCGAATTCCATTCTCCGACGAAATTCTCCGGCGGAATGAATTCTCCGACGGAATTCTCCGGTGGAATGAATTCTCCGACGGAATTCTCCGACAAGGAATTGGTTCAAAGCATCTTCAGTCCCTACATGCAAGCTTTAAAGTTGCGCCGGTGTGACTACTGAACTGAGACCAATTGTTCAATTGCGAGCGATGGCAGGGGACGACGACAATGATCATAGCCATGCGGAGGACTCCGCGAAGCTTGCTCCGGTTTCGTACGTTCTCTTCGACCTGGACGGCACGCTGCTTGACACAGGTACGTCCTCTCAACATCGTCAACAGTGAGTGGTACATCTTCAACTTTGATATACAGCGAATCGGGATTTGCTGGCTGTCAAAACTGTTGGAAACACTTCGTGTAGAAATTGTGAGACTATGCACGCTTTTGGCTAAACAATCGCCACGTTTCTACAAAATAATATTCTACAAAATCATCTTGATCATCGTTGAAACCCTGGTTGTTTGTGTGAGTGGTGCTTTAATTTGCAGAGTCGGTGGCCGATGCGTCGCTGAAGATGGTCGTGAGACGCTATGGGAAGGAGTGGGATGGACGAGGCACTCACAAACGATTAGGCAAACGGCCTTCAGATGTCGCGGCTTCTGTCATCGAGGATTATGATCTGCAGTGCACGCCTGTGGAGTTAGAAAACCAAGTGATGCCCTTGGTGCAAGAGGGGTGCGATTTTCTTCGATCTTTCATTGTTTTGTTTAATTTCCTTCCTACTGAAAACAGTCGATTGTTCATTGCAACTGCTGTTGTTCCTGCAACCGGTGTGTACACGTTGTTTCTTGGTTCTGTTTTTTGTAGATGGAAGACGGTGAGGCCATTGCCAGGCTCTGTTCGATTACTGCAGCATTTGCACCGTCACCATGTTCCGATCGCCATTGCTTCGAGCTCCCCTGCAAGAAACATCAAATGCAAGCTCGCGTATCAATCAGGTATTCTTCTCTTTTCTGAGGTTTTAGGGTTTAGGGTTTAGGGTTGAGTTTTGTTGCAAATTTTTGCCCATGAGAAACGAAACAGGGTTTATATTATATTTTTTCCCTTTCAGGTTGGACGGACTACTTTCCCGTGGTCATTGCTGGGGATATGGTCAAGAATGGGAAGCCTGCACCTGACATGTGAGAGCTTGTGCTATTTCTCTTTTTCGTCGCCTCATTCCTTGCATTGTTGAGTTTCACCCTCACTTTCATCTTCCAACTTTTGTATCTCACATTGTGCAAGATTTGATTCTAGTTTTGAGTTTGTAGAGGTGTAGTTTAGTCTACCATGCTAGAGAATATTTCATTGAATCACTCTCTTTTAGTATTGAGAGGGCATCTAGTGACTCCGTTGTTGCTCAAAACGAAAATTTAATACTCTCTGCAAGTTTCTGATGCCTTGCAGATTTCTAGAAGCAGCAAGGCAACTCAATGCAGAGCCAAGCAAGTGTCTCGTTATTGAAGATGCTCCGTAAGCTTGCTTTCTTATGCAGACAATGACATGAAACTCATTCATTGCTTGTATTAGCATGTAGTAACATCATTGCTCGATCATTGCTTGTAATAACATCATAAAGATATTTTTCCTCATAATTCATACGGAGAATTGTATACGAGGCTTTGTATGATCATTGTGACTATAGGTAGGCCTCTCCATGTATCATGAGGAATATTGTCTTTTTGAAGTTGTCAAAATTGTGGGGATTAAGACTTAATTCAATTTTACTGAAAACATTGGTTAGTACTGGAAGTTCAATTTCTGGCAATTTGTTGACCAAAGGGGAGGTGGGTGGTGCTCAGGGCTGGGGTGGTAGCAGGCAAGGCTGCAGGAATGCAAGTGGTGGCGGTTCCTAGTCTGCCGTCCGAGGATGCTCGTCCCTTGTACTCTTCAGCTGACATGATCCTCTCTTCACTTCTGGATTTTCAACCTGAACTCTGGGGCTTACCTCCTCTCAATGATCATAATTCCCTCACTCTTCTAAAGCAGTAAACCATTTAGTGTAAAAAGAGGTTTTGAGTTCACATGCATTCTGTAATGTCAATTTGGTTGTTGAGTTAACGCAGCTAAACTGGCATGGTCCTCACCATGCAAAAAGCTTAATAAAAACATGTAGGCCACTTATGTATGAAGTAGTTACAACGGCAGGTCACTTGTATGATCGCTGGTCTTTCTCCTCTGCCTTTTGAAGCAGAAGGTTTAACATGACCAAATTGTCAACAGTTTCCTCTAGTAGTAGTTGTCGCTCTCATCTCTTTTTAGCTCCACCTCGTGCTCTTTCAGGTGCTGGTCATTCTCCTCTTCTTGAAGCTAATATCAGGAATTTAGGACCCTACGGATTTTAAATGATTTCCGTGCGACATCCAATATTTCATGGGTTTGTACGTTTTTCGTATGGATTCTGCACGGATTTCGTACTAATTCCGCACGGATTTTGCACTTTGTTAGATAACAAAAAGAGTGAATGTAGAATCCGTGCAGATTCAGTGTAGAATTAGTGCAAATTCGTTGCAGAATCCGTGCGAAAAATGCACGCACCCATGAAATATTAGATATTGCACGAAAATCGTTAAAAATCAGTGACGTTCTAAATTCCTGATGAAAGGTTGAACATTCATGATGTTTCTTTGCACCAAATTGCCAACATTTTCCTCTAGTGGTTGTTGCTCTCTCCTCATCTTTTTGAGTTCCAACTCTTGCTTTTTCAGGCATTGATCTTTCTCCGTCGCTTGTTGAAGCAACACATTTTACATGACGTTCCTTTGCACCAAGTTGTCAGCAATTTCCTCTAGTACCGGTAGTAGTTGTCGCTCTCTCCTCATCTCTTTGAGCTCCAACTCGTGCTCTTTCAGGCGCTGGTCTTTTTCCTCCGCCTTTTGAAGCAGAATGACGTTCCTTTGCAGCAAGTTGTCAACATTTTCCTTTAGTTGTTGCTCTCTCATCTCTTTCAGGTGCTCAAGGGTCTGGTTTAGAAGATCATGTGTGTACAGATTGAGCTTGACAAGTACCGCATTTAAGTCCTTGCCATTGCTTAGTACTGATGGAATTCCAGACTGCAAACTGGCGTCCATAATTATCTTCCCCACAAATGAAGTTTCCATTCTAAAACTCGGCACTTTTGTCCCTTTGCACTGTGCAATTCAAGAAAATGGAAACTCTTTAACCCCTAAATGTACCAGGGTGTCCCTGGAATTGACAATTTGAGAAAAAGCATCATAAACTACTATTTAGAAGAATATTTTGGAATTGATACACAAATGAAAGTTCTAGATTTTGAATTCTAGATTCCATCCGTACGGTTCGATTCACTAATACTATCACCAATATTTAATTATAAAATTTGAAAGTTAAAATTAAAAATTCCTTCTAAATTCGATTACAAACAAAATTTTAATATTTTTTGAGAGTAGAATTTGTTGGAATGAATTTGAAATGAGATACTCTTAAACGTGGTGATTCTTTGACATTTTTGTGTTTCTTAAATCTATGACCTCATTTTTGCAAGGCCAGTTTTGAACTACAGTCAATACAATTTTGGCTTGGTCAACGACTTGACATACTTCTACATTTGTAATTTTAGAAAAATATGTAATCAAGTATGACTAAATCCAACCGTTAGATAGGACAACAACTTGGTGAAGAATCTCCAAAAAATTGGATAACTTTCATCCAAGCATTGATGAGAACGTGAGAAGGGTTTGAATCTGAAAAGTTGTCCACTTTTTGGATGCTCTGACGTTTAGGGGTTAACCCTTAACTCCTAAGTGACCGAATGACCATTTTATGGTCACTACCCTTTTTTTTACAGGCTTTCCAGGATGAAAAAATATTTTTATAAAAAATAAGAAATATTTTCAAATAGGAAATCAAGTTTAGTTTCCAACCCAATTTGAATCATGTCAATCCGAGTTAAACTCCACCAAGGAGAGTTTTTCAAAGACAAAGACCTCAATATTGTCAGTGTTATAAAATTTACTGTTTGGGGAAACTAATGATGTTCTCTCCTTTGAAAAAATTGCTTTTTTAAAATTTTAGAATAGAATGTCTAGTTTTAACCAATCATACCAAATTTCAAATTTTAAAAATATGAAATTTGGTGAAAATTCAAAGGTAAATGCTTCTAGATTCATTATATGTGTATCTAAAACATTTTGTACATCACTCAAAAAATGGTTGGTTAGGTAGTTACAGGTTAAAAGTGCCCTAAAAAATAAAATTATTTTTTAATATAAATATTGATATTCTCATTTTTATTCTTGTAATCAATTTTAAGCAACCTATAATCCCCCCCCCCCCCCCCCCCCCAACCCAAGTGTGTCATAAAAGAGTCCTAAGTGTGTATGGAGAGAAATAGCCATTCTAGGATGAACCCTTTACTAACAGGCAATTCACATTATGGCCAAAGGTCAAGAGTATAGAATTGCACCAATTAGATTGCAAGAAAGCCGGAAATTGGCCTCTCGGGCTTCACATTAGTGGTCACAGTCCAAAGGCCGTTGCCCTCTAACGTGCCTACAGGGCAGCATTTGTGAGTTTTGGCACCAATGCGACGGACTCTTGAGGGAGAATTGGGTCGGCCAAGAATGAAAACCCAATTCTCCCTCAAAAGGCCGTCAAATTTTTGTATATTTGTAAACTATACTATAAATATTCAACCCAAAACTTTGGACTCTCGGCATAAGTAGTGTGAACCAGCCCTAAGAAAGGTGTATGGACAATGTTGAGAAGTTGCATGCATCACAAACTAAGCATGAACTAGAATTTTTACACGGTAATGTTCTATGCGTTAGTCTATTTCCTCTTTTACTGGAATTCCTCTTCCTCTTCCTGTACTAACTTTTTCCATTCTCACAAATTGTCACGTGTTTTGCATCTCAACTCTCAACTTTTGGAAAGTAAAAGCCAAGACCTGCTTCGTCACTGTCATGTTTTGTGAGACCATGAAGAACACATGCATGCAAAATAGGACTCAGTTCAGTATCATTATAATAAACAAAGATTCATTACAAGGTCAAAATGCAAAGTCAACTCTATACAGAAAAGTTTGTTGCAACCCTCAACTTTGGAAAGTAATTGCCACCGTGATTCCTGTATCTGTATTTGGAAAGGGATGAAATTGTCCTTGATTTCCAGATACAGTAGTTGGAGCTGCACCTTTCAATCCTACAAAAGTGAAGCTGGAAACCGTATGCAGACAACCGGCAACTGATCTCTCTACCTTTCGAAAATCATCGCCAAAATCAACGTTGTGGGCCAGCGGAGGTGAAAATCAAGTGCAAGAAGTGAAAAATCGTAGTAAGAATAGCGACGTAGATAGAAAGTTTGAATCCTGAAAAACCAACCATGTTTGCCAGATTCGGGGGCCACTCCTGGAAAATTTTGCTGTTACAATACTCCGGTGCGAAGGTTTTTCCTGGAAAACAGATGACTTTCATCCTTTTCCAGATACAGGAACCACACGGTGGGGATGCTCTAAAAGCCAAGACCCGCACTTCATCATCGTCATGTTTTGTGAGACCACGAAGAACTCATGTTTGGAAATCATCACATGCATTCAAAACAGGACTCAAATCAGTATCAATATAAACAAATATTCATTATAAGGTCAAAATCCGGATCATCCTATACACAACACTCTGGAAAAGTCAACTCTATACAGAAAAGTCAACTCTCTACAGACTGACACCATGATTCTGGAGTTGAGCCTCAAGAGCTGGCGTCGCCTCTCAAGAGATATCAGAAGGATCCTTAGACTCCTTGTCGTCGTCGTTGTCTTTCCACGTTTGTTGCCATTGCTTGTCGTAGAACGTGGACTCCTTGGCGATGGTTCTCAAGTTTTGCACGTCGCTGTTCTTCCTGATGAGCAGCACGCCCAGCACCGTGAGGAACAGAAGCGTCTTTCCTAAGAAGGTGTTTTGTTGATCCACCAGTCCCACTCCCGTCGCAGAGTCCACTAAGTAACCCACTGCGTAGCCCACCATCGCCGCTCGACCTGCAACAACAAGTCACGATGCGCATTTCGCGCACTATGTTAAATTTGTGAAAATATACGTGAGTGCACAAAAGGGGTATTAATTTGAACATTGCCGTACCAAGTATACATACAATAGACATATTTAGAGCTGAAAAATATTGACATATACTTACATTAAACATATATTTAGGACATAATAGATATGTATACAAAGGTTTTTAAACATATATTTAGGACGGAATAAATATGTATACAAAGGTTTTTAGATACATGAACCATCGTATACAAGGGGTTTTTAGAGGGAGTCATGATTCCCAAACATAATGTAGAGTGTACCCCCGGGATTTTGCCATGTTCATAAACCCTAGCTGAAGCATCAGAAGATGGAAAACCTCAAAGCAAACATGGTTGATTTTACTACTTCCATGATATAATAATTGAACATCCATCGTGAGTTTCATATACACTGCTTATCAAGCTTATGTTGAAACAATCTCCCCACGTAGCAAACCCCTTTTTTTCAATAAAAAACCCCTGCCGACAGTTGAGCATAACCTTTCTTTCACTCTACTTGCTACGTTAACCCCAAAAGGACCGAGGATTCATGGATTAAATTGACAAATTCAATCGGTCATATTGTGAAAAATAAAAAATCAATAATTCAGATAGGACCAGATTTTATATCACTAGAATCAGTGAAGAACATTGCATGTGTTGATCAAAAGAAAAATAAGTTTGAATAAAAGGAAGTCTACATAGAAAACTGCTATAAAAAACATGAGGCCCATTTGGGTTTCTTGGTCCTTTAAGGGTTAAGATTCTTTTGTATGCTCTTCAAGCAATTCTCCTCCATTGCACAGCTCATCAGTGGAGAGAGCTTCAATGACGAGCAGGTATTCGAGATCGCATTAATGTATTTGATTACATTGTATGGATGACTTTATGAAATTGGCAGAAAGAAATTGGTGAGAGGAAGAATGAGAATGAGCATGGAATAAGTGACGGACGGACCGTTGAGAAGCTCCGCTTCGGGGAGATGGAAGCGCTTCACCCACGCCCACCACGGCACCGTCGCCGTGTCGAAAACAACTGGCTCGCTGTTGCTGGACGCTTCGGGATTCTCCTCCAGCCACTTCCGCCTCGAAACCTCTAAAGCCACCCCCCATGGAATTCATTCGTTCATTAGAATAGGGAATCACTCGCTGGATTTCAAACTTCACCCTATTCTCTTGCAATTCATCCCTATTCTATTCTCTTGGCGCAAGAAATGGAGGGTTCCGTGACAGATTTCATGGTGCAAATTGCATCACCTCAATCGGATTTCAACGGACTTTGAGAGGCTATGTGATTCTCCGATTAGCAGAGACATCAACCCTAAGAGATGCCGCAGCAATTTTACACATACATACCGGCATCGATGACGGCGTCCCAGTTGATTTTGCCATTGCTGGTGAACTTGGTGATGTCCCACGTCCCAGCTCGCCATCTGGGGTCGTCGAATTTGCCAGCGTCCGCCACCGCCGAAGCTTTCTTGCCTATAGTCGAAGGCGCAGGGTCCTTACCCGCAGCTTCATCGCCCTCCAACGTACCGCCCGTCTGCAATGGCGAGGGTTTGAGAGTCTCAATTGGGGAAGTAGGCGTCTGTCCGACCACGCTACCTGACGAAGCGACATCATCTGAAGCTCTCACAACAAACCTCACGCCCCTCTCCTCACTCTGTCCTCTCTGACACGAAACTCTTAAACTCAGTTTACAATTCCCTCGTCTGCGCAAACTCCCGTTACTCACGATCGGGATCGCCGGCGTCGTGATTGTCGCCATGGTTGCCATGTCGTGTGTGTAACTTAGAATGAATGCAACCTTGGAGAGGAAACACGAACTCAGGGGTGAAGAGCGAACGAGCAAGCTCGCATGATTGCGCGGAATGAGCAGGAAAGCTGGTGCTGGATAAGTGGATGGCTGCCGTTCGTTGTGGACTTTACAAGTGGACTGCTTCAGATTGGCCATTTCGTTGATCTTTGACCTTGGATCTATCCTGAGGCTTTGATCTCTTGCTTAATATACTTCCTTCCCGATTGAATACCTCTGTACCAACGGAATTTAGTGCAGGTGTCCAATCTGAGTGGTGGCCTTTTGTTGCGCATGCAGAGCTCATGCCAGATTTTGTTTGAATCTAACCTCTAGTTTTTATAATTGAAGATCGAAGGGTACAGACGGAACATGTTTGATCGAGGGTACAGAGTGCATGTTTTGAGATTGTTGATTAGTCAATGGTGAAACAAAAATCCTGGTGAGCAAACGGAAGGCAATAGGGCAAGATGATGAACAGACCTGTAAAATACCTTTTTTCTTAATAACAGTAATAGATGGCACAAACAAGCCTAACATGTGCAAAAATATGTGCAAAAATTGATTGGGGGAACATGTTCATTCTAGGCCTCGGGGTCTTTGGCGTCCTTCCAGGTCGCTTGCCATTGCTTGTCGTAGAATGTGGATTCCTCAGCCAAGTTTCGGATGGTTTCCACATCGCTATTCTTCCGGATGGCTAAAACTCCCACCACTGAAATGAAGAGCAGCAACTTGCCTAAGAAGCTATTTTGTTGGTCGACCAAGCCCACGCCAGTCGCAGCGTCCACTAACCAACCAGAAGCGTAACCGATCATGGCCGCCCGACCTGATGCATTATATCAAGAGAGCCATCAATAAAATAAAATATACATTCCATGAGGTTTAAATATTTATTACAAATATGTATTTAATATCAATAATAGAATGCTCCTGTGACAAGAATCACGCCATCTGTTATGTGCAAGAGAAGGATATCGAGGTTTACCATTCAAAAGCTCGGCCTCTGGAAGATGGAACCGCTTCACCCACGCCCACCATGGCACAATTGATGTGTCGAACACAACCTCGTCATCGTTGTTGGATGACACAGGGTTGGCTTCCAGCAACTTCCTTCTCACCACCTCTGCAAGATCAAGAGCCAGCACACAAAAATCAGGTCATGACATTGTGGATCTCAGCTCCGCATTTCGAGTGACAGTCAAAGAAGCATCTCCCATTCCAGAATCTGTGCCCTTGACTATACCCGAATCCCCATTATATGGCGATACCCTCCCTATATTCAAAAACTCTTGGAATTATAAAACGCTTCCCCAGAATGGCAAATTACAGAACCAACTAACTTGTCAACCATAGAATATGTGCCGCTCTCACACATTGACCTTCCTGCTCAGCATTCCCTATTCACAAGTACATACAAAACCTCGTGACAAGTAACGATTACGAGAACGTACAGTAAAACAATCCTGACAAACTCGAAATGCGACAAGCATATAACCCCAGGTATAATTCTCCAAAAGGAAAAAGAAACAAGGATTTCGCAAATGGTTCCAGAGCTTCAAATACTCACACATTGACCTCCCTGCTCAACATTCCCTGATCACGAGTACATACAAAACCGCGTGACAAGTAATGATTACGAGAATGTACAGTAAAACAATCCTGACAAACTCGAAATGCGACAAGCATGTAACCCCAGGTATAATTCTTCGAAACAAGGAATCGGCAAATGGTTTCAGAGCTTCGTGGAGATTGCAAGCGGGGGTTTAGTTAGGGTAATTTTCATACCGGCATCAATGACGGCGTCCCAGTTGGTCTTGCCATCCTGAGTGAACATGGAGATGTCCCAGGTGCCATTCTTCCAGCGCGGGTCATCGAACGCGCCGATGGTCGACAACGGGGAAGCTTTGCCGAGAGTGGCCGCGGCGGGCGCCTTGCCATCCTTGCGCTCGTCGAACAGAGAGCCGCCCTTCTGCAGCGGCGACGGCTTCCTGGTCTTGGGCGCGGCATTTCCAATTCCCTCCGTGTCCGGCTCCTCGGGCAGCGCCATCACCTCCAGCACCACGCTGTTGCCTCCGGCGTCCGCCGCGCTGCCCAAACCCTCGCTGTCCGCGGCCCGGACGACGAACCTGCTCGCCCCATTCACTCTCCTTGCGCTCATTCGCAATTGCGTTTGCGCTCTTGCTGGTAATGCGCTGCCTGTTGGCAAAGCGGCTACTGCGGCTGTGGCTCCGGCCAACGAGTTCGCGAGAGTGGCCATGGCTGCCATATCTGCACGAGGAATTTGCAACAAGGCGGAGGAAAATGGAACAAGAGGAAATGAGCTCGTCTTCTAAAGGAAAGAGACGACGATGGCTAAGGGCTGGATAAGAGCCCAGGTTACCTTACCCGTGATGGGATTTCAACCTATAAGAGCCCAGATGCCAATCCAGAAGTTGAACCGATCAGGACCTCGTTTGGTACACCCCTGCGACCTCTTTAATGTCACAGCTTAAATCCACGTGATTATGCACGGAGCTATGTATCATTGAGGGCCGGTTCACAATATGGCCGAAGGTCAAGAAGCCATCGAATTCCACAAATTTCACACATTGTAAGAAAGTCGAAAGATCGTAGCTTGTGAGCGACTCAACCCTTCACACTAAAGGCAAAAATTTTAAAATGCTTGCTACGTCTTTACCTTCTAAAATGCTTACATGATAACACTTTTGACTATTTTGGTGCCAAAGTGACAGACTCTCGAGGGAGCATTGGGTCAAACTAGAATGGAACCCAATTCATGATTGAGATGGAGTCAAATTCTTTTGATAAACTGATGAGATTTTTTATTTATCAAAGGCTTGGCCATCAAAGGCTTGAACTTTGAATTTGACCTTTGGGGCTTCACATTATGACCAGCTGAAGGCTTGGCCTTTGGACTTCCAAAATGGGGTTGGACGAAGGTTCCAATTTCTATATTTTATTCTTTGTTTCAAACACAAGCCTATGAACTCAACATCATGTGGCTATGAACTTCCACGACCTTTTGACTTAACCCCTAAGCGTCCCGGCGTCCATATTTTGGACGTTTTTGAGGGCACATTCACCTTTGAACAGCTGTAACTTTTGCAAAGCGTGTCCGATTTTGCTGAAATTTTGAAAAAACTCCCCGCATGATGTATGGAATGTGTAGTAAAAATTTCAGATCAATCCAAGATGAATTGAATTTTTGGTGATCATTTGAAAGTAGGTATCTTTTTTTTGGACAGTTTCTGCGAATTTTGATGGCAGCAACTTCGGGGGCTTGTATCTCCTTCATCCCAAGTCCGTTTTCAATAAAACTTGTTGGGTGGAATTTCCCTTGAAGTCTAGTTATCATGGTAAAAGTTTCAGGTCAATCCATGTTGTTATGAATGTTTGGGAGTCATTTTAGTGCACGGGTCTAGTTTGAACACTTTTTGCTTTTTGGTTCAAATGGGTCACTTTTCGGGCTACTTTTTGACATTGCAAGGCCATTTTAGGGCACATTAGATTTTTTCATGAGGCTTTTTTGGTACCAATGTGTTTATTTGATGATTTTGAACTACTTTATAGTTGAAAGTTTTTTCATTTGAGTACTTTTGAAAACGAATTTCACCTCTAACTGTGTTGCTAGGAAAATTTCAGCATCCTTTTTTAGCACTAAAACACTATGATCTTGCAATCTATATGGCCAAATGACCCCAAAATTAATCCACATGATCTACAACATGTATGTTACAAGATTGTACGGTTGAGATTTCTATACCTCACTTACATTTAGACCTATAACACATCAAAAGCGATGATGATTTTAAGCCCAAAAAAGCTAGGGACCCTTAGGGGTTAAACGGCCATAGTGTGAACCGACCCTAAGATGAAGTTGATTCAAAGAAGAAGGCCATTTTAATATTGCATTTCAAAACTTTGAGAGGGGACCAATATTTTGGAGAATGAAGAATGATGTGTTCAATTGATAACAAATTTTCAAATTGTGAAGTATATGATACCCCTAATTTATTGTTTTTATTAAAATTCATATTAAAGAAATGAGAAGAAATAGCAAGGTGATGTGAAGTCTTTTTCACATTTGTCAAACTCTTCATTATTACGTTTTCACCTAACTATTTATTATGTGTAGAACTATGAAAAATATTGTATTATGTTTTGAGTGGGGCTTATAAAGAATAATTTCATTAGGTGTGATGGCAAGTTGTAAGCATGTGTTATGAACATGTTCTTTACCGATTCTTGTATCTTTATACTTGATTTTTTTTCATTTAAGCATGCAAAGAAAAATAACAAGGTATCAAAGAATGATAAAAGATAATAAATATGCATTGGAACATGCCTATGATATATGCTCCAATAAATAATAATAAATATGGTTTTTTTTTCCATCTTAAGAAACTAGGACTCATTATTGCATAGCTATGCTTTTATTTTATTTGTTTTTATTCACATGAAGCAAGTTACCCTAATTGCTTACTATGTACAATGGGGTGACAACGAAATTGGCACCTTGTGCAATTCCAGGGATAGTGCCCACACTGCTGCCAACTTTGACACCCTCCCGAGGGCTGGAAAATTGTTATTTTAACATGAAATTTTAGAAACAAAATTATTATTATGTTAAAAACATGTGTACCAAATTTCAAGGCCAGAAGATTGATACAAAAAAAGATATTTAAGATTTACTAACAAGGGGTAGCTGTAAGAAATGTTTCACAACTGCCAACTTTGACACCCTCCCAAGGATTGAAGAAATTTTTTTTTCCCATGGAATTTTTGGAGTAGGAACATCTTTATGTTGTTTACACATTTGAAAAGATTCAAGTCCAAAAGACCCACAAAAAAAATGATATTCTAAATCTACCAACAGGTGTAGTTGTGAGAAACAAAGAGGAAAATTGTCTCACAACTTTGACTGCCTCTCTAGGGTTGGAAATTTGTTATTTTAAAATGGAATTTTTGGCACAGAATTACTTTTTAGTTGATAACACGTGCAAAAACTTTCATGTTGAAATAACAAATACTCAACTCTAGGGAGGCTGTCAAAGTTTTGAGACGATTTTCCTCTTTGTTTCTCACAACTACACCTGTTGGTAGATTTAGAATATCATTTTTTTTGTGGGTCTTTTGGACTTGAATCTTTTCAAATGTGTAAACAACATAAAGATGTTCCTACTCCAAAAATTCCATGGGAAAAAAAAATTTCTTCAATCCTTGGGAGGGTGTCAAAGTTGGCAGTTGTGAAACATTTCTTACAGCTACCCCTTGTTAGTAAATCTTAAATATCTTTTTTTGTATCAATCTTCTGGCCTTGAAATTTGGTACACATGTTTTCAACATAATAATGATTTTGTTTCTAAAATTTCATGTTAAAATAACAATTTTCCAACCCTCGGGAGGGTGTCAAAGTTGGCAACAGTGTGGGCACTATCCCTGGAATTGCACAAGGTGCCAATTTCGGTGTCACCCCACTGTACATAACAGATAGCTATAACATTCTTAAATAGAGCAGCTAGTTAAGACCCATTTGCTTTGCTCATAAAACGAAACCTCATTCGTAAAACAAATTCTCTATCTTTCAACAAGCTCTTGCATAACAATTCATTTTTTTGTCTTCATTTGCCTAAGGCTGTAGGGTGATGGCCTGATATGGGTACCCCCTCCAAAAATAGTTTGATTTTCGAGAAATATCTTTTTAGTAAGAAACAAATATTGGAAAATTACAAAATTAGAGGGTGTTATAGGCACCATGGCTGCAACTATATACATGGTATTAAAGATGGAATTTCTAGCACACAGAAAATGAGTTATACATAAGTCACACTATGTGAGACGTGTAAAAGTGGTACCCATATTATGCCATTCCCCTGCAATAGATTCTTGAATTCAATCTTTCCCATGTAGTACAGAAAAATATTCCACTAAAATATTGAGGGGACTCCAACTGCTCTCATTCAAGCATATTATGACCTTGTGATCATGAAAGTAAGTTAGAGGTGTCCATAGCTGATAAGTACCCCATAACCAATCTGTAAAGCTCCTAGAAGCTGGTCCAAAAGCCAACACACTGCTAGCTAATACAGAGCCGCTAACACAAAGCAACTTTATGTTTGGAATTTGATCTCATTTTTTTCAGTTATAGGTAAACCTATATCTTAGTTATAGATTTCAAAGAACTTTACACTTAATTTTTTTCTAATATATTTAATTACGAGAAAAAAAATTTGAAAAAAATACCATTGTACAATATCTTTGTTTCTCTATTAAAAAAAAAATCTCATCAATGAAACTTCAACTATTCCATGCTAAAAACCTTATTTTATCAATCATGGGTAGAAGAGGATGTGATATTAGAGAGGGTGACATTAGAGAGGTCAGGCTGGATCTGCATTCCGGGTATCGCTGCTGTGAATGCCCCGAAGGAACGGCGTTTGTAGCAGATTCTGGAGGTCAGGGATGCTGTGGACTAAGTCCGGGGAGGAAGAGTCCAAATAGCGCATGGAATTTTTGTAAGAACGGATCTGGTAACAGTCCCAATGATGCTGCATCGGTATACAACTTTTTTTGTCAACCACATTATTTAAGTTCCTCAAGAGTGCTTTGCAGTTGAAAGATTGACCAGTTGAATGTTGAAAATGCCTGCCTGACTTAGGCTCTGATATTAATCACAAATATTAGGTAGTGTGCTTGAGCATATACTACCAGTAATCACTTACAAAAGATTGAATCCATACAAATATATAATCTACATGCACTGGGAAATCTAGAACATGAGCTTTCCACTGGATCTGTTGTGAGGTCGGAAGTGATTTCGCTCCTGCTTGGTCCCCAGAAATCTTGTGGAAAAGTGCAGTTACTCGTTGATTTCTTGCAATGTGATGTAAACGTCCCGAACCATGTTGCCCCTTTTCACAGTGACCTGCAGATGAACCAAATTTTCCAAATAGCTGTGAAATCAATACAACGTAGATGTAGCTCACAATTTCAACACATACATAAGGGAGGGGATGGACAGCTACTCTAAGAAATGAGCATGATTAGCACCAATGCTCTTACCCGGATTTTGTCTCCAATTTGGCGCTCATCGCAAGCAGCTACTAAATCATCCACACGGCTTAGTGTCTGCATGGTGAGACGAAAGCCAATTAGACATTATACTCAACAATTCGAAACGGAAAAAACAATACATTGATGCAATTAACCCCTAAAGGACCAAGAAACCCAAATTGGGCTCCATGTTTTTTTAACAGTTTTGAGTAGGTCCTTTTGTTCAAGAATTTATTTGATTTTTTACCAACACATGCAATGATCTTCACTAGTTCTGGTGATATAAAATATGGTCCCATCTGAATTATTGATTTTTCACAATATGATCAATTGCATTTAGTGAATCCTTGGCCCTTTAGGGGTAAAGCTATAGCGGCATCACTGGAAGCTGCTTTCAAGTGAAAGGCAACCGCAACTCACCTGGCCATTGATAGCCACAATAATGTCTCCAAGTTCAATTCTGCCAAAAAGATCTCGTTTCGTGGCTGCAGAAACACAACAAAATGATCAGTTAGGGAACTCTGGTTTAGGGTTTAGGGAAAGGTCTTGCTTGCTTGCTTGGTGACCACAATAAGCAATTCCATGGCGAGAGGAAACTCACGTAAAAGGCCAGCCTTCGCAGCTGCACCGTTCTCACTCAATCCAAAGATCAAAACGCCGTTGACTCCAAGCTGCTTGGCTTGGCTATCATTAGCGCACATCACGCCTAAGCCTGGTCTCGAAACTTTTCCTTTCCTTATCAGTTCGTTGACCACCCGTCGCACAGTGTCAACGGGAATGGCAAACCCAATGCCGGCACTTGCTCCCGAGGGAGAATATATTGCGGTGTTCACTCCGATCAAACGCCCTTGACTATCCAACAGCGGACCGCCGGAGTTTCCAGGATTGATAGATGCATCGGTTTGCACAACACCCCTGATCATGGCCCCTCCTATAGACCGAATGTCTCGCCCAACACCAGAGATTATGCCGCTGGTCAACGTCCGGTCCAAACCAAATGGATTCCCGATCGCTAATACATGTTGCCCAACTTGCAAAGCCTGCAATCAATCAAGGAATGGATTTAGTTTTTTGCTTTCCAGAAACGGTTCTTTGATCAGAATTGACAAGGAAAGTAAGATGGAGTCGAACCTGAGATGATCCGACAACAATGGGCTTCAACAATGAAGCTGGAGCAGAAATCTTGAGAACGGCGAGATCCTTATTCTTTGCAACTCCAACAACTGTACCCTCCCAAGTACTCGCATCCGAAAGAGTAATCTTCGCCTTGTTACCATTCATTACAACGTGATAATTTGTGACAACATGTCCATCTGTGTCCCACACAAAAGCGCTGCCTGTGCCCCGGGGTATTTCAATAGGGTTCATTGACATGCCGATATTCGCAGTAGTAGATGTTGAAATATTTGCCACTGAGGGGCTACAATCTTGGAATACTTTCACTGTGTTTCGCTCCGCTTCTAACCACCAACCTGCACACCAAACAAAATTTTGTTACGAAATTCTTAGACAGAATTGTGCAAAGATGAAGACTCTCACTGGCATGTTAGTAGATAAAATTCCAGAGCCAAGATTCGTACACGAATTCAAGTTCATTACCTTCCACAGGACTTGGAACCTCCAACGACAACAGAGACAACTCGGCATCCTCTTGTCCGCGGAGGATGCGCTGAAGAAGCTGTTGAGCTGAAGGAGGAATAAACTCCTTCGTGTCCTTCAATCGCTGCACCAACTCCTTTCTTTCTAAGCAATCACGATAATCAACTTTTCCAGCATCTAAAATCTGCAATTACGCGAAACGAAGTCATCATCAGAATTATGTAATCTCTCGCACACTTCTGAAGTCAGATATAGAATACAAATCATTGACAACCCTCTTGCACCATCAAGCTCAGCCATCAAAACCCTTACAGTACAAGTTCAAAAACCCCATGCCCTTCTCAATCGAGCTCAACCAGGGATTACACAAGCCACAGATGACTCCACGTATTGTTCTCAAACCACGCAGCTCAATTGATTAACCCCTTGATAACAATATTCTCAATTGATTAATCCCTAAGCGTCTAAAACGCCCAATATGGCCACCTGCATAACTGAACTTTGCAACGGTGGCATTTTCTCATTTTACCTCGGTTTTCTGATTGCAGTACATCATTCTAAGATCTTGTTATATACTACAAGATCAACAGTGTCAATCGTGTCAAACTGAAGTCATTTTCACACAAACAGATGATTTGCAACAGGGGGTGCAATTTTCCTAAACTACAGAAAATACAGTGGACGCTTAGGGATTACGAGGACGAACCTTTTTGATCTGGCTGGCTTTCAGGCTATCCAAATCCTGGTTCTTTTGCAAAGAATCATCCTCCATGTACGCAACCGCCATTCCATGTACTCTCCTCGTCTCGCGCTTGAGCTCTCGCGGAACAGAATCCAGCTTCGTCCCATGGAATTGGCTAAACAACCTCAGAGCCCTGGCCCCTTTCGGAAAGACTCTCGTCACGTCTGCGCCTCGCAACAGACTGCCGCTGATTTTTGGCGACGAAGTGAACGGAATCGGAACCTTGGAGAGCATTGCCAGCGTCGACGCCATCTCGAAATTCCAAGTTCACTCGAATTCTAAGTTCACTCAAATTCCAACGTTCACAGGCAATTGAGCTCCTGAATTGGCAGTGGCACTGGGATTGTGATTGACAATGCGCATTTAAAATAGGAATTGAGCCTGAGCGGTGAATTGGGCCTGCGCGGTGAATTGGGCAGGGAAATTGCGGGCGCAGGATCACCGCAAAGCGAGCTTTTGGCAACGCACAAGCCTTGAGGAGCAAGGAGCTGCGACGTCACCACTGTTCACACGAACACCGCTTATATTGGATGGATGGTCGTTGGATGAACGATTGTCATCCAAACGTGGATGGATGTGTGATAGTTGGATGAAGTGTTATTCAGTTAATTAACCCCTGAACGTCTGACCGTTTGAAAACAAGTAGTTGCTAATCTCAAAAATAGATATTAGCATGGCTCAATATACATGAGGTGTATATGAGAGGATCATTGCAAGCATAAATCTACCCAACAAATTTGACATACTTGCATTTGGAGGCCTCCTCAATATTATCAACATCTCCCCATCACAAGAGATTTACTTTAATTGATAAAGAATTTCATGGGCTTGCAAAAGTAACTTACCCGGTACGAAGTAGTTTGTAAGCTGGAAACAAGGCCCTTGGCCATGGTAGTGTTTTATAAACCCTCTTAACAAAAGTAAAAGTATAACTCCAAAACCAAAATATACTAAAATAAAACAAGAGTCACAAAGGATGGCCTTCAACCTATAAATACCCCCAAAAGGTACTACACAGGGTAGCAAACCATATCCAACCCTAACTAAAGTAAAAGACAACCAACATCATAACACTAGAATTAACACAATATATTTAGACGCCTAACTTTTACTAACAAAACCTCCACTTCACTATATTTAGAATTAACACACAAATACTTAAATGTCTAGCTTTAATTAGTAAATGGCACACATCACGACACTAAAACGCAAGGTCGACAGCTCATGCCTAATATTTAATATTTTGCCGAAATGATGCGAATATTCTCATAGTTATGTGTATGTTCTCTAAAATTCTCTTTTTCACCATAGAAAATAGATTTTTTTTTGAAAAATAATTTCCTAAAAATTTAGGCTTCTCCTTTTACAATTATTTTTTGCCAACCTTGCATTATGGGTACAGTATAACCATGTCACAAGAAGTTATGTATAAATGATGTAACAAGCCAAATTCAATAAGTGTTGGAAAGGTATTGAAGACCACACCCTATCCATGAATAGTTGTAGAAATTGAAAAAAACATTTACTTCCCCTACATTGTAAGAAGCATTTTATGTCAACACAATTTTAATCATTTATAAGATAAGTTTAGTATTTGTGAGGCACATGCATGGGCATATGATCCCACTTATGAGCAAGAATAAGGAAATATTCTTTATGTGATATTTTTAAAACTACCATACGGTATTATAAAGGTTTGGCATCTTTCTAAATTTCTATGTGAGCCTTTTTAAGTAGTAAGACTACATGGCTCTCAAATCTTCAATTGTCATTAACTAAAACAATTGGCATCCTTAAATAACAGGGCCATATTCCTAGGTTTCCAGTTACTATTAACAAAATGATTGTCATTCTTAAGTAGCAAAGTTATTGAGTTTTCAGGGAAATTTTGTTCTAAGGGAGTCGAGTCCTAAGGGACTTTGATGAGGATGAGGCATGTTTGAATCTTGTATTGTAGAGTAAACTGACCAAGATCTTTTGATACATATGTTAGGGGTGATTGCAAGAAATACTTGTCATTGTTTTCGTTATCAAGGTCCTTTCTACAGTGTTTTCTGGATCATATTTTTTGTGTTGTAACTTCAATGGCTATGAGATTTACAACAAAGGTAAACAATTCAATTTTCAAGCATTTAACATAGTTAAGTTTGCAAAAAACATGAATCTACCATATGAAAAAAAGGTCGTCAATCAAATGTCATGTTTTGGTGTTATGGGATTTTAAGAGTCAAATTCTCGTGATATGATTGTGAAGACTAGAACCTACATTTATGTGAATGATGGATTTGCATATGTCGTATAAAGATATTCCATAAATTATAAATTGGCCATTTTGAACAAGGGCATAACTGAGTAGACTGTCTTGCAATTGTTATGGATATCACAAAAGAGGTGATGTTGAGAACCAAAATAATGCCCCTTTGAGTTGGGTAGATAGGCTACTTTTCAATTTACTTTTCTTATTTTTTCTTAAATTAAAAAAAAAAAAAACTAACACTTTTTTTAAAACACAATTTAACTAACTATACAAAATTATGTATTGTTATGGAGTAATTAATTATAGTGACTACTCAGTAGTACTCAATTCAGCACAAAGCTCTTTATTTTCAACAATGAATAGTTGAGATTGGGACTGAGATCAACCTTGCCATTTGTCTCTTACAATACTCATAAGACTCAAAATACTCATAATAACAAGGCCGTGAATAGTGATTGGAAACAAAAACAAATAATTTTTTCTTGCAAAACTTACCCTTAGAAGTGGTTATACTAAGACATTGATTTACACAAAGGTGGCAACTTTTCAAAAAAAGACAGTCAAGGCAATCAACATTTTCAATCCTAATGAAGAAAATGCAAGGTGGAAGTCAACTGAGACTTATTTATCAAACTCATCTTCCAAAATTTTGAAACCAAAACCCCCCGCCTCCCCCAAAATAACATTTGGAGCCTCCCGTGATGAAGTTAATGCAACAATCCATATTGATAAATGCAAGTTCTTTGTGATATTTTAACTCCTAAAAGACCACGAAATCCAAATTAGATCTCATGTATTTTTGAGCAATTTTGAATAGTTCCTACGTACGTTGACTTCTTTTTATTCAAATTTCTTTCTTTTTTACTAACACATGCAATATTGTTCACTGCTTCCAATGATTTACATTTTGGTCTCATCTAAATATATTTTTCAATTAAATTTATCATTTTTAAAATTATAAATCCTTGGTCCTTTAGGAGTTGATTACATTAATCTTTGCATCATTGATTTTATGAAGATAATCATCAAATGTCACTTCACTTAATGTCATATCTTCTTTTGACAAATTGAGGCATTCTAACAACCAAAAAAAATGTGTAAATTTTGCAAATGAGCTTTACATGTTACGATTATGATCACTCGTATGAAGTGGTCGCGTGGCCTAATGGATAAGGCGCTCGCCTCCGGAGCGGGAGATTGTGGGTCCGAGTCCCACCGTGATCGTGAAGAATGTCGAATCTGCTTCAGTGCGTCCAAAATCAATGCAAAGATTGAACATTTAATTGCCGCAGTTCCTTCTACAGCAAATATACTACTGTTTATATCACTTTCATTTTATCATATAAGTTTTTGATTTTGATGCTACAACTCTTGAAACCGAGCCTCACGGTTGTACTCTTCTTGTTTCTTCACAACTTCCACTTGGGATTTCTACGTCACTGCTGTAATTGTTGCTAGTTTTGCAAGCCTGCACTTAATTCTCCCAAGCATCTTGTAAACGGCTGAAGCACAAATGTTTTTGGTTTGCAGTTTTACTTGTGAGACGCTTTCTGTAAAGCTTGGAAATTACACCATGCTATTTACTGGTTACCTTAATTGTCTTGTCTAAATGTGCACAAGCAGTGAAGCTAACGATGATTTACTGATCTAAATGAGGAAATGGATATCTCATCTCAAGTAAGAGACGGGAATGGTGTCTTGCAAACCAAAAACTGTTGTGAGATAGGTACTAAATAATGCTCTTCATTCATATACTCCCTCTGTCTAGAATTAATTGTCTAGTTTATGGCATTTTTGTTTTTGGTAATATTTGTCCTATGTTATATACTTCAGACGTGAGCCCTGTCCACTTCAAACATGGCGAACAATGAGAGTGACACAAAAAATACATACTACTATTAAAGATAGACCATTTTTCGAGTACTGAGACAACAAAGCGTTAAGTTAAAACACGCCAAAAACTAGGACAGTTATTTCCGGATAGAGAGATTACACCAATCACTTTCTATAGTGTGGACCAGACTATTATGAAGATCAACACTATTTGAAAAATTACATCCAATGTATCAGAGACACACAAGTGCTTAAAAATGGGAAACCACTTCGAAGTTGACACACATACTTGACGTGAATCAGAGTGGATTGATCCACATCAGTATTTATGCAAAAATAACAGCATTCAGTTGCCATAAACAGTTATTTTCAACGTGCACAACGTGTCACAAGCTGTATCCATCAAATCTGCATATGTATTGAAGTAATTCGGTGTTTACATGATCATTCAGTGATAGCTTTGTACAGGTCTATAACGAGGCTTTCGGAAGTACAATTACGATACAACCCTTCATACCTGGGAAAATAAGAGTGAAGAAAACAGTAACCAAGTCTTTGAAAAACTTGAGTTCCAATTCCTGCACTCAATAGTAGTTTCCAATCTTGCGGTGATGAGCAGCAGTCTTCCCATCAGAGTTAGATACGTTGCCATCTGTAACTTCCGCATACACAATCCAATGATCTGCAACTTCCAGACGGCTTTTCACCTCGCATTCCATGTAAGCTAGAGCCTTGATCAAGATAGGACTTCCGTTTGTCCCGGTCGTCCACTCTACTCCTTCAAACCGATCAGCTGCACACGACAAGAGATCAAAGTCACTACACTAAAATTGTGATTTAGTGTCCAACGAGAATTGATGTCTTTTACCACAGTTCGTTCAAAAGTGACTGAGGAGAAATAATGTGAGGAGCCCGGGGAAGTCACTATCAAAAATTTAGAAACCATAAGGGAACAAATACATGGTGTCTTTTATTCATTTGAGATAAAAAATTATAAAAAATTTAAAGTAATATACGGTGTTTTTAAAACCAAATTGGGAATATTTTATGAATATATCATAAATATACCCTAAATATACTATATATAGTATAATATTCCAATTACTTCATAGCCCCCCATTAATTACCCCTTGTTCGCTCATGTATATCAAAATTTACACTAAGTGACTTCCCCGAGGTGAGGAGTACATAGGAGTTTGCCACTTGTCATTCCTACTTCCACTGAGAGTGCCATATTCCTTCCAGGTGATGAGATTGACATGAACTCGCATGCCATATTTATTATAAATTTGTTGGAACACTGCATCTAGAAGTTTTTATCATTTTAAAATTTACAGTAATTATTCATTACAGGGACACCATAGTTCTCCAAAAAGTCAAATAGTGTATGTGTTCCGGACACAAAATCACAATTATAGTGTAGTGAAAACCTTATTGAAGATATCATGGAAATGTCACATTGAATGTATCATGGATGCACATAACAGACTTGAGGAGTTGCCTCAACACCCTTGGAAAAAGAATCCACATTCTTTTTATGCTCTCATCTCAAGTGGGAGGTGCCAAAAGCTTTTGACTGCAAAATATTTGGTTCTCTTGCAGTTAAAGAAAGACTTTAATCTCATTAGAAGATCAAGGATGGCAGATTAATTACCTCCTGGTGGAAACCGCTTCAAGAAGTGCTTCATCAAAGGTTGGTACGTGCCCTCTTCAAGACAGTTTAGTACAAACGTATCACCAACCTGTCAACAACATAAATACCCAGTAATGTGGTGATCATCCAGTTCAATGAGATTCATCAAGCAGTGTTGAACAAAGGAAAAGTAAAATGCAAGGACCAATATATGACATCAAATATTTGTAGAAATACCTGCATGAGCGACTCAATGGCTCTGTCCTTGGCAACAGCAATAGTGATGCCCAGAGGCTTGAAACTCGCCTGCTCACACAAAGTGAATGTTATGTGCATGTACATTCAACATCTCACAACCAGAAAATACATTCTCCGAATACATTATTCATCATACATTATACATAGAAAAATACATTATTCATTATTCATTATACATTATATATTATACATTATTGATTGTTCATTATACATTATTCAGTAATTGTAACTGAATGGAGAATTTATATAGTTACCTGTGAAACCCAGGATGCAATCATAGCACTCCTGGACACACCCTTTTGGGCAGTCACAACATAGAGACCACCCGCAATGCGACCAATTGCTTTTGCCACGTCTACTGGCATGTTCAGCTTCTTTGCTTCGATGACCTTTTTCTGTGTCAATAACTGGCCCAGATCAGTGCCCGCCTCCTCAAACAACTGATACCTGCAGTAGTTCAATTACACCAAAGCCATCAACAAGCTTTCTTGCAATCACATGCTGCTTACAACTCATGCCAGGGCCACACAGGCTTTAACCCATGAAGGACCAAGGATTCACAGTTTTAAAATGACAAATTCAATTGATCATATTATGAAAAATATAATTCAGATGGGACCAAATTTTATATCACCAGAATTAGTGAAGATCATTGCATGTGTTGGTCAAAGAACAAATGAATTTGAACAAGTGGAAGTCCCAATAAGACCACTCAAAACCGTTAAAAATAACATAGAGCCCAATTTCGGCTTCTTGGTCCGTTAGGGGTTAAAGACGGAGAAAGTCTAAGGTAAAATCTGATTTTGGTAAGTAGAGAGTCAAAAACATTGTTTGCAAGGTTTTAGTTCGTCTTTGGAATGATTCTCTAGTTAGAAACTATTGGCATGACTGACATTCCAAAGATTGGCATAATTGACACTTGAGAACCTGATTGACAATTTGATAGATTTCCGAGTTCAAACTATTTTCAGTGCAACCAGATCAGATCTAGGCTTTTTACATTTTACAGAAATGATCAGTTTAATTTCCAGCTTTTGTGTACAAAACCATTAAACTGAAAGAGGCTGAAAACGAGGGGTATGAGCACATTACGTTGCTTCTGTAGGCGTTTCTTTGACTCTAATTGGAGGTAGCGTCGACAAGATTCCAGCTCCCATGAACCGTCCCACCAGTGTATCAACCGGTTCGTCATCTCCTCCATAGCTCTCCGCTATCAACACGGGCTGTACATAAATGAAATTCTCAACGTCAAAACCTCTCAATAGCATATATAATCAAACTAGCACTAATAGAAAACCTCCCTCTCCAAGTAAACTTAGCCGCATTGAACCCTGCCAATTGTAACACAAGCACAACGTGGCTAGGTTTTCTAGAGTTTTCTACTGGTGATCCGAACGTAGTTAACCCCTTAAGGACCAAGAAGCCCAAATTGGACCTCATGTATACTTAGCAGTTTTGAGTAGGTCCAATGTAGAGTTTCTTTATCTCAAATTTATTTAATTTTTTAACCAACACATGCAATGTTCTTCGCTGATTCCAGTGATATAAAATTTGGTCCCATCTGAATTTTATTTTTCACAATATGATCAATTGAATTCGTCATTTTAAAACCATGAATCCTTGGTCCTTTAGGGGTTAAAAACCACCATGCATTTGAGATTTGAGGACACTCACTTGTTTGCCTTTGACAGCCGGAACCAATGTTGTAACAGCTGCATTTGCCTGGCCCTGACTGGGTGGTGCCATGATGACCACTGCAGCACACTTGCTTACACACTCTATCAGCTCCTGAGAATCCGCTGAGTTGAGATCCAACATCTCCACCAGTGTGTTGGTCTTCGTCAAGCCTCTTGCAAGAGCCTGCAGCAATAAATTTTAGACAACTTACCGGAGGTTGGAATACTAACACAGCTTTTGCTTTCATCAATATTTTACCATGGTTTTAAAATTAACCAATCTGATTGATAATATTGTGAAAACAATAGAAACCAAAGTTTATATCACCAGAAACATTGCACGTGTTGGTCAAAAAAAAAATCAAACTAGAACAAAAGAAAGTCCTCACATGACCTGCCCAAAACGGAGTTACAATTTAACCCTACAAGGACCAAGAAGCCCAAATTGGGTCTCATGTTTTTTTTTAGCACTTCTGAGTAGGTCCTATGTGGACTTCTTTTGTTCAAATTTATTTGTTGAAATCAGTGAAGAACATTGTATTTTTCACAATATAATCAATTGAATTTGTCATTTTAAAACCATGAATCCTTGGTCCTTTAGGGGTTAAAGCGGACCAAGAGGAGTTAAAATCTCTACTGAACAGAATACGTGTTTAAATTCAAGATAAAAATAGAAAAAATAATAGAATAGAATAGAAAGAGACACCATCTACGTGGTACCTGTGAAAGACGGTCACTGAATCCATAGTCAGAGACATAGAGAACGGCTGCAGAGGTCAACTTCTTCTCTTGCGCATCTTTACTCCAGGTCTCATATTTCAGCATCAGATCTGCCACGTTGTACCGTAACAATGGGCCGTGACCCACTGCAATCATCCCAAACTGCTTATCAGTGAGGCGTTTCAGTGCTGTAATCACGGAGCGCGCGTTGGGACGCATGAGACAGTCATAGTAGAACCGGAAATGGGACTCCAGCTTCTCCAAGTCCTCGTCATAAATCTGAAACAGAACAAAGCCTCCAATCCATCAGATGGCTGCATGATTTGCATCCCAACCACAACAACAGTCATAACTTGTAAGACCTTCCCTTGCTCCTTATGAGCCTTAGCAATCTGGACAGCTTTTCTCCTTAGCTTTCCAACGACGTACAATATGCCCCACATAAATCTGAAATAGAACCAAGTCTCCAATCCATCATATGATTGCATCCGAACCACAACAACGGCCATTACTTCTAAGACCTTGATTTTCTCCTTATGAGCCTTAGCAATCTGGAGAGCTCTTCTCCTAAGCTTTCCAACGACATAAAATATGCCCCACTTCATTAAGGGTGTCATTGATTCTCACGTGAGGGTCAGATTCAGTCAGACTGGTGTCGAAACGGAATTTTCACGTCAGATTTTGAGAGGTCCACGTCACCCTATACCAATCATATGATGACATGTGGAATTCATTTAAATTTTAATAGACACGAATTAAGAAACTGACAGGGGGTAGTTCAAATTCTGAATCACAACTCACTGCTTGAGAACAATAGTGCATGCCGAACACGTCACAAGTGAACAGGATGCCGGACTTGCGGTCCAACGTGAGCATGGTGTCTGGCCAATGCAAATTGGGAGCCATCACAAACTCCAGCACATGCCCCTTTCCAAGGTCCAATTCATCTCCTCCCTGCACTCCATCACACATCAATTGATTCAAAAACTAAGGGACAAGTTGAAGATTTACATTCATAAGGGGAAAAAAAAACGAATAAAACTTGGTCCGTTCAGTTCCCGAGTATCTGACCAAGCAAGTGTCAAAAAGTCATAAACTTCATATTGGATAAAATGGCGGTGAATTTCACGAAATTGTGAAGGCTGATTTTGAGGAACCAGGGTAGTTTTGAGTCAAAATTTAAACCTCGTATCTATACCAGACCTAGATTTTAGAGCTCAAGGTTGCAGTCGACCACCTCCAAAACCACCTGAGCACTTGAAGGTCCAGTACTAGTTTCAGAGTTTTGAATGACCCGCCATTTTAACAAACTATGACCATATACAATTTTTTCATGTTTTACAACTGTCATCATACAAAACCAAAACATGATTGTCTGCAATAGTAGCAATTGATCCATACCTTGACAATCTTGCTCTTGAAAGGCCGGTTGATGAGGTTCTGCAAGAACATAATGCACACTTTGGATCCCACCACCACGGCATTGGGCGCGAGCTCCAGAAGGTCAGGAATCAAACCGCTGTGATCCGGCTCCGTGTGATTCGCTACAATGTATTCAATGTTGCTGGGATCAATCTCATTCTTCAGCGCCGCCATGTACAACTCCCGGAACTTCTCGTGTGAGGCGTCAATCACACATAGCTTGTCACCTTCGATTATATACGAATTGTATGTAGTCCCGTTCTGGAGCCCAAACTCACTGCAACAACAACAAGTAAAACAAGAGTGACAAAGAATACAGCGAGAAAAATGGCATTGGAGAGAAGCAACAAAGTAGCAAGCAATGACAAGAAAGACAACTATATTAGGGAGCAACTCTTGATGGCACAGAAGGAACATCTTGATATGACAACACTCATGAGAAATGGCAGCCTTAAACAATAGGACGTAATAGAACAACAAAGACAGAGCATCAATGGAAAATTTAACAATAAACAAGTACGAAAATGGCAAAGAGAGGATCAGGCAGAATAACAACAACAACAACAGCTTCAATCAAATTATTGATGCAAATAAAGAACATCTGCACATCACTGTGCTAAAATCAAACCGACTGGACAATAATATAAAGTATGGACTCCCACAATCACCAAACCGCCCACCGGATTCGTGGTTTTAAAATGGCAAATTCAATCGATCATGTTGTGAAAAATATAATTCAGATGGGACCAAATTTTCTATCAGTGAAGAACATTGCATGTGTTGGTCGAAAAATAAATAAGGAAGCTTACATAGAACCTGTTCAAAACATGAGATCCAATTGAGGCTTCGTGGTCCTTTGGGGATTAAGAGGATGTGCATCACGGTTTTAGAAACTCTATCAATAAAACTTTCATTTGCCAACAAGAACAGATAAACATTTGAGCAGTGTAAGAATAAAACGACATCAAATTCTAGAGCAATAGGAGGGCTGCACCCTTCTGTTTCAGATTACAAATCTTTTTGATGTCCACAGTACCTACAGAACATTGCAGAGTGCAGATATTGCATTGCAGATATTGGCATTCTGTCGACATTCATTTTGCAACAACTGATGAACTTGGAAACTCTATCAGTGAAACTTTGAGTCTTCATAACTTTTTCATAACGCATTCTTTGGTGAGTTTCATTTGCCAACAAGAACATATAAATATTTGTGCAGTCTAAGAACAGAAACTACTTCAAATTCTAGAGTAATAGTGGGCTGCACCCTTCTGTTTCAGATTACAAATCTTTTTGATATTCACAAGTACCTACATAACATTGTAGAGTGCATGACTGAATCAGCATTCTATCGACATTCATTTTGCAAGGCTACTGAGGCCACTGCGCAACAAGAATGTTATACGACAGCAAAAATGGCGGGGGTGTCCTTACCTTACAATTCAAGATCACAAGGAAAAACTGGGATTAGGGTAAGTGCACGTACATATCAAACCTGTCGCGGTCCCAATCCAAGGAGCGAATGGTTTTGGTTTCAGGCCCGATGACGACGCTCTGCGTTTGAATGCGCTTGGTTTCTTGCCACTTCTCCATGCGCGACACTCGCGGCGCCTCCGCAGCGACAGTCGCAGCCGCTTGCGCCCTCACCGCGCTACGACTACGACTAATACTCGTCAGGTTCGCAGCGTTGTCGCGGCCATTTTTGTGCCAAAACGATGATGCAGGCACAAAAGAAGAAGCCCGCAAATGATTCACATTGCCTTTGGCAACAGCCATCATGGGTTTAGGCTCGCACACACACGGCACGGCAGCTGCCATCGCTGCCATGGATCCTTGCAACCCGACTCTAGATTTCGGCAGAATGGGCTGGTTGCGTGAGATTGTGGTGGGGAAATGAAACGGTGGGTTGGGTTGGATTGTTGAATTGCGGTGTTATTGTTGTTGTTTGGGTTTGAATCGATGCACGCAACGAGGTGATTGGAATTTGGGCGGCGGGGAGAAGCAATCCATGCGAGTGACGCTGCAAAGGTCGATGAGATATTCATGAGACGGAAGTGATGAACTGTTGTGTGTGGCTCACAATGAGGCGCCTACTCCACCTCAGACTTCATCCGTCACGGCTTATCGGAAGCTTCCACGTGTCAGGTCGTTGGGTGCTTGTGAGTGGCACTGATGAGGAAGTAAAGATGTTAGGAGTGATCTTAGTAAAGTGAATGTAGTCCGAAAATGTATTTATAAGCATTCTCACCACCTTCTCAACCACATATAAGAAGAGAGCATTGTTGTTTGAAAAGACTACAAAAAAGCAAGACCCTACATTGTTGTGGGGTATGGAACTCGTGACCTTTTCAATACTAAAAGAGAGTTCCCACAAGTTCATGAACAATGTTTGTCAGAAATTGTTAATATTGTATGCAAATTCCATTTGAACTCCTCTTGAACTCCTCTTTTGTTTTCGGATAACTTTATTGATCAATTACAAATGAATGGTACCCTCAAATTTCTTGTTAACAATTGAGGTTCTGATTTGACAAGGAAAAGACTTTTTGCCAGCCAAAATGTTCTATGACAAGTTTAGACTCCTCTTAGCTGGCCAAATTTAGGTTTGGAATAGTATATCGGATTTGGAAATAGAGATACTAGGGTCACTAGTGGACATACTGTAATTCCATTCCTAAGACCCTCATTTAACACTATACCAATTGTTGTCATTACTGTGAGTCACAGTAATTCAAATATTCTCACAATAATTGTGGTATTAGAACAAAGTGTGACTCATAGTAATTGAGAATCTCACAATGAGTAGTTAGGATTGTGTGTAAAGTCTCACACTAATTGAAGAATGGTGGGAAATCTCACACTAATTCTGCAACTTACAGTCATAGCAATAATTGGTGTACTCATAACACCACGTGAAAACGTTACGCGGTAGTTTTGTGATCTAGTGTCTTCTTCGAAGCTTAGTCGTGTGGGTTACGTGGCTTGATTGCAATGCGCTATGTTTCAGCAACAAAACTTGACCACAACGCAAGGTTGAACATCTATTGTGGAAGGTTGTTCTTGACCATGCATGCACCACCTAGTTAAGGACGCAACAACTCATATCATCTTATCCTACTCACTCTCACAAGTTTCTTGCCACCTTTGACAAGACGTGGTTGTCTACTAATTTCTTCGGCACTAGGGAGGATAGTCAAATTAGGTGGCAATTTAGGAATCCTCGAAGTGGTAGTTTCAATTAGAAAAAAATTAAATTCCTCAACCAGAAGTTTGCCTCTCAGTCCAAGTTCATCCGTTTGTTTCAAAAAGAAACCACGTGAAAACATACTTTTAAGGTAAGCCACCCTAATCAATTTGTCCCCCAATTTTGCTCACTTGTTGAAGCTTTATGATTGAATGACAAGTGGTTGATTTTAAGTTCCTTGGGGATTACAAGTGGTCAGACTTAGATTTAGGTTCCTTGAGTGGTGGTTGTTGAGGGCACCTACAAGCCAAGAATGTGTGGGGGTGGGTGGTTATGGGTCATTCCACCTTAGTGATCATAAACTTGAGCTCTGTGCACTGTGGAAGATCGTACCAATGAACCAAAATGCACAAAAGGTGTTAAAACCAACCACTTTACAAAAAGAATTTTTTGTACATGTATTTGAAACAGTGGAATGAAAACCTAAATTACAACATCCACTTAAACTGTCTACGGCTTGTAAGCATTCACGACCTGCTTTAATTCTACATTGTGCTGATTGAAGAACTATCCTGCATACATATGTGCAGCTCATAACAAAGTAACTGACATGATAAAGCCATATACAATATTACGGCGATGAGACACCCTTGACCAAATTCCGCCATTTGTCCTTGAGGTCCACATAGGTGCGAGTGGGATCAAATGTACCTTGCCCAAACTCCAGAATGCGTTTCCACTGAAACCCCCATGCTCCATTGTGTGAGAATTTTTTTACACCCTCCTACAAAATTCCAACTCCACTGTCAGTTTAGCCTGTCAAAACAGAGTGCATTATGTTTCCTAGCAAACAGCATGAGGCAAATACAGATGGTCCCGCCTATATTTGAACTCTTAACTAAATGACTCCAGAAAATCACCTAATACAATGATCCAACTATTAGACAGGTATCAAAACCTACAAAAAGGCCATAAAACTCCTTCAAACTTCTCAGGCCTCCGTGCATGGAGGCCTCAGACAACTTGCAGTGCACTTCAGGGCTAGAAAATGTCATATGTGAAAAGCTGTCACGGCTCAACATTCTTTCTCTAGTGGGTGGAAGCCAGCAAAACTCTTTCCTCCTCAAGGTGTTACAGCCATAAATGTGATTTGAGCTGCCTCTACACTCCCATAGTCTCATCCATACTTGCCAATGGTAATAGGCTATTCCAGATCTGACCAAGACCTAGATCTCACATAGTGACCTGTGCTATAAGTATGGACTGAGCATTGAGAAACAAAAGTAGCGGTCTACCTTAAGAATAAGTTCCTCCTTTCTCGTCCAGGGCAAGGGCTTCCTGCGAAGACCAGGTATTCTCTGGCGACCACTGCAAAAATACGCTTCCGACTAGTTAGGACCTGTCAACTTTAAGTAACCTTAGCCAGATCAATTTCAAGAACAATACTGATCCTACTCTCCAGTAGGCCCAAAAAACTCCGCTGAGAGGACTTTAGGAACACTGTAAGAAGCCACCATAGAGAGGCAAACGGCTACAAACCAAAATGTTACGAATAAGCACTACAGAAGGTCGTTTTAGCTGAGAACCGTACCAGAACTTGACAACATCTCAGTATGCAAGACCTAACTGAAAACATCGATATTAAAAAAAAAACGTTTTGCAGTAAGGAAAACCAAGTGTCTTCACCTGAACATAGCCTTTCGCTGGTTTCTGTCCTCACTACGATCTTCGTCCAGGTCATCATCGCTTTTATCACCTTCGACCAATCTATGGCTGCCAGCTTGATTTCCTGGTTCCGGAATCCCAGCTCCAGCCTGTTCCGCATTTACCTCGTCACTGTCAACTTCAGGTTCTTTCCTCTTCGCGAAACGTGCAGATCGCTCGCTCTCCCTTCTGACCTGCCCGCTTGTACTTGCCGCCAATGGATCTCTCCTTGAAACTTCTTGAGAAGGTTGTGGTTCATGAGATATTCTCTTAACATCTTCGTTACGAGACACAGGCATTGCAGATCCATCACGGATACTCCCAGCTTCGTTCGTCACCAACGATTTGGGACTTGCATTCACCAATTGCTCATTCACTCGTAGTGCTCTTCCAACATTACTTGCATTCTCACCTTGTCCTAAGGAAACAACTCGATTTGATTGAGATTTATCCTCAGGTGATGAATGGCCAGGGTCCCGTTGATTCAGCGGATGTAACGCTTTCCTCAAAACATTCGGTAAGAGAGATGCTTTAGACGGATCGGAATCCTGTTGTCCTTTAGTGTATCTGAGCTTTGGCCCATCATCACTTGGTTCCTTTGGTTTCAAAGACCTATCGTTCTCTCCAGACTGCATCGACCTGTTTCTTGGCCTTGATTGGTTGACTGCCTTCTCCTGCCTATTATGGTGCAGTGCATTGTCCTCGGGGGAACTTTGTCTCCTTTTGCTCTCCATTTTGAAAGCCTTTAGCTTCTCCCTGGCCGCAACTGCTGCCTGTAGCGAGAGTTTCAATTGATAAATCTTCTATAACACAACCAAAATGAAAAGGTCTCCGCCAACATGAATCAGTTTCAGAGTCTAATTCCATGTTCGCTGAATTTCAAAGAAACATGTTGAAAAGGTTCATCATCGATCACTTAACATGAAGTACAAGAAAAGTAAGAAAACCTGATACAGAAAGACAAGGAACTTTCCCCACCAATTCTTCCATATCATAATTGTAACAGGTAAGCACACTCACCGTTTCAGCCTCTGCTGCTTCCCGTGCTGCCTTCAGCGACACGCAAACAGGACAATACCAATCCCCCTCATCCTCATCCCTTGGCCAGTTTAGACCAAGTCCATTGATGCAGTCGAAGTGCATAGAGATGGGGCATCCATCACAACAAAGTAGTTCCCCATAATTTCCACATATGTGGCAGCGTTCTTCATGGCCATCACTACCAACCTCCAGAAAGTCTACCTCATAAGTATCTTGAGAACCCAGAGATATGGACTCACTCTTTGTTACAAACTTCTTAGTATCCTCTTGTTGAAATACTTTAACTTCTGGTGAACTTGTGGACGCTTCTTTTCTATCCACCAGTTTCTTCTGTTCACTTTGTACAATGATGGCCTCCTTCCTCACAACCTCAGTTTCTACAATATTTTGAGGGTGACCCCGATCGGATCCATTCTGAAGAAAAACACAAGTCAGTTCGAAACACGCAAAAAAAAACTGTGATGATCATGCACTAAAATGACAGCACGGAAACAGTAGGAGGTGCAGTGAAGGAAAGAAACATTAGGGGAATTAGAGAACCTAAGTATTTTGAAAAATGTACATTCTAGGAACTAACAAATGATTAAGTAAAGCACCTCAGATAAAGACTGAGCCCCTTTCTTAATGTGCTTGTCACCATCGCCATTCATTTTAACGCTGCCTTCGTCATCAGTGCTCAACCTCTTAACAATCTAAAATGTGGGCACGTAGGGATCAGACCTCGACAAGTCCAGACACTGAAAGTAACAATAAAAAATAGAGGGCAGCAACAATATCGTACGTTATCTCTGTCTTTTATCTTTACATCCAAAATACTGCATAATGGGATGTCCGTGGACTTCGTGAGACAATCTTGGCAATATGCATGCTCCAACTCTACTGAAATAGAATGGGATTGGGATACATGTAGAACATTGTCACATTGTTTGAACCAATAATTATCACAACTTCCAAAGTAGAAATATCCTTCAATAAGACAACAGCCAGTCCAATCTGCCAAGAGAGGGAAGGTAGTAAAAACCTGTGTGTCGGCATCTGAATCGACATCTAAGATAACGACATATTTGTTTGTACGGCTTGGCTCCCCTGGAGAAATTTTGGCCCCTTCCATGCTGATACTCCCACGTGCTGCTGGACTGCAGCTTCTCATCACCTCTGGACCAGAATTCCTAGGACCAGACATAGGCACCTCGCCTCTGTTCAATAAGGAGAGTTGGTTGCACGATTCAATCCCCTGCTTCACAGGGAGGCAGCCGCTCTGAGGACCAGATGGTATGGCCAGTTCTGAAACACCCAGGCGTAACAAAGGCTCAACGATAGACGTTGCAGGCACAGTTCTTGGTTTCTTCATCCTTGCACTGCCCTCTTCAGCTTCTTCTGATTCGTCATTGCCAATATCATCCTGTGTAGTCAAGAGCTTCCGCCTCAGCCTATTCTTCCCAGACATTATTGCAGTTCCCAGAACAATGTGCTGATCTCCGGTTTCATTCACCTTGGGATTCTGTCCCACATGGTCTACTTTCCCATCTGCTTCTACCTCCGTAGTTTTCTCCACGTCCTCAGAGAATGGTATTCCATTGGCATCAAGAAAGTCACGCGACAACTGTGAACGTGCAAACAAGTAGCACTGACACTTAGTATCCCTATTAGAACTACTCATGAGTTGATGCACAATACGACAAAAGCCTATAATATAATGAGCCTATACTAGTGACCAACAATTTAACATACAACCACTAGCACAAGAAGCACAAATAGAGACCTTGATACAAGAGATGCTCATAGGACTGCAATAAGTCTATTTCCTTCCTCGTGAGAAGGAAGAAGTGTAATGAACAATAGGGCATTATTACCTGTTCTAAGAACATGGTCGAGAATGACTCTCTTTTTTCTTCGATAAACGAGGTCAGGTCATCGCACAACTTCTTGAGTGAAAACTTATCAAAATAAGCTGTGACAGTGGCCTTCGTTTGGTTCTTTGACTGATATCCAAGACCACGAGTTAGGTCACGTAAAGCTATATGCAATTGTTGATAAAGGTTGAGGATACTAAAACCGTTAGGGTCCTAATCCCGTCTCCTATACTAACCCGTGTTACCAACAGCAACTCGTTAATTCATACACTTGGTTGGACTTATTAGCAAGTGGTGTCAGCACGACTTGGCTAAAATGTCTATGCCCACTGATCTTTGAATGGAAATAGGGTTGTCTATTGTCAATTACAGTGGTCTACAACCTCCCACTTTGAAATCCAATAAGAAATTCATCCATAGTGCTAGTAGTGATAGTAGTGACGCAAGTAGTATCCTCTACTTAAATATTTATCATGCCTATCCAGACGAAAACACACAAAGTGGAATTCTTAGTAAAAAAGAACTGGAGCTATTTACACCTTAAGAAGTGCACCGAGTTCCCTTTTACGTTCCAGCAGGCGATTGTCTTCTTCTGCATCTCCAAAAACTCTCTCCAGCTCCGCTTCATAAAATGCCCAATCTTTCTCCCCCTCGTCCTCATCTTTCCTCAGTACAGAGAGAACAACCTGGAAAATGTTTAACGTATTCACCACGGAAATATGGTAATTGTTAATCTTATAACGGGAACAGCAAGTAAGCTTTACATACATATAACTATAAATTGAAGAACTGTAATACTGCCTCATAAACCGGAACGCTGGGTATAAAAGACCCTGGTAACCAGAGATGACATACTCAAAATTTTCAAATTAATGAATTCGTGCTCAATCCTCAACCGAATGTGTTAACTGCTAGCTATTGAAAATACATTTCTAATGAGCTATGATACGCCCCCTAAGTATTGAGATCACAGGATGCAATTTAAGGTGCATCACAAATATAACAACAGACTACACAGAGAGCCAACGAGCAAATTTTTTTCTTCGATTTCCAGCTCATTTATGGGTCAAATCTTGCGACTGATAACTTGATGAAAAGCTGTGAAAAATGTGCTTCTAACTAGCCGTTCCCAGTGTTCTGATTTTAGTGTTGAGATTGCAGTGATCGCTGGCTAAGGCGTAACCAGGGCTTGTATACTTGGGAATCCGGTTAACCCCTAAGCGTCTAAACCGCCCAATATGGCCATCTGCATCACTGAACTTTGCAACGGTGGCATTATCTCATTTTACCTCCGTATTTTTATTGCAATACATCATTTTAAAGCTCTTGTTCTATACTACAAGATCAACAGTGTCGATCGTGTCAAACTGAAGTCATTTTCACAAAAACAGATGATTTGCAGCAGGGGTTCCAATTTTCCTACGCTACAGAAAATACACAGAGGACGCTTAGGGGTTAAAAATGCCCATCGATTAACATTCCACACAAAACCACAACCTGGAAGAACCTTCAGCTCGTCTAGAAGCAGAAACGATCGCCAATATGTAACACCCGACCTATCACCAAAATGAAAAAATATGATAAGTGTTCACCTCTGTTTGAACACGACGAACGAGCTCCTTGTTGAATTTTTGCTTAACAAAAGAGCCTGAAGATGATCCCGGACAGGCTCCTAAGTCTTGTCCAGTGAGCGCCTTCAGAAGCGGAATTGCACCGGAGTCAATTTGATTCGTAACAACAATTTCCTCCAGGTTTCGCAACGCTACTCGTTCCAGAAGAGGCCGACAATGCGGCTCCTCGATATCTGTTACATGCCTAGTGATCACCTCTGCAATAATAAATTCACAACAATACGGATTCAGAATACAGTCCACAACTGATGCTAGTAATCCGGAACCCGTTTTGTTAACAATTTCTTTTTCAATTCTGCTTTGAAACACTCTGCTCTTAAACTGTAAGTACACATACAAAAAATTGAAGAAACGTTTAAATTATTACTAAAACGATTTAATTACATAAACCCTGGTATTAATCCATGAGAGCGACGACTAATATCATTTTTCCAGCCCTAATTCAACACAAAAACCTAGGAAACACGAACCGTTGAAAAACGATACTCCGAAATCCGGCAGGTCCACAAGCTTCTCCAGAATCCATTTCCACGCCAGCCGAGGCGGCTCCATCGACCCAACACAAAAAGCTTTCAGGGAATCGGTCAGCCTATCGGCACCATTACCGGTGATGCATAATCTTAGAAAAACTTAGAAATCATCGCTCCTGCTTTCTCCGCATCGCTTCAGCTGCCGGAATTTCTATCGCCTAACAAACCCTAATTAGTTCCCGGACATGATGCGAGACACGAAAGTTTCAAAAGACGCAGAAAAATCCTTCGTTGCATTGCTACCGCAAACCCTAGAATCGATCTTCTGAACTGAAACCAAACTGGTAGCATGCAAGATAACGATCAGTAAACACATACTGCAATTCTGTAATATCACCTCCTCTGTTCACGGAGCGTGATGGAGAAGACTGTCATGTTAAAGTAAAAGTTGTTAAAGTAAAAGTCACAAACAGTTAACCAGTAGTTACCCCTTGAAGGATTTAGGGAATAGTAGATACGTTGCCGTATATTCAACATTTGTTATGAGTAGAAAGTTCCAAATTGAGATCCCAATAGCTTTTAAGACCATGTAGACATGAATTTTAATTTTACTTTTGATACAATACTCATAGGAGGTGTAAAACCATTCCAAATACAATGAAATACGGTCGTGTACATTGGCCGGAATGGCCAATTTAGACCTTTAAGGGTTAACTGTAGCCAAATTAGAAACGATTTGTAGTTTCTATTTCTATTAAGGTAAAAGAATGACTATATAATAAATATAGTTTCTATTTCTATAGAATAAATATATTTTTATTAGAATATATTGTTCTGTCTCAACACATTATCAGCACGACTTAACTCTCTATAGCAATTTATTTTATATATTTCTCTTTCGTGTTCTTGTTATTATTTTACCTTCCAAGAATTTTGTCTGGTTATACCAAAGCTGTTATATACAAGAGTGATTGTTGTTAGAGATTTCTAAAGTTCAAGTGATATTTCCAAGGACCTTTCCTTGGGCTATCATATAGTAGTATTAAGGATCTTTACCCTTTCTCTATAGTCATGGCTTTGGCAGCATCCAAAGAATTGGTAGAAAATACTAGGGTACAACCTTTGTCGTTTAACGTCCTACGAACTGATGGAGGGAACTACATGGAGTGGCGAGGAGATGTTAGGGCACACTTAATAAAATATGGTAGCTTTGTTACGCACTTGTAGTATGTTGCTATAAATTTGTGAAGTTCAAATTTGACCATATTATAGGTGCATATAGGTGCACTTTTGACAAGCGACACGTACCTTTTCCAAGAGTTATTGATTAATTTAGAACTGAATAAAAAAATTAGAATTTTTTTATTGTGGTAAGCACCTTGACATTGTAATTCTTCAAACAATGCCCTTTGTTTCACAAGAAGATTCCATCCCAATACTTATTGATGATTTTTCAAAAATTGAAAAAGTGCAACACTTTTTACACCGCCACAAATAAATTGGGTAACCATAGCTTACAATCACCCTCCAACGTCTAAACCTGAAAAACAAATGTTATTCAAAAGTACATCTCTGTTTGAGTTTTCAATCATGTGACTGCTTCTTCTTATTTTTCACAAATGAAAGCTATTCTTTTTAATTAGTAAATTATCTATCATATGACAAGGCCTAACTTTCAATACATGTTTCTACCATTCAAAAATGATGAGTATGAGTTTTTGATATTCCAATGGCACATTTTATTGACTTGCTAAATAATTCATTTCAACTCTTGTATCTTTATGACCGCTTTCATCCATTTGATCACTAAGTAATTAATATCACTTTTATTCTACATGCAATACACTATGAACTTGCCATTATCACATGAGTCTCCAATATCACATTCCGATACAATTGACCCTCTCTATTATTACATGTTTGGAAAGCCCTAACTTCGAGGTGGTAGGCACGAATTAGTCGCAAAAATGACTTGTTACATGTGTATTGTTTGAAACAATAATATCATTATATCATGGAGTGTCATTGTATCCGCATAGAATATTTGCTATAAACACTTTCCACATGAATATTTGCTATGGACACAATATTTGCAATTGGATACTTTCCACATGGCAAGTTCTGAATCCGTGTACGTTGCTTATCAAATGGATGATACAAAAGAGTTTAAAATGTACTATGTAGTTGGTCATCAAGATTTGCAAAAATTAATTATACTTTCTCTAAGTGTCTGGAAATAATTGTCCTAGTTTTTGGCATTTTTTTCTCAACATAATTGTCCTATGTTTTATACTTCAAACGTGAGTCCTAAAGACTTCAATTGGAGCAGAAAATGAGAGTGACACAAAAACTACATACTACTATTAACCCCTAAGCGCGCCGAATGTCGTTTTTTGTAACATTGGATGACTAAAACTTTGAGGAGCCATTTCTCATTCATTTAGTGTTGAAATTTGATGGAAATTATTGGATTGAATTTCAAATCAAGTCTAGTTTTTTTAGTAAAAATATTGCTTCAATCCAAGGTGTTGTGAAGATTTGGCAAGCATTTAGTACAAAGAGGTCTAGTTTTGGACAATTTTTGCGTTGTAAAACTTGGGCGATTTTAGGACATTGCAAGGCTATTTTAGGACACATCGAAGGTTTTCTTGAGTTTTTTGGGGTACCAATGTGTTTATATGATGATTTTGAACCACTTTATAGTATAAAGTTTTTTCATTTGAGTAGAGGTTTAGAAGTAGAGTTTCAACTCTAACTGTTGCTAAAAAAATTTCAGTGCTCATCCTTTTTCAAGACTAAAACATTATGATCTTGCAATCTATGTTGCCACATGACTCCAAATTTGATTCACATCATTTACAACACTTACACTACAAGATTTTATGGTTGAGATTTCTATACCTCACTTACATTTAGACCTATAACCCTTCAAAAGCAATGATGTTTTTAAACCCAAAAAGTTAGGAATGCTCAAGGGTTAGAGATAAACCATTTTCAAATATCGAGATGACTTCTTTTGGCAAAAAGAACGTCAAGTTGAATTTAAAAAAATTAAGTCAATTATTTCTAGACAGAGGGACTACAAAGTCGAAATATTTAGGAATTTTTTTTTCACAAATATCTATTTTGTACTCCTTTCGTCCCATTAAAAAATCTGCGGTTTTGACCTTTTTTTTTGCAATATTTGTCCTATATTTTATACTTGAAACTTGAACCATGTTCACTTCAAACATGATGGACAATGACAGTGACACAAAAAATACATATTACTATTAAAAATAAACCATTTTCCGAGTATAGAGACGGTTTTTTTGGCAAAAAAAATATTAAATTAGAATACCATTTTTTAGTGGGACAAAAAAGTATAGTATCTTGAAAAATATTCACAAAATTTAACATTTGTTGAAAAAAATAAACCCCCAATTTTTTTTTATTTGGTATGAGATGCCGACCGTGACACTTGAGCTTGCTATTGATTGTCATACCGGTAGTGTTACAAAACTCCATATTATCACGTGACGGCTGGGTTCGGTATTGATTACAAAACTCCATATTATCACGTGGATTTTGGGCGCGTAGGGTGTAAGCCCGCTCTGCTCCCGAAGCAGACGACTGACACCGGATCTTCTGCTTGGCCATCGTCGACCTCGAGTGCGCTTTCATTTCATCAGGCCTGCGCTTCCATCATGGTCAGTGAGTGTGCAATTTTTTTAGGTTTTTCACGAGGAGCATTTTGATACTTCATATGTGGGGTTTACTGCGAAAAATCTCGGGTTAGGGTTTACGATTCCTTGGTCTCGAAACTGCTCTTTTGACGTCGGTGTTGGTGCGTGGTGCAGCTGTTCTTTTCGTATTTTAAGGAGCTGGTCGGGAAGGAGGTGATTGTGGAGCTCAAAAATGACTTGGCCATAAGTGGCATCCTGCACTCCGTGGACCAATACCTTAACATCAAGTTAGAAAACACGCGCGTGGTGGACGATACCAAATACCCTCACATGGTTAGTTTAGGGTTTTTCCTCGCTCTTCTGATCTTCCAAATGCATTTGCTTTTGTAGTTGTGGAGATTCATTCTGCTTCGTGCTCAGACAGACAATTGCACTATACTTCTGTCTCAGCCCTAATCTGGAGGATTTGGCTCATTTAACCGGATGTAAATGGCCATGATAACCAGAGATGATATAATCGTAGGATGTTATTTAGAGATCAAGAACATGTTACGTTTGGCTACATGGAAAATATTGTGGCACCTTCTTGCGTTATATTTTAGGTTTAGGGTTTAGATGGTAGCTGATTTTCAATATTTTTTGGTTATAGTAAAACTAATTGAATTCCTACCCAAAATAAGGTACTATAGTATGTGGTTGAATAAAACGTATGGAGTTTTGTACCATTGTGGCAATCAATAGTATTGCATATACAAGTGACACTAAAGTCAAGTACTCGGATTGCTTGAACGTAATTTTTTAACTTGTTGAACTCCTTATATGGTTGGATCCAACTCTCAACCAAATGTTCTTATCAGGATATCTTGTCGGAAAGCTACTGAAAATGCGCTTCTAATGAGCTATAATATGCCTTCCACTTCAAGGTTTTGAGCAATTGACATGTAGAGCTAATAAGCAGTTTGTTTTTGTTAGATTTTTTGCTCATTTCTGGATCAAGTGATAGCTTGTTGAAAAGCTATGGATGATGTGCTTCTAACAAAGCCATTAACCATATTCAGTATTGAAATTGCAGCGACCAATTGAAGTATGTTGGCTAGGGTTTCAAATGATGTTTTATACCTGCCGTTTTGGTTTAGGGTTTAATTAACTATGCTACATACTGAGGAAGTCTCAGCCCTAATATGGAAGAACGAACCCTAATATTGTAAACGAACCAATATTAGAACAATCATAAAACCCTAATCCTGCAAGAAGAATTTTGGAATGGGTTTTAGATGTCTTATCATTGACATCATTGAATGCAAGCTTTCACAGGGGTTTTAGGGTTTTCTCTCAGTTGTTTTATCAGATCTCTATTGCTGCTAACCTGTTTGGGTTTGGGTTGCAGCTCTCTGTGAAGAATTGCTTCATTCGAGGGTCAGTGGTGCGGTATGTGCAACTTCCACCTGATGGTGTAGATGTCGACATTCTACATGATGCCACAAGAAGGGAGGCTCGTGGTGGATAAATGGTGGAAATTCTTCTCTTGTGCCGACGGTGAAAGACATCATCAGCCATCAATTGAAGTATGTTAGTCTGCTGAAAGTCCAGCTGAGATTTGCAGGCTTAGTGCAAACAGGGTTCAGCTTTTTTTTTATGAACCTCTGCTGTTGGGAGTCGGATCTTTTGTACAGATACAGTTGAGATAAAAGTCTTGTTCACTGTAAGAACTTATTCTCGGAATTGCTGTTTGATGTGATTGCTGGCTTCAGTAGCTTCACCATAAACAACGCCAAACCAAAGTGTCTTTTTCTATATTCTACACACTTCATTTTTTTCCGTTGCAGCTTTGATTCTCCCCATTTAGTGACGTAATTAGGTGGTGTCAGACCTTGCAATTCCTGCTCCATGATTTGCACGTTTGCTCCAACGCAATTCTTCTTTCCAAAGCCACTGTAGTTAAGATGATTATCAGCTGATTAGATGATCTTATTAGAGCTCTTATTAGATGATCAGTCAGCATGAAGGGATATTGCTCCTCTTAGGCACCAGATGTAACTTTAACGTTATTTGTTATACTAAATTTTCCTATTAGTGCTCCCTTGTAGAGTTTTGAAACACGATTCTGAAATCGCTGAAGCCACTACTATAGTGAACTCCCTTGACAGTATGTGCTTTGAAAGCTTCTTTACTTCAGGAGAAACATTTGCAGTTAGCGTAACACTTAAAGGACATACCAAGCCCCTTCAGGCTTAGCTTCTTAGTTTTTAAATCACTTTGACCATGAATTACTAATAATGGAGAATTTTTTTTATGAGTTTTTTTTTCCAGGGATCATCTATGACAAGAATAGTATGTACCTACATTTCTAGAATGTAAATTACTTTTATATTTTGAGGTCAAAACTCAAAAATACTGCTTTCTTTCTAATTTAGGAAATTTCCACTAAGGGTTAATAAGCATATCAGCTTTCTAGACCACATTTATTTTCTATTTCTTGTACTCTCCATGACCAAATTCTTTATTACCTTGAATTCATGTTGTGACTCAGGTGAAGCCAATCCCCGCCAGGGGATGAAATTATCTCAATTATTCATATCTTACAATCTTTCACATGAAATTCTACTCAACATCTCTTCAAATTGTGGAGGAACTGAAAGCGGTGCTGATAAGACAGCTGCTCTGCTCTTTTGCTGGGACCGAGTTCGCTGATTGTCCCACCTGGTGCTTTATTGCCGCTTCTTGGCTGGCATGGATTAGGGTGCGTTCGCACCTGGCGTTAGCCGGAAAAAGAGCGCCGGTAATAGGGATATAAAACACAGCATGTTCACACCAGCGTGAGTTACTAGCCGCCACTCCTACGTGGCGGAGGAGGTGGCAGGGGGATAAGACCGCTTTTAGCTACAAAGCTGCAGCCTGCTTTGAGAGAATATCGCCACTATCTCCCACTTTTACGTAATTGCAAATCAGTAGAACTCATAGATTTTAGAAACGTAGGTGCGGTTTTATGTAGTGTCCATGGTCGTGGCACATTATGAAAGTGCGATGCCCAAATTCTGCCCTGAATCCCAGGCGCAACTCCCACCCTTTGCGCATGCAACCAGCCTGCGGCCCCCCCGAGCAAGGAGAGGCGCCTGAACTGAGAAAAAGGACTACAAATTCATGGGAGAAGGACGTACCTGCGCACTTGCTGCATCGACGCCCTTGACTGAGGTATGCTACCGCTCCCAATTTCGTACCTGCATTGACGTTATTTGATTTTTTACAATGGTCTATTGTTGTCAGTGTCGTGTATTGTACTTGGTTGCTGTGACGGCATCTTTGGACTGAATCGTTGGTACATTTTTAGTAGTTCTTGCCTTCTGTTGGCCACTACTTAAATCATGCTGGAGTGATCCATGAAAAACGTCAGGGCTCTACAGTTGAGAAGGGTGCGGCATTTTTTGAATGCACCTGTTTTCATGACTTTTGACTCTTTCGGCAGTACAGTCGACCCTGACGCTGTCAAAGCTAGTGTGATGCTCAAATCATATTCTATGAAAGTGAATTCCCTTTTCCTTTATTAAACTTAATATCCGCTTTCTGTTTAGGACCAAGATTCCGCTTCCTGTAGAGCTCACATTGCACACGATCTGTACAGCTGAAACTGTGCCTTTCTGTGAAGCTTGCATTGCGAGTTCCTGAAAAAATTATCAAAGAATATGTTAGTTGAAATATTCTGTTGTCCCTACACCCCGATTTCCAATTATGCACAAATGAAAATGGGATATGATTTTAAACTTTCATGGTATACAACTGTGCAGAAATTGTACATGTATTTTAAGTCTTTCATATTTCTCTGAGTTCACATGCATAGAAGTCAATGCATGTACTACAGGAATACATTATTGACAACATGAATATTTGACTAACATCTTTGAATGTGAAATTTCAGACTGCTTATCTGTGCAATGGAGAATCGTGGAGTGCCCCATATTTTTGGTGGACCGATCCGACCAACTGCCGTCCCTGCTGATAGTAAGTTGCACTTCTTCGCTGCTTTTCCAATGCTATGATTATGATTTCCAGTTTCTCACACTTCATGGAAAAACTAAACAAGCTAAAAATAAGAAATGTGGATTCTATGTTACAAAATAGCGTACACAATTCAAATGGATTTCTCAATGATATAGTGAAGCCAACTGAAATTCAATTTTTAGGTTGATTAGTTTTCCAAAGAAGTGTGAGATTTAAAGTTTCCCGATGTTGCAGTAGACCTGCACAGCACAAAAAACCACTCCGATGCTTCAATGAGTTCATGTAGAATTAAATGTAAATGTGTGAGAAATTTATTTTTTCTTTCTTCGTTTTTTATGCAATTACTTTCACTTTCAATTTATAGTCTCCAATTTCGCCATAGACCTGCACAGCAAAAAAAACCACTCCGATGATTCAATGAGTTCATGGAGAATTAAATGTCAATGTGCGAATTTTTTTTTTTTTTTTCTATCTTCGTTTTTTATGCTATTACTTTCACTTTCAATTTATAGTCTCCAATTTCGCCATATACCTGCACAGCAAAAAAAACCACTCCGATGCTTCAATGAGTTCATGCTCTTATAAATTTTAAAGTCTCACACTTCTCTTTTCATTTCAGGTCCTATGACAATGTCCAATGCATCTCAAGGCCGTCCTATTTTTCGCGGTACTGGTCCATCAGTTCTGCCGCGTGGAGGTCCACCAACTATTCCCGCTGCACCTGGCCCGAGTCCAGCCAAGCGGGCACGAAAGGATAGAGGCCCCAATTGGTCTCCGGGAGAAATCTCAGCCCTCATTCCAGCAAAACGTGAGATGTTCTTACAAGAACTCAACACCATCGACGGTCGTGACCTGATGATCCCAGAGACCAGCAAATGGCTCCGTGTTTCCCATGCAGTGAACAGTTCCGGGTTTTCTACAATGCACCGCGATGGCCCTTCCTGTAAGGCAAAATGGAACCAGATTGTGCCAGATTACAAGCGCATAGCTGACTATCTGAGCAGGACCGGGCGCAACGTACCGGACTATTGGGACATGAATCCCGCTAAGAGGAAAGCAGAGGGCCTCCCGCGGGTATTTGCGCAAGATGTTTATGAGGCCATCCACGAGTGGTTTGGAAATCGGCCAATGATCCAACCCCCCCACGTTCGGGACCTGTTATCTCCGACCGACAACAACTACAGACCACCTCAGAGACAAGGTCAACACGAGTTGGAGGTTGACAGCGAACCTGACACGGAGGATCCCATGGACTTCCCACTTGTTGATTATGCACAAGGCACTGGCGATACCACACCGCCGCGATCACCTCGTACAAGGTCGTCCACGCCGTCGCGTGCTGCAGGCCCCAACAAAGCCGGTGGCACTCCCAGCTCAAGACCCTACACTGGACTCCCACCCGGAATTACACCCCAAGTGATTAGTTCGTCTGAGACATCACATGCAGGAATACATCGGCGACCGGGCAACACAGGCATCAGACGCAAGAATTTATCTGGACATGCAATAATCGCGGATGCTACGAAGGCCACGGGTGCGATAATGGCCCAGCAGATGGAGGACATTGCAAACGCATCAAGGGAACTCGAACGGTCCAAAATCAAGGTTCAGTTGAAGCTATTTAGTGAGCAGATGGCCTACCAGCACGAAAAAGACAGACGGTTGTACGAGAACGCGGCCATCGCAAACGATAATGCCAGATTGAGCATACTGAAACAAGGTGAAATGGTATCATGCTTGTCTCATTTGTCCACAGTTTTAAGCACTTTATTGCAAATGAACAGAGATTTTGCCATGCCCACCGTGCCACAGTCGGCACATGGGGATCACTGGCCAGAGGCCCCTGCTTTCTATGCTGCCAGGTCGCCCATGCAGGCAGCCCACACAAGCCGCCACACAGGCCCTCACAGTGACTACAACACCATTTCTACTTCCACTGCCAGGAAGGACATCGCCACTACAGCAACTGCAGGGCAGCACATCAATTTCGGCAGTAGGACTGATCACCAGTGCATCACACAAGCTTGCAACGGAGCCACCACTGATCAGCCCTTCCCCGAACCCGAGGGCCCTGTTACTACTCTACATCACAGCCCTTTGCGACAGACCCCCGCATCTGGTATGGAAATGCAGGGACATGAAACTCAAATCAACACTACCTATGCTGCGAATACTGAAGGATGTACAAACTAGCAACAACAACACCTTCTGTGATGCCTAGGACAGAAGGGACTAGGGATTTGAGAAGTGCTACTCCACGTCATGCTCCAATTGGAAGCTTGAAGCTCCCCATTGAGCGTCACCTGTAGAGCAGTAAAGGAGCAGCAGTTAGAGTGTGATTCCAAAGCATAGTTGATGTAACAGTTATGTATTAGAAAAGCAAAAAAAAAAATGAATCACATTCAATGAAATCCATGTGAGCAATATGTATGGAATACTTACATGTAACGGTCAAAGCGCTTGGTTTCGCTGCATGGAAAGATATATGCCCAACTCTCGCTGCACCTCCGTGCCTTGAACGAATCCCACATCGTGCGGTTGCGCATTGGGCCCATCCCCTTCTACTGCATCGTCGTCTACAACCTCTCCCTCAAAACCTTCGGTTTGTAGGATATTAAGCAGCTGTTCTACCTGGTCCTGAGACTGGCCAAGAAGGACGTTGTGCAATATAGCACAACAAATGATAACATCCGGGAGAAAGGTCACGTGTAGCTGTGTCTTTACCAACAACTCATGAAAGGTTTGTTTTAGAATACCGAATGCGTTTTCAACAACACAACGGCCCTTGCACAACCTACGATTGAACAGTTGCTCTGCGACGCTCAATTGCCCTGGACCGCGATGTGGAACCATGAGCCACGGGTGTAAGGGATAGCCCGAGTCTCCAAGCAAGAAAGGTGCAAAACCATCAACGGAATTTTGCCTATGGAACAGATTACTATGCATCGCCAAATGGTGCAAGGATGAGCGTCGCAACATCCTAGAATCGTTTGTGGAACCGGGCATCCCTAAAAACAAATCTATAAAACGTTTCTGACTATCCACAACCGCCTGACAGTTTAGCGTATACCCCCCCCGACTTAAAGTAGTAGTAATCTGCCGGTCCATGTTGCGGTTTAGCAATGCACACATGTGTGCCATCAATGGCACCAGCTACTGTGGGTAGGCCACTGAAGCGTTTGAATTCCGCTTGGGACTGACGCAATCTATCACCTGTGGGCCAACTAATCTCTTCTCGCATGGTATCATTTATTGCGTGTACGACGTCACGAAGTATCAATGACACCATACTTTTCCCTACTGCGAACATCTCACTACAGATTATCAGACTCGCAGCATGTGTAAGCTTGAACAAAGTGATTGCTACACGTATGAGAACCGGGATTGCTATACGATATTTGGTGTCATCACGATGCACATGGGGCTTAAGTAATTCTGCCAAAGCAAAGACTGACTTTTTGGACATCCTAAACATTTGCACCCACCGGTGATCATCGTATTGTTCGAGGAGGAATCTAGAAAACCACGTGGTTGACCTCGGCCTAACCCAGAAACTCACATCCTCGTCAAACATTGAGAACGTCGTACATAACCTGTAATTCTGAAGGCCGGCAGTAAAGAGGTTGTTCGCATCGTGAAGAGGGCCAGCTAAGCAGCCTACAACCGCAGATAACTGGTCTGTGTCATCGTCCTCTGCTTCAGCAATGCGCACCGTGACAGCACTGTAGTGTGGATCGTGGAGAAGCTGCAGTAGCAGCCATGCTGTAAAAGCATAAAGTGAAGCAGGTTGCAAGAACGGGTCCATTGAGTTTTGGCACAGGAATCTGCATTGCAAAGGACAAAATCAGGTTGTATGCAGAAGAACTTCCTTACATATGGCTACAGTACTGTATCCCACTACCCTAAACCCTAAACAAGGAATTCATACAAAATAGGGTTTATTATAGACTTCTGACCCTCAACCCTCAAACCGGACAGAATAAAACCAAAAAACAACAAAGCAAGAGGTTGATGTACATGGGAACTTTGCAACAGCACATCACTTTCAGCTGAACAAGATGTAGGGTTCAAAAGTTACCTAGGTGTGAATGTCGATGACACAGTACTGCAGTGTAAATGACGTTCTTGGCAACCTGTCACCCTACACACAGTGAGAGCTATTCACAAATTCAGCATTACAGAAACGACACGCTTTGACCGACATGGAAGGATTCTTGAAGCTGCAAAAAGCTGGCGTGGATTTCTTTATAAAAAAAATTGGCACACTGCCTAGCTCTGATTTCCCATAAGCCCACTCTAAACCCTATAACCTGTCCATCTGAAATTGGAAGGGGGGTGAAGATTTGACAAACACATACAATGTATCCAACAATTAAAGCGATCCCTGAACCCTAATTCAGTTGATGATAATAGAAGAACCCTGAACCCTGAACCCTAATTCATGAATCATGAACTGTGGATGGTAAAATTATCAATTCCTACCAACTACAGAACCAATTACATATCAATTCGTACCAACTACAGAATTACATATCAATTTCATACCAATTACATATCAATTACATACCAATTGCACATCAATTCGTGCCAACTACAGAACCTCCCGAATTCATCGCAGTTCCTCCTTGATGCCCTCCCCGGACTAGCAGCCCAAAAACCTGTGAATTCGCCGACAAGTTTAGTAAACAGAAGCGAGGAAGAGAAAATCGGAAGTTGGACGTTCTGTTTCTAAAGCTGCAGCGAAACCAACAGTGATCCCACGAAGCCATCAAAAACCATCAGCATTGGTATCTTCACGCGATGATTTCACAGAATACCCGCAGACAAAACTAGGGTTTTCTTGAACACGAGGAACCCTGAACCACATATTTCCAAACACGAATTATACATACAAAACGAAGCCCTAAATCGTCGAAACAGGCAAAAACCGTCGACACCTACAAAACGAAGACAAAAAATCACATACCCTGACGATCTTCACAATTACCCCAACAACGGCAGCGCACAAATCCTGCAGCGGCACCCACAACTCCTGCAGCGCCACCCACAAATCCTGCAGCGCCACCCACAACTACAGCGGCACCAACAAATCCTGCAGCGCCCAAACACTTCCACGACACGCCAGGTTCACAGCGGGAGCACAAACATATGAGACAATTCTGTACACCAAATGCGCACTTACAGCAGATATACTCTCGGAAACAGCAGGGGAATGAAGGCGGTGACACCAGTGAGAGCTCTGAAATGAACAGGTAGAGGAAAAGCAGAGGGCAGACAGGCAGGGCCTAAAACTGAACTACATCAATCAAATCAGTGAACGCAGGGTATGAAAGACCCCCATCCTGCCATCGTGGCAGACAGAAAATATATATTCACCTGCCTCCCTGAACATCCACTTTGTAAAACCAGCCGATTATTATGGGAACCAGTTCCATTGGAACGTCCAGTGGGAACACATCAACCGGAAATCCCTGGGATCGGTCTTATCCTAAAACCGCGGCCACTACATATCACCAGGTGTGAACCAGCCTTTACTGAAGTAAGAGCAATGATGTCACTGGTCTATTAGAACAAGTAGCTACCACACTAAAAGAACATTATGACATACCGTAGTACCATAGCAGGTTCGTCAAAAAATAATTCAAAAAATAAAAAATGTAAAAAACTGGAAATTGTGAAGACAAAAGAACGAAAATATAATAAATTATTTTTAGATATATTTTGCTATTTCTAAGCCATTTTGGGCCATTTTGGACCATTTTTAATCATTTTTTTCTTCTCAAAAACGAAATCCAAGAAATTCATTTTTTGAGGAACGAATCTTATTTTTCAAAATATATTAACCATTTGTTTGTGGGGTGGCGACCTTGCTATGGTACTACGGTATTAGGTGATCAGTTGATGACATTGGTTTATTAGAACAAGTGGTTACCACACTAAAAGAACATTAAGACATATTAGCAAGTGTAGGTGTGAGTGAATGAATTACTTGTAGATTAGCAAAAAAAAAACACCAATAGCTTGCTTCATCTCACAAATGATCAAAGGATTCCACTATCTAGATGCTTGAATTGAAAAATGATTGGTGATTGACTCCATTTCGAGACACAGCTACAAAAGCCACAATTGTGATTTATCTTCTTTTTTTGAACATGATATTTCATTCTTGATGCATTGAAGTTGGAGAACTGTGATTTATCTTGTTGTAGCTCTCCAACTCCAATGCACAGATCTTGGAGTTGTGTAATTCCAATGTATAGATCTTGAAGCAATTTATCACCAATGCATTTATTTTCTACTTGAGAATGTTCAATTCAATGCACATGTTTTCTATTTGGAGTTCTCTATCTCCAATCATCTCATACTTACACACTAAACCATAGTCAACATATCATAAGAATACGACTAAAGGCCATAGCATATATACTCTTTTATATCACACTTTTGGTAATCAACATACATCAGTTGAAAACTTGACATGTGAAAAGTGTTCAACCATATATGTGCACAACTCCAAAAGTGGAGTGAATAGGGGTGTTACGGTGCTTTTGAGAAGTTGATTTTTAGAAAATTGTAAACATGGGAAAGAATTCAGGAGCCAATTGAGGCCATTTTCTATGAACCAAACCGTGACACCCCTTAATCCCTAAAGGACCAAGAAACCCAAATTGGGCCTCATGTTTTTAAAAGCAGTTTTGAGTAAGTCCCATGTGAAATCCTTTTTGTTCAAATGTATTTGTTTTTGACCAATACATGCAATGTTCTTCACTAATTCCGGTGATGTAAAATTTGGACCTATCTGAACTGTAATTTTCATAATATGATTGATTGAATTTGTCATTTTAGAACCATGAATCCTTGGTCCTTTAGGGGTTAAATGCGTGTGAAGAATGAGAATAGTAGCGAAGTGGGGAAATTTTTTTGTGGCACTTCATCTTGGTAAGAAAGATCATTCGAGATCATCGGAGAATCAAAATCACACCCATTCTTCACCTGAGAAGAAAAACAAAAGCTTCTCAATCTTCAGAGAATGGGATCTCTACAATTCAAGGAGAAAGTGCCACGTAAGATTGAGAATGGGAAGAAAGCGCCGTGAAACTCCCTAATAACGGAAAAGGAAAAAGAGATAACAAACTGCACCGAGAAAATGAGAGGCCATCTGAACAGAAGAAAGCTCTTTCGCCTTTCTCATTCCTCCTGCTTCACAGCCAGCCACGATACCGAGCTGCCCACGTCAACTCCACGCCGCTTTCACAATCTCCTCCCTCAAGCGAGCCTGACGACCGACACCAACTACTGCACAATGCTGCCGTAACTTACATCAATCTCTCTTCCAACTTCCAACAAACTCTTTTGTTTCGTGCACAGTAGTTGACTGCCGATTGCACCTCAGGTTTTGCATTAGTTCTTCCACAGGGCGAGAGTGGATTTACAGAATTTGTCTGTCGGTTCTGAACCCAAATGGCGATGGCGACATCCATTGCAACTGCTGCGTCAATGTTCAATGTTCGTGAATCCACCTCTAGCTTATCACCTTGGCAATCGAAAATCGTAGGCCATAAGCATTGGATTTCAAAGGCCCGGAGTAAGCGCAACGTTGCCGTGAGGGCGACGACGGTCGCCTACAGAGATTTGGACTCGGTAATAAGCCTTTCTGTCACAATCTCACTTGGGCCTCTCCGTTTTGAGTAGGTCAAATGTCGACTTTCTTTTTTTCAATTGAATTTAGTTTATGATCAACATATGCGATGCTCGAATTTGGCCCCAATCGAATTGGTCATTTTAACCAAGAAGCCCAAATGGGGCCTCATGATTTTTTTAAAGCAGTTTTGAGTGGAGTTTCTTTTGTTAAAATTTATTTGGGGTTTTGATCAACACATGGAATGTTCTTCGCTGATTCCGGTGATGCAAAATTTGGTCCCATCTGAATTATATTTTCCACAATATGATTGATTGAATTTGTCATTTTAAAACTATGAATCCTTGGTGCTAAAACCATTGGTTCTGTACGAGTTAAAGGAGTTTGTTAATTTTGTATATATTTGTTACAAAACGCAAGATATGGAGGCTGACACTTGTTTAATTGTTGCAGGAGCCACACAAGAATACAGAACGGGAAACGTCAACGAGTGAGCTTCTGTGCTGCCCAATTTGCTTCACACCTCTTAGTAGAACTGGTCCTACGGGCCTGACGCAGTAAGTCTTTTTTTTTCTTGTGTTCATGGTTTGGAGGATTGATTTCTGGAGCTTTGATAAGAGTTTATTTTTATTTTTATCATGTGAGCTCACTTGGTTTGGGGCTGTCTGTGCAGAGCTGCAATTAAAAAGTCGGGATTCGCATGTCAGAATTGTAAAAGGGGTTTCTCCAATAAACGTGACTATCTTGACCTCACCATTCTGGAAGGGACTAAAGTGTATGACGAAGACACATCACCTGGCGAAGAGATGTTTAGGTGTGTTACCTTTACCCTAAAGGACACAGAAGCCCGAATTGGGCCTCATGTTTTGCAGTTTTGAGCAGATCTTATGTGAACTTCCTTATGTTCAAATTTAATTGTTTTTGGACCAACACATGTAATGTTCTTCACCGATTTCAGTGATATAAAATATGGCTCCATCTGAATTATACTTTTCACAATATGATTGATTGAATTTTTCATTTCAATACCATGAATCCTTGATCCTTTAGGGGTTAAATGAATTGCTTCTACGTCATTCTTGATGTGTTTTAGGGTTTGGATTCTCATTTTGGAGGTGGTTTTTCAGGAGCCCAGTGGTCTCCTTTGTGTATGAACGAGGTTGGCGACAAAATTTTGCCCGGGCTGGCTTTCCTGGTCCTGATGAGGAGGTCAGCTTCAATCCCTTTTTTCCTTTTACCAATGCCGAGTTTTCTTTTCTGCAGAAGCTGTAAAGTTGATGATTAAATTTCATCACAATTATGCACATCAGTGAGTGGGAAGAAATTTCAATAGTAGAGGACTACCCCCTCCCAGAAAACATACTCACATTAAAAACCTTGCCAATTGTAACGCAGCTAGGTTTTCTAAAACCCTTCTTGGGGGTTAGTGAAAATTGTTCATAGATACATGCATGTGTTAATTTCAATCTCTTTAGGGCCGTTTGGTTGAGCGGACCGTAGACAACTCCGTTTAAAATTGGTTGAGAGGACAATGTAGAAGTTCATTAAAACATAATAAATATGGCTTTTGCCTAGTCATAAATCCACTAACTAGTCACACTATGGTCGGCCGAAGGCTGTATTTTTGTTAGCTTTTGAATATTTTAATGAAAAAATTGAATGTCCATTTTAATGAAAAAAAAATGACTGTCCGCTCAACCAAGAATTGGGTTTCCATTCTCATCCTCATCCAGCCCAATTATGTCAAGTGGATAAAATTGCCAAAAAGCGTTGCCACGTAGGCACTTTTGAGCAAAACGAACGACCTTTGGCTGTTGGCTTGTAGTGTGTAGGTCAAATTTTTTCTCTTTACCAATCAAACTGTTGGAATCCTTTGTCCTCTTGGCCTCTTGGCATAGTGTGAGGCGGCCCTTACTATGGGTTGCATTGTTGGTTTGTCATATTCCAATACTCTGGGTTTATATAGTTACGCCAAATGGTGACGTGTGCAGTTCAAGATGGCCCAAAACTATTTCAAGTCGGTGAAAGGAGGTGTTCTCCTTGACGTCAGTTGTGGAAGCGGTTTATTCACTCGCCGTTTTGCTCAAAGCAGAGATTACGAGTCTGTTATTGCTCTGGACTTCTCAGAGAATATGCTCCGTCAATCTAACGAATTCATCAGACAAGATGCTTCACTCAGAACATCGCGAGTCTCGACACTTAACCCGTAAAGGACCAAGAAGCCCAAATTGAGCTCCATGTTTTTTTTAACAGTTTTGAGTAGGTCCTATTTAAAGTTCAAATTTATTTGTTTTTTGACTAACACATGCGATGATCTTCACTAGTTCTGGTGATATAAAATTTGGTGCCATCTGAATTATAATCTTCACAATATGATCAATTGAATTTGTCATTTTAGAACTGTGAATCCTTGGTCCTTTAGGGGTTAAATCATCTCTACTGTCGTCTGGCATTTCTCAACCTCATTCCTTGTGAAGAAAACTCACTTTCCTTTGTTTCTAGTCCTAGCTTTGGTTCTCCACTGGGTGGCATTTTTCTCAACATCATTCCTTGTGAAGGAAACTGACTTTCATTTGTTTCTAATCCTCTCAGGAATATAGCTTTGGTGAGAGCAGATGTAGCCAGGCTGCCATTTGCATCGGGATCCATTGATGCAGTGCATGCAGGAGCAGCTTTACATTGCTGGCCGTCTCCAGCAGCCGGGGTACGAAATACTTTGTCTACAAATTCTTGGTAATTCTTGTGTGGGAAGGAACACTATGAACTATTTTTATTCAAGGAGAATTGTAACTCACACCTCTGAATAATGTGCAGATGGCCGAAATAAGTCGTATCTTGAAGCCCGGTGGAGTTTTCGTGGCTACTACCTTCCTTTCCCCTCTTCCTATTTTCGACTTTGGAAACAAAGACATCCGCAGGGTGAGTCAAATTCTCTCATTTCAGCTTTCATCTTTTGTCTTTGCTTAGCCTTTATGACATCAAGACCTTAGTATGACCAATAATTTGCATTCTATCCAAAATTTTCTCATATCTTTTGTTTCCTAGACAGTTGCTATTTTGCATGACAACATGATCTTAGTATCACCAATAATGTGCATGGTATCCTCAACAAGTGAACGCCTGAAATTCTTTCATATCCATCATTTTTTTAGGTGGTTGCTATTTTGGTGCTATCATCGATAATTTGCATAGTATCCTTATCAAGTGAACACCCGAGATTTTCTTATGTTAGCTTCTATTTTTTGTTTTTTGAGGTGGTTTCTATTCTATATGAAAACAAGATCTTAGTACACCAATAATTTTCATACTATCTTTAACAAGTGAACATCCGAAATTCTCTCATAACTTTTGTTTTCATAGGTAATTGTTAATCTTTTGTATGAAAACAAGACCTTAGTGGTTGTGTTTTAGCTCAATGCTTACCTCGTTGTGTACAGGCTATCAAAGGAGCAATCAGCTCAAGTACTCTACGATATTGGGATGAGTCAGAGCTGGAGGAGTTGTGTGGAGCTTGTGGCCTTGTAGAGTATTCTCGCATCCGCCGTAACCAATTTATTATGATCTCGGCAAAACGAGCCGAAGATGGTCAGGCATGATTCAATAGTGTACAGTTGTTCCTCTCTATTATGACATGACATGTTTGGAAAGCCCTAACTTCAAAGTGGCAGGCATGGATTAGTCATTGAAATGACTTGTCACATGTGTATTGCTTGAAACAATAATATTGTCATATTATGGAGTGCCATTCTATGAAGGGTAGACTCTACAAGGTTGTGAAGAAACCTCACATTTTCGTTTCATCATCTTGTTATCATATTGTGTTACATAATTTATTTTTAAGAACTGATACTCTCATTTGTTGATTGCACACATGATTCATTGATTACACCTTTATCTATTGCTATGGATGACTGGGTATTCTCACCTATTGGATGTGAATGAAGTGTACTCATTTATAATTGAGAGAGAAAGCCCGAGGACCAAGGATTCATGGTTTTAAAATGACAAATTCAATTGATCGTTTTGTGAAATATACAATCCAGATGGGACCAAAAATTTTACATCACCGGAATCAGTGAAGAACATTGCATGTGTTGGTAAAAAGCAAATAAATTTGAACAAAAGGAAGTCCACTTAGAACCTACTCAAAATAGCTAAAACAAATATACATGAGGGGCAATTCGGGATTCTTGGTTCTTTAGGCGGTGGTCACATATGGGGGTGCCTCAACCATGAGTGTGTCCAATATCTCTTGAAAAGTGGGTCTTTCTGAAGGATCTTCATGCCAACAGCGGTTGATCAATACCTTCAGAGTAGGTAAATTCATGGTCTCAGGAAATTTAGGTCTTCCACCGCCAAGAACATAATCATAATCACTTCTACCGACACCTTCTAACGGACTACACCCTGTTAGAATTTCATACCCTGTCATTCCATAACTATAAACATCTGATTTTTCAGTGAATATTTGAGATTTGACATCACCATTTTTGAGGGCAAAGAGAATCTCAGGAGCTCTCCAAAACCCAGTCCCTACAACCCCAAAAGTGAATTCATAATCAGATACATCACAGGAAAATCTATGCTCCATAGGATTGAAAAACTCCAAATCTTCACTCTCCCAATAAGGATATACGAGAACGTTGGAGGCTTTCAGGTCTCTATGGACAACTTTGCTTTCATGCAAAGCTCGCATTGCTTTGGCAATGTCCAACATAATGGAGTAGACCTCGTCTTCCGTAAAGGGCATGCATTGATTGGAGTTCCGTTGCATTTTGATGTCAATCAGCTTCCGCAAATCCCCCCAACTTCTTTGCATCCGAAACGCAAGCCTTCCATCTGGCAACAAGGTTCCGTCGTAGAGAAAACCACCTTTCCTGGTCAATATCCCACCACCCAACATACCATGAGGCCATTGCTTTTGCAGGTCCTGCAATGAACAACCTTTCTTGAATATTTTTAAGACATACTCCACCTTGTTACCGTTCGGGTATTCAATCTGTGCTTCAAAAATTTCTGCTTGGGCTCCCTCTGCAATCTTACGACCCACCTTCAATCTATCACCGTAGTCATAAAAGAAACCCCCAAACTCCTTCACTTCCGAATGAGTCTGTGCCACTTCATTCGTAGACTTCAATTCGCTCCAGTGATCTTTGGAAGACTCAATCTCAAACTCAAGCTCAGTTGCATACAAACTCTTGGCCTGCATCATTTTCTCAATGCGTGTAGAGAAGAGTATTGAAGAGGAAGATGCTGAATCAAATTGCACTGAGTCAGCAGTGCTACGAGACGGAACATCAACCCCTTGAATAGATGTCACAAAGTCGGATGTCGTTGCAGAGCTCAAACTGAAATTGAGAACTTGTGCACTGTCTTCAGAATTGGCTTCCATGTTTATCAACTCGTGGCTCGTTGAGTTTTGCACGTACGTGTAAAGCCCCAAATCTGCTAAATTGAAAGAATATCAGAACACAAGCAGGGAGAAGCGAGGACAACATCAAAACAAGCATCTCTCTTTGATCATAAGAACTTGGAACAAGTAGGCCATACCTATTCCGATCCAGAGGAGGCTGGTTGTCAGCACGCGAGGCCAGCTACGATGTTTGAATTGGACAGTGTGATCTCGCCTTGCCAATTGTGTAATTCCTCAAACGGTTATCCGTGCTATGTTTTGACACTCTGGAATTGCATAAAAAGATTGGTATGAAGAATCATCTCAAATCTCAACTCACAAGTCTGACTTGCTTAAAAAATTGCAAATTGTAGGAAGTGACAGTTTCTAATTAAAGTTCTTAAACAACAAAGAAGAACATACTGCGACGTACTCTAATGCAAACTAAGGAGAGCAGAGGGCGATCAACTAGTGTGCACGAACTTGGACGAGGAGTGAGTCTAGCAGCCCTCCAGTGATCTAAAAATGAAAAGATAGAAGGTCTTCATTGAAGAGAATCGACTCTTGATTAGACAGAAAAAGATGATACAAAATTTAGAGCACAAAGGAGTCCCACAACAACCGCATTAATCACACTTAAAGGCTCCAAGTGGGCCGCAGTAAAACTACACTAAAATCGATAAACCGAAAGACACTAAATGCACCTCGTGGTACTGAGATGCTCTGACTGAGGACAGTGGGTCAAGATACGGAGATCCTTCACTTGGTCTCTATTTTCAACATTTATAGTTTTGAAAACAGCGAGAGAGGTGAAGGCGAAAGGCTGACGGAAACAACAGTGCCATATATATATACTGTTTGTTTTGGTGACCCGTGAGTCAGTCGGAGCGCCATTCCAACAGGGTCAACTGCAGAATCTGGCGACTTATAAAGGGTGATTAGACACACACAAGCAACTCTTAAGTATATTATTCATACATCGATTAGCAAGATGCCTGGCACTAATCCGGCCTCATGACAGGAGCTACGGTATTCTCTCTGCCGCCCTGCACTTTATTTCTGCAGCTGGGATGGGATACCATATGCCATGCACAAGTATACCTACTGGGTTGCCCGTACGTCAGATAATGAATACCTGCTACACCAATTACCGACAATCCGACCCCTGATGAACTCTTGAAGGACCAGGCATTCATAGTTTTAAAATGACAAATGACAAATTCAATTGATCGTATTGTGAAAAATACAATTTAGATGAGACCAAATTTTATATCACCAGAATCAGTGAAGAATATTGCATGTGTTGGTAAAAACGAAAGAAATTTGAACAAAAAGGAGCTACTCAAACGCGTTTAAGAAAACCCGGCTTCTTCATCATTTAGGGTTTAAGTAGGACGTAATACGAGAACATAAAGTCCGCTGTATTTTGCAACCCTGCCCAATGAAAGTCATTACATCTGCATGCGTACAGACTCGATCATTGACGTTTCAGATGAAGAGCAAAGGAAACAACGAGTGTGCGCGCTTGATTCAAATTCATTAGGTTAGGTCAGCCAGAAATTAACAATCATGGCTGGCTTCCCAGAAATCATGTTGCATAAACCCTAAGTGAGGTTTGAATCGATCGAGAAGAAGAATGAAGCTACCGGCCAGCAGCTGCATCGGCAATTAATCGATGATTCGAAGAGCTACTATACAATGCAGCAACCTCCGTGAGTCCAGAGGGCCATCGATCATCTCCCATACACACGGAGCTTCCTTAATTCCTTGAATTGATAAGGCTCCGAGAACGTCGTCGTTCTCCCAGGATTGCCCTCCCCTGGCCTGGCCTGCTGCTGCTGCTGCAGTTGCTCATGGGCACTCACTGTTCTATTCTTGACTCTTCATGATCCGGACCGTAAATGAGGATTCCTGGGAGGAGTGCCCTCCCACCAGCCTTTAAATTTGTGAATTTGGGAGGAGCGCGAATCACTCCTCCATCCTGTAGCCCTAAGCCACTATGGCACTGCTTTTACTCTTACACTGTGCAAAAGAGGCACCTGACAGATTATTTGGTTGAAGAACGGGCTTCCAATTGTTTTTTGAATTTTTTCAAGTGGCGAGTCGTAGAATATTATGCTGCTACTATGACGGTGAGTAGTGGGAAAAATACCTTTCATTTGTGGTACCTTGTGTGCATTTTGGCAACACCATTATAAATTTGTGACGGAAACACAAAATCAATACACATGCAGCTCACAAAATCGGCACAAATGCTCATAAGATCAAAACACATGCAAATGCATGATCATACAATTGTAAGTGTATGTAGGTTGAGTGTGTTTATGCTAAGTGTATGTTTTAAAAATAAATAAACATACACTCAACATAGAAACACAATCAAAAAGAATCAAAACACATTCAAGAGACAAACACATACACCCACGTATATTTTGATTAAATCATACACCATAAACATCAAAAATTATTAACACACTCCAAATAATTAGCATCAAACGGGGAAATTGAACCCACTCCATAGGAATCTGCCCACTGCAGCGTTTAATCCCACCCACCCCCAACCCAGTTAGTATCATTCATGAGAAAGACTCATGTAATCCACAAGCAAAAACTTGCGGATGTTATGGAGATAAAGGATCTCACAAATCAGCTCCAACCCTCTCTTTTGCTTCCCTCCAATGATCAAACGCTTCGCTATAAGGGAAGGATTCAAGAGAGTACCATGATTGTGAAAACATCTTGATGCAAGTGTCCAAGTTGCCGTGGAGCCGGTTTCTAACCTTGTTCTTCACAAAGGACAATGTAGAGAAGGTCCTTTTGTCCTCAACGGATCCAAGAATTGCAGTCACCGCAATTTGAGCAAGCTTCATGTATTCTGAAAGCTTGTTCAACAACAAGGCATTGCACCCCAACTTCTGCCACATTTTAGTGACAGGGTTCACATCATCAGGCTTTTCCATAGCTTTAGAGACATGGGACTTCATTGTTAATTTGAAGAGACATTGTTGCATTGACAACAAATGCCAATCTAAAGGAGCCTTGATTCATTACACCCCTCTTGCAACCAATATTGTGGGAGAACCACACCCAAAGCCTCCATGACGTCACAGTTTGGGAAACGCCTATTCAACTGGGAGATTAGCAGTTCTGCCGCAGCAGTGCACTGTCCTTTCACAGCGCTGACCACAGTAAGGAGGTCATCACGTGAGACTGAGACTTGCCGCCCCGTCATAGTGTCTACCATGTGTGCACCATAAGTATGGCCGTTAATGCGAAACCCAAGAGTCTTGTGGCCATTGTTAAGATCAATCACCCATTCATAACTAATGGTGTGTGAATGATCAGTCACAACGTCATGGAAGGTCTGAAAATGCAAGGACTGGTAAGATGTGGCAGAGTCAATTTACACCATGTACAATTCTCCTTGACAAATTTTGACAGCCGCTATAAAGTCTGATATGAACACATTTCTGACCTGAGCAAACTTTATCAAAGATTGTATAGACTTAAGCAAAAACAAGATGCAAGGCAAAGCCAATAAAGTTGCAACATCAAGAAATAGAGTTAGATTTCTTTTAGTTGCACTTTCTTTAGCTGCATCTTGTACGAATTTGACTATCAAAGTCTTGTACTCGCTTGAGATGCGCTTGATGGGCTCGAGTAGGGAAATCCATCGAGTCTGAACCTGCTTAAGGATTTTGAGCCCCTCTGTCTCCACGACTTCAGCAAGTTTTGTGAACTCAAGGTGGCGCTTAGGGACACTGAAAAATAAGAGTGCAAGCTTTTGCACAAGCCCTCCAGCTTTTGCACAAACAGCAAACCGGACATGGCCTCAACTGCCAAATTCGTCCGGTGTGCAAAATCATGCACTGGGATCACGTAGGGGGCATACTCTGCTTTAAAACGCTGCATGACACCGGACCGAGCACCTTGGAAGACTATTGCCCCATCTATCCCGAAGTAGATGAATTTTTCTGCCAATTCTTGGTCACTAACTCCTCCATGATGGAAGAGTTGCTCAGTGATCAACTCCGTCAAGTTGACACTATTGGCGTCCACATCAACGTGGCGAATACAGATCATATGGGACTGACGTGAAAAATTCGCTGAAAAGTAAATATGCACGGATAACCATTGAGTATTGTCCAATGATGTTATCTCATCTGCACTAGCTGATATGAAGCTTGCATTTGCTATATTACGCTTCAAACGGTCAGAGCAGGCCTTGGCCATGGCATTTGCAAAATCCTACTCCGAGACTTGGTTCCAATGTTTTTTAGGAAGCTTCGGCACCTACAGTCACACAAATCGATCCTAAATCAACTCATTCAAGCCAACAGCAGTAAAGCACCCTAAATCACTGAGACAACAGTACAACGAACAACATAATGCAGAAAACCCTAAACCCTAAAACATGTAGTAGTAACACAATCAATGCAAAGCAATTGAAAAGAAAAAAAAAGGTTTCGGAGATTTTTACTTACCTGCAGTTGCACGAGGAGCTCCTGTATGGCACTGAAATCAGCCATCGGCCGTCCTTATTGCAGAACTTACAAACAACAACGGAACTGAACGATCTTCCTCCTTCTCTCTTTCGTGACCCCAGTCAAGACCTTGGTGATTACAGTCTGGCCACCTTTTGCAAAGAAAACACGTTCGTTCTTAACGTGTTGATTAGTACCAAGATAATAGTATTCCCCACGCCTCACCTTTCCCATGTCCGCTAAGACCCTCCTCCTCCCAGCGTGCTTGTACAAAGAGTCAAGCTTAGGCACAAGGAGCTTTTCTCTTCCTTCCACATCACTGCAAATTTTGCATCTCACCTGAGTTATCAGACCAGACTCCCCCACGACCAACTCCACCCAACGGAGTTTGGCCACCCCAGAGTCTTGAAAGTAGCGATTCTGGTCGTAATTCTTCCGGCGCTTCCTGAACTCCACCTACTCACCTGCAGTGAGCTCACCAATCACAACATCATGTTGTCGCGGCTTCACGGGGGTGGAACGTGTCTCAATAATCTGGCAGTCGGAAGTGCCACCGAAACATGCAGCGGAGTCTTTAGAGGTCGATCTGATCTCCAACTTCAGCCCATCTCGCAACGCCACTGCTAAGTCCCCCCTCGTAAAGAAATTTACGTAGCAGCGCTTGGACTTTAGAGACAAGTTTTTCATCTTGCACAAACGAGCTAAAGAGAGAGAAAAAAAAAATCAAAACGCGCCCTAGCACTAGTAGAAATTCTGTGTCCGGATCAACAAAAAATCAACAAGAAAGCATTGGTCCTGGCTGTTGATTCGGTCGCGTTGACCTGGACGCGATGTAACACAGGTTTGTTGATATTTTCTGTTGATCTGGTCACACAAAAAATAAAATAAAATAAATAAAATTAAATAAAATTAAAATTTGCTGTCCGGATTTTTCAGGCAAGAAAATGTTTTTTGGTTGCCCGGATTTCTAGGGCAATCCAACTTTATCACCACGATTGACAATCGGGTTTGAACTCGAGACCTCACATTTAACAAACCAACTCACCATACTTAAAATTTGATGAACAAAGAGTAATTTTTTTTTCTTACATATACACTTACAATTCGATGTTTTGGAACTCAGCATACTTTGGCGACCGTTTTGACATAGTAAATTAACTTTTTTCAAAAACCTTTGGACTAAGAAAAGTTGGGAAATCAAGCTAAGTTTCATTTCCAAAAATCCGTTTGTGATTTTAAGCCTCCTGTCAAAAGTTATAGACAAAATTCAGAGAGGGTGTTTGAAAATATCAAAGACAATATTCCTTGCTACCCCACTCTGAATTTTGCTTATAACTTTTGAATGGAGGCTCAAATCATAAACGGATTTTTGGAGATGAAACTTAACTTGATTTTCCAACTTTTCTTAGTCCAAAGGTTTTTGAAAAAAGTTAATTTACTATGTCAAAATGGCCGATAAAGTTTGCGGTTTTTTTTTTAATTGTGAATGATTAAGTTAACCCTTAAATGACAGAGGGGGTAAGGGAAATACCTAGATGTGTTATAAGATGTTACTTCTGCAACTTTGATGAAGTTTGGTCCAAAAGAGAAAATGAGAAGCATGATGTTTAGTAATTATTTATATGGTCAAACTTCCAAAAAGAGTTTTAAATACTCATTTAATGAATTTAGATGCATTTACCATTTGAAATTCACCAAAATTACTAATTCTACATTTAGAGTATGAAGTTTGGTATGATTGGTTAAAACTAAACATTCTATTCTAAAATTTTAAAAGCAAAATTTTCAAAGGAGTGAACATCATTAATTTCCCGAAGTAGTAAGTTTTATAACACTAAGACAATATTGAGGTCTATGTCGTTGAAAAATTCCTTACTAAACCTCAATATTGCAAATGAAATGTATAAAACAACACTAGAACATGATCTCTCCCCCCAATTTTGACAAGATATTAAAACTTGAAAATGTCATTTTCTAATCATGGGCAGTCACTGCTATTTGGGGTGCGACTAGAAAATGGTCGATTGGTCACTTAGAGGTTAATGAGTTCAATTGATTGAATGTTTCAAAAAAACGGATTACTGAGTAGAAACAAAAAGAAGATTCCAAGTTTCCAGCATAGAGATTCAGAGAAGAAAGAAAGAAAAAGGTTCACAAATGACTGACTGTCGTCCCATTCAAGTGGGTTTATTTGTTTGGGCGTCCTTGTGATTGTTTCTGATAGAGCTGAAAGTCAGTCAGCAGCCGAAGTGTGTCAAAATTCACCCTCAACAGCTTTAATTTAGGGAATATCAACCTGCTTGTCTCTTGTTATTGTTTGTCAGGGATGATGAAAGTCTGCAAAATTGCAGTTATATAATCCAATTACATAAAACACCCATTCTAGTACTAAATGATTGCAAAACAAATTCATATTATTTTAAGTTATCTATGGGAAAAGAAAATGACTTTGGTATCTTGCCATATGCTAGACCTCAAATTTTGAAATGGCAAGCACTTACACTAGTAGAAAAGGTGGCACCCCTGGGACATGCCCAGGCAAAATCATTGTGCATGCGTGGAATTGAGCATTGCTTACGTGGGCATCTCCCTCGGCAGTGCCACCTTTTCTACTAGTGTTAGAGCATGCCCAACAACATGGGAATGCAGCAACCCATTGTTAGGATACTGAAAGTTTGAGGTAAATATGACCCCAATAGTTATGTACCATACCCTAAAAAAATGAAAATTTGGAAAATGTCATTTTCTGCCCATGGGTAGTCACTGTTGTTTGGGCTGCGATCAGAAAATGGTTGATCAGTCATTTAATTTAGAGGTTAAAAAAAATTCAGAGTACATAGAACTTCAACCATGGTGTTTAAATTTTGCCCAAATAAGGGTGTTTTAAATGTTTTAAGTGTTTTGAAAGTCGTAATTGTGTGCTTTGATGCCTTCCAACTTTGGGGATTATGTTCACAGTCTTGTTAAGAGTTTGTATAAAGAATTTAAAACCAATTGGATCTATTTGTCATAGGTGCCAGAAATTGTTCAAAAGTAAAAAAAATCACGTTTTGGAAAATCGAGTCTATAAATTCCAAAAGATTCAAAAGATTCAATAATATTCCAATAGATTCTATAATATTCCGATAGATTTCAGAATATTTCCAAAATATTCCAAAAATATTCCAAAAGATTCCACATTCACTAAAATTTTGTTGATTTGGTCATTGTACTATTCAAATCAACAAAAAATAGACAGCAAACTGTTGATTTTTACAAAAAGTTTAAAAATCAGTGAAATCGGTCATTGCAGTGCCCCAAACAACATAGACCTATTGATTTGGTCATGATTTTCTAGTAGTGTAAACATCCTAACTGCCTCAATCAACAAAGAGAAACTGAGAAAGCTAGAAAACATCCTGAGAATGAGGGTTGAAGAGCACGCCCCTTTTGCTGAACGCTCGGCCTTCTTATCGAGCGCGTCTCTCCTAAACCGCCGCTGCAATCCGGATGTTGTAGAACCTAATGTGCCGCTTCTAAACTACAAAGGCACGAACCCTAACGTCATGGAAACTTGGAAAGCCTGCAAAAACCCTGCAAAACACCAAAACTAGCTCCCACTCTCCCAAAATGCTCAGATCGCCAAGTGCCCTCAAGGCACTGGCCCCTGCCAGCAAGCGCAATGGAGAGAATGGCGATGGGAGGAAATTGCCAGGCGCTATATACAGGCGATGAAAGCTGAGATTGGATCTAAGTGAACGGACAATGTACAAGATCTGAGAGTGGGGGTGGCGCTGAGTGAACAGGTTGGGGAGGCGGCTGGCTCCCACGACACGCCAACGACAGGCATCAATGGTGACTTAGGGTTATCATTGAATCAGGAATTTTGGACACTACTAGAAAATGACGACCAAACCAACAGAAAATCAACAATTCTTTGTTGTTCTGGGCAATGGCGGTCACGACTTGACATATTGAACAGTTTTTTGTAAAGGGTTCAACAGACGTCTCATAGTTTCTGTTGGTTTTACCACTACAAGAAAAATTGTGACCGAATCAATAGAAATCCAACAAGTTTCTTAAATTACTAATTCTATAAATGTTGAAAAGCACATTATGAAATATCAATTTTTCAAAAACACTAAAAACTAGATTGCAAAATATAAAATTTATAGAATGTTTTTATGGAATGATTTTGGTATTTTTTTGGGAATGCTTTTGGGAATGATTTTAGAATCTTTGAGGAATCTTTTGGAATATTTGAGGAATCTTTTTTTGGGAATGCTTTAGAATCCTATGTGGAATCTTTTGGGAATCTTTGGAGAATCTTTGGGGAAACTTTTGGGAAACTTTCGGGAATCCTTTTAATTATTTGAAACCTTTTGATTTTTTTAGAATCTTTGGGGATATTTTGGAATATTTTGGAATATTTTTAGAATAGTTGGGAATCTTTGGGAATCTTTAGACATCTTTGGAAATCTTTTGGAATGTATAAAGTATATATATATAATGTTTTGGAATCTTTTGGAATATTCTTGTAATCTTATGGAATATATTTACGCAAATTGTATATATGTCGATAGTAACAAATCAATAAGATTACACATAGGGATTCAAATGCTATTAAATGAATTTTTGAAACACTTAATATGCAAAGTTCAGACATTGTTTTATAAAATAGATAAGCCTTCTATTTCAATGTTTTTATAAATAAATGTTTGACTATTATGAATGTCAACAAAATCTAACATCCCAACCTGTAACTCTATGTTTTCAACGCCATACCACAAAAACACCCATCATAAAGCATCAAGTTTTTAAAAACATTGAAAACTAGAGTACAAATATTAGTTTTACATTAAATCAATGAAAGTAGAGTGATTAAGTTCATTGCATATAATAATATGGGAAATTAGCTTCATGAATATATGAATTGATTAGAAAGATGATTTATGAAATTTTTATGCCTCATTTCGTGTTGCAATGATTCATCAAAAGTCTATATTTTACTTCAAAATAGTTCAAAAGTTCTCTTAGAAAAGTCAACTCATTAAATTGGGCAACTAAAAAATCTCTAGAAATCACTACAGTTAGGATATTTCATTTCAACCTATCACAGGAAAGTTCATCCAAACATTGTCAATATAATATTCGTAATCGAATACGAATATAATTTTGAATTTCAGTTTTGAAACTTTATACAAAATATTAGTGATTGCAATCATAGATCTATCCATATGGATACTAGATGAAATACATAATGTGCAACTTTTATCCATACATAAAGTTCAAAATATCCCTCCTAGTTGCATTTGATAATGCATCTTTACAATTCACCAATTCTCAAAAGAGCTATGGGCATTTTGGGGTTAAACAAGAGTACGACACCAAAAATTTCATTGATGAAATGTCAAGAAGTAGATTTTTTTTTCAAAATAGTTAAAAACTTACAAAAGATAAGTGGTTTTTGGCAAACACCCTTCTAGTAAAATGCGTGTCAGAATTTCAAAACATCTTGGATTCAAATGAATTTTTTAACACAAGAACTAGACTTAAAGGCGCAAGTTTTTCACTGTGATTGATAGTTTCAATCATGGTGGAAAAATCCACTAAATCTAGTGCACAAAGCTACAATACCCTAAACACTAAAGGGTTAACCACTTAAGATCCTACATTTTTTTTGAACTAAGTGGTTTTTGGATGGCTAGGCCTTCACCTTTAAGCGCGTTTGCGACCCGAAGCGGGTCAATGGATGGGCACAACGTTGCTTAGATGTTTGTTAGCATCCAAAGGTTTTTTTGGAGATACTTCATCAAGTTGTTGTCCTATCCAATAGTTGGATTTGGTCTTACTGAACTATAGCTCTAAAATTACAAATGTAGAAGTATGTGAAATTTTGACCAAGCCGAAAGTTCAAGAGCAGCCTTGCAAAAATGAGGTCATAGATACTGTAGTGATAATGTCTGGACATCACTAGGGGCAGTCAAATTGTATATACAAAGTAGTGGTAATGTTTTGTTTGTAATCAAATTCAAAAGGAACTATTGACTTTAACTTTCAAATTTTATTATAAAACATTGGTGATAGCATTGGTGAATCTAATTGTGCGGATCGATGGAATCTAAAATTCAAAATCTACAACTTTCATTTTATAAATCAATCCCAAAATATTCTTCCAAATAGTGCTTTTTAATGGTTTTATCAAATTGTCACTTGCAAGGACACGCTTTGATCTTTAGAGCATCTCCACTTTGCCGCGTTAAAGGGATGCGCTAAGACCTTTAACGCGGCCTTGGAGAAAAAGAGGGGCCACCATTTGGAATAAAGCTGGCCTTGATGTTCAGGCCTCGTTATCTAAGCCTCCCAACTCGCTATCCTCGCGGGTGAGAGCATTGTGTCTTGCGCCCAAGTTCCGAGGTATTCTTGGGATGTTCTTATCCACCTGGGGATTTGGGAGCTGAGGATTCGCAGTGGATTCGGGAGCGGGGATTCGACAGTGGATTCATCTCTCCACGTTGCAGCTCGAAGTCCTGGGGATTCGGGAGCTGCGGAATCTTTGCAGCTCGAAGTCTTGCATCATCTTGCCCCGTCACCCTTCGGATCCTGCGCCCGCCCCGTCACCTGCGGTTTTTGCGTGCCCCTGGATCACATCATCTTTTTGACAGCCCAAGTTCCGCATGCCAAAAATTCAACGTGGGTGGAGGACAACCACGTGATAGTTCGCAATTAGGAGCTTGGAGCCCGTCAAACAAGCTTTCCAGAGCCAATTCACCCGCGGCAGGGTAGAGATGCTCTTAGGAGTTAAGAAAATAGAGAATCTTCTCTAATTTCCCCCCTCAAACTATCAATTTCTTTTCTAAGATTTTGAACTTGATTAGGCAATTGTGAATTTCAATTGGCTAATGTGTAATTAAAGGTCGGTTCTTTGAGGCATTGGTTGGCACATCTGGCTTTCAGGACATAAATTTGACATCCACTTGGAATATAGAGAAGATGCCTCGTTTCAATTTTTGGTTTTCAAAAGGACTCTCCATGAAAAAACAATTTGAAAGTTGAAAAGGAAAATCATAGTGAAATTTAGGTTTACAAAAATGTTAAATTTTAAATATCATGGTACCAAAATATCATAGTATGTAAATTAAAAAGCATACAAATTTCATGTATTTCGCCTTCGTGACTTGGAAATCAAAAATACAATTGACGTCGCTACAATCTACTCTTCATATAACGACACTTCATAATATGACAATATTGTCGTTTCAAAGAATACACATGTGACAAGTCATTTCTTTGAATAATCCATGCATGCCATGTTAACCCCTAAAGGTCACAAGGTGTCCCTGGAATTGGAAATTTGAGGAAAACCATTATACAATATTGTTTGGAGGAATATTTTGGAATTGATATACAAATGCAAGTTGTAGATTTTGAATTTTAGATTCCATCCATATGATTATATTCACCAATGCTATAACCAATATTTTATTATAAAATTTGAAAGTTGAAATGTAAAAATTCCTTCTAAATTTGATTACAAATAAAATAATTAATAATTTTTGAGTAAAAATTGTTGAATCAAATTTGAAATGAGATACTCTTGACATGGTGACTTTTTGAAATTTTTGAGTTCCTTAAATCTATGACCTCATTTTTGCATGACCACTTTTGAACTAAAGTCAATGCAATTTTGGCTTGGTCAAAATTTCACATTCTTATACGTTTGTAATTTTAAAGAAGTATGTACTCTAACAACACCAAATCCAACCGTTGGATAGGACAACAACTTGATGAAGTATCTCTAAAAAATGTTTCATGGTGAAAAGGTTCATGAAGAAGGAGATATGGATGGAAAAAAATCATCCATCAACCCCACAGAGGTCGGTTGGGCCTTTAACCCCTAACCACCCAACCATGCATATTTTGCATGATGTACGGATTTGAAGTCCGTTTTCTCATCCATCATGCACTTTTTGCAGTGTGGATTTTTTATTGAAACTTTTATGGGAAGTTTACTCCGTGCATGTGTGATCCGATTAGAAAGGGGATGATTTGTGAAATTTTTATGCCTCATTTCATGTTGTAGTGTTCCCTAGAGCGTTCCACCCAAAATTTTGAAGATTTTAGTCTAAAAGTGCTCTTGAAAAAGTCAACTACTAAAATTAAGCAACCAAAAAATCTCCAAAAATCACTACACTTAGAGTATTACATTTCAACTCATCACAACAAATTTCATTATTAGATTGTCAGTATCTTATTCGTAATCATATTACAAAAGAGTGTTAAATTTTAAGTTTGAAATTGAATACACAAATATTGGTGATAGCAATCGTAAATCTAACCATATGGATAGAATCTAAAATTCATAATGTACAACTTTTATTCATTCATCAACTTGAAAATATCCCTCTTAGTTGCATTTTATAATGCGTCTTTGGAAAACTACCAAATCTGAAAAGGGTGAGGACGTTTAGGGGTTAAGGGTTAAAGGTAGGGCTCTCTAAATATGTCATAATAGAGAAGAATTTACAATTCCCAAGGTCTTGACTTCCCGTTTGACTCTTTGTCCCTACAAACCCTAATGCATATATTTACTTCCGAATCCCGACATTCATCTACGTTGTTGTCCTATCTTATCCTTGTCGTCCTTATATCCGTCTAATTTTTCCAAATCTCAATACAAATCGAGGGCTATTCTAAATCCAAACAATCTTTTCAATACTTAGTTAGAGACATCTTGTTGTGGAGGGTATAAAGGACACCGCTTTGGTTTTCAAAAAGACACATTCAAATTTTTGGTTTTTATCCAGACAACTTATTTGAGAATTGGGTGTCAGAAGACACTCTGAACTACAAATGATGTCCAATAGGGCGTCAATTTTATGCCTTAATTTGGTAGTTGAAATATTCACGAATGTTTTTCAAGATTCTCTTTTTTACTATAATTTTTTTTCCAATTTTTTTGGCATTTATTATTAAAAATATTTTATATCCACATGGTCGTCTATCTACAATTATAATCACAATGTTGGTCCAAATGACATTGTGAATAAAGAGTTTGTTGGGAGTGTTAGGGGTAGAGTTTGTTTACCTATCTGTCAAAAATAATAATTATCATAGAAACAAGGTATTTTCTCTAATAGCATCCCGATGAAGTTCAACTATGTGAAACGCATATGGGTTGTAGTCTTTATGGATTGAGTGCAACGACAAAATCTCCAACAATCGTAGTTGGCCAATTAAGAAGATGGTCCAAGACATTTGGAGCGAGATGATTGACTATGGTAGAGTTGAGTGAGATAGGATCAAGATTAGTTGCAAGCATTAAAGATTTGTAATTTGATTACGAATAAGATATTGACAATTTGTAGATGAAATCTTTTGTGGTGGGTTGGAATCAGTAATACTCTAAGTGTAGTGATTTTTGACAAGAAACAACAGAAAGTAAAATCCAAAAATATCAACCATTAATTAATAATAGCATCACTCAACAAGGATGGAAAGTAGACCCTCTCATAGTTATCACGGGCAAAGCTAGAGGAACAACACACACTTCTTCAATGAAACACCTCGAAACAAAATTCAAATTATTTGAAACCTCCATCAAACACACATTCAAAGCAATAAACACCATTGCCCCATGCCGGATCAATCCTGCTACATAAAAGTCGAATAGAAAATAAACAACCACTATCAATAGAATAAAGGACTACTATTTATTTCTTTTAGTTGTTTTTTCTATTAACTCGATATAAACACTTGTTTTAGGAAGGTAGGATGGGGCCAGCTGGTTGTTACAACTTTCATGCCTATAATAACTCACTAGTAGCACAAAGTCATGATTGTCATATTACTGTTCAAACGGACCCAATGGAAATCAGACCCACACCATATAATTGTGATACATTGCCTTTCACCAACCAACCACAAAATTCATGACTTGGCGATCTTACACCACACCAAAATTCAAATTATACTCAACATATACTCAATCATTAGTTTATGGTTACATTTTTACGGGTTACTGGTCACTAAAGTGTTTATTCCCGAGAGGGGAGAAAGTTTTGTTCTAATGGCCCTTTGTCCGGTGGGCACTAAGTCATTAATTGTCATTACAAATAGAGACTTTATTCACGTCAGCCTCGAAAGGGGACTGGAGTTTCTATTTATCTAGTGATTTTTGGAGATTGTTTAGTTGCTTAATTTTATGAATTGACTTTTCAAGAGCACTTTTGAACTATTTTGAACTAAGATCTTAGAAAGTTTTGGTGAATTACTACAACATGAAATGAGGCATAAAATTTTCACAGTGCATCCCCTTTCTGATCGGTTCACACATACATGAATCTAACTTTCTATTAAATATATAGTTAAAAATCCACACTGCAAAAGAGTATGACGGATGAGGAAATGTGGATGAAATTTGTACATCGTCCGAAAATGAACGTCTGGGCAGTTAAGGGTTAAATGGCAGTTCTTTTTCATTTTTCTCCCAAATGCACAGTGGAGGCTAGAACTCAACGTCACTCATTGGGAGACTTTGCAGATTTCTCTATTACATTAACTCCCTAAATGTCCAAGGGGGGGTCCCCCCACCCAAAACTGCTGCATTTTAAACATTTTTGTTGATGATCTTTGAATGCTTTTCAAAACCTTTTTTTTCACATTCGAACTGTAGGATCTTGTACTCCTAGGCCTTATAAACCATCTCTAAAAACATTTGACTGTATGGATGTCAAGATAATAGCAAATGAAGTTGAGATTTTTAAATTTCAGGCCTTGAAAAATCCAGGCAACTTTGCTTTGATGTGCTCTTAAACACAAAAAAAAGTTGAAATAATGTGCCACTTAAAGATGAGTTAGTTAACAAGATGCATGACTCAATTTAACAAGACGTTCAATGCATTAGCATTTTTTCAAAGACCTTGTAATGGGTGGGTGTATGAAGGGAAGCAGGAGATTTTGGCTAAATTAGATTATTCCTTCAACTCTCGTCCAATTGGAAGAGCCCACAATTCATGGCATGCAATCCATGTGGACTAGAAAAAAGTGCTTTTGAGGTGCCAATGAATCTTATTGGCTTAGATTTTTTTGGTAAACCTACCCAAAGTGTTGAAGTTGCCTTTCAACATTGAGGTGTTTCACTTTGAAAAAATTCCCCTAAGTGGAGTTTTGATCAGATGAACATGATTCCAATTGCATTGGAAAGAAAACTTGTTTACCTATGACATCGTAATTTTTTAGTTTGAAAAAATGTTATTTTTTAGGCCTAGGCAACCCAGCAACAACCAAAAAATGATCTCTTGGGAGCTTAGAGGTTAAAAATCTACATAATTTGTAATTTTGTAATATGTAATCTATTATAAGGTTCTTTAGCCCTTGTAAGCTGTACCTAAGAATAAGAATCGTTGCACGAGAATCGTTGTAGCGGATTCTTGAATACTAGACATGCCATGTAATTCTTTACCAAAAGAATGATGGTGGAGAGTTGGAAGTCCACAGTAGCCCCGCCTCAAAAATCCCATGTTTTGAATATTTTATCTTTAATGCACTAAGAGCCAGTGAAGTTAAAGTGAGCGAATTTTTGCCATGTGGCTCCATTTGTATTCATGTGGTTAATCGCAACAAAGGAAAAAAAGTTTAAAAATGGAAGAATTGCGTGATGTTCTCTACCGTCGCATGATGCGTGGCCTAATTGCCAGGTTGGTTGGATATGCCCTAGCTCTAATGACGTCATCGTGACCTGCTGCCAGCCACCTTTGCTGGCCCTAACATCTGCCTCCTAAACCCTAAATCGCCTCCTCTTGAGTCTAGGCGGGTCATACGTTGTACACAGCCGAAAATTCAAAGTATGATTCAACGTACAACGTATGACCTTCGCCTATTGTGCTCTTGATAAAATCCACCACTATAGTCCATTTATCATACTTCCACAAAGCAGGCAGCCTTCGATATTCAACAAAAACAAAGTGGCATCAACTTTTAAGTCTGATTTTTTTTTTTTCCCATAAGCCTTTCTGCTAATGAGCCATATATTCCCCACCTTCACTGATGAGAGCAAAAGGGTGAAGTGGTGAACCTCATGATGTAATCTACATAAAAATTACAGTACATGTACCTTTGTACAGTACATACCTGAATTACAAATATTACCTTTGCGCATATTACCTTCAGTTTGTACATGTACAGAACACCTTTGTACATGTACATATTACAAAGGTACATTCTATAATCTACATAAAAAGTATCTTTACAGTCAATGGGTAATTTTCTAAACATAAAATAAAATGGGATTCTGTAGGGCCAAGAATGTCCGTCATGAGGTCAACCAAGGATATAGTTTTTTATAGTTTTTTATATTATTTATTATTTTTATTAAACTCATATTTCATATATTGTTTTTAGACGGGGACAAACTGGCTGAAGTTACTGAATTAGTTCAGTTGTCCAAGTTGGAAAATTAAAATAATCCCGCCAATAAATGCCGGTCAGAAGCTAAAGTTAATTGGTCCCCTATCCGCATGAAAAGATTCTCCACGTGGACGCAACCCACATGACCCCACGTACTCCCTCCCGCCAACAGCCCACGATCCCCGCCGCCCACCAACTGGTAACTTACTACTGTACTCACTTGGACGCCCTTCCGTCCTTCCTCCCGGCCGCAGTACTTGGAAGTCCTCCCCCGCCCGCGTTCTCGCAATTCCGCACCACGAGCACCGAATTTCTCGACGGTTCCCATGCACAGAACGATTCTTCTCCGCGAGAGCATTTTTTTTGAGCTACTGGCGGCCCGGTTTGGTCCAGAGTTGCATTTTTGGGAGCCGGACATGCAGAGGATGAAGCTGGTGAAGGAGCCTTGGCGATGGTGGAATGGAGGAGAAAAAATTGGATTGAATTTTAGCTTTTGATCGATTCATTGGTTATTATTGTTTTGGGAGACAGCAATGGAGACGCAGGCGATGCAAGTGTTGCTGGGAACTGCGGCGCTGCTGTTGCTGCTCGTTTCCCTGCGCGCTACGGAGCTTCTGCCAGCGGCGCGGGAGACTGACAGGATTCTCGACCTTGAGCTGCCTGGTAGGTTGATTCTTCCGTCTTCTTCCCCCGCTCTATTAAGAGCTCAGGGTTTATAGGGTTTAGGCTAACTTGGAGTGAATTTCTCGTCAGTATGTATGTTTTTCTTATCTGTCATGTTGCGGTGGTTAATTTTTGTGAATGTGAAATCTGGAAAAAAATTGAATACCAGGACCAGTTGCTGATGAGGCAACTGTTTCCTACTTCTCATGATCCGAACAATAGATGCATCATATTAGCAATAAGGCTGCATTTGTTCTTATTCTTCTCCTCTTTTGAGAGAAATTCTGGTTATTGTATTTTTTTTCCTTATCTGTTGTGTAGCGGTGGTTAATGTTTTTGAATGCAAATTCTGGAAGAGTTAATTTGATGGAATTGTGGCGGTGATGAATGACAGATTGGTGTTATGCTGATGTTGTCTGCTTTGTGGAAATTTGCAGAACGATCATTAACATTGTTGTCTGGGAGGCAGACCGGGAAGATTAGCATTCGATTTTACACTGCTCCTGCTCCTTTTGATGGAGCTGAGGGAGTGCGGCAGAGATTAGCCATTAATTCCTGGTTGCGTCTCGATTCTCGTCCGCATGTGGTTCTTATGGGACGCCATCCTACGCTCAAAAGCTTCGCACAGGCTGCACAACCTCATGTCTCGGTCGATTCAGAAATTGACATCACGTAAGTTATCACCTTCCTCTTTCATTTTGTGTGTCCATTTTCCTGTATCCACTGATTTATGGTAATGGTCAGTTGGCTTTTTTTAAAGTAGATGTTCCAATTCTACCTGGCTTCTTAAACTATAATTTCACACAATGTCATTCAAGGAGTAACTGAAAACTGCCACATGCTAACATTTTATTCGTGAACGTGCATTGATTTTAACCTTCTCACACAAGGCTGATCATACACTGTGTGCTATGTAGAGGGAGTAACTCAAGCAATGTTACAGCTTCTTACGCAACATCACAACCGTAACGTTGTTTTAGCTACTCCCATAACGTTGCTAAGAAACGTAGGAATCAGTGCTTTAAGGAGTAGTACAAGCATTTTCTAGTGCATTTTTTTGGTAAAGACACCGTAGGGGATTTGAAAATTCAGAACTAATTTAACACAACTCCGAAAATCATGAAACGACTGGTGTTGAGTTCCATTTTTCTCTTGACAACGTTGAAAAGAAATCAGAACTGATTCTCATCATGTGCACATAGGTCAGATCCTTATTTGCATGGTTTAAGGGAAGTTGTCTTATTGGTTCCAAGCAGGTTCATGGGGACTCCTATGTTCCACAGCATGATCGGACGAGCACAAGCTTCAAGTTCCGAAATTACTGTGCTTATAGATCCGAACCTAATACTTCTCCAAGACTTCACCGACGCCATTTCGAAGGTGAGGTCAGCACAAGGCGACTGGCTGCTTGTTGTAAAACCTACTCGCACGGCCACATTCCCCTTCGACTTGCTAGGCCCTTCAGAGTTCTGGCTGCGTAGCGATGGTGGGGACGCCGATGATGATGAGGTGGGCATAAACTATTTAGATTGTCTTCACTTGCATCAGTGATTTTGTTGTTGCTAATCTTAGCCAAATTGCTACATAAAATTTGGGCTGGCTAATTGATACAAAGGATTTTTGAAAGAAAAATGAATAACAGCCAGATTGCCTACATGGAGTCAAGATGTGTAGCCTCTTTAAACCTAGGTATCACCCAGGTATTGCCTAAGTAGCACCTAGGTAGCACATGTGTATTACCCTGATATTACCTATATATTAATATGAAAAGAGCATCCAAGGAGCCTGGATTGCTCTTCAAGCCATGGAAAAGTAGCAAAAATGCTAAACTGTCTCCTGACAAAAAAGATCACTGCTTGCATGTATCCCGCCTTGTAAGAGCCAGTTGGAGTTTTCATACCTGTGTGTGTTTATTACAGGTGCGGAAGATGGTGAAACAAAAAGGCTCAAGTGGCGACTGCTATGGTCCGGGCCTGTGGGCATGGAACAAAGCAGATGCTCTGTTGCACGCAGGAGTCCTTCCGCCTTTTGTGTACGGGAGTGGGCATCACAGTGAGTGGCTGTTGACGGAAGCTCTGGTTTCCAAGTATCGCACTGTTATTGATGGGAGCGACGTCATCACAATGGTTGCTCCTCAGCATGTTTCAAGCCGCCTTTATAATGGTATATAGGTAACCTCAACTCTTGTTTATCAAATTTTTCCAATGTATTAGATTCTCTTGATTATCCTGAAGCTTGCTGTGATGACCTAGAATCTTCTTGAGAGTGATTGCATTGTGCTCTTTGTACTCAGCGAGTTGAATGGGATGATGTTTCAGGTGATGGAGTTCCAGGAAGACCCTGGGATTTAGCAGTGAATAGTGTCCTGGCTGTGCAGTATGGGTCTTTGTATTACAGACCAGCTGATCTTTCCAACGTTAGCATGAAGTTGATTGAGTGCGGAGACGAGCTCAGGCATGGTTTGTGTCTCTACAATATTACAGAGGTTCTTGAAGCCTGCAAACCGCACAATAGGAAACTTAGACTGACTTTGAAGTCCAACTCGCAGGCAAGCCACGGTAAGATTTGATGAAACATTACTAAAATTAGTCGTGAAATACAATGAAATTGATCTGTTCTTGAAGTTACAATAAGCTTTTTGGATTGAAAATGCGTGATCACATAGTACACTTGCTAATGGGTGATCAGATTTTATGCTTACATAATTGTCTTTTGGGGCAGATTGGCACAAGTCGAGGCGGTTTGGACGTAGCCCTAGTATTGAAACATTAGATTGCAAGGCTATAGACATATTACCGGAGGATTCATATGTTCACTGTCCTCGCTTGACGAAGAAGGCTGTGAAAAGCTCTGAACTGTGGCTGCCGTTCTCTCTGGAAGCACTGGTTGCTAGAGTGGCCAGCCCTGACAAAGTCATCATTCTGTCAGTTGCTGGAGACAGCTATAGGGTCATGCTTATGAGCTGGGTTTGTAGTCTACGGCGTCTCAATGTCTCCAATTACATAATCTACGCCCTTGATGACGAGCTTTACCAACATGCAGTGAGCCAGGTAAATTGTCTAGCTCGTGTGTTCTAATATTGATGCTGCAGTATTCCCTTATCCTTGCCACAATTTTACATTTATTAGCATGAATGTTTCACTTGCATGATTTGAAACTGGTGGTAGGAGGGCAGGGTGTACCAGTTGTAAAATCTTTAGAGACCATGAGTGTGAGCCGCGATGACTGCCACTTTGGGACGAAGTGTTTCCAGAACGTAACGAAGACAAAGTCTCGCACTGTTCTACGCCTTTTGCAACTTGGATTTAAAGTACTTTTCAGCGACGTTGATGTCTATTGGTTTCAGGTAAGATATATCTTCTCTCGTGGATCATTGCATTGACGCCATCTTAAGAATCCGTTTACATGCTATCTCAGAGCCCAGGCTAAATGCTGGCAGTTCTGCAACAATATCTGACCATCACGTGGTAATGCTTGAACAGAATCCCATTCAAGAAATGATGTCATATGGGCCTGGTACTCTTGTGGCGCAAACTGACCAATATAACGACACTGGTAAGCTACAGCTTCAAAAAAATTGGTATTTCTAGGACTTGTAGCCAGATTCTATGCCATAAAATCACTTACTATAATGTTTGAGATAGGGAATATTCCTCTCCAGCTTCTCTTCGCAAATTGAACAGACTTCATAGGTTACCCGTCTGTTGTGCTTCATCTCGTCTGAATCCCTGCTACGTTGCAAACTTTGCAGAGGCTGCCAACTTGCCCAGACGCTTGAATTCAGGCTTTTATTTTGTATGGCCCGACCGGGCCACAGTCACAGCGTTTATCAAAATTGTGAAGCATGCGGTGGCCTCTAACATGTCAGAGCAGCCCAGCTTCTACGACATCATGTGTGGGATGGACGGACAATACCGACTAGGGGATGACAAATGCGTGGAACCCGAGACTAATGTGACAGCCATTTTCTTAGACAGGAGATTATACCCAAACGGCGCCTCAGGAGGTCATTGGGAGAACAGCGATACAGTAAGGGAAAGCTGTGAGCGACAAGGTTGCAGGGTGTTGCACAACAACTGGATTGCTGGGAGGGAAAGAAAGCTGAAACGACAAGTTGCTGCAGGTCTCTGGGACTACGATGAAACAACACGTCTGTGTTTCACACATTTATAAGAAAGGTCAGTTCAAATTATTTACTCGGGTGCAAGCACTACTGTAGTTGCAGCTTGCTGCCCTTCTCATTGTACTATATTTACCAGGCTGAAATTTAGTTGCATCTCAAAGATCATTGGGATGGTTTAGTAAAGCTCTTGCATATACGGTATCACTGGAAGAATGCAGAGTAGCAACTGGGTGGCCATGAACCGGGCTGTGGATGTTACGCCCTCTCCAGTGGCTTCAATGAGTTCAAACTTTAGAACACCTACGTACTGGGAGCGGTCAAGATTCCCTTCATCAAACATTGACATTCTTATTGTGCGGCATGATTTTTTTTCATTCCTCATTCAACCCGCCTAATTGACATTGTGCCAAATCGACCAAGAAGCCCAATTTGGGCTACATGTTTTTTTTTTAACAGATTTGAGTAGTTCTGTGGACTTCTTTTGGTTCAAATTTATTTGATTTTTGATCAATACATGCAATGATCTTCACGAGTTCTGGTGATATAAAATTTCGTTCCATCTGAGTTATATTTTTATTTACAATATGATCAATTGAATTTGTTATTTTAAATTTGTGAATCCTTGGTCCCTTTGGGGTTAAATGAAACATTACCCCCGGATCACCCAATTGACCATTTTTGGTCATTCTCATTCTTTCAAGTGCCATTATGTCCTTGGCTAATTTCATCCATTCAAATTTTTTAAGTGTCTTCAATTGTGCTAGTTTTTTAACATTTGTATGATATAAGATTTTCAAAACTCTTCTTTGCAAATATTGTGTAATTCCAAGAGTGCAAGAAATGACTCTCTTAGTTCTAATACCGTACCAGGAAGGCAGGGTCGGCAGAAAATAATTCCCCAAAAAAATGCCGAAAAAATAAATAAATTTATCAAGTATTTTGTCGAAATCAACAAAAATGAAGTCAACAAAAATCGTAGACAAGAAACAAAAGAAAACATTTAGCCGCTAGTAAAATTTAATGTTAGTTATTAATAGCCGAATTTTTAATAATTGTTTTTGAAAGTGCCGACCTCCACTTTTTGAACTTTTATTAATTATTCGACACAAAAGTGCCGACCCTGCCTTCTTGGTACGGTAGTGTCTTTTAAAAAATGACTTCAATAACAAATAAGTAATATACTTGGTTTTTTAAGTTATCATAGTTAAAAATTTACATCTTAAATTCATAGCAAGAAATTTTAAGAGATTTTGTTGGTTTCAACTTTTTTTTTAATTAATTAATTAAATTTTATATTATTATTATAAATATTGGTCCATGCAATGGTAGATTCAATTGTATGATTTATGGTAATAGTTAACAAAAACATAAAATTGAAAAGTCATTTAATTTGTAAATTAGTCTTCTAAATTGCATTTTATAAACCATCTTTACATTTCTATAACTAATCACTTCAAAGACCTTTTAGAGGTTAATCCCTAAGGTGCATGATTGTTTTCTTATGTTTTCTCAATCTTGAGGGTCAATTTCACCTCTATGGTTTCATTTTTGAAATTTTTTAAAACGATGCCTAGCAGTTAAGGTAGTATCTCCATTCCCGTGACTTTCAATTGTTGGGTATGTTTACTACTATTAAACAAACTAAAATAATTGTATCACTTGTCGCCATTTTCAAAAAGATTCTAATGTATTCAAATATGTCTTATGTTGATCAATGCTAGGGAAGAATCGACAATTAGTGTAAGTCTAGATTGTTAAAGTGCTTTAGTAGCTTATTGAAATTAGAAGTTAAGGGCAAAAAATCAATCTAAAATTGAGGAAAACTATTTTAGAGATGAAGGCTAGGATAGTTCAAGAATGTTATGAGTATGTTATAATTTTTTTTTGTTTTTTTTTACACAAACAGAAGCAAGAGTGGAAGTAAATTCCATTGCAAAAGACCACTTTATAGTTGCAAACATGTTAGATGAGGATATTGATTTATGAGTACTATTAGCAATGATACACTAGTAAAAGAAACCCCTTAGAGATTGATAACATGGAAATGTCACATTGAATGTGTTATGGATAAACTAGATGACACAATTTTTAAGTTATCTTATTTATTGTCTCTGTCCCATCATGGGAGAGACTACAAAAATGCTTTGTTTTCAAGGAGTTACTTGGTTGAATAGTATGAACGTAAAAGTTAATTCAAGATAAATTCTAAGGCAGAGACTACGCGACTAGCCATTTGTTCTTCACATAGTCAACATGACATTTCCATGTTATCTATAATAGGTTTAACCTTTAAACGTCAAGAGGGTCTTAAACGAGCATCTCAAAGGAATAAAAAAAAATCAAGAGAGTTGCCCCCAACAATAGTCCCTTGAGTAACGTGAACAACCAATGAGAATTTCCCAAATCCTCTATGAATAGTGCCACTCCAAAAATGAATTTAAAAAATACAATGAAATTCCAGTTCTGCAGTAAGCTCTGCAATTATGGATTTAAAAAATAAAATAAAAATAAAAATAAAAATAAAACATTGTTGAACAGCTCTGGTATCCATCAAGATCTCAAGCTGCCTGACTCCCTCCCCTTCCTTCCTACCAATTCTCTTTCCAATTTCCTTGGAATGTACAATTTACTAAGAACATGAGTATTTGCTAAATTTAGCCTCCCATTTTCATCACCTTTCCAAAGCACCAATCCATTTCAATTTTGGTTGAGAAAATCCACTTTTTCTTGTTTATTCTCTCAAAAGAAGCCCGTGGGATTTTTTTCATGTGGGATTTTTTTCACATTTAAGGTTAATACATGTGATAATCCTGGGAAATGGACGTCATTGCAGGATTACATCAATTTGAGTTGATGGAGCTTTCAATTCAGTGACTTGCATTGATCATTGCGAAACAACAATGACATGGGTAGAATTCAATGTGGGCATTGGTCTTTCTTTGTTTGGAATTAAGGCAATAAAGTGAACGAAATGTCAAAATGACCAAGTAAAAAGAATTGTGATTGAAAAAGAATAAAGTGAAAATATAAGGAAAATTCTCTCAAAACTTTTACTGAAGAAATTATATTTTTAAATTGTGAAAGACCAAGTTATAGAATTTAATGCAATAAATGTTAGGTTGACACAAATGAATGAGTGTAGAGCTGCTTTTTACATCCAAAACCATTCATAGTAGCTAATGGGTAGTACCTAAATTGGATAATAAATCACACAATAAGGTGATTGTGATTAAAGGTTTTGATTCAATAGTATATCAATCATGGTTTAGGTTGTTATAATTTTTATATTCACAGTTTTGACTTTGGAGGTTATACATGACCTATTTGCTCTTTTTTTTTATCATTTACTTTGCACTGTCCTCAAGGAGATCACTTCCAAACATTATGTAACAATGTGCAAAATAAGATAGGGTCCAAATAAATCTTTGAAGGTAATTTTTATAAATGAATTACTTTATATAGGATGCTCAAAATTGATTACAAGAATTAAAATGAGAATATTCTTAAAATATTACTTATTATAGTGAGAATTACTTTTATTTTTAGGATACTTTTAAATAGCCTTTTCACATGTGATACTTAAAAGATACAAGGAGTGACTTCCTCGAGGCACTGCCAAGCAGTTTTTACCTTATATGGCAGAAAAGCTCACTAAACATTTGTTTTGTTAAAAGTGCACGTGCCATATAAAAAGTGCACATGTTGAAATTTTGTACCTTTGAAGAAAGTATAGTCATATTTTACCTATAAAGTGTCAAAATTGAATGTACATTACATAAAAAGATATGTAGTGCGAATTTTAAAGGGGGGTGGGTATGTTCCCATCCCCCTCCCCTTAAAATTAAAAAAAATGTAGTGCGAATTTTAGAGGGGGGTGGGTTTGCTCCCACCCCCTCTCCCCTTAAAATTAAAAGAACTGTAGTGCGAATTTAAGAGGGGGGTGGGTTTGCTCCCACCCCCCTCCCTTTTTAATAAAAAAATATGCAGTGCAAATGGCACTAAAAAATAGTGCACATGGCTATGTGCACTTTTAACCAAAAAAGAAATTTAGTAATTGCAAATGTGCACATTCAACAAAGATAAAGAGGACCAAATCAAAAAATCAAAAAGTTAAAAATCATATATGTTATTTTATTCATTTTTAGCTACAACCAAAAATTTGGTGATTTTTTTTTTTGTTTCTTTTTGTTTTTTTGTTTTTTTTTCAATTTTCAATTTTCAATTTATGTTCTCAAATTTGTACAAAATATTTACTTAAAAATTTAAAAATTTATTTATTTTTCCATCGTGTACAATACATAAATCACATACATGATATTAGACCTTGGAAAAGCCAATTCATTAAGATTAACTTTCAATTTATTTTGATTACCTTTCAATTTATTTTAAAAGGTTATAATCAAATTTTGCTAATAAACACTAAAATAATTTACAAACATAATGATCCTAGTTTATAACAAGTATTTGAAATTTTTGATTCAACCCTTAAGTGCCTGAGGTTTTTTTGCTACAAACTAAATGTGTTTTAATATGTGTTTTATATGAATTTTTTGAGGTTTGTAAAATATGAAATTTGTAATGTGCAATCTCTTAGTTTCATTTACACAATTGAATATCATTAAAACCATTTAGATTTTTTATAAATAAAATTAAATAAAAGCTTTGAATATTCATTAAAAATAAATTATTCAATATTTTTTATTGTACTAAATTATCATTACTCAAAGTTAAAAATGTTCATCACTTGCATAGAAGTTGCCAAGATTTAAAGTTAATCATCTGTAAAAATGTCAATTTAAACAACACTACGTAAGAACCATATAGAATGAATATTTCAAATGAATAAAATTCCAATATATATTTAAGTGTCTTATTAACCTTTTACTTTTAGCCAATCATACCCAAATTCAAAGAAATTTTTTTTATTTTTTTATTTTTTTTGAATTTTGGAAGTTTATTAGTTAGATGTTATATATATTTATAACTTGGGGAGGTGACTATTGAAATTTTAGAAAACCACGTGAGATAAAAAATAGGGTCAATTTAATTTGTTTAGGGTAAAATTTATAATTTTGTTAGATCTACCATAGCATTGGAAATATATCCCCTACATGATTATATGTAAAATAGGGTGGTGGATAATTCCTTCATTTTAGTAATCAATAGAAAAAAAAATAGGGTCAGAGACATAGGATTTTTCTAAAAGTGTGTAGTACTGGGATCAGTATAATTATGGGTTTGACTACTTGGATGAAGAAATATGTAGTTTCTGTCCAAATTTGAATCAAGCACGTTGGTATGGAGGGAAATGTCGTGGGATTTTTTTAGGGGAAGGAATGTGTTGGTGCTCCTCCACGGCCATTGGATTTTGCAACGGCCCTGAACATGTAGGACCTCATTGGATGTTTAGAACCTGACAGCCTCCGTCGTCACCTTCAACCGCTTCCTGCGATCGGTTTTGGTTTTGTCACAACCTTAGTCCTCAATTGTCAAACTCACGCTTTTTCTGAGTATTTTCTAGGGTTTCTTTCATGCAGATTGATGCTGCAGAGTGGCTACTTCCTTTGCTCTGTTTTCCGAGTGTATTCGGTTTAGGGTTTAGCTGTCATGCTTCGTCTCTTCTTTGTTGGTTTTGTGATTAGGATTTCGCTCAAGTTTTGGTAGAGCGATTTCAGGATAAGGCTTGTTTAGGGTTTGGGTAAGCATAGACGGTTAGGTGAAGCGTGGAGTTTGGTTTCACAATGCTATAGTATTACGTCCACTATTTGGTACTTGTACAATTTATTAAAAAAAATAGTGCAAAAAATAAGCCTCTCTAAAAAATTACAATTAAATATAGGGTGCTAAAAAATACGTCAAAGTAACTTTTTATCTACAAATAGGGAGGAAAAAAAATATTGAGAGGTGCATAAATATCCCCCTATTAAATACTCCATTATCGCATGTGGTTACAAAACGTAAGGGGGTGTGATCACCCCAAGATTTATAATTGTATATGATGAATTTAAGAAATCCATTTGTATTTAATTAATCTTAAATTCATAATTTAAAATCTATCTTTCTACGTCTATACAAAATATATATACTTTATCATGCATTTTTTCACACGTTTACAAATTTAATACTTTTGTAGAATGTTCCAACACCTACACCACCCAATGTTCTTTAGTTTATCTAAATTATTGTGAATACATTTTTAGTAATCCAATGACTTGTTCATTTAGGAAATTTGATTTTAAATAGGTTAGGCTGAAGACACACTCTATTTGGACAATCCTGACTCATTTTACAACATTTTCTATTTTTAGAAAGACCACTTTTGGGTCTCCTCAGCATTGAAGGGTTAAATGATAATTGGAAATCATTTTAGATTTTTTATTATTTTGACAATTAGGCCTTACAATTAGATTATACTATTCAAAAGTCAATATTTCTTAATAGCATTTAATAACACAAGCTTTTTAGTTATATTGTTTTATTTTATCCAATATTGTAATATGTTCATTTAAGTTATATATGACCATTTATAAATACTAGTGTGGCCTTGTGCTGTTGGCCCATGTTCCCCGTGTTCCTCGTACTTCCATGCATTTTTGTGCTTCCCGTGTTCCCGTGTATTCCCCATGTTCCGTGAATTGATGCTTTTGCTTTTGTTTTTGTTGTATCCATAATTTATTTCAATTTATGGTGACGAAATTCGATTGAAAATCCATAACTTTCACACCGTAGGTCCGAAAGCTACGAAAAAACTTTAGTGCACTTCTACTTGTCAAGAGCTTTTCGTCGATGCCAAGAATGACATCAAAACCCCCATATTCCATTTTTCATAATTTAATTCAATTTATTGTGATAGAATTCAATTAAAATCCATAACTTTCACATCGTAGTTCTAAACGCAACAAAACAAACTTCATGCACCCCTTTCTGTCAAGGGGAAATCTCAACGTAACAAAACAAAACAAACAAACAACCCATCTCAATGTATAGATACCGTACTGCATTTATTTCTTTTAAATATAGGTGTATATATATTCATGCAACAATTTATGTAGGATTGGTATTGTCATGGATTGAAGTTCTATTGTAACTATGGCTACATTGACTCTATTGACGTGGATTACAAACCTCGCAATTGTAGGAATTTCAATTGCATCAGCTGCTACTCACGGGTCTCAAGATATTGTATTGTTCTTCTTCAAAATTTGTGTGGATTTCAACTTATCTAAACAATTTTTTTTCAGTTACAATGAATGTGTCAATTGGATTCTTCAAATTACTGTTGTAATGTTTCCAAAAAAAATAAATCTAAATTCATATTATTCTCAAAGATTATTCATTGTAATCTGTAGCAAGGATTCTATACAAAAATTGTTGAACTTATTGAGACTCATTGCGTATAGTTATTGTTCCTTTGGAAATATTCCATATTTTATATCAAAAAATTTAATTCATTTATAAAACATTGCCACATACATTTTTGTGATTTTGATGTTGAATTTTGATATCATAGTTTCAAAAATCTATTACATTTTTAATTTCAATGATAAATTATAAAGAATCATAATTCATTCATGTATGTTTGATATTCAGACATTTTATGAAGCTTTTCATTCAAATTGGAAAGGGCGTTGGTTTGTTACCAAATCAAATGATTACAAAGGTGATTCAATTAAAATTTCTAAAATTTCATTGATAATTTCTTGCACACCAACACACTTTTTGAATAGAAGTGTAAGGTTTTCATTTGGCTAAACTTTTGATAATTTTATATGTAGAAATAATTAATTTTTAAATATACATTGCATAACATATCAAAATAAAAGATTACTAAATAAAAATTTATGATGCATGTATCATTATTGTTCTGAAAAGAAATAAAATATTTTTTGTTTCAAACTTTTCTTTTCAATGTTTTACAAAAACAAATCATTAGAATTATTAAAATGCTAAATGGAAATGCTAAATGCAGAATTGTAATTTTATATTTATATTTATTTTAAAAGGTCAATTTTTTATTTTAACGATGAAGTGTTGTTTTTGTCAAATATTTCTTTAGGAAAATGGAAGTATGCAAAAAGTCATGGACACGATGATTTTGGATTAGTTGTTAATGAAAAAGCTAAGAAATATGGAATTTCTTATAATTTGCCTCATGCAATGGATCCCAATAAAAAAAACCTTTAACTTTACAATATGATGTTCGATTTCAAAATGGCATCAATTGTGCTGGTGCATATTTGAAATTTATTCTCCCTAAGGTATTGTCATTTTGGAAAAGAAATCATTTAATTTCATGCACTTCTTTTTTATATGTGATTAGATTTAAACTACTATAGTATATATTACATTTGTATTTCAACTTTTTTATCTTTTACACATACTAGTTGAAATTGTTTATGATGGTATTTCAATTATGATTAACCATTTTGTAGAATGATGAAAGCGAGAGTAATGAAATTGACAATGAAACTCCATATTCTATAATGTTTGGTGCTGACAAATGTGGTGCAACAAATAAAGTCCATTTCATATTTCACCATAAAAATCCTCTTAGTGGAGAATTTGTTGAACATCATATGAAGCACCCGGCTTTGGTTGAAGATGACAAATTCACACATGTATATACGGCAACGATATACCCAAATAGTAATACAGTTAAAGTATTTGTTGATGGAGTGCTTGCCAAAATTTGTGACTTTACAAAAAACGATTTTGAACCTTTGCTCATTCCTCCTCTTATGATAGCGGATTCAACTGATGAGAAGCCAAAAACTTGGGATGAACGAAAAAAAATTCCAGATCCAAATGCTACGAAACCTATGGATTGGAATGAAGATGAACCTCGTCAAATTGTTGACCTTGATGCCAAAAAGCCTAAGGTTTTGATAAATGAATAAAGATTATTTATTTTTTGGCTTTATAACTCTGTAAAACTATATTTTATTATATGAAAGAGTAGATATATTATCCATGCAATTAAAGTGAATTAAAAAATCAACTATAATAACATAAAATAGGCAATAGAGAATAATATGTTAATGATTTTAAACTCTTAAGTGCCTAAAGATATCGAACAAAACCTTAGATGTGTTATTACCTACCTTTTCAAAATTTCAAAATTTTCAATATAAAAAAATGGTTGTAATGCAAGATAATTTCATATTACAGTAGTACCTTTACAGTTTTGGCTATAATTATATATATATATATATATATATATATATATATATTTATATATTTAAATGCTTGAATTTCAGAAGATTACTTTTCAAAAAATTTAAAATTAACATGGATATTTTACAAAAATTTCAATATTTCTAGATTGTTGTACTTAAAAATCAAAATCAAAATAATTATTTGGCACAAGAATGCCAAAATTGAAAGGACAGTATGATATTATATTCTTTGTAAATATGATTTTTATTCATTTAAAAGTAATTATTTATATAATGACCAATTTTAAAAAGTTTGACATTCATATAAATTAAGATTTTATCTTTTAATTTTTTTAAATTATTAAATAACTTAGAAATAGACTACAATCATAATATCTACCACAGAAGTAGTCCATCTATGTTCAAATAAATAATGGTTTGGAATGTAAATAGCATCTATAAGTAAATAGATGGAAACTCCGGTCCTCTTTCGAGGCCGGCGTCAGTAAAGTATCTATTTGGAATGACAATGAGCCAGTGCCCACTGGACAAAGGGCCATTGTCGCAAAACTACTCTCCCCTATCAAGAATAGACACATCTACAAGTACTATAGGAGGTGTTCAGTTTCATCTTTATTAGTACTAGAATGTACTTTTCATGTTTCAATGGGTCTCAGCTAATGTGGAAATAACACGTGACAAAGTTTGTGGGAAATGATCATTAGCTTTTTTGGTCAAAATAGCAAGCCATTTCCAATTTTATGCAAATAAGTTTTATTTTTGTTTTGTTTTTTATGAAAAGAACATTTGATGTTTTAATAAATTGATTTTTTGAAGAAAATTTTTAGTGAATCACATGAAAATTAAAAATAAACGATTGATTTTATATTAATTACATGTATAGCTTAAAAAAACATTTTTGATAAAAAGATGCAAATCCATTTTTATTTATACTCTATATCATATCAAAATGTAATTCTTGTTATGAATTTTATAATAATATGTATTTTATTCCATCAAACTTTTATAAAATCACTTCAAAGTCTCATCTCATTGTAAATTTTACTTGAAACAAAAAAATCATGATTACTTGAAACAAAATGATATGATTTCACCAAATTAATTTGGATGTTTATGCTTTATCCATCACATGCTATAATTTTTAATTGGAATTTATTTCCATACACTATGAATTTATGTACTTCACAGAGTACAAAATCCTCAACTAAATGATGTTGTATATCATCATTATTGCAGGGATGGTTAGAAGATGAGCCCGAAGAAATAGACGATCCAAATTCTTCAAAACCTTCAAATTGGAATGATGAAGATGGAGAATGGGAAAAAGAAAAAATTGACAACCCAAAATGTGAAAATGCTCCTGGATGTGGTCCTTGGAATCCTCCGATGAAAAACAATCCTCTATATAAAGGAAAATGGAGTGCTCCCTTGATTGATAATCCAAATTACAATGGCATATGGGAAGCAAAAAAAATACCAAATCCAAACTATTATCATGTTGAAAGGCCAACATTTGAAATAATAGGAAGAATTGGCATTGAAATATGGAGCATGGATGATGGTATTATTTTTGACAACATTTTAATCACAAACAATGAAACTTTTGCTTTTGAAATAAGAAATCAAACTTGGAGAAAAAAAATTAAGGTTGAAAAACAAATTGGAGATGATGAAAGTGAGAAAATTCCTTTGAAAAAATCCTTAAAAATCCCTTTTTAATCAAGGTACTGTACGCGTTTTATACTCTTTTAATATTTTATACAATATTATAGGAAATGCCATATACTCAAAATATGATTTATATAGTATATGAATGTATGATAATATACATATTATATATTATGATAGAAATTAGAATAATATTTTTAAATTTCACCATCGAATCCTATTGATATTTTAATTTATTGGATATTTTAGGAAAAAATATTTGAAGGATTTTATGGAATGATTGATTGGTTTTCAAATCACTTTCCATTCGTAGAACGAAATAAATATCAAATTGTTGTAAGTATCTTCAATCCTTATATAACATATTTTTAATATTAATTCAAAATGAAGTTCACAATGATAAAATTAAAATAGAAATCTTGCTTTGTTTAGGAATTTATTTAACAATTTCTAGTACATCAGCTTGTAGTGAAAAAAATTGAAGATAATTCATTGCTTATTATTGGAATTTTTGGAACAATTCCTATACTTCTAATATCAATTTATAGCCTTAGATATGCAAAAAGAGATTCCTCAAAATCTACAGTAAGTTGATTCTATGAATATTTGATTTTTATATTGTATTGAAATGCAAATTTGTCTTTAATCAATTATATTGTCTATAATTATTGTTTGATGAAATATTCACATTTAAACAAAATATGTTTTTTTAAGTGATGATAAATTTTATAACACAACTCATAATAAAATATATGCGTACACTAACTTCTATTTTATTTTATGAAAAAAATAAGGATTTATATGAAAGAATAAAGGAAAATCCACTATGTAATGATTCTATGGCTCATAAAGCACCAAATAATGATTATAAAAACCCAGTAGAAGACAAAGATCATGGATTGGATTGTTTCAATGAAATAAAAAATATTGAAGAGTTTGAAGAAACAAGTACTCAATAAAATCAAATAGAAAGAGAATCTTATCAAAATTCAAATTAAGAAAAAATGAGAATTGTGAAGAATCAAATTCTAGAAAACAATAGTAATACATTAAGCTTTTATTGTTTTTAAAACCTTGAATTTGATGATTAGCATAGCAATCATTATTTGTGTTGAATAAGTATTGGATTCATTGCATCGATGAATCAAAAATCATATGTATTTTGTTTTTAATTTAATATTTATTTTTTGAAAAAAATTCTAAAATATTAAAAAAATTGATGAAATTGAATTTTTTTAATTATTTATTTTATGATAATTACTTAAATGTTGAACATGCATAAGAATCATATTTGTTTTTATCTTGTAAATTGTGATTGAAAATTGACATAATCTTTAAAAGCCATTTTTATATGTGTAAATTTCAAGTTCTAAAATGATATAGCAAATTTTATAAAAACTTAAGAGTATTGTCACATTGCTAATGAAGAAAACTGTCTAATTAAGATGGAATCCATTGTGGTTCTATTTGGTTATAGAAGTAAGGAGCATGGCCCTCTTCAATTAATTTTTTCACTTTTCAACCAATCTATTAAAATTTTAACCCCTAACATTTCTTAGAATCAAATTTTGGTTTTTTATATTTTGGGCAAGTTGTAGAAGTAGAAAATTTAAAATAACAAATAATTTATAAAAAAGTGGATTTTTCGTGAACTTTTTAGAAATATATATATTTTCAATCAACTAGTCACTTGACGTGGAAGATTCCCAATAGTTCTTACTTTATTTTGAATTTGCTTTTGACCTATTTAATCAAAATGGATTTGGAGAATGAGAATGAGACAAAGAAGAAGAACGCACTTCAAAAGAGCTATTATGATTTAGACACTAGGAAGTCTTCCAAATTCAACAATTTATAGTCCAAAATAAAAAAATACATAAAATGCAACAATTTATAGGAAATTGATAGGAAATCAGATATTGTTGCGTATTTTAATGATTTATGGAACCTACCAAAAAAATTTAAAGATCATTTATATAATTGCATGCTTTAAAGCTACGTGTGTAGATCATTGTTGCATGAGTTTTGGATTCAATTCTGGCCCATGGTTCAACTTCAAAAATTGGTCAAAACTGGGGGAAAAAATTGCTATATTTTTGCAACAAGTTTCCCAATTGGATAGGTGTTGATGTATAGATTGATGTCTAAATTAGATTTGATAAGTAAAATAATAACTCTTTCTATTCTCTAGATTTGATCAAATAAGAGGAGCTTCTAATGTGTTTATGATTTTTATGTACTGTAGTTATTGTACCCTTAGAAATACATATAATCTCTCTTGCAAATGCACCATTGGATCAAGCCCAAATTTTGTTAATGTAGGTTCCAAGCAAGCAACAACATATTTGTATGCTTGAATTATAATAAAAGCATTCTAAATTTCGAAAATGAGATGCAAAATTTGATGTGGTAGTGAAAACACTTGCTTGAAATAAAAACACTTTGGGATCTAAAGAGTCGAGGCTTCCCAATTTGTTGCATGATCAAAATTATTTACATGTTTGTTGTATGTGTTTACATATTAAAAACTATAAGTTAAAAGAGAGGTAATGAAGGTTTTTTGAAAAATATGTGTGTAGTTTTTAAACAAAGTACCCAAAAGTATAGTTCGTTACATCTTGTAGTGATTCAATTCAACCAATGCTTTCAAGAGAGGTGTACTAATTCTAGTTTGTTCTCAAAAAAATTCATTGAGAACACATTCAAATGGATACTTTTAGTCATTTGTAAAAATGGTCATTCGACTGTGTTTAGTGAGAACCGACATTGAGTAAGGTAGGGGGGTTAGGTCGGACAACTATTGTTGTAGTGTATTCTAGGATGCCATTTTATATAATAGTCATATTCTAAGCCTAAGTGCATCAGAGATATTTCTTGCAGCTCAAATCATCTACTTGTAAAGCCATACTTGGATTAAATTTTCATTGACATTTTGTTTAGCACTATCATATTGTTGTATTTCACTACACCAACATATTTAATTACACCGTAGTATTTTAGTATACAACATATTTGAATGCATTGTTGTATTTTAATATATGAGACCAAGATTGTCATATTGGAATGGTTAGTTCATCAAACATGATCTTTTGACGCGAACAATACACTATTCTTACAGTGTCCTGTTAAGATAGGGAAAATTAGACTTTTAATAGGAACATTTCGTAAATATGCTAGAATTTTCTCAAATAAATCAATATTGGATGAGCAAGCAACAAATCAACAAGCGCAAACATATGCGCAAGATAGACAGTCCATCAAATACTAAGACAACTATGCATCAAGCAGATTATATGAGCAAATATACAATAGTATACATATGGACATTCCGTCACATTCCGAATCAATGATGGCATTGTGAATGATGTCACTTATCCATATTCATTTTTTTTTGTGCTTGGTAAGGTAAGCCACAATATTCGTGCTACAATTCGGAAGTCGCCTTATTAGTGCTACTATGTATCAACAAAGGGAGTGCATATATATATATATATATATATTGATCACAACATGGTACAAATAGTCACATGGCACAAATAGGATGTTTTACCTTAATGTGCTAGTACAAACTATCATTGTGATTTTTGAATCGATGATGTATAGAGCTAAGAGCAAATGAATGGTTTCTTAGACTACCGTGAGGAGCGGCAAAAAATACTTACGCCCTCCGTTCCAAAATAGAAAGCCTTGTGTCAATATAAAACGCTTGTGGGAACATATTTTTTATTCTGTAATAAAACAATTGTTTGCTTATTCCACTCACCTACTATGCTCAACAACAACGTCAAGCATGCTATACATTGCATTAATTAACCAATGACACCATGGCTTGCACAATTTTTCAAAGGCACTTTTTAATTGGAAAAAAGGGAGTACAAGAAGAGAAACCCACATCTTTAGGAAATTGTTTTTTGAAAAAAAATCTATTTTTATTGCAGAATTTGACATTTGTTGAAAAGAAATTTTTCAATTTTTTAAAATTATTCGGCATGAGATGTCGACCACGACAACCCGCTATGGTATCCTACGACAACATGAATGGTTTATAAGACTATCAAGATTGCAACAATATTCTTAGTCTCAGAAATGTAAAAAAATATGAACATAGCACGCTTCCTTGATTATCCCATTGAACAAGTCAGGCTATTACAAAAAATTAACCTCTTAGAAAACATTGTCACAAGATTTTATAGCACGCATAATTTTCTTTTACAATACTAACCTGACTTATCTACCAAAGTAGTACATATGTAAATCATTACGAACAGACACTTTACTCACGTAGGCCTCGAAAGGGGTCCGGAGTTTCTATCTATCTATGTACATCGCAGAGAACAAAAGCAGGTCCTTTGGTACCAAATTCTAGGTAAGCTTGTTTTATAATCTAACAAAGAATGCTGGCCTATGGTAAAGCAAGTACAACAAACTCACCTCGAGAGACAATGGTCTGGTATGGGTTCCAAAAAAGACCATCTCGCTAAAACACTGTCATTTTATAACTCATTTAATGTGTGCTAAAAATGCCGTCTGTAATGCCATGTATGGAAGGGCAACCATGCCGTTTATAACATGTAATATTTGTAATTTTCCAATATTTTTTTCATTACCGAAAGAGAGTTTTCTAAAGTCCGGGAAGGGGTACCCTGATGATGTTGGTTGTAGAAAGTAATACACTGGCTAGAGGAAAGTACTTTGATCACATGATCACTCCATCCGACCAGCTCTCCATCACAGCAATGTTCTGGTAAAAAAACACAACACAATATTATTGAGCAATGAATCAGTGACACAAGAATGGACTAGGTAATTCAAAAGCAGGGAGGATTATGGGAAATTAAATAACCGCACGTTAGGACCTTCCGAGGCTCCGAGCCGTGGCAATGGCGAGGGAGATACTAATCTGCAATTGTCACTCAAAATCCTCCATGCTTTTGAATTACCGGACTTAATCTCAATGCAAGCCACTTTGAGTCACTAAGATCAATCATGAGGTAGTTGAACAGAAAAGCAAAGAAAAAGTGAAGTTGAGCATGCATGTAGAGGCCAAATAGTGAGTCACTGTTGCTACTTGGTTGAGAGTTAATGCTACTTGCTAAGAAGTTAATGCTATCTAGCATTATTAGTTCTAATCCCTCTCTTTTAGTCCAATGATCTCTTGACACAATGGCAAAAAGAGTCTGCATTGAGATTATGTCCTCACTAACATAACGGTCTACTTACCGTACCCACATCACAATTTCATGCAAAAAAATTGTTTTTTAGTTTGTTTTTTCCACGTGTCACATATGTATTGGCTGTAACTGACAAAATAGTCTACGTGGCACCAAATTAATTAAATTATTTATTTGTCACAACTTGCTCCGTGGATACGGTATTGACACCCATCTCACACCGAGACACCCTTGAAAGTTGAAGTTGGGACAACTTCGATCCAACTCTTATAATTCTCTCTACTATCACAAACATATTAACTTACCAGCTGAAATTCAATCTCAGGAATCCAAGCTGGCTCTCATTCGACGTTTGAAAACATTAGCTAATGAATGTTACAAAAGTTCATAACATTCTTCAGCCCCCTACTGTTCACCTCTGAATCTCAAGCATATGTTAGGGGATTGGAGGAATCGGAGAGAATTTTCTCTAGAATAAAATTGGGCCAAGCAAAGAGGGTTGGAGAGTTGAATTATTTTGTTAGTAATTTTTTTGCAAGGCTTCTACAATGTAAAGGGTGTGGTCCAGCAAAGTATGAAGAATGTTATGTTGGTCCGATACTCATGTGCCAAATAATTATTATTTTTCGTTTTTCCATTTCACACTATAAATATTCCCGAAGATTCCTTTTTTCACCGTACTCCAATTTTTTGAATTAATTTGTGCCAGACTATTAAGCTACGGTAATTGAGTTAACCGAAAACAGAAGAGGAGTTGAAGAGGAGTTGAAGAGGAGTTTCCTCTATAATTATATTTTCTGACAATCATTGTTCATGAATACTCCCCATGGACTATGATTTCATCTAGCGCAGTCGAGATGAAACAAAACCACTGAAAGAAAAAATGCCTCTGTCTTTGCTAACACTTTAGATAATGATACCGACATAGAAATTAATCTGTATTTAAAATCATCAAATGTAATGGCTATGAGTATCCGGAGAGAACATCCACCTTGTCTCTAGTGAATGAAAGAGCCATTGACCTCCCAGCCAAACACAGTTGCGAAGTGGACACAGATTTTAACACTTTAGATAATGATACCGACATAGAAATTAATCTGTAAAATCATCAGATGTGATGGCTATGGAGTATCCGGAGAGAACATCCAAGGTGAGGCACCTTTAATTTCTCTAGTGAATGAAAAACCATTTCACCCAATGACCTCACAACCAAACACAGTTGCGAAGAGCACGTGACAGATTTGATCACCAATAGGTTCACCAGTTTCAAAGATGGTTTGTTTCCAGGTGATTCACAACTTAGCAAAACAGCTCAAACATTCACTAGAGAAGAGGTGCCTCACCTTGGATGTTCTCTCCGTATACTCCATAGCCATTACATCTGTCGATGTTACACATTAATTTCTATGTCGGTATACTTATCTAAAGTGTTAGCAAATTCAGAGAGGCATCGGTTTTGTTTCATCTCGATGAAATCATGTTCAAGAGGACATTACCGGACACAGATTTGATCACCAATAGTTTCACCCATTCTACATGTTTTCGAAAACGGTTTGTTTCCAGGTGATTCGCAACTTAGCAAAGCAACGTACAAGCACAACTTTGAGAGAAAAAGTTACGAGCGTGAGAGTTTTCATGCGGAAGAGCTCGACGCTCAAAATTGTCAATGGAGAGCTAGTGTAAATTACTCACCTGTAGAGGCTTATTGATTTTCCGGAAGCTCCTGTTTGATTGTAGAGAAGGTTCGATCAATCAGAACCCTGATGTACAGACGTGGAAAATGTCCACACGGTTTTGCTCAGTATTGGAAGTTCTTCATTTGGTTGACCACAGGCTCCAAAGGACCGCCAGGAACGCACACCATCATCAACACCAACGCCGACACAGCGCCGAACAATGACGACACGCCCCACATGCCCACAGCGTGGTCCACGACCTCCTGACTCTGCTCCATCAGCGCCGGCGCGATGGACACCGTCACGACGAGGAACACCAACAGCGAGAAGATGAAAAACGGAAGCATGGCTGCTTAATATCGATCGATCAGGCCACTAATTCAGGCTCCCTTGCAGTGTCAAGGCTATCTAGATCCTTCTGTTTCGATCACTCACAGAAACCCCAGACAGTCAATACATGGCATAATTATGTGCAAGCTAAGTAAGGTAGAATGATCGATGCAGATACATCGATCAGTGGAGGTTGCAAGTTACAGAGTGACTGATACATGGAGGCTTGGAATGATCGAGAAGCGATATGGAGCTGCAAGAGGAAAAGCTAGAATCGATCTTATACAAGATCCTGCTTAAGTTATTACACTTGCTTAGTCTGCAGAGTGTGGAGCCCTTTGTTTTGATGGTACAGGTACGGTCACTTCGGTCAGTCTGCAGGCTGCATATATGCAGTGTCCGCTTTAATTTACCGTACCTCCAGGTGACCTGCAACACATATCCGATCCTCTTCCTTTCAGGCTTTAGCCCTTTAGTTGATACATGGCATACAGTGTGCAAGCTCAGTAATTAAAGTAGATCGATCGATGCAGATCGATCACTAGATGGAGAGTGACAGATATATCGAGGCTTGGAATGATCGAGAAGCAAGTGACTAGCTGCGGTGATATATATCGAGCTGCAAGAGGAAATTAAAGCTATCTAGACTCGATCTTGTGAAGAAGCCTGACGATCGATGAGGATGAGACCCTGCTAGTTTAATATTACTCCGTAATTACTTAGTCTGCATAATTAGCTTAAATTATTACTTGCTTAATTAGTCTGCATAGCCTAGTGCGGAATGTCTTTGTCTTTGTTTTGATGGTACTACCTGTAAGTTCGGTCAGTCTGGCTGCATATATGCAGTGTCCGCTTTACCTCCAGGTGACCTTTTTCATGATGGAAACCTGCAACACCTATCCTCTTCCTTTAGAGCATCTCCACCAGCACTCAGGATAGCTCGATCTCTGGCTCTGAAAAATGGATACATGTGCATACATTACTCACTTTGTGACTCTTTTACTGTTGTACATTTAGTCAGCTTCATATCTAGTTTTAGCCTACCTATAGAAATGGGAAAGTCATAAATGACATGGAAATAGGTTATTATAAGTTAATCCTCATCATAACATTTGTGGGTAGGTTAGACATAACATTCTTGGGCTGTAGAAAAGGTACCAAGCCAAGGTGGCTCAAACTGAAATTGTTATGATTGTCATATTTGTTTAGGGAACACGACTCAGTCATATATAACTTCCTTTAAATATGTTAATAAGATTCTTCAGAAACGAAAAGAAAATGAGTGTGAAGCTTGACTTCCAAGGTTTGTACTATCAAGTGTGGCCCTGCAAGGCAGGTGGGTGTGGACAGCTTTCTCTTGGAGACGGTGCACACAGGCCTGCAGTTTTTTAAGTTCCTTCTTATCCTAAAACTTCGTTTTGCAGACAAAAGAAGTTCATTAAAGGTGAACGACCCTAACATAACATTCAGTAGCATGCACTGTCTATGTCTTGGCTCTACAGTAGATGGTGTGAAATATTCTACACCCAACAATACTTCATAAGGAGCTAAGTGGGCACGTGGAGGTTCAAGATGATGAGCAAAATGCATGAAGGAAAGGCAGTGGGCATGAAGGCTACTGAATGTTATGAAATTTTGCCACGATTTGGATGTTACTCTATCCATACCACTATGTATTAGTAGTGTAAACATCAAATTAATTGAATGTACAAATTTTAAATGTAAGACACTAATACATAGTGATCACAAAGTGGTATAAATAGTCACATAGCACAAATAGGGTGGTTTACCTTTCAAGCGGCTCAACAGCCATTGACATTGAAATTTCAACAGGAATCCAATAGTTTGTTGAAATGGAATAAGTGGTATGATAGTGGGAAAATGTTGAAGGACGATTGGTACGTGGTTAGATCACCCGTGACCTGTCATGTCAACTTACAATTCAGAGTAATCATAACCAGAAACTGAGGCAAGGAGAATGCGCTGCAGTACAAGGCTCCGTCTCTTTCATCTTTTCTAGCACCGGAATATAATTTTCACATGGGATTCAAGTGGGTCTCAATGACACATGAAGAATTTTGAGGGAGAAATAGTGATATTCTGTCAAAATAGAGTCTTGTACGATGTGTTAATTCACTTAAACCTTTTTAATGTTACAACCTAGGCACTCTATTTTGTAACATAGTTAATAGTATCATAACCACGATCATAACATTCAAAAGCATGCGGTGGCTCTGCCTTGGCCCACAATAGATGGTGCAACATATTCCACACCCAACAAGTAGCTAATTAGACAGGTGGAGTCCCAAGGTGATGGCCAAAGTGTATGAAGGAAAGGTGAAGGGCATGAAGACTACTGAATCAATGTTATGATTGTATTTAAAAGTGACATTAAAACAAGAATTGGAGTTGCACGATAAAGAAGATGATCTAAAACCCTCTTTACACTTGTGACATAACAGAGTGATAGTGAAAACATAAAGTCATTTTTGAATTTGATACTTCTATTGCCTAGGGTTTGGTGTAAAAACTTAGAATATAGTGATACTAGACAAGGTGGTGTTGAGTGTATACCGTACTTTTATTTTATTTTAAAACGGCTTATTGACTATGAATTTTTGGAAATTTCCGCAGTATTGTATTTTTATTTCATTTTATTTCGGCATGTTTGGCCAGTAATTATCAAAAAAAAAAAAATTAGGCAAGATTTTTAATAATCATTTTGTGCCCAACCTGCTAGTAAACTACGATATACAACTATGTAATAAATAGTAGAAGTAGGCCACGCTTGGCTCTTGAAAAGGAGTTGGCACCCTCACTGCTCTACACTAACTCCACCTCAAGACCTACTTCGAGGATAGGCTCATGGCAATACATAAAACACTCAAACTAATTATTACTAAATACCCAAATGAACCCGCACACATATTTTACTGACTGCCTTAACCCTTAAACGTCAAAGTAAGCCCCATGGGCTTATTTATGAGAGAATAATGAAGAAAAAAGTGGATTTTCTCAATCAAATCAAGCAAGGATTGGTACGTTGGAAAGCTACTGAAAAAGCGATCTAGATTCCAAATTTGCGCCTCATTTGGGAGATTGTGGAAACATTGGCAAGCAATCAAAGTTATCAAAACGAGCAAGAGTTGAGGTTGGGGCAGCTGAGGTCGTTTTTTGAAAAGTGCCGCAGTGCTACAGTGTTGGCCAGCAGTGGCCAGCAGAGCCGTTTTTTCATTTTTCGTTTTTTTTTTCCCTCCGAAAATTTAGATGCCTTTCGGGCTGCCCCGCCCAGGGCTTCTTGACGTTTAAGGGTTACACAACAATCACACCAACAAAACTATATTAACATCCATGGTAGAAATACTAATAAATTGCACACAATCCACTACATTCTATAAAGTCAAAGCACATGCCAACATTGACAGTAATGAACAAGCAGACAAACTTGCAAAAGATGGTGCCCAAAAAGCATACAGATTTGTCGCCAAACCATATGAATTTGCACATATTACACCATACTACTTTCAAAAAGACTCATGGCTAGGACTAATGAAATGACTTGACAAAGGCCTTGTTAGATGTCTTGAAACATACATCACCAAATACGACCGTGAAAATAATCTAGAACTAATGAAAATTCATTTTCCCAACATTAGCAAATGGACAATGAACCGCGATATAAATATTGAATTATCTAATGCATTTTGGTCCAATTCCGCAATCACAGACTCACAAAAAATAAACTTCTTAAAATTTGGCATTGGCCGATACGTGGGAAATGTTAGAAAACAACTATTCTTTGATAGAGAAAGATTCCCATCAATCACATGCTCCATATGCAACTCCATAGACGCAGACACATGACTGCATGTACTCTTAAAATGTAACCATCATCACACACATGCCATTACAGTTAAAGGACATAACAAAGCAATATGGGAATTAAGAAAGCTAATCCTATCATCACAAAAGTCCACATGTTACATTTGCATGAAGACATAGACATTGAACAACAACCCACAAGAAAACACAATACCTCCATTGCTCCTACCTTGTACATGTGGACATGAAAGATGTCATTGCAACGCCAAATTTAAACCAGATATATTACGCGTCAAAAGACTCCCGTACAATAATGACCCACCACTAAACCTAGAAAACAACCTCTCAATACGATTTATTGAATTCACAAGTTGTAACAACAAACTCTCACAAGAAACAACCGACAACAAAGTCCAAAAATATCAACCATTAATTAATAGCATCATTAACCAAGGTTGGAAAGTAGATCCACTTATAGTCATCACGGCAGGAGTTAGAGGAACAACACATACTCCTTCAAATCTTTAATAAAACTCCTTGAAACTAAATTTAAACTACCAAAACCTCCATTAAATACACATTTAAACAAATAAACACCATTGCTAAACACTATGCAAGATCAATTATACTATATATAAAAAATAGAAAATAACCAACCACTACCAATAGAATAAGCAGAATAAACAAACAAGAAAAAGGAGTAGTGGTTAAGACCACTATTTATTTCTTTTCGTCTTTCTTTATCTAGTTAGGTCAAGATAGATAGAAACACCAACCCTAAAGAAAGGACCGGCGTGAATAAAGTGTCCGTTCGTAATGTCAATGACCCGATGCCCACCGGACAAAGGGACATTGGAACAATACTACTCTCCCCTTTTGAGGATGGACACTATAGTAACCAAAACAAAGTAACAGTAACAGTAACAAAGGAAAAAAGAGAAGTAATGATGGTTGAATGCTAGTTTGTATAAAGATATGTTTAGAGTTAAGTTTTATCACCAAGTCATGAGTTCTTTGGTTGGTTGGTGAAGGGCGTTTTATCACATTTATGTGGTCCGGGTTCGAAACCAATTGGGCTTGTTGAGCAGTGGTGTGATACACATGGCTTGGTGTTGCTAGTGAGTTATCATGGCACGAAAGTTGTACAAACCAACCGGCCCTTCCTATCCCCTGAGACAAGTTGAGCTAGTTGTTTGAAAAGAGTGTCTAGCAGTGGTTTTCACCACTACCCTTCTTCTTTTAATGTACTACGTCTGTTGGTATTGTTTGATTATTCTCTATACATCTTTTATGTAAAAGGATAGATCCGGCATATTGTATGGCCCTAGTTAGGTCAACATAAACACTTGTCTCATGAAGGTGGGACGGGGCCGAGTGGTTGTTACAACTTTCTTGCCTATTCATAATAACTCACTAGCAACACCAAGTCATGAATATTACTTTACTGCTCAAACGGGAATCGAACCTGGGCCAGTTAATTGTAATACAGCGTCCATTACCAACTAACCCAGGAACCATGACTTGGCAATCACAAACAAAACAAATTCCAATACTATACTCTAACTAGATTTAACCACTCATTTAGGGTTACTGTTTGTTACTAGTATTTGTTATTGGTCACTAAAGTGTTTATTCTTGAAAGGGGAGAGTAGTCTTGCACCAATGACCCTTTGTCCAGTGGACACTGGCTCATTGTCAAAACGAACGAACACTTTATTCACTAAAAAAAAAAATTAATTTAATTTTGAGATTTAAAATTAAATAATGCCATTCTACAATACTTATCTTAGTGTCCCTAATAAAAAAAAAGACCTCAATGAAACTTCAACACTTTTTCATGCTAAAAACCTAATTTTATTGGTTATGGGTACTTCTACGGCTTATTTGCCACACATGTGCTGCTCATGAGGATATGATAGTTGAGAAGGGGATTGGATGAAAAAAAATTGTACCCTGAGATTAAGAAATATACGGTGAAGGGCCCGGGCCTGCCTACTCACATGAAAAATTATCCTGTACATCACACCTAATGTACTTGCTTGTCAAAGAATACCACATTGAGAGCATGGGAAGAGATGCCCACTTCTGAAAATACCGTACCCGGCCGTCAGGGTCGGCAGGTCATGTGCGAATAATTATATATATATATATATATATATATATATATATATATATATATATATATATGGGGAAACTTACTTTTCAACAAATGCCAAATTCCATGAATATTTTTCAAGATTCTTTTTTTCTCCATACAAAATAGATTTGTTTTCAAAAATTTAGGCTTCTTCTTATAATTGTCTTTTGTCAATCGTGATGACCAATTATGGTATGTGCATCAAAATATCATGGCATGGGAAAGATTGTGATACTGAAAAGCTGGGGTGGAAGGACCTGATAAACAAAAGTTGATTTTCCTCCATAGCTTTGAAATGGTCGTTGATCCACCTCTTAAAGATGATCTAATTGCAACCCTTAGTAAAAAGTAAGCTCTAAAGATTCTGGCCTAAAATGTAGAGTGTGAGAGTTTAGGGTCAATACCCAGTACACCTATAGCCAAGACTTTGAAAATTCATAATTTATTCATATAGTGTTCAAAACATACACATAACATTGAGTAGCCTTCATGCCTATTGCCTTTCCTTCATGCACTCTGCTCATCACCTTGAGCCTCCGCCTGTCCACTTAGCTACTAATGAAGTATTGTTGGGTGTGGAATATTCCACACCATCTACTGCAGAGCCAAGGTGGGGACAATGCATGCTATTGAATGTTATATACATGCATGAGAATCCTAGACCTAACAAAATTTAAACAATCTAGTAATAGGAACCTCCCTTAGATGCTTCTTTGGACACTTTTAAGTGTGCATACTGAGCGTCAGAAATTGCCCATGAAGGATGCCCGTCTTGTTTGATTCTTGGGCATGCATGGAGACTCTCCAGAAAACAAATATTCTGTATTCTAGAAACCTTGGTAATGCGGCTTCATTAGGGAGCCCCACTAATATACGGACTGTCTCCAAAACTTAGTCTCCGATATTGGGTACGGATTTGGAGACATCCTCAAATGGAACCTACAGTTTTCACAAGTCTCCTGAAGTGTAGGTTTGAGATTTACTTCTGAAGACTAGAGAACAAAATGTTCATTGCCACATTAACCCTTAACCCCTAAAGGACCGTGGGGGCGGGGGTTTTCTTGACTAGCTCTTGTAACAAGCTCAATTCCTCATTGGTGGGGTAATTTTGATGATCGGCACCGTTGAAATTAAAGAAGACTTATGTAGCTTTGGTATGAAAAAATAATTAACAAAATCGCACAATTTTTGAGAAAATGCCATTGTTGAAAAGATAGATGAAACTCGTTTGGGGTATTTTGTACATATGCTAAAATTGAATTGTTCAAAAGTGCTCCAAAAATTCTCAAATTGTTATCATCCGTAGAGATCATCATTTTGAACATTTGAGGAGGAAGATATGAGGGTCTGAAGTGACTCCGAGATAGCCTCCTTGCAACTAAAAAAATCATCAAAAATCGCACACTTCATGAATTTCAAATCAGGAAGTACCCACGGATTCAGCTTTCAAAAGAGTTAGGGTCTCTTTGTTGTTCACCTTACATTTCACAACCCAACAACTTGAATTTCCTCACTTTCTAGTTCGAGAAGCCGCGTGGTGGCCTTATGGTCCTTTAGGGGTTAACCCTCCTAGACATTCAAGGGTTAACCCCTAAAGGACCATAATGCCACCCAGGGTTAACTGGTCTAGGGCCTATAAATAGCAACTTAGCATATATGAAATTTTTTGACCATGCAATTTTTTGAAATCTCTACACTGTAAAGATATTCCTTTTGAAGAATTCGGACATACTTTGATTCATTTCCACTTATATGATTATCAAACGATCAACTTTGAATTCAGGTTGTTACACAAGACATAGGACTTCAAACTTATTCTAGTAAGTCTTGGATGAAAGTCATCCACGCTTGGATGAGACCGCATGAGCCAAATATTTTCATGCAATGTTCATAATTCGGACACAACAGCGTTTAAGGGTTAAAACGCCAAAGAGGCCCTCACATGGCTTTTGGGGTCAAAAAAAATGGTATTTTGAGCTCCAAATTATGTTTCTAACAAAGAATTTAAAAAATTGCCTCCTTTTAAAATTTCCCAATCCATTTACCGGTATTGGAGTTGTTTAATTTTTAAAATAGTCAACATTAAGTAAGACATACACATCAAAAAAATTGCATATCCTGTAGTCAACTAAACTTTGATCATGCATAATTCCATGAGTTTTTGTCGAATCATGTTATTTATTTTTCCCCTTGCAAATGAAACTAAACATTGAACATGCGTGTGGACCAAAGACAGCTAACAGTACTAAGGTCGCGTGATATAATTAAGTCGGAAGTGCAGACATTAAAAATCTTCCTACCTGGTACCCAGCTTCCTACAGCTGGCTTCTCTGCGTATCCGCATGAGTGATCTCCAAACATTAATATGTGCATATTTCACAATAAATCACCTACATACGCACCCAATTGCACTTGCAAATACAGCTCAATGCCTTCCTTTAGTCTGAACATTATGTGTTCCTGAGACCTCACACCGGGTATGTGCATTGGTTATTCGATTGTTGATCTTCATGTACTTCAACAGAGAGCTCCTGTAAGGTGGTTACCCCATTCCCAACTGAATAAGAAATATGGATATGAGACATTGATATTATTTAGTATTATTATTTTTTAGAAGGAATTTTAAACTTGTATTAGAATTTAGAAGGAATTTTTAATTTTAACTTTTAAATTTTATAATTAAATATTGGTGATAGTATTAGTGAATCCAACTATACGGATGGAATCTAAAATTCAAAATTTAGAACTTTCATTTGTATATCAATTCCAAAATATTCTTCTAAATAGTAGTTTATGATGGTTTTTCTCAAATTGTCAATTCTAGGGACACCCTGGTACATTTAGGGGTTAACCCCTAAATGACACAGGGGATAAGGGCAAAACCTAGATGTGTTATAACATGTTCTTTTTGTAACTTCAATGAAGTTTGGTCCCAAAGAAAAATGAGAATCATGATGTTTAGTAATTATCTGTACGGTCAAACTTTCAAAAAATGTTTCAGACACTCATTTAACCCTTTAGCGCGCCAACGTCCATATATTGGACGACGAACAAATTGAAGTTGTTCGGATCTCATCCAGATTGGACAGTTTTCATCCACCAAAATTACTCTTGGTTCTTGTGCAAGTTGACTATTCTTTGAACGGTTTGGATCTTCAAAATAGGTTATTATGATTTTTAGAAAAATAACACAATCGGTTTATGTTAAGTTTCATTTTTAGTTCAAAAAGTGAGACCTCAAACATGATTTTCCAAAATAGGTAGAATCAAATAATGGAAACCATACCATCTCGTAGGGCATGTTATTCCAATTTCATTACAATTTTTTGAAATTTTTTTGTGTTGATTTGGGATTTTTAATTGAATTTCGAGAGAAAACCTTTCAAAATTAAATTAAAAATATTAATAAAAAATATGATGCATCCAATCGTACAGATGTGATCTTCACATTGACATTTACAGGTTTTCTTTGTACATCTACTCCATTTTAGGGTTTCATCAAACATTTTATAGCGCATCTTTGAAAACAGTGTTGAATTGGGACGTTAAAGGGTTAATGAATTTAGAAGCATTCACCATATAATATTCACCAAAATTACAATTTTTATTTTAGAATTTGAAATTTGGTATAATTGGTTAAAAGGGTGAAAGCACAAAAAAATGTACCACCTCTAACTATTATGACCATTCAACAATGCAGGGTTCAAGAATACATTATAAATTTGAATTTCGTAAAAAACTAAATAACAATAAAATAAAACACCTATGGTTTTATAAAGTCTACCAAAAAAATTTGAGAAAATGATCTTCAATAAGTAGTTATAAATTTTTTATTGGCGTAGAAGTGGCCAAAATTGAAAAAGTAGTTACGTACAATCAACAAAGTTGATATAAAACAAGCAAAATGTATATCAAAACATTTTTTTTCTACTTTCTTTTTGGACAAAGACCTCAAGTCTATCATTATCTCAAAGGTCATAAAAATTATATTTATGTTGAGTGTATTTAAGGCCATCAATTTTGCAACCGAGATTGGATTTAGGCATTCATTTTCAAACACTACTTTTTGTAAACTTTTTTGAAGATTTTGTTCTGAAAATTTGGATTCAAGTACCTATAAGAACTCTAGACTTCATGAAATTAAAACCAAAATACAATATATTTTGATATAAATTTATGGCCTTTGACCAAAACAATTATGATTTTAGTATAGCAGACTAACTTTTTGGTACAGTTTTTCGTGCTTTCACCCAAAACTAAACATTATATTCTAAAATTTAAAAAAGCAAAAATTTCAAATGAGAGAGCATCATTACTTTCTCGGGATAGAAAGTTTTATAACACTAAGACAATGTTGAGGTGTTTGTCTTTGAAAAAATTCCATAGTGAACCTCAATATTGCAAATGAAATGCATCAAACACTAGAACATGATCTCTAACCCTAATTACAACAAAAAATCAAAACTCAAAAAATGTCATGGGCAACCACTGCTGTTTGGGCTGCGACCAGAAAATGGTCGATCGGTCACTTAGGGGTTAAATACTACAGTTATATACATCTGTATTCGAACACCTTCGGATATGGATCCCAAATGTAGGACAAATAGACATAAATTGAATCGGTTGATAAACTAGCAAATGAGAATCTGAAATCTGAAATCGGACGTAGTGTACACTGCAAGGAATTCTCGTTTTAAAGAATGCAAGGGTGGTGACATGTGAAAAAACTGTCATGAGCCCTGATGAGATACAAGGTTGTAAATTTGAGTGCCAATTCCTAGGAAGCTAATAGCAACGGCCATCACCACTATCGCCCACGCGAGGGGGAGGCTCTCGTGCCAGGCAGCAAGCTGGCCCCTCTTCAACTTGGACCGGATCACAACCAGAGCCGGAAAAATGAAGCCTAGAGAGAGCCCCGTGGTGGCGCCCGTGAACTCGAACGCCACCCAGATGTTGGGGATCACCGTCGACCCCACGAACGTCAACGCCAGCAGCACGAACGTCAGAGCCGCGAACCGGAGCCGGGACTCCGGTGCCTTGGGAAACAGCACGGCGTCGATGGTTTGGCGCAGGGAGAAATGGATGACTGGGAAGACGAGCATGAGGTGCAGCACGTAGCCGACTCGGATGCTGTCGTTCAGCACATTGCTGAACGGGATCCCGAGATCCGTGTCAAAGTTGACCAGCACGTCGGAGTTCGTTAGATCCCCGAACATGAGGTAGCCAGACAACGCCGTGGCGGCGTACACGAGGACGCACAGAATCGCCGTGATGCGGCCCACTTTGAACATCTTCGCCGGGGATCGGTCCTTGAGCTCGCGGTAGATCGTCGGGACGTTGAAATGGCAAACGAATGCGTTCGACATGATCGGTATCACCGTCAGAAGCTCCAGGACTGCGCGTTTCGATGCGAAGCTGGGCAACATCCGCGGCGCTTCCAGCTTCCCTGCAGCCAGCTTCGCCAGCGCGATTGAGCAGGAGAGAACCACGAAGAGGACCGCAAGCGCGACAGAGATCGCGGAGGTGAACTTGAGTGAGTCGATCTTGCGAAGGGACGACAGGGGCGCCAGGACGAGGATTGTGACGAGCAGGACGATGAGTTTTCTGTTGTTCCACCATCCGGACGCGTTCGCCCAGCCCTCCAGCAAGCCCACGTGATTGTCCGAGCCGGACAGCACGTCGCCCATGATGATGAGGTACACGATGAGCACCCCGGCGTTGTTCACGACGATGCAGAGCTGCGCGAGCGCGCGTGCCGCCCACCCCATGGCTTCCCCCACCACGTCCCCAAACGTCCACAGCCTCGTCAGCGTCAGGTGGTGCACCAGCATCTCGATGGAAAGCTCCGAGAGCAGCCCCATGAGCACGATCGCGAATAGGCCCAGCGGTACACCCAAGACACGCATGGTCGCCGGGAGCGCCATGATGCCTGCGCCGATGATGGTGGTCGCCAGATTGAACACTGCGCTCCCCACGTCGGCTGTTGCCACTTCGTCTCCATGGCCACCACTCCCAGATTCCTCGATCGCGGCCTCTGACAATGCGAGCAGAGGGTGCTCATCTAAGGGCAATTTCTCTTGCCCTCTCTCATAAGTCCCTGTCTTGCAACAACCACAACCAACAATATCAGAACAGGCCTCCACCTAAAACTGAAACCTACAACTCCACACTGACGATGGCGAGACGAAGTTTTAGGGCCTCCCCATCCCTGAGCACGTGAAGATGGTCTCTCCATCTCAAGCAACTTGTGTTTGTTTGTGACCTCACACAATATTCAAATATGCTTGTGACCTTTCTATCTGCAGATTTACAAAGATGGAATTTTTATGCATCAAACGTTCTGATAAAAAGAGAAATATTCAGTTAACTCAGCATGCAAGAAGATGGTTTTTTAAAATTGAAAACGAAACCATGTTTTCATCATTGAATCATGAGACAAACTCAAAACTGGACGGTGATTAGCATATATGGAGATCGCCTCCCCATCTTGAGCACCTGGACAAGGCCGAGCACGTGGCGACGGCTCTCAAGATGGGGAGGCTTCTTCATTTGGAGTTTTTGAAGCTGCTGCTAAAATGGGGAGGTCTCTTCATTTCGAGGCGATTGAGATAAAGATGGATTAGGGTTAGATCCATGAGGGTGAGATGAGGGGTTGGGAGGATTGCGAACTGACCTAATTCGAGCTCAGGAGCTGCAAAGGCGGATTGTTGCGGTACGTGGAGCGAGGTATACGCCGCTGTATTAGCGTGCCCATGATTGTTGCTGTACAGCTGCGGCAACGGGGAGCTGAGGTCGACAGTCTGAAAAGCTTGAAGCTCCACCCACTTCTTGTTGTTGTCGTGCGTCTCCAGTGAGGCGATTGGGGATGTAGTTGCGGGCATACCTGTGGAATCACTCGGTTGCTGCTGCGATCCAACAACTCCGCCAACTCCGCATAGTGATGACGACGACGACGACGAATCCGATCAATTCAACCCCGCGATCCGGCTGCTTTTCACCGATCGATTGATCCCTGTTCGAAGTGGGGATCGAAACGAAAAGTTTGGGAGCTGAATCCGAGTGTGAAAACCTGGCTGCAGTCGGTCGATGCGACGAAAGTGGAATTGACAACAGAGATCGCTGAAAGTAGAGACGATGATCGATCTGTGAATGCGGAGGTGCAAGGGTGAGCCGGGCGGGCGGTCTTGGGTGATTGACCTATGGCCGCGTCTTTATTGCGGTCCGTGGTCGTTGGGGCCGTGGGACCATCCAGGGTCTTTATTGTGGAGTCTATCTCTTTACGTGTAGAGGAAGGGGACGTTCCCCCCGACTCTAAAGCCCAGACGTTAACCCTTTAGTGCTCAAGTGACCACATTGTGGTCTCTGATGTGTCGAAAACGCAAATAACGGAAAATTCGTGAAGAATTGGATTTTGAATTGTGAAGTTCAGATGATGAGCGTTATAATATACATCTTCTAGAAAAAGAAATTTTCAATTTGGAGTTGTGCAACTATTTAAATACCTATGAACAAAACACAAAATACTGTAAATACTTGAAAATACAGTAAATACTTACAAATACAACACATGTACTATGTAGTATTTCTTGTGTTTGGAAGTTTGTTAGCTTATTTTATTTTTTTGGATTGTGTTCTCTTGTTCATGTTCCATTAGTGTATGTATTCCTATCTTGATCCATGTACTACCTCCTTTCATATTTTAACGTATAAACTTTTGTCCTAAACCGTACACGGATAAGTCACTCACTTATAAAATACACAATAATTATGTGTGAGTCCATTCTTAACATGAAAGATTGCAACAGAGAGGTGTTGACATAGGTTATTGCTGAACATCTTTACTTTCATTTTAGAAAATTTTACCCAAATTCTATTTAATTTTGAAGTCACACACCCTAAAAATTCTCATTTTTGAGTGTGCATTATACGGTTCAAAGACATACTATGATCTTCCAATCCCACCATTGGATGATTCTCTAATTTTGGCAAAACATTTGCACTGCAGCTGAGAATACAATTGTACGGTTACTTTCTGATTTAATCCATTCTATTATGGTTGTATCAATCATAGTGGAAAAACCCAATGAAAACCAGTGAACCCAGCTACAGTACCCAAAGCGTTAAAGGGTTAATGCAAGCATTGTTCACCTATGGGCCGAATTTTCTGAAATTTCCATTTTGGGCACTCTAGGGTCTTTTTAGGCAGTTTTTTTTTTTGTAAATTTGGGGCCTACGGCTCAATTTTGGTAAAGGGGGATCCCTTGGGGAATTTTAAACCGTTGGAAGAGGGGGTTATTTTTTAAGGTGGGCCACTCCATGCCCAAAATAGGGGCAAATTTTATCCTCTTACATTAACGTCCGGGGGGGGGGGGGGGGGGGGGGGAGGGGATTTAGAGAAATTCGATGTTCCCTATGTAAGGGACTCCCGAGGCCGTAGGCCGAGGTGGATCCCTTACATAGGGGAACACCTAGTTCAAGGGCTCACCCGACATAAAGAATGTAGATGTTTTGTCAAATTTCATCCTCCCAACTATAAAGCTCTTCGATTTTTCGAGGAGGAACGTTCTCTGTTATAAGCAGTCCTCAACTTACACTAAAGAAAACATGAGAGTTCTTTATGTGTAGGGTGAGTGCATGCTCCAGAATTTACTCTTGAATGCAGGAAATTTTCATTCCGCTAATTTATTCCTCCCCCACCCACAAACTTGTATATCACCTAGTTGAAAGATCCTAAACAAATGTCAAATTGCTATGTGTTTCAACACAAGTCCCCAAACTATTAATCATAGTCAAACTTGCTAATCATAGTGACAACTTGGTGTAGAGGGGTTTATTGTGACATCAATATATCTTGCAAATTTGCCACCCCGAAGAGCACGTACAAGTGTTGTTAGAAACTTTTCATTCAAAATATTCAGTAAAAGGATGGATATAGGCGTAGGGCGAGCATGCTCTAAGCCTATGAGTGAGGGACTTATAAAAAATGAGCCCCCATGCCCACGAGGCAAGGTTGAATTGGAATTAAGTTCCAAACGATAGAACTTACCCTACGTGAAAGACAATTCAATTTATCTTTTCTTTCTCTACTTCTTATAAACCACTTGACAGTTGTATTGTAGATTATAGTGTACAAGTACTTGTCTCAAGATAAGATAGGGCCAGTTGGTTAGTACAAATTTCCTGCCATGATAAACTCACTAGCAGCACCAAGTCATATACATTACCCCACTGCTCAAACGGACCCAACGTGAATCGAACCCGGACCACATAATTGTGATACAACGCCCTTCAACAACCAACCAAAAGAACTCATGACTAGACAATCTTAATAAATACAAAAACACACCTTATACTCAGAATAAACTCCCAATTGTTAGCGCATGGTTACTTTTACTATATTACTTGTTACTAAAGTGCCCATTCCCGACAGGGTAGAGTAGTTTTGTCCCAATGACCCTTTGTCCAGGCACTAGGTCATTGACATTACAAACGAACACTTTATTCACGCCAGCCTCGTAAGAGGACCAAAGTTTCTATCTATCTATCTAGATTATAGTGACATATAATCCATTGTACAATTGTACTACAAAAACTACAACAATAAGCAAGCTTCCTTGGACTTTTTTTAGGTGCATTTTCCCGTGCATTTTACCGCTAAATTGCTATACAAAATATGTTGTTCCAAAAACGGATTATTGAAATGTACCCAAAAAATAATGCCTAAATTGCAGAAAAGGGTGTAATGCAAAATAGTATTGCTATATTTGGAGGAATGTACATGATTTGGATGAATATTTCATAGTTCATTCATATTTTAGATGTTTCATCCATATTTGAAATGTTGCATCAGATCATAGATGTAAAATAGTTTCATCATTTCTTATGACCTTTCCTACTCTGTAAGTACTAGGTTCTTTGGATCAGTCCATAAGGACTACTGTAGTTAACATATCCATCTCTTAGTAGAATTAAACGTACCCTACAGTTTACAAAAATACATTTTACTTCATCCGTTTCAGTCTGGTGACTTCGGCCCGGCAATGACATAATTTTGCTTCAGGGTCACGCCTAGATGAAGCTTTATGGATGAAGCCGAGGACCTGGACGTCATCCAAAACAATTCATCCAAAGCTCCCACCGAAGCTCCTCATCCGAAGCTGACACCCGAAGCTTCAGGCCCGAACCTTCTCACCCGAACCTGCAGACCCGAAGCTGATACCCTTCTCTCTCTCTGCACAATCGCGCAGCCATTTGTGACGTTTCAAGAGCACGGTTGGTCACCAAGGGCGAGCTCTCACCAGATTCCCGGAAGCTGATAAATTAAGTGACGAGACCGTTGGAGAAACCTCCTCGCTTCAGAATTGCATTTCCAGGGTGTTTTTGGGCGAGGATTTGTGAAGATTTTGAGGAGCATGGCGCTGCGCAACCATCTGCTGCTCGGAAACCATCGCACGGCGGCAGCTCCCGCATTCCTCAGCGACAACTTCTTGCCCGGGAAGCCCCTGGGGACGCGAGCGCAGCGCCTGGCCATCCGAAGGTCGGTGCTTCTGTGGGGCGCCAGTGCCCATTTGGACTCGTCTTCCGCGGCCACGGATTTGTTTACGGAGTCCGCCACTAGGGCTGGTGGAGGTGGCGGCCTCAAGCTGGATGAGGTGCGTTTAGGGTTTTAGAGCGCGCGTTGTGAGTTTTGAATGCGTTTCTTTGAACTGGACTCAAATGGCTACTCAAAAATGGCTGCAGGTTTTTGAATCTGCACCAAGGGCGACTCGAAAGGAGCCGAAGAGGACGTTGGATTTTGTCAAGTACCACGGAATCGGCAATGACTTCATCATGGTGCGTATCAGTTTTGTCACAGAAATTCCCTTTTCTAGGGTTTATCGTAGCTGAGAATTTGAATTTTAAAGACGTTTTAGGTGTTTGCCCTGTGGCCTTGGTTGGGACGTCCTAGAGGAGGCAATGTGGTTTGTGTTTCAGGTGGCTGAATGTGGTAGAGTATCAGTTTTGTCCTAGAAACCCCCTTCTCTAGGGTTTATCGTAGGTGAGAATTTGAATTTGAAAGACGTTTTAGGTGTTTGCCTTGTGGCCTTGGTTGGACGTCCTAGCTAGAGAAGACAATGTACGTGGTTTGTGTTTCAGGTGGCTGAATGTGGTAGAGGATTTTTATTGCAGGTCAATAACCTCGATTCCCCGGAACCTATCATAACTCCTGCAGAGGCTGTTCGCTTGTGCGACCGACATCTTGGGATTGGTGGCGATGGTGTGATCTTTGTCATGCGAGATGGCGAGAACTACCAAATGCGAATTTACAACTCTGATGGTACTGAGCCAGAGGTGAGTGTATTGTGCTTTTTTCGCTTGAGAGGTTTACTGATCTTTTGCTTTCAATTAATTTATTGAAGTTCAGTTTCAATATTGTGCTGAACAGATTATAGGAACGTGACGTGAGTCTGAAATTTTTTCAGTGGCTTTCGAACAAATGCATAATTCTTGGTGACATGATAGACGGTTTTTAGTTTATAATCTATTTGGTCGAAGATGCTCTAGTCACATTTGTGGGCTTTTTGCAAGCAGATGTGTGGCAATGGAATTCGCTGCGTTGCCAAATTTCTTGCTGAACTCGAGAATGCAACAGCACCCATGAGGTATCTTGCTCGTTTCCACTGTCATGGCTTGAATTTCTCCGTACATGTGAATCTCTTTATACCTTCTTCATTTGTCACTAATTTACTCTGGGTTTTGGTTTTGCAGCTTCAAAGTGCTCACTCTTGCAGGCTACATGATTCTTGAGCTGCGGGAAGATGGACAGGTATGTGACACTGGTATAGTTTCCTTTCATTTTCTCTTCTTGCAGAACATACAGGGTAAATGAATTAATCATGAGGAGGCACTCATGGTGTGGCTTCTGCATTTTAGGTTTGTGTTGATATGGGGCCTCCGTACCTGGAAGCGGCTGAAGTTCCAACGAATTTGGCCGATAAAGGAGAGGTAGTCAAAGCACCCTTGGTGGTCGATGGAAAGACTTGGTTGGTGACGTGCGTAAGCATGGGCAATCCTCATTGTATCACTTTCGGAGAGGAAGGAGGGGAGGTAAGAGTTCCATTACATTTCATTTGCACTGAGTTTTTTTGAGCTGGACATAAGTTTAGGGTGACGTGATTAATATTCTGTATTCTTACTTATCTCGTGTATCATTTAGGGATTGAAAGTTGATGAACTTCATTTGGAGCAAATAGGACCTCTCTTTGAGCATCATGAGATGTTTCCTAAGAGAACAAATACAGGTACGCAGTCCATATCTGTTTAGAACTGCAGCATTACATTTCTCATCTATTCTATGGCTTCCTGAAGTTGTAGGTTTTGTAGAGCTGACACATGTAAGCTTACATGAGCTTCTATGTGTGTTTTTCAGAGTTTGTTGAGGTGCTCTCACGTACTCATCTCAAAATGCGCGTGTGGGAACGAGGAGCTGGTAAGCCTTTCTGAACAAGGCCAACACATGATTCTTTTTCTTTGCGTGCTCCAGACAGAGTCAATTGGGACTGTCGTCTCTAGTTCCAACTTTGTATCATTGGCTGCAATATATATATTGGGGTTCCAAACTCCATTATCTTCTGGCATAACGTATTGTTATCTTTTCATTGATAGGTGCTACCCAAGCCTGTGGGACTGGAGCTTGTGCGTTAGTTGTTGCTGCAGTGAAGGAAGGGCATACTGAAAGGGTGAGTGTAACATTATGTCGCGCCTTACTTTTTAATTCAGCTGATTTTTGTTTACTTTTTGTTCACGTATGATCGATGTAGTAATTTTAGAAAGTGTATTGATGTGACCATGAAATGCACTCGGTTTTCTACTGTTGTATAGTCAGTTGACGTGGCTAGTGTTGGTGCAGAGTTGCACCGTTGATTTACCTGGTGGACCGCTGGAAATTGAATGGAGGGAAGCTGACAACCACGTGTACATGACTGGCCCTGCGGAGAGAGTGTTCCAGGGCTCGGTTGCGCTTGATTAGTGCAGAGTGGGTTTAGATCAGCCCAATACAGGGTTTAGGCAGATCCCTGCCTCTCCTTTTCCCAGCCTGATTAGATGTGAAAGGTAAGGCACTCTGTATCTGGTTGATCAGCGCCCCCTTGGCTATTTTGTTCTGAAACAAGATTACTTTCGTCTTGCAGATCAGTGTACATTTTTCCTGATATTATCCATCTGCGTCCACCGACATCATTGCTCAGATGGTGTGATGCACCTTTCACTTGAACTCCCTTTTACATACACTGCTTTCTCCGTCGCTCTAGGCAATGCTTGCTTGGAATATTTCCAATCTTATGTGCGGCTTGTTGTAGAGACCTGGACCTTGGACAACTCAGCTTAACCCTTAAACGTCGGGCCCGTGACCACGGAATCAAGCTGTACCTGTCACACTCGATTTTGCCACTATAAATAAGATAAAATTTCAAATTTCTATTTTTATAGATGAAGCCATGTGTTTACTACAAACCATGATTGAAATTTTGGTGAAAGTTTTGGTGAAAATTTGAAATTACTATGATTTTTTGATTTTTTGAAGTGATTGTAAAAAGAATTTATATCAATTACAGAATGTACTCAAAAATTCCAATTTTTTTACCAAAGGTGTATATTACAATGAAGAACATTACAGAATGAAAATCATGAAAATCATTTGTGTATCTAAATTCAGATTTTTCCCCTATACCATGGTAATACATGTCGAATTTGTAACTCCAATAAAACACTCAATTTGTAGAGTTTTCCAAAAATTAAAAGTGGAGTGAAACTAAACTTGGTAAGCTTCATTTTGTTAGTTAAGCTCAAATGCAATAGAACTTATTTTCATGGCCTAAATTTAATTTAAGTAGAAAAAACAGAAAAAACCAAACAATGAACCGTTTTTATGACTCTTTTTGTAGTTGGGACCCCATATAAAATTCAAAAATAGCTTGAATGATCTGAATTTAATTTGAAGAGGTGGCATGACCAACAAAAATCCTTCAGAAAAAAAATTGAATGAAAATTGTCCATGTAGTAGTTGGAATTGAATAGTGAGCTACATTCAAAAGCCAATTTTTGGTCTCCCAGGCGTTTAGGGGTTAACCCTATACACACTAAGGTATGTGTACACATCCTCTCCTTTCAACTTGCATCCTACGTCCTTGGATCATGAAGATCAAGGGTTGTGATTGAAAAGTGAACAACCAGTTATTTATGATAACCTACTCACCGCTACCGTGACTCGTCGGTTATCTAATACATGTGATGATGAAGACTAAGGGAGTATCACGCAACTAGAAACTTGTTCTTCCGTAGTCAAGGCGGATGGACCATTGATTCAGTCACTCAACTTCAGTCGGACCCTACTTGTTTGTAATGCATTTTATACAACTTCCTTGCTTGCTACCCTCCTTTATTTTATTTCATATTATTTAAGGTAGTTTCTCCAAAAGTGTTTGTTTCTCTAATAGGGATTGTTTTTGACTGGTTCAAATCTTCAAATTTATACATTTGACAGGTTTTTGACAAGTTCATATCTTAAAGAGATGTGCATGTGATAGGCTTAGTGCTATAGATTATGAAAGAATATCACCATGTGTACCTCCACATTAAAAAAAAAGAAGCAATACTCAGCCTCTTCACTATAGACAAGCAAATTTGTAAACTACATTATTTGCTACAATGCTCTATATTGGAGTATGTATTTCTTTTTAGAGTCAAACTTTGCCAATGAGAGATTGATAAACTCTTCATTTTTCCAAAACACTTGAAATTAGTCTTGTGGGAATGACCACAAGAAGCGAATTTGCGCTCTTCTTTTGCACTCTATTATACATTTCTTTAGTATACTCAACTGTGTTTCATTGTATTCAAGGCACCTCCCATATTCCAATTTTTTTTTTTTTTTTTTTTTTTTTGCTATAAATGCATTTCAAGAGTACGAAAATCCATTCCGTTGACATGAATACAAAACTCCATGTGGATCTCAAGCTATGCAACAAAACACTCTGGAAGTGGTCATAGACAAGAGGGCGTTGTGTTCCCATAACTGCCTCCAATTCCAAGGTAAAGAAAAAAAGGTACAATTACATATTGATGAGGTTTGACTCTAAGATGATTTTCACATAAACTCTTCCACCAAGAAAAACCTTGCCACATAATGATTGAGGGCTTACAATTCATCTGCACAAACTTGTTTGCAAACAGTGCCCTCAACGCAATGCAAAACCAAAAGCAGAAATCTATTATATTAAATACACATGGTCACGATGTATGTCACGACCCGTTGTCACAAAATGGTCACATTTTCATCCGTTCTTCATCCATTGCCATGTCACGACCGTTTTTCATCCACTGTTGTTTCCAGTGTTTTCTGTTTTGTGGATTTCTTAAGGTGCAATGGGGCTTTCATACGATTCCAACATAATCCTTGCACTTACAGTACTTCTGCAACGAGCTTTCAAGCGAGGATGGACAGGTCTTTTTCTTCTTGAAGGAAGGGTGGTGGCAGAACCTTGCAATTTCAATTATATTCACAAATAGAAGGCAATTGATTTGGTCTGAGTCTCGCAATTGTGAGCTCGAATTACCACATCGCAAAGTCTCTCCTCACAAGCTCGCACTTTGACACCCCTACTGTGGATATTGGAAACAAAACAAAAATTTACAGACAAGTGGCCATCTAATGGAATGAAAATCTATTCCAACACTTTGAAGAGCATTGATTAACCTCTGAACAGCTGAGATGGCCACTATGGCCAAATACACCTGTTTCATGTATTTTGAGTAGAACAACGCAAAAAGGATTGGAACAATAGAGTTATCCTAAAACGAAAGTTGTGTTTGAATAAGGTACCATGTGTTTTGCTTTAATATACTCTTCAAACTCAAGAAAAACTAGTTTAACTGTCAAGAAAGACGAGTTTTCCATGAGTTTGAAGACCACCAGGCTCTTCCATACCTTATAACTATTTAGAGTGAACAAATAAGAGTATATTAAAGCAAAACGCATGGTATCCGGCTTATTCAAACACAACTTTTGTTTTAGGATAACTCTATTGCAAAGGAGACTTGGTATTTGGAGCACACTTGGTATTCTGAGGCGCACAATGGATTTTGTGGGCGAAAATACGTGGAATTGGCTACGGTACAATCTTGTATCTTGTACCCCATGTTTCAAAGGGTGGTGGTCTGCCAACATGTCTGTCGATGTGGAGATTGCAGTTGGGCTTGCGTGGTGGGAGATGGTTGAGAAAGGATTACAGCGTTTTTACAATCTCATGGCAGTTACACAATTGCAGCACATGACATCTTGCAGGCAAAAAAAATAAAATTACACAGCCAATCATGTGAAAGCAAAGTGCATCTACCCTCGCAACGAAGGAACATGGCACCAGGAAACATTTCAGTTCAGATGTGACATTTGTACTTGATGATAATTAGGAGCATTTGAATACATTTTTGTATTTCAACACACAAGACACATTATATGAGCAAGTATGCAATGGTCCCACATACGGAACCCACAGGACCTTTAGGGAGTATAGTAGACATGCCAATAACCGCACAAGCAATACTCAAATCCTTTCCTCACGAGAATGTAGAAACTTACATTGTCTCAAATTTTGACAGATTGTGGTATTTCAAGTTGGAATTTGCCTTAAAAAAATCACACTCAGAAATGTTTTGTACAATAAATTTTATTGCACGTCAAACACATCGGGTATGATTTTCAATGGAAATTTACTTGGAGCCCTTCACCACACGGCGTGCGGTGATTGGACGATACCTTACACTTCTATTGGAATTGTGTGGTGAAAGTGTGCGGTCATTGGCATGTCTACTATGAATTGAATTGTGCGGTCATTAGGACTGTGTGGTCATTGGCATGTCTACCATAACTGATAATACCCATAGTAAGGATCCATTTTTCAATACTCGTATACATAATAGTATTTGATATAGTCTCTTATATTGACCCTGTTATCAACAACTCATCAACTCATCTTGTTATCAACAACTCATCAACTCATCTTCTTGTTATCAACAACTCATCAACTCATCTTAGTTGAACAAATTAGCAAGTGGTGTAAGCATGAATTGGTTTAATGTCTATGACCACTGATTCACATAGTGTACAACCTCACACTTTAAAATTGCACAAGTGATACAACCTGCACTTCGATATTGCACAAGAAAGACAACCTCGCACTTCGAAATTGCACAAGAGATACAACCTCACACTTTGAAAAAGCTCAAGAGAGAATACCTTATCATAGAGAGAAAGCACTCTAATAAGGTAGAGTTCAATTTCAACAGAGATCCATTTACTAAGCCTTCTGAAGTCCCGGATTACACATGAAGAGTATATTGAACAAGAAAGACAACCTCGCACTTTGAAAAAGCACAAGAAATATAACCTTGCACTTTGAAACTACACAAGAGAATACCTCATCGTAGAGAGAATGCACTCTAACAAGGTAGAGTTCAATTTCAATAGGGATCCATTTACAAAGCCTTATGAAGTCCCGGACTACACATGGAACAGTAGAAACGTGAAACAATTCTATTATTAACTTTTTTTGCGAATGGAGTGGTTCAATATGAACAAAAAAAATTCGAGGCATCAACAGAGTGACTAAAGAATTTGCTCATTCGCGTTACCCAGCTTATCTACCCCACCTTACAGCAAAGGGCACAAGTATTCTACAAAGAAATCAGGCTTCACTTTTCAGTGTATGGATAGATCAATCATGTCACCTTGCTTGCAAACTCAATTGTGATGGTAAACCTCAGCCTGTTTAGGGCAGAAGTGTCACATATCTTGATATGCTTTGCTGCCAAAGTCATTGTCGAATTGGGTGTATTTGCCAGCTGATAAATGTGCAGAAGGTCGTGTGGTTTTCAAGGAAATCAAGACATCGTCAGAGGTGATAGGGCCCAACTCAGGCAGGGGATCGTCACGGTTCGGGTCTCGCTTTTCCAACACAGCCATGACGCGCCGCAGAGGCCGCATGGCAGCTTCCTTGCACACGATGCGAATGTCAGATCCGGAGTACCCCTCCGTGCCCTCCACCATGGTTGCCACCGGCAGCTCCTCCAGTAGGCCATTCTTCTGCCCGCCCAGGAGGGCATGGAACATCCCCTCGCGTGCTTCCGGCTCTGGCAGTGGGACCAGGATGCGCTTCTCCAGGCGCCGCAGCATGGCGCCGTCCAGCTGCCACGGCAAATTCGTGGCTGCCAGCACAAAGACAAGCTCCTTGGATTTGGTCAACCCGTCCATCTGCACCAGAAGCTCCGTCTTGAGCCGCCGGCTCGCCTCGTGCTCGCTGGAGCCTTCCCCTCGCGTGCTAATCAACGCGTCGATCTCATCCAAGAAGATTGTACTTGGTGCGAAGTGCCGCGCGAGCTCAAACAACACCTTCACCAGCTTCTCTGAATCCCCCCGCCACTTGCTCACTATGGATGACGCTGAGATATTGAAGAATGTGGTCTTGCATTCCGTTGCTACCGCCTTTGCCAACATGGTCTGCAGTTACCATAACAATACACTCAAGCCTCGTTAATACGACATTCTCATTCTAGAAAATCCTGAACATTGATTGTCACACATTCAAACTTTGTTATATTGAAAAAGTTGGGACCTCGAGAGGTCAGATTAAAGAAGTTTGAGAGCAGAGATTAATCACTCAGATCCCTTTAAAATGACATTTTGCACACTTGTCACACTGTCATCGACTGTGTGCACATTCATTCTATGGCATGCTTATTTTTTTGCAACCCAAGCAGTCAGATTAAAGACCACAGAGTGTGAAACGATCCCAGCCATGAAATACGACCTCTAAAATGACATTCTGGAATTAATCCTGCACATTTGCCACACTAACATTGACTATGTTCACTTGTCACACAATCAAACTAGTCCGTGATAAGATTAAAGAGGTTTGTGAGTAGTGATTAACCCCTAAGCGTCTAAAACGCCCAATATGGCCATCTGCATCACTGAACTTTGCGACGGTGGCATTTTCTCATTTAACCTCGGTTTTCTGATTGCAATCAACATAATTTTAAAGCTCTTGTTCTATACTACAAGATCAACAGTGTCGATCGTGTCAAACTGAAGTCATTTTCACACAAACAGATGCTTTCCAGCAGGGGGTCCAATTTTCCTACACTACAGAAAATACACGGTGGACGCTTAGGGGTTAACTACACTCAGATCACAGTATAATGAAAGGACATTCTTCTGCACACTTACCACACTATCATCCACTGTCACACATTCAAACTAAGTCAGTCATTTTTTTTCGGGACCGCAGGTTTAGGGTTAAAGCACACAGAGTGCAAAACGATCAAACTCTCCAAAAACCTAAACCTGAACAACGAACGACTAGCATAAAAATCACAAATGACTAAGACTCGCAGCATAAAAAAATTATAATAAAAAACATCGATTGATGGATTGATTACCTTGCCTGTGCCGGGCGGGCCGAAGAGCAAGATGCCCTTCCACGGCGTCAACAAGCCGGTGAAGTACTGCGGGTACTTGATCGGCATAACGACAGCTTCCTTAAGCAGCCGCTTGGCATTCTCCAGGCCCTTGATGCTGTCCCACTGCACATCCAGATCGCCTTTCACGATATCCTGCATGATGCTGTCCGCGAGCGCCATCATCTCCAGCGTGGGAAATTCCGGCAACGGCTTCTGCCACGCTTTCTTCTCGGTTACTACAACCACTCCATTGCCGGCTCCATTGGTACTGGCGATCTCCGTCGTCGTGGGACTCGTCCTCTGGTATTTTTCATAGGGCGCCAACTCGCGCTCCCGTCGGGCCCCGTTCATCACCACCGGAACCTCGGTACTCGCAGCATTCCCCATTTTGAAGCGGGAGTTGTATGTGCGCTTGAAATCCTCAAACAACCATCGGGTACTCAAAGGAGCTCCGTCCTCGGACATCCTCAGGTCCGCATGGAAAAAAAAACATCCAGCAACAGACGACCCAAATAGGGCGCCCCAAACACGGTCCTGGTGGGACGTAGGTGGGAATTAAAGGGGGAATCAGTTGTGATCTGTCAGGAAAAAAGCATCGAGCGAGCATCAGTGGCTCGCAGTGTGAGTACCAGAACAGAACAGCTTACATGCGGGCCGCCCGCGAGGACCACAGGCCCACAGCGTTTCTGTGCTGGCGCTGGCGTGACAGACAGAGAAGGCCTTTTGGATGAACGTTTCTGTTCATCCTTACTGAGTGGTGCGCAGTGATTGCGACATAACATTCGCATTTAGTGTGTGTGGGACTAGTTCCCGAAGAACGCACTATTTTGCCAAATCTCAAAATTAGTGAGGGCTGAAATTTTTAATGAGTGGCTGAAATCTTCATATCATGCTAATTTTACATCATAATGATATTTTGTATCACCTTCACTAATTTCCACTAGTAGAAAAGGTGGCGCTCCCCAAAAAAGATGCCCAAACAAAATCACTATGCATACATGGAATTGGGCACCACATGCATGGGCAACTCCCTTAGCAATGCCACCTTTTCTACTAGTGTTCCAACTCGCACTATAAACCCATCATCACTAAGGTAACTATATCTAAAAGCGACCATTTCCTTAAAGCATTCATAGCTCAATCTTCCATAATAAGTAGATTCTGACATCCTACTGTTGATGAGAATGTGCACAATCTCAACATCAGAGTTTAGGGTCGCTTTAAGGTCAACCTATAGTCAACACTTTGGAAATTCATAACTTATTCATACGGTGTCCAAATAATGCATGCTAAAGTGCGTTGGAATCCTCTTGAACTTGCTAATAAGACCCACTAAAAATATTTTTGTTTTATGTGTGTAAATAGGCTCAGTTGGTAAGGTGAACGCTTTAAGATATAGTTACCTTATATAGGGTAATTAGTGTAATAGGTACAAATGATTTTTGAAAAAAAATAAATGAATATTAGCCACATGTCCTGCATGGAGTCAAGATGTGTAGCCTTTTTAAATTTAGGTATCACTGAGGTATTGCCTAAGTAGCACATGTATATCACCGTGATATTACTTATATATTAATATGAAAAGAGCATTGAATTGAAGGAGCCACTATGGAAAAGTAGCAAAAATGCTTAACTGTCATTTTAGTGAGCAAGAATTCACTGGTAGTGCGAGTGCTGGTGTGACAGATGGCCTTTTGGACGAACGTTTCTGTTCATCCATTCTGAGTGGTGCGAGAAAGACAGAGCTTTGTTTTTTTCCTGATTTCGAGATTCATGGTCGCTCAGTTATGGAAATATTTCCTTGTGCAAGATCCTCACCTGAAACTATTCTTTGACTGCCAGGTGGCGTTTTCCGTGTTATTTGGAAACTTCCTTTGTACGGGCTTTTGGCTGCCCTTGTTCATAACCTTCAGTAGCCTTCATGCGCACTGCCTTTACTTCCATCCAACCGTATAGAAGTTCATTCAAAAAAGGGATGGACAGAGCCAGTCGCTAGAGGTCGTTGGAGTGGAGCGAAAAAAAAAAAAAAAAAAAAAAACCACTCTAAAAAAAAAAACTGTCATCGACTACCGGCACATAGCCTAGAGCCTGTCATCCACCTTTTCAAAAACAAATAAAAATTAAAAATAAAAAATAAAATCTTTTGTTTCTTTTTTTTCCTTTTTTCTTTTTACAACTAAAAAAAAAAAAGTTGTTAGCCAACGTTGGTTGGTGTGCTGCTCCAGTGCCCGCATTAAGTCACTACTAAATTATTATTTTTTTATTATGTGTTTGGAGCTTTGAAATCTTGTTGACCTTCCCCTCCATGTTGCCATTACTTCCGCCTTCCTGTGAAAAAAGCAAGCTACTAATTTTGCATGGATGATGATGTCGGATATTCTGCACACTCTCCTCAAGGGCAAGGTAGAGCCAGTGAAGGCTACTGAATGTTATGTTTTCAAGGGGTTCTCTTTTTGCAATACACCAATATGGTGAGGGTGGTATCTTCAGATTTAAACCCTAAACAACCAAGGATTCATAGTTTTAAAACTATAAATTTCAATGATCATATAAGAATTATCTGTAAAGTCACCTTGAGTTTGAATAAGATACCATGAATTTTGCTTTAATATACTCTTATTTGTTCATTCCAAAAATTTTAAACGTATGGAAGAGCTTGGTGGTCTATCATTATCAAGTGTGTAAGAGCTTCGTGGTCTTCAAACTCATGGAATTTTTTTTTGCCTCTTTTCGTGATGCCCAATTTTTTTTTATGAGTTTGACAATCACCAAGCTCTTACACATGTAATAATGATAGACCATCAAGCTCTTCCGTATCTTTTAACCCCTAAACGTCCTCACTCCTCTTCGAATTCGGTAGTTTTGCAAAGATGCATCATAAAATGCAACCCATAGGGATATTTTGAACTTGATGTACGAATAAAAGTTGTACATTATCAATTTTAGATTCTATCCATACAGTTAGATCTGAGATTGCAATCACTAATATTTTTGTATAAAATTTGAAACGTAAAATTCCAAATTATTTTTTAATTTGATTACGAATAAGATGTTAACAATTTGTGGATGAGATTTGTTGTGATGGGTTGAAATGAAATACTCTAAGTGTAGTGATTTTTGGAATTTTTTTGGTTGCTTAATTTTATGAGTTGACTTTTTAAGAGCACTTTTACACTGAAATCTTCAAAATTTTGGATGAATCACTATAACATGAAATGAGATATAAAATTTCACAATCTTCTTGTTTCTAATCAAATCACACATGCATGAAGCTAACTTCCCATAAAATATATAGTAAAAAATCCACATTGCAAAAAGTCAATGACGGATGAAAAAACTATGATTATATACATCGAACACTTTTTGGACTGTTGGGCGTTTAGAAATTAACTATTTGGAGTGAACAAATAAGAGTATATCAGAGCAAAATTCATGAAATCTAATTCAAAATCAAATTGACTTTATGGATAACTCTATTGTAAAAAACCAATAATTCAAATAGAACAAAATTTTACACCATTGGAATCGTAAAAGAACATTGCATGTGATGGTAAAATAAAAATAAATTTGAACAAAAGAAAATCTATACAAGACCTGCTAAAATCACATGAGGGCCACAATGGTGAAACTCTTACAAAAATAGTTGTTGTCTACTCACAAATTGAAATTGCAAAGTTTGTAACCACACTTCGAGGAGACAAAGAACCATGTCCTCGCTCTAAAGCTCATTTCAAAATCCCATCAAAGCAGCTTGCACAAAAGTTGGTGTGAATACTTTAATCCCTAATCGTCCCAACGTCCATATTTAGGACGTTTTTTAGTTACTTTCACTTTGAAGAGCTGTAACTTTTGCATAAAGTGTTCGATTTCAATGAAATTTTGGAAAGAACCCCCCCCCCCCCCCCCCCCCCCCCCGCATGATGTCTACTTTAAGTGGTAAAAAATTCAGATCAATCCAAGTTGTATTGAATTTTTGGGGATCATTTGAAAGCAATGGTCTTTTTTTTGGGACAATTTTTGTGTATTTTGATGGTTGCAACTTCGGGGGCTTGTATTTCCTTCATCAAATGTCCGTTTTCGATTAAATAAATAAATAAATAATTACCAGGCTATATTCCCCTCAAAGTCTAGTCATCATGGAAATTTTTTCATGTCAATCCATGTTATTCTGAATGTTTGGAAGTCTTTTAGTGCACGGATCTATTTTGGCAATTTTTGCTTTTTGGGTCAAATGGGTCACTTTTTGGGCTACTTTTTGACATTGCAAGGCCTTTCTAGGGCACATCAAATGTTTTCATGAGTTTTTTTGGTACCAATGTGTTTATATGGTGATTTTGAACCACTTTATAGTTTAATTTTTCTTTAATTTGAGTAGTTTTGAATACAGATTTCACGTCTAATGTGGAAACTAGGAAGATTTCAAATTTCTTTTTTAACACTAAAACATTATGATCTTGCAATCTGTGTGGTCAAATGACTCCAAATTTGATTCACATCATCTACAACATGTATACTACAAGATTGTACGGATGAGATTTCTATACCTCACTTACATTTAGACATATAACACATCACAAGAAATGATGTTTTTAAGCCCAAAAAAGCTAGGGATGCTTACGGGTTAACACCACGTTTTGTACAATACTACAAACAAAACGAGTGATCCTTGGGGTGATTGTTGTCTTTGGGGTTTCTCTTTTGAGATGTGTTGTACTTTTTCCTTTTTGCAATGAAATTTGTTTTCATTTGCGTCAAAAAAAATGGGTTGATCATTAAAATACATACAAAAATTATACACCAGTAAGTAAGTAAGAATATATATATTCATTCATTCATTCATTCATTGTTTTAGAGTCAACCACTCAACCTCCAAAAAAATGTACCTATATTCTCAAGGCATGGATAGTTGAAGTAGCGGATTCTTTATTCATGATGATCTTTAGGTTAATGTTATAGTTTTTCAACTTGGGGACATTTTGGAGGAAATTGATAACATTGAAGGCTAGAAGGAAAGGCCTTTTTGGTAGATCCAATTAATGACCTTCGCGGTTTTCTTTTAACATGTTACTAGTTATTAGAATACATTGTCAATTCATGACCATTTGATTTTCAAAAATATGGCATTGACACTAAGTGTAAGGGCATTTGTATGGTACGGTCCACTAACTCCTCTTGGGTGAACTAACTACATTTTGAACACCGTATTCGCAAATCATGCACTTGAGCAAGTGCATTGTTGGTTTGAATTGGTTGGTGGCAAAATTGGCCATTGTAGAATATTTTACTCCCCAAAAATTTTGAGGTTTTCAATTGCATGGGCTTTTATGCAACTGACACACATTATTCATCAAGGCTTAATCATGAGGCAACAAAATGATACGTGGAATAGCGTGATATTACAATTTGGAAAATGACCAATACAAAATATTATATTGCACCTTTGTACATAACTTTAGAAGTTTGGAAAACACCATATATAAAAGACATCTACTTGGTCAGCTTGCATAGTCTAATCTTGAGTAGCCTGAGGAGTTTCTAGAATCACTGTGGAGGATTGAATTCCAACCTCCTTTCCTTCCTTGCTCTCCAATTGATGTTGTTCAAAATGTGCCCAAATTGCTGAAGGGGTTCCGGGGTCGCTATACTCTAATGCCCTTGTAACCACGGCATCCGTCATTGGTGAAGGCTCCCCTTCAAGAATGGAGTTGACGTCTTCATACCTCTAGTGTCTCGTCTCTCCAATACGATGGTATCTCATACCATCAACATTATAAAACAATTCATCTTCTCCTTCAATCATAGTGCGTTCTTGCAGGGGACATCCAAATGATAACGATAGAGTGTCCGTTTCCACTGCTACTTCTAGTGTAGGTATGTATGGACTTTAGTTAAAAGATAATGTAGAGGGAATTAGAATAAAAATGTATATATCTTAACTTCCAAATTCTATACAAGGTGACATAATAAAACTAGGATGACATTGGTATGTAGTTGCATAAAAGATATTACAATGACACATTGGATGATTTATAACAAGAACAAGATTATTGTTGGGTTAAGACTCTTACATATGGGTAGTACTAATTATAAAGAAATCATTTTCTACTACTAGGCATCTAGTAAATCTTTGTGACTAGAAGATTATGCGAACCATAGTATATTTTTAGCCAAGTAACCCATACAAAAAAGAATTTATTGTGAAAAAGGGATTCTAGAAAAGGAAGCATGAGCTAAACCACCCTATTTGTGTCATGTTATTATTTATGTCACTTCATCTTTGTCATCATCGTGTATTAGTTAGCGTCTTACATTTAAAATTTTGATATGTATATTCATAGTATATAGTTGCACAAATAGTGTAAATTCTAAAGGTGCCACAAATAGTGTAACTTCTAAAGGTGCCACAAATAGAACGACTTCAAATTGTGCCACAATTAGGGTGGCTTAACTTTAGCCAAAGCATCTCAAGAATGTTTTGCTTTATAATGTATTGTAGGATATTGTATTGTCTACAAATGAACTATATTGAAAGGTTCATAGAGCACTCAACCTGCATTGATAAATCAACATTAAGATTTACAGATGTTGGGATGGAGGGAGACACTCTTCTATTTACACGGCACAGTGAGACCCGGGTGTGAATCAACTATCGGCACTTGATAAGTAAAATATTAAAAAGTTAAATAAAAATAACTTTGGCCCTTTATTTGCCTACAAATATATTATGAATTACATGGCCACAAATCATACATATAATCATACAAAGGATCAAAGGATTCAAATTAGTGTGTATTAAAGACTTTTCGAACAAAATGGAACTCTATAGACATATAATAACAATTGTACTAATTTTTATTATTAGTGCGTGTAACACTAATTAACCAAATACACACTATTTGCAATTTGTTTAAAAATTTCAAAGAAGATTTCAAGGTATAATGTACATTGTAAATAATTTTCAAGTACCTCTAATTTTCTAGCTTCGCTACTAAGATGAATTAGTAGAAATTGTAGGAATAACCTAACAAAACAAACCAGTAAATTGTAAGACTATGTCAAGATGAATCAAAATATTTAATTCATAAATTTGAAATTGACGTACAAATGAAATCACTTCCGAAGGTCCTAATATTTCTTTTGTTCTTGTACTTGAACAACAATTTGGTAGAAATAAAGATAAATTTCGCCAGTGTTAAAACACAAGTCAAGAGATGGTTAATGACGCGAGAATGTGCCTAAATTAATTGTGTGCTAAATAGCTAGAAATTTGTCGAACTCCTTAATTACATTGAGGCAAAAGATTAACCCCTAAAGGTTAGAAGGTGTCCTTGGAATTGACAATTTTAGAAAAACCATTATAAAATACTCTTTGGAGGAATATTTTGGAATTTATATACAAATGAAAGTTTAAGATTCCATTAGTATGGTTATATTTACCAATGCTATCACCAATATTTTTTTATAAAATTTGAAAGTTAAAATTAAAAATTGCTTCTAAACTTGAATGATTGTAAACAAAATATTAACATTTTATTAGTGAAATTTATTGGAATGGATTTTAAATGAGATACTCTTTACATGGTGATTCGTCTATAATTTTGTGTTCCTTAAATCAATGACCTCATTTTGGCATGGCCACTTCTGAATTGAATCCAATGCAATTTTAGCTTGGTCAAAATAAGATTTGTAATTTTTGCAAAGTATGTACTCTAGTAACACCAAATCCAACCGTTGAATAGGACAACTTCATGAAGTATCTCCAAAAACAGTTTCATGGTGAAAAGATCCATGGAGGAGATATGGAAGGAAAAAAATGCCATCATCGTGATACCAGTCAAATGGGCCTTTAGGAGTTAAAGGGAACTTGAGACTCACATGCCAATGATATTCCCCAGTGAATGTCGAGTATAGATTCCACCACTGTCCTTGATTTTGTTGGTTATTCTAGAATAGAACAGAAGTCCTTGCTACACATTTGCAGTAGGATTCCCTATGCATGGCAACAACAAACAAGTCACCGGTGAGCAAAGTGCCTACCTCATTCAAACTAAGGTACATAATAATCGTCACCTAATATGAATGCACGCTATACAATTACTGTACAAATGCATACACAGACTGTTGTGGTGTGCCTAAATTGCATGATACAAATTGAAATTATAGAGTACCATATTTGTCATAATGGGAATATTTCAAGAAACAAATATTTTCACGACACTATTCTTAGGACGCTGCAATTTACTCAGGTCTAATTTAATACAAGTAACTAAATAACCCATACACAGGAACAAATTCAGATCCTTTGATCCTTTGATACTTGGATACCGGTACTTGTGATAAAAATACGATTTTCAAACATAAAAACAATTTTTTTAGGAATTAGAACCATGTGTTCAAAATCAAGGTAGATTAGGTTTAGGTCATGAATTACCAAGTGCCAAAGGATGTACAAAATTTATGAAGGCTCACGTATACTCTATCTGTTGAGAACGTAATCCGAAATGCAGCTTGAGAATTCTTTTCATATCTAGGTCACTTGTGGTCTCCCGGAGGCAATTCAAATCCTGTTGCTTCTAGTTGAACTTGGGTCACTTGTGGTCTCCTGAAGTCTTGGTGTTTGTTGGAATTTTTATTTATTTGGTTTTTCATTTATTGTGTTATTATTTCTTGTATTCAAAAAATATTTTTTTTGAAACATTTTTATATATTATTTGTGTTTTTCAGTTCTTGTGTTTTTATTTTTATTTTTTAGAGTGTTCTTAAAATATTTTTTAGAGTTTTTTAGAATATATTTTCCAGAGTGATATTTAATTATTTTCCAGACTGAGCTGGCCAGATAAGTTTCACCCTCATCTAGACACCCCTCCGGAGCTCCATGGGGTTAGAGAATTCGATCAAACATGTGTGCAAGTACCATCACCACCACTGAAATTTAATGGGCGAATCTAACAATGAAAATTCTTCCAAATCCTTGGTATTACACTCATAACTTTTTATATCATCCCTGTGGTAGAAAACGTACAAGAGTTCAGAACTTGGCATCTGGAAAATTGACAATTCCATGTGTAAACAATAGCAAATTTTCTTTGTAGATATTGGACTGTGATATTGTGATAGTGTGATACTGTAGATATTGGTCCGTGATAATGTGATATTGGACTGTGATATTGTGCTAATAACGAGTTCAGTGTAATAAAATGATCACTATCCTGACAATGGTGAAATGGTCAAAGCTTCTCACAATGTCAATATACAGCTTATCACAATTTCAGTATACAGCTTCTCACAACTTATAAATTCCACCCAAACAAACAGTATGACAAGTTGAAGATGAATCTCAAGGTTAAGATACAATGACAAGGATTTTCGAGGTGGGTATTCACATGTGCTGAGAAGAGATTAATATCAACCATTCATAGCCACTATGCTCTCTGATCTGCTTATTCACAAAAACCAGACATGCACAGGCCTGCCTGTCAGCTTGAGCTTTCTGATCTGCTCATAGAAGATAACCTATGTCATGATGTCACATTCGTTGAGTGATTGCATGTTGGATACAAGGCATCAAGGCATCGAGCATCTCCTCTCTGCAGTTACTATACCAAATCTTCATGGAAAAAAAACTTTGAGAACTTACGGAATCAGCAACAACGAGGTTCAAGCCAACGCCTCCTGCACAGGTGGTAACCAAAAAAAAATTGGAATTAAAAAAAACTGCTCGTATTCATAGCACAATAGAGCAATGGGAGCCAACACCCTTTTGCAATGGGGCCACAATCTAGTTACAATTAGAAACTAAGTTTACATGGCAATGCCACAGTAGTCTCAAAATTCATGGGAATACAAATTGCATTCCTTCATTACTTAGAAAAGTGGATCTAAGCGAAGATTCTTTTTCTAGAAAGAAAGAGTCAAAGATGAAAAGTCAAGATACTAATGACAATTTTGAACCTGCATTCTGGAAAAGAAAATGGGCTAGTTTTGTAAATATTCATAACTGAATGTAACCAATTAGGACTTCTAGAAGCTAATGCTTTACAAACCTCCTGTAATCACCAACACACTAATAAGACAGCTTATGATGAAGAGAACAATAGATAGTAATGAGACGATAATTACAAGGGCCTAACCTGAGGTCAAGAACAGGCTTGGGATACATCCAATTTTCTCTTGTAGTCTTCACACGACCCCACATGTATACCTGCCCACCACCTGCACCCAAAAAAAATTAAGATTGATAAAATATCAGAGTCATTCTTCACTTTAAATTCAAACCAACTATCTTGCGTATGTTCCTTGGATTACAATTTAAATAACTTTGAGCATCCAGTAGATCCATAGATATCAAAAGCACGACCACCAGCTTATTCACATGCTTTGTACAATCATCACGGTGACTGCAGACTGATTCTGGTTATATGAAGTAGTACATATCAAGCTTTGTTTCTCCATATAAGGACAAAATGGAAAATCAAGAAAAATATCAACTAACATGTTAATATTCATGAGTTCAGAACAATGTTGTACTAGTTTGTCACCGTTCTCAGTGAAATGAATCAATCAAAGTTATTATGAGAAGTGGTGGACTTCAAACGGGTATTTAGAATGAACCATTGTCCAAGGTTTCACTGTAGAAAGATGCCACACCAGTCCAACACTGGTTTAGAACTTGGCATCTCGAAAGTAGTCAATTACATGTGTACAAAACAAATAAATTAAGGAATTAAAAAATACGCTACAGTGCAGCATATGTCACCATAATCAATTCAGCAGCGGCAATGGCATAATTACCATGATGGCTAGCCATGCTTTGAGATTCGTTTGTCCGGTAGGGACCACGACGTGACTCATCTGCAAAACTAAAGTCAAACAGGAGTACAGTCGATGTTGCAGGAGTACTGTCGATCGATGCTGCAAAATCAAGGTCACAAAGGAGTAAGCGCGTAGTGAGTAGTGAGTGAGTACCAAACATGAGTGAATGAGTATCAAGCAGGAGTGAGCGAATACCCAGTAGGAGTGAGCAATCTAGCACAATTTGTGAGCTTCATGCAAAGTCTGAACTACCTAGGGCTAAGAATTCCATCACTCACAAATGCAATTGGGGACAAAACCATGTTGAGTTTGGGATCAGAGTTGCTCTAACTGTTTAATTGCATCTCCACAACAAGGTTCATTTATTCACTTTCTGTCTCTTAAGTGTGGGCCAAAGCGCTGGCAATTGCCGTGAATGGCTGGAGTATTGTCGCAGGATCACCACCAAAAACTACTGATCTCCTCGCCAACCTAAGAACAGACGAAGGAGGCCACTGGACAAGGCGCTGTACTTTCTCCTACTTGACACGTTCTCCACTCACCAATCGCGCATTCACGTCCATAAAATCATCAACAGTACTAAACTCATGTCTGAGACTCCGTAGCCTCGATGCTGCAAAATCAGCTGTCAAGCAGGAACACTGTCGATGTTGTCCCTCACCTCCTTCACCCTAGCAAGCTTTTGTTTCTTAGAGTGGCGCTTCCATGGTCACTATCCTCTCTAACAAAAGTAGAGCCGGGTAAGGCAAGAGAAGAGAAGGAAAGGAAGGCCAGAAACGAAGGAAATGAAGGCACGAAGACTAGAGCCATGAGGGACCAACAACGGCTTTGGAGAAGAAGCAACAAGAAACAAGGACTCTGCAGAAGAAGAAACAACGGCTTTGGAGAAGAAGCAACAAGAAACAAGGACTCTGCAGAAGAAGAAACAACGGCTTTGGAGAAGAAGCAACAAGAAACAAGGACTCTGCAGAAGAAGAAACAACGACTTTGTGGATACTTTGAAGAAGAATCGACGACTTTGCAGAAAGGTGGCCGACTGTCAAGGCAGTCACCCCTCCGGAGCTCCGTGGGGTCTTCCAACTGAAGTTCTCCAAGCTCGTTGATTAGTTCTCACCCTGTAAGTTTCAAATACTTTAACCCCTAAATGTCTAGAGCCTTCTCCAAATTCAACAATTTTGCAAAGATGCATTATAAAATGTAACCTAGAGGGATAATTTGAACTTGATATATGAATAGAAGTTGTACATTATGAATTTTAGATTCTATCCATATGGTTAGATCTATGATTGCTATTACCAATAATTTTGTATAAAATTTGAAACGTGAAATTCAAAATTATTTTGTAATTCAATTACGAATAAGATATTGACAATCTATGGATGAATTTTTTTGTGATTGGTTGAAATGTAATACTCTAAGTGTAGTGATTTTTAGAGATTTTTTGGTTGCTTAATTTTATGAGTTGGCTTTTTTAAGAGCACTTTTACACTTAAATCTTTGAAATTTTGGATGAATCACTACAACATGAAATGAGGCATTAAAATTTCACAAATCATCCCCTTTCTGATCGGATCACACATGCATGAAGCTAGCTTCCCATAAAATCTATAGTAAAAAATCCACACTACAAAAAGTGAATGATGGATGAGAAAATATAGATGAAATCTATACATCGTCCAAAAAATGGACGCTCATGCAGTTAAGGGTTAATCCCTAAATGCGCGAGGGGTAAAGGCAAAACTGAGATGTGTTATATAATGTTACTTTTGCAACTTTGATGAAGTTTGGTCCAAAACAGACAGTGAGAAGCATGATGTTTAGTAATTATCCATACTGTCAAACTTTCAAAAAATGTTTTAACCCGTGAATGACAGAGGGGGTAAGGGCAAAACCTAGATGTTTTATAAAATGTTACTTCTGCAACTTTCATGAAGTATGGTCTAAAAGAGAAAATGAGAAGCATGATGTTTGGTAATTATTACTACGGTCAAACTTTCAAAAAAAGTTTTAAATACTCATTCAATGAATTTAGAAGCGTTTGCGATTTAATATTCACCAAAATTATAAATTTTATTTTTAGATTTTGAAATTTGGTATGATTAGTTAAAACTAAACAATTCTATTCTAAAATAATAATAAAACAATTGTTCCAAAGGAGAGAACATCATTAGTTTCCCGAAATAGAAAAATTTATAACACTAGGACAATATTGAGGTCTTTGTCTTTGATAAATTTTGCTCGGTGGAGTTTAACTCGAAAACAGGAAAAGACGAGCTCCAATTTTCACGTCTACCAGTAGGAGCAGGCCACAACAGTAGTGACGTGAAAATTGGAGTTGTTCTTTTACTGTTTTAACCCTTAAACGTCTGGATTCAACATTGTTTTCAAAAAAGCGTTATAAAATGTTTGATGAAAACCAAAAATGGGGTTGATGGTCAAAGCAAAGTTGTAAATGTCAATGTGAAGATCACATCTGTACAGTTGGACTTATTCTATTTTTATTTAATATTTTAAAATTAATTTTGCAAAGTTTCCTCTTGAAATTCAATTTAAAATCCCAAATTAACGCAATTTAACAAAAAAATGGTAATGAAATTGGAATAACATGTACTATGAGATGGTATGGTTTCCATTATTTGATTCTACTTATTTTGGAAAATCATATTTAAGCTCCCACTTTTTGAACTAAGAATGAAACTTGACATAAACCAATTTTGTTGTTTTTCTAAAAATCATAATCACATATTTTGAAGATCCAAACCATACAAAGGATAGTCAACTTGCTCAAGAACCAAGAGAATTTTTGGTGGATGAAAACTGTCCAATTTGGATGAGAATCTAACAGTTTCAATTTGTGCATCGTCCACATCACTACATTTCTTTTAATTTTAAGGGGAGGGGGGTCCTTGGCTCTTGCAGCAATATGTGTGAACGACCCCACTCTTGCATAGCGTTTCAGTTCAGCTTGCAAGTGAGCTCTGATTTCTTTTTAAATTTTATTCCCACGTGGGACACAAGTAAAGGCGGAGATTGAGCTTTGGCTCAATGCAGCCAATCAAGCTGCAGGTGGCGGACGGAACTATAGTGATCATGATGGGTCACTGAGTCACTGCGCCTGAGTCGGCCCCACACGCGGGTGGGAGGCAGTGATCCCAAAACTGGCTAAAATTAGTTGGATTTCTACCAAACAAAATTCTTGTGCTACTAGTACATTGTAGGCCGGTTAAATAAATTTAGTAACAAAAAAATTGACAAATTTTATAAGTCAGTAAACAATTTGCTACTCCCTCTGTTCCAGTTTGATTGCCGTAAACTAACACTATTTCCTTGTTCATTTGCGGCAATCAAACTAGAACAGAGAGAGTAAATCATTCACTTTGGAGGTAGCATCAACAACAACCGATTAAAGCTTCATAAATATTTGGCAACTAATAAGGACTATTTACATATATTTTGTTAGGATAACTTTATCTTTCATGTTCTACTTCTACATACTGGAGTAGCAAAAGTAGTTGACATTGTGCATGGGTGGTAGCATTTGCACTAAATACCACAAACTAGTCATGGGATCATTGGTGGGAAGGGAGTAGTTATTGTAGTAGCTTCAATCAGTTGTTGAGTGCCAACTTGCTTGTTAGTGTGGGTCTGGTAATCACTGCTCAGACGAGCCCAATAGGTTTCGAACCCCGACCACATGACTGTGATACAACGCTCTTCACCAACCAACCAAAGAACCCATGACTTGGCGATAACACTTCACCTTGAACAGTCCTATATACAGATACACACCCGACCACCATCTCTTCAAACTTTTCCTCTTTTACTGTTGCTATTACTTTAATTAGGTTACAATCTGCTTAGGGTAGTATAGTGTCCATCCTCGAAAGGGGAGAGTAGTATTGGTCCAATGTCCCTTTGTCCGGTGGACATCGGGTCATTGCCATTACGAACGGACACTTTATTCACGCCGGCCATTTAATTGGGCTGGTGTTTCTATCTATCTATCTGTGGGTCTGGTGCTACTTCCCATTGCTCCCTATTTCGGTCCCCGAAAGTCAAGGGACAACTCACTGCAATCTGCAATGACATTGACTGATATTGTGGGAAGATCCTTACAAGGGTTGCTTGGAGCAAGCACTCACCAAAGGATGAATCCTAAACGTGGTTAAAAACGTTATGCAAGCGTCTACAATATAGGTACGTGGTCAAACTTCATCAATTCCTCGCATTTAAAAATATATGATATTTTATGGTATTTAACTCATATAAGTTATTAGTAAACCAATTTTTCCTGATTTTTCCATAATTATTTAAATGAATATGAATTTTATAAGATTTTTCAAAGTTTTTTGTTGTAAAAATCACAGTAATTACAAAATACCTAAAATAGTATGAAAGTTTTAGGAAAAATGTAAATATTAGTGATGAACAACAAGGTGTAAGTGGCAAGCTTCTTGAGCTTGCATAAAAAGAAATTTGATAGAAAAACATTCTCTTCAATATATCTTGGAATTTTATGGTTTTGAACTTAAAATTATTGTAAAAAAATGCAATTTTTTTTTTGAAGAATGGTAAATTGGACTAGAGAATAGAAGATAGCCCCCACAGTTTTTCTGTACGGACTATTTTCATTTGAAACTAGGAACTAGGTGAAAATCAACGTTTGATTGAAAAACGACCAAACATGGCTCCACGGGGCTCCTTGCATGCTTAGGGATTAACCCGTAACGCATAAATGCCCACAATCCTCTCTAGATTTGGAAAATGGCAAAGATGCATGATAAAATGTATCGAAGAGGGATATTTTGAACTTGATGTATAAATAAAAGTTGCACATTATGAATTTTAGATTCTATCCATACGGCTAGATCTATGATTGTTATCACTAATATTTTGTATAAAATTTGAAACATAAAACTCAAAAATCTTTGTAATTCGATTACAAATAAAATATTGACAATCTGTGAATGAAATTTGTTGTGATGGGTTGGTATGTAATACTCTAAGTGTAGTGATTCTTGGAGATTTTTTGGTTGCTTAATTTTATGAGTTGACTTTTTCAAGAACACTTTTGATCTATTTAGAACTAAAATCTTAGAAATTTTTGGTGAATCACTGCAACATGAAATGAGGCATAAAAATTTCACAAATCATCCCCTTTCTAATCAGTTCACAAATGCATGAAGCTAATTTCTCATAAAATCTAGAATAAAAAATCCACACTTGCAAAAAGTGCATGATGAATGATAAAACGTGGATAAAAATGTATAGGACTGGAAGTCGTTCATTACTCTTCATCTCCAAACCGGCGGCAATGCATTGACGGGCATCACATTCCCACACTACATGAGATTCTAAATTGAGAATGGCATGTCCCGAGTGCAGCACAAACATTTCAGCGGAGACGCATGGGGTCCGGTTGATGGACATATGTGCTTACGTTTGTTGCCGAGTACATCGCAGACACTTGAATTAGCAAAGGTATTTGCAGCAGATGACAGGGAGTTGAAGGCATTGCAGGAATTTATTACGTATAAAGAAAAGTATGTAATGAGATTACAGTGTGTAGAAAAGAACCTGCGAGCCATTGATGAGGCAAAGTGGCTAATGCAATATCTTAAAGAATTTCCTACAAAAGATAGAAGGGAAGAGAGATCCATATCGTTCTGGCCAAGCGAAAGAGAGAGCGTAGTTGAAAACACACAACCGAAGGAAGCGCTTCAGAACGGACAAGATTTGAACGCGATGATTAGATCAAAAAATTTAATTATAGCAACAATGCCTGATCCGGAAGCCCGAGGTTACTTTGGTCCTCGCAGGGGGAGGCCATCAACAATGGCTATGAGAAAAACGCCAAATAGGAACCGAGCTGTTGGAATAGGCCAAACATCAACAACACTACACACTAATGGGACGGAGGATCCTTTTCCACCGTTTGATCCAACAAATGACATTCAAGTGGGACAATTTGTGGCGTTGACCGTAGAACACAGTGAGGTACGAGCGGGAGTACCATTCTACGTGGGCAAGGTACTAGAGTTTGAACAATGCTCGTAGGCCTTGAAGATGAAGGTTTTGTGGTATTGGCCCATCATGTAGGTAGGAATACAAAGGCTGCAGGGATCAAACAGAGAACGATATACAAACTGCATGGAAGCAATTTGGGAGCCGTCAGGTGAAAGACATGGTTGGGTTGATAAAGAAGCAACTATATTCGCATGGGACGATGTTCCAATAAGAACAAGGACTACATCTGAATCAAGCTGTAATATTTTGATCCATGGTGTCATGACGGAAGCAAGGATCTATATTCCAATTCATGCTAAACGTCATGACGGAAGCAAGGATCTATATTCCAATTCATGCTAAACGTCATGTACTAGAGTATATAGCACTGCAGCTGGAGGAAATGGACAACATACGCTTGTAGAATGACATAGATGCTTATTAATCGACAACATCACTTTCTGTACAATACTATTTGGAATATAGTGTAGAAGTTTTATCTTAGGCGAAAGATATTAGAATATACAATATATCTTAGACTATGCGAACGCTGCCTTCAGAATGACATGATGACAATGTAGACTATGCAATGATGTTTGTAATCTAAATCGTTGCTTTAAGATAACAATCTCCATGTTCATTATGTGAGCTATATGACATTCAATGTGCATGCATCAAAATTTGTAATCCTAGGGTCTTTTACTCCTTTCAAAAACTTTACATTATTCAATGCTACATATTCTATACAATCAAGTGTTGCATACTTAGAAATTAATCCCCCAGAAATTGCAATGTTGAACTACATTGAAAGCATAGAAGACAAGTGCACTTTTAATTTTGCAAGTGCATGAATTGCGAATTTGGTGTTTTTGGTGCACATTTGTGCACTTTGAGCATTTTGTCTAAAAAGCAAACTTTCAAACCAATTTGAAAATTATGTAGCAATGATTCAATGAAAAATGAATGTACCGATTTTTAGATTTATGTACATATTATCCAAAAAATCAAATTTTAGTATGCTAAAATGATTTTATGTTGAAGATTTTGAGTATCAAAACTCCCATTTTAATAACAGTTTTACCAATTTATGATCAAACTTTAGATGCAATACGGCTCACGTTTGATTTTATATTAAAAATTCTAGAAATAAGCCAACCTGAAAATTTTCATTCTCAAGTACATTAGAAAAAGAAATCCATAAAAAAAAAAAATTTAAATAGAGAAAATATTAATCCCTCCCAAAAATAACACATTTAAAATTTGAAACTTTAATCAATTCAAAAAAATTGAAAAAATTGGAAGATATTTTTCTTCACATGTTTGAACATTGGAAAAAATCATAGCTCAAAAGTCCATCCACAACCCTTTGTTCTCCTTCTCTTTTAGAATTTAGAGTGCATATTATGCATTGTGACAATGCACTAGTTTACCCTTTGTTTCATCCTCCATTGAAATATAATGCCAAATGTTTAATTTTGTATCAAATTGAAAAGGGGTGGGGAGGGGGGGGGGGTGGGGGGTTTTAGTGTTGAAAACCACTATTCACTCTTCTAAACATTAGCTCAGTGCAAACACTTGTCTTAGGGGTAAGATAGGGCCGGCTAGTTGGTACAAATTTCCTGCCATATTAACTCACTAGCTACACCAAGTCATGTATATCACACCACTGCTCAAACTGACCCAACGTGAATTGAACTCGGACCACACAAATGTGATACATTGCCCTTCACCAACCAACCAAAGAACTCATGACTTAGTGATTTTACTACTTACAAAAACACATGTTATACCCAAAACAAAGTCCACTCACTAGTTTATCGTTACTTTTATTTATGTTACTGGTTACTAAAGTGTCCATTCTTGGCAGGGGAGAGAAGTTTTGTTCCAATGGTCCTATGTCTGGTAGGCACTGGGTCACTGATATTACAAACAGACACTATATTCACGCCAACCTGAAGTAGACCGGAGTTTCTATCTATCTATCTTGTATCAAATTGTTTTTCTATTTTATCGGTACGGCCCATCCTACTACTTTAGATTTCACAAAAATGTTTTTTTCTCTCTGAAATGGATTTTTCAAATTCTCAAAATCCTCAAAAGAGTACACATGGACAAGAATTTTAGTGGACCGTACCATACAAATGCTCGTAAAGGCCTCAAAGCTAACCACAATCATTCTACCAATGGAAGAAGTAGATTGAGCATCTTTTTTTGTTCTAAATCAACCTTGTCTTCTTAATGTATACTCTTTTGTTTTACTTAAAAGTTGTGATTTCATTGAAACCTTGGGATTAAGCCCCCACATTTTCATGAAAGGGCAATTGACGCACCAAAATTAAAATTCTTTGAACCGCAAAACTACCCTTGAAATTTTATAGGGTTACGGTTGTGTGCGACTCGATAACCCTTGGAAGCCGAAAATTGTCATTTCACGGTAATCTCAAATCGCTAGACAACATCATTTACAATGGCCAAACATTGAAATGGAACTACAAAGAGTTAAGTTAGGCTTTGAGAATTTACACGGAATACTCTAAGTTTGTGGAGCTTTAGATTGCACCCACATAGAGATTGAAGTACGAGCTAGAGGACGATCAACTGATTATTATGACAAAAACCATGATTATATAGTATTATTTTACAAGGTATTGTAGACTTGGTAATGAGATTCTTAGATGTGCTCATGGGCTACTTTGGAGTTGTGCATACTCAACGTGTTCCTCTAAATTCTAGAGTTTATTGCACTATTAGAAAATCAACTGATTTGTGTTGGTCCGTGCACTATAAGTGTTTTTTTTTCACTCATTTTCAAACTTAATGTCTCGATAATCGTTTGATTTCTGTTGGATTTAGCACTACAAGAAAAACCGTGACCAAATCAACAGAAATTTAACAAGTTCAATAAATTAATTTTTTTAGTGTTGAAAAGTGCATTAATTATGAGCATTAATTTTACAAAAATATGAAAATTAGATTGAAATATATAAATTTTAGATTAATTTTACGAAAATAAAGTCAACAAGTTCATTGATTATATATATAGTAATTATATATATATATATATATATATATATATATATATATATATATATATATATATATATATATTTATTTATTTGAAGAAAATAATAACAATAATATTTTGGAGAAACCCTCCAAAGGTATTTATGCTAAGAGCTCTTCTTTTCAAAAAGAGATAAGAAAAAAGGACCTTCTTCACTCCCGAGCTCTCTTTTTATACACATATAAGATGTACTTCAATTAGAGAATTCACCAAAAGTAACTTTAAAGCACGACGATTCCAGTCAAAACGGGCCTCCTGTCCTCTCGTCTTCACAGCCTCCGTCCCTCGCTGCCGGTTGTTGCTGTGATTCACTTGTCGACGGAGTTTCATTCGCAGATTGTTTGCGGCGGAGCCCCCGAGTTTCTGCTGTGTAATTTGTTCGTCCGGATCGTGCCTTTTGGATTGAAGTCGTTGCGGATCTCGGTGAAGTATTTTTTCGAATTTTTGGACTGCTTTTGGTGACAAGATGAGCCTACAGGACATCGAGGAGTTGAAGGGCAATCTCTCCACGTACAAAGAGCAGCTTCAGCAAGTAAGTAAAGTTTTTATTTTATTATATTTTCGTGGTCGTTTGCTTTGATTGGATTTTGTGAAGGGAGAAACACGTTGGAGAATTGGCGGTGACGGTTTTAGGGTTTGGTGGTTGGAGCGCAGGTGAAGGAATTGCTCGTGGTGGATCCTGGAAATGTCGAGTATCAAGAGATGGCGAAAGGCCTGACTGAGGTAAGTATCCTTTGAAATCCCTGACTGTGGAGCGATGCTTGTAAACTTAGATTATGCTGGACAGCTAGGTTAATACAGCGTCAGGTGTATAGTGTCTGCAGGTAGACGGACGGACAGACGATTAGGAAAAAAAATAGTGAGTGTTAGCTAGGGTTTGGAACTGTCCTAAGGATCATCAATGTTGTTCAAGCAGGGCAGCACGACTTCGCTGCATGCGAGAGAGGACCTTTGTCGGAGTTACTTTCCAAGGTGAGGTGGTTTGCCCTATTGGCATTCGACAGTGGTCGGGATTTTCTTCTTCGCTCGCCTCTTACACAATTTGCTGCGATGGACGTAATAATGATGTTCCATCGACTTCCTGCAAGTATACAGCAATTGAATCATTCAATTTCAGTCGCACTAATATCTGTTATGTAAGGTGTAAGTTTAGTAGGTCTTGTTGGTATTGCCTTCCCCCCTTGGTATTCAACAAATTGATCTGCCAGTTAATCTGGCTTCTTGCAGGTCTTAGAATTGACCTACGATCTTCTCAATGAAGCACAACAAGCCAAAGAAGATGCAGCGGCTTTGGAACAGGAGCAGCGTGAAGCTGCGGCTGCAAGCACACAGAGGCCTCCTCTTCATCCTTCAGCCACGTACAAGCCTCATCCTCATCAGGTGATGTATTCGGCGTAACCGTGAGCTTGTTTACATCAATTGGCATGGATTGGGGCTTTCTTCTTTAGATCACGTAGGCTTTGAAATAGCAAGGTGGACGGTCACTGGTTCAATGTCTTCCACTTCTAAGTAGTGTCTATGGAGAGAATTCTAGTCTTTACTTTCTCTTATTCGATTGACAATCAGTCAAATCCTCTGATTATGCATTGGCACGTTCTTATATGTAGGAAAAGAACTCGACACATAATATTCCCGGGAGACTTCCAGTTGGGACTCAAGTTCAAGCCATTTGGAGTGAAGATGGAGAATGGTAAATTATTTTGACTGTTGATGCAGTTCGTTCTTGTCACGGATTGTAATTTTAGAGCTAGTTCGTTATCTTTTTTGGAAGAACATTCTTGTATTGATTCTTATTTTCTTCTGAGGTCTGAATTTTCTGGTTATTTTGACTCACTGGTTCTTACTTTCAATTGTAATTTACACTACCTCTTCACTTTTTAGTTACAACTTTTGGAAAGCTATCAGTTTTGAACAGGGAATTCCTTTAAATGACCTTCGGTACATTTTGCAGGTATAAAGCCACAGTGGAGGCGATTACTCCTGGAGGCTACTTTGTCGTTTACGATGAATGGGGCAACAAAGAAGAGGTATGCAGTTTTTGTCTTCTACGACGTTGTGGTGATTCGGTGATGCTCTGCTAATTTTTATATTCATCTGTGCTTTATTGGTCTGGTACTAAATTTGTTGACTTGTCCTCTGCAGGTGGATGTTTCAAATGTAAGAGAATTTAATATCCCAGATGGTGATGCGGAAATTTTAGATCAAATGCTTGATGGAGCTCAGGCGGTTGACAATTCAAATGTGGATCCATTGTTCGATGCTGAGCAAGAAGCTAACCTCACTAAGCTTGCCTTGAAGAAAAAGATTGAAGCTGCTGCAGAAATAGATGTTATTTCCAGGGACTTGCCCCCCAAGTTGCGAATTAAACCTGATGATCCTGAGGATGTGGTAAGTGCCACCTAGTTCAACAACTCAGTAACTTGTGAAGTGAGATTTAAAATGTTTTCATGCTCGTGTACTTCATGTTGCGTGTATGTAAAGAACAGTAGCTGAAAGGATGTGTTATCTTTGCAGAGAGCAGCAAAAAAGAAAAAGATACATGCTTTCAAGTCGAAGGCAAGACTTGAGCAGATGGAGCTGACACAGAACAAGCGTCAAAATGCTTGGCAGCAATTTCAGACTACTAAAGGGAAAACCAAAAAGGTTAGTGTTACTTTATTTTTGTAGTAGTTACGATTTCTTTCTTGTCACTTAGATCCTCAACCTCAAAGTGCCTGAACTAAAAATAGAAAATATACTTTGGAAGCTTATAGCCAATTATAATAACTTTCCCATGGTACATTTTATGACCTTAGAAGATTCCAAAATGACTCATTTCAATTCCTATCCAGCCACTTTTGGCCATTTCCAGTCTATTTCTGGGACAAACTGAAGAGAGTTGTAGGGAGGTGTGAAGCTGAGAGTGGTGGGGATGGCCAACCCTACGCTCCTATCTCGATTTTATGGGAAAATCAAAGTTAGTGGTTGCAGCAGAAGATCAAAATTAGAGCTCAATTATTGTGTAAGATCTTGGAATGTGTTTATTTGACAGTTGCCGCCCTTTTCTAATGTAGCGCATCGTGTTGTTTTTCTAGCAGCAAACGGGCTTCTTCACAGGACGCAAAAGGGAGAGTATTTTCAAGTCACCAGACGATCCCAAGGGGAAGGTAGGTGTTACAGGTAGTGGGAAGGGAACTACTGAATTTCATAAACGTGAGAAGCATTTGCACCTAAAAGTAGGTGGCGAAGATGGGGACGATTATGTTTGAACAAAATTACAGTTCCACTTTAAAGAAGTGGCGTTTCTCTTGGTCCATGTAGAATGTTTTATGCTGAACACTTTGTCATTGAGAAATCCTAGGCAGTATATTTGAGTCCTTCCAGTGTCCTGTGCCCCTTTTCAATCTTTACCATTTTAAAGTTATCATCTCTAATAGGGTGTATCATATTGTGAGCATATGTAGACTTCATAATTATGTGGTGCCTTCTTAACATCCCAAAACCATAGTCCCCAGTGCCCCTACTGGATTGAAGTATTTGCTCACATTCTTTTGACTTGATAGTGTGACCAAGACTAAGAGGAATGTATGCAAATATTCTGATCCTGAGTGTACTGGATCCAATATTTTTGGAATTTCATTAGGGCTCCTAGAATTCTTGCCAACTAATTTGGCTTTGTATTGGATAATCGTGAATTCAGGGATTGGTCTGAGCAGGCCTTGAATTCTTGGTAAAATCTAATGAACGGTTCTTTTATTGATAGCTGGATTTGTAATATTGATTGGACACAAATCTGTAGATATTCACAAATTCTGCTGGTTCCATGTACATGCACAAATTTCCTTGTCTTCTGGATTTTCCATAGACATGCACAATTTTCCTTGTCTTTTATTTTTAGTTCTCCAATTGCGTGATGCACCACTTTCACATGTTTGTATACAAACCCTGAATGCAGGTGCGTTTTCCTCAGGTGCACACCAGTGTTGGACTGGTATGGCATCTTTCTACAGTGAAACCTTGGACAGTGGTTCATTCGAAATACCCGTTTGAGGTCCAGCACTTCTCATAATGACTCTGATTGATTCATTTCACTGAGAACTGTGACATACCAGTCCAACACTGGTGCACACCCTGGAACTCACTTTGTACGTATAGTCATTTAACATATGTATATAAATATTATTTTAAGTGACAATCAACCCCTATCATTTGTGTAATGCTGAAAAATCCTAGCTTTCATTGATAGTCATTGAATTTTTTTCATCGCCCGGATGTAGCTCATAGGTGTCTAATTTTGCAATATACGTAGTAGTGAGCAAAAAGTAGTGTAATTAGTGAAGGTGACACTAAAATGCAAAATTAGTAGAAATGAAGATATCAGCCACTCAGTAAAAAATTTAGCCCTCGCCAATTTCATGATTTTGCAAAATAGAACGTGTTTTTGGAATTAGTACCACACTCACTATTAGCAAAAAGTAGTGTAATACAATTATTGTTTCCAAGGTTACCATGCCATCAAATGACCAGTAAGACCATATGTCCATTTGTTAGGATGGTCCTTGTGAAGAGAAAAAATAACTTCTTGTGATAAAAGAGATGAAGAAAAAGAATAGTTTTGGGCATATTTAGGGCCACTTTATACTTAGGATCCGAGCCCATTATTCTTGGCCCCAATTCAACAAAAAAAAAAAAAAACCCCTATATTAGCCTTAGGCTCGGCCTCAAGCACTCAATATAATAAGATTATAGTTTTTCATGAAATGTGCACTCGAGTCCAAGTCCAAAGTTTGGAATTTCATATTTGGTGAACCCAATGAATGAAGTTGGGCCTGTGTAAGAGCTTGTCGATTTTAATGTAAAAAATGTTTTGGTTGCATTGGGCTCAACTTCTAGTGTACCAATGAGAAGCAAGAATTTCAGCCCTTTTACACAAAACATGGACCTGACTCCTAGTATAAAGCGGCCCTTATGTCGATTGCAAAGGCCACATTCTATGGGAAGTTGTTGCATTTATTAGGCCATAGAACGCCAACAACCAAGTACTCCCTATGTTCCATACTTAACCTTTCTGATTGCTCAAACTATTTGTTCCATAATAAGCTTCTTGTTTGCTCAAACTACTACTACTGGCTCGGGGTCCACACCCATTGTGCTCAAGGTCCACACCATTGGACTACACTAAATGGCGTATTTAGTGTCCGGGACACTTTCTCAAATTCGGATACTATTTGATTTTAGGGAGATATAGTGTCCTTGTAAGAAAAAAAATGAATGCAATGTTCCAATGACATATGGCAACTTTATAATAAATATGGCATGGGGCCACTTCATGTGACTCTCATTACTTGGAAAGAACATGGCATTCTCAATGAAAGTGTGAATAACAAGTGGCAAACTCCTATATCAAGGGACACTTTCTCTTCACCTTTGAACGAATTGTGGTAAAAGACATCAATTATCTCCGGACACTATATACGCCATTTAGTGTAGTTAATTCTTCTATTTTGAGGATTGAGGAAGCTTATTATGGAACAAAGGAGTATTGAGTTCTGGCATCTACATAAATTTGACCCTTGCGAACACCCATTCTTGCATTGGGTATGTATGGAGTGGGAACGGGGGGTCAAGCGTGAGGTTAGGTTAGAGGTTTTGCAGAGAGCCGGGCTGACGCTATTAAATTAGCTAGATCATGTGAAGGTTTTGTTACGGTACATCAAGAATTTAGGACTCCACGGATTTTAAACGATTTCCGTGCGATATCCGATATTTCATAGGTTCGTACATTTTTCGCACGGATTCTGCACGAATTTCGCGCTAATTCCACATGGATTCTGCACTGTGTAAGATAACAAAAAGAGTGAATGTAGAAGCCGTGCCGATTCAGTGCAGAATTAGTGTGAAATCTGTGCAAAAATGTACAAATCCATGAAATATCGGATGTCGCACGGGAATCGTTAAAAATCAATGAGGTCCTAAATTCTTGATGTAGAACTGACAACTTGAATAATCTACAATGACTCACAAAACTAAGTCGGTGTTTGAATGTTTTTTGGTAAATAAGCAATGCCAGCATATGGAGTGAATAATTAAACAAACATAAAATCACTTTAGAGCGTAGAAGTTTTATTGATTATTCACATGGGAGTAGAAAACAAAATACACATAATATATAGAAGCACTCAAATTTTGAAATCAAGCCCCTAACTGACTTAGTTTTGGACTTGTGAGTCTATACACACTCAAAAATTAGTCCACTTGCCCTTTGCATAAATAATTGTCCACATTCTTCGTAGCATGCTCTCATAGAGCTTCTCACTCTATAGAAGTGATACAGAATAAAAAGTCTCAAACACACGCTCCGATAATTCTAAAAGACCCTTTAGAGGTGTTGGATAACGACTGAGCTTCCGTTTTAGTGTTGCCCATAGGTGCTCCATAGAGTTTAGGTCGGGTGATTGAGCGGACCACTTTAAAACATTGAAAGGTTGTTTAGATAACGACTCTTTCATTGTTTTTGTTGTATGTTTAAGATCATTGTCATGTTGAAAAATGACTCTAAATGCATTTATGCCATACTTTGAAAAAGTGCCATTGATAGAGATTTGGCCTTCAATATCTCATGATAGACATATTGATTCATTCTACCTTCTATCTTGCAAATCAAACGAGGTCCAATTGCATCTATGGTTTTAATGTTTTCCTCATTGTTCAATCTGTACGATCCTGTCTATCTCGAGCCCAACACCAATAACGATCGTCTGAGAAAAAACGAATAATCTTAGTCTCATTTGAAAAAACCACTTGCTTCTAATTCGTAACGGTTCAATTCTCCTGAGACTTGGCAAAATCTAAACGAGCTTGAATATTCTTCTGTAAAAGAAGATGCTTTTCTTCTTCACACAAGCCTCAAAACCTGACGAATTTAATGCTCGTCGCACTGTTTGAACACTAATCTCATTGGCAAATTTATGTTCAACTAATTTGCATGCCTCCGTGGCAATACTAAATCCTCCAATTGTCACCGTTCTTATACATGCCCTCATCAAGTGCTCTGAAATCACTTTTGGTCTTCCTCCTACAGATATTTTAGTGTTAGGAAGACATTTCTTTCGGATTCTCTCAACACTAGTAGCAAGCCATTTGGCTACTTTCCGTGTGCTCCATCCCTTTTGTAGCAATGACACTACACTATTCTGCTTTTCATAAAACAATGGCCTTGTTATAGTATGAAACAACTAAAAATGCAATGTACTACTTGAGAAGGAGAACATATATCCTTGCTTACTTACAACACTCACAACTAAATTGAAACTCTTTACTACATTGTCAATATATGGAAAAAATGGAGGTGTAGACATGCAAGACCAAAAGTGAGACACTGAGATATTCTTTTTTAAAATCAAATATCTCAACCGCCTTTGCAGATATTTCATTAAAACTTCCATGCATTAGTAGAAACTTGAATACCTATCATCTACTCTTGATGACACCTCTAAATCTTCATTAATGCAGTAGATATTTCAGATTATACTAAGCATAGGCAAACACTAACTCGATTTTGTGAGTCATTGGAATTGCACATATTTGCATTTCAGAACAATCAAAGGCAATTGGAGAATAGCAATTTTTTCCCTACCGATACATTGTCAACTTTAACTTGTTTGGGCACTGTTGTAGTGTCCTTCCAAAAATAGGCAACTCAATAGTAAACAAGTGCACTAGTGTTATTTCAAAAAAAATCATTATTGGAGGCTTCTCTAATATTTACAAGAATAGTAGATTTTTTTTTTTTTGAGAAAGTCTTACACACACTAAGTGTAGAGTGCATAGATGAATTTTATAAAAGGATGCAAATATTAGCAAAGCTTTCAATCTTGAGCTCAAGATGTTATCCAAAAGGATTTAAATTCTTTCTGCAAAGGTGTTGACGCAACTTTCAAAGAATGTTATAAAAAATGCAAATATTCTGATTATCAGTAATTACAAGTTTTGAAGAAATCTTGCATGATTTAATGATTTTGCAATAAATTTTAAGATAGTTTCACTATTCTTGTGGCTTTCAATTGCTAAGTATATTTATGTTTTGAACACATGTGATAGGTTTTTTTTTTTGGGGTTTGAGCTTATAAGATAAAATAGGTCTAAGAGCATCGCCACTTGTCCTTCAACATAGATGAGCACAACATTTTTTGGGATGAAAAGCAAGCAATTTATGCTTGGACTTGCCTATCTATCTATATGTGTGTGTGTGTGTATATATATATATATATATTTTTTTTTATTTTTTATTTTTTTTATTTTTATTTTATTTTTTATTTTATTATTTTATTTATTTATTTTTGAAACAAGAGGATGAAACCCCATTGAATTAATGAAGGTCACATACACAAAGGAGACAAGCTTCCCCGGCAACTTGCCAAAATATTCTCTACCTTGACAAATAGCCAACTTTTGTTGTGGTTGTGCAACCTCAGAAAATACTACGTTTTTTTCCCTGCAAATAGTGAGTTCGATAATAAATGATGAAGATCCTTGTTATTTTTGCACACCAGGAGTCATATGATTAGTTGGAAGTTAATACAAGTCGCATGGGTGGGGTAATCAAGTGACTTACTCTCTAAATAAGTTGCCGCCACTAATGATGAAGTTTTAGTGTGATGAGATTATCCCGTATAAGGGCCTCTTCATTAGATAAAGTTTGAACCCTCAACAAGGCCCCCAGAGGAGGGGGGACAAGGGTGTCTCATAGATTTAATTTTCTGTCAAAAATGGGTTTTTTCTCTACCTTCGCCATCTCTGCCCATAAAGATTGGATGTACTCGGTAGGCAGACTCTTTTAACCCCTAAATGCCTAGAGCCCTCTCCAAATTCGGCAGTTTTGCAAAGATGCATTATAAAATGCAACTTAGAGAGATATTTTGAACTTGATATATGAATGAAAGTTGTACATTATGAATTTTAGATTCTATCCATATGGTTAGATCTATGATTGCTATTACCAATAATTTTGTATAAAATTTGAAACGTGAAATTCAAAATTATTTTGTAATTCAATTACAAATAAGATATTGAAAATCTACGGATGAAATTCATTGTGATTGGTTGAAATGTAATACTCTAAGTGTAGTGATTTTTGGAGATTTTTTGGTTGCTTAATTTTATGAGTTGACTTTTTTTAGAGCACTTTTACACTAAAATCTTCATTATTTTGGGTGAATCACTACAACATGAAATGAGGCATAAAAATTTCACAAATCATCCCCTTTCTAATCGGATCACATATGCATGATGCTAACTTCCCATAGAATCTACAGTAAAAAATCCACACTGCTAAAAGTGCATGATGGATGAGAAATTATGGATGAAATCTGTACATCGTCCAGAAAATGGACGCTTAGGCAGTTAGGGGTTAATTGGTCAGCAACTGTCAAACTCACAAAATTCACACAAGCTAACGCCTAAATCTGTCAGAAATCTATCATTGGTATATAGCTTCACTAGTTTTGCTGGTAACATGGTAGGGGCCTATTGGAGGGTTCAGAGTTTCTGTAATGTCCATGTATCAGTCATCGGTACTAAAAAGGTGGAACCCTACCAATTCACCACCAAAATGGGTGAACTGAGGTGAACTGGGGTGAACTGAGGAGTATGTTTTTCATTTTCACCAAAATGGGTGGACAATCGGTGCTTCTTGGGACCTGGCTTCTTGTCTTCATGTATCTTCCACCCGCCCAATGCTCACATGGAAGCCTACCCTAAGTGACCTCCTCCCTAAATAAGTGGCCCTCACTAATAATGAAGTTTTAATTGAGTTATCCGTAAAGTCAAGTGAAGAGAGGGTTTAGGGCTTGGGTTTGACAAAAGAGAGGATCAACTCCTAAATGTGGGAGAGGTGTCAGAACCTAAAAAAAACACAGTCAACAAAGTTTCCAAGCATCGAAAATGGTGGGAAAATAATTTCTCACCCGCCTTTACTTTCGCGCCCCAGATGTCCAGCTGCCTCAATAATCCAGTGATGAGCTAGCTAGTTGGAGAGATGAGGAAGAGAATCTGCATAAGCTTGCCTGCCTGACGACCACTCCAAAATTACATAGTTGCACCACCCATGAGGCTGGGTTGAGCCTGTGTTATTAGCCCCGGAATAAATGGACTGGACTTTGCGTTTCTCAAAATTTTGGTGAACAATGCACCCATTTCTCAATAAAAGACAGGCTCACTTTACGGACAACTCTAATGTGATGAAATTATCCGGTATGAGTGGAGATGCTCAAAGAGTGTATTGGCGAATAACATTTCTGGCCCCCAAGCCAGCATAACTTTTCAACTATCTGCTAACTAAAGTTGGCTGACAGCAAAATGCAAATGTTCAGTATGGGTCAAAAAAGGCTTTAGACTCCTGGAAACCTGACTGACATTAATCACTTGAGAGCTAAACTTCTGACAGGCAGATAATTTGCATTCTCCAAGGCAAAGCGTAAACCATCAATATTATTTAGTCAATGGTGTTCTCAGTCTCTCACTCACTGCTCAGGTACCACTCATACAGTAACATGCTATAACCCAGGGATCAAATTTCCTGCAATTTTTCATTTTTCCAAACACGTGGCACCAATGAATTAAACATTCAGTTGTAACACTTTCATCTAGATGATGATGATTATGATGATTATGATGATGATGATTATGATGATTATGATGATTATGATGATGATTATTATTATTATTATGATTATTATTATGATTATTATTATGATTATTATGATTATTATGATTATTATTATTATTGTTATTATTATATTTATTTCATTATTATTATATTATATTTCGTTATTTGACAGACATGAATGGCATTTTTGCAACCTGTGGCAAGTTTTCCAATCATGTAGTAAGACGATTTCACGGTCAGGAATCGAACGGCCAATGTCTCCATTTGGTTTGGGTACCTTATCACCATCACCTTGGCAGTTTAGGATCATCTTGGACCCTTTCATTTAGATTTTAGATGAAGTTATTACAATTGAATAAAAATTTGCTTAAATGAATGAAAATATATCAACAATTCAACATAGATGAATATTTTGGTGATAAAGGAATGACTTTTGGTCCAATTTTAGCTCTTTTTAAAATAAATTTTCTTTTTGGTTGTATTTCACGAGGCTGCTATAACCCAAAGATTTTCTTCTTTATGGTATTCCCACCGGTTTTGTATTATGGGAATGAGGTCTTAAGTCTTACTTGGAAAGTAATTTCTCAAGTAAGGACACAATACCGTACGGTATACATTTTTTGTCAACAAATCCAATTCATTTTGGCCAACTACCATAATACATGATTGGCTTTGGCACTAATTATATTATTTAAATAAAGGCCGAATTTTTTGCAGTTTTTTTTCAAATCTAAAGAAGGAAATTTTGCAAAAAATAGAAGTCCCAAAACTATTTTAAGAAAATTAATTAAATATTTGACACCCTATACCGATATATGAATCCAATCATGTACTATAGTAATCTAGTTTCATCTTTGTCAAGAAATCAAGTTCATTGTTAGAATCTTCTTAGAAATCTGACAAATGAAAATCCTAAATCAAGTGGCAAGTATTGAAGTAATAAGTTATTATGTATTCCAAAATAACAACTAGTGGGAATATATCCCTAGGCAAATCAAAATCATGAATATTTTTTATTTCATCATTTTTTGAGTTCAACAAATTATTAAGCATTTTGTGACACCTTATTAAAAGATGGGTTGTTCCTCTTTGGAGAGTGTTTTAAACAAAAAGGGGATTAACACCAGGGCATATTTTTTGGGCGAAATATTGCCAGATTGCACTAGAAAAAAAAAAAATCTAGTTAGAAAAATTGCCAAAAATCATGAAGGTTTTTTGCCAAAAAATTTCAATATATATATATATATATATATATATATATATGTATGTATGTATGTATGTATGTATGTATGTATGTATGTATGTATGTATGTATATATATATATGTATATATATGTATACATATATATATATATATATATATATATATATATATATATATGTATATGTCTGTTTTTTATTTATTTATTTATTTTTGAATGAAATTTCCAAATTGTGAATGAAAATAAAATCATGGATATGTGATATCTTCTTTTGTGATATTTTCTATTCAATATGTGAATGAATGTTGAAATATGGAGCACAACTATAACATTTTATATCACCACTTTGACACTTCACTTGCAAGTATTTTGATTTGCTTAAAATATTGGAAATGAGTGCTACAACCCAAATACCGACAGTTAGTAAAAAATGATCTAGTTCGTTTTTTAAAACGGCCAGTTGATTTTTCAAGACCTAGGCTAATTACCAAGAGGAATCCACGGATTTTTCCTAATTGTAGTAGGAAATAGTTGCAATAGCTAAGATTGATCCAAGAGGAACTGGTTCATTTTTATAAATACATGATCCTGGCTGCTTGTGCTTGAATATTTCTTGAGCAATGCTATAACCTTACTATTAGAATGAGTGTGCAAGAGAGCATAGAAGCGTCGAATTCATTGCAATTATTGCGATTAGTTGGATACACCCATTCTAGCAGTACTAAGGTACATCAACCTATTATCACCATGTTTCCAATTCCGCCCTCATGTTTTGATGGTGTACATTCCAAATCGAAAATGTCTATTGTTGGTACATATGAACATAATGAAAACATAGTGGTAATAGGGTGAAGCACCTTACAAGTATTTTTGCCATGTCAAATTGCATTGGTGTTGAAGAAACATTGCATGCCAAAGATTTTTCTATAATTTTCAATTTTTCAAACAAGTGGCACCATTGAAACAAACAGTGTAGCACTCTCATCTACACTAAATAGGGGTTTTAACTCCTAACCGTCCCGACGTCCATATTTTGGACGTTTTTTGGGGTACATTCACCTTTGAAGAGCTATAACTTTTGCAAAAGATGTTTGATTTTAATGAAGTTTTGGAACCCCCCCCCCCCCCCCCCCCCCCCCCCTCATGATGTACGGAATGAGTGGTAAAAATTTCAGATCAATCCGAACTATATTGAATTTTTGGTGATCATTTGAAAGTATGGGTCTTTTTTTTGGACAGTTTTTGTGCATTTTGATGGCTGCAACTTCGGGGGACTTGTATCTCCTTGATCCCATGTCCGTTTTCAATAAAAAAAAATTATTGGGTTGGATTCCCCTTGAAGTCTAGTTATCACGGTAAAATTTTCATGCCAATCCATGTTGATCTGAATGTTTGGGAGTCATTTTAGTGCACGGGTCTAGTTTGGACACTTTTTGCTTTTTGGGTCAAATCGGTCACTTTTCGGGCTACTATTTGACATTGCAAGGCCATTTTAGGGCATATTAATTTTTTTCATGAGTTTTTTTGGTAACAATGTGTTTATTTGATGATTTTGAACTACTTTATAGTTGAAAGTTTTTTCATTTGAGTACTTTTGAAAACGAATTTCACCTCTAACTGTGTTGCTAGGAAAATCTCAACATCCTTTTTTTTTACTAAAACACTATGATCTTGCAATCTATATGGCCAAATGACTCCAAATTTGATCCACATGATCTACAACATGTATATTACAAGATTGTAAAGTTGAGATTCCTATACCTCACTTACATTTAGACCTATAACACATCAAAAGCAATGATGGTTTTAAGCCCAAAAAAGCTAGGGACGCTTAGGGGTTAAGGGGACCAAAAAATTAAAGGGACTTACCATGTAAAAACTACCTTGTGGTAAAAATTTAAAAAAAAACATTTTTGCAAAAATAAAATAAAAATTGTGATTGTCTGACTATTTGTATCAAAAAATAAAAATGAAATTACCATGTTTTTGTACGGTAATGGTAAATATTTATATAGTATGAAATGTCAATAAATTAGTATGGATCCCCTCAAGACCCCTATTCAGTGTAGATTTTAATTGTCATAATTGAATAAATGTCAACATAAATGTCAATAAATGTCAATAATTGAATAATTGTCAACATCCATGAATCTTTACATTATTAAGCCATAGACTTTCTACCCATACTAAAGTTTCGAAGATTCTCTCCGATGCTCTTGGATACTCTTGGATGCTCTTTTCTTCACATCTTAAGTAAGTTTTCTTTGTTTGATTCTTACTAAATTCCCTCATAAAATGTCAAATATCCTCTCCCATAGTTCCAAGAAAAGTTATTGCATGTGTAAAATTTGATTCAACTAGTAGGGGGTTTAATTTGAAGCCCTACTGTTATAAAATGTTCTGTACTTTGGCGATGATGAAATTAGTTTTGGGTCCAAATTTAGCTATTTATAAAATATATAGTTTCGTTTTCTGGATAGGGATTTTTTTGGTTTTTGGAGAAGTGCTAAAGTGGTGACATAAAATAAAATGGTGTAGCCAAATATTTTCATATTCATCTTTATTTTAGATAGAAATATATTTTCATCCACATATTTGGATGACATTCATTAAAAATTAGCGATTTCATCTGAGGTATTTTAAAAAATTGAAACAATTTGGTGTCTCCATCCATTTTTTCTTCAAAATTTCTTTGTGTGCAAGGAGCCCCTTGGGGCCATGTTTGGTCCTTTCTTTTAGTCAAATGTTGACTTTCATATAGTTCCTAATTTCAAATGAAAACGGTATCAACTAAGAAAGTGTGGGGACTATCTTTTACTTTTTAGTCCAATTAATCAGCCTTCAAAATTGTTAAAATTGCGTTTGATATAACACTTTAAAGCTCAAAACCTTAAAATTCCAATATACATTGCAGAAATAGTTTTTCTATCAAATTTCCCTTTATGTAAGCTCAAGGAGCATGCCACCTACACCTTGTTGTTCATCACTATTATTTACATTTTTCCTAAAAACATTCATACTATTATGAGTATTTTACAAATTACAATGACTTTTACAAGAAAAAACTTTGAAAAATCTTATAAAGGTTATTTTTATTTAAATAATTACGAAGAAAATCAGCGTAAATCAGTTTAACAATACCTTCTATACAAAAAATACTATAAGAATATAATATATTATAAAATGCGAGGAATTGGTGAGGTTTGACCGGGTAATTGTAGGGTGGAGGCTTAAGGGTTAACCCCTAACCGCCCAACCATGCATATTTTGCATGATGTACGGATTTGAAGTCCGATTTCTCATCCATCATGCACTTTTTGCAGTGTGGATTTTTTACTGAAACTTTTATGGGAAGTTAGTTGTGTGCATGTGTGATCTGATTAGAAAGGGGATGATTTGTGAAAATTTTATGCCTCATTTCATGTTGTAGTGTTCCACCCAAAATTTCAAAGGTTTTAGTCTAAAAGTGCTCTTGAAAAAGTCAAGTACTAAAATGAAGCAACCAAAAAATCTCCAAAAATCACTACACTTAGAGTATTACATTTCAACCCATCACAACAAATTTCCTTATTAGATTGTCAATATCTTATTCGTAATCATATTACAAAAGAGTGTTAAATTTTAAGTTTGAAATTGAATACACAAATATTAGTGATAGCAATCGCAAATTTAACCTTATAGATAGAATCTAAAATACACAATGTACAACTTTTATTCATTCATCAACTTGAAAATATCCCTCTTAGTTGCATTTTATAATGCATCTTTGGAAAACTGCCAAATCTGAAAAGGGTGAGAATGTTTAGGGGTTAAGGCTTGGTGCAAGCCAATTATTTTTTGTGTTTTGTGGCATTTAAAACCCCAAAAGGACCAAGAAGCCCAAATTGGGCCTTATGTTTTTTTGTAGCAGTTTGAATAGGTCCTATGTGGACTTCCTTTTATTCAAACTTATTTGTCTTTTGATCAACACATGCAATGTTCTCCATTGATTCCAGTGATATAGAATCTAGTCCTATCTGATTAATATTTTCACAATGCGATTGATTGGAATTGTCATTTTAAAACTATGAATCCTTGGTTCTTTAGGGGTTAAATGCCCAAAAAATTAAAAATCACTGTTTCTGGCTATACTTCGTCAGCTTAAAAAAAGGGCTGCCGGCTGCATGCGATTCCAGTCAAGGTTTTGAAAACCTCAAGGAGATCAGGAACTGCCAGTGTTGTATGATTCAAATCCCTGTAACATGTTACAATATTTGCGCCATGTCCAAGGGCAGTTTGCCAGACAAATGCCTTGTAATAGTCAAGCTCTAATTCCCAGACGGACCACCTACTCGCATTGGGCCCAAGCTCAAATTTTGTGATAGTAGGCAAATTAGGGTTTGGCTGACACTAGCTAGCTCCATGATGCTTAGAAATCTGGCATGGCCGGCAGACGCGCCTGATTGTGTTGTACAATCAATAAGTTACCATGACTTTAGCAATCTTGCGACCAACTGAACGGAGAGTCAAAGCCTGCTGCTGCTGCTGCTGCTGCTGCCCCGGCCCACAAAACAAAACGATTGCCTTCTGTTTCGGTGTCAGAGGGAAAAAGGGGCCCGGGCACGCATTATCGGACCTAATTGCTTGATTGCCACACTCAGTCAGTCATGCATCCTTCTGTGTGCAGCCACCCGGGCACCAATGTACGGGGAGATCCAAAAGTTAGTGTAAAATCAGTCGAATGACATTGAAAAATTACTGGTTGAAACTCATAGTTTTAGGCTAAAAGCCGGATAAATTTTGTGATATTCGGGTGCTATGTAGGTGACTCGTAAGTAATAACCAGATGGGTTATTGTCTAAAATCGGTTGCTTTTTGTAAAATATTGGATTTTAGCTAGTTCCCTTGGAAAACTCCCCGTTCACTGCCCATGCATCAATTCTTGTATGCTTCACTCCTAGATTTTTCCATTATGCTTCTTCAGAAATCTATACTAAATAGGGGTACTAATCCCTAAACGTTCTTACCCCTCTCCAAATTCTGCAGTTTTGCAAAAATGCATCATAAGATGCAACCAAGAGGGATATTTTGAACTTGATGTATCAATAAAGAAATTATATCATGAATTTTAGATTCTATCCATACGGTTAAATCTATGATTGCTATCACCAATAATTTTTGTATGAAATTTGAAACTTGAAATCCAAAATTATTTTTTAATTCAATTACGAATAAGATATTGACAATTTGTGGATGAAATTTGTTGTGATGGGTTGAAATGTAATACTCTAAGTGTAGTGATTTTTGGAGATTTTTCGGTTACCTAATTTTATGAGTTGACTTTTTCAAGAGCACTTTTAAACACTTTTGAACTAAGATCTTAGAATTTTTTGGTGAATCACTTCAACATGAAATGAGGCATAAAATTTTCACAAATCATCCCCTTTCTAATCGATTCTCACATGCATGAAGCTATTTTCTGATAAAATCTATAGTAAAAAATTCACACTGCAAAAAGTGCATGACAGATGAGAATGTGTGGATGAAATATGTACATCGTTCAAAAAAGAAAGCTTAAGCAGTTAAAGGTTAACCCCGAACTGCCCGAGCGTCCATTTATTGGACGACCTACAGAATCAATGTACCATTTTTCATCCTCGGTGATGTTTTCATCCAATTCGTTTTTTACATGATTTTCTGAGGTTGTTATCTTCACATAAGTGAAATCCGATTAGGTAAAAGAAAGAAATTAAATTTACTAGGTCCGTCCATTCCATGTGAGCTTTTATTTCGACATAAAAGTAATTTAAAGTTTTGAGCTATAAAATGCGCACTAAATCCATTCTTTGAGGGTGACATACAAATGAAAGTTGTAGATGATGACTTTTCGATGACATCCATACTGTTGGATTAAATAATAGTGTTAAAACATGTTTAAATTTGATTTTAAAAGAGATTATTGTTTTACTTATATGAAAAATACAAAAATACTCATTATCTTATGAATTTTGGAATGATTGGCCAAAAGTGCAAAATGTACAACATTGAATCATCTTTTGCATAATGTGCAATATTTCAACCTATAAAATTATCTTTTGATTGCTTACAAAGATATCTCAAGACACTTCTATCGAACCATAATAATTTCAAATAAATAAATTCACCACTACATAAGCATAATGATTTTAACCAATCATAATGAATTACAAAATGAGAGTATTAAAATTGTAATTCTAGTGAATTTTCAAAGTATTTTTGTGTAAATTCATTTGAAAAATATCCAAACATTTTATTTCAAATTCAACTGTATGGATGTCTTTTAATAAGGAGGTCTTAAATGTGTTCTTTAGAGTCGAAGCTCAAAAAAGTTGAAAAAAACCTCATTTTATAATACATTTAGGTATTGCCTACACCCTCTAGGCACTTAGGGGTTAAGTGGATCTATAATAATTTATCAACAATCCACACTATATGAATATTTACCATTCTTTTACAAAAACGCGGTAGTCTTTTTATTTTTATTTTACACAAATAGTCAAAGAGTCACAAATTATTATTTTTATTTTGCCACATAGTAAAAAAAATTACCACGAGATATTTTTTACAAGATAAGTCTCTCTAATTGTTTAGTACCCTTAATACCCCTATTTAGTGTAGCAAGCTCCAGGTGTTACATTCTTTGATAGGTGGAGGGCACGGTTGGCACATTGTGCTAAATATTATTTTCTTGAAAATAAGGTTTGACAGATGGAATATTTTTCAAGATTTTGTGCTTTAACCATGTTTTTGGAAAAACTGATTTCCCAAAAAATTGGCATTCATTTCTAGAAATATTTTCTACCGATTCTATCCTCTTCCTAGGATTGTATTCTTTTCCACCCTAGAACAATTTTCTAGAGTATAGTGTTTGTCACTAATTCTCTGCTTTAAAATAATTTTACAACGACATGGTTCACTGAAAATAGAATCAAATTGCTTAAATTTGAATTAAGGGTATTCATCGTGCCGCCGGTTGCTTCACTTGTTGCCCAAATGAAAAAGGTGACAAAAGCATTGGAAATGGGTCTTCACATAGGGCCCCATGGGATACCCGTTTTCCTATTTTTATCTCTCACCTTCTCCCAAATGAATGAAAAAATTCCCAAATGGATGAAAATTTACTCATATGGATGAAGGTTTAATCAAATGGATGAATTTTTGGTAATAATGAAACGAGTTTTTGGTCCAAATTGAGCTCCTTGTAAGAAGAGTTTTGCCATCTGCCAATATTTCGTCACATAGAAAAGGCTGACCAGGAGTGTGAACCCCATGGTCAACTTTATTCAATGCTGCACTGGAGGTGTGAAGTCTTTGTCAAGGTGACACTGAAGTGAAGTCTTGTTAACCCTTAAGCGTCCACACTACAATTACCCGGTCAAACCACATCAATTCCTCACATTTTAAAATATAATATATTTTTCTGGTATTTTCCTCATATAAGGTATTGTTAAAGGGATTTACCCTGATTTTTTTCATAATTATTTAAGTAAAAACAAAATCTATAAGATTTTTCAAAGTTATTTTCTTGTAAATATCATAGTGATTACAAAAAGCTTAGAATAGTATGAATTTTTTAGGGAAAATTTAAATAATAGTGATGAACAACAAGGTGTAGGTGGCATGCTTCTTGAGCTTACATAAACAAAAATTCGATAGAAAAACATTTTCTAGCAGTGTATATTGGAATTTTAGGATTTTGAACTTTAAAGTGCTATAAAAAATGCAGTTTTAACAATTTTAAAGAACGATCAATTGAACTAAAAAGCAGAAGGTAGCCCCCCACACTTTCTTGGTTAGGACCATTTTCATTTGAAATTAGAAACTAGGTGAAAATCAACGTGTGACTGAAACACGATCAAGCATGGCCCCATGGGGCTCCTTGCACGCTTAAGGGTTAATATTTCAAAGTCTTGTTAACACGTGACACTAAATATTAACACTGCTCTTAGTGTCACGTTGCCCTTAAGAAGTATGTTAACCCCTAAACGTCCTCACCCTTGTCCAGTTTGGGCAGTTTTGAAAAGATGAATCATAAAATGCAACTAAGATGGATATTTTGAACTTGATGTATGAATACAAGTTGTACACTATGAATTTTAGGTTCTATCCATATGGTTAGATCTGCGATTGCTTTCACCAATATTTTTCTATAAATTTTGGAATATAAAATTCAAAATTATTTTGAAATTTGATTACGAATAAGATATTGGCAATTTGTGGATGAAATTTGTTGTGATGGGTTAAAATGTAATACTCTAAGTGTAGTGATTTTTGGAGATTTTTTGGTTGCTTAATTTTATGAGCTTTTTTTTTCAAGAGCACTTTTAGACTAAAATCTTTGAAATTTTTGGTGAAACAATACAACATAAAATGAAGCATAAAGTTTCACATATCATCCCCTTTCTAATCGGATCACACATGCACAAAGCTAATTTCCCATAAAAAAATTCACTAAAAAATTTTTACTGCAAAAGTGCAAGATGGATGAGAAATTGGAGTTCGATTCTGTACATCATGCAAAATATGCATGGTTGGGCAGTTAAGAGTTAATCTAGCATGAGAGCCGGGTTTCTATTTTTCTGGGAGGAAGATCAACTAGGACTGAAGACGTGGGATGTATTTTGTACTGAATTTCAATTACTATGGGTACTTGGCTAGCTGTATAAACATGGTCAAGGACACAAATATATTTATTTCAATTGTCCATGTCACTTACATGATGAGGAGTGAAGCACATTTCAAAGGAAGGACAAGGGACACTGCGGTAACCATTCCTTGAAGGTAACTTACACTGAGTGCGTAAAGGTCGAAGTAATTATTGTTCCCTAGCCATGGTTCAATATAATGACAGGCCGTTGTTGCAGCAGTCATGACGTGGGTGAATGGCGTGGGTACATTCATCCACTTAGACAGATTCTCATCCATTTCAACAAATTTTCATCCAATTTGGATGAATTTTACCACAATATTTTGGAAAAATAATTATCAGTAAAGCATCTCGAAATACTGTGGGCCACAATATATGGTGATTACGGTGTAGTGAGTGTGGGTGTTGGATAATTTCTTAAGGTCTGTGCATCCATAATAGCAACTGAGCATATTTACAATTATTAGATTTTTCTATTTCTTATTGGGTCTAATTGGCAAGTGAAAAAGAATTCCAACGTAATTTAGCATGCATTATTTAGACACCATATGAATGAGTTATCATTAGTAGAAAAGGTGACATTACCGTGGGAAGTGCCGAGGCATGTAGTGCCCAATTCCATGTATGCACAGTGAATTTGCCTAGGGAGCGCTACCTTTTCTACTAGTGTAAGGATTTTCAAAGTCTTGCTTACATATATACTGACCCTAGGCTCTTGTACTAAGCTTTCATGTTTTGATTGTGTACAATACATTATGTGCAATCACTATTTAGGTTTTAGTGTTGCTTTGGATTCAATTATAGGCACTAGTAGAAAAGGTAACACTGCCGAGGGAGATGCCCAGGCAAGTAGTGCACAATTCCACGCATACACAGTGATTTTGCTTGGGCATCTCCTTGGGGAGTGCCACTTTTTCTACTAGTGAGGGATCACATTTGAGACAAGGTCCATTGTGGATGTAGATACCTACGAGTTGTTGAACTATACTGACTGAATGTAAGCTAGAATCTTATCTAGTCTAAAGAAAAAATTGAGCGTAGAGTTAGGCCGATACAATTTTAAATTCTTCTAATATAAGAAAGAAAAGATAAGGCAAAATGAAAATAAAAGATTTTCAAACAATTGCAGATTCAATTAAGAAATCAAGGTCATAATTTTGTTGAACAATTTTAGATTGATCTTTATTTGTGTTGACTCTCCCATTTCATAACATTCAGTAGCATATATTGTCCCTGCATTGGCTCTATAGTAGATGGTGTAGAATATTCCACACCCAACAGTACTTCATCAACAGCTAAGTGGACAGGTGAAGGCTCAAGGTGATGAGCAGAGTGCATGAAGGCTATTGAATGTTATGTTTGACACAATTGTAAAATGTTTTTAAAAACTATTGAAAGTAAGCCATTTCCAAAAGAAAGCCATGTGCATTATAAAGTTTCACGTGATTTCTCTACAATATAGTAAAGTGTCATGTAATCCCTACTTTTTTTTTAATTTTATAACAACGAATATTTTTCTAAACACTTTAAAAGACAATTGGAAAATTTCAAGATCAATTAATTAAAATCTACACACAAGTTAGATATTTTTCTTCAAGTTGGAAGGAGTTAATTTCAAAGTATAAAGTTTTGTCGGGAGTTTAGTTCTTCAAAAAATGAACCGAGTTTTTATTTATGTGCATTCTTGTTTGATGCAACCAATGTAAGCCATAAATTTTTGGGGGGGGATCACAACTTTTGAGAGGACCATAACAATTGCTAGACCAATATGATAACAAATCATTTCAAATAGTGTAACAACTCTGGATCACACTAACTAAAATAGAATGAAGAGTGTAGTCACAAAGAAAATATATTCCGTAACTCTTCTGGTCTTTGTAAGCCTTTTGATCAACAAAAAGTACAAATTTGAATGTTCTAGCCTTTGAACCTTCAACCTCACATTATATCCCATAACTTATTTGTCATTACCATTGTTCGTTGACTTGGGTTCGTTGGTTATGTATTTGATAATCCTTTGGTAGAAGATGAATATTTCCGTATTTAACCTCTAAAGGACCAAGAAGCCCAAATCGAGCCTTATGTTTTTTTTGAGTAGGTCCTATGTGGACTTCTTTTTGTTCAAGTTTATTTATTTGTTTATTGACCAACACGTACAATGTTCTGTAGTGATTTTGGGGATATAGAATTTGGTCTCATCTAAATTATATTTTTCACAATATGATCAATTGAATTTGACCCCAAGGGGTGCACTGTACTAAACTTGTACAAGTATAATATGAGTGCACAAAAGGGGTATTAATTTGAACATTGCCGTATTATGTATTCATACAATAAACATATTAAGAGTTGAAAATATTGACGTATACTTACATTAAACATGTACTCTTAGGACGGAATAGACCTGTATAGACATATAACCCTTTTACACATGGGTTTTTTTAGAGGGAATCATGAACGCACGTGATTCTCAAACATAATGTAGAGTGCACCCCAAAAGTTTGACATTTTTAAAACCACTAATCCTTGGTCCTTTATGGGTTATTTAAAATAAAAATAAAAACTCATCATGCGTACAGTGGCCAGACACACCAGAAGGCTGGTATTTTCTGTCTTTGCAAAGAATCCATACCGAATTCAGTCGTACACAGAAGGAGCGATTCCGTTCCCGGAATCCGGGCTCTAGGGGCGTGCCGGACCCATGGGTACCTTCACGTAGCCTAGAGGCAATGGATGGGCTGCTTTAGTTTACATGCCATCCAACTGGTGGCCATGTACTTTCTGACGTCCATGTCATGCTTTTGGGGTGCCTGCCTGTTGTCCCAGGCATGTGGAGGAGCAGAGTCTGTCTTTATATATTATTACAAGCACAGAGATGAATACATCATACTCCGTATCCTAGTATTAGATATCATAACATTCTTTAGCTAGTACTGCAGCACACCTTTTTGCTTGTGCATCTGTGAATCACATAACATTCAGTAACCTTCACTGGCTCTGCCTTGCTCTTGAGGAGAATGTGCAGCATGTTTTGCATTATCATCCAAGAACAATGAGTAGCTATCCATGTTTTTCCACAGATGGAGGTTTTGGAAACTAGAAGGGCAGGTAACCATAAGGTAGCTATATCTAAAAACGACCATTTCCTTAAAGCGTCCTTAGCTCAATCTTCCACAATAAGTAGATTCTAACACCCTACTATTGATGAGAATGTGCACAATTTGAACATCAGAGTTTAGGGTCGCTTTAACCCTTTAGTGCCTAGGTAACCGCTAAGTGGTCACTAGATCACCAAAAAATGAAATGCTGTAAAATCTGTGAACCATCTCAATCCAGTGTCTGAAGTTCAGATGTGTAACTTTTAATTCTGGAGATGATGCAAAAAGAAAATTTAGAATCTGAATTTCTTAGATATCCAAATACCTATGTACAAATCACCAAAATACTGCAAATACCTCAAAATACAACAAATACTTACAAATACGGCATATGTAATATGTTGTATTTCTAGCGATTGGAAGTTTGTTATCTCGGTTTTTTTTTTGGGATTGTGTTCTCTTGTTCAGGTTCCAATAGTGTATGTATTCCGATCTTGATCAATGTACCAACTCCTTTCTTATTTTAACGTATAAATTATTGTCCTAAACTTTACATTGGTAAGTCACTCTCACTTATAAAATTCACAATAATTATGTATGAGTCTGTTCTTGACTTGAAAGATTGCAATAGAGAGGTGGTGGCGCAGGTCATTGCTGAACATCTTCACTTTCATTTTTGAAAATTTAACCCAAATTCTATTTAACTTTGAAGTCACACACCCCCCAAAATCTCATTTTTGAGTGTGCATTATACGGTTCAAAGACACACTATGATCTTCCAATCCAATGGTTCGATCTTATCAAGATTTAACCGACACTTGTTTCATTAACCTATGCTTACATTTATACGATTGAATACCATTAATAGTATCCCTAATTTCAATAGAGAAAGTTTTAAAAAAATAGCTCCCAAAAACTGTGGTTTCTCCAGAACCACCCTGGCACTAAAGTGTTAAGGTCAACCTATAGTCAACACTTTGGAAATTCATAATTTATTCATATGGAGTTCAAATAATGCATGCTAAAGTGAGTTGAAATTCTCTTGAACTTGCTATTAAGGCCCACAGAAAATATTTTATGTTCTATGTGTGTAAATAGGCTCAATTGGCAAGGTGGACACTTTAATCCCTAAACGCCCAAACGACCATTTTTTGGTCGCTGCCCGAATCTAACGGGTTGCCCAGAATTTTAAAAAATGTTTTTTAAAAATAAAAATAAAAATCTTAAAATACTACATCAAGTCTACTTTCCAACCCAATTTGAATTATGTCAATCCGAGTTAAACTCCACCCGGGAGAAATTTTCAAAGTAAATCACTTCAACATTGTCTTAGTGTTACAAAATTTGCTATTTAGGGAAAGTAATGATGTTCCCTCCAACATTTCTTTTTCTTTTTTGAAGTTTACAATAGATAAACCAAATTTAACCAATCATGCTAAATTTTAAACTCTAAAAGTGAAAATTAGAATTTATACAAATTTTCAAAGGTTAATGCTTTTAAATTCATTAAAAAAATATCTAAAGTCATTTTTGGAAGTATGACTGTACAGATAATTTGTAGAGATGATGCCCTACATTTTGTCTATTGAACCAAAGTTCATCAAACATATGGAAGGCACATATTATAACACATCTATGTTTTGTCCAGTACCCCTTGGGCTTTTAGGGGTTAAGGTATAGTTACCTTTCATGGTCTTTGCTGACACATCTCCACATGTCTCTCGCTTTTAACCCCTAAAGGTCCCTAGCTTTTTTGGGCTTAAAATCATCATCGCTTTTGATGTGTTATAGGTCTAAATGTAAGTGAGGTATAGAAATCTCAACCGTACAATCTTGTAACATACATGTTGTAGATCATGTGGATCAATTTTGGGGTCATTTGCCCATATAGATTGCAAGATCATAGTGTTTTAGTGCTAAAAAAGGATGCTGAAATTTTCCTAGCAACACAGTTAGAGGTGAAATTCGTTTTCAAAATTACTCAAATGAATAAACGTTGAACTAAAAAGTTGTTCAAAATCATCATATAAACACATTAGTACCAAAAAAGCCTCATGAAAAAAATTTAATGTGCCCTAAAATGGCCTTGCAATGTCAAAAAGTAGCCCGAAAAGTGACCCATTTGAACCAAAAAGCAAAAAGTGTCCAAACTAGACCCGTGCACTAAAATGACTCCCAAACATTCATAACAACATGGATTGACCTGAAAATTTTACCATGATAACTAGACTTCAGGGGGAATTCAATCCAACAAGTTTTATTGAAAACGGACTTGGGATGAAGGAGATACAAGCTCCCGAAGTTACTGCCATCAAAATTCACAGAACTGTCCAAAAAAAAAAACATACCTACTTTCAAATGATCACCAAAAATTCAATTCATCTTGGATTGATCTGAAATTTTTACCACACATTCCATACATCATGCGGGGAGTTTTTTCAAAATTTCAAAAAAATCGGACACGTTTTGCAAAAGTTACAGCTCTTCGAAGGTGACTGTACCCCCAAAACGTCCATAATATGGACGCCGGGACGCTTAGGGGTTAAAGAGAGCAACATTATAAGTAATAATAGGGTGTATTCATGGTAATAGGAGTCAATGGTGCCCAAATCTAAGGACTCTTGATGAGTGCTTCGGATATGATATCTTTAATATATGTAGATATTAAAAAAAATAAAGGACATTTTGCAAAATATTAAGGACATTTCAGTCCCTATTAAAGACTGGTTACAACCATATTTTAGTCCTTTTGGAGTACGAATAATTACTCAAACATCGTCAAAATTTGGTATATGTTAGAATGACATATAATATATGTAGGAAATAATTTATATTGCATTATCAATTCAAATGATAAAGTTATTGCTTAATAGTTCATAAAAATAAGCATTGGTTACACTTATGTTGGCTCCTATTATCATGAATGCACCCAATACTTCAAACCCAAGAATGTTATGGTGCATGGCTAACTAGTAGAAAATGGGCAACCTCAATAAAAAAATTCCTTGAACACTGTGCCACTTCTTTTGTCCCTCCATTGACAATGGTTTATGACCTTCATGCTTCCTTCCCCAGCCTCCCCACTCTTTGAAAAAAGAAAAATATAAGGTTGCACTTAATGCACTACATGGATGGAAATCACATGATGCATTACAAATCACTAGATGGATGAAAAGGCAGAGTGGTTAAACGCTACTGAATGTTATACAACATTTGAACAGGGATTGAATTGATTATATAGAACATGCAAAAACTATTAAAAAACATAAATTTGTTGAGCTGCCAAACCATCTTTAGCTAAAGATGGCTTTGATTCTTCAGAATAATACGATTCCTGCAATTATTCTAGCCTCGGATGCTGATTCCCATCGGTGAACAGCGGGACTGCTAAAGAATGTTACGATACATGCCTAATCAAGGTTAGTTTTTTTTTTTTTAACAACCACAAGGTTTTTTAGTAGTTAATGGAATCCACCGGCCTTTTCAATGATAGCACAATAGAAGCTTTAAATTTTAATACAATGTCTCACCATCCAATCTTTAGCTAAAGATGATGTGGACTTGCCCATGATTCTGAATCTGCTACAGTGATTTGGGAATAGTGGCCAAGAATCTGAGGTCAACAATAGAAGGGCTAAAGAACCTTATGATATCATTCAACCGCAAGACGTCTAAATTCACTGACTACATTGAGCCAAATTTGTTACATAAAAGGGAAAAACAAGTTGGGTAAACATCACAATAAGTTCTCAATAGACACACCCAACCAAAGCTGCCACTTTTTGTTACTTAAGACAATTATTATTATTACACTTATCAAATTATTCTTGTTAGCAACCAAAAGAGTATTTCAATGTACCAAAGAATACTTCATTTGGATATTGTATGCAAAAATTATGAAGGGCCAAAAAATTTCATTTCTTTGGCAATGCAGTAGTAAAAAGCGGTGGTTTTTGGTCATCAAGGAACAATGTTGCCCAAGACTTATTAATATTGGTATCAAACTAGTGCCAGTGTAGGCCTTGGGCACCAGGATGTGACATTTTTCCGTAGTGCCCAAAGACCATCCTTTTTTTAATTAGTGACGATGAATATTGATTAAAACACTAAAAGGAATTTGGTTCTTTTAAATTAGTCTCGTATGACTTAAATGGTTAAAAAAAAAACCTTTTTATAAAAGAATTGAGTCACAAGGGACCATTTAACCCTTTGACGCGCCAGCGTCCATATTCTGGACGCTGGATGAATTCTGACGCGTCCCTTCACCACATATTGTGATGTTTTTCATCCATCCAAAATTCTCTTGATTCTTGTGCTAGTTGACTACCATTTGTACAGTATGGATCTTCAAAATAAGATAATGTGAATTTTTGAAAAATAACAAGAGTGGTTTATGTCAAATTTCATTCTTAGTTCAAAAAGTGAGACCTTAAACATGATTTTCCATAATAAGTAGAATCAAATAATGGAAACCATACCATCTTGTAGTGCATGTTATTCCAATTTCATTAAAATATTTTTTTACTTTTTTGTGTTAATTTTGGATTTTAAATTGAATTTCAAGAGAGAACCTTGCAAAATTAATTAAAAAATATTAATAATAAATTTAATGAATCCAACTATACAGATGTTATCTTCACATTGACATTTACAACTTTTCTTTGTACATCAACTCCATTTTTATTTTTCATCAAACATTTTATAACGAATCTTTGAAAACAACGTTGAATCGGGACGTTAAAAGGTTAAGTCACAAGGGACCATTTTAAAAGGACCAAATTCCTACTAGTGCAAAGATGTACATAAGTTGAAGATGGCACTTTTGGGTGTCCCCACATTACGAAGTAAATTATCATAGGGAATATATTGTAGTACCATAGCAGGTCGCCAAAAAGTAATTTAAAAATAAAAATAAAAACATAAAAAAAAAGAAATTATGAGAACATAAAAACAGAATTAGAACAAATTATTTTTAGCTATATATTTATTTATTTCTAAGCCATTTTGGACCATAATTAATCAAAAAAATTTTGCTCTTAAACAAAAATCAAGAAATTCATTTATTGAGAGACAAACATTATTTTTCAAAAAATAATAATAATAAATTGTTCAACTATGGTACTACGGTAATTGAATGGGATCCATTAACTCATCACCATGTATGCACATCATGCTATACCATCATATTATGACATTTACAATGGACATTAAAGAACAAAAAGAAGCCCATCAACACCATGATTATATGGACATTCCAACCCCAGTTTCTTTCCAATGTGCAGTGAACGAGGTCTCCAGGACGACCAGTGTAAAGGAGACACGTCAACCCCAATGCACAATAATAATGAACGGGTAGCCATCATCATATATACATCACGTACCTAACGTCGAGAAACCCAAATTTGCTGGATCCCAAGAACTAACAAGAGTAACTCAGCCCGGCCGGCGTGAATGAAGCGTTTGTTGGGATAGTTCAAGTACCTGTATCTAGTTCGAAGCCAATTCTACCCTTATTGTGCATGTTTGGTTAGATCCTACCGGTATCTTTGCCCTAGGTACCTATGAGCAAACGGACTACACTAACATTGTGATTTAGTGCCCAACGAGAATTGATGTCTTTTACCACAGTTCATTCAAAGGTGAGGAAAAATAGTGTCCCTATAGTACAAACTCCCATAAGTAGAAATGGTGACGCTCCCCAGGGAGATGCCCATGTAAATCAACTATGCATACGTGGAATTGGGCACCACATGCCTAGGCAGCTTCCTCGGCAATGCCACCTTTTCTACTAGTGTCCCTCCGTTTCATGATAAGAGTCCATTTTTTTGGCATGTTTTAACTTAATGCATTTTTGCTAAAATGAGTCGTCTCAGTACTCAAAAAATGGTATATCTTCAATTGTACGGCCTGGGAAGTGCACTCTACACTATGATTTTGTGTCACTCTCATTGTTCACACCGTTGAAGTGGACAATGTTCACATTTGAAGTATAAAACATAGGACAAAAACTAGGTAAGAAATAATGCCAAAAAAAGTGGACTCTTATTATAAAACAGAGGGAGTAGGAGTTTGTCACTTGTCATTCCTACTTCCACTGAGAGTGCTATCGGTTTTTTTCCAAGTGATGAGAGTCACATGAGTTGGCATGGCATGTTTATTGTAAAGTTGCCACTTTAGAAGGTTTATTACATCCAAAAGATTTGTTTGAAGTTTTTATCATTTTAAATTTTACAATTTTTTTTTTATACATTGACACTATATCTCTAGAAAGTCAAATAGTGCCCATATTGAGAAATACTATCTAGGACACTAAATCGCAATAATTTTAGTGTAGATTTCAATTGTAAGTTTATTATTTGTGAGCCAAAAATTCTAAATTTGAAGTTCAAATTTAAATTATATATGTATATATACACACATACATACATACATACATACATACATACATACATACATACATACATACATACATATATATATATATATATATATATATATATATATATATATATATATATATATATATATATAGCAATAGAATATATGTTTAATCCTTAAGTTGTTGAGGGTTTTTGCTACAAACCAAATGGGTTATAATATGTGATTTATATGAATTTTTTGAAGTTTGTAAAATATGAAAGTTGTAATGTATAATCCCTAAGTTTCATTTATACTGTTGAATACTATTAAAACCATTTAGATTTTTTATGAATAAATTTAAAAGAAAAACTTTGAATATTCATAAAAAACATATTATTCAATTTTTTTTGTTGAATTAAATTATTATTACTTAAAGGTATAAATGTTCATCACATGCATAGAAGTTGCCAAGATTTAGAGTTAATAATTTGTAAAAATGTCAACTTAAATAATACTACGTAAGAACCTGATAGCCTGATAGAGTGAAACAAATTCCAATGGGCATTCAAGCCTCTTATTTACTTTGTGCTTTTAGCCAATCATACCAAAATTCAAAGAGAAATATTTAATTTTTTATTTGATTTGAATTTTGGAAGTTTATTAGTTAAATATATATATATATTATATATATATTATATATATATATATATATATATATATATATATATATATATATATATATGATAAATTTTAGGAATCCATTTGCATAGATTTGATCTAAAATTCACACTTTATAATCCATCTTTCTACGTCCATACAAAATATATAATTATCATGCATTTTTCACACATTTACAAATTTGATACTTTTGTAGACTACTTGAACACCTACACCACCCAACGTGTATGAATATGAATTTATATAAAGACATTTTTAGTAATCCAATGACATATTCTTATAGGAAATTTGATTCTAAATAGGTTAAGCCCAAGAAACACTCAATTTAGGCACTCCTGACTCATTTTATAATACTTTCTATTTTTGGAACGACCACTTTTGGGTCGCCTTGACAATTAAAGGTTAAAGTTCCTTTAGTTCTTTAATCTTATTTGTTTTCATAGTCAGTTGTAAAAGTTTGTCTTGCAATCTACTTTGTAATTAATACAAGTAAGTTGATAGAATTGGACAACTTTGATATTTTTATCAGCTTTTTTGATTGAGGCAAGGTTCTAAGCTTCATTTTCTAAGTATGGGTTGTTCTCTGAATCACAATTCTCGTTCCGGATTGCAAAACATATTCTTCAATTTTTTTTCAAATGTTGAACAAAAACTAGAGATTTTAACACCCTTTGTTATGTTCATTTTTTAAAACAATCTTGAGAATTTCAGGTTTTGGAAAAATAATACACCAAAAGCTTTTGAATGTCACAACCTACGAGTCCAAATTGGGCAATGCCTAAATGTATCATACAATGAGGCTTCTTTAACTTTTTTGAGCTTCAACTCTAAAGAGCATATGTAAGACATTCTTATTTAAAAACATCACATGGTTGAATTTGAAAATAAAGTTCCCAGATCTTTTTCAAATGAATTTACAAGAAAACACTTTGAAAATTCACTAAAATTACAATTTCAATACTCTTATCTTGTAATTCATTATGATTGCTTGAAATCATTATGCTTCTATAGTCTTGAAGTTGTTCACATAAGTTTTATTATGGTTCGATAGAGGTGTCTTGAGATCTCTTTGTAAGCAATCAAAAAATAGTTTTATAGCTTGAAATATTGCACATTATGCAAAAGATTATTCAATGTTGTACATTAAGCACTTTTGGCCAATCATTCCAAAATTCATAAGATAATGGGTATTTTGTATCTTTGATATAATCAAAATGACAATATCTTTTAAAATCAAATTTAAACATACTTCGACATTGTTACTTAATCCAACCATATCGATGTCATGGAAATGTCATCATCTACAACTTTCATTTGTATGTCAACCTCAAAGAATGAATTTAGTGCACATTTTATATCTCAAATTTGTATTTTTATTTTTGTTTCTTTTCTCAATTTATTTTATTTTTGGCGAAATAGAAGCTCACATGGAATGGAAGGGCATAGTAAATTCAATTTCAATTTTTTTTCCTAATTTGACTTCACTTACGTAAATGTAACTAGTCTAATTATCCCATTTAGTGAGGGGGGTCTATAGTGCGTGAGGGAAATTAGTGAAGGTGATACCAAATATCACTATTATGTAAAATTAACGTTATATGAAGATTTCAGCCACTCTGTAAAAATTTCAGCCCTCACTAATTTTGAAATTTGGCAAAATAGTGCGTGCCTTGAGAATTAGTATCACACACACTAAATGGGATAATTGGTGTAGCTGTAAAATCTACTTTGAAAATTAGACTCTACAAAACATCACTATGGATGAAAAAATGATGAATGATTCTGTACATCATCCAAAAAATGGACGTGTAGGCAATTAGGGTTATAGTGAAAGTTCAAAGTAAGTTTTAACCAATGTTGAATTGGTATTCAACAACCATAATTGTCAATGAAATCTCAAACATTGGTACAAAACATTCATGTAAGTTCTTCATTGAATAGGGATATTAAAGGGACCAAAAAAAAAAATGGACTTATCATGTAAAAATCACCTCGTAATTAAAAAATTACTATGTGGCAAAAAATAAAAATAAAAATTTGTAACTGTGTCCAAAAAATAAATAAAATTACTGTATTTTTGTGCAGTAAAGGTAAATATTTATATAGTGTGAAATGTCAATAAATTAGTATGGGTCCCTGTAACCCCTAAACGTTCAAAGGGGGGTCCTCCACCCAAAACTACCTCATTTTGAACATTTTCGTCGATGATCTCTGAATGCCTTCCAAAACATATTTATTATATCCCAACTGTAAGATATTGTACTCCTACGCCTTATAAACAATCTCTTAAAATTTCAAAACATTTGACTGTACGGATGTCAAGATTATAGCAAATGAAGATGAGATTTTGAAATTTCAGGCCCTGAAAAATCCAGGTAGCCTTGCTTTGATGAACTCTCAAATCCAAAAAAAAAGTTGAAATGATGTGCCATATTTGACCATCCTCAAGATGAAGTAGTTAACAAGATGCATGACTCAATTTGACAAGATGTTCAATACATTAGCATTTTTGAGCAAGCTTGTAATGGGTGGAGGTATGAAGGAAAACAAGAGATTTTGGCTAAATTAGATTACCCCTTCAACTCTCATCCAATTGGATGAGCCCACAAAATTCATGGCATGTAACTGGAAAAAATGCCTTTGAGGTGCCCAATGAATCTCATTGGCTTAATTTTTTTTGGTAAGCCTTCCTGAAGTATTGAAGCTACCTTTCAACATTGAGGTGGTTTTACTTTGAAAAATTCCCCTAAGTGGAGTTTTGATCGAATGGACATAATTCTAATTGTATTGGAAAGAAGACTTGTTTATCTATGACATTGTTTTTTTTTTTTTTTTTTTTTAATTTTTAATTTTTTCTTAGGCTTGGACAACCCGGGAAAATGGGCAGCGACCAAAAAATGGTCTCTTGGGAGCTTAGGGGTTAATACCCACATTCAATGTTGAAGATTTACACGAATGATGTACTGGAATGACATTGTTTTCATAGTGAAACTTTAGACTGTGGTTCATTCTAAATAATTTGTTTGAGGTTCACTACGTAACCATAGTTTATTAGCACGTTCGGCGAAAAATAATTCTAAAAATAGATGCCTAAAATTTCGGGATTTTTCTTTTCAAATAGAGAAATTTGTAAGGGAAAAATAGATATCATTGAATATTCGTTTTGCATAAATCTATTATTAGAAACAAATAATTATTAGCAGGAAGCTGTCAAACTTGCTAGTAAACTAAGGCACTTCTCATAATGATTCTAATTCATTTATTTCACTAAAAGCTATGTAATACACTGAAATCACCATATACAGTGGGTGGGTGAATGGCGTGGGTACATTCATCCATTTAACAAACCTCCATTCAATTTGGATGAATTTTACCATAATATTTTGAAAAAATAATTATTAGCAAAGCCTCTCGTAAATACCGTGGACCACAGTGTATGGTAATTTTGGTGTACCAATTGAGACCAATGTAACAATGATTTTGACATGGGTTCAGTGCATGTTAGATAGATAGATAGAAACTCCGGTCCTCTTTCCAGACCGGCGTGAATAAAGTGTCTATTTGTCTTGACAACGAGCCAGTGTCCACCGAACAAAGGACCATTGGTGCAAGACTACTCTCCCCTTCTAAGAATAGACACTTTAGTGACCAGCAACAAATACTAGTAACTCAGTGCATGTGATATCAGAGAAGGTGATATTCAAGAGGCCTGGAAGGTGATATTAGAGAAGCTGATATTCAAGAGGCCTGGAAGGTGATATTAGAGAAGCTGATATTAAGAGGCCTGGAAGGTGATATTAGAGAAGGTGATATTACGAGGCCTGGAAGGTGATATGAGAGAAGGTGATATTTTAAATTGTAGTTTAAATTGTTTTTTTTGGTTTGAAATACATGTTGATGATTAGCAATATGGGAAAAATGAGGTGAATGATCAGTGGGAGGCTGTTGGTGACGGACACTCACTGAGACCAGAGTGAGCTGCAGACCAGAAACGAGGCTCAGCTCATGCACTCACCATGCTCATCACTCATCAGTCACGCCCTGTCTGACAATGTTGTCTCTCTCGCACGCAATCATCCCTACACAAACAACCTCTGCTGCTGCAACATTTGCAGACCCCCCGCCCCCCCCCCTCAAGAGCTACACTACAGCCCCGGCCCGCTCCCTCGATCATGCATCAATCTTCTCTTAGACTCTGTCACTCTTTCCCTGCACTCAAGAACAAAGTTACTCTGCATTTGCTCTACAACTTTCAGATCGATCGATCACTTGTAACAGCTAGCTAGCCATGCAGCAGATCATCCATGTGCAGCTGGAGCCTCAGCCTCAGCCTAGCTAACACGCAAACAATCCTTCAACTTCAAGCTCTGGATGAGCTGGGCCCTTTTCTGCAGCGCCTGAGCATGTTGGAGATGGCGATGGCCAGCTCTTCATGTCCATGTGCGCATTGCTTCTGTTTCTCAGCTGGAAGAACCACTCATCATTGAAACGTAATTCCAACGTTAATGGGTTTTTGGTTGCGAGGTTCTCATGCTACTTAGCTCGCGGTGAGTGCAGGATCTTGCATTTGCAACTATGGAATTTTTGAGGGTTGGTCTGTGCCAGTGACCACTTGCGTCTCTGTAGAGTGATTTTGCATTTGCAGCTATGAAATTTTCGAGGGTTGGTCTGTACCAGTGACCACTTAGAGTGAGACATGGACTTGGTTCAAATTCTGTGAGAACGAATTGTTTGGTGAGGAGGAGTTTTAGGTCTTACAGTGATTTTGGCTTTGTTGAAAGGCTTTCGAAGAGATTGAGAGGCTCGATCATGTCAATGAGGCTTCGAGGTAGTGCTAATTGGATGTCTTTGAGCAACATTGTAATTTACAGTACATGATCGTAATTCAAGAGATTCACGCGGTTTCAGAGTGTCAGAGAGACCCATGTGCTAGTTGTGGACGTTGATCGTTACAGTCAAGTCCTTCAGAGTGATCACAGTTTAGTACTGTCCCTGTGGTGGACAATTGTTTAGATTAGGGGGGAAGACGAGGTACTCATCTTCGTCAGTACACGTCAAATCAGGTCATGGTTTGAAGACTACCGTGATGCAGAATATGGAAATTGTTAGACTCTAGAAGGGCTTTGAGAGTGGCCATGCCCGCTCCGGACGAGTTGCTGAAATCTCTACCGACTGCACTGGACCAGACGTTGGGCTGCATGACTCGCGTCTTCCACCTCTTTGAAGGACACCCCGCCTTCATGAGCCGCCGCTCGAACTCCATGCGCATCGCCGTTGACAGCGGTGAGCACATCGATCGCCTCATTCTTTGATAGAGGATACTCTTTAAGCATTTCAACCAATACGTAGGAGTGTACAAGATCTTTTTGAGTACAAGATCGAGCCAAACTCTCTTGAGCTCAATTTACAATTCCAAACTGGGAGGTTGTTGACAGCCCCATTTCCATGTCGCCATAGTCATCTTGCGTCCACTGTGTATTTTCTGTAGTGTAGGAAAATTGGACCCCCTGCTGGATAGCATCTGTTTGTGTGAAAATGACTTCAGTTTGACACGACCGACACTGTTGATCGTGTAGTGTAGAGCAAGAGCTTTAAAATGATGTATTGCAATCAGAAAACCGAGGTAAAATGAGAAAATGCCACCGTTGATGCAGATGGCCAAATTGGGCGATTTAGACGCTTAGGGGTTAAAACTCCAACCAACTGTGCTGGAAGAGATGGGATGGTTTTCGTATAGATTCTCGATGTTCGAAAATTCTAATACCGTTTTGTCACAACCAGGTCATTCGCAACTCAGAACTCAAGCAACCAGTCACTCGAGTCGCCATGATCGCCGGAATCCGACCTCCACGGTACCATTTTCATGATCCATGGCTATGGCATTGTTATGGAAAAGGTGGTGGATCAAAGCAAGTAGTGACTGAACCTTCCTTTCTGTGCAGATGGACAAGAAAACGATGCAACCGACGTCGCAGCATCACAAGTCCTACTCCGACATCAGCGACTTCGCCGCCACCCCGTCACGAACGTTCACAGAGTTTCGCACCAACAACACGACCAGCAATGGCGAAAAGCCTGCTCACTCGGAAGGCACAAAACCTGCGTTCTCGGATGCCACAGTGGACGCTCTGGCATTCTACAACTACGAGTCGCTACGAGCTGCTGCCACGGATTCTCGACGGCGCTCTGACCTAGACCACAGGGAGTATAATAGCAAGCGCAGTTCGACATCGCCAAAGAGAGTCGTCCCGAAAGCCAGGCAAGCAGTGATTCTTTTCGTTGCTACTACATGAAATTTGGGCTGGCTAATTGATACAAAGGATTTTCGAAAAAAAGAAGGAATAATAGCCAGCTTTTCTAGCCTCTTGTATCACCTAGGTAGCACATGTGTATTAGAATACCCTAGTATTACCTATATATTGATATGAAAAGAGCATCCAACGAGCCTGGATTGCTCTGGAAAAGTAGCAAATATGCTAAACTGTCTCCTGACAAAAAAAACACTACTGCAGGCAAGTGCACTCAGATAGCCAGCAGTCGGCCAAGGCTAATACCTCAGATCAAGAACCTCTCGCAGGATCTCGAAACTTGCCCCGCTCGAACTCCATTTACGCGAGAGGACTCGAGCCGAGTGAGCTGCTGCAATGGAAAGATGGGCTCAGGAGTTCAGATAGCCCATCTCGCAGAGTCACCACCAAGTCGCCTGCAAAACTGCTCAGCCATCACAGTTCACCAGAGAGGAGAGTGGAGCCGAAGATCAAGGACCGTGCGCGGTCTCTGAGGAGTCCGAAGAAGCTTTTTGGAGAGGCCGAGTTCAAGGAATCGCCAGGGGCTTCTGACTTCAGGGAGTCCCTGAGGCCTTTCATGGAACGAGAGAATTGTGCGTCCCGGTTGACAGATTCAAGTGGTGGTCATAACACTGATAGCAGAGATATGTCGGTGAACGTGATTGCACGTTTGATGGGATTGGAAGAAACTCCAAGTTCAAACTCTTCCTCAAAAGTGACGAAGTCCAGAGGGGATAAGTTTTTTCGAGGACTGGTGCAGTTTGATCCACAGACGATGACACCACCATGTCAATCGAAGAAGCATCATAATAGAGTGCAGGAAGATCAGTGGAATTACCCTGCGCAATACAACATGGAGCAAGGGTTGTGCTGCTGTGAAGAAGAGCGAGACTATGAACACTTGAGGAGGCCATTTCTTTCATTTCAACACGAAACTACCAACAAGGAAGGCTTGCCACCGAATCTTGCAGACGCATTTCAAGCTGAGGACGTAGAGCAGGGTACCCATTTGCTTATGAAACAGTCTACTCAGAAGAAAAAGATGCTTTGGAAAATCTTAGAGGCCATGCGCCCCAAGGTGCTACTCAAAATCTCCCGCCGCAAGCAGACACAGCCGGAGATAAGCAAAATTATTGCACAGCCAATTCAAGAGAGAAAATCGGTTTCGCAATTGTCTGATAAAGAAGAGCCTGCAAGGTATACGAGCTCTATCAAGCAGGTGCAGGAGCAGCAGACAGAAAGCAGCAATAGTAGTACCGAGTCAAGCACTGTAAAGCCTCCACTGGAGGAGACTACGGTTGCGGTGGTGAAGCCCGTTGATCATATTATACTTTCAAATGCCAGGTCTGAGCAGACTTCAAATGCGGACATCTTCCAAGTTCGAGAAGTGGAAACAGCCGAGTCCAGCAATTCGAACGACAAGGAGATGTGTCCCACTGGAAGGGAAACTCAGATCAACAATCAAGCCAATGGTCAGAGGTAAGTATGCTAGCTTCTCGATGTGAATGTCACACGGCCTTTCTTTCCTGCACGCATCTTGTGAATGAAAAAGGCAATTTTGCATTCTGTGATTGCAACGTTCGGACTTGGCAACCACCACATGAGAAAAAGAATCCTCATACAACAAACCATTACTGATTGCAACGTTCATAGTCTGCATCTATCTTAAGCGGAAATCCTCACGTTCAGGAAATACAACTTGGTGGTTGGCATTGTAGCACAAATGTGGGAAATGACTTTGCGAGATTCAAATTAAGTAGCTTGACAGAAAATTCATGTGAATGCAGAAAAGCAACGAAATCCAGAGTGGCTGCACCACAAACCGAGAGCACTTTGGAGTCTGAATGTGAAACGGATCCTTCTAGTATCACACAACATGAAAACGTTCGTGAGTCCAGGAAGATGAGAACTACAACAAGGAGGTCAACTTCCGATTCTGGAAGTCCTACACCAGACACACGACGAAAGCAAGGGCGGGCCGCATCTCCAGAGGCTCGTCCTTCATTGCCTCGAAGTTCAGACCACATTCGTGGTGCAGATACAGTAGGCAGGAAATCTCTAGTTGCAAATGGTACTAAGAAAGATGGCAGGCCAGCAGCGGCTCATCCCCCCAAGGCACAATTTGCGAAGGAAGAAATCTTGAAGAGAAGGGTAATCGACAGCCCTGTTACTTCAAAACTGCAATCGACTCACAAGTCCGTTGGGAAGGAAACGTTTCCTATCAGACCTGCAAAAGCACGTTCCCAAGGTACAGTCAGATTGAAGCAATCACCCAAAGAAATCCGTCCAGTAACAACCGATCCAGTCACTCCTGACGCATCAAATTCAGATGTCCAAACTCAGCCTCAAACTTCAGATTCTGAACCTGTCATGGAGCATCTTCAAGGGCCAAAACGAGAGACATTGAAGGAGGCCCCTGTTTGTCAACTATCAGAAGTGCAGATGATTGAACGAGTCTCTGCAGATGATCAATGCGAACAGCCTTCAAATTCTGGAGCATGTATTGATGAGCCTCAACCACTGCTTCAGGTGCGTTTTTTGGGAGTACACAAAACAGCTGAGCTTTTCACAATGCCCATTCTCCTACCAATTAATGACTGATTTGTACCGTAGATATATACATATATTTGCTAAAGGTGCATGATTGCCACTTTTATGCAGATACAGGAGGCAGCCATAGAAGCCAGTGAGGACCTGACCACACCCCGGGGTGTTCAGCTCAATCATGGAAAATTGGATGACAAGCTAGCGGACGAGATGGATCGACCAAGCCCTGTCTCTGTACTGGACACCACTCCTTTTGACGAGGAGCTCACGCTGAGCCCAACTAGCTCTTCCAAACACAACGTTGAGCCGATGCAAGGTTAGCATTTACTTACACCCTCTCAATCTGGCATGCAAACTCGTGATAATCAATGATTTTCCTGCTAGCTGTCAAACAAAAGCAGAAGGTGTAAGATTAATTAGCATTCCCCTCAAGGACCAAGGATTCATAGTTTTAAAATAACAAATTCAATCGAAAAGTATAATTCAAATGAAACCAAGTTTTATATCACCAGAATCAGTGAAGAACATTGCATGTGTTGGAAATGAATTGGAACAAAAGATAGTCCACATAGGACCTACTCCAAACTACTCAAAAAACATGAGGGCTTCTTGGTCCTTTAGGGGTTGCGAGCACAAGTAAGCATAATCTCAGGACTTCGTCTAGAGTTCAACACATCATCACATAACGTTTGTAACTTCTTAACCCCTAAAGGACCAAGGATTCATGGTTTTAAAATGACAAATTCAGATTGATCATATTGTGAAAACTATAATTCAAATTTTATATCACTGTAATCAGTGAAGAACATTGCACGTGTTGGGCAAACCAAAAGTAAATTTGAACAAAATGAAGTTCACATAGGACCTACTCAAAATTGCATTAAAAAAACATGAGACCTAATTTGGGCTTCTCGGTCCTTTATTTTTCTCGAGATGCAGATTCTGTGGCCACATACAGTGACGCGCAACACAAAGCTTACGAAGAAACTCCTGCAACTCTTGAAGCCGATCTGGACGTGGATGAGTTATTCAACACTAGCGCTCAGGATCTGGAAACAGAGTTTCAATCTGATGCAGAGGACAAGAGCTTCGAAATTGCTGACAACAGTGTGATGAGCAAGACGAAACAACAGAGCAGCTTTGAGTTTCCAGGTGCTACAGAAAGCATGATCAATGAGAGGTTACTGCAAAGTCTGCAAAGCAACGGGATCCTGCAGGAGAATGACCACATTCTGTTACTGGATTGCCTGGAGGAGATCATGGAGAGAATTCTGGAGTCGCAATCGGATTTCAGGCTGTGGGCGGGGCTGCCGAGTGAAACCATTTGTGAGGCGCCCAAGGGCAAGCAACTGGAACAGGAGCTCTGGCTGGAGATTCAGAACATGAAACGGAAAACTTCGTCCTCACAAGACGTCGACATCTGTGACGCCGTTCACCATTTGTTGCTGCAAAACCTGCTGCGGTGTCAGGGTCCTCAGTGGTCCACTTTCCATACCGACAGGGAGAAAATCGGCTTCGACATGGAGACTATGATCTTCGGCGACTTGATAGAGGAAGCTGTGGGAGACTTGCAATGCCACAAGACTGAGCCACTTGAGGGAACGAGAAGACAATTGTTTACAGACAGTTAGCACCATCGATTCTACATTCAATTTTTATTTTTTTCAGATCATCATCTTTCTCCCATGTGAATCTCATCAGAAAAGTTGGGCCAAACTATTTTGGTGCCATTTTGACACCAAAGGCTGCATACAAGTCATTTTAGTGTCATTTTATCCATACTAGGTTGGTATGGAGGTTGGCACCAAATTATCTTAATTGCATTTCAATGCACCATCATGGCACCATGTTCACGTGTTGAAGTTCCTGATAGTTGTGTTGTTGCTTGACCTTGCTAAGTACCACTAGTAGGAAATGTGTCGGTTTTCACTTCCTAAAAATGAAAAAGGAATGAAACCGCGCCAAGCATATGGGTTGTGTCAATGCTGGTGAGTGGTTTTGGTCACAAGAAGAGAGAAATATAAGCATAATATTCAGTTAGTGTTCATTGTTCCTATGAAATGGGGAATGAAAAATGACATGTCTTCTACTAATGTACCCATAACTGATAAATTTAGGTTTTTAGCATGGAAATGTTGAAGTTTCACTGATGAGATCAATTTTTCTATCAATAAGGAACGACATAATGGTAATTTTTTTGAATTTTTTTTCTCATAATTAAATTTACTGAAAAGAAATTAAGTGGAACCCATGACTAATACTCCCTCCATCCCATAATAGATGATGCTTTTGAAAAAAATCAAAAAATTAAGCAAACTAGAATGACTTCATCAATACGGTAAGTTTCTGTTTCGGAGTAGTTGTCTATTGAAGCAAAATCATGTTATTTGGACAGTATGTGTGGCATGTGGCAACATAGTGATGTTTGTTGCAGTTTGTTCTTTGATGCAACGAATATATGCTAGCATTGATTCTAGCTAGCTCATATGTTGTTCGTGATCCACGTATGAGCAAAGACGAGCTTCACCAACAAAAAAGCACTTCCTGTGCACTTGTCTTGTGATTTTGCTTTGTTAGAATTTGTAAAACAACTTCAAATTGAATAAATGATTTGTATCAAGTAAGTTGGGACAATATTTTTTCTCAAAAGCATCATCTATTATGGGATGGAGGGAGTATATAGGTTCACCTATAACCGACAACAATGAGATCAATTTGCAAACATAAAGTTGCACTGTGTAGGCTGACTTTTGGGTTTATGAAACGCAGTTATGGGGGTACTTATTGGCTATGGGTACCTCTACCTTACACTGAATGCATGATTTGCCAGGTGTCATGTGCTGCATCCATCATGAGGAAGCCATTTCGCTGTAATCCGTGTAATTCTCACCAGCAAAACTTTCACTTTTAAACAACGCTTTTTTTTCCAACGCCTCAGAATCATTACACCTTAACGCCTACAGGACCAAGGATTCATTTTAAAACCATGAAACCTTGAAAAATAGAATTCAGATGGCACTCCCTTTAACTGAAGTATTGAAGTCAATCAATCTAACTTAGGGTGCCAGGACTGCACCAAGCTTTGTATTAAAAATCTCTTGAAATGTTTGGAAGGTAAAAATGACTTATGCATCGGACTTGGATTAATTAGCTCCATTCTATCATTCATATCTCAGTCCTATAAGAGCAAGAGACTATGTCCTGTTTTAAGACAATACAAATGATCCCAGTCTCAAGCTCCTGTGATGCAAACTATGAACTGGAATTATTAACTTCTAAAAGGACCAAGGATTCATGATTTTAAAATGAAAATTCAGTTGATCATATTGTGAAAAATATAATTCAGATAGAACCAAATTTTATATCACTGGAATCAGTGAAGAACATTGCATGTGTTGGTCAAAAGACAAATAAGTTTGAATAAGAGGAAGTCTACATAGGACCTACTCAAAACTGCTATAGAAAACATGAGGCCCAATTTGGGCTTCTTGGTTCTTTAGGGGTTAACCAGACCTGAAAGCCGGATCCGTATCCTGGAAAATGTAGCAAATATGACGCACCTCCAACTCTACTCATCCATGCACTGTCGATAAGGATGAAGCTCTATCAACTCCTCCAACTTCTGCCGTACCCCGGGTAGAGTCTCAGGAGCTTGTGCAGCCTCTGGAGAGTCTTGCGCGGCCGCAAAATGGGGCTGCAAAATCTCGTGTAAGATGAATTGCACATGGGCGTCTTGCCAATCATAAGAATCAATCTGCTGGAGAAGCTCCAGTGCTCTCTCTTCATCTTCAGCCGCTACATATGCTCGAAATAACCTGCACAAAAAAAGGTGAACAAATCATCAGATCTCCCTGACACAATTCAAAACGTAGGGAAGTCATTCCCATGACTTGCAACTGTTTTGAGTGGTTTCCATTACTGTAATAGATTTTTAATTTTTTTTGTTTTGGTATTGCCCCATTTTCGAGAGGGTTACTACAGTAGCCTCAACTACCCTTCAAACATATGTATCGCATCTACAAGGAATCACATGGAAGCATCTTTGACTACCGTATGATAAAACCGAATAATCTCATTCTTCCAAGTCACATGTTTCAAAGGCACTTGCATGGTAAATGAGTGACTTTTTTCAACCCATGGGAAAGGGACCCCACCCAAATGGGTTCCCTACCTTAGAAAATTCAGTCTCATCATCCCCATATGAGATTTAGCTTAGTAACATAATCCCTTCTAAACAAAACAGTTATTTTTAAAATAGGAAAATGTATTGAAATAGCTATTTTTAACAGTGAGATCAGAGGCTAAGAAAATCAGGCACCTGATTTGCGAGAAGACATTCAGTGCTAAGCCTTCATTCTCCATCTCAGAAACAACTCTTTGCGCTTGCTCGGAATCATTCATGGAAGCACAACCATCAAGAAGAGCTTCTAAGGCCATGCGTGAAGGCCGTAAGCCCAATTCTCGCATGGCTGTGACAACAGTAAAGCCATCATCCACATCCAACCAGCACATTTCGTTTTCGTCCCTTCCTCCATTTGAAATGTGAAGGAAAATCTGGCAACGATTCCAAAACATGCTGTCAGATTGATTTTCGTGGCACGACATGGAAAGATCAAAAGAACTTACAAGATCACCCCATTATTATGCTTGTGGAAAAAAAACTACGAGCACACCTTGTCAAAGAGAACTCCCACATCTGCAATATTTTCGTCTTTCACTTTGCGAAGAAACTGAAGGGCTCGTCTGCACACACAAAAATGTGAATCCTGTCAAAACGAATTACAAAAGCAATTCATCCCCTGATACACCAACTTGGACTGGGTCTTCTAGAAGTTCTCATTTTGGATAAAATGTGGATCATGGATCTTAACCCCAAAAAGACCAAGAAGCCCTCATGTTTTTTATAGCAGTTTTGAATAGGTCCTACAGTGACTCTCACAAGTAGTTGCACACCTCAAAAATTGCCATAATTAATTCATATTCTAGAATCTTGCAACAAAATTTGGATATGTTGTAGAACATGTAGGATGATGTGTAAACGCTCAGTTTCAATTTTTTCCAATCATATTAAAACCTATTATTTACTAATCAGAATTTTGACATAAAAAAAATCTTTTTATGTGTGCATGATTTAAAAAATTCTTCAATAGGAAGAATAATCATTGCTTCTAGGTCATTTGCTAAAAATCTCATGAATTTTGGAACTTTATTGAGGAAGATCTTACTAAGTGAAATTTGGCCCAAATTTTTTACTTTTTCAATACTAGAAAAAATACAAATATCAAATTTACGTACTTCTTGATTTTTTCCAGATTATTTATTTATTTTAGGATCAAAACTTTGAAAAGGTAAAAAACTTGGGCCAAATTTCACTTAGTAAGATCTTCCTCAACAAAGCTCCAAAATTCATGAGATTTTTAGCATATGACCTAGAAGCAATGAACATTCTTCCTATTGAAGAATTTTTTAAATCATGCACACATATAAAAAGTTACTTTTCACGTCAAAATTTTGAACAGTAAATAATAGGTTTTAATATGAAACTAAGCGTACACACACCATCCTATATGTACTACAACGCATCCAAATTTTGTTGCAAGATTCTAAAATATGAATAAGTTATGACAATTTTGAGGTGTGCAACTACTTATGAGAGTCACTGTATATAGACTTCCTTTTATTCAGATTTGTTTGTCTTTTGATCAACACATGCAGTGTTCTTCACTGATTCCAGTGATATAAAATCTGGTCCTATATGAATTGTATTTTTCACAACATGATCAGTTGAATTTGTCATATTAAAACTATGGATCCTTGGTTAAAACGGTACAATTATTGTGTCAACTCACCCCAGCTGATTATGCCGTACACAACCCAGCACCACATTGATGCATCGAACATTCAGGAATTCGGCACGTTGTTGGTAGGTCAATTTCGTCCATAGATTCTCCTTGCGGCAGTCCTCAAAGATGTTGAACATGCGATCCAGATCACCGGCCTTCCCAACAGCAACCTACAATTCCAATATTTTCAAATCCAAGATGTGAGCTCCTATTTGAGAACAAGAAAATTCAAACAAGGCTGATTTGTACAGTTCTAGTATAGCAACAACAAATTACTGAAGAAAATATACGCTCCAACTGAGAGTGACGATTGTTCCACCTCACTCAGGAAGAAGTACATGGACCTTAACCCTTAAACGTCAAAGCAAGCCCCACGGGCTTGGTTTAAAGGAATAATTGGAGACAGAAGTTTCATTTCTCAACCAAATCAAGCGAGACTTGTTGCGTTGGAAAGCTACTGAAAAAGCGATCTAGATTCCAAATTTTCGCCTCATTTGAGAGATTGTGGAATCGTTGGTAAGCAATCAAAGTTATCAAATTGAACAAGTTTTGAGGTTGGGGCAGCTGAAGTTCAGCAGTGCCGCAGTGCTACAGTGCTACAGTGCTAGCTAGCAGTGCACTGCAGAGCCGTTTTTGAAAAATTGAAAATAATAATAATAATAATAATAATTTCAAAAAAAATTAGATTCTTTCCGGGCTGCCCACCCAGGACCCAAATTGTCGTTTAAGGGTTAACACAAATAAGCCACGAACAACCTACCAGTAAAATTCCAGCTGAATAAGCCTCTGGAAAAGCACCTTCCCTCCTAAGAGCTCCGTATAAGGCCAGAGCTTCCTCCAGACGACCAGCCAAAGCTAAACCAGCCAAAACAGCACTCTTTGCCTCGGTGCCCACTACTTCACCTCTTCTCTCTATTTCCTTGACCATCTGCAATATGATATAGCATTTCAAATGTCAAACGCAGCAATGACAGAAATTGGACTTTATAAAAATAAATATCTAATAATTCCACAAATAAAAGTATCACTGAACTGTAAATCATATCTTGGTATATCTAGGACTGAAAACACCACGGATGCACTTACACTTGCGTAGGAAATACTGCCCGAGAGAAACGAGGTGGACAAGAACTCTAAACCGAAGAACTTTGAAACTGCAAGTTTCCTAGATTAAGAGGATCTAAATCGAACGGCTGTTTGAAGAAAACAACCCACACAAAGTAACACGATGTATGACAAATTTCAGTTCAAATATGCGCTCCACAAGGGAAGATCCTCATGTATCAGTTCCCAAGGAAAAGCATGTTCACTACGACATTTACAAAAGGTTAAGCTGTTACCTCAATACTACGTTCCAGGTTTCCGCATCTTGCGAACACAGAAGCCATAGCGGAATATATGGCTGCATTAGGCTGCACCCCACGCTGACGCATTTCCTCAAACAACTGCAAATCCCGAGACAATGTGTTAAACAATTTCAAGCCAGGATGTAGATACTGGTAAATTCGGATTAGAGAAAACATGTAGCCCAAGAGTGAATGTTGTGAGTCAATTCTACTCTACAAAATTGGAGATAAACTTGTCAAAACCACCTATGAGACTACAGAACACTTGAATATTTCCTCTGGCTGTCAAGACCCATTCATAAGACTTGCATCTGTGGGCTATGAGAACCTCTGAGTATGTCCATTCCAAGCTCACTGAGTTTGTGTTAATACCTCAACGGCCTTTTTCTCATTCCGCACCATAGAGCACGCAAATATTAGCATTGAATATGTGTACGTATCAGGCTGAACTCCAGCAACCAGCATTTCCTTCAAAACCTCCATAGCTCGATCTAACCTTTCCTGTTCCACCCCTCCAAGTCAGCATCTACAGCTTTGTATAGCTGATTCAAGGGAGAGACATTATATAGACCCCTCGATATCTTGATGCATTGGCGTTAAAGAGGAACTCAGGAAACGCTTCAATGCGATCTCTGCCCAAATAACTTCCTTCAATACACCTTTTTTAAAAGCAAAGAAACATATACCGTTGACCCCATGAAATTAAAGAATTCCAAGATATCAGTGCGAAAAAAACAGTAATAATGCAACGTTCAGAAATAGAGCAGAATTGGTACAGTCTATGACAGTGCTGCAGTCTTGCTATTACATGAGGATCTAAGCAAAAGGAAAACGCTAAATACTGAATGTACATGCTGGACAGAGAAACAAGAGGTCCAAAATTCATGCAGGACCTACTGCACTCATCCCCCTTAAAGACTTATTCCTCCTGATAATTATACTGAGTGTCTCATGACTTAGTTTATCACCCAAATCAGCATGGACACTCGGGAAGCATTTGACGGAGTGAGCAGTACCTGACTCCCAAAACCCATAATAAGAGGGTTATAACAGTGGGCATTTGGCTGCACCCCAGCCCGCTTCATCTCTGCAAGTAAACCGTATGCTCTCTCCATCTACAAGTTTCACAGTGCCACGGCAAGAATGAAGTAAGCTTACTTGATCACTTTCCTGATAATAAAATAAAGGCATCCAAAGCAAAAAAAATCTCAGACCAGAGTTAATTTGATTTTTTATCGAACAAAAGATCCAGAAATTCTCCTAGTCAACGTTAATCAAACACTAATCTACTGGTAAGCTTATAGTAAAGCACCGTTTTAGAAATAAACCTCCACTAGCAGTGTCTTTCATAATCAAATCAAGTAGGATGAATTGTGGTAGTAACTACAATCTTTCAAAAAGCCACATTTATTTACGGCACAAAGGTAACATTTGAATGAAACCGAATAAGGAAACCCTCGACAACGTGCATAACTAATTCCGTCATGCAACTTACATCCCCAAGCTTGACACAACAGTTGATTAATGTGCTGTATGTCACTACTGATGGCTGCACGCCAAGTCTGCTCATAGCTGCCTTCATCTCAAATGCCTGATTGCATCATCACACATGACAAATGTAAAGCCTGCAAATTCTTCTCATCCAAATTCCACTAAGCACCTGCTGTTCCTAGTTCTTTTGTGAGGTATACAGATATTACTGAAAAAAGGCTTACAGTTACTCTTGCTTTGCAGAATTACCTCTTCGTGCATACCCCAACGTGCAAAATCACATATAAAAGGATTGAATGCGTAAGGGGACAACTTAATCCCTCTTTGCTGCATCTCGTCCAAAAGATCTAGACCCACCGATACCTGTCACAAGAGAGAGCCGCAACATCAATGAGATCAGAAAATAAGACGCGAAAAGCAACCACGTGGATACATCACGTATCAAAAAACTGTAACTCTGTCATCATCCAGAGCATCTTAACTTCTCCTTCTAGATCGGCCTAAGCTGACTAATCATGCAATACTAGAACAGACTGTTGAAAAGCAATCACTATCAAATAGAGAAATTTCGTTGTTTGAAACCAAGGCAAACATAACCCTCACAAGACCAATAATAACTTACACGTCCATGTTTACAGCATGAATCAATAAGGATGTTGAACACTTCAGGAGGTGTGCCTATTTGACACTGCTCTTCAACCTTCGTCCTAGCCATTAATGCTTCATCCACCTGCAAAGTAAGGGCATAAGGCCGTACAAATACATTGCACCAAAGTCAGCTTGAAGGACTGAGTTAAGGGGAGGAGAATCGAAGGAAGCGATTACATAAGTTAGCGGATTATACAAGATTTGAACTTACGTAAACATCCAGCACTATAACCCTAGTTTATCTGAAAACGTATTGAAAATTTGATGCATCGGTAAAAGTGCATTAAGCAGGATCAAGCAGTACGAGTGTTTACCGTGTTGGATTTTGCGGATCCCAATATATAACCTACAAATGCACGATTCAACTGTTCTGGACTTCCTCCTGAAAATTCCAGTCAGAGACAAGTCTCAGCACCAAGACACCATCTATTGACATCCTTAAACCGAGGGGTTGTCCTAGCAGGGTATTATTTTCTAAGAGTTTGGGCCTGAAAATAACCAACTAGGTCTCAGAACTACGAGTGGCAAAAGAAACCTCATCATACAAAAAGTTGGTATCAGTGCCAACAAAAGTAATAAAGGAAAACAAAGAAAGGGAGAAAAGTTTCAGTGATTTCTTACCCGACTTCTTCAAAAGAGTGAGAAAGCTGCGGGCAGCTTCATCTCTACCATGCTTTCCAAGACATTGAAACGCAGATGCGGTGCCCTTATCAGAGTTCATGACGGGCAACACTCTGGGAAGCAAGTCTATGAGCTCATCAACTCGATCCTCTTGTGAAAACGTACTCAAAAAAAGTGCTGCCTCAATATGTCAACCATGTTCCCCCAAGCAATCGCATCATTCCTGTCCCAATCAGTAATCATGTTTCTCAAACCAGAATAATATACAAATTTAACGTGAAATCTCCAAGAATGAGTGCAAGTGGTTGAGGTGTCAGAAATCTCACCATCCAAAGAAGAAGCTATATTGCTATTTTCTTTCTTGGCTTCGATGTAAAGTCTCTCGGCATTTTTTAAATCGCCAACTTTTAATGCCAACCGAATCTCATAAAACTTAAATACTCCATTAAATGCAACTCCATCTTCGGCCATTAACTGCTTAAGTTCTTGGAATTGAGCGTCACGCCCCCTCGCTGGAAGCCAAGACATGATTGGCTTGTAGGTCAGCTCATTAGGCCGAATCCCCCTGCTCCGCATCTCACGTAAAAGTTCCACAGCCTTGGATGCCAAGGCCTCACTCTTGGCAACCTCCTTCAACCCTTGCTGTCCAGAATGGTGAAACTTCTCATCATCCTACAGTAGTGACAAACATCACAATATTCATTACAGTAGTCAAAATTCAGTAGCTCGCAAGTTCCACTGAGGAATCAGAAGCTCAGCTTACCATTTTTAAAAATGAAAAAGGAAAAGCTGGATACAACTGAACAATAGCGTGTACCCTTAAGAGCATGCACACCCTTCTCCCTTCAATTCACCCCATTGAAGTATAATCACATCCAAAATTTGGTTTCAGAAGCTATCCTCTCCACACCCTTGAACCGCTATAATCAAACTCTATATAGTGTGTGAACCAATCCCAATCACTATACATGGGTAATCATTATTGTCCATCAATCTAGGAATCTGAGCCCTTCCTTGAATTAGCTATAGAGGGACTGTAGAAGCATCACTATATATTGCTCATATTGTGTATCACTCTCACTGGCCCTGAATTTTCAGCATTAAATGCAAGCATATTTCATCCAGTTTTCATGGTCAAGGGCTCATGCAGGCGTAGGGTGTGCATGCTCTAAGAGCATGCCATCCTTCCTCTTGACTGCATAATCTCAAGAAACGATCAATTCAGATGCACATAGACCCAGCATACATAATGCCAAAATGCTTACCGCAAGCTCCATGAGTGCTCGAATGACAATAGTGTAAGGCACTACATTGGGAGTCACTCCAGCTTGCTCCATAAGCTCAAAGACAGGCAGGGCCGTCTCGTTTCCCACGTGCCTGACACATTGGGTCATAAGACGGGAATAAAGGTATACATCTAAAGGCCTGTCCACCGCATCAGCTTCATTGAGTAGCCGCTGGTGGGCTGCCTTGAGTTCTGCAAAATTTTGCTGCTTAGCAAGCTTGAACAGCTTCATTATCCTCGGGTCTTGGATGAGCTCAGATGCGGGTCTCGTCCGCACACTGCCACGCCCTTCTTTTCCATAATGGTTTGGTCTATTCAAACGGTTGCCGCTTCTTTGTCGATTCAGGTCAGAGGGTCCTGTCCATGCCGTCTGACGCTCTTCCACATGACCAGATTCTGTCAAACAAACAGAAGTCCATGTGCACACTCTCAAAAAGGAATTCCTGTGTCATTCGTTAAGGTAGAGAATTTGAAAACCATTACGGACCTAATCCCGTCTCTTATACCAACACAACTCGTTTATTCATACACTTGGTTGGACTTATTATCAAGTATTGTAAGCATTACTGGCTAAATGACTACACCCACTGATCTTTAAATGGAAATGGGACTGTTTACTGTATAGTGCTCTACAACCTTCCACTTCAATTTTCATAAGAAACTCGTACATAAGAAACGGGGATATTTACTGTCACTTATAGTGCTCTACGACTTTCCACTTCAAAATTCCATAAGGAACTCATACTTAAGAAATGACTAAGACCACTGATCTTTGAATGAAAATGGGGTTGCCTACTGTCACTTACGGTGGTCTGCAATCAAATTCTATAAGAAATTCATACACAGCGATAAAAATTTGATCTCAACAGATTGGGCTCTTGTCCCCAATGTGATCCCTCCACAGCTCTATACATCTCCCAAAAATCACATGCTTAAAATGCTTAAAATGACGCAAATAGTACACTCTTCCTTATGACAGAGACAACACGAGAAATTCGCTTATGACTCAAATACAAACCCTAGTTTTTCAATCGTCGATATTTGTATCAAATAACGACCCGACTCTAGATGTTTCAACAGTTGCAAACAAAAGGTGAGTAAGTCGTATTGCTAAGGCAATGCCATGCAAAATGAAGGTCACCTCCACGACGAGTATGAAAATTAGGGTTTATCAGGTGTAAATGATCAGCATTCCAAATAACTTGATCATAAATTTGGACGTATAGGCGATACTGTTGACACAAATCACGAAAGAAACACGTACCTGAAGCCGGCAATTCCTCGACGGCAGGACATGACTGACGCACAACGGACGTCGAAAGCAACGCCCGATCCCAAACAGACGCCGCTCGCAATGCTCCTTGCAAGAGCACGCCGCGCCTCATCATCATCATCACAGCCACATTATCTCAAAACCCTAAAATTCAATTCCAAACCCTAAAATCTCTTCTGCCAAAAAATTCCGTCCCACTCTTCCTCTAACGCAGCCCGATTATCATTAAACACTCCCTCGAATCTTCGAAGGCAAAATATTCTGAACCGCTGCATCACCAGACTCCTCCTTTCACTGTTCCATAACCAAATCGCACTCGGAGAAGCTCAAAAGAATCACAATGAATCAAAAATTTCTCCGCGGAAATCGAAGCAACGCATCATTTTCTCCACGGAAATCGAAACTACATAAAATTTATTCCGCGCGGAATTGATTCTCACTCTGCAACCAACAATCCAACGGGAGCGCAGAACGCCGTGTTCTTCATACCCGCCAGTGATACACGGGGAACTCGTACCCCCCTCGATATACGGGTGATGCCCTGATCCTGGGCTAGTCGGCGTCTCGTTCGTGTGAAAGGGGATATTATGGAGACTACCGTGCTGGGGCCAAGTTGGCACTGGACGGAAGCTCCAAGGAATTTCCTCCGAAATTTCGCTCCGGTTGCGTGAGAATCTTTGGGCCAATCAAAGGCGCCCACGCGGTACTAGGCTCCCATTCTCCCACTTATGAACAAACACTTTCCCTTTTTGCTGCGTCTAGGAATAAAAATCTTCCCTTTTGTAACTCCCCAACATCATCATTTCCATGGATTTGCCAATAACTTTCAAGGATTCTGCAGCGAATTTTTGACAATACGGTTAGCAACTTCTCTCCGGAATGAGGAGGCAATTTGGAAACGAGTCTCAAATCTCACGGCTGGAGCTATTACTTATGCATGTGATTGGTGGTTTCATAATCACGTCGAGTCTAATTTAGAAAATAAAATTGAAATCCCACCTAAGAAGCTCGCACTCTCAATTCCTGACCCTAATAAGCCTTTTTAAATATGGAATATAGTTACTTACAACAACATTTTTTGTTCTCTCAAGGTAAATCACCCTATTTGTGTCATGTAATTATTTTTACCACTTTGTAGTCGCTATGTATTAGTGTCTTGCATTCAATAACCTCTAAAGAACCAAAATGCCCAAATTGTACCTCATGTTTTTTTAGCAGTTTTGAGAACTCACGGCATCTCATGGCCCTATATAGTCTTCCTTTTGATCAACATTATTCTTTTATTGACCAACACATACAATGTTCTTCATTGATTCCAGTGATATGAAACTTGGTCCCATCTGAAATCAATATGATTGATTGAATTTGTCATTTTAAAATCATGAATCATTGATCTTATAGGAGTTGAAATTTTGATATGTACACTATTGTATATAACAGTGTTGGATTTATACGGCATCTTTCTACAGTGAAACCTTGAACAATGGTTCATTCTAATTATTCATTTGAGGTTCATTCCTTCTCATCATGACTCTAATTCATTCATTTCAGTGAAAACTGTACAATACTGGGATATATTGTAGTCAGTTGTCAAGGTCGACAAAAAATAATTATCAGGAGAGAAGACCAAATCTTTAGAAGATTGTTTTTTTCAAAAAATATATATTTTTTGTATGGTTAAAAAAAAATATTCATATAATTTGACATTTGTTAAAAATCAATTTTCCCAAAATATTAATTGTTTGAGCTTGACGGCTGGGTACGGTAGTGCCACACAAAAAGGATGATTTTCCAAATCGTTGCACAAGGATGGGTTACCTTGCATGCATTGTGGATGAGGCTGGTACAGCAGATTTTCCTTCTTCTGCACCGTACTATCAGTTTGCTAGATTGGGTTGCTTCCATGGAGGTTTCCAAGAGAAACCATGTTTCTATAAATTTATTAGTTGAATGTATGGTCAAACTATGTACTAGTTTGGTCTCAGTGTATACACAGACAACACATGATTTACATAAAGAGACAATTGTGTTGACCAGGAGCTGACCTACTGTATTGGTTTTGCACTCTTTAGGTTGCCCTACAATATTTTCACACCGATAGAATTAATCGAAAAGGTGTGTCTCAAAGTGGAAAGAAACCTTAACCCCTAAAGGACCAAGAAGCCAGAATTGGGCCTTATGTTTTTCTTAGCATTTTTCAGTAGGTCCTATGTAGATCCCACGGGCTTCACTGTACTAAACATGTACGAGTATACGTGAGTGCACAGAAGGGGTATTAATTTGAACACTGTCGTATTACGTATACTTACAATAAACACATTTAGAACTGAAAATATTCACGTATATTTACATTAAGCATATATTTAAAACGGAATATATCTGTATACAAAGGTATTTAGACATATAACCTCTCGTATACAAGGGGGTTTTTAGAAGGGGTCATGAACGCACGTGATTCTCAATTAAATAATGTAGAGTGCACCCTCCGGATGTAGATTTCTTTTTGTTCAAAATTATTTGTTTTTGGACCAACACATGTAGTGTTCATCACTGATTCTAGTGATATAAAATTTGCCCTCATCTAAATTACATCTTTTACGATACGATCAATTAAATTTGTCATCTTAAAACTAAAAATCCTTGGTCCTTAATAAGGGGTTAAACTCACCATTGACTTGTAGAATAATCTAAAGCAAGGCCCTACGCCGCTATAGGGTGAGGAACTTGTGACCTCCCCAATGCTAAAGGAGAGTTCTCACAACTTCCCCCAAGCTAGGAGACCCGACCATGGGGACTATTCATGAACAATGTTTGTCAAAAATTGTAATCATAGAAAGCAAACTCCTCTTGAACTCCTCATTTGTTTTCAGATAACTCTAATATACGCAAACACTTATAATGACAATAAGACAACTATGAGTTTCCATTATGTAATCTTGCTATTTATATTAAAATTTGCATGTATGTATGTGCCAAATAATTTTGAGTTTTCATAATATATTACATGTTGTAGATATCTGAGATCTATACGGAAAGATAATCTTGTTGGGTCGTACTAATCGCTCATAGTAGAGTTAACTGAAAAGAATGTCTCAAAGTGGGAAACTCACCTCATACTCACCTTAGACTCGTTTTGAGTTCAAAAAGACTGCAAAACTTGTCTATAGTGAGTTGGAGTATAATCTAAAGCAAGGTCCTAGGCCACCGTGGGGCATGGAATTCATGACCTCCCCAATCCTACAGGAAAGTTCCCAAAAGTTCCTCCAAACCTAAAGGACTATTCATGAACAATGTTTGTCATAAATTGGTTTATTGGCATGCAAACACACCATAAAAGTTAGAAAACTCCTCTTCTGTTTTCAGATAACTTGATAACACAAATTTTGAGTTTCCGTTATGTATCCATATTATAGATAGAGAATTTTACATATATTCATATGCAAGTGAATTTTGAGTTTCCATTGTATATCCATTTTATAGATATTGAAATTAACATGTATTTATATGCAACCCGTTTGAAAAGTAACCTTGTTAGGTCATAATAAACATAATAAACATATAAGATGATTTTGAGTTTTCATGATGTATCCATGTTATAGATATTGAAATTTATATGTATCTACATGCAAAATAATTGGGATTTCTATTATATACCCATGTTGTAGATATTGAAATTGATATACATATCCCATTTGAGAAGGTAGCCATGCTACGTCATACTCCCGCTCTCCCAGAAATAATTGTCCTAGTTTCTGGCATTTTATTTTTTCCTAGTTTCCGTCCTATGTTTCCGTCCTACTTCAAATGTGAGCCTTGTTCACTTCAAACTAAACGGGGCGGACAATGAGAGTCAATAACAAAGAAACTAAGGTGGAGGCACCAATACCTGTCAGTTTAAGGATTTCAACCTATTTAGAGCGATGGTTTTCAATGATAAAAAATTGTAGCACATAAAACGTTGGGTTTAATAACTAAACCCAATTTTTAATTAATTTTGTCACAAAATATGATTTTGTTTTGAATTTTAAACTTAATTTGCATAGACCACTATTGATATTAGTAGGGGAACCAATACTCATCTTTCATTTCTAGTTCAATCAGTTTGCTAACTTGGCATATATAATTGATCACCATACTACTACAACTAATGGTTGTGATAATTTGATTGGGAACTCACAAAGTTGAAACATGTGCTGACATAGGTGACTGGAATTGGTCCCTAACAAGTTCTGGTGCTTCTACCTTACATAATATTATTAAAGATACAGCATTAAGACAAATTTTTTAGAAAAAAAAAAAAAAAAAAAAAAAACTGTTAAGTTAAAAAATGCCAAAAACTAGGACAGTTATTTCCGGACAAGAGAGTAGTTTTATTATAAATGTACTTGGGCACGTGTGAAAAGAACTGTTTTTGAGTATCATGATCAGGAGTTGGTGGAGCGAAGGATCACAGCATTTTTCCAATTAAGTTATTTGATGCTCAACGGCGGTGGGTTTGGACAAACTGAAGTGTGGGCATAACGTTGATGGGGTCAACTGATGCGGTTCTTGTATATATACCCAGTAAAGTACAACAGGAAGCATGATGTTCAAAGCTCCAACTATTCCTATGTGGGAAGCTTCGTGAAGGCTTTCAGTATTTCCTGGATTCACTGATGATGTTTGTGAGTTAGTTGAAGATGAGTGGTACTACAACTTTGTCATATCTACTACAGTGCGGATAGTAAGAGTATTGATTCCCACAACTCGAGGCTGGTATCTCTATTTGAGAGTTGAGACCTCAGCCTCAATTTTGTGATATCTAAAAGCAAAATACCAACTTGATTGGGGTGATTTGGCTGTCAAAAAATCTTCTAGAGTCAAGTTGAGATCCCAAGTTTTAGCAAGAAATTTTGAGGATACCAACAACTCATGGAAGTGTTCCAAGTTAGGAGAGGAACAGTCGGACCCAATTCAAGTAACCGCATTTAAAAGGAGAAGAACTCCAGTCTCTCCGCTGAGTGCTTTTATAACACAACTGAAGCATGTGTCTTTGGGTTCCTTGTAAGACTGGCTGACTTGCCTGTGACAGATCTGAATTCTGAAGGAAACGTATTTATTTCCAATGAAGGTAAAACTCTGCTCTTGTTCATAAGGTTCTTTAGAGCAGGCCCAGCAGCACCCATTTTCCACTCACCAATGCTATTTATGGATGATAAAGTACCTCTTATGGTGTGGAGTTTGATGTTTGCCCACCAAATATTGCCCATATGGCAAGAGGTGATCTTTGCATCAAGCAATTTGTCCCATTCTCTGACAAGTCTATGCTCCCACTTTATGAAGTGTAGTTTAGTAAATTTATTCTCTGCCATTATGATTGTCCCAAGTAGTGACAAAATTAGGAGCTTAAAATTGATTGATGTGCTCTATTCTAGGCACACTTGGTGGTTATTGTTGGGGAAGTTTTCAATCCTCACACACCATCTTGGATGTGGACTTGGTGCACAATGACAAACTACTGGGCTTACTCTTAGGAGTTCATGGAGTTCACCCTTATCAACTGTAGCATTGTCTCACTACCCAATTTTAGTTAAAGATGACGTTGACTTGTCATGATTCGGGTATCTACTACAGTGATTCGGGAATAATGGTCATAATGCTACAGTGATTCGGAAATAATGGTAAGGGGTTTCAAAGAGGGGCTAAAGAACCTTATGTTTCGAAAGGAAATTCAAAATGTAAGTAAGTTGGATGACTTTTGGAATAGCCTAGTCACCATCTTGATGTCCTTATGGGCAAAGTATCAATAAAGTACACAACAAAAATGTTTTGCAAGTTGGCATTATGAAGCTGACTAAGGTACACCAACCTTCTTCCACCATGTTTCCAATTCCCCACTTGTGTGTACATTCCAAACCAAAAATGTCTACTATTTGTACATGAGGGCGGAATCCGAAACGTGGTGGCAATTGGTGTCAAAACATGGTGTACCTTGAACCAATTTCGATAACAACCTACAAACCACTAGAGTATATTATCTTACAGTAAAGAGAATTAACTCCAAATTTTATTCAAGAATTAGCGTACATTAACAGTGTTCGTTTAACGTCCTTGCCCCTAAGACAATGACTTCAACAATTCCTCTCGGTGCGCTACTCGTTTCTCTTGATATTGTTTCCAAAGACTTAATCGTCATTGGTAGTGCTAAGAATAATGGAGCCCTAGTTTATAGTTAATTTATACAATGTTAAAAAACAAATGCTAAAAAAAATCTACAGTAGATGAAATCTTCATCAATTGTCAATAAGATTCAACAAAAACTAAGGCAGTTTATAATGAGCTCCATGCTTTGGTGGTTACCACAAATGCTTGGAGAGGGTAGAATTTGATGTCATAAGAAATGACTCATGCTTGTAAAATAAGAAGCATACTTTTGGTCAACAATAGATAAAGTCTTTTAAAAAAATGTTATAAACAAACATAATGTTCTTTAAACCACACCCTTTACACTGGGATTGCTCCCGGGCCTTATGATTACTAGTGGGGGCGTCACTCTTAGTTGGAAATGATTAGGAGCATAGGGTTTAGTCCAGATAATTGAGTTAGTTGAAAACAAAAGAGGAGTTGAAGAGGAGTTTCCTCTCTATGATTATATTTTCTGACATTCATTGTTCATGAATAGTCCCCCATGGTTGGGGCTCTTGGCTTGGGAGAGTGTGTGAGAACTCTCCTCTAGCATTGAAGAGGTCACAAGTTCCACACCCCGTGGTGACATAGGGCCTTGCTTTAAATTATTCTCTAACTCACTATAGACTAGTTTTGCAGTCTTTTTGAACTCAAAACGAATCTTAGGTGAGTTTAAGATTTCTTTCTACTCGAGACACCCTTTTTGGTTAACCCCTAAACGTACCAACCCTTTGAACACAAGTAGATGCTAGCCTCACAAATAGATATTAGCATGGCTCAGATGTACACAATGTGTACATGAGACGATCATTGTAAGCATAAAATCTACCCAACAAATTTGATGTATTTGCATTTGGAGGCCTCTCCAATATTATCAACATATCATCATCACAAGAGATTTACTTTAATTGGTAGAGAATTTAATAAGCTTGCAAAGGTGACTTGGATGAAAGTCATTCGAGAATGAGAAAGTTACAAGGCTTTGAATCTGTTCATGATTCAGTTTTTGAACGCTGGGACGTTTAGGGGTTAACTCTATTGCAGGAAGAAAATTCCCCAAAAAATCACCCGTGGGGAGCACAATATCCCACATTATGTAAAATAGCAGCTGTTAGTACTAGTAGTAGTGGTAGTACTGGCACATGGCCTTTTTGAGTTGAGAATAATAATGTGACCCTAATCCAATGTTCCTCTGTCTGGTGGGCATTGGGTCATTGACATTAAGAACGGAAACTTTATTCACGCCAGCCCTCAAATGAGGACCGGAGTTTCTATCTATCTATATGTGACCCTAACTTAATTATATTTGTAGCAATTGAAGCTTTTACTTTAAAGCCGTTCCATGGTGTTAGTTATAGCCCATTAACCCTTAAACGTCAAGAGGGCTTGGACAGGGCAGCCCGAAAGGAATCTAAATTTTTGGAGGAGGAAAAAAAAAAAAAACGGCTCTGCTGGCCAGCATTATTGCGGCACTGTAGCACTGCGGCACTTTTCAGAAAACGACCTCAACTGCCCAACCTCAACTCCTGCTCATTTTGATAACTTCGATTGCTTGCCAATGTTTCTACAATCTCCCAAATGAGGCGCAAATTTGGAATTTAGATTGCTTTTTCAGTAGCTTTCCAATGCACCAATCCACGCTTGATTTGGTTGAGAAAATCTACTTTTTTCTTGATTATTCTCTTTTAAATAAGCCCATGGGGCTTACCTTGACGTTTAAGGGTTAACAACCATTTAAGTTCCTGGCTAGTCTTGGATTGAATAGGCGGCAACTCTGGTTCCCTTACACCCACTCCTTTATAAAGAATTTTGTTATTTGTTGTTGTTGGGTACAATACCAGTAGACAATACTGTACCCGGCTTGTAGAAAAACTGCAAATAAAATAATTCAACTTTCCAACCTCGTTGCTTGGCCCAACTGAAGTTAGAGAAAATGCTTTGTGATTCTTCCGATCCCCTGACAAATGCTTGAGATTTGGAGGTGCAACAATGAACCTCTAAAAAACGTTATGAACCCTTATCTATCATGTACAAGAAAGCATAAAGTTAATTTTGGATACACTTATTTCCAACACTTTGAAAATTCATAGTTTATTCATACAATGCTCAACTGGAATACAATTTCAATTGAAATGTTCTTTCAATTGCCAACAAGATCCAACAAAACTAAGACAATTCAATAATACATGTTTGTTCATAAATGTTCAAATGTTTATATGGCGACTTACATCACAACAAAGGCTCCTTTAAGCGAACTCGTTTAAAGTTGTGAGGTGACATATGAAGAATGAAATCCAACGTTACTACTTTCACTTTTCACATGCCACTTTACAACTTTCAACGAGTTCATTTAATCCTTTAGTGCCCAGGGTGGTTCTGCAAAAACCACAGTTTTTTGGGTGATGTTTCTTTAAAACTCTCTCTGTTGAAATTAGGGATAGTATTAATAGTATCCAACCGTATGAATGTAAGCATAGCTTAATGAAACAAGTGTCAGTTAAATCTTGGTAAGATCGGACCGTTGGATTGGAAGATTATAGTATGTCTTTGAACCGTATAATGCACACTCAAAAATGAGATTTTGGGGGGTGTGTGACTTCAAAGTTAAATAGAATTTGGATTAAATTTTCAAAAATAAAAGTGAAGATGTTCAACAATGGCCTGTGTCAACACCTCTTCATTGCAATCTTTCATGTCAAGAGCGGACTCATACATAATTATTGTGAATTTTATAAGTGAGAGTAACTTATCCATGTACGGTTTAGGATAAAATTTATACGTTCAGATAAGAAAGGAGTTGGTACATTGATCCAGATCAGACTACATACACTAATGGAACATGAACAAGAGAATACAATCCAAAAAAAAATACAACAAAACAAACTTCCAAACACAAGAAATACCACATAGTACGTGTGTTGTATTTGTAAGTATTTGCTGTATTTTGAGGTATTTGCAGTATTATGGTGTTTTGTATGTAGGTATTTGGATAGCTAAGAAAGTCAGATTTCAAATTTTCTTTTTGCATCATCTGCAAAATCAAAAGTTGCACATTTGAACTTCAAACATCGGACTAAGATGGTTCACAGATTTTCCAGCATTTCATTTTCTAGTGATCTAGTGACCACTTAGTGGTTACCTGGACACTAAAGGGTTAAAAGAGCCCCTACCACGAGTCCTCCTATTATAAAATTCTTCAAAAGGTACGTTTACAATTGATCTCAAGAAATTCAAAAAATCATTCCTAAAATCCTTACCAACGTCAATCTTAACACCAAGTGAGAAAGTACCTAAAGTATGAGAAAAATAATGCTTCCAAGAAGTAATTTCCGTGCATCTTCCAACTGAACTCACTATACACATATGGATTATGCTTAATATTTCCTGCAAATGAAATGGACCCATGTCAAGCACAACTTGGCAACCCAGCAGTTGCCAGAATCAGCAATTTTCCATTTTTCAAACAAGTGGCACCAGTGAAATAAACATTGTAGCACTTTCATCTACATTGCAAATGAAGTCATCGAAATTGAATGAGAATTTTCTCGAATGGATGAAAACATGCCAACGTGGATGAATATGTTGGTGTCCAAATTTAGCTATTTCTAAAAATAATTTAGCTTTCTGGCTATATTTGAAAAAAGAAAAGGTTGGTTGTCATAGCCCACCTTACATACTAACCAGTCGCTAAACTTAAAGAGGGGCTTCAGAAGATTTGCTGACTCCCAATCTCAGGAGCCAACAATCTTCCCAAACAGTAGATTGCACCAAACTGTAGACATAGCGTAGATTGCGAAATCTAGGAAAAGGGAAGAATTTGGGGTGAGGTAGCGGTGCCTGGCTGTTGTCACTTGTGTTTGTTTGCGGGCGCTGGCTCGACTGGTGTCTTCGTGGAAGCAACCCCGGCGTTCATTTGGTTGCATGCAAATTAGATGTGTTTGTTGGTTTCTGGTCCAGACCTCCCAAATCCCAACTGGGAAACTTGTCTGGAGCTCCCCAATCGCCGCTTACAATGCGCTTGCAGATGCTCTAAGTTCGAAGCTTGATTGAATGAGCAAACCGCTTTGCTAGCTTGTTGTGGATGAATCACTCACCATCTCTTGTGGCTATGGTGTTTGTGAATCTGTTGCTGGCAATGGTGGTCACTCGCGAGCTTTGAGTGGTAAGGCTCTCATCATCGTCTTGCTTTTCATCCTCTTCATGTGTCCATTGTTGGTATATATTTATATATAGTCCTCTGATTCACGCATGTTTGAAAAGTGTGTGAATGTCGAGTTTGGTAATTGCGAAATGAACGATCAACTTGGATTTCCGATCTTTCGGTTTGTGATTGACCTAGCGGTTGCGCTTCCTGTCTGTCTGTGGAGGGTTGCAATTCATGTTTCCGCGGTTGCTTTTCCTGTCTGTCTGTGGAGGGTTGGAATTCATGTTTCCATTCTTGTTTCTGATGGTGTGAGTGGAATCAGACACGGGTAGGACATTCTTTCTTTGTGGTGGACTCGATCTCTGCGTTTCGTGATAGACCCTAATGATATGGTTTTTTCAGCTTTTTGTTTCCTACACTGATCAAGAGCAGTGTTTTAAGGTTTCCTCTCTTTTTTGGTGGGATAGAATGGGCACTTATCTTGTTCGAGTTTCAGTTTCAGGTTCCTTCAACAAATTTAACGATTGTTCATTCAGGACCTCGAGTGTGTGCATTCATGTGGGAGCTTGAAATTCGGAGGTGATTTGTGACAACAATATATTGGTGGTTTAGCTATTAGAAAACCGTGGTACAAAACGTTCACTGTGCAAATTAATTTTTCCCTTTGTTTCAACCTTTGGGTAAAATACATTCACATTTCGCTCTTCGTAAAGTTCAATACAACAGTGAGACAGTAGACTTGAACCTAAAGCTAGATCACTGTTGTATTGGACTTAGGAACTTGTGTGTAACTTGGAGATCAAGTCTTGCTGGTGGCTGTTTGAAGTCTTGCTTTGCAGGCATATTGAATTGCGTAGATCTTCCATTCCCCAATGACCTTGAGGCTTGCAGCGATTTGAGATTATAACATGATCGGCTGACTGTGTGACTTGAAACTGATAATACACTTCTGATGAAAGGCCGATTGATTGATAGGGTGTGGTCGTCTTCTCATCCCTAAAATTCAGAGTATTTCATGGTAAATGTTGAGGATACTATTTAAGCATTTCAACATATGAAGGAGTGTTATCTTTTGGGAGATGAGAGATCTTTGGGTATAATAGCCGAATCACTACGTATGAAATTCTCCTGCAATTTCAAAGTGGGAAGTTGTAGACCACTGTCAGTAACAGTACACAACTCTAGTTCCATTCAAAAGCTAGTAGAAGCCATAGAAACTTGCTAGAAAAGCAAACCAAGTGTATGAATAGATGAGTTGCTGTATCCTCTACCGTCGTTTTGAAAAACAAATTCTTTGTTGGTGTAATTGTTAGGACAAAAGTTGGTAAACGCTGGATCCACAGTCGCCTCGAAGCTCTCAGGGCGCTTCCGACATGGAAGAGCCGGAGGAAGAGCAACGTTTCACACTGGGCATTTTCGCTCGCGCAACGCGGTTAATCACAGGGCTAGGTCGTCACCGAGCTCGAGTGGACAAAACTGACAGCGACGAGGAAGACGACGAGGATTACACGCCGGGAGATGAAAACGAGGAGGAGAGTGACAGTGAGGAGTCTTGTGATACCAGGGCCAGTGATGGTTGTGAGCCTCTGGACCATGCCATTGCACAGTCCACAGCCGTAAGGCACTCTGCGAGCGAAGGCTCAGCGAGATTGGGAAACGTGAAACGTGACGGCAGAGTGAATGTGATGACGATGTTGAAAGGCAGGGAGTTTAACGTTTCGGGAAATGGCAGATTTTCAGCTGCGGAACGGTGTCATGTCGGTGCTCGGTTTCTTCCCTCTGATGGTCCGTCCGTTGTTGATCGGCTCAATAGCCGTGCCTACATTGGGCAATTCTCAGCAGACGGATCCTTGTTTGTTGCCGGCTTCCAGGTACTTACACTTATCAAGCAATTCTTGATAGCTTTAACTACTAAAGGAGCAAGAAATTTTTAGCAGTTTTAGCAAGGTCCTATGTGGAGTTCTGTTTTTGTTTAAATTTCTTTCTTTTTTGACCCACATATGCTATTTTCTTCACTGATTCCGGTGATATAAAATTTGGTCCCATCTGGGTGTCAATTCCTGCAGGTTTGTTACGGAATTGCGCACAATGCAATACTTCTTTCCCCGTTTGAAGTAGTAGCTCCTTGTAGAGTTTGAAGGCAATTCTGAAATGATCATCAATGATAGCTTTAACTACTAAAGGTCTCATGTGTTTTTTTAGCAGTTTGAGTACGTCCTATGTGGAGTTCTGTTTTTGTTTAAATTTCTTTCTTTCGTGACCCACACATGCATTGTTCTTCACTGATTCTGGTGATATAAAATTTGGTCAAATCTCGCAATTCCTGCTCTGCAAGTTATGGAATTGCGCACAATGCAATTCAAAGTAGTAGCTTGTCCTTGTAGAGTTTTGAAAGGCAATTTCTACTGGCCAGCTCTAGCACTTCATATTGAAGGTTGTTTATGTGGAATGGGATAAGGAGGCAGAAACAGTTGCACATGGTTTTAAAATGTCAAATTCAATTTATCATATTGTGAAAAAGACAATTTAGATGGGACCAAATTTTATAACTCCAGAATCAGTGAAGAACATTGCATGTGTTGGTCAAAAAATGAATAAATTTGAACAAAAAGAAGTCCATACTCAAAACTGCTTAAAAAAAAAACATGAGGCTCAATTTGGGCTTCTTGGTCCTTTCGGGGTTAATGAATGAGTAGGTTCGCCGTCTCTATTATTTCTCACAACTATTACAGTGAGCCCCTATCTCATATAAGAATCAATGTTTCTCAAAATCGATTTCATCAAAATCTCGACTTTTATCCAACAAAGTGGTACTTTTAAAAGTGCAAATTGCCTCCTTTTGCACATGAGTCAAAATGGGTGTTGAATTTCATTTTTTCTTATCAATTGATTGCTGGTGAGCAGGACCGACGAATAAGAATCTACAACGTCGAGAATGACTGGACAGTGCAGAAGGATATTCAAGCTCGCAATCTGCGGTGGACTGTCACCGACACTGCATTGTCACCTGATCAGCGTTTCCTTGTAAACAGCTTCATTAGCACCGACTCCTAGGTTTACGTGGACTTTGTTTACTGACTGCATATATGATTTTTTTCCCTATAATCTCCTTTTAGAAAGTTGTATAATGGAGGGGCAAACAAAGCTTTCGTATATTATGTGTTATTGAAATACGGTTTTTTCCTGCTGTGCAGGTTTATGCATCTATATCATCGGTGGTGTACTTGGTTAATGTGGGTAGTGAAAGTGGTGGCGTTAGGTCTCTTGCGAATGTCACGGTAAGAAAAAAGTCTAAAAAAAGTCTTTTCAAAGGAGTTTTAACCCCTGACCATGTTTTTTTACAGTTTTGAGTAGGTCCTATTTGGACTTCCTCTTGTTCAAATTTCTTTCCTTTTTGACCAACACATGCAATGATCTTCACTAAGGTAGACGTACCTTAAACCACCACGACACCTAAAACCACCAACTTCTACACCCCTCTTTCATTTCAGGAAGGAAATGTAGGCTTTCATTACATGACTTATGCATCAATTGCTCAAAAGTTAAGTCATGTACCGACAACTTACATTTCCTCCCTAAAATGAAGAAAGGGTGTAGAAGTTGGTGGTTTTAGGTGTTGTGGTGGTTTAAGGTACGTCTACCTTAGTTCTATTTGGTTCTATCTGAATTATATTTTTCACAATATGATCAATTGAATTCGTCATTTTAAAACTGTAAATCCTTGGTGCTTTAAGGGTTAAACCCACCACTTCCTTTTTTGGGTAACATGAAATCAAGGCTTTTTGTAAAGTAGTGGTTTACCATCTGTTCTCTTCTTTTGAATTGTGCCTGCTGAGATACTATGCTAAGATAGTTGCTTATGTTTGCAGTTTCGGAATGTGGTTTTTTTTTAATATTAATTTATAGACAATTGAGGGATGCAGGATATTCATGAAGGCTTGGACTTCGCAGCAGACTCCAACACGGATGAATTTGGGCTGTGGTCACTGCAGTTTTCAGAAGACGGCCGCGAGCTTGTGGCTGGCAGCAATGACAAGTGCATATACGTTTATGATTTGGAGGCTAACAGACCAGTTTTACGGATCGACGCGCACAAGGTCTGATTTTATTGAAGAATTGGTTCATATAGTTTATAGGCTTTAAAGAGTTAGGTCCTTTTTCTGGTTCATTTTTGCAGTGGAGGCTAAATTATTGCCACATGATTTAATTCTATCTTAGCTAATCAGGGTGTCATAAAATAGGCTATTTTAAGAGTGCGGTGTGTAAATTGATGTGGTATTTTGATGACTGCACTGAATTTTGTGTAATACAGGATGATGTGAATGCTGTGGTGTTCGCTGATGAGTCGTGCCATTTGATCTACTCTGGAAGTGATGACAACACATGCAAGGTATCTCCTTAACCCCTAAAGAACCAAGAAGCCCAAATTGGGCCTCATGTTTTTCTTAGCAATTTTGAGTAGGTCCAATGTAGACTTCCTTTTGTTCAAATTTCTTTGCTTTTTTTATCAATACATGTAATGCTCTTAAGTGATTCCAATGATATAAAGTATGGTCCCATCTGAATTATACTTTCCACAATATGATCAATTGAATTTTTCATTTTAAGACCACGAATCATTCGTCCTTAGAGATTTATGACCCAACAACGTTTTATCCTATTAACCAAGAATCTTGAATTGAGTCTCATGTTTTTTCTTAGCAGTTTGAGTACTTTTTGTTTAGATTTTGTTTCTCCTTTGACCAACACATGGATGTTCTTCACTGATTCCAGTGATATAAAATTTGGTCCCATTTGAATTATAATTTTCACAATATCATCAATTGAATTTGCCATTTTAAAACATAATTTTCTGTGATGGCTCAGGTATGGGATCGTCGTTGTCTTGTTCAAAGGGGCCGACCCGCGGGACAGTTCATCGGCCATTTGGAAGGAATTACGTTTATCGATAGCAGAAAAGATGGTCGGTATTTTATCTCCAACAGCAAGGATCAGACCATCAAGCTGTGGGATATTCGAAAGATGGCATCAGGCCCTGCACTCTGCAAGTTAGTCTTCAAAAAAAAAATTGAAGCTTTTTCAATTCCATGCATGAAAAAGTAGAGTATATCAAACAAAATTTCGATGGCCATAGGAAGCCGTGCTTTGCAAGGGTGTAGGAACATTTATATCTTCTTATTTTAACCCCTAAAGGACCAAGGATTTATGGTTTTAAAATGACATTCAATTAATCATAGTGTGAAATATGTAATTCAAATGAGACTAATTTTTGTATTGCTGGAATCAGTGAAGAATAATGCATATGATGGTCAAGAAACAAACAAATTTGAACAAAAGGGAAGTCCACATAGAACCTACTCAAAATTGCTAAAAACATACGAGGCCCAATTTGGACTTCTTGGTCTTTTAGGGGTTAATGGGCTACTATTTCTCTCATGATGAGTTGATATTTATGTGCACCAGGAAAGCGCGAGGATTGAAGGTCCCTTCCTTTGCATGGGACTATAGATGGATGGATTATCCGGGCATGGGTCGCGACATACGCCATCCTTATGATCAGTCCATAATGACTTACAAGGGCCATTTGGTGCTGCGCACCCTCATTCGCTGCTACTTCTCTCCTCTAGCCAGGTCTGATGAGAAATCTTATGACAGACTCTTCATCATGTTATCTAAAAGTTTGCGTAACAATCTAATTTTACTGAAAACAGTTTTTTTGTTTGCTATGACCTTCATCTTTACAGTGCTAATCAATGTTAAATTTAACCGTTTTTTTTCTTGTTGAACTGCAAGAAGAAAGGAAATAATTTGAGCAACTAGCCCAATTTTTTCTCATATAGATTTAGCTAGTTCAATAGTACAAAGTACCCACACGAAGATGAGCATGAACCAAGAATTATTGTAAATCTTAAATTGGGTATTTTATAGAGTGTAGGATTTTTTTCAACAATCTATTAAAAAGTTTTCAGCAATTTCAACTAACTCAACTATTCTAGCAAGTCCAACAACTTACCTGAGACTCATGTTGCCATTAAAGGATAAAATTCATTTAATGCACGCTAAACCACCACTAACCACCACTAAATTCATTTAGTGCTAAGGTAAACCACCACTATTTGTGCCACTATGTACTAGTAGTGTACATATCAAAATTTTAAATGTAAGATACGAATACAAAGTGAAGACAAATAGGGTAGTGTTGCAGGACGATGACCTAAATATTTATGCATATTTCAACAGTGCAGATTTCAATTTCTCATCTCTTACATTGCCATAGCTGCTTGTTCTCATAATTTAGATCCTCATCAATGGTATGTCCACTGGGTTGAAATGACGATCAGTAGAGTAATGCCATGTTTCTGGTCTAATAAAGACTGGTATTATTGATGCAGCACGGGGCAAAAGTATATCTACACAGGTTCACATGACGGCTGTGTTTACATTTATGACCTGGTAACTCTTATTCCTTCATAAAAGCCTGTTGATCAAAAAACCCTAATTGGGTGTGTTGTTTGCAGTAACTTAGTTTGGTGCGGAGACTTCCTTCCTTTTGTGCAATTTCATTTATTTTTTGACCAACACATGCAATGTTCTTCACTGACATAAAAAATTGAATTACGTTTGTCATTTTGAAACGTCATCCTTGGTCCTCATTGTCAACATTTTGTGTGATTAGGTCACTGGAAAGCAAGTGCAAAGGTTGAGTTACCACCGCGGCACCGTGCGAGATTGCAGCTGGCATCCCACCGAGCCCGTCCTCGTCAGCAGTTCCTGGGACGGCAACTTGGCCAAGTGGGAGCATCTTCACGGGGAGAAACCGCGATTTGAAGTGCCCCACACAAGCTACGACGACGACTACTCCGATGACTAGATTCTTTCTATTCGGACCATTTTTCTAATCCACGGTGAGCTTGTTGCCTTATTCCACATACACTTAAAAAAACACTTTAGTATGACATTCTACAATACTTGCCACACTATCATTGATTGTTGCACATTCAAACTATGTCATGGTGAAAAAGTTGGGATCTTAATCGAGGTTTTGAGTGTACATTCATAGTGAAAAAGCTGGGACTTCAGGTGGTAAGATTAAACAAGGTTTTGAGTGTAGTCGAACACTTTGTCCAAACTAGTTTTAGTTTAGGTCAAAATTACTGTAGGGCTCCTCAAGTCAGGGAATGGTGACAACATTGGTCATACCCGTTTAGGGTTTAGGGTTTAGGGTCTTTTGTACAGCTGTATGTTTATTGGGAAGGACTGTAGCTTTTGTGGCCATGTAATGTTCCTTGCTAAACAGCAAAACTGTCCTCTTGAATAGAACTGATCAGCGACTTCGATTTGCGGAAGGTTGGTTGATTTATTGATCATTGTTGCATTTACATAATTAGGAATTTTTGCTGAGCTTTTTTCTGCGCCAAGTAGTTTGGTTTGAGACCCATGAAAGACTTGGCTTTTGAACCACAGTTGCGTGTACATTGTGCTAGAAAGACTTGGCTTCTGAGCCACAGTTGCGTGTGCACTTTGTGGAAGTGACATTAGAAAGGCTTGGCTTGTGAGCCACAGTTGCGTGTACTTTGTGGAAGTGACATAAGAAGAATTTTCAGTTTAGTCATATCATCTCCCAAGACTCTTAAGGCTGCTTTACAGTATGGTGGAGAAGTCCCGGTCATGAATTTTAGGGGAATTTTGAAATATGATTGGCTGAGAGTGACACTCTTGTCCGGTGGTGGTTTACACTAAGGTAGATGGTGCTTATTCCGTGCACTTAAGCAATTCTTGAACATGGACTGCGGGAAAACTGGATGCAAAAATTCCAAACGCTTGCAAGAGTGAGAAGTCTTTTAGCAACGGTCACACAAAATTATCAAATCTGATCAATTATCAAATCATAGATTTGACCAAATGGATAGAATTTAAAATTCATAATGTACAACTTTTATTCAAAGATCAAGTTCAAAAATACCCCTCTAGGTTGCATTTAATCAATCATGGAGAAATCTTGAAAGTGATTACAACAACATTCTCTATAGCGGTGCCTTGCTCCCACTAATGGCGGTCAAGACGAATCCTTAAACCGGCCATGGTGGTGTTCAAATCTACGTATCAAATCATGCAACTTGGAGGCACAGTCACGGATTTGGGTCTCATGGTGCACGGTTATAATGCCCAGTCCAGGGGCACGGTTTACAAGCACGCACGGAATAAGCACCGTCTACCTTACGGCCAAGAATCCTCTAGTGGAGAACTTTGTACATGGATGACAAATGACATGGATGTCAACGTGGCGACACTTTTTTGAAGGGGAGTTCTCCAGAGGTCAAGTTTCTTGGGCAATCTCGAGAAGAAACTTGGCCTCCGGAGAACTCCAATTTCAATCATTGTCTTTTCATCTTCTCCAACATACCATCCCCCTAGCCTCAAATAACCATGTCTTGGGTTGAAATTCTTGATTGACCGGTGCACTTCTCCGCCGTAGTGTAAAGCGGCCCTTAGTTCCTTTTAGGTGCGGAAATCCTAAATTGTTGATCATAGTTTTTATTATTAAATTGGTCATATTTTTATACATTTTTGTTGGTAAATGAAAGGATTCCAACACATCATTATAACAAAATTCAGGCCTCCAAAAGGTTGCTAACTCAGCCAAACTGCCTTGCAAAAATAATAATAATAGAATAATAAAAATATTTTAAAAATCACAAAAAATATATTTTTTCAAAATCTAACGTGGCACCATTTTGACCACGTCAAATTGGATTTTTTAATATTATTTAGTGAATATATATATATATATATATATATATATATATATATATATATATATATATTTATTTTATTTATTTTATATTTTATATTTTATATTTTTTTATATATTTTTTTATTTTTTTATTTTTATATTTTTTTGCAAGGCAGTTTGGCTGAGTTCGCAGCCTTTTGGAGGCCTTAATTTTTTAATGCAAGGAATGCTTCATTTGGATACCATATGTGTATGTGTGTCTATATGTGTGTGTGAAATAGACATACAAATGGCTAGCGTTGGAAGAGATGACATTGATGGTACTTAGCATTCATTGTCACTGTGAAACAAATGCTTTGAGTTTGCGTTGTAGAGCCTTTGTCAACAACTTATTTACTTGAGTAAAGTGGATGCACCCATAACTGATAACTTAAGCTTTCTAGCCTACGTGCAAGTAGGAGTAAAAGGCGAATAATATTTTTCTTTCACATGGAAACAGAAATCATGAAAAATGCAATAAACTTCCATAATTTTGTACTAAAAAATGAGATATATACAAATTTTCAAAGTGAAAAGTTAGTCATCACCCAAAACCGATAACTAGATTATTCCAAGTTTGTGAACACATGATTCCACAAATTGGTCCAAGTTGCTTCTTGAAATTGATCAATATAGGTAATAATGCAAAAAGTTGATTGGTTGAGAAATGACAAGAAATGAGGGCCTTCCTAATAGTAATAGGTCCTATGCATGACAAATACTCTGGTACTCTACATATTGGTTATGAGGGTATGGGTACCTCCACCTTAGTGGAGTTCTCCTTTGCTAATTGTGTACTTAATGCAAACATTTTGTAAGCCTTTGTGTGGTACATTGCTTCTTGTTCTAGAATCAATAAAGAAAGTGAATCCATTCATCTAGACAAATAAAAGATAAAAACATCGAACTTCTTTCAAGGCCGGCGTGAATAAAATCTATATTCGTTTTGACAATGAATCACTGCCCACTAGACAAAGACCAATTATTCATCCATAATTATACACGTCTATAGGGGCGACAATTAGGGTTTTTTCAACAATACAACCTAGAAAAGGTCTAGGCATATATCCCCTTATATCAAAAAGAGTGCCATATAGTAGTTCTCTTGTAGGTTGTATCCGATTTGCCACAATAGTGTCAAACCAACTATCAACCCAGTCTTTTTTTAGCTAGAAATATAGACAAAAGATAACTATTTCACAAAGTGCTAAATTTGAAAAAAAAAATTGTTTATTGCAATAATTCATTTGTTTGGTTCATTTTCATCTATTTAAAACATTGTCTCATCAATTTATGACAGATTCATCCAAATTTAGATGCTAGTGTGACTTGCTTGAAAACCCCGACCCTAAATCCCCTCCCCCCCTTGACACTAATGCAAGAGAATAAAACCTACCTCCTATTTTGTGCATGTTGGAGCCCAGCTTAAAAAATAACCCCCTCTTCCAAGGATTTAAAATCCCCAAGAGGGTCCCCTTAGACTAATTTATAACTGTAGGCCCCAAAATTGCAAAAAAATTGCCAAGAAAAGACCGCAGAATGTCCAAAATGGAAATTTCTAAAAATGGGCCCCATGGGTGAATAGTGCTTGCATTAACCCTTAACTACCTGAGCGTCCATCTTTTGGACGATGTACAGATTTCATCCATGTTTTTTCATCTGTCATGTACTTTCTGCAGTAAGGGTTTTTTACCATAGCTTTTATGGGAAGTTAGCTTCATGCATGTGTGATCTGATTAGAAAGGGGATGATTTCTGAAATTTTTATGCCTCATTTCATGTTGTAGTGATTCATCCAAAATTTCAATGACCAGTGTAAAAGTGCTCTTAAAATAGTCAACTCATAAAATTAAGCAACGGAAAAATCTCCAAAAATCACTACGCTTAGAGTATTACATTTCAACCAATCACAACAAACTTCATTCACATATTGTCAATATCTTTATTGTAATCATATTACAAAAGAATTTTCAAATTTGATTTTCAACTTTTATACCAAAATATTGATGATAGCAATCATAGATCTAACCATATGAATAGAATCTCAAATCCGTAATGTACAACTTGTATTCATACATCAAGTTCAAAATATCCCTCTTAGTTGCATTTTACAATGCATCTTCGCAAAACTGTCAAATTTGAAGAGGGCTGTAGGCATTTAAGGGTTAAGTGGCAGACGGCAGATCTAAGTTATGGCAATCCCAAGCATGAATGATTCACTGTGAGATCTAAGCCATGGTAATCCCAAGCATGAGTGATTCAATGTGAGATCTAAGTTATGGTAATCCCAAGCACGATTCTATGTGACATTTTGAATCGGGTTGAAAACCGTGCGATGCCGGCTGTCAATCACTTCAAAGCATGAAGTAAATTGAGACATGCCGATGAAATCTTGCTAATTACAATGGACAAACTATAACCTGTTCAAAACTTGAATCTAAGACTAATTAAGGAGTCGTACTTACACCTTAAGTAACACTTATTTCTTTCTGTCATTCGTGGGCACATCACCTTACGAGATTGGACGCAGAATTCACGCATGTGTGTCTCAAATTCAATCAAAGCCCATTGACGGGTGCGATCAATGTAAGGTGTTAACACTTTTATAAATGTATGATAAATGTACGACAGTTATGAAATACGTCCAGTCACTTATAGGCCTCGGTCAGTCATTGAATGTTTTGCTGTGCTGGTTTCGACGGCTCACCAGATTCCGTTCAGAGTCTGTCAAGTTTGCAATTCAGGACATTCTGTGCTGACAGGCCTCATACACACTAATTAAGCAAATGTCTGGATACTGTACATGCACTGTAGTCAGATGTATTCTTGTACTTTTACATCCAATTAACTGAACTGCTGATTTCAGTTGTCCACAGACAAAACAGAATTTTTGTTCATAGGGGTTCAAAAGTGGAGTAAGTACCTTCAGTTCTGTTCAAGGGTATGATGAAGTTAATGGAAAATTTTGTCTAGAAGTTGTTGGCAACTGAATGATAATCATGTAATAGCATCTCCATCAGCACTCCTGATAGCTCTCTGGCTCTGGAAAAATGGATGTGCATGGGTCGATCAACAATTTATTTGGAGTGTGACACTTCATAGTCCCCAACTCGAAATCCCCTCTTCGACGCATCGAATGGGAAGCTTTCAAAGGGAACCAGCAAAAATCCAATATTTTCCAAAAACAGCCGGTTTTATACAAGAAGCCATCCGGTTATTACCTATGTGTGACCTAGGTAGCACCCGAGTATCACAAATTTTATCCAGATTTTAGCCTAAAACTATGAGTTTCAACCCATAATTTTGGCAATTCCATTCGGTTGATTTTACACTAACTGCCGGATCTCCCCATATATTGCCTCGACGTTAATGCATGAGGACAAAAATTGGCCTCTATTTTTAACTAGTTGGGGCCCACTTTTAAAACTAACCTCCTCTTCCAATGGTTTAACCCCTAAAGGACCGGGGTGTTGAACTTAGCTCTTGTTTTCTTGACTAGCTCTTGTAGCAAGCTCAATTCCTCATTGATGTGGGGTAATTTTAACAATCAGCACCGTTGAAATTAAAGAAGACTTACGTAGTTTTTTTATGAAAAAAAGATCAACAAAATCGCACAATTTTTGAGAGAATGCCACCGTTGAGAAGATTGATGGAACTTGTTTGGGGTATTTTGTACACATGTTGAAATCGGATTGTTCAAAAGTACTCCAAAAATTTTGAAATTTTTACTGTGAGTAGAAATCATCATTTTTAACATGTGCAGAAAATTTCAAGTAATTTGGAGGTGTGAGGAGGAAGATATGAGGGTCTGAAGTGACGCGTAAATACCCTCCGTGCAACTCAAAAAATCACCAAAAATCGCTCACTTGATGAATTTCTGATCAAGAAGTACCTACAGATTCGGCTCTCAAAAAGAGCCAGGGTCTCTTTGTTGCTCATCCTACAATTCAAAGCCCAAGAACCCGAATTTCCTCACTTTCTAGTTTCAGAACCCGCGTGGGGGCCTTACGGTCTTTTAGGGGTTAAAATTCCTAAGGAGATCCTCCTGGACTAATTTGGAATCGTAGGTCTCAAATTTGAAAAGTATTTTCCAAGTAAAGCTCTTGGATGCCCAAATGGAAATTTTAGATAATAGGGTCTAGGGATAAATAGTGTTTGCATTTACGTCGAGGGGGAGATTTAGAATCGGGGCTTAAGAGTGAAAAAGCATCCCCAATTGCGCCAAAATCATTTCCATGTGCCCTCCAACTAATTCTTTGACGCGGTTTCCGGTTGGCGCAACAAGGGTCTTATTTGTGGTATGCAAAGATATGTCTCTATGGTGATGTAGCAGGACCAGCTATGGTTACGTCGCTCCAACTCGCTAGTTGGCAAGAATATAGTTGCTCTTCAAACCCAGCCTGTGCAAGGCGCCCTTATGTCGAGCCCTTCAAACTCCACACCGCTGGCATGTAGCTAGTGGGACATACAAATCTGTTGGAGTTGCACTAGCCATTGAATGCGGGTTTAAAGAGGCCTATTAGAGATGCTCTAACCCAGTTTATGGCCCTCAAAACTACTCAAGTTAGTGTATCTTCTTTTCTTAATTGCACATCATGGTTGCGCGATCCATGCGTGGTGACTTGTAAATAGCCTACTTACTATTTTCATAGTGTAATTGAGTGATGTTGATGGGAAACTACATGTATGCCCTGTAATTTTTGGATGACCTTTTGAATGCAATTCAAAGTTGCTATTTGAGGTGCTCTAACGACCCGGAGTTCCAATGCGACCATGTCCTTTGCATGTATTTTTTGCGTATAAATAGATGGTTGTTTTTATATTGCATTGCACCAATGTATTTAAGTATACCCTTGTACTTGAATATATGGCATATTTGAGCACATAATCATATTTAAATACATAGGATGGAACATAGAAAAATATGTACAAGAGTCATACATTGATATAGTTCCCAAAGGACGTTTAGGGATTAAGCTTAGTGAAGATGGATTCAATATTTGTCTAGGATTTTTATTGTCATCTCTAATCAATATTTTATGAAGGATAGTAATAATGTTACCCAACAATGAATGTTACCCCTAAACATGAGCTTCCATTTGGAATTGGTGAACGGACTATGATTTTTGTTAGGTTGTGTGTAGAGGAAAGGGTACATTCACATTGGGACATCTTCAAGCTTGCCATTTTCTAGAAATTGTGATGTGTTTAAAACCGAGTCACCTTCAAAGGCAAGGCTATCAAATGGCTTCAAGTTTGCCATTTGGCATGTAAGGACACAATTCCAATAGGGATGGCTAAAAAGAGCAAGTCACTTAAGTTTTCTGATAATTATGGTGACAAAATAATACTTAGATTAGTGCATAAGTTTCTTTAATTTGGTGTTTCAAGAATGTCTTTTGTTCTAGTAGCATGCAATGCTCTTAAGTGGATTTGCATTAGCTTTAGTAGAAAAAATGTATTCTGGCACCAAACTAATACCAATATGGACCTTTGGCATCGTGCTCTGGGCACTATTCCTTGATGCCCAAAAACCACCATTTCTACTAGTGTAGCTCTTGTTCTCTGGTTACTAACAGCATCCGCACCCCCTACCACTAAAAGCAAGAGATTCTCTTAAAAATGGATGAAAAATGTTTGTATTTAATGTTGAAAATTCAGGGCAGGTGAGAGAGTCACGGAATATGAGTACAATATAGTGATATGTGAATACATCTCTCTATAGCTAATTTAAGGAAGGGCTTGGTATCCTAAATCGATGGACAATAACGATTACCCATGCATAGTGATTGTGATTGGTTCACCGACTATACAAATGGACGCATAGTAGTTCAAGGATGTAGATACGATAGCTTGTGACACCAAATTTTGGATGTGATGATAATGGTCACGGGTGAATTGAAAGAAGAAGATTGTAGATGCTTCAATGAAATATTATTGCTTCCACCAATGAATTTTTTTTCAATTTTCCCAAGTAGCCAGCTTATTTTCTCGATATTGTAGCGACACTTGATGCTACGGTCATGATGATGTTGAGGTAATACCTAGGCAAAATTTGGCTACTCACTTAAAAAATTCCTAAGTATTTGGCTATTTTTCCTTTCATATTTTCAAAAATTCTTCATTAACCCCTAAATGATAGAGGGGGTAGGGCAAACCCTAGATATGTTATAAAATGTTACTTCTGCAACTTTGATGAATTTTGGTCCAAAAGAGAAAATGAAAAGCATGATGTTTAGTAATTATCCGTACATTCAAAATTTCAAAAATTGTTTTGGATACTCATTTAATGAATTTAGAGGCATTTACCATTTAATATTCACCAAAATTACAAATTTTGTTTTTCGAATTTGAAATTTGGTGTGATTGGTTAAAACTAGACATTCCATTCTAAATTTTGAAAAAGAAATTCTTTTAAAGGAGAGAACATCATTAATTTCCCGAAAATAGTAAAATTTATAACACTAGGATAATATTGAGGTCTTTGTTTTTGAAAAAATCTCCTCAGTGGAGTTTAACTCAGATTGACATGATTCAAATTAGGTTGGAAAGTAGTCTTGATTTCCTACTCGAAATTTTTTTTCATTTTTTATGAAAATATTTGTTTCATCCTAGGAAGCTCGTAAAAATAGACAGCAACCATAAAATGGGCGTTCGGTCACTTATGGGTTAAAATTAGCCTCTGTATTTCAAGTGTAGCAAACTGGCTAAAATTTGCTTGAAAAGAAAATCACTGGTTTCACTCAACAACTGAAAAAATAAACGAACAAAAAAATTAAAAATGGGCACATCCATATTGCATGTTCCCAAAGCCATGATCATTTGACATGAGAGCATGGATTTTTTGGGTTTTAGAGAAGTGCTATAGTGGCGACATAAAATAAAATGGTGTAGCCAAATATTTTAATATTCGTCTATATTTTGGATAGAACTATCTTTTCATCCACATATTTGGATGAGATTCATTTAAAACTGGTGATTTTATCCAAATTATTTTCAAAAACTGGAACATTATGGCGTCTTCATTTATTTATTTTTTCAATTTTTTTTTCAATTTTTTCCTTAATCCCTAAAGGCCCGAGGGGTATTGAACAAAACATAATTGTGTTATAATATGTGCCTTCCATATGATTCATGAAGTTTGGTTCAATAAACAAACTGTAGAGCATCATCTCTACAAATTATCCATACGGTCAAACTTCTAAAAACAAACTTTAGATTTATTTTTTAATGAATTTAAAAGCATTAACCTTTGAAATTTTTATAAATTATAATTTTCACTTTTAGAGTTTAAAATTTAGCATGATTAGTTAAAATTGGTTTATCTATAGTAAACTTCAAATAAACAAAAGAAATGATGGAGGGAACATCATTACTTCCTCCAAATAGCAAATTTTATAACACTAAGACAACTTTGAGGTGATCCTCTTTGAAAAATTCTCCTTGATGGAGTTTAACTTGGATTGACATGATTCAAATTACGTTGAAAAGTAAATTTGATGTAGTATTTTCAAGTATTTTTCATTTTTGAAAAAAAAAAAAAAAAAAAAACTTATTTTTATGAGCACAGAGGGTGAAGGAGAAGGTTGTGGCAGTGGTTGGCCTTCTGTACACTACCACAGTTTGTCTCATGGGCAGGTCAGTCGGACTGTTGTTGCTCAACATTAGACTCCACATTCCACTCAGAGTCTCGAATGTACAGTGGGGTGGCACCGAAATTGTCACCTTGTGCAATTTCAGGGATAGTGCCCACACTGCTGCCAACTTTGACACCCTCCAGAGCACTGGAAAATTGTTATTTATACATGAAATTTTAGACGCAAAATCATTGTTATGTTGAAAACATGTGTACCAAATTTCAAAGCTAGAAGATTGATAAAAAAAAAATATTCAAGATTTACTAACAAGGGGTAGCTGTAAGAAATGTTTCACAGCTGCCGACTTTGACACCCTCCCAAGGATTGAAGAATTTTTTTCCCATGGAATTTTTGGAGTAGGAATATCTTTATGTTGTTTACACATTTGAAAAGATTCAAGTCCGAAAGACCCACAAAAAAAATGATATTCCAAATCTACCAACATGTGTAGTTGTGAGAAACAAAGAGGAAAACCGTCTCACAACTTTGACTGCCTCTCTGGTGTTGGGAATTTGTTATTTTAAAATGGAATTTTTGGCACAAAATCACTTTTTAGTTGATAACACGTGCAAAAACTTTCATTTTGAAATAACAAATACTCAACTCTAGGGAGGCTGTCAAAGTTGTGAGACGGTTTTCCTCTTTGTTTCTCACAACTACACCTGTTGGTAGATTTGGAATATCATTTTTTTTGTGGGTCTTTTGAACTTGAATTTTTTCACATGTGTAAACAACATAAAGATGTTCCTACTCCAAAAATTCCTTGGGAAAAAAAAAATTCTTCAATCCTTGGGAGGGTGTCAAAGTTGGCAGCTGTGAAACATTTCTTACAGCTACCCCTTGTTAGTAAATCTTGAATATCTTTCTTTTTATCAATCTTCTAGCTTTGAAATTTGGTACACATGTTGTCAACATAACAACAATTTTGTGTCTAAAATTTCATGTATAAATAACAATTTTCCAGCGGTCGGGAGGGTGTCAAAGTTGGCAGCAGTGTGGGCACTATCCCTGAAATTGCACAAGGTGACAATTTCGGTGTCACCCCACTGTACATTGGGGTCCATAAAGTCTTCGGTTCCCATTTGCACAGAAATGGTTGAATGAGCATGAAAATTTGAACACAACATTGCAACTTCATGGACAACATATGTGCAAAATTTGGTACCATGATGATAAAAGGAAAAATAAATAAAATAAAATAAAATAAAATAAACTTTTAATACGTAAAAATTCACAACATTTACATGATTGCTTTTTATGATTCAGAATTTGGGTAGCTTTTCAAAATCGATTGCACCACATGAAAGCTATTCGAGTTATTTACATGAGAGTACAACTATCGACACTATAAAGTTCTAAATCATACAATGAGATTTCTCATTTTTTTCATGCAACAATCTACCATCTAGTACTAAGTCTACCATTTGCTTTTATTACAGCTTGCATTTTTGCAATCATGCTAGAAATGAGGATTTGCAAATGTTGTACACTCACCTTGTTTCATACTCGTAGCATTATTTCTGCCATTTCTTCTCTATTTCTTGGTCTTGACTCACACCGCAACAAGTCCTTCATCACACATTTTCAATTGAGTTTAGGTCACATGAATTTGTTGGCCATACCGTATAATATGCCATAATTTTGTCTCCACTACCTTAGCAAAGTACTACGGTGGAGGAGTACCAACAATTAGGGCAAATCAAATTTTATTTACATAATTATGTAAAAATTAGGATAAATCTGTTTAGCAATAACCTATATGAGAAAAATACCAGAAAATTATAATATGCTTTAAAATGTGAAAATTTGATGAGGTAAATGTAGTGTGGACATGTAGGGGTTAACCTTCCCAGTTTTGCACACCTTTTATTTTTATTTTTATTTTTTCACACAAATGAAAGTAATTTCATTGCAGTGGACAGAAAGACCAACCACCGCAGCCACATGCGGCCTGGGGCGGGACAAAACAACGACCGGACCAACATGACAAGACCAGGAGGAGCCAGTGCCGCGCAGGCAGGCCTACTAAGGGCCGGCTTCCATGTATGGGTGGTCAGTTCACAAAAAGTGGAAGCTCCATCGAAATGGGTGAACAGAGCAGGATCCAGGAGTATATTTTTCATTTCTACCGAAATGGGTGGAGTATGGGTGGTTCTTGAGACCTCATTTCTTGTCTTGTAGTACCTTTCACCCAACCGATCTTGACATAGAAGCCTGCCTTAACCCCTAACTGCCTAAGCGTCCATTTTTTGGACGATGTACAGATATCATCCATAATTTCTCATCCGTCATGCACTTTTTGCAAAGTGGAATTTTTACTGTAGATTCTATGGGAAGTTAGCTTCATGCACATGTGATCCGATTAGAAAGGGGATGATTTGTGAAATTTTTATGCCACATTTCATGTTGTAGTGATTCATCCAAAATTTTGAAGATTTCAATGTAAAAGTGCTCTAAAAAAAGTCAACTCATAAAATTAAGTAACAAAAAAAACTTCAAATATCACTACACTTGGAGTATTACATTTCAACCAATCACAAAGAATTTCATCCTTAGATTGTCAATATCTTATTCGTAATTGAATTACAAAATATTTTTGAATTTCACCTTTCAAATTTTATACAAAATTATTGGTAATAGCACTCATAGAATTATTGGTAATAGCAATCATAGATCTAACCGTATGGATAGAATCTAAAATTCATAACGTACAACTTTTATTGATATATCAAGTTCAAAATATCCCTTTAGGTTGCATTTTATAATGCATCTTTGCAAAACTGCCGAATTTGGAGAGGGCTCTAGGCATTTAGGGGTTAAGACCCGGGCAACCCGAAGCTCCAACACAACCCAGTTTTGCACATAAGGTAGAGGGCTCTAAACCCGCCACGGTTCTAAACCCGCACTCAACCAAGGACGAACATTTTGAAATTTTGGATGTACCCATGGTGAAGAGCACCACTTTAGAACCCATGTCATTTCAACCTCAGAAATTCATAACTAATTTTAGGAACATCCAATTTTTTGATTCAAAGTATGTTGGTCTTTGCTTGGATTTCTCTTCTAGTGCAAAATCATGCTCAGTTCTCCCTGTGTCCTCATAATGCCACAACCCTTGAAGGGGCGGGTTTAGAGCCTCCTACCTTACTTCAGTTCAGTTGCAGTTGCTCTTCAACATTTTGTCCCTCTTATTACAATTTTCCTGAAATTGACTTTTGATGCAATTTACGTACACTGTCTGATTAATGTACTGCGGTACCTCCATTTTAATAAGTTAGCCCATATGATTTTTTTATTTTTTTATTTTTTGACACAAATACAGAGAACCCATATGATTTCACACCACCGAGGAGGTGGAGTGACAATCAGCCATGTAGTCAGAAGTCTGTGCAATTAGTTAATTTTGCAGGCAAATCGCATCAAGTCAATAAGACCTTTTCCCAAAGCACAGACAGGAGTCAGAGACACGGACAACTAAGGACCTGTCAGTGGAGAGACCTATCTATGAATTGTGTGTTAGCCCCTCCAAATTCGGCAGTTTTGAAAAGATGCATTATAAAATGCAACTTAGAGGGATATTTTGAACTTGATGTATGAATAAAAATTTGTACATCATGAATTTTAGATTCTCTTTGTACGGTTAGATCTATGATTGCTATCACCAATATTTTTGCATAAAATTTGAAACTCAAAACTCTTTTGTAATTTGATTACAAATAAGAGCATTTTTTTATTCAATTTGAACTAAGACTTTCGAATTTTTTCGTGAATCATTACAACATGAAATGAGGCAAAAAGAAAATCACAAATCATCCCTTTTGAATCGGTTCACATATGCATGAAGCCAACTTCCCAAAAAATCTTCAGTAAAAAATCCACATTGCAAGAAGTGCATGACAAATGAGAAAAGATGGATGAAATTTGTACATCGTCCAAAAAATGAATGCTCGGGCAATTAACCCTTAAACGTCAAGAGGGCCTGGGCGGGGTAGCCCGGAAGGCATCTAAATTTTTCGAAGGAAAAAAAAAAAAAAAAAAAAAAACGGCTCTGCTGGCTAGCATTGTTGCGGCACAGTAACACTGCGGCACTTTTCAAGAAACGACCTCTGCTGCCCCAACCTCAACTCCTATTCATTTTGATAACTTTGATTGTTTGCCAATGACTCCACAATCTCTCAAATGAGGCGCAAATTTGCAATCTAGATCGCTTTTTCAGTAGCTTTTCAAAGCACCAATCCTCGCTTGATTTGGTTGAGAAAATCTACTTTTTTCCTCAATTATTCCTTTATAAAAAGCCCGTGGGGCTTTTTTGACGTTTAAGGATTAAGGGTTAAACTTGAGGTAAGGTAGAAGCACCAGAAACTGTTAGGTACCAATTGTGGTCACCTATAAAAGCACATGTTTCAACTTCAGGAGTTCCCAATCTAGTTATCACAAGTATTAATTGTGAATACCAAGTTAGCAATCTGATTGGACTAGAAACGAAAGACAGTTATTGGTACACCTACTAACATCAATAGTGGTCTATGCATATTAAGTTTGAAAATTTATAACAAAATCATACATTGTGAAAAAATTAATTAAAAATTGAGCTTAGTTATTAAACCCAATGTTTTATGTGCTGCAATTTTTTATCATTGAAAATCAGTGCTCCATGTAGGTTGGAATGCTTAAACTGACGGAAATTGTACCCCTTACCTTACACAGACGGACCATTCCTTCAGCAGTTCAGCCCATGGAGTAATTATTGATCAAGTGTCACTGTGCATTTGATGGTACGTGCCACATAAGGTGATATGGTTATGTTATACGGTGAACCGTCTCTATAAGAGCAGCCTCAGCCGGACCTGCAAACAGGCACAGTAACGGAAAAATGTGGGTGTAACCTCCAGTCGGACTTCGGACAAGGAGCTCTGACCAAGAAAAATGAATTATTTTCATGGTCATACTCCATAGTCACACTTTATAAAAATACAATTTTAAGGCCTCACACTAGGTGTAAACCAAACTTGGACATGGAGGAATGACCATGCACCAAAAAGAGAGTGAGTTGGTTTTTTAATGTATGTCTAACTACAGTAACTACAATAACATTGGGCAAAAACTAAAGCATAAAATAACAAAAATATATTAAAATACATTAAAACTAAATTAAAATGACATTTTCGAGCCATGGTCTCCTGAATTCGCAGTGAGAGAGCCTTTTTTGCTTGACTTGTTGCAAAACAACTTGGATCATGAAACAAAATTATTCACTATGCCACTTTATAGACCTTTTGGAGACCTCGATGCCAGTAGTCATTTTCTTTTTTACCCGAGTCCATAGGCCAATCACAGATTTTAAATGGGCATGGGATGACTTCTTGGTCTATAGTCTAAACTGGCCCTAAGAGTCCAATGTGCACATTCCCTATATGTACCTCTATTTTTCATACGTTTGCACAACAACCCTCTGACCTCACAACTTTTGACTCTATGTTGAGCCCTTGATACAACTTGCTCTTGAAAATAGCATGCTATTTTTTATGACTAGCATGGATTGCGAAGAACAATTCTATTTGTGATCTTCTTGTAATCTAATTTGATTACCTTCCTGTAATCTAGGAGTAAAGCATGTTCTAATAACTTCATACTCTCCTTTCTTATGCAATAGAGTTATCCGCAAAGTGGTCTAGAGTGGGGTGACTGGACCACAGTATGTGAAAAGAGAGGTTGGGAACACAATAAAAGTAGACATGTCAGATGCTGTAAATAAACTAGAGGTCTGAAATTTCAAGGCATCAAAAACGGTGCCCAAAAATTTCCCAACCTCAGTTTCTATTCTCATGGATGCTCTGTCACATGAAGTGGGTCTTCTTTGGATTTATTTTTTAAAAATCAAAGCTTTTGAAAGCTCATTCACTGAAATAGTAACTGACAGCCCCTACCAACCGGGAACACATCTGTACTTTATGCTCCAGTAAATTCTGAGGCCAATTTTCGTATCCCAAGAAGTTTTCCAAACTAAGGCTCAATCCCCCTGTGAGTTTGTGGAAAACTCTAATGTGTTGTTCTTGTATTGGCTTGTTTTCACTGGCAAGAAACACAACAAGATGAAGGGCTCATAGTTGGATCCAATGCATGCAATTTTTTCCAGTTTATTTGGGCATGAATGGAGAGGTAACTACACCTAATTCAGATAGGGTCCATATATGAATCTTAAATGATGAGTACATATTGAATTTGAAAATGTACACAACACTAACATCAAAACTTGTATTTGTTTTAGGTTATCTACCCAAAAACTTTGAACCCTTGTTATTTCACTTTTGCATTTTGTTGTATTAGAATCTCCTTTTGTTGACAAATTTTTTAATTTTTTGGCAAGAACCATATTCAATAACAAGAACCATATTCAATGCTTAAATTGTCCGTATTAACCCCTAAATGCCCACAACCCTCTTCAGATTTGAAGAATTGTAAAGATGCATTATAAAATGCAATTAAGAGGGAAATTTTGAACTTGATGTATGTCTAAAAGTTGTACATTATGAATTTAGATTCTATCTATATAGTTAGATCTATGATTGCTATCACTAATATTTTTATATAAAATTTGAATTCAAAAATAAAAATTCTTTTGTACTTCGATTATGAACATGATATTGACAATATGTGGATGAAATTTTATTGTGATGGGTTGAGATGTAATACTCTAAGTGTAGTGGTTTTTGGAGATGTTTTGGTTACTTAATTTTATGAGTTGAATTTTTCAAGAGCACTTTTGAACTATTTTGAACCAAGATCTTAATATTTTTTGGTGGGTCACAACAACATGACTTGAGGCATAAATTTTTCACTAATCATCTCCTTCTTAATTGGTTCACTTATGCATGAAGCTAACTTCCCATAAAATCTATAGTAAAAAATCCACGTTGCAAAAAGTGCATGATGGATGAGAAAAAGTGGATGAAATTTGTACATCGTCCAAAAAATGAACGCATAGGTAGTTAAGGGTAGTCACCTTACAATGAATCTGCATATATCGCGCATAACTGAAGAACGATGTAGAATAATCCTCGAGGAGTTTACTTTGAAAAAATTACAAATGGTGTGCAAAAAAATACAGGGTCCAAATAAATCTGGAAGGGTAATTCTTTATAAATGAATTACAATAATATAGGATACTCAAAATTGTTTACAAGAATAAATATGAGAATATTCTCAAAAATATTACTAATTATAGTGAGAATTAGTTTTTTTAAAGGGTACTTCTAACCCTTAAACGACAATTTGGGTCCTGGGTGGGCAGCCCAGAAAGATTTTTTTTTTTTTAAATTTAATTAAATTAATATTTTTTTTCAAAAACGGCTCTGCAGTGCACTGCTAGCTAGCACTGTAGCACTGCGGTACTGCTAAACTTCAGCTGCCCCAACCTCAAAACTTGTTCAATTTGATAACTTTGATTGCTTACCAACGATTCCACAATCTCTCAAATGAGGCGAAAATTTGGAATCTAGATCGCTTTTTCAGAAGCTTTCCAACGCAACAAAGTCTCGCTTGATTTGGTTGAGAAATGAAACTTCTGTCTCCAATATTCCTTTAAACCAAGCCCGTGGGGCTGGGGTTGTCGTTTAAGGGTTAAATACTCTTTTTTCACACGTGATACACAGAAAATTCAAAGAGTGACCTCCCCGAATAATAATCGTGAAAGTGACCACTGGTCACAGGTCAAGCTCACCATCATTTGTGAATTCAACATTCTTATTTCCGGTCATGTTTACATTCAATACATGTGCTGTGACTTAGACGTGCATGTAAGGTGAGATGATGTTTCAGCAGAAAGCCATAAGGTAGGGACACCCATTCCCGTGGCTGCACCTATTCCCGTCTACATACAGGACACCTGAATCCGAGTGTTTCTGATCATGGGTGGTTGTGGCTTGAGAACATATTTAGGGTGTTTCTCCAAGTCACAAGCGTTTCTTCAAGTCACGAAATCAGGGCCATTTAGACACAGTCAAATGTGCAAACCAATTTCTGACTTTGATTATCGAGAACGTACACAAATTTTACAATAACATGACTTTGTTGATACATTCTAGATTAATATCTAATTGCCTTTCCCCTGGTATAATCGCTTTTCATAGTGCTCATTCAGAAGTATGAAAATCAGCTTAACCCCTAAGTGCCCAAGGGTTTTCTTGAAATGCTAGATGTGTCATAATGTCCATCTTACTCAACTTTTATGAGCTTCAATTTTTAAACATATGTAGAGCACAACAGTAAGACAACATCCATACGGTTAAATTTTGGAAAAATGCTATGAATTATTTAATAATCAATTTATAAGAATTTTCTTTGAAAATTCATAAAAAATACATGTTTAGTCATTTTGACTTGGAATCAAGTATGATAGGTCAAAAACATTGGTTTTATATGGTGGTTACCTTGTTCATCTTAGAACTAATCTTATTTGGTAGAAAACTTGAAGATTCCATTCCGGGCAGATTTTCAAAATTGTGACAGTTTGAGATGCTGTCACTTTGAGGGCTTTAGAGGAAAATCGGTAAACGTTTTTTTAGAATTTCTTTTTGGAAAAGTTGCTCAGTTTCAATATCTACAAGTAAAAAAAAATGACGCTCAAAAATTGTTATTTTTGCAAAAGTTATGGACGTTTAAAGAGGGCTGAACTTTTTTTAAACTCTGAAATTTTGGATCGACCATATATGGTCGATTAGGCAGTTAGGGGTTAAAGTCACGGGAGTGGGTGTCCCTACCTTACAAGGCGTGTGGAATGGCCCATTCTTGTGCGCATTTAACTCCTAAAGGACTTGTGCGTTATCTCACTTTTGAATGTCCGCCTGTGTCACCTTACTGTTTGTACTTTTAACCAAATTTCAGTTGTATTCAATGCCAGAACAAAACTATATGTGCCTTAATTTACAAGATTCTGATTGTTTCAAAACAAGTCACCAGAATTCTATGCTCAAATGATTTTATATTTGGATGACCAGATAAATTTATAGTTTAGTGTTTTAATTCCACATACAAGAACATGCATTCGAAGTCTTTAACTCTTATGTTTTGTTCGCATTGGAATAAAATGTCCATTTGTTAAATAAAAAATAAAAAATAAAAAAGTGTTCAACCCTAATTCAACATTGATTTCGAAGATGCGTTATAAAATGTTTGATGAACAACAAAAATGGAGTTAATGTACAGTGGGGTGACACCGAAATTGGCACCTTGTGCAATTCCAGGGATAGTGCCCACACTACTGCCAACTTGACATCCTCCCGAGGGCTCAAAAATTGTTATTTTAACATGAAATTTTAGAAACAAAATCATTATTATGTTGAAAACATGTGTACCAAATTTCAAGGCCAAAAGATTGATACAAAAAAAGATATTCAAGATTTACTAACAAGGGGTAGCTGTAAGAAATGTTTCACAACTGCCAACTTTGACACCCTCCCAAGGATTGAAGAATTTTTTTTTTCCCATGGAATTTTTGGAGTAGGAATATCTTTATGTTGTTTACACATATGAAAAAAATTCAAGTCCAAAAGACCCACAAAAAAAATGATATTCCAAATCTACCAACAAGTGTAGTTGTGAGAAACAAAGAGGAAAATTGTCTCACAACTTTGACTGCCTCTCTAGGGTTGGGAATTTGTTATTCCTGAAATTGACTTTTGGCACAAAAACACTTTTTAGTTGATAACAGGTGCAAAAACTTTCATGTTGAAATAACAAATACTCAACTCTAGGGAGGCTGTCAAAGTTGTGAGACGGTTTTCCTCTTTGTTTCTCACAACTACACCTGTTGGTAGATTTAGAATATCATTTTTTTTTGTGGGTCTTTTGGACTTGAATCTTTTCATATGTGTAATCAACATAAAGATATTTCTACTCCAAAAATTCCATGGGAAAAAAAAAATTCTTCAATCCTTGAGAGGGTGTCAAAGTTGGCAGTTGTGAAAAAATTCTTACAGCTACCCCTTGTTAGTAAATCTTGAATATCTTTTTTTGTATCAATCTTTTGGCCTTGAAATTTGGTACACATGTTTTCAACATAATAATGATTCTGTTCCTAAAATTTCATGTTAAAATAACAATTTTCGAGACCTCAGGAGGGTGTCAAAGTTGGCAGCAGTGTGGGCACTATCCCTGGAATTGCACAAGGTGCCAATTTCGGTGTCACCCCACTGTACAGTAGGATAACAAAACGACTATTGTTTTCTTATTAGAGCCAGAAAAAATTCAAGTATGCCATCTTTGAAAAGGCCCCATAAACACAAAAATGGTCCCCCACCCACCAAATTTGTAAGGTAGCTTTGTTTATGAGTTAGTTTCATGTGTGCCAAGTTTCGTAACCTAAAGATTTACCGAAATAAAAATATTACAAATTTACTAATGGGTGTGTTTTTTAGGGTCACCAAGTTAACTCTTTAGCGCGCTATCATCCATATATTGGACGACGAATAGATTAAAACTGTTCGAATTCCATCTAAGGTGGACAGTTTTCATCCACCATTTCTTTTCTGGTTCTTGTGTAAGTTCACTATCCTTTGTACAATGTGGATCTTCAAAATAAGTTATTATGATTTTTGGAAAAATAACACAATTGGTTTATGTCAAGTTTCATTCGTAGTTCGAAAAATCAGACCTTAAAGTTCATTTTCCAAAATAAGTAAAACCAAATAATGGAAACCATACCATCGCGTAGTGCATGTTATTCCAATTTCATTCCAATATTTTTCAAATTTTTTGTGTTAATTCGGGATTTTTAATTGAATTTCAAGAGAAAAACTTGCAAAATTATTTTAAAATTATTAATAAAAAATATGATACATCCAACCGTACAGATGTGATCTTCACATTGGCATTTACAAATTTTCTTTATACATCAACTCCATTTTTGGTTTCCATCAAACATTTTATAACACTTCTTTGAAAACAATGTTGAATCAAGACGTTAAAGGAACACCCATTTCATTAAAAGTGCACAATAGCATGTGCACTTTTAATTTTGGTCAAAATTTGCTTTTGGTTAATTGGAATACCTAAAAATACTAGTAAAAATGATTCGCAAGTTTTTTTATAAGTTTTTTTTTTTTTTTTTTTTTTTTTTTACATTGAATTGATGCTACCATTTTCAATACGACAAATACTTATTCCAAATGAATTAATTAATAAAATAAAATAAAAGGGTTAGGCATATGCCTAATTGTCATCACTTGTAATTGTCAATTATGTTTTTGAGACGGATAGAAATATGCACAACCTTTCATAACTTGCAACGTTACAAAATAATTACATCTCACTACTACATAAAATCTATTACCAAGTAGTCTTTTAAGATTGTGATTTAGTATTTCTCAAACCTAAGCTAAATACATCTTTCCCAAATGGAATAAAAGATGATCTATTGATAAACTCCTCAAGTAGCATTTAACCCAGCTATAACTTCAACATGAGCTTGATCATCGAGACCTATTGCATTTGAAATTGTTGAAGGGCCACCAAATATTTCACCTGGTCCAATTGATACGTTTTCCTCCCTTCTACATCAATATTTGGAACTTCTTCACGTGTATTCCAACCTTCTCCATCAAACCATAGATCAAACTCTGGGAAGTACTTACATTCATGTGCATTGAAACCATCGCGCTAATGTTTCAAGAAAATAAACATAAAAGGGTTAGGCATACGCCTAAACCCCTATCACTACAATTATTTTTGAAAATTCCAAGTATTGGGGAGAGGGGTTTAGACATATGCCTAACCTTCCACTATTTATTTCTTTTCAAATTAATCAAAGTGATGGGGGTCAGGCGTTTGCCTAACCTCCATCACTTGCAATTTTAAATAATAATTGAAGTGATAGGGGTTATGCATATGTTTAACCGTTCCATAACTTGGTATTTTAACAAATAATACAAATGATAGGGATTAAGCGTGTGCTTGACTCCCAACACTAGGAATTTTAAAAAATAATCAAAATGATAGGGATAAAGCATATGCCTAACCCCATCACTTGATATTTTAAAAAATAATTGCAAATGATTGGGGGGTTAGGCATATGCCTAACTCTCATTACTTGCAATTTCAAAAATTAATTGAAGTAATAGGGGTTAGGCATACGCTTAACCCTTATTACTTGCAATTTCAAAAATTAATTGAAGTGATAGGGGTTAGGCATACGCCTAACCCTTCCATCACTTGGTAATTTAACAAATCATACAAATGATAGGGGTTAGGCGTATGCTTGACCCCAAATACTAGGAATTTTTAAAATAATCAAAATGATGGGGGTAAGGCAAATGTCTAGCCCCATCACTTGGTATTTTGGAAAATAATTGCAAGTGATTGGAGGGGGGGGGTTAGGCATATGCCTAACTTCTCATCACTTGCAATTTTTAAAATTAATTGAAATGATAGAGGATAGGCATACGCCTAACCTCCATCACTTGGTATTTTAAAAAATAATTCAAATAGTATGGTTAAACTTACGCCTAACCCTACCTTTTGGTATTCTAGAAAATAACTGCAAGTGAATATTGATGTCAAATTATCATATGTGGGGGTGAGATCCTAAGAAATTGTAGTCGAAATTGAATTTCCATATCAAATTTTGAGAGGCCCACGTCACTATAAACCAATATGTGGCACTTTTTGACAAAAACAAATGATTTTGTGTTTGATCAGACCACAACATAGAGTAATGAAAGTGAACCGTGATTTGAAGGTGAGTGCCAAAACTTACTTGGATGAAAACGACCAAAATGAATTCCAATGCAAAAGCTCTTTGTATTACGTGCTCCACTCCAAGACGACAACTTATTGTGCGTGCTCCACTCTAAGACGACAACTTATTGTGCGTGCTCTATTCTAAGGTAATGATCACTTCATCAGTTGAGTTGCAATCTCCTCTTAGACTCTCCGCCTCCAATTTTAGCCTAGACTCTCCGCTTTCAATCTCATTTTGGACTCTCCGCCTTCAATCTCATTCTAGACTCTCCGCTTGATTACTCTCCGCCTCCAATCTCAACCCAAGTACTCTCTGCCTCTAATCTCAACCTGGACTCTCCCCCTTCAATGTCCGCTTGGACTCTCCGCCTGCAATCTGCGCCTGAAATATCTTTGAAAATCTCTCACTGGGAGCAATACTCTACTTGTCCGCCTGTAATCACGAGGAAATGCTCTAACATGGACACAGATTAGCGATGGCGGAGTGGTATATGGAAACCCTAACTAGGTAAGAAAATGTGTACAATGTTAAGGTTACTGTTAGGGTTGAAGAATTAGTACATTCATCCAAGTGTAATGTTTGAACATTCATCTTCAGTATTAGAATTTATTACAATCTCATTTTTTATACACAACGGAGCAATGAATATGAGTTATAACTTAATTTGTAATATGAGTTGTGCTTTGTAATGCGGCTATTGGGCGTGACATTCAGAATGAGGATTTAGGTGATTTGTTTCTTTGTATTTGTTTGTTTGTTTGAAATGTTTGTATGTAACGTTGAGAACTTGAGATCTGCCCGACCAACAAAATTGTTTTGATGCTTTTGGACATACAATGTAAAAGTATGTCATTATTATGACAAAACTTACTCAAATTTATAGTGACAAAACTTACTATAACATAGATAAATTTATAATGACAAAACTTACTCGAATATGCTTGACAACAAGAGGTGCAGAAAAGTCATTTCGCAAAATTTGGACCTATGGTGTAGAACTTATGGATTTACAATCAAATTAAAAAATTTATTTGAAGTCCATTGCAAGTGTTAGGAGTTGGGCATATGCCTAAGCCTTCTATATTATACTCTCCTTAGAAATTGTAAGAGTTGAAGGGTTAGGCATATACCTAAACCTTCCATGTTTTATTTTTTAAAATAATGAAGTATTAGTGGGTCAGGCACATGCCTAACCCTCATGTATTTTATTTTGTTTGAAATTGTAAGTGTTGCCAGGGGGTTCGGTATAAGCCTAACCCTCTAATATTTTATTTTTCTATAAAATCCAAGTGTTTGGAGGTTAACATATGTATGACCCTCCCATATTATATTCTGCTATAGAATGAAATTGTTGGGGGTTAGGCATATGCCTAACCCTTTAAAAAAAAAATTCCAACTATTAAAAGGTTATACATATGCATAACCTCTCATCACTTGGTATCTTAAAAATTAATTAAAGTGATAGGATTTAGGCGTATGTTTAACCCATCACTTAGTAGTTTATATAATGATTGTAAGTCATATAGGTACTAGAAGAAATCTTGTTCGATGTGACATGTTTTTAACAATTAGATGTTCATTATGACTTAATTTTTAGTGACTCAAAATTAATTTTGAGTCACAAAAGACAAGTCACAATGGACATGTAGTCATTGAAGAATGTCACATTGAACAAGATTTATATTAGTGGGGGGTTAAACATATGCCTAACCCCCATCACTTAGTAGTTTACATAATAATTGCAAGTGATCGGGGGTTTTAGGCATATGCTTAACCCCCATCACTTGCAATTTTAATAATTAATTGAAGTGATAGGAGTTAAGGTTATGCCTAGCTCTTACCACTTGGTATTTTAGAAAATAATTGCAAGTGGGGAGTTTAGGCATACGCGTAAGCTCTCATCACTGGGTATTTTAGAAATTAATTAAAGTGATGGAAGGTTAGGCATATGCCCACCTCCATCACTTAATATTTTACATAATAATTGAAAGTGATAGCGGATTACTTTCAATTATTATGACTTGTAATTTTTTAAATTAATTAAAGTGATAGAGGTTAAACATACGCTTAACCCTCATTACTTAGTATTTTAACAAATGATTCAAGTGATATGGGTTAAACATATGCATAACCCTCATCACTTGATATTTTAACAAATAATTCAAGTGATAGGAGGTTAGGCGTATGCCTAACTCTTGCATATTTTATTTTGCTATGTAATGGAAGTGTTGGTGGATTAGATGTATGCCTAACCCTCTGGCATTTTATTTTGTTGGAATTTTTAAATGTTGGAAGATTAGGCTTATGCCTAACCCTTTAATTATTCTATTTTGTTGGAAATTATAAGTGTTGGGAATCACGCATGTGCCTTACTCTCACACATTTTATTTTGTTGAAAATTGTAAGTGTTTGGGGGGTTAGGCATACGCCTAACCCTCTGATATTTTATTTTCCTATGACATCCAAGTATTTCAAAGTTAGCATATGTATACCTCGGCTTTGATATTATGTTTTGCTATTAGATGCAGTTTTTGGGGGATTAGGCATATGTCTAACCCCCTAAATCACTATAATAATTATTTTTAATTCCAAGTGTTGGAGTGTTGGACATACGCATAACCTATTAACCTCCCATTACTTGGTGTTTCAAAAATTAGTTAAAGTGATAGAAGTTGGGCGTATGTTTAACCCCATCACTTAGTAGTTTACACAATAATTGCAAGTGATGGACCCTAGTAGAAATCTTGTTCAATGTGATAAGTCTTTTATAACTAAATATCCGTTCCAGTGACTTGTCTTTAGTGACTCAAAATTAATTTTGAATCACTACAGACAAGTCACAACAAACATTTAGTCATTAATGAATGTCACATCAGACAGAATTTGTACTAGTGGAGGGTTAGGCATATAGTATATACATAAAAACATATAAAATCTACAACACTCCAAAAGCATAAACCTAAATTCTAAAAAATCTAAAAACATAATTTGAAAAACCTTAAATAACTGCATGGAGGTCAAACTTTGCCAATGGTTTAATTCAAGAATTACATTGTTTTTTGGCATATATTTCCAGAGCATATTTATGCTTTTCTCATTCATACATTGTTCTACCAAAAATTTACAATGTGCAATTTTAGAGGGGCATGTGCACTTTTAACGAAATGGGTGTTAAGGGTTAATGTCGATGAAAATATGACACCTTGTGCTTCTAAAATCTAATTTCCATCATGCATAATTCTCTAAGATAAGTACTTCTCAAAAATATGAACCACATGTTGATATGAAGTTGCACACTTCTTCCATGACCATTTAAAGTTCATGTTTGAAAATCGCAGCATTATGTATAGATGTGTATCTTTTAGTAAATTTGCAATAATTTTTTTTCAATAAATCTCTAGGTCACAAAACTTGACACACATGTAATTGACTCGTAAATATTGTACCAAGTTTAAAAATTATGGGCAAGCTGCAAAAACAAAAAAAATCAACCCATTTTCTATGACTTTGGCAACTAATTTTGTAAGATTCATGAAAGCAAATAGGGCGAAATTTTTTCTACACATTTTTATAGTAGTCTTATACAAGAGATTATACACTTGAAAGCCCCTTAATGTTTTAAAATCTCGTAGAAAAAAATTTTGAATTTAAATGTTAATGTATAATAAAAACTTTCATAAAGAAAATGATTACTTATAAAATAATGTAAACAATAAGCTAAAAAAATGAAAAAAAACAAAAAAAACAAATGCTAAGGGCACTTAACACTAGACAGTTTTATACAAAAAACACTTTCAATGTTTAGAATCTAGGTTAGAGGTAACAAACTATAACTAGACCATAATCAAAATTGCAAATTACATTACTAAGTCTCAAAATCACACACTTACAAATTGTGTGTTCGAAGTACCAAACCTAATTGTAAACTTAATAATATTTACTAAGACATTGATTTTATGAAAAAATTCAATAGATAACCTTGGTAATATTTCATATTTTGCTGCATGTTTTACATATTTTAAACATTCCTTGAATAGAAAAAATAAAGTTGAATGCATGTAGAATTATGCTATTGGTACTTTTTTAACAAACAAATTAAATTCAAATTTTCTAAAATGTGAAAGCTATGCTATTGGACAACTACAAAAGTAATATGAAATAATTGGTTTGTGATATTTTTCAATATATGATTTTAAATTACAAAGCAAAGAATAGAATATATATTTTTTGAATGAAGAAAACTATATACATAATAAGTTTTGTAGTGAAAGGTCATTGATTTCATTTTCAAATTTGCATTGGAGACAAAAAAAAAAACATTAAATTTTATTACAAATACATATGTTATACTAATGATTGATGGATCACAACATTTTATTGATTGAAGTTGGAAATTTTCTTCACAAATATGATCTACAAAATTCAAAATCAACATTTCTAATTCCAATTGCTATTACTATCCATCTTTTCACTAGGGAACCAAGTTGATTGATTATTTTCATATTTTTCATTACAATTGTGTTAACTCTCAATCTTGCAAGCAAAATAATCAGGACTCATGTTTTCTGCACACATTATAACACAACTGTTCATATTAGCAACTTTGTTTCCAATTTCGTACAAGATGTCATAAATTCTATAAATCTAAGTTACTTTGCTCTCTAAGTTATAAACCAAGTGCCTCATTTGTAACAAGTATATCAACTTCAAAATCAAGTACGACTTAATGGACCAATGTTGTGAATTTATGCTCAAATCGATGAGCAAAACAATGTGTTAAATCCCCTCAAATTGTTTATTTATCCCATGGGTAAAGCACGTGTTTCATTGAAATGTAAATTTATCAAAAATTTATTGAACTTGATTCTTAATAGTAAATTAGGACAAAGAAGATACTACTTGAAATATACAGGTTTACACTTTGACAAAATTAATGATTAAGCATGCAAATATATTCAATAATTATAATAATTATAGAACATTTTCTTACATAATCCTAATTGGAATGAATCTATGTCATCTCTAATGTAAGTATGTGAGAAATGCTTATTTTTTAGATGCATCATTTGATATTTTATTTGAATTACCAAAATCAAATATAATAGAAAAATGTGACATTTATTTAAAATTTGAAATTATTATCAATTATTTGTAATACTTTTATTACGATTGTCACTTGTTTATAATTCAAAACTATCAGTTAATATTAAATATCAAATACTTTGTTTATGGATGTTATTTGACATGTTGATTTGTTTCTTTCAAGTCACAAATATGTCAATTTTATTCTGAGATGCCCTACATGTCATTTGATATACATGTCAAACTCTATATGCCCTAAAAGTCAATCATCAGTGTAGTAAAACATTTTGAAGAAGTTTATTATTCCTAAAATTAAAAAATGCTAAAAATTTGTAATTAAAAATGAAGCTATTGGCAATAGCATTTTTGTAATTAAATGGAAACATTGTATTCAATTTACAAAAGAGCTAAATATTTTATAATACATAGGGAAGAACAAATTCATACTTGAATTGGCAAGAAAAGTTTGAACTCAGCCGGCAATTCTTCCTCAGAGTAGAGTCGATCCGAGAAGTAAATACGGCGAATTCGACAATTGGCATGCACTTGCACCCGCAACGTCTCTACATAATTGGTGCCATATGCTCTCCTTGTGAAGTCAGAAAGGTTAAACTGAATTTGGTTCCAACCCTCGTCCAAACGCATTGGCATTGTGCATATAAATGGTTTTACCCGTGTTGCTGACTGCAAACCAATTTGAAGATTGTAAAAAAATGAAAGGAACAATTCACTAGTAGGAATTTGGTCCTTTTAAAGTGGTCCCTTGTGACTTAAATGGTTCAAAACAATATTCTTTTTAAAAGAATCGAGTCACAAGGGACCATTTAAGTCACAAATGACCAGTTTAAAGGACCTAATTCCCACAAGCGTTTGTGTTTTGATATAAAGATCAACTAAACAACTGACAAATTACACAAGTTCCAAAAATAGGAAAATATAGATCAAAATGCGTTTTTTGCATCTCATAGCTCAAAAATTATTCCAAAAAATTGAAGGTCCTATATTAGTAGAAGTTCTTGAACATAAAATGAAGTCTACAAAATACCACAATCTATCGTAGATAGAAGGCACTGCCAGCACATATGAACCAACTATTATTTTTTTTGAAAAAATAAGGTTCAACATATGATTATTTTATTGTACTAATATTCTTTAAGACTTTCTTTAATTTCCTTTGTATTAGAAAAATAAAAAAGTTTCTTAAATTTTTGGTGTTTATTTTTAGAAATATTTTATTCCACTAAGGAATCTCTTAACCTCTAAAGAACCAAGAAGCCCAAATTGAATCTCATGTTTTTGCAACATTTTTGAACGTGACTTCCTTTGCTTCTATTTTTTATTTTAACCAACACATGCAATATTCTTCACTGATTCCGTTGATTAAAAATTTGGTCCCATCTAAACTATATATTCAAGATATCATTTATTGAATTTGTCATTTTAAAACCATGGTCCTTTACGAGTTAAAAAATAAGCTGTCAACAAAGAAGTTGCAAATAAACCTGGTAATTTGAGGCTCGAAATCTACGCTTTTGGTTCTTGTCATCCAACACTTGAACTTCAAATGAGAAGTATCTTCGCATGTTTTTTATAATCATAACTAGAAATGGCAACCTTATAGCCAATATATCTTTTGGATTGGTAGGGCACGTTATGTAATTGGTGCTCACATTAGTACCCATTATTTCCAACACGCTAGATTGAATATCTTCATCCGTACATCTCTTAATATGGCCATTTTGAACTGATCAAACATGAACCCCAAAAAAAAAATATAAACCTTAAGTTTATGGATAGATTATACCCAACTTACATGCCTTGTACTAAGATAAGTCATTAGGTGAGTTTTAGAACCTTCATAAGGCTTGTACCTTTTGATATGCTAAAATCAGAAAGTGTATATATATATTTCTCAATCCGACGTGAACAACAGTTGTTCATGTCAAATTGAGATTTTCTTTTTAAATTAATGTATTGTTATTATTATTACGCTCACAAAGCAAGGACAACATATCACTCAAAGAGAGGCCTTCTAAAGGCCACAAAATTCACCTAAACGCACTTAGGGTGGGGACACCTAAAATTTTACTTTTAAAAAAATTGCATAGTTGGAGGTTTTTCTTTTGATACAAAATATGTTTGTTAGCATTAACAATTGAAAATGATGATTTCTTAAAAATAAAAAATAAAAAAATGGAAAAGAAAGTAGAATTTTTGGATAAGTTAAGCATTTGCTATAAAATTTTTAACCCTTAACTGCCTGAGCGTCCATTTTTTGGATGATGTACAAATTTCATCCATATTTTCTCATCCGTCATGCATTTTTTGCAGTGTGAAATTTTTACTATAGATTTTATGGGAAGTTAGCTTCATGCAAGTGTGACCCGATTAGAAAGGGGATGATTTGTGAAAAAAATTATGCCTCGTTTCATGTTGTAGTGATTCATCCAAAAATTCGAAGATTTTAGTGTAAAAGTGCTCTTAAAAAAGTCAAGTCATAAAATTAAGCGACTAAAATATCTCCAAAAATCACTACATCTAGAGTATTACAACAAATCACAACAAATCACAACAAATTTCATCCACAAATTGACAATATCTTATTCGTAATTGAATCACAAAATATTTTTGAATTTTGAGTTTCAAATTTTATACAAAAAGATTGGTGATAGCAATTATAAATCTAACCGTATGGATATAATCAAAAATTCATAATGTACAACTTTTATTCATAAATCAAGTTCAAAATATTCCTCTTAGTTGCATTTTATAATGCATCTTTGCAAAACTGCCGAATTTGGAGAGGACTCTAGGCATTTAGGGGTTAAGTGAAAGTTGGTTAAATCGTTAAAACTATTTCAATAAACCAATACTAACTTATAATATCCAAATTGCAATTAATGACAATAAAGTATGGAGATGGTTTCTATGACAAGAATGGGTGCATGCAAAATTTTAGGCCTTTTTCATCGTAATTGCGACACTTCAAGAAAATCAGTTTGGTTTCTATTATTATTATTGATTTTTTTTATTGGACCTTATTAGCAATTGAAAAGGGATTTCAACGCGTTTTAGCATGCATTATTTGAACATTGTAAGCAAAGTTATGAATTTCTAAAGTGTTGCGTGTACATGTACTTTAGATGGACACAAGGTCTTTTCTTTACATGGTGTACAATGTCATAATCAAAATCTATTGAATAGGAAATATTTTACAGGTGGCCATTTTGGAACAATTTCATAGTTAGGTGCACATACCTTGTCTCTTGAGTTAATTTGTGTTCTATGCAAGTATGTGTTAATTTGAACATTATTTATTCAATTTTGGTGGAGAGGCAAATTGGAGCAGAATGAAACTTAATTTGAATTTAAAAAATTGGAGTCCAAACAAATAAACTTCTAGTTCTTGAAGTTCAATAATTAATGCTCTACTAGGTAAAAAATGGGTTACCACAAATTCTAACGTAAATGGTCTAACTACGAGTCTTATACAGAATCAACCCCTACAAATTCTTACTTATGATGTACACCTTATAAACATGAGAGTTTTGGATCTACTTTGGGTATACCTCATGAACATGAGGCTCTAGGGTTTACTTTGGATACACCTATAAGCAACACTTCAAAGATTTATAGTTTATTCATGTGGTGCCCAAAAGTATTTGCTAAGAGATTGTAGATTTCTTTTCCAATTGCCATCAATGTTCATCCAACAAACACTAAGATAGTTTAATAACGGGAATCATGTTCAATACTTATTCAAACAATTTTAGGTCACCTACCTTAGAGCATCTACATTGTGGCGCATGCAAAATGGCCTTCCACAATGTTGTTTTGAATGTAGATCCAATCTCACCTCAATTTTAATAAGCTCCTGCAATGGAGTGGAGAATGATATGGTGGTTTAAGCATACCAACATTGATAAGAACCAAAGCGTTTGGAGCCACTTTGACTTGTCATGTTGACCCTCATTTTGGACGTGCACAGGTGTTGCCTATGGCCATGCCATGGGATATCTGCGGGGTTGTAGATGCTCTTAGGAGGTGAAGGACTAATACGGCAGTGATATCTTTCATGCTCTGATAATAATTCCTAGTTGTACAAAAGTGTTGGCCAACAATCCTCTATAAAAAAAATTAATGGAATTAAATTTAGAAATATGGCGATTTTGAAAAAGCAAACATACCTTGCTTATCCCATATGTTAAGAGGTTTAGCCCTGTCACACAATCATAACACCATGTCAATTAGTGAGAGGACCCAAACAAATAAATATCAATAGAATGGGTTGAATTACATATTAGTTGTGAATAGGCTTGCAAACTGAATTGATGTGGAAATACAATTTTGGACTCAACATAGATCATAATGCCAAATGTCAGGTTGTTGTAGCCAACGTCTAAGGCAACAACAACATTACACCATAACTTATTTATGTCATGCCTTTGGCGACGAATGTGCATCAATTCAAAACAAGACATTTAGATATTCTTCGATCATCCAATATTCCATACAAGAGAGCATGTGATACAAGAGAGCATGATGAAAAGAAGTTCATGGTGTGCCAAAGTCAATGTCAAAACCAAAATATCATGTATGTCATATAGACCATGGGGGCGAGGTAAGCCACATATGTCAAGTGTGCCATGTATACTAAAAATATTGGTTTTTGATTTTGACTTTGTAAACTATGTAGTTTTTAACCATGACAACTTATCTTTTACTATGGCAATATGACATTTGGTGTGTCTATATATAACCCTAATCCTTCGACAGATTGGCATAAGAATGAATATTTGGTTCCATAACCCAACAATACCCTCCAAACAATATGAAATTTCACTAGAGTCATGAGTTTTTGCATACAAGCAAATAATTATTGTCGAACTTCACTACATCAACATATTTGAATACACCCTTGTACTTAAGTACACGTAGTGTTTGAATAAATCATTGTATTTTGATACACGAGAGGAATTACATGACCAAATATATAGTGGTCATACACATGAAACCCAAAGGACGTTTAGGGATTAATAAAAGGTAATGTACTTCTATATAGTATGCCCAATAAGTAAAATAAATAGAAATGAAGGAAATGGAATGTTTGTATTAGTCTTACCCAATACTATATAAAATTGAAAGAAAGCCGGACTGAAATGAATTTCGAAACATGATGAAGGTTTAATGCATGCTACTCGTGATAATACTAGAATATGATCCTTTTGCTTTCAAAATATCTGTGCCCAAAATACAAAACCTTCATAGGTTAGAAATTCATGCATGTTAAAGATAAAACATTCAAATGATCATCTCTTTTAAATGTAATGTTTGTTGAGCATTCTAATTGGGACACCATAACTATGTATTTTCAATTGGGTTTTGAGCCTTCAAAGGGAAATTATCTTGGGGACAATTCAAAATTTGAGTGGGCTTCTACAATGTTACTTTGTAATCAATTTCTTTTTAAAACGTTTTCACCGCTGGAATTGACAAGTTTCAATTCTATGTTATAACTATTTTACAATTTAGTTTCTTCCTTTCATCTTGTACCTATTTATACTAAATTATTTTTAAAAATAAATGAAATCAAGATATTTTGAATTTTTTTTGCATAGATTGTCAATTCAATCCTTTGACATAATTTCAAGATCCTTCATTTTTACAATGAAAAAAAAACAAGGTCAAGATAATTAAAAGTTTTTTTTAGCCTTGTTGGTAGTTTAAAAAACATTACTTTTATTTTTTTCAATTCAAACAATAATATCTCACAATTTATGTAGTTAAAGTTATTAATCTTTTTACTATATGCTTTACACAAATATAGTGTAACATTAGTCGGATAATTTTTTATTTTTAAAATTTTGTATTTACAATTTGAAATTGTAATTTTCAAGTGTTCTTTCAGCAAATACTCCTCTGGTTCTTGAGGGGTTAGATTTTATATTACATGATTAAATGGTGATTTTTAATAATTTTAAAAATCGTTTTGTAAACAATGTTACTTTAAACCCTACATTTCCTTGCTCTATATGCTCAATTTTTTTAAATCTACCATTTTTAAAGCATTGAGAAAGAATGATTGATATACACATATTCTTTATTTAACCCCTAAACGCCACAACGTCCAGTTTTTGATGAATACCAAATTTCAACTCATCCTATGTTCTCATCAGTTCTTGGATGACAGTCATCTAATTTTTTGAGGATACTTCATCAAGTTGTTGTCCTATATATCCAATGGTTGGATTTGGTGTTACTAGAGTACATTTATTTTTTAAATCACAAATGTAGAAGTATGTCAAGTTGTTGACCAAGCCAAAATTGCATTGATTGTAGTTCAAAAGTGGCCTTGCAAAAATGAGGTCATAGGTTTAATTACCACAAAAATCCCAAAGAATCACCACGCTAAGAGTATCTCATTTCAAATCCATTCCAACAAATTTTACTCAAAAATGTTTATGTTTTGTTTGTAATCAAATTTAGAAGGGATTTTTAATTTTAACTTTCAAAATTTATAATAAAATATTGGTGATAGTGTTGGTGAATCAAACCGCATGGATGGAATCTAAAATTCAAAATCTACAACTTTCATTTGTATATCAATTCCAAAATATTCTTCCAAAGTACTTTATGAAGGATTTTTTCAAATTGTCAATTCTAAAAACACCTTGGTACGTTTAGGGATTAAACTATAGCATTTGACACTAGATTTCTTAAAAAGTATGTGGAAAAAAACTTCCACAATTTCACTCCATAGATTGCATGATTTTAGTGTTTGAAAATGAGGTTTGAAGTCAAAAAAAATAGTTTTGTTCACTTTACATGATAGTATTTAAATTGACTTTGTTGCCTCCCAGCTTGAAATTTTTGCGCTATATAATGTCAATGGAATATATACTTACGATGAAGGTAATGTTAGGTACTTGTATACCAATTTTCAAAGAAAAAAGGAATGTAGCATATAGTCAATAAACTTGCAATGAAAAGAGGTGTGAAAACAAAAATTCAAAACACTCGCAATTTTGACGTGATTTTTTTATCAATTCAAATTTTTGGAACATCTTGATTTGAATGGTCAATACGAAGTTTGGAGCTCACTCTTGAAGTAAGAAAATAATATGATATTATTAAATTAATATCTTTAATTTCCATGGAAAAACAAATGCTATGAAATAAACACCATATATTCTTTCTTGCCCACTTTCTTAAATGTGCTATAATATATGAATTCTACATTTTTTTGGAAGTTATTGTCTAAATTTAAAAAATTAATATGATGATTTAAAATCAACGATACAATTGAACTTGATTAAAGTATCATAATTTTCTGTCAAATCAATTTTAAAACTCTTAATTTTGAAACTTGACCAAAGATAATTTTTCATATTTGTTAACTAAATTTTTGGTATAATAGAAGTTCTAAAATTCCAAAACTAATTACATCGTAAAATCATTCCACTAATTTATTCATTTATTATTTTATTTTATGTGGTATAATTCTTTTAACATGTATGAGTAGTGTACATTGGTTTTTTATCAATTGAAAAATATGAAGTAGTGTTTTAAATTTTACAAATGCAAAATCAAGTTTAATTTAGTACTAAAAATATTATATATAATTTTGTAGAAGATTTCAAATGGATAAAAACAACATTGTAAAAAACTAATGCACAAAATATATATGTCTTCCATTGATTACATATTCAAAGATTTAAATAGTAATTTGATTACAAGTTCATAGATTAAAAATCATGTGGAGATTTCTTAATTGCCAATTGCACCTTTTTATATCTATATTTAATTGTTTGGTTTTGAGAATCAAATCATACAAAAACTTCAAACCCTTAAAATATAAGGTTTGTGTATTAAAATACTATATTAAAGATTCAATAAAAAAAAATTGAATGTTGAATTAAACTTGGATATAAAATTTGGCTAGTAAAATCAAATGATCCTCACGAAGACTACATTTAGCAAGTAAATAAATTAAAAATACAAAATGTTATTATTTTTGGAATACATAAGACCTAATTTTTACTAAAATTTGAATATACATTAAGTTATAAAAATTCAAAATTGTACTCAATGTCGTTTTTAAAATAATAATATGTAGTAAAAAATCATACTATTGTAAAATAAATACAAATAGGAAAAAGAATCCATTCAAGAACCTTGATCAATTTTATGTGTTTGGATAATGAATATAATTTACTCCTCAAATCCCATTTTTGTTTTTAATTGAGAAGATTGCTAATTACTTATTGTAGAACATCTAATTATGAGTCAAACCCCTTGTTCTTTTTTTGGTCAAAATTATGATTACCATAGGTTTTAAGTTTGGTATACAATAACTTGGACTCAAACAAAAATAAATTCTATTTATTATTTCAACAAATAACTCTTGATTGTCTATATGGTCAACAACGTCACTTTCACATTTATAAAAGCTGGCACAAATCGATTAGGATGTTATTTGAAAAAGTATTCAAATGCACCAATAGAAAGAAAGTTTTTTTTAATCACATCTTGAACGACATAAACATGTTTGTTTTCTTAATAATAAACTCAAAGTAGCCTTTTCAATTTAACTTGGTGCACTTAGCAATCAAGGACTCACAATAAAAGGAATGTTCAACATTCATGGAAATTTGAAAAAAAAAACCCATAGATAGTTTAGTTAGAGGCTCTAATGTAGGACCTTGAACAAATGTCTGTTAATTCCATTTTAAAAAAGGAATTATTTGTCTCCTTCTTTTACTCGAGGAAGGATTGAAGTTAATACACAAGAAGATATAAACTACCTACGTACTCTTTCTAATAATAAAAGGCAACAACGAAGAAGAGGATCGTATGTTTGGCTTGTACCTTCTCTTGATTGCAATTTTTTATTAGCGTTGATTGATAGATACATTGTTCATGCCTCTTTTCACTTCAAATGTTCTCAATCCTCACATATCTCCACTTTTCAATCTTAATACATCTTCAACACAAATTCTCTCTTTTCAATTTCAACAAAATAGTTGTTATCTCTCAATACCTTGACTTATTTGTCTTGCATCCATCATAAGCGTGAGGTCATTTCAAACACCATCTTTATCACTGCAATTATAGATAATTTGTGAATAGTGTCAAATGATGCATTTAGTTATTGTTTTAGAAAACTTGTACAAATGTAGTACACAACCCTTCATATCTACGATTCTTCATATCTATATAGAAAACCCTCATGCCTTCATACCTTAATAATTTTCCAACAAGACAATCATGGAAACACTTTGTTCTCTCAAATTAAAAAAAATGGAATTCTACACAAATTGAATTGATTGCATAGAAATTTGCAATGGAGTTCATTGCATAAAAAATAATTTTAAAGAAAATTCACAAATACTAAATTGGGATGGTAAAATTATATATTTTTTTCTACTTTTTAGGGATATTGAAACTAATTGAATGTGAAAACCTTATAAGTCAAATTATTGTAAATAGGATTTCCAAGAAACAATTGAGCTTACAAATTATAAAATAAGATTGCAAGTATTCAATTGAAGTGTAGACTACTAATTATGAGTTGTAAATTAAATTTCCAATTGTACATTGAATTTCAAAATTTTGAATTGAAAATTTTAAAATACAAAAAGAAGTTACAAATTGTAATTAAATTGCAAACAAAATTGCAATGAATTTATTCCACGTGAATTTTCACAACCATAAATTTCATTGAAAGAAAATTCTTTTGATGCAAATTCTTGTTTTAGAGAAAGAAGAAAAAACGAAGAGGTATGAATTATCTGTGTAACCGCCTTCATAATAAAAACTGCAAACAATTGATTGCAAAAAAGAATGTTTCACGTACATGAAAATCCTGAGGGCCTTCGTTACAAACTACAAAAGCTTTGTTGTGTGTGTAAGAAAATCTATTGCTTTTCTCCACGCGTTGCCAAAAGTATAAGTGTTTAATGCCAAGAATTGATTTCCATTTGACAACGTGCTTTCCACAAGCTCATTCATCTTCATCTTAATTAGTCTCCAACCTTGTTCACTTTGTTGACTTTTACAATCTATAAATTATAAATACTCATATCTCACTTGATATTAGTTACTTTATATAAATCGTAGTACTTAGGACGCATTGACACTATTATTATCATCATCATCACCATCACCATCATCATCGTCATTATTATTATTATTATTATTATATTTAAATTTCTAGAAACTTATTTACAAAATAAATAGAAATATCTATTTTTATGTTTATTTATTGGTATACAATATGAGGTTGGAGTAAATTGTATCGGTGGTCATAATACTTGATTAATTTGAATGAAAATTAATCTTATGTAGCGCCCCTACTACTCCTCTTTTGTCTTAGTGAAGATTACTTGTACGTATACCATAGCCTAGTAGCACCTTCGGCACCTTTCTGCCGAATATTCTTTTAATTATGTTTTTTTCTCTTACAATTTTTATTTTTATTTTTGAAAAATAATTTTCCAAAATTTGTAGCATCTATTTTTATAATTATCTTCCACCAAAGGTGCTACGGGCTACGGGCTACGGTAAATGGCGCTTCAGCTCCTTAATCAAACAACTAACAAGACTTACTAACATTGCACATGCCACGCATCCACAATGTTAATTCTCAAACTTGTTCCATGTCTAAATACACCACGACTCTCACTTAGCTTCAACAAGACCATTGTGTTTGTCATTTGATGACATGGGGCAAATCTTCCACAAATGTTGAAATGCTCGGTGATGGCACTACTCGCTACTAGCGCAAATCACCCACAATTGATACGATTTCCTACCCATGTCACTTAGGCGTTATGAAACAAGTTGTCAATTTTGCCCTTTAAATTGTGTATCTCCGCATGAAGATTCAACAGTTCGCAAACAGTCGGGAATGGGATTTCTATGCCCAAAGAAAACAAATTTCATCCATAAATCACATTTTCATCCCATTCCCAGGGTCTCATCTAGTACTTACGTTTTTATCCATTGCTTGCATTTTCATCCACTTTCTCATCCATCAATGAATAATGTTTAATTTGAGGGAGCTTGGGAGTTCTCAATGATGTTCTCAAAGTGCCCAATGATGTTACTTGACATGATTCAAACCTTTAGAGGAAGTGTTTCCAGTTCTCCCTTCCATTGTTGGGCCATGACTTCTAAGATGTTCTTTTGCTTTTTATAAGCCCTAGTGATCTGGATAAATCTTCTCTTTAGTTCTCTAATGACATATAACATGCTCCACTTTATTGAAAGTGTCATTGTGAATATTTAGGTCCCACCCTCAATTTCCATTTATGTCTCTCCTGACACTACCAACTTTGGAGAGCCATATCTTTTTACTCACAACTCTAATTCATGTGTCCTTAGGGCCGCTTCACACTATAGCCGAAGGTCGAGAGGCCGTCGGTTTCCACCTATCAAATTGCAAGAAACCAAGAATTCAGCCTCTCGACCCTTCACACTAGAGGCCAAAGTCTAAAGGCCGTCACCCTCCAAAATGCCTACATGGCAACACTTTTTTGACCAAGGTGACGAACTCTCGAAGGAATTTTGGGTCGGACGGTAATGGAAACTCAAACTATGGTAGAGAGGCCGTCAATTTCTTTGCATAAAAAATCAAAATTATATTTCATTGCCTATTTTCAACCCATTTCTTTGGACTCTCAAAAAAGTTTGGCCACTCAATCCCACGGCCTCTCGACTTGGACGGCTATAGTGTGAAGCAGCCCTTAGACCCATGCGTGCGTGCTTTCACAAGATTTTCAACCATGTAAGGCAAACTTCTATCTCAATCTCGTACAAAACGTTATCGCGCGATGCTCGTTCTGTACACCTCATGGTTTATCCACTTTGTCTTTTGCAAGGTTTGAATACCGTAATGAGCAAGGGAGATCTCGGGGCTGACGGCCGAGGCATTGCAAGAGACAAGGTGGGGAAACAAAGAGGTGTCCCGAACGAACAACACGCGACAACTTGTACCTTTGTTGAAAGAGATAAAACACATTTATGACTTTTGAACTTGTGTCTTGATTGAAAGGAATAAACTTAGATATGATAATTGGATTTGTGCCTTCGTTAGAAGAAATGAAACAAGGTTGTGGCTATTGAATTAGAACATACTTGATTGAAAGAGATGTTGATTATTGGAATTAAACAACTCTAAAACCTATACAAGATGTCCCAAAAGAAAAGAATGAAATACATTAGCTACTTTTGGTCTCTATAGAAAGGGATGAAAGACGTGGGACTTTTAGAGCCCTAATGAATCATGGTTGTGCTAAGAGACGGTGGATAGAAAAGTGGCTTATTCAGCCTAAGTGTAAATAAGAAAAAGAACCTTTGGGCTTAGTCAAACTTTGAAAAGGTGAAGGAAAGAAGCCCTTATCAATGATAATATACGATAAGGAGATGCACAAGTTCATGTTCATTTCATATTTGAATGAAAAGAGAGCTCGGTGAAGAAAGACATCTTTTATTTCTTCTCCAAAATCAATAATTTAAGGAAATTAGAAAAAATTGATACACTGAAACAACACAATTTACACAATTTTTTTTAATTATTAGTTTTCAAATTCGTACATTAATGAAGAATCATGAAATTTCAACTGCACATTGATTTTTTCCAAAGATCACTCATTTCCTAATTTAAGTTTTAACCTCTAAAAGCCCGCGGGGTATTGGACAAAACATAGATGTGTTATAATATGTGCCTTCCATATGTTTGATGAAGTTTGGTGCAATAGACAAAATGTAGGCATCATCTCTACAAATTATCCATACGGTCAAACTTCCAAAAAAGAATTAAGATATTTTTAATGAATTTAAAAGCATCAACCTTTGAAAAATTGTATAAATTATAATTTTCACTTTTAGAGTTTAAAATTTAGCATGATTAGTTAAAATTGGTTTATCTATTGTAAACTTCAAAAAAGCAAAAGAACTAATGGAGGGAACATCATTACTTTCTCCATTTATAACACTGAGACAATGTTGAGGTGATCCTTTTTAAAAAAAATTCCCTGGTGGAATTAAACTTGGATTGTCATGATTCAAATTGCGTTGGAAAGTAGACTTGATGTAGTATTTTAAATTATTGTATGATTTTTTTTGGGCAGCCTCTTAAAAACTACCAACAACCTAAAAAAACGACTCTTGGGAGCTTAGGGGTAAAACGATTAATGAATGAAAATAGAAACCAACTACACTTCTTACTAACACATAGTCATTGGATATACCTTGAATATTTTAAATACGACTTTCCATGTTCGGATATAAGAAGCACCTCCAAGAATTCAACGCAATTTTGGATAAAAGTCTCTGTTGAATTATCAGAAGTGCTTTTTTATGGAGTATTATTTAGTTATAGTTGCCATTTATAAAAAATTCCAAACAATTTCATAGGGTTTAATTTAATGCCCCTTTTCTTCCTTTATTTTTTCAATACACACAAAACCTTACATACAATGAAGTGATGTATGTATAAATGAAATTCATGCCTCTAAATATGTTATGAATCATTCAACCTCCATCTCTATTCAAATCTACAAAGGCACCGAGTTACAATTTCTTGTTCTACCAACAAACATGACAATATAACAAATTTGATGATAAAAATATATAAGAATATGCTCTTTAAAGTCTTTACCCTCTACAGGGTCCCATATGAAATTCCAAATCCCACCTAATAGGTTCTATGACCTAAACAACCATGATTAATAAGATCATAAAAAGATTACAACCGAAACAACTTAAAATAGTAATAATCTCTTTCAAATAATAAAAATAAAAATAATCAAATAATAAGACCCATGTTGAATCTTATCTCCAAGTAAACCTTCCCTACATAAGCATTATCAACTTTTTTCACAACTCCAAGCTAAACGAGCAATACGATCACCGTCTAACTCGCCCTAGATTGCTACTAGCTCATTCAATACCCGAATCAAGTCCAAAATTGTCCAAATAACCTTTTTAAAAAAATTTTAATTACCTAACGTTGTTTTATTTTTCTTCTTATCGTAGTGCTTTGAACGTTTAAGATTTTCAAAATCTTCATATGTATGCGTATAAATTAAGATTTCAACATGATAATAAAAAGTTGCAAAGAATGTAACATACTGTACCCGACCATCAAGGCTGACATCTCATGCCTAATGATTCTTTTTGGAAAAAGTTCCTTTTCAACAAATGTCAAACTCTGTAAATGTTTTCCAAGATCCTCTCTTCACCATACCAAACATTTTTTTGAAAAAAATAATTTCCTAAAGATTTGGGCTTCTTGTTATTTATATAAATAAATAAATAAATAAATAAATATTTATCCCGACGACCTACTACGGTATATGTCTCCAAAACAAAGGTCAATTTCTTTTAGAACGAAATAATACTCACCCCGGAGGGATCCAATCCCAGGCCGGGTAACAGATGCGACTACCAATCAACCCGCGCCCGGTTCGTCCCGACCCGTGCTAGTGGATCCCAGGCCGGGTGACGGACACGACAATCAGTCAACCCGTGCCGAGTCCGTCCCTACCCGTGCCCGGTCTGTCCCTACCCGTGCCCGGTTCGTCCCTACCCGTGCTTGTGGCAGCCCGTTCCGGGCGCACAGGCAAGGGAAGAACTTGTCTTCCGCCCGAGCGGGCGACCGCCATTGTCAGGAAAAAGACAGAGCATTGATCGCTAGCCCTTGTCGTCAAGCCCACTAGAGTTTTAGTTGCCAGAAGCAAAAAGTACTCAGTCACGGCGAGGAATTGCTTTCCATTCGCTCGCATACTTCCCGGGCACGGACCTCATCTCGCTCTCCACTTCCTCCAGTACGAAGCCCTGCTGTTGCTCTTCTCCGAAGAATCCAAAGCCTTTCACACCCATCTCAGGTTGGATTCTTTTCGGGTTTGGGAGGAAGCCAGCCACAGAGACAGAGCTGGAAATCAACCCGTTACGTTAGATTTTGTCAAGTGTCGGTGGGTTAGGAGAATTCTTCTGTCGCTGTTTTACAGATCTCGACCTCGACAGGATTCGTGTATGCAAGCAAGCATCATGAGGTTGACATTCAGGTTGCCGGAGCCTCTTGGGTTGTATTGTTCAATTTGTACAAAGCAGGATTGAGAGTTTAGAGCCGATCTTAGAGTGACATTGGTATGTAAATGCGAGACTAGTCAAACTTGGGGTTGGTGTGTAGAAGAAGCGAAGATGCATGTGAGACCGGGTTGTTAGCATTATGACGTCGACCATGAACTGGTCTCCGTCTCAACCCCACCCGCGGCCTCACAGCGAAGTGTTTGCGTATGAGAAGGTGCTGGTAGTACTGGACGGCTCTCGACAGATCACTAAACATGCACTAGAATGGGCTCTCGGCAATGTGTTGGTCCGGCCCGGCGAATCCATCACTCTCGTCGCTCTCCACTCACCAGGCAGCTATGGTACGTGCACAGAATTCAGCGTCTTTCTGAGCATCAAAATCACCAGGGTTTGTAGCCAATTTAGCGCCGTTTTCTGTAGAGGTTTTGAGATAGGTTATTTCTGAGGGTAGCCATTTTCTGAGGGTTTGGAATATCTAGAGTGCCGCTCAGGAGAAACCATGTGTTCTTCTGGTACATTGAATAGACACTGGGTGTCGCAACTCCATCCCCATCGTTGATAATGTTGTATCAGTAACGGTGCCGTGCTAATCTAGTACACTTTGGATCCCACTCAGGCAGTTGTTTATAATGCATGTATTATGGTATTGTTTGCCGTTTTCTGTAGAGCTTTTGAGATAGGTCATTTCACCTGCTTGGAACTCTCCATGTTTTGAGGGTTTGGAATATCGATATGGCGAAGAGTGCTGCTCAGGGGAAACCATTCCTTGAAATGTACTCTTCTAGTACATTGAACAGACACTGGGTGTCGCAACTGCTGATAATGTTGTATCAGTGACGGTGGCGTGCGAATATGGAACACTTTGGATTCCACTGTTTATAATGCATGTGTGATGGTATTGTTTGCAGGTCCTGTGCGAAGGATATGGGGGTTTTCTATGTCGCTGCAGATGTTGGGAAAGGATTGTGCGTCGCCTCGGATTCTGCGCGGTGTAATTGATAACTCGAGAGAGACGAAAGAGGTGGACGAGGAAATATACGATGGTTGTGTTTCCATGATCCAGCATTTTCAGTCACTGTGCGATCAGAAGAAGGTACATCCTATTGTTTCCATTGTGTATTTCGTGTAGGCTGGTCTTTCAAGTGGAGGCAGTTGTTTACCGATGTTGTTGAATCTGCAGATTACTATCGACGTGAAGGTTCAGGAAGTTGATGGTCGAGAGGCTGTTGCTACAGAGGCGAAGAAACTCGGTGCCACTTGGGTTATTTTTGACAGGTAAGTGGTCCTCGTGAAAGTGTAGTTATTGTCTCTTCTAATTTCTTTAGAGTTCACATACATCTGCCCTTTGTGCACTTAACGTAAGTGGAAATGCACCAAACTCCTAAGCGTCCACTGTGTATTTTCTGTAGTGTAGGGAAATTGGACCCCCCGCTGCAAATCATCTGTTTAAGTGAAAATGACCACGATCAACACTGTTGATCTTGTAGTATAGAACAAGAGCTTTAAAATGACGTATTGCAATCAGAAAACCAAGGTAAAATGAGAAAATGCCACCGTTGCAAAGTTCGGTGATGCAGATGGTCTTATTGGGCGTTTTAGACGCTTAGGGGTTAAAGATATTTGCAATCGAGAGTTAAAGATGTATTTCCGTGCTGAGCCATGCAGGCACTTGAAGAAGGAAGCGAAGGTGTGCATAGAACTTCTCCAGTGCAACATCGTGATTGTGAAGCCCTCAGAGCCGAAGATACTGAGACTGAACCTGAAGCGGACCTCTCGAGTCTCTGAGCCTTCATTTCTGCAGTCTCGTCCCCATTCAGGTACTACAGCGCAGGATGTTTTAGGGGTCTCAAACGAGCTTGCCAGAACCGGGTATCCGCGTCTGAAACCAAGCACACTATTGAGCAGCCCGGAGGAAGTCATGACACCCTTCACTCCCTCGGAGGATTCCGGCACTTCGTCGAAATCCAGCTCTGAAAGCTCCCCATGCAAAGTCTCGGGTCCTCTTTCCAACAATGGCTCCCCTGCTGGGCTCGTTGGCCGTGGCGTTATCTTGGAGATGGCAGCTGCAGGGGTCCTTGAAAAGGGGGCTTCTTTTCGAGCTTTTTATCCTGACATAGACGATGGCGTTATTGTGCCGGGTTTGTTGAGCTCGGATTCCTCGCCAAATAACGCGATGCTCAAAAACTTGAAAGCCTCAGCAGACCATTGTAAACCACCCGCAGGTATGTGAAATATCTATTTTCTGAGTACTTTGAGTCAGCCATTCTTCACTGGTGTTTGAAATTCTTGTCACTTACATAATTTTTGTGGTGTGGACAGGTAGTATAGTTATTGTACAGTCTAGAGATGGCACTCCACCGCTGAGGTCAGGGTCTAGAAATGGTTCAAGAAACGGTTCCAGAGCGAACTCGCGGAAAGGCTCGCCTGTGAAAACATCGTCTCCAGCAAAGGTGGTGAATGCTAGCAAGCGGGAGCTCTTTGAGGGTGGAGCTTCCAGCATAAACAGAGACCAAACACTCGGTCAGAGCCTCCGCGAAATTCTGCAGGAGAATACAGAGCTCGCCTCACCCTCGGGGTACCATGGGGATGAAGAGCCTCGTGATACTTCTCCGCAGATGAGATCGAAGCACGGGAAGTCGGCGGATGCATTGATGAGGCAGAAGATGGCCTCGATGATGACCAAGCATAACCTTCCAGGACCTCCGCCTTTGTGTTCCGCATGTCAACATAAGGCTCCTTGTTTTGGGAAGCCTCCTCAGAGGTACAGCTACCGGGAGCTTGAGCTTGCCACTGCGGGATTCTCTCGGTCCAACTTTCTCGCTGAGGGTGGCTACGGGTCCGTTCATCGAGGCGTTCTCGCAGACGGACAAACCATCGCAGTGAAGCAGTATAAGCTTGCGAGTACCCAGGGTGACAAGGAGTTCTGCGCAGAGGTGGAAGTTCTGAGCTGTGCTCAGCATCGGAACGTGGTGATGCTCATTGGTTTCTGCATTGAGGGGAAGCGGCGCTTGCTTGTATATGAGTTCATTTGCAATGGATCTTTAGACAGCCATCTTTATGGTAAGACGTTCATCTTTCTGAAGGTTTCTCCGGTTCTTGATAATCCAGCCTAATGCTTGATTTTGTTCTCATATCCAATGTCTTTTACTGCAGGTGCTTCTGGTACTGGAGAGCGTGAGAGGCCTGTCTTGGAATGGAGGTCACGTTACAAAATAGCTCTTGGAGCAGCCCGTGGGCTAAGATATTTGCACGAGGAATGTCGGGTTGGGTGTATAGTGCACAGGGATTTGCGCCCCAACAATATTCTGCTCACTCATGACTTTGAACCCATGGTACGACTATGATTTTGAACTTGGAAATGTGACGTTAGACTCTGGTTTGGCGATGTTTCTGGAGTGCTTATTGAAGTGTTTATTGTAACCCAGGTTGGAGACTTTGGACTTGCAAGATGGCAACCGGATGGACATTGCGCTGTGGAGACTAGGGTTATTGGCACTTTTGGGTATGTGATCGTCATGTTTTGAATTATTTTCCTTTGATTCTTCATTCTCACCTGTTGCATTCCTCTAAATTCATCGATGTTGTTTTCAGGTACTTGGCTCCTGAGTATACCCAGCATGGGCAGATCACAGACAAGGCAGACGTGTATTCATTTGGTGTTGTCCTGCTGGAGCTGATAACGGGTCGCAAAGCAATTGATATCAAGCGACCCAAAGGAGAGCAATGTTTAACAGAATGGGTAAGTCACTTGGAAGTCATTCAACAACGGTGCAATTCTTCTCCTTTGAATTTCAACTTTGATAGTCTTGAAGTTGTTGGTCATAAGAATGTACTCTGCATGGTTACTAGCGACTGTATTTAACGTATATATTCTGTTTGTGCAGGCACGACCTTTGCTGGAAGAGAGAGGCACTCTCCCAATTGACCCACGGCTTGAGAATCGCTTTTCAGGCACAGAAGTGAATTGCATGCTGCATGCAGCTTCTCGTTGTATTCGTAGGGATCCCTCAGTGCGACCTCGTATGGCACAGGTTGGTCACTACATATATTATGATTCATAAATCTTTGACGAGTAGTTTAGCTTGCACATTATAAGTTGGTAGTCGGATACTCAAATATATGGTGCTAGGCTGTGTATTTTGTCCCATTTTCAGAAAGCCAAGGCTTTCTTACACTAAATTCTGGTGGTGCTGCCTTTTCCATTTGTAGGTCTTGAAGATGCTTGAAGGCGAGATGATCTTCGATGCGAATAGCTCTCCAGCTTCAGGTTACTTTGCTGGAAGATTGAATAGCAATCACATGAATTACTATCCAGTTGCGGGATCTGGTGTTCGGGAAGAGGTGAAGTATCCTAATTTTGTCAGTCCTCAAAGTGACTACACTTCCCCCATCAGAAACCACAACGGGAACTTGCCATTTGGCCCCATGCTGTCAAGTTCGAAGACGATGAAGCAAAGTATTGTCAAGAAGGACTCAATTCGAAAGCTACCAATGGTATCTTCCTACATTGGCCAAGATGGTCAAAAACTGAGCTATGAAGCCTTGAGAGCTGCATACATGGACAAGGTGGCTTCACATCACGTTACTGCTTCCGCGTACGAGAGTTACCAACTCGGAAAGGATTTTTAATTACCACTGAAGTTCAAATAGTGCTCAACAAAAGGCTGTTGAGAGCGAGTTTTGGGAGGCCATGCCAGGTGTGAATTTAGCTCCCAGTTATTTTTGTTTATATTTGCACGAGTGTTCAAACATTGTACATTTCTTTTGCAACAAAAAAGGTACAGGTATAGTGGACAAGATGAGAGGTGCGTTTGTAGATAAATCCCTTACTCTTATCCCCATTAGAGATGACCTTTTTCCATACCGGGTAAACTGACATCACGGCTCAGCCTTCCATGTGAGGGTTTTTCAATAGGGTATTCACCACAGTAGACTGCGATTTAGAGCTTGTGGGGACAATCAACAGTGTTTTTCATGAAGTAACTCACTGGTTTGATGCTTCCCTTGACAAGGTAAAAGACCTCTTTTACTGTGAATTTCTGTGACCTTTACATGTGTCAATTCATATATCTGTGGAGCATGTCTTGGCAATCTTGTGATTGACTTTCACAGTTTGTTTCTTGAGAGTTCTATCTACGAATCTTGTGCTGCAACTGTGTAGACTAGTGAGTGGACTAGCTGAGTGTTATATTTCATTTTACAGGATAGATAGATCTGTATATATATTTATTTTGTGTGACAATCGTGCAGGGGAGTTCCTGCACGGCTTTTATGTATATTAGAGCTTATTGAGGTATTAGTATGATCTCATTGTTTCATGGTGCATGAGAACGTTTCCTCGTGATTATATAAAGGGATTCACCGATTTTGAACCAGATTGTCGTTTTGCTGTTTTTACTTAGCTACATGGATTGATGGATTTTCAGTTGTTACAGTGACATTTAGATCAGTCACTCGTGGGGCATGTGTTTTTGGTACACGTCCTCTGTGAAGGACTAATTTTTAATGTGAGGCTGTTTTCTTGGAAACGTTGCCATTATGAATCATTCCTTGTGTCCTGGATACACAACATAGAATATCCAGCACTTCTGTTTGTCTTGTAGCTTGCAGATATTGCATGTACAGGTCACACATGAGAGCAGGGAATGAATATTAAGTTGCATATCTAAGCTTTAAAAGTTTTTTTCTGCGAATTGTAATTCTATCTATCTGACATTCTGACCTCTTTCATATCCATTTGGTATCATTGAGCTTCTACAGTGTACCCAGCTACTGGTAACTGAAGACGAGAGAAGCAATTCTGCCTAGACGGTGTAGGAAGTTTGAGATGATTGATTTTCAGTTTTTTTGTTTTATATATTTTTTCATAAAATTCATTAGTTATATATTTAAAAAGATGTGTAAACAACAAATTTGCGTTGATACCTATGTCTAATCTTCCAAAGTCATGTAATTGTGATCATGTGGAGTGCCTAAAAACAAGAATTTGATTGGTGAATGCATGTGAATTGCATGTGGGTTTACAAGCTTGAAAGAAAGATTTAAGTGCATTTCAATGGTACTTTTTATGAAATGAAATTGGGGGTGAGCATGGAATAAGATCTCTATCTTAACTAAAACGTCCTCACCTCTCTCCAGATTTGAAGAATTTCAAAGATGTCTTATAAAATGTAACTAAGAGGGATATTTTGAACTTGATAGTATTTGGATGCATAGTGTCACAATGTGCATTTTTGGGCCATTCACATTTAAATTTCCCCATTTTTATTAAATTTTCTGCCACATGGACCCCCTTCTAGAGGTGCCACGTGTCAATTTTTTATTTTTTTTGCCAATACTGAAAAATAAGCCCAAAATTTGAATTAAAAAAAAAAATATTCAAGGCTGAAAAAAAAAAATATTCAAGGCTGCAGAAAATCCTGAAATCCTAATCTTTCACGGGATGCACACGAAACTCATTCAAGCAACAATGCAGAAATCGTTTTGGAAAATTCGGCCCACGTCTGGAAAGACCGGGAGTAGAAGATTAGGGTTTCCACCCCCGTTACTGCCGTTGCATCATTCTGCACAAGTTTCGGGAGAGACGAAGTAGTCTCAACCTCGACGTCACGCCATTTTGCTCTCCTTTACTTTGTCTCAATCCCAACTTCAGTGCAACAATGCAAACCGCCGAACCGCCGGAAACAACAATCAACACACAACAAAGCCAAGACACTCACACAACCCGAGATTTTCCAGACTTATCGATTGTGTCACTCACAGTGTCGCTCGATCACAGATCGACCTCTCACACATATCGCTCGATCACACACACTACCCGCTCACACACACCCGACCTCTCACACACACACCCGACCTCTCACACACACACTCGACCTCTCGACTACTCGCTCACAACGCGACTGCCCGCTCACAACACTCTCGCTCGCCGACCCGACACACACACACACACACATCCGATCGCCACTCACGGAACGCACACACACACATGCGATCCCCTCCGATCGCCACTCACCGAACTCATCGCAACTCACTGCATCTGCACTCGCCCATCCGAACTCACGCACTTCCGCCCACTCGCGCCTTCCCACTACTAGAGAAATGGGGTTCCTAACCCGCACAAAATCAACACAAATTCTGTTGGTTCTGTGCGGGTTAGTAACAGTTGATTCCGGAAAATCAACAGGAACTTGTTGGTTCCAAGAGTAAAATCAACAGGAACTTGTTGGTTCCAAGAGAAAACTTGTTGGTTCTGTGCAGATGACTAAATGTTTGCTACGTTAAACCCATTCTCTTTTGGTTCCAACAGATGTGTCTTGGTTTTGTCTTGGTTTTTACGCACTCTCTAGTAGTGTCCGCCCACTCGTCATTTTGCTTGCAAAGAACGCTCATCTATTCAACAGGAAGAAGAACATTCATCAGGAAGAAGAACGCTCATCAGGAAGAACGCTCGCCTCTTGTTCGCTTTAGGGTTTAGTCATCCGCATTCATCTGCATTCATCTGCATTCATCCAATCTGTACACGTGGACCCATGTAATAAATTTCCGCCTGTACACGTGGACCCTCTGGAAAATTTTCCTTGTTTTCCGGCGCCCGGGTTTTCCGGCCCACCCCTGTAAAAAACCTTGTATGAAAATAGTATTGACCTCATAGTGTCACATGTGTCTTCAGGTGGAAAAAATTGGAGAAAAAATTAGTGAAAAATTCACATTTGAATTTTTTAATTTTATTTTGTGCCACATGGACCCCCTTGTGGGGGTGCCACATAGCAAAAACACAAATTAAGGCAAAATTGGAAAAAAAATCAAAAAATTCAAAAAATTCCAAATACCTTGTATATGTGGGTGACAAAAAACCCAAATATGAAACAAAATGTTCAGAGAGTTCCAAAATAAGAGTTCCAAAATGTTTACATATGTTCAGAAACTCATAGTATCACATTGTGTCACAATTTTCGTGATTTTGGGGTCATAGTTACATCCTTCACAAGTTCAAGGTATTCCTTCTCAGCAAGCTCTTGCAGTTTTGCAACGCGTTCTTTCAGCTCCTTGCTCTGCAGGAATTATGAAGTTTTGTAAATCCCTATAATAACAAAACCAGATCTTAAGCCTCAAAGTGATTTGCCCCGGCTAATTCACCCCAAAAAAGCCTCTCCGAAGAAGTTCTGCATCACTGAGCAGACAATGAACATAAGTTATGTCAGCCATGACTCGTTGCCTCCGGATCTCTTTGCCTGAAGCAACATCCTCGTAACACTCATACATGATTGCCATACAAGAATAGAAGAAACCCTAGACTGCATTGTACAGGATTCGGCAGGAGAGTAGGAGACTTCTGCAATTGGCTTCCAGCGACTTTGGAGCTTGAGATTCCTTGAGTGTGTCCACGGGGAGGTCACATATTGTATACTTTTGTATACCACGTGCGGTCAAGGGATAATTAAATGTGGGCTATTTATCTAAATTTCTTGAATAATTTGCACCCTATTGGTAGATAAAATGGTACTTTGAGGTGTTTTTCAAGACCCTATAGGTAAATGTAATTTCCACCATTAATTTATTTTACAGACCCTATTTTGTTTATAAATTGTACCATCTGGAAAAATCATGGAATTTTGGCATAAATTGACATTAATCCATAACAACGACAACAATACATGAATGGAACTTTGAAATAATAACAATTGTGCACAATGCCTAAAGTGTTGCAATTAAATGTGGTTACCTTAAAAACATGAATAGATACTAGAATAAACAAAAAGTTAGACAAGTGTTACATTCAAGTAATGTGTTTAGAAACACAACCTAACAAACAAACAACATAAGTTTGACAGAGAATCAAATACCTAGCAGTATTGTCTGCAACGGGCAAAAGTTCAAACAAAAAAATGCCATCTCTCTCAATGCACTCCCTGTCACTCTACTTTTTTTTTCTAAACATGAGCTTCTAAGTCCCCTTTGTTCTAAAGAATTGAATATAGAAGACATTAGAGAAAAAATGAACCCTCACATGGGCCCTCTGAACTCTCTTTATGGGACCCCTCGATTGCATTTAAATTGTACTTTTGTAGCGACCATTCCCCTATTTACGCTCACCTTGTGATGTCAAGGGTGACAAGGGGGTCGAATGTAATTGGAGCACGTAGTGTATGTACTGAAGTAGGCTAGGGCCTGAGGTACAAGAGGGAGCCCTTCATGATGTGGTACCTTGAGATTCTATCTTTTTTTAATTCAAGCACTATAGTGACATGCGTGAGTATTGTGGTTGAAAACACATGACCGAGACGCAATCATTCCTCCCACATGTGATCAAGTAATAAATATATGGATTACAAGGCTCCACTACGCACTTGTCCCTGGTACTAGTAGAGTAGAAAATTCAATTAAAAGTAATGAGCCCTACATGTATTGCATGTACCCTTCACCCAAGATACAGACATGTTTTTGTGTCCTTGCCCTACCCCATCTAGCTCCAAAGAAATAGGTGCCAATGTCCAAGCTTAGAGGCCCATTCGAGGGTTCATTTTTTCTCTAATGTTGCATGCACAAGAAACTTAATGTCTAAACAACAAGGTTTAGGGTTTAGGGTTTAGGCAATTGAGGCAATTTCTCATCCAATCCAAGGATTTTCATTGAACCTCATATAAATTCTTCGTTCCTCCAAATATTACAAACCCAACTTTATTGATAAAAATTAAATATTACCTATACTTTTCACCTACCCTTCTTTAGATATAATACCGTATGGGCCATTTCATTTAGACTATGGTATTTCCAAAATTTGTATAAATTTTTGCTCCAATGAATTAAAAGTACCCTATATTTTTTCTCACATGGTTTAATAAAATTTTGAAAGTGACCTCCCCGGGAGTGTGTCAAGAGGTGAGTATAATTCAGTAGCTCATTTGCTTCAAGGCCTTCAATGAGCTCCCACAACTGATCCCCCTGCAGCATCTGCCCCTTTACCGTTCCATAACCTGCACTCTGTTCCTCCACCAGTCCCAACCCCACCATCGATTTGTGTTTTCAATGTGATGTTGCTAACCCTAAAAGGCTAAAAACAACAGGTTTTTCCTTCCAACCTAAGACATGATCTTTTTTCTTGTTTTCTCTTCGTACAGAAGTGACAGACAGCACGAGTTTTGTGGAACAAGAAACATGCCTGTGTGGTTGGAGAATTGCACCGAGTTGACAGGATCCACATCGAACCCTAGAAGTTGCAAAGGAAACACAGCAGCCTTGTTTCCCACGTATCCCTGCTCCCATACAAAACCATACGTTCTTGTCACACTTGTCTTTTCCTCACTAAAATGGAGTTTTGTTCTTATACACACAAAATTCATACATACAAAATTAGCTGGCTTGCTTACGTGAACGGTGTGCGATTGAATACTGAGCACCCGCCCAGGGGAGGGTAAGCTCACGTCGGACACCATGGGAGGCGCCATACTACTCCTAGTTGCGCACACTCTCGCCAATTCCCTTCCAGCTCCAAACCCTACCACCCTAACCATGTACACCAAAACGCCTTTAAAAAAGAAAAAAAACGAAAAGGAAACCAAGGACACTGGTTTGATTTTACGCCACCAAATGCCATCAACAACCCGAAACGAGAAAGTACCACGAATTCATTTGAAACAACAACAACCGAGAAGAAGGATTGACGCTCTCTACCTTGAAACCCTCGAAACTAACGAACCCTAGAGCAAACAAGAAATTCGGCAGCTAAAAGATGACTCGGACCAATAATACTGAATGCAAGAAATCAATGCGGCTCTCAACACAGAAAAAAATAAAATTAAAGGGAAAAGTACGAACTTCGTGTTCCCGAAAATAGATGACACACAGATGACACACAAATCGCTCACAAAAACTCACACAGAAACTCACGTTCACACAGAAACTCACGCTCACACAAGATCGCTCACAGAAACTCACGCTCACGATCGCCCTCAGAAACTCTCGTAAACTCTCCGAAACTCACCCTCATAAACTCACAAACTCTCGAAAACTCTCGAAACCCTCACAAACTGTCGATCGCCCTCGCGCACTCGCCATCGCGCACTCTCAATCGCCCATCGCCGCCCTCGCGCACTCTCGATCGCCCATCGCCGCCCTCGCGCACTCTCGATCGCCCATCGCTGCCCTCGCGCACTTGCCATCGCCATCGTCGAGTGAGACATGTGAGAATAGAGTGAGACAGGAGAGAGTTGAGTCGCCAGAACCCCTTGCCTACGTAGAGGCCCCCAAATTTTTTTGCACTGTGACACTATGCTTACGTGGACCCCTGCAAAATATTCCATGGCCGTGTATTTCGGGCCCCGGGTTTTACGGGCCAGCGTTGATCCATGATTTTGATGTCTTATAAAATGTAACTAAGAGGGATATTTTGAACTTAATATGTGAATAAAAGTTGTACAGTGCCGGGAAGTATGTCCTGCAACCCCACTTTTCAACCTCATACTAAAACATTTATTACTCACTTCGACCATTCACCGATCACGAAATTATGCATATATACCATTGCTTGAACATGAAGCATTTTTGGGCCAAATTTGGCACATTGAAAATGCGCGGTTTATGGAAATAATGCAAATTTGTCAACTTTTAGGCCTCTTTTATAAAAAAATCACATGTGCTACACAATAGCTGCTAAGGATCCAAATTTTTGGTAGAAGGTAGAAGTTGCAGTAATGAACAATATGGTGTCACAAAAAAAAATGGTATTCCTATGAATTTTTTGTGTCCACATGCTATTCAAAATTAAAATATTAAAGCCAAAATTTAATTTAATTTTATAATACAGTAATTGACCTATCTTTGTCACTTTTTTGTGATACTATATTGTTGCAGGCACTATGGGAAAAATAATTCAAAATTAAAAAAACCCATGCCAGGCATTTCTGTTGTCAGGCAGGGGTTTTTTGTTTTTTAAAAATAAAATAAAATTTCCTAGTGGAAATGATATGGTGGCACAATTGGTGAACTCCACAATGACAACATGTGGTTGAACATTTTTTTTGACACAATGGTTGAAAAAATGAGGATTTGAGGGCATCTTGAATCCTCATTTATCTTCTAATGTAGAATGCAAATGGTAACTTGTAGTAGCTAGTTTTGTGGCTTTAACCCCTATATGTCCTCAATCCTCTCTAAATTCGGCAATTTTGCACAGATGCATTCTGAAATGCGATTGGGAGGGATATTTTGAACTTGATGTATGAATAAAATCTGTACATTATGAATTTTAGATTCTATCCATACGGTTAGATCTACGATTGCTATCACTAATATTTTTGTATAAGATTTGAAACTTGAATTTCAAAATTATTTTGTAATTTAATTACGAATAAGATATTGACAATCTATAAATGAAACTTGTTGGATGGGTTGAAATGTAAAACTCTCTAAGTGTAGTGATTTTGGGAGATGTTTTGGTTGCTTAATTTTATGAGTTTATTTTTTCAAGAGCACATTTAGATTAAAATCTTCAAAATTATTGGTGAATCACTGCAACATGAAATGAGGCATAAAATTTTCACAAATCATCCCCTTTCTAATTGGATCACACTTGCATGAAAATAACTTCCCATAAAACCTACCATAAAAATTTCTCGCTGCAAAAAAGATCACCACGGATGAGAAAATAAGAAGTGATTATGTACATCAGGCGTTTTCTACCTGGTTTGGCAATTAGGGGTTAATATAGTGGACTCCATTTTTTATATGGATTCAAATTATAGAAGAAAATCACCCTAGCCATTAAATGGACACAAATAAAGAGTGTTGGGGATACTTGTACTCGCTAAACTACATGGATAAGCTGTACGAGAAACATATAATTTACAGACTCAAAATTTTGATTTCTTGTTGATCAATTCTATCCAAGAGAGTAATACAACTCTAGAATCTAACTCATTACAAAGACGTACGTTGGCTATGCTAAAGTTGGGTTTTGTATCCAACAGTTCATATGAAAGTAGACGAAATATCGGTAGTGCATCTAACACTTTGGGCATTCATTGATTGGTCACAGTATCCTAAAGCACAATCTTATGGCAAAATTTAACAATGAATTATATCATATTGTAACATGGAGGGCTATAAAACTACCATATTTTTTGTAATCACATTAATAAATGGTCACATCAATGAATGAAAATGGTCTTCCTTTGAAAAGATGCTAGAATGGAGTTATTGTAGGGACAAAATATTGTTACTTATACTCCCTCCGTCCTACAAAAAGACCTTGTTTTCATTGAAATCCATGGATTAAGAGTTGTTTTCATGAATTAAGTTTAATCCTATGATTACAAAGGGAGTACGTTGATTGTGATGCAAATCCATGGATTAAGTGAGTACAAAGGGAGTATTTTGACTGCTAAAAAGTGTATTCATGACCAAAATCCATGACAATAATCCATGATTAGCATGATCAAAATCCATGATCAACATGGTCAAAATCCATGGATTAAGGTGCCAAATTGTCTGAAATGCCATGAAGCTACTTGACAAGCGTACACGATACTAAATTGCCGGTGATGAATGAGTACAGCTGGAAATCATGGTTTTAATTTGGGACAAAATTTAAGTCGATATCATGGTCTTTTTGCGGGACGGAGGGAGTAAGTTACTTATAGTAACCCATAGTACACTACATGCAATACTATCTATCTTGTAGACCAAAAAAAAATAGCAAGAAACGTAGACAAGTAGTGCATTAGGATTTGTTGAATACAAAAGCATGCAACATATTCCCGCAAAAAAGTGGAGGTGGCTGTAGAATTATATTAGACCATGAGCCATACCGTGTACGGGCACTTCAGACAACATACCACCAAGTGTGTGCAAATGTTGCACCATTTCAGTGGGACTAATTGCCCATTCACACCAGTCACCCACCGTGAATGCGACAGAGAATCTGCATCCTGATTTGCATTCATCAAGTAAGTTTTTGGTAGCTACAGTGTGCTCCTGTAATTTTTATTTTTTTAACCTGACGCATGCAAGAAGCGGTTCCAATGCATTTTGGGTGCTGCTAGAAATTTGCGCTCCACCAACGCACATGCGTTGGCCAAAAGCAGGTAAAGACAAGGCTCTGACACCACAAGAAATTGTATATTATTTTTGAAATTTACCTTGCAGCATTCCAGGAACGCAACGCAAGTGCTAGAGCTTCTTGGTGTGAATGGGCCAACAGTGGATTGGGTGATTGGTTTCTCTGAGGCTTGGATAGAAATGATAAGTTACTACTAACTACTGTAGCCAACCTTAGTGTCACGGTGAAGAGCTTGTGTACAAAATTGACTGATTTTATTTTATTTTATTTTATTTAATCATTGTTTTTTTAAAAATAGATGAAAGATAAATTCACTGCAAGGAACTAGGACAACACTTTAAATTATTATTTTTGAAACACATGAATTGCATTTTTGCAACTCGCAACAAGTTTTCTAATCAAGTAGTAAGACGATTTCACAACCGGGAATCGAACCGCCAACCTCTCCATTCGATTTTGATACTTTACCACTACCACCTTGGTAGTTTAGGGTCATCTCAGACCTCACCCAACCTCTTTAAATTTTAATTTTTTCTTGAGTAAGAGTGTTCTTGCTGTTAAGAGTGCCAATATGGATTTTAGGAATAAGTTTACATATACTTTGGACTAGATTCACTTTGTTGAGACCACTCCTAAGACCAAGTGCATACATAAGAACCAGTTCACACTATGGCCGTTTGGTTGAACAAACCTTGTACAACTCTACTTAAAATTAGCCAAGAAAATGATGAAGAAATACATTAAAATATATTAAATATGACATGTGGCAAATCTTAGACAACGTGAAGGTCCAAAGAACAAGTTCACCAACTGCTACACTAATATTTTAATGAAAAATAATGAACGCACACTTGATTTAAGAGTTGGGTTTCCTTCTTATACGTCCCAATTTATTGTCGAGTGGACAAGTCCTCCTTGGCACCTAGACACTTTTGAGCATAATTACTTTTGGCTATTGGTTTCTAGTGTGAACGCCGAGAGGTTCAATATCTACTCTCCACCAATCAAATTGCTGGAATCGTGTGTCCTCTTGACAATTGGGGATAGAGTGAAGTGGCCCCTACGAGTGCGGTGGTGCTAGCACTATTTTGTGTGAACTCTGAGATGTTGCACAGACAGAAAGGAGAATGTGGCAGGGAAGGGCAATGAGTGCAAGCTGTGTCTGCACATGGCCAACATGAAGAAGATTCCTGCCTTATTACAACCACGCCGCTGTCCGTTCCACCAACAAAAACTCTTGCTCTGTTGTGCAGAATTTTTTTTACCTTTTCTGTTTTTTGTTTTGGACAAAAAATAACAGAAACTTCATTGTTGTGCACAATTCTTATTCATCACATGGATTACACCATTAATTACTGTATTATAGCCACTCCATGAGAATATCATTTGATGAGGCTTGGACTTCATGAAGGTTACAGTACGCTAACTAGTAGTGGAAATCATGTCCAGGAAATGATTTCCTTTAGTGGTAGCACCTTAATTTAGGGATTAATTTTGGGTTGCTTATTACTTACCACATGACACCATGCTCACATTTCAATTCTAATCCAATCATGTTTTCAGGTTTCAAGAGAACCGTACTATCGTTAGATTGTGAGAAGAGAGTTAACCCCTAAAGGACCACAACTATGTTCCTCTCCAAACACTCCAAAGTACCCCTTCTCATAAAAAGACATATAGTTTTTGATCTATGACCTTTTTGACCAATCCAACCGTAGGATATTTCAAGCAACTTGAATTTATTACCACCTACAAATTTTCAACCGTTTAAGGTTCTTCAATAGTAAGATTATAAGCTTCAAAGTTGGTTGCACCTTTTTTTTTGGCTTGCTGCCCATATTTGAAACTTTCTGAAAATGCCGAAAATGCAAAGTTTAGTCTCAAATTTGGTAAAATGAATTTGGCAATTGTGTGCATGAGGGTGTTAGCTCATTGTGTGCAAAAATCTAGATGCATAGCTCATTGTATGAAAATTTTCAAGAGTTGCCCGCAATTAGGTTTTTCACCTTTGCATGATTGTATCTTTTGATTTATACATTACCTATATACGCAAATTACCATCCCATCTTCGTTACAAAGAGTAGTATCACCACAAAAAATCTCAAGAATTGAGGATCAATACTCATTCCATAGTGAGCTTACCGAACTTGGAAAATCAGCCTTGGTCCTTGAGGGGTTAAGGTAAGGGATACAGTTGCCGTCAGTTTAAGCAATTTAACCTACACGGAGTGCTGATTTTCAATGATAAAAAATTGCAGCACATAAAACTTTGGGTTTAATAACCAAGCTCAATTTTTAATTAACTTTTTCACAATGTATGATTTTGTTACAAATTTTCAAACTTAATATGCATAGACCACTATTGATGTTAGTAGGTGTACCGATGACTGTCTTTCATTTCTAGTCCAATCAGATTGCTAACTTGGTATTCATAATTAATGCTTGTGATAACTAGATTGGGAACTCTTGAAGTTGAAACAAATGCTTTTATAGGTGACCACAATTGGTACCTAACAATTTCTGGTGCTTCTACCTTAAACCGTATCACTCTCATGATATACTTTGTCTCCTCTTTGTGAACCTTTTGATTAAAAAAAAAGTATGTTGTAGATTGAAACTTCAAGCTGTCATTATGTTTTGAAACTTGTGGCTCAGTGGTTGTAAAGTCTACTTTGTCAAGTTTAATGTTTGAGTCAATCTTGTTACTCTCTTATTGAGGTTATTTTTCATAAGAGCCGTAGATATTTAACCCCTAAAGGACCAAGGATTCATGATCCTAAAAAGACAAATTCAATCAATCATATTGTGAAAAGCATAATTCAGATGGGACCAAATTTTATATCAATGAAGAACATTGTATGTTTTGGTCAAGAAACAAATAAATTTGAACAAAAAGAAGTCCACATAAAACCGTTAAAAACAGCATGAGACCTGATTTGGACTTCTTGGTTCTTTAGGGGTTAAGACTAACTAGCAATTATGTCCAGTAGCCATGAGAGTAATCAGGGCTCTAGAAGTAGTCCATACAATTGATACAAAACATTGCACTACTAGCAAAGGCGTCACTTCTCACTCAGAACAGTGTTAGAGTTCACTGTCCTACGTTACGAATCGCACTCACCAAATCTTGAGCGTCTGGGCAGTGAGTGCGAAGTGGCGCCGTTTGACTCACCTACCGAGTGAAAAGCAACGCCTTCTCCTTGTAGTGTTGATACAGTTTTGTCACCCTACTTTACACCTGGACAAGTTGAGGCTATGATGATTTGGAAGAAAGTTGACGCGGTCTGCAAGAAGAGAATCACTGCAGACCGTAAGCATCCAACTCCACAGATGCCAAGGTTGTTGAGAGGTGATATTTAGCAACAACTGAAGGCCCTTGAAGGGACAATTCTGATCATATGTCTCACCAACACAGGATCCTGATTTTTTATTATTTTTTTGAAACAGAAGGGCGTAAAGCCTCTCCCTCCTGCAAGAGTTGGTGCCTGTCAATCACTATAAGAAAACTTGGTAAAAAAATTGCACAAGTTTTTAATGTGCAGTTTGTTTAAACCACCATGTATTGTAAATGTAAAACACTAGCAAATACTTTGTTGCAATGTACCAACATTGCATTGGGAACATGGGAATTAATTGGGAACACTAAAGGAACATGGGAACTTTGGGAACATAGAGAGAACTTGGGAACATTAGGAACATGACGGGAACACTAGGGAATGTGATGTGAAGCTTTGGGGAACATCATGGGAATTGTGGAGAACGATTTGAGAACATGATGAAAAATTGGATGAAATGTATGAATGTGAAACGTGGATGATTTTGTGACATGGTATCGTGACGGATACCAAGCAGGGTAGAGACATGGTATTGTGACACTGTGTACTTAATATAATAGATGTGCAGAATTTTCATTTACTCACTAAAAATGCAAATTTTGAAATTAGGAGGCGTTAAATATACCATTGGAAAGGTCTCAAAAATGTGCTTTCAACGGTATAGTATACGCCTCCTGTAGTGAGCAAATGAAGATTTTGCATATGTTTTACATTTTAACCCCTTTAGGATGTTGCAGCCAGAATTGGCTTACGTTTTCTGTATTTGAGAATTTAGTACCTCATGGTAAAAGTATTCAAGGATTATGACTTCTACAATATATTGGGCATGGACTCCACTAATATTTTAAGATTTTTGGGGAATTTTTTTGAGTCATATTGAAGATTTTGTGCCTACGCAAGTGGCACATTATACGTATTACAACACATACAAGGATTACAAGCCCGCATGTTTTACTCCTTCTCCAGCTTTATACAGTACAAACTTAGTATACTTGGGGCCATCATCCATTGGCATTCATGAATTTCTTACCAGAGCACAGATCTTTCAAATCCACTTTCGATTGTGAAATTGTGTGGCACACTTACAAGTGTTCACTATGTAAAAAAATCCTCCTCAAAAAGATGTGGTTGTGGGTTACTAAATGGTGACTGTACATAAGTTACCTTCAAAATACCCAAGAATAAATCTCGTATGCCATTTTGAGAACATCCTAAAGGGATTAAGTTCACAGTGGTTTAGAAAACCACATATAGGAAACTTGTGCAGTGTTTTTTACCAATTTTTCTTATAGTGAATCCAGCGAGTTGCACTTGGATTACGAATGTTGGCAGGAATTGAATTGCATATCTCACAAGCCCAAAACAGATCAATCAAATCAACAATTGGGATTATCCGGGTATTTTAAAGTCATTTCAGACTGCAGTTGTTTCCTGATTTGAAATAATACATGTATGAGTAATCTGTGTTCCTACATGTCTCATACTAAGGTAGGATGTCCTAAAACCACCAACTTAAGAAATATGGACTCATTTTTTCAAGGTTATTTATGAGAAATATTTTTTAGTCATTTGGAAGAAGATTTCTCACGGAATGCACAATTTTTTGCAATTTAATTCCCAATATTCAAATTGATACAAATTTTCGAAGTGAAAAGAACTTCGTCACCCAAATCAGACCTCTAGGTTTCTCCATGACCACACCATGTGGTACTAATTTTCACTCCTAATGATACCCAAAACCACCAACTATTTCTTCGCAATGCTTGGCATGCCATTGGTCTACTTGAATAGTGAAATTGGCGGTTTTGAGTCCCAACTGTGGTGGTTTTGAGTCTCAACTGTGATGGCCCCAAGAAAGGTCTACAGATCACATTTAGGGGGGTTAACGGTTTTAGGACATCCTACCTTACCATCGTCACTTCACTCACTTGCAGAAAAACATCTTGCAATGTATGCCATGTGTGTAAGGATCGCACTTTCATTATAAAAAATTCAGGCCTCCAAAAGGCTGCTAACTCAAGCAAACTGCCATGCAAAAATAATAAAATAATGATATTTAAAAAAATCATTAAAAAAAAATTTGCATTAAAAATATTTAAAAATCTGACATGGCACTATTTTGGCCTTGTCAGATTGGATTTCTTAAATTCTTTTTTGTGAATTTTTAAAATTTTAATATTATTAATTTTGCATGGCAATTTAGCTGAGTTCGCAGCCTTTTGGAGGCCTGAATTTTTTTGTAATGACTATGCTTTGTTGTTTGCATTGCTTACTTCTCTTGTTCTTAGTTTGATGTTCATTGGAAGAGACTAAGTAATAGTCGGCACAATGGTTTGAATGTTCAAAAGTTTTAAAAAAAAAACGAATGAAAACGAGACATGACTCAAAAGCAATAGTAGCATGTTGGGACCTATCATTCAAATGAATATATTTTCTATGTCAAATAGAATGTAGTTATAAGAATACATTGAAATCACCATATAATACTGTGGTCCAAGGTATTTACGAGAGGTTTTACTAATAATTATTTATTCAAAATATTGTGGTAAATTCCATCTAAAATAGATGAAAACTTGTTCAAATGGATGAAAGTTTGTTTAAATGGATGAAAGTGTGTTAAAATTGAAATGAGACATGTGATAAAAGAAATACTGTAGCATGTTGGAGCATGATCATTCTAAAGAAGGAATTTTTAATATTTAATAAATTCATGTTAAGTGAAAATGGGTATTATGACATTTTCAGAATATAACGTAGGGAGCGTATTGAAGATTATATGAAAAAATATATACATTTTATTCATTTATATTCAAGGTAAAGACACTTGCGATTAGCCACTTGTTTCTCTTGCAGTAGAATAAATTGTCCCCTTGTTTCAATAATTTTATTATTATTGTTCTTTGGTGGCATGCTTCTTCCCTTAACCCCTAATTGCCCAAGCAGGCGTTTTTGGCCTGATGTACAGATTTCATCCGTATTTTCTCATCCGTCATGCACTTTTTGTGGTGTGATTTTTTTACTGAATTTTTTATGGGAAGTTAACTTCATGTATGTGTGATCCGATCGAAAAGGAAATAATTTTTGAAAAAATTATGCCTCATTTTGTGTTGTAGTGTTTCACCAAAAATCTTGAAGATTTTGGTCTAAAAGTGTTCATGAAAAAAAAAACTATTAAAATCAAGCATCCAAAAAATCTCCAAAAATCACTACACCTAAAGTACTACATTATAACCCATCACAACAAATTTCATCCACATATTGTCAATATCTTATTCGTAATTGAATTACAAAGTAATTTTTTATTTTATGTTTCAAAATTTATAAAAGAAGATTAGTGATAGTAGTCATAGATCTAACTGTATAGATAGAATCTAAAATTAAAAATGTATAACTTTTATTCATACATCAAGTTCTAAATATTCATATTAATTGCATTTTATAATGCATCTTTGCAAAACTGCCTAAACTGGACATACGTGAGGACGTTTAGGGGTTAACCCCTAAACGTTCTCACCCTTTTCAGATTTGGTAGTTTTCCAAAGATGCATTATAAAATGCAACTAAGAGGGATATTTTCAAGTTTATGAATGAATAAAAGTTGTACATTATGAATTTTAGATTCTATCCATATGGTTAGATTTGCAATTGCTATCACCAATATTTGTGTATATTTCAAACTTAAAATTTAACACTCTTTTGTAATATGATTACGAATAAGATATTGACAATCTAACAATGAAATTTGTTGTGATGGGTTGAAATGTAATACCCTGAGAATAGTGATTTTTGGAGATTTTTTGGTTGCTTAATTTTAGTAGTTGGCTTTTTCAAGAGCACTTTTAGACTAAAATCTTCGAAATTCTGGGTGGAACACTACAACATGAAATGAGGCATAAAAACTTCACAAATCTTCCCCTTTCTAATCGGAAATGCATGGAGCTAACTTCCCATAAAAGTTTCAATAAAAAATCCACACTGCAAAAAGTGCATGATGGATGAGAAAACGGAGTTCAAATCCGTACATCATGCAAAATATGCATGGTTGGGCGGTTAGGGGTTAACCGTTTAGTGTCCATGGTGCTGTAGCTTGGTGCACTGGATTTCAATGGATTTTTTCCACCATGATCGATACTATCAAAAATAGAATGGATTAAATTAGAAAGTAACTGTACAATTGTATCCTCAATTGGAGTGAAGACATTTTGCTAAAAAGAGAGAATCATCTAATGGTGGAATTGCAAGATTGTAGTATGTCTTTAAACTGTATAATGCACATTCAAAAATGAGATTTTGAAGGGTATGTGATTTTCAAAGTTAAATAAAATTTGGGTTAAATTTTCAAAAATGAAAGTGAAGAGGTTCAACAATGACCTACTTCAACACCTCTCTTTTGCAATCTTTCATATCAAGAATGAACTCACACATCATTTTTGTGAATTTTATAAGTGAGAGTGACTTATCCATATACAATTTAGGACAAAAATTTATATGTTAAAATATGAAAGGAGTTGGTACATTGATCAAGATTGGAATACATACAAAAATGGAACATGAACAAGAAAATGCAATCCAAAAAAATAAAATAAGCCATGAGGTAACTATACCTTAACCTCTAAAGGATGTTGGGGTATTTTATACGCTGGTAGTATCAACATACAGGTGATGCTAAAGGGTGTAAAAGTGTGAATTTGGAGGGGAGATTTTTTGAGGAGGTGCATATCCATGCACTGTGCATATGGTGATTTTCAAGAGCATTTCCATCCGTTGTGGGATCATAAAACAATTATGTATTTTCCCAATATACGACTCAAAATACGTAGAAAACGCCCTTTGAATAGCCATATCTTTTTTTCCGCGTCACATATTATCAAAGAAAATTTTTGTCTATTTAGTTCGCATTCCAAGCTCCAATTTTCATATTTGCAGTTTCTATCAATACCATAGTCTTCATGATAAAATACCATCTGAAAGAACACTTGCAACCTTTTTGGCATGCAACCTCCTTTGGGGGTTAAAGGGAGCATTTACCTTAAAGTGTGCGTATCTACTCCAGTGTGACGTTTTAGCCAAGAAATGTCACACTACAATAGATACACTTTAAGGTAAATGCTCCCTTTAAGGTATAGTTACCTTAACCCCAGGGCATTCATAAAAAGTCAAACAACACTTTCATATGGAGTTTGCTCATCAATAGCTTTTGAGATATTTTTTGAAATATTTATAATAAATGTGAACACATGTTTCCTATTGGTCCTCAAATTTTCAATTTTTTTTAATGTGTTATAAATTTAATATGATTTCTGAAGTAAAATACACAAAGAAATTCATATAAATTACAAAATTGTTCCAATTAACTAATTTTTTTTATAAAACGTTCAAGTTACAATGAAGAACCATACAAGAAAATTCAACTTAAAATATATTTTCTAAATTTGGAAATTTGATAATGACATGCTTTTTAGTGTAGTTTGGATTATGACCTCTTGACATTGCAAGTGCAATAAAATACTTAATATTATGATTTTTTCAGATTTACAAAGTGAAGTAGAAACTAGACTTGATAAGCTCCATTTTCTTAGTTCGACTTGAAAGTAAAAATAATCATCCTGAAGGTTGAAATTGAATTTGACCAACCACCATCCACTATTTGGATGCTTGGGCATTTAGGGGTTAACCCTTAAACGTTTAGGGGTTAACAAACTTCCAAACATAAGAAATATCGCATAGTACACATGTTGTGTTTTGTAAGTATTTACTGTATTTTCAAGTATTTGCAGTATTTTTGCGTTTCGTTCATAGGTATTTGGATAGTTGCACGACTCCAAATTGAAAATTTATTTCTAAAACATGTGTATTATAAATCTCCAACTTTGAACCTCACAACTCAAAATTCCAATTCTTCATGAATTTTCTGGTATTTGCATTTTTCATGTTCTAGTGACCAGAATGTGGTCACCTGGGCACTGAAGGGTTAAACAATCTACTCGCTTCACAAATTCATGAAAAAACAGACCCCACATGGTGAAGTGATGTCATTTCAAGCATAATATAATTCCTCATATTATCATCAACAATGCTTAGTCTAGATACCGTATCATTGGAGAAAATTCAAGATTCTGTGAGCCTGGTGTCGAAATTGAATCCCCACGTCAGATTTTGAGAGGTTCACGTCACTCATAAACCAATCACAAGATGCAATGTGGCACATTTCACAAAAAATAATTAATTTATAAGTCCTAACTTACCATGATGTAGGATAGTGCAGTTGTATAACGTAGTCTACCCCAGGTTAGGCAAAAAATAATTATCTTACCCCATATTCTATAAAAATAAGAAATTACAAGAGGTTTGTGCCTAAAATTTCAGAAATTCAGGAACTATACTGCCTAAGGTAATTACACCTTAAAGGAAGCATCTACCTTAAAGCGTGCGCATCTACTGCACTATGACATTCCACGGCTCAAATGTCACACTACAATAGATACACAAGCTTTAAAGTAAATGCTCCCTTTAAATTACACCATGAATGTGACAAGGTATGGTGTTAAAGTAAAATTCAAAATTTTCCGTGAATTGTTGTAAATTGCACTATATGAATGATTTGCAACAGTTTTTTTGTAGTAATGCCTAAAATTATCAAAATTACTCATAAAAAATGCCTACATTATTCAAAAAATTCCTATGGATTGACCTAAAATTTTGAACACATTAAAATAATTATTAGGCATTTTTTTGCCCAACCTGGTGCTAGACTACGATACTTGTTGGACTGAGCAGTCAATAAGACCGTTAGCAGTTGTCAATGTCAAGTATCAAGATCATTATGTGGTCGCTGGTATTTTTTAAGGGCCAAAATAATAATATTTTGAATAAATTAAAATTATTTTCTAATAGAAAACCAAGTCTACTTGAAAAATCCAATTTGAATTATGCTATCCAAGTTAAACTTTTCCTAGGGGAATGTTTCAAAGACAAACACTGCTACAATTGTTTAGTGTTACAAAATTTACTATTTTGAGAAAGTGATGTTGTTATTTTCATCAATTCTTTTGCCTTTTTTGCTTCTTGAATGCAAAATACAATTCCAACCAACAATACCAAATTCTAAATTCTAAAAATATAAAATGTAATTTTGGTGAATTTTTAAAGTTAATTTATTTTATATTCATTAAATTAAGATGTAAAACTATTTTTGGAAATTTGACTGTATGAATTTTCAAACATCAAGTTTTTCATTTGTGTTGTTGGGATAAACTTCATCAAAGTTATGGAAGTCACATTTTATAATTCATCTTAGTTTTGCTCTATATCCCCAGGCTTTTAGGGGTTAAGATGAATTGGTAATAAAAATAAGGCTACGAGCAATTCATTCTCATCTTGCCATTGCCGTCAAAGTACCCAAACTTGCGAAAAGTAGAAAACCACATGAGTTAAACTATAGGATGGTCCTTTTAATTCATAGTTGAAAAAATTCTACCTAATTATAAATTATATATATAATATATGATGCTTTAATTCAAGTAAAGAATAATTTGGGGATCTACTTAGAATAAACCTCAAATATTCCAATTATGTAATAGTCCCCATTCAAATACCCTCTTAATGCACATGGTTACACTAGATATATGTTAGTGACCCCCCCAAGATTGTGAACCAAGAGTTTGTCGACATAAGAGTTAATCAAAGTACTTTGAAGTGCTTTGAAACAAGATTCATCCGTTTAGAATCAATCGTCTAGGGCTAGATTTAGAGAAGAAGAACAATATCACAAGGCTAAAATAGAAAACACTGACAACTACTAATTTTAATTTAATTTTCTTTGAAAGACGAGTATAAAATCTTCAATTAAAAGTAAAAAACCCCACCTGAAAAAATCCTTCGACAACCCCTACTGTGAAGCGGAAATAAAACTAAACAATCCTTTGAACTAAATCATAAATTCTTCCACTTATAACTTAAAGAACATTTTTACATAGTTTGAACTCATTGCGTGGTGATCTAAAACTTCAAAGCTCAACCCATTGGACACCAAGTCTTTTGTTTTGGTGACACTTATCTCCTTCTCTCTAAGTAACTATGTGATCCATGTTAAAATGAATGTACTTATATTACCAACTTGATCTTAATTCCGCCCTATATACTAGTGATATACATTCTAGAACACAAATGCACACTACTAGTACATGAGGAAAAAATCATTAAAAGGATAATAATAGGTATTTCTACAGAAGGCCCTGGTAGGGTACTAAGTGCATTCCAGGTCAACCCTGTATGGGTATTTGCACCCTACCACCGAAAGCATAAGATTCTCTAAAAAATGAATGAAAAGTGGTTGTATTTAATACTAACACTACTAGAGAGTGCGTGAAAACCAAGACAAAACCAAGACACATCTGTTGGAACCAACAGAGAATGGGTTTAACGTAGCAAACATTTAGTCATCTGCACAGAACCAACAAGTTTTCTCTTGGAACCAACAAGTTCCTGTTGATTTTCCGGAATCAATTGTTCCTAACTCGCACAGAACCAATAGAATTTCTGTTGATTTTGTGCGGGTTAGGAACCCCATTTCTCTAGTAGTGTAAAAATCCAAGGTAGGTGAGAGAGCCATAGCATATGATGACCACATATTAATATATGAATACGTCCTATAGTTAATTTAAGAAAGGGCTTGATATCCTAAATTGATGGACAATAATGATTATTCATGTATAGTGATTATGATTGGTTCACAAACTATATAGAAGGACACATAGCGATTCAAGGGTGTGGCGACGATAGCTTGTGGCACCAAATTTTGAATGTGATGATATTGATCAAGGGGGGAATGGCCTAACATGGGTACCACTTTTAAGCGTCTCACATAGTGTGACGTATGTCTAACTCATTTTATGTGTGCTAGAAATTCCGTCTTTAACACCATGTATATATTTGCAAACATGGTACCTATAACACCCTCTAATTTTTGTAATTTTCCAATGTTTTTTTCTTACCAAAAAGATATTTCTCGAAAATCACACTATTTTTGGAGGGGTACCATCACCGAAGGGGAGAAGGATGCGGATGCTCTAACATGTGCTCTTTCCTTTAATTTTTACTTTGCTTGATAGAAATCAGCTCTTGAGCAGTAACGATTCATATTCAGTGAAAATCTGTTTTGCAGTAATTGCAACGGAATTTTTTTTCTTTTCTTTAAAGAAACCAGCTTTCCAAAGAGAATTTCGTTGCAATAACTGCAAAACAGACGTTCACGGAACATGAATCGATTCAAGACCTCGTGTCATTTTGATGATAACAAAATGATTCATCATTCAATGTGCATAACCGGCAGGCAGGCAGGGAGCGAGCGTTTGCATCAAAAACCAAGAGGCAGCCTGGGTTCCATTAAATGCTTTGTATATATGGATTTTAAAAAACAAAAGGAAAATGCACAAGCTAATGATGGGCACGGAGACCAACAACACCGTGGCCACGCTTGAACTGATGATTTGTATCATTGACAGTCTAGAGCCATTCATGCACAACTGGGCGGGCGGGCGGGCGGCGTTCCTTGTATGAATCTCAACTGGCGCAGAATCTCCAGTACAGCCACCACAGTACTGTAAATGCCTCGCCACAGTAAATGCCACATGATCATGGCTCCATGCCGTCGATCGTAACTCCCAAGGCAATCCTCCTCACATTCAAAACCATTCTCTTATTACCATTCCCCAGCCAGGAATGACACGTTGCTAATCCAAACGGCCAGCTCCACGAGGAACTGGCCAAATCGGCATCAATGATCAGATCTATCAGCTCAATATTCGATCTCTACAGACATGACAGCTCGGTTTCATTTTTGAACTCCAGGACGTTCAGTAAAGTTTGCAGCGGTTACTGAATCGTTTAGTTTGCCTCTCCATCTGTTTCAAAGCTTCTGTAGTAATATATCGCTCTGAGTGTCACATCTTCTGTAAATGTGATCCTTGCCTGAATTGGTGCGGGTAAACTTGAAGGACTGCTATCTATTGTGCTGAAGCTCACTTCAGATCGTTCCGGTTCAGGTAATTTTTCATTGCAGTTCTCTTGAATTGAGCTAACCTAACCTTTGATACTATACAAGCAGAGTGTTCCTTGTAGTTCGAGAAGATTCAAAATGATATGTTGAGATTGCAGCAGTGCTCCTTTTTCTCGATGGACATTTGTGAGTATTGCGAGTAGTTTATCATCATGGTGTTTTCTGGCCTTGCATGGGTTATCACCTTTGTACTTGAATTGAGCTTCGGAGCTCTTTCGTGTAATGTTTGACAATGGCTTTACATGTCGATTTGGAAGGAGGGTTCGGTGTTAGAAGTGAAAAGTTCGAGTGGTGAATTTTAGAATGGGATTCGCGCTGTGCAATAATGCAAGAATTGAGAGGGAAGATACGTCGGGAATTCTGTCGGCTGGGTCCACAATGCACTGGAGAATGTGTCAGTGTTTTGTTGGAGGTCAGTGGAATGTAGTACAGACGTGCACACCTTTCGACGTGGCCTGCTCCCTTGTTGCTACTCATTCTCTGGGTCAGCCGGCACCGTCTTCTCAACCAGCCAGTCAGGCTGGGCTTATGACCCCACGCAATCGCAGCCACAGCACCTAATTTAGATTTGCTGTAAGGCCTGCATGAACGCTAGCTGTTAACTAAACCCAACTGCTTGACTGTCTGATGAGATCCAACTGTTTAATGAAATGTCGTCACTAAAACCATTTCTGTCATGTAAGTTTGAATCGGTACAAGATTGGTTTCGTCGCTTGTGGTTGATTGTATTCTTGCAGTACTACCAAACGCAAAATGACATGCAAGTCACTTGTGAGTCATCCCTTTCTCTTCGTACCTGTCACGCTCGTTAAATTCTTTCGGCTTGACAAGCACAGTTCTGCCATTTCCACAAGTCTGGTGATGATTCACTACACACTGTTTAGTCGAGATATATCCTTTTGATACAGATAGGATGGCCTTGGGCTTCAGTATCGAGGAGTCTACCAAAAGATATGTGAATGGATTGTAAGTAGCGATTGATCTTGTACATTGAAGGGTTGACCGCTTTCTTGATTGAATCACACCTGTAATGAGCCAGTATTGCCATTCAAAGTTTTAAATATGCGGTGTCTAACAATTGGGAAATCAGTCAAACAATCTACTTAGCCTTTGTTTGCATTTATCAATCTGAATACGCAGGTGCATGATTATGTCACGGGAGAACCACACGCGTAATACTTCAAACGATTGTTATCATGTTTGATTCATTCTCGCCACCATTCTAGACAGCAACATTGGCATTCTCCGTGTGTTTGACATTCGCGCTGTGATGGGTTTATCATGCAAAGGCAAGTCGTCAGTGGCGGTTTGCAACTCAACCGAGCCGAAGCAATGCAACAACCTGCAGGTCAGCGGATTTTTTTGTGGCTATCAATATAGCCAACTTGCTATTTGAATAATTATGCTGCTATAAGAAGAATTGGGTAAAAAAATAGAGTGTATCGTCATAATCTGCCCTTATCATTGGTATGTATAGCCAACAATTCTATAGAAAGCTGTTAATTCGTAGTAAATCGCCGAAAAATGCTTTCAATTTTCAAATCGGCAATTGGACTCCCTGTTGCAGGTGTTCAAATTCAAGGACCTGGAGGCAGCAACAAATGGGTTCGCACCTGAGAATCTCATCGTGAAGGCGAGCCATGGCCTGATTTTTAAAGGGACGTTGAAGGACGGGCGCGTGGTGGCGGTGAAGCGACCCGCGCTGGGGGCGCGCTCATGGCACGACGAAGACGCGTTCGAGAACGAGATTCAAATCCTGTCGAAGATCTTCAGCAGGAGACTGGTGAACCTTCTGGGCCATAGCCAAGATGGCAAAGCGAAGTTACTCGTGGTGGAGCATATGGTGAACGGGAGCCTCCATGATCGTCTGCACGGGACGATCGACCGCGCCGCGTGCTTGAGCTGGCCGATGCGAGTGCAGCTCGCGCTGCAAATCGCCAAAGCCATTCGCGCCCTGCACGCCTCGTCACCGCCCATGATCCACCGCAACATCCGCAGCATGAACGTCTTCATCGACCGCGACTGGAACGCGCGTCTCGGCGACTTCGGCCTCGCCCGCTGCGCCCACGAAACCGAGCCACCCCGCCGCTCCAGGTACTGTGTACTTTCTGTAGTGTTGAAGAATTGGAACCCCTGCTGGAAAGCATCTGCTTGTGTGAAAATGACTTCAGTTTGACACGATCGACACTGTTGGTCTTGTAGTATAGAGCAAGAGCTTTAAAATGATGTATTGCAATCAGAGACCGAGGTAAAATGAGAAAATGCCACCGTTGCAGAGTTCAGTGATGCAGGTGGCTATATGGACCCTGTACATCCAATTTTCGTGCTCTACATTCTAAATTTTCCATTCTCCTTTTCTGATTGTTTACAGTGGATTCCTCTTCAGAGGAATTACGAAACTGGTGATTCAGACAGATGCGTTCTTTTCAGCATCGATGGGTAAAATGAGACTGGAATGAGAAGACGTTTTATATTCTTATTAGAACTGATTCAGGGCTTGACGTAACTCTGCTTGGTTGTGTAGCAACTTAACGTCGATTCCAGAGATTGACACGGAAGAAGGCGCAGCGCGATTCTCAGTGGGACTAGAGGATTTCATCGACTTGGAGCTTGAAAATCCCTCCCACATCAGCACAAAAACCGACGTATTCAACTTCGGGATGCTACTGTTGGAGATTCTGAGTGGCCGAAGTGCAGTTTCCTTAGACGCGGATTTCACACCGTTCAGTCTGCTGGACTGGGCGTTACCATTGATCAAGCACGACAACGCCATGGCCATTCTCGATCAAAGACTGAAGCCACCGCAGCTCCAGGCAACGATCAAACAAATGGCGACGATAGCGGCTCGCTGTGTACGAGCTTCAGGAAATCGAAGACCGTCAATGGACGATATCGTGCACGGGCTTACAAACGTGAGCAAATTGTTGCCGTTACCCATGTGGAGCGGATTAAGAATGAAAACTCATAAACATAATTTCGATCATCCCCGAGCGCTTTGTAAAGCCAGTCGGTTCATTCGGTTGCCGTTGTGGACGGGGTTTTTGCGGTTGAAGAAGCGGAAACGCGCGTTTGTGTTTGGCCTTGGCAAGATCTTGGCTCAGAAGCTCCGGTTTGGGACTGTCAAGTATACGAGGTTGCCGGTGAAAGGAGCAAATCACCGCGCTGCCAAAGTGTCTGATGAGGGTGCTCAGAAACTGCAGCTGAAGGAGCCTGCTCGGAAACATTTGGGATTGGGGAAACAAACTGCCAGAATTCAGATGGCAAATTATGTTCATGAGCGAGCTGTGGTTCGAGGTTTGTAAATGCACATTTTGCAAGGTTTGTATATATTGCAGACGGAAAAACCTTCATTGATCGATTCTATGCCATTAATTTTGCTCTTTCGGATTCAGCATTCTCTTTCTCCTTGTGAAATCTCTCCAGATTCTAAGTCCCTCCAATTCAAGAGTTTTTTGCACCTTAGTACCAAGAGACCCGAATTGGGTTTCATTCTTATTTTTAGTAGGTTTGAGTAGGTCCTATGTGGACTTCCTTTCGTTCAAATTCATTTGTTTTTTTATCAACACATGTGATTTTCATGATTTCATTTGAATTATGTTTTTCACAATATGATCGACTGAGTTTGTCTTTTTAAAACCAGGAATCCATGGTCCTTTAGGTGTTAAGTACAATTCAGCTTTAATTCATATTTAGCAAAAAGACATCCCTGCAGTTTTACTATTGAAACTTGATTCTCCTTCATGTGTTCCCAGCTCCTCTTGAGATGTAGTTTACAAATTGTTACTTTTGAAGTTGAATGTGTTCCCAGCAAGGTTGAGTAACTAGACCACTAAGAAAGTGTCGAACACGGTGTTAATGAAATGGTTTTTGATCTTGAGCAGGCATGGGGTAAGTTGTTGGACTTGCTAGAATTAATGGTGAGAGTTTAGTAGCTTGTTAGAAAATACTTGCATTTTATTTGTTTCAGCAAATACAAATAACTATGAAGATTTGCAAGGATTCTTGGTTCATGTAACAAAGACTACATCAGGAACGTCAAGGCATGTGAATATGCTGTTATGATGGTGCATTGAAATGCAATTAAGATAATTTAGTGCCGATCTCCATACCAACCTAGTATGGACAAAATGACACTAAAATGACATGTTTACGGCGTTTGGTGTCAAAATGGCACCAAAATAGTCTGGCCCAACTTTTCTGATGTGGGTGGCATACCCAGTTAAAATCAGCAGCAACAACTGTACCTATGTTTAGCAAAAGATAGCGCCCTGCAGACTGCTCCACCTGTCTGTACTACGCACTGTGGAAACTTGTCCTCTTTTGTCTGTCACCAGCAGTTGTTAAGACTTGGTCGACGAATTGTGACTCGGTCGACAAATTGTGATAGAGTAATGTACATGCTGGTGTCGATGGATGTGTGATGCTTGTACCAGTACGTACTTGACTGCATGAATAAGTGAGAATAAATTAGCTTTGGCTGCACTTCACGCTGGTTTTGCTGACAGCTGACTGTCTACCAAATGTAAACTAGTCTTCAACCTTTAAACGTCAAGAGGGCCCTGGACGGGCAACCAAAAGGAATAAATTCTTTTTTAGAGAATTGCCCCCAATAGTCGCCCCTTGAGCAACCAATGAGAATCCTCAAATCTTCTGTGAACATTAAAAAAATTCAATGAGATTCCAACTCTGCAGTCTCAAGCTCTCGTACTCCCTCCCCCCACCAATTCTCTTTCCAATTTCCTTGAAATTTACAAGTCATCAATACATGCGTATTTGTTAAAATTTAGCCTCACTTTTGCATCACCTTTCCACAACAACAATCCATTTCAAATTTGGTTGATAAAATCCACTTTTTTCTTCATTATTCTTTTAACCCTTAAAGGCCCAACCAACCCCTGTGGGGTTGACGGATGATTGTTTTCATCCATATCTCCTTCCTCACGAACCTCTTCATTATGAAACAACTTTTAGAGATACTTCATCAAGTTGTTGTCCTATCCAACGGTTGGATTTGGTATTATTAGAGTACATACTTCTCTAAAATTACAAACGTATAAGTATGTGAAATTTTGACCAAGCCAAAATTGCATTGACTTTAGTTCAAAATTGGGCGTGCAAAAATGAGGTCATAGATTTAAGGAACACAAAAATCTCAAAAAATCACCATGTCAAGAGTATCTCATTTCAAATCCGATTCAACATTTTTTAATAAAAAATTATTAATATTTTGTTTGTAATCAAATTTAGAAGGAATTTTTAATTTTTACTTTCAAATTTTATATTGAAATATTGGTGACAGCATTGGTGAATCTAACCATACAAATGGAATCTAAATTTCAAAATCTACAACTTTCATTTGTATAGCAATTCCAAAATATTCCTCCAAACAATACTTTATAATGGTTTTTCCCAAATTGTTAATTCTAGGGACACCTTGTGACCTTTAAGGGTTAAAACAAGCATGTGGGGCTTCTTGACGTTTAAGGGTTAAACTTTTCTTCTGTGTGACCATTCTCAAGTAATAAATAAAGAAAAAAGATCAAATAATTTTGTCAACTTAACCCCTAATGATGACAGAGGGGGTAAGGGCAAAACCTAAATGTGTTATGAAATATTACTTCTACAATTTTGATGAAGTTTGGTCCAAAAGAGAAATGAGAAGCATGATGTTTAGTAATTATATGTGCAGTCAAACTTTCAAAAAATGTTTTAGACACTCGTTTAATGAATTTAGAAGCATTTACCATTTAATATTCACCAAAATTACAATTTTTATTTTCAGAATTTGGAATTTGGTATGATTGGTTAAAACTAGACATTCTATTCTAAAATTTAAAAAAGAAAAAATTTCAAATGAGAGAACATCATTACTTTTCCGAAATAGAAAGTTTTATAACATTAGGACAATGTTGAGGTGTTTGTCTTTGAAAAATTCGTTAGTGAACCTCAATATTGCAAATGAAATGCATCAAACAACACTAGAACATGATCTCTACCCCAAATTTCAACAAAAAATCAAAACTCGAAATATGTCATTTTCTCATCATGGACAGTCACTGTTGTTTAGGCTGCGACCAAAAAATGGTCAATCGGTCACTTAGGGGTTAACGACTAACTACCTAACCAACCGTTTTTTTATTGATGTACAGTGCCCCTAAGAAAAGATTGTCGCCCCTTTGTACTGCTACTCACAAAATTGCATGTATAGTGATATGAAATCGACTTCTTTAAAAATACTCAATCAATACCTCAAAGAGACAACATTTTGATCAATCATGCCAAGTTTTGCTTTTCAAAATTAGAATGTTGAATTTTGGTGAATTTTAAAGAGTTTATAGAGTTCAAACTTAGAAATACATTTAAAATCATCATTGATAGATTTTACACCTACAATTGGATACATGACACACACACACACATATATATATATATATATATATATAATCTAAAAATAAACATATTTCCAATAAAAAGAAAGTTCCAATAAACTATACATTTTCATATAAATCCAATGAAATAAAGATTGTCGCCTACTACATATGAGTAATCAAAGCTTTACAACTATTGCATCTAATGTGATACTAATTTATTTTTTAGAATATTCAATCAAGACTTCAGGAAGAAATCATTTTGATGACGCATACAAAAAAAACTTTCCAAAAATAGAATGTCGTTTTTTTGGTGAACTTTTAAAGAGTTTTTTAGTGAACTTTTAAAGAGTTTTTTAGTGTTAGAACTTAGAAAATCATTGATAGATTTTGAACATCTAATTGGACATATGTATAAATAACTTTTAAAAAAACATAAGTTTCGTAAGAACACATTTTTAAAAAGTTGTAAAATTAAATATAAATCTAACTATAAACTAAGGAGTGTTTTTTTTATTACAAATGACTACTCAAAATATTACAACTATTTGATTGATAAGGCTTTTCACTTACATTGAAATGCTCTAATGACCACAAAATTCTAGCAATCTAGCAGCGCGTATGTCCACACTTTGCCTTGATTACTACTTCCAATCTTGAAGGCATAGATCGGCAAAACTTGAGAAGAGCTTTGAGCTTTATTTGTAGAAACAACCATATTTGAAAGTCAAATAATTCCAAATAATTCCAAATAAATCCAAAATTTTAATGAAAAATAAAAGTTACAATTGAGGGCTTCGATGAGAGCTCAAAGTACTTTGTACAAGTACTGCTATGATGTTGTTGCCCCCACAACGGCTTACAAATTGACGAGCAAACTGAGAGCTTTTATAAGGTGGACGTACCTATTACCATCCATTTAAACATCATTTTGGACGACATATCAAGTGCGTCACAAATTTTTGAAAGAAAGATAAATCTTTGTGGAGTTGAATCCAAGTGAAATTATATTTTTCTAATAAAAATTTGTAATTTCTATGAATTTTTTAAGTGATAAGCGTTGCAAATACAAAATTGTCCCTAGGTGAGGGCCATAAGCATCCCAAAAGTGCTCTATAATCATTCAAAATTAGCCTATAGTTAATAGAGTTTTAAGTTACTTTAAATTTGCCCCATTTTACACCCAATTCCACCTATTTACACTCGAGGATTGTTGTGCTAAATTTCTTCCTTCATTTTCTAAATTTAGTACTTAATTATCACTTTGTGATCTCATATTCATTCATTGAAGTACCTAAAACTGCTCTATTTACACCCAATTTCACCGATCATTTAATGCATTTAGTGTTTACTTGAAGTAAGGTGGAATGGGGGTCAATGATAGGATGCGGAACTTGGTCTTGGGTGGTTTTAGGTTATGTACACATGATATTAGACCTTTGGTAACCAGCCTACATGAGTTCAGAACTTGGTATGTATAAAGTGTCCAATCCGATATGTGTACACAATTGCAAATATTCTTTGTAGATACTAGAATGTGATATTAGAGGTTGGCATAATAATGAGTTTATAGTGTAGCAAAAATACCCTAACATTTAGTACACCATGGGAAGGATGTCAAATTAGAGTGGAGTGACAACTCCTATAGCCCAAATAGGGCAATTATGTTTTCTAATCCTTTTACATTATGACCTCTTTCTATTAAAGTCACCCTCTTGTATCACATTCTCATATTTATATGGAATATGGGATGTTTTATACACATGCAACTAGAGAATCCCCACTTGAAATAGTGCACATTGACAATTGAAGGCGTGACATAATTTTTTTTTGAGTGTAACATGCATCTTATTTTGATCAATTAACTCCTCTGAAAAAGAATGCACTAAAAGCTATTAATTGATACCACTTTCATCCTCATCATAAAAGTTTCATTCACCCAAATATGGATTTTAGAATTCATTTTAAGAACTTTTTATTAGGTTAGAATGAACATTGATGTCCCTAGCTATATTTTCTACATTCATTTCATTATTATTATCTAGAAGAAAAATGTTTATAATATATATTATAATTGGTTTTTATTGCTTATTGCTTATAATAATAAAATATTTATGAGAATAAGATTTTTTCAAATTCTAATTTAAATGTGTTTATTCCAACAAGTGATTTCTTAAATTGCTTATGTCCATTTTATCATACAAGAGTGGTGACCTTGAACATATTAATTTGGTCTTAGAAAAGAACTTACACCAAAATCTATTTGAAATCACATTCTCTAATATCACATCTTATTTATTTATTTCCAAATCTCCTCTCTGATTGTAAGAGTCGGATTTATCGAGTTCTAAACTCAGTTTGTATTCTCATTATAATACTTTGTTGTGTCAAAAGAAGTTGCATACAAATGTGATATTAACCCCTAAAGAACCGGGGTGTTGAATTTAGTTCTTGTTCTCTTGACTAGTCCTTGTAACAAGCTCGATTCTTCATTGGTGTGGGGTAATTTTGACAATTAGCACCATTGAAATTAAAAAAAGACTTACGTAACTTTCATATGAAAAAAGGATTGACAAAAATCGCACAATTTTTGAAAAAATGCCACCGTTGAAAAGATTGATGGAACTTGTTAAGGGTATTTTGTACATATGCTGAAATCGGATTGTTCAAAAGTGCTCCCAAAGTTCTTAATTCTTTACCATGCGTAGAGATTATCGTTTTGGATTTGTGCAAAAAAATTCACGTAATTTCGATGTATAAAGAAGAAGATATATATATATATATATATATATATATATATATATATATATATATATATATATATATATATATATATATATATATATATATATATATATATATATATATATATATATATATATATATATATATATATATATATATATATATATATATATATATATATATATATATATATATATATATATATATATATATATATATATATATATATATATATATATATATATATGAGGGTCTGAAGTGACGCCCAGATAACCTCCTTGCAGTTCAAAAGAATCACCAAGAATCGCACACTTCATGAATTTCCGATTAAGAAGTACTCACGAATTCACCTCTCAAAAAGAGAAAGGGTCTCTTTGTTGCTCAGCCTACAATTCACAGCCCAAAATTTATAATTCCAGAAGCTGCATAGGGGCCTTATGGTCCTTTAGGGGTTAAGATTGATTTTGGTAAACCTTAATACTTCTTTAACATGGTTTTTAAATGCAACACAATATTGTAGCCAAAGGGCAGGTTAGGTACGGTAGTACCCAATAATTAATTAAAGAGCGGAAATTGAGTTACGTTGAGCACTTTGAATATTCCTTGAAATCCTTGATTTTTCTTTGCAATTTTTTTTGCAAAAGTGATTTCCTAAAACTTATGTATGCTATTTTTAAAAACATTTATTGCTCAACATGCCTTTTGCCTATGGTATTCACAGTGTTGTATAAAACTCTTTATAATGTCGTGTTTTTTGGATGGCTATTTGGCTAGGTTATGCTATTAAAGAACTTTAAGTGTATTTGGTCAACATGACTTTTAAGTAGGTCCATTGAATAGTAACTAACCCAGTGTTACCATTGATAAAAATTGCTCCATCAAGACCTCACCAATTGAATTTTTTTAACTGTTCAATTCAACAATATATTTATCAATAGCATTGACTCCAAATGATTATTTTGGATGTTTACTTTTCTTTTGGATTTTCTCTACCAACATTGACTACATTAAATGGTATATTTAGTGTCCGGGGAGAATTGATGTCTTTTACCACAATTCATTCAAAGGTGAAGAGAAATAGTGTCCATGAACTGCATAGGAGTTTGCCACTTGTCATTCCCATTTTCATTGAGACGGTGCTATGTTCTTTCTACGTAATGAGAGTGATATGAGGTGGCATGCCATGTTTATTATAAAATTACCTTATATCATTGGAACACTACATTCATTTTTTTTTTCTTACAAGAACATTATATCTCCCTAAAATTAAATAGAGTTCAAGTTGAGAATCAGTGTCCCGGACACTATTTATGCCATTTAGTGTAGTTGTGTATGATATTGATTTCCATTCATTTCGGTGGAAAATAGATTGGATTGTGATGTATCCTTGTTGGACACACTCAAATGAAAGCGTAATTATAACTTTTTTCTCACAACACTATAGATTGATGATAGTATTTATATCGATATATCTTCCAAGTCTATTATTATTTTTTAATTTCATCTTTATCAACCACTTTATATTTTGTTCATCAAGATATTTTCAAAGAAATATTCTTTCAAGTATCCATTCAAAAAATTAAAGCTACTTTCAAAAAATTTGAATAAAAATGTTGAAGAAACAAATCAAGACCTTATCAAATCTTGATGATGTATGTCTTTATGTCATGATTCTACTAAATCTTTATTAGAAATTTTTATTAAAAATAATGACACTTACTTCTTTTTTTTTACACTATGAGACTTGAATTTGGTTGGAAGCATGTAGAAAGTAGGAGGTTTCATTGTGAACACTCCTATAAATGACCTCATTACAATCATACATTTGGCTTAAAATCTTTATAGGGGTGAATTGATAGTGAAAATCAAAATTCCAAGTGACAATAAGGGATTGACTTAGTGGCCATTCACGCTGAGTGACTTGACTCATTTAGGCTGAGTGACTCGACTCGTTCACGTTGATTGACTTGTCTCGTTCATGCTGACTAACTTGACTCATTCATGTTGATTGACTTGACTCATTTATGTTGATTGACTTGACTCATTCACGCTAACTGATTTGATTCATTCACGCTGCATGACTTGCCTCATTCACGCTGCATGACTTGACTCATTCACGCTGGCTGTTCACTCTTGTCTTTGGCGTTCTTTCTAGCTCTCTCCTGCTCTTGGCGTTTTCCTCCCAACCTTCTAGGTGTTTTCTCCCTTGCCCTCGAGCCTTCAGCCTTCGGGCGTTTGTTTGCCTTTGGGCGTTTCTTGCCATTTGGCGTTTATTTTAAGAGTTTGCAACCTAGATGGGTCTTTTCTCATTCACGCTGATTGACTTGACTCATTCACATTGATTGGCTTGACTCATTTACGCCGATTGACTTGACTCATTTACGTTGATCAACTTGTTTCATTTGCGTAGACTGACTTGACTCATTCATATTGATTGATTTGTCTCATTCATGCCGACTGACTTGACTCATTCACGCTAACTGACTGGACTCATTTAGGTTGCTTGACTGGACTCATTTAGGTTGCTTGACTGGACTCATTCATGCCTGATTGACTTGATTCATTCATGCACCCCCTAGGGCCAAATGTTTTTTTTTCTCTCTCTCGACTTAATGGCCACAATAGAAACTTTTACTATTTAGGTGTATAACCATCAAAGGACATGGCTATTTTAGAGTCACTATTCACGGGAATATTTTAGATGAGTAAGATGATCATTATGGAGTGACCTTTTTGTCAATATTAATTAATTTTGGGGTGATCTATTGACTTTTATGGATTCTTTAGGTAACACACCTTAAAAATTTCATAACACAATATAATTTGAATTGTTGTCACCTCTTTTCACATTTACCTATGTGAAAAAGAAAATTAGATTGTTTTCAACCATCTCATAGAAGAACAATAGTCAATGTACCCACAATGAATCCCTCCTTTTTTCAATTGCACACATGAAGCAAACAAGTAATCCACCCTCTAAAGTATTTCACTATTTCCATAGCTATTCTAAAAGGGTGAATTGAAGGGAAAATAAATCTCAAGAAAACTAAATTTACTTTTGATGCCGGTTGAGATCCTCTTTCCCGTGCCAACAAGAAAATATGAAAATTTGGCAAGTTTAATAATAGTAAAATAGCGGTATAGGGTGTCCCCACTCCTCACCTTGCCTTACCATACACGAGGGTCAAATTCCGAGAGCACCCAAATTTCCACGTCAGATTCCACGTCATCCTAAACCAATGACAAGACGACACGTGGCACGTAGGGGGTATCCAAACACCCATTGTCTTTTCCCTTGTTCCTCACCTGCTGGAGATCCTTATAATTGGTGAGATGGAGCAGCAACTGAGCACTCAAAGCACTGCCAGCTGATGATGCAATGGAATGGACACCACACAGTTATCAGTTTCTTCATCCATTCCACAGGCCCACAAACAAAAAACAAACAAAAAGATTCGAAGAATGAGCTGAGCTTCTCGTCTTGTTGTGGTTTGGGTTTGTTTTTCTCGTGTGGCCTTGAGTGGGGAGGGGTAAGTGAGTACGTGAGTACGGCACCGTGGATCATCGTGTTGACCTCACTACAACTCACACTACTCTACTCTACTCTTTGTTTTCCAAGCCTTCTTCTCCGTCTTGTCGATTTGCACTTGCATCTCTAGAATCATTTCCATGTCGTAACTTAACTCACACGTTCAGTTTGCTCTCAGCTTCGAGCTTCTTCTTCTCCTTTCCCTCTTCAACAGATCAATATGCTGTCAGTCAGTCAGTCTATCGAGATTAGGGTTTCGTCGCAAGATTGCCAACAAGCTCGTTTTTTTGTTTGACACTGGAGGAAGAAATTTCATGGGTAGCTCTAGATCCGGCATGGAATGTGAGAGCTTCAAGGAACTCGTCTTCTTCTGTTGTTGTTGCAATGGATTCTCCGCCGTGTTCCAGTCATCAAGTCTGATTTGTTTTTGTTGATGCATTTTGGGGTTCTTCTTCTTCTTCCTCTTCTTCCTCTTGTTGTTGTTGCAATGGATTCTCCGCCGTGTTCCAATCGTCAAGTCTGATTTGTTTTTGTTGATGTATTTTAGGGCTACAGAGAGTGGGAGGTTTTTGGAAATTCAATGTGTTTATAGTTTTTAATGTTGGATAATGTACAGCGACTAGTGCTGAAAGTTGTGCAAGCGTTTGGCGATGGGGGGGTATTCTCTCATGTTTGAGCTTTTTTGAGTGGTGGGAGAGATGGATCACCCGCCAGAGACCACGCACATCAGCGACTTGCCAAGCGTGATTCTGTCCAACATTTTCTCGAAGATTTCGAGTCCCCGGGTGCGGAATTGCATTTCCCTGACATGCAGGGACTGGTATTTCTTGGAGAGGCAGACACGAACTGAGCTTTCGCTGCGAGGCAACATCTGGATGATGCACGAGCTGCCGTCGTGCTTCCAGCAGACCAACACTCTGGATCTCTCGCAATGCTCGCCGTGGGGCTCGTCGCTGTTCCAGTCCACTGCCAATGGCGAGGAGATTGGCAACTGCTTGCGCATCGGCTTCCCGAACGTGACCGACCTCACAGTTTATGTCCGTGACGCCATGGACATTCAAATGGTGGCGTGGATATGGCCGGATCTCGAGTTCATCAAACTCATCCGGTGGCATCAACGTCCCATGGAAACCGAGGACCCAGATTTAGGTAACGAACTCGAAGGCTTGCTCAGCGCGTCCAAGAATCTCAAGACCTTGAATCTGTCGAAATTCTATTGCTGGACTGAGGACATACCCCCGGCGTTACAGTCCGGAGCTTCGACCGCTCTGAACTTACAGGTTTTGAATCTGCTCAAGCTTGCACCCAATGGATTCAAAGCGCTGGAAGTTGGCGTGATTACAAGCGCATGCCCTAATCTGGTTGAGCTCTACATGGTGTGTGAATTCGATCACCGGTTGATAGACTCTGTCGGTGACGAGGCGCTCCTCTCCATTGGCACCAACTGCGGAAAGCTGCGCGTGCTGCACCTTGTGGACTACAGTGAATGGGGCTCGTCAGATATCGATGTGAATGGCGATGGATTTGCAACGGAAGATGCAGGAATTTCTAGACAGGGTCTGGAGGCCATGTTTAAAGCGCTACCCCATCTGGAGGATCTAGTCTTTTGTTTGTCACAGAACATGCGAGACGCTGGTGGGTCTTTCGAAGTCTGTGCTTCGACGCTCAGGGCGTTGAAACTCAGCCATTTCCATGGGGTGTGTGATGGGATTGCGCGCTGCTCGAGGCTCCAGGAGTTGAGCTTAAATAAATGCGGCGACATCACAGACGAGGGATTAAAAGCGGTGTCAGTGGGATGTTCGAAGCTGGCCAAGTTAGGCCTACGACACTGCAAGTTGATCACGAAGGAAGGGCTGCGAACATGCGTGGGCAACTTGTCACGGTCACTCAAGAACGTGGAGATTTCCTTCTGTAAGTTGCTGCCGACGGCCACGACGTTGAAAGCCCTGGAGCCGATTCAAGAAACAGTGAAGCACCTGTACTTGGATTGTGTATGGGACGAGCACATAGTAGCTCAAGAAGCCGCAACATGTGCTGCAACAATCCAGACACAATCTGGGCTGCAACAGAGTTTCGGACCTCCAGTTGACATCGGCAGGATGCGATTTTTCGACGCTGACGGAATGGACGAAATGATCGGCGCCAGAACAGACAGCTTTCTAACGCCACACAGGCTGAGCTCTTCCGCCAAGCGTCGACGCCCCAACACCACCACAGCACAGAATGGCTGGCATCATCTACCCAACAGAGAGCCACAGTCATCGACATCGTCGACGATGCTCAGACACAACACGGAAATCACTGGAAATGCACAATCGTGGAAATCACTGGAGACGCTATCACTGTGGATTCCTTTAGGGGAGGTGATTACCCCCCTGGCTGCCATGGGCCTGGAGGTTTGTCCTTCGTTGCAATCACTCAGTGTCAAAGTGGAAGGCAACGGGTTACTGCTGCGGAAACCGAAAGTGCCGGCGTGGGGTATACAGTTCCTGGACCGGTATCCGAAACTGGAGAAGTTGGAGCTGGATTTGAGCGAGGTGACGGGGTTCACGTTCAGTGCGCCCATGAATTACACGGACCTGAGCTTGTGGGAGCGGCACTACTTGGTTGGTATCGATAACTTGCATCTCACAGAGCTCGATTACTGGCCTCCATCTGAGAAGGAGGGGAACCGGAGAGGCTTGTCTCTGCCTGCTGTGGGGCTGCTGTCACAATGTGCCAAGGTAAGGAAATTGTTTGTGCATGGCACTGCTCATGAGCATTTCCTCACCATGCTCAATCGCTGTCCGTGTCTCCGCGATGTGCAGCTGCGAGGAGACTATTACCCTGCTCCCGAAAACATCTCCTGTCAAAGATTTGAAGCTGCAGTCGCCAAACGTGGCTTCCCAGACTAAACCTTTGTTGTGTTTGTATTTCATTTTCTCTCTGGGGACTGTACATATTTTTCCTTGCAGATGATCGATCCCTCTACTGTTTGGTTTTCCGCCTTTTTCCTAGTCTGGCAGACCGTGCAGAGGCTGGAGCTGGAATAGAGATAGATGGCAGTATACTAGTGATTGAGATCCCATGGACGTAACGAACAAAATTTAGGAAAGGATGCAAGGAGTGTAATATGGACTCCTTTTGTGCTGGTCTGTTGTAGCTCTGGTGTCAAGGTGAGTTAGTGGCGCCCTTCAAGAGGAGTATGTAAAACTGCCGGCGATCCATTTTATATAGGGCTACTTTTGCAGTGAAAATAAAAAAGCATGTGTAACCTATAATCTGTTACTTATGGTATGTGAATGGTAACTTGGTGTGCTCTTAAGTCCTTGAGGAGGTACCTTGCAAAAGGAATAGTCGCTTGGCAAATTGGGATATTTCAGTGGGAAAGAGGTAGCTGCCTTTGTACATTCTGTTGATCTGCAAGAGAATGTTGTCAGAACCATTTCCAGTTAGAAAGGGAGGTCCTGCCTTGCAGAACATTCTAGTACCAAATTGTTTTACTTCAAAAGCCTGAAAAACACTGCATGACATTCTTGGGTTGGGTTGGGTTGGTACCCTTTCTACAATGCTATTGTAGAAGTATCATCCTTCAATACACACTCCATAACTGTTTCAAGCAATACACATGTGACAAGTCGTTTTTATGACTAATCCATGCCTGCCATTTTGAAGGTAGGGTTTCTCAAACATGTTATAATAGAGAGGAACAATTGTAGTGCAAAATGATGCTTCTATAGCACCAACAGGGGAGTCTCAAAATGGGTTAAAACTAGATAGATATGAACTCCGGTCCTCTTTCGAGGCCGGCGTGAATAAAGTGTCTGTTCGTCTTGACAATGAGCCAGTGCCCACCGGACAAAGGGCCATTGGTACAAGACTACTCTCCTCTTTCGAGAATAGACACTTTAGTGACCAGAGATAAGTACTAGTAATACTAGTAACATTAATTAGTTAGAACTATCGCGGGTATAAATTGGTGTTTGTTTTGCTGGTGGTTGCCAAGTCATGGTTCCAAGGTTGGTTGGAGAAGGACGTTTGTGTTGCAATTGTACGGTCCGGGTTCGATTCCCGTCGAGTCCGTCTGAGCGTTTGTTGTGATATACGTGACTTGGTGCTGCTAGTGAATTTATCATAGGTAGGAAAGTTTGTACCAACCAGTCGGCCCCGTCCCATCTACCTGAGACAAGTGTTCACGTTGAGCTAGACAAGTGTTCACCATTACCCTCCTTTTCTTTGATAGTTTTGTTTTATTCAGTAATCTATTGGTAATGGTTGGTTATTTTCTATTTTTCTTTTATGTAGAATAATTGATCCGGCATGTTGTATAGCAATGATATTTATTTCTTTGAATGTGTGTTTGATGGTGGTTTCTGGTAGTTTAAATTTTGTTTCGAGGAGTTTCATTGAGGGAGTATGTGTTGTTCCTCTGGCACCTGCCGTAATGACTATGAGTGGATCAACTTTCCATCCTAAATTAATGATGTTATTAATAAGTGGTTGGTATTTCTGAATTTTGTTATCAATTGTTTCTTGTGGGAATCTGTCATTATAGTATGTAAATTCAATAAATTGTATTGTGAGGTTGTCTAATGGGTTTGATGGTGGGTCAGTTTTGTATGGGAGTCCTTTTACGCAAAGAATATCTGGTTTGAATCTAGCGTTGCAATGACATCTTTGTTGTTCACATGAACATGGTAGTAGCCATGGGGGTACTGTGTTTTCTTGGGGGTTGTTATTAAATGTTCCTGCGTTCATGAGGGTGTAGCATCTAGACTTTTGTGATGAGAGGATTAATTTTCTTAGTTCCCATACTGCTTTATTATGTCTTTTGACTCTAATGGCGTGTATATGATGATGATTGCATTTTAGAAGTACGTGTAGCCATGTGTCTGCATCTGTAGAGTTACAAATAGAGCATGTGATTAAGGGGAATCTTTCTCTACTAAAGAATAGTTGTTTTCTTGCATTACCCATGTATTGACCGGTACGGAGTTTTAGAATATTTGTTTTTTGTGAATCTGTGATTGTAGGATTAGACCAGAATGTATTGGATAGTTCATTATCGATATTTGGGTTCATGGTCTATTTGCTAATGTTGGGAAATTGGGTTGCCATTATTTCAAGGTTATTTTCTTGGTCGTATTTGGTTAGATATGTTTGGAGACATTTGACAGGGCCTTTGTCTGGCTGTTTTGTAGGTCCTGGCCATAGATTCTTTTGGAAGTAGAATGGTGTGGTATGTGCAAATTCATATGATTTTGTGGCTACGGAGTAGTTTTTTCTGGCTCCCATTTTTGCAAGTTTATCCGCTTGATCGTTGCCTTCAATGTTGATATGTGCTTTGACTTTGTAGAATGTGGTGGGTTGAGTACGAGTTTTTAGCATTTCTACCATGTCTGTTAGTATGGTTTTATCCGCGTGGTTGTTATGTATAGTTGGGTGTTTAATATGTGTGTTTAGATTGTATAGGTAGTTGAGGCAATCTGTAAATATATGTGCCGGTTCGTCTGGGTATTTAGTAGTGATTAGTCTAAGTGTTTTATGGATGGCCATTAGTTCTGCCCGGAAGCTGGTCTGTAGACCTGGTAGTCTTTTTGAGATTTGTATGTCTGTCTTAAAAGAAAAAGCCGGTTATGGAATTTCTTTTTTCCAGTGTCCATCATCAGCTTGTACGGGAGGTATGAAGGATCCATCGGTATAGTAGCTATGTTGTGGTTGGAATTTTAGTGTAGTGTTTGTCATAAAGTTTGGTAGAGGTCGTGTGTTTAAAGTGGTCGGATTGATGGAGTGCGGGTATATGAGTTTGTTCCATTTTTTATTTTTATTGACCGATGTGTTGTAGGGGGTGAGTGGGGCATTTTGTATAATGTATTGTGGGATTTGTAGTTTTGGAATTGCTGTTTTAATTGTATTTATTTGGTAAGGTCAGTGTACCAATGCTGTGATTTTGATGATGGATGCATAGGACGCAAATTGCAAGTGGTTCTGTCTTTGGTCTATGTAGTTCTAGAGGGATTGTTGGCTCTTCATATGTGATAGAATCTACAGCAAAGTGGGCAATTACATGTGTGTTTGGAAATGGTCCAATATGTGGGGAGAAGTTTTGGTACCAACTTTTATCAGGTATTACTAATATAGTGATGGTATTTGGGTCGTTTTTGGCTGCTAGTCTTGCCCAGTGAATTGCTTGTTGGGCTGTTTCTTCATTATGTGGGTGAGCGTAACCTATACCTTTCCATTTATATTGGAAGGCGGTGCCAAGTGATCCAAAGACTTTATCTCTTGCAAAAGGGGAGTAAAATTCTGAGATTAGTGTGGAGCATGTTATTGGTGAAGAGAAGTATGAGTGAGAGATGTTAAAGGTGGTGGTAATGGAGTCAAGAATACTAGTAGGTAGAGTATGTTGTGCTGCTTTTAGTGGGTTTTTTTTGGGATTTTATGATTATATCTTTGATAAAGCCATATTACTTCTTTTTCAAATGATTGTGTTTGTGGTACTAGGCCGTGTGAGCTATAAATTGCTTTATTATATTGTTGCCATAGCCATTTTAGTCTAGTGGTTGGTATGGTGATAAGGTGTCTACCGGTATTCTCATATAAGTGGGTTTGTTCATTATTTATTTGTATGGTATCGTGATTGGAAATAATGTCTTTTTCCGGGTTACATTCTTGTATGTGTATGTGTGTAAGTGGGGTAGATGTGGGTGGGGGGATGAATCTTGCATCTCTGCTTTGTTCAGGGGTGAAGTGTGTGTTAATAAATTTTTTATAGTGTTTGTGTTGTAATTTTGTGTAGTATTCTGTTAGTAGATTAATGTTGTGTGCAATGATTGTTGGGTGGTTGAGGGGGAAGAGTTCTCTTTGTGGCATCCATTTGTTGTATGTATCGTTGTTTTGGAGAGTTCATTGGCATAAGTATGTGTTATATTTTTGTTATTTTGTATTTGTCTTTTGAGGTATTTGTTTTGTGGTCTAATATTATGTTAATGGAAAATCTCAGTGGATTGTTTTTAATGTTAGGGGGTGGGTTTGGGTGGAAGTGTTGTTGTGGGGCTGGAGGTTGAGGTGGATTATCCGGTGTTCTTGGCAATAGGTCTTGGTTGTCTGAAATGTATCTTGATTTAAGCGTTCGGGCGGGTGGATGTCTTACACATGGGTTTGGGCAGTTTGATGTACAACTTGGATAACATAATAGTTGTTCTGCTAATTTTAGTGCGCTTTTTTCTAACTTGGTTGGCGTTTTGTAGTATGTTTTGAAGTTTTCTGCTGTCATAAGGTTTGTTCCGTTGGGGAGAGTGATGTGTTTTATTTTGTATATGTTATGTATTAGTAGTTTGTGTAAAAGTTTGAGTGATAGTTCGGGGTTGAGATGTGGTAGTTCAGCTGTAGATTGCGTACGCCATTCTCGTTCTAATTCTGTCATATGTAGTTGGAAATTTTCGTTTGTACTTTTGAGGTGAATTCCTCCAGCTTTTTTTAAGAGAAATAATGTTCGTGTAGTTGGCAATCTAATGCAATCATGTTGTTTGATTCTTGAGATTTCTTCCGCGCCTCCATATTTAGCTAATATGTGGTGTATGAGTCCTCTATATATTATACCTAGTCTCCCATGGTCGTTAAGGGCGTTTCTAAGTTGTTCGCCAATGCATCGTAAATATGCGTTTTTTAGTGAGAATGCTTCAAGTCCAAAAAATTCGTGAGGTAATTGGGTTATTACGTTTGCTGTGCATTTTGGTAGTCCACATATTGTTTTTTGGATTCCTATAATTTTTTTATTTAGTTTTTTGATGGTTGGTAGAGAGTATGGGACTGCATAGAAACTATATGCAATGCCTGTTCTAATGACAATGTCAATCATGCTAATTTTTTGTTTGATTGTGGCAGGGCATTTTGTTAGTTGTTTGCATTGGTCTACTACTTTGTTTGTGGTTATGTGCGTTTGGAGTTTCCATTTTAGTGAGGGTACTAGTTGAATGCCTAAATAAACGTAAGGTTCATTTTGGTGCAGAACGGGTATTGGTTGATTTCTATAAGATATGTTATGGTTTTGTATTTGGGTTTTAAGTTTTTCGGGTTTTATTTTGGATTTGTTGGGACAACCAGTGATGGCACATTTTTGTACACCTAAGTCCATTCCAGCCCATTCACAGTATTTATCCAATTTGTTTAGTTGAGTTTAAAGTGATTGAAGATTGTTTGCTATAGCTGCTAGGTCATCTGCGTATGCTGCAGAGCTAATGGTTAATTTTGATGTGCCAAATGTGTATCCGTTTTTTCCTCTTTGTAGCCATTTGAGTTGTGGTTCGAGGAACATTAGAAATAAGTATGGGCTGAGTGTGTCTCCTTGAATGGTGCCACTTTGAATAGATATTGGTTTTGTTTTGCCAAAGTGTTCATCGGTAAATATGGTGGTAGAGTGTGAATAAATATTACCAATTAGTGTTACTGCGTCTAAAGGGTATCCAAGGTCTTTCATTATAGCTAAGAATCTAGCGTGATCAAGGGAGCCAAATGCATTTTTAAAATCTATGTATAGTAGATAGATGTTTTGGTTTGTAAATCTTGCGTCTTCTAGGGCTGCTATGAGTAGTTGTAGTTGTCTGGATGTACTTCTTTCTGCTCTAAATCCTTCTTGACTGTCATGTAGTATTTGGTACTTTTCACCATATGATGATAATATTAATGTTAGAGTGCTAGTAAATAATTTGTAAATTGTATTTGCAAGTGCTATAGGTCTGTGGTTTGGTAGTAGTGATGGGTCACCTTTTTTGTATAAAAGTATGGTTAAACTTAATTTCCATGATGCTGGAATTTTCTTTTGTTTGTAGCAGTGGGTAAAAAATAGGAATAGTAGTTTATGAAAACTTTCTGGCATATTTTTTAAGATTGAGTTTGGGATTTTATCTGGGCATGGTGTTTTGTTATTGGATAAGTGTTTTAAACACAAGTCGTATGTTTCTTGATCGAAGTATTTATGTAATGGGGTTTGGAGGTTTCCTCTTTTGTCTATTACAAATCCATCTAGATCGTGCCATGGGTATTGTCTAACTCCACATGTGCATTTAATTGGGTGTTCGAGTTGGTAGTAACATGTTGGGACTGTAGGCCTGTTGCTAATTGATTGTTGAATATGAATTTCATTTGCTATGTCTTCTGGGCTGGTTAGTATATTATTGTTTCTATCCATAATGCAATCTAGTGGTGATGTTTCTTGGTTCTTGAAGACTTTTTTATTTACTTTTTTGGGGCTCTTTTCATATAGTTGTCTATATTTTGTGATGGCTTTTTTAACACAGTCTTGGGGTGTATTTTGTGGTAATTTTACTTGCTTGTTTATTTGCGGTTTTGGCTATTTCTGCTAAGGTTTTTATCCATTCTTGTTGGTTTATTTCTTGGCTAGGAGGTGGAATGGTAATGTGGTTATGATTTTTTAATTCTTCTATTATTGGGTGGTTTTGCCAATTTGGTATGTTTTTTGTTATGTATATTGCTTTTCTGATTAGGTGATAAGTAGATAGATGTTTTTTCCATTTTTTTTGAAGTTTTCTTGGCAAAAACCCTCCTTGTTGAGATGTCCGGTGTGTTAGTGAAGGTAGAGGTGGAGCACTACACGTTTCTTGAATTTTTTCTGATATTTGTTGTATTAAGTGATCTAATTTTGTACAGGTTGTTTGCCATTGGTTGTTTGTTAATTGTTCATTCAGCAAAATTGTAGTGAGTTCATTTATTTGGAGCGAATTTTCTTCGAAAAATAACGTTTTGAATTTTTCAATATTGTCCTGTGGGATGGGGTTTAGAATCCTTGGTGGTTTGATTGTTGTTGGTTGTATGGGTCGTGCCAATAGTGTATTTGGAGGTATTTGTAGTGTTACTGGTGAGTGATCTGAGTTCAGATTATGGTCATTGTTTATGGTTGAAGTGTATAGTGCATTGTTAGGAGTTTTTATATAGTATCCATCGATTAAACTTGTTTGGCTATAATTTCGACAGCCTTGTCTAGAGAATGTACTATTTGTTGGGATGTATGTTAGTTGGAGGGCGTCTGTAAATGTACGCCATTCTATGTCTTCAGCTTGTGGTGGTGTTGTGTTAAATTCGTTTTGTCGTCCAATAAGGGCTATATCTCTATTAAACTCTCCACATAGTATGCAGGTGTGGTTTGGGTGTGCCATGATTTGTTGTGTTATTTGTTGTTGGATTATTGTTATATATTGGGTGTCTTCTAAATGAGAGGGCATATACATGTGAATGATTAGCCAGGGTTGTAGGGGTGCATTTTTTTATTTTTATAATTTGTAGGTATGGTGATATTTCCGCTGGGGTAGAGATTTTAGTGATATTGCCCGGGTATGCATATTTATTATTTATAAGTGTAAGGAGTCCCCCTCTTGTAGGTGTGTATGGCATTCTTTGTTGCATACATCTAGTTAGGGCGTGTGTGTTATTAAAGATTAGTTTATATTTTGGGAATAAGTTTTGTATATGTTTTGTGGATTTTGTTGCCGTTAGTTTAGTTTCTTGTATTGTAATGATTGCGGGATTGTTTGGTGTATTAGTGATTAGATTTTGGAGGCTTGGTAGATCTGTGTTTAGCAATGAGGCATTCCATGTAATGATATGTGTATTATGGTTTGTTGTTTGTATTTCTTGAGTTTGTGTAAGTGGTAGATGGGGGATTGGAGGGGGATGGGAGTATTCTTGTAGAGGTTCATTACATTTTAGAGATTCTTTGAGTAAGTTTTCGGGTAGAAATGGGAATTTGTTTGATATTGTTTGTAAATTGAGTGGTTCATTACTGTGTTTAATAAATTCATATAATTGTTTGTGGATGGTATTGGGAGGATTGATTATATTCTGATTTGAGTTTGTAAATTGGGTGTATGGGTGTGAATTCAAGATGTGTCTTTCAGGCGGGTTTTGTAATAGTGCCAATTTTTTGAGGAATATAGTTGTCCAGTTTGGATCGGGTATTTGTATTAATAGGTGGTCACAAGTTTCCAGTGATGGACTGATTGTAATTATGAGTGCATATAATATCCGCGGTGGTGAATGGTGTTGGTTTTCGTAAATATATTTTGAGAGGTGAGGGTAGTCTGCGGTTGTTTCTTGATGATTAGGGTGTGTGAGGTTTAGACATGGTGAAAACTGTTTTGCTAAGTGTTAATATTCTGGGTGTAGTTTTATTGTGCATGGTATGAAATATAATTTATTTCTTCTTTTATGTGTGGATGGGTGTGTTGCAAGTATGTTTGGCACAGGTCCTGGATTAGTTTCAATGTCACCACAAAGGAGTAGGAGTTTTAAAAGTACTGGTATGATGTTACTAATTTTTAAGGTGAGAATTTTGTATTTGTAGAGAGGGAGTTTTAGTTTTTTCTTTTTGGTTTTTGGGGAGGGATTTGCAATTTTGTTGATAATTGTACATGGGTGCATTTTATGTGAGTTTTGGTGGGCTTTTTTTGGTGTGTTTTTACTGTAGTTTGGGGTTTTTTTTGTATATTTTCTAATAATTTTTGGTACGGATTTAGTATTAAACATTATTTTTTAAGGTAAAATAGGTGTGTATTTATTAATTTTGTGGTATGGTTTAATTTTATTGGCGAGGCTGGGAGGCCGAGCCCGTTTTAGTTTTAGTAGTGTTTTACTTTTTATATTCTTTTTGTTTTGTTTTGTTTTGTTGTTTTTTGTTTGTTATTATTATTATTTTTTAGAGCTTTTATAGTATTTATGAATACTTTATGTAGGATTTGTTTTTGTTTTTTATTATTTTGTTTATTATTATTTAGGTTTATTTTTTGTTTTTTGTTTTTATTTTTATTTTTATTTTTATTTTTTTCCCTCTTTTTTGTTTTAGTATATATGTATACTATTTGTATTGGTGTTATTGCTGTTGCATTGGTTGTCGAGGCTAGTTTGACGTGTCCATTTCTTCAATGTTGGTTGTGGAGGAAGTGACATTCTCCAAGCACTGCAGTGTTGTAGTGAGTTGTCTTTTGAGAATTGTCATTTGTTTGGTGAGGCTAGATGAAGACTTCTCCACTACACGTTCGGCGATTTGCTTTTGTTCACTCCTCAAATCTTCTTTTAGGGTTGATATTTCCTCTCTGATCACTGCAATTTCTTTTGAGAAGTCTTTTTGTGGTTTTTCTTGTAGTGGGATGTTCGTTAGTGCCTCTATGGTGTTTGCAAAGGCAGTGTTCACATCACTAAACCCTAGTCTAGTAAGTTCTATTGCGCTGGGCGCATTTGCATCATCAAGACTCCTAGGGTGAGGAGTGAATTCTACGTGTTTCCCAAGAATCTTTGCTGATTTTTTGACATACTGTTTATAAACAGTTGCATTTAAGCTTTGGATGTTGCAAGATCCAAGATGCTTGCCGTTTTTGTCATCCAACTTGAAGAAGAAGTTGACTACGTTCTTGGAGCCCATGTATTCTCCAATTCTCTTCTTTATTTCTTCAATGCTCTTGACCTTATTGAGATTCTTGACTATGAGGATGACCGCGTTCTTCTTTGCAATGTCATCTGCACTTGCACCTGTCCGGTCTGCTAATTTCCCTCCAAGACTTCGTTGTTGTAGGTGATCTTGTGTTCCTTCATCTTTTTAGCTTGTTCCGGTGACGATGCTACTACCCAAGCAAATGTGTTTTCCTTCTTCTTTTGAATGTTTGTAATTTTGTACTCTACCCCTCTTTTGAAACTTTCTACCACAATTTTCTCATACATCTCATGCCATTCCTTCATCTCTAGCTGCTCACTAGTGATTTTGACTGATAGCAAGTTGTTGAGGGCCAAAGAGTCATACGTTTTGCAAATTTTATCTCTCATGAGTTTGCCTTCATCAAGCTTGAGGATGAAAGGGCGTAGCTCTTGGAGAAGCCCAATCCCATCAATCTCGGGGTTTTTCAAGTGAAGCTTGATAACTCTGCTCTAATCTGTGCTCTTGTGATAGCACATCAGAGCAATGGGCTCTCCAATTTCATCTCCAAGTTCAATGTCCATCTCCTTGAGCCTACGGTTTACTAATAGCATGATAGTTTCTTTAGGCCACTCAATCTCGCCCATTTCAAAGTGAATTGCAATTTGGTAGTCTAGCGAGAAGCCAAACTTATCCATTTCAACATCGGATGGGATTTGAGTGAGATTAAAGTGTTGTCCCTCTTTCAAATCCTCTCTAGAGTTGGGCCATTCCTCTTGTATGACGAAAGGGAAGCAAGAGGTGTTGTGTTGGCAATCATATGCTTCCTTTTCGGTCATACCATTCTTTACTAGGACCTAGACTGGTTCATTGGTATCCATGGGAAAGCCTTTCCCTCTATTCGTCCAATTCATTGCTTGAAATCCAAGCCAAAAGGGAGGGCGTTTCAAAATTGTGTTTGACTTGCCCTTAGCCTTCTTTTGGCTTGTTGTTCCGTGTAAGACATTAGAGGAGCGTTTTTGAGTGACTGCCATTTCTACATCCGTATCGTTTGTTAAAGCTAAGACTTTGTCCTTGTACTTTTGCGTGGACGTAGCGGTAGAGAGCCTTTGTGACATTCTGAAAATACAAGTGTAATTTGTCAAAAACTATAGGTTTGGATAGTGGGATTTCTTCTTTTTGCCTCAAAATCTGCTCCTCCCCACAACTTAATTTGTGGGGCCGCACGGAGTATGATTTTAGAGAAAAAGAGGTTAAGTGCATTTTTACTACAAAGAGTATTGTGTTTTTTAAACTTATATATCATACAAGAATGAGGATTGATGTAAGTGATGACTACTACACAAACAAGATTATCCCAAGTGGACTTCTCAACATACAATTGGTAAGTTCTAAGATTTAAAGTCAAACAATCCATCGTCCTACACTTAATCATATACATGACATAGTCTCTAGACATAACAATCCCTAGATTAACTAAGGTATTGGTGCAATGGGTAACATACATAGTATTTGGGCCTAGTTCCCCATTCATAATGTGAGGGATACAATGCACTAAGCTTTCAAAATAAGCACTAGTGCGGTAATTGAGAATAGTAGAGTATCTAATGAGGCTATGGTGGTGGTAAATACCTGATTTTGGGGCTTGGCGAAGGAGTGTCGCGTATGGGCGTTTGCTGTGAGTGATGATGTGGGAGGCTTCCAGTACTCCATTTCGGCTACTGCCCGCTTTGCTTGCTGTATTCGATGCTGAGAAATGGGCTCGGGATGTACTGTGGTGTCTGGTGATGCGCTTGCGGTTGGGGGCAAGTCGGAGATGCCCCGCACCTCCTCCTCCAACAGCTCCAGTCGTTTGTCCCGTCCTCAGCTGCTCCCGTCGCCGCAATCTCTTCTCCCACAGTCTTTGTTGTTGAGGCAGGCTGCTCTTCTCTTGGCTGGCCGTTCTTGCAGCTGCAGTCTTGATGCTGTCCTGCAGGTCCTTTCTTCTCCACGACAAAGCTCCTGCTAGTGCTAACTCTACTACTGCTGGTGCTGCAAGTTCTTGTCTGCTGGTATCTATTCTAGTTCTAATGGAGGGGTAGCTATCTTCTTCATGATTCTCTTGGAAGATGGAGAGGAGTTTCGGCATGGAGGCTTGAAGATGATTTGGTCGTGGATGCTGGGGTAGGTTATAGTCATGTTGGTGCGGCTTGGCGCCGTGGGTTGCGCTGATTTCTTGGGAGGTGGCTCCTGCTACACCTTTCGTGTATTGATAGAATACACCGTGGTTAGATAGGTAGGACGGTGTGTCGTTAGCTTGAATTTGGGAAGTCGAGCAGCGTAATGTCAGAGTTTTGTATGGGCTCCCTTGATTCCTGGGCTTAGGGTCTAGTTTGTCTTGGCCTTTGGTGACGATAGCTCTGGGTCGTGGGCCACTTACTTTGTACGCGTTTTGCTTGTGTTGTCTTTGGTATCAGAGCGAGGGGTTAAAACCACATCTTTTCGATCATCAACCAATTTCTTGCCCCAAAAGTTGAATACTAGCTTTCACCGGTTATTGACGAAGTGTCAAATTCTCTAAGTTTAGAGAGGATTAATTATTCCAATGTTGAGTTTTTTATAACCCATTTTGAGATACACTAGTGTATACCTTCAAGAAATCTCATATAGATAAAGGATTGTAGATAAAGAATCATGCTAAAGCAGCTCAAGCATGTTATGTATGCAGTGCATGGCTGAATGTAGTTAAAAATTGCAGACTTTGGTAAAGCTTTCAATCTTGTGCTCAAAATGTTGTTCGAAAATATCTAAGATAACCACATTTAATTGCAGTACTATTAGTAGTTTCTAAAACTATTAGTAGATTTTTAAATACGCTTGTTAGAGAATCCAAAGGGATTCCAACGCAATAAAGAATGCATTGTTTGGATAATATATGGAGAAATGATAAGAGTTACAAATTTATCAGTAGATGATCTAAAACCAATATGATTAGTGATGAATAGGTTTTGATCATAGATTTGGGGTCTTAGAGTCTGTTTCTATGATCGTATGTCCAAGCAAATGAGTAGCAAATATTTCAAAACAACGTTGTATATTAGGTTGGAGGGTGGGGGAGGGGGCCTGCTAATTTGCCATGGCTGCAAGTAGCTTGTTTGTAGGAGCTCATGGAAACCAACTTTTATCCTTACTTGACTTATCTCAAATCTCAAATCTAGTAGATCCTTTAATCAATATGTGCCCATCACTAAACATGATTTTTTATGCGAAGATGGTGTATATTCTCAAAATTAATATGTACTTAGAGCATCCTCAATGGGGCCTCTAAACAGGCCTGGTATATTAAAATTATCATTTAACGTAGATGGAATTAGAGAGTTAAATTACTGTTATTAGAATTAAATTTAAAAATTAAACATAATAGACCCAAGAAAATCTTGATTTGGACATTGTGTGAACCGTCGAGACGGTCCACACTCGCAGTAAACCTTTACCGTGAGGTCTTGTAATTCTTTCTCCTATTTCTTTGTCTAATTGCAGCATTTTAGCTGATTAGACTTATTGATTTTTGGAGAGTACTTTCCATACAATATTATTTGCTCTTTTTCATTATTCCTATTTTTCTGGGTAATTTTAGTTGAGTAGCGATTTTTAACCATTTAATTGTGGGTTTTTGAGTGTTTGTTCTATTTTGTCTATTATTCTAGAAAGAGTAGTTTTAGAACGCCTTTGTAGAATTTGGACTCTTTGCTATGAGAAGAGTCCAAGTTCTAGTTTTTGGGAAAAAATATAACTCCCGGTTAACTAGGAGTTTAGAGTAGTTTAGGTAAAGTTGGGTTTCGTGGATGAATGTGGTCGTGGCGGATGAAGTTGGATGTGGGAGTTAGCCTCATCTCTCTGTCACGTAGGTACTCTCGTCTCTCTTTGTTTTGGCAGTTAGTCGTTAGTTAGTTTTTGAATCGGCAAGAGAGGGAAGCTCCGGAAGAGAGGGATCCGTGTGGTTGGATCAGGGTGTAATTTTCTCTATTAGAAGGATTAGGAGTGAGGTAGGACGTGTGTTTGAAGGATTGGGAGTTCGGTGAGGGGTACCAGCAGGTAGCTAGTGGACAGGGTGACGAAGTGAGGTGCGGCGGTTCTGCTATAGCCACGAGATCAAGATCATAGGAGTGAGGGAAGAGCCCACAGAACCGGAATTGCGACGCACTGCAAGACAAGGCGAGCGAGTAGGCGCGGCCGCGAGAGGCGGCGCAGCAGGTGCGACGGAGCGGCGAGGAATGTGGCGCCACAGCACATCGAGGGCGACGGGATCAGGCGCCTCAACAAGGGCACCACGAGCGGCGCCACCAGCTCACGGCTTCAGAGCGGAGCTTGGCGGATGAAGATCCAGTTCCGAGAATCGCGGCGAGAACAGCAGTGGAAGTGTGACGAGATAGCAGCGGCGTGCGTGATTCACACCGGTGTGGCACGAGGGTACCGGGACTAGCAGCCAGAGGCGCGTCAAGGTTGCGAAGGCCGACGGGATCAGAACGAGCTTTGCGGCGGCAACCAGGAGGCAACGAAGATCGAGCGACCACGACGGCAGCGACGCATTGCGAGTTGAGAGGGCAACGGTGGTACAGCAGGTGACATTGCGAGTGGGGATTCTGAGGCGCGCGGACATCACCCACAAGCTGCAGATCACGGCCCTGGACAGTCACAGCGCTGCGGAGCGACGAGATCTAGCTAGTCACAGCGGAGGCAATCGTGGGGACTCCGGAGCAAACGTCGGAGTGCGGACCACGGCCACAGCGCGAGGGATTACCAACAGCGGCGAGGTCACGGATTCACGAGCACAATCGACACGAGCAGGCAAGACAACGACAAGGCGGAGAAGGCGATCACCACCATCGCCACCACGACCGGAACCTCCTTGCTCAGAGTGTGACATTAGAGAGGGCGGCAGCATGATATAAGGGAGGGAGCCCTTATCTACCTCCCCTTCTTTCAATTTGATGACGGTTGTTAGAATGCTAGTACTCATGAATGATTAGGATGATTAGGGAGTAATTGTAGAACATTAATTGGTGATTTTAGTTGCCCAAATCTTGTGTGTGTGTGTTTCATGGACTCTCTAATTATTGGTTAGCAATTGGGTGTGGAGATTGTTTCTTTGGGTCTTCGTGTGGTATTGTGTGAATTTTGGCCCGGTGAGAGGTATAGCGCGGAAGCGCTGCCCAATTTTCACCGGGCCAAGTCCATAATTAAGAGGAAATATTAGGATTGGAATTTAGGTTCTTTTGGGCACGATGCGGAAGCGCTGCCCAAAATTCCCCAATCCTCTTGTATTTTTCATGATTTTGTGGTGCAATTGCAAGATTGTCTTGTAATGTGAGGTTTGGCTCATGAAAAACCCCACTTGTGTAAGTTTTGATGCCCATTTTGGGTCATATTAGTATGCTGTGATTTTTGGAGTAGTGTGGTTTTTTGGCATTTAGAGGTGGTAATTGTCCAAATCAACCCCATTTTTGAGTACCGAAGTACTTAGGAAGAATTGGGGTGAAACGAGGCAATTTTCATGCTTTTAGGCCAAATTTTAGGTAATTTAGTGTGCTGCCATTTGAGTGGAGGAGCAATTTCCCTTCACTTAGTCAATTTTATTGCCCAATTTAATCCCTTTTTGGAGTACATAGTACCCATGGGTGATGGGAATAGATTTGATGCACTTTAGCAATTTTTATGTTAGTTTCTAGATAATTGGTTGTGCTGCCATTTTGGATAGAGGTGCAATTTCCCTCTATCTACCCATTTTTATCACTAAAATTAACCTCACTTTTGAGGATGTGGTATCTATGAGCAAGTGGTGTGGATTTGAAGTCATTTTGGTGTCTTTGGGGAGTTTTTGACTTGGGCTTTTGTGTTGCCATTGCGGGTTGGGAGTGCATTTTCACCCATTTGCCCTCATTTGTGCTCTATTAGGCTCCCATTAGTAGTACTATGATTGTATGAGGTTTTTAGTATCGTTTTATGGTGTATGGTGCTTCTAAGACCCCGATTTGGCGTCCCTTTGTGTGCTGCCATTTTTTGCACACCTCCTAATTGCCCAATTTTGCATCACTTTCCCATTATTATATTTGGTCGACTCATCTTATCTACCCTAGCTAAAGGAGTCTATTGCTTGGCATTGATTTACCCCACCCCTTCGGCTAGCTATATGATGCGTTGACCGGGCAACCAGTCAAAGTACTCATACATTGGATAACCAAGATACACCCTATTAATAGCTAGCTAACTTCCAAAAAAATTAGAGGGCTTTTCAAATCTAATCTAAAGATGGTTTAAAGTGCCAAAGGTAGAACACATTTGCACACATCTTTAGACTAGATTTGCACACATTTGCACAAATCTAATCTTGGTCATCCAATGTCCAAATCAAGATTTCCTTGGGTCTAGTATATTTATTTTTAAATGTGATTCTAATAACAATAATCTAACTTTCTAATTCCATTTTCATCAAAATATTATTTTAATATACCGGGCCTATTTAGAGGCCCCATTGAGGATGCTCTTATTGTGCAAAATTTTGGAGTGTGTTGCAATCAGTTGTAATTACTTTGGATTATCTTTTTGCAAAGATGTTGAGCTTCTTGAGAATGTTATGTAGTTTTGACTGAAAGGGGAGAACAACTACACTGAATGGCGTATTTAGTGTCCGAGGAGAATTGATGTTTTTTACTACAATTCGTTCAAAGGTGAAGAGAAATAGTGTACCTTGACACTATATATAGGAGTTTGCCACTTCTCACTCTCACTATCATTGAGAGTCCCATGTTCTTTCCAAGTAATGAGAGTGCATGAGGTGGCATGCCATATTTATTATAAAGTTGCCATATGTCATTGGAACACTACATTCATTTTTTTCTTACAAGGACACTATATCTTCCTAAAATTAAATAGTGTCCGGGTTTAGAAATAGTGTCCCAGGACACTAAATACGCCATTCAGTGTAGTAGATTATATGTTCATACTTTACTTGAGATAGCCATTTTCAAAATTCTTCAGCTTAGGCACTAGAAGCAGGTCATTTTTTGAAAATGATTATTCTTTTGAATTCTTAAGCAGGCACCAGAAGAAGGCCAAGCAAATGAAATGCATACAAAATAAGCACGTCGAACAGAGGTAATCGCGTAAATATGTGTAAACGTACGTGCCTGGTCTCGGAGCACTTACATTCGTGCATGTTAAAGTGCGCATTTGGTTCATTATTTCTTCACCTCCGGGCCTGAGTCCTGAAGAAATAAATATCTATCAAACGCCAGCCCTTCACATGAGAAGCCTGCTCTGAAGCCCGTTGAGGATCACCCAGATGTGTCTACATCCCATCTGGTGCTTAAGAGGCTCGTATGCTTCTGAGACGACTATTTCTGTACAAAATTAGAGAGAAAATTGAACTAGATGAAACATAACCTGCCTCACGTATACTCATCAAAGCCCGTTGCTGATATCCAGATCGTCAGGTACTCAGGATTACAAAGCCATCGCATGCTAGTCAAAAATATCTTGTGACTCGATGATGCTGTGCTGGCTGCAATTCACAAGACAAAAAGCACGGGCTCAGAAACGTTCATCAGGGTACGAAATATGTTTAGCTAGCTTAGATAACAGGTCTACTAGCAACTAATTGCATCCAGAGCAGATAGGCAGAATACTAGAATTAAATCAGTAACTTACTGATCATCTTTGGAGATACGATAGTAACGCTCTGCATGCTGACGTTGCCCAATCAGTTGTGCAAACCTTTCGTCATGTGTAATAACAATTAACTGAAAGTTCTCTTGCCCTCGGCGATCCTCCATTATCCTGCAAGGAGCAACACTCTTGTATCATACGCAAAATCTCAGCTTATTCTTCACCGAATGTCACTCAGAGTGTTGCGAAAATCCATGTCCATATACCTCGTGTTGCATCAAACCATTCTGATTTCCTGGAGCTTTCAAAGACTTTAGTAATAGCATTTAAAACTTTTATCAACCTTTGTGTAACAATTTGTCACACCTTAAAAGAGCGCCCGCTAGACTCTCTGCATTCGGTGTGTCAAGATTCGTGGTTGGTTCGTCGAGTGCCAGGATACCGCAGTTAAGACAGAATGTCTCTGCCAACGCCAGTCGGATTATAAGGGATGCTAGTACCTGCACCAAGATACACATTGAGCTGTGAGTAAAGGATGTCGGAAAGCCCATGCGCTTGACGCTCTGCTCATAGCAACTGCAAAATACATATTCAAAAGTCCATGGATCTCACCAACAACTCACCGCACCAATAACTCATCAAAGAGGTCATAATAAAGATAGACGTTTGATGTACGAGGAGCAGTAATATTTAGAACAGTTGATGAATCAAGTAGTGAAGAACTGAGTGGTCAGGTTAAAAGAGAGTAGCAACATGAGAATGTGTGTGCTATACGAGCTTTAAAAATAGCAGTACTTCTTTGTTGCAATAGTCATCCTTCAAGAGTGGAAAGTAGCTGATTCGTTGTGATCACAATTGCACTCAACACGCAATCAAGCACGTTGTTCCTGAACACCTTGACAAGTTATCTGCAACATCCCTAGACAAGTCACAAATCGCAAGACAAGGCATGAGCAATTCAAACTTGAAGCATCAAAAGAGTACCTTCTGACCAGCACTGCAACGACCCCGCATGTCCAATTCAGCGTCTCCACTTCGCATAACCACCTGAACATAAGCTTGCACTTCTCAATAACTTGAAAAGCGTTACTTGCAAGAACTAGGAGTTCAAAGTTTTCCTTAGAGCGACAAATGCTGATACACCTTCATTCACCCATAAAGTGTCACCGTCCCTTGGCCATTAGGGCTCTTACACGCTTCAATGAACTTAATTATTTGACAACAAATACAGCTATAACCATTGTAGCGCAATCCCAACGACAGATATCAGCTCCTACCATCAAAGACTTTCTACTGCTTGCACTAAGTCATATCAGGTGAAACTGGCACATACGGTTATAAAAGCTAGCACTACGTGTTCGTATAAAGGTCTGACTAGAAGGTAGACACCCTAGGGGTGTTTGAGGTCTAAGCGAATCTCTTGGTAACGAAATGAATTATGACCAATAAGAAACTCTTAATGATACGAGAGTAACGAAATGAACTATGACCAATAAAGACCTCTTCATGATACGAGAGTAACGAAAGGACACAAGAACACTAACCCTGTAGCTGTATGAGCGAGTCCCAACACCCTCTGCGTCTGATCGAATCTCGATGAAATCAATATCTTGACCCCGATAGGTTTGTTGCCATAATTCTTTAACAATCTTATTGATTTCTTCCATCTTCATCGAATGGAACCGCAACAATGCCCTGCCACGACTCAGATTCAATATCAAAAAGGTTTACATCCGATCACACTCCAAATGGTTAATAAACAAACGAACAGTCGAAAATGACGGCTATACTTCTCGTAAGGTTCTCCAAGTATAATAGTCCACGACTAAATTCCAAATCAAAATCTAATAACTGCGTTTGCCCCCTTCAAGTAACCCATGCGATGGACAAGAATAAAAGGCGAAAAACTGCTCACTTGTCAAGAGCATGGTAGTATTTGTCAAGGTCCTTGTTGGCCATCTCAGTTGTCTGCAACCGTTGAACCATATGAGCTCAAAAACAAGTCAAAAATCCAGACATTTATATATATATATATATATATATATGAACGCAAATAATTCAATAATTTTGTAACTAACGAAGTCGATTATCAGTTTTCTGAACTTCACTTTAGTATTAGAAGATGCATTCGAACGTTTACCTTGAGTTGGATAAGCTGGGTACTATAACGCTTCTCAATATCTTTGTACTGAGGCTGGTTCAGTTCACTCTTGTTTTTGCTCACATTGCTCTCATAAACAGCAATGGTTCCTTGGCTTCTATTTAGCTGCATTATCAGAATTTCTGGTCAGCAACTGGTTAAAAAAGGGTGCTACACAGACTAGAGAATCAGAATTCAGGAGTATCAATTTATATAAAGTTAACATTTGAATCATAGAATCCCACCACAACCAGTACAGCACACCATCAACAAATTACAAACAAGCGGAGAGATTATGATAATAGGGAATTCCATTAAAAAATGTGAACGCTGACTAACAACATTAAAAAGTATGATGTTTGAGTACAACAAACATGCACATAAAGACATTAGGAGGTGTTTGTAAATCGTTGCCCATCATTTCAATTAACCCAATCATCCACAAAATCGGTGTGAAACGAAGGAACAATGCTTCCTCATGTACCTAATAAAAAGTGGTTTAAGCATCCTGGAACAATTTTACAGACCCGAGGATAAAGATCAGTAAAGAGAACATAACCTTAAACCAATGAAAGAGGGCACGAGATTTTTGACGTATCACAACACTAACCTCTGAGAGCAGTCTCAGCAAGTCACCATCAGCTCTCTTCTTCTCTGCTTTCAGCATCTGCAAGTCACCCTTGCTCGCCAGCTGTGCTTCTAGTCCTTCAATTGTTTTTATCATCTCCTCTTCCTCCCGACATGAATTCCGATACTGTATGTTATCCTCAATGTTACGCTGCAGCTCTGTTCGGCTTCCCACCACACCAGCCACCCTCGCAACCTCATCACGCAATTCTTTCACTTTACACTCCTTCTCTGCCATTTCAGCTTCTTGACATTTAATTTGTTCATTGAGGTTCCCGAGATCCTCTTCCTTTCGTGTCAGAGAAAACCTGGACAATCAGTGTTCACATCAAGTAGAAGTACAAAAAAGAGGATCTGATTTTAATTACTAACAAGGTGGACTACCCTAGGCTAACTCTAGTGAAAATAAAGCATGTGTAAATTTAGGTCTAATGTTCAGAGATATCAGAGTAATAATATCGGTAGTTGCACAGCCAACTGCTCAGTAAACCCCCTTTCCTTAAAATGCGTTCCACATCTGTTATTAGTTTGCAAAACAAAAGTCAGAAAGGTGAAGAACTTCCTTACTTTTGGAGCTTATCCAGTAGACTCCTGAGTCTATCGATGTCCTGCTTAAACCTGTTCAGTTCTTGCAAGCGGACTTCTTCCTCCATCGCCTTGGTGTTCTTATAATCAGAGTGTTCTTTCTCAATACGCTCTTTTTTCTGCTTTGCCGAAGCAAGCGCTTGCTTATATATCTGCACCTCCCCAAGCAGTTAGTCAAAGTTTGCATGGGATAAAAAAAACAAAAACATGACTTATTAACACCTCAGATATAACACTCACAGGTAATCGTCACTAATTAATATCCTTCGACTCATGATAATCCACAAACTTTTGCACTCATTTTCCTTAAAGAGTCAGCTTAACGTTGAAGATGCCCTTTAACTTTATTTCCCATTTAACTTCGTAGAGAAATTCACAAACTCAAGCGACCAGGACATGTTTTGCAAGCCAATTGTTGGATGTAACAATTCGAATCACGTGAACATCAGATTGGATATCTCTGGGCTATACTCTTCTACCGATTGCTATCAAAAGTAAAAAACAGTTAAAATGTTTCTTCGACCTGAACGTGCAGGATGTTGACTCAATATCTATGCACAAAATATAATCACATGGACAATTACAACAAAACACTAGGTAGGAACAACTCCCAATTTCAAAACTTTGCATACCAAATGAAGTACAGTATAACAGACTACTCTTAAACCTATAAAAAGAGGTAAGCCTAATCAGACATGAAAGATTTTCATTGCACCAAAAGCACCAAAATTTGAAAGTTGCATAGAAATTAGTGAAGGATGTGCATACCACAAAGCATTCACACAAGCCTACCTCTATGTCCAGATCAATTTGAACAATCTCGTCGGCCAGCTTTTCTTTTTCTTTCATTTTGCGTTTACGTTCAGTGATCTCGCTCATAATCTTGGCCTTCTCCTCTCGAGCCGCATACATCTTGTTCTGCCAGGATATCAAATCATCTTTCAGGAAATTATGCTCCTCCCGCATCTTCTCCACTCCTCTATAAATATCATCCCTGCATACATCAAGCGAAAATTTATGTCTTTGAAATCTTGCATAAAACACTACCTGCGATGAAATGAGTATTGCAACATAGAACCACGTAGTCTAGAGTGGATTAAAAAGAAATCATAGCGTCCGTTAAGAGAAATGTAATGGTTGCTACTCCGAATAGATTACGAAACAAGAAATACCAAAGATCTTTTCGTGTCATGCAACCTAAAATGAATTATCGCCAAGCTGTCAACACCATAGAAACATGAAGTTTTTGATAGGCTCTTTAAGTGATTGTACACTCTAAATGCGTGCGGCAACTCTGTTCAGGTGAGATGTAACGAGTATCAAAAGCAGACTATTACCGCTTCTCTTCCACGCTTCTTATTTCAGCTCCAATATCCTCTAATGTGCGGGCACCTTGGGACCTGGTGCCTAGGTTGTATTCTTGATCTGCCACTTGCTTCTTCATGTTCTCAATATCTTTGTAAAGTTCTGTGATCCGATCTGCTGGGACTTGAAGCTTCTCGAGCACCTCCACAACTGACTTAGCATCTGCTAGCAACCCCAGCATCTGGAAGTACATGCACATGAAATTCTTCAAACGTGGCAAACATAAAATCCACAGGAGGACATACATCTGCACATATTCAACTATATGATGCATTGCTTTCACTTTTTGGGATGCATGATAACATGGTGTCCTAAAATACTAGATACAGAACAATGCTGGAATTTTGTGCATCGGAGTGATTAGGAATGAATATGTAGTTGCAAAGAAGATACGTATTGTTAATTGCAATGACTTGACAGGACGGAATCAACTGAAAGGAAGAAGCAGGAACGAAATATTTGTACATCGTCATGTGCATCCGTAAGTTTCTCTTTTTCTCGTCTGAGCTCCACCAAACTCTTCTCTGCTGCTGGAATAAGTTCATTTGACAACCTCTGATGATCATCATAAACAGAGCGTAATTTGTCTAGCGATTGCACTTTCATTTCTGCTTCAGCAGTTAGTCTGGCATGCTCCCGCAATTGATCCGTGTAATCTGAAGATTGCACCCTTTGCTGCAGAATCACATTGTAAAAACAGCAGGATAACATTCACGATTGATGACTTCAAAGGTAAAAAATTGCTGACTGTGGCATAAACTTGACGAATTTCAACATGTAAACACGTAACCGCACAGACTGTAATACTCTAAAGGTTAGCATGCTCAACGTTTTCGCATTATGTGCTAATCAAATTGAGAGACTTACCTTTTTGACAAAATCATCCTCTTCTTCAGGATTGAATCCACGTTTACAGCAGGGGCAGTAATGTTTAGACCGAGCTATTCTCTCGAAGGGATCAAACATTTTTTTCATAGCATTTGCCATATCATGCTCACTGTCATACAACACATCCATAAACGGTATCACATCACCTGTGAAGAAATTACGACATCCGCCACAAAACGCCAAACTCTAGAAGCAGGAATCAGTGAATCACAATACCTCCTCATAAATAGTAGTTACGTCAGCAATGGTTTTATTGAACAGTATCAGTGAGAATCTTCGACTCTAAATTTAATTTTTCTGAATTCATACAATCGAGTTGCAAGGTGTTACGTTAAAATGTTTCAGTAATGAAAAACTGAGCCCTTCTTCATCAACGTTGCGTACTTTTTATATGAATTTCTGATACTTTGTAATTTGTATCGATTACCTGATTCACCTCAAAAATGCCATCTACTTAAAAATTTAAATACAATACTAGAAATTTTGGAAACAAAGGACCACAAAGTATATTTGCTTAAAACGTTGACTGCAGAATCACGAAATCGATACAAATTACAGACTCCAGAGAACTATATGTGAAGAACACCTCAAAGACCACTCTAAAAGCTTACAATCTAAGGTATACATTCATAAAAAACATTTTCAGGTTTTAGCAACAGGAATAGGCCTCAGTGGTAGCCGGCAAGAGGATGTGAATGATTAGCTTAGAATATAATATATCGTATAAAGGTCCTTCAAATATTAAGTCGACCTTCCAAACATGTTTACTTTTAAAAGAGCGCCATAAACCAAAAGCAATCGAGATTCAGATATAGCAAAAAATCCAAACCTCCTGTGAAGTTCCTTCGCTTTAACAGCCTCTTGTAACCGCACTTGAAATTCCGCGATCTCCACATTCAGCTGCAAGATAGACTCGAGTCTCCCAAGCAGCATCTTATGTTTTGCTGTGCATTCCAAGAAACGATCAGTTTAGAGCATCTTACACGACAGGTTCGCAAAAGAAAGAAACAATACGTTTGACATAACTAGACGAGGACCATAATACACCATTCAGACATTTTAAATGCAGAGTAATCACAGAAGTTGTAATGCGCTGATGTACACGGCCGTCTTCGATTCACTACAAACTTGGAGTCATACGATCAAAAATCTTTATCGCATCCCAGAGATCCAAGGCAAAGGGTTACGGATTTCCCCAGAAGTCCTCTTATAAAGAGAAATTGCCTCGAACAAAAACCATCTATATCTTCCTGAATCTAATGATGAGATAACTGAAGTTTAAATTCTCTCACAAGACAGTTATACTTTACTGGACATTTAGCAAATAAATCTAATCACTGATGCCAATTCTCAATCTCACCTGTTGTACGAAGTTTACCCTAATTTTATCCCTTCTCTCATACGAATTGTAAGGATTACGAACCTACCCTAGACAAGCACAAGACCCTGTAGTCCTGTAGAAGCCAGTCAGTAAAGAAAAGACCTACCATCGATTTAATCCAAAAACGAAAACGTGCAGTGAGGTAATATTGATGTTGAGCTACTTACAATCACGATCACGTTGGTATCTGGAAAGACTCAAACTTGTCTCTTGTATCCTGGAATCAACTTTGACAACCTCTTTCTCGGCATCTGCACACTTCTGACCTATTTCCTCTGCAGTTGCTTTGCTTGCACTGGTACCAAAAACAACTATCAGACGTATGCATATGAATTCTAATAGCTCATTTTAATCATGAAAAAACTGTCAAAATGGATTCTGACTGGTCAGATGATTTAAACCCCAACGCTTCCACTAAGTTGTAATAAACTGCCACCGTTTTTCGTTGTGGAATCGCTAGAATAAAAATTTCAACTGCCTGAACGATTCACAATTTGCAAGAAAATCTCGAATGGGAGAGGTTTACCGCAATGCAGTCTCTAACTCTCGCTTCAAATCTTTTGACTCGGGCAATCTTCTCAAAGCCTTCTTGATTTCTTCTTTATTGCGTCCTATACTGTTTATACAAACAATTTCACAGAATGATTAAGAGATCATGTACAGGTGATGGTTGTGAAAAGTTTCCCAGAGTCTAATTACTGAATACCAGTTTAAAGTGACCATGATAGACTGATCTGACATTCTATAATACAACATCATGTATCACAAACAAGGACGTCAGTAATATATCTGGCAAGGAGTAAATAAAGAGAGAGTATGATTAGAAAAAGTTAAAGTGACGATGTGTACAGAGTCTGAAGAGTCAATTCCTTGTCTGCGAGCTCTTCCTGTTTTAACCTCAAACCAGCAAGATCGGCAGACTCGCTGGCTATTGCATCCTTCTCACGTCGCAATAGTTTTAGCTTGGTGTCGTAATCGTTAAGTTCACGTTTACCCTCGTCTATCATTGTCTCATACTGGGCCTCTTCCTCTTTTGATTCCAGGGTTTTAACCATCTCAATCTGCACTCCAGCAGCACGACTTACAGATAAAGAAACCTTACAACTGAGATTCTTGAACATGAAAACATAATTACTTCGTCTATATATGATAGAAGAGTGCCTTAACAATAATCGTTCAACAGTGCTTTTAACAGTGCTTGGATTAGGAGCGTTGACTCCGGTTTTCAATAAATGTGGGCTCCAAAGATTTCTAGACGGGAGACACTAGTCCTCTGTACCAAAATCGAAGAATTCAAACTTACTGCCTTGTTCTCTGCTGCATCAAGTCGAAGCGAATCCTTGTCTGAAAGAAAACGAGATCCAGATGCAATGTCTTCTTCGAGCTGTGAAATGGCTGCCTCTGTAGCAGTCTAAACCCAAATTTCCAACTTTAGTCATTATCAGCAGATTTCAGATCTCTTCGAGGTGTAAGCGCATGCAATGATAGTAAGACCATCAAGAGCATGCAAAGCATAGGTTATAGAGTATCACAGCAATAAAGACTTTTCTACTGAACACACGAATACACTTCTGCAGAGACGGTGCTTACCTTCTTTTCTTGTTTTGCAATCACTTTATTTTTTGCACCAAGATACTCTTCACTTGCCTCCTGAACAATTCTCCACAACTTGGCAGTTTCGATCCGATTCGCCTCCTACAGACATCATGTCAATATACAGCATTATCGGCCGAACATGCAGCTACTGTTTGTGCAGCGCAGTCCAGAAGTGGAAAACGAAGCATTGTGTTGCAGAAAACTATGAGTTTCTCAAATGATTGACATCCTGACCCGAAACCTGTGAGATCGGATATGTGAACCTGCTATAACTTCTCATAATTAGTGCTCTAAACAGTTTCAAGCTAAGACGGTATTCTTCGTTTTGAAACGATATGAAATAACATGAGCCTACTCCTGGGCGATGAATACTTTTCCTATGTAGCAATCTCCGCAAGAGATGGTGAAGGCTACTCAGCTCACAATGCCTAAGAACATAAGGAAATGCGGATATTTTTTCCAGATGTCCATCACAGCGGTTATTGGTTGAGAAAACCATGTAGCAGATAACATGTTTGAGCTAAGCAACCCTTGTTCGGGATCAAATGCTTTTGCACTTACACTTCCATAGCCTCACAGCACACAGTAAAGAGACATCACTTATCCTGAGGTCTCTCCATCTCCACACTGAGTTCTTGAGATAAGCACTATATCACCATGTAAACTCAGCATATTGACTAAAATGCATGATGTATTGCTATCCAAAAATAAAATAGCAGGAAAACAATGTAGTGCTCCGTACCTTTAGCTGAATATAATCCTTGTTCAGCTCCTCATAACGCTGATGAACACGCTGCACAAGGATTCGCTCTTCTTCAACTTTCAGAGGACCTCGAGTCGCAATGTTCCCTAAATTGTGCTCCTTAAACACTTTGCGAATTTCAGTCTCCAATTCTGTTTTCGCTTTCTCATTCCCCTGTCATACTCATAGTTGCAAGGGTTGATTTAACAAATTCAAAACCGACAATAAGCATACGTATCTACATCTCAAAAGCAACATAACGCACCAGCTCATGATCCAAAGGAAAACCAGGATTATGCTCAACAATCATACATAATGCAGTCCTTGGTCTCATTAAAGCCTAAAACCTTCAATGTAGCAGTGCCATAGTTGCACAGTATACCTCTACTTCGGCTTGCAGCTTTCCTTGTAGATTATAATTCCTACTGTGCTGGTCAGATAGTTTCCTTATATTATCTTCAGCATCTTTGAGATCTCTCTCAAGGCTCATTTGGCTCTGGATCAGCGTAGCTAGATTTTCATTGAACTCAGTTTGCCAACGCAAGAGCACCTCATCCGTATCTGTTCACCATAATCTTTTCAGTAAAGCATTTCAATGAAGTACCTACCAAAGATCTTTTAAATACGTAGAGTAGAAGTTAATCAAAAGTATTGTAGAAATGATATACATTCAAAACCATTTAAAAAAAATAGTACAAATAAGCATAGATTATGTTAGAGAACGCCTATAGTGAAGCAAGATTCTGCAAAGCTCAATTATATTATTATTCTTTTGATGTTGAGACAGCTTAGTGACCTCAGTATCAAGTTGACACACATTTTGTTCTAAATCATGTAAGATAGCTATTTTCTTTACTGAATTAGATGACAGCTACAAGCCGACCTCACAATTACTACAGTAAACAGTGCCAAATGTTGTAGTAACCAGAAGTCAACCTGAGCATTCGTCACGAAGAGCTTCACGTTGTTCATCCTTCTTGTTTTTTAACATATTTCTTTTCGACTCCTTGATCTTTATTTCTTCCCTGAGTATGGCATATTCCTCCAACCCCTCTTCCATAACACTTATTCTCCTGCGAGAATCAGCAATCGTCTTTTCCAGATCTCGAATTTGCTTGCGCAAGAAATCGGACTTTCCCTGGTCTTGCTCAATGTTCTCGTGAAACTGCACACCTCAATATGGAACAAGAAAGAGTCCTATGGTCACTGATCTGCAAAACTTAAGAGGAAAGTCGAGAAAATTACAATGCCACAAAATTTCTATTCAAGACTTGCTACGTAAGTGAGTGACAACCGGTCCTTGGAAACATGCAGGCCATGGCACTGGTGATGAACAACTAATAAATTCTTCAGAAATATGTGAACATCTGCAACGCAAACACAACATCTAATCTCTTTCTTGAAACCGTCCAGGAAACACTTACTTTATGAGCTGCGTCCTTCACAGTCTTCAGGTTTTCCAACTTCAGTTTGTACATCTTAATTCCCTGCGCTTGATCCTTATGCAGCTTCTTTAGGACTTCCAATGCCTTAGTGTACCTATCAAGTTTCAAATTTAGGGGTAAGTTGCGACTCAAAACCGATATTTGCAAAGCCGACGCAATCCATCAGGCTCCGAACCACATTATTCGACAAGGTGTACTGTTCATACGATGTGCGAAATAATACAAAACTCTAGGGATGACCTTTAGAAACCAATTGCATAAGCAACCAAATGTATTTCAAAGGGGCTAGAACTATCTGAACCTGGTGGCGGAAAATATATCATCAAACTTCCTCTTAAGAACAGCAGGTTCGGCTAAGGGCCAATTTGCATCGTCTTGGTGCACAAATATCACGTTCTCCAGAATCGCTTTTGACACTCCCATCAGAGCAGGGATTTCCCTATCAATATCCGCGCACTTATAGCTAAGAGCAACTTTCTGCACACCCAAACACATCAAGATCACTTAAACTCGACAGATCAAAGCAAACAATACATTGATATGGAATACAAATCCATTCGACCATATTTATGGAAAAATATACCAAGCAAGTGTAACTCAATAATGTAGCAATCTGAAATGGATCCGTTTAAATACAATGAAATTATATTTTTTCGTGATGTAGGACAAGGAGTGATTCATCGAATGACAAATTTCGCACCTCACCGTTGTGATCAAGGGTCTGAATGACACTTTCTATAGCTTTGTACTCCATCTTTGACGCCTTCTGCGTGAGTTGGAAAGACCGGATACATACAACATCTTTTCCTGCAGCAGTCTTGAATCTCAGCTTTATTTGCCCCTTGGTTTCAGTCTCTCCAGCTACCTGAGCATCCAAACATCTCTGTAAGGCTGACATTCTAGCCAAAACCGTCCAGGTTCACCAGAATAAATTGTATATTGGTCCTATTAAACCCAGGCTCCTGTGGTAACCAGAAAATCACTGTAAAACGCACAATGCACTCATGTTTTTAGGGCTTAGGTAGACCACTCCACGCATACCACCAATCGCAGGCAGCTGCACGGCCATAGGGGTACATTCTCTGGGTTAATGTAGTGGTGAGGGCCACACGCTACGATCAAGACCGGATTCTACCATAGCCGCAAGACATATGTACAACAATCTAAAAATGTCTAAGCTCATTAATGGATGTTCCTTGCAAATTGCCCCAGAACTTTGGCCAGATGAGATACGTCATACCTTTGGATCATGAATAAAAGTATGCCCCGACCTTGAATTTGGAGGTAGCTCCCCTGTACAAGCATGCTTCAAGCACTCGATAATTGTCTGGAATCATTCCACAATATAGTCTTATCAGCTATTTATCAATATCCAGGATAAGATCTCACAGGCTGCCTCTTGAACAAGAACAATTTCGAAGCAATATACGGAGACAACCTATGTACAATGACCAACTTCAGCAAACCTAATTGACGATGATCACGGGCGGTTCTTGCTCTAGAAACTGGTCTAGCCATTCTTATCTCGACTGCAAGGATCAAGAGCTCTAGCATTCCAGATGCTAAAATCAACGATAACGATGCTTTGGAATTTTTCTAAACCTGATTAAACACAGCCGATTTTTGCAACACAACTTATGTATAAGTTTGTCTACACTATCCATCACCAGAATGTCAGCTATACTTTGTAAACATACAAATTAGTCATCCATCACGAGGAAAGCTAACACAAAGCTTTCCAAATTGTTAATGGCAAACACTAAGAAAAAACCGCGATAGTTCATAAGCAGCCAATTGTACATAAGAACGAGGAGCAATTTATAAACCTCGATTTCTCAGCCATCAGCATGTGGAGCCAATTACCTATTACGAGTACCTGTGTTACTAGGAAAAACGGAATATTCTCGTTCTCACAAATTTTCAATTGCGTTTTTTTCCGATTCTGTTTCTGAAGACTCTGTTCTCAAGCTGTAAGTTAATTCATACAAAATTGAGAAAAACGTGCAAATTGTTACTGAATTAGAAACCGGAGAAAGAGAATAATCTGTTTTTCCTAATACTTTATAAAATGCTAAGATTCTACAATCATCGTCTTGCGTACCGTCTTGCCAGCACCGTTTGGCCCTACGATGAGCGTGAGAGGCCGGAAGAACGTGATGACGCGCGTATTCTCCGGATCAAAGGCCCGGATGCCCTTGATGAGCATCTTGTCCACCGTACTCATCGTGACAAACTGCAAAAACCACGATCTTACAACAAAAGAACAGACTCCTCCTTCACAATTGAGTTTCTTCCGATTCTGCCGCTTTCAATCAACAATCATGGTTCATCCGCATCGGATCACCCCATTCTCGCTTCCTCTAGCAGTATCGTCAACTGGACCTTGATTTCTATCCCATGGAAAAGACACTACATGCATATGAGAACGTGAACGGGGCTAAAACCCTAAAGCCCTGCTTGCTAATTTAGAGGGGATTGCTAAAGCCGAGCTAAAAACAGCGGTTTTTTAACCTCTAAATGCCAACCATCCGGACCACGTGGACAATGAAAATTCATGAAAATTCATTTCATTCCATTGAACCATTGATGTTCTTTTTTTTTAAATCGACTCATACGACACACTTAACCCCTAAACGTACCATGGTGTCCCTGGAATTGACAATTTGACAATTTGAGAAAAATCATCATAAATTACTATTTAGAAGAATATTTTGGAATTGATATACAAATGAAAGTTCTAGATTTTGAATTATAGATTCCATCCGTACGGTTTGATTCACTAATACTATCACCAATATTTAATTATAAAATTTGAAAGTTAAAATTAAAAATTTCTTCTAAATTCGATTACAAACAAAATTTTAATATTTTTTGAGTAAAATTTGTTGGAATGAATTTGAAATGAGATACTTTTAACCCCTCAGCGTCCCAAGTTTTTTTGGGCTTAAAATCATCATTGCTTTTGATGTGTTATAGGCCTAAAAGTAAGTGAGGTATAGGAATCTCAACTATACAATCTTGTAATATACATGTTGTAGATCATGTGAATCAAATTTGAAGTCATTTGGCTATATAGATTGCAAGATCATAGTGTTTGTGTGTTAAAAAAAGATGCTGAAATTTTCCCAACAACACAGTTAAAGGTGAAATTCGTTTTTAAAATTACTCAAATGAAAAAATTTAAACTATAAAGTAGTTCAAAATCATCAAATAAACACATTGGTACCAAAAAAAACTCATGAAAAAAAATTAATGTGCCCTAAAATGGCCTTGCAATGTCAAAAAGTAGCCTGAAAAGTGATCAATTTGACCCAAAAAGCAAAAAGTGTCCAAATTATTCCCATGCACTAAAATGTGACCCCCAAACATTCAGAAAACATGAATTGACATGAAAATTTTACCATGATAACTAGACTTCAAGGGGAATCCAACCCAATAATTTTTATTGAAAACGGACATGAGATGAAGGAGATACAAGCCCCCAAAGTTGCAGTCATCAAAATGCACAAAAATTGTTAAAAAAAAAAGGCCCCTACTTTCAAATGATCACCAAAAATTCAATACATCTTGGATTGATCTGAAATTGTTACCACATCAGGAATTTCGGACCCCACTGATTTCGCACGATTTCAGTGCGATTTCCGATATTTCATGGGTGCGTGTATTTTTCGCACTAATTCCGCATCGTTGCATCATTCATCGCAACTGCACTGATATGACATCATGATCGTACAAGCGGATATAGTACCGATTCGACACAATTGATACATCTATTGAAAACGTACGAATTCTTCACTCTGTACAGTTGTCAAATGTCGTGTCTTAATCGTGTTTAAAGCCACACTGATTCAGTGTGTTTTTCGTGCGACATCATCATTTCTATATCTAGATTTTTTTCTTTCTATATCTAAATTTGGTCAAAATAATCTTATTAAAAAATAAAAAATAAAAAATAAAAAAATTCTCTACCCGAACATTATTTCGGGCTACTCGGACCAACTACTCGCGCTGCCCGAACCCACGGTGGGGCCCGCCATAATTTCCCAAGCTCTATTGTCGGTGGTAGGAATTGAACTTGAGACCTCCCAACTACAAACCATGCTTTAAACCACCAAACCACCTTAAAGTCTTGATGCAAGCACTCGAACTCTTTTGATAATTATAACGGAATGAAACCATTGGCAATTTTTTTGCCATTTATATATAATTCTTTTTTCAAATTGTTTTTTTGCACTACAACATGCAGGCCTCTTTCTATATCTTGAAATTTTTTTAGAATATTTTGATTTTTTTTTTTTTTTGGCCAAAATCGTGATGGCAGATCATGGCTGTGAGTTGTTATTTTTTTTCAGCGGACTTTGAATGCTTTTAACAATGTGAAAAAAACTTTTTCTTCAAAATTTTTTTGCACTAGATTATGCAAGACTTTTTCTATATCTAGGATTTTTTTCAGAATATTATGAATTTATTTATTTTTTGCCAAAATCGTGGTGCCTGTGAGCTATTTTATGTTAAGCAGACTTTGGATGCTTTTTTGCGATGTAAAAAAAAATTCCAATTTCTTTTTCAGTAGATCATGCAAGCATTTTTCTACATCTTAAAAAAATTTCAATTTTTTTTGAACTTGTTTTTTGTTTTGCCAAAATCTTAAAGGTTGTTAGCTGTTTTTTTTATTTTCAGTAAACTTTAGATGTTTTTAGCAATGTAAAAAACTCTTTCTATTCCAAAATTTTTTTGCACTCCATTATACAAGCTTTTTTCTATACCTAGAAAAAAATTCAATGGTTTGAATGTTGTAGCAAGCAATTAAAAGCTCTTGCAATTTTATTTTTTGAAAAGTTGCTCAAATTGAGTTCAAAGAAAGTCTGATTTTAAACTCAATTTAACTTGCAATGCTTCGAGAGATCATGTTTTGGTCGATGCCCCCTTATGAGCTGCCCGAGATTGAAAAAATTAAAAATTAAATTAAATTATAATTATTTTCTAATAAGAAATCAAGTATGCTTTCAAACCCAATTTGAATCGTGCCAATCCAAGTTAAACTCCGCCTAGGGAAACTTTCAAAAAAACAACACCTCTACATTGTCTCGTGTTACAAATTTTACTATTTTGAAAAAGTAATGTTGTCCTTTTCTGTACAAATTTTTTCTCCCATGATAAAAAGTACAATGATAACCAATAATACCAAATTTGAATTCTAAAAATATAAAATGTAATTTCATTGAAATTTTAATGTTCATTGCTTCTAAATTCTATAAATGAATGTTTTGGGAAATTAAACCGTAAGGACGATTTTAAAAAATTCTTGGAATATTCCAAAATATTCCAAAATAATATAAAATATTTTGAAAGATTCCAAAAGATTCCAAACAAGAATATTAAAATATTTTTGGTGTTTTCTCTATTTATTATATTTCATCAATAAATCAATAGTTTTAAAACACTATAAACTTTTTTTGTCGAGAAGTATGACATGCTACTGTAGTGCAAAAACACATCCTTGAACGCGAGTGACGTCGAGAAATATAAGTCACTCATTCTCAAATTGAAAATTTGTACGATAACTACACGGATGTCGTACGACAATAATTTGCATTATAATAGATACTGAAATCGCACGGATATAATAAAAGGCGTTAATATGATACGTATACGATACTAAATCCGCATTAACTAAAACCGCATGTTATCTGTGTCTTAGTAGCCATGTAATGTAGATACACGATTAACGCACGGATTTCGTCAAACACGACTTTCGTGCGAAAACAACACTTTTTTCATAATCATTGAAAAGACACTGCATCGACATCCTAATAATGCATGTCACTTCCGTACCATAACGACACTGGGTGGTTGCAAGCTACGGTCACCCAAACTTTTTGTCGCGGCATGCAAATTTGTGCACTTACCCAATCTTTGGAAAATCATCAATAAATATTAGAATGGAATTTTGTGACGAAACAAATTGCATTGTTTCTAGAATTCTAAAGTTAAGATGTCTACCACAATAAAGTTTGCAAATTTTCAATCTTTCTATCCAAATTAAGCATTTCTACTTAGATTTGGTAGCGTGTCGCTTGTCAAAAGTGCACCTATTTTATGGGAAATGCTAGAAGGGGGTCAAAATTGAACTTCAAAAATTTATAGCAACATACCACTAGTGTGTACAAAGGTACCATATTTTATTTTTTTGGGTACTACGCTTACTTATTTTTTAATTAATTGTTTGGTGATGTTTTTGTTTTTTAAGATTTTCGTGCAGTTAAAACTTTTTTCTGGATTTTTTTTTTTGGAAATGAAATAATGGTTCAATTTTAGAGGTGAGATATGAAATGCATTTTTCATAAAACCTAGCTAAGGATGTTATGTAAAAAAGGCTCTAATTACCCCTATTCAGTAAAAAACAGAAAAGGCTATTAAGTAATGCCCAAAGACTTGAAATTAACTTAACAATTGCTAAAGTGAAAGTATTAGCATAAACCCTATTTGGGATTGTGAAATTTTTGATTTAATTGAAAGTTGAGAGGTGCGCATTACTATGCTAGTGCACGAGCTGCATGGCCTTTAGCTGCACAAGCTGCACTCCCCACTTGGTAGACCGTAGCTTGCAATCACCCCACTTCTAAATGCACGTATGACGTGCAGAATCAGTGTTCAACGATAAACGCACTGAAGACGTGCGGAATCAGTGTTCAACGATAAACGCACTGAAATCGTGCGAAATCAGTGGGGTCCGAAATTCTTGATGATGGACTCCGACAACCTCTCAATTTTTATGGCCATAATGTAAAGCGGCTCTTAGACTGTAACAAAGGACATATAGAGTCTTTTCAACATGTTATTCCAAAGTCAACTGGATTTTGAAATTTAGAGCATTTCAACCAATGACTGGCATTTTCAAATTTCTTACTAAAAATCAAGACCCTGATTTGGATTGGGAAATTTTCTTGGCAGTCAAAGGATTGAGGCTGGTATATTGTTTGCGGATGCCAGTCAAACTCTTATTGTTTGGAAAAATTTAGAGGGACTAGTATATCAGGTTCAGAAATAGGAATACTAGCCTCATTGGTGGACATATTCCTACCAACTAAAAGCTTCTATTTAGTACAAAGTAAAAGGATATTCATTCTTCATTAGAATTTTTTAAAGATCGTATAATATATCAATGGAAAGAAGAAAAACTTGACTATTTGAATTATTTTGATAAAGTTTCTATTAAATACATTGATTTCTTAATTGATCTCACTATTTTGGTTTGAGCACTTATAAATTAATGATGTTTATGATATATTTTGAAATTTAACATATAATGTTTTAAATTTTTATTAAATGTCTTTCTACCAAAATATTAATAACATATAATCATATGAATTTTATTAATTTTCACTAAATTAAGCATTCAAATTAAAATTTTGCTTGATGGATATTAACCCCTAAACAACCTCACCCCTTTAGGTTGGGCAGTTTTGCAAAGATGCATTATAAAATGCAACTAAGGGGGATATTTCGAACTTGATGTATGAATAAAAGATGTACATTATGAATTTTAGATTCTATCCATACAATTAGATCTGCAATTACTATCACCAATATTTTGTATAAAATTTTGAAACTTAAAATTCAAAATTCTTTTGTAATTTTATTATAAATAAGATATTGACAATCTGTGTATGAAATTTTTTGTAATAGGTTGAAATGTAATTATTTAAGTATAGTGATTTTTGGAGATTTTTTGGTTGCTTAACTTTATGAGTTTATTTTTTCAAGAGCACTTTTGAAGTAAGATCTTAGAATTTTTGGTAAATCACTGCAACATGAAATGAGGCATAAAATTGTCACAAATCATCCCCTTTCTAATCGGATCATGCACGATTTAGGTGTTGAACTTGCTATTAAAGTACAATATATTTGACTTATAATTCAATGATGTTATCTTCTTTGGATTCTCATAAAATTACATGGACAGTTACAAATTAAATCTTGAGGCCCTAAATGTTCACAAGGTAGCTCCAAATTTAACATTTTATGAAGACCTGGAATAAAATATAATTTTGGAGACTATTTAGGTGATGTCATTAAACAAAAAATGTAGGTTTTGAGTTGAAAATTGTACTTGTACTACCGGTATTGGATTTACTGTTGCTATTACCTATATTTATTAATGAAACTTGAAACAAGAAATTTGAAATTTTTTTTAAATTTTATTGCAAATAAATTATCGAAATTTTTTCAAGCAAAAGTGTTGTTAAAGTTTTGGAATGTAAAACTCTCACAATATTACAAATTTTGAATCATTAAAATTATTGATTTCATTTTTGAAGGACCACACTTTCAATTAGAAGAACTATCTTTTTTTGTATTAAGATATTTTTAAACTATCATTATAGTCAAAGGTTATTTTTAAAATTAAAACCATTAATGTTGTTGGTCAACTATCACAAGAATCAAAGAAACGTGGTTTGAATGAAATTTGTTGGTGTCTATGGATGCTGCAATGAATCAATTTTATCTATGAGTCCAATTTACAAGCTTTACAACCATATAGAAGTTAATCAAATGAAGCATTAGAAGTACATTACAACAAACTACAGTATGGATAACAAAAACAAATGTCTCAAGCTATGCCCCTTTCAGATTGGAAGGAAATGTTGAACTATTTAGAGCATCTATTAATACATTAAGATAGGTTGTTTGTTTTGTTTTGTTAAGTTGAGAGCTCCTCAACCGTGCTCCCTCCAGTCACGTTTTTGGTACCATCAAAAAGCCCTCGACGAGGAGAGGTGCATGCAGTTTGTTTTGTTGCGTTTGAACCTATTGTGTGAAAGTTGTGGACTTTTAATTGAATTTCCTCACAATAAATTGAATTAAATTATGAAAATTGGAATATGGGGGTTTTTGAAGTCATTTTTGGCATTGTCGAAAAGCTCTTGGCAAGTAAGGGTGCACTAAAGTTGTTTTGTAGCTTTTGGACCTACAGTGTGAAAGTTATGGATATTCAATCAACGGGTCAATTGAATTTCGTCACCATAAATTGAATTATATTATGGATACAATAAAATAAAATAAAAAACAAAAGTACACAGAACACGGGGAACACACGGGAACATAGGAAGCACGAGAACACACATAAATACGAGGAACACGGGGAACATTTGGGCCAACGGCATAGGGCCATACTAGTGTATATTGAGGGTCAAATATGCCATAGTCATTACGTCACAATCAAAAATATTTCTATATTAAGATATAAGGTAAATGCGATACCATACTCGGCTACAATGGTCACCAAGACATGCATTTTTTTTCCCAAATGCTATGGATATTCTCTAAGATTATATTTTTCACCATAGAATTAGTCTTTTTTTGAAAAAATAATTTCACTAAAATTTGGGCTTCTCTTTTTATGATTATTTTTTGTCGACGTTCATTGCCAAATACGGTAGCCTAGCTCAAAGCATAAGGTACACCAATCTATGACCACCATGTTTTCTGGATCCAATTCCACCCTCATCTTTTGGTGCTGTACATTTAAAACCAAAAAATGTCTACTGTCAATACATGAGGGCCGAATTGTAAACACGGTAGTAATAAATTACCTTATTATAGTATGTCCAAATTTTGATAAACTTGTAGACCAAAATCCGAAAACCTTGATTAAATTATTTGAATGCCTTTAATTCTTTGTGAAATTTGAAACGCCATAATTAGAAAAATTTCCAAGGTTTTGAAAATTAAGATATGGTATCTCATGCAGTTTGAATTCTGAAACTAAAGGATTTTGACACTTAAGTGACAAAACTAACCTTAATCCCTAAACGTCCTCTCTCAACCCTCTCCAGATTTGGAGAATTTTAAAGATGGCTTATAAAATGCAACTAAGAGGGATATTTTGAACTTGATGTATAAATAAAAGATGTACATTATGAATTTTAGATTCTATCCATATAGTTAGATTACTTAGATCTGCGATTACTATCACCAATAATTTTGTATAAAATTTTGAAACTTAAAATTCAAAATTCTTTTGCGATTGGATTATCGACAACCTGAGGAAGAAATTTGATTGGTTAAAATGTAATACTCTAAGTGTAGTGATTTTTGGAGTTTTTTTGGTTGCTTAATTTTATGATTTGATTTTTCCAAGAGTACTTTTACACTGAAATCTTCGAAATTTTTGGTAAATCTCTTCAATATGAAATGAGGCATAAAAATGTCACAAATCATCCCCTTCCTAATCGGATCACGCACGCATAAAGCTAACTTCCTATAAAATATATAGTAAAAAATCCACTCCGCAAAAAGTGCATGACGGATGAGAAATTTGTGTTTGTTTTTAAACTTTGTCTAAAATATGAACGCTTGGTCCTTTAGTGGTTATCATACGGTAGTCAAGGCTTGTAATTTGGACCCTACCACGAACTTCACAACTTCATACCTTATTCACACGGTATCGAATTAATACAAACTTTATTGCTCCACAAAAAAATTCCATTCTAATTATGGAAACCTCTCCAAATATATGGAAGTCAACTGAAGGGAATGAATTCCCAGCCTTATTCTAATTAATGAATGAATGATGCACACACACAGAGTTCATGATCTGAGCTCCTCAAAGAAATCCTCCAAATTCCTCTGAACTGATCCACCCTCCTCAACCGCAGCCAACGCCAACTCTTGGAGATTCCGAACATTAGTTTTGGCAATCACGCCTTCAGGTTCACTCATCAGCCTCCTCGCCGCTCTCGAAATCTGCTCCTTCGTCACGAAATCGTCGGTGACTCTACACACCTCGATGGCCGCCTTCACATCGTCCACAAGAAACCTGGAGTGCATGCAATCTAACGTTGATTAATTGGTGAGCTCCTGTCCATCCATTTCTATGTTGCTTTGATGGCATTGCAACGTATAAATCTAACTAATTCAATTTACGTCATTATCAACGAGCAACTTTGTCATGGTGGTGATGGAATCGGGGGAGAGAACATTGTCACCCACCTGGCATTCCTAGCCTGCTCGGCTCGGATTGGCCACGTAAGCATGGGCACTCCTCGGCATATGCTCTCCAATGTGGAGTTCCAGCCACAATGCGTCAGGAATCCACCAAGAGCTCGGTGCGACAGCACTTGCAGCTTCGGCGCCCAGCCCATGTGCACATAGCCTCTTCCCTTCGTCCTTTCCTCAAAGCCTTCGGGAAACAAGGGGAGATTGTCGGGGTTGTGTACGAAGAGCCAGCAGAAACCGTTCCCCGCTCGCCTCTAATCCCCGAGCTAGCTCGTGTATTTGCGCAACAGAAAGGGCTGCAACACTGCCGAAGGAGACATACAGCACAGACGATTCCGGCTGTGTGTCTAACCATTTGAAGCAAGGGTCGCTCATATTCGCTATGACCTCAGATCCACTGAAGAATGCCTTGGGCAACAATGGTCCAACCGGAAGAATACTCAGCAGATGTCCCGCCTGCACACCTCGCAATCTCTGTAGTCAGTTTCCGGGCTTCAATCCAACGGAAGACTCATACTCTCCGCAGGGTAATTTCTGAACCTGTAGCATGTACTGGATTCACCCAAAACAGACGGACCTGGCCATGGGCATTTCCGCAAACGGTTCGGCGAAGCACGTCGATGCAGGACGGCTCCAGCTAGTAGTACGAGTTGATGAGATCACCCTCGCTTCGTGCATATCCTCGCAGTTTTTGAAGAAGAAATGGTAAATGAAGGAATTCGCGTCCTGCATCGGCGAGTGCAAGTCGGCCAGACGAGTTGGCGGAAGGCCGGGGATGTCGCACACGAGCTCCTCCTTCTTCGCAGGATCGATTGGTAGTCGTGCCTGCCTGGCCAGCTCCGGGGTGTGCAGCATGGTCGCCAATGCAGGTGCTGGAGACGCGAACAAGACGTACCTCGGAATGTTGAACTTGTTCGCAACAACCTGCATGCGTACACAAGATCGAGAGGGGTCATATCCAAGACGGTGTCTAAAACAGAGAGAATCCTCAGCTAGCTACAATCACTATAAGAAACTGGGTAAAAAATACTGCACGTCATGTTTAAACCACCTCGATTGCAGAATTTTCATTGCTCAGATGTCGCAAGTGCAATTTTTGGAATTTGGAGGCGTATAATATACCATTCGAAGTGCATTTTTGAGACCCAAGTTCCAATTTCCAACCATAAATTATACACCTCCAAATTCCAAAAATTACAGTTGCAGTGAGCAATTGAATACTACATGTTTCACATCTGCAGTCCAGGATGCTCTAAAACTGAAGCTTCGCATGACAAACATGTGCAGATTTTTTACCAAGTTTTCTTACAGTGAATTAACCGTTGTTCGTAGAGCGTTGATCGAGCACTGAAGCTACTCACCTGCGTCCAGCCCAAGAACATGTCACTGACGATGCAAGCTGGAGGGGCGTCGTCCTTCCCGGAAGAACAGCTCCGCAAGCAGAACCTCGGCGTCGGGGACGAGCCGCTTCACGTGCGCTGCACATGGCAAACCTCCGCGGCCCTCGCCCTCCGCTGGCAGGACCCCGAGTGGCATTACTCGGATGCCACGAATGTCGACCAGAGCCTCGATCGTCCTGAAATGCTCCTTGGACAGATGACTGAACGTGTTGACGAAGGTGACGACCACGCCCATTGAGTGCAGGCGACTGGAGAACTGAAGCAGCGGAATGCTGTGCCCCTTGGCGGGGAATGGCAGCACCACGACATGCAGCCGCTTTCGTGCAGCCTCCTTCTTCTGCTGCAGCAGCTCCGCCAGTGACACCGTCATTTTGGCTCAACAAATACTAACTTGCAGCACTTACTAGTTACAGTGGTCGATTGCTGGAAGCTTTATGTGAGTGTCAATTCACAACGTGCAGCGAGATAGGTCTGTGTATGATCGGAGCTCGGATATATCGATGAGAGTAGTACCAAACCCTCGATCACTGAGTGAGGTCAATTGTTGAGAGCTGGTTTCAGGCGGGATTGGAAGAACGTCGAGAACTTGAGATGATATCAGCTCGGCACACAATTGCTGTTATATAATGAATCAGTGGGAAGATGAATTCAGCCAAGTGTAGTCGATCAGCTGTCGGAATGTACGTACTTCCTGAACTTTCAAGTGAGTTCCCCGGACTTGAGTTATGTGTACGTCGATTTTGGAACCGGGCCTGGATCCGACCGCCGTCGGAGGACTCGGTCGCCGTCCACGTCGAAGAAACTGATGCAAATTGACACTACTGGAAATGGGGGTGACAACAACACTAGAAACGTTGCTCTCAACACTAGAAGGATTGCGCCCCATAGCCCCTATAAATGTTGTTGGAACAACGTCACTTTGCCACTTTGCTATTTTGGACCGGGGTCCCTTTGACAATTACTAACATCCACCCTTTTTTTACATCTATAATTTACATTTATCCTATCCTTTTACATTCCTAAATTACACCTCAGGAAATGTAATGGTAATTACGGTGTTCTTACATTGTGTGAAAAGTAATTTTAATTACTATGTTACTATGTGCTTTTACTATGAATTCTTGCTACGTGTGGAAAGTAATTGTTATTAGTGTGTATTTACCATGGATGAAGATAAAAATAAGAGAAAATTATTCAAGAAGTTGTGGTTTATTGTAGGCCACGTGTCAGTCATGGAGTGAATGTACTTATGTACATGGCTATTTTAGGGTTATTTAGCATACTAAATTTATCCTCCATTGGCTTGATTATGTGAATTCCAAGTGAATTTCATGGACATCAATGCCACGTGTCCTTCCTTTTATGGACATTAATGCCACGTGATCTATATGTATAGGATCTACATATTCAGCATCTTTTGAATATGCCTTTCTGAGTCTATCTCGAGGCTCTTTCAATTAGCCAAATATAACTTTATCTTGGCTTCCATTGACGAATGCTTCCACATTAATAGCATTCATCCTTGTTGCACTTACTACTTTTTACATCCATATTTAGATGGAAATCATTGGTTTAGGGTGTCAATTTCAGGTTAATGCTATTGGAATTCGGGTGTGGTTTGGGACTACTGATTACAACATTGAGAACTAATGTAATCTACCATCATTTCAAAAATGGAGATATCATACAATTAAGGAATAAGAAATTGAATAGATAAAGTTTTACAGTGCATTGCTTTTGCACTGTTGCAACCTGTTCAATGCATGTCCCTCACTGATTGTGAGTAGAAGTACAGGTAAAGTGTCCAGAGTTGTCAAATGACTTAACTACCGCATAATTATACTACATACATATTGAAGTTGAATCAACTGACTCCCTAGGCCATTTCCTATACAAAACACTAATAAGGTTATCATTTGTACAATGTGTACAACTATGAGACCAAAGACAAAATTTCTGTAGTGAATAGAATATGCATAATACCCATAAGCAAATATCAAACAACCACATTCATGGATTTCTACACAAAATTACTCGTGGGTTCATCATCTGAGGTTGAGGTATTAGATCCGGATCCATCACTCTCTTCCGAAGTACTGGAAATTGACCCCTCCTCCTTAGTAGTGTGCTCGCTCTTGCTAACTGCCGACGTGTGTGCAGACTTGTCCTCCTCAGGGCTGTCTTTGCTTTTGGGCAATTTACCTTTTAACTCGGCTTGATTCACTCTTTCCTCTAGCGCAACAAACCCATTACGCTTTCCATAAGATAGCTCTTTGTCTGTAGCATCTCGGTTAAACGCCTCATACTACTTGCACAAATTCCCAACCCATAACTGAGTCAACTACTAGAGGACAAATGAACAGTAAAATTCCCAACCACCCCAACCTAAAACCAAGTCAACATGTGCTACAAGACAAAACAGAACTGAAAGTTGCCACACCCCAGCCCCTAACTAATTCAACACGACACATTGCCAACACCCTAGTTAGCAATTTCACCACAAACATACACTCTATAACTGATTCGCCACTAAAGAATTAAGTAAATACAAAGCAAATGGGCATAAAGTAATAAATAATCCACATGCATAAAGTAAATGAAATGCAAAAGGTTTTACTTACATATCTAGCGCCAATTCCCTTCACACCTTGAGGACCACACCTGTGACTGCAGCCAACCTCCACCATGCGCGCATTTGCAGCAGCTTTGCACAGTTCATAATTCCTCCTCTTCCATTCATCTTTTGTAGATTCGTAGATCTTCAACCACGACTCTCTCGAGCATCCACTGGGTCTTGGAACAACCTTCCAATTTTTGTAGGTTTCAAATTTCTTTTTGAGTCTACATCGTCTCTCCCGTAAATTACCTCCAATTGCCGCTAGAACACGGGGATGTCACATATTGCATACTTTTGTAAACCACGTGCGGTCGGGGGATAATTAAAGGTGGGCTATTCAATAGGGGAAATGTGGGGTCCCCAAAAGGCCCTGTAAGGCATCCCGGGTTAGGTGACTAGTCTGTCCAAACACCCCTCCGATGGTGGCACCATTGGTCCTCGTCGCTGCCCACTGACAGTGTCGGAAGCCGCAGTGCTGGCAGTGTTGGCAGCGTCGATTGGTTCGACCCACGGAACTGCACTGCTGGCAGCGTCGTGCCACCATTGGTGCCAGCGGAGAAAACGTGCGGGCACCACTGAAATTTCACTGCACGTGAGAAAACCAAAGGCCTTTTGGAGACCCCACCTTTCTCCTAATGTATCTAAATTTCTTGAATAATTTGCACCCTATTAGTAGATAAAATGGTACTTTGAGGTGTTTTTCAAGACCCTATAGATAAATATAATTTCCACCATTAATTTATTTTATAGACCCTATTTTATTTATAAATTGTACCATTTGTCAAAATCATGGAATTTTGGCATAAATTGACATTAATCCATAACAACGACAACAATACATGAACGGAACTTTCAAAATATAACAATTTTGCAGAGTGCCTGAAGTGTAGCAATTAAATGTGGTTACCTTAAAAACATGAATAGATACTAAAATAAACAAAAATTTAGACAAGTGTCACATTCAAGTAATGTGTTTAAAAACACAACCTAACAAACAAACAACATGAGTCTGACAAAGAATCAAATACCTAGCAGTATTGTCTGCAAGGGGCAAAATTTCAAACAAAAAAATGCCATGGATCTCTCCCAATGCACTCGCTGTCACTCAATCTTTTTTCTAAACATGAACTTCTAAGTCCCCTTAGTTCTAAAGAATTGAATATAGAAGATTCCATGCACAAGAAACTTAATGTTTAGACAACAAGGTTTTGGGTTTAGGCGATTGAGGCAATTTCTCATCCAATCCAAGGATTTTCATTGAACTTCACATAAATTCTTCGTTCCTCCTAATATTACAAACCCAACTTTATTAATAAAAATTAAATAATACCTATAATTTTCACCTATCCTACATTAGATATAATACCGTATGGGCCATTTCATCTAGGCTATGGTATTTCCAAAATTTATATAAATTTTTGCTCCAATGAATTAAAAGTACCTTATATTTTTTCTCACGTGGTTTAATAAAATTTTGAAAGTGACCTCCTCGGGGAGCTGTTCTGCTAGCATGACTAGTGGGATATCAGACTTGGGACCGGCCCTGGCCACCGTGTGACCACCCATGATACGGGCGTTGCTGTGATTCTGAGGGCGAATGGCACTTTTGGCATGCGTCTGATTCGCACTGCGTCCCATCACTATGGCACTACTGCCACCTCTCTCTCGTGTTTATGATTGTTGGCCTGCGCCCTGGCGACCGGGCTCCTAATTACTGTGTGCCATCCCTGCTTGGCTGCTCCCTCCTCATTGCTGCTCCATGCTCGTCACTGCCTTGCTCGGACGGCTGTCCCTATCTCCATTAGCCGTGGTGGCCCTCGACCCTCTAACTGATGTTTTGTGCCGAGGCACCTACTCCCAGCCGTTCCACTCCCACTCGGACGTCTCTCGCGAGTCACTATTGGAATAATGATTTCCGGAGCGACTTGTTGTTTCCTCCGAGTTCGTACCCATCAGCGGGTCTAGTGGTGCAGGATCCGGGGTTAGTGTGGCTACTGTTGGAGCTGGTATCGATAGTAGGTTTTGCCCCTCGCCCGCTGTCGTTCCTGGGGGTTGTTGGCTCGTGGCATGGGAGACCCGATCTTCTGCTGGGGCTCCTTCCGAAGTGTCGCTGCCTTGACCAGTACTTCTAACCCCTGGACAGTCTTTGATCAAGTGATCAGTAGAGTAGCAGCACCTACACTAGATGGGCAGGTTACAGTAATCCACAAGAATGAGTACATGCTCCCCTGTTACCTCATTAGAGACTGAGAGTTGAGTCTTCCACCCCTCCCCTGCTTGCAACGCTACACAGAATCTCTCATCAGCTGCCGATACATTTCTCCTATCACTGCCAAGCAATTCTTCAAGTCCACCCGCGATTTCTTTCGCAGTGCCGAGGAATTCCCCTCAATGTGACCCAAGTTGGGACCTTCAGTCGTGAAGGCTTGCTGGAATCGAAGCTCGTAGTCCAAGTTTGTAGGATGAACGTGCCCCAACGGGACCTGTGGGGCGTGTACATCAACAACTTCTGAGTCGTGGCAAATTGGCGCGTCAACACTTGAAAGAAGCCCTTGCCGAGATCCCGACCTAGACCAGCCCAATCTCCGACTTGAGTTTGGATGGCAGTGATCCATCGTGCAAGGGCGAATGGCGCTTGTCTCCCGCCTACAAAGTAGGCGACAATGGCATGCCGTTGTAGATGTTCCATTTCCTTCCGGACCGCTTCTTGATCCACCTTCACCTCCATTACCTTGTTACACAATAGAAATCCCGTGGAGCTTCGTGAGTATCCCTCTGGTAGTTGCTCCCCTAGTGTGGCGACGGTGGGGTGTATTTTGACGTGGCGACCCATGCTAGTCACCGCAGCGACCAGCTCGGGTTCGATTGCTTCGCCCATCTTCTCGTCTTTCTTTTCACGAGCTCCACTCTTTCTTTTCACGAGCTCCACTGGCCATCGGGGGAGCTACAGGGGTGTGGGCCAGCTTGATTCGCACCCGGGGGGTGTGCTCTACATTATGTTTGAGAATCACGTGCGTTCATGACCCCCTCTAAAAACCCTTTGTATACGAGGGGTTGTATGTCTAAAAACCTTTGTATACAAATCTATTTCGTCCTAGATATATACTTAATGTAAGTATACGTCAATATTTTCATCTCTAAATATGTTTATTGTATGTGTACGTAATACAACAATGTTCAAATTAATACCCCTTCTGTGCACTCACGTATACTTGTACGTGTTTAATACAGTGTACCCCCCGAGGATTCGCAATGCCTCCGCGTACGACACGCGATCGGCAACGCCCCTCTCCTCTGCATACAAATCCACTTCTTTCATGCTGATCTCTTGTTTCGCGCCCAGTCGAGGAGACCTCAACTCTAAAACCCTAACCCTAAAACTTCTTCTGCTCCACTCTTCCGTGAATCCAGGGGTGTTGCGAGGACCCCTAAACAAAGCGATTAACTAAACTTAATCACGCGTGAAAGGATTGAGCTTAAGCTTACCAAAGCACGCAATCGATCATTGATCCGCTCGGAAAGCTCTCGTCAAGACGGGAGCGCCTCCGGAGCGTCATTGCTGCCCTTCCCCCGACTCAACAGATCGGAATCACCCATCGCGGTTGTTTCCAGTGAAGCCAAGCCTGCAAATACTTTAGTATTTTGGGGTCTACTGTACTGTACTGTACTGAATGGAAGTTCTCTTGTCTGTGAATCCTGTCTACAGCAGTGTACGTGCACTGTGCAGTTTCATACAGAACGCTGACTCTCAGTCAAAGACAGGGAGCTACTTACCACGCCCAAGGCTCCCTATTACTGATGCTCAATTTTATAATAGCGTCAGTGGCGAAGGCTCCATGGAGCTGATGGAAGGTAGTTGCTTCTTTTGGTCACTCTGTCAAAGAGCCATGAGACCGTGTCTGTGCAAGAAAGAGTACAAATTTGACCCACATCAGAAGGTACCACATTGATGGGAAGCTCCAACAACAGTGTGGTTTACTACCCAATGGAAGTTCTTGAGAAATGAGAAGTTTGTACGTTTGACTCCTTCGGTAACTTAGTTGGGTGACTGAGTTGAAAGTGACTACCGTACCAAAGTTGAGGGAAGATTCCAATTGAAAGCAAAACTTTGACACATGTACGTGGGAAATGTGACGTATGACTAATGACGTAGATCATGCAATATCCATTCTGAGATAGAATTTAATACTTGCACCCAGGGCTAGAGGAGTTTGCAAACAGAATCTCCCTGCATGTCTGGTTGACAAAATTTTCTATACAAATGGCTCTACACAAGTGGCATCGAGTTTGGTTGTTTACCAATAATACGGGTCAATTTACACAATGGTTTTGGGCGTATTAACCATTTCAAAACATTCTATCTTAGAGGTTCGGTGAGTTTGTGGTAGGTGGTTTGCAAATAAAGCTTGCACCAATATTCTATTATTCCTTGCTGACAACTTAGGATATAGGGTGTTCTTTTTCTGACACACTAGAAGAGGGTATGAATCACAATTTAACCCCTAAACATGCCGAATGTCATTTTTTGTAACGTTGGATGACTGAAACTTTGAGGATCTATTTCTCCTTCATCTAGTGTCGAAATTCAAAGAAAATTGTTGGGTTCCCTTGAATTCCAAATCAAGTCTAGTTTTTAGAATAAGAATCTCGCATCAGTCCAAGGTCTTTATGAAGATTTGGCAAGCGTTTTAGAACAAGGTTTGGTTTGGGCATTTTTTGCTTTGGAGAACTTGGGCCATTTTTTGACATTGCAAGGCCATTTTTTAGACACATCAAAGTATTTTCATGAGTTTTATGGTACCGGAGTACCATAGCAGGGTTGCCAAAAAATAATTCAAAAAACAAGAAAAATTTAACATTCCGGAAATTAAAAGGACAAAAAAGCGAAAATTGAATAAATGATTTTAAGCCATATTTTGCTATTTTAAGCTATTTTAGGCCATTTTGGACCATTTGTAATCATTTTTATATTGCTTACTAAAAAAACTCAAGAACTAATTTTATTTTAGAGGAACGAACATTATTTTTAAAAACTATTTAATATTCGTTCGCGAGGTAGCGTTCTGCTACGGTACTACGGTACTAATGTTTTCTTAAGATGATATTAAACAACTTTGTAGTTGAAAGATACTTTATTAGAGAAGGATCAGAAATAGAATTTCAACTCCAAAGTGCTCACAGTCAAATTTTAATTAGAACCAAATTTTGATATTAAAACAAATGATATCAATGTAATGCTGTAATCAAATAATCATGTGCGTCATTCCATTGTACCAATTTCTTCCACATGGTCGGCCGGCGACATCCTCCGCCGGCGTTCACTTCCAAAAGTTAACTTGAATTTCCGAGCAGTTCACTTGAATGTTCGGGAAACTGTACATTCCGACAGCTAGCTACACGTACAAATCATCTCCCCAGGAAAATCAATTACTTGTCGACCTGGATATGGCTGCGTTCACCTTCGCACTGATTCATTATATAACAACACTTGTGAGCCGAGCTGAAACCATCTCAAGGTCTAGACGTCCTTGCAATCCCGCCTTCAACCAGCACTTGACCGCGATTGATCTCACTCAGTGATCCAGTGTTTGGTACTACTCTGATCGACATATCCCGGCTCTGATTATACACACAGACCTAGCTCGTTGCACCCTGTGAATTGAGACTCCCAGAAGGCTTCCAGCAATCGATCACACTAGTAAGTGCTGCAAGTGTTTGTTGAGCCGAAATGACGGAGCTGCTGCAGCATAAGGACGGTGCACGAAAGCGGCTGCATGTCGTGGTGCTGCCATTCCCCGCCAAGGGGCACAGCATTCCGCTGCTTCACTTCGCCCAGCGCCTGCACTCCATGGGCGTGGCCGTCACCTTCGTCAACACGTTCAGTCATCTGTCCAAGGAGCAGTTCAGGACGATCCAGGCTCTGGTCGACATTCGTGGCATCCGAGTGGTGCCGCTCGGGGTGCTGCCAGCGGAGGGCGAGGGCCGTGGAGGTTTGCCATATATAGCGCACGTTAATGATGGGCTCGTCCCAGACGCCGAGGTTCTGCTTGCGGAGCTGTTCTCCCGGGAGGAAGACGCCCCTCCAACTTGCATCGTCAGTGGCTTGTTCATGGGCTGGACGCAGGTGAGCTGCTTCACTGCTGGATCGGAGCTCTAAGAACAACTTTGGCTTATTGTAGCTGACTCAGTCTTAGGATTCTCTCTGTTAAAGACACCGTCTTGGATATGACGCCTCTCGATCTCGTGCGTGCTGCAGGTTGTTGCGAACAAGTTTAAGATTCCGAGGTACGTCTTGTTCGCGTCTCCAGCACCTGCATTGGCGACCATGCTGCACACGCCGGAGCTGGCCAGGCAGGCACGACTACCAATCGATCCTGCGAAGAAGGAGGAGCTCGTGTGCGACATCCCCGGCGTTCCGCCGACTCGGATGGCCGACCTGCCATCGGCGATGCAGGACGCGAATTCCTTCGTTTACGATTTCTTCTTCAAAGAATGCGAGGATTTGCTTAAAGCGAAGGGTGTTCTCATCAACTCGTACTACGAGCTGGAGCCGTCCTGCATTGATATTCTGCGCCGAACCACCTACGGAAATGCCCATGGCCAGGTCCGTCTGTTCGAAACCTCACTTGGGTGAATCCACCACGTGGTGTTCTGAAAACACCCTGTCGAGAGAATGAATGTACATACCAGTGAGTCTTCCATACGTCGTTGCATTGAAGTCCAGAATCTGACTACAGAGATTGCGATGACTGTGTGCACAGGCGGGACATCTGTTGAGCATTCTTCCGGTTGGGCCATTGTTGCCCAAGGCATTCATCAGTGGGTCTGAGGCAACAGCGAATATGACCGACCCTTGTTTAAAATGGTTAGACATACAGCCGGAATCGTCAGTGCTGTATGTCTCCTTCGGCAGTGTGGCAGTCCTTTCTGTTGCGCAAATACAAGAGCTAGCTCGGGGATTAGAGGCGAGCGGGGAACGGTTTCTGCTGGCTCTTCGTCCTCCACACAATCCCGACAATCTGCCCTTGCTTCCCGTGGGCTTCGAAGAACGCACGATGGAACGAGGCTATGTGCACATGGGCTGGGCGCCGCAGCTGCAAGTGCTGTCGCACCGAGCTCTTGGTGGATTCCTGACGCATTGTGGCTGGAACTCCACATTGGAGAGCATATGCCGAGGAGTGCCCATGCTTGCATGGCCAATCCAAGCCGAGCAGGCTACGAATGCCAGGTGGGTGACAATGTTCTCTCCCCCGATTCCATCACCGCCATGACAATGTTGCTCGTTGATAATGACGTAAACTGAATTAGTTAGATTAATACGTTGCAATCTCATTATAGCAACATAGCAATGGATGGACTAGAGCTCACCAATTAAACAACGGTGGATTGCATGCGCTCCAGGTTTCTTGTGGACGATGTGAAGGCGGCCATCGAGGTGTGTAGAGTCACCGACGATTTCGTGACGAAGGAGCAGATTTCGAAAGCGGTGAGGACGCTGATGCGTGAAGCTGAAGGCCTGATTGCCAAAACTAATGTTCGGATTCTACGAGAGTTGGCGTTGGCTGCGGTTGAGGAGGGTGGATCAGTTCAAAGGAATTTGGAGGCTTTCCTTCAGGAGCTCAGATCATGAATCAAACTTGGTCTCTGTGCATCATTCATTAATTTGTTTGAATGAGGCTGGGATTTGATTCCCTTGACTTTCAGCTATTTGGAGAGGTTTCCATAATTAGAATGGTAATTTTTATTGAGGATTCTAGTGTGATAGAATTTGTACTCCCTCTGTCCCACAAAAAGACCACGATGTTGAGTTAACCCTTTGGTACCTAGCTGACCACGATCTATGTAGCAACTCCTTTCAATTTTTAACGTGTAAATTATGTCCTAAACTGTATATGGATAAGTCACTCTCACTTGTAAAATTCACAATAATTATGTGTGAGTCCATTCGTGATATGAAAGATTGCAATAGAGAGGTGTTGACATAGGTCTTTGCTAAACCGTTTCACTTTTGCTTTTAAAAATTAACCCAAATTCTATTTAACTTTTTGAAGTCATACAACCTCCAAATTAAATTTCATTTTTGAGTGTACATTATACGGTACAAAGACATACTATAATGTTGCAATTTGACCATTCGATGATTGTCTAATTTTGACAAATTGTCTCTATTCCAGTTGAGAACACAAATTGTACAATTACTTTCTAGTTTAATCCATTCTATATCTGATAGTATGAATTACAATGGAAAAAGCTTCACGACTGTGCGCTTAACAAGTGCTTTAAGGCATTGCAAACAATGTTGGTAGCTTAATCTATGGATTTTGACAATGTTGATCATAGATTTTGATCATGTTCTTAATAGATTATTGTATATTCACTTAATCCATGGATTTGCATCACAACCAACATACTCCCTTTGTAATCACAACTTGATTAAGCTTAATCCATGAATTTCAGTGAAAACAAGGTCTTTTGTGGGACGGAGGGAGTATTAATTGAATACCATGTGAATAAGTTATGAAGTAAGAGCATCTCGAGTGGCATTCTAGATAGCTCTCTAGCTCTTGAAAAATGGATGTACACAGTAGGGTCGGTAGGTGAACAATTTATTTGGATTGTGAGACTGTATAATTTAACTAAGTTGAAGGCCTTCAAAACCAGACCAGCTAGTGTATCTTCTCCTCTTAATTGCCCACATCTAGATTGTACAATCCACGCGTGGTGACTTGTGAGTGGCTAGCTTACTATTTTCAAAGTGCAACGAGAGAAACTCCGGCCTCTTTCAAGGCGGCGTGAATAAAGTGTTTGTTTGTAATGTCATTGATCCAGTGCCCACTGGACAAAGGACCATTGGAACAATTCAGAGTGTAATTGAGTGATGTTAGTAGAGAACCATATGGTGAGGTATCAATTTTTGTATGACCTTCATAGTGCGATTTAGAGTTGGTAGTAAAGATGCTTTTATGAAGTTTGAAGTACGTAGTATTGTACGGTGGTTTTCACTCTTGTGTAAGCAATCTCCTAATGTTCAATCTTGTATTTGAATTCTAGATAATATTGATTTAGATTGTGTTTAATTTTGGTATTTTTAAAAGTTGAATCCTATTGCATTTGAATGTTCAACATGGTATTTCTTTTCTTCTCTCTTATGTGTTTTTCCCCCTTTTTCAACATTTGCATTCTTCACATTTTTTTACAGTCAATACCAAACTGACAAAAAAGTAATAGTTACAAGGAATTTACCAACTTCCAAAGAATTAAAATAAGAAATCTAACTAATTATTAGATGCAAAGAAAAAAAATTGTGAACGAATAACTACTATAGATATGAAATAATTGTCCTCTCCAAAAATAATAACCCTAAGCATAACAACTTTGCAAAACACCCAAGTTTAATTAATTACTAAGCAACCAATGCTTAACCATCCAAGGTACTATGATATGAATCTTCATTTTTATTATAATTGATGCTACTTCAATGTTAGACTTTGTAGCTTTTCTATTTTGGATTGACATATATGCACATTCTTGGTTGAACCATATAAAATGAAGCCATCAAATTTCGGTGACATGATATCATTAGAATTTTAACATTTAGAACTACACTAATTGAAGGTCTTTTGAATTATAATTAAATCCACAAAATAGTGCATTGTATACAAAATAGAATAAGTAGTTTAGCTTAAGATCTTGTTATATCAAATGTTTTTTCCACGCCACATTTGAGCCACATAACTTTAAGTGCTTGATTTTTCTCTTGTTGCTTGGATCAATGTAAAGTTAATATTAAAAAAATCGATATAACACAGATAAATAATGTTTTTGGGTGCATTCACAATAAACCGAGCGAATAAAACGAGCCAACGGCACCTTAATTTAACGACTTTTTATGAGTGCTTAGGAAATTATATCTTTAATTTATGTAAATATTAAAAAAATTAAAGGACATTTTGCAACATATTAAGAACATTTTAGTGCATAATAAGTACATTTTAGTCCGTATTAACAATTGGTTACAACTATATTTTAGTCGTTTTGGAGTACCAATAACTTCTCATACATTGTCATAATTTAGTATATGGTAGAATGACATATAATATATGTAGTCACTAATTTATATTGCATTATCAATTCAAATGATAAAATTATTGCCTAATAATAATCACTAGTTACAATTGTCTTGGCTTGTTATACTGTGATGTACCCTTTTTGCATCAATCAAAGTATATATCTCTTCTTATATATATATTAATCCTGTTGGTTTAAACTTTACAATGTTAAGTGGGCCTCAATGTTTGAATTGTGATAAGAAAAAATTAATATGTGCTTCATATTATAATGAAAATGCTCCCAACTATCATACAAGTTTCAGATCTAAAACAAACTACTTGAATCATATATCACCAAATACCTAGAGACACCTTAATGAGGATAACAATATAAAACAATCGAATGATAGTTAAACTAATTTGTGAGTGATGACAACCAATCCCGCAACGAGTATAATGCACGTCATGTACGCAAGTTCTCCACAATGGTTCCACTGTCGGCCGTGTTGGAGTAACTCCTGCACATGCAAGCCAATCCTAGTAAATAATATAAAAAACATATACTTGCCAAATCCAATTGTCTTGATGAAATTGTTATTAACCCTTAAGTACCGAGGCGACCCAAAAGTGGTCGTTCCAAAAATAGAAAGTGTTGTAAAATGAGCTAGGAGTGTCCAAATTGAGTGTTTCTTAGGCCTAACCTATTTAGAATCAAATTTCCTATAAGAATATGTCATTGGATCACTAAAAATATGTTCACAAAATTCAGAAAAAATAAAGAACGTTGGGTGGTGTAGATGTTGGAACAATCTACAAAAGTACCAAATTTGTAAATGTGTGAAAAAATGCATGATAAAGTATATATTTTGTATAGACGCACAAAGATAGATTATAAATTATGAATTTTAAATCATATATATGCAAATGGATTCCTAAAATTCATCATATACAATTATATATATAATATCTAACTAATAAACTTCCAAAATTCAAAACAAATACAAAATTAATTATTTATCTTTGATATTTGGTATGATTGGCTAAAAGCACGAGGTTAATAAGATGCTTAAATACCCATTGGAATTTGTTTCATTTAAACTATTAATTCTATACTATTCTTACGTAGTGTCGTTTAAATTGACATTTTGACAAATTATAAACTCTAAATCTTGGCAACTTCTATCCATGTGATGAACATTTTTACTTTTAAGTAATAATAATTTAATTCAACATAAAATATTGAATAATGTATTTTTATGAATATTCAAAGTTTTTCTTTTAAAATTTATTTATAAAAAATCTAAATGGTTTTGATGATATTCAACCATATAGATGAAATTTAGAGATTACACATCACAACTTTCATATTTTACAAACTTCAAAAAAATCATATATAACACATATTATAACACATTTAGTTTGTAGCAAAAACCTTCAGGAACTTAAGGGTTAAAAGAATCGAGTTCTTTAAAAAATTAGAGTTCTATTACAACTTGTTTATACATTATCCAATGAATGAAGACACAATTCAAAGTTTTAAAAAATTAGAGATTTAAAGTAATAAATATATATAAAAAACAAGAATACGATAAGACACTAGATTTCTTTTCCACATATAAACATTCCATTGATAGCACAACTTTTTTTCAAAATGGGGTTTTAAAAACTTTATCATTATTATAACTACCAATTTTATTCTCTTCAACACATGATGCAATAGACATTCTAATTTGTTGGATTCTGCATTATTGGAGAATTTCAAATAACAGAAGTTAGGTATTGCTAAATAGTGTGGCAGCAGGGTTATCTGAAACCAAAAGATGAATTTTCTTACTTTTATGGTGTATTTGTATGAAAATATACTCAGTTTCTACCAAGAGTTGTTCATAAATAGTTCCTTGGTTGGCTTCTATTAGCCTTGGAGGAATTTCTGGAAACTCTCTTCTAGCATTGGGGACGTCACGAGTTCCATGCCCTACAGTGGCACACGGCAGTGCTTTAGATTATTTTCCAACTCACAATAGACTAGTTTTGGAGTGATTTGAAGTCACTCACTACAATCACAATATGGATAGCAAAATAAAAGGATATTTAGCGTATGACTCAAATACTATGCCCCTTTTAGATTGGAGGGACATGTTGAACAATTTAGAGCATGCATGTTGAAGGTCAAATATGCCATAGTGGTTCTATCACAATCAAAAATATTTTGATAAGATAGAAGGTAAATTATGCGATAGTCTAATTCAAAGCATAAGGAACACCAACCAAATTATGACCACCATGTTTCCAATTCCACCTTCATGTTTTGGTGGTGTACATTCCAAATAAAATGTATATTGTTTGGCAAAAATTAGGATTTTCAAAGGTGGCTAGATTTGAATTAAAATATAATTTGATTTTATATAAATCAAATCAACTGATTCTGAAGTGTGGTATATGGAGAGCTTCAAATTGGCATATAGCAAGTACTAAGAAAATCAATAGAGAATTATTGGTGATATTACAAGTCCAACATGCTTTTCTATATACACTCGTGTTCATAACTATATACAAATGCTGATAACGCCAATTATGTTTAAATGCTATGAAAAATCAACAATTATAAAACAAAAGAGGATGTCTCAATTATGGATGGCAAAATAAATAAATAAATAAATAAATTACAAAAAAAAAAATCTCAAAATCTCAAAATCATATTCCAATATGAAGAAATTATACCACATAGTATATGACATTGTATCTGTAGGTATTGCAACGATTTGATGGTATTTTTTACTAGTATTTTTTTATATAATATTCTTAGGTATCCTAATAGCTCAACTTCACCAAATCATGATTAGATTTTTTTGCAATATATGTGATGTTTATGTCCAAAATGAACTTCTCTATTTGAATGATTGAATCGCAATTCCCACTGAATCTTCTTTAATTCAAAAAAACAAGCTCATGTGACCAAAATATGGTCAGCTAGGCACTAGAGAGTTAAGCCCTAAAAGACCGAGGGTGTTGAACTTAGCTCTTGTTTTCTTGACTAGATCTTGTAATAAACTCAATTCCTCATTGGTGTGAGGTAATTTTGATGATCGAATCCGTTGAAATTAAAAAGGACTTACATAGCTTTCGTATGAAAAAGGATCAACAAAATCACACAATTTTTTGAGAAAATGCCACCGTTGAGAAGATTGATGAAACTCATTTGGGGTATTTTGAAAATATGTTGAAATCGGATTGTCCAAATGTGCTCCAAAAATTCTGAAATTTTTACCTGCTTAGAGACCATCATTTTGAACATGTGCAAAACGTTTCACGTAATTTGGAGGTCTTAGGAGGAAGATATGAGGGTCTGAAATGACCCCAAGATAGCCTTCTTGAAGCTAATTTAAGATTCACCAAAAATTGCACACTTCATGAATTTCCAATCAGGTAGTACACACGGATTCAACTCTCAAAAAGAGCCAGGGTCTCTTTGTTGCTCACCCTACAATTCACAACTCAAAAACTTGAATTTCCTCACTTTCTAGTTTCAGTAGCTGCATGGGGGCTTCACGGTCCATTAGGGGTTAATATATATAGAGAGAAACTATCGCCAGAAGGGCCACCGTGAATGACGAGTACTTCCAACTTGGCCACCAAGTTCGCACGAGCATTCACACATTCACACGGTATCCAATTAATACAAATTTTATTGCACTGGAATCCTTGACAAACAAATTCCATTCTAATTGTAGAAACTTCACCAAATAGCTGAAAGTGAAGGGAATGAATCCCCACCCTTATTCAAACTAATTAAAGAATGACGCACAGACACAAAATTTCATCTGAGCTCCTGAAGGAAATCCTCCAAATTCCTCTGAACTGATCCGCCCTCCTCAACCGCAGCCAACGCCAACTCTTGCAGTTTCCGGACGTTATTTTTGACAATCACGCCTTCAGGTTCACTCATCAGCCTCCTCGCCGCTCTCGAAATCTGCTCCATCGTCACGAAATCGTCGGTGACTCTACACACCTCGATTGCCGCCTTCACATCGTCCACAAGAAACCTGCACGCAATCAACGTTGATTAATTGGTGAGCTCTAGTCCATCCATTTCTATGTTGCTTTGATGGCATTGCAACGTATTAATCTAACTAATTCAGTTTACGTCATTATCAACGAGCAACTTTGTCATGGTGGTGATGGAATCAGGGGAGAGAACATTGTCACCCACCTGGCATTCATAGCCTGCTCGGCTTGGATTGGCCATGCAAGCATAGGCACTCCTCGGCATATGCTCTCCAATGTGGAGTTCCAGCCACAATGCGTCAGGAATCCACCAAGAGCTCGGTGCGACAGCACTTGCAGTTGCGGCACCCAGCCTCCGTGCACAAAGCCTCTTCCCTTCGTCCGTTCTTCAAAGCCTTTGGGAAACAAGGGCAGATTGTCGGGGTTGTGTGGAGGACGAAGAACTAGCAGAAACCGTTCCCCGCTCTCCTCTAATCCCCGAGCCAGCTCTTGTATTTGCGCAACAGAAAGGACTGCCACACTGCCGAAGGAGACATACAGCACAGACGATTCCGGCTGTATGTCTAACCATTTTAAGCACGGGTCGGTCATCTTCGCTGCGACCTCAGACCCACTGAAGAAAGCCTTGGGCAACAATGGTCCAACCGGAAGAATACTCAGCAGATGTCCCGCCTGCACAAATCGCAATTAATCTCTGACATAGTCAGTTTCCGGACTTCGATGCAAGAGAAGACTCATTCTCTCCAGAACAGCATGTACTGGATTCACCCAAAACGGACGGACCTGGCCATGGGCATTTCCGTAAACGGTTCGGCGAAGCACGTCGATGTAGGACGGCTCCAGCTCGTAGTACGAGTTGATGAGAACACCCTTGGCTTCATGCATATACTCGGAATTTTTGACGAAGGTTTGGAAAGTGGAGGAACTCTCGACCTGCATCGGGGATGGCAGGTCGGCCAGACGAGTTGGCGGAACGCCGGGGATGTCGCACACGAGCTCCTCCTTCTTCGCAGGATCGATGGGTAGTCGTGCCTGCCTGATCAGCTCCGGCGTATGCAGCATGGTCGCCAATGCATGTGCTGGAGACGCGAACAAGACGTACCTCGGAATGTTGAACTTGTTCGCAACGACCTGCATGAACGCAGAAGATTGAGAGGGTTGAGACGGTGTCTAAAACATAGAGAGTTTTGCTCTCTGTAAATAGTGGGATATGATAATTAATGGATGTATAATTATCATATCAGATCATTAATCCAAGACGGTAGCTAAAACAGAGAGAATCTTCAGCTACAATTCATAGAGCGCCGATCGAGCTGTGAAGCTACTCACCTGCGTCCAGCCTAAGAACATGTCACTGACGATGCAAGCTGGAGGGGCGTCTTCCTCCCGGGAAAAAAGCTCCGTGAGCAGAACCTCGGCGTCGGGGCCGAGCCCCTGCACGGGCACTGCATATGGCAAACCTCCGCGGCCCTCGCCCTCCGCTGGCTGCACCCCGAGCGGCATCACTCGGATGCCACGAATGTCGACTTGAGCGTCGAGCGTCCCGAAATGCTCGCTCGACAGATGACTGAACGTGTTGACGAAGGTGACGACCACGCCCATAGAGTGCAGGCGCTGGGCGAAGTGAAGCAGCGGAATGCTGTGCCCCTTGGCGGGGTATGGCAGCACCACGACATGCAGCTGCTTTCCTGCAGCATCCTTCTCCTGCCGCAGCCCCCCAAGCGACACCGTCATTTTGGCTCAACAAATCAACACTTCCTAGTTCCAGTGATCGATTGCAGGAGGCTCTCTGTGAGTCTCAATTCACAACGTGCAGCGAGGTAGGTCTGTGTGTATGATCAGAGCCGGTGGCAAACACTGAATCACTGAGTACGATCAACCGCTGGTTTCAGGCGAAATTGCAAGGACGTCGAATCTAGCTGAGAACTTGAGATGGTTTCAGCTCTGCACAAAGTGTTGTTACGTAATGAATCAGTGGGAAGATGAAATCACCCATATCCGGGTTGACAGGTAATTATTTGATTTTCCTGGGGAGATGATTCTTAAGTGTAGTCAGCAGTCGGAATGTTCGCACTTCCCGAACATTCAACTGAGCTTCCGGGACTTGAATCTAGTTTATGTCGATTTTGGAACCTGGCCTGGAACCGACCGCCGTCGGGGGACTCAGTCGCCGTGCATGTGGAAGATATTGGTGCAAATGAACGGCCGGGCGTCCTTGCACAAGCACAGAAGTACGTACATTGATGAAATCCTTTTCTATTTTGAGATGCGGTTAACCTCAAACCTAACCTTAGAACAAATAGAACGTGGTTTTTGGTTAGAGGCATAGCCCTCTGCATCATTTGGATCTCTAGGAATGTTGTCGATTTTTGAACGGAAAGCCTTATCACAACCAAGATATGTTGTCCAGAACAGAACCCTGGTACACTTAGTGCTTGTTTCAATGTGTCATCCAACCCGTCATCAAACACTGTAGCGAAAATACCTCCAAAAGTTAAATTGAGTGTGCAACCATGATCACCCTACTCATTCATAATATCCTCAATCAGGCATAGTACAACTATACTACAAATGAACTTTCTAGTAGTGTCATGCATATGCAAAATAAATATCATGCCACCAAGACTTTTTTGGCGTGCACACATGTAACTAAGGAAGTATAGCATATTTCCGTCCAATCCCAATTTCCGATCCTTGGGATTGGGGGGCTGGGTCCCAGAAACCACCCAGCCTGGACCTAAAAATTTCCTAAGAACGTTCTAATTACGTCCATGCTTTGGAAAGTTGAGTGCTTCTAATTGGTGCAGTAAGCGCACTATTTTCAGAATCCAACCTCTCATGAAAGCCAGGACCCTACAGGCAGTTAATGGCCACTCTATGCTTTCAAGCTTAACCTCTAAAGGACCGGAGTGTTTTTCCTCCAAAAACACTCCAATGCTGCCATTTTTACTCCCCCATGCAAAAAATCCAAAAGAATGTTATTTCTTACCTTCTAACCGTAAGATCTCGTCCTAAACTATTTGAAAAACATACACAACAAATTTCGTTGATTTTGACTGCACGGATTGCAAGATAATGCGTTCGATGGAAAAAAACACCCCAAAAAAACACATGCCCGAAAATTTCAGATGCGTTTGACCATGGCTACATCAAAAAAACCTCACTACCGAAAAATGTCGCACTTCACTTTCACATTCTATATGATGTTACTTAGTTGTGTACCAATTTTCGTTGCGTTTGGAGATGTTTAGGATGTTGAATAACACCTTGCACTTGTTGGAGGTTTGAAAGTTCAGAAAAGACTATATGTTTTGGAATTGCAATATTTTCGACTTTCTTTATTTAAAATACAAATCCGAGCGGTGAAACACAAGTACATTCCACACTCTACAGAATGGCGAAAAAAAATTTGAAAAAAAATAAAATCTCCAAGTTTTAGAAGACATGTAGCACATTTTCTAAGAATTTTGGGGGTTAGGGGGGAAATAAAGGGTGGAGGAAGGGAATTGAAGTGCCAACCCATTCCAATGTTCATGACCCCACTAACTCTCAAGGTACACTACCACGTGGCAGTCCCTCATTGGACGATTTTTATTTTTAAAATTTTCATTTTTAAAAATGATTTTAATTTTCAAATTTTTTAAATAATATTTTTAATTATGAAATTGAACTTTTAGTTTAAAATAATAAATTTCAGTTTAAAATAATAATTTTTATTTATAAAAAATTAATTTTAAATTTTAAAAAACATTATTTTAATTTTTTTTAATGAGTTTGGAAAACGGGGTGGTCTTCCCGCCCCCCACTGTCCACCCCATTTTCCACACGCCGCCCATCTTGTCCCCCCCTAAAATTCAACTATTTCTCTACTGCCCAGCTGCCCTTTCTCCCGAAAAAAACACATTTCCCCTCATAACTTTCACATACGGTGTCGGAATTTTATAAAATAAAAAAAAATCCCCATTTTCGTGGCACATTGGGGAATCTACTATTAAATTTCCTTCAAAATTCGATTAAAAATGTGTTCACTGGAACCTACCCGATTCTCTAAATGTCCTAGTTAGGACACTTGGTCCTTTAGGGGTTAAAAATTCATAGAAAATTGTAGAAATGCACAAAAAATGTGTTTTTTTTGGGATGCCTTTGCACTAGCTTTGCGGAGCATCCAAAAATTATAAACTTCTTCTTTCACAAGCCTAAATATGCAAACCTGAAATTCAGACGGAAATATGCACCACTACCTTGAAAGAATATTTGCAATGATGCACGGATTTGGTTGAATATCACCTTTATCCCTTAACCCTTAAACGACAATGCCAGCCCCACGGGCTTGGTTTTAGTTTGGGAGAATCTTGCTCATAACTTCTACACCATTGCACCAAATGGGGTTTTTTAAATTCCAAACCGAGCACCTTAGAGAGATCTATACTTCTTTAGAATAAAGCTAAGGCAAATTAAACACAGAATCATACTTAAAATGGAATTTAAGAGGAGATTTTGGGTGTGGTATCAGGAAAGGAATTGTCGTTTAAGGGTTAAAGGATGTTGCTCATCTGGAATACGACTTTGAAAATAGATCAACTTATTTGTGTACATTGGTCCATTATGGGTGCAAAAGTGATGATTTGAACTCGTAAATTTCGAAGTAGAAAATTGATCCGATGTTCCAACTCAGGTATTTCTTAGGAATTTTTGGCTTAAAAAATGAATATATGATGAAAATGCACTGCATCTCAGTAGTACATCATATAATAGCTCAGTGGTAAAGCATTTTTGGGTTTTTTGTTTTTCTTCATGGCCTGATGATCTAAGATTGTGAATATGAAGTTGAATTATTAGATTCGGAATGCAAATTTTTAGAGGATTTTTGGTGTGGGAAACCGCACTTTGGAGAGGACCTGAGTAGTCAACTTCGTATAGTAGTTGCATTGTATAGTCCAATGCTCCAACGGGTGCTCCAATAATGGTACCATTTTATACGGTTCAGGAAATGATTTCAGACCTACTGAGGTGTAATGCAGCTGACATTGGTGGCACTGTGACGGCCTGCTGACAATGCATGGGTGTCACTATCCGTCTCCAAATCCAAACCTAACAACGACGGAAGCACCAGTCCATGGACTCACAACAAACAAGCGAGAGGAAGGATTAGTACTATGGCAACATCATCGGCGCTAGTGACGACGGAGCAGGTGCGGGAACAGGAAGTAGACCACAAGCACGATATTATCATTCAACAAGATTGAAACGACAATTTTTAACATGATTGAAGCGGTGGTGGGATTCCTGTCCTTCGGCACCGAAGGGGGCACAGTACGTTTTCGATTCTCATATCGATCCTCTTGACCAGTGCACATGAACAAGGTGCTGCAAGCCAACTAGCCAGCTAGTACAACTTACTGTAAACTTGCTATGTATGAATCGATTTGTGTTGACAGCTAGCTCTAACCTCTTATCAGCTCTCTGCAAACTCTAGTCTTAACATGAGGAAGCTTGAAGAACGATTAACTTGTAGTAGCATGCACAATTAGTTAGTTAGGACTCTGGACTGCACTGTGAAGAATGGCTGACTTGCTGCGATACACAATTCACATCTAGCTGAGGGTTGGATCGCTCAATTTCCACCATTAACAAAAAATTCTTCATAAACACCTGTCTCTGTTCCTGAACCTCTTCTGCAAGCTGTGGTAAGTGGTGGGGGAGACACATGCAGCTATATCGCCTCATTCCAGCGCCACAATCCTCACCTCCCTGTCAATGACGGGTCGGGTTGCACATGGAAACATGCCTGACACTAATTACAAAAATGAACTCACCAGAGTTAGTCAAAGATATTATAAGGTGCTTCGACACCCAACAGCTAGCTTTGCAAGAGTTTCTAGAAAGCTTCACACGCCTGCTCTGGTTCTGGTTCGATGTGGTTTATAACTTGTTTGTTCTAGATGTTATTGTGTCTGTTCTCGCCAGGACCAAGTCCACTTGTTAGGGGAGGCACTCATGGTTTTTGTGAAGTGAAATTTTCATTTGCTTTTAAATAAACGAATAAATTATACCTGGGTAGTGAATCCCCAATGGTCTCCTGTGAGTCAGTGCTAGAAATCGCCTCCATTATAACTTGCCATAGTCGAGAAGCCTCTAGGAAGACACCGTTGGGCCATCAGGACCAAGTTCGGGCCTGCATGAAAGAGTACAAATTTGACCCACATCAGAAGGTACCAGGGTACATTCACAGTATAACGAGCCAAGGAAACTGTAACCAATGATTAATTTAATGGATTATTAAGCAATAATCTTATCATTTGAATTGATAATGCAATATAAATTAGTAACTACATATATTATATGTCATTCTACAATATACTAAAGTTTGACAATGAGAAGTTATTGGTACTTCAAAACGACTAAAATATGGTCATAACTAGTCGTTAATAACGACTATTTGTGCTTATTAAGGACTATAAATGTTCATAATATGTCGCAAAATGTCCTTAAATTTTTCTAATATCTACATAAATTGAAGATATGATTTTCTAAGCACTCATCAAGAGTCGTTAGATTTGGGCGGGGTTGGCTCGTTTTATTGTGAATGCACCCACCATATTGATGGAAACCTCCAACAACAGTGTGGTTTACTACCCAATGGAAGTTCTTGAGAAATGAGAAGTCTGTGGCCCTGAGGCCTTGACTCGATCCTTGCGTAACTTAGTTGGGTGTGAGTTGAAAGTGACTACCATACCAAAGTTGAGGGAAGATTCCAAAGCAAAATTTTGACACATGTACGTGGGAAATGTGACGTCCGTATGACTAATGACTTAGATGCAGTATCCATTAGACTGAGATGTAATTTAATACTTACCCCTACTGGAGATTGCAAGTTACAGAATCTCCCTGCATGTTTGCTTTAACCCGTAAAGGACCAAAGTTGATTTTCTAAGTTCGGTCAACTCAGTGTGGAATGAGTATTGATTGTCAATTTTTGAGATTTCTTGTGGTGATTCTACTCATTGAAACGAAGATTAATGGTAATTTGCGTACATAGGTGATATATAGATCAAAAGATTCAATCTTGCAAAGGTGAAAAACCTAATTGCGGACAGCTCTTGAAAATTTTCATACAATGAGCTATGCATCTGAATTTTTGTACACAATGAGCTAACACCCCCATATACACGACTGCTGAATTAATTTTATCAAAATTTGAGACTAAACTTTGCATTTTGGGCATTTTTAGAAAGTTTCAAACTTGGGCAGTGGGCCAAAAAAAAAAGGGCAATCAACTTTGTAGGAATTGTAGCTTATAATCTTACTATTGAGGAACCTTGAACGGTTGAAAATTTGTAAGTGCTAATAAATTCTAGTTGAAATATCCTGCGATTGGATTGGTCAAAAAGGTTTTAGATCAAAAACTATTTACCTTTTTTTGAAAAGGGGTACTTTTAGGCAAGTTTGGAATGTTTGGAGAGAAATATAGTTGTGGTTTAGGGTTTAACATTCTATGTACAGTATTTGAGCAAGAGGACTTTGGTCTAAATAAAAACTGAAAATGTAAATTGTTCCTCATATATGGGTCTGTGCAAGAGAATTCATCACCGAATTGATCTGACGTGGTGAAGAAGTTATGGGTACATGGGAATGATAGGTTAATCGGGAGGTTCATATACATATTCAAGCCTGGGATCGATACAAGTACATTTGTATGTACAGTCGGGTACTACCCGTTAACGAATTTCTTCTTGTAGGGAATTTTTCTAAAAACTTTGAAAATTCGTTGTGAACTCAAAAATCATCAGAATTGAAAACCGTAAAGTGTGTTGGAACCATATCAAAGTATACTACAATATTATGATAAAATATCAGTTTCTTTTTGTAATATCATTCAACACAATACAATTACCTTATACACTATCTACCATTGACTACTCCTATCTTTTGCTTCAATTACAATGTAAATTTCAATTGCAATTTTGGAATGAGCTTCCAAAGTTGTTCTTGGGATACTTGAGCACATATTTGTGGTATCATTGATATATAGCTTGTTTGGTTTTTGGCTTGGAGGAAGTAGTTTTTGGCTTAGGAGTAGTCAATGGTAAATGGTATATAAAATACTTGTTATATGTTATATGATAGCACAAAAAGGAATTGATGTTTTATCATAATATTATAGTGCACTCTAATGTGTTTCGAACACACTTTACGGTTCTCAAATCCGATCATTTTTGAGTTCATAATGAATTTTCAAAGTTTTCAGAAAAAATCCCTCTGTAATTCGTTAACGGCCAGTACCTGACTGTACAGTGCCCTATAGAAAGTAAGGTAACCCCAATTTTGACTTGTAAGGAACTCTTTCAAAATTTGACCTTTTTAGATCTATTTTTCAATATTAACCTATTAAAAAAATAGTTTTATGCAACTTCAATGAACACACCAAATTTTGATTTTAAAAAACAAAAAAATTGTTTTTGATAAGTTATTTTGTGTATTATTCATTGTGGTACATAATGATTGATTGAAAAATATTGGTGGTGATTTGTTAAGATTTTATTATACAAATATTTAGGAAACATTGATGTGCACATCTTACTTTGAGGAAAAAATTGCATTACCTAGGAAAAAATTTACACTACAAAGAATTGAATATCAAGGGGTCACTAATCAAAAATTTGTACAACAAATTTCTCTAAATCTAATTAGGTTTTGGCAAACCAATTGCACTATAGTACTCAAAGGTATAAAAGTAGTCATAATATAAGGGTCGATTAGAAAAATATAATTACAATTTAATAATATCTATTTAACAAAATTTGGGAAGGCAACCCTTTGACATTGAATTCTCTATAGTCTAAAATTTTCCTAGGTAATGCAATTTTTCCCTAAAAGTAAGATGCGCACATCAATGTTTCCTATATAATTGCACAATAAAATTTTAAAAAATCATCACCAATATTTTTCAGTCAACTATTATGTACCACAATGAAAAATATACAAAATAATTTATCAAAAATTATTTTTTTATTTTTTGAAATTGAAATTTGATGTGTTGATCAATATTGCATAAAACTATCATTTTAATAGGTTAGTTTTGAAAAATAGGTCTACAAAGATCAAATTTTGATAAAATGCTTACAAGTTGAAATGGGCGTTACCTTACTTTCTATAGGGCACTGTACAGTATGCAAAGAACCTGCTTATCACCCAATTAACCCCTAACCGTCCCGGCGTCCATATTTTGGACGTTTTTGAGGGACAGTCACCTTTGAAGAGCTGTAACTTTTGCAAAACGTGTCCGATTTTGCTGAAATTTTGAAAAACTCCTCGCATGATGTATGGAATGTGTGGTAAAAATTTCAGATCAATCCGAGATGAATTGAATTTTTGGTGATCATTTGAAAGTAGGTATCTTTTTTTTGGACAGTTTTTGTGAATTTTGATGGCAGCAACTTCGGGGGCTTGTATCTCCTTCATCCCAAGTCCGTTTTTCAATAAAACTTGTTAGGTTGAATTCCCTTTGAAGTCTAGTTATCATGGTAAATTTTCAGGTCAATCCATGTTGTTATGAATGTTTGGGAGTCATTTTAGTGCACGGGTCTAGTTTGGACACTTTTTGCTTTTTGGGTCAAATCGGTCACTTCCCGGGCTACTTTTTGACATTGCAAGGCCATTTTAGGGCACATTAAATTTTTTCATGAGGCTTTTTTGGTACCAATGTGTTTATATGATGATTTTGAACTACTTTATAGTTCAAAGTTTTTTCGTTTGAGTAATTTTGAAAACAAATTTCACCTCTAACTGTGTTGCTAGGAAAATTTCAGCATCCTTTTTGAGCACTAAAACACTATGATCTTGCAATCTATATGGCCAAATGACCCCAAAATTGATCCACATGATCTACAACATGTATGTTACAAGATTGTACAGTTGAGATTTCTATACCTCACTTACATTTAGACCTATAACACATCAAAAGTGATGATGATTTTAAGCCCAAAAAAGCTAGGGACCCTTAGGGGTTAAGGTAGAAATACCCATAACGGATAACTTAAGCTTTCTAGCCCACGTGCTGTAGGAGTAGGAGGCGAATAGTATTTTCCTTCATAGGAAAATAGAAATCATGAAGAATGCAATTTTTCCATAATTTTATTTTTTTAAATGAAATTTCTACAAAATTTTCATTGAAGCATAAAATTAGTCATCATCCAAAATCGAAAACTACATTATCCCAAATTTGTGAACATATGATTCGACAAGCTAGCCCAAATTCTACAAATTTGATTAGTTGACAAAAATTTCTATACAAGTGGCTCTACACAAATGGCATCGAGTTTGGTTGTTCACCATTACGGGTCAGTCTACACATTGGTTTTGGGTGTATTAAGCATTTCAAGACATTATACCTTAGAGGTACATGAGTTTGTTGTAGGTGGTTTGCAAATAAAGTTGGCACCAATATTCTATTATTTCTTGCTACCAACTTAGGATATATGGTGCTCTTTGTTTGACACATTGGAAGATGGTATGAATCAGAATATAACCCCAAAACGACATGATGTTTCAATATGGTCATGTATTTTTGTATGTATTTTTTACGTATTTTTGTATGTTGTATTTTTGTGTACAAGCAAGTGATTGTTGTCGTAACTTCACAGACTACACCAACATATTTGAGACCATCTTTGTACTTACGGATGTAGAGTATTTGAGTATATTTTTGAATTTTAATATATGAGATGGGTTATATGAACACATTCAGAGTAGTCATACAGACAGATCCAAAGGGACCTTTAGGGATTAATCAAGATTTGGGTGTATTAACCCCTAAACGTCCCAGCGTCCAGAAACTGAATCACGAACAGATTCAGAGCCTTGCAACTTTCTCATACAATTTTGGATGACTTTCATCCAAGTCACCTTTGTAAGACTATTAAATTCTCTACCAATTACAATAGTTCTCTTGTGATGAGGAGTTGTTGATAATATTAGAGAGGCCTCCAACTGCAAGTATGTCAAATTTGTTGGGTAGATTTTATGCTTGCAATGGTCCTTTCATGTACACCTCATGTACATCTGAGCCATGCTAATATCTATCTTTGAGGCTAGCATCTACTTGTGTTCAAAGGATCGGTACGTTTAGGGGTTAAGCATCAAGTTTTGGGTTTATTGTTTATTAATTGCAAAAATCCCATAACATTCTTTAGCTAATACTGCAATACACCCTTTTGCTTGTGCAGAGAATGAACATATGAAGGAATTGATGATGTGGAACATATAGAAACTATTAAAAAAATAGATGTTTGTTGAGCGGTCAAACCATCATTAATTAGAGATGGCTTAAATTATTCTCTAAAAGATTGCAATTCCTGCAATGATCCTGGCCTGGGATGCCAAAACTAATGTCCTGAAACTGCAGGAGTTGACGTTGGCTGCTATTGAGGAGGGCGGATCAGTTCAGAGGAATTTGGAAGATTTCGTTCAGGAGCTCGGATCATGAAACTTTGTGTTTGTGCATCATTCATTGATTAGTTTGAATAATGCTGGGAGTCCATTCCCTTGACTTTCAGCTATTTTGAGAGGTTTCCATAAGTAGAAGGGAATTTTTTTGTGAAGGATTCTAGTGCAATAAAATTTGTAGTAATGACTGAGGTTATGAGGTTTGAAGTATGTAGTACGGTTGTTTTCACTCGTGTTGGGAATCTCCTAATGTTCAATCAAGATTGTATTTGTATTCTTCAACCAAAAGACAAATAAAAACCAAACAAACACTCGCAGTCCTCCCCTAAAAATTATAAAACTCCAAGAGCTATCACACGTTTAGTTCAAAGTAAGAGATAACGCCATATGGCTTAAATGTAGGGGCCACACATGAATCTAACTCGGACCACCTACTACAGACTCTTTAAACTTCTCAACCATACCCCGACATAAAGAGTGACCACCCAACATACAACCCCCTACATAACATACAACCTTAATTTAAAATGCTACTTTTTACTTGGTACTTGTTATTTTTACTTCTTTTTTTGTGACTATAGAGTCTATCTTTGAAAAAGGGCATCAAGGCGGTAGCACGTGCCATCTTGGTTCTGGTGGCCAAGTTGATAGCACTTCTGCTAGCAAATTCTTCATTCACGGTGGTCCTTTGGGTTAGAGTTACTATGTCTCTGTATTCCAGATAATTTTGATATATGTGTTTAATTTTAGTATTTTTTAAAGTATACCACCTTTCTATGTGTTTTTGTCTTTTTTTTAACATTCGCATTTTTTGGGCTTAAAGATATCATTTCTTTTGATGTGCTATAAGTCTAAATTTAAGTGAGGTATAGAAATCTTAACCATACAATCTTGTAGTATACATGTTGTAAATGATGTGGATCAAATTTGAAGTCATTTGGCCACATAGATTGCAAGATCATAATGTTTAGTGATAAAAAAGGATGCTGAAATTTTCCTAGCAACAAATTAGACAAGTGAAATTCGCTTTCAAAACTACTCAAATGAAAAAACTTTAAACTAAAAAGTGGTTCAAAAGCATCATATAAACACATTGGTATCAAATAAAATTTATGAATTTTTTTGATGTGCCCTAAAATGGCCTTGCAATGCCAAAAAATAGCCCGAAAAAAGTGACCCATTTGACCTAAAAAGCAAAAAGTGTCCAAAATAAACCCATACACTAAAATGACTCTCAAACATTTAGAACAACATGGATTGACATGAAAATATTCCATGATAACCAAACTTCAATGGGAATCTAACCCGACAATTTTTATTAAAATCGGACATTAGATGAAGGAAATACAAGCCCCTGAAGTTGCAACCATCAAAATGCATAAAAATTGTCCATAAACAAGACCCTTGCTTTCAAATGATACTCAAAAATTCAATGCATCTTGGATTGATCTGAAAGATTTAGCACTCAAACTAGATATCATAAGGGAGGTCTTTACCAAATTTTCATTGAAATTAAACATTGTATACAAAAGTTATAGCTCTTTAAAGTGAAAGTACTTCAATAAATGCCCAAAATATGGACGGAGGTACAGTTAGGGGTTAAGATCTTGTTATGTCAGATGTTTTTTCCATGCCACATTTGAGTCACATAACTATGAGTGTTTGATTTTTTTCTTCTTACTTGGATCAATGTAAAGTTAACATAAAAATAAATGATATAACATAGATAAATAATTTTTTTTGCATCAAAGTGTATATTTCTTCTTATATTAGTCTTGTTAATTTTGACCCTAAATGCCTTACCTTAACACCATAGTAAAAACTTTAGATTGTATGCTATATTTCACCACTATTATTGAATTAAAAAATAAATTTCATATTTTTCCTATATGAGACCAAATATCAACTACAATCTGTAGTTTTTTCAAAATTATTAATGCAACATTGAAATTATTATGATTTCTTGAAGTAAGAAAAGTAAAGACGATTCATATCAATTAAAAAAAATATTAAAAAAATATGAAAAATTTACTAAATGTGTACACCATAATTAAAAACATTAGGTTGTTCACCATGCTCAAAAAATATTTCTAAATTTGTAAATACAATGGAAAAACCTATACCCGTGGAATTCCATTGAGGAGCCATGGTAATAGAATTTGATATTGTAATTGCTATAAATCATTCAATTTTAGGAATTGATCAAAATTTCAAAATAGAGTGGAAACTAGATTTTGTAAGCTACATTTTGTTAGTTAAGCGTGAATTCAAAAAAGATCATCTCAACAGTCAAAATTGTATTTCAATTGCAAAAAGAGATAAAATTGTGAATACACTACACGGTATTGACCATTTTGGCTTTCATGAGGCACTAAAATTCATAATCATCTTAATTTGAAATTCTTCATATACCATTTGATTGACTTACCAACAACGTACAACATCAGAAAAGACGGATGAAAAAAATTGAAATAGATGAAATTATGGATGATGAAAGAATATAATCAACAAAATTTGGTCATTCAGGCGTTTAGGGGTTAAACTTTACAATGTAAAGTGGGGCTTAATGTTTGAATCGTGACAAAAAAAATTAATATGTGCTTCATATTAGGATGAAAATGTTGCCAACTGTCATACAAGCTTCAGATCTAAAATAAACTACTTGAATCTTATATCACCAAATGCCTAGAGACATCTTAATGAAGATAACAATATAAATAATCAAATGATAATGTAACTAATCTAATTCGTGAGTGATGATGTTAACGGGATTTTTAGCCGGCCTGGACAGAGGTAAAAACAGGGCAATAACTTGGAGCAGTAATAGTAAAACTGGGTAAATCCAGGGACAATAACTGTGACTGTGCAGAGTCAATAGAGTTGACTTGCTATTATGTCAGAACAGCATGAATAGTTCTGTCAGAGCAGGATGAATAGTTCCGTTAGAGCAGGATGAACAGTTCTGTTAGGGCAGGCAGTTAGGGTTAGCAGCTAGGTTAGGGCAAGCGGCTAGGATTAGGGCAGGCGGCTAGGGTTAGGGCTGCCTAGGGTTAAGGCGGCCAGGGTTAGGACAGTATATGAGGGCGTTGAGCCCTCATTTGGAGAGAGTTCTTCTTTAGGAGGTTTAGTGTGTGGGTTTTTGGGAGGAGCAAATTTGGGGTTTTGGAAGGGGTTTCGAGACAGGAGTAGTAATTTTCTCCTTAATGAAAATTCTCCTTTTCACATTGGCGACCATGCATAAGTTCGGATCATATGGCTCTTGCTGCACTAGCTAGGTCAATGTTGCTGCTGTAGTGATTTGGCAATTGGCAGAAAGTGGCTGAGGAGGGAGGCGGCATGTGGTGATTTCTGCTGCAGACCGTTGCAGTGGCACTGCAGTAGTGGTTTGGCAGGTGGCAGACAGTGGCCGAGGGGGGAGGCAGCCTGTGGTGATTTCTGCTGCAGACAGTGGCAGTGGCACTACAGTAGTGGTTTGGTAGGTAGCAGACAGTGGCTGAGGAGGGAGGCATCATGTGGTAGTTTCTGCTGCAGACAGTGGCAGTGGGGTTGCAGTGCATTTGAGAGGCGATCTGTTGCAAAGGAATTGAGGGCAGCTTCATGTGCACAAAAGCAAAGAGTCATCCTTGGGTGAGATCCAGATCTGTAGCAGTGGGTAAGTGATCAACAGTAACTGAATGAGGCAAAAAGTAGTTAGTTTTTAAATTTTAAAGTTGTTGAAGTGTTTTGGTGTTGTGGGTGTTTGGAGAATCATAATTGTTGGAAGGAATGCAAACTGTCGTTGGTAGGACAGAACTGTTGGTAGTGGGATAGAGATTTTTGTTATTGTTTATGGTAGGAAACCAAAGGCAGGCTCTAACATGCACATGTGTACTAGATCAAAGAATTTTTTTATTTTTTTTAAATTATTTAAAAATTAAAATTAAAAAATTAAAAATTAGAGATTCGGATTTGGATATTAGATTCAGATCTAGATCTCAAATGCAAATCTCAGATCTAGATCTGGACATACAATTTTGGGCAGGAGTGGGATTTTTGGACAGTCATTGCAGCTGGGCAGGAGTGGCAGTGAGTTGGCTGCAGCAGATGAAGAGGTGGACGTGACAGTTAGCAGTTGAGGAGTTGAGGACAGCTCCTACAATAAAAAGAGGATAGCATCCCAATGGACGAGCAACAGGAGCAATTCCAGAAAGAAGACCAGAAGCTGTGGGAGGATTTTGGCCAGTATGTTTGGAGAAGAGGATGGTTGGAGCTAGAAGACGAAGATCTGTGGGCAGAATACCATACTTATAGAGCAGCATGGAAGAAAGAGAGATCAAGGCTAAAAGAGGAGTGGACAATTGAAAAGAATGCCAGGGAGATTGCTAACAGACATCAATCTCTAATGGATTGGCTAACTCCATTGTACGAGGCCAAGACACCAGCAGTGGAAGCAAGATCACCAGCAGAGGAGGCGAGACCACCAGCAAAGGAGACGAGACCACCAGAAAAAAATGTGAGACCAACTGTGAACCGTTGAGACGGCTCACTTTAGCGGTAAACCTTTACCGCAAGGTTTTTTATTTCTTTTGCATTATTTATTTGTCTAAACGAAGCATTTTAGCTGATTAGACAATTTTCTGTGTGGTGTGCTAATTGGTTTTGGTTGGCCTTTTCTATGATGCTTTTTTGTCTGAGTAATTTAGCTGCTTATCGATTTTTAACCGATTAACCGTGGGATTTTTGGTGTTTGTACCATTTGGCCTATTATTTTAGTCTATTACTTTGGTCTATTATTCCGGCCTATTGTTTTGGTCTTTTACTTTGATCTATTGTTTTGGTCTATTCTTTTAGCCCATTCTTGTAGCCCATTCTTTTAGTCTATTTTATTAGTCCATTCTATTAGTTTATTTTAGTCTATTATTTGCCTATTATTTTAGTCTATTATTTTAGCCTATTATTTCGGTATATTATTTAGTCTATTATTTAGTCTACTATTTTAGTTCACTAATTTAGTCTATTATTTTAGTTTATCATTTTAGCCTATTTTTTAGTCTATTCTTTTAGTCTATTATTTTAGTTGATTAGTTTAGTCCATTATTTTAATCTATTAGTCTAATTTGGTTTATTATTTTCATTGTAGACTTGTGGTGGGAAAGAATGAACTCCCGGTTCTCTATGAGTGAATTGGGAGTTTAGTAAGGGTAGAACACCCAATTCCCTAATTTTGCACTTGGCCAAGTGCACTCATTTCATGAGCAAGCTTGGCTTTAAAAAAATTTGTTTGAATTTTTTTGTAAAAAACAGGGATTTTTGTCTTTCTACAATCTCTTCATTGTAAAGAAACAATTATTTATTTTATTTCTATCCTTATCTTTATCTTATATCTTTATCTTTATCTTTTCTTTTTCTTTATCTTGTTTTTTTTCCTTGTCTTCTTTCTTGTCTTCCTCTTGTCTTCCTTCTTCTTTTTCTTCTAGTCTTCCACTTGTCTTCCTTTTTTTTCTTCACCTTGCCATTTTTGGAGTTTAAATGATAATTTAAAAATAAATAAAAATCAGGGAGCAGGCTGAATCCAATACAGGCCCTGAAATGAAAAATGAAAAAAAATAAATGAAAAAAGCGCTTTTTCGGAACATCTCTATTCAGAGCATGTTAGAACAAAGCTCCTTTCAAAACTAAATAGTATTTAGCTAAAAAATAGAACCAATTACAAAGTATTTCAAGGTAGAAAAGCCAGAGTAAAGCAACTTCAGTCTAAAAGACTGTGTAAACTTCGAACAGTATGAGATTAACAACAAGGTAGTACTGGTAAAACCAGCACGTACTAACTAACTAGTGATTGAGCAAAAAGGTGAAACAAAGAGCAATTAGTAGCAAAGCTAACTAATCTTGCTGTCAAGACAGTCGAGGTAAGAGCAAAATTTCGAAGGAACAAAAACTCCACGTTTGTTCTTGACCCCTTGCTTGTCCAAGTGTTGTGTGATTCAGAAGGAAAGAACAAGAGGAAGCCACCCTCACCTGTACCCATACAAACCAACGCCACAACCGGGGGTTAGAATGCGCATACGAGGTGTCTTCAGGAGGCTCCAGCGTGTCATAGCAGTCACAAGTTCACAACCAAAATCCACACAAAACACAAAACAAAACCAAAGAAACTCATAACACCAAGCAAAAGCAACCTGACTGGACAAAGGAGAACCATCCATGTTGGATTCTTGTGCGCACTGAACACCACCACCAAGTGAGTTTTGTCGAAATGAAAACACGTCCCTTCCGCAGTAAATCCCAATCCCAGCCTACACACTTCTTACGTATGTTTGCACCCCATCGTAGACAGCTGATGCAACCAGAATGTGCAAGTCCAATGAGCGTTGCAAAGAGTATCGCAGGGAGCTTCGAAAGCACAGGCCGTGAAAAAGCTTGAGCAGGGACGCACGCAGGCAGAGAGATATGTATGCAGATGCATGCATGCCATTTCATTAAGGCACCAACCCCAAGGCTGCATAATTAAAAGTGACCTATAAAGGCCCTTGGATTAACGCAGCAAAAACTCAAGCCAATTAAAGTTTAGTTAGGGAGGGAGCGGTGGGATTTTTATGAACATAATCAAACCATAATTAACTGAGACAAATCACAGCTAGGTAGGTGAGTTAGTCACTTAGACAAATCACAGCTAGGTAGGTGAGTTAGTCACTTAGTAGATGATGTTCAAACAACACATGTACAGTAGTAAAAACCCAAATGGCGCTAGACAAAAGCAAACCAATAAAGTACTGTATTTACAAAAATACCACGTCTCGTAAAAATCGAAACATAGTAGTTATAAAACTAAGTAAAAGCACTACAAGGCCAAAAAAAAAAAAAAAAAAAAAAAAAAAAAAAAAAAAAAAAAAAAAAGTTTTTTTTTTTTTTTTTTTTTTTTCCGGATTTTCCGGGAAAGGAAGGTCCGCGCGCGCGGACCCTACTCTTATTTTGACCCACTCTCCTTCCCTCCTCTCCTTTCCTTTTTCTCCCCTCTCTCTTATATAAACCCTCCTACATTCTTCCTCCCTCACACTTCCTTCCTCCTCTCTCTTCTTCCTTTATATTGAGGAGAAGGGAGAAGGAAGAGAGGGAGAAGAACAAGAGAGGAAAAGGGGTGGAAGGAGAGTGTGAGGGAGGGAGAGTGAGAGAAGGTTTATATAGGGGAGAGGGGGGAGTGAGGGAGGGAGGGTCAAAATAAGAGTAGGGTCAGCGCGCGCGGACCCTCCCTGCCCAGAAAATCCGGAAAAAAAAAAAAAAAAAAACTTTTTTTTTTTTTTTTTTCATTTTTTTTTTCATTTTTCATTTCAGGGCCTGTATTGGATTTAGCTTGCTCCCTTATTTTTATTTTAAAAAAAAATTGTTGTTTAAACTTCAAAATTGGCAAGGTGAAGGAAAAAAAAGGAAGACAAGTGGAAGACTAGAAGAAAAAGAAGAAGGAAGACAAGAGGAAGACAAGAAAGAAGACAAGAATAAAATACAAGATAAAATAAAATAAAAGATAAAATAAAATAAAAGATAAAGATAATGATGAGAAATAAATTAAACAATTGTTTCTTTATAGTGTAGGGGATTGTAGAAAGACAAAAATCTCTGTTTTTAAGAGATTTTTTCAAACTATTTTTTTAATGCGCTTGGGGGCCAAGTGCATGATTATATGGCCAAGTGCAAAATTAGCGAATTGGGTGTTGTAGGAAGAAAATTAGTCTAAACGGATGAAATCCGTTTGGATGAATGGTGGGAGTAGTGGATGTAGCTTCGGGTGGGATTTTGAATCCCACCCCTATCACAAAGATAAGGCAGTTAGTTAGTTCTCTCTCTCGCGTGCCGTTAGCTAGTTGATCAGGGATGGAGACAGAGCTTGCTAGATCTGGATCTGGGTTCTTCCCTTGTGTAGAGTTGGTGGTGAGTTTTTAGGGAATCATGGAAGGTAGGATAGGGTTTTGTTGGGGTGTGTAGATTTTGAAGGGAGAGAGGGCAAAGCCCTGCAGGAACAACAATGAGAGATTTTCGGTCATTAGACGAAAGAGAGGAGTTTTGCAAGGCGCTGGGGCACGAGATCACGGCAACGTGAACACACCGGGCGCGGGGTTACTGGACCGCATTGGAGACCACGGATTAAAGGACGAGAGCGAGCGAGATAGGGAGGTACTACGACCAGGGCGGATCGCATGATCTCGACAGAGTGCAGCGGAAGCGGCATTGCAAGAGCTACAACCGGAGAGGGAGAACGAGACGACCAGCAATCGTGAGGACGGCGGCAACGTTGTTGTGGCGACGAGGAGGAGCTCGGAGCTCGCAACGCCGGGACGAGATCAAGACAACGAGATCAAGACTAGGCGACGACCACCACTGAACACGAAGATCAATATCAAGCTCAAGATCTACGAGAGCCTGCAGTGGCCGGGGCGTAGGCAGCAGAGCGCGAAGACGGAGACCAGACGACGACGAAGACTTGCAGGGAGGTACCGGAGCTAGGCAGCAGCGACTGCAAGAGGTGGTCGCACCCCTTGAGGATCGCAAGGTCACAACGGCAACATCGGCTACACGGCAGGCTGGAGGACTCAACATTCACAACCTTCCCTCGTTGTGCACAAGGTGACATTACAGAGGTCCAGTGTGATATTACGGAGGGAGGCTTCTACCACCTCCACTTCCCTTCAATTTTGCATGATCTTGATAGGGATTCAAATTCTAGGGCTTAGGAAGACTCATAGAACTCATATAGATTGAATAGCAATTTGTATTGCTTCCTTTGGATTAGTGCATTTGTTTGATTGTGTGCAACTGTGATTGCCTTGCTCTTCATGTCATTTTGTTCAATTCTTTGTAGCGATGGGGTGATTAATAGGGTTAAAAAATCCCAATGCGCGGCATAGCACGGAAGCGCTGCCGAAATTGCATCGAGATTTTTCCCCCATTCCATTGCAAAACTAGGTCAATTGTGTCAAAAGAGATTAGAATTCTTTGTGCTTGAGGAACTTGTGTTGCTTACAACTCCCAATTGAGGTGTTGTAGCATTGGGAGTGGTTGTGTGGTGTATTGGGCCATTTTAATTCAATTTTTGGCCCATTTTAGGTTTAGAAATAGTGCTGCCATTTTAGGTGAGGGTGCAAATTCACCTCACCTAACCATTTTTTACTCCAATTTTAGTCCATTTCCAAGTACTTGGTACTTATAGGCAAATTGAGGTGGAATTTAAGCACTTTTAGGCAATTTTTGAATCAAAGTGTGTGTGGTGAGTGTGCTGTAATTTTTGTGCACAAGTGCAAAAACCCTAATTAGAGGGTTTAATTCACCAATTTGACCCAATTTTATGGCACTTGGTGCCTAAGGTGATTGGTGAAGTGCTTGTGAGGTTAAATTAGTGCTTGTTAGTGTTCATTTGAGCACTTGGGAGTGTGCTGTAATTTTTGGGCACAAGTCCAAAAACCCTAATTAGAAGGGTTAATTCACCAATTTTGCCCCATTAAATCGCACTTGATGCCTAGGGTGATTGGTGAGGGCTTGTGAGCCTATTTAGTCTTTGTTATTGTTCAATTGAGCTTCTTGTGTGGTGCTGTAATTTTCTTGCACACACCGATTGTGGCCCATATGCATTGATTTTTGCCACTTTGTGCCTAGTTCTTTTACCATATGTTTACTTAGGACTAGGGCGTCCATTGCTTGGAGTAAAACTACCCACCCCTCGGCCGGCTATATGACGCATAGACCGGGCAACCAGTCAAAGTGCTCATACCACCAGAAGAGGAGGCAAGACCACCAGTAGAGGCGGCAAGACCACCAGCAAAGGCGACGAGACCACCAGCAAAGGAGGCGAGACCACCAGCAAAGGAGGTGAGACCACCAGAAGAGGAGGCGAGACCACCAACAGAGGCGACAAGACCACCAGAAAAGGCGGCAAGACCACCTATAGAGGAGATATCAAGATCAACAAAGGAGGTTCTCAGATCAGAGCAGGAAGAAGAAAGACCATCCCAGGAAGAGGAAGGACCAATGGAGGAAGGACCAGTGAAGGAAGGCGAAGGACTAGTTAAAGAAGGCGATGGACCAGTGAAGGGAGGCGAAAGACCATTGAAAGAAGGCGAAGGACCAGTGGAGGAAGACGAGAGACTAGTAAAGGAAGGCAAAGGGCCAGTGGAAGAAGGACCAATGGAGGAAGGCGAAGGACCAGTAGAGGAGATTTGGTGGCCAACTCAAGTGTGTATAGGACCAGTGTACAAGGGTCATTCAAGACAGTTCGACTGCAAGAAGACCGGATGGCAACATGATAGAGCCAATGGGCAGTACATTAGACTAGATAAAAATTAAAAATTAAATAAAAATTAAAAAATGTTAGAATTTTAATTTATTATTAGGCGAGTGTTCAGACCAGTGGATAGCAAAACGAATAGCACCACTACATCTAAGGGCAGATGTAAAGTAAAAGGGGGATAATGTTAACGGGATTTTTAGCCGGCCTGGACAGAAGTAAAAACAGAGCAGCAACTTGGAGCAGTAATAGTAAAACTAGGTAAATCCAGGGACAATAACTGTGACTGTGCAGAGTCAACAGAATTGACCTGTTGTTCTGTCAGAGCAGGATGAATAGTTCCTTTAGAGCAGGATGAACAGTTCTGTTAGGGCAGGCGGCTAGGGTTAGGGCGGCCAGGGTTAGGGCAGTATATGAGGGCGTTGAGCCCTCGTTTGGATAGAGTTCTTCTTTAGGAAGTTTAGTGTGGGTTTTTGGGAGGGGCAGATTTGCGGTTTTGGAGGGAGTTTTGAGACAGGAGTAGTAATTTTCTCCTTAATGAAAATTCTCCTTTTCACAGATGACAACAAATCCTACAACCAAAATAATACAAGCATGTACCCACGCACGTTCTCTACAATGGTTCTATCATCGGTCATGACGGAGTAACTACAGCACATGCCAACCTTGTAATATTAAAAACATATACTTGCCAAATCTAACTTAATGAAATTGTTATTAGAATAATCGAGTCCGTTAACCCCTAAACGCCCATCTATCCCTTTTCTAGATGATGTACAAGATCAAACTCTTGTTTCTCATCCGTCATGTACTTTTTGCAGTATGGATTTTTTACTATAGATTTTATGGAAAGTTAGCTTTATGCATATGTAAATTTTGTAGAAAGGGAATGATTTGTGAAATTTTTATGCCTCATTTCTGTTACAATGATTCACCAAAAATTTCTAAGATCTTAGTTCAAAATTGCTGTTCAAAAACGTAATTCATAAAAATTCTACAACCAAAAAATCTCCAAAAATCACTACACTTAGAGTATTACATTTCAACCCATCACAACAAATTTCATACAAAAATTGTCAATATCTTATTCATAATCAAATTTCAAAAGTATTTTGAATTTTAGGTTTCAAAATGTATACAAAATATTGGTGATTGCAATCGCAGATCTAAGTGCATGGATCCCGGGGGGTGCACTCCATTGTCAAGTTGAACACCACGTGCGATAAAAAAAAATCTACTTTTTACATAAAGCATCACCAAAATGGGTCAAAGTTTTATCAATTTTTTTTCATGAGTAGATATACACGGTATCTATTACATAGTAAAAAATGGTAACCAAATTTGATGATTTGTTCTTTTAATAAAACATATCATTTCTAACTAGAATGACGCAGAATTGAACTAAAACAATTACTACAAAAAATGAAGATGAGGAAAAATTTCAAAAAAATATACAAAAGATATTATCAATGGTTATGTATATGTAGAAAAAATATCATAATTTTAAAAATTATCTATAGCATATAATATAGGGTAGCAAATTTTGATCGTACGTGGTTATGAAACTAAAGGGGTGTGATCTCTCCAAGGCATGGATAGAATCTAAAATTCATAATGTACAACTTTTATTAATACATTGAGTTCAAAATATCCCTCTTAGTTGCATTTTATAATGCATCTTTGCAATTTTGCAAATATGGAGAGGGGTGTAGGCACGTAGGGGTTAAAAGATTAGAATTTCATTACAAATTGATTATCCTTTGCCCAATGAACGAAGATATAAAAACACCCATTTTGTTAAAAGTGCACATGCTCCTCTAAAATTGCACATTGTAAATTTTTTGATAGGACAATGGATGAATGAGAAAAGCATAAATATGCTCTGGAAATACATGCCAAAAAATAATGTAATTCTTGAATTAAACCGTTGGCAAATTTTGTATCCAGAATCACAAAAGGGTTCACTATACAAAAATTGACCTCCATGCAATTATTTAAGTTTTTTCAAATTATGTTTTTGGAGTTTTTAGAGTTTAGATTTATGTTTTTGGAGTGTTTTAGATTTTATATGTTTTCATGTGGGTTTTGCAGTAAGTTAATTGCAAAGACGCCACTAAATCCAATCAATCCATACTACTCATTTTACAACAACTCCAAGAATCCCATGACTTTGGATCCTATCTTAATTCTGAAAAAACCAAATACTCCAACATTTATACATGCTTATATTTTTTTAAACTACTTTTTTTTTTTTCAATTTAAATTTCTTATTTTACATGTAATAAAATTTAAAATATTTGCTAGAATGTTTTATATTACCCTTTATTTTTTGCACGTGGTTTCAAATATTTTTGCATGGTGAATCCCTAGGGTAGAATACAAAAAAGTTATGATTTTTCTTTACATAACTATTGCTTCTTCAATTAAATATATTAACAACTTTTGAACACTCATGAGTGTGAAAAACACTCTAAAAATAATCTAAACATTTCGCTACTTCACTATACACATCACAATATTTGTATATTATAACCATGCAAGCTTGCTAAAATACACTGAAATATGCATATCATGTATTAAACTAAAGAGAAAGATTGTTTTCCCACCATACAACATATACCATCAAACATTTGCAATTTTATTTTCCCTATGTCTGGGCTACATCGTTCTCCATACTAACTTGATGTTGTCAGTTTATCATCTCTAAATGGTTGTAGAGATGATTTTTTTCACCAGTAGGAATTTTTATATCTTTCTCCATTCTATTGCCAGATATTGTTACCAAATTTTTAGTTTCCTCTATATTCTTCCACGCAATAAAGATTGATTGAATTGGAATACAATCATTTTGTTCTCAAAAGGGTTCCTATCCTTGTTCTGTGCAATTCCTATACTGTTTGAAAAACTTCCCATTCTCCTCCCGCAGACCAAAATGCATTTTTGGTTGATACCACATAATAATTGCAATACCATTAGTACATGCTTGTCGGCTCATCTTCAACACCTTGGTTGTAAAAAACAGTATTCCAATGTTGTGATCCTCATCAGTAGTTTCCAAAGCGGCGAACATTCCTATAGCAACATCCTTACTAGGATTGAATGAAAAAAAAGGCATTGGGAACCACTAAATTTGATAGTACCAGTGAGGCATTCAGAAAATTTTGAGTTACATTCATAACTCTACCATGACCGTTGTTTCTTGCCCGTACTTGATGGCCTACAGGTCTTTGGAACCAAGGCCAAAGAAATTTGAAACCATTACTGGAGGTAGAGATTGAAGAACACTTGCGATCACTTCATTTGATGTAGTCTCGACTGTAAGTACAATATTTTGTTCTATGCCTGCATCTTCAAAAGGCCAAAATGGTGATAGTGCATCTATACTCCGATCCCTTTTAGGAAACTCTTTCAACTACGTGATCTCTTCAATTGCTTCAAGGTTTCTTTCCACGTTCATTTGTCTTAGAATCTGTCGTTCCTTGATAAATATGTAGTCCTCTAGTGCCTTCAATTCCCTGTCATCTGCCTCATAAACTTTAGCCAGATTGGGTTTTGAATGAAGCGAAGGAATTGCTTCAAAACAAACACAGCCATTAGGAGGCAACCACAATGATCTTGCATATGGTTTGTATTATACATGTGCCTCACCCTCTTGTACATAAAACCTAAAGTGATGAGGTTGGCTTATGCCAACAAATGCATCCTTTTGCAAGTGCGGAGAGATGAACTTCTTCCAATCTTGAACATGCTCCAAATGTTCAGTACAAATAAACGGTTCAAAACGTGATGGTTTTTCTTGAATTGTTTGCAACAACTCCTTCAATGAATCTATATTTCTAAGCTTCAATGCGGATGATATAGAGCTAAATCGTTGGTCAGTATCATCATGTGTATGACCCACAATCAGGAAAAATAATTGGATTTCTTTGAAAAAACTTAGGCCAACTAGAGCAGCACACATCCCCAACATGTATACATTCTTGTTCTCTCTTCCACAGTTGTCGACTTGAATGTGGAGAATAGGAGGAAATTTCTTCCGAATGCGTTGAACATCTTGCAATACCTTCATTATAGACGTTACAACTTGATTGTTGTCATGTTTATGGTGAGAGTCAATTCATAGATGGCACTATAGACCTACACCATGTACCAGAAATCCCACATAAACATGTCTTGACATATCAAGATTCAATGTTCTTCACGTTCTGCTTGAATTTTAGTACGTATGTTGTATTTTGATCCATGCCATCAATAATAATGCTCATGCTATCTTCAGGATTATCAATAGCCTTTTCTCTTACTCAACTATGAGCCTTTCATTCTTCGATCGTCAAGTCAATATGAAGGCGATACTTTGCGTGTACATCTTCCCTCATGGCTTGATTAGGCATACATCAAGAATTTAGGACCTCATTGATTTTTAACAATTTCTGTGCGACATCCGGGGTGAAAGCAAGGTAAAGTGGACCACTAATTTACACTATGAAGATCCAACAATGCAGGGTTCAAAAATGCATATTAAATTTGAAATTTTTTAATTCTTTTTTTCCAAGAAAGTAGTATAACACTTGTTTCGTTAAAAGTGCACATAGCCATGTGCACTATTTTTTAGTGGTATGTGCACTGCATTTCTTTTTATTAAAAAAGGCAAGGGGGGTGGGAACATGCCCACCCCCCTTTAAAATTCTCTCTACATTTCTTTTAATTTTAAGGAGGGGGGTAGGAACATACCCACCCCCCCTCCAGAATTTTCACTACATTTCTTTTAATTTTAAAGAGAGGGGGGTGGGAACATACCCACCCCTCCTTTAAAATTCACACTACATTTTTTTTAATGTAATGTAGATTCAATTTTGACACTTCATAGATAAAATATGACTATACTTTCTTCAAACATAGAAACTTTCAGCATGTGCACTTTTTATATGGCACGTGCACTTTTAACGAATCAAGTGTTTTATATGTATTGTTTTACAAAGTCAAACAATTTTTTGGAAAAAGTTATCTTCAAATGAATTTATATATGTCTATACAATTTGAAAAAGTAGCACAAATTGAAAAAGAATTTGGTGACAATCAAGAAAATTTGCAAGAAATAGGCTAAAAGTGCATTAAATTATTTTATTATTTATTTTCTTCTACATGGAGCCCTTTACATCATCATGAACTTCAAGAACATTTTTTAAAAAATCAAATTGAAAATACTTAACGACATCAAATTTGCGTTTGAAACCATATTTAAACATTTTTTTCAAACACTAATTTTAGTAAACTTTTTTGAAGATATTTTTTTGAAACTTTGGATTTAAGTATATAGAACATCAATAAAGGGCTCCATGAAAATAAAAAACCAAAATAAAAGATAATTTGGTATAATTTTATAGCATTTGGAAAAAAAATCGGATTTCAGCATAGCGGCGCAACTTTTTGGTACAAAATACCATGCTTTCACCCTCCGATATTTCATGGGTTCGTACATTTTTTGCACGGATTCCGCACAAATTTCGCGCTAATTTTGCACTGAATCCGCAGAGATTCTACATTTGTTTTTTTCGTTATCTAACAAAGTGCAAAATCCGTGCGGAATTAGCGCGAAATCCATACAAAATCTGTGCAAAAAATGTACAAACCCATGAAATATTGAATGTCGCACGGAAATCGTTTAAAATCCGTGGGGTCCTAAATTCTTGATGTATATTGCCTACTTTCCTTGTATTCCCAACAATGTTGGCATTTTGAGAATCTGGACTCCTCTGGCACATGTACATTTGTAAACTCCTTCTACATCTTTGAAAACGTTGATAGTCCAATTTCTTTCTCACCCATTTTGGACAACGATGTATTTATAACCGTTAGAACCTCGTGCTGCAGAACACTCATAGGTAAACAAATCATACGAACAATTTCACCGTTTATTTTATAGCGTACTTGACGATGGGGTTGAGTTTCTCTAAAACATTGGATGAACGACTCAAACTTTGCCCTTGCCATAGATATATGTGTCGCTTCTCTTTAGATGCCCATATTACCGTGGATGGGGTTGTATACATCTTTCTCTCGAATATTTGACATGATTTTATTCATCCTCCTTCTTGAATATCCAATTGTTGCTGCAAAGCAACTATTACAAACTCTCATCCTGAAAATCTTTGTTTCAAACTTGAACCCAATTTCTAAACCATGACCTGCTACTTTAAACGCTCGTAGTGTAGTTACCAACCACATGGCCCGATTTGCGTAACTTGTATCTTCCCATGCTTGATATCTTAAAGATAAAATATCAAATGCACTTATAGGCTCTAAGTAATGTTTTGAGCAAATCGGTCTTTGCTTCACTTCTTCCACTGCAGCCATTGTTACATGTTCTCCCCATTTTATTCCAATTTGGCATCGTCCCCCGGGACATCTCTTCTTCCGACGTATACTAGTATATGACCTCTTTCAAAGAGATGATGACAATCCATCCAAAGAATGCACAAAAGATGATCATTGCGCGCTTCCCACGCTTCTATTTACACTATTTCCTACTTGAATATTTTCAGGAATTTCAACTCCATCGACATTTGGAGATGAAATCAGCCTTAGTTCCCTCGTTTGGGAACAATGCCATCTAATAACTTTGCCCATACACTCTCCCATTGTTGACATGTATAATTCATACACATTTGCATTCTCATCCTTCACACTCCGCACTAGTACAACTACATCACTTGCTCAAACAAGATGTCCTCTAACCGGCATACATCCAACAACATGTTCTTGACTCGGGGAGTGCACTTAAAGTTAAGATTAGGAATACACGTGAGTGCGTTTTAATAGCATACCCCCTACAATACTTGGTCTTAAAATAGTTTCTAAATTAAGATTTTTAAGGTGCTAAATCATTACGTATATATCTATCATTTGGTATAAATTTCAGGACCAAAAGTATTAAAAATCTTATAATAAAAAATGATAGAAGTTTGAACTAAAATGTGTTATTTTTTGCTTCAAAAATCAATTTGAAAATATTAATAAGTAATTATTTTTTGAAATTTATACAACAAGAACTTTAGATTGTGTTTAACAACTTCATATTTTTTTTACAATTTTTAAATGAATTTTTAATACATACATTAGGGGGGGGGGGGGGGGGGGATCAAAAGTACGCACTCACGTGATTCCTAGTCTTAACTTTAAGTGCACTCCCCAAGGTTCTTGAACTACACCGCGAGCAACTTCAAGTCCTCCAATAACACTTGATTCGTTAAAAGTGCACGTGCCATATAAAAAGTGCACATGCTGAAAGTTTCTATGTTTGAAGAAAGTATAGTCATATTTTATCTATGAAGTGTCAAAATTGAATCTACATTACATTAAAAAAAATGTAGTGTGAATTTTAAAGGAGGGGTGGGTATGTTCCTACCCTCCTCTCTTTAAAATTAAAAGAAATGTAGTGAAAATTCTGGAGGGGGGGTGGGTATGTTCCTACCCCCCTCTTTAAAATTAAAAGAAATGTAGAGAGAATTTTAAAGGGGGGTGGGCATATTCCCACCCCCCTTGCCTTTTTTAATAAAAAGAAATGCAGTGCACATACCACTAAAAAATAGTGCACATGGCTATGTGCACTTTTAACGAAACAAGTGTTCAATGTCTAAAAGTGCTACATATTTACAATTTCCCAATGAATTCGGTGTAGAAAAGGTCTGTAAATGCATTTGAAGTTCGAAAATTTGAGACAAATGCAGTACGCGTGAGACTACGTTAACCAGAAGTTAAATCCACAAAACTCATCTTCTTAATCCACCAATTTCAAAATGGATTAAATCAAATTTAAGTCTAGAATGAAGATCCCAAACGCAAAACAAAATACTGTAGGATTAGACGTATGCCTAATCCTCCTTTGTTTTAAATAAATTTCAAAATACCCAGTGATGGAGGGTTAGGCATATGCCGATCCTCCCCTCTACCTAATCGCTTGAAATTATTATTTAAAATACTAAGTGATGCGAGTTAGGCATACGCCTGACCCCCTATCACTACAATAATTTAATAAAATACCACGTGAAGGAGTGTTCGATGTATGTTTAACCCATATCACCTTTATTGGTTTTTAAAACTGCAAGTAATGGAGGATTAGGATATGCCGAACCAACCTCCCTCCTATCGCTTGCAATTATTACCTAAACTACCAAGTGATGGGGATTAGGCATGTACAAATTTTTCTTGATGTGACATTCATTAATGACTAAATGTTCGTTGTGACTTGTTTGTAGTGACTCAATATTGATTTTGAGTCAATAAAAAAATAAAATAATAACGGATATCTAGTCATAAGAGACCTATCACATTGGGCAAGATTTCTACTAGGATCCATCGCTTGCAATTATTATGTAAACTACTAAGCGATGGGGTTAAAAATAAGCCTAACTCCTATTACTTTAACTAATTTTTTAAATACCAAATAATGGGAGGTTCTGCATATGTTTAACACTCCAACATTTGGAATTAAAAATAATAACTATAGTGATTTAGGAGGTTAGACGTATGCCTAACCCTCCAACAATTGCATCTAATAGCAAAACATTGTATCGGATGGATATACATATAACACTTGATTCGTTAAAAGTGCACGTGCCATATAAAAAGTGCACATGCTGAAAGTTTCTATGTTTGAAGAAAGTATAGTCATATTTTATCTATGAAGTGTCAAAATTGAATCTACATTACATTAAAAAAAATGTAGTGTGAATTTTAAAGGAGGGGTGGGTATGTTCCCACCCCCCTCTCTTTAAAATTAAAAGAAATGTAGTGAAAATTCTGGAGGGGGGGTGGGTATGTTCCTACCCCCCTCCTTAAAATTAAAAGAAATGTAGAGAGAATTTTAAAGGGGGGTGGGCATGTTCCCACCCCCCTTGCCTTTTTTAATAAAAAGAAATGCAGTGCACATACCACTAAAAAATAGTGCACATGGCTATGTGCACTTTTAACGAAACAAGTGTTAAGGGTAAAGCATATGCCTAACTCCCTAACATTTACAATTTCTAATAAATTAGAATATTGAAGGATTAGCCAAAAGCCTAATCCCCCAACTTTTAAAAATTCCAACAAAATAAAATGTCAGAGGGTTAGGCATGCATCTAACCCACCAACACTTCTATTATATAGCCTTAAATTATTATTTTTTCATTTATTACAAAAATGAAGCACGCTTCATTGCATTTCCAATGCAATTTGTGGTTTCAAAATCAGTTCATTTTTGAGCATGCTAGAGCTTCCTAAAAATTGTTGAACTTTCTAGTGAAAAGTGATTGAAAAATTTGTATTCATCTTGTACCCCACTGTACAAGTACCGACGTGGCGGGGGGACAACATGAAGTCAGGTTGCACACACGGACTGCCGGCACGAAATTTGCAAAATCTCAAATCATGCTTCATGTTTATATTAGCAATTTTAAGTAAGTCCAATGTGAACTTCTTTTTATTCAAATTATTTTCTTGTTTGGCGAACGCATGCAATGTTCTTCAATGATTCTGGTGATATAAAATTTGGTCTCATATGAATTGATTTTTTCACAATATGATGAATTGAATTTGTCATTTTAAAACCATGAATCCTTGGTTCTTTAGGGATTAAAATATCATATAGATTAAAATTGTCTATCATATGTATTAATTTTGGAAATAGACAAATGATTTTTTTTTAATAATAGGTTTTGTAAATGTGTTTTTTAATTTTTTGTAGGTACATTGTTGTAGAAGATGTGTATTATAAATCTGCAACTCTGAACCTCACAGTTCAAAATCCAATTCAGTCCTCCACGGATTTTTCGTTAACCCTTTAGTGCCCATGGTACTGTAGCTGGGAGCATTGGATTTCAGTGGGTTTTTCCACTGTGGTTGAGACTACTAGAAATAGAATGGATTAAATTAGAAAGTAGCCGTACAATTCTATTCTCAACTGGAGAGCAAACATTTTATTAAAATTTGAGAATCATCCAATGGTGGGATTGGAAGATTATAGTATGTATTTGAACTGTATAATGCACGCTCAAAAATGAGATTTTGGGGGGTGTGTGACTTCAAAGTTAAATAGAATTTGGGTTAAATTTTCAAAAATGAAAGTAAAGAAGTTCAGCTATGCCCTATGTCAACACCTCTCCGTTGCAATCTTTCATATCAAGAATAGAATCACACATAATTATTGTGAATTTTATAAGTGAAAGTGACTTATCCATATACGGTTTGGGACAAAATTTTATACGTTGAAAATTGACAGGAGTGGGTACATTAGTCAAGATCGGATTACACACACTAATGGAAGATGAAGAAGAGAACACAATCCAAAAAAATAAAACAAGATAACAAACTTCCAAACACAAGAAATACTGCATAATACATGTGTTGTATTTGTAAGTATTTACTGTATTTTCAAATATTTGCAGTATTTTTGCGTTCTGTTGATAGGTATTTTGATAGTTGTACAATTCCAAATTGAAAATTTCTTTTTCTGGAAGGTGTGTAATGTATATGGGCAAATCTGAACTTCAAAACTAAAGTTCCAATTCTTCACGGATTCTCTGCTATTTACATTTCGGACGTTGTAGTGACCATAATGTGGTCAGCTAGGCACTAAAGGATTAATTGCGTTTTCAACACATCAATGTCCATAATGTGGTCACTTAGATAATAAAGGGTTATTGAATACATTTGGATCGGTCCCTAATGAGAAGTGTTGGTTGCATAATTTCAGTGAACTACCATTTTCTTCTCTTCAATATATGGTGCAATACAAATTCCAATTTGTCGGATTCTGCATTATTGGGGAATTTCGAATACCAGAAGTTAGGGGCGGTTTACACTATAGACCAAGAGCCATGACCATGGAATTCTAAAATCTGTGATTGGCCCAAAAAGAGCTCTCGGTCCCATTTGGCTTTACACTACCTTGAAAAAAGGAGAATGACCACTAACTTTGAGGTCCCCAAAAATGCTAAAATTTCCCAAATGGATAATGTTTTCATGGTTTCCTTGATTATAGTTGAGTCGAAGCAAATGCCTCGACTCAACTATAATCTAGGAGACCATGGGGCTCAAAAATCATTGATTGGCTAGTGTTCAATTATTTAAAGAGAAAGGAGGAAAAAGGGGAGGATAAAAGAGAGAATGATGAGCTTAAACTTGTCCCGGTCTAAATCCACTTTACACAACAAAGAGTGACCAAGTCATTTAAAATTGCATTTTTGATTTTTCATGGTCACGGCTCTTGACCAAGAGCCATGACCATGAAAATGATTTAATTTTCTTGGTCATGGCTCTTGGTCCATAGTGTAAACCGCCCCTTACATATTGCCAAATATTGTGGCATTTATTGAGGTTCAGTGTACCGTGAGGGTCAGATTTCACAGCCTGGTCTCAAGACGGAATTTCCACGTTAGATCTTGCGAGGTCCACGTCATCACAAACCAACCACAAGATGACACGTGGCACTATGAAAATATTATTTAAATTTTGTCTGAACTGACTATAGTAGGGTATGACGAACCCTTCATTATCAATGATCAATTCAGACGAAAAGCTGTCTTTTTTTTTTGACACACTGCAAAAGAGTACAACAACTAGGCACAAAAAGATGTCTTTTGGGGAGTATCTTAGAGCCGGTTTTCATGAGCTCCTACAAACAAGTTAGCCACAACCTTGGCAGAATGGCAGGCCGCCTTCCTCACCCTCCATTATTCTGCATTATCATCCAAGAACAATCGGTAACTACCAAGGTTTTTCTACGGATGGAAGTTTTGGTAAAATAGAAGGGAAGGTAACCATGCATGGTTTTCGCTGTCACATCCCCACATGTCCCTCACTTTAACCCCTAAACGTTAGAGCATCCAGAAATTGGACGACTAATAGATTCAAACCCTTCTCACATTCTCATCAATGCTTGGATGAAAGTCATCCAATTTTTTGGAGATTCTTCACCAAGTTGTTGTCCTATCTAACGGTTGGATTTAGTCATACTTGAGTACATAATTTTCTAAAATTACAAATGTAGAAGTATGTCAAGTCGTTGACCAAGCCAAAATTGCATTGACTGTAGTTCAAAAGTGGCCTTGCAAAGATGAGGTCATAGATTTAAGAAACACAAAAATTTCAAAGAATCACCACGTTTAAGAGCATCTCATTTCAAATTCATTCCAACAAATTTTACTCAAAAAATATTAAAATTTTGTTTGTAATCAAATTTAGAAGGAATTTTTAATTTTAACTTTCAAATTTTATAATGAAATATTGGTGATAGTATTAGTGAATCGAACCCTACGGATGGAATCTAAAATTCAAAATCTAGAACTTTCATTTGTATATCAATTCCAAAATATTCTTCTAAATAGTAGTTTATGATGTTTTTTCTCAAATTGTCAATTCCAGGGACACCCTGGTACATTTAGGGGTTAAAGAGAGCAACATTATAAGGAATAATACTTTAAACCCAAGAATGTTATAGTGCATGGTTGATCAATAGAAAATGGACAACCTGAATAAAAAAATAAATCCTTGAACACTACGCCACTTCTTTTATCCCTCCATTGACAATGCTTTATGACCTTCCTGCTTCCTTCCCCACCCTCCCCACTCTTTGAAAAATGAAAAACAAAGGGTTGCACTTAATGCACTACATGGATGGAAATCACATGATGCACTACAAATCACATGATGGATGAAAAGGCAGAGTGGGTGAATGCTATGGTTGGTTGTCCTAAAACCACCAACTTAAGCAATCTGACCTATATTAAGCAATTAAAAAATCCACCCAAAAATATTCTAGTCTTTAGAATAGGATTTCATGAGGAATGCAAAAATTTCCATCATGAAATTTGCAATTCTCAATTTTATAGAAAATCTCAAAGTGCAAAGTAATGTGTGACCCATTTCTAACTTTGACTCTCCTATGAGCAACAATACTCGTTCTTAATTTTGCTGAGCATCAAACCCAAAACCGTACACTATGATTGTCACAGTTCACCCACTAGCAAGGTGACCAGTAAGCAAATTAGTCCTCAAAATGAGGACTGACAATGCGGTTTTAGATCTCCTGGAGGTTGGTGTATCCCAAGTCAACTGAACCATTTTGGGGGGTGTGGTGGTTTTAGGGCAGTCTACCTTACTGAATGTTATGGCTTGGTAGACAATCATGGTTGAAACAGGCTCTTAGAAAGTTCAAGAATGTTATAGTAAAGGGGCTCCGTCGATGAAACTTCCGGAATGGACGTCTCCGTCAACGATAAAGCAATTAGTGTAGGAATAGAATTGATCTGATAATGGAAATATAATATAAATAATATCTAGGCCTAGACTCTTTCCACGCCAGTCTATCGGCCACGAGGCGGGCATGTGGTGGGCACAATTTCAAGCCCTTTTAAAATTCCCAATCTCTAACGGAGAGATCAGGCGCTGCCACGTGTCCAGCGTTAACAGTCACTTGTCTCATCTGCTCAAAAGCAACGCCTCTTCCAATTCCTTTGCCTATCCCGCCGCTCCCACTTCCATTTATCGCCTTCTTCTCCACAATCTTGGTTCCATTCTGAGGTCGGTGCAAAGCATTTGGTAAGGCGATCTGTTGCAGAGGATTTGTTAAGGCGATTTGTTGCAGAGGATTTTTTTAAGGCGACGGGACTTTGAGGAGCATTAAGGTATGGCTATGGTGCAAGTAACTGCGGCGGGGTCTTTGGTTGCCAGGAGTGGCGCAGTGGCGCCGGGGAGTTTGAGCGCCAGCCGCGGTGTGGTAGGGTTTCGGAGAGCCGGGGCGGTGGTAAGCGTCAGAGCGTCGAATAACGATGTGTCCACGAAGCCGGTGACGGGCGTGGTGTTTGAGCCGTTTAATGAAGTGCATGATCAGCTTGTCAAGGTCTCAACGTCGCCGCAATTGGAGTCGTTGGCTCGTCAGCGCTTCTCGCCTTCTTGCGAGGCTGCCATTAATGACCAGATCAAGTACGGCCTCTTCTCATCTCTGAGTTCAATTGCTCGGTTGTCAGGTTCTAGGGCGTTTTTTGAACTTTCTAATCGTCATTCTCTTGGCTCAGTGATTCTCGCCGCTGCTGTTAATGACCGCTTGCTATGTGTTTTTGTGTAGTGTTTCTTGAGAGTTGAATTGTTCAGTTAGCGCGATGTTGTACTGTGCGAAAAGTTCTAGTGCGTATCTAGAACTTTCTAAGTGTCGTTTTCTTGAAGTCGGTTAGGTTGGGTAGATATGAAAACAGTTTCTTACTAGACTGCCATTGATTACCAGATCAAGTTCGGCATCTCATGTTTCCCTGTTTCGTGTGTCTTGATGTTCGAAAGTGTCTATTTGAGTTGGATTGTTCGGTTAGCGCGGTTTTTTTAAGATGTGAGGAATTCTAGGGCGTATCGAGAACTTTGAAGTCGATTAGGTTTTGTAGATTTGAAAACAAGTTCTTGAGAAGCTGCCATTAATGACAAGATCAAGTACGGTTTCATGTTTCCTTCTTTAATGTTTCTCGATGTTGGAGAGCGTTGAATTGTTCGGTTAGCGCGGTGTTGTATCGTGTAAAGCGGATGTGAAAATGAATTTTTCTAGGGTGTATCTAGAACTTTCTAAGTTTGCAGGTGGGTAGACTTTGTAAATTTGAAAACAAATTTGTCAGTGGCCGCATAGCCTGGCTCTCAACTGTGGCTCCAGCTCTCGCTAGGCGAATGTTACTAGCAGTACCTAAGATTCTCTGACCTGTTTGAAGAATGACCTTTATCGAGGGGAGTATGTGCAATGGGAAATTAATGAAAATTGTTCTTGATTTTTAACCTAAGCTCTTACAAATACAACATAGAAGGTAGGCCATCAGTGATGGAATTGGAGATGTGAGGTCATTGTTCCTTTTTGATGGAGCGAGTATATGTAATGGAGCGAGCTTGACAATGATGGTAGTACATATAGACTCTGTCTTTGGTTATTGTCTACTTGGGACGTGGCTTGACCGGCCCCTATTGGATCCGCAACAGTTTCATAATACGCCAGTGATTACTTGTTTTAAGAATCCATGGGACTTTCTGGTTGTTGAAGTGAGTTACTGACAAATTTTTGAACGTCCTGCAGTGTGGAATACAATGTTTCGTATGTTTATCACGCCTTGTATGCCTTTTTCGACCGTGACAACGTGGCACTTCCAGGACTTGCACAGTAAGCTCGCGCACCTTCCTTATCGAGGTCTTTTGTACTGTCTTGATTTTCCTTGCTTATGATCAAATAATAGAATCTGTAGTGAACTAACTGGTATGTTGTGAAACTGGTTGCAGGTTTTTCAAAGATGCTAGTGACGAGGAACGTGAACATGCTGAGAAATTGATGAAATATCAGGTACGATTTCACCGGTAGAATTAGCTGTTGAGCTCTCGTTTAATTCCTTGGACTAGTGTTATACGTTTGTGATTAACTTTTACTGCGAGTTCTATTAGTAGTGGATGGCAGTAGTCATATGATCCACTGCTTGCTATATTTGTCATACGTTATCTATTGTACAGGCTTGCTGTGAAACATAATAATTATGATTTACTCAAAATTTTATATGTTGGGTTTCGTGTGCATTTCAGAACCAGCGAGGAGGAAAGGTCAAGTTGCAATCGATTGTTATGCCTGTCATGGAGTTTGATCACCCGGAAAAGGGAGATGCTCTTTACGGTCAGTAACCTTTCCCGGGAACTTTTCTGAACATCTCATTAATTTACTCTTTGCATACTTCAATTTGTTATGTTCACATTACGATGTTCATTTTTTAACCGTTCTCTGGTGTGTCGTTCAGCAATGGAGTTGGCACTTGCATTGGAGAAATTGACTAACGAGAAGCTTCTTCAGTTGCACCAGGTACACGTCAGAATAGATTTCTTGTGGCAAGTTCTTTGTACGAGCATGCTCTTTTTTCCCTCAAGTTAATTTTAGTCACTCTACATATGGTACTGCAGGTCTTAGTTTATTTCTCATTTTCTTGCAAATTAGCTTGATGTCAGTATGTTCTCATAGCGAACAGTTAATTCCAATTGGTAGTCTTTATGCATCGTCCCTTCCCATTATTTCGAGAGTACTCACCAAGGCTTGCACCTGAATTTTGCAGGTTGCTGCTGATGCCAATGATCCCCAAATGACTGATTTTATTGAGGGAGAGTTCCTCACAGAGCAGGTATTTCTATATGAACAGAAATTTTGTAGGGGTATTGTGGTTAACAGCCTCACGTCACTATGTTGTTGATAGTGATCTCACGTCCAGTAGATTTGGTGATTCAAACTTTCAAGATATGGTCTGTTCATTTTTTGACCTGGGTATTGTTGGTGATTGAAGGTCGAAGCTATTAAGAAGGTCTCCGAGTATGTGGCTCAGCTACGTAGGGTTGGCAAGGGACATGGTAAGCTTCTACTCGAGATCTACACAGTTTTGCTAGTCTAAGCTTACTGCATGTTCCATTTTTGGAGTTTGTGAAAATAAGAATAGTTTCCTTGCTAATGTTTGCTAGAATGAGAGCAATTACGACTTTCAATGGCGTCCTGTTTCAATGATTATATCAAAGAGGGGTTGTATGCTGCATATATGTATGTTGATACTATGTTTTAGTCATTCAATCAAGAGAAAAGATCTCAGCCTATTTATCTGATTATGATTTTGTTTGTTACAGGTGTATACCACTTTGACTTGGAACTTCAGGAAGCACTGGAGCCTCCTGCTGCTGCAGCTTAAGGATCATTCTAATTTGTTGTTCCTTTCGGAGTTACATGCTAGCAGGTGACGTATGTTTTGAAACTAAATTGTGAGTCTACATTTTCTCATTGCCACCAGTGCCCGATTTTAAGGAGTAGCTGAGGTTGTGCGTTCAAAACATTTTTCCTAGGCTAGATCAAACTGGAGACTCTACGGTGATGCATATCGCTGTAACAATATTCTCAAAATAGGCTTTGTAGTCCAGTCTTCAGTCCTTGGACAAACTATTTCTCATTTTAATGAACAGAGATATAATGTAGTTGCGGCTAAGAGGTGTAAGTGAGATGGTATTTTCCTGTTCTGTGGGTGTTTATTGAACTTGTGAAATACACTTTGGGTGAGCTAGTTGAAGGCTAAATACTTGACTGGCACAATCTCCTCTTCCCTCTCCATTACGTCTTTGAGGCGATCTTGTCGTGATGTTTGCGAGGTTCACTGAAACCTCAAATCACTACGGCAGCAAATGTTACGTTATTACACCAGTTGTTCATTCCATTTAGTGCCATCTACGAGTCAGTGTGCTCAGAGTAACTGAGATTTTCTTTTTTCTTTTTGGTAAAATTGTGTACATTTTACTAGATCAAATGTTCATTAGAGTGCTCACATTGTGCAAAGCGATCTGGGTTAATTATAACTTTCTCCATCTCACCCAAAGCCACAATTTCATTGACCAGTCAACCAAGCATCCCATGGCTCAAAATGTTCATCTCATACCAATGTTCAACTTTCACATCACCTAGTCCCGCAGACCCGCACCTGCTAAATAATTCTACAACCCCGTGACCAAACATATTACAACATCCAAGTTTTCTTGTACAGTACCCACCAATAAGTTTACGTTCATTCAGCTTTTCAAAGAATTGAATCAAATAATCAAATTTATAAAAAATATTAATATTAATATTAAAATATATTAAACCATTTGAATTGTGAAAAATTACTTCTTTGAACAATTTTTGGATTAGATATTAAAAAAATACAAAATTTATATTCAAATTGAACATTTCTGAACTAAAAACTTCAAACTTCAAACTTCAAACTAAACTTCTGAACATTTTAGTAAATATGATCCCAAAACTCATGATTTTTTTTTTTCATATGATTCTACAAAGAATTTGCATTCTTTCCATTGAATTTTTTATAAACCATAAGTAACAAAATTTATATTCATAGTTGTTTGAATCAAGGGTAAAAAATGAAGGTTTGAATTTCAAATAAAAATAGATTTAAATTTTTTTTTTTTATCAAAACTCAATTGTATGTGTGGTTCATCTTATGCCCTACAACTTGTCCAAATTCGGCTCAAAGCTTATATTTTTTGTAATTTTTATTGGCAATTCTTTGAAAAGATGAATGAACGTAGACTTGTTGGTGGGTACTGTAGAATTCTACATCTAGTGAAAGCTGGGTTTTTTTTTCTGGCATTTTTTAGTCAGTTTGCTACAGAATTTACTACAAGAATCACCATATGGGAACATAATGAGAAAAATACCACCACACGTAGCTAGTGGCAGCTTGGTTGCACACGTAGTGGATGAAAAGGCCAAAGATGTAGTGGATGAAAAGCCCACTCATGTTCAATGGGATTGTAGTCAGGAGACTCAATAGGACACTTCATAACATCATATGGTTGCTCCCAAAACCATTTCTGAACAATCTTAGTTATGTGTACAGAAGCATTGTCTTGTCGAAAAATGACAAAAACAAAATCTACCAATATAGTATATAATTGTAAAAGATAAAAATAGCAAAAATTATTATTATATCATATTTTAAAATTTTGAAAGACCTTACTGATAATTGAAAAATTGAAAAATCTACATAAATCTAGAGCTCCCTTCCCCGGCCACAGGGATCTAATTTTATCATACAGACCATGCATGCACGCACGCACGTGACGACAGTCCGCCACTGGGATTGTAGGGTCCCTAGTTTGAGTATAATACAGGAAGAATGGGCGATTGAAAGAGTCGCCCGAGTATCTGTAACAGGAATAATGTACAGTAGGCTATTTATTATCATATAGCATTTGATTAACCAGATCCTTAAAACTTATTTTCGGCTTCTCACCAGGTTTGGAAGATGGGTTGCTGTTACCCGGCTGTTGGCCAGATGCTAATCCCTCTGTCGAGGTTCCTCCTTGAGTCGTCCCAGTCCTGTAGTCCTTTAAACGATCGGACGGATCCCACGCTCCAGGCCGAGAATTCGAGGCGAGAGACGCTCCAGAGTTCTTCCTGTCAGATTGACCAACTTCGGTTTCCAATGTTAACGATGGTTCACTCAGCAGGGAATTTGATCCTGAGGGCAAAGAACTCTCCACGGCTGAACTAGGTTGCAATTGTTGAGATGTGAAGTAGTCTGGAAGTAAAGTACTCATCATTGCTTCAAAAGACGGGCTCGGCTCCAATTCATAACTCCTGTTTTGATGCACATTTTCATCCAACCCGATACTTTGAGACTCTACCGGCTTCGAAACAGCAACAAGTTGCTCGTCGTCATTACTGCAAGCCGCCCACAAATTATTAGAACGGTCAAAACTCACAATCTTGTCGATCAAAGCTCCGCAGCTATGACTAGCAAAAAACAGGCGTTTCACAAACTGCTTAGCAAGATATGTTTCCCTAATTTGATTTCAAAGTTGAGTTTCATGTTCTGCAGGGCTTCATAACATTATTCAGTGAAAAGGCTCTGCCACAGTATGTAGGTAGTTACTATCAGTCTTAACCATAAGCTGCACTGACATTCCAGCTGCATGGGTTAATTATGTCATGTTGGCACGTGAATAAACTCGTTATTCGTGACAAAAACCATGTTTACTTCTGAGTGCAGAAGAAGCCGTACCTCTCCTGTGCTTTTCTCTTCCTCGCTAGTCTTGTAGACATCCTTGTTCTAGAAGGTTCTGCTGCTGTAGGTGCCTGGCTTGCAGATGCTTCACCTTCATCAAGTATTAAGCGCCGTTTTGGTACATATTCGTCAATATCAGATGATGTGTCGTCCTTTTTTCTGACCCGGCCACTTCTCTTCTTTGCAGCTCCATCTAAGTGAGAAGATTCAGCATTTTCCCCTGATTTCTTAACAATGACTCCTGTGCTATCTTGCTCAGCATGCTCCTCTTCCTCCTCAGGCCTTTGTGGAGAATCTTCCCTCTTCGATCCTCGCCGTCCTCTCCCACGCCCTCCAATAGGTAAAGCTCGTTTCCGGGCTACCGGCTTTCGAGGAGGTCTTGGAGCCATCCTTTTGTCCGGAGTGATGGGACTGATCACAGTAGATAATGTCTTTGAAATCGGTGGAATTGCCACTTCTTCTTCTTCTTCTTCCTCTGACTCCAGAACTTCTCCAGACCTGTAAGAGTATCCCCGATGTTAGCATACTATTCAACTTTAATTCCATCTTCTCGGAACGCAACATTGAAAATCATCCTTTATCATAAGGAATTAAGGGGTTGTTTCTCCTTTCTTAATGATTAGGTTAACCCTTTCAAGGATTCACAGTTTTAAAATGATCATAACATGTTTAAAATGGTATTTTTTGGAACCAGTAAAAAAACTGCTAAAAAAAGCATAAGGCCAAATATGGTTTGAAGGGTTAGGTCGCCAGTAGCAGGCTTTAGACTCCAAATAATAGAGAGTGATGAACTCGGCAAAAGAATCCTATTGTAACACGAACCTGAGATTGTATGTGTCTTCTTCAGGATGAGGGCAGCTATTGCTGCCGACTGAATCTTCAATCCAGTAATGACTGACCACCTTGACCCGCTTGGACAACAACCGACGTCTCTCCTCCGGAGCCACACTACACCCATGGAAAATGTAAGTTTTAGGCAGAATACTCTGCAATCATCTACTCACTTCCAAAATGGAGAAACGCTAGGTTCTCATGTGGACCTATTCGTTTTCTTGGCCTGATAAGCAATGAGCTACACTCTTTATTCTATTTAGTGTCATCCAAACTTTAATGTAAAACCAAAATAGTGCAACATGAACTATTTTTGTTAAATTATGTACCTTGAGACCACAATCAAGAAGCTTTTCAATGAATAATCACTTAACAACAAGATCAACAGCTTAACAAATAGTGTTCATCAATAGGTACACTAGCTCATCAATGGTGTTCATCAGTTCATCAATAGGTACACTATTTCATGGTGTTCATCAGTTCATCACTAGTTACACTAATTCATGGTGTTCGCCAACTCATCAATAGGTACACTACGAAATAGTGTTTCATACACTACATGGAATAAAGAGTGTAGCCTAGAACCCAGACATGTATTTTATTGAAACGTAGAAACACACCTTTGTAGAATAGTCTGGAATGCCACAGGACTCTCTGAGGATGTATAAGCCACAATGTGTGTGACTTTAGACGTCAGCTTGTCAGACACAGTGCCTTCATGCATCTCCACCTCCAGCGCAAGTCTTTTCAGTGTTATTTTGGCCACCTGTAGAGTATCTTCGTTCCTGAATAGACCATGAAAAGCTCATTTACTCCAAGAAACTTCTTCCTGATGCATTATCATCCGAGAGTTACAAGATCAACTGCTACTCCTGAGCCACTAAGCTCAGACTACAGAGACAAAGAGAACATACTTTCTAAAAGAAATAGAAATATCTCAGCAATGAAATTGGAATTGACATCGGGTTTCGGAAAATAATACGTGGAATGGAGGGGACGAAGAAAGAAGACGCAACAGCCACTAAAGTGGCACCACGTCGGAGTGGGGCAATATTTCTTGGTGTAATGCTTCACTTTCTCCATGTCACGTTCCTCCATGCAAGTATCCATGTTTGCAAAGACCTGCATCATTACATGACCCTCTGTCATGAGGATAACTTCACGAAATTTTAATGAATCGCATTCTGAAATGCCCCTACAATCGACATTAGTCATGATCATCAGTTACATCAGAATCCTTGACTGTGCAGGGGGAACCACGCTTGACGTACTTGTTTAATGTCAGATTCATCAATGTCAATGAAGTAAAAGTCCCCAAACTCATCAACTTCAGATTTTAATCTTTCCTTTGTGGCAGCTGACATATGCAAATAGTACCTGCCAAGATCAGGAAAAAAACAAGTACTCACAGGTTATTCACGTTTAGTCATAAGGATAAGAAATGGATAAATACTCTGAGTCTGCGGCAAGTGCTAAAGATGAGCCAAGGGATTACAGAACATGTGGAAGTATATATCATGCATCCTCAACAGAAGGGAAAAAATAGCCTGGAAAAAGTAGCCCAGATAACAACCATGATTTGAGTAAACAAATGCATTGTACGAGTCATTAGTGACCTCTGCATGGCTTGAAGAAATAAAAAAGATGGAAGGTGGCATAATCATAACGCATTAACGTAAAGTATCCGCGTGAAAGTTTACATGAGAAAACTTCACAACTAATGTGAGCTTACAATCACATGCAAGACAATAAGCAGAGAGTTGAAAACGTACTTGGGGCCTACTGAAACGAGAGATTTCTGAGCCACACAATCTAGAAGCCATGAGAGATGAATAACATCTCCATTCTTGAAAGCTGCTTGGTACTTGAGTCCTGTACAGCAGCAAAAATTCTATTAAATGAGAAACTAGAATCCTTTAGTATAGAATACGCGTCTAAGTAGAATCCCCATCGGATAAGGGAAACATGATAAAAATAGAGATCATTTTACCTCTCGTTTCGAATGCAACTGCGTGAGTGACAATACCACTCAGGTTCATAGAGAAGGTGCCCCCATTTTCCACAACCAGCTTGTGGAGTTTGTCCACTGGGTGCTCACTATCTGTGTTGGCAATATCTGGAGCGTAGTCAAGTGCAATCTATCTCACAATTAAAAGAAAGTCCTAGTTAACAAAAACTTATCGGCACGGACCTCGTCAAGTAGATTCTCCCAAAACAAATCAGTTCATCTCTAATGTCAACAAATGAAAAAGACAAGCAATGATTCTAAATGATCATAGGGACCATTCCGGACATAAGACATGATCGCAAAATAGAATTTTCAAAAGAATTACATCAACTTCCAGATATTTCAGAATATGGAGTTGCATCAATATGAATTTCCTATTGCTGTTCCCAACACAGGATGACGTCATTGCATTCCATGACAATTTGATCCATACTTCAAATTTAAATATGAATTAGTCAATGTTACTAGTAGATACTGATAATGCTCAAAGGAACCAGCATATACGAGAGTGGAAAAGGATACAGAAGACAAGGTCTTTGAAGAGGTGAGTTGCTTGCTTAACACGTGATACATCTGTCACCAACATGTGGGAAGGAACCAATGACGAGCGTTTAGACTCGGGCTTCTCTGGCTTGGTCCTCTTCGCTTGGTCTTTATGTTGAGTCCTACCTTCTGCCTGACCATCCTTTGCATGTACGGTGTCTACCAATGCTGTCACAGCAACAAGTCAGAACCAACAACAGCTATACAAGAATGCAATTAGAAGCCGCAAGATAACTGCAGTAGAGAATAAAGTCAAAACTGATCACAACATACGAGAACGTGGTTTGTACTGTATCCAAAAGCAGGAGTCTGAGCTCGAGAGGGAGGGATTGACATTGGAAGTGTCAAGGATTCTGATTGGCAATGTGTGACGCTTATAAAACTGAATAATTTGGCTTGTAAAAATTAAACATTGTATGAATCGGCCAATGCTACTTTCTACACTAATACACATAAGTAAAACAAGAACTTGGTGCAATATCACATTTGAAGGACCAAAAGCTCGAACCGGAATCAACACATAATTTCATATTTATTCAAGCAATTGATTAGCACATTGAGAAAGAGCTTACTTTGAACATCGAGGCAATCATACCACGGCTTGTCATATCGTATCTTCTGAACGCGAGGAAATCGCAAACTATACGGTGATGCAAATATCTGAACACGTTTAAAAGAAATGCTGAGTAACGTAATACACCAATCTCCCATGTTACGTAAGAAGGCCATCAACGCATAATGTAAGGGAGACAGCTTGTTCGACATTTCTTGATCTTCAAATGCCCTCTCTCTCTACGAATTCGGGCAAACCAAATCTTAAGATTAACCAAATTGTCCAGGCACACTAACCTCAGAGCGTATGGTGCGGATGTCGCTCATGATTTGAAGTATGACGGACCTGAAGATAAGACACAAAGGTATGAACTCAAAGCCATATAACAAATGCCATTAAGGCACTGTGCCCAGTTCCTAACCAACCACAGCTGAAATGACCACCTAATAATGAAAGGAATGTTCTGGTAAGTGAATAAAGGGACAACTCACTTGTCAGGTTGTTCAATCCAGACATCAGGCCGTTCTTTGGCTGCGTTAGTCACCACATAGAAGTCTGGTGGTTTACTGCCCTTTTCGTTCCTCCTGCAACGTCAATAAACATGGATGAGGAGGGAGTTTCTTTAATACATAGCTTTTAGTAGAAAATATACATGGTTTTATATTCTTTCAATGTAAGGTAGTGGCTAGCACAATATTCTGGCAAAGAACAGAAACGGGACTGGATGGGTCACATATACTGGCACATAAATAATGATTGGCACTACCCCTAAATGCCATAATTTCACATCCTCAAAACTTTACTGTTCCATGTAGAACTTTTAAAACCGACAAGCCAAAAGAATTCCAAATTCCAAGTCAGATTCTTTAAATGCAGTTAAGCGTTATTCTTACCTGAAATAGGGCTTCAGCTTGTGCACCAACTGCTCTGATTCCTCATCAGTAAGGCCTGTCCCTACCTTGCAAAAGGAATAAAACCTGCACAAACAACTTATTACCTCTTAGTTCCGTGGTATTGTTCTCCACCCTTGCAACTTTTGTGGCTGTTGTTAGGGTGATTATTCACAGAGAACAATCGGCATGTAGTTCAAATACAAAGAAAGTTTATTACAAAATAGTTCGAACTGAGAGAATGATGAGATTGCTAACTTTGTAGGGTGGCCTCCCAATTTTGGCCGCTCAGCCAATCCGAGTAAAAATTGAGCAACCTGAAAGTTTCATGATGGTGGTGCAACGGTTAGTCTCATTTGAAATCAAGTTAACAGCTTACGTACACAAAAATGTGAACCTATCCTGCACCTTCTTGTACGTTTGAGTGGCTTTGTCGAAGTACAATCGCTGCTTTTTAATACACAGGAATGCTCAATAATAGTAGTTCGCACCAATGAAACTCTAAAGCCATCATGTCACCAGTGACCCAGATTCAGAATATTCTTAAATAGCTAACTAAGACCTTAGATTAGAACTGAAAGCAGACAAGCTGTAAGTAGTAACCAACCTCACCACCACGCCGTCCAGATCCATAATAACCACCTGCACACAACATTGAGTGTATTCAATGAAAACGACCTTTGCTAACATTCTTGCTTACAGTTAAGTCCAGCAAAGATGAGCATCAACTTTGATAAAATCGAGGTATACATACAAATACGTTCATACTCAGTACATTGAGGAATTCCAAGCACAACATTACAAAATAGTCTTCCTTGCGAACTTCAAATATTTTCACTACTGCTCCATAACACAAGCTTTCATGAACTAAGTGCTTACCTATTATGAGCACATCAAGATCAGATTCAGCTTGGATGTAATCGGGCTTGAGTTTCAGCCATTTTGTACCACGATCACTGGGCTCCCATTTTGAATCAAGATCTTTTAATACTACACCTTCTTCCCTGCACACAAAACAAGCACACATAACGAATTCATACTCGAGGAGCTGCACATCAAGGGCACTAACTTATTCAAGTATAAATTCTACCTCATCATGTTGTGAACATGAACAAACACTAGGTTGGATTTTCAGAGCTTTAACATGTCATGACTGTTTATCAAGGGAACTTAGATACAAAGGATTTTACAATTTTACATTAGAATTCATGTGACATGCGAGTGACATTGTGATCACAGCCTCACAAAAAAATATGCCCCATATCGCTGAGGACTAACCTATTGTCGATTGTCTCCTGAAAAAAACGTTCCACCTCCTCAGCAGATTTGGCAAAGATTGACCACCTCGGCTCTCCTGGGCAATTCAGAAAATTCAATTAGAATCCAGGATATTAATACCGATATAAATAATTGACGCAAATAATATTCATCACAGTTGTAAGAATATTACAGCCAGATGACATATTTATCAATAAAACCATTCTGAATCTAGCAGATGCAGATGATTGGACAAGTATTAATCAATATTACCAGCAGCTCGCTGGGAGTTTAAACCTCCTGCTTCTGGAATAAGAAGCTCTAGACGGCCACTGAGAGGACGGATAGCATTCTCAAGTAGCTGTTGCCGTTCACGCAATGGACGATGGATGACACTACTATCGCCATAATACAGGATATCAAATGCAACATCTGAAGGCCCGATCATTAAGGAGGGATCCAAGTCTAATATTTTGAAATATAACCGATTAATGAGTCATTTCAGCCAATCTTCAAACCAAGGGGCTTAGAATAACTCAATCTGATATAACCAAAACGAGCTGATCTGTTGATTATTAAAAGCTTTACAGCCGTATTGACTGCATACGGGAAGACATCCACTCAAAGAGTTGGTGCTCCAAATTAGTCTGAAAGGATACAACAAATCTGCAAGGCAAACAGACAGAACGCAGATTTGTCAGAGAAAACGGTGCTCCATAAATATTACAATAACAGGGACAGAGCATAATACATCAACGACATTAAATATTGACAAGAAATTAACAAGCAGCAGTTGGAGAGAAGTCTAAGCTTATTGACCATTTACGCATCACAAAGGAGAAGTCTCCAGTCATACAAATCAGAGAAAAGTACACTACCTGTTGACCAGTGTCCAAGCCATCCTTAGCCCCTTTTGCTGCAAATAAAACGTGTCAAATTGTTTAGAGGACTGGACAAATAAAGCCGCGACTGTGAACTTCTAGTATTCAAGGAAATAGTCCAAAAGTTCAAAAGCCTTGGTTGATAAAATATGCACTATGCACTTTACAATTTAGACAGCCACTAAAACAACGAACTGTTCCTGTGGCTACAAGAATAGAAGATGCAAGAAATGCTAACCAACGAAACGATTCGAGCCAAACTCTGCAAATCTTTTCGCCATGCGATCCCAAACCAGCATCTCTCCATCAAGTATGCACCTGCAAAACCCATTAAAATCATCAAGGTTGTTACTGTCTTCATATTAGCTGCATTAATCGTGACCGACATGAGCCAATATTTTTCAAGCCCAGGAAGAACTGGGTACTATTATAGGGTTGAAAAATATTAGTGTACAAGTCCGACGCCATCCCAGATTCAAATTTCATGAACGTGTTTACTTACTTCTCAGGAATGATGTGTTGGCACAACACGTCACCAATCGCCTCCATATACTCCGGATGGTCAGTGAACGTCCTGGCCAAAAGAAATGGTCATTGATGAGAAGGCTCACATCTGCGAACTAGAGGACTTCATAATCCACAAGCTACCAGTTCACGAAAGCTCTCGAGAAGAGAAATATCTACCTTGACCAGAAGTTCAGCTTATTCCCATTTTTGTGTACTTGAATACGGTCTCCGTCAAATTTGCATTCCACCACAACATCTTTCCCACGCATCTATAATTAACAACAAATCATAAAAAAAATCCTCAGTCCTCCGACAAGATTAACCCTTTAAGAACCAACGATTAATGGTTTTAAAATGACCATTTCAATTGATCATATCTTAGAAAGTATAATTTCTTTTTATATCATCAGACTAAGTGAAGAACGTTGCATTTATTTGGTTAGAAGAAATAAATTTTGGAACAAATAAAAACCCTTAAATTAATTCCTAAAAATTGATTAAAACAACATGAAGTTGAACATGTGATTCTTGGTCATGAGAGTGACAATGTTCTGAGACAAACCTTCCTCCAGGCATCTTCAACATTGGCAGTCCTTGCAGCTAACTGCGGTCTTACTGCCTTACCTACTTCAATATCCTGGCAATAAAATTTTACAAAAAAAGACATTTTCAATGCATTGGGGGAATGCAAACATTAAGGACAATAAATGGAAGCCTCTGTAGCTATTCCACACAACCTGATCATCTTCTAATTTAGTTAAAGACAATTTGATGTATTGTAGCAAGTTCTGTTTCAAAGTTTCACCTGGCGCTTGTAGCGTATGCTACGATCACGTAGCTTTTCACAAACCAATTTGAGATCACATGTGACATTGAAATAATCTTCCGCATCAGGATGGAACTCGTTGAATACTGTCTTCTCACTGATTCCAAGCTTCAGATCTGGAATGAAATTGATCATGTTATTATAGTTGGCATAAGGAAGTTTTTGATAAAATGCCCATCTGTGTATAAACCGAACTACTATCCTTGGACAGTGGACACAGGAAGATGCATATATCAAAGATATTTCAAGTCTTTTTGCCTCACCTTTCAAAATAATCATGATAAGCCACCTCATTTCTTGTGCATTTGTCTTGGTGATGAACTCAGCCAACACGCTTATCTTTACCTCCCTGTGCATCACATTCAAAGCTTTTCAGAATATGTAGTGATGAGCGTACACTATCTTTACCAGACTATAACATCACTTCTTCAACCCAGCATTCTGATTCTTCCTTGGAAACTTACTTGTCCTGTGCTCCAGCTAAACGATCTAGCAGGTCATTGACATCTCGAATTTTCAGACTACCCGGTGCCGTCTTTTGTCTCCTATGGAGCACCTGCAATTGAACGCAAAGACTACAGATAAGGAGGTCTTCTGAGTAGAAGGTCCTATCAATAGAAGGAAATAAGACTCGGTTTCTCAAGCATGAATTAATTAACTTTAGGTCCGATGTATCCATAATCAATCCAAAAGGGCTTCTTCACAATCCAATCGACTGGCATCATTCAATTATTTGTTTAAACCATACGATGTCTTAGTTACTTTTCATAGCTAAAATTTTACCTCCGCAGCAACCATCGAAAAGTTCCCAGCGTTGCTACCGGCTCTCTGGCCTCCCTTCCTCCAATTCACGAGCTTCTTGGCATCTTCAGAGTCCTTGGACAGACCTAAGGCATCACCTAAGAGCTTGGCCAGCACAGCTTCTTTCAAACCATATTTCGCGCGCTCCTTATCCAAGTCAGGCAGAATCAAACGCATCGCGCTAAAATACTCACGGCCTGTGTAAACATGGTGCAAGAACGTCTGAATATGTTTCCGCTTGAGCGCTGTCTTCTTGCATCTCACTATAGCCTCAAACATGGCACACAAAACACCGAATTCCACAGATGCGTCTGTCATCGTTTCTGTCCCGCATACACCACTATCCAGTTGCGGAACCTTAAATTAAGATAAATACTAAACCATCGCAATGCGCGCTTATAAAAAATCCTCTCATAATCATCAAGAACCGGAACGCGTGCTAATCTCTCAAATCTTCTGTACTCTCTTTCTTTCAAAAACACTCACGAAGTGCAATCTCCAACGCCATATCTATCCCGTGTTTGACGATGCTCCAAATACTCCGCTATCCTTTCCGAAACCTTTCATAACTACACTTGATCGAAATGTGTTGATGAGAGAAGAGCTTTTTAAGTTGATTGATGAGAGAAAGCTTCTTCAACAATCATCTAAAATAGTATCGCGGATATCTTGCAAAGGAACGACGCAATCGAGGGCAGAGGGTCAGAGCTCTGCAGAGAAGCTTATGTTGCAGTGCAGTCCGACCAGCGGTCGGTATCGCCGATTCGGTGACCGTTTGACGGCGAAGAAACGTTGAATGGTCGTGGGTCGTGGTTTGAATTAGGCCTATCCCCGTGACCTAGGGTGCGATCATAGGGCAGTTTTAAAATGGCACCATTGACCGTAATTAATGAAGGGACCAGATAGTGTCCGTTTTAATTTGTGACCCGATAATTTGTCCCGGGACTTGCCGGCCTGCAGCAATGGAACCCCGGTATAACTTACTACCGGTACAGAAGATATTGAAATTATGCATTTTATTGTAATTATGTATTTACGTAATTATGTATTTTTTATAATTACATATTAATTATGTAATTATGTATTTTTATAATTATATATTAATTATGTATTTATGTATTTTTATATTTTTATACTAATTATGTAATTATGTATTTTTTCAATAGGGCAGGGTTGGAAAATTCAAAAAAAATCAAAAAATAAGGCTCATAATTTGGGATATTCAAGAGTATTCTTCAATATTCTCTTTTTCACCATACGAAAAAAAAAATTATTTTGAAAAATAATTTCCCAAAAGTTTTGGTATTTATTTTGAAAAATGTTTTTTGTCAACCATGCCTTCCACCTACGGTAATAAAAAATAAATCATAACATGAATAAAGAGTTTGTTGGGGTAGTTCTTTTATATAGTGAAATTTATCCTTGGTGCCTTTTTCGGAGATAGACTTTGATAAAAGATTTATACACAATATTCTTAAGTAGCTTTCTTCTGCACCATGTTCAATAGCAACAAAAGCCCTATTTATTTTATCAAAGGGCTCTATGTTTATTCTTGCTATTGTTCATTTCAAAGATAGTTTGGATTAATTTTCTAAAAAGAGTGTAATGTGCATGTTTTTGAAAATGATTTTGAGCATGTTGGTATTTCATTTTTAGTGTTGGCCATATACAGTGCAATACTTTGGCAAAATGTGAGTTTTATGATTTTTTAAGAATATTATGTGGTTCATCCAAAATTAACCTTTTTATTTCTCCAAATTCATGCATAGGTTTTTTGTGAGTCGTATATTACATGTATGCCAAGTTTGGTGTCTTGAACATTGATCAAAGTGGATTTATTACAAGTTTACCAGTTTATGATGTCCTTTTTGGGAATATAGTAGTCTTCACATGTAACAGTGAAAAATAAAATTGTAAAAAGTTAACGATAATTGTTTTGGTTTTTACTAGCATCATGGTTGTTTCGATGTCGTTTATCGTGGATAGGTTTATTGCGGGGAATCTTGAATTCTAAACATTATTCATGTTTCTTTTCCCCTTGCACTTCATTCCTATCTTCTTCAATTGTGTTAATTTTCTAGGATATCATATAAAATGAAATAAAAGAGTCTTTATGTGTGTAATATTACCATATAGAGATGTGTTCAAAAGGATCCATTCCCAATAAAATACATTGTCTATTAAGCAATTTCACGTTAAATTTGACAAAAATTACACTTTTTAGAATGCTAATAATGGGGGATTTAACCTACATTATTTTTAGTAAAAGAAATGCTTCCAACATAGAGATAAGGTAGGATGTCCTAAAACCATCAACTTAAGAAATATGGCCTCATTTTAACAAGGTTATTTATGAGAAATATTTTTTGGTCATTTGGAAGAAGATTTTTCACGGAATGCACGAATTTTCGCAATTTAATTCCCAATATTCAAATTGATACAAATTTTTGAAGTGAAAAGAACTTCATCACCCAAATCAAACCTGTAGGTTTCCCCATGTCCACACAATGGAGGGTTACTTTTTGATGAACGCAATACAGTGAACTATGAACTAAAGTTTTAAAACAAGCGTAGTTTTTGTGACCACAACCCGAACTACCGTGGCGTGTAATGTGAGTTACACTGGATGAAAGTCGTGCCACCCTACTGCCTTGTGTGGAAAGAGAGGCCCTGGAAAAGCGGATCTCCCTGCTTCGCTGGCCGCACGCGACGAAACCATGTCCAACCCATTGTCTCGCCGTGTCCTGCTTGATGTGGCTCAGGCTGTGGCGCTGGGCTTGCACAACGACTCTCACCTGCTTCCGTCCTCTCTTCCTCCGATGCCAGTCTCTCTCTTGGAGATGGGAGAAGAAGCTACAATGTTTGTGTACAACTGCAGCAATGATGGCTTCTTCTAGCTTGCACATTTGCAACGATGCAAGCTCCAGGCCGGCGACCACCAACACCTTAAAGTCCTTGCACCTCAAAGCCACTCCCGTTGCGCATATGCGATGCTCCTCACGCACCCTCTCCCTCAGCAACTCCGTCAATGCGTGCGGTTTTACGGTGTGGGTGGAATTGCAACCCAATAGCAGCATTCCGCTCCTGGTCGGTGGCGGCTTTGAATTGCTAGTGGGTGCGTACAATGCAGTGACAGCACCAGCCGCGTGGGGTGGTTGATTTTGGGGACGCATTTTGTGGTTGATTTTGGTGGTATGCATTGACTGCTCTGTTTTGCAATTGTTGAGTTCGTCGGATCGATTGCTTTGTTTTGTAATTGTTGAGCTGGTTGCATCAAGTGCTCTGTTTTGCAATGGCTGAATCGATTGTTTTGTTTTTACAATTGTTGAGTTGGTACATTTGAATTATTGAAGCTGTCCCTATAAGTGTGCAACTTTTTTTTATTGATCTAAATAATTGGTGGCAGGGTTGGTGAATTCGATTGACATGATGTTGCTGTGTGTTTGGTGTGCAGTGTAATGATAGAGCTACTAGCGAAGAAGGGGTTTTTGACAGTGGCAACATCATACCGTTTGAGTTTTGATCATATGGTTTCGGCTAAGGGCATTCACACTTGGTTCAACAGCTGCCTGGATTATCTGTTGACCTCAGGGTTTGGAGTCCTCTCTAGAGAAGAAATCTCGTCGCTCCCCGTGTACAGTGTCGGTCACATGTATAACCCCTGAAGGACCAAGTATTCTTAGTTTTAAAACGACAAATTCAATTGATCATATTGTCACTGCTGTCGCAATTTTGGCCATTGGAGAAGTCCTTTCTGACTCCATTGCCGTAGTCACCATGTTGGTCAGAGTACTCTTCCTTTGAGTACACAAATCCTTCGTCATTTGCTAGGTCCACGCTGACATTTTGCAAAGTTCTTACACCTGCAATGCACATGCTAGACATCAAAGTTAGTGTAGGTTCTATTGTATCATTGGACTTAGGAAGGCAGACCCGTGAAGTTGTATCATTTGATTAGACTGAATTCATGCAGTGTTGTTTACTAATATGCTCTCTCTGGTTGTACTGGTCCACCATCAGGGTTTGGTGTTCCTACACAATGTAAGGCACCTGGTACATTGAGACATTAAGCCAGCCAACCTACCGATCAATCTAAATGGGGAGCCTAAGATAACTTTTGAATTTTAACTCCTCACAAAAGAATGCACTGTTATGGATCGGAACAACATCATCAAGAACCTTATTGTCGCTCAGCTGTACAATCCTCAAAGAACACATCAATCAGTTTCTACCATTGTCCACTCTTAGTTGTCTTGCTTTCAACTTTTGTTGTATTGTAACAAGATATATAGCAAACTTGCTTAGTCTTGCTTCTCAATCAGTTAGCAGAACTGCTTCTCAAATCCATGCTGGTCTAACACATCTGTAACACTGAAAGACAAAATGCAGATTTCTTTGCACATAATAATACTTACCTGTAACACTTTGCCACTAATGACACTCAAAATCAATTCCAGTAAAAACTTCTTCATGCGCACGATGTCCGCAAGCGAACCACCATCCATGTACTCCAAAGCTATGCTGATTTGCGCACACTCTCTCTCACAGATAGTTTTCGTTCAATAAAACTCTCATAGATTGAGAATGGTTGAAGTATCCGAGCTTACCTGTAGTTTAAATTGTGATATTTTGTTTTTTTATTTTCGCCACTTGGCGTACGCATTTTCTGTTATTGTAAAGTCTAGAAGGTGCCACAATTGGAATGTGAAACCATGACAGCAATGTCGATATAGCAAACATCACCTCCACCACAAATTGAGATGCTTTGCATAGCAAAACCGCATTCAAATTCTCTCAAATGTGCCCACGATCATGTTCTTTAAAGTTTAAACAATATCTGTACCACTCAAAATCCATTTTTGTTGCCCACCATACTGCAAGGCTATGTACACAAAACCGCTATACTTGGCAGCCTAATTTTGACCTCAGATCCAAAAATTTCGGAAATGAGTACACAGAATGGCGGTTTTGGGGGGGATCTACAAATCACATTTGGGGGGCTAATGGTTTTAGGACATCCTACCTTACTCACATTTGAGAATAATAAGCAACTCAAGGTTTCCCATTTTTTGGTCGTTTCTAAGACTCCTTTGCACATTTTGTACATTTTTATTCACTCTAACTAACATTTTTTCTTCAATCGAAAATATATGAGTTTTATTTTCAATCAAAAATTTATTTCGTTATAATATATATGTTGTATAATTCTTTTTTCCACTTGGATGAGCCAATGATCGTGTTTACGTGCAGTGATTAATAACTAGAGAAGGATTGCACCTTCATGAAAAGGGTATTATTTTCTTATCCAATGAGGTTGGTTTTCAATTTTTGGTAGAGTTCGAGACGACGAAAAACAAGAGGAAGCCTCTCTCCGAGAGATGGGCGTATATCACACTATAGACGCTCTTACGACTCATTGTCTAGGAGCCCTCGCAGGAATCGTTCACGGACCAATCGATACACTGTATCGAGGAGCCCTCGACGCTGTCGTTCTAGGAGTCCCAAATATCGCATAGAAGCACGGGACAATAATTGGGAACGAAAGTCAACGGATGATTATGGAGGACGATCTATTCCTGAAAGAAATTATCATGGTAAGTAATTGAAAAAATTCATGTTTTTCACCAATCTCGCGATCTAGTATGTAGGAGGTAGTAGTATTTAATACATGTACTGCCTCTTACATGCCCGATGCTTGACTAGTAATAGTAATAAACTAATATATTGAACACAACGTTGTAAGTTCTGAATCCATGCACTTAAATGATATAGTTCCAAACCAAGCAGTTGGTTTAAGAGATACGGACATACAATAGTTGGATCCAACTTTCTGTTAACGTATTCAAACATTTGTAGTACTAACAATAACAAGAGTTGAGACTTGAGAGGGTGGGACATACTCTTGAATTATAATTTAAAGTTAGATTTCATGACTAATTGACCAAAATAATAAGACTGCGGTGTAAGAGTAGACGCATATTCTAGTTTTAAAACTTTGGCTACAATACAATGAATCTGCCTTGAACAAATACCATATAGCATACTCATGTACTGTATAGTACAACTTAGATTGTATACTAGTTCGCACTACAATGCACGTAGAAATTAGACTACTGCTATCACTGAATTGTATTGTGAGCATGTTTAATTGACTAGGTTGTTGACATTCAATACTATTGTTCTCTTTGAGCTTAGGATATGATATTCTAGCAGTGTTAGGTGGTCAACAAGGTCCAAGTGCAACATAAAAAGGGATTCAAAAATAATATTATTGTACACTTACTCAGATATTCCGAACATAAATATTAATTCTAAATGTTTATGACAATTGATTTGAAGGGATTCATAATTTGAAATGTTTTTTTGGGACAGGTGGTCAAAAACATAGGAGGGAGACACCGAGGGAGCCATTCCATCGTCGTAGCAGGGAGTCATCATCTAGTGATAGTGGTCTCAGACACCAAAATGCTTTGTCACCAAAACGCGGTCATAGACGTCGCAGGAGGAGCCAACGATTTCAATTTCTAGATCCCCCGACATCCATGCCTCGAATGACATACAATGCGAGACTTGCGGAGCAAACGTGGGGCACAATTGTGAAGACAGAACATATTGCGGGCGTTTCACCATCACAAGATAGAAGGACACGTCGTTACAAACAAGCAGCCCGTGAAGCTGAGAAAACCAAACAAGAGAGGGATGGGAAGAAGTCTTTTTTTCTAACTCTTGATTCTGAAGGGAAACCTTACGGCGCAGGCAGACCAGCTTGGATATGTGAAATAAACAAGTTAGCCGGAGGTCTCGATCCATCCTGCATGCATATTAACAAGCAGACCTTTGAAGACGTCACCATATTCAAAAAACGTCTAGATGAGACTTTTGACTATTCAGGTACTCTGAATGATGACTACTTAAGAGGACTGATGGGTAAAGCAGTCACGAAAAAGCAGACTGAGTTGATAGAATTGATCAAAAGAGACGGGGAGCAACCAGTACATATTGACGAAACAGTTTGGCAGCGTCTACAAAAGATCGCAAATAGTAAGCAAAGGGAGTGTGCTTCGCTACAAGGGCGCTACGCTAATGCCTGTCGAAAAACGTATGGGAGGACTGGTTCAAGAGGTGTAAATGGAGTACGCGAGAGACTTCGGGAACTATTGGGGAGGTCACCAGATCCTGACGAAGTCGAAAAGGAAATGCAACGCGACAAAGGTCATGGCTCTTCAAATAAGAAGAAGCCTACAAGTGCAGTGAAACGGGAGAAAACATCTCTAGAAGTGTTGTCAAAGGAGGAATCTATGCAATCCCAGTCACTAAGACTCTTGTTAGACCAAAGTTACAGTGAAGGTCTGGCAGATGGGAGGAGTCCATTATCAAAAGCTACCATCCAGGTTGCATTCCAATTTTATTTTGTTTTAATTGTACTGCATTTTGGCTGGTCTATTGTTATTGAAACTAGTTTTTGAAGTGGTGGTAACGATGTATACATTTTCAACTAAGTATGACGATAATTTTGAGGTGATGCTATGGTAGGTTAGCGTAATTTGCATGAGGTCGGAATTTAGTAACCAATGCATGTTTAACTCCTAAGAGTCTATTGTGTAATTTCTGTATTGTAGAAAATTGGACCCACTGCTACCAAGGATTTGTTAGTATGAAAATAACAACAGTTTTACAGGGTCGACACTATTGATATTGTAAAATAGAACAAAAGCTTTAAAATGATGTATCGCATTCAAAAAATTGAATTAAAATGAAAAAATGACACCATTGCAAAGATTAGTGATGCAGATGGCTATAGTGGGCATTTCTGACGCTTAGGGGTTAAAAAACGTATCGGATGTGTAGAAAAAAACAAACCGAAGACAAGTGTTGGTATCGCAAAATTTTATGGTTTTTATCATAGAGCTATATATTCTTCTTTGTAGCCGCGACATGACAATATTTTAGTCATTTTTCAGAAGGTTTGGAAGTCGTCTCATTATTGTGATGGGGGAATATATTCGTCACTTTAAGAACAGAAACTAAGGGACATAAACTAAATATTTTATTGGAATGTATTATTATTATGAAGAGGAATGAGACATCAGATGGATTGCGTCGGCAGCAAAATAAGGTGCTTACAGGAGGAAGGGGCTTAAACACGAAAGATTCAAGCTATTATACAAGAGAGAAGATGTCGAAGGATGACTATATCAAACAGCTTCAAGCTGAAATCGATCGCCTACAGGCCGGGAGTGCAAAGGGATCAACATGTGGATTAGTTAAAGGATCTCAGTCCGCAGTATCTACACATCACCACAAAGGGGAAGGAATGGAGGTAAGAAACAAACCAATTTAAGAAGTAAATTTAAAGGCTAATATATTGCACATTTTATGGGTGAGTCTTATCGTTGGTATGTTTGCATAATCATGATAGAATAATAGAAGTACGCTTCATATCAAGTTGTTTTGTTGCATGCAGGGGAGTACCTATCTCGATTCCGGAGAACCTGGGATACATTGAGAAGATGGAAATTGAATCTACATCTAACGAGCTTTTTGGTTTGGTTCATGACGTACTTTCGAAGAATATGAAGTATTATATGTAACAGTGTTTTTTTCCGTTTGTTTTACACATTACAAATGTGCAATTACGTATTACAAGTTATTTGGTTTTAGAACACTTCTAGCTCATTTTACGATTCATAGAAGATTTGAGTATCACTGTCGGATGGAGGACGTCTTATCCTGTGTTCAATGTTGGGCTTCTTATTATTATAGATTTTTGTTGACTTATGACTAATATTATAACTCTTTGTAGCGTTTTTGAGTTTTGGTTTACATACGATGCAAATATGAATGACGTGGAAAGTATTAATGAAGTTTAGTTTATGAGTTTCTCAATGCAGAGAATGATTTGGTCGGTGATATTTTATGGAATGAGAATGTATATATAGAACAGAGTTCATTAGTTATTTTTGTAACGTAGTGAGATAAATAACAAAATGGATTATTTATGTATTCAAATGTTATAATTACATGTGACTATGAAGTTTTTTTTCAGTTAATTATTGAAAAATCCAAGAATGATTTGAATAGGTTTTATGTTGTAAGGCCATATTCATTATATTGAGACTTTTCGCAGTCTCATTTTTATCTTCGACTCAAAGATAAACCGTTTTATCTCTTCAGTAGTATTTTTTTATAAATAGGTAACATCAACTTTTAGAATTTCATTATAGAATCACTATTTGAGCATTATATTTTTTTGGTTTCAATTACTACTTTTTAAATGAATTTTTGAATAACTAGCATTCCGTCTCAAAAGTTGCGAAACGTCTCAATATAACGAATATGGCCTTTTGTCAGCAATTGTGTATATTGCAGGGAACTGGAAGTTTTATACGACCAATTTTGGGTATCCACAGTGCCATCCACAGTACAGCATGCAGCAAGCAAACAATTAAAGAGTATGGGCTTTGAAGAAGGAAGCACAAAGGCGAGGACGGAGCTTTCTGCTTTACAGCATATCAAGATATCTATGAGGTGAGTATGGTCGCACAGTTTAATTAAGTGATGAAATTTGTTGTACCTGGGAAATATATGCTTCTAATTTGGTGTACCATGGCTTGTTTAGTTTCTATCCCATACGTTAGATGATTTGTGTATGCTTCCTCAACTGGCATTAATATCAGTACAACAATAGAATCTTGCTTTATGGATTTGAAATGATACTTGTATGTTGTAGATTTTGTGGTGTTATGTGATGTTTTAGCACGTATGCTATCTATCGAGTACATGTATTTAGCCCGGGGGTGCACTACAATATCCCATATGGAACTACATGAGTGAACAAAAGGGGTAATAATTGTGGGTAGGCTTACAAAATAAACATAAGTTTAGGGAATTAGTATGTTGATACATTTCATACATAGGGCCATGCATTTTATATAGTATGTTGATATGTTACGCTACTCCTTGACATTTGGCAGTTGTTAGTACATATCGTTGATAGAATCAAACTAAGAGGACATTGGACTCAGTGGCTTTGTGGAATGTATTAGAGAAGACATCCATTTTGAAAATAGATTAGAGCCACAAATTTCTAGTTTGATTTTTTCCTTGCCATTCTATGCGGAAGCTGGTGTTAATTTTGACTGTTTTGATGGTTTGTGTGTTACTAGCCTTCTTAAATCGTTTTTAATTTATTTTATGAATTTTTTCTAAAAAAATGTTGAAACTACTCCATAGTTACCCTTCTTATAACCATTCAAATATTTCTATTTGTAACTATATTATAGATACTCATGGATATAAGACGTTCTTGTAGTAGTTGCAAATGTATTTAGTCTGTAGTAATTCTCTTCCATGTCATTGTATATTTCATGTAGGCGTTTTGAAGTCATTTGCTCAAGCATTTGAATGAGGTGATGAGGGTCATTTATGATGTGGATATTTTGAGAAACGCTATGGGTTTTTATCTTAAATATTTTATTTTGATTTTTACACAAAATGTCTCATTTCTTGCATGCAGATCAGCAAGTGCAATGGAGTCATTGAGGAAACTCTTGTTCGTGTAAAAGTGTGTTGGATGTGATACCTATCATCCTAAATTTGTGGGAAGGGTGGTCAGAATGCAAGGCAACACGCAGTATATGCCGGGAACCAGGACAGAGATTTCTCCAAACTGTAAGCAATGTGGAATGCAGGATAACATGGGAGGCTGAATTCGTCCTCTCCAATTGAGTATGCAGATTGGATCTGCTATATGTTGAAAAGTGTGACAGATATGAAAATTCAATATGTAACTTACAACAAGATTCATAGTTCATCATGACCGTATCAGAGGTGAGATAATCAATCTTTTTCTCAAAGAGTCGGTATGTGGATGATGGTTAGAAATCAGGAAAGTCCTTCAAATTGGGAATGAGTCTGGTATTCTACAATAATTATGTAGGAATAGTAGAATATTTTTATTATGTTTTTGTAGTACAAGAGAGTAGTTGGTTTTGTTATGCTTTCCATGAATAATACGTACACACACTACAAGCACAAGGAGATCTTACGGCTATCCCATATGGGAATTTGCTCTATTTTCCCTCTTATTTCCCTCATCTACTTACACTTCTAAGGGAATGTGGCAATGTGTGAAAAAAAGGGCAGTTCCCACATTGTGAATGAGGGAATTTCAATGAATATGGGAATTGATCCGGGACTTTGAGGAAAACTTCAAATAGTTTTCACGGTTTGACCTAGTAAATTATTGAACTTTTCTTTTTTTTCGAAATTATTTTTGGCCTGCCCGGGAAAAACTAGCTGCCCGAAAAAAGGTTTGACAACTCTCACCAATATATCTAGAGCTCCAACCACCACAATGGGGCCCACCACGGTCAACACAAGGTCAATTGCCAATGGCCGGATTTGAACCCAAGACCTTCTAAACCCCAACCACATACTAAGCCACCACACCACACGCAAATGTTCATGCAAGTGGGTGGATTTTCTTCATTATTATAAAATGACTTAACCATTAGCAATTTTTTTTCCATGCCAAAAAAACTTTTTTTTCAAATTTTTTTTTTGCACTATTTCATGCAGGGATTTCTCTGTACTTAGAAAAAATTTCAATTTTTTTTGATTTTTTGATTTTTTTTTGCCGAAATCTTGGGGGCTGGACTGCTGGTTTGCTGGAGCTGTATTTTCCCCCGGCAGGCTTTGCATATTTTCACTGTCGTAAAAAAAACTTTTTTTGAATTTTTTTTGCACTATTTAATGCAAGGATTTTTCTGTATCTAGAAAAAAAATCAAATTTTTTTGAATTTTTTTGTTTTTCCCTTTTTTTTTCCCTTCCACCGGACTTTATATATATTTTTGCGATGAAAAGAAAAAAATGATCCAATTCTTTTTTTGCACTACAACATGATGGCTTTTCTCTATATCTAAAAAAAATTCAAAGAATTTGAATTGTTTCTTTTTGAGGAAATCATGATGGTTGAATATTTTTATTTTTTTCAATTTGCATATATTTAGTGATGTTAAAAAAATTATTCTCCAATATATATTTTTTATTTTATGTTACAGAGACATTTATTTCCAATTTATGTTTCATTTTATGTTTGATTCAACCAAATTTTATTTTTATCATTGTAAGTGTTTTTATGTTTTTGTAACTTCTTTACCACTTTATGACATTTCATCATATATGCCTTTTTACTTCAATTGCAGTTTTTTGATTGTATGTTAAGAAAAACTAGTTGTGGGTTTAATAAAAAAAATTAAAGAAACGTAAAATCTTGGATATTCACCTTGAAATGTAGTAAAAAAAAGAGGTATGTAGACTGAAAGTAAAAAAGTAAACTTGAAAGTGCATAGATTTGGATTGATTGGAAAAAATTTGAATGGTCAAAATGTCTTAGCAAGCATCACTCAAAAAATGATTGGGTAGGTAGTTAGGACTTAAGAAATAATGTATACCACTATACACCAGTTATCTTATTTAATCCGATCCGGAATAATAATAAAAATTTGGACTACTTGTAGAATTCGAAGAAAGTTTAAGTTGAAGTAATTGAGATCACTTGTAGTACTTGTGGTAATGTAGGTATAGTGTGCTCTATACTGAAAATAATTATCAAAATCATAATGAATTTATCATACCGAATATGAATGAAATTCATACTTCATTGAGATAAATTGGGAAATTCCCCAATCAAAGTCAAATTCCCTATGTGATGTAACATTCCCTTACTAGTACCAGGGAATTAAATTCCCATATACACGTGTAACAGGGAAAATTTGAATCCCGTTTACATTACTATTCCTACAGGGGAATTTGCTTGAATCTCCCATATATGTATGAGGGAATTTCAGAGGATCTTCTTGTGAAGCAGAAGGCGTCGCTTTTCACTCCTTCTCTGAGTCAAACGGTGCCACTTCGCACTCACCAATTTTTTGGTTGGATTCGGTGAGTTCGATTGTTCACGTAGGACAAGCGTATACAGTGAAAATCGACAATGAACATCCTCCATAGTGAGAAACAACGCCTTGCTTGTAGTGACAGACAATGCTTTGCGGCGGGTTTGGGTATCTAAGCAGTTGACTTGTTCAATTTGCGAAAGTGTTTTGGGAACACTAAATTACTGAAATTCACGCAAGATTTTATGTTTGTATATATTCATTGTTACTGATGTATTCCGTCGTTATGTTTGCAGGTTGTAACAAGTCCCTGGTCCTAGGACATGCAATTTAGATGATAGATGTGTGTAATTTGCAAACATGGAAGATCTTGAATAGACAGGTGAATGGAAAAGAGTAGCAGTGATTATGCAATGTAGTATTTAAATACAATAAATGGATATGAGCATTCTTTGCAAGCCATCCATTTTATATGTAAATGAACACTTTGGATGAAGCCAGCTCAATGGATTGTTGGACTATGAGTAGTTTGTAAACTATTGGATCTAAATACAACATACGGCGTGGATATGCTTACGAAGTGATTCTAACCTCAGTAAATAATATACATGCCAAAAAATCATACCGTACCATACACTGAAGAACACATGTAATTGACCCACAAATGTAAGTACAAACAGTAATTACGGTCCAAAAATGGACAGAAGAGCCACTAATAGTGCCCGTGTGAAGTGATATCCAATAATACATTTTACATCAACGTAATTGTGAATAACTAGTTACTATGAGGTAATGGACATTTTACATCAATGTAAGTTTAAATAACTAGTTACTGTGAGAGACTTGATAGTTACTTGAAGTGAAAAGGAATTGACAAAATTTGTCACATTAGGTAATGAATGAAGAGGATGATCTATATGGCATAGATTGCCATTGTACATGGCACGTCGGCAGTCGTTTGTTGACGTGGCAGATACAGTCAGCATAGAAGACACCCGTGGAAGTGCCAAAACAACAAGAGGTGAACAACAGATTTGTGTCAGAAAGTGTCCAAGTCAACTTGACTAAATCAACTCCTCTAATCAACAATCCTCTGTTGATTTCTTGTTGATGTGGACAGTGATTTTCTAGTAGTGATTCCTAATCTTAGTACTTTTCAATCCAACTTTTGATTTGAAAATAATTAATGTTTTATAAATTTTAATTGAAAAATTTATGAAATTGGTTTTCAAGTTTTAAAAGTGAATATTTTCTCAATAAAAACTTATTTTTCCTTCAAACAATCAATAGTTTCATCTTCATTTTGTGACCATTCCAAGCATATAAAAAGGTTATAATATTTGGAACAAAATGAATGTAATATACAAAGTCAATTCTTTTGGGAATGGATCTTTTTGAGCCGAACTATATTAATCCCTAACTGCCTGAGCGTCCATTTTTTGAACGATGTACAAATTTCATCTATAATTTCTCATTCGTCATGCACTTTTTGCAGTGTGGAATTTTATTGTAAATTCTATGGGAAGTTAGCTTCATCTATATGTGATCCGATTAGAAAGGAGATGATTTGTGAAATTTTTATGCCTCATTTCATGTTGTAGTGATTCACCCAAAATTTTGAAGATTTCACTATAAAACGGTAGTCTAAAAAAAGTCAACTCATAAAATTAAGCAACCAAAAAATCTCCAAAAATCACTACACTTAGAGTATTACATTTCAACCAATCATAAAGAATTTCATCCGTAGATTGTCAATATCTTATTTGTAATTGAATTACAAAATAATTTTGAATTTCACGTTTCAAATTTTATACAAAGTTATTGGTAATAGCAATCATAGATCTAACCATATGGATAGAATTTAGAATTCATAATGTACAACTTTTATTCATATATCAAGTTCAAAATATCCCTCTAGGTTGCATTTTATAATGCATCTTTGCAAAACTGCCGAATTTGGAGAGGGCTCTAGGCATTTAGGGGTTAACTAATTTTTTCTTTAAAGTAAAAGCATTACATTTTTCGTAAAATTTACTCTAGATGCGGATATCAATATTATTTTCAACGTGTTTATTAAAATATTTTTTATAGTTGAAGATGTTTATTGGTACTTTTGATATCAATGTTATTTGCTTATGTAGTTTGACCCCTGAATGCTCAAACGACCATTTTTTGGTCGCTGCCCGAATCTAACGGGATGCCCGAAAAAAAAATTGAAAAAATAAAATAAAATATTTTGCAGAAAAAATAAAAAAACAAAAAATACTACATCAAGTCTACTTTCCAATCCAATTTGAGTTATGTCAATCCGAGTTAAACTCCACCCGAGAGAATTTTTTTAAGTGAATCACCTCAACATTGTCTTAGTGTTATAAAATTTTCTATTTCGGGAAAGTAATGATGTTCCCTCCATTATTTCTTTTTTCTTTTTTGAAGTTTACAATAGATAAACCAACTTAACCAATCATGCTAAGTTTTAAACTCTAAAAGTGAAAATTATAATTTATACTAATTATCAAAGGATAATGCTTTTAAATTCATTAAAAAAAAATCCATAGTTATTTTTGAAAGTTTGATCATACGTGTAATTTGTAGAGATGATGCCCTACATTTTGTTTATTGAACAAAACTTCATCAAACATATGAAAGGCACATATTATAATACATCTATGTTTTGTCCAATACCACTCGGGCTTTTAGGGGTCAATTTTTTTTAATTTTGTGGCTTACAATAGTTGCCCAAAAAAATAGAGTATACTACCTACTATATTTGGTAACAATATTGGTAACAAGATTAAATATCAACAATGAACATTTATATATAACACTAGTAAAACAATAGAAAAAAAATGATTACAAAATCATAAATATAAAATCACAGTCAAGGTAAAAGATAGATTTAAATAAAATAATTAAATAAAAGGTAACCAACTTCACTCATTAACCCCTAAAGGACCACAACTATGTTTCTCTCCAAACACTCCAAACTATCCCTTCTCATAAAAAGACAAACAGCTTTTGATCTAAAACCTTTTTGACCGATCAAACCATAGGATATTTCAACCAACTTGAATTTATTACAACCTAGAAAATTTCAACCGTTCAAGGTTCTTCAAGAGTAAGATTATAAGCTTCAAAGTTGGTAGCATTTTTTTTTTTGGCTTGTTGCCCAAGTTTGAAACTTTCTGAAAATGCCCAAAATGCAAAGTTTAGTCTCAGATTTGGTAAAATGAATTTGGTAGTTGTGTATATGGGGACGTTAGCTCATTGTGTACAAAAATTCAAATGCATAGCTCATTGTATAAAAAAATTCAGGAGGTGCCCGCAAATAGGTTTTTCACCTTTACATGATTGTATCTTTTGATCTATACATCATCTACGTACACAAATTACCATCCCATCTTCGTTACAAAGAGTAGAATCACCACAAAAAATCTCAATACTTGACGATCAATACTCATTCCATACTAAGCTGACCGAACTTGGAAAATTAGCCTTGGTCCTTTAGGGGTTAAGGATTGATTATAATATAATTTTTAAAAATTCCTCCAACATACGCAAAGAAAATAAAATTCTAAGTTCTTGTTTTCTTATTACCAAAAATAGAAGATTATATTGAAAACTCTCCATATATAAACTTATTTGTCTCTCATTTTTCACGTCTAATGCTCAATGGATTGTGTTTCAACCACACACTTCACTGCAACTGTCGTGTACATTTATATTGTACTATGAAATATCCCACAAGCTGAATACATATTTTGAAGTCATCCAAAAGTAGGTCGTTGACCTTGTTTTCAAGAAGAGAAGTAGGGCGAGTTTAATTAACATTCCTGTGAATATTCATTGATAAGTTTGATTTTTGTTGGTTGATTCACAGAATTTAAACAATGTTGAACTTTAAAAATACTTTTATTGACTTACATTGCAAAACGAGTTTATCATTGAAACAATAAACTTCAATTAAAAATGCATTGAGCAAAAGAGTTATCAAAACCAATAACATTCAACACAAAAGATGTAAGGCATGAAGTAACACATAATATAATAAAAGATGAGAAATTCTATTAGCGCTTTGCTTCTCTCCGCTAGACCAAGGACGACATGGAAGGCCAAGGATGGAATGTAAACAGTCATGGAAAAACCATTTAAGAATGTGAAAGGCTAAGTTACATCATAGAAAAACCTATCCTAAAACTATCGATTGGTGGCTCGAGGCTCGCTGACTAGTTTAAATACCTTATAAGCGTTAAGAATCTATACATAAAATCTATAGTCACCAAGCCCCAACTAAATAGCTCCGACAAGAAATTCTAGTGACAATCGCAGATCGGAAATGGTTTAGAAAGATGGTATTGACGACTATAGGTTCTACTTGTGGCTTTCCAACGGTTGTAGGGTTTGTAACTGAGCTGGTGAGGGCAAGTTTTCTATGATGTAACCTTTTTATGCTGTAATTAGCCTTTCACATCTTTGAATGATTTTTCAATGACTGTTCCATTCCACCCCAAAGACCATTATGTGAAGTAACCTAACCTTGCATGTTTTGTTCAATTTCATGGCCTTTGAGTTCGTCACTGGTGATACAAAGAGAAGCGGAGCCCTAGTTAGTGTTAATGTGTGTTTTTCCAATTGATGGTTTTTTTAAACCAACTCCCATGTTGATTGAAACAATTGAAATTCACTCCCATCAAGTTTTGTAAACTATATATATATATAAATCAAATTCCATAAAATAAAATAAAATAGAATTCAAAATTATAAAAAAATATGTTGATTAATATTATGAATTTAGATTTTTTTGGTAAAAAATACTTTAGTGATTTAAATTTTTATTCATGTTTTTTAATATTCTAATTATCAAAATCTAGATATTAATGTCAACTAAATTTAACACCAAAACTGCTATTTCTAGTGCATTGAGCTAAAATAAATAAATAAAAGTATTTTTCATATCCAATGAAAGGATCTTGTACTAAACTAGTATGAAAACATGTGGTAAGAATTTGAAAAACTTTTTTTTTTTTTTTTTTTTTGAGACAAATGGAGCAATTTATTCCACTGCAAAGAACGAAACAAAGAGCACCAGCGCAAAATCCGAGCGGGCCCAGCACAGAGCCAACTGGCGAGAAATCACACATTTTAGTTTTTTTTTACCTAATAAAGACCTGAGGAACCAGCTAACTACCTACCGAAAAATCCCGCAAGCGGGACGCCTATACTGCCATCTAATCTCCTCTTGATTGAACGAGCAGAACACCCCATTGTGTTCCCACAGCGCAGTGAATCTCCTGCGAGCCTTGGAGGACGCCATCGGGTGGACTTTGCCTTGCTGTTTAACGTGCATCCATGTAGTGCGCCCAAGGTCAAGAATCGCGTCCCACAGTGCTCTCTCAAGTTGGTCATGAGTCCAGGGTGCGTTTTTGAAAATACAGTCATCCAGATCACCCAGATAATCGCTCCCCGAATCACAGACCACGTCCGGGTGAGGCTTCGGAGTGGAGCCGGGAGTTGAGTCCCGAACAAGCAATGTTGCCAGGACAGGCGTTGCCACGATATGTGTTGAGCAGAGATGCCGGCAGCATGATAGAGAGCTGACATCGCAAATTCCCAGGCGCTCGTAGCAGGACCGCAATCAAAGAAACAGTGCACCAGAGTTTCCGGGACTCCATCCTGGCAACATGTGCAACTGTTTAAGGTCGCTGGAAAAGCATGTTGACGCCATTGATTGACAGCAATAGCGCAGTGATACAGACTCCACAAAAACGCAGCTTCCTTCCGAGGACGCTGGGGCATCCATACTTCCTGCCAGTTGGGAGTGAAAGTAGCAGGCACCAAGCCGGTCCACTTCGTACTAATGGGTAAGCTGAGTGATATGCGAGGGTGACGCAACCGCCTCCCATGTTTTGCAGAGTAAGCATGTAACACCCCTCCTGTGCGCCACTGCCACCGTCCTAGGTCAAAAGTGAGCCTCGAGATCGGGGCCAAGTACATGTGACGGACGTGCCTGCGTGGTTTTGACACCGAAGTCATAGATATGACTCGAACGCGGGCGCACCTGCCACGATACTCCTGGTCACAAGGATTAGATCTTATAATTTTAATCAACCCACGGGATTGCACACCCACTATGAAACAAGGACAAGCACTTGGGACAACCAGCGATGTGATTGTCGTGGGTAAGGAGGGACGAAATTCAGGGCTGGCCTGAAAAAGAACCACTGGTTCGTCAGTGAGTGCCGCTGGAAAGACGCCGATCCAGTCACCCACCATTGCTTGAAGCCGGGATTCGTTAAAAAGGTCGATCCAAGCAGGGAGGACACTAGCTTGGTATCTGTCCACGCACAGCTGTTCGGTATCAAGGAGGCCAAACCTCTGCTGGAACTCCGCCCATAGACGTAGTATCATGGTTCCCTCCTCCCACAGGTCGCTCAAGTGCTGGAGACCGCGATGTGCCAGTTGTCGGGCTCGACGCTCCGAGATGCCAAAACTGTTTCCCAAAAATTTGGTGGTCCACCACAGATTGGTGTTCTGGACCTCATCAAAAGATGTGGGCGGGGAAGCGTCCACAAACGGGCTGAGGTGACGCCAACCTTGGGTCAGTCGATTCCAAAGAGGGGATCCTCGCGGGGCGTGGAACCAGGGAAGCAGGGCCCACTGGAGACTACGTGGCCAGAGCCCGGGTCCTGGAGGTTGAATACCAGATAGTCTGTGACGAAGAAGCATATGCAGTGGTGAGTTACCGGGCTCTAGTGCCCGAATCACCCATTTGCTCATAAGGGACGTCAGGGCTTCTTTTGGATCAATCAGCCCGAGTCCTCCGACGAGTTTGTCAGCGCAGCAATCGTCCCACCGGACTCTAGCGCGGGCATGTTCCTCCGTGCCAGCCCACAGGTAATTTCGAAGGGAGGCTCTAATAGTGTTAAGAATGTCTACTGACCCGCCCCAGATGCTAAGGAAGTACCAAAGCGTGGATAACATGACAGAGTTTACTATGACCGCTCTTGCCGCTAACGAGAGGTGGACCGAGGACCAATAGGCCAGCTTTTTAGTAATTTTAGCAGCTAAAAAGGCATCAACATCTGCTGTCTCTAGAGAAACTCCAAAAGGAGTCCCTAGCAGTTTGGAGAGGGCCTGAGGAGGGGCAATTGCACAACCAAAGGAGTTCAACTAGAGAGGGGCAGGACCCTGACCAAACCAATAGAGGGCGCATTTGCCCCTATTAAGGGACAGACCCGTGGCAAGACCAAACTCATGAAGCAAGTTAGAGGCCGTCGTAAGAGAACGGGCCGTGCCTAACAGAGAAAAGGTGGCATCGTCAGCATACTGAGACAACACCTGCTGGGTAGAACCGTCAGGGAGTAGGATACCTCTCAAACTACCGGTGGCTAAGGCGTGCTGGGCTGCAGTAGACAGAGCCTCAGCAACTATTAAGAAAAGATACGGCGCCAGTGGGCAGCCCTGTCTCACGCCTCACCTGATAGGGAATTCCTCAGTGCACGCACCTTTGATGGCCACGGCAGCAGAGGCGTCCGTCAAGAGTAACTGGACCATCGAGATAAATGCCGCAGGGATCCCCATCCTCTCCATAACTTTAAAGAGGAAACTCCATTTGACCGAATCGTAGGCTTTACTGAAGTCTAGCTTAAGCATAATCAATGGCTGCTGTGTTTCATGTGCCCACTCAATCGTTTCATGCTGGACCATAACAGAATCGAGAATGTACCTGGCAGGAAGAAACGCCGACTGCCCGTCGTGAATGACGTCGGGGAGAAGGTGTTGAAGGCGAATCTGCAACACCTTCGCCAAAATTTTGTAGGAGGTGTTAAGCAGCGTGATGGGCCGCCAGCAGGAAATCAGTTCTAAATCTCCCTCCTTGGGCAACAGCACCACGAGTCCCCTGTTCATGCCTCGGGGCAGCTTTCCTTTGGTAATGGCTTCCGTGAGCATGGACACAAAGTCCGGTCCAATTAAGCTCCAGAATTTTCGATAAAATTCCGTGACTACGCCGTCGGGGCCGGGACTTTTCCCAGGGGCCATAGCAAACAGCGCTTCCTTGACCTCTGTGGCATCCGGTGTGCGACCGAGGGCCTCCAAGATTTCTCTGGGGAACTTGGTCTGGAACGAGCGTGGAATGAGATCCAGCAGGGATGCCTCGGCTGCGACATGAAGAGGTGAGGAGGGTGGAGCTGCATACATGGAGCTATAATATGCCAGGGCCAATGTTTCCAATCTTGGCCGATCTGTCACTCATGTGCCACTGAAGTCTCTCAATGCCGTGATCATGGCAGAGTTTTTCCGCTCCCTGATTGCGCGAAAAAATTCCTTTGAGATTAAATCTCCTCGGTGTTTCCACCGGATTCGGCTGCGTACCTTTCTCCCCGCAAGCTGCCGTGCTTGGAAAGCCTCCAGCTTGGCTCTACATTCCCCTCGGCGTGTCATGAGTGATGCATCGGCGGGGTCTATTTGGGCCGATTGTGTCGTTTCTTCAAGCTCTTGGACCAGCGCTTCCTCGTCAGTGCGTAAGGCATTAGCCCGCGCCTTGCAGAAGCCACGGTAGAACCTCGTGACACGGCGAAGCTTAGAGAAGAACGAAGCGGTAGGTCCAGCCGTAAGCCACAGCCTGTGTATCTCCGGGGACGCTTCTTCCATCCAGGTTGTGCTCATTTTCCAGTGTGTGAGTCTCTTTGGTTGAGCTGCCAGTTGGATCGTGGCGAAAACCGGGTGGTGGTCCAAGCGTGTCAGATTCCCCCGGATGCTGTAGTGTAGTAATGTGCAGTCCGGGGCCGTCGGATCGGAGGAGAACAGGTACATGCGATCTAAGCGGGCCAGTACCCGGTCTGCGTTTGGGCGATTGTTGTCCCATGAGAATTTTAAACTCCCCTCCGATCTGGAATTGTCCGTCACCCTAAGAGTATCCTTCATGGCCTGGAAAAGGAGTCTCTCACGGAGAGGAACCATGGATGAGCTGTGGCGTGTCCTGTCTGCGCGATTCTCGACCACATTGAAGTCACCCATCAGTACCCACCGGCACGTGGTCGGAAGCTCTCGGGCCATAGACTCCCACAGCAGACAACGGGACGGAGAGTCATTTGGAGCGTAAATATTGGCAAAGCCAATGTCTCCTCCCGGTAGACCTTGTAGCGTACTCCAATGGATCCGATTGTCTAAAATGGCTCCGGTAGCGCCGACTGTCCTGGACCATCTTGGATGAAGAAGTGTGAGAACTCCTCCACATCCTGCTCCCGGGTCCGTCGGAGCAAGTCCATAACCTACTGACGCGTCCAAGCTAAAACAAGAGGCATGGCGCCACAGCCTTCCGCCGACTTGGGTGAGTGCAGGGCCTCTTAGCTTATGTTCCTGTACTGCTATAATATCTGGTGAGGGTCTCCAATCTCGAATGTAAGATTGCAAGAGGTCCACTGTTGCACCCTCGTTCAGCCCGCGGACATTAAGCGAGAGAAGATGTACTTTCATACTGTCTCTGAAGGAGATTTGTTGGCGTCTCCATCACTCGGGGGAATTTGCCGTCTAAAACCCCATACGTCATATGAGGGAGGCTGAGATGACGGTGGCGTCACCTTTTGTCGAGCAGCAGCTCGCATTCCTCGTATGGAGGAAGGAGTGATGCCGAGTGTCCCGGCAGCTGCTGGTTGTCGGAGGGACAGGGCCACCCGTGAAGATGAGGAAGATGAAGGCCATATTCATTAAATTGGGACTATTCCAGAGACTTGGGACTTTTTTAACCCCTCGTAGTTGCCATATCCAAGTACTGTGAATTGTGATAACTTGGAGAATTTTCCACTGCGATGTCGCTAATTACAGTTGCACGTGAACTTCCGTCAGGAAGCTTCGATCCCTTAATTGTCTCCCGAGATACCAACTATGCATTTCAATTACTTCGGGCTTTTTGTCAAGTGGGCAAAATCCAACAATCTTGCTAAGGATGCTCGAACAGCTGCATGATGTCTTTGGTCGCTCTCTTTCATTGTGCACCTTCATTGAATGATTTATACTTTATTCGTACTATGTTTAGTAACACTTGATACTCGTGGCACTACAATCTTGGATTGCAATATGTAACGGCGTTCACGGTCACCTACGTTGTGCATTAGGGTATACGTGATTACAACTTTGATTCATGTATAATTATAAATTAACCTACAGAGTGGTTTAGGGTACACTATACACAGCTAATGTCTACTTTCGGTGGCATATCTGCTCCAAATTAAATCCACCATTTTTGCGAAAGTTTAGTGTTGATTCTTGTATTCCATTCCCATTTTCACTTCATATACAACCATTGTATAATTATATTGTCTACCTTCCGTGATACATTCGTCTCTGCCTTATGTTGGCTGGTCACAAATCATTCAAACCTATACAATGTTTAAACCTAGCATATAAATGTGATTTGAGCACAACACTTCATAAAATTTAGAGGCTTCTAGGTGATATTATGAACACTTTGAAATTCCATTGTAGCCTTTCTACTACAGGTCATCCTGCCAGAAAATGTAATCCGTGCCTCCCCTCTTCATTACAATTTTCGTCCGGTTCAGGAGATCCTACTATGCGAATCATCCCAACACTACAACACCGTACAAGACAGAATAAAACATACATCCTCTTCATGTGTACATGGTTTCCATACCCAACTACCATGGCATGAAGTAATTCACTAGAGTTAAAAAGAACTCTAGTATTACGTTGTACTTTTTTGTTCTACAACACTAGTTGCACAATAGTTACTAATTGCTTTTTCTTATACTCGGGGGTTGGGTGGTACTAAACATGTAGAAGTACATGTGAGTGCACAATAGTGGTATTACTTTGAACATTTAAACCAATGACATTTAAACAGGTAAAACATTTGTATACAAATGTATTTAGACATATAACCTCTCGTATAGAAGGGGATTTTTAGAAGGGATTCAGGAACATAATGTACAATGCACCCCTCGAGACGATACACCATTGTCATCACTAAGAAGAATGCCCTATCAAACATCAAGTTGCACAATTTCAAGGTCAAAAAACATCATATTAAGTGCACAGCGTAAAAAGGAAAATAATGTCATCAAGAGTCGGACTCAAGCAAGAGTGTATATTTCAGAACTTCATGTCTTATACACACTGGTTCCAACGTTGGAATGCACTAAGATTGCATCGCCTATACATCCCATATCAGATTGTATTATAGATGTTACTCACTGTCGGATGAGCTCGCTTCTTCCGGGGCATTTGGAGTTGCTTGAATGCTATATGCTATTCTAGCCAACGCTTCTTGTATATGCCGTTTTGGAATAGTAATGGCAACACTACGATTTCCTCCTCTTGGCTTCCACGATGTTAACACAGAAGTTGTGCTGGTCATTTGCTCTTCATACTCTTCGTCTTCCTCCCATTTAAAGTTTGGCAATGTGTCCCAATTCTCATATGGTGTGCGTTCTTTCTTTCGTCGTACACAAGGTTTATACCATTGTACTTTAATCTTTTTTTGGTTGATATCGCCATACGTTAGTATTGGATCTGAACGTGCTTCACCGAGCCAAATGGGTGCATTGCTATCGGTTGCAGGACGTACTAACATAAAATACCCTGCATGACAATCTCGACCTACCCGAAACGACTGTCTAGGACGCAAACTACGTGGTCCTATGTAATGCTCGTCCTCGGCAAATTCGTAACGTAGTACACCGTCAACATCATAGAGTGTCTGAACATCAAACGATTGTCTGGTTTGAGGCCAAAATCCCATGCACAAGACGTCCACTGCTTCCATCTCGCTTTGCTCCAGCGCCTCGTTTACTCCACTCCAATATTGCACAAGGGAAGAATTGTGGCGGGCAAATTCCCCCGTGGCATCTGCTTCACCCACAACCTTCCAATGTTGTATAAAGTCTTTGATGCCTTTCACTATTTCAGCTTGCCCTTTCATTGGCCGCGGCAACAAAGCACGTGGAGTGCCACTCGGCAATTTTGGCTTCCCTTCTTCATCCTCCTTCCATAACTTAATGCCTTGCTCTGGACGCCATTGCGGATCAGTGCATCGCAATTTATACTGCATCAGAGGCCATCATGTACCATCCCTGTAAAATCAAAATTGGCGCCCTTTCGAATGGCCAATAAGGTCATCGTCGCTAATAAATCCAATGATGAAAGACTTGAAATCAGGTACCTCTTCAATCAATCCGGGAATGAACGGTTCGTCATCCAAATCCATGTACGATTTCATCAACAAGGGAATTGTTGGATAATCCTTTTCTCGCAACTTCATGCTCCAACGGCCAAACGACGCATCAACGTCGTCATGGGTGTGGCCAACAACCATAAACGACACCTAAATTTCTTCAAAAATGCCCTTCGCAACTAGAAGCGACCAAAAACATTTTATGTGCCGGCTTTTGTTGTCCTTCCAACAGTTATCTAACTGGACATGTAATATTGGAGGCAATTTTGTAAACGTGGTCCCTTCTTCCGCGAGTTTGCAAGGTATGGAGCCGATGCATTGCTCCGACCCTACAAGAATAGCCTCATATAGTTCTGTTGACCCTGCTCCCAAAAACAAATTGCTTGGATTTATGCACTTCGAAGGGTTTTCAAGGTCCCTTAGCAACCTTGCAATGGAACCAATGGTCTGATTGCTGTCAGCAGGATATAAGTCTAACGAATAGTGCGCGTACTTTCTATCCCCATGTCCATGAGCCAACATCCCTGTAACTGAAACTGGAAGCTTCATAAGTCCATCCACAGCCTTGTTCTTTGTTGCAATGCAAGGGGAAGCTGTTTTGGAATGATCAACTTTGTCATGCATAATACAAAGTACTTGCGATGGTCGATAGCATGCTAACGCTCTACTCAAGTAATAGTGCGCGCGCGAAGCCTCTTGCTCATGTAGGTGTGCTTCAAGCATTTGGGTTGTGTGGTTATATCCTGGTGATCCATATGCATGAACATTCCGCATTTTTGTTAGTTGATCACAACGAGAGCACCGAGCAAAACTATCTCCTCTGCGCTTGATTTGGTACTTTGAAAAGTGTTCTTTCCTCAACTTACTGCATAATGATTGTGATATAATCCTCTTTCCACATTCTTTTTGCACTTGCACAATACATGGTAATGTTCAATACACCCACTGACTGTATACATCAACCAACCAAACACATCTTCAGCTTTCAAAGTCAGCGCAAACTTTGTTAACTGTTCCTACCTTGTTCACTTCCTCGAGAATATGCTTCCACTTTGTACCATTTGGAAGTACTTTCTCAACCGCCTTTTTTCCTTTCATTATGCCGCTTGTTTTTGTGTGTGTTCTGTGCGGCATTGCATCTGCCGTTGATGACAATATCATGGACATTGTCTGTGTGGCCTGTGCAGTGCTACTTGAAATTTTCTTCTTCCCGAGGGTTCCATGATGTTGAGGTCGTCGACCAGTGGCGGCATAGTCCCGATACCGATAAAAATCAGTCTTTGATACGCCATAAATCAAACGCCATGCATGCATACATACCGTCTTCCCTTCCACAACACACACTCTTTTCGATGTGTTTGGTATGCAGTGAAAGTTTCTGTGCACCGCAAGTTTCATACTATCTTTTGACTTCGAGTCAGAGTGATGCATTTCATAACGCAGGGTCTCCACCATTGCGTGGTTGAATTGACTCAAGCATTGCCGCTTGGAACAAGCACTTTGTAATGTCTCACGAATTGATTGTTTATGCACGAGACTGTCTTTTCGCGACATTTCACGGGGTTGTGCATGTCGCAATGATGAATATTGACGACTTCCACTACGATCACCCAATTTGGCTGCTTTTATTTTAATATCTTTGTTGAATTTACGTTCATGGTTGTAAAGACTGAGTCCTTCGAATAGTGTGAACTTTGTAGACCACCTGTGAAGGGTGTGAGTTTCTAATGAAGCACCCGCTTGTAATACTTCACAAACCACAACCCCTACAAACTCCTCTCCTAAAGCTGATCTACCATCAATAGACTGCCAGGGTTTTGCAAACTCCACATACGTTGTAGCCACACACACTCCTGTTGAGTGGACTAGCTGTACTTCCTTCTTACACCAATCATCTCTGCAAATACCTTTGCAGCTGGGGATTGGCATATCTTCATCCGGAATGTGATACACCTCATCTGCATCTTCTACATCAAGGTCAACTCCCTGTAAACCACAACCTCTATTGATCATAGCTGCATTCATATACGTTGTGTATGCATAGCAGAGGATACTTCAGTGCTGAACCTATACAAAGATAGTGCCCACCTAAAAGAACTCAAACCCCATTTGTGCTGCCACATTGAACTAAATACAGATTCAAGATCTACACTTGGTTCAACACTCTTACCACATCACTGTAATCTGAATCACTATCCATCATTGCTCAACTTCGACGACGTGCCTGCACTTGCTCAACTTCGACGACGTGCGTGCACTTGCTCAACTTCGATGACGTGCCTACACAACGCGGCCAAAAAAACTGTTGATCATAATCTAGTGCCAACACATTTAGTGCCAACACATTTTGTACATAATCCCTACATTAGCGTATCTTAGATTTTAAGAATGTCTAGTGTCACTAACCAGTAGTCAATTGCCCACTGGCAACCACTTATCCATTGTGCAATTAGTGACACCGATTACTTGACTAACAATATGACGAGCCTTTGATGTCTGGTTTTATAAACCCGTCATGTCTCCACCGGGAGATTGGAGAATGCGTTTTATCGGCCCCCTTTTGTGTGCTATCAACATTCTTTGTTTCCTTAGACAGAATCCTACGTCAGACGCTACCAAATTCAGTAGGAAGCGTCCGACCTGTAGTCAATTGCCCACTGGATCGTGTAGCTGGGGATTGACATATCTTCATCCGGGTTGTGATACACCTCATCTGCATCTTCTACGTCAAGGTCAACTCCCTGTAAACCACAACGTGAATTGATCATAGCTGCATTCATATTCAGACTATGTACAGTAGAGGATACTTCCATGCTAAACCTATGCAAAGATAGAGCCCATCTAAAAAAAACTCAAGCCCCTCACTTGTGCTGCAACATTGAATAAGAGCTAAATACGCATTAAAGATCCACACTTGGTTCATCACTCTTACCACATCACTGTAATCTGAATCACTATGCATCATTGCTCAACTTCGACGACGTGCCTGCACAACGCGGCGAAAAAAATCGTTGATCATAATTTAGTACCAACACGTTTAGTGTTGTACATAATCCCCACATTAGCGTATCTTAGATTTTAGGAATGCCTAGAAACACTAACCAGTATTCAATTGCCCACTGGCAACCAGATATCCATTGTCCGATTAGTGACACACCGATTAGTTGACTAATAATATGACGAGCCTTTGATGCCTGGTTTTATAAACTCCTGTCAAGTCTCCACCGGCAGGTTGGAGGATGCATTTCATCGGCCCTCTTCTGTGTGCTATCAACATTCATTACCTGTTTCCTTCGACACAATCCTACGTGAGACGCTACCAATTTTGATTCCTACGTGAGACGCTACCAAAACCAGTAGGAAGCGTCCGACCTGTAGTCAATTGCCCACTGGATCGTGCATATGCATTATTGTTTGCATCAGCACCATAGACAATGACTGTCCACAGATTAATGCCAAGTTACCACAGACGAAGGATTTCATTGAAGTGGTTTTTATAAAACATCCAACGTGGTCTCTAGCGCTATGGTCCACATACTCAAAAAATGCAACCGGACAACTCATACCATTGTGGGCTACTTCCAACCACTCATGTGCCGCGTGGTTTTCTGATCCGAGGCCCGACAACACATACACATTGTGAGATTATGAAGCTACCATACCCGAACTCAGCAGACACTCAAAGTCTCCTAGGATTGCCATCGGAATTCTATGCAGTGTCGTCCGGCTCTGTTGATCATACCAATTTTTGCACTGCCAGTAGTCAATTGACCACTGGCTGCACTGCCCTCGGGATACCCTAACACTACGAATTACCATGTACTCGTATAGCATTCGTACTCACCACCGTAATTATTTCACGTATATACGGTAATTAAAATATCACAACAAATTCCAATTTCTTTCAGCAGTATAAAGATTGAGTATCAAGCGTAAAGAAATGTACGACTCACAAAAAATACGTTGAGGCCGATGGTCAGCAGCTTATCCGTGTCCATCTCAGTGCACAATCAATGGACGCTTCCATGAAATGCAGCAACCGCAACTCCGCCAGAAAACAAACTCGAGCTTCCGATGGCAACACAAACCAGGACCCTCAGTCTGTGCGTGCAATTATTCTACAATCCGCAATGGATCTGGACTAGGACAAAAACTAAAAGAGGCAATGACAAATTTCATCAACAACAGGAGCAGCCCGGCGAGATTGACAGCGGATCGAAAACCCTAAACCGCAGAAAAGCAACGATGTGGGTGCATACCAAGGTTTTGTGTGCGATGGCCGTGAATCGCACACCGCTTGCTCCAGCACGTTCGGCCGTGAATCGCACACCGCTTGCTCCAGCACCTCCGCGTGCGATGGCCGTGAATCACTTGCCGCTTGCTCCAGCACCTCCGTGCGCGCCGCAATGAGGCACCAAAGAGAATGTGACCAAGAGTGACGGACAGAACCAGAGACTCAGCCCTAGGCACTGGATGAACGCATGCAGGCGGTTTAGGATTGGCGGCTGGATGAAACTGTGAACCATTGAATTCGCTTTTGGGGGGTTGTGCTGAAACTGAACTTTTGGCCACGTTTCCTCGATGGGTGGGGTCAGGTAACTCAGGTTTACCAACCTTTACCAACCTTTAGGCTTGGGTGGGGGGGGCACATTTGGAAATTCCACAATTTTGCTTTCGCATCGAGTTGCAACTTTGTTTATTTACATTATAGTTTACTAAATGCATATTAATATTTTTAAATTTGTTTTGCAAGGGTTTCTTTTGAATTTCAATTAAAATTCCAAAATTAACACGATTGTTTTTTCAATATTGTAATGAAATTGGAATAACATACAGTACAAGATGGTATGGTGTCCATTATTTGATTCTAATTATTATGGAAAATCATGTTTAAGGCCTCACTTTTTGAACTAAGTTTGAAACGTCACATAAACCACTTTTGTACTTTAGCGCGTCAAAGGGTTAATTAGGTGTTACAGTTGAGTTATGGGTGAATTGTTCGACCGTTGAAATTAGAGAATATTAGACGTTGTATGAAGATTTCTCACCATCAAGAAATTTCAAAAATTTAGTGTTCTAAATACAAAGGGTTTCTCAAGGGTGGTCATTTGACATGCGTTTCATAATTTATTCCCTTTCATTTTCAATATGCGTGTAACCATAACCGTTACATACCTTAAATATAATTTTTCCTATTCCAATTGTCAAAAATATATTTATACAAAACTTTCAATATGATTGGACGATATTTTAAACATTCATAAATTTTATCATGCCCACTAATTCACAACAAAATAATAGCACATATATAATTATCGTAGAAAAAACTACATAAAAACATGATGAAAATGAATGATCAAATGGAGAACCCATCACGTGTGACTACTGTCGCCGACCCCTAAAACAATGGTTACTGACGTCGGTGACACTTGATTTTAAATTCAATGTCATTTGTGAAGAATACCATTAACTATTTTTACAGATAGTGGCATTAGTTATGCGTGATGTTTACTATAATGTAAAATGCTTAGACATTGCCTTTGTAAAATGTAAAGTCACCTTCTGTTTTAATAAGATACTGTGAATTTTGCTATACCTTACTTTTATTTGTGCACCTCAAATAGTTTAAAGAGCATGACAGCGCTTGGTTGATTATCATTATTAAGCAAGCTAGGGTATAAACTTATAAAAAATGTATTTGGCCGTTAAGAAAGACGGCTCACCTAGTTTTCCATGAGATTGAAGACCATCAAGCTCTAACACACTTAATAATAAATTGAGTTTAAATACATCTTATAACTCCTACATGTATTATAAAATGCAAATAAGAGGGATCTTTTGAACTTAATGCATGGATAAAAGTTGTACGTACATCGTACGTGTTGTATATGTAAGTATTGAACATCTTACTAATTGCCATCCATGCAAGTGAGTTCTTTGAAAACCTAAACCCGTATACCCGGTACCCTAATCCAAATTTCATCCATACTGTCTCATCCGACATGTGGTTTTTGTATTGTGATTTGTTTACTGAATTGTTTATGGAAAATTAGCTTCATGTACATGAGTCCACGATCAAAAAAGAAACATTATAACCGCTAATTGTCGTATTTCTTTTCTACACTTTATAACACAATTTGTGAATTCTAACATGGCAATTTTGGTTGCTCATGCTCATGCTCATGGATGTCAAACTTCAAACCGTTTAGTACCGAGGGCTCCATAGATGGATGCACTGGTCTTTACTACTTCTTTCCAACACGACGTACACTACAAGATATAGAATGTATTATAATAGAAGGTAACTGTATAAGACGTCTGTGAATTGTATAATGCACTTCGAAACATGCAAATCAACCAAAGGGTGTGGAACTTGAAATTTAAAAGGATCTTGCTTACATTTCATCGAGACTTTTATGACTGAAAGTGACTTGGCTCTATACAAAGTATAGAGTGTATAGTTTTCATAAATTGCCATCTAATTTATACGATTCAGATACAAAATTTGTTTAAAACTCCGCATTGATAGGTTTTATACCCGCCTTTGAATAATTGCATAGGTAATCTGTTGAGCCCAATTCTATAAGTGAGCTACATTTGAATTAAATCTATTCTATATATACATTATTGGACGATGTCATAACATTGTCCATTCCAATGCTCAAAATGAACATCTCTTTCAACAAAGCCAACAAAACTAAAAGCATGTGAAGCAATGGCATGATAGATATCGTTTCCTAAATGAAAAGATCTAAGTATGCCTAAGTCCATATATGCTCTAAGTCTCAATATGAGTGTCGGATGAGAAAACGTGGATGAAATTTGTACATCGTCTAGAAATTGTACATTGTCCAGAATTCTATATCATTTTCATCCACAATCTTGAAATACTTGAACCACGCCAGCAGGGTTTAGAGTATATGGCTAACAATAGTAAAGTAATTTTCATCAGACTATATTTAGGGAAAATCAATGACAGAATTTTCTTTGTATGGAATTTTTTGAAAACAGATGAAATGGATACAAGTATCTGGACACTCCACTCACGCACCTGCAGTATTTGAGGGTTCAGGGTATTAATTGAGGGATTTTATAAACAATCATGAACTAGTTTTTAGAATAATATTTTGGATTTTATAAACAAAGGCAAGTTATAGAGCTAGGGTTTTAGGTACTGAAGGTGAACACTCATTTCCACCGGATTTGGAAATCTAATGATTGAACATGTTGGATTCATGATTTGCCAATTCATTATGAATCTTGTCTCCTAAATCATAGGGGCGGCTTATTTCATGATGTCATATTTCATGACGGCTTATTTCATGATGTCTTCTAATTCATGATGTCTTGAAATTCACGAGGTCTCATGATGTTTCATGAGTATATAAGCAAATATATATATATATATATATATATATATTTTAATGATGTGTTTTTGAGATTACGTAAGTATCGAATCAATCCTTTTTTAATATTCATGGGTGTGTTTTTTAAATTACATAAGTATAGAATGAATCCTCTTTTTTTTTTTTCTATTCATGGGTGTGTTTTTGAGACTACGTAAGTATAGAATCAATCCCTTTTTAATTTTCATGGGTGTGTTTTTTAAATTACATAAGTATAGAATGAATCCTTTTTTTTATTTTTTCTATTCATGGGTGAGTTTTTGAGATTACGTAAGTATAGAATCAATCCCTTTTTAATATTCATGGGTGTGTTTTTTAAATTACATAAGTATAGAATGAATCCTCTTTTTTTTTTTTCTATTCATGGGTGTGTTTTTGAGACTACGTAAGTATAGAATCAATCCCTTTTTAATTTTCATGGGTGTGTTTTTTAAATTACATAAGTATAGAATGAATCCTTTTTTTTATTTTTTCTATTCATGGGTGAGTTTTTGAGATTACGTAAGTATAGAATCAATCCCTTTTTAATATTCATGGGTGTGTTTTCTAAATTACATAAGTATAGAATGAATCCTTTTTTTTATTTTTTCTATTCATGGGTGTGTTTTTGAGACTACGTAAGTATAGAATCAATCCCTTTTTAATTTTCATGGGTGTGTTTTTTAAATTACATAAGTATAGAATGAATCCTTTTTTTTATTTTTTCTATTCATGGGTGTGTTTTTGAGACTACGTAAGTATAGAATCAATCCTTTTTTAATATTCATGGGTGTGTTTTTTAAATTACATAAGTATAGAATGAATCCTTTTTTAAAATTTTTCTATTCATGGGTGTGTTTGTGAGACTACGTAAGTATAGAATCAATCCTTTTTTAATATTCAATGGTGAGTTTTTGAGATTACATAAGTATAGAATCAATCCTTTTTTAATATTCATGGGTGAGTTTTTGAGATTACGTAAGTATAGAATCAATCCTTTTTTTATATTTTCTATTCATGGGTGTGTTTTGAGATTACGTAAGTATAGAATCAATCCTTTTTTATATTTTCTATTCATGGGTGAGTTTTTGAGATTACGTAAGTATAGATTCAATCCCTTTTTAATATTCATAGGTGTGTTTTTTAAATTACATAAGTATAGAATCCATCCCTTTTTATATTTTCTATTCATGGGTGAGTTTTTGAGACTACGTAAGTATAGAATCAATCCTTTTTTTAATATTTTCTATTCATGGGTGATTTTTTTAAATTACATAAGTATAGAATGAATCCTTTTTTTAATTTTTTCTATTCATGGGTGTGTTTTTGAGACTACGTAAATATAGAATCAATCTTCTTCTTTTTTTTTCTATTCATGGGTGTGTTTTTAAAATTACATAAGTATAGAATCAATCTTAATTTTTATTTTTTCTATTCATGGGTGTGTACGATGATGGAAAAATTTAGTGACGATGATGGAAACATGGGTGTGTACGATGATGGAAAAATTTAGTGACGATAATGGAAAAATTTAGTGACGATGATGGAAAAATTTAGTGATGATGATGAACTCACGATGATGGAAAAATTTAGTGACTTTAATCATGCTATTAATAATGACATTAATGGATGGTGGCTAATGTGAATCAGTCTTTGAGGACATTAATGACGATGACGACCTCGGGCAGCCCGGCCAAAAATTTGGCCCTGCACGTCGCCCCTCCCTGCCCGTCGTCACTCCCAGCCCTCATTCCATTCTGTCTGTGCTGTGCGTAGGAGATTCGCAGTGCTTGGGGTCAGGTTTAGGGTGTAGAATTGTGCAATTGGGACAAGGTCGATGGACACTGGACGTGCTTGTGGATGCGCGGAGTTTGTGGTGGAGCGCGGAGACAGTGGAGCGCGGTGTGTTCGTGAGTCCTGAGCGCGGTGTTGTTGAATCCTGTGCGGGTGTTGTTGAATCATCGGGTGTTATACACTGAGCGCGGTGTGTTCGTGAATCATGTGCGGGTGTTGTTGAATCATCGGGTGTGAGCGGATCCTGGTGCAACTAGGGTTTTCGTGAATCCTGTGCGGGTGTTCGTGTCCCTTCTTCGGCTGAATCAGGTCAGATTATCCTTCCGTAGATATATGCTTCCTTGCTGCACAGTTTGGATTGCAATATCCAGCTAGGGTTTATGCACATTTGGTTCCAGTACAACTAGAGTAGTCACGGGGTTTTTTTTGCTCCTCTGAGATCAAGAGGTCTGTTTTTGAATCTTCAATTACCCTACTCCACAGCTGCAAAGTTTTGGACCTGGTGCAGCTAGGGTTTACGCACTTGCAGCCGAGGTACGACTAGAGTTCACGCCGGGATTTTTTTTGCTCCTCTGAGATCAAGAGGTATGTTGTTTTTTCTCCATTATTTGATTCAAGCGCTACACTGAAAGAACTTTAATTCGCTTTACTGAAAAAACATAAGCCATCTAGAAATTGTGTGTTGTGAACTCGCGGTGTGAGCGAATCAGCAGCGTCGGTGGTCGTTCAGCTTGAATGCGTTAATCTTTTACATATGGCAGTATATCTTTCCAACTTATATTTGCATTAAATAGGAGAGCATGTACATGAAACCGTATAGCTCGAGTATAGCATTCAGTGGAAATGTACGTACGGGAGGGCCAAAATTCTGGTTGCCAGTGGTCAATTGACTACTGGAATGGTGGTTGAATTACAGTAGGAAGGCTCTGGCTTTGAAGCCTTAGCATTCAGAATGCAGATTGACAACCACTCGTCTAATGCAGTAGCCTGTCTCATGAGTCCCGCACATTTGGATCTGCAGGTCATGGGGAAAAACACAACGGACCCTGTGGCTCATGTCCCGTATGCTGGACAACTGAAGAAAGTGTTCGAGCCCATCTTGGATGCCAACATGCGAGGTGAGACCAATGGAGGAAAGAAATATTGGCCAAAGCGAAGCCTCACGGCACCTCGCCAATGGTTCGTCGAAGTTGTGAAGCAGACACACCCCCTCAAGTTTGGTCTCAGGGTGCATGTGAATGGTGCGATCGCTCCATCCATTGTTCCTGCTTTTTCGTGCGTGGCCAACCTCGTAGTCACCGACGTCAAGCACTTCCACCCATACGTGATTCTATGGGTTGCAAACAACTCCGGGATGGTGGCAAATCTATATTTCATGGAAGGAGAGGATTTGTTCCAAGCCAGACCGTTCACAACCAGCCTTACTGAGCATGAGGGAGACCTTAAGGTGGAAAGAGATGACACCCTTCTCACTCCTATTCTCACTCCTAAGGCTATTGCATACTTGAACTCGGAAGACAGTGGGCAGTTGACTAGGGTGCTGATGGCCGTGCTGCGAACTCTGGATAAGGTGAATAAGGTCACACTACAGCAAAACCCTACTGAAGGGGTACAGGAGAAAACCCGCTCCAAGAAACGGCCACAGCCCGCTCCAGTGTCTTGTACTCCTGCTCCTAGCCGTGCCAAATCAAAGAAGGGCAAACAAGGAAGTGCAAGAGGCAAGGAAGTGCAAGAGGCACAGACCGAGGTAGTGGAGCTAGATTCACCCGAACAGGCGATGGTGGTCAGTTTGGAGGGTGAGGAACAGCATGAAGTCGGCCAGGGTGACGATAGCCCCGAAATAATTGGCTCCGTCGCCGGTAGTCAATTGCCCACTGGCAACGTCGAGGGAGACATAGTTGTAGGATCACCTAGACCAGCAAAACGCCGGTGAAAGCAGACGTCCACAGTGAGGTTCTCTGGTACCCTATTTCCGAACGATGCAGGAACGATACCAGCCGAAAACACGGAGAGGGAAGGAAACGCATCGGCCACACCTGGTGCACCCAGCCCATTCAAAAGACGAAAGACACAACGTCGGTATCAGCACCCGGTAAAGTCGGCTGAGGGGAAGGACATAGACTACGACGACTGTCGAGAAGAGCTCAAGCAATTCAAGATCAGAAGTGCGCCAATGTACATATGGGGGCAAGACTTCACGAAAGAGATCGACGTGGATCAGATGATCAATGCACCAATAGAATTCAAGTACCGCCCATTCCACGAATCACTTGCCAAGAGTCTGCTGGAGATTTACTTGACTGGGATACACCCGCCCAAGCAGACCTTGACTCTCATGCCCAAGGTAGACAGAGAGCCATTCTACTTTGAGAATATAAAAAATGGAGAGTTTTACATTATCAATGGGCAACATTCTGTGGCGGCTGCAAAGAAACTGTTGGCACTTGAAGAAGTGGATCCCGAGCGCAAGGAGAAGTTCAGGACGTGGCAGTGTGACTTCGTGTGGACCGAGGATAAGATGCTGCTGTCGGAGCTGTCACGGCGCACAAATAACACGAATCAACACAAGTGGGATTCGCCAGAGTATCTTCTGCACGTGCAGTATTGCCGAGATCTGTGGATCAATTATGGGAGACCGGATCTAAAGAACCCCGGCAAACCAAGGTCTCAAGAATGGAAGATCTGCAAGGTGCGCGGGCATGGATTGTACATTATTTTGTATACTGACTTTCTGCCGTTTGTTCATGTCAAATTTGCATTCAGATTGCATCTCAGTTGAACGAGTGGTCAATTGACTACTGGCACAATGGCGTTTTGCAGAATTTTCAAGAGAAAGCAGTGGAGATTTTAAACGCTATGACTCCCAATCATGCCAACAAGACCTCCAAGGAGTACCAGGGTGAGTTCTTGATCATTTGTGGATCGCATAACTTGTACAGGGGCATCCACAACGCATATCAGTGGTACGAGACAGGCGACCTCGTGAACCCCGACACTGGGAATAAAATGAAGGACGACTGCAAGGAGAAGTGGGTCAGAAGACTCACGAAGGCATTCGCGTTCAAGTGTCTGCGTGGCTTAGGAGTGCCAACACTCCTGGAGCTGGTGCAGAAAATTACCGCTGGCTTGACAGCCAAAGGGGAGCTGGATAAGGAGTCCAACGAAGTTCCCAAGGTGTATCTGGGGAGTACTCGGCCCAGAAGCAAACACTGCTGTAGTTTGAAGGACTGGATAGATAGGAAGAAGGTGAAGAATTCCGTTGTTCGGTGGCTGAATAAGAAGTCGCTCGAGAGACTATGGATCAACGACGATGTAAATCGAGCGGCATGGGTCGAATTCAAACGCAAGCATGGGTTCAACTCAGCCTACATGGACAAGCTCATCAGGCGGGCGACAAAACTGTTCTTGTTGAAGTCCTTGAAAGTAAGCGACACTCCTAGAAGGAAACAGGAGCCCCCCTCAGATGCATTCTTGGCGGAGATGGAGAGAATACTGGAAAAGGAGTATGTGTTGAAGTCCAACATAACTCCGGTACTGAGCAAGGTCCTGGCAGACGGGACACTCTCGAGATTTGGGAAATTTCCAACCGGTGCTCTTGGACCCGGCGCCACAATGAATGTCACCGACCCTTCATCATGGTGCGTTGTTAATTCCGAAGATCTTCATTTTGATGGGGCCATAATGGACATGCGTGCAATCGACCGATGGCTGGAGCGCGACGATGTGGGTGTGGATTCTTCATACGAGTCAATTCTTCCTAAGATACTGCAACAGAGCCGCTATGGCAGGTGGCCAGCGCATTGGCTGGTCATTTTCCATTGCACGAATGAGAATGAGACCCTTAAGGCGGTGAGTGGGCAATTGAAAGGGTATGAGCATATGCACAGCCGATACGTGCCAGCGTCAGCAGAGACGTATTTCTTCTCCCCCCGGATCTTGAAAAAAGGCAACGGTGAGAGCATCTTGTACTTCTAGAATCCCGAGGTGGCAAACGCAATAAATTGGAAGAAGGAAATTCGTTCTTCGGAGTCGACAAAGCGGGTGGGATCTGTAAGGGAGGTGGACATGCATGAAGACGAACTTAGAATGGAGGTGTACATGCAATTCATTATGCTACTTCCACACGTTGACCACGAGAGTAAAACCCACGATTGGTGCTATGCGTGGCCGCCGGGCTGAAGTGCATGATCGCGGCTATGGTACGATCGTTTGCTTGTGCCAGTAGTCAATTGACCACTGGCATCGTCTACTGTTATCTGACACTACATCTCACCATTGTTGACAATTGCTAACCTAATCAGTCGTTGTGCAGATGTTTGATCTCCAACCCGTTGCTGTGGGTACGGCGGAGGATAACTTCCAAATCATGGTCAGCAGCCACTAACTCGGCTGCGAACTTCAGAAATTCGAGCACGTCTACGAGACGTCCATAGACACATTGGATGAGCCACAGAAAGACGGCACGTGGTATCCATTGAAGCATACTTCGCCAACTGAAGAAGCAGAAACTTCGGGTGTCCGGCGCCAGGAACTCCGGTGCATGAGTTCTGCAGACCAGGGTAAGACACACATTGTCGCATTGAATGTAGACTCTGGCGGGAGCGGCGGAGAATCAGGCGAGGACCGTGACGGTGACCATAGTGATGAAGGGGCAGGGAACGAGGGGGAGTGGCCTCCTTCTACCATAAAACGCAAGCCCACGCAATTTCTACCATCCCAAGAGAGCGACGCGGATGAGCCTTCGGGAAGTGCGTTGCAGGGAGATGATGAAGAGGGTTTTGATAACGTCAGCGGCTCAGATGCAGCGAGCGGTGAGGACGAGGACGACGCTCCCGAGAACACGGCAACAGATCTGGAAGCCTCGACTCCAGGCAATGACATAGACGTGGAGAATGAGCATCACTTTTTGCCTCCAAGGGATGCACCAGTGCAGACTGTAGAGCACTGTACTCCAGTACCTCTGACTCCGTGCAGCCCTCCTTGGCAAGCAGGAGGCGATCATGAATCGCCTCAACTCTTGAGCCCGGTCGTTGAATCCAGGAATTTGAACGAAGGAATGGCTCTTCTTGGGGTTTGTGCTGGTCTGTTATCACCCAAACCCTCTCCTTCCAGAGTGCGCATACTCTCGCCACCTGCGCGTGAAGAGATCACATGTGATGCACAACCGCCAGTAGTGAATTGCCCACTGGTCACTGTTGAGCAAGAAAAGTCGCCAGTGCATGCGGCCACTGGAGTCGACAGCGACGTGGTCAGTGAAGGCAGTATCCCTGCCCATGAACTATACAATGATTTGGAAATCCGTCATGATGAGAGTGCGCCTCCGGCAGACATTGACGACGAACTGGGAAGTCATTCCGGAGCAGCGGGCGATAGGGCAGAGGTGAACTCCAACCCGCAGTTCGTGGTTGTGCATCGAGTTGGAGGGCACGAGGCAGACATGGCCCCAGCGCAGATTAATGAAACACATGTTTCTGAGGCAGAAGACACGTTGGGGTTCACTCCCTCTCTGGCGCCAGTGGTCAATTGCCCAGTGGCAACCACTGAGGAAGTTTCCGTTCTCCAGAAGAGTTTTCCTACTACCGACGATCGCACTGTAGATGGGGACAAATTCCCAGTTGACGTTGATTCCCTCCATTCCTCGATGGTATCGGAAGGTGAGGACGATGCACGCGTGGCGCCTACGGAGAACCCGAATTCCTCAATGGCCGGTGAGTCAGAGAACGCGTTGGGGTTCACTCCCTCTTTGGTGCCAGTGGTCAATTGCCCACTGGCAACCACTGAGGGAGCTTCCGTTCCCCAGGAGAGTTTTCCTGCTACCGACGAGCGCACTGTCGATACCGAAAAACTCCCAGTTGCCGTTGATTCCATCCATTGCTCGATGGTATCGGAAGCTGAGGACGATGCACGCGTGGCCCCTATGGAAATCCCGAATTCTTCAACGGCCGCTGAGTCAGAAGACTTGTTGGGTTTCACTCCCTCTCCGGTGCCAGTGGTCAATTGCCCATTGGTAATCATCGAGAACGATGAGGGACTTGTGCTTGCTCAACACCTCGAGGGACTTGTGATTGCTGCGGTTCCGGGTCCAACTTCTGAGGCATCTGCTGTGCCTCCACCTGAAGTCCCACCCATTCCAGCTCTGAGGACCGTGAAGGAGGAGGTGACGGTCTCCCTGCCGTCTAATAAGGGCAATCCCATTGAGATTGACAGCGGATCAGATGATGATGCGTATAGGGAATCCTTGTTAGATTTCCCATCCAAAGGGGAGTCCGACTTGTTAGATGGACCCAACGACGTCGTGCCAACAGACGGTGGAGAGCAGAAGGTCTCTGCACAAAGAGCGTTGAGATTACAACTGCAGAAGATCTCGAAGAAGAAGTTGGCCGTGAATCGAGAGGCACTACGGGCGTGCAGGGAGCTGGCAACACAGAACAAGGTATTGAGAATGGAGTTGGAGAGGGTCCGCGAGGAAGCAAGGCAGAGGGAATCAAAGTTGGAGGAGGCAATTCGGATGAGTCAGGTAGTGAGTGCGAGTGAGTTCACAGACTCCCCTTCCACGCACATTACCCATCAAACCACCTCGGTTGCATCAGCAAGAGAAGTCTCGGACCATGAGGCGGAGGTATCTGAAGGTCCCATAGACAACATTATCCCAGCCACACAGGTATATTAGATTTGCGTCCTTGATTCAAAAGTTCTACTGGATGTTCTATGTTATATTCACGAAAGTCATGAGATGTTGACCACGCTTACTGGTAATCGCAGGAATGTGATGTTATTGAGCAGCATGCAGCCATAGAAGCAGCAAGGACAAACGAGGTTAGTTTTCTGTCGTATTATTGCATTGAAGCTGTTTGTGATTAGTGGATGTGAGCGTCAGTTTTGAATGAAATGGTGCCCGGTCTGTACAGGGAAATTGAGTTTCTTCGTAGGACGCATCAAGTTGAAGATTCGGGCACCACGAGGACTTCAGTTGTAGATATATAAGTATTTACTAGGCGCCTTCCACCATAATCTAGTGTGGCACTAGAATTTTTTATTTATTTTTCATCAGCACAGGTGGAAGGAAGCGCCCATGTGAAAACCGATTTTTTACAAATTATTAGACGACCGCTAGAGGACTCGGTGAACATAAACATTAATTGTAAATGTGTGGCAATACCAAGTTTTGATAACGTACCCGGTTTGGAAATTTTCAAGAGAATAGACCATGTGTGGATGAATACCGTCTTCGCAAGGTAAGCGTATTGTGGCAGAGTTTCATCATTTACATCTTACCATGTTCAATTTTTCCCTAAATTGTAATGTGATGTAGGAACTTGACATGGATCAAATTTTATGCAATTTGCAGCGTGTTCTTCAAATTTCTGCCGATGGCAAATTGCATAGACGGCGAAAGTTGAATAGGTGTGTATCTGACAGCGAGTCATCATCATGAGTTCACTCGACATGTCTCATGAGATGACAAATGGATTGTGCATGCAAAGTCGAGTAGGGGATTGAAGTGAACTCAAGAATGTAGGGAAAAAATTGAAAATAGCAATTGGCAGACGCACATTCTAGAAACACAAGACATACTCTTCAGTTCTTGGTGATTGTTTACCACAGAAACACCAGCCCGTAGAAGCACAAAATTTGTGTACGCGTAGGAGATTGGGTGAAGAGTAATTGTTACCCAAACAACTCAAACCCTTAACAAAATGTATGATTCATTTCCTAAATTATATGTCATGGTCCGTTTGCCGTGAACATTGTCACGCGTTAAAATGTAATCTTAACCTATGAATCATTACTTCATACCATGGTAGTTGGATTATCATGTACACATGAAGAGGATGTATGCTATATTTTGTTTTTGCACGCTCGGGGAGGTCACTTCCAAATATTTCTTAATTACAAGAATATAATTATGAGCATATTTTTGAAATATTACTAACTATAGTAAGAAATCATTTTTAATTTTTAGGGTACTTTTAAATACCCTTTGTTCACACGTGATACTCAAAAGATACAAAGAGTGACATCTCCGAGTTTGCACGGTGTTGTGGTGTTGAGAATTATTAATACTTGGTGTGGCTGTGGGAAGGGGGTGAGCATGTGAAAAACATACGAGCCACCCTCGGTTTCAAGGAATCTTGGGGGAATATATTCTAAATCAAACCCGGAACTTAACTTAAGAGGTGTTGTACTCAAATCACCTTTATATGTTGGATTTTAAAACAAAATAGTTTTGAATGATTTGAGACCAGCCAATATAAGGCAGAGACGAATGAGAACGGAAGGTAGTATATACAATGATTGTATATGAAGTGAAAATGGGAATGGAATACAAGAATCAGTACTAAACTTTCGCAAAAAATGGTGGATTTAATTTGGAGCAGATATGCAACCGAAAGTAGACATTATCTGTGTATAGTGTACCCTAAACCACTCTGTAGGTTATTATTATACACTATGTAAAGTCATAATCACGTATACCCTACACCACAACGTAGGTGACCATGAACGTCGTTACATATTGCAATCAAAGATTGTCGTGCGTCTGGGACGAGTGCTACTAGACATAGTACGAATAGAGTATACATCATTCAATAAAGGTGCACGATGAAAGAGAGCGACCAAAGACATCATCCAAATGTTCGAACATACTTAGGAGGATTGTTGGATTCTGCGCAAACAAGAAATCCGAAAGTAAATGAAATGCGTAGCTGTTATCTCGGGGGACAATTAAAGGATCCAAGCTTCTTCATGGAAGTTCACGTGCAACTATAATTAGCGACATTGTAGTAAAAAATTCTCCAAGTTATCAGAATTCAAAGTACTAGATATCGCAACTTCGAGGGGTTGAAAAGGTCCCAAATCTCCGGAATAGTCCCATTTTAGCGAATATGGCCTTCATGGCTCTCGATTCCCCATGTGTGAGGAGCTAGTCAGGGTTGCGAGGCCAGAATCATGGGCAATTCCGGGTAAACCATCCTCAGGTGTGTGGTCACGCGCGCTCGGGGAGCTCGGACGCGTTGGCAGGTGGTGACTCGCGTCTTCAAAAACATCCTCTTCTGTCGTGGCGAGGGATAGCTCAAGTCTCCTGGGTGGCACCTCGGCCTGTGGCTCCCTCGTGGACGGGCTGAGAGTGTCAGGAGTGTCCCCCTCCTTGTGAGATTGGGCACTGTCCGATGATTCCATGTTCCTGGGGCCAGATGGTGACGGAGTCTCAAGGTGGCCAAGTGCCATGTGCGGCCCGGGTGCTGTGCCAAACGGCTGGAAGACCGGAGACTGAGGCAGGCCATCCCTCGGCGTGGTGGTCTCACCTCTCGTGGGCTGAGGGGAGTCGCTATGGCCTGATGTCAATGTGGATGGAGAAGTGCCCCCATGCACCTCGTGGTGTCCATCAGTGCTAGCACCAGGCGAAGAGCTGTAACCGGTATTTTCAATCGAAGAAGTCCCAACTCCCGGTGTGGAATTTGTTCCTGCACCGGAGTCCACCTCCATCTCATGGGGCTCCACGCTGGCCGATGGTCCTTCCTCTGGGAAATTGAGACTGTAAGATGATGCGGGATCAGGTGCTTGGTACATTCGCTCGTCGTTGTACCGGTATGGTTTTTTTGTGCGGTATACTTTTTCCCATCCATTCCACTCGTACTCCGGCGTAAGGCGCGAGTCACCGTTGGAGTAGTGGTTCCCACTACGATCCGTGTCGTTATGAGGGTCGTTTGGGTCAAGATAGTGATCACTGGCGCTAGCGTCAGCCATGTCAGAGTCGACGTTAGGCGTGGCCGGGGACGAGGACCCACCTCGGTTCTCATAGAACGGGAGATGAGGAGGCAAAGAAATGGACTGAGGTCCCTCTGTCGTCATGACCGGAGCTACATCCCACCCTGACGGCCTGCTGCAGGTTCGCGGCGGCGTGATGAAGGTAGAAACGCTAGGGACGATAGGGACCAAACCTGGGCGTGCGCTCTCCTGGATGCTAGCGTGAGTTGTGGGTCCAGCCATAGGGATGACAAGATGCACCGGGGCTACAGCAGGATGAGGGAGGTTTACAGGTGACGGGTTGTGATGGGCACGAGACGGGCCAACGTCAAACAGAGAAGGTCGACGCTGCCTGTGCTGGACAGGGATGAAACCATCGGCATCCGGGCTGGGAGCAGGCGTTGACCGAGCGTAACTCCAGTTCCTCCGTGCACTTCTGCGGTGCCGTAGCGGGCGCGTCCGTGGTGGACGCGACGATGATCGGCGTGGGATGTGTGAGTCCCCACGATGCTGCTGCGCATGCTGCTGGTTTTGACGTGGTGGGTGCTGTCCCCGTTCCGGAGGCGTGTTGTGGCGCCCTCCGGTGGGAAAGCCCTGTGACGATGGGGGTCCGAATCTGGTACATTGCGGGGCCGAATGTTGATGGTTCCCACACCGTGTGCATTGTAAGTCTACAGCGTCGTATTGAACCGTGATGGACGCACTCCCGCCGCTGTCACTATACCCGACCACATTAGATATCCATCCCCGGCGCAGGTCAATGCCCATGCAGAAACGAGGAGGGCAGTCAAAACCACCCTCGTTGCTCTCTGCAAAGACCTGTCCCACTTGATCTGCTACCTTCCGGGCGATTTTCTGGTATTCCAGGGGGAGATCTGGGAAGGAGATCCACATAGGCCAAATCACGCCAAGTGGAAGTCGTGGGTTGAAGCCCTTGGACCAACGTTGGTACAGAGCTGTCCCCCCGTCGAAGTGGTGGAGAGCGTAGGCTAAAATTCAATCAGTCGTACTCCGGCCATCCGTCCTGACGTAAATGAACCGTTGGCCCATCCGCCGATGAAAATTCACCTGACCTGGTGCTGCAATCTCTCGCAGTGAGGCCCACCAGGCTGCAGCATTTTGGCTGTGAATATCCCCGTCCACGAGACAGGCGATCACCGCATGATCCGTGAGGAAAGGGATTTCTTGCGCCACAGTGGACTGAGATTCCACATCTAGGGTGAAGGAGATCGCGCCTTGCACGAGTAATCCCTGGAAATTCCTAAACATCCCTCTCGGCAGAACCTCACCGTTCTCCCTGTGGAAGGGGTTTACCATCCCCCTGTCGAAATGCGGGTCCTCTCGAATGGCACGCATAAACTCCAGCCCCATGGCAGGTGCTGGCCTTGGCTGCGCGTTACCGGAACCAGAATTCCGAGGCCCAGCCAGCGCTTCCCAATAACTCGTACGTGGTTCACCCATCATACCCTAACCCTAACAACTGTCTAGTTTCACGTGAAAGCAGCAAAAATATTAAAATAACAGCTCAACTGAACCGCAAGAAGATTCTACACAAGAATCTTCACCTGACAGGGGCTGTAGAGAAGGTGTGCCTTCGCTAGGGGCGTTAGCCGCCGGGCCGCGCCTGTGCGCTCGTCCGCCATCGCCAGAGCGGGGTTGAACCGAATTTGAAAAACTTTGACCACTTAAGTTGTATAATATTAGCATTTGAAGTGAAAGATTTTTTTCCTATACTTTACAAAATAAATTTAGTAGACTTTGAACCTCCTTGGCTCATTTTTGTCTAGCTCATTTTTTTGTCGTGGGGACAACAAAGTTATTCATCAAAGATTGCCCAAAGAAGAAAGAAAGGAGGAAATGAGGGCATAATTCAAAAGACGATAAAAAGGGCATATTGAGATTTTATTGTTGCAATAGTCTTGAGTTTAACAATTCAACCGATGGAAGCGCTTTGATGCAGGATTTCAAGACCTTATAAGTGGAAATTCCGAAATGGTATATTGTTCACTTGTAAAGACTTGAACTTGGGATCTCCGAGGTACGAAAGGCTTACCTTTTATTTGGACTTCTTACCAAATGCAACAAGATGAACTAACAACTCATGGTTCTTGCTATCAAAGAGTGAATTTAATCCCTAATGGTCCTGCCATGACCATATTTTAGACTTTTTGGGGCAGCTTTCAGCTTTGAAGAATTGCAACGTTTGCATCCAATATCCAAATTTAATAAAAATTGTTGAAAAAGATGAGTTTATTCTTCTAGTTTATGTTAACCCCTAAGCTCCCAAGATACCATTTTTTGATCAATGCCCAAGCTTAAAAGAATAACTTTTCTTCAAAATAAAAATATGATGTCATAGGTAAACAAGTCTTCTTTCCAATGCAATTGGAATCATGTTCATCCGATCAAAACTCCAATTAGGGGAATTTTTCAAAGTGAAACAACTTAATGTTGAAAGGCAATTTCAACAATTCTGGTAGGGATTGCCAAAAAATCTAAGATTCATTGGGCACCTCAAAGGAAGTTGACTCCAACCCACATGGATTGCATGTCATGAGTTGTGGGTTCCTCCAATTGGAGGACAGTTGAAAGGATAATCTAATTTAGCCAAAAATCTCTTGCTTCCCTTCATACCTTCACTCATTACAAGGTCTTTGAAAAAATTCTAATAAATTGAACATCTTGTCAAATTGAGTCATGCATCTTGTTAACTACTTCATCTTGAGGAGGGTAAAAAACAACACATCATTTCAACTTTTTTTGGGTTTGAGAGCCCATTAAAGCAAGGCAACCCAAAATTTCCAAGGCCTAAAATTTCAAAATCTCAACTTCATTTGCTATAATCTTGACATCCGTACGATCAAATGTTTTGAAATTTTGAAGGATGGTTTCTAAAGCCTAGGAATATAAGATCCTACAATTGGAATGTGGAAATGAGGTTTTAAAAAGAAATCTGAGATCATCAACATGAATGATTGAAATGAAACAGTTTTGGGTTAGAGACCCCCTGGGGTGTTTAGGGGTTAAAAGTAATCTCATTAGAACAGATTTAGTGATGAAAGTTTAACTTTATTGTGCCATCAACTATATCTAAAAATTATGATCTTCCAATGTAGACAACCATATTACTTCAACAATGTGCATCATAGGTGTATTTCGAAAGCTATAGAAGCTGATTGGTTTCATGTTTGATAATGATACAAAGACTCAAAATATGTGAGTTCTTTCTATGGTCATTTCAATTTCTCAAGGTCTATGGTATATTTACAATTATACCATGCATACACTTCAAGATATTGGTACCCATTATGATGTAAGTCATTAGCATTGTTGAATCTTTTCTATTTTTGCAATAGAGAATGAATAATCATTTGTAGGGTACTAAAGTTGGAATCTCCTAATGTCATTCCATATCATCAAAGAATGAAACAATTTTCAAAAGCCATCCAAAATATCTCTTCTCTCCAAAAACACTCTAGGCTCTAGAAACTTAAAAATTAAATTATTCCTTTTATACGCAAGTTGCAACATTTGATAGGTGTTTTCAAGGTAGCAGGATGTCAAAGTCAGTTAATATAAGTATTTTTTCCAAAAAAACATGGACATTTGTAGATTGTACATGTATTAGTATAGATAGATAGATAGATAGAAACTCCGGTCCTCTTTTGAAGGCTGGCGTGAATAAAGTGTCCATTCGTAATGTCAATGACTCAGTGCCCTGTATTAGTATACTTTCATATCAGACATGGTCAATTTCACAACCAAAGTCCAAGTAAACAACATTCCCAAATTCAATGCATTTTAAGGTTTTGAACTAATTTTAAGAAAATATGCAATTTGAACCAATTTTTAGAAATTTAAGCATATGTGTACGTACATCACCTATATATTAGTAAATTTTCACATCAAATGTAGTCAATTTCATCATCTAACTTGGAATAGTTATCGTTCCCGTATAGAACACTTTTTATTTATTTCAAAAATTACAATGACTATTTATAACTTCATACTTCTCAAGTGAAATGACATTTATAAAAATCATTCACTTCAAAGAAATTTCAAGGCTTAATATTAAATTTTTATACTATTTCCAACAAAGGTAACCAAAACAATGTAGTCACAACTGAGATGCAGACTCTGCCCTAGCCTCAATATTTGTGGAATACAAAATGCAAGATATAATACTGAAAGGGACCGAGTTTGGGGTTTTAGGTTTTGTTGTTGCGATTCTCTCGTTTCAGGAGTCCACAGAAAACGAAGCAGTTTCAATTGTATCGCCCTGTTTGGAACTTTGTGCTCTCTTCTTGTAGAAACACTGACTTCGCTTCTGCATTAACCCCTAAGGGTCCCTAGCTTTTTTGGGCTTAAAACCATCATCGCTTTTGATGTGTTATAGGTCTAAATGTAAGTGAGGTATAGAAATCTCAACCGTACAATCTTATAACATACATGTTGTAGATCATGTGGATCAATTTTGGGGTCATTTGGCCATATAGATTGCAAGATCATAGTGTTTTAGTGCTAAAAAAGGATGCTGAAATTTTCCTAGCAACACAGTTAGAGGTGAAATTCGTTTTCAAAATTATTCAAATGAAAAAACTTTGAACTATAAAGTAGTTCAAAATCATCATATAAACACATTGGTACCAAAAAAAACTCATGAAAAAATTTAATGTGCCCTAAAATGGCCTTGCAATGTCAAAAAGTAGCCCGGGAAGTGACCCATTCGAACCAAAAAGCAAAAAGTGTCCAAATTAGACCCATGCACTAAAATGACTCCCAAACATTCATAACAACATGGATTGACATGAAAATTTTACCATGATAACTAGACTTCAAGGGGAATTCAACCCAACAAGTTTTATTGAAAACGGACTTGGGATGAAGGAGATACAAGCCCCCGAAGTTGCTGCCATCAAAATTCACAGAAACTGTCCAAAAAAAGATACCTCTTTCAAATGATCACCAAAAATTCAATTCATCTCGGATTGATTTGAAATTTTTACCACACATTCCATACATCATCTAGTTTTTTTTTCCAAAATTTCATTAACCCCTAAACGTACCAGGGTGTCTCTGGAATTGACAATTTGAGAAAAATCATCACAAACTACTATTTAGAAGAATATTTTGGAATTGATATACAAATGAAAGTTCTAGATTTTGAATTTTAGATTCCATCTGTACGGTTCGATTCACTAATACTATCACCAATATTTAATTATAAAATTTGAAAGTTAAAATGAAATATTCCTTCTAAATTTGATCTCAAACAAAATTTTAATATTTTTTGAGTAAAATTTGTTGGAATGAATTTGAAATGAGATACACTTAAACGTGGTGATTCTTTGAAATTTTTGTGTTTCTTAAATCTATGACCTCATTTTTGCAAGGCCCCTTTTGAACTACAGTCAATGCAATTTTGGCTTGGTCAACGGCTTGACATACTTCTACATTTGTAATTTTAGAAAAATATGTAATCAAGTATGACTAAATCCAACTGTTAGATAGGACTACAACTTGGTGAAGAATCTCCAAAAAATTGGATGACTTCATCCAAGCATTGATGAGAACGTGAGAAGGGTTTGAATCTGTTAGTCGTCCACTTTCTGGACACTCTAACGTTTAGGGGTTAAAATCTGACACGTTTTTCAAAAGTTACACATTTTTCAAAACTTAATATCTGACACGTTTTTCAAAAGTTACACGTTCTTCAAAGGTGAATGTCCCCCAAAAACGTCCAAAATATGGACGTCGGGATGGTTAGGGGTTAACCCTTTAACGTCTCGATTCAACATTGTTTTCAAAGAAGCGTTATAAAATGTTTGATGAAAACCAAAAATGGGGTTGATGGTCAAAGCAAAGTCGTAAATGTCAATGTGAAGATCACATCTGTATGGTTGGATTTATTCTATTTTTATTTAATATTTTTATATTAATTTTCCAAAGTTTTCTCTTGAAATTCAATTTAAAATCCCAAATTAGCACAATTTATAAAAAAAATGGTAATGAAATTGGAATAACATGCACTACGAGATGGTATGATTTCCATTATTTGATTCTACTTATTTTGGAAAATCATATTTAAGGTCCCACTTTTTGAACTAAAAATGAAACTTGAGATAAACCAATTCTGTTGTTTTTCTAAAAATCATAATAACCTATTTTGAAGATCCAAACCGTACAAAAGATAGTCAACTTGCTCAAGAACCAAGAGAAATTTTGGTGGATGAAAATTGTCCAATTTGGATGAGAATCTAGTAGTTTCAATCTGTGCGTCGTCCACATAGTGGACGCTAGCGCGTTAAAGGGTTAATATGTGATTGATACTAGAGTTAACTGAAAAGAAGTGCATCTAACTTCCCTTTTTGCTCTACTTCTAACCTCTCTATTGAACTATACTTGGGTTGAATAGTGTTGTGTCATAGATTGTCCCCTCGTGGGCTATGAGCTTTGGTGGAAGGTGTGAGAGCTATAGCGTGGTATGGAGATTAATGACAATGCTTTGTTTTAGATTGTCTCCCAATTTGTCATAAACTAGTTTTTGGTCTATTTATATTTCAATATGGGTTCAAGAAGAATTCAATATGAATTTGCCAAAACTTTCTTCTTTGGGCTGACTTTTCGATTAACTCTATTGTAACATTTGAATTAACCGAAATCAGAATAGGTGATCTGACCTCCAAAATATCAGGAAACCATAGTCTTTGTCCTCTTTGTGTGTAACCGAAATCAAATCAAATAGTGAGCTCAACATCCTCCAACTTCAATTTTAGACATGAGCTCCAAGTTGTCAAAGCCAACTAATCAAACCAACCTAATTATATCTCAAGTTTGCCACATGCCTTGCCATTATCTCAAATTGAATGTGGGCCATTGCCTCCAAGCCTTGGCTCTCTGTGAACTCACCTTAGTCTCAGTTTTGCCTCTTTTGTGACGGCAAAACTAATTCACACTCCTTTCCACTTTAGATTCTTTAGAAACCATGTTAGTTTGTTTGGCTGCTTTATATACGGGTCAGACTCACCTCACCTAACATGTATTCTCTCTTCTTTTCGGTTAACTCTATTTTGTCACTACAGTTTCAGTTTCTTTGCTCTTGATCACCAACCATTTTGAAATGCATCACAAGGAAAGTAGGGACATTTACTAAAGTTATCCACTATCATGAATCTGGTTTTTTGAAACTTTAGAGGTATACGGTAATGAAGTTTTAGAGGTACAATGAAAATTCATCAAAAATAAAATTTAACATTTTAACGTATGATCGATGTCTTTTATGATTGGTTGGAACTTCATTTTCCATCAATCAACAAAAGCAAGTCTAAAGATTTGATCACCAAAACATCATTACTACTCCTGGCGTTTCATAATAAGAGTCCACCTTTTTTTGGCATGTTTCAACTTGAATGTTTTTTGTCAAAAAAATCATCTCAATACTAAAAAAATAGGCTATTTTAAATAGTAGTAGGGTGAAAGCACGAAAAACTGTACCAAAAAGTTAGTCTGCTATACTAAAATCATAATTGTTTTGGTCAAAGGCCATAAATTTATATTAAAATATATTGTATTTTGGTTTTAATTTCATGAAGCCCTCTAGAGTTCTTACAGGTATTTGAACCCATAAAGTGTCTATTCTCGAAAGGGGAGAGTAGTCTTGCACCAATGGCCCTTTGTCCGGTGGGCACTGGCTCATTGTCAAGACGAACAGACACTTTATTCACGCCGGCCTCGAAAGAGGACCGGAGTTCATATCTATCTATCTACTTGAACCCAAATTTTCAGAACAAAATCTTCCAAAAAGTTTACAAAAAGAAGTGTTTGAAAATGAATGCCTAAATCCAATCTCCATTGCAAAATTGATGGCCTTAAATACACTCAACATAAATATAATTTTTATGACCTTTGAGATAATGATAGAATTGAGGTCCTCGTCCAAAAAAAAAGTAGAAAAATATATGTTTTGATATACATTTTGCTTGTTTTATATCAACTTTGTTGATTGTACGTAACTACTTTTTCAATTTTGGCCACTTCTATGTCAATAAAAAAATTTATAACTACTTATTGAAGATCATTTTCTCAATTTTTTTTGGTAGGCTTTGTAAAACACTAGGTGTTTTATTTTATTGTTATTTAATTTTTTACGAAATTCAAATTTATAATGTATTTTTGAACCCTGCATTGTTGAATGGTCATAAGAGTTAGAGGTGGTACACTTTTTCGTGCTTTCACCCAGTATGTAGTTTTTGTGTCACTCTCATTATATGCCCTGTTTGAAGCACGGTTTGAAGTGGACAGTGTTCACGTTTTGAAGTATAAAGCATAGAACAAAAACTAGAAAAAATTTCAAAAAAGATGAACTCATATTTTGAAACGGGGGGAGTGCTATAATTCTCTAATAGCAAATTTTAATTTTTTTTGGAATATAAAAAAAATTTACAACCTACCACGATAATCATACAATTATTTAAATGATAGTCATGCAACACTACAAGGGCTTCTCCACTGGGACACCCATGTTAGAGTGCCTCCCCATGAAGAGTTTGTAATTGCTCTCATAAGAAAGAATAAAGTTAACTTGTTTTCGTAGGTACTTTGGACTAGAGGACGAGAGCTTGACGAGTTGGACGGGTTTACCACTTCCTCAAATTATGGCCGCTATGATTTCAGGGACCACCGGATAGTTGCACACTACGGTGTTCCTCTTTTTCGGTCACGTTTGTAATTTTTGCCCTTTTTTTGACCTTTCAAGCTCAATAGAAGATTATTGGATGGAAATATACTTATAGACTATGAAAAGTAATTAATATTCATACCTTAAAATACAAATGTGATGTTCAATTTAAAAAAATAAGTTGCTAGATTAGAGAACCTTGTGCATTTGTAATATATTTGATGCAGTCACAATGCACTGTTTTTGACAAATGCACTCTGTTTGTAATGCAATTTTTGGAATTTAACCTTCAAACTCTTTGAGCACATAGAATTTTACTTATTGTACTCCTTTCCGCAATTTTTTAAATAAAAATATTTTCTATATTACAATTTTACTTAATATAGACATCCTTTAGAATTTAGGCATTTTAAGCATGTAAAAAAAGATTTGAAGAAATTCTAAATCATTATAGTAATCTATATAAGACATTACACATTGGCTTTGAATTGAATCTGCAAAAAGATTAAAAATTATGCACAATATTCATTGTTGAACTTTCATCATGTTCATCATGTTTTTTGTTCAAAAGGGTACTATCAAATATTCATATTTCTTAATGTAAAGCCTTTAAAAAAATTAAGAATGTATATTTAGATTTCATATACATCAATCTCACCATTTGTTAAGAAAAATTAGTTCAAAATATCACCAATGAATTTTAATATGTTTTGAAAAAGAGTGAGTTTGACAAAAATGCTAAATGTGCATTGCATGCACGTTCTATTGGTCATCGAATAGGCACACCGTACCATGCAACTACCCCACCTCTCACTTTTATTAAAGGATTATTAATTAGAAGAGATTGTACAATGAACCGATTGTCTATCAGAGGACGGGGTTGGGTGCCTCATGAGGAAAGGCTCTCACTGAGGCATGGCAATGGATGTTGGAGTTGTCGCCAGCAGGGAGGATTTCAGCCATCCACAGTTGCATGTTGATCTAACGCTGAGCCGTCGACGTCTGGCACAAGAAAATTGTCGTTAATGCTTGGAATCCCCTCCGTAGAAGATTTGCCATCACTTAGGTCTGCTGAGAGTCTATCACTATTGAGTTAACCGAAAGTCAGCCCAAAGAGGAAAGTTTTGGCAAACTCGTGTTGCATTCCTCTTGAACTCATATTGAAATATAAATAAACCAAAAATTCATATTGAACTCATATTGGAATATAAATAAATCAAAAACTAGTTTATAACTTCATAGTTGGGAGACAATCTAAAAAAAGATACTGTCATTATTCTCGACACCTCACTATGACTCCACACCTTGCATCAAAGCTCCAAGGCCATGGTCCACAAGGGGACAATTTATGACACGATACTATTCAACCCATTCCAAGTATAGTTCAATAAAGAAGTTATAAGCACTGCTCGAGAAGAACTGGCAATGCAAGCAGGGTTGTCGTCTTCGACACATTTTCAGCAAAGTCTCTTGAGTTGTGTTCGTTGGGTGTTTAGTACGTTAAACCACTTGAATGAAATATGTTGGAATATCTAGGAATATTCTAGAATATTTTGAGTATATTCTAGGAATATGGTATATTCCCAAATGAGGGGGTTTGTTGTCTGTCTTCGATGTCGTGTTCATCGTGTTGTCAAGTGGTCCGACAGAACAACCTTGGTTACAAGTTAGCTGGTTGATTTTCCGAAATAATTGGTTGGATCTCAAAATAGAGGCAAAAAACCAGACTAAAAGAGTAAAAAGACTAAAAATTAGTTATATTTAGTATTTATGAAAGAAATATACGAGATATATTCTTAAAAAACCGGTTGGTTTGGTAAAATAAACTGGTTGGCTCAAAAAGAGAAAAAGGGAAACCGTCGGATGCACTTCTTTTCGGTTGACTCTGTTAACTGTGAGTAATTTTGAGCTTTATTCTAGCTTACTTGAAAAAGATACCTCAGTTACTGACGAAGTATCTTTTTTACAAATGTTTGTACTCTCACTGTGGGACTCGTCCCGCGATGAGACTCCCCGACCATTATATAATAGCGGGGTTGCCTTCAGCCAAATTGTGTTTCTCTTTGTGTCTAGTGCTAGAGCCGGGAGATCGTCTGGTAATCTTGCTAAGTTAGAACGTCGTTGTGTAGTAGGAGGTGTTCTGCCGTCTAAGTGCAATAGATCTCATAGCAGCTGAGGAGTTGCAGTTTGGCACATGCATGCTTTAGACCGTGAATTCATTGCCGCCCTCTTAACTTGTGTGTTCCGTGCTCATCGAGCTTGCTACCTTGTTGCGTCCCTCTCTCCGGTGCCATGTGGGGTGTTGGCCGGGTGGCGGTGCCAGGCTGGGCAGAGTGCACACTAGTAGCAGACCTATCGTTTTTCATTCCCCACTTTGTGGGAACAGTGAATAGTGGCTAAATATTATACTTATATTTCTGTTTTCTTCTGACCAAAACCACTCACCAGCACTAACACAACCCATGTGCTTGGCGCGGTTTCATTCCTTTTTCATTTATAGTAAGTGAAAAACGACACATTTCCTACTAGTGGCAATTGCAAGTGGCCGAGTGCAACGAATTTCAGCTATGATTCACCCTTCCTCCTCGATTAATTCATGCGCCAGGTAACATTGCAACTCATTTTCCTGGTGCAGTGATTTTCTCTACTTCAATGAAGGACGCTACAAGCTAACCCATCGTTTCTCATTCCGGAAAGAGTCCGGAAAGAGTCAGGCTATGTGACATTCCGTACTCACCTCCTCTAACACAATGATAACCTTTCACAGCCTTGCCTGTAGGCTGGAGGATGTTATCGACGCAATGTCAGGTTCTTCTTTGGATGTTATCGACGTAATGTCAGGCTGGTCTGGCTGGATGTACTTTTGGTTGATCTAAAGACTCCCATTTAACACCTGGTCAAGATTGTGAGTAATTATCCTCTTCTGACCTCGTCGATTCATGTTGGATTGATGAAGAATTTGTAGCTTAAATTTGCAAAATATACTGTTGTCATAATAAACCCACCAAACCAAAGTTGCCACTACCACAAGGAGATCCTCTAAAAATCCCTCATACACATATGGGAGATTCAAGCAAATTCCCCTGTAGGAATAGTACATGACTATTCCTACAGGGGAATTTGCTTGAATCTCCCATATCACAAGGAGATCCTCTGAAATTCCCTCATACATATATGGGAGATTCAAGCAAATTCCCCTGTAGGAATAGTAATGTAAACGGGATTCAAATTTTCCCTGTTACACGTGTATATGGGAATTTAATTCCCTGGTACTAGTAAAGGAATGTTACATCACACAGGGAATTTGACTTTGATTGGGGAATTTCCCAATTTATCTCAATGAAGTATGAATTTCATTCATACTCAGTATGGTAAATTCATAATGATTTTGATAATTATTTTCAGTATAGACCACACTATACCTACATTACCACAAGTACTACAAGTTATCTCAATTACTTCGACTTAAACTTTCTTCGAATTCTACAAGTAGTCCAAATTTTTATTATTATTCCGGATCGGATTAAATAAGATAACTGGTGTATAGTGGTATACATTATTTCTTAAGTCCTAACTACCTACCCAATCATTTTTTGAGTGATGCTTGCTAAGACATTCTGACCATCCAAATTTTTTCCAATCAATCCAAATCTATGCACTTTCAAGTTTACTTTTTTACTTTCAGTCTACATACCTCTTTTTTTTACTACATTTCAAGGTGAATATCCAAGATTTTACGTTTCTTTAATTTTTTTTATTAAACCCACAACTAGTTTTTCTTAACATACAATCAAAAAACTGCAATTGAAGTAAAAAGGCATATATGATGAAATGTCATAAAGTGGTAAAGAAGTTACAAAAACATAAAAACACTTACAATGATAAAAATAAAATTTGGTTGAATCAAACATAAAATGAAACATAAATTGGAAATAAATGTCTCTGTAACATAAAATAAAAAATATATATTGGAAAATAATTTTTTTTAACATCACTAAAAGAATGCAAATTGAAAAAAATAAAAGTATTCAACCATCATGATTTCCTCAAAAAGAAACAATTCAAATTCTTTGAATTTTTTTTAGATATAGAGAAAAGCCATCATGATGTAGTGCAAAAAAAAATTGGATCATTTTTTTCTTTTCATTGCAAAAATATACATAAAGTCCGGTGGAAGGGAAAAAAAAAGGAAAAAAATAAAAAATAAAAAAATTGAATTTTTTCCTAGATACAGAAAAATCCCTGCATGAAATAGTGCAAAAGAAAATTCAAAAAAAAGTTTTTTTTACGACGGTAAAAATATCCAAAGCCTGCCAGGGGAAAATACAACTCCAGCAGACCAGCAGTCTAGCCCCCAAGATTTCGGCAAAAAAAAAAAATTCAAAAAAATTGAAATTTTTTCTAGATACAGAGAAATCCCTGCATGAAATTGTACAAAAAAAAAATTTGAAAAAAAAGTTTTTTTGGCATGGAAAAAAAATTGCCAATGGTTAAGTTATTTTATAATAATGAAGAAAATCCACCCACTTGCATGATCATTTGCATGTGGTGTGGTGGCTATGGGCCGCTTCACAGTATGGCCGAAGGTCGAGAGGCCGTCGGTTTCCACCAATCAAATTGCAGGAAACCATGGTTTCGGCCTCTCGACCCTTCACACTAGAGGCCAAAGTCCACCGGCCGTCGCTCTCCAAAACGCCTACGTGGCAGCGCTTTTTGACCATTTCGACGGCCTCTCGAAGTTCATTTGGGTCCTGCATTTTGCAAGACCCGTCACTATGGTTGAGAGGCCATCGAATTTTTTCATAAAAAATTCAAAAACTGACAAGATCTTGGCCGTTAGATTGAAAAGGCTGTTTTGGACAGGACATAAAGTGGAATGCTCCTTCTTCTCTCTCTCTCTCTCGTGCGTCTTGGTAGAAACTGTTTTTTTTTTTTTTGCAGATCTTGGCTCTCTCAATTTTTTTCAGGAGTAGGACAGATGGATCGTTTCTCTCAAAACCCTTTCTCTCAAAATCCTTACTATTGTAGCCAGCCGAATCTAATGGGGACAGAAAAAAATTTGGCCCCAAATTCTTATGGAGCATTTCAGCCCTACTCAACTCAAGTTGTAGAGAGAAGAGTAGAAGAGAGGGATGTCCAAAGGGTAGAAGAAAGGGTTGTTCAAAGGGTAGAAGAGAATGTTGTTCAAGAAGAAGTGGATTATGAGATTGTAGGGTCTTCCAAAAAGAGAGCCGCTCCTAAGCAAAAGGCTCCAAAGGCAACAAAGGCAGCAAAGGCAGCAAAGGAGAAGAAGGCAACAAAAGTGGTGGTGAAAGTTCAAGGAGAAGGAGAAGGAGATGAGGCAAATCGAAAGTGGGAGGATTGGGAGGTGCTTCAACTCATTGCGATCAAAGGGGAGATGGAACCTAAATTCGTGAGGAATGGCAAAAACAAGGTAAATGTTTTTTCCCTAATTGTCAAATTTAAAATAAAAATCGGATTGAGGATTGGGGCCAATTGAGGGCCTAAAGGCCTTCGCCGCCGCGCGCCCGTGCCCATGCCCAACCCCCAGGCCCCCCTTTCCCCCCATTGGAGTTGCAAGCCGGATGTCGCCGTTGGGATTTGAGCCCTAGTCTCCTCCATTACAATGGGGAGACTTTCCTCTCAATGGTCACACCTTCCTCCTACTTCTCGTTGGTGATCCATTCCACCTTTCTCTTCCCTTTATAGCAATTATAGTCTTTGTTAGAGGATCCGTACATGTGCTGTGATTTATTTTTCAAGGCCATTTTTGACTCCTCTCTCATTTTTTTGGCTCTTTTGGTTGTAGGAATTGATACATGGGTGAGACTTCATGCTAGAATGGTTGTCATGCTACCAAAATTTAACCGGACGGCTGTGGCATGCCGTAAGAAATTCAAGACCATCTTTGATGCATACAAAAAAGACAAGTTGGCGAATGGAATTTCTGGTAAGTTTTATGATGCTCTAGATGAGTGGTATCACCAAGCCGGACAAGTGATGAAACATGTCTCGGCTACTACCACGGATAATGTGGAGATTCAAACCAATTCAGCACAAGATGTGGAGAGTGCTCAAACATCAACAACCGTGACAACAAGAACCATGACAACACCAACATCAAAAGGTAAGCAGCACTTTCACGACCGTGCAATTGATATTTTTGAGAAAATGACAGAAACTAGCACATGCTTGATGAAATTTTTTTAGAGAACTAATGAGCTGCTAGAAAGGGTGGATTACCAATTTGATCGTTTGATCAATAAGCTATAGGCTATTGGCTACTCTTCATCGGAGCTATCCTCATAGTCATCATCATCATCATCATCATCGTATGTACAGCTTTCAAAGTGAAAGCTTGATTTTCTTTCCAAATGAGCCTTGTAATAGCTCTTTGCTAGTAATAAATGGACCCGGGTTGAATCCGCCAACATTTTTTTCATCTTCTCATGTCGCTCTTTTTTTGTTTCTTCACTTGAATCATTCTCCTTCTCTATTTCTTCTTCTTCTCCCGGTTCTATGAACGGTGTTTCTTCCGCTTCTGGATTGGCCTTTTGCAATTCCCTCATTTCCCTCAATGTTGATTCTAGTGCGTGAAAATGATCTACTTGCTGCAATTTTCCTAGTGACATGTTGGCTTCAGCTTGTAACTCCTTTTCAGCTTCTTTAGCCCAGTCCACAGATAATTGATCATTCTCTATAATGCATAGGTTGTGAAGACATAGGCATGCGGTTACTATGTCGGGCAAATTCCGGAGTGGCATGTCAACCCTTTTCAATAGTATACGTCATCTTCCTTTTAGAATTCCAAATGCTCTTTCTACAGCCATACGAGTGCTCGATTGAATGAAATTCCAGTGCGCCTTTCTTCTAGACAATCCTGTTCTTTCTTCCTTGAACGGTGAGTAAAACCATGGCCTCATTGGATAGGCAGCGTCCTCAATGAATTTGTAAGGTAAAAATGAACCTTTCATAGTTTTCTTCCCTATTTCAGATTTCTGAAATAATGCCCAATCGTGAATCCGTCCAGCCCATCCAAAATCATAGTCCCAAAATTTGCAATTCACATCTACAACTCCTTGTAGTAAACATGAATAATACCCTTTTCGGCAATAATATGCTACGGGATCATGAGATGGTGCTACAATAGGGATGTGGCTACCATCTATTGCTCCTAGAATAAACGAAATGCCATGAAGTGCTTCAAAACCCTTTGCTACTTGTATCATCCAATCAGCAATTGGTTTCTTAAAAACCAATGGTCTCAAATGAATCCTAATTGCTTCACAACACTCCCTTACAATGATAGAAGTTGTACTCAATCCAACCCCAAATAAATCACCAACCATTTGTAATGAATTACCGGTTGCTAATCGAGAAAGAGTAATTGCAATCCTACGCTCCACACTAATACTTTCTCTTAAATGTGTATCCTTCTTCTTCAAAACAGGCCCCAATAGAGTACATAAATATTGAAATGTAGATGTACTCACCCTCATCCGTTTCCGAAAATCACCATCTGAAAATGACCCCAAAAGCATCTGGTCCAAAAAAGGGAAGGATTGCCAGTTATGGAGGTATAAATGGAAGGAGGAGATTCTAGCTCTGCGGGACCACTTGCAGGTGTGCAAGCATAGATTGTTATTTGTGGACTCCTAGACTTAAGCTGTGGTGGGGTATAAGGTTTGTGCTGGAGTTTTTAGGGTTGAATTTTTTAGATGTTTTGGGTTCCAAGCTCGTAGATTAGGATTTACTATGGTTGGACTGCAAGTCAAGCTTGAGCTAGTTTGAAACTTGATGTGCCTATCTTCTATTCAAATTTCACTATGCAGTCCGATCTGGAGATCAAAGTAGTGGACCAAGAGCTCTAGCAAGTACAAGGTGCGTTTGGAGAGTACCGGTATTAGCCACTTTTTGCTTTTTACGATTATTTTGTGGTTTTGTGTTTTTTATATATTGAAATTAGAAAGCGCGGGTTGAAAGAATTTAATAATGTAAGATATTCTGAGTTTAGGTCTGTGCATATCTCAAGCACTCAAAGAATCGCGTGATTTCGTCGGAGCTAGATACTATCTTCTGCAATATAAATGTTTGCTACATAATATGAATGTTTGTCTATAATTTAATTTTATCTTTTTAATCTAGCTAGAAACTAACATGAATCAATCAAAATGTACAGGCAGTTGAAAAATATGTTTTGAGGGGTCCACAATGTTCTGATCAAAAACTCCTCTGCAGATCTAATAGCTGCATTTGTAGCAGTTGAAAGTTTGGCAAGTGTGATCTAGTTTCGTGTAGGATTTTCTTGATGGACAGCGTAACGTAGGTACTCTAACATTTTCTTTGAAATTAATAATGTTTGTGCATTTTGCTGCAAAAGAATCCAACTCAGTTCCTTTTTGTTTCAATGTGTTTGTTGTTTTCGTCATTCATCGATCAAATTAGTGAGAAGCTTAGTTAGCAACTCTACTAGCTGGGTGAACGACTTAGCGATGAATTGGATGTCGGGGATTCGGGATGTGTAAAGCACTTTGGCCGTGAGAGTGCTCACCATTACAGTGGAATACCGTGTTATAGTGACGCTGCGGAAGCACCTATAGGAGCCGCTAAAGGTCTGACATATCATGGTGCAGCAAAGCGTGCAGGGGCCGCCATTCTGGTTCCTCTTTAGCAAAGCGCCCAACCTCTTTGCTCTTGAAAATATCTTTCTTGATGTCATTCCTCTCGATGACATCCATTATGATTTTGGCCCAATTGTGGTGCTTCAATATTCACTCTAGTTCTCAAAATACGGTAACATTCTTTATTCTCTTCAATGTCATCCATGACTAAACCTAACACCAAAATAGTGTACAAACAAACTATTTTTGTTACCTTCAAATACCATCAGTGAATAGTCACTCAAGTAATAAGTATTCAACATGAGATGATAATTGGTGTTCATCAATATTTGCAATCTGGTTATTATTGCTACATCAATGGCCATTGATTTAGTCTTTGTTGTTATAACATTGGTCAATGACCATATCGTGTTGTTTTCGTGTCATTGAAAGACAAACCTTTAACTAATTGTAACAGCACAAACTAATGTTGGATTAGTGGGGTGGCAAATTTGAGATGAATAGCAAACATAGGAACCCTCTCGAGAGGATTTTATATGAAGTTTTACTACTTCGCAAATAGAAAGTCAACCTATATATGTTATATATTTATATATGTGGATCTACAGAAGATTGATTTGTGTACACATAACATACAGAGACGAAGTTGGTGTTTCGAGATTCAGAGGTAGTGAAGCAAATACTCTTGTTGTAGCCTGACTAGATCAAGCGGTCCGAGCTAGAAAAATATATGATCCAATTGATTGTGGGAAAAGGATTATTGAGTTAGGTTGGAAAAACATGGGTCATAGCTCGCCGCACTCTAAATCCCTTTTTTCACCAGAAAACTCTCAAGGTATATAGTTATCATATCATAGCATCCAAAACCTTTCAGATTTCACATTTGAAGTCGCATGATTCTATGTCCGTTACACCATCTTAATGCGATATTGAGATTTGAAAGTAGTTGAACGATTTTAATAATGTAGGATATTATGAAATTCAGGCATTTGTTAGGAAGAGTGATTTTTGTCCATTTGTCATCAGGAGGTTTATAATATCAAGAAATTGTATTGTTCTGGAGCACTCAGATTGTTTATTGGAATTCAATGTAATAAGGGCCGCTTCACACTATGGCCAAAGGTCGAGAGGCCGTCGGTTTCCACGAATCAAATTGCAAGAAACCATGGTTTCGGCCTCTCGACCCTTCACACCAGAGGCCAAAGTCCAAAGGCCGTGGACCTTCAAAATGCTTACATGGCAATACTTTTTGACCAAGCTGACGGCCTCTCGAGAGGTAGTTTGGGTCCTACATTTTGCAAGACCCGTCACTATGGTCTAGAGGCCGTCGATTTCTTTTTATAAAAACTGAAACTATCTTTTATTGGCTATTTTCAGTAGATTCTTTGGATTCTCAACAAAGTTTGGACTCTCAATCCCACGGCCTCTCGACTTGGACGGCCATAGTATGAAGCGGCCCTAAGTAGTATTGTAGTCAAAAGTATGATTCGAATGCATTGTGATTGCGATGGTTGTTGACCTCGTGATATGAAGATCAAATACACTTGCGTCAGAGAGGTCACTCTTTGTATCTTTTGGATATCACATATGAAAAAGGGTATTTAAAAGTACTCTAAGATTTAATGTAATTCTCGCTATAATTAGTAGCACGTTAAGACTATTCTTATTTTTATTCTTGTAATCAATTTTAAACATCCTATGTAAATGTAATTGATTTGAAAAATCCACAACATTGTCCGTATGGACTCTTGCAGCTGTTGTCTATTCTGAAATAGTTGTTGTCTTCTATTTCTATGGATTTCATCACCGATTTACCACCATCAAAAACTTTTGCAATCATATTTGTGATTGTTGATCGATTAACAAGAATGACACATTTCCTCTCTCACAAGAAAACAATTACCGGAGAAGAAACAATAAGAATATTTTTGAATAACATTTATCGATATCATAGATTACTGGACAACATCATTTCAAATCGGGGACCGCAATTTGTCTATAAATTTTGGAGATCTCTCTTTGAAAAATCTTGAAGGTGCGAATCAAACTCTCTTTTGCTTTTCATCCTCAAACTGATAGTTGAGCCGAGCGTGTAAATCAAGTATTGAAATAGTATTTGCGTTGCAATATCAACTATCAACAAGACGATTCGACCTTGTATTTGCCATTGGCTGAGTTAACGTGTAATAATACCATTCATGCATCGACTCAATAAACGCCATTCTATGAGAACTATGGATATCATCTGAAGTTTGACATACTAAATCAGTCAAAGAATGAGAATCCTGCAACTATCGACTTTGCGACACGTTTATCGAAGCTCCATGCTTTGATAAAGTTTCATTTATAAAAAACTCAAGACTGCTACAAAACCACTGCAGATAAATTCAGAAATGATTCACTTTCATTCCAAGTTGGCGACCAAGTATGGATTATTCGACGCTATATTAAGACTACCCGACCATATGATAAGTTGGACTATCGCAGATTAAGTCCATTTCCAATCAAACAACAAATCAATCCAGTGGCCTATCGGTTGGAATTACCAACAACCACAAAGGTACATCCTGTTTTTCATGTATCACTGTTGAAACCATACAAAGAGTCAAATATCCCAGGAAGAACGCAACCACCGCTGCCTAACATCGAAGTTGATATCCACGAAGAATATGAAGTCGAAAAAATATTTGATTCATGGCTAAGAAGGTGCAAGTTGGAATATTTTATACATTGGCGTGGTTATGACATCAATGAACGGACGTGGGAACCAACAATAAACGTCATTAGCGCACCTCAAAAGGTACAAGAATTTTATCAATGCTATCCTGATAAGTCAGGATCTATCCAATGATAACTTTGACAAAAAAATCTTCATTGAGAGCTATATATAAAGAGGAGAAAACAGTCAAAGAACAACACGAAGACACGGCTTTCAAATTCAAGCTTCTTTCGTACTTCTTTTCCTTTCTTGAATTCCAATATGTCTAAATAGAAGGTCTTTTAGAGACTCTTTAGATTCTGAACCACAACCGGAGTCTGAGCGTGAACTTTTTTTATCACAATTACCGAACTAGCTTGCAGATCCTTTGTCACTACAACATCCCTGAAACGACGATGGACCTTCTTGACAATAAAGACGGCCTTGAGATGAAGAACCTCTTGTACCAAGGCAACGTCGAAAAAACTAGTAGCAAATTGTTGGTGATTGTTATTGAAGTAGAACCTATCTTTGAAAGTCGCTCTGAGGTTGTATTTGAAGGTCGTTTTGCAATGAAAATACGGAGGTTCAAGCATGCATCAGGAATTTCCGACCCCACTGATTCTGCACTGATTCAGTGCGATTTCCGATATTTCAAGGGTTCGTACGATTTTCGCACTGATTCCGCATCGTTGCGTCATTCATCGCAACTACACTGATATGACACGATGTTCGTACAAGCGGATATAGTACTGATTCGACACGATTGATACATCCATTGAAAACGTATGAATTCAGTACTGTTTATAGTCGTCAAATGTCGTGTTTTAATCGTCTTTAAAACTACACTGATTCAGTGCGTTTTTCGTGCGACATTATCTTTTCCATATCTAGATTTTCTTTTCTTTTTATATCTAAATTTGATCAAAATAGTATTATTAAAAAATATAAAATAAAATAAATTATTAAAAAATATAAAATAATTACTTTCCTCGCTACCCACTTCAATTACACGGAAATTGCCCGCACATGCGGTGGGGCCCACCATAGCTTCCCAAGCTCTATCGCCAACGGTGGGATTTGAACTCTCAACCTCCTGGTTGCTACTCAAGTTCCAAACCACCAAACCACCTCAAACTCTTCATGCATAGAATAGAACTCCACTGGTAGTTATCAAACTTTTATTTTTAGCGGACTTTGAATGTTTTTAACTATGTGAAAAAAACTTTTTTTCCAATTTTTTTTTTGCACTAGATTATGCAGGACGTTTTCTATATCTAGGATTTTTTTCATAATTTTTTGAATTTTTGAATTTTTTGCCAAAATCGTGGTGGCAGATCAGGGATTCAGGGCTGTGAGCTGTTTTTTTTTCTTCAGCGGACTTTGAATGTTTTTAACTATGTGAAAAAAGCTTTTTTTCCAATTTATTTTTTGCACTAGATTATGCAGGACGTTTTCTATATCTAGGATTTTTTTCATAATATTTTTTATTTTTTTATTTTTTGCCAAAATCGTGGTGGTTGTGAGCTATTTTTTTCTGCTCCTATGATGAAAAGTACAATGATAACCAATAATACCAAATTTGAATTCTAAAAATATAAAGTGTTATTTCTTTAAAATTTTAATGTGTATTGCTTCTAAACTCTATAAATGTAGATCTAAAAATGTTTTGGGAAATTAAACCGGAAGTATAATTTAAAGAAGATTCTTGGAATATTCCAAAATATTCCAAAATAATATAAAATATTTTGAAAGATTCCAAAAGATTCCAAAATATATATTAAAATATTGTACACGAATGTCGTACGAAAATAATTTGCATTATAATAGATACTGAAATCGCACGAATATAACAAAAGGCATTAATATGATACGTATACGATACTGAATTCGCATTAACTAAAACTGCACGTTATCCGTGTCTTATCAGCCATGTGATGTAGATACACGATTAACGCACGGATTCCGTCAAGCACGACTTCCGTGCGGAAACAACACTTTTTTGATAATCATGGAAAAGACACTGCATCGACATCTTAGTAATGCATGTCACTTCCGTACTGTAACGACACTTCTAAATGCACGTATGACGTGCGGAATCAGTGTTTTACGACAAACGCACTAAATCAGTGCAGAATCAGTGGGGTCGGAAATTCCTGATGTGATCAGAAGTAGCGGACGTCGGTCACTATCGTTGGTTGCAAGGGCCCCTAAACCACTTGACTCGCGCGAGACAACTTGAGTATGTCGGAGAGACCATGCAACATATGTTTTATTTTCTTCGTATCTGATTAAATTTTTACAATAACGCTCCTCGTAGAACTCTTCGCTAGAGAGAGACGTGATGCTACGGACATAGGACTTTCCAAAAACTTCTTGAACCTTTTACAGAATTCTAAAATCTTCCACAAATTTCTAAAAGCTTGTAAAAACTTTTAAAGCCTTCCATAGTTCTATAATACCTTCCTTGATCTTTTAAGAAACTTCATAGCCTTCAGGAGGCTTCATCAGAAACTTCATCGGAAGATTCCTTTGTTACTAGAAACTTCTGTAGAAGCATCTTCAAGGTCTTCATGTAGTAGTATATATAGGAGATAAGACGAGGGACTCCTCAAGTCAACACTAGTTTAAGAGAAATCTTCAATGTCGTCTTGTCTTGTATCTTGTTCAGTTATCAATCTAGTTCAATGCACTTTCTTAAGAGTCACTCTTGTGTACTACTGTACTTCTTGTTCTTGAGTTTTTGTATTCAAGACATTCAATATACCATGATTGAATTTCTTTGTACAAGTGGAACGTACATGTTGTGACTTATTAATCCCTAATTGAGCTGACGTCCAAAATCTGAACGTTTTTCGGATTACAATGAACTGCAATGGCTTGCTTCTCCTTCATACGCTTTCCGTTTTCAATAAAAAAAAAATTGTTGAGAAAGTTGCATTTTCAAGTTTAGTTTGTGTGGTACATTCTCTCTTGTTGATGTTGGTCATTATTAACATATTTTACCGGTAGTTGTAGACACAAAATAATAATAATAATTTGTACATAGTAAAATGAATTACCATTTCTACAAATATATTAAAAATCAAGATTATAACTCACAAAATCTTGAGTGAGGAAAAGAGCACAAAGTGTTCAATGTTCTTTTACTGGAAATAATTGCTATTAGATGAAAATAATAATATTTTTGAAATCACACATTTTCATTTATTCAATTAATGAGGCAAGGTAGAATTTGGACAAATTATTTAAAAGTTCACATCTAAAAAGTAAAAAATCAAAATCAAAAATCAAAAAATTCAAAGCCATATTCTTCAAATTTGACTTGAAATAGATTTTAAAATGTTGTACAAATTTGATAACTTCTAATAATTATTTTTATGCAATCTTCCAAAATATTGTGATACGCATATTTCATAACACTACTATATTGTATACATTATCCAACAAAACCACATGTCACTAAAATAACCGTATTTTCATCTATAGATGACCAATTCTAATGAGACTATGCGCAATGAAAAACCAATTTAATTTGGGCGATTTTTCTCAATTAGAATCAAAAAGTCGACTATACCTCCTAAGTGGTTTGTTTTGCAAAGAAAAAGTTTAAAAAGTTTATTCTGAATCTATGGGCATGACGGGACTGATGGAAAGAGTAGCAAATAGATACTTGGTATAACGTATGATGACTTGCCTAGAGCCCTTGAACAACTAAATCTACAATGGATGGCACTTTGTCGAGGTCGAGGAATGGGAATGATTCTTACATCAATGGTTCTTTGTCCAGCGGACACTAATCCATGTGCTGGTCAAATAGACATTATATTCATACTAGTCTTGACAGAGGACTAGAATTTCTATCTATTTACCTATCCATTTAGAATAAAGTACACACACCCATTATCAACACTAATAGCAATTGAGAATAGTTAATATTATTAAACACATCTTATTTTTATTGAATTGTATTGACAAGTGAAAGAAGATACCTAGACACTTTAGAATATAATATATAGACACCCTATGTATCAATTATGAATTTTCAAAAAATTGTGTATATATGTATCTAAATTTGACCCTAGGCTCTTGTAAATTCTTATGTTTTGGAATAATCAATATCTAGGTTTTAGTGTTGTTCTTGGGTCCAGTTGTAAGAATTGGTTTTACAGACAAATTCCGTTTTGGATGTACATACCTTTCTACTACGATAGTCTTTTGTAAAAGACACCATCGTGATTTAATTTCTTTCAATCTATGTATGTGCATCTTATTTATATATATTGTACATGATTATCAGGGTAGGCATCTCATGCCAAATAATTATCATCGTTTGAAAAATCCCTTTTCAATAAATACCAAATTATGTGAATATCTTCAAGATTTACTTTTTCACCATACAAAATAGATTTGTTTGAAAAAAATAGATGGTTTTTGAAAAAATAATCTCCTAAGGATTTGGGCTTCTCATCTTATAATTATTTTTTGCCGACTACGATAGTACTGAAGTCTCATTAGAAACGATCATGAAATCGTCAATCATATTCATCAATACAAGTACAACTTGGTCAACGTCATTGGTAACATGTTCAACACATCCAACTCCATTCTTCCAATGGGTTGCCTTGAAATGTGCCCGGGGGCTGCATTGTACTAAACATGTTTGAGTATACGTGAGTGCACAGAACGGCTAATAATTTGAACACTAGCTGCCGTATTACGTATACATACAATAAACACATTTAGAACTGAAAACATTCACATATACTTATATTAAGCATATATTTTAAACAAAATATATCTCTATACAGAGGTATTTAGACATATAACCTCTTGTATACAAACGAGTTTTTAGAAGGGGTCATGAAGGCACGTGATTCTCAAACATAATGTAGAGTGCACCTCTCACGGAAATGTGTTTCCAATTGTGTTTCCAAAGTTAGCCTCTTCAAAAATCACAGTCATTTTTGGCATGGAATGAATTCAAGAAATTTAAATGCAGAGATGCAAGCAAATCCAAAGACTCATCCAACTGATCACAACACATTAGTTTATTTTAGTACCAAAGTATCATAGTGTCACAAACTGTGCTTTCAATTAATATGTGTATAAACCAAGATGCCACGTGTCTATGTGTGGAGGGCTCAACAATATATTTATCTCATACGAAACAATATTCAGCAAAACCCATGCGTTGACTTTAGAGGGAGGATTATCGTTTTGTTCTCAAAAGTTACTTCTCTGTTAGCACAATGAAGATAAATGCGCCTCTGTTAACCCCTAAACGTACCAGGGTGTCACTGGAATTGACAGTTTGAGATAATTCATCATAAACTACTATTTAGAAGAATATTTTAGAATTGATATACAAATGAAAGTTCTAGATTTTGAATTTTAGATTCCATCCGTACAGTTCGATTCACTAATACTATCACCAGTATTTAATTATAGAATTTGAAAGTTAAAATTAAAAATTCCTTCTAAATTCGATTGCAAACAAAATTTTAATATTTTTTGAGTAAAATTTGTTGGAATGAATTTGAAATGAGATACTCTTAAACGTGGTGATTCTTTGAAATTTTTGTGTTTCTTAAATCTATGACCTCATTTTTGCAAGGCCCCTTTTGAACTACAGTCAATGCAATTTTGGCTTGGTCAACGGCTTGACATACTTCTACATTTGTAATTTTAGAAAAATATGTAATCAAGTATGACTAAATCCAACCGTTAGATAGGACAACAAATTGATGAAGAATCTCCAAAAGAATGGATGACTTTCATCCAAGCATTGATGAGAACGTGAGAAGGGTTTGAATCTGTTAGTCGTCCACTTTCTGGACGCTCTGACGTTTAGGGGTTAACTGGAGAGTGAGTATTGCACTCAGTTCTCAAGGGAGAGACAAAAGCCAAACATTTTCAATTATACCATCAGAATGTGTTATTATTCATTTGCAACAATATAGCATTACAAAAGGTGGTTTTGGTATACCAAGGAATAAGGTGTCATTGGATGGTGCTAAGGCCCATATTGGTACTAGCAAAAAAAACCCGAGATGCACTCTACATTATGTTTGAGAATCACGTGCGTTCATGACCTCCTCTAAGAACCCCTTGCATACGACAGCTTATATGTCTCAAAACCTTTGTATACAAATGTATTCTGTCCAAAATATATGTTTAATGTAACTACATGTCAAAATTTTCAGCTCTAAATATGTTTATTGTATGTATACATAATACAACAATATTATCGAATTAATATCCCTTATGTGCACTCACGTATACTTTAGTATACCCCGAGGCAAAAAATGGGACCAAATTTTATATCACTTGAATCAACAGAGACCATTGCAAGTGTTGGTCAAGAAAAAAAAGACACTGAAAGAAAGTCCCTACTCAAAAGTGCTGAGGAAAATACATACAACTCAATTTGAACCAAGCCTTGTTTGGTCTCAACCAAGACATCTGTTCTTTGTGAATTAAAATTTGCTTCATGGGAATGATCCACATTTGTGGTGAAATGAAAGGCTTTCTTGCATACTCAACAGCAACTCCTTAGCAACAATATTTGTCTAGTGAATTTACAAAGGAAGATGAGTTCGGTGAAGCTAAAGCTCACCATAAAGAGCTGGCACAGATGATGCGTCGGCTCTGGAACCATGAAAACAATTGTGACAAGTGGCAATGCAAACCAACTGATTCTCGCCATGACTGCTTTTCTCTGGGTCATGGCAAATTCAAACTGCCAAATAATGATTGAAGCACATGTATGATGGTTTCTTGTGAAAGAAAAGTGTTCAACCAAAACCCAACTCTGATTATCGCAAGCGGTTCGAAAACAATCTTAGCTTTTAGCCATGACCTCATAGCCATGGTTGCAAAGACTGCTTTTGCCTTGTGGGCATTGTCCTCCTCTCTATGTGGGATGTACGTAGCGGTGGTTTCCAAGTGCCACTAAATTGATCACCGACGAAATTGGCTCACAACTGCTCTGCCAATGTCATCCTTCATGTGCCCACCTGACCCCCCGCCTCTAAATCCCCCGGTGGTCTTGAATGCGGGGCTACTGTTCATGGGCCCCCCCCCTTTTCTGAAATTTCCATTTTGGGCACCTTCGGTGCTTTTTTTGGCAATTTTTTTTGCAAATTTGGGGCCTACGGTCCCAATTTACCCCAGGGGGACCTACTTGGGAATAAAAAACCATTGGAGGAGGGGGTTGTTTTTTAAGGTGGGCCCGTACAAGGACCAAAATAGGGGGCACTTTTGTCCCCATTCATTGAAGACCACCGGGAGATTTAGAGAAATCCCACCTGACCAACGATTAATTTTGTTGCTAATTTTAGCCAAATTTCCACATAAATATTTGGGCTGATTATTTGATACAAAGGATTGTTGAAAAAGAAGAAGAAATAATAGCCAGATTTCCTACACGGAGTGAAGATGTATAGCCTCTTTAAACCTAGGTATCATCCAGGCGTTACCGTACGTGGCACCTAGCACTAGTAGAAAAGGTGGCACTGCCGAGGGAGATGCCCAGGCAAGTAGTGCCCAATTCCACGCATGCACAGTGATTTTGCCTGGGCATCTCCTTGGGGAATGCCACCTTTTCTACTAGTGTAGGTAGCACATTTGTATTACCATGATATTACATATAAATAAATAAATAGATAAACAGATAAATAAAATAAAATAAAATAAAATATATATATATATTAACATGACACGATCATCCAAGAAGCCCCCCTGGATTGCTACTCCAGTCAGGGAATAGTAGCAAAAATGGTAAACTGTGTCCTGGCCAAAGAATAAATAACTCTACTGTATCTCACTCCTTTCGTCACTCCGAGAAAGTCAAAAGTAGGGCATCAAAAGTCTACGGAATCCCAGGGAAAGAATCCGTTACAGCTCACCGTGTGGACCGAGTTTGGGAGGCTCCCAAACCCCAGCTAACATCAGGAAACTGGGGGGCAGGGGAATCAGTACAGTTCCTGTATGATTTCCTTTCATGTGGCCACCTGTACAGGACTTGTATTGAAAATGTACATGTGTCGTATGGTGGCGGCATGGAATCCTAGCCAATGGAATCCATACAGTATCTTTTACTGTGAGTTCTATATGGGAATTATCCTTTGTAGCAAACCTATATTGAAAAAGTATTATCTCGAAGATTCTACAGATTCTGTATAAGTTTATTTCACTGTCGTTTCAATATAGGAAATATACACAAAGTTGTTTCAATATAGAAATTATGCAAAGACCAAAGGTATGCACAAATATCATATAATTATCATATCGTTTTCATACAGAACCTATATTGAACTTGGTGAAGAGCTTATATAGAATGCATATTGAATATATATGAGAACCATATTGAATCCATATTCCTTTATATTTTCATCATTTATTCCTATCACATTTAGTAATCCAAATCTTATGAATGAATGCATACTAATATATTTAGATTTCGGATATGTTTTGTTTTTAGCAATATTGTACTCGGTCGTAACAGTTTAGACCTCCTACCTAATATTTAATTCTTTTTCCAGAATGATGAGAAAATTCTCTAAAATGTGTGGATAATCTTTGAGATTCTCTTTTTCACCATCAAAATTTATTTATTTATTGGAAACATAATGTCCTAAAAATTTGGGCTTCTCCTTTTATAAATATTTTATATTGACGGTATCGGCCGGATACGATAGCCACACATGTTATTAGTACACTCAAGGAAATTTTGTTTTTTAAAGGTGATGCTTAAATTAGTTAAAAAATTTCAAAGCGGCTTGTCATACTCAACCGCTTTTTTGTTTGCAAGATCTTGAGGAATCCGCAAATTATTCATATAATTAATTTTAAAAATTAATGATTGTGATAATAACTTGAAACAAGTTCAAAAATTGTGTTGGTTTACATTAATATAATTCATATAACACTATTTGTTAAACCATCATTGGTGCACGGGTTGTCTAATTAACCGAAAAGGATTTCCAAAAAAGTTCCAGTTTTATCTAATATTAAAATATTTGGTGGAATTTGACACTTTTGGGTGGTCATTTATGGTGAAATAAGCCTCTTGATGTATTGTACTAGTGCCGCCATAGTAACATTTAAGAACATGAAGTTTTCTTCTTTCTGAAGATAAGTTTCACAACTCGCTTCTCATTCTTTAGAGAAATTTCTTATTGTGCATTGTATTGTACACCAAAATGACGCAAAATATGTAATATATTACCTTTACTGATAAAATTAGAAAAAATTCATTGCTACAAAGTATGTCCCAGTCAAAAACTATGGAGTACATGTTTTCGTATTTCTTCAATTCGGACAACGGAATGAACCTAAAATTAGAAAATTAAAAGACTATAACAAAGAATTATTCATACAATACTCTTCGAAACAAAAAAATAACATGATTGGACAAAACCTCATGCAATAATGCATGGTCAAAATTTAATTGTATATGTCAATTTAATATAGACTATTTTAAGAAATCAAAAAACCAATATGGATTTAAATTTTTTAGAAAAGAGTGTTTCTTAATATTTGCTATAATCAGTACTTTGGCGCTGCAAATACCTTTTCTATTTTCAAAACAGCCCTTTAAAGGCCTCTTTGACCATTAAACCCTAAAGGCCGAGGACATTTTTTACTAAAAAAGTTTCATTGCTTTTGATGTGTCATAGGTATAAATTGAAGTGATATATGAAAATCTCAACCATACAATCTTGTAGTGTACATGTTATAGATGACGTGGATTAAATTTGGACTCATCTGGCCACATAGATTGCAAGATCGTAATGTCTTAGTGTTGAAAAAGGATACACAAATTTTCCTACCAACACATTAGAGGTCAACACCTTCAAGACCTGGGCGTTCTATTGGGACTCCCAATAGAACAGTCATAATGGGTCTCCTATGACTCCCCGTTAAGGGATTTGGGACTTCCGGGACTCCTCATCATGGATCACTAGTTCAAACACATTGAAGTACAATAATGGCCTTGAAACGGTCATACCAAGACTATGACAAAAGATCCCATAAAGAACTCTGAAGTTAAACGCCTTTGGGCCATATTAGTATTGGGATGGGTGTATTTTTTGTAACATTTCCAATGAGATATGTAACAATGTTTTTTTTTCCTTATAATATCCACCAATCCACTTGGTGTTTTTTCATATTTTTCATATTTATGTTCATTGTATATTTTGTATTATTTTTAAATTTTCCAATTGTCCATAAATTGTCCTTTCAAGATGAGATCTAAGAAAATAATGATTTTTTATTAATTAGAACTTAATATTAAATAAATATATATATATACACAATCTATTTATATTCATATATATATATATGTATTCCACTTATGAATTAGTCATTTTAATAATCAAGAATGAGATATAATATTATTTTGTTCCTATCTTCTATCTTTTATAATGATATATAATATTATCCACCAATCCACTTGCTTTTGTATTATATTTTAAAATTTCTAATTATCTATTTCTTCTTTCAAAATGAGATACAACAAAATGATGGAATAAAATAGTATTTAGAAATAAATATGATAATATATGCACTAATATATAGTAAGATGTTTGATAAGTAATGACTATCGCACTCCTAAAAGGATACTAATGAAATGAAAAAGTACAATGCCCTAACAATAACATTGTCACCTGTCACTCATAGTAAGAAAATTGGCACTTATTCAAACAAACCCTCTCATCCTTTTTCATGATTTCTTCATGAAAATTTCCATACTTCAAGAATGTCAAGTCTAGGTTTTGGTCTACTTTCGGATTTTCAAAAATTCCAAATATTGAGCACATTATTGCAATTTAAAACCTTGTGGGTCAAAATCTAACTTTCTATCTACAACACGAGAACATATCAAATCTTCAAAATGTTTTTGGAAGATTATTTGTGCACATTAAGGTTTTCCATTGTGAAACTCACTATCCATCAAAAATTAGAGTAATTTGAAGTTATTGTATGGTTATAATGATTTTTATCTCATTTAAACCTCAAAAATCCAAAGGAAATATATATAGTGGAATTTTCAAACATTACCATAGTCAACTTTAACAAGTACCGATGACTAATATTAAGTGAGTCATCAACCATTGATGTTTCATTGACATGATCAGAGAAAATATTACATTCACTTAGAAATATCAACTTGACGAATGATTGAACAACATCTCAAATTCTAATTGATGTAGTACTATACGTCTTATTGTAATATAGTACTTCAATTGATATTACGTATATTACCGTACTAGTTACTTTAAAATATTACAGTAATTGATATACACTAGTAATGTACATTTCAATTGATATTATATTAATTGATATATAGTTACATAAATGTCACTGTAGTTCATTAAATGTTTTCTTAATCCTTTTCAAATGAAATCCGGAATCATGAAAGAACTTCCTATGAATTAGGGGCTGGCTACTACTTGATGCATAATTTGGGGTGTGGGTGCAGAATATTCTTGGAATATCTTAACCGTTAGTAAAGACATGTTGTAATTTGGGCAATTTGTTTTTGTTGAAGTCAAAGAATGTTCCAAGAGTATTTCGAGAATATATCACACCAGCACCCTACACCCTCACCCGCACTCGCACCATGCAATAGTTGACCCCTATGAATAAGAACCCCTATTAAAATTATGAATATCTTTTGATCCGTTTAACCCCTAAAAGTTACAGCGTCCATAAAACTAAACAACTAACATATCCAGACCCTTCTCACGTTCTCATCAACGCTTGAATGAAAGTCATTCAATTTTTTGGATATTCTGCACCAAGTTGTTGTCTCATCTAACCGTTGGATTTAGTCATACTTGATTACATGTTTTTCTAAAATTACAAATATAGAAGTATGTCAGGTCGTTGACCAAGCTGAAATTGAATCGACTGTAGTCCAAAACTAGCCTTGCAAAAATGAGGTCATAGATTTAAGAAACACAAATTTTTTTAAAAATCACCACGTTTAAGAGTATCTCATTTCAAATTCATTCCAACAAATTTTACTCCAAAATTATTGAAATTTTGTGTGTAATGAAATTTAGATGGAATTTTGAATTTTAGCTTTTAAATTTTATAATAAAATATTGGTGAGAGTATTAGTGAATCCAACTGTACGGATGGGATCTAAAATTCAAAATCTAGATCTTTTTTTCATATATCAATTCTAAAATATTCTACTAAATAGTAGTTTATGATGATTTTTCTCAAAGGTCAATTCTAGGGACTCCTTGGTACTTTTAGGGATTAAGATCTATTTAGAATCACATTATATAATAGTAATATTATTAATTTATGATCTTTCTTGTCATGCTTTTCTTTTTAGTTATTCATTCAACACAACTAATATACATTGCAGTGAATGGTGTGTTTAGTGTTCAAGGAGAATTTATGTCTTTTACCACAATTTGTTCAAACATGATGAAAAAGTGTCCTTTGACACTACATGGGAATTAGCCACTTGTTACTATCAGTTTTATTGAAAGTGCTATGTTCTTTCCAAGTGATAAGAGTGACATGAGGCGGCATGTCATATTTGTTATAAAGTTGCCATATATCATTTATAACATAACATTCATTTTTCTTACAACGATACTATATTTCCTGATAATTAAAGTGTTTGGTTTAGAAATAGCGTCCAAGGACACTAAATAGCCATTAGGTGTAATAGAAACACCTGGTGTTTAGGAATTATTGCATGGATTTTAGAATCGACATGTGAAAGTTATGGAAGATTTGGGGCGCTGTGACTAATGGACTAATGCCTTGCTAAGGCATTAGTCACATTAGTCACAGCGCACCAAATCTTCCATAACTCTCACATGGTGTGGCCAAATTGTCCAAATTTTTTCAGATTGTTGGAAAACTATATAAGACACGATCATGTCAATTTGTGCGACCATTTAACTCTTTGATAAATTTTCACGATTTTTAGATTTTAAAAACTCTAAACCCCCTATACAATATAAATTTGTTGAGTGGGGTCCAGCTGATTATAACAATGTGTTCATTTAATACTACTACAACTCTAGGGATTATTGCGTGGATTTTAGAATCGTTTGTGAAAGTTATGGAAGATTTGGTGCACTATGACTACTGTGACTAATGCCTTGCTATAAGGACCTACAACTAGTCTAGTTTATCATGTGGGGTATTTTCGTGGGTCTTTTTGATAGTCTACATAGGTGGTGTTTCTACTACTGTAGTGATAATTCCAATTGAGAGTTGAAAAGGTCAATTATAGTAATGGTCCACGCAGAAACGTCAATTGCAATTGCTTTTGTATCTTGTGTTGCTTTTTTTATACTTATTCTTATGCTTGCATTTTAATGTCAATCAGTTTGTACGTCTGGAAGTATCTAATTTTGAACAGGGAAAGTAGTCTTAACCTTTGACCTTTTGTCTTGTGGACATTGAGCCTATGGTGGGACAAACAAATACTTTATTTGAACACGCCGACCTCCTTTCTTTGGACCGGAGTTTTTAAATCTTTTTCTTCAATCAGTTCTTGCGTTCGCATTCTTCTGATCTATACATCTTTAAACTGATTGCGATTGCATCTGAATTGTAAAGTGCAAATTAGATCTCATTAACTTAATTTTCTTAGTTGGTTATTCTTAAACATTTTTTTTTCAATAAATTCTTAAGTTGAATGAAGCTTTTGATGAACATATTCAGTATTGAAATGGGGAGGGGTAATCATACGAAAAGTAGAAAACCGTGTGAGTTAAACTATAGGGTCTTTTTATTCATGGGAAGAAAAATTCTACCTAACTATAAAAATTTATTTGTAATGTAGAATGTTTTACATTCAATCAAAAGGTAATTGAAGAATCTAGTTGGGGCCCCAATCCAGCGACTTGGAGTCCCCAAGTGCAGAACTTGGGGACCCAAACGTGAATCAGAAACTACTACAATCACGGCTGCGTGGAAGATTTCCATTCAATTCTTTATGTGAAGGGCTTTTGCTTGGTGATGCCACCTCTTCAAGTTAAATTCAAATCAATCAAGCTATTTTTAGATTTTACATGGGGTCCCAACTACAAAAAGAGTCGTAAAAACGGTTCACCGTGTACTGTATTTTGAATGTTTTTGCTTGTTCTACTTAAACTAAATTTAGGCTATGAAAATGAGTTCCATTGCATTTGAGCTTAACTAAAAAAATGAAGCTTGCCAAGTCTAGTTTCTACTCTACTTTGAATGTTTGAATTTTTTTGAAAACTGAGTGTTTTATTGCAGTTATAAGTTCGGTAGGTATCACCAAGGTGTATAATTTTTTCTAAATTTAGATACACGGATGATTTTCATCAACTAAACTTTTCTTCATTGTAATTTACACCTTTGGTAGAAAAATCGGAATTTTCAAATACATTTTGTAATTGATATTAGTTTTCTTTACAATCACTTCATAAAACCATAGTAATTTCAAAATTTCACCAAAACTTATGAAAAATTCATGATTTGTAGTAGACATGTGGCTTCATCGAGTAAAAATATAAAGATGAATTCTTGTATTATTTTTAGTCGCAAAATTGAGTGTGGCAGATAAATGTCAACTTTTTTTGGCACGAAAGACAAAAGTGTTGTCCATGTCTTTCTCCTCCTTCTGTCCCTTGGACTAAAAATTTCCGGTGGAAAGTGACATTCTTTGGTCTTCTTGGTTTTTAGGCCTCCCATTGGTTGAAATTTCTCTTGTCACGTCTTCTCGCCTCTAGTGTAAAGAGGCTCTTAAAAAGAAAATAAGCTAACAGTAGGAAGAAAATAATTGCCCTCCCATAAAGATCAATCTCAACTCCAGCGCAAACCTTGTCAACAAGAACAAGCTACAGCAGAAATCAAACAAGGTATCCAAATCAAAGGTACACTTGCCAATGTATGTCCAAGTCCAGCACAAATTGAACACTCCCTTCATGAGCAAAAGCACAATATATGGGTTACATCAAACTAACTCTCAAAGGATGGTGGAGAATTACTATCCAGTCCATCCATTCTGGTGGCCTATGAACAAATACACTAGAAAAAAAAGAAAAGTCCGCCCCTAAGTAGGTTCAATCGTAAAGAAGCTTCTTAAGTCTGCTCAATGCTTCATTAGTTGTTTTATTGGTGGGTTCAAAAATAATAGCTTGCCTAAAATCTGCACACCATACACGCATACACAATGTGATGTATCAGAAATCATTGGACTCTCAGAGTCCATGCAACAATAAATGACTAATTACAACATTTGCAATTTGTGGCTTGCACCAGTCCCTACTGTCCATAAGCTAAGCTACAGAACGTGTGTATTTACGCTCCAATTTAACAGTTTCAAATAACCAAAAACAAAACTTGGAACCTGATCTCCCATGCTCAAGACACACACAAATCTCAAGCAATTATTGACCACCTTTATACTTACCGAGACCTCAAGTTTATAGGACTTACTATAAACTCTGATTGAGGAATATCAAACTTGAGATAAATATTCAAATCATTACCTGAATGCTTTCTAATCTGTGCATAAAACGTTATAAAACGGTAACTGATCGCTTGATTTGTTAACAAACAAATCCTCACAAGCTGCTATTCATGACTGACCAAAGCAATGATACGGACGGCTCAACAAAAACGTTAAAAAGCATTTCTAGCTTCAGAAATGTTATACTTGTTTCTCTGCTCCACCTCTTATCTGTTTTGAATTCAAAACCTGTGCAGGAAGAAAGGCTCCCAACCGTGAAAGAAAAGTTGTAAGACTACAGAGATGTGTGCAGGGTATAAAGCACTGCATGAAGGAAACAAGACCATTCAAACTAGAGAAAGGACTTGTCCACCAGCACAGGGGAATGCAAAAGCAGGAGGCAAACGCTTGTGACTGTCATCGGATTCTTTGTAGTAATTATCCCAGAAATTCCCGAGCAGTGCCTCTCTAACAAGTCTATCAAGTCTTACAAGTCAAATAAGATGCCCATTGATACTAAAACATAAGCCATGCATTAAATAGTGTAAACCATACATACAAAAAAGATGAAAACTTTCAAACAGTCTGAAGGAAAAAAAATTAACAATGCTAATATAAATAGTGATCGTCATCAAGAGCCGCCTCTGCTTGTGCCTCCTCATTTAGATCCAAAGGACCTACATCTCCAATAAGTGTAATACGAGATATCTCCTGATGGTATTTGCGAACATCTTGCTCGACAAGTTTGATTCTTGTCCAATGCACTCTCCAATCTCCGTCTCGTAAAGTTTCATCTTTCAATGCAGCATCCATCTGTACATACATGTTGTATATTAGTATTACAAGCATAAAGAGTAATTTATATCCTAAACCCAAAATAAATATCAAATAAAAGAAATGTATGAGACTAACCACATAAATAAACCAAGCCAATTGGCTAGGCAACAACTCCAATTCACGGTTAAATGAGTAATGCAATCCAAATTTAACCCGAAGGATTGCTCCATATACTGCGTCTGATCCGAATGGATCAGAATCTTTAAATCGCCTTTTTTGCTCTGCAAAGACATTTAAAAATCAATCAATTGAATTAATGGACCCATTACAAATAGAATTGAGAAGCAATAAAATTAAAAGAAAGATAGTTAAAAATAGATTTAAATAAAAGAAATTAATGATTGAATGACGTACCACGAATCCACTCTCTTTTCTTTGCCCTCCATGCAGCCAACTCCGTTTCATATGCCTCGTCATTTTGACCATTAGGCTCCGGTTTCTTTCCTACTCCTAAGAGTCTTAGAAACTCTTCACGGAGGACACGCGTATACTGACTTCGCCTCTCAATGAAATATCTCACTATATGATGTTTCAAACCATGAACTGACCTTGATTTTTTGCGCCAAGCCGCATCAAGCTCTGTGCGATGCAGTGCACTATCGCTCACGTTGAAAGCTGATAAAATTTCTTCTTTCACAATCCTTTGAACGGGCCTCATGCTGCATTTAGATGGATCAGTACCCAGTAAAAGTCTTGTAGAAATACTCAACATTTTGGGTTGAACATACTCCCATTGGGAACATTCAACCACTGGCACTTGGGCTTGACTCTGTTTGGCCAAAGTCATGGACAATTCCATAATTGTCTTTTGAGCCTCACGGTAATCTCTTTGCAAGCGACCGAGCATCATTCGCTCGCTTGCATTGAGGGGATCTGTCACGAACAATCAATGTTTTGTTATTTTGAGAAATTTGTTAAAATTAAAAATAACTTTGAAAAAGAAAACCTCAAAAAAAAATTAAAATAAAAAACTTTTACATTAAGTTAGATTTTTACCTTGATTTTGTGGTACGTTAGGTGGTTGCCCTTGTGAAGTAGTTGGCCCGCTTGAGGTCGGTGGCCATAGTGAAGATGGCCTTTGGGTAGTAGTATCACCTGAAAAACGTGACAAAGGAATTAGAGATATAAAATAACTTCAATTTTTTTTTAAAATAAAATAACTTTGAAGGTTAGATATTTACCTGGATGTGGTGTTAGTTACGTCAGGTTGGTGTCCCTGTGAAGTGGTTTGCCATCTGGATGCAGATCGCCCTTGTGAAGATGGTCCTTGTGATGATTGCCTTGGAAAACGTAAGGGAGAAATCGGAGACCTGGCTTTGTCGGGCTCAGAAAATTGCCTACCGCTACCGAGAGGAACTCTTGGAACTCTACTGAGAGGGGGAGAAAAAGATCTCTCTCTCATAGGCGGCGAATCTGTTTGAGAGTCTTCCATGGAGTAGAGGTATCGGGGAGAGAAGACAGAGAGTGGGGGGGAGTAGAGGTATCGGGGAGAGAAGACAGAGAGGAGAGAGGGGCGGAAGTATCGACGTTGAGGAGGCAGAGAGGTATCGACGTCGAGAAGACAGAGAGGTATCGACGTTGAGGAGATCCAGGCAACATTGCTTTAAGTAGGAAGCGCGATGGTGTCGTTGTGTGGATTTGAGATAGGCGGCGTTGCAAGGGCGCCACCTCTCCTGGCGCTGTGTCTTGCCAGGCTGCGTTTGCGGTGAATTTTGTGGTTTTAGAAGCAATGCCGTGCCTGCATTTGGCAGTCTCATCATTCGTTAGTTCGGTTGGGCCGGACTCTTCTTTAGTTTCGTCGAAGGCGATCTGGGGCCAGTAGCAGCGAAGATAAGAGTTGGTGAGGATGAAGACGAATGAGATGGTGACGGCAACGAACGGTCCGACAAGGACGGGTTTGCGAGAAAGAAACGGGCCAAACCTAGTCATCACTAAGGCCAACGTGCTCGAGGTTTTTCATGTTCGGGAGGTCGAGGTTTTTCATGTTCGGCAGCTCATGTTTGATAGCACCGGAAGGAGACGACATCACCGCGAACGGCAGCAACGAATACGTGTGTTTGATTCACTAGTACAAACCATGGCATTTTGCCACCAATCAAATTTTGCAAAAAACACCAAACTCATATGTTGGTGCTATGTAGCACCAATGTTGGTGACAAAAATAAATTCTCACCTCCATTCATGTTTGTACGTGAAATTTACATGGATTTGATAGTTTTAACAATTCGATGTCTATTATTCGTATATTGTTGGATTTTAAAGCCAATTGAAGCACTTGTTGAAATAATAAACTTTTATCATGTATTCGAGACTACGTTATTCATGTATGTATTAAATTTATGTTTAGGATATGTTGCATATTTTTATAACAACATTCTTATTTACAAGAACATACATAATAAAGATTCAACAAAGTATGATAATTTATATTCACGTCATCTTTCAGTTAGTGAAAAATATCACATAACACAAGAAATAGATGAATTATGTCCTACGTAAATTTCAAGAAATTCATGAATTATGGCTTAAGTAAATTTGAAAAATACGCAAATTATATTCTACGTGAATTTGAGAAATACGTGAATTATGTTTTACGTGAATTTCAAGAAAACATCCTCTTATTATTAAAATACAAGAGCTCTTCATCAAACACTTTACAACATCTACCCATGAAACAAAAAAATGATAAAAAATGTATTGTATTGCAAAAGTTATGAAGGTTTAAAATTACTAGATGTTTTTCTAACTCTGCTGTCACTTTAAATTGAATAAAGAAAAACTCCTAAATGTTTTACGAATTTTTTTATTGGAGTACATTCCTCATTACAATACCTACCCATGAAAAAAAAAAAAACGATCAAAAATGTATTGTATTGCAAAAGTTATAAAGGTTTAAACATTACTACATGTTTTTCTAACACTGCTGTCACTTTAAATTGAATAGAGAAAAACTCCTAAATGTTTTACGAATTTTTTTTATTGGAGTACATTCCTCATTACAATACCTACCTATGAAAAGAAAAAACGATCAAAAATGTATTGTATTGCAAAAGTTATAAAGGTTTAAACATTACTACATGTTTTTCTAACACTGCTGTCACTTTAAATTGAATAGAGAAAAACTCTTAAATGTTTTGCAAATTTTTTTTTATTGGAGTAGATTCCTCATTACAACATCTACCCATGAAAAAAAAAAACGATCAAAAATGTATTGTATTGCAAAAGTTATGACCGTTTGAAAATTTTACCAAACAATGTAAATTGCTGAATTTTTTTGGTAATTGTATATTATCGATTTTTCAAGTGTTTTGTACATGAGAAAAGGGTTGGGAGAGTGGTGATAGTCAATCCATCCATAACCATGAGGTCTTGAGTTTGAATCTCATGGTGACATGTGATGACGTGGAGTTGTGGGTTGACCGTGATGACAAGGAGTGGACTTCGTGTTGACTAGGGCAGGGTCAAAGGTGTAATGGTAGCTTCGGGCAGCCAGAATTTTTCTGGGCAACCAGAATTTTTCCGGGCAGCCAAATTTTTTTCGGGCAGCCAGAATTTTCCGGGCAGCCAAAATTTTCCGGGCAGTCAAAATCTTTTCGAGCAGCGCTGATTTTTTTTCACAGCATTCAAATTTCACAACATTCAAATTTCACAGCATTCAAATTTCACAAAAATATGATATTTCAAAATTTGTAAATTGAAGAGGATTACGTGATTTGTAATATCAACGTAATGAAGTGGATTATTTTTCTGTTTCACGACAGAGTGTTCAAAAGCACCAATTAATTACAATTCAAAAGTTGGTGCATCATTTAAAATGCACCAATTTATTGGTGCAAAACTTGGTGGCAAAACACTATGTTTTGTACTAGTGATTGGAGGTGTTAATGAATGTGTCCCAAAGCACATACCAGGAGCAGTGAGAGACAGCTGGAGTGCAGGTGATGCGGAACGATCACTAAAACCCTAAATCCTACAACTACCCATCTCGATCGGCAGGCGATGTTAGAGAATTCGTACGAGCTCTGGTTCCCAAACCCTAATCGCCAACCTACTACTCAATTTGGAACTGTATTACTCACCTGACGGTATTCTCCACCTCAATGTTTGCACTTCTTTTTTAAATTTCTCCAGGACCTCACATGCATGTGCCAAGTTCTAATCGATTGGTGGCTTTGCAGAACACGCATTTTGATTATTGTGCCTCCACCTTCCGCTACTGCTGGTGGTAATCATGTGCCGTGCAATTAATGATTTTTTAAGGATGTTTTGCAAAAGCATTCCTGTCATTGTTAATTGCTCTGGATCACAATTCTTCTCGCCTTCTGTAGCTCATTGTCATTTTTGTTAGAAGAGCGAGTAACTTAGCATAATAGTATTTTCTCTGCTAATCGTGGATAGCAATTATCTGAAATTTGCTGAGCTGAAACAGATTATCGATTCAATCATGGCGCTTTTCGAGTGGACTTCACAGGACGGGGAGAACTAGCCGATCGGCAGGTAATTTCAGCAACTTCTCAAAGTCTGTAGAAAGTATCATTTTACTGTACTGCCTGTTTCTGAAGACTCTAATTCGTTTCCTGTGTTAACATTTGGTAGCTGCGCGTTGCCACGTTATCCGTGCATCTCAGGTTAAGCTATGAGGTCACTTTATTTATGTTACATATTCCTTGTTATTGACTTAATTGTCAAATGCTTGATTTTCTGAAATCGAGGTTTCACCCGTCTGTCGACAGCAAAAATTGCCCAAATGCTTTCAAAACTGATGAAGATCGCCGAAGAGTTCAATGTAGCTGTCTTAATGACAAATCACGGTAGCCGCATTACCTCAACTCATTACTCAAGACTTGTTGACACTGCTGGATATATTTGGCCGATTTTGGATAAATTTCTTTGTCACCCGAAAGATTTTTGAATCTCGTATGGATACAAAGATTGTGCGTGGCTGTGGTGGCTCTACTAATTAAGCTGTTTAGTTTGTCCGTTACACTAGTACAAACCATGGCATTTTGCCACCAATCAAATTTTGCAAAAAACACCAAACTCATATGTTGGTGCTATGTAGCACCAATGTTGGTGACAAAAATACGTTCTCACCTCCATTCATGTTTGTATGTGAAATTTACATGAATTTGATAGTTTTAACAATTCGATGTCTATTATTCGTATATTGTTGGATTTTAAAGCCAATTGAAGCACATAACCAATTCATTTTTATTTTATTTTTCACGTCTTATTAGTACTCCGATTTTTCATAATTTAATAATTCGTCATTGTTGAAATAATAAACTTTTATCATGTATTCAAGACTACGTTATTCATGTATGTATTAAATTTATGTTTAGGATATGTTGCATATTTTTATCACAACATTCTTATTGACAAGAACATACATAATAAAGATTCAACAAAGTATGATAATTTATATTCACGTCATCTTTTAGTTAGTGAAAAATATCACATAATATAAGAAATAGATGAATTATGTCCTACGTAAATTTCAAGAAATACATGAATTATGGCTTAAGTAAATTTGAGAAATACGTAAATTATGTTCTACGTGAATTTCAAGAAAAAACATCCTCTTATTATTAAAATACAAGAGCTCCTCATCAAACACTTTACAACATCTACACATGAAAAAATGTTCAAAAATGTTTTGTATTGCAAAAGTTATGAAGGTTTAAAAATTACTGTAGACATGTTTTTCTAACTCTACTGTCACTTTAAATTGAATACAGAAAATCTCTTAAATCTTTTGCCAAATTTTTTTGTTGAAGTACATTCCTCATTACAATACCTACCCATGAAAAAAAAAAATGATAAAAAATGTATTGTATTGCAAAAGTTATAAAGGTTTAAAAATTACTACATGTTTTTCTAACTCTGCTGTCACTTTAAATTGAATAGAGAAAAACTCCTAAATGTTTTACTAAATTTTTTAATTGGAGTACGTTCCTCATTACAATACCTACCCATGGAAAAAAAAATGATAAAAAATGTAATGTATTGCAAAAGTTATAAAGGTTTAAAAATTACTACATGTTTTTCTAACTCTGCTGTCACTTTAAATTGAATAGAGAAAAACTCCTAAATGTTTTACTAAATTTTTTAACTGGAGTACGTTCCTCATTACAATACCTACCCATGAAAAAAAAAAACGATAAAAAATGTATTGTATTGCAAAAGTTATAAAGGTTTAAAAATTACTACATGCTTTTCTAACTCTGCTGTCATGTTAAATTGAATAGAGAAAAACTCCTAAATGTTTTACTAAATTTTTTAATTGGAGTACGTTCCTCATTACAATACCTACCCATGAAAAAAAAAAACGATCAAAAATGTATTGTATTGCAAAAGTTATAAAGGTTTAAAAATTACTACATGCTTTTCTAACTCTGCTGTCACTTTAAATTGAATAGAGAAAAACTCCTAAATGTTTTACTAAATTTTTTACTTGGAGTACGTTCCTCATTACAATACCTACCCATGAAAAAAAAAAACGTTAAAAAATGTGTTATATTACAAAAGTTATGACCGTTTGAAAATTTTACCAAACAATGTAAATTGCTGAATTTTCTTGGTAATTGTATATTATCGATTTTTCAAACACTTTGTTCATGAGACGTGGCTTGGGATAGTAGTGATAGTCTCTCTACCCATAACCATGAGGTCTTGAGTTCGACTCTCATGGTGACATGTGATGACGTGGAGTTGTAGGATTGACCGTCATGATGAGGAGAGTGGACTTGGCGATGACTAGGTAGGGCAAGGTCAAAGGTGTAATGGTAGCTTCGGGCAGCCAGAATTTTTCCAGGCACCAAGAATTTTCCGGGCAGCCTGAAATTTTTCGGGCAGCCAGAATTTTCGGCCAGCGCAGATTTTTTTCACGGCATTCAAATTTCACAACCATCAAATTTCACAGCATTTAAATTTCACAACAATCAAATTTCACAGCATTCAGATTTCACAAAAAAATGATATTTCAGAATTTGTTAATTGAAGAGGATTACGTGATTTGCAATATTATCGTAATGAAGTGGATTATTTTTCTGTTTTACGACAGAGTGTTCAAAAGCACCAATTAATTACAATTCAAAAGTTGGTGCATCATTTAAAATGCACCAATTTATTGGTGCAAAACTTGGTGACAAATCACTATGTTTTGTACTAGTGTTAGATGTGCACTCTACGGTTTCTATGCCAGCTACCACTTTTGATATGGAAATTTACTATATCAAGCACCAATCATCACTGGCGGAAATTCTGACGTCAGTTCAATGTACCCGTGATTGCATTATGCCTCTGATGTGCAGTGATAGCTGATCCCGGAGGCGGGACTTTTGTTGTCGACCCAAAGAAACCTGCTGGTGGTCATGTCATAGCCCATGCTTCGACAGTCCGGCTGATGCTCAGAAAGGGCAAGGCTGAACAGCGAATCTGCAAAGTATTCGATGCTCCCAATCTACCAGATGACGAAGCTATATCCTCACAATGTTTGAAACTTGTGTTTCAGTTTTTTTCATTTCAAAGATTGACACCTCGAAATGAACTGAAAGGAGAAGGTTAATGTATTTCATGTTGCTGTGGCTGACTTCACCTCTGACGACTTAGATTTATTTTCCATCAGTGTTTCCTCCAACATTGTTGAGCCTTAACTTCGTCATACTCCTTTCAGATTACTCGCGGTGGCGTTGCAGATATCAAGGACTAGGAGCAATTTTTCAGTGAGCTAACACAAATTGCTCATCACCAGCCACATCAATCAGAATAGTCAGATCACCTACACGGGACCGAAACTCCTTTAGTTTCTCAAAGTTCAGCCAATTTTTGAGCTTCTAAGTGTTGCCTGGGGTGCAGAGTGGGATTCCTGTGAAGTGATTGTGATGTTCTATGAGATCAGCCAATTTTGCATGAAGTGAGCTAGGCAATCATAGAAATCATGATCACTCCCCAGGAATCGCACACTACAACCAGGCACCACCATACTGCAACCGTAACATGTTAGATGAGCACACCCTTTTCGATCCGTATATACGCTCATGTCGTACGCTGGTTGCACGTCTCTGCTTTTGACTGAAGCGGTGTACAACTTGGTTAGAAACATCACTCGTGGCTTCTGATTCACATGCGGAAGATCTGCATGTGAGCTCAGAAGGCATCTTTAGAACTTTTCGAGCTCACTTCAGTAATGCATAAACTACAGATTCACTGAAAAAGATTAAACCCTTCCTTCCATTGAAATAGTCGACACACACTCTTGCCATTTTGGAGATGTGTCATTAAGCAATACAGGAATCATAAGAAACTAAAAGAAACTGAATTTTCACTACTTCCTAACTTTTTTGTCGGTAGAGTAGGCCTCAGTTTCTGCTTGACCGTTTGAAGATGATTACTTAGCCACAAGGAACCCTGACCATATTACAAGAATGATGGTAAATTCTTGGTAATCTCTTGCTAAGTTGAAAAAGGACTTTGCAAAACTTGCTATAAACGGCAGTTCGGCAGTAATGTTTACTTCCAAGTGAATTGGACAAGGTTCCCTGTGAGCAGGATGTAGCTTCTCTTTTTCAGTTCTAGCTAAACTCGTGATTATGTTAGAATGAAATGATTCCCTAAGTTGTTTAACTACACATGTTGAGGAGAAGAAGAATAACTTTGTTCCTAAATGAAGAGGCCCGGGCCTTCGGGTGCTTTACTTTGCACCTATCGACATGACGCCATGCGCTGCTCCTGGTGATATTATTCGGTTTCATCGCATTCTGGTACGTCCATTGTCTTCCTCTTGCCATTTTGCTTCCATAAACAATAGGCTCTGAGTTCTCTTGTGTTTAATTGGCGTCAGTCTATGCACTCGCGTCTTATTGCACATTATAAATAGGAGGTAGGCCTTTCTCGTTGACGAGCTGGCAAATCTGTTCCAAAGCACACGGAGTGTGAAGTTACCAGATGTGAGTGGCTACCAGATGCAAAGTCACGCGAAAACTCCCCAAGCAATAGGAAATCCGAATAAAGGATCATACTTTATGTTGCTGAAAGGAATTGAAGGGAATGGGTATGAACCCTATCAGAAGTCTCACAGCAATTTTACAATGGAGGCATATGATCGAAATAACGTAGACCTTCTTCGCACTTGGGTTTTAAGCCGCCGTATTGATACATGTATGTACATTTCCAGTTCTATTCCAGCCGCTTTGATGTGCCTATTGTGTTGATGCTTTGATGTTGGTCTCGATGTTTTTTAACGTAAGAGTTGGATAGACAAGCTGTTCCTCTTCCCGTTCCTTGAAGATCGCCCTCATTCAAACATTTGTTGGTGCCAACTTTGTTCTATTGCAAGTTGTTATCCTTGACTGCTTCTGTTGTCATATGTTAACAGTGGCGGGGACTAACAAATATATGAAGCAGATTAAGGATGTCAACGTGGACTCCTATTTTGATTTGTGTTGTAAGGTAAGTGCTTTAACGTTCTACCTCACTTTCTTCCAGATTGAGGATTGAACTTGTTTCTTATATCACGTATGTGTTACATGTGTAAAACTTGTTCTAGTATCTATGCAGTATTAGCAATTGTATCATGTGTTTAGTAAATGTTCAGCAGAGTTGGAATTTTCAGAAAACATTGATACTTGATTAGGCTTGGATTCTACTGGATTGATTTCTGATGTCCATAAAGTCTGAGATGGTGACTGACACTACAAGACATATATAGTATGAGTTGAAATAAATAATTTTGGAAGCTTTGAGGAAGGTAACAAAATATCTCAATAGAAAGAAGAAACCAAGTACTACAGTTTTTGAAAAGTAGAGATATGTTTTGATAATCAGCTATTAGTGCACTTTCTAATTTTTGTTATATCGCTTTTTTTTAGCTCCGGGTTAATTTGGTAACAAGTGCACTTCACAATGATGTTGAAGAGATGATTTTATTCAAATTCTCGATGTAAATTCCATTTATTGATCTGTGTATCCAGTGGAGGTGTACTCTTGGACTCGCGAGGTAATCTCATCGGTATCAACACTGCAATCTTCACTCGCACAGGTGTGGTAGTTTCTTACTTGAAGAAAAGGGTTTTGTTTGATTTTTTCTTTGGCCATCCTTAGAGGAAATCAAATGCTAACTGGAGTTTCTGATTTCCGGTTTTCTTTCATTGTAATTGTGTAGGAACATCAGCGGGAGTTGGATTTGCAATACCTGTCGATACAGTTGCCAAACTCGTTCCTCAGCTCATCGCATATGGCAAGGTTGGTAACAATCAAGTTCTAGAATGATAGCTTCTATGCATAATCCCACCTTGATAAATCAATGACTAAAATATGAGCTTGCAGGTTATGCGACCAGGACTGAATGTGCAGCTTGCCCCTGAAGTAGTTGCCCAGCAACTCAACGTTCGCAGTGGCGCATTAGTACTGTCGGTAAGCTCCACACCTGAACCTTAAACTTTTATTACAGTACATTTCTTGTGAATAATTCAAAATAGATTGGATGGATTCAAATTTTTCAAAATTCCCTGTGAACTGATTTTTGGAATAAATTGTCTACAAATGCATCAACATCATGGTACTTAATGTTCACTAAGATAAGCCGCCCTGTTTGTGCCACTAGATAGAAACTCCGGTCCTCTTTCAAGGCCGGCGTGAATAAAGTGTCTGTTTGTAATGTTAATGACCTAGTGCCCACCGGAGAAAGGGCCATTGGAATTTGTGCCACTATGTATTACTCCACTCCAGTAGAAATCAAATTTTTAAATGTAAGACATGATTCATAGTGATCACTAAGTGGCACAAATAGTCACATGGCTCAAACCGGGAGGCTATCTTATTTTCTGTTCCAGCAATAACGTATGAAAGACATATTTCTTCTTTCAAATTTGCAGGTCCCGGACAGACGTGCAGCTGCGAAGGCAGGGCTCATTGCTACGAGAAGAGGATTAGCTGGAAACATCCTGCTTGGTGATATAATCATTGCAGTTGGCGAAACCACTGTGAGTATTCTTTTAACCCTCAAGTGGTCAAAAGTGATCCTTCCACATGAGTTGAAATAAATCACTAGGAGGCTTCAGGGAAGATAACATGTTTAAATAGAAAGAAGAAATCAATACGCTACATTTTTCAACGAAAGAAATATGTTTTAAAAGGTACTATAATTGCCTATTAGCTTCGCAAGTGGACTTTTCTAGTTTTAGCTTGGGTTTATCTTGTCCAAAAAATTATTCCTTTGCAAAAACATGTATGTACCTAAACTTGAGATGATTCTGTTCTGGCATCTTAGATTATTTTCTTTGCATCACAGGTGAAGAATCAGCAAGAGCTTGCAAAAGCATTGGACAGCTTCCAAGTAGGAGATAAAGTTTTGCTCAAGGTGCAGAGGAATGATAGTTCCATTAGAAAGTGCATTCTGTAATTTGTCGAGTATTGTTTAGCCTCACTCTGTAATATTACTTTGGAAATCTAATTCCAACGGATTGCTGTCATATGATTGTTGTCAAGTAGGCTTATTGTTGAGTAGCCTAAACCCTTACATTACTTTGAGATTTCATCATGGATTAGTATTATGAGTTTATTACTTGTGCTTCTGTTATTGTTCATGTATTCTTGCGAACGAGCATGTTCTGTGTTTGCATGAGTTGTAATGAGAGAACTATGACACTCCTTTTAACATCAACAATAGCACCAATATTTGATACAAATAATAACATGAAAAAAGAAAAAACATTATTGGTAATGATTCAATCTATAGATTGTAAGGAAACTGTGTGAGTATTTTACGAAGATAGTAGAAGAAATGTATGGTTTCAATAAAGTAACGATATATATCTACTATAGCAATGCTACAATTACAACAATGAACATAATATAGAATAAATATAACAACGCTACAATTTCTCTATAAGAGTATATAAAACATATATAGCAAATTTTTGGAGGAACAACATGAAAATATTATAAGTATTGTATAAAATACGCTACATCATAGGTACAGAAACTATAGAGGAACAACATAGGAAATAATATAGAATTAATATTTTAACGATGCAATTATAATATAAGATATTGTAAAGCAAATATAAAGAAGCTATGTATTAACGACATTGAGAACTATATCGAACCAATACAATAACGCAGCAAATCATGTACAGTATTCCTACTGAACTTCTATAACATCTGTACAGTATTTAGTACATATACTGTATTGAAATTCTTATACGGTTCCCATATAGTTTCAATAGGAACACTGATGTTATACTGAAACGATATCACTCTTACACGTTAGGCCACTACAAAATTTCCCATAATGATTCAGTACAGGAACTGTACAGCTCCCCCTTCCTCGCAGTTTCCTGATGAAGTTAAGCTTAGGGCGGACTTCCATGTGAGTGGGTGGTGGAAGGCACTAAGGTAGGATGTCCTAAAACCACCAACTTAAGAAATATGGCCTCATTTTTTCAAGGTTATTTATGAGAAATATTTTTCAGTCATTTGGAAGAAGATTTCTCACGGAATGCACAAATTTTCACAATTTAATTCCCAATATTCAAATTGATACAAATTTTTGAAGTGAAAAGAACTTCGTCACCCAAATTAGACCTCTAGATTTGCCCATGACCACACCGTGTGGTACTAATTTTCACTCATAACGATACCCAAAACCACCAACTATTTCTTCACAATGCTTGGCATGCCATTGGTCTACTTGAATAGTGAAATTGGCGGTTTTGAGTCTCAACTGTGGTGGTTTTGAGTCTCAACCGTGGTGGCCCCAAGAAAGGTCTACATGTCAGAATTGGGGGGGTTGGTGGTTTTAGGACATCCTACCTTAGAAGACAAGAATTTAGGTCTGAAGAACCACCGATGCTCCACCCATTTCGGTACAAAGGAAATTTATACACTAGAATCCTCCTGTTTCCACCCATATCGGTGGAGCTTCCTCATTTGGAGGACCGACCACCCACTGCCCCCCTTGCATGGAAGTCGGCCCTTAGTACTCCTTGCGCCCCCTCACGTCTTCACTTGACGAGGGTTTGCATTTCCAACCATGCCTACAGCGCGTACGCTCTCTTGCTTGTTACGGTCCTATTTTGGGAGGAGCTGTGTCGGGCGTTGCCGTTGCCGTTGCCGTTGCTCTAGAGTTTCTTTACGCTCTCTTGCTTCTTACTTGCTTCGGAGGAGCTGTGTCGGAGCCAGGAGTGCGGGCGGAGTTCGCAGGCCGACCCTCACTAGCCGGGACATGATCGGAGGAGGCAGAGTGGGGAAGGAAGCGGACATCGGAGTGCGGGATCAGAAACGAGGACGACCACGGGCCTTTGCTACTTGAGATCTTCTGACCGTGAGTACTTCGAACCCCGGCTCTCTACACTCATTAAGCTTATTACTGTGGCCCTGTCTTATTAGTCCGCGCCTGAAATAATTTCAAATCATTTCATATCCATTTACTGTACTTTTCTGGAACTGTGTTGCCAGTCCATTTTGAAGTTTTGTTGTTGCTTTCATCGGCAGCAACAAGAAGACGGCGGAAGGCAAGCTTGCCCCACCTTGAACGTACTCTTGGCAGCACACTTGACTGCAGTGGTTTTTGTTGGGTCTGGAAACAGTTTAGCAGTTTTGCTACTTTTCCATGGCTTGAAGAGCAATCCGGTGCTCTTTGCATACTAGTATATAGGTATTAATATATAGGTGATATCAGGGTAATACAAACGTGCTACCTAGGCACTAGTTTGGCAATACCTGGGAGATGCCTAGGTTTAAAGAGGCTACACATGTCGACTCCATGTAGAAAATCTGACTACAATTCCGGTTCTTTTATGTCAGGAGACAGTTTAGCATTTTCGCTACTTATCCATGGCTTGAGGAGCGATCCAGGCTCCTTGGGTGCTCTTTTCGGATTAATATATGTGTAATATCAGGTAATACACATATGCTACTTAGGCAGTTCCTAGGTGATACCGAGGTTTAAAGAAGCTACACATCTTGAGTCCATGTAGGAAATCCGGCTATGAATTCTTTCTCTGTTTTCAAAAACCCTTGAATCAATTAGCCATCCGTATTTTAATGTAGCGATTTGGCTAAAATTAGTAACAAAATTTCACTGATCCATTGTATCACTTAGGCAGCCCAAATTTCAGTAGCAAGATGGGTAAAATTAGCAACAAACAAAATCACTGCTTGACTGTATGGATTCCTTCGAGTGTAGCAGAAGAGCATGAACTCATGCATTCAAGCTCTATATATATGCTGGGGTTCAGCTTCTAGGACAGATACTTGCATTGATGGTAGCAGCTACTTTTATTACTTTTGGCACGAAGATTCAGACGGATTTTGGTACAAAAGAGTGAGGACGGTGGAGCGTGAAAGATCCTGAGTTCCTGATCTCTCAGTGTATCTCAGAATGGCGAGTTGACCACGTGTTAGAAGCAATGTCGGCGATCAAGCAATGTTGATTACTAATTGGGTCCAGCGGTGACGAAATCTCCCTTGCAGAAAGCTCCACTTGAGTCCATGGTCTGCTTTCATTGACGGAGGGGCCGAAATGGTAGCCAGGTCCTCGCCAAGATGGAGCTGCATCAGTACCGGTTCTTCTTATTAGAAGCCCTAAGGTATTTAGCAGGCATGAATTCTACTCTCCCAGTTCCTCATCTTCTCTGTTCTTAGAGAAGAAGATCACTCTCCCATTAATGGATCCATCCATCCGCCGACTTTGGAATCCCCGAGGTACCGCATCTCATTTGTGTGATGAGAGCGAGTTTAGAAGATGTTTAGAAGTTTAGAAGATACGCTCATTGTGTCGAAGATGAGAGAGAGAGAGCCTGTTTTTGTACCGAGGACATGCTCATGATGGAGAGCAATCCATTGATTGACTAGAAATCTTAAAATCATATTCTTTTTGAAATTCTAGGGTTTAGTATATTTTGAGTTCTCTCTGTCTTTGGACTTGGTAAGACTCGAGAATCAGGCCACCCCCTCCGAAAGAGGTTGCTGCCGAGAAGGTTCTCGAGAGATTTGCGGAACTGTTGAGGGATGGTACTGTGTCTAGGGTCAAAGGGTGGCAGTGTTGTAGGAGATTTAGGGTTTGACGTATAGGGTTACGCACTGGAACGAGTGCGTAACCCGGCGTTAAGCTCGAGTTCCCATTGAGTTCCCATGTTTTGGGAGCGTGCATCTTCGGCGTTAAGTTTGCTAACGGTGCATTGCACTGTTAAATTTCCTTCAGTGCAGTAACGGGATGTTAGAGTACAGGATTCCTTAAGGGAATTTCAACGAAGTGCTTAACGTAACCGGGTCTCTCTCAGTTCGGCTTTTGCACAAAAGTGAGTGGTCATCTCCACCTTGTTACTGATTAGCGTGGTTGTTTACGGCCATGGCAGTGAATGAACTTGGACAAGCTTGGAAGGCGACAGGAGGTTGGACGAGTATGGAGTTGTAGGAACACTGTCTGCCTCCATTTGCAAACTTGCACCTGTAAGTTTTCTTTTGGATTTTCTTTTACCTGGTTGCTTCATCAAGGTTGCACTTGAACCTCAGTCAATTTCGGTAATCACTATTTTATCTGGATGGCATAATCAGGATCGTGTTTCATTAGTAACATGTGTTGACTTCTTAATTGCAATTATCATAATAGATTGAACCCGCTTTGCGGTATAAGTATGGGATTAATATGATTGCGATGTGTGTGATTGGGTGAGGTCATGTATGGTTGGCATTAATTTGGTTGAACTGATCAGTGCGCCTATGAATTATTTTTTGCTTACATTATTATGTAGCTGAACCAGCTTGTTCCACTTTGATGTGCAGGAGCTCTATATATTTTCCCTGTGTATGTGTGTTTCCAGAGCTTTCTTCCGAGACATTGACCTTTTCTCCGGCGAATAAGAATTACTCAGTGCCATGGAGTAGAGACGCTTGGAAACGGTGCCTCTGTATCACAGGCATTCAGTGTAGCCCTGTTTTGGATGGAAGGCTCGGTATTGAGCAGCAGCGGAGGGTGATGGGTTGGAAGCAGGCTCATGTGCTGCCGATTGGAGTTTGACACAATTGCCTCAAAATGGAAGAACTATATCCTGATTTCGACAGCAGTCCTTATGATGTACATGCGATAGGTTTTTATCAGTTACCAAAAACCGATGAACTTTGTCTTTACGTTGGAAAAGATCGGGGTATTCAGAATACTTGGGATGAAAATTTCCACAGGCAGAATATGTCTTGGAGAAAATCCTCAGATAATTTACAAGATGGGCTTCGAATTATCCGTGAATTTTGTCAAGATTCCAAGCTCAAGCACCTGAGAATCTATTTCGGGCGTTCGGACTTTGGTGTACATCCCACAGTAGAACTTTGGAGAGAACTCATGAGAGGAATACGGGACAGTACTTCCATCGAGTTACTAGAGCTCCTCCGTTCCTTTAGAACGCATATGGTAAGTATATCTGAATGTATTCCAATTACATTCTTACTCAAATGAAGCTGGATCTTAATTGACACGATCATGTTTGAGACTTTGTTACTGATATTGAAATATAATTTTTTTTTCCTTAGAGAAGTACATTGCTACAATTTTCCATGTTTTTGTAGTCATTACTTTAATGCATCATGTCTTGATTATTTATGCAGGAGAATAACTTCTGGATGGTGCCAATGGTGGAGATGTTGAGTGCAAATTCTAAATTGCTTGGTCTCAAATTACACTTAGCATCGATTATAGGGGATGCTTCACTCTTATTGAAGGGATTATTGGCTAGTGGGTCTCTTAAATTACTTCAAGTAATGGGATGCTTCAAAGAGGATTCTTTTACAGAGGCTTGGGGTTTGCTTATGGTGGCACTGACACCGGATTCAACTGGAACTCAAATGAATATGGCATTGAGAGATTTGCGGTTGGACGTTGTTACCTGGTCATATTTGGGCGGAGTTGACTATGTAGTTAGGCAAACGATGACCATGTTGAAGGCAAATAGAACCCTCACTTCAGTTCTAATTCCACCGTTTGTTCAAGAAGACCGACATTATATCCAGTTTCTACAAGCATTGCACCAGAATCGATGTATTACTAGACTCATGTTCTCATATAATATGTGGAAGTCATTGCCTGATTATGCGCTGATTCGATTGCCTGACGATGTCTTGTCTGAGCTTCTGAGCTTGGTAAAGAATAATTATTGGTTGGCCACAGTTGACGGTTATGACGGTACATCTTCGATATGTCAACAGGTTAAAGCTCAATTAGAGATCAATAGAACCATCAATGATTATGGACGACCCACATCATGCAGAGTGTTTTTCTGTGGCTTTCCTGAAGCAGGTATGATAACTTTCCCTTTTCAAAGTTATTGATCATCAATTATTGAACTCCACTCGAATTTCCTTTAATGTTGAATGTTTTTATACTATAACTTGACATCCATGAGTTGCAACTGGCATGCAGGAAAAACAACTCTACGAAATGTCATGACGACTATTTTCGAAGCACAGGCAACGACATTCCATCCAAAATACAGTTTCTATAAATGGTTTTCAATTCCTCTCCAAAGTGTTTCAGAAAGAACCAAAGGAGTCGAAGTTGTTTCAACAAGTGCTGGATCTGTAAAGCTCTCGATTTGGGACATGGGTGGGCAAGATGAGTTCCATGCCTTCCATGATCTTGTCATTCCAAATCTAAGCGACACGGGAAGTGCAAGTTTGTTCATTGTGGTTTGTGCTGTGGCAAGAGGGAAAGATGAGGCCAAGACTACAAAGGAAATTGACGATGAACTTCGATATTGGTTGAGTTTTCTTTCATCCAATACGAGAGCGTCTGAGTTCCTTAGACCTCACGTGATTATGGTGTTCACTTTTGTGGACTATTTGCCCAAGTCTATGGACAGTAAAAGTCATGTTGAAGACTTACTCAAGGATGTGAAAGACACCTTTGCAGAATGTTGTCACTTTTCTTCAACGGAGTACTTTCTAACAAGTTATCCCTTTAGCAAAATGTTTGGCTAAAGATGCGGCAGATGAACTAGCCAAGGTTCCAGATGTCTACCAAGCCTGTGTTCAAATGGAAGAAGTGGTGTCAAAGTGGAGAAAAGATCGCCCTTATGAAACCTTTATTACATGGGAGAAGTTTGTGAACTTGTTCCAGTTCAATAGTGTTCAAGATTATGAAACTTTTGATGAATATCGGCATCAAGTACACGATATTTGTAAAGTTGTAGCGTCAGAATTGAACAAAGGAGGTCACATAATCTTTTTTGAAGGGTTGGATGTTGTTGTGATGGATCCGAACTGGTTTGGAACTCGCATTATCGGTCCTATTTTCAGTATATCTGCGAAGTGTATTGATGCATTCACAAAGGAGCCTATAACAAATGTGAAGGGCTACACAGATAGGGAGAGACTTAAGTCAGTGCTCGAAAATTCCTTCGCTGATAGGAAGAAGGGTGGAAAGACGAGCTTGAAAGGTGGTTTGCATGGTGTGGCCTTAGATGATGTGATCCTTGTCATGACACAAATGAGCATCTGTTATGAAGAACATTCATGTGGAGGAGAAGAGAAGAAGAAGAGAGTATTCATTCCTGCAACATTGAGAGATGAAGGTGGTCTTGCACATCAAGGGAAACAAAAATTGAAATGGGCTGAGATTGCATCTTCATCAAGTCAAGAAATGTGCTACATGGGTCGCAGATTGCAATGCGAGGATCCAATCCGCACTTATTTATCCACTGGTTTTTTCCCTCGTCTACAAGTATGTGTTTTATCATAACATTCTTAGTAGTTGCAGGATGTCACGTTACAGTACAATAGATAATTATTATGTGTCATCTTCATTGAAGTATGCTTTGTTTACCTGATAATACACACATTTTGCTATGTCCATTGATTTTGGATTGAGAAGGTATTGAATGTAGAATGATATTATTTTGAATGCAGGTTGTTTTTGAGGGAAAGTTTGGATCAAGTTCATTCCGTTTGGAGAAGAATCTAGTGGCATTTACAGAGAATGGAATGCAAGTATTGGTGGAGCAAAGTGGAGATCTCATCTCAGATAAGCATGTGGGTGGGTTCATTGACGTTATGGTTCAATCTACAAAAGATGCCACCCAAACTTTGCAATTCATGAGAGACAAGGTGTTGAACTCCATTCGAACATTATGCGGCAAGCCAACGTTTGGCTGTCAAGGGGTGACCCTTGTAGAGAGCATATTGCGGCCTGTGTGTGTGGAAGAGCTTTGGTTATGCACTCATCGACAAGAACAAGCTATCAGCGAAAAGAAGTTGTTAGAAGAAGTATTTGCCAAAGAGGATTTTGAGGGGTATGTGCATCATTGGCCCATGAATCCGATCCAGCCTAATGACCATCGTGGAGACAAGGCTCAGGCCTTGTTGGGAGAACCAGCATGGAGTGAAAAAGTTGTGAATCGGCGCATTGCCAACATGGTGAAGCTTGCAAATGAGTTGATGCACGACGAGGAGGTATCAATTCATGTGCTCTAAGGCAATGGAAGAGTCGGGTCCCAAAGAGCTCCAGCTTGTAACATCCTTGCAAACGTTATTAATGCCATTGACACAAGAAATTAGGCGAAAGGGAGATGAGATTGTGGATAGAGTGAACGAGCACATGGACGAGAAATTTCGTGAAATGGGCATGATGCTGAGTAAATTGAAGATGGAGATATCAAAGGATGTTGATAGAGTCATCAACCATTTTGTGCAGTCACAACAGCGACAAGTGCCTTGCTATGTGTATGTAACCACAAAGGATTTGGGAACCGGCGAGTGGTTGATCAGTAGCTTGGTGCCAGGAATGAAGTCGGCGCAATTGCATTTGATGTGTGAGCACAAGGGAAGCATTCATAAGGTGGATGAGCAAGGAGTGGTGTTGAGATTGGAGAGCAAAGCCTTGAGCAACGCTCGTCCATACGTGATCTGGGGCTTGAGGATTATCTCCATGCTCATGAAAGTGAGCTTGAATGTAGCGGCAGGTCTTGGATCTATGGTTCCTGACTTAGAGAAGTCGCTCGAGAAGGGTGTGGTATCTATCATTCCAAATGTTTCTTCGGATGTTTGGGGAAAGGGTAGCACTTCAAAAAAGCAAGTAAATCTCATGCGGTTGGAGGATGAGATCAGCGACCATGAGAAGAACGGCTGAGCAATGGCTGGTGAACTTCTTGGCCGGCAAAGACATTCAGCGGTTGTTCGGTTTGCAGAGAATTTACTACAGAGATGGAAGTAATGAATTTGCTTGGGTGTGTCAAAAACACGTAGAGGAAGGGCTTTTGGAAAAGAAATTGGAACTCTGTCCAATCGGATTTGCAATAGCCACCTCGCAATGAGGAATTCTTATCTAGGCTGGTTAGAAACGTCAAGAGATAGACCTCAAGGTGATTTTTCTAGAGGTTAGTTGCAATTTGTTAATGTAGATAATTACGAGCAAACCATCTGGGGTAGGCAATGGGGTTTCTTGGCATTTAGCCAAGCTGCCATGAGTGTGGATTCTTTATTTGCAATCATTAGCCCTAGAGCGTCTGGTTGCTGCCTTGTCTAGGATGTTGGCAATGAATGAGTTATTTGCAAGTGTCCCATGGTATGGAGGAACATTTTCAATGTTGGAGGTTGATGTTATGAAGTGTTCATCTTCATGAAGCAATTTCTAATACTCATAATAATTTACAGTAAATGGACGATTGCGAGTATAGATCAACATGCTCAGACGAGACCCTAAACTTTTTTAGTAGTGCGTCACATACTGACACACTAGTTTGGATGTTTAAGATCTTGATGGAACTCCACCTTGTAAGGTGGATATGGAAGAAATCACCAAAAGATCGGTTGTGTGGATTGTTTGGAATGAGTATTAATTTAACCCCTAAGCAACCGTGGGTTATTATTGTTTTTAAGCATCATTTTCTCTTTTTTGTATTCATTTTCTTTTGAATGTGTTTCTTTTTTCTTGACATCTAATACAAATTTGAACATTAGAATAAAAAATTTAGTGTTTTTTGACCTACTTACCCGTTTTTCCTATGCCTCCAAAATCGGCTAGAAAATGTGAGAAAAGATTGTCATTACATCTCTTTACTTCAAACGCTATAAACTTGCACTCTATATGGTCAAATTTTATGAGAAATTTGCCATGGATTCTTATGATAGTTTAAAGCAGGAATCTATGGTTTGAGATGCAAAAAAATGTTTCTAGGGTTTATTCTATGCCCTGCCCAAATAGCATTCTCCCCCAAAACCCTCTTTCTTTCCATAACTTCCACTTACAATGTCGATATCAAAAACAAATTGTATCCTTGTTTTTGTATCGACATAGCAAATTGACATGATTATTTTCAAAATATTAGAGTAGAAATTGACACCCTGAGAATCTACCCAGACAACTTGGTCTTTTAGGGATTAATGGATGTGAGTGACACGCAACAATGTTATTGTTTAGACACTATATAGTACTAATGCTTAAGGGCCCTTTACACGTGGCCTTAACTAATGGGCCCTACTTTCCTGTAAGACAAGGATTTAATCCGGCCCTGTCCGTATTCACACGGAGTTGGTTGAGGGTTGTGGTTTCTGTACTATACGGGGAAAAATACGTATTAAGGGTTCACACATACGAGGTATTACATGACGGGGAATGATGATGTAAGCAAGTCCTATCTAGTTTTTGACGAGCGTGTCACACCTGTTCAGTGGGTGCTTGTTGTCTTCATCTGATGGCGATGCAGAATGGCTTGTTTCTGTCACTGTGTTGTGACTTCTTTGGAACACATCAACTCGTCTCCCCCGCTTGCTCTCCTGCTATTTCTTCTGTGTTTGGGCGATTCTGTGTCAGTGTTAGCGGCAGTTGTGTGCGCTTGACGACCGTGATTCGTTGTGCGTGGTCGCTATTCCTGTGCGCCATTTTCTTGCCCGCTGTGACTGTTTCTGCAGGTCGATTGACGCTCGAAGTGCTGAATTTGGTGGCGCATTCTGTTCTGCGGTGCGGTTTTAGTGTTTGCCCGCATTTTCTGGCGTGGTCGTGGCGCGTTCGCTGTGTTCTGTGGTTTCACCTCGCAGTGATTGTTGCCGTTGAGTCCAACCTCGTAGTCGTGTTTGGCGCTCGCTCACTACAGGTAATTCTCTCGCTGAAAACGCCATTTTTTTCTTTCCTTATCTTCTGTTTAATATCCGCAGGGCTTGCTGTTGTTGTCATGCATTTCCTGCTTTGACGTTGGTGTTGCGGATTTCAGAGAGAATGTTGCTGCTGTCCTGTGGCAACATTTTGATGACATATATTTCCTCGTGACTGTTGTAATTAGGGTTTAGGTCACCCTCGTACTCAGACCGTGGCGATTGCTGTGCGCTTGCATATTCAGCAGAGGTACGTGTTCTTGTGTCTACAAATTTTGTTTTTTCCCGCATAAATCAGCATTCCCATTGCTTACAGATTTCGAAGCCGACTGTGTCTTTGCCGATCCTTTTCCTCATTGGGGTGTGATTACGTTCATGCTTGCAGGGCTTTGAGAGTTCCCTTACACCGTGCACCTGGAATTTCTGGTGCGGCAGATGTGGAGGAACCAAAACTGAGGTACGCAAACATTTGGATTCCTTGCACAGCATCTACAATAATTTAGGCTTGAGGTTACAGTCATGCATACTGTCATACATGATATTTTTTTGGATACGTACAGTGCAAGGTTTTTTGGATTCTGTATGATCTACATCTGTGGGTCTATGACTGTCCACAATTGTAATTGCAGTAGTATGTTTCTGTTCTTGTTTCATTGTTCACTGTGCTGTTAGAATGACATGTACATTAGGGTTTAGGTTTTGCTGGTCTATTTGCAAGATTTCATGAGTGTAGGTTGTCTAGACTACAATGAGTCAATGCAAGTCGTACTGCAGATGTAGTGCGAGTCTGTGTTTGATTAGTGCAACAGATTGTAAAGGAGGCCACCGTTTTTTAGGTCAATGTCACTGTCAATGCCAAAGTGAATCCCGGTTTTTAACTTCTATAGGGTCGGATTTATGATACAGAATTCTAGAAGGTTTTGCAATGAATCCCTTGGCCGACCCCTCAAATGCAATTGCTTTCAATGTGTGGGTGTTGCTATTGCTGTTGAATAGCAATGACGCTCCCGTTATGCCAGCTCTGATGGAAGCCGATGACAGTGAGGAGGATCCGATGTTCGGCATAGCAGAGAATGTGCAAGGTCAATTCCAAGAGGCACACAATGAAATGCGCGCAACTCTAAACCATTTCAGGTTATTCCTATCCTTCAATTTCCTGGATGACGATATTGGGTACTGGGTAAAGCCCAGATCTACCACATGGTTCAGTCCGTTCCTCCTGGAACAGTACGATAATGCTAGATGGGTGCAAATGTTCCGCATGACCAAACCAGCAGTTATAGCATTGGCAGATGTCTTGAGGCCTCATGTTCAAAAACAGAACACACGGTAGAGGCTTGCAATACCAGTATTGATACGGGTAGCTTGTACGTTGTTCAAACTCTCACATGGGGGCCAATATGACTGTGTGTAGTGAGATGTTTGCTATCGGTAGAAGTACCGTATCCATGGTGCTCAGAGAGGTAGTGAATGCTATAAATGACATGTTGAGACACCAAATTGTGTGGCCAACTGGACAGAGGTTGCGAGATACCGAGGCCAAGTTCTCCCAACTCTGTGGTTTACCTGGTGTTGTGGGAGCTATAGACGGAATGCACGTGGCGATTTCGAAGCCTCCATTAGGACCCGCAGATTACTATTATTTCAAGAGTGGCGGTTACACACTCAATTGCCAGGCAGTTGTGGATAGTGATAAACGATTCCTAGATTTATACTTGGGAATGCCAGGTTCTACGAACGATTCCCGAATGCTACGTCGGTCATCACTCTACAATTTAGGGATGCACAACACTTTGATGACTGGGAACCACACAGTCCATGGCTTCTCTCCTTATATTATTGGGGATCTCGGTTACCCTCTGCTTCTGTGGCTCATGGTGCCCCATAAAAGTCAAGGTCAGTTGTCTCTCTCTGAGAGATTGTTCAATAGGAGGTTGAGGCGGGGCCGTTGCGTCGTTGAGAACGCCTTCGGCATTCTAAAGCAATCATTCAGAGAATTGTTGGTGAAGTCCGACCTGCACGTCACTTTTTTGCCGGATGTAATCCTTTCTTGCGCAATTCTGCACAACATTCTTTTGGCGCAGTCACACGAAGAGGTTGAGGAGCTTCTCAAAGTACTTCGCAACGAGGGCTTGGATGGAGCTGTGGTAGACGAAGATGGTGATGCAGTAGATGCCGCCGATGCTCTAAGAGACACTGTTGCTGCTGCTGCAGGGAGTGTGAAGCGTGCGCAGTTGGGAGTATTCCTTAGCATGCAACGACGACAGCAACCGTGAACTCACAGGTAATCCAGTTCCTTCTCTTCAATCATGATGCACATGGACATGCATTGTATGCAATTGCTAAAGTAAAACAACATTGAATTCCATATACTTCTGTATTCATTTCGAAGTTGTTTGCATTCTGTAACATGAAATTGGACAAAGGAATTGCAAATGCACGATTGTTTCATTGCAAAAAAGGTAAGCATACATATGGTAACTGAGATGCACGTACTATCCATATGATTTTTCTAACTCTCCTCTTCTCCATGACTGCAGGTTCACCGCTTACAGTACTTTCGGCGGGGAGGGGGTTGGGGCGCCGTGGGCATCAAATGGGGCCAGCATACCTCACGGTCTCATTGCAGGGATCAATTGGGTCTTTCAATACTACCGCACTGTCCATTTCCTCCGTCCACAGTGTTGAAGGGCGTTGGTGTCGGTGTCAGGCTTGTAGTTTCAGTTGCAGTGTTTTCAGTAGTTGTTGCTGCAGTAGAGCCCGGTCCATTCGCCATGTCTGCAGCAGTCACAGTAGTACCCGGGTCTACAGGGAAGGCAGTCACAGTAGTGGCAGGGTCTGCACTGTAGTTAGTGTGTCCCGCAGCGTTGATTTGGCCACCGCTGTTTGGTTGCCCAGTTGCATGTTGGTGGGCAGTAGAGTCGCTCTGGCCCGGCGTATACAGAAAGGGAGGTGTTGTCCCAAAGAGGGGATGGGCACCAGGTGCCATGGTTGAATGTGCTGATCGGTTTGACACGGTCAATCCGTTACTTAAAACATTGGAGAGCTGTGACAAACAGTTGACCATCTCACCTTGCTTCATGATGGCGAGTCTTGCATTTTCGTTTGCGATTGTCGCGTTCTCATACATACGCCTATCTTTCTCCCTTTGATATGCCATTTGCTCCGTGAAAAGCTTGAGCTGCACCTCAATTTTAGAACGCTCGAGATCGCGACTCGCATCAGCAATTTCTTGCATTTGAGCCGCCATGATTGTACCCGTGGCCTTCGTTGCTTCTGCAATCACGGTATGGCCCGAAACACTCTTTCTCCTCACTGCTGTATTGCCCGGTCTCTTGTGCACTGCGTATTGGGATGTGTGGGACGAGCTAATTACCTGCGGTGAATCCCGGCTGGCAGGCCAGCGAATGGACGGAAGACCGGGCTCGGCGTCGCATCTGGTTGAACTGCAGGCCGAGTCGGCGTGGAAGTGCTCCTCTGAGGCGACCGCGGCGGTGAAGACTCTTCTGTTGTGTCCAGTGGATCTGGTTGCGGCATGTCCATGGGGTCATCCGTCTCGGGTTCACTCTGAACCTCCTCCTCTTGTTGTCTGTCGTGTTGAGGTTGCCTATAATTCCCGTCGTTTGGTGACAGCAAGTCCCTGATGTGTGGTGGCTGGATTTGGGGGCGGTTCCCATACCACTCGTGTATGGCATCGAAAACATCTTGACCAAATAGTCGTGGTAGGCCCTCTGCTTTGCGTTCCGCCGAGTTCATGTCCCAATAATCAGGTGCGTTCCTCCCCGTGCGGCTTAAATAGTCAGAATTTTTTTTGTAGTCCGGAATCAATTGATTGCACTTGGTCTTGCATGCAGGTCCATCACGCAAACACGGTGAGAATCCAGATTGCATAACGTACTGTGAAACTCGAAGCTACTTACTTGTCCCTGGGGTCATTAGGTCGCGTCCGTCGATCGTATCCAGCTCCTCTAGGAACATCTCACGTTTGGCCGAAATGAGGGCAAAGATTTCCGATGGCAGCCAATTCGGCCCTCTATCCTTACGAGCCCGCTTGGACTGGCTAGAACTGGGCGTAGAAGAAACCACCGCTGCAGCCCATGCTACTCCCACAGTGGGCGTGGCACGGCCCATTGGTCTGGGGGGTCCGAAGTTTGGCATCAAAATAGAACCTGTAAAACGAACACGTTTAGGTCGTTAGCACCGTGTTTGTGTGTTTTCTTTTCTCTAGCAAGTACTCATTGAAGCATCGGAGTGTGTGTGTGTTTTGCAGGTCTAGTCTCGGAAGAAGCATGGAATTCTAACGTACATAACATGTATCCTACAATTCAATAGTATTAACATGACAATTTTTATGTATAATTTAAAGAGCACATTAAAATGCACATGAGTTCATGATGAGATATGAAACATACCATCGACTGGCATTGCGGTGGGACGAATAGGGGCGGTGGGACGAGTAGGGGCGTTGTACAGTTGCGAGTCCATGCGATTGTCCATTCTGAAGTTCAAGAATCCTGCAATGTAGTGTTCACATGTGAGTGAAGTCTAAACTTCAGAGCAAATAAATGACGATAAAAAGGCCAAAGCTGCATTTCTACTCAAATCAGTGAGGAATCTCGAAATTTTTGGGACGCAAGTTACTGTCCAATTCATCACTGCCGTGACTAAGTGAAAGTGGACATTGAAGACTCAACATGCATGAGTACGGGTGTGCAATGAACAGACTGTCAGTAATGAGTACGCTTCAACACTAACTACCAACTTGTGAATACTATGCTTCAGCGAAAACTAGCTACCTGTGAGTACTCGCACTGAGGGTGAATTATCAAAGGACGGAGGTATAAAGTCCCGGATCAATTCCCATATTCATTGAAATTCCCTCATTCACAATGTGGGAACTGCCCTTTTTTTCACACATTGCCACATTCCCTTATAAGAGTAAGTAGATGAGGGAAATAAGAGGGAAAATAGAGCAAATTCCCATATGGGATAGCCGTAAGATCTCCTTGTGTACGAAGTCTAACATGGGTGTCATGTTTCAAGTTACAAGCTAGAATAAAACGTCTGTACTCCCCGATCATTATAATTAAATATGGGTTGTCTTCAGCCCAAATTGTATTTTCCCTCTAGTGCTAGAGCCGCGAGATCGTCTGGTAATCTTGCTAAGTTAGAACTTACTACGTCACGAGGTGTTCTATTGTCAAAGTATAATAGATCTCATAGCACCTGAGGAATGGCAGTTTGGCACATGCTCTTGACCGTTAATTTGTTGCCGCCCTAGCCTCTTGTCTGGCCGTGGCGGACTGTATCTTTCGTCTGATACGTTGGTTCTCTGCTCGCTCGCTCGTGATGTGTTCTGATCAAATCTGCGAGGGTTTTAGTGATCACTGATCAGTGCTGAACGGCCGGGTGTGAGAATTCTGCATTACGTCTGCAGAGAGTTCCTGTGTAAGATCGGCTGTGGATCGAATAACTTGCTTGGTTGTAAATATGTCTCGTCGGCGCACGTACCGGCCACCTACCCTGCCCTTTCTTCAATCGCTTGTCCGATTGTTTATTTCGGCGGTGTGACTCAGATCGAGTATAGAGTCGACGAACAACTCTGATCTGAATTCCAGCAATCAAGCAACTAACCTGAAACTTGGATTGCAATCTCAGGGGCATTTACAGCAACCTGACTGGCAAGGTGCAGTGAAGATCGATCATAGGTTTTGCAAACCGCCCATTATCATGGCGGACATAACTGCGATCATAGCGGCAATCTTTGTAGGGGTAACTGCAATCTCAAACACGGCGTCTGCTTTTGCACAATATCGTCGAAACAACCCGAGGCGCAAGAAGACAGGCGCGGTGCCCAACTACGTGGATGCCCACGGTGGGCTTTCTATGAGTACTCGTCGTGTTACAAAAGACGAGTACAAGTACTTATTACTGCCAAGTCTTCCAGACAAAAGCCGAAGCAGTGGGACACATGAGCCTGTCGGTAGGCCTCCTGATCGGGCATTATCTTACGCGGGAGGATTGACGTCGAAAATGCAGCTACTTCTAAGCGGTCCCATAATAAACCAGCTATACCACAGCGCCTCTGTGGGTCGACCACACCTCCAAAGCAATGGTTTGCTCTGGCGGCACACGTACAAGGACACTGAAGCGGGCACTGAAGAGGCTGGGTATGGTATGAACACGGGCTCTCTTCCCGGCTGGAGCGGCTCTAAGAATAATGTTGCCGAAGCTCATTGGAAGTCCTTTCAGACGGGCCATTACGGCCACAATGGAGAAGCTAGTGCAGTGGCTTTGGTGGACTGGACCAAAGCCTGTGTGACGATGTTTGTGGTGAGCGGGAACATGTTCTACCGACAGTACAAGGTGGCGTCGTGCGATATGGCGGCGTTCGTCGAGAAGTACATAGATGAGGAGGTGTTCTCCGGGATCATCGAGGACGGTAGACCGTGGTGGTGCAGGCCTAATCTGATCATGGTCGAAGAAGATGGAGAGAGCACGTTACGATCTTCCAACTGCTGGACCCGACTGGGACTCTCTAGAGATGGGGTCAAAGAGAAAATGTTCATTCAGATGGTTCGGGCGGCTGTGTTTGGCTTGATTTCTTGCTTGTACAAGCAGCCGAGCTGCTTGAATGTCGACATGAGCTATTTGCGTGGCGTGGACTATGTCCACGTTGAAAGTGCTCCAAACGACGAACCCGAGATCGTTGACGGTTGCTGTTTCAGCGTCTTCAGTTTCCGCAGACATATTTGAGCGAAAGAAAATGTGCTCGTTGGCTAACTTCATTCATTTGTTGAGTCCACTGTACAGTATATCGTACATATGCCACTCACCGTGCACATCATGGTTTCAAATGGTTATCCGCATATGCTTGGTAGGTACCACCTTTTTACAATATTTTTTTTGAAATTGTAATTAGTAAATCAGATGAGAGTATTGTGGTGAAATAAAATGACAGTTGTATTTAAAAAGTTGTGACCTTTCTACAATCAAGCTCACAACTATATGCATCAATGTGTGATCAATATGTAAGCCACTAACATGCATGTTAGGTTTCACTAAAAGAGCTTGTATTCTAAATATCTTCCAAGCTTTCTGTACATATCGCTTCAATCAAGCGGAATTACGTCGATGCATTTTTTTGGGCAAAAATTGAAAGCATCAATTGCAAGGAGATAAAATACAAAGCCACCGAGCCAAACAGGCCACAGGGCGGAGAGAGACGTCGATGCATTTGAGTATTGCTTGAATTGATTTAGAAGTTTATTTAGAATCACTACGATCTGCAGGTGATCCCAGGTGCAAACCTCTGTTTAACATTTTAAGCAACAAGCACACGTAGTTTCTCACTCTTGAGGATTCTATTCATTGTCGCTTTCAGTCACAGCTTTTATCAATTTCCGGCCCTATATATATTTGTGGGTACTGTTGCATCTCAACCAGTTATAAAACAAATGTTTTTTGAGTTCTTTGAGAAGGATCTGTAGTTCAAGGTGCGGTCCCATGCTATTTCGGATACTGGTCCACACTGCTGGTTTAACCCCTAACTGCCGGCAAGACCAAATAATGGCTTTTGGATGATGAGGATTTTTGAGGCAGTAGGTGGATGAAGAAGGAATGATGGATTTCATCCAATTCTTTTTGTGTAGGATTTTCATTGTTCATGCCACTTCTTCAAGATAAATTTAGATCATTCAAGTTATTTATGGATTTTACATAGGGTCCCAAGTACAAAAAGAGGAGTAAAAACGGTTCACCATGAAGTGTATTTTGGATTTAATTGTTTTTTCTCCTTAAACTAAATTTAGGCCATGAAAATGAGTTCTATTGCATTTGAGCATGACAAACAAAATGAAGATTACCAAGTCTAATCTCCACTCCACTTTGAATTTTTGGAAAACTCTCACAATTGAATGTTTTATTAGAGTTACAAGTTGAGATACAGACTCTGCCCTAGCCTCAATGTTTGTGGAATACAAAATGCAAGATATAATACTGAAAGCGACTGGGTTCGGGGTTTTAGGTTTTGTTGTTGAGATTCTCTCGTTTCAGGAGTCCACAGAAAATGAAGCAGTTTCAATTGTAAATTGTAACGCCCTGTTTGGAACTTTGTGCTCTCTTCTTGTAGAAACACCGACTTGGCTTCTGCTTTAATATGTGATTGATACTGTGACATTATGTTACTACAGTTTCAGTTTCTTTGCTCTTGATCAACCGACCATTTTGAAATGCATCGCAAGGAAAGTAGGGACATTTATTGTCTCTGCCCACCATGGGAGAGACTACGAAAACGTTTCATTTTCAAAGAGTTACAGGCGTGAACAGTGTAAACAAGTCGTAAAAGTAAATTTAGGGTAAATACTAAGACATAGACTACGTGACTAGCCGCTTGTTAAAGTTATCCGCTATCTCATAGAGAGTAGGGTTGCTGACCCTTGATTCCCTAAAAGAGAGGTTGAGGTGCGAAAATATAACTTCAGTTCTTCTGCAAAAATAAACTGAGGACATGAAATCATTTCGCTGAAGAATAAACTGATTTTCAATTTGGTTCTCAGTCTGGAGGTTTGGAACAGTGAGCAGTTGCCACAATCATAGCAAGGAGGGGCTTTTGACTAATTGATGAATAACAGAGTGAGTGCTCAGCCGTGTTCTGAATAGGAGCAAATCTTGTTTATGCAATGAATAGTGCCTTGGCTCATAAATATAAACTCATTGTTCATGCAATGAATAGTCCCTGCAAATGCCCCCTCTTTCATTCTAAATCCAAAACTTGCTGTCTCTTTTTGTCTATTTAATTTTTATATGGCTAGATAGCATTTTTCTCCAAGGAGAGGCAATGACCCCATGTTTAACCCTTAAACATCAAAGGAAGCCCCACGGCTTGTTTGTGAGAGAATAATGGAGAAAAAAGTGGGTTTTCTCAACCAAAATTGAAATGGATTGGTGCTTTCGAAAGGTGATGAAAAAGCGAGGCCAAATTCCCAACTTGCACCTAAATTAAACAACTGTGGAACAATTCCCAATCAAATGAAGGAATCAGGGGAAGGGGGCAACTATGATGGGACAAAAGTTGTGGAGAGACAAAGCATTTTATTTTTTAAAAAATTAGAAATAATGCTAACCAACAGTGCCAGCACCCTCGGCATGCTAGCATTTAATACTTAAAATTTAATATTTTAACAGATAATCTCTTTTATGATTGGTTGGAAGTTCTTTTTTCATCAATCAATAAAATCAAGGCCAAATATTTCATCACCAAAACATCATTACTACTCCTGGTGTTTCATAATAAGAGTTCACCTTTATTGGCATGTTTCAACTTGACTTTTTTTTGCCAAAAAAATTTATCTCAATACTCAAAAATAGGCTATCTTAAATAGTAGTATGTAGTTTTTGTGTCACTCTCATTGTATGTCTTTTTTGAAACACGGTTTGAAGTGGACACTACTCACATTTTGAAGTATTTAAACCATAGGACGAAAACTAAAAAAAATGTCAAAAAAAGGTGGACTCATATCGTGAAACGGAGGGAGTATAATTCTTAATAGTAAAATTTTAACAATTAAAGAATACAACGCAAATTTTCAGCCAGCCACGATAATCATGCAATTATTTGAATGTCATGAAACACTATAAGAGCTTCAATCTCCACCGGGACGCCCATGTTAGAGTGCCTCCCCATGAAGAATTTGTACTTGCTCTCTCAGGAAAGAATAAAGTTAACTTATTTTTGTAGGTACTTTGGATTAGAGGACGGGAGCTTGACGGGTTGGACGGGTTCGCCACTTCCTCAAACTATGGCTGATGATTCCAGGGACCAACTCTCACTTTCCTTAAAGGATTATTAGAGGAGATTGAACAATGAACCGGTTGTCTATTTGAGGTAGGACGGAGTTGGGTGCCTCATGGGAAAAGGCTCTCACTTAGCCGGTTCACACTTCCTGCAGCAGACAAATGACTGCAGATTTCCACCAGCAGGTGCAGGCCCAAAAAAACAACATTGACGTGAAAATCGGAGCTCGTCTATTCCTGTTTTAAGAAAGTCCTTGGCTCTTGCAGTAGTATGTGTGAACGACCCTACTGAGGCATGGCAATGGCTGTTGGCCCAGCAGGGAGGATTTCAGCCATCCACGCTTGCATGACGATCCAACGCTGCGTCGTCGACGTCTGGCACACGAAGAATGTCGTCGGAGCTTGGAACCCGCTTCATAGAATATTCGCCAGCACTTACGTATCCTGAGACTGCACGGAACAAGAGTCTGTACCAGTAACTGTGAGTAAATTTTGAGCTTTACTTTGAAGAAGATACCTTTACTGTAGTATCTTAATTTTTTACAATAAAAGTCTGTACTCCACTGTGGGAGTGTGGGACTCGTCGGCCATCAGCCAAATTGTGTTTCTCTTTGTGTCTAGTGCTAGAGCCGGGAGATCGTCTGGTAATCTTGCTAAGTTAGAACGTCGTTGTGTAGCAGGAGGTGTTCTGCCGTCTGAGTGCAATAGATCTCATAGCAGCTGAGGAGTTGCAGTTTGGCACATGCATGCTTTAGACTGTGAATTCATTGTCGCCCTCTTAACTTGTGTGTTCCGTGCTCATCGAGCTTGCTACCTTGTTGCGTCCCTCTCTCCGGTGCCCTGTGGGGTGTTGGCCGGGTGGCGGTGCCAGGCTGGGCAGAGTGCAATTGCAAGTGGCCGAGTGCAACGTATTTCAGCTACGACTCACCCTTCCTCCTCGATCCATGCGCCAGGTAACATTGCAGCTCTCTTTCATGGTGCTGTGATTTTCTCTACTTCAATGATGGGCGCTACAAGCTAACCCGTCGTTTCTCATTCTGGAAAGAGTCCGGAAAGAGTCAGGCTATGTGACATTCCGTACTCACCTCCTCTAACATAATGAGAACCTTTCACAGCCCTGGTAGGCTGGAGAATGTTATCGATGTAATTTAGGTATTTTTCTTCACAAAATCTGGCTATCTTCACAAAAAATATACAGATCGTCTGGCCGTGGCGGATTGTATCTCTCGTCTGATACATTGGTTCTCTGCTCGCTCGCTCGTGATGAGTTCTGATCAAATCTGCGAGGGTTTTCGTGATCAGTGTTGAACGGCCGGGTGTGAGAATTCTGCATCACGTCTGCAGAGAGTTCCTGTGTAAGATGGGTTGTGGATCGAATAACTTGCTTAGTTGTAGATATGTCTCGTCTTTGTCATCACAGTGGCTAAGTCCTGCGCGCGATGAGCACCAGTTTCGATCTTGGTTTGTCAGCATGCATCCCTTGTGTAGGACAGCGCTCTGTTGAATGTCCAGTGTCTCATGAATAGAAGTCTAAGGAATGGCAGCACTGAGCCTCTGACTACTTAACAGGGAGCCTGATTGATACCCGGGTAGAGAAAACGAAAGTGGTGGTTTAAGGCCCCCTCCCTGGACCTGCTTACTGAAAGTCTTAATTAGCTAGGGCTAATCCGAAATTTTGATTTGAGATTTAGGCTCCCCGGCTCACGTACCGGCCACCTAGCCTGCCCCTTTTTCAATCGCTTGTCCGATTGTTTGTTTGGCGGGGTGACTCAGATCAAGTATAGAGTCAACGAACAACTCTGATCTAAATTCCAGCAATCAAGCTACTAACCTGAAACTTGGATTGCAATCTCAGGGGCATTTACAGCAACCTGACTGGCAAGGTGTAGTGAAGATCGATCCTAGGTTTTGCAAACCGCCCATTATCATGGTAGAAGTTACTACGATCATAGCGACAATCTTTGCAGGGGCAACTGCAATCTCAAACACGGCTTCCGTTTATGCACAATATCGTCAAAACAACCCCCGGCGCAAGAAGACAGGCGCGGTGCCCAACTACGTGGATGCCCACGGTGGGCTTTCTATGAGTACTCGTCGTGTCACAATAGACGAGTACAAGGACTTATTACTGCCAAGTCATCCAGACGAATGCTGGAGCAGTGGGACACATGAGCCTGTCGGTAGGCCTCCTGATCGGGCATTATCTTACGCAGGAGGATCGACGTCGAACATGCAGCTAGCTCTAAGCGGTCCCACGATAAACAAGCTATACCACAGCGCCTCTGTGGGTCGATCACACATCCAACGCAATGGTTTCAGCGGTCAAATCCTTGTGCCGCCAGAGCAGACTGCTCGGCGCACGTTCAAGGACACTGCAGAGGCTGGGTATGGTATGAACACAGGCTCTCTTCCTGGCTGGAGCGGCTCTTACAATAATATTGCCGAAGCTCATTGGAAGTCCTTTCAGACGGGCCATTACGGCCGCAATGGAGAAGTTAGTGCAGTGGCTGTGGTGAACTGGACCAAAGCCTGTGTGACGATGTTTGTGGTGAGCGGGAACATGTTCTACCGACAGTACAAGGTGGCGTCGTGCGATGTGGAGGCGTTCGCCGAGAAGTACATAGATGAGCAGGTGTTCTCCGGGGTCATCAAGGACGGTAGACTGGTGACTTGCAACGGTGACCTGATCATGGTGGAAGAAGATGTAGAGAGCACGTTTCGATCTTCCAACTGCTGGACCCGATTGGGACTCTCTAGAGATGGGGTCAATGAGAAAATGTTCATTCAGATGGTTCGGGCGGCTGTGTTTGGCTTGATTTCTTGCTTGTACAAGCAGCCGAGCCGTTTGAATGTCAACATGAGCTATTTGAATGGCGTGGACTATGTCCACGTTGACAGTGCTCCAAACGACGAACCTGAGATCGTTGACGCTTGCCGTTTCAGCGTCTTCAGTTTCTGCATCGATACTTGGGCGAAAGAAAATGTGCTCGTTGGCTAACTTAATTCGTTTGTTGAGTCTACTGTACAGTATATCGTACATATGCCACTTACCGTGCACATTCGGGTTTCAAATGGTTTCCCGCACATGCTTGGTGCCGTTGGTGGGTACCACACTATCACCTTTTTACTATATTTTTTTGAAATTGTAATTAGTAAATCAGATGAGAGTATTGTGGTGAAATAAAATGACAGTTGTATTTGAAAAGTTGTGACCTTTCTACAATCAAGTTCACAAATATATGCATCAGTGTGTGATTAATATGCAAGCCACTAACCGTGCATGTTAGGTTTCACTAAAAGAGCTAGTTTTCTAGATATCTTCCAAGCTTTCTTTACATATTGCGTCGATCAAGCCGATGCACGTCGATGCATTTGAGTATTGCTTGAATTGATTTAGAAGTTTATTTAGAATCACTACGATCTGCAGGCGACCCCCGGTGCAAATCTCTGTTTAACATATTGAGCAACAAGCACACGTACTGATCGGTAGAACTAGTTCTGAAACTCCCTCATCCTAATCTGGAGGTCCCAAATGAAATCTTTCTTTTGATGCCGAAATGATCACATCAAAACTGTGACGAGTTTAACTCTGACAAGCAGAAGCGTCGTTTCTCACTCTTTGAGGATTCTGTTCATTGTCGCTTTCAGTCACTGTTTTTATCAATTTCCGGCCCTATATATATTTGTGGGTACTGTTGCATCTCCACCAGTTATAAAACAAATTTTTTTGAGTTCTTTGAGAAGGATCTGCAGATCAATGTGAGATCCCATGCTATTATGGATACTGGTCCACACTGCTGGTTTAACCCCTAACTGTCGGCAAGACCAAAAAATGGCTTTTGGATGATCTGAGGATTTTTGAGGTAGTAGGTGGATGAAGAAGGAATGATGAATTTCATCCAATTCTTTTTGTGTAGGATTTGTATTGTTCATGCCACTTCTTCAAGATAAATTTAGGTCATTCAAGTTGTTTATGGATTTTACATGGGGTCCCAAGTACAAAACAGTAGTACTACGGTTCACCATGAAGTGTATTTTGGATTTAATTTTTTTTTCTCCTTAAACTAAATTTAGGCCATGAAAATGGGTTCTATTGCATTTGAGCCTGACCAACTAAATGAAGCTTACCAAGTCTAATCTCCACTCCACTTTGAATTTTTGGAAATCCCTTATAACTGAATGTTTTATTGGAGTTACAAGCTCGGTGAGTATTACCATGGTGTAACAATTTTCTAAATTTAGAGACATATGATTTTCATTCACTGTAATGTTCTTCATAGTAAATTACACCTTTGGTTAGAAAATTGGAATTTTTTAGTGTATTTTGTAATTGATATGAATTTTCTTTACAATCACTTCAAAAAATCATAGTAATTTCAAATTTTCACCAAAATTTATGAGAAAAATCATGATTTCTAGTAGACACATGGCTTCATCTACGAAAAAATATAAGGTTGAATTTTTATCTTATTTATAGTGGCAAAATTGAGTGTCACATGTAAAGCATGATTCCATGGTGATAGGCCCAGGCATTTAGGGGTTAAAACGGTCACACACTGCTGGAGCTTTGAGGAAGAAGAGCTCAAAATGTCTGCTGCAGCAGTGGCCCCTGCAACGGCCACAAATTGAGTCGAAGCTGAAATTCTTAGCAAACCTGTAGTAGAGCTGGAGAGTACAGTCTACGCTCTTGAATCCCAAGTATGTAACGTAAATTTTCATTTCAACTGACCCGTATTGCTTGCATATTCTTTTGTTTGGAGTGACAGAATTTCAAATGGGTGAATCTAAGAAGTGTTTCTGATGAGGTGTCACCTTGCAGTTGGGACTTGTGAGAAGGGAGAGCGAGCGGCAACACTTGATGAGGGAAGACATGGAAATGGAGCTACAAGGGCTGAAAAACCATACATTAGTCATGCAAGCCGCTCTTGAAGAGGCCAGTTCGAGAAGTGCAGATGATATTCTAGAAGCACAATTTGCACGGCATGAAGCATAGAGGTTATATTGGACTGACTCATTCCTACTGCCCTAGTTGCATGACAGCGTAAATAATGCTCTCTCAGTGCACATTTGCCGGTCGTCTAACATGACTTTTTGTATGATTTGTTTTTGGAGCAGGAAGTTAGAGGAAAAGGACGCTGAAATGCATTTGTCCCAGGAGAATTTGAGAATTAATTCTTCAGAGTGATTCAGAGATGAAGGCTGAAAAGGTATGACTGCCAAATAATCTGCTCTGGCACTACTCTGCCACAATATTTAACAGAGTTCTAGAAACTCATGTAGTGTTGGGCACACCTTTATAGATGTGTATAGATTTTTGATCTTGGCAAGACTTGCTTCTGTCCCCAGATACAAGATTCCAAGATCCAAATCGCAAAACTTCTTGCTGAGGCTAAGAACAAGGCAGCTGAATATGAGGAGAAGGTAAACTTTGTAGAAGTAGGATATGTTGTTTGATTTTTCATCATATGTACATGTTATTTGTGATCATACAAAAGTTGTTGAGCGCCCTTGTAGCTGCAAACTCCCACGGGAGTTTGCAATAAGAGAAAGATATTTCTATGCATCTTTATAGAAGGCTTCCTCACAATGCTAGAGAATTAACCCCTAAAGGACCAAGACGCCCAAATTGGTTCTCATGTTTTGAAAAGTTCCTAGGTGGAAATTCTATTTGATCAAATTAATTTTCTTTTTAATTATAACACGCAATGTTCTTCACTGATTCTAGTATAATAAAATTTGGTCTCGTCTGAACTGAAATTTTCACAATATAATTAGTTGAATTTTTCATTTTAAAACCATGAATCCTTGGTCCTTTAAGGGTTAAAGGACATTGTGACTCAAATCCCCACTAATGAGCCCACTATTGGAGCACATATTTTAGAGGTTAAGGACGTCTAGCAAAAGAGAAAGCCCCAACCAAGGAGAACCCAAGAAGAAAGTCAAAAAACCAGTAAGGTAGGAGCACCCAATTCTGACAGGGTATCCAATGCCGTTAACTTCTAGACATGGCATTCATTTTAGAATGCAAATCTAAGCACATCATAGAGCCTTTACTGTTTGTTGACCAGATTGATAATCTATGGTCTACTTAGATTTACGTTCTATAATGAATGCCGTGTCTAGAAATTAATGGCATTGGGTACACTGTTGGAATTGGGTGCTCCTACCTTAACCCCTAAACGTCCCAGGGTGTCCCCAAAATTGACAGTTTGAGAAAAAACATTATAAAGTGCTATCTAGGAGAATATTTCGGAATTGTTATACAAATGAAAGTTGAAGATATTGAATTTTAGGTTCCATCCGTACGGTTAGATTCACCAATGCCATCACTGATATTTTATTATAAAATTTCAAATTTATAATTAAAATTTCCTTCTAAATTTGATTACAAACAAAATATTAATATTTTTTGAGTAAAATTTGTTGGAATGGATTTAGAATGAGATACTCTTGAAATGGTGTTACTTCAATTTATGACCTCATTTTAGCAAGCCCACTTTTGAACTAAAGTCAATCCAATTTTGGCTTGGTCAACTGCTTGACATACTTCCACATTTGTAATTTAAACAAAAAATGTACCTTAGTAACACCAAATCCAACCATTAGATAGAACAAATAAATACTTTATGAAGTCTTTCATAAAGTATTTTTAAAAAATTGAATGAGTTTCATCCATGAAGTAATGTGAGTGTAATGTAAGTTGGAATCTGTTCGTCGTCCAACTGGGACGTTTAGGGGTTAATAGAGTTTGGAGAGTGGATGAGGAAGAGACAACACCTTTGAAGTGGAGGCATTACATAAAAAATCAGACCTCCAAAAGGCTGCTACCTCAGCCAAATTGCCATGCCAAAATAATAACATAATAATATTTAAAATTAATTATTTAATTAAAATTTTCACAAATAAATATTAAAAAAATCCAGTCGAGACAAATGCAAGACAAATCTGTGTAATGTTGCAAACATGGTTACAAGCAAAACCAAGTAGGATACAGTTTAAAAATCACTAAGAATTACATACTGTTCTGTATATCATGTGCCATGTGTCATTTTGAAGGTATCAGCGTGACGTACCCTTACTAAAAGGACTGCTACAATACCCAAAGGGTTAGAGGAGCATAGCAGTCCTTCAACATTGCCAACAGGCTTCTCCACAAACATGATCACAAGAATGGATTGCACAACCAACAATTGCTACCCAGACATGTTGCGGATCTCGTCACTTGCACAATACTTGACAGAGGTGACATATGATGAGGTAGCTTACAGTAAATAAAGTTGGAAAAACAAGCTTGGTTTTCCCAGGTTAACCAACACAACCGAAATTCAAGAGTCCCGTACATAAACTGGTAACGGTGTGTTGATTTTCATATGCTAAAGCAGCACCATCCACCAAGCGGTGAAGATCGGTGTCTAGGAAACGGGGACCGAGGCATGTTACACATGAAGAGGCAACAAGGGGAATAATATTGGACAACTCCGCAGCCCAGAAACAATTGGGCACCAAAACCACTGATTTGATGCAACCTTCCTTCACCATTCGCAAAGGGTAAAAAAGTATACTCAACAGCCCACACCTACTTACAATCCTCAGCCAATTGGATAAGGATAACAGTTCTGTGATCGGTCCCTGCACTCTTCGCGTGAGACCTTAAAACAACTTCCTGAAATTCAGACATAGCTCAGTTTATGGGGGACGACGGCCGAAATGCAGATGGAGCAAGGGCACCCCACCTGCAGAGAGAGCGCTCCTGTAGTGCGCCGTTTGTAGAGAATTTACACCATCTGCTGGAAACTGGGTTGAGATCCACCCTCACCCTCAAGCCTCCCCTACCATAAGGCAACCGCTTCTCCTTGAGGCTGTCATAAACCGGCTACAATGGTAGTCTGTAACCCAATGAGGTTGTAGCTGAACCATGACCTCCACCACCACACCACATGGTGGACTGAGCATGGGAAATGAGTATGATACATTAAGTGGCTTAGACTCGCTTGAGCTCCTCGATGTGGATGTCCTTTTGAGCTTCCAACAGACCTTGCCAATGCTGCAAGAGCTTGTTTTGCTTCTCAAACAGTGTGTCCTTCACTTGCAACTCCGCCTCAAGCTCTGCTATCTCCTGCAGTAGGTTAACAGATTTGTTATGATCTTGTAATTGCTTATTAGAAGAGAAGAACAACATTCTATAACCCCCAAACTCTCTCTCGACAATAGTACCAGAGCCGACTATAACTCCATGGGATATAGAAGGAAATAGAATCGAAGTCACGACCTATACCTTCATAAAATTCCTTATATTGTCCTTATTTCCAGACCCGTCACGCTTACTGTCACGCGGACAAAGTGAAACCTGTACCTATTTACGACACTTCGCATCACGAGTGATCAGCAAGGATTGGATTTTGATAGTATTATCCTCCCGAGTAAACCATTCAGCTCGAAGTAGTTTTCGACGGGGAAAATTTTGGGACTATAGAGGGTTCTGTTGGTGATCACCCACGAAGCGAAGTGCCGCGAGCAGGAAAAATCATGGTCTCACTTCCGTGTGCCGCATGGCCAAAGATATGACGGTCACGAACATGCAGTCTCACTTAATACCTTAGGCTGGGTCCTAGAGGTTTTCACAATATCAGGAGTAGCGCAATAATGTATCCAATCAAACTCAGACCAAACCGGTAAAGTATCAGAAAGCAACATGTGCACCTTTCTCAGAGCTTCTTCACGAGTGGGTTGATGTTGATGTTGTGCTCGTATGAAATACAATTGCAACGTTTTAGCTGCCTCCATGAAGTCAGCCGCGTGCCTTTCCACGTCAACTGCACACAAAGGAACCAACAGCTCTCCGACTAAGTGCAAGTAATGCCAACTTCCAAAAGCAACAGAAATTCACACACGAATGTATTAAACAAGAATCGCAAACTCTGGCCCAAAGCAATGCTCCAGTAAACCAGTGTGCAGTGACTACTTTCACACAAGCCAACATCCATGGGTGAAGCTTTTCACTAAACGACAATTTTTTAGGGACTTCAGGGGAACAAGTTCTACATTTCAAGTGAGCTAGTGAGCTTTTGAGAAAAAAGTGGTGAAGAAGTTGTCATGAAGTATGGAGGTTCTCAATGGAGGGTTCTCAAGCCCAAGACTTCATGGCAACTTCTCCCTAACCAATCAAATTTGTTCATGTTTCACCTTATGTAAGTCCATGGAAGTATGCACCACTTCATGGTCACAAATTGTAATACCACTTTTCCCTTCCTCTTGCCTAATTCCATGGGCAAATTCTCAAACCCATGCAAGTTATGATTGCACAGCAGATGACTACTCTACTACATGAATGTCTATGTCCAAATGCCAACAGCACGAAAACCCTAAAACGCCGATTGCCAAATACATGCGCCACACGGACATCAAGCATAAACCTCAGCGGCGAGTGAACAAAGTACGCAATGATTACTTTGACACTGCACGTGAGAACTAACGATTGTACAGCTCACCGAAACCCTAAAACGTTGATCGTCAAGTGCAAGTGCCGCACAGGCGTGAAGCGTTCCAAAACGGGAAAGCGGTTTCCAGCATTAGCACAAAAACAGGTACGCAAGTTGGAATGAGCATTTCTTTACCTTGATGCGAGGGGTGCGTGGAGCGGTCGGCAGCCTGAAGCTCCCGGGCGGGCAAGCAGGGCAAAAGCGCAGCATCCAGAGATGCAACCAGGCTGAGCAAATCCGGCGGACTAGCAGCACCCGGCGTGGCCGCCATGAGGAGCGGCGCCCTTCACCACTGCCCTGCCTTGCATACACTCTACTCTTCTTATTCCACCATCACTGCCCTTGCTCGTCGTGTACGTCTCTCTGCCATAGCCGAGCGATCACGCAACGACTCTCTTGAAGGAGACGACCTAAACCCCAGCGAACGAATGAAACTTGGGGATGAAATTCATCCGGGCACTGTTTCTATATTTTAACCGACCAAATGCACAAAGTCCTCTGTGGCCGCATCTCTTTATGCGTATAAAGATATTCTTGGTGGACTTGCATGCCCCAAGTGGGCGGTAAAACTATGTGTAATGATAGCTGCAAGCTTTTGAGGTTGACTTACACCACGTCATCATAAAAATGGACTACTTTGCCCCCAAGAGCATGTTCAATGTATGTTTGTCGAATAATTTGAAATTTTTGGTGCCATTCAAACTTTTCCATAGGTTAAAATCAATACTCAATTGACGAGTAGCAAAATGCATTTGAACTCAATGAAAATAATTTTCACACATAAGTTGTTTTATATTGTCAATAGAAGTGTCACTATTTGATTCATCAAGTAGGAAAAGATTATGTAGCACAATCTAGGCACTTGTTGCACTTGTCAAAATTGATTTATGTTGGTCCGGATGACCTTTACCCCTAAATGCGTAAACAACCAAAATCTGGTTGTTTTCATTTTTGAGCATTCGACCATGTGGTTTTTTTTATCATTTTTTTTTCTTTGGATAAATTAATGGAAAATCTTCCTAGTGGCACTAGACACTTATCAAATCATTGTTCTTATGATTCTTTATGGCTCATTAAAGCCAAAAATGTCAATAACGTGGAGTGTATTCAAGAACATGGAGTGTATGCTCAGACCCAAATTTAGCTATTGGGATGGTTTCTTATGCATTTGAGCTCAACTACAAAAATAAAGCTTACCAAGTCTACTTTCACCACCAATTTGAAATTTCAAAAAATATGTAAAATTGAATGATTTACAGCAGTTTCAAGTTGAGGGGGTATTACCATAGCTCATTCTTGGATTTCCATGGTTTTAGTTTTTTCATCTTAATTTTGGATTTACACATAATTTTGAGCACGGTAAGAACTTTAAGATATGTAATTGTGATATTCAATTATTGTAAAATTTTCATATTTTTTGAGCAAAATTTGTAATTAATATGAATTTTCTTTGATTGTTAAGCTTTAAAAAAAAATCATAGTAATTTCAAAACATCACCAATAATTCCGAATTTTTTAATGGTATGTAGATAGTATATGGCACTATAAATTTCTAGTAAATTATAAAATATATATTACATATATATTATAGTTGCAAAATAGACCGACTAAAATGATGTCTATACTCCATCGTTATAGGTCAATCCTTTAGGGTTTAAAATACCTAGGTGATAGCTGGAAGTAGGTTCCCCTCACGTATGCTCACTGGCACCAACAAAGGCGGTGGTTTAATTCCAATCGGATACACGTTGTGAGGTCTAATACCTCCTTGCTTGATAGGAACCCCGAGAGTGACAAGGATTGCTCTCGGGCCTCATGTTTATGGTGGGGGTGTCACTCTTACTTGGAAATGATTAGGAGCATAGGGTCTAGTCCAAATATTGCAGGAAGAAAATTCTAGGGGAGCATTGGAAATGTACTCTCTTTATTGTTGTTGTGCAATGGAAATATAGCATCCATTTGTTTCAAAAATAAATGAATAAATCGAATTATGTTCATGGCCAAGGAATCCACCCAAATTGAGTATAATTGATCAATCAAGTTAAATGAACTTCCTAACTAAAACAAGACATGATTTTTCTAATGTTGTTAAGCCCCCGATCAACCAAAAAATGAGATTTCAACATTCACAATCACATTCATATCAACTGATAATTGTCTCAAGCTTACCAACTCAGCTTGACTTGCACTTAACCCTTTAGTGCCTAGGGTACTGTAGCAGACAGCTCTGGATTTCAGTGGGTTTTTCCACTGTGGTTGAGACTACCAAAAATAGAATGGGTTAAATTAGAAAGTAACCGAACAATTCTATTCTCAACTCGGGAGCACACATTTTATTAAAATTTGAGAATCATCCGATGGTGGGATCGGAAGATTATAGTATGTATTTGAACTGTATAATGCACACTCAAAAACGAGATTTTGGGGGGTGTGTGACTTCAAAGTTAAATAGAATTTGAGGTAAATTTTCAAAAATAAAAGCAAAGACGTTCAGCTATGCCCTAAGTCAACACCTCTCCGTTGCAATCTTTCATATCAAAAATAGACTCACACATAATTATTGTGAGATTTATAAGTGAAAGTGACTTGTCCATGTACGGTTTAGGACAAAATTTTATACGTTGAAAATTGACAGGAGTGGGTACATTAGTCAAGATCGGATTACACACACTAATGGAAGATGAAGAAGAGAACACAATCCAAAAAAAAAACAAGACAACAAACTTCCAAACACAAGAAATACTACACAATACATATGTTGTATTTGTAAGTATTTACTGTATTTTCAAGTATTTGCAGTATTTTTGCGTTCTGTTGATAGGTATTTTGATAGTTGTACAATTCCAAATTGAAAATTTCTTTTTCTGGAAGGTGCGTAATGTATGTGCGCAAATCTGAACTTCAAAACTGAAGTTCCAATTCTTCACGGATTCTCTGCTATTTGCATTTCGGACGTTGTAGTGACCATAATGTGGTTTGCTAGGCACTAAAGGGTTAACCCTTTAGTGCTCAAGTGACCATATTGTGGTCTCTGATGTGTCGAAAACGCGAATAACAAAAAATCCGTGAAGAATTGGATTTTGAATTGTGAAATTCAGATTATGAGCGTTATAATATACATCTCTTAGAAACACATCTCTTAGAAAAAGTTTCAGTTTGGAGTTGTGCAACTATCAAAATATCCATGAACAAAACGCAAAAATACTGTAAATACTTGAAAATATAGTAAATACTTACAAATACAACACATGTTCTATGCAATATTTCTTGTGTTTGGAAGTTTGTTATCTTATTTTATTTTTTGGATTGTGTTCTCTTGTTCATGTTCCATTAGTGTATGTATTCCGATCTTGATCCATGTACCAACTCCTTTCATATTTTAATGTATAAATTTTTGTCCAAAACCGTACATGGATAAGTCACTCTCACTTGTAAAATTCACAATAATTATGTGTGAGTCCATTCTTAACATGAAAGATTGCAATGGAGAGGTGTTGACATAGGTCAATGGTGAACATCTTTACTTTCATTTTAGAAAATTTTACCCAAATTCTATTTAACTTTGAAGTCACACACCCTCCAAAATCTCATTTTTGACTGTGCATTATACGGTTCAAAGACATACTATGATCTTCCAATCCCCCTATCGGATCCAATCCCCCTATCGGATGATTCTCTAATTTTGGCAAAATGTCTGCACTCCAATTGAGAATACAATTGTACAATTACTTTCTAATTTAATCCATTCTATTTCTGGCAGTATCAATCATAGTGAAAAACCCAGTGAAAACCAGTGAACCCAGCTACAGTACCCAAAGCGTTAAGACCTTGTTGTGTACCCAAGACCGGCCTTGTTGTGATCCCTTCTCTAGAGTGACACTAAAGAGCAATGTTACTCCACGTAGCCACTACAGAGAATAAACCACAGCAAGATCCTTCAAGAATGTCATGTTAGCCGAAGTTTTACTCTTGAATCAAGAGCATCCAAGAGTGCGTTTTGGTTCCTCACATTGAACACACATTATAACCCTCTTGACACATCATTGATTAGTCAACTCAGCATTATAATTTCACATCTGCTGTATATGCAAAGTTTGGAACTTTGGATACTGATTGCAAGAACGAGAGGTTGGTTGCAGCAGACTTGCAGTAAACTGAAGGTTTCAGAAACGCCTCCGCGTCACTCAATCATGTAATATCAATACACACATCATGATGCGAAATACTATTAGTGGTACAAGCTGCCGTGATGATTTTTCAATGGTATTACTGAATCTCTCTGTCTCTCTCCCTAGTGTGTTTCCACAAAACTGACATTCTATGAGCCCCGCAAGCGCAACTCTGTATAACTCCCAACTAGCTCCTCATCGATCAAGTGCTGGTGAGAGCTTGATCGACAATCTCAAGCAACCTGTACAAGAGTCGATACAATCCTGCAAAACTGATCAGGTCGAATCCACTGCCACTGTGAGGAGCGCTCGACGTCGGAGACTGAGCATCATGGATTGATTCGATTGTGCTTCAATCCACTGCCACCGTGAGGAGCGCTCGACGTCGAAGACTGAGCATCATGGATTGATTCGATCGAGCTTCAGAGCATCATCGCCATTTGGATTGATTGAAATGATTCGATCGATTCGACTCTGAAGGTTGGTGTGCAGGATTGCATTGGTGAGAAGAGGCTGTGGACTACAACCGGAACGAAGTGGGTTCAAAATCGTCTGGGCCTTGCTCCTTCATCCATGTCCTCAAGCTTCGCTTGGCCGCGGCGCCGCTGAACGACACCACCTCGTACATGCTGCACACATTGGCGATGACTGCCTCGTTTAACATCACCTTGGAGCCCCGGAAAATTGCGTCCTCCAGAACGTCTGTTGCGTCCACCAACTGCTGGTTGTACAGCAAACAAAGCGCCTGTCCACCACAACAAGCCTCAGTACTCAAGGAATCCATCACGGTGTAAGAGAAGGTGACTTTAGGGTTCCAGGCACAGACAAGAAATCCATCAACAAGAAAAAGGTGCAAGAGAAGGCGACTTCAGGGTTTGAGGAACAGAGAAGGAATCCATCAATAAGAAAAAGGTGCAAGAGAAGATGACTTTAGGGTTTGAGGCACAGAGAAGGAATCCATCAACAAGAAGAAGGTGCAAGAGAAGGTGACTTTTGGGGTTCGAGGCAGAGAAGAAATCCATCAACAAGAAAAAGGTGCAAGAGAAGGTGGCTTTAAATGATGGTAGTAACGTGAACATTATCTGTGGAAAAAGCTAGGGTTGAAAAGCTGGTGTGTGTGTTGATTATAGCTCCTGCAAGGCAATTGGACAGATGAAGAATCTCCGCATGCAACCAAGATTATATTCTCACAATTGAGGGTTCGAGTACAGACCAGGAAGCCATCAACAAGAAAAACAAGCGCGAGAGAAGGTAACGAGGTTTTACTTTGTTGTTGGCAGAGACGATGTCGTTGGGGTCGCTAGCTAAAACAGCGTCGAACTCCGCAATGGCCTTGGGAAACTCGCCCAAAGCCACGTACAAGATGCCCCTGGTCCGAGCGAGCAAGTTTTTCATGTCCGGATCCGACGACGACGACAGCAACGCCTCGACGTCGGCGAACGTGCGCTGCGCTCCCACGATGTCGCCCAACTGGACCTGAATGAGAGCCGCCTTGGATTTCAAGTGCGGATCAGACGGCGAATTTGCCATGAGCTTGTCCAGCCATTGCAACGCGATGATGAATTGCTGCTGATGCAAGTGGTAGCCCACTATGGAGAAGCACACGGCTTCTCGCCGCTGCTGCCACGTCGAGAGTAACCCCTCCAAAATGACCTTGTCGGAATCCGCCATAGGTGAGTCTTCCTCAGTAGTGCTCTCGGTCGCACGTTCTGCTTGCAGAGCGTCTATCTGGCCAGAACCAACGCCGAATCCATTGATAAGTTCATGGTGAACCAACAAATCGGTTGCAATTGAAAAAAATTTAGGGCAGAAGCGAGAGCAACCTGAGAATCACAGTGCGCGAGGAGTTTGTAAAGACGGTACAGAGTCTCCGCCGTCTTGCCGACTCGGTGCGGAAGCTCCGCGTGCATGCACCGTAAAGCAAACGGTACCATCGAGCCTGTGTTCACAAAAAAAAATCAGTAAAACGGGAGGGTTCAGCAAACCCTAAAACAGGGGTTTAGGAGCGGTAACGAGCAGTGAGTACCTGATTTTTCAGGGTACAACTCCGGGTGATTCTCGTATCGATACTGCGGGGCATCCAAATCACCGAACGCGGCAATCTCCTGCGCTGCAGCGCGAAATTCCTGAATCTTCATCAACGCAAGCAGGTGGTAAGTCCCGTACGCAATCTCCTGGTCCGGAGTCGCCAGCAACCCTTGCCGTTGCGCGTCCTTCACTCTTTCAATGAGCAGCTTCCAGGAGCCCTGTCTCTGCGACCACACTAACCCCCCAATTCAGCACTCGCCATGACTACTCACAGTTGCACAGTTCAGTCATTTTAGGGTTCCACTTTGGGATTGATGGTTCGCAAGTAGCGCTCATACAGGGCATGTCGGTAGAGGTTTGCTTCTCTCGATCCACTGCATGCGTAGCCAAAGCTACTGTAGCAGTTTTGTGAAGTTTTCCTCACTATCCTATCAAACAGGGTCCCAGTAGTACCCTCCCTTTGAGCACTGGCGGAGTCTACGAGGTGGTGGAATGCGTACTAATATGTCACAATTTCAAAATTGGTGGGTGAGCGAAATGAGGTCGACGCAGAGCTTGGGTTGCAAATTGCAGGAGTGAGTGAGTACGTACCGCGAGCTGCCGGAGGCGCCGAATGTCTACCGACACCTGCTTGAACGAGCACCGCGAGAACGAGAGATGGCGTATGGTGGCGGACTTGGTCGCCGTAGTGGCAGGGGACGAATCGCCCTCCCCATTGTAGCGGCCATGGCCATTGCTCAAGCGATACTCTGCGGACATGGCCTGCACTGAATCGCCACGGTCTCGAGTGCTCTTCACTGACGACACTGAACCTGCATCGCGATACTTGAGGGGCGCCACGGGGATCCCACCGGAGGAAGATCTCCATGGACTGGGCGTCGACATGGCCTCGGGCAGCATCCCGTAATTGTATGGCAACGACTTCGATTGCGACACCAGCGGCACCCGTGGTGACGACATTCGCCCGTTCTCTGATGTCATCACCGTTTTGTTGTTCTTCCCATTACGCGTCGGGGTGACCGGCACCTTCTTTAATGAATGGGGCGACGCGGGCGGGAAACGATGGGCCGGAGTCCGCGGCGACGGAGCTCGGTAGGTCGAAACGCCTGAGTATTCAATTCCCGACTCGATGATGGGCGTAAATTCTTCCGAATCAAACTCCATGGCGATCCCGGTTCCAGTTAACTACTCGTTAAAGTTGTCCGAATCGGGACACAATTCGTACTGCAATCCCATCTCGGCATGATCTCCTTTTCTACATAACATCAACCGGGCAATTTCCTGCAATCGAGCTCATGTCGAAATTTCCCCCTGAACGACGCCATCACTTCAAAAGGGTTCGACTCTCATTCCTACACAAGGATCCTGGCTTGTCAATCCTGTGCCCAAAAGCCCTTGCATCCTTTGCCCTAAAGCCCTTATATCCTTTGCCCTGTCAATCCTGTGGCTGTTTGGATTCCAGAACCTGGATCGTCGCACCAAAACGTACGTAGCCACTTCTAATGCTGAGCCTCTTTGAATTGGAAATGAGAAAACATACCCTGAAACCCAATCGATCACTCACCGCCTTCAAAACCCATGACTTAAACCCCAGACGTACACAAGCATGCGAAACGCCAGCGTCAATACATCGCCGCAAACCTGGAACAGCGGGCGCCCACAACGAGCGAGGTCCAGAACTCTCGGGAGAACAGAAAACCAAAAAAATTCAAACGTACCGCGTCACCCTCGATCGAGACTGAAAAAGTCAAGGCAACGTACTCCCGTGCACACGAACTAGAAACACTGGCAAGAGATGATCGTTGCAAGTAACACCGATTGACCGCGAAAGTTAACGTGCGTGGGTTGAGAGACTAGCAAGAAACAGCTCGCAAAGTTCTTTTCTTGCTTGTTGAGACGGGCGGGCTAGTAGCGATCGCGGGACTTGGATACCGATCGATCGATCGATTGACGTACTGGTCAGTAATAACTGTTTGGTAAGTTTTCTTTTGAGCGCGAGAGTGAGGAGTTTTTGCTAGCGAGCGCTGCAGGCAGCAGGTGAGGGCGGTCAGCGGGCGGAAAGGGAGCAGATGGCGGAATGAGCTGGAATCCTAGAATAGCACGGAAGACTCCATGATCGATGCGCCGCCGCCGCATCGCTCGCGTCTGTTGTTCAGGAGCTTCCTTCGCATCTGAGCAACGCCACCTCCCCTACACTGGACTAGTGCTCTACGCCTCTTGGATCTTGCATGATCATTACCAAAAGTCTGGAAACAGGGCATGAAAGAAACTGGCACTGAAAATAAACTAAGGTTGAATGCTCTAAAACCACCAACTTAAGCGATCAGTGAATTTTTAGCAATGGTATATTTGGTGAAATACTTTTCTTTCATTCTACTTAAGGTTTAACGAGGAATGCACAATTTTATTCTCAATATTGAAATTGATACAAGTTTTAAAAGTAGAAAGTACACCGGGACTCAATATCAACATACAAGTTCCTCCATGTTCACACTATGTGATAATAGAGAACAGGCCATGTAGGGACAATTATGCCTTGCCAAGCACTGTCGGGTGAGCCTTGGGCTGTGCGAGCCAGGGCATAATCAGCCCTACAGGGCCTCTTCTCTTACAGTAAAATACATAGGAGGTCTATTCTACGATGTAATCATGATCATATATCACCCTAGTATTTGGAATTGGCCTTGGGAATCATCAACCAAATTCTGCCACGAAATTTGCCTCTAAAATCAAATAATAGGCCTGCCCAAATTTTAATGTACTAATTTCCACTCATGATGGTACCCAAAACCACCAACTACTTTACAATGTTTGACATACCATTGGTTTGCTTAAATAGTGAAATTGGTGGCTTTGAGTCTCAACTGTGGTGGTTTGAAAGTTAGCTTTTTAGACAAAATGCTCAAAGTGCACAAATGTGCACCAAAATGTAGCTAGTTCACCAAGAGGAGTTAGTAGACTGTACCATACCAACGCCCTTCATCTTAGTCAAAAAACCGAGAAAGGTATGCTTCTCCCTTCAAATCCACAATGCTATATATCCACACTTTGACTACAACATGGAATAAACTCCACTCAACTTTATTCTTGTCATGTGACATTGTTAAAGTACATAACATCGTCAAAGTGCGTAACATTGTCAAGTATGTGACACTAACATGGCAGTATCTCATGTGCGTGTTTGTGACTTGAATTTGTCACGCGTGGAAGTTATTAGCAAACGCTAGAGGTAAAAATTGTGCACCGCCACGTGGCAGGGCACACAAGCAACAACGACCATGCATGTGCCATGGTGTGCTTTGCTATGGCCGATTTAGCCTTCCCCAAAAATTATGAATTAGAACTTGTGGCCTTCCAAAGGCCTTAGTCCACACTTAATGTGTACACTACCAAAACATGAGGGCGGAGTTAGAAACATGTGGTCATAGGTTGGTGTACCTTTGGTAGCCGTCGAGATATGTCTATCCTGGAGAGGGGGGAGTAGTCCTACACGGTTAGGTCTTTTGTCCAGTGGACATCAAACCATGGGTGGAACGAACATACACTTTATTCATACCATCCTCAAAGAGGACCAAAGTTCCTTCTAGATATTAAATTGGCTCACCAATAGTGTTCTTACACCATCCACAACAAAAATGGAAAGAAATAAAAGATTTAACCACCAATTCACTTAGCAACTGAGAAAATTGATTACAATCCCACCTAATAATGAAAAATTATAAATGTGAAATCTTTGTAATAGTATTCTCGATAGAAATACCTAAAAATAATCGGACAAACCAGCCCAACACAAAGGTATTGTGCACGCTAGATCACAGACCACAATACAAATGTGTTAAATCTTGAATAATCAAACAAATTATTGTATTGAGAGAATTTGTTAACAAAAAGCACATGTGCACTGCAGGAAAATATTTTTGAATCTTAATGGAAAGCATAGTTAATGAAACGGGTAATGAAATGCCATAAAATGTCATGATATCGTAAGACAAGGTAGGATTGGCCATATCTAGAAACAATCTAGAACTCCTAGGCCTACTTTGCAGTTGTCATGTCACTTCTAAAACGCCCATCGTGGAGGTGCTCACTAACAGTGATGTATAGACGATCATTCACTGTAAGAAGGGAATAGCAACCAGGAATCGGAAACAGCAGTCCAAATTCTTCAAGGCCTCAAAATGTCCACCCTACATAATGAATTTTTTGTTCAATCAGTGAATTTTGAATAAACTCCAAAAGATCGCTCAAATTGACATCCAATGCTTTTAAAAATTAGCTAAGGTTACTGAATTAAATATACAAATTATAGAAAAAAAGACTCGCCATCATTCAGTAATTCTATCAGATATTCCTCGAGTAAAGATATCCAGAGGGATTCAAAAAACAACGCAACAAAGTCTTAAAACGTAGAGAGCACCAAGTATGTCAACCCGGTAGGCCTTCCCCCATAGGTGCTCGCTTTTTGTAGACACTAAATGTAGTGCCGGTTTGCCCGCTTGTGCTTCAAAAATCCGAACAATATAGGAAAAGGTATCCCACTAGCCATCAAAGACATACTAAGTAGCAATCTACTCATTCTACCATTCCCATTTACAAAAGGATCACACATAACAAACTCATAAGACAACCACGCAGCCAAATAAAAAGGATTCATTCCAAAGCATTTAATCCAGGAATCATAACTCACAATTAATCTCTCCATACTAGACTCAACTTAGGAATGGTAAACATCTAATTTCCAACAGAGCAACTGGTAAATCTATACACCCTAGAACTAGCATCAATTCCATCTTTCCAACACAACCCTCCCATCAACATGGAATAAGCTTCCTAGATAATACTCTCACTAAGAGGTTTACTGTTCTCAACCAGTTCGGACTTCAAAAATATGAAGGCCTTGGCATGTTGCACCACTTCCTTCCTAAACGCTTTGTCAACAAAACTACTAGGAATATATTCCATATAATCTCCAATGAGAACTTTGCGGCACAAAGCATATGTGTCTGTGAAGTTCAAACCCTTCTCCTCAATCAAGTTAAAGAAATAGATAGAACACAAGGTTGAATGGATGTCATGTTCCCTTAAAATCACTACAGCCTTTTCACTTGCTTCAAAGATATTTTTTAAGGCCTTGCAATAAGAAACGCACCATTGAATGATGGTACTTGAAGAATCTTCCTCTCAAGGAGTCTGAGTATAATTGCTAACAAAAAGCTCGAACCTTCCCATTGTAAAATTTGAAGTAACCCGCCTAAAAAATAAAGGCAATTCAATCAATCAAAATATAAATCAAAACCAGACAATATTATCAATAAATTCAATAAACAATGAACGAAACGGAATGATATGTAATTGTTTAAATGAAAAGAACTCAGGGGTCTTATCCATTACCCATTGGCAGAAACAATTATGGTGAAAAGCATTCTTTGAGGTCACCTCAACAAGCCTATCTCCAATCATCAATTGTTCTTCATAGATGGCGCAATGCCGATCTACAGCCCGCCTCAATAGGCCTTCTGTAACAACACCTCCTTGAAACAAATGAGAACCTACAAATATGTTTTGCCTCCAAAGTGATCCTAAAATAAGTTGTAGAATAGTGATGTCTTCACCATCAGTGTCATCAACTCCAACCTGTAATTGAGGGTCCTGCAAACCTAGAAATGCCTCCACAATAGGCACCCTCAAACTCCTCTTTGTACTATGGATGACTTTCCTCACAGGTTCCTCTGAGAGGATTCGATAATCTCCTACGTCTCCCCAAAAAGTCACCCCGCACACTTCCTTCGATTGCGTGCAAATAACAAACAAAACAATTCATTCACCAATTCACACACATAAGTCAATTCCACTCCGAAGCAACTATAAAAGTGGAAACTCAATCCCTGAGATGGACCTCGCCACAGGTCCAACTCATCACATCTCTAATCCACATACCACCAAATAAACAACTAGAAAACCTTAAAACCTCATTCCCAACGGATCCACAGCGCAAACCTCCCCTAACTCACATATCAAGCAGAATGTCTTCCTTCTCTTCGCCAAAGCTCACGGCAGCTTCCTCCAACTTCTCGACTGGTGCAATTTGAACGACCGAGTCTTCCTCCTCTCCCGCAACTCTGTCAGTCTCCACGGATACTTGACCGTCATCCTCGCCAATCCTCTCAACTGAATCATACAATGAATGTAGTATGTAATGTACTTCAAATAGTCAACAATTTCTTATAAATAACAACAACATACAACATTTCTAGTATTGGAGACAAGCTATAATCTGCAATTAGCAATATAGTTGATAGTGGTAATCGGTCAAAAACAAATTCTTCTTGAAGTAGACTACACCAGTGTCATGGATTTGACCTCTCTAGCAACAATTGTCATATCACAAGCCAACAAAAGTATAAGTTGGATGATATTTGTTACCGATTCATCAAATGTCTTCCCAAAAACGTTACCCTCCAGATTTCCTTCTTTAGTTTGCATGCAAATATCAAACAATACACTTCATTAGCCAATTTAGACACACAAGACTAGCCGTCCACAAAAACATGCTATGGTAATGGATCAATCACTTTTAAAGGAAATTTTGCACTCTTCACTATAGATTCTCATGCAAAAAGTGACAAATTCTATGCACAATAAAGTTACTCTTTTCAAACATTCATCTTGCTTTTGTGTGTAGTAGATGATCTTTGAGCTAATTAACTTCTAAAAGACCAAGGATTCATAGTTTTTAAATGACAAATTCAACCAATCATATTCTGAAAACTATAACTCAAATGTGACAAAATGTAAAGAACATTGCATGTGTTGGTGAAATAACAAAAAAAATTGAACAAAGTGAAGTTTGTATAGGACCTAAAAAATACATGAGACATAATTCGGACTTCTTGGATCTTTAGGGCTTAATGAGATTTGCAAAATCTCTTAAAAGAGATTGCTATGAAATTTTTATATTTTGGGCCTTGGCCATATAGATGTTCACTCTTTGTTAATACTCTTGTGCCTATTGTTTATTTTCCATTTTTATGCTAGTCACATGTATGATATATGCAAACTATCTTTGGAAATAGACAAATTATTTAAAGTATGTGAATTTATAATCCCTTGGTGACTTGAGAACTTTTCTAATTAGTTAGACCATAGCAAACTACTTTCAAAATAATAATAGGTTATTATTGCAGTTGAAAACCATGTAGTTTTAGAAACATTTTTTCAATAACAACACATACTTAAAAAAAAAATTACCCTTTAAGTATCTCATTTTGAAAAAGCAATTTAATTTTTGGTTCAAGATCTTGTTTATAGATACAAATATAAACAAAGGTTGATAATTATCAGACATTTTGCAATATGAAATCAATTTGAAATCCAAGTCCTAATTCCAATTTTTTAATTTTTACATTAATAAATTGATTCAACAAGGATGGTGTTTTAGAAAATAGATTTATTTGTTTTATAACTCACTCTTTATTCCCACTACTACAATTTATAGTGTCATAAAAAATTGCATATGAATGTACTAATAACAAGTTTGTCAAGTTTGGAAAATGTTCTTGGCCAACTTCTTCACTCTTATAGCCCCATATACTTCTATAGTATCTCTACACCATAAATACTATTGAATGCCGTTCACAATGTTACAAAATTGTGTATAATCACACGCATTTTGGACACTTGGATGAGACATTACAGAAGCTTAGTGTATAATTAGACTATTGTACCAACGTTTTTTTTTACATGAATTTTTATCAAATGGTTGCATCATAGGCTTATTTATTTATTTATTTATTTATTCAATGGCTCTTTTGTTTTAGGTTTGTTCTATATTGTTGCAATTAGCTACCACATTAAACACGCAATTTTCTATTTATGCACTTGGCCATATAATTACGCACTTGGCCCCTAGGTGCACTAAAAATTCAATTCCAAAAAAATTGCAAAAAAATTGAACAATTTTTTTTTCTCCAGCAATTCCCTTCCAATAAGGATAAATTGCAAATTCATGAAGATTTTTGACGAGGGATTTTTTTAGAAAATAAATATTTATATTTTTTAATATGTCAAATTTTTGTCCTATACGCAACAAAATTATCCTATGAAATTGATTTTGCATATACTATGCAGTAAGTACGAAAGTGGGGATTTTGAATTTTTTATTTGTCCACGCATATTACCTAATCATACAAGCACGTTGTATGCTTTTAGATATGGGCTACAAATATACACATAACATTTAATTATTCTTTTTATTACATAATAATCGTGTACTCGTTCACAATTTATAATAGTAGTACACACTTTTCCCTTCAGCATCTTGACATCTAATATAGAAAACCATATACTATATAACATATACAATTCTATTCTAGTATGCATTTAGCTCGTTCTGCATCCTCTCGTCATCCATGCCTTCTACATGTAACGCAATATAGTCAAGTATGTGTGGCTTTGCTTCATTGGGAATAGTTACTTGGTTCTCAATTTGTATTTTTTGTATAGAAATGAACATTACTTTTAAGTGTCCACTTCTTGTTCTTGCTGGTACATCTCTCCACAAAAATATAGCAGTTTCTTTGTCCACCCAGCCATGTCTTTCACCAGACGGCTCTCAAGATGTTTCTATGCAGTTCATGTATCATTGTGGCTCAGAACTTGCTTCATCCGTCACACCTCGCCTCATATTAGGTTAATATCGTATCCCCTTCACTTTCATTGACCATTTGCCTTGTCCAAATTCCCCCACCTTCACCACATAGAATGGTATTCCGGTCCTTACTACTTTCCGCTCTACGATTAAAGCCACGAATTGTCCAATCTCCAATTTCCTCTCTGAATTGAAAACTGAAAAAAATGATCATTTGTTGCCTCTAGGGTAGTTGTAGATGATGCTTGATCCACGACTTCGGCCCTTGTTCTTCTAGGTGTTCTCGTTACTATATTAGATAGTCTATTCTGTCAAGGCCCAAAGTATCCTCGAGGCTCTAGGTTCGGCATTGTTGCCACGATCGAGTGTACAACCGCATTTGTATTACTTACCGTATTGAAGTCGTTTGTTGTTGTTTCCACCGTAGCAATGTCTTCTGTTGTGTTCACATATGTTTCGTAAGGTTAGAACAGTAGCCTTACATTCTCACTTTTATCTTGCAGAAGAAATTTCTTCAAATACTTGATAAGCTATCGCGCTTCCACGATTGCATGTAAGTTCTACTCCACATGTTGTATTCATTTCCACTCACTTTCTCTTTGTATGCAATGAATTCTTCCAAGGCTTTCAACTCCATGCATCCGCACCAAACAACTCTGCAAAATTTGGCTTCTTCTCTCTTGTAGGTAAAGATCGCAAATACAAGTGTTCCCCTATAGGACCCAATATATCATTGATGTAATGCTTGGAGTGCACTCGGAGCACACCATTATCTGTATAAAATCTTAATTGATCCGGAAAATTTATGTCTGTCACTATATCACCTCCCGTCAGCTGATTTGCAATGTAGGAGGCAATGCACCTTTCTTTTGTTTCACGTTTTAAATCACATGCATCATTGTTGTAATGACTTGGTTGCTATCATACTTGTGGTGCGAGTTTATCCACACATGTTCGTTCAATCCAATTCCGTGTACAAGGACTCCGCACAAGTAAGTCTTGACTCTAGGGAAGTCACTGTCAAAAATTTAAAAACCATGAGAGAACAAATATAGGGTGTCTTTTATTCATTTGAGATAGAAATTATAAATTTCTAAAAGTAATATAGGGTATTTAAAAACCAAATTGGGAATATTCTTAGAATATACTACAAAATATACCCTAAATATACTATAAATAGTATAATATTCCAATTATCCCCATTAAATACCCTTTGTTCACTCATGTATACCAAAATTTACACTAAGTGACTTCCCCGAGGTCTTGACAAATCGTGAGTCAATGTTTTTCACCGTCTGCTTCAATTTGGAATTATGGTCGTGTTTTGGTCCATGCCATCAATTATTAAGTATATACAAAGATCAAAGCTTACTATGGCTGACCTTTTGAATAATCAATAATCACGTCGTTCCTTCATTTGGTGCGGATGTAGATGATAAACAAATCCTTAATTTGCACCTTTGCCATTGTCTTGTTCGTTGTTTCTATTCCACGTTTATATTCCCAACAATGGAAGCATTTCAAAAACCTTGAGAACAATAGAATTTGCACTTGTGGGAAATGCATTCTTCATAGTTTTTAGAACGAACTTATCGACAATGGTTCCCCATCATGTATCTGCTTCACTTCCTCGTTCACATAATCAAACACGTTCATTTTCGTCATATTCATTGACAGCAACACTAATGCTAATACCGAGTTATCACTCTTCCATCGTACGTGACAATGTGGTTGTATGCACCCCGTTTCATTTACAAATGTCAAAAAACATTCACAGGCCTGAGATAGTTTTGTCCTTCTTTGCATTTGCAAACATTTCCATGGATAGCTACGATCCTCTCATACACTTGTTGAGACTATTTCAATTCCTTGAAACGTCTCTACAAATAACCCAATTTTATTGCGTAACACCCATTACAAACTGGCACGCCATCCGACTTCGTATCATATTTGTTTCGCCTTTATCTCCCTGTAATCGTGTAAAAAGCGTTTAGCATCTATAAAATCCAAGTCGCTCTAACTTCATACTTCTGCGCCCGTGCCATGTACCGTTGTTTCAATATGAACTTCTCATTCACATCCTTTAGACAATTACGTTTGCAGCCCTTTTTGTTTTGCAGATTTAACGCTTGCCAGTATCACTTTCTCCATTCATGGCTAGCCCTTCTAGTGTGATTTAGGAACTCTACTCTTTCGATTCTTCATAGAGTACGTCATGCTCGGTGACGTACTACATTCTTAACGAAGGCATGCTCGGAGAAGTAAAGGTGTAACATAGATTAGTCATCTCGTGCTGCTACTCAGCCTTAAGTTACTGCCGGCCCTTCTACAGTTAGGCTACATGTAGAAGCACAAAATTTATGGACAGTGTAGACAGTGGGCATGTCAAGATTATGAGGGGAGCAGTCTACTACACAACACAGCGCAAATACTGTAGTATATGTAGAGGTGTTGTTAGGCTCTAGAGACATACCAGACAAGAAGAGGACTCTCCAGGATTCAGCCCAAAGCGTGCAACATGACGACAATATCACATGCTTGAGTGTGAGGCATGAGGTTGTTACAACACTGATTCCCCAACCAGTTGTTGGTATAGAGCATTCTGCACATAATTATCGTATACTCTTCAGAGGGGTATGATGCCACTTGAGCTTTATGTGCACGAGGAGACGCACTGCAGTTCATAGAGGTTGATGAGACCTTGAAGGAGAGAGAGACTATGGACATAGGGGATTTGAGCATCTATCTTGAAGAAGTTGCAAAAGTACTTGCAAATTTTTTGGAATACAAAGTGACATTCTCATGATCAAAAAATATATTCATATCTCTTCTCCGTGAATCAGGAGCACTTTCAGTACCAGATTCATTCTAAGTCTCGTGTAACATAGAGTGGTTGCCACGATCAAGGCTGGAGGCGGGTGGATCTAAAGTATGCCAACACATAGAGGAATTGTGGATATTAATTCCACTCTATGTCTGTTTCATTGGGTCCACTAGTAGAAAACATGGTCGAAAAGAACCGCAGCCAAAATCAATTGCGGTTCTTTTGACCACCCTGATCTGCAGTCGCTTAGCGACTGCAGATTTTTCTTTTTTGATTTACGACTGCAATTTTAGGAATTTCAAGGCGTGTAATATACCGTTGGAAAGGTCTTGAAAATACCTTTCCAACGGTATATTACACGCCCCTAAATGATTAAAATTGCAGTCGCAAATCTAAAAAAACAAATCTGCAGTCATTTAGCGACTGCAGATCAGGGTGGTCAAAAGAACCGCAGCCGATTTTGGCTGCGGTTCTTTTCGACCATGTTTTCTACTAGTGGTCCTACCAGATCGAGGTATGACACTTACAACAGACAAATTCTACTATGACCTTCATGGAATCATATAAATGCATCTTGGAATTCGAGGGTAGTATATGTTAGAGTAGGCGGCATCTACCATGAAGGAAATGTCGCATTTGCACCATGTGTCATCTCTGATGGTCAATGCCATTATGGCTCAGGCTTTGAATATACAGATCCCGAGACCCCTTCAGATGTTTTTGTCAAATTGGAGGAGCAGCGTGTAACTAGTTAGGGAGGATCAGGACAATGGAACACAATAATCTTAGAGGATCCATACTTTATGTGGATATATGGAGTAATGATGTCGTTGTACAAAAATGTATTGTGGATTGTATGTGATTGTAATACAAGGGGAATTGGGAAAATGCAGTTGAAAGATAGTAAAATGTTGGATATTTATTGCACTTTTGAAGGGGTTTTATGAAAGACACTTTGCAAAATTTGAAAATGCATGAAATTCACATATTTATTATTGAAAATCCGAAATATATTTGATTTATTGCAATGCACTACACTTTTCACCAAAGACAAAAATCGCACCTTTTTAAAATTTAAAAAGTTTAATTTCTAAAATTTTGGGCACAATTAGGCCCCGAAATGACCACACTTGGCCAAGTGCATAAATAGCAAATTGCATGTTATTTTAGCTAATTAGTCAGCGGTATAAAATTATAATTAGCCAACACTAGTGCAAAAGGCTTCCAATTTCACCAAATATGACCACTAACAGGTGTTCAATTTCACCAAAGATTTTAATTTTTTGGTGAAATCGGACACTTTTTGGTGATCATTTTTGGTGAAATTAAGAGCCCTTTGCACTAGTGCAAAAATGTAATAAATACAAAAACTTGCAACACAATTGTTTCAGAACTAGAATATTCTACCAAAATGGCTTAATTTTTTTGGATGATATAGTAATTTGGCTTATTTTTCAAAAACAAAAAAAAATCACTCTATTGTGCACAACGGACCCATAGCAATTGCATAAGCGTGAGCAACTTATTTGGGAGACTCTCATGGACGTGATTCAAATTGGGTGAAAGCACGAAAAACTGTACCAAAAAGTTAGTCTGCTATACTAAAATTATAATTGTTTTGGTCAAAGGCCATAAATTTATATCAAAATATATTGTATTTTGGTTTTGATTTCATGAAGCCCTCTAGAGTTCTTATAGGTACTTGAACCCAAATTTTCAGAACAAAATCTTCAAAAAAGTTTACAAAAAGTAGTGTTTGAAAATGAATGCCTAAATCCAATCTCGGTTGCAAAATTGATGGCCTTAAATACACTCAACATAAATATAATTTTTATGACCTTTGAGATAAATAAATGATAGAATTGAGGTCCTTGTCCAAAAAGAAAGTAGAAAAAAATGTGTTTTGATATACATTTTGTTTGTTTTATATCAACTTTGTTGATTGTACGTAACTACTTTTTCAATTTTGGCCACTTCTAAGTCAATAAAAAATTTACAACTACTTATTGAAGATCATTTTCTCAAATTTTTTTGGAAGACTTTATAAAAAAATAGGTGTTTTATTTTATTGTTATTTAATTTTTTACAAAATTCAAATTTATAATGTACTTTTGAACCCTGCATTGTTGAATGGTCATAACAGTTAGAGGTGGTACACTTTTTCGTGCTTTCACCCAATTGCTTGGATCAAAACTTTGCAAATGATTCAAAGGATCCTAGGAAACTTAGCTCGACAAACATTGGTTGTCTTCTTTTGCCCTTTCGGAAAGAAGAAGCATGACTCGGCTCCACTGGAAATTAAATAAATCTAAACTTAATCCCCTCGTGTAGGTCTTGGTATTGTGTTAATCCCTATTGGGGCTTAACCTTTAAATCAAACATATGCTTTCTTGATTCCACACCCAAAATCTCTTTTAAACTCTATTTTATGCTTGATTCTCTTTCGAATTTAGTTTGGTTCTATTCTAAAGAAGTATAGATCCCTCCAAGGTTCTCGGTTTCACATTTGAAAAACCCCATTTGATGCAACAAAGTAGAAGTTATGAGCAAAATCCTCACAAAATACTATCAAGGGCTTGCTAAGTCCTTTAAGGGTTAATATATTTTGCCAGGTGGTCTTTCGCCTTGGTACTACACTAAATAGTGCAATTAGGTTGCCCCTCACTAATTTCTCAACATTTCACACTATGTAAATGTTTATTGTTACTTTACAAGAATGCACTAGGTTTAAATTAAATATTGTTGTAATTAGGACTCATAAACGTCCATGTGTACAAATGGAAATATTTGTTGACTTTAATGGCTTCTGAAGTAACTTTCTTGGAGTAAGACAACCTAAATTCTTAGACAACCTAATTGAGGTGACTTGTTAAAAAAGCGGGTTGTTGATTGTTAAAAAATCACATGAATCACATGATTTGAATTTAGTAACTTCGTAACATTCAGTAACCTTCACTGGCTCTACCTTACTCTTGAAGAGAATGTATAGCATATTTTGCATTATTGTCCAAGAACAATTAGTAGCTACCCATGTTTTCTCACAAATTGAGGCTTTGGAAAACTATAAGGGAAGGTAACCATGGATGGACTTTGCTGACACATCCTTACATGTCCTTCACTTTTAAAGACAACAACATTGTAAATAATAATACTTTAATCCAAGAATGTTATGGTGCATAGCTAACAAATAGAAATTAGGCAATTATAATAAATAAAAAATCCTTTTAACACTGTACCACTTCTATTGTCCCTCCATTGACAATGATTTATGACCTTCTTCCTTCCTTCTCCACCCTCCCCACTCTCTGAAAATGAAAAATAAAGGGCTACACCTAATGCACTACATGGATGGATTAAGGGCCGCTTTACACTTAGAGGCCGGGCCAATTTCGCTTGGGGCTGATTGCATGAAATTTCAGCCCCTTTTGGGTTGGACGCCGGCGTCAACTACTCATTATAATAATATTATAATGGGGGCCAATTCTCCTATATGTAAAGACCTTGGGGCCAAGAAGCCGGGCCGATTCTATAAATGTAGCAGGTTTTAGCCCCTGGCCTCTCTCTCTCTTCTCAAAAGAGCCGTTTAGATTTCCACATAATCTAACGGATCTAGTTTGTTGAAGAAAATCATTTTTTATATAAAAAAGGTTTTTTTATTTATTGAAATGTGACATTGGCCCCTATGCCAAAAATTGGCCCTCCATTTTGGGTGCACCCAATTCAACGAGCTCGGGCCATGTCGGACCATGCGTTTTTTAAGTAAAAAATTCATATCACCAAATCGGCCCGGGCTCTAGGTGTAAAGGGGTTGGAGCCGATTTCAACCTTTTGACCAATCACAAGTGAGAATTTCAAGCCTCTTACACAACAAATTGGGTTGGCCTCCTTCGGACGTTAATGCAAGCATTGTTCACCCATGGGCCCCATTTTCTGAAATTTCCATTTTGGGCACTCTAGGATCTTTTTTTGGCAATTTTGGAGACTACGGCCCCAAATTGGTCTACGGGGACCCTCTTGGGAATTTTAAATCCTCGGAAGAGGGGGTTATTTTTTAAGGTGGGCCCCTACATGCACAAAATAGGGGGCAGATTTTGTCCTCTTGCATTAACGTCCGGGGGATTTAGAGAAATTCACAAATCACTAGAGTTATCCGTAAAGTCCCTCAAAAGTGGGTGAGTGGACTGTAGTTTGAGTGAATAGTGACATTAATCCTCAAAAAAGAACATGTGTCGGGCACTAAAAAAAACTGTGGATGCAAACTATGAAAGCACCAAAATCGGTGCTAAAAAACTTCTCACCCAAGTTTCTATTATTCACCTTCACACATGAAGAAGGTCATTGCTAGCCCCTTTTCTGACAATAGATTCTCGCTATATATACCTAGACCGTCCCCACTCACCCATTCTTTTGATTTCCTAGAACTTCTCACAATAGTTTTCGTTTCTCCAAATTTTAGTCAAACTAAGGCCCACTCAACCCTTTAGTTTACGGATAACTCTACTAGATGGATGAAAAGGCAGAAAAAGGCAGAGTGGCTGAATGCTATTGATGTTTAATTAATCCAGGCACATGAGGCCTGTACTCAATGCTGTGACTCCAGATTCTACGGTTGGTCAGGTGTCTGCAGCGTCGCTTCTTGTGTTTTGTGAATGTGTGTGTCAGGTCGCCTCACTGGACTTTTGGAGCCCGTCATATTCTTGGCGTTTCTCTTGCTCTTTTTCATTTTTCTACATGTAAATTTCTTCAGAAATGGAAATGAGCCTTCGGTTCTGTTCAGTTGCCAAGTAAAGCTTCCCTCAGGTGCCTTCAATTTACAGTTGGGAATCAATTGGCGTCAGCTGATCCCGGCCATTGTTGGAAACGTGAGGATAATATTAACCCTTAAACGTACCAGGGTGTCCGATTTGAGAAATATCATCACAAAGTACTATTTAGAAGAATATTTTGGAATTCATATACAAATGAAAGTTCTAGATTTTGAATTTTAGATTCCATCCGTGTTGTTCTAGCAGAATATTTTGGAATTGACATCCAAATGAAAGTTCTAGATTCTGAATTTTAGATTCCATTCGTAGTGTTCAATTCACCAATACTATCACCAATATTTAATTATAATATTTGAAAGTTAAAACTAAAAATTCCTTCTAAATTTGATTACAAACAAAATTTTAATATTTTTTGAGTAAAATTTGTTGAAAAGAATTTAAAATGAGATACTCTTAACCCTTAAACGTCAAGGTAAGCCCCATGGGCTTATTTAAAAGAGAATAATCAAGAAAAAAGTAGATTTTCTCAACCAAATCAAGCGTGGATTGGTGCGTTGGAAAGCTACTGAAAAAGCGATCTAGATTGCAAATTTGCGCCTCATTTGAGAGATTGTGGAATCGTTGGTAAGCAATCAAAGTTATGAAATTGAACAAGTTTTTGAGGTTGGGGCAGCAGAGATGCCGCAGTGCTACAGTGCTGGCCAACAGTGTCCCGCAAAGCCGTTTTTACATTTTTTTCGTTTTTTTTTTTTTTTTTTTTTCCCTCCGAAAATTTAGATGCCTTTTGGGCTGCCCCGCCCAGGCCCTCTTGACGTTTAAGGGTTAAACATGGCAATTCTTTGAAATTTTTGTGTTTCTTAAATCTATGACCTCATTTTTGCAAGGCCACTTTTGAACTATAGTTAATGCAATTTTGGCTTGGTCAACAATTTGACATGCTTCTACATTTGTAATTTTAGAAAATTATGTACTCAAGTATCACTAAATCCAACCATTAGATAGGACAACAACTTGGTGAAGTATCTCCAAAAAAATGAATGACTTTGATTCAAACATTGATGAAAACGTAGAGTGAGTTTGAATATGTTAGTTGTTCAAAAACTAGACGTTTTGATGTTTAGGGGTTAAATGGTAATTTGAGATTTCAGGTCACAATTTTATAATGCTGGCCGCTGCCTCGCCAGCTGGTTTTTTCTTAATCCCTAAACGTTGGCACCCTTCTTTAGATTTGGAGAATTTCAAAGATGTCTAATAAAATCTAACCAAGAGGGATATTTTGAACTTGATATATGAATAAAAGTTGTACATTATGAATTTTAGATTCTATCCATACAGTTAAATCCATGATTGCTATCATCAATACTTTTGTATAAAATTTGAAACTCATAATTCAAAATTCTTTTGTAATTGTATCGATTACGAATAAGATATTGACAATCTGTGAATGAAATTTGTTGTGATTGATTGAAATGTAATACTCTAAGTGTAGTGATTTTTTGGTTGCTTAATTTTATGAGTTGAATTTTTTAAAGAACACTTCTACACTGAAATTTTCGAAATTTTGGGTGAATCGCTACAATATGAAATGAGGCATAAAAATTTCAGAAATCATCCCCTTTCTAATCGGATCACACATGCATAAAGCTAACTTCTTCTAAAATATATTGCAAAAAATCCACATTGCAAAAAGTCAATGACGAATGAGAAAACTATGTTTGATTATGTACATTGTCCACGTTTTGGACGGTTGGACGTTTAGGGGTTAATGTATGTTTAGTTCTGATTTTTTGAAACACAACTCAACAGGGTTGACGGATCCTTCACAAAGTCCAATCTACTACAATGCATGTCTACACTACTTCTAGATTATTTCTTGAAATCTACACAGTGAGTTCATGCTCGTGAGTCGGAAAAGCATTTTAGTAGGTTGGACAAGAAGAACACCGGTAGTAAATTGGAATATGTGAATGATCTTAACTGCAAATAAATCTCACGTAGTAAAAAAAAAGCTATTGCAAGGTCAACCTACTCAGGCAGTTCGCCGTATTTGTGACACAATTTCTGATGTGATACCATAGAAAGGCAATGGGTTTAAAAAAAATTAAAAAATCACATGTGGTGAATTGAAACATAGTCATAGCAAGTGGAATTATACTCCCTCCATCCCACAAAAGACCTTGTTTTCACTGAAATCCATGGATTAACCCCTAAGCGTCCCTAGCTTTTTTGAGCTTAAAAACATCATTTTTTTTTTAATGTTTTATAGGTCTAAATGTAACTAAGGTATAGAAATCTCAACTCTACAATCTTGTAGTATACATGTTGTAAATCATGTGAATCAAATTTGGAGTCATTTGGCCACATAGATTGCAAGATCGTAATGTTTTAGTGTTAAAAAGGGATGCTGAAATTTTCCTAGCACCACATTAGAGGTGAAATTCGTTTTCAAAAATACTTAAATGAAAAAACATTAAACTATAAAGTGGTTCAAAATCATCATGTAAACACATTGGTACCAAATAAAACGCATGAAATCTTTTGATGTGCCCTAAAATGGCATTGCAATGTCAAGAAGTAGCCCGAAAAGTGACCCATTTGACCCAAAAAGCAAAAAGTGTCCAAAATAGACCCGTGCACTAAAATGACTTCCAAACATTCAGAACAACATGGATTGACATGAAAAGTTTACCATGATAACTAGACTTCAAGGGAATCTAACCCGATATATTTATTTATTTACTGAGAACAACATTGGATGAAGGAGATACAAGTGCCCGAAGTTGCAACCATCAAAATGCACAAAAACTGTTCTATGGTCACACAATTCCATGGTCACACTTAAAAAATGCATTTTTTAGTGCCCTTTGGGCCCCTCACTAGGTGTAAATCAAACTTGGGTCATATTTATTTTCATATCATTCCGACACTTTTAATTTATTGACTTCTTTTAGTTTCCATAGTCTCCAGGTTTTGCAGCCAAAGAACCTGATACCGTACAAATGATAGTCAACTAGCACAATAACCTAGAGAAATTTGAATGGATGAAAAATGTACAAGATGTAGTGTTGAAAAATGTTGCAATCTATTCGTCGCTCATTATATGGATGCATGGCGCATCAAAGGGATTGAAAATTTGGTTTTGGAGATGATAAAGTAGATTTCAAAAAAATTCAATCTATTGTGTTTTCAACATGTGTTTTCATTTTGCAATTTCACTCAAAAACAATGAAATAACTTTAGAATTAAACATTTAACAATGATGATGATGCTCTAATGCTACAAACCCCAACACATTAGATTAACCCTTTAGTGCTCAAGTGACCACATTGTGGTCTCTGATGTGTCAAAAACGCGAATAACAAAAAATCCTTGAAGAATTGGATTTTGAATTGTGAAGTTCAAATTTGGAGACTTATAATACACATTTTCTAGAAAAATAAATTTTCAATTTGGAGTTGTGCAACTATCAAAACACCTATGAACAAAATGCGAAAATACTACAAATGCTTGAAAATATAGTAAATACTTACAAATACAACACAATCATGTACTATGCGGTATTTCTTGTGTTTGGAAGTTTGTTATCTTGTGTTATCATTTTGGATTGTGTTCTCTTGTTTATGTTCCATTAGTGTATGTATTCCAATCTTGATCCATGTACCAACTCCTTTCATATTTTAACGTATAAATTTTTGTCCTAAACTGTACATAGATGAGTCACTCTCGCTTATAGAATTCACAACAATTATGTGTGAGTCCGTTCTTAACATGAAAAATTGCAATGGAGAGGTGTTGACACAGGTCATTGTTGAACATCTTCACTTTCATTTTTGAAAATTTAACCCAAATTATAATTAACTTTGAAATCACACACCTTCCAAAATCTTATTTTGGAGTGTGCATTATACGGTTCAAAGATCTTCAAGATCTTCAAGATTATACGGTTCTATGATCTTCCATCCTACCATCGGATGATTCTCTAATTTTGGCAAAATGTCTCCATTCCAATTGAGAATACAATTGTACGGTTACTTTCTAATTTGATCTATTATATTTCTGATAGTATCAATCATGGTGGAAAAACTCAATGAAATCCAATGAACCCAGCTACAGTACCAAAAGCGTTAAAGGGTTAAGACTTCATTCTTTTATTGTCTCTGCCCCACCAGGGGAGAGACTACAGAAATGCTTCGTTTTCAAAGAGTTACATGACTGAACAATACAAACAAGGTGTAAAAGAAAATCTAGGGTAAATACTAAGGTAGAGACTACACGACTAGCCGCTTGTTATAAACACAAAAAATTAAAAAAAATTAAAAAAATGTCAAATCGAATTTTTATTTTTACTACGGTGATGTTTATATTGGATACATTTGATGAAGCACTCACCCATAGTACATTAAAAGATTGTTTAAAAATGTTTCAATCCAACTTTGGAGATGCATAGACAAGATCTTGACACATCAAATACTAAATTGTTGTAATATGCATTCAAAAACCATTCATCAATATCAAAATACAGAGTAGAGAGTGGGGTTTGGAAATTGAAAAAACCTTTACTAAGAGCGAAAACTGCAAAATCTCAAAATCCACAAAATGCTCAGTTTAGAAGAAAAAACCAAAAAAATCAAATCTCAGAACATGTGAAGAATCAATTTTGAGTACAGGGTTACTATTGGGGTAAGCTTCCTCAATCCACATCCACTGATTTCTATAGTATACAACTCTAAGAGCATCCGCACCCTTCTCCCTCAATTCACCCCTTAACCACTATCACCACATTCAAATTTTGGTGTCACAAGTTCCCATCTCCACACTCTTGAACCGCTATGTGTCCCTCTATATAGTCAGTGAACCAATCAAAGTCACTATACATGCTTAATCATTATCATTCATCAATTTAGGATATCGAGCCCTTCCTTAAGTTTAGCTATAGAGGGATGTATTGAGACATCACTATATCGTACTCATATTCTGTGGCTCTCTCATCTTCCCCAAATATACAACATTCACTTTTCACTCCACTTTTCAAAGTCAACTGCGAATTCAGTGATAAGGTGCGGATGCTCTAAGACTTGCCAATTGCTCAATGTTGCACAATCCTAAACGAGAAAGCTTTGCTATCACTCAACTCAATTGCTCAATGTTGCTTTCTTCTACAACTGGTTGATTTTACAAACACGTGATCTTCGCCCGGATTCGCGACGTCTGCAGGATCTAACTCAGGAATGTAAGAGAGTTCTGTTGTTATTGTAACATGAGCCTTGGTTGGCATGTGATCCTGTTCTATTGTTTCTACAGTCTCCGTTTCCTTGACCGTTCCAGTGCCACTTGAACCAGCTTCTTCACTGACATTGTACGTACCTTTCTTGGTCACGGTCTTTTTGTGGCCGCCATGCCACGTTTCCTTTTTCTCATGGTAGGACTCCCTCATCTTGGTGATGTGCGTCTCCAGAGGCTCCACTGCTTGGTGCATGGTGATCCTCACATCCTGTACAACCTGCCACAACATGCCAATATTGCCAGCATTATAGTAACTTTCAAAATATATTTCTATCATTCAAAAATTTATCATTAGTGGGTGTCGGAACGCGATGGTGGGTTGGTGAAAGATACCCAGTGATCCTCCACGTGGTACAAGCACATGAGATACCTCAAAGTGTACTTTGAAACCCACTTTGTGTGGTCAACTTTGTGTTTCGGTTATCTTAGGGTTATGGGTGAATTTCGTGGGTACAAGGGCATGCAAAACATTTGTCGCGAGAGCGTTGAGGTGAGACGCGAGTAGTGTGTAAGCGAACTTGGAAGCATGCCGAACCTACCCATTCATTGGTGATTCTCAACTTCCACCCATGAAACCAGGATACTTGCCAAAATTAACCTTCAAAAATAGGCAGAGACTACAAAACCTGGCCTTCTGTTCACTAAACCCACTATCCGATTCTGACACCCACTATTAGGGAATGTCAAAGTGAGTACTCCAACTTTTGCACAAGCTTTGGAGCAAGAATATGGCCCTGTCTCCTTGAAGAGTGGTCGTTGAACCCCACGATTTGAAAAGGTAACTATTTTGGTGAGAGCCTTGTGGTTGTGGGCGTGGATTATGGAGGCCAACATGTAGGAACCTTTGTCACAAAGTCTCGCCTCACAAGCTCGCACTTTCACACCCCTTTTCAAAAATATAGGGTAGGATTTCTTCTTTCTATTGGTATATTTCCTTTCCTTCCTAAATGGCTTATTTAAGCTTGTAAAGATGTGGAAGCGGCCACTTTTGACCATATGGACACTTATGATTAAAATGCCAATCAGCAGATTTGATCAAAACATGTAAACCCTAAACCCTAAATCCAACATTGTGAACCACATGATATTGATGCTTGGAGAAGCTTGGGTAAAGAGAACTTACATCTTCACCTCCTCCAAAGATGACGTCGTGGACGCTTTCCTTCACACGTGCAACGGTGCCATGATCTTCTTCGGCCATGGTTTTGGCCACAATTCCCATTATGTGGAATTCTTGTACATAGGGCGTCGCTGGATACACAAATACATGAACCAATGCTGCAATCGCCATCTGAAAGCAGAATTCTCACCAGTCATGACAAAAGCAAGCAGGGGAAATCCATAGAGCTCGCGGCCTAAGTGCCCAAACTGAAAATAGAATGTCCACTAAAAGTTGATTATAATAACTTCCAACACATATTTCTATCAGTCAAAAATGTAGAACACGGTTTCTTCTTTCTATTGGTACATTTTGTTACCTTATTCAAAGCTTCTTAAATGATTTATTTCAACTAGACGCCACCACTTTTAGCCATTTCTTTGTACCTGAATTAGAATTGAGAAAGTGCACCTTAAACCTTGATATCTAATAATAGAAAAGTCTACACAATCCTGTATTGTAGAGTAAACTTACTTTCTTCCTTCCATAGATACACTAAATGTTCCTTCCATTTGAAGACTGGAAATGGACACTTTAGGCAATTAGGGTTTAAATAAATGCAAGATAGCAACATACTTCTATGCAGATGAGGAGATCTTGAAGTCCGCTTTGAACATGGCCACGAAAGATTTCCTTCTTGGAAAACCATCGCAATGCCAATCCTGATGTGAAGATGAAGGCGATGATCACCCCCTGCCACCAGGTGACGAACACAACTGCCTTGAAAGTGATGAACTTCGAGAGTGGGTGTATGGCGTGAAGCTCCTTCTTGGTTGCATGATAGAACTGTACAAGACAGTATAGAGCCCACATTTGACTGAAGTTTAGCACCAGCGTTATGTACGGATACCTGCACATCCAGGCAGTAGTTTAGTTTCAACACCTGGACATAAGTGTCCTAGTTTTTGGCATTTTCTTTTTTTCTGCAATATTTTTCCTATGTTTTATACTGCAAACGTGAGCCCTGTCCACTTCAAACAGGGCGGACAATGAGAGTGACACAAAACTAAAGATAGATTATTTTTAAGTACCGAGACGACTTTTTTTGGTGAAAAAAAAAGCATTAAGTTGACCCCTAAACGTCCTTACCCCTCTCCAAATTCAGTAGCTTTGCAAAGACGCATCATAAAATGTAACCAAGAGGGATATTTTGAACTTGATGTATGAATAAAAGTTGTACATTATAAATTTTAGATTCTATCCATAGTTAGGTCTGCAATTGTTATCACCAATATTTTTGTATAAAATTTGAAAATTGAAATTCAAAACTAGTTTGTAATTCAATTAAAAATAAGATATTGATAGTTTGTGGATGAAATTTGTTGTGATGGGTTGAAATGTAATACTCCAAGTGTAGTGATTTTTGGAGATTTTTTGGGTATGAGTTGACTTTTTTTAAGAGATCTGTTTCTGCCTGTACAGTGCGTTCCAACCAACGAAAGAATAAGGAACTGTAAAAAGCTACTTATTTAAAGTGAGTTACTCACCCTTTCTCCCAGTGAAATTCACCTTCTCCATACATATGAAATTGTACCAGAACCAGTGCTAACCAAACGCAAGTGGTTTTCAATATCATCTGAAACCAACAGTCACACCAAGATACTCATCAATCAAAGGGTTAATATACTAAATACTAAACAAGGTTCACTGGGTATAGGTTTTCCCTGCTGCCATTCCATCTGTACTCAACCCCAAGTGCCCAAGTGGCTAAAAGTAGCCGCTTCCATATCATTAGAAGTTGAAATAAGTCATTTAGGAACAAAATGTACCAACAATTAAGAAGAGATAATACCTTACAATTTTTGAATAGTAGGAAAACATGTTATGAAACTTACTATAATCAACTATTAGTTTCAAAAGTTGGAACTTCTACATAGGGGTAAACTAGCAAAACCCAAAGATATGAGAATAAATAGCCTTTTTGGAGCGCACTAGTGATTTCAAGCATATATCAACTCATTCATTTTTGAGCATTCATTGACAAACTTACATATTGCACAATGCCAAACTTCACTGCATCATAGAATTGGCGCCCCAGCTGCCAAGGTTCGAGGAACCAACTGAAGGGAATAGGGTGATACACTAAGTGATAGCCAGAGTGATCGTCCAATAGAGGTTTGTGAGGGCCAATTGAGTCTTGCTTTTCTAGCTTCTGCATCACAGCCAAATCCTCCTCTCCTGAGTAAACACATTACAACCAATTTCCATCACAGCATATCAGTTTATGTTTCCAAAAAATCTCCTTCGAAAAGCAAATTTGGGCGTTTCACCTAAATAGCACAGTTTTAAAATGACATATTCAATCGATCATATTGTGAAAAATATAATTCAGATGGGACCAAATTTTATATTGCCGGAATCAGTGAAGAACATTGCACGTGTTGGTAAAAAACAAATAAAACTTGAACAAAAGGAAGTCCACATAGAACCTACTCAAATCTACTAAAAAAAATATCATGAGGTCTGATTTGGGCTTCTTGGTTGAAGTGCCCAGCACACAGCCATTTGTAAATCTAACATCTTTGAATCTAATTGCATTCCCTGGTAAGTTACTAGTCCAATTCATCAGTTGTAACGTACCTAGGCAAGCGATCAGGTATCGACCAAATGAATACATAGCAAATGCTTCGTAGCAGCTCCCCAAAATATAGCACTCGATTGAAATCTCTGGCACCCACAACGATACAAACTGCAACCTATCCACAGCAAGTTAAGAACAACTCAATTCCCCTCAACCCCAATTTGAATGATTCCAAACGCTACCAAATGCTAACTAAATGCAGATCCATCATTCATGGCAAAATCACAGACACAAGAGGACTTCGTTTCCATATCATCTTACACCATAGAGTCGGTAACCATCAACCACTTACACACAGTCATTTATATTTGAACTCCAAAATACTTACCGAAGCAACAGAGTAGACTGGTATCATGAAGATGATTCCAATGAGCCATCTTTGTTCCTGTCAAACAGGAAAACACCAAACATCAGAAGATTCAAAGCACAATGAAGTCCCAATCCTTAAAACCACACATGAATACAATTTCACTCAAGTAGCAACCTGAAACGAATGAAAATTGTCACATGCTAAGATTTCAGTGCTAACCCTTAAAGGACATACTAAGCCCCATGGGTTTACATTTTTTGGGGGGAGAATCTTACTCATAACTTCTACTCCATTGAATCAAATGGGGTTTTTAAAATGCCAAAACAAACATATTTAAAGCATCTATACTTCTTTAGAATATAACCAAAGTAAATCAAAAAGAGAATCATGCTTGAAATGGAGTTTAAAAGAGATTTGGATGTGGGAACCAGGAAAGCCATGTCCTTTAAAAGGTTGGCTTTCCCATGTAAGGATTTGATCAAAAACAAGTGCAAGGTTTTGGGAACAACCAAACAAGTTCAAAATTATTTCTCATTTGCACCTTACATTGTAAGAACTAATTGCAAACACAAAGCCTTAAACCCTTAGTGTCTAAAAACGCCCAATATGGCCATTTGTATCACTGAACTTTACAACGGTGGCGTTTTCTCATTTTGCCTTGATTTTCTGATTGCAACACATCATTTTAAAACTCTTGTTCTATACTACTACAAGATCAACAGTGTCGGTCATGTCAAATTGAAGTATTTTCAAACTGAAGTCATTTTCACACAAACAGATGATTTGCAGCAGGGGTTCATTCCTACACTAAAGAAAATACACAGTGGACGCTTAGGGGTTAGCCTTAAAGGAGAAGAAAAACAGAAGGGCAATTCACTCACCGAAGGTTCGTTATAAGTAGATAAGTGCTGAAAGACTAGGTAGGAAGAAAGGCCAAGCGTGAACACCACAAAGATTGCCGCAAAGATCACCACACGCGTATGCAAAGCCGCCCCGGACACTTCTTCCACCCATGCTCCAAACCCTAATGCCATTTTCCCAACCATTTTCTACTACCCTGCACACCCACTGATGGATTCCGGAACGAAAACGCAGTTGTAGTGATTCTAGACTAGAATTGACGCTTCCAATTGCGCTAAGGCTTGTTGGTTCCCTTGTTCGACAGATTCTTCGTGCAAGCTTAGTAGTGTACATGGAATGTGATGGATGGTTGGAAAGCGCAATCGGGCAGAGACGTGTTGATTTTCTAGCTTAGTTGTGCTGGCAGTGCATTGAGTGATCAATAGATTGTTGTGAGTCAGAGATCAGGCGTAGGCAGGGCTGCGGCGCTAGACGAGGATGAGGAAGCTGCTGTGCACTAGCTGCAAGCCTCGAGCATGCCCACCGGTGAGCCGGTATCCAAAAGCAGTATACCAGCCTTGAACACTCTGGCTGGTTTGAAGAAAAAGAAAAGAAAAAAGAAAAGAAAAAAGATTTTCCCATGTCAAAGCAGGACTTCAATCTTTAACCCTTAACCCCTGAGCGCCCCACAGGACTAAATGTGTCCGCCAAGAATTTTCCTAGGCTAATTTCAACATGCAGATTTATTATTTTGGCCAAGGTTCATGTACACACGTGTAGCATGGTAAGGGTATGATGAAACGGACTTCTGTTGATCGTGCCACAAATTACGGCCATGGTAGGACTTCACAGAACGGCGGAGAGTGGGAAAATGAGGGTAAGGTGACCGGCTGCAACCAGTTTCGCGCCGTTGTAGGGTTTGGCGCGCTTTCCAGATTGCCCTCTCTCTCCTGCAGGACGAACTTCAGGCACTCATTCTTCGAATGTCGCAGCGTGTGAGGTCTGGGAGGGGGGAGGGTGAAGCAGGAATGAGTGAGCAAATCCCAGGGTAGGATTTAGGCTTAGATTGTGGCGATGGTACTCGGGGATCAACATCACGGCATCGCTCGATTTTTGCGAGTCGGGATGCATTGTACAAGGAGTTCGTTATCGTTGAGCCGCCTTCACCTTCCAAGGCGCTTGGAGATGGGATCACGCTTCTATATGTCCAGTCTAGTTTGTTTGGAAGCGCACTCACGAGTTGGAGTTGGCTGAAGCAAACGGAGTTTCAGTACGGTTCGTTCTTCCTTTTCCCCCAGCTTGTTGGAGCATGCTCTATGGCCGCAGAGTCAGTACAAGAGACGTCCGCTGCAATGGGTTTGCATGTGCCGGAATTCCGAGCTTCAGCCGATGAGATCGCTGCGATTGAGAAGTTGTTAGAGACTTGGGCTGTACAACACCATGCAGCTACCCCACGACAGGTGAAGAGTGTGAAGTCATGTTTGAGTGAAGATTTTTTGCGAGGACTTGTAGAGCCTGCAGAGAGGCATTTTTGGCCGAAGGATCTAGGACCTGATTCGTGGAGGTATTTGTTTCGCCGACAACTATTTCGCATCCTCGGGGTTTATGAGAGGCTGCCAGAAGGTCATCCGAGCGGACTTCCAGAGGAGGTGAACACATTCATTCGCACAAAGTGGTGGCCGCCAACAAATCCAGAAAATCAATCCTCCCCCACATTTGGGATCTGTGGACGTAATGGCGGAGTACGCCGAGGGCGGGGCAGATCCGGGTCAATTCAGAGCGGGTCTGATGCAGTTCATCAGCGATTTTCCCCGTACCCGGGAGGACCGCGGACGCGAGGGAGGCGTGGAAGGGGCCGACGCTGGGGCGCAACAATTGCCAACGCGGTCGACCCCGCAGTTGACCCCTGATCAATTCATAGTACCTTCGCATGGCCGAGGGCGCGGTCGCGGAGTCAGGGACGGGGGGGAGATGCTCATGGGTCGAAGTAGGGGAGGGAGAGGCCGGGGTCGTGGGAATTTGAATTCTCGCGTCCCGAATTTTGACCTAAATCTGAGGCTGGATTCGGACGGGGAGGTGGTGATCCAGAACAGAGGAATTTTGGGACCTGCAGAGGTAGGCGTAGAATTGGGGAGAAGAAGACGCGGTCGGGGATCTCGGGGAGGTCGAGGTTGCGCGCAGTTGCGAACTCAACCAACGGCGGAGAATGGGCTTCCAAGTGATGATGATGGCGTACAATTGGACACCGCTCCAATGCGGGGTCGAGGGCGTGGAGTGTCTAGGGGTGTTCTAGGGCGGGGACGACGTGGTGGACGGGTTACTGCAGAAGTTTTGGAGGCAGCTTTGACATTGGTACATCGTGGAGATTACGAGGCACACAATGGAGATGTTGATGGTGTGGTTAGAGGCCGTGGTCGGGGGCGACCGCGGGGAAGAGGGCGTTCTCGCGGGCGTGGTCGGGGATTCGAATTCCTTGCGGCAAATGAAGAAGGTGTCGGTGTAGGTGTTGTGCATCCGAAGGCGCATCCTGTGCCTAGTAGGGGCAGGTCACGAGGTCGTCCACGGGGGCCAGGCCGTAGTCGAGGCAGGAGGAGGTCGGACAGAGAGCTCTCAATCGAAGTAGAAATTGACGAGGTAGTATCTCGCATACCCCCGGGATGGACTGCGTCTGACATTGAGCCGTTGTTGAGATCCCCACACGGACTGAGACGTCGTCGAATCCACAGTACTGTAGTTGCAAACGAATCGGCTTACTCACCGAATTCTGAATTGGGACACCATCGACAACGTCGTCGTGTTAGTTCGGAGAGGTTAGTGAACTCCAGTGTTGTACACTCTCTAGTGGGCGCGTTCTCTGCATCGGTGGATGTTCGAGGCGACGAACAAACAACAAATCCCGGTGCACATGCGTCGGAGTCGCAGCCGAGCGCGCAATTGCCACAACAGCGCTTTGGCACTGAACGAGACCAAGAGTTTCTACCACACCGTCGCTGGCCACTCGGGCATCCGAATCATCGACCGCTTCCTGATGCTGTATGGGTGCCTTTAGCGGTGTTGGGCGTTGATTCAAGGGATTGGGGCGGGTTAGACTTTTTCAAGTTGTTCTTCAACGACGTCGTTGTAGAACAGATTGTCGAGCAGACAAATCTCTATGCTGAACAACAAGGCACAGGACGTTCCCAGAGAACTAATGGCGGCCCATACTGGGTACCCACATGTGCTAAGGAGATGCACGCATTCATTGGAGTAACCATACTTATGGGCATAAAACTCATGCCCACTATACGCGACTATTGGAAACGAAAGGAGTTTTTACGATGCTCTGTGATTCCTAGAGTCTTTACAAGAAACCGTTTTGAGAGCCTGCTCCGGTGCATTCATCTTGTGAATAACGAAATGATTGTAACGGAGAAGGATGCACCTGGCTATGATAAACTCGCCAAAGTGCGTTGGATTATAGATGACTTTGTGACCAAGAGTCGTGCTCTCTACAATCCCGACAAGTTTATAACATGTGATGAAATAATGGTAGCGTATAGGGGACACTACTCTGGTTTTAGGCAGTACATGCCGGCTAAGCCGACCAAGTATGGATTCAAGTTTTGGGCTGCTGTGTGTAACCCTTCACGTTATATCTATAATGTTATCCCGTATGTAGGCGCTTCAGGTGGTGCGAACGGTGGTCAGGGAGAACGAGTAGTGAGGGAGCTCACTGTTGGCCTTGATAACGTCGGGCACTATGTCGTGTGCGATAATTTCTTTACCGCCCCTAAACTCTTTGAAGATCTATTCGCCCGTGGAATATGGGCGACTGGAACAGTTCGTGAGAACCGGATTGGTTTGCCCACTTCCTTGTTGGGTCACACGAGGGGTGAACATCCTCGCGGGACCTTGATATGGCGCATGCATGCACAACGCCACATGGCTGCGACGTGTTGGTTTGACTCCAAGGTCGTTTACATGTTGTCAACATCGGCTGATCCAGTAGGGGCAGGCGCCGTCTCAATGCGGTGGATTGATGGTACGAGAGAGGCAATTGACTCCAGCCCTCAACAAGTTGAGTACCAAACCAATATGCGAGGGGTGGACGTTGTTGATCAAATGCGGACCGATTATAGCGTTCAGTTCCACTCGCATAAGTGGTGGCACAAGCATTTATTTTTCACTGTTGATTGCTGGCTCAATAATTCGTGGGTGTTGTTCAAACACGATCGGCAGACTAGAGGTACTAAGGTCTACAGGCAACGATTGACTTTCCACAATGTCGTGGCAGAGTCCTTGATAGCGCCGTGGTTGGATGAACCGGAGACCTGCAAAGTTGAGTGCATTCGACACCCGGGTGCCATTCACTACAGCTCCAGGCGTCCTCGTCTTCGACGGCAGTGCATCGTCTGCAAGCGGAAGACCAGGTTTCGTTGCACTACGTGTGCTGGTGCTCATATGTGCCTTGGACAATGTTTTGTCAAGGTTCATACACAAAGGAAGTTTGCATTGCGGGTCCGTCGTCCTACTAGGCGCTAATAGATGGATTGTTTTGTAGACTTTGTGCAGCTTCTAGGATCAATGGCGCCTCGACGTTCCAGAGCTTCCAATGTTGTAGCGGGCGTCAAGAAATTTTCATTTTGGTGAATGAAGTCATGCGTGGGTGAAACACGCACAAGTTTGTAGTCAACAGAAAGGCAGTTTATTTCCGCATTGTCGTTGTTGTTTAGATTCCTGGAGCTAGACTCAAATTCAATTTTTGTAATCCCATCACCCTGATTTTTTCTTTCTCACCTTCCGATGCTTGGTAATTGAGCCGAATGCTTTGCCACCCGTCCGGCATCCTACGTCACGCATGGGATGTTGCAGACGCTACCCTGTCGAAGGACTGTCAACCCATAGCAGTTACCCGCGTGAACCTACCACAGACTACGCCATTCTGGGCGGGAGCTCCTACGTGGACCTGCACACACGACCAATCCATTCCACGTGCCGGTTTATGGCACCCGTTGTTCCTGGCAAAAGCATGCCGTGATACAGCCCATCTTCCATCCCCAAAAGAGAATTCACATGGTTGCAAAACTCATTTGACCTCGATTTTTTGCAAGCACTCAGATTGCATTACCATCTACAACATTTCCAAAAACCACCGCAGAATATGAAGGGGATTTTTTAGGGTAAAAATTGAAATATTCAACCTCAACAAAAAGTACCGACCGAACAGAAGTCAACCCAACTTTGACCAGTATAATAATAAAATCCACACAGTCATTTTGCCTCAAATTTTCAGCATACATTCATACCCTAATCACAATCCTACTTCAACGGTCAGCTCTGCTCAATCGCATTTTTCTCTACACCACGTCACTTTAATTAGACCAGGGTCCACCACGGCCTACCTTCTCCTGACACGGAGGGGGCGCTCAGGGCTTAAGGTAGAGGGCTCTAAAACCAACAGGGTTCTAATTCCAACAGAATCTAGGCACAATAATCATCCTAGAAACTAAATCTAGGTAGACCATAGATAGCTTATCATTTTGGTCAACATCCAATAAGAGCTCTATGATGTGCCTAGATTTGTGTTCTAAAATAAATGCATGGTCTAGATTCTGTTGGAATTAGAACCCTGTTGGTTTTGGAGCCCTCTACCTTAAAAGGTCCTTGGGATCCCTCTCTACAACCCGTATTTAGCCTTATAATTGTCCAATTGTGGTTTAATACACGAATTGTGATATATTGTTATATACATATTATCATGATTATTGATTTTACTTTATACTGAAAAGCATTTGGTCATTGTATGAAATACCACCGAATACAGAATATACTATACGGCCGCAAAGGGCTTTCGGGCCGTTCAAGGGTTAACAAGAAATTTGAGGATACCAATCATTAGTGGGAATGCTCTTAACCCCTAAATGCCTAGAGCCTTCTCCAAATTCAGTAGTTTTGCAAAGATGCATTATAAAATGCAACTAAGAGGGATATTTTGAACTTGATGTATGAATAAAAGTTGTACATTATGAATTTTAGATTCTATCCATACAGTTAGATCTATGATTGCTATCACCAATATTTTTGTATAAAATTTGAAACTCAAAATTCAATTTATTTTTTTTGTAATTCAATTACGAATAAGATATTATTTGACGATATGTGAATGAAATTTGTTGTGATTGGTTGAAATGTAATACTCTAAGTGTAGTGATTTTTGGAGATTTTTTGGTTGCTTAATTTTATGCGTTGACTTTTTCAATAGCACTTTTACACTGAAATCTTCGAAAATTTGGGTGAATCGCTACAACATGAAATGACAGAGGCATAAAATTTTCACAAATCATCCCCTTTCTAATTGGATCACACATGCATGAAGCTAATTTCCCATAAAGTCTATAGTAAAAAATCCACACTGCAAAATGTGCATGACAGATGAAAAAACATGGATGAAATCTGTATATCGTCCAAAAATGGACGTCTGGGCAGTTAAGGATTAAAGCATCAAGAGCAATAAAATATAAAATTTTAGGACCAATCGGAGTGGAAAGGAAGTGCTATGGAAAGTGTTGATTGATTCTCATAAACAACACTTTAGCATATGATGAGAAGGGAAGCCTTTGTTTTGGAGCATTTCCACTAGTGACTGGTATCCTCAAATTTTTTGTTAAAAATCGACACCCTAATTTGACTTAGGGAGATCTTTTAGCAACTAGAGCATTCAAAGTTGGTATCTTGCTTACAAGTGGATACCAGCCAAGCTCTTTCTCTTTGGCAAACTTATGTTTGGGTTGGTATATTGGGTTCTGGAATAGGGATGTCGGTGTCACTAGTGGGCATGCCTTGAAGAATGACTAGTATCAAGTTTTAATTTGGGTTTACTTCAGTTTTGGCATCTTTTGGATGACTTATCAAGAAATAAAATTTTCGAACCCTTTCAGCTTTGGAAGTCTTCAAAGAGTAAAAAAGGTCAATTGGTTGTGTAGTGAGGTTCTTATTTCTTGTTTTAGACTAAGAGATTGACATTATAAAGCGTATTGCTTAGAAAGCACTTGTACCAATTGTTGAGAGTTGTTGCACGTCGATCCATTGGAAATCATATGGACAGGCAAGAATTGAAGTAGATAGAAACTCCGGTCCTCTTTCGAGGTCAGTGTGAAGAAAGTGTTTGTTTGTCTTGACAATGAGCCAGTAGCCACGGGACGAAAGCCCATTGGTACAAGACTACTCTCTCCTTCTGAGAATAGACTTGAAGTACTTGCTATACGAGCTACTACAATAAAATGACTAATTGAACATTTGGGTAGTTTAACCCCTAAGCATCCCTAGCTTTTTTGAGCCAAAAACCATCATTGCTTTTGATGTGTTACAGGTGTAAATGTAAGTAAGGTATAGAAATCTCAACCATACAATCTTATAGACTTATACATGTTGTAAATTATGTGGATCAAATTCGGAGTCATTTGGCCACATAGATTGCAAGACCATAATGTTTTAGTGTTAAAAAGGGTGCTGAAATTTTCCTAGCAACAAGTTAGACGTGAAATTTGTTTTCAAAAATACTCAAATGAAAAAAAAAAAAAAAAAAAAAAAAAACTATAAAGTGGTTCAAAGTCATCATATAAACAAATTGGTACCAAAAAAACTCATGAAAAAACTTTATGTGCCCTTACATGACCTTGCAATGTCAAAAAGTAGCCTAAAAAGTCACCCATTTGACCCAAAAAGCAAAAGTGTCTAAAATAGACCTATGCACTAAAATGACTCGCAAACATTCATAACAACATGGATTGACATGAAAAGTTTACCATGATAACTAGACTTCAAGGGAAATTTAACCCAACAAATTTTATTGAAAACGAACATTGGATAAAGAAGATACAAGCCCCCAAACTTGTACCCATCAAAATGCACAAAAACTGTCTGAAAAGGAGACCCCTGCTTTCAAATGATTCCCAAAAATTTAATACATCTTGGATTGATATGAAAGTTTTACCACTCAAATTGGACATCATGAGGAGGGGTCTCCCAAAATTTCATTGAAATCAAACACTGTATGCCAAAATTACAGCTCTTTGAAGTGAAAATAATTCAAAAATCGTTCAAAATTTGGACGCCGGGACAGTTAGGGGTTAAGGATCCACGAGCAATTAATTTGGAGTTGAATTTAGAAAGCGGGTCACTTGTTCACACAACCTAATATGCATCTCACTAAACATACTTCCAATTGATTCTTTTTTTTTTATTCATTTCACTTTTGCACTACAAATATTCTTTAAAGTTCTATTTTTACCATACTAAAATATCATTATTTTTTAAAAATTAATTTCCAAAACTTTTTAGCTTACATTTTGTGAATTAAGTTGTGTCAATGTAACTTTTAATCTATTGTGAACCGCCCAAACGGTTCACAAACCACGGTAATACATTTACCGTGGTATTTAGTGGTTTTTCTATATTCCTAATATTATTCTAAGTGTTTTGTTAGATTTGAATTATTGGTGATGTTTTATTAGAGTATTTAGTATGTGGTTAGATGTTTTACCATGAGATTGATTTATTGCGTGATTCGTGTGAGTTGGTGGAATTTAGATGGTTAACTGTGGCTTTTGCATATTATTATGTGATTTAGGTTTTTACAGTGTGAAATGTTATGTGGTTATTCCCAATGATGATTAGAGTGGGCAATTATTTGGTGGTAGAAATTAGGGTAATAATTTATTGTTTGAATAGAAATTGGACCAAGCTTGCATTTTTATTTGGTCGAATTTAGAAACAATAGTTCATTAGGGCTATAGAATTTAGATTGAGCAGTGTGTGTGAGAAGATATTTATATCTATGGGTAAATTTAGAATAGACTTAGAGTTATTTAGGGTTAGGGATAGGATTAAGAGGGAGTTAGACTAAGTGTAGAATGTTAGATGAACGGATGTTGACGGATGAAGTTGTCAATGGATGTAATTTTGAGACAAAGGATTCAAATCCTTTATCTCATTGTTTTAGAGAAAGCTTCGTAGTTTTTCCCGTGGCAGAGCTCTGATCTTTTTGGCACTGGAATTTTTAGGTAGACAATTTGTTGATTAGATCTAGATTTTTGCCACCAAAGAGGAGAGAGAATCAACACTAGGTACTTTGTGAAGGTATTGGTACTCTTTTATTTTAGGTGTCTTTGGGATCTAGAGGAGTTTTTGGATTTGAAAGCGATTTGGTAGAGAAAAGTGAAGAATTGCGGGAATTGTTAGCATTTGTTAGAGTTGTAGGAGATTTTGTGGAGGTGATTGAGTAGTGGTTGAAAAGGCGATAGATTGAGGCACGGCAACTTGCGAGTGTCCCGGGGAGCGTAGGATGCGGCGTGGTGTTGTGACCACAAAGGCACAATCAAGAGGACGACCAAGGCGATGCTGAAGGCAATCACGTCGCAGAAGAAGATCACGACGAAGACGACAATTACGGCGAGGGCCACCGTAGCGGGCAAGCACGAAGACGGCAATGAAAAATAGAGCGTTCATGAAGGCTATCGTTGCCATGTTTCTTTTTGTGTAATATTACGGAGGGTAGACAAGGTGATATTAAAGAGGGAGGATTTGGCCACCTCCCTTTTATTGACTTTTTGATAGCCTTGGAGATGAAAGTCATCTCTTGTTGTTTGGTGTAGCTTGTAGAGATTTCTATCTCTTAATTGCGATCCTAAGTGCTTTATTTGGCATTTTAATGGTTTTGTTCTCAATCTCATCTACTGCAATAGTTTTAATGATATTTGTGGTGAATGTTGCAATTTTGAGTTGGTTGTAGTGTATTTTGTGGAAAAAAATCCCGGTGCACAGTATAGCGCAGAAGCGCTGCCAAAATTGCACCGGGGTTCTTTCCCAATTTAGTGTATTAGGTTACTTGTGATTGATGACAATTTTATGTATAAAATTTAGGTTGTGGACACGACGCGGAAGCACTGCCTAAACCCTCACATAAAAATACAATGTTCATCCCCATCCCCTTTTGTCAACGTGTATTTGGTTGTGGTCATTGCTTAACATTGTGTGACGTTTTTTGTGCGTTAGTTGGGTGTAATTTGAACGCGTGAGTGCCGATTGTGTACCCGCATGTGTGCTATCTTTTTGATGCAAGGGTGGAATTTACCCTTTTTTGCTATTATTTTGACCATTTTGACCTTGTTTTAGGTACTCTAGTTATTTAGAGCAATTACAGTTGAATTAGTGGAGTATTTTGCAATTTATAGTGGGTTCTCAGATTATCTAGTGTGCTATCATTTTGTACGAGGGGCCCACTTTGGCCCCTTCGTACAATCCATTGGCACATTCCTTTCATTCTTTTCGGCCACGACATTTCCTTTTGTTGTTGTATTATTCCATGACTAAGTAGGAGTCCATTGCTTGGAGGTACCTAAGTCTGCAACCCCTTTGGCCCAACTTTTATGATGCATTGACCGCATGCGTGGTCAAGTGCTCATACCTACATTATCATGTGAACGATCAAAAATTTATGAGGATTTTTTTTAAACCAATTATAATGAGAACAAGATGTCCTTTAATATTTTGAACAAGATGTCCTTTATGCATGCTCTAAGGATAGATGTATTCAATTGAAAACATACTCTTTACTTTCATTACATCATTTTGCTATATCACAAGTAGTTGCATACAAATATCTTCATAAGGAGTTTTATGAGAGTGAAAAGAGTCCTTAATCACTTTCTTAACTTCTCACATACATCTTAGGTTTCACTTTTACATATCTCACTACATCAATTATTGCCATTACTGTGAGACACACTAATTGTTTTAAAATGGTTACATCTTTTTAGGTAAGGTGATCATCTTTACTAAATATATTTATGAACATTTTACTACATCAGTGGTAAAACTATTTGCTTTATATAAAAAGTTACAGCCTTGGATAAATAGTAGGTCTGTCTCATAGTAATGGTAATAATCGGTGTACTAATTGTTACAATATACATAACTCTATATAATCACATACATTTTGGATGTTTGTGTCAAAAATTTCAATACATTAGTCTAATATTAAATTTATAGATATTGAATTCAATACTAATCCATCACTAATCATAATACTTACATTACTAATACAATATTGGACTTGCAATTGTTAACATTATATTGATTCAATATCTATAAAATAGTGGTATGAAAAAAAATATATATATATATATATATATATATATATATAAAAATGTAAATGTATGTGTTTGGTCCAATATCAATTTGTAGAATCAAATGAACTCTACATTCATGAAGTCAATTATATTGTTTGAATGTAAAATTCAATATTGAAAATTTCCTAATATGGTTTGTGAAGCTATAACATCCAGGCAATGGGCTTTATTTATTTTTGGCTAAATATCGCCAATTTTTGACATTTAGTTTCTTAATCTAGTGGCATGTAACTCCAAACCTGAATGAAGAAAATGCAATTAATTAGCCACATTTTCAACAAAAAATAATGTCCAAACATAAATTTTTCAACATAAATTTTTCAACTAGGTATTGTAATGAAGTTACTAAACTATAAAAATAAATAAAATTATACAAACTTGAGATATTCGCAAAGTCTCCCAATGACTAGTCTTCATTTTCCTCTCGCATCCTGAGAATTTGAGAAACTCGAAAAGTACTATTTTGAGTTGATTCCTCTCAGATACTGAGTGGTTTTTTCTTTGCCAGCTCAAATATAGAGAAGATTTCCTTTTTGGAAGGCCCCACTCTGGCCATGAATAGTTGCTCACAAGGAGGTAAGGAAGATGACGAGAAGGAAACAAGATAGGAAACTCATAGGAAGCAAGCAAGATGACGGGAATGGTTGACCATGAAGGAAGTTTCAAAGAGCTTGTTGCATTGGATTCCATTTAGAAATTCATTCCTTCTTATTTGGGGCGCACCTTGGAAGTCCGGTGAAACACACTCACCCAACTTTACTTTTCACAAATTTAACTCACCCACTTATTATATTTAGCTCTATACATAAGCTGTTGTAAAAGGGTCAGACCCGATACTTTATGCATAGAGAGGATGAGTCACCCACCTTCAAGCCACTTTGTGGATATCTCTATTGTTTGCAAGAATTGGCATCTAGAGAGTTTATTCGAGCATAAACATTATGAATATTTTAATATTCCAAAATTTACGCAGGTGCAAGTACAGCGCATTAGAATGGCGCAGCGGAAGCGTGGTGGGCCCATAATCCACATGTCCTAGGATCAAAACCTGGCTTTGATAACATAGAGACAAGAACTTCTGATTGATTCCTTTTTTAAATGCTTCCCTTTCGGATAAAGCAAGGCCAGTTTTTTTCTTATCCACATGTCAACACGGTAAAGTGAAATTTTAGACCTAGGAGATGACCCTATGACCATGGAAATGAACTTCGGTTCATGTTTATGTTTTAGGCATAATATATCAACCAAAAAAATAAATACTGGGAATTTTTATTTTATTTAAAAGAGACAATGGTTCATCTTGTCTCAAAATTTTGGGAGAAGTTTATATCTCATTTAGTATCTTCTCGCTTTTCTATTCGTGTCGAGGCAGTGCCAGCTATCCGCTTCGGTTTTCCCCTGGTAAGTCGTTCGCGGTAATTACCGCGCCCACTCGAGATTGAATATAACATTGCCTATTGTTATACCAGATCTGCACATTCCACCAACCATCCTCATTCACTCTCACCTTACATTGCCGGATCCTCCATCGGTCATCCATGCAGTGTGTCATGGCCCACATCCTAACATGTCCTAGTCCTCATCTCAATCTAGCGTCTCCCTATCATTTTCTTTCATGCCGCTGCTGAGGTTTTTAAAACAGATTTAGGATTTTACAAAATTTACAAAAGCCGTCCTCTAAACCGTTTTAATGCCAATGCCCCCTGCGTATAATATGGGAGTTGCACACCCGGGTTTATATTGTTATTACAAATCAAATTCAATGCATCAAAGATGGGTAATATTGTGCACCATGCAACATGTTTCTACGGACAGTGCTAGGGCTCATGGAATGTCAGACTTACCATATTAACAGGTGGATACCAAACAGCAGTCAAGACCACTATTTATTTGGCTAGCATATCCTTGCACTTGTTACAAATTTGGGGGATGAGGCCAGTTGGATGTTAAAACTTTCATGCCTGTGATTATTCACTTAGCAACATCAAACCATGCAAATCTCATAGCCGTTCAAATGGACCCAAGGAAATCGAACATGAACCACATACTATAGACAAACACCCACTCACAACCAACCACTGAGCTCATGACTTGGCAACCACTAAATGAGAAAAAGAAACCTTATACAACAAACTATATACGTTTACTATATTACTCGATTCCCAGCCACTTGATTACTTGGTTACTTGATCTATCTCTCGGAGGGGGAGAATAGTCCTACACCACTAGTCCTTTGTCTGATGGACATTGAACCATAGGTGGATCAAACAAACACTTTATTCACGCTAGCTTCGAAAGAGGACCGGAGTTCTTTTTCTTCTCTGGCAGGTGGATAACAAAAAACTGACCTTGTTTTATGATCATTGATTAAGAATTTAACAATCCTCAACTAATTCGATACTTTTTTTTTTTTTTTTTGTTTGAAACAAATGACGGCCATTTCATTGCAAGAACAAAATAAACATCACACAACCAAGCGGCGCACCGCCGGTGAGAACTAATTCGATACTTTTGAAACCATGTTCAGGCTCACATTTTCCAAAACTACAAAACCAACTGTCCATGAAAATTGCCATGTTCTGTACCCTTCTGAAAGGGAAGCATTTAAAAAAGATATCAATCGGAAGCTCTTGTCTCTATGTTATCAGAGCCAGGTTTCGATCCTGGGACCTGTGGGTTATGGGCCCACCACGCTTCCGCTGCGCCACTCTGACGCGCTGTACATACACGTGCGGAAAGTACGGGGTATAAAACATTCATAATGTTTTTGCTCGAATAAAACTCTCTGGACGCGAGCTGTCCCTGACTCTCAACCTTTACACAATTCTCTTGTATACGGTAATTTACAGCGTCCATTCAGTAGATTGTGTCCATAAGAGCATCTCCACTAGCACTCTAGATATCGCAGTGGCTATGGGAAAATGGATGAGACTGGGTTGATGAACAATTTATTTGGACCGCGATACTTGATAATCCACTAAAATCCAGGGTCTTCAAAACCACTCAAGCTAATGTATCTCTTCTTAATTGCACATTTATAATTGCACAATCCATGTGTAGTGACTTGTGAGAGGCTCGCTTAATATTTTCAAGAGTCTCATTGAATGATATTGGTGGAGGAATTACATGGTGAGGTCTGACTTTTTGGATGACCTTTAGAGTGCAATGCAAAATGCTAGTGGAGATGCTCTAAGGTTCTTAACCCTTAAAGGATTTAGGGCATAGTAGATACGTTGCCGTATATTTAACATTTGTTGTAAGTAGAAAGTTCCAAATTGAGATCCCAATAGCTTTTAAGACCATGTATACATGAATTTTAACTTCACTTTTGATATGAAACTCATAGGAGGTGTAGAACCATTCCAAATACAATGAAATACAGCCGTATAATACTGGCCGGAATGGCCAATTTGGACCTTTAAGGGTTAATACTTTGTTGGATCACACCCTTTATACTGTAGCAACATTGTAAAAAAACTACTAATAAAATAATTCAACTCTCCAACCCTCTTCGCTTGGACCAGCTGAAGTTAGAATAAATTCTCTATGATTCCTCTGATGCTTTTACAGATGCTTGAGATTCCAAGGTAAACAATAGGGAGGCTCATGAACATTATGTCTTGCAAGTAATCCACCAACTAGGGTTGAACTTCACAAGAGGCACATTACCCAAACTTCTGTCTGATGCAGTTTTTTTTTTTAATCCGTCTTTCATTTTTGGCTGGTTGGCTCCAAAAATTTGGTTCAAGCGCACAATTCTGGCCAACTTTGCATGAATTTCTTATAGTTTAGTACCTTCAATACAACATCTGGTTGAAAATTTATATTTAAACATTAATTTTTGTTGAAAATGTGACTAATTGATTGCATTTTCTTCATTTCGGTTTGGAGTTAGATGCCTTAGATTAACCCCTAAGCTCCCAAGAGACCATTTTTTGGTCGCCGCCCGTTTTTAACGGGCTGCTCGAAACAAAAAAATATTTTTTTGAAAAAATAAAAAATATTTTAAAATACTTCATCAAATCTACTTTCCAACCCAATTTGAATTATGTCAATCCCAGTTAAACTCCACTAGGGAGAATTTTTCAAAGTCAATCACCTCAACATTGTCTTAGTGTTATAAAATTTGCTATTTGGAGAAAGTAATGATGTTTCCTCCATCATTTCTTTTTCTTTTTTGAAGTTTACAATAGATAAACCAACTTTAACCAACCACGCTAAATTTTAAACTCTAAAAGTGAAAATTATAATGTATACAATTTTTCAAAGGTTTATGCTTTTAAATTCATTAAAAAAAATATCTAAAGATTTTTTTGGAAGTTTGACCATATGGATAATTCGCAAAGATGATGCCCTACATTTTGTCTATTGAACTAAACTTCATCAAACATATGGAAGGCACATATTATAACACATCTATGTTTTGTCCAATACTCCTCAGGCTTTTAGGGGTTAAACCTATCTAAATTTCCATAGAGAATATAAGTTGTCAACATTTTGTTTATATTTGGAAATTTGATAAGATAATTTATGACCATATTAGAGTTAACCAAAAAGAGTGTCTCAAAGAGGAAACTCACCTCATACTCACCTTAGACTCGTTTTGAGCTCAAAAAAATTGCAAAACTAGTCTATGGTGAGTTGAAGAATAATTTAAAACAAAACCCTACGCCACCATGGGGCATGAAACTTGTGACCTTCCCAATGCTAGAAGAGAGTTCCACAAGTTCCCTTAAACCTAAGAGAGCTAACTAACTAAGGAATTGATTATATTGGCATGCAAGCACACCATAGAAGTTAAAAAAACTCTTGTGTTTTCAAATTAACTCTATTTTGGATAACCCTATTGTATCCGTGGTAATATATACCCAATTTGTAATCGCAATAAGTTTCTCAAGTGTAGGAAATTTTCAAAATTGTAATAGCACATTAGAAACTAGATTATATATGCTTTCTTAAGTGAAAAGTCAAAATCAATCAAAATCATCTTCAATACTAAACCGAAGCTCAAAAGAAGAGACATTTGACATTTGAAATCTCATGAAAACTTCATAGAATACCCACATTTTAAAGACAAGAGGCCCCAAATGACTGTTTTCGATTAACTCTAATATGGTCATAAATTTGACAACTTAAATTTGAATGTTCTCAGTAGACAATCAAAGAATGAGAACATTCAAATTTAACTTTTCTCCTGATTTGATGTGACCAACATGTGACATGATGGCTCAGAATCCTCAGATATATCACTTTTAAGGTTATGTTTTGCTCATATGGGAATAAAGTTTTCAAAAAAATCAAATGTTGAAAGGAAGTGGTAAACCCTTGGAAGAAAACAGGGTCATTCTAGTTTCTCGAGCATCTACGACAGAAAGCATTGAGTTCTTACCGAACTTGAATGATTCAGAACACTCACAACATGTCATAATGGCATAAACCGAGAATTCTGGATTGAAATTGGGGTGGCCTCTGTACAATGGACATGTTTTATGACCTGTTAACTACGATGGATATGCAGCAGTCTAACTATCTTACAGCCATCAAAATTTGACAACCCCAGCAGTATCACATCAGGTAATCAAACGTGCACTGAGAAAAGAAGGAATGAGCTCCGGATGGAAATTATTACCTCCTGCTCGTCCACTAAAGTTCCACTGTGTGCACGTTGATCATCGAGTTGGGGTAGTAATCACAATGTAAAGAGGCACAGGGCTTATCTAGGAGGCAAGGATTGGAAAAGCCGCGTTCTGTGCCTGAGAATGGGCAAGAGATGACACCCTACATCTAGCGCAGGGACAATATCAACAAATTCTGGTTCAGGGGCCTCTATTCTTGTCAAAGAGCCACATATTGTTGGAGAGTGCAATAAATCCCGGAAGTCCACTTGGGGGAGGAATGTGGAATACTCAGGACCACCGGCTGGCTCCAACTGAACTTGAGCCTCAGTAAAAGGTGGCATACCGCCATACATAGTCGAATCAAACGATTGAAGAGGTTCCACGTTCATCTCCCCATAAGGTGATTCTGCTTCCAGCAACTCCTGATTACTCGAAAGTCTCTGGTAATTATTATCCCTTCTCTTTTTCTTCTTGTCTTTTTTCTCCTTCAACTTGCTCAAATTGATTCTAAGAATCAGTTTTTTAGGTTCAGCTGCATTTGCATCATCCATGCAGCTCACTGCACTAGGAGAATTCGATGCCTTGCTATTCGACATACTCAGAGCAGCTTGTGAAGTCCCCAGAGTCAACTGCCTGTCCACTGACAACTTGGTGCCTGCTTTATCTGCGGCTGGGGATGAACGACCTGTAAGCTTGTTCATGGCATCTGCTACCCATTGGGTAGTTTTGACCTGTTAATAGATGCACACAGCATCTTTGATTAGCACGTGTTTCACATTCCAGATCTGAAAGGTATCCCATCTTCGTAAACATTTAAGTTTCAGAATATATTGCTCCTGGATTTATGATCAACTGAGACCTGCCCTCCTGTATATATTCCAACCTGTTTCTGTGTTGACAAGTGGCAGAATCAATACGAGACTATAAAATTCCCCCCTTGCTACGCTGATAAAAGACAGTCTCAAATTGAGACTTGGTAATGTTTCTGTCTAAAAGCATACAGAACTTAACAGGAACATACAGACTGGGACTAAATCAGTTGCTAGATGATCAGTTGCTGATGTCCTCACCAATCGTTTTGAGCGTGTGGTTCCAACAACTACTTTTGTGCTGTAAATGCTCTCCTCCATTTTATGCTTGGGTATGTTTCCATTCTCGCGGCACCTGCAATTCAACCCCACGAAGTGTGAGGGCGCTTCTAAACATGTACCAAAGAGATGAAACATACTAGATGATGACATCCAACATCAATAACGAAAAAATGCTGTCCGAAACTGCTTGTCACTAACAGTCACCTGATTTTTATCGTACTGCACTACGTAGTTTTCCCACATACAGATAAACTTGAGAAGCTAACCACACTCGCAACATTCCAGTTTGTACCTATCAAGTTGAGCACCACTGTGCTGGTTATGCAACAGCTCCCTTTTGGTGATGACTTCACGTGGAGGAGGAGAATTTGCAAGAAAATCAGATCCAAGCATGCTATGCCCAGTACCATTATCCCTCATCTTCATCACATAACTCTGGAAAGAACCACCTCTAGGTGACATATTCACATCTTGGCCGCTCAGAAATTGAACCTCTGGACCGCCAATGGGCACATTGACCATCTGTGCAATGTTCTGTACTTGGTCTGTACGACCCACATGAAGCAACAAACCAGCGACAAAATTAGCAGAATCTTCAGGCACATTTGCCAAAACATTTATCTGTAAAGGATATCTTGTGATAACTCTGTAAACTTGTGGTATAAATACAACCAAAACTGACTTATGTACAGAAGCTTCTCAGGCTTCTATAGCAGTTAACAAATTGGTGTTGTGATGAAAAAATTAGAATAAATATCGAGGCCCACTTTACCTCCAAAAGAAGAATTTGATTGAAATCTTGGCAAAAACTTGTGTAATAAAGAAGTCCCAGGAAAAGCCATAAGATTCAGCTTGGTCAATTCCCTCTTCTGATGACTACTCAGGGACTGGAAACCGAAAGCTCTCTGCCAGGTGTCCATCAATTCTGGGACAGCAGGAAGCACCAATAATTCCACACCTATCCTATTCAGCATCTGCACAAGACAAATTATACCAACATTAGATCCGACAATAAAAGAAGATGTAAATCAATGATCGTGAAGATAAGGTCAAAACAACAATGGTTTTAGGCTATGAAAACATTACGAAGCAAAATCAGTGACCATTTTCTACAATCACCCAAGACAAGATATTACCTGCTCAATAGCATACATAAGACGCTTACACATTCCCTGCCTGCGATACTGATATCGAGTTCCAATCAACGGCATCTCCGCCAAAACATTGCCATGCACTCTGAAATTTCAGAATCAGATGTTAATTTGTATCCTGATCACCTAAGATTAGACGACTAATCCTGTGTTACTATTGTTTATTAGCAACATGAACTGAACCTTGTACTAATTAGTATTAAGAAGCATACATGAAGTAGGGATAAAGAATCTAGAGGAATACATAGATATGTAATAACAAAGACTCCTAGTCGATGAGGAACGAACGTCACAGCAGAACCAGGGGATACCGTATAGGCTAACTGCCCATAAGAGTGAACTACCTGATTGTAGCTACTGACACAAGCTCGTCTTCCTTTTCTAGGATAATGGTGTAAAAACCTCGATAATTCAATCGACTGACATCCGACCTGCTTAAAAATAACATGACAAACATTCAGGTTAAAAGAAATATTTCAAGTTGATCAGACTGCAAATAGCCCTTAGCTGAATAATGAATCCTAGTTTTAACAAAAACGTCCCTCCTCTCGTCATATTTTACTGCAGTGCAACCTGAACTTCCCAGAAACAGGAGGATCCGGGGAAATCACTAAACAAATTTTCTTACAAAGTACCGTCAGCGCATATTTGAAGAAAATGCCTTGACTTCGACGGCTATAATAATAAAAATAATTAAAAATAAAAATAAAAAACACCCACAGTTCTAGTACAAGAACAAAGGACCTATAAGAAATATAAAAAAGAATGGCTTATCTAGCACTCCAGAAGGAAATGTTTACTGGAGAAAAGAACATATATGCTAGAAACTTACCCCCGGTTATACAGAACATGAGCGACCAGATCAAGATTAGTACGTGGATCAATCATTGGCTTGAAGCATTCTTGCATCACGCTTAAAGCCATGGAAAGTTTGATATTGTGCTCAGCCATCAGCTCTTTGTCGCCGTTGGACTTAGGATCCGAATCTTCGGCTTGAGATCTCAGCAATGTCCATGTAAATTCACTACTTACTGATACCAAGCTATTGGTAATACCAACCAGCCCCCGCAAGCTCTGAAAAATCTGCTCTCAATAACCCATCGCAGTCATTTCAATGCACTCAAGCCCACAACATCCAGTAAAATCCAAATAAGATGGTCCCTTGATGACCTATACTTTGTACTAGCTGTACAGTTAATTACTGCAAACTTAAATTAACCCTTAAAATACCCGGCATGATTATCATCGGTAGATAAGGAAAAAATCCTGTAGGGCTGAAGCAATGCAGAGCAGTTTCATCTGGAACCTTACATCCCATCGCAATATAGAATGAAGAGCCAAAGAATCCATTAAGACTTAAAACAGAGAACATACCTGTGTACATGAGTGACCGCAGAACCAGCTTCCCTGAGGACACTCATCCATTTTAGGAAAACCCCTTTCATACAGGCACTTCACGTGAACTGCAGTAATAAACAAGCGGTTAGACAAAGAAATGAGATACGATAATGGCATATCAACGTATCAACGTATCAACAACAGTACTTTCTACAAGGAAAATTTTACTTCCAAAATGTCAACAAATAAGGAGGGAGAAATAAATTAAGACATGTTAAAAATAAAAATTGCAGGTACTAATCTCCAAAATCAACAATCTCCCAGTCAGTTAGTACTTATTCTTCTCTGCTGGAAATAACCTAGCGAGGAATAGAAATTGCATTCATAGCATACCTCGGGACAAACAACACCTTTTCTCAGGTAGCAAATCAACTCGCATCGTGAGTGCTTTGTTTTGGGAGCACCTTACGAGAAGATCTACTATTGAGCCACAAATGGAAGGAACGCGTGAATAGATGACAAGAATCGTGACCACAAGTCCAATACTCGCTACTTTCTTCTGGCACTTACATTCACGTTCACATTGATCGCAGAAGAGGACAGTCAGATCGTCGAACACATTCTGATCTCCGTTGAACTGGCTTCCATCACATATTGCACAGCGGCAATTGGGACAATACCACTCATCCTTAGGGACTTCCTGAAAAAGGGCATTCATACAATTCGTGAATCTCCTCATAAATTGAACGCTTTGTAAATTTACTGCAGCCTTTGACAGTCATACCGGGTATGTAACGTTGATCCACAAGAATAAAATGGAACGTTGATTCATGAGAACAACCTCAGCACCAACAACAGGAATCTAAAAAAGGCATAAGCAACAAAGCAATGAATCCTCTACCTGCAGCTCCATGCACGCCAGGTGGTAGGTGGATGGACAATGATCACAGCAAATAAGCGTTCCTCCATCACCGCACACTCCACATGTATCGTCGCTTCCATCCCCCTCCACTTTCCTCTTCTCTTTTTCAGATCTCCGTCTTTTTCCTGATCCTGTTCTGAAATGTACATTGGATCCTATGTAATCATTCCCCTTCTGGAAAACCTCCATTTGTAAGTCTGTGAGAGACTTACCACTATCCACAAATATGTTCTGGCAAGGTCGATGCAATCTACTACCACAGTGCTCCTCAAAATAAGATAAAGTGAAGACATCATTACAACATCCACAAAGTACGCCTGCAGTAGTCACCCATCCATGCCCCAGATTCTTCTTGCCCTTGTGCAGATATAACAACTTCTGATCTTTCACGAGTGCTCCAGCTTCTATCAGCCATGAGAGAATGTTCTTCCTTGTAGTGAAACCATTTGTTCCACCTGTGCCATCCTCCGATAATTCATATCCACTTGGGGCGGAAAGTAGCACTTCCATGCGACAACCTCCTCGAATCCCATTCTTCTTCCCTGAATTTTCCTGCTTAGATGGAGATTTGAATTGAGCCCAGCCGCGCTTACTCTTGGCAGACTCTTTCGATAAGTATGGTGTCATTGTCCCTGCAAGTACTGCCAACTCCTCAGATACCGAGAATTTGCTTTTCTTACTTCTGCGCTCTGTCTCGCCAGAGAGGTGGCCACCTGACATCCGCTTCTTGGAAATGCTGTCACTGTTTCCAAAGTTCTGATATCTATCTCCAAAAACGCCTCCATTCGATACCAAAATATCGCTTTCTCCTGCATGTTGTTGCTTACTTTCAGTTCAATGGGCCTCGACACGAAGTGCCTCAAACATAAAACGAAGTACCACATAAATCTTGGATAATCCATACGGTCGTTAAAGCGTTTGTTTGACAGCTGAATCAGAACATTCAGCAAAAGGAAAACACAGAAATGCATTTGAACGTACTTCAACGATGGCTCGAGCAATACCTCGCGAATAGCCATGATCCATAAGCTCAAGTTGGCGCCAAGAAAACTTTGCGAGCAGGGAGTGGATCACAATTGTTCAGCCTATCCACAAGCAAAACAACACGTCGTATTTAAGCCCAGCAAGTTTACTCTTCCCAGCCAGTCATGAAACGCTCTCATACAAAAACATTTCCAAGTATCATCAAAAACTCATTTTCCCTGAGACTGAAAAACTTATTGAATAATCCCTCTTGCATCAAAGATGGCCAGTTCTTAGGGCAAGATTGCAAACAGACAGTAAAGAACTTCGCCTCAAACTCTGATCACAATTTTAAACGTTTTCTTGAATCATGTGTCGCAAACAACAAAGAATCTAAAGAATAACATATAATGTAGCGCATACCTTCCAAATCACATAACTACTGTACCAATTCAATTATACCCGCACGAGCAGACTATTCCTGAGCATCCAAACCCTACTTAAACAACAGCAATAAAGATGGCTACCTGAGTCACCTACAGCACTGAGATCCTTGCATGCTATTCGAAATTGATTCACACTCATTCCAAGCTGCTCGCTGTCGAAGTCCATCAGCTTCATATTTAAAACAGAGATTCTCTCATGATCTATAACATTCCATTCGAGTGACTGTCAGAAACAGAGAATTGCGACTTCAAAGAATACGAAATTCATGCAGAATCGAGAATCTCTCAACAAACCTTAACTCCAGCTTCGAAAAAACATTCAAGCTCATCAACCCTAGAGCACAATTAAAGCTCTCGCACTATTTAGTTAATGGCATTGCATCACAAAACCTAAATTCTTAACACAGGGAGAAAGCGAAGACCCTCGCCACCACAGTGGCACAAACGAACTGATCTGGAACCAAACCACGAAAGTCGGGAAACACGGCTCAATAATTTACCATTCGATTGCGTGAAAGAATCCACCGACGCGCGATTAAGAGCGGAATCAATGCGACAAAGAAACTGTGGCAATGCACGCAAGTGAGAAGAAAGTAATGTTGTGGACCAGTGTTCTGGAATTGAGAAAACCGAAACCCTAGCTCGGTCCAGTCAGTGCGATAATAAAGAGAAGCAACAGTTCGTGAAAGCAGCTGAAGTTGATAAAGCTCGAAAAAACAACTTGCACCTCCCCGTGGATTTCCGTCTGGGAGATAAAGACATTGACCGTGTGGGTGGAGTCACCCGTCCACCTCAGCCTCTATCATTGCCACCTCGTCCATTTTCAGTGCCACCCTGGCATGTCAGCAAATCTATAAATTAGGGATATTCGCAGCCAGTGCAGAAGTTGCTGATTCTGGCACCTTAACCCTTAAACGTCCAAAAAAGCCCCATGGGCTTGTTTTGAGAGAATAATCGTGAAAAAAGTGAATTTTCTCAACCAAAATTGAAATGGATTGATGCTTTGGAAAGGTGATGAAAATCAAGACTAAATATAGCAAATATGCATGTTTTAGTAAATTGTACATTTCAAAAAAATTGGAAAGAGAATTGGTGGGGAGGGAATTGGGCAGCTTGAGATCTTAATGAATAACAGAGCTGCTAGCGTTGGCCAACACTATTCAACAATGTATTTTTTCTTTCTCTCTTTCTTTTCTTTCTTTTCTTTTTAATTTTAAATAAATTTTATATTCAAAATTGTAGAGCTAACTACATAGCCTGAATCTCATTGTATTTTTAAATTCTTTTTTTGGAATGACAGTGTGTACTCCATTCACAATCCAAAAAATAAATACACAATAACTAACTTTCAAAAACAAGAAATACCACATAGTACATGTGTTGTATTTGTAAATATTTGTTGTATTTTGAGGTATTATTTGCAATATTTAGTTGTTTTGTACATAGGTGTTTGGGTATTTCAGAAAGCCCCATTCCAATTTTTTAATTATTCTTGCATCATGTATAGAATCAAAAGTTGCACAACTGAACTTTAGACACCGGACTAAGATTGTTTATAAATTTTAAAGCATTTCAATTTTTGGTTCATGAGCCAATAACCATTTACTGGTTACCTGGGCACTAAAGGGTTAACCCTTATCCTTTTAATGCGCCTGCGTCCATATAATGGACGACAAACAGATTGTAACCTTCTCAACACTATATCCTGTACAGTTTTTCATCCATCCAAATTTCTCTTGGTTCTTGTACTAGTTGACTATCATTTATACAGTATGGATCTTCAAAATAAGATATTGTGATTTTTTGAAAAACAACACATTCAATTGGTTTATGTCAAGTTTCATTCTTAGTTCACAGAGTGAGACTTTAAACATGATATTCCAAAATAAGTAGAATCAAATAATGGATACTATACCATCTTGTAGTGCATGTTATTCCAATTTCATTGCAATATTTTTTAATTTTTTGTGTTGGTTTTTGAATTTTAATTGAATTTCAAGAGAAAACCTTGCAAATTTAATTTTAAAATATTAATAAAGCATATGTTTGGCAATAGTTCTTTACTTTCATTAACAGTTTTATGCGGTATTTCCTATGTTTGGAAGTTTGTTATCTTGTAAAAAAAAATTGGATTGTGTTCTCTTGTTCACGTTCCATAATTGTATGTTTTCCGATATTGATCAATGTACCAAATCCTTTCATGTTTTAACCTATGAATTTTTGTGCTAAACTGTACATGGATAAGTCACTCACTAATAAAATTCACAACAATTATATGTGAGTCTGTTCTTGACATAAAAGATTGCAATACAGAGGTGTTGACATAGGTCATTGTTGAATATTTTTACTTTCACCTTTGAAAATTTTACCCAAATTCTATTTAATTTTGAAGTCACACATCCTCCAAAATCTCATTTTTGAGTGTGCATTATACAGTTCAAAAACATACTATAATCTTCCAATCCAACGATCCGATCTAACCAAGATTTAAGCGACACTTGTTTGATTAAGCTATACTTGCATTTATACAATTTATACTATTAATAGTATATCCTAATTTCAACAGGGAAAGTTTTAAAGAAATGTCACCCAAAAAACTTTGGTTTCTCCAGAACCACCCTAGGCACTAAAGAATTAACCCCTAAAGGTTTTAGCAATTTGTTTTGGGTTAATGACATTTTTTATTCTTTCAAATCTCCCTTCTTATGAGCATTTTCACCATGAAACATTTTTTGGAGATACTTCATCAAGTTGTTGTCCTATCCAACGGTTGCATTTGGTGTTACTAGAGTACCGATATTTCTTTAAAATTACAAATAGAGAAGTATGCAAAATTTTGACCAAGCCAAAATTGCATTGACTTTAGTTCAAAAGTGACCTTGCAAAAATGAGGTCCTAGATTTAAGGAACAAAAAAAAATTCAAAAAACCACCACGTCAAGAGTATCTCATTTCGAATCCATTTCAACAAATTTTACTCAAATTTTACTCAAATTTTTTTGTAATCTAATTTAGAAGGAATTTTAATTTCAACTTTCAAATTTTTTAAGAAAATATTGGTGATAGCATTAGTGAATCTAACCATACATATGGAATCGAAAATTCTAAATCTACAACTTTCATTTGTAAATCAATTCCAAAATATACCTCCAAATAGTACTTTATGATGGTTTTTATAAAATCGTCAATTTTAGAGACACCGTGTAACCTTTAGTAGTTAACCTCTAAACGTCAGTGTCCAAAAACTGGACGACTAATAGATTCAAACCCGCCCTACGTTCTCATCAATGTTTGGATGAAAGTCATCCATTTTTTTGGAGATTCTTCACCAAGTTGTTGTCCTATCTAACGATTGGATTTAGTCATACTTGATTACATATTTTTCTAAAATTACAAATGTAGAAGTATGTCAAGTCGTTGACCCAGCCAAAATTGCATTAACTATAGTTCAAAAGTGCCCTTGCAAAAATGAGGTCATAGATTTAAGAAACACAATAATTTCAAAGAATCACCACGTTTAAGAGTATCTCATTTCAAATTGATTCCAACAAATTTTACTCAAAATATATTAAAATTTTGTTTGTAATCAAATTTAGAAGGAATTTTTAATTTCAACTTTCAAATTTTATAATTAAATATTGGAGATAGTATTAGTGAATTGAACCGTACGGATGGAACTTAAAATTCAAAATCTAGAACTTTCATTTGTATATCTACCGTATTCATTTTCAAGCATCAAAGTGAGGTGGCTTGAAAGGAAGGGCTCCTACCTTTTAGTTACTCAAAACTTATCGAAAAGGTGTCTTACCCTCATGACAAGTTTTAAGTGATTAAAGGTAATAGCCCCTCCTCTCATGCCACCTCACCTTGAAACTTGAAAATGGAGGGCCCCAAGGCAATGGCCTGATATAGGTACCGGTGAGACGCGTCTCACTATGTGTGACTTATATTTAGCTCATTTTATGTGTGCCAAAAATTCCATCTTTAACACCATGGATATAGTTGCAGCCATGGCACCTCTAACACCATATAATTTTTGTAAATTTTCAATGTTTTTTTCCTACCAAATGGATGTATCTCAAAAATCACACTATTTTTGGAAAGGGTATCCATATCAAGCCATCACCCCCCATAGAGGAACTGATTTTCCTTTTTTTTCCTACCTGCTTGATTTTGGACCACCGGATACTTCCATTCATTAGAGCAATAAGTTCACTTTGAATACCCATATTGAGGTTGCATTAGAAAAAAAATGAACCCTCAAATGGGCCTCCAAGCTTTGACAATCGCAGCTATTTCTTTGGAGCTAGATGGGGTAGGGCAAGGACCTCTTTTCTGACAAGAAAGTATCCATATTTTGGGCAAATCTTGGACAATACATGCAGATCTCGCCAAGTTTGGCAGAAGTATAATCCAATTTTTTATTTTGATTGTACCAAGGACGGGTACAAGGTGGAAGCCCATTAATTGATTTTTTTATTAGTTTATGTCGTGCGGGAGGAATGTTGTACCTCAACCCCTGACTCCCTTCAGTACATGCAACATGCTGACCAATCACATTCGATAGATATAGATATGAACACCGGACCCCTTTCGAGGCCGGCGTGAATAAAGTGTCTGTTCGTCTTGACTCACATTCGATACATAATGCCAGCCTTGCCGTCACAAGGTGTGCGTAGATAGGGGTATAGTGGCTACTTTGAACACAGAAGGACAATTTAAAAGCAATCAAGGGGTCCCAAAAGGAGAGTTCTGAGGGCCCATATGAGGGTTCATTTTTTCTGTAATGTTTGTTTGTTTGTTTTTGTTTGTATGTTTCTATTAAGATCTTTTTGACCGTCTGCCCGATGGCTGCGTTATTAGTACCGTCAAAAAACTCTTAATCCCTAAAGGACCGGAGTGTTTTTCCTCCAAAAACACTCCAATGCTGCCATTTTCACTCCCCCATGCAAAAAATCCAAAAAAATGTTATTTTTTACCTTCTAACCGTAAGATCTTGTCCTAAACTACTTGAAAAACATACACAACAGATTTCGTTGATTTTGACCGCACGGATTGCAAGATAATTGCGTTTGATGGAAAAAAACACCCCAAAAAAACACATGCCCGAAAATTTCAAATGCGTTTGACCATGGCTACATCAAAAAAACCTCACTACCAAAACCTGTCGCACTTCACTTTCACATTCTATATGATGTTACTTAGTTGTGTACCAATTTTCGTTGCGTTTGGAAATGTTTAGGATGTTGAAGAACACCTTGCACTTGTTAGGGGTTTAAAACTTCAAAAAAGACTATATGTTTTTGGAATTGCAATATTTTTTACTTTCTGTATTTAAAATACAAATCCGAGCAATGAAACACAAGTACATTCCACCCTCTATAGAATGGCGAAAAAAAATTTGAAAAATAAATAAATCTCCAAGTTTTAGAAGACATGTAGCACATTTTCTAAGAATTTTGGGGGTTAGGGGGGAAATAAAGGGTGGAAGGGAATTGAAGTGCCAACCCATTCCAATGTTCATGACCCCACTAACTCTCAAAGTGTACTGCCACGTGGCAGTCCCTCATTGGACGATTTTTATTTTTTATTTTTTTATTTTTAAAATGATTTTAATTTTCAAAATTTTGAATAATATTTTTTAATTATAAAATTGAACTTTTAGTTTAAAATATTATTTTAAAAAATTTAAAATAATAATTTTCAGATTAAAATAATAGTTTTTATTTATAATAAAATTATTTTAAATTTTAAAAATATTATTTTAATTTTTTTTAATGAGTTTCAAAAATGGGGTGGTCTTCTGCCTACCACAGTTCACCCCATTTTCCACACGCTGCCCATCTTGTTGCCCCCCACTAAAATTCAACTATTTCTCTACTGCCCCGTTGCCATTTCTCCCGAAAAAAACACATTTCCCCTCATAACTTTCAAATACAGTGTCGGAATTCAAAAAAAAAAAAAATCTCCATTTTCGTGGCGCATTGGGGAATCTACTATTAAATTTCCTTCAAAATTCGATTAAAAATGTGTTCACCGGAACCTACCCGATTCTCTAATTGTCTTAGTTAGGACACTTGGTCCTTTAGGGGTTAATGAGAAAGGATGCACCGAAGTCGTTGTGTGACTTTTGGACCTACAGTGTGGAAGTTTAATCAAATTTTGTCACCATAAACTAAATTAAAATAAATTTTAATCAATAAAATAAAAAGCAACTTTTTTAAAAAGCATTGGGAACACCTAGGCCAACGACACAGGGCCACACTAGTGAGTCCTAAAATTCAAGTATATGACTCAAATTTACTATTAAAACGCGACCGTGGGTGGAGGGCAATGTTGGCATAAACAACTTTTCTAAATAAATGTCAAAGAATTTTAAAATCTAATTTTTCAAAAAAAAATTAAAAAATGTATAGTGAATAAGATAATTTTGAAGAATATTTATAAATATTCTAGGATGAAAGCATAGTAAACTGAACCACTTGTGATCCTTGTGAAGAAGCAACAATGCAGGGTCCAAAAATCCATTAATTTTCTTTTTTTGTGATTTTTTTTTTTGTGGATAAAATAAAAGATACAAGGTTTAACAAAGTCTAACCAAAAAATTTGAAAAAACATGTTTAATAAGTATTTACGTGTGTTATAGTAAGGTTAAAGCGGTTAAAATTAGAAAGTAGTTCTGACCAAATTGAAAAGTAGATATAAAACATGTTGAAATTGCATTAAATATTCATTTTTTCAAGAATTTTTTTCTTTGGAGCCCTCGAGTGCACAATAAACTTATAGAATATATAATATTTTATATATATATTGAACATGATTCAATTCATCTGCTTTGCTCCCAAAATTTGTTTTAGACATCTATTTTCAAGCTTTACTTTTAGTAATTTTTTTTTAATATAAACTATAGAGGGCTCTACCAAATTAGAACTTAAATATATGAATTTTTAGTTGTAATTTATCACCTTTGATGAAGAAAATTGTAATTTCAGCACTAAGGATGACTTTAATGGTTCAGTTTACCATGCTTTCATCCTCTATATGTAAATTTTTATTCTCAAAAATAATCAAAATGTGCACATCTTGACATCCACATACAATATTCCTGTGGAGCTACATAAACAATAACATATATGAGGTAGTAATATTTTCTCTAATATAGAGTTGTTATATTTAAAAACTAACATTTAGACCCACTCTTATCGAGACTTTTATTGTCCCTTTCATCCCTACAGGACAATGTGTCCTAACTAGGACATTTCAATGTTCAGGTAGGTTTTCACGGTGTCAATTTTTATCCTGGTTCTTTAAAAAATATTATGTGAATTTGGTATATTGATACAAAAATGGAGATCCAATTTTTTTTGTTTCCGACTTTGTAAGTGGAAGTTATGGAGAGAAAGAGTTTGGAGAGAATGAACAATTTAGGTAGGGCTTAAAATAAACTTTATAATTTATTTTTTTGCATCCTAACTGTAGGATCTTGCTTTAAATTGTATAAGCGAAAGGATGAAATGAAAATCTTTTTTGACCTTTTCTAACTGTTTTTGGAGACATGGAAAATTTGTTAAAATTGGTCAAAAAATTCTTTAATTTATTTTGTAATGTTCAAATCAGTATTAGCTATCAAGAACCAAAAAAGAATCACAAAAAAAGAATAGAAAGCGGAGAAAATGATGCTCAAAAACAAAAAGAAAAAACCCAAAGTCGTTCATGGATTAAAGGATTGGTGAGTTCATTAGGCCAAATGTGTAAAAATGCCTTTATTCCTCAAATTCATAGTAGTTCTTTAGATCATAAGGTTCAAAGTTGTCTATAATTTATTTTTTAACTCTCCAAAATTTTGATCAATTGGACTTCACGTGGGAAATACTACAATCTAAATTAGTCACATGGGTTGTGCAATTTGATTGTTTTTACATATTTTCTTATTTTATATATTGGCTATATGCTAAAAATATATGCCAGAAATAATCAGAGCGTTTGGGTCTTTACAACATATAGACAAAAACATAATTTACATATATGTATGTATGTATGTATGCAAAAAATCACATCCAAAGGTCACCTTCTAAGTCCGTGTCTCAAACATATTTATTCAAAATTTTAAAAAAGGGAACATAAATTATCTTAGGTTCTATTAGAATTTTTTTCTCACATTGCCCTCCAATGTGTCAAGACATAGTTACATTCTACTCTATTTTAGTTCGCTTATAGTTTACTTGAGCTTTTACTTGAGCTCTAAGGTTTTCTAGGGTAAAGGTATAAATGAAGAGAAGAAACATGATTTCCTTAGTCTTGTCAACGCAATCATAAAAAACCCTCTCGTTCTTGTTATATTTTGGTCTTAGCTTATTCAATAAAACAAAGCTCTTTTTATGAATATTTTTTGAATATCTTTTAGTCTTGTCCTTGACACAATGTAAAGTCCTTGGGCTTGGTTGTTGGCTAATTTCCAATTTGACGTTATTTGGGTTTTCTAATATAAAGGTTTAGGTGCCCGATTGATGGCCCAATTTGGTTCAACTTTGCAAATTAGGCCTAAGTTTTTCAATTGAAATTTTAAATTATGAAAAATTAATTTTATGACTTGAGCCCATTTTAAAATCTGCCAAATTAGAAATTGGTCCTTGCTTTTAATATAAAGCGCATAGGTCCAATTTCAAAGATTTGAACAATTCCATTGGTTCATTTTGATAATATTTGTATTGAGTCGACAATGGGGCGCTAACATAAATTTGCCCTTGCAGATAACACTTATACATTATGAAATTCCTATAAATAATTTAAAAAAAAAAAAAAAAAAACAATTAACCCCTAAATGATAGAGGGAGTAAGGACAAATCTAGATGAGTTATACAATGTTACTTCTGCAACTTTGATGAAGTTTGGTCCAAAAGAGGAAATGAAAATCATGATGTTTAGTAATTGTCTATACAGTCAAACTTTCAAAAAATGTTTTAGATACTCATTTAATGAATTTAGAAGCATTTACCATTGAATATTCACCAAAATACGAAATCTATTTTTAAAATTTGAAATTTGGTATGATTGGTTAAAAATAGACATTATATTCTAATATTTTTTTTAAAATCAAATGAAAGAAAATGAATAGTTTCCCCAAATAGTAAATTTTATAACACTAGGACAATATTGAGGTCTTTGACTTTGAAAAATTCTCCTTCGTGGAATTTAACTCAAATTGACATAATTCAAATTGGGTTGTAAAGCACATTTGAATTTTTTTTATAAAAATAAATTTTTCATCCAAGGTAGCCTGTAAAAATAGGATAGAAACCATAAAATGATTGTTTGGTCACTTAGGGGTTAAAATTTAATAACATAAATAATATGTAATGTTGAAGCTGATAAAAATAACAAATTCAACACACAAAGAAGAAAAAATTGTAAAAAAAGGAATATTCATAAACTAAACACTCAATATATAACACATTTTTTGACTTCATGATAAAAGAATATATATATATATATATATATATATATATATATTTTGTAATTTTTTTTAAAATCCTTAATTTTTTTTGTTAAATAGAAGTAACACAGTAACCTACCATTTGCAGTAGAAATACGAGCCAGGGAAAGCAGTCCAATAATGAACTAATGCGGTAATCCCTCTGTGCACTACTTGTAAAGGCGTCACTTCTCACTCATAACAATGTCAAAGTTCACGGTAAACGCTTGTCCTACTTGACGAATTGCACTCGCTAGCTCTTGAGCTCTTATGCAGTGAGTGTGAAGTGGTGCCGTTTGACTCATCTACCGAGTGAAAAGCAACGCCTTCTCCTTGTAGTGGAATTGAAAACTTTCATTGGGCAAATTAGTGGCTTCCTACTAAAAAGAGTTACGTGGTAGGAACAACAAATTCCACTATTTGTGCATAATGTTCATTGGCACCAAGTGCACAGATAATATTGTTCCCAAGATCTGGGTTATCTTCTTGCAACACACGGTCTGTCCACTTATGCACTGTAGCAAAAGACAACCAACATTTAAATTTAATTAATGTCAAAGGAAATCCTTAGAACTATGTATTCTTTAACTAATCAAGGATTTCCTTCGTTTTCCATTTCAAAGTAAATTAAAGGGAAATATAAGTTGTACGTAAGTACTTGGTGCAAGGCATTGAAAAAGTTTTGAGCAAATGGAACACTCTTCAATGAATGATGATGTCGAATTCATATTTTCGCTTTTATTACATCCTTTCTACTAACCAAGGATCAACTCCATTTTTTATCACTAAAGTTCTAAATTCAAACCTAGCTAGAGCTAGTATAATAGGGTATTTTTTGCAAACAACACGTAATTACGTCTTGAGCCTCTACAAAAATAGAGTATGAATTGGTATGAAATGGGTCACCAACTCAAGTGTTACAAAACACAATTGGGCCTAGTCTGCTAGCCGAATGATCCATTTAACTTAACACAAAAGCCACCCATCAATTGGCATGGGGAATAGTCTAATTGCAACACTTTCAAAACAATTTTATCCTCGAATCAAACTTCACTTCCGACCATTCATGATCCTCCTAAGGAATATTGAGGAAAGGTCCTTTCAAAATGTCTTCAAGGGAAAGGTTGTCAATGTTGAGATCACTGTGACTCTGAGCTACATTATGTAGGGATAGGAAGGTGAAATATACTTTTACCTGGCTTTCCAGGCGAACGCGCTTAAACGAGAGTCTGTGCAGCACTTTCACGTTAGAGCTGCTTTCAAACACGGTGCATATTAATAGAAAAGAGCCGGAGCTGAAGCGCCCTTTCTAGCAGTTCACACCTTGATGACATGAAATATCCGCATCTAGATGATATGAAATACTTTAATTCAAGTTCAATTTTTTAATTGAATAAAATGATTTTCATGTTTTTATGCTTCGTGGAATTTTTTTCCGAAAATCAACATTGGTAGGCATTGTAGTACAAAATAAACAATATTTTTAATCCTTCAAATTAATCATTAAAAATAACACATATTTAGATGTACTTCATATCAAAAATTGATACGAAAATGACATCATAAGATATCTATTTTAAACAAATGTTATGGATTTTAAAAAGTAAATGGAACAAATTCTGACTTTTGTACAAAAAGTCTCTTTTTAAAATCTTTAAAACTCTTCAATTTTTACGCAATTTTTTTTATGTACTACATGAGTATAGGAAATCAAATCTTCATCCGGTCAATTCATTTTTATTTTGTTTTAAAGAGGAACTCATTCAAAGTTACCATAAGGGCATTTTGGGGTACCCATATAGACCATTGTCCATGGCTCTATATCAATGAAGTCATGAGAAAGAGTGGCCTAGTTAATGCAATAATGTAGTGAGTGCTCGACTTTGCTCCATTGTGCTCACGTATTGTCTCTTCGGCTTACACGATGCACGTTTGAGAAACAATGCCCCGGCCATTTGTCGATATGACTCATGAGAGCGAGCTCTAGCCCACAGACTTACGCCTCCAAATAGTACTCATGTAATTCCCTATCTGAGCTTGATCATGCGAGGGCGATCTCAATCACCTCACCCTTGAAAATAATCCCGAATGAATTTTGTCGACACGAGTTACTCTGGTCCAAATTTTTTATAATTCAAATTCACTAACGACTCATTGTTGGGCAATGGCACAATTAAGGGACCCCCAAAAGGCCAACTTAATTCTTAAATGAGTCCTTGTAGCAACTTTGAATGAGTTCCCTTTTAAAACAAAATAACAAATGAATCGTTCAAATGTAGTTTTGATTTCCTACATTTATGAAGTACTCAAGAAAGTTTTGACGTCAAAATCGAAGCATTTTAAAGATTTCAATAGAGACTTATTATACAAAGATTAGAGTTTGTCTTAACTACATTAAAACATCCAAAACATTTATTAAAAATATCAAATGACATCATTTTAGTACCAAGAGTCAAGGATCTTTAGTTGTAGGTGAAGAGCGGAAGACCGGTCAAAAATCATAAGATGACCCGATCTGGAGATGAATAGGGCTCTTGGTGAGCTTTGCTATAAGGTGGAAATTTTGGAGATCGATCTAGAGATCCATTGCGCCATTTTTGTGATCCTTTCGAACGGATGACCCTTGGCAAGTGGCGGTTGAGGCGTGCGATTCAACAAGAGCCAAGCCAAAGCCGTTGAGGGATGCTTTTAGTTAGAATGTGACACTATTCACAACCATTATTGAGATGTTGTGAAAAATTGTTGGTATGAAAGGTAAAGTAATTGTGTATGAGGGAATAAGTAAACAATGAAAAGTTTGACTAGCAACAAGCTAGTCACAACTTATAAATGTGCGTGTATATTTGGTCTATATTGATGCTTTGTCCTTGAGTGCAAGTGATAAGTGACGATTTGTAAGTGTGCACATATGTTTGGTGTAAGTTGATCCTAAAGTACAAACCTAGTGCATGTATATTTGGTGTATGTTGATCCTTGAGTACAAGCTAGTGATAAGTGATAGTGTTCAAGTCAATCCATAACCCCTAAATGAGTAACTGCCCAAATGTTCAATTTCTAAATAATGCACATAATCCAATACCGATTTCTCATCCGCCATGCACTTTGTGCAGTGTAGATTTTTTACTATAGATTTATGGGAAGTTAGCTTTATGCATGTGTGAAACGATTAGAAAGTGGATGATTTGTGAAACTTTTATGCCTCACTTCATGCTGCAGATTCACCAAAAATTTCTAAAATCTTAGTTTAAAAGTGTTTTTGTAAAACTCAACTCAAAAAATTAAGCAACCAAAAAATCTCCAAAAATCACTACACTTAGAGTGTTACGTTTCATCCCGTCACAACGAATTGCACCCATACATTGTCAATATCTTATTTGTAATCAAATTACAAATGAATATTGAATTTTAAGCCTCAAATTTAAAACAAGAAATATTGGTGATAGGAATCATAGACCTAATTGTATCCACAGATTCTAAAATTCATAATGTACAACGTTTCTTCATACATCAAGTTCAAAATATCCCTAATAGTTGCATTTTATAATGCACCTTTACGATTTTCCAAATCTCAAGAGGTTTGTGGGCATTTAGGAATTAAGTAACAATACAAAGTAGGAAAGTTGTCAATGCTTAACCCATAATGCCCACATTGCTCTCCAGACTTGGTGAATTGCAAAGATGCATTATAAAATGCAACTTAGAGGAATATTTTGGACTTGATGTATGAATAAATGTTGTACATTATGAATTTTAGATTCTATATATATGGTTAGATCTATGATTGCAATCACCAATATTTTTGTAGAAAATTTGAAACTTAAAATCCAAAATTATTTTGTAAGTCGATTACAAATAAAATATTGACTCTGTGTGGATGAAATTTGTTGTGATGAATTGAAATGTAATACACTAAGTGTAGTGATTTTTGGAGATTTTTCGGTTGCTTAATTTTTTGAGTTGAGTTTTTCAAGAGCATTGTCTTTTGAACTAAGATCTTAGAATTTTTTGGTGAATCACTGCAACATGAAGTGAAGCATAAAAATTTCACAAGTCATTCTCTTTCTAATCGGTTCACAAATGCATGAATTCTATGAAGCTATCTTGCCAGAGAAATTTGTAGTATTTTTTTAGTTGCAAAAAGTGGCTTAATGAATGAGATATATCATTCATCATCTAGAATATGGACGTTTGGGAAATTAGGGATTAATCCCTAAGTGACTGAACGACCATTTCATGGTCGCTAGCCATTTTTTACGCCCCACCTAGAAAGAAAAAATATTAAAAAATAAATAAATAAAGTAGGAAATCAAGTCTTCTTTCCAACTCAATTTGAATCATGTCAATTCAAGTTAAACTCCACTGAGGGTAGTATTTCAAAGACAAAGACCTTAATATTGTCCTAGTGTTATAAAATTTACTATTTGGGAAACTAATGATGTTATCTCCTTTGAAAAAAATCTTTTTTTGATTTTAGAATAGAGTGTTTAGATTTAACCAATCATACCAAATTTCAAATTTTAAAAATATAATTTGTAATTATGGTGAATATTCAACGGTAAATGCTTCTAAAATCATTAAATGAACATCTAAAACATTTTTTGAAAGTTTGACCATACAAGATAATTACTAAACATCATGCTTCTCATTTTCTCTTTTGGACCAAATTTCATCGAAGTTGCTAGAAGTAGCATTTTATAACACATCTAGGTTTTGCCTTCACCGCCTTTGTCATTTAGGGATTAAATGACAAGTGGTGCAATTTTGCTAGTTGTACACGATTAGAAGAGTGACCCAAAGTTTGTACATAATATGATTTTTGTACATGTTACTCATTGAAAAGGCTTTAGTTACATATAAAGTATTGACGCCATTTGGAGGCAAGCACAATAAAGTGTACCACAAAAGTGGGATGCTCAAATCTAAAACTACCTTTGCCTTCAAAACCATCTAAAAATTTCATGATTTCGAATGACCACTCAAATTTTTGGAGGGCATGTGTTCGTAACATGACAAGGCATGTAAAAAAAGTGATTTGGGACCAAAAATCACAGTTCGTATATGGAATTCGGAGCATCAAAGTGTCACATAGTTAAATGTGGCTTTATTGGCTATGTCCTTTGGATAAAGACTATGGCATCGACTAGCGCAGTCCCACATCGAGTTTGATTTTTGAACTCGAGTTTCTAATTCCTATCTACAACCGCATTCACACTTCACACAAATTAGAGGGTATCGGGGTATGTGTATCAAGCATTGGGTCCGGCTATCGAATAGCTTCTTGGCCATCGCATTGCTTCTTCGTCACGTCAGTGATTCTTCGTTATTCCAATCATTTTTTCATATCTATTGTTTTGTTTTGTTTCGTTTCTACACATGATCATCACCATCACCATCTCAAGGGCAATTTGAGGGCACATTTTAGGTTTGGGAGGATTCAATTTGACGGAGTGTTTTTGGTTTTGGGAGGATTTGAAACAAAACGATTAGGGATGAATTGTGTGTGTTGATCTTGCAAAGATCTTTTGTATGGATTTGATTGTGACTACACGTTCATTTCAAATAATGGCTCATTCTTTTGTTTCTGGTCTAGAGATTCAGTCATTAATATGTATGCATGCATTTCACATAGTTTTGGATAGTTGAATTGTGTTTTTGCATAATTGAGTTATTTATGTGTTTACTTGTGTTCATAACAAGTTGAAGAATTTGGGACGAGAGCATTTAAATTTTTTGGTTGTTTCAAGAAGGCTGCCCAGTTACACCGTCCAATAACAAAGATGGAGAACTCCTATTGTAATGAACTTGGTTGGATTTATACTGGAAAATTGAATTCCTTACACATGTGCTTGCAACTGTTGATTAGTCAAATACATGCCAATGAAAGGTTAGAAGGATTAAGATGATAAATGAAGATATTTTAGTTAATTTTCAAGACACTTGTTTGGCCAATTAATTAAATTCATATTATACCATTTCAAAATCAATGAAATTTGTCTTTGTTTTCAAAGACTGTCATTCTATTTTCTCTTATTTTTGTTGTGTACACTTCATTCTATTATTACATTATTAAGCCTTAGACTTTCTACCCCTAATAAAGTTTTCAAGATTCTTTTTGATGGTGTTGAATACTTTTGGATGATCTTTTAAATAATTTTTCTTGTATAATTCTTACTCAATTCCGTCTTACAATGTCAAACGTCCTCTCTCACTATAGTTCCAAGAAAAGTTATTGTATAAATGTTATGATGGTTTGTTATCATAATATAAATATAAGTATTAGCTAGTTTCCACCAAAATTAACTAGAGTACTAGACGTCAACTCTATTTTGTTTAAAATCCAAAAGAGATGCTAGGTTAGGTGGAATTAAAATAAAATAAAAATCCAAGGATATAGTGGATTAGGTGGAATTAAATTAGGTGAGATTTTGAAGATCTAGTGCATTAACCCCTAAGCGTCCCTAGCTATTTTGAGCTTAAAAACATCATTGCTTTTAATGTGTTATAGGTCTAAATGTAAGCGAGGTATAGAAATCTCAACCGTATAATCTTATAATATACATGATGTAGATCATGTGGATCAAATTTGGAGTCATTTGGCTATATAGATTGCAAGATCATAGTGTTTTAGTGTTAAAAAGGATGTTGAAATTTTCCTAGCAACACAGTTAGAGGTGAAATTCGTTTTCAAAATTACTCAAATGAAAAAACCTTCAAATATAAAGTAGTTCAAAATCATCATATAAACACACTGGTATAAAAAACTCATGAATTTTTTTTAATGTGCCTTTCAATGGCCTTGCAATGTCTAAAAGTAGCCTGAAAAGTGACCGATTTGACCCAAAAAGCAAAAAGTGTCCAAACTAGATCCGTGCACTACAATTACTCCCAAACATTCAGAACAACATGGATTGACATGAAAATTTTACCATGATAACTAGACTTCAAGGGGAATTCACCCCAACAAGTTTTATTGAAAACGGACTTGGGATGAAGGAGGTACAAGCCCCAAAGTTGCAGCCATCAAAATGCACAAACACTATCCAAAAAAAAGACCCCTAATTTCAAATGATCACCAAAAATTCAATACATCTTGGTTTGATCTGGAATTTTTACCACTTACTCCATACATCATGCGGTTTGTTTCTCCAGAATTCCATTGAAATCAAACACTTTTTGCAAAAGTTACAGCTCTTCAAAGATGAATGTACCCCAAAAACGTCCAAAATATGGACGTCGGGACGGTTAGGGGTTAATGTAAAAAATAAGCCATTTTAAAAAAGTCCACGGGTTGGTTAGGTGGAATTAATTTAGGTGAGATTTTGAACATAGGTGTGCCAAAGAGACCTAATTTAAAAAGAATCCAAAGATATTACTAGTAGGTGACAAAGAGAGGAGTCCTATTTTTGAAAAAATCCAAGGAGATTAGGTGACAATAGCGAGAAATGGAGATTAGGTAATAGTGGTGAGTAGTGGAGAGATTAGATGAGAATGGCAGAGTGGTGGAGAGATTAGACGAGAATGGCAAGTAGAAAAATGTGCTACATCTTTCTATAAGAATGCTTCAAAATTGTCCCTCTTCCACTTCATTTTCTTCACTTGTTGTTTTTCTGCTTTGTGTTTGATTGATTGTAAGGATTTTGTTGGCTTTGTCTTTTAGATAGAGACTATGGCATCGACTTCAGTTTCTCCTACTCAAACTAAAAGTCCATTTCCCTATCTACAACCCTTTTCACATATTCATAAACTCATCAAAGAGGGGTTTTCATCTGTTGATATGGTTGGCTTCATCGTGATCGGTCTGCCTCCCCAAAAACCCTTAATCGGTTTACGTTGCAGCCCCATAGAGTACACTTAAAGTCAAGACCAGGAGCCACGTGAGTGTGTACTTTTGACTCCCCTATGTATATACTAAAAAATCACCTAAAGATTGTAAAACATATATAAAATGTTTAAACACAATATAAAGTTCTTTTGTATGGATTTCAAAAAATAATCACTTGTAAATATTTTAAATTGATTTTTGAAGTGAAGAACAACACATTTTAGTTCAAACTTCTATCATTTTATTTTATAAGATTTCAAAAACATTTGGTCCTGAAATTTATACCAAATGATAGATATATACGTAATGATTTTGCACCCAAAAAATATTAATTTAAAAAATATTTTAAGGCCAAATACTTTAGGGGATATGTTATTAAAACGCACTCACGTGGCTCTTGGTCTTAACTTTAAGCGCACTCTCCGGGGTTGCAGCAGAACAACTGCATAGTCGTGTGCGAGGTCACCGTGGCGAAGGAGGTCGTGCTCAGAAAATTTGCCTTACAAGGTGCAGCTCATAAGGCTCGGTGATGACAGTCCCAAGTTCTTTGCAAATTTGAAAGATGATGAGCTCGATATCGTGGAGTGAACACGAATTATTTAGACTGGATATGGCTATGGCGAGCGATAGCAATAAATGTGAGTGTCGATTATAATTCCTTTTTTCTTTGTTCTTTTTTATGAGTGAAAGATTTGTCAAAGCTAAAGTTGTCGATAGAAATTTCCTGCAAGAACTGCCGATATAAATTTTCAGAAGGTTCCGTTCCATTTTTTCCTTGGAAGGAACATAATGCAACAAAAGGAACTGTATATTGGCTCAATCATACTGACATGCTCAATCGCTTTGTGTATTGTGGTCTTCTGAATTTGCTTGTCTTGGCATGAAATTCAAACTCGGTTCAATTTGTCACTAGAAGAGGAATTTTGGGATTTCGTGAAGGGTATTAAGTAATGCCTACTTGATACCATGAATACTTACATGACAATGGGAGGTCAGTTTCTTAATCTTGGACTCCAGCAAATAGAAGATTTTAAATTATTGCTTATGTACATTGTGGTACAGAACTCAAAGTTCAAGTCATGCTTATGTACGTTCATCAGGAATTTCGGACCCCACTAATTCTGCACTGATTCAGTGCGATTTCCGATATTTCAAGGGTTCGTACGATTTATGCACTGATTCCGCATTGTTGCGTCATTCATCGTAACTACACTGATATGACACGATGTTCGTACATGCGGATATAGTACTGATTCGACACGATTGATACATCCATTGAAAACGTATGAATTCAGCACTCTTTATAGTCGTCAAATGTCGTGTTTTAATCGTCTTTAAAACTACACCGATTCAGTGTGTTTTTCGTGCGACATCATCTTTTCCATATCTAGATTTTCTTTTCTTTTTATATCTAAATTTGATCAAAACAATATTATTAAAAAATATAAAATAAAATAAAATAATAGAAAATAGAAAATATTATTTTCCTCACTACCCACTTCAACTACACGGAAATTGCCCGCATATGCGGTGGGGCCCACCATAGCTTCCCAAGCTCTATCGCCAATGGTGGGATTGGAACTCTCAACCTCCCGGTTGCTACTCAAGATCCAAACCACCAAACCACCATCAGGAATTTCGGACCCCACTGATTCTGCACTGATTCAGTGCGATTTCCGATATTTCAAGGGTTCGTACGATTTTCGCACTGATTCCGCATCGTTGCGACATTCATCGCAACTACACTGATATGACACGATGTTCGTACAAGCGGATATAGTACTGATTCGACACGATTGATACATCCATTGAAAACGTATGAATTCAGCACTCTTTATAGTCGTCAAATGTCGTGTTTTAATCGTCTTATGTCGTGTTTTAATCGTCTTTAAAACTACACTGATTCAGTGCGTTTTTCGTGCGACATCATCTTTTCCATATCTAGATTTTCTTTTCTTTTTATATCTAAATTTGATCAAAACAATATTATTAAAAAATATAAAAAATATAAAATAATAAAAAATAAAAAATATTATTTTCCTCACTACCCACTTCAACTACACGGAAATTGCCCGCACATGCGGTGGGGCCCACCATAGCTTCCCAAGCTCTATCGCCAACGATGGGATTTGAACTCTCAACCTCCCGGTTACTACTCAAGATCCAAACCACCAAACCACCTCAAACTCTTCATGCACACAATAGAACTCTTTTGGTAATTATCAAACTTTTGTTTTCAGCGGACTTTGAATGTTTAACTATGTGAAAAAAACTTTTTTTCCAAATTTTCTTTTTGCACTAGATTATGCAGGAATTTTTCTATATCTAGGATTTTTTTTCATAATATTCTGAATTTTTTAAATTTTTGCCAAAATCGTGATGGCAGATCATGGCTGTGAGCTGTTTTTTTTTTTCCAGCGGACTTTGAATGTTTTTAACTATGTGAAAAAAACTTTTTTTCCAAATTTTTTTTTGCACTAGATTATGCAGGACGTTTTCTATATCGAGGATTTTTTTTCATAATATTTTGAATTTATTTATTTTTTGCCAAAATCGTGATGGTTGTGAGCAATTTTTTTTTGCTCCTATGATGAAAAGTACAATGAAAACCAATAATACCAAATTTGAATTCTAAAAATATAAAATGTTATTTCTTTGAAATTTTAATGTGTATTGCTTCTAAACTCTATAAATGTAGATCTAAAAATGTTTTGGGAAATTAAACCGGAAGTATAATTTAAAGAAGATTCTTGGAATATTCCAAAATATTCCAAAATAATATAAAATATTTTGACAGATTCCCTAAGATTCCCTAAGATTCCCAAAAATATATTAAAATATTGTACACGGATGTCGTACGAAAATAATTTGCATTATAATAGATACTGAAATCGCACGAATATAATAAATGGCATTAATATGATACGTATACGATACTGAATGCGCATTAACTAAAACAACACGTTCTCCGTGTCTTATCAGCCGTGTGATGTAAATACACGATTAACGCACGGATTCCGTCAAGCACGACTTTCGTGCGGAAACAACACTTTTCTGATAATCATTGAAAAGACACTGCATCGACACTCTAGTAATGCATGTCACTTCCGTACCGTAACGACACTTCTAAATGCACGTATAACGTGCGGAATCAGTGTTTAACGATAAATCAGTGTATAACGCACTGAATCAGTGCAGAATCAGTGGGGTCGGAAATTCCTGATGTGGGACGTTAAAGGGTTAAATCAAGCAAGCTCATGATGGACTAGGTAACCTTTGGGAGTGGGCAGGCTTGAGAAGGTTACTAGACATAGCATCCATGCATGGACTTTGGTCGATCATGTACTTTCTTGTTACAGTTAAAACTTGGACTATTGGATCTTCTTGAATAATGTTCCATCAATGGTCCCAAAAGAAGGACACCATAACTTCACAACAACCCCTCGTTATAGGAAATAATCTTTACTTGCTCTTCATCTAATGCAAGACTCCCACATCTGCTTCATATGGGCTCCACGGAGGTTACAGCTTGAATATTGTCATGTAAATATATCACTCCATCAGGAATTTCGGACCCCACTAATTCTGCACTGATTCAGTGCGATTTCCGATATTTCAAGGGTTCGTAAGATTTTCGCACTGATTCCGCATCGTTGCGTCATTCATCGCAACTACACTGATATGACACGATGTTCGTACAAGCGGATATAGTACTGATTCGACACGATTGATACATCCATTGAAAACGTATGAATTCAGCACTCTTTATAGTCGTCAAATGTCGTGTTTTAATCGTCTTATGTCGTGTTTTAATCGTCTTTAAAACTACACTGATTCAGTGCGTTTTTCGTGCGACATCATCTTTTCCATATCTAGATTTTCTTTTCTTTTTATATCTAAATTTGATCAAAACAATATTATTAAAAAATATAAAATAAAATAAAATATTAAAAAATATAAAATAATTATTTTCCTTGCTACCCACTTCAACTACACGGAAATTGCCCGCACATGCGGTGGGGCCCGCCATAGCTTCCCAAGCTCTATCGCCAATGGTGGGATTTGAACTCTCAACCTCCCGGTTGCTACTCAAGTTCCAAACCACCAAACCACCTCAAACTCTTCATGCATACAAAGGAACTCTTTTGGTAATTATCAAACGTTTTTTTTCAGCGGACTTTGAATGTTTTTAACTATGTGAAAAAAACTTTTTTTCCAAATTTTTTTTTGCACTAGATTATGCAGGATTTTTTCTATATCTAGGATTTTTTTCATAATTTTTTGAATTTTTTAAATTTTTTCCCAAAATCGTGATGGCAGATCATGGCTGTGAGCTGTTTTTTTTTTTTTTTTTCTGCGGACTTTGAATGTTTTTAACTATGTGAAAAAAACTTTTTTTCCAAATTTTTTTTACACTAGATTATGCAGGATTTTTTCTATATCTAGGATATTTTTCATAATATTCTGAATTTTTTAAATTTTTGCCAAAATCGTGATGGCAGATCATGGCTGTGAGCTGTTTTTTTTTTTTTTTTTTTCTGCGGACTTTGAATGTTTTTAACTATGTGAAAAAAACTTTTTTTCCAAATTTTTTTTCTGCACTAGATTATGCAAGACGTTTTCTATATGTAGGATCTTTTCATAATATTTTGAATTTATTTATTTTTTGCCAAAATCGTGGTCGTTGTGAGCAAGTTTTTTTGCTCCTATGATGAAAAGTACAATGATAACCAATAATTCCAAATTTGAATTCTAAAAGTATAAAATGTTATTTCTTTGAAATTTTAATGTGTATTGCTTCTAAACTCTATAAATGTAGATCTGAAAATGTTTTGGGAAATTAAACCGGAAGTATAATTTAAAGAAGATTCTTGGAATATTCCAAAATAATATAAAATGTTTTGAAAGATTCCCTAAGATTTCCAAAAATATATTAAAATATTGTACACGGATGTCGTACGAAAATAACTTGCATTATAATAGATACTGAAATCGCACGAATATAATAAATGGCATTAATATGATACGTATACGATACTGAATTCGCATTAACTAAAACCGCACGTTATCCGTGTCTTATCAGCCGTGTGATGTAAATACACGATTAACGCACGGATTCCGTCAAGCACGACTTTCGTGCGGAAACAACACTTTTCTGATAATCATTGAAAAGACACTGCATCGACACTCTAGTAATGCATGTCACTTCCGTACCGTAACGACACTTCTAAATGCACGTATAACGTGCGGAATCAGTGTTTAACGATAAACGCACTGAATCAGTGCAGAATCAGTGGGGTCGGAAATTCCTGATGTTGTGATTCACATCCTTGGCCTAGTTTTATAAATCTATGTAACAGTCATGTTCAAAAGTCTGTTTTAGAATTTGGTTGAAAATATCCAAAGGTATTGAAAGAGGTTTTCAAGTTTTGGTTCATAGGTTGCCAAGAGTGTATGTTATAATATAAATATCTTTGTCTCTCTCCGTGTGACTATTTGAAGTAGAAGAAACTATTTGCATAGGATTGTGATTCTCAGAAGATCGTGCCTACAAACGTGGGGCTAGTGGATATTGCCAGTTGTTAAAGGTGCAAATCTAGAGGAGGTAAACAATTCAAACAATTGAAAATTGTTCTCATGATTGTTTGATTGTATTTTGCTAAGCCTGATATGACCTCATACTTGATGATGATAGTATGGTCATTGTGAATTTTCATTTGCACATAGTTCAATTTGGAGATCATGTCGTTGCTTAGTGGGTCATGTGTACATTTTTTAGGTTCAAGATAGTTTTTTCATCATGTTTTCTCAAACTAACTCTTTCATGTTGGACATTTGGAGGTATATTTGTGTATTCTAAGAATCCATAAATTCGATATGTATCAAAGTCGATTTACCAACCTCCGTTACAGTTCAAATATTACACAAACAGATGATCAAATGAACAATTTAAAGCTCCTCAAAGTCTTAACCCCTTAACGTCTAGATCCACCACCGATTTCAAAGATGTGTTATAAATGTTTGATGAATCACAAAAATGTAGATATAAAAAATAAATAAAAAGTTGTAAATCTCAATTTGTAGATTGCATTTGTACCGGGTTGGATTTATAAAAAAAAAGTATTCATAGTTTTTGATGAATTTGCAAGGTTATCTTTTTAAATTCACTTAAAAGTCCCAAATTAACAATTTTTTATTAAAAAGATTTACAACAAATTTGGAATAATGTGCACTATGAGATGGTATAATGTTCATTATTTGATTCTACTTATTTTAGAAAATCACTATTAAGGTCTTACTTTTTAACTCCTAAACGACCTCAACCCTCTCTAGATTTGAAGAATTTCAAAGATGTCCTATAAAATGTAACTAAGAAGGATATTTTGAACTTGATGCATGAACAAAAGTTGTACATTATGAATTTTTGATTCTATCCATATGGTTAGATCTATGATTGTTGTCACCAATATTTTTGTATACAATTTGAAACTTGAAATTGAAAATTCTTTTGTAATTTAATTATAAATAAGATATTGAAAATTTGTACATAAAATTTGTTGTGATTGGTTGAAATGTAATACTCTAAGTGTTGTGATTTTTAGAGATTTTTTGGTTGCTTAATTTTATGAGTTGACTTTTTAAGAGCACTTTTACACTACAACATGAAATGAGGCATAAAAATTTCACAAATCATCTCTTTTCTAATCTGATTACATATGCATGGAGCTAACTTCCCATAAAATATATATTAAAAAATACACACTTCAAAAAGTCAATGACGGATGAGAGAAATGTGTTTGATTCTGTACATTGTCCACTTTCTAGATGGTTGGACATTTAGGGGTTAAACTAATAATGAAACTTTACATAAACCAATTTTTTCATTTAAAAAATAAATTACAATATCTTATTTTGAAAATTCATACCACACAAATGGTAGTCAACTAGCACAAGAACAAAGGAAAATTTGAATGGATGAAAAATTATGTGGGATGTAGTGAAGAGAAGGCTTACAATCTGTTCATCGTCCATTATATGAATGTTGGTGCTCGAAAGGGCTAAATGTGCAATAATAGGTTCAGCTACCCTATATATTATATATATCATGGATAATTTAAAGGACAAATTTTAAGATATGATACACGGTATAAAACTATTTATTGTAAATAAAACAAAATTAAAATTTTCTTCAAATTTTTATTCTATTACAGGTATATAAACAATATGAGTTTGTAAGTGTTATGAATAGGACAGAGCCTCACAGTTGCACCGTTCTTGTTATTTTTCTACTTTCTCGGCCCGAGATTTATGACCTAAAGGCGTGGTTTCTGCACATTGCATTCCAGCATGGTGCGAGACACCAATGTGTTACATCACCATTAGTAACGGATGTTTCTATTTTCAGAAAGGTGCAGTTCAAAGCATTATATGATCTATTTTTTTTAAACGATTTTGGTGTTTTTTCTTTTTTTTAATAATTTTGTGATTATTTTGAAAAAATTCCATGATTTAAAATTCTTTACTGCGCTGTAAATTTAATTTTTAATTTTTTTATCCCGAGTTTCCAATATTTTTAAATTCTTATTTATGTAAATATATATGCTCAGAACTTTGTAAAGTAAAACTTTCATGCTAAAAATCATTGTAAGGGGGACAAAATCGGCTCAAATAAAAACACCACCCTTTGAAAAGTGAAAAAAGGACACGGAAATTGCACTTTTGTATTCACTATTATAGTGCAATTCCCTAATTTTGCACTTGGCCAAGTGCACTCATTTTGGGACCTAATTGTGCTAAAAGAACATTATCAAAAAAAATTGCGAAAAAACAACGGTTTTTGTCTCTATTGAGTATTGAAATGTGAAGTGTATTGCAATAATACATGAATATCTCAAAATTTTATAAGAAAAATTTGAATTTCATTTATTTTTATGGAAAAGCCTAAAAAACGGGACACAAACCAAAGAAAAAGGTGCACTGGGGCTGTTGCAATATAAGGTAGATGCGAGACTTGACGAAGCGGAATGTGAGAAGAGAAAGTAGTATAGTAAGGAATTTTTAAATCTATTCTTTATTTTTTTCTTTTTTCTTTTTCGTTTGCCATGGAGGGATGGAGGGTGCACGACCACAAGGTCGGTGGAGGGTGCGCGGCTACAAGGTCAAGGCCTTGATCTGGCTTGGCCACACCCTCCACCTTGTAGCCAACTTTTTTTTTAAATCAATTTTTTTGGCTACGAGGTAGAAGGCGCAGCCAAACCAGAGCAAGGCCTTGACCTTGTGGCCGTGCACCCTCCACTGTAGGCCCAAAAAGAATAATTTTAAATTAAAAGAAAAAAAAAAAAATTAAATTTTAAAAATAATTGCCCTAGGGGGTGGATGGTGCGTGGCTGCGCACTCTCTTTGACGACCTTGGCCAAGCCATAGTAAGGCCTTGACCTTGTGGCCTCGCAGTTTCTAACCTAGGGCAAACAAAAAGAAAAGAGTTTTTTTAATCTTCTTCTTTGAAAATTCAAAGCACATCCTAAACAATCTCAAAAATTAAACTCCTACCTTACCCTAATAAGAACAAATTTAGTAAATAGACTTGTGTCCACTACTAAATCAAGATTTCAACCTTAGGCAAAATCTCATAACATCACAAAATCGTTAACATTCTAAACTTACATGGTAAATTCTAGTATTAATGAAAAAATAATTCCAAGTCCACTTTTTTACAAGTGTTGCTTTAAAGTAAAGGTCAAAGTGTTAAATTTGAATCTTATGGATTTGTGACCGGTAGATAGAGAGAAAGAAAAAAAATTGTAACTTTATGAAATCCTAATGTACAGAGGATGTAAAAGCTTGGAATAAATTTATAGCTTTTGTAGATGCTATTTGAGGATTCTACACGATGTTGATGTTTCAATTTCATTGTGCTTGCAATTGTTGCATTAAAGAAGGAATGCGATGAGATGGGCTTTTGAGGTTATGTGTCTTACAATAGAGCTCTACAATTAGTACACGATTTGCTTGCAATTAGCGACTTTAAGTAGCCTTTCGAGACACAATTTGTTGGGTATTGGAGGGTACAAAGAGTCATTTTCTTTTCATTTTTATTAATTGTTAATTTGAAAACAATTGTCATATTCTATTAAAATGACCATTTTGAGTTTTGTAAAGATAAGGAGAAAAACAAAGTCAATAGGAGTCAAAATTGAATAAAAATAACACAAAAGTGGTTTCAGTCACTTAATTTTTTTTTGAAACAATCCAAAGAAATTCTAAGAGATTAAAGTATATGCCTTACTTGAATGAAACAATATAAATTCTTGGCCTACAACATGTCATCATTATTTCCAAATATTTATTAGACTTAGAATTTTTTTTAGTTTGCTCTAATTTTTTAAAATTTATTGTGATGACTCGGTACTTACTACTTACGTGAACAATTTTTTTCTACCATTTTTTATAACTTACCCTCAACTAATTAATACTTTTGGTCAAAATTCTAAACTATCACCTTGCTTAGTAAAAAGCTTTGTAGTAATTAACTAAAGTGCATATAGTTCGAAGTGGATTATTTGCACAAGTTGTATTTGAAAAGTAAAACATCAAAGATTTCATTCTCAAATCTCAATCTGTGGGCATGCCTTCGTTTTTAAAAAATAACATAATTACAAAATACGGAATAGTAGCTTAGAGAACTTCAATGGACACAAGAAGCAAATAACTTATTGAGTAAGTTGCCAAAAATAGTTAATTATGAAAGCGTGACAATCATAATGCTTTAAGATACAAGTCTTCACTACACTATTTTGGTCTCTAGCATATCATCATTATTTCTAAATATCCATTAAATTTAGATTTTTTAAATTGTGTTTTAGTTTTTAAGTTTTTATTGTGATGACTTGGTACTTACTATTGACACGGACAATTGTTTTATTTTTTCAAATGTTTGTCCCTTTTTTATAACTCACCCTCATTTAATTACTACGTTTGGTCAAAATTTTTAAAATGTCCATCCAAAATGCAAATACAAATACAAAATCTCCCATCCAAAATACTATTGAAGAAGAAAAATTGAACAATTTTGATATTCCTTTTCATTCCTTTGTTATCAAATCCAAAATTGTCTTAATGTTGGATTTGAAGCAAAAGGAACAATTCGGAATACCAATTTGTAACAAATTAGTTCATGAACATGAAATTTAGCTAAAAAAAAATGTTTTGAACATATCTATGTTTAATTTTGACTCTTCATTTAATGTATTACTATATTTCTTTATTTATGGAAATTTTCAAGAATCACTTATATTTTACACAATCTAAAACTCACTAAAAAGGACTATGATTTCATGACATCTTCATCTTAAGATCATATAATACACTTAAATAAAAACTTAATAAAGTGCACGGCTATTTGTTTTAATAGAGAACTCTAAATACATAGTCCCTTCACTATTATAATGTGACCATGTGTTGAATATGTTAAATTAGGAAAAAGTTCAAATTTTGAATTTGAACTATATAGCACATGATTGTTGTCTACCAACATCTTGTCTATAACACCATGTATTTTTTTTGTAATTTTCAATACTTTTTCATTTCCAAAAGGACATTTTTATAAAGTCTGGAGAATCCGGAAAGGGGTACCCATATTAGGCACAAACTCCCTTGCAAAATTGCCTTGCTAATAATGTGGATTGTGGAATGGTCATGGAGACAAAATCAAAACAGAGTGACAAAAATGGAATTTGCACTTACCAAATCCTATGACTATTGAACTAGCTCTCACTTAGGTCGTCACTGGAATTCATATTTCTAACATACCTCCATTTTATTAGATGAAACCATAGTACAATAAGTAATATATGGTACATTTAAACACTAAGTATTATATTTTTTAAAGATATTATATACGGTATATAGGGAGGATCCTAAAAGTTATGTATGAGATTTGGTAGATGACATTTGCACTTGGGCAATTAGCTTACCGTTGGATGAAAAAATGTCTTAGACTTTGTAAGCTGGATGGTGGCTTAGGTTTCATTATTGCTCATGTTTTTGTGTTGCATTCGGTTTTTAGTACTCTTGCTTATTCTCTCATTTGCAATGGATTCATAATATCATATCACTAGTGACACAATAGTTATAACTTTCAATATATTGTTGCTTCAACCGATTATTGGTTGAATTTCTTTCTATAATCTACGAAGTTGGAGGCGGGGTTGGGGGTGTTTGAGAGCCTTTCCATTACAATTGTTGGCTTTAGAGTTTTGCGTAGTTGCTGCAAATTTCGAATTATGTTTTTTTCCTTTTGAACTTCGTGCAATAATGTCATTGCAATCTCAAATACTATTTCTTTTTCAACAACCCTCAAACTATAATTGTGTGTAGTATTGATTTGTAACTATGTTCCTCAATACACAATATAGTGTTTTTGTGTGATGCATTTCTTGTAGGTTTGGCGTTCCTCTTGTACAATTGTTCATTTTGTATGTATATTATGTATTTCTAGATAGCACAAACTCTAAATTGTAAAAGTTGGCCTTTAATGGAAAAAAATAAACCTTAATTTTATTGTACCTCAACTAGAAGGGAGCATAAACAAACAAAGAAAGGAACAATAAATTAATAAATAAACATAATGAAAAAATTATATATATATATATGTAAATATAAGTACCTTAGGGTCCTAAAAAAAGATCTACATTAAAAAAATTAAAAAATTGAACCCCTCTCAAAAATCTTAAGTATTAGAAAATTATATAATCCGATGGTATTTATAAAACATTATAGCCAAGATAATACCACGTCCTCTTCCCTCCCCCGCTGGAATTGGTTTAAACGTAAACCAAATCCAACATTGTAGTTGGTTATTCAACAATTTGAAGTTCATTCATTCAAATGTACGCAATGTTTACCAATGAAAGGATCCACTATTGTCATTAGACGCACTAATTTTTCGAAGAAATTTTGTTGATTAGAAGAGTTATGAGTTGTATCCTTCATTTTACCAACCAAAGAAATAATGAAACCGTTGCCTCAAAACTTAGACTTAGCATTTTGAAAAGGTTAGAGCTAAGTCTTGTAATGTAGTTGTTTGTTCAATATGGTTAAGAAAAGATATGATACAATTCAAAGTTCTAAATAGCTACAAAGTAAATCAAACTTTCTTTTCTTTGATTAATTAATTCCCAAAGACTTTGAAAGAGTTTAAAGAACTTCAAAGGTTTCAATTGGCTATGTAGAGGATAGCAAAAACATCATGTGAATCACAAAAGACTTAATCTTCTAAAAGAGCTGACAATGTTAAATGTGGATGATGAAGATTTTTTAATCGACAAGTGTTTACAACCAAAGTTGTATGAAACAAATGGAATTTATCTATTTAAGTGTGTTAAAATAATGGATTTTGTCTACCCATGGACAATGTCATTAGCTCGGTCACTTGGTGCTTCATGATTTTAGTGTAAAGCTCTAAATTAGTTCATGTTGAAATCGAATAAACATAAAATCTTGCAAAAATGAATATGTTGGGTCCAACTTTTGCTATGCCAAATAGATAGATAAGAACTCTAGTCCTCTTTCAAGGCCGGCAAGAATGAAGTGTATGTTCGTCATGACAATGAACTAGTGTCCATTGGACAAAGGGCCATAAGTGCAAGACTACTCTCCCCTTTCGAGAATAGACACTTAAGTAACCAAAAACCAAAAGTAACCAGTAACTTGCTATGCCAATGCTTATCTTACCTCAAAAGCTCTAAATCCACATTCCCCTTCTCCAAAGGCTCTCATAGAAGTTAATAAAGTGTTGACAAATATTCTATCTTTCACCACATCAATTTTTAATTTATACTTAAATTACAAATTCATTATAGAACATTACATTTGGGAGATTGAGCTTCTTCTACGATTTTTTTTTCCACTTGTACCAACTGCAATGGCTGTGATTTGCAATGTGAGAAGATTCTTGCATCTAGGAAAATTGTGTTATTGAATGTAGATTTCAACAATAGTGCCATCTTTTAGCAATAACACCCTATTACAACTTGAGTACTATAGGTTTACAAACTTGATAGAGTATTGGTAGAAACACCTAAGTAAACTGTACATTTAAGCAATTCAAGCAAATTTGGAGGCACTTTTTTCAAGGTAGAATTTTTTTGTAATATTAGCAATTGCAAATGATGATTTTACAAAACATTTTTTATTTTATTTTAAATAAGTCATGTAATTGCTAAGAATTTTCAAAGTGGAAGTTGCTTAGACCACATAAACTCTCTTATAGTTTAAAAACCAATCCCTATGTAATTCAATTTCAACCAATGAGAGTTAAGAAAGGGAATGGTTCCAAAAGCAATTTGTGGGAGAGTTCAAAAGCAAGTCCACGATGCAAAAAAGTACAGTGAACTTTAGTTGGATAAGTATCATTTAGAGGCTTCAATCCAATCACACCTTTCATCTGCCAGATTGTAATTGCAATTAGTGTTATTAAAAGAACTCTCAAATAATTATGCTGATTGAATTATACTGTGCTTATGACGGTATAAAACGATGCTAAATATCATGGCTAATTTGTGGTGAATATTTGTAACAAGGAGGGCTTCTATTCTCCAATCCTAAATGATAACGCTACACAGTAGGTCAGTTGCAGTGGATAATATGGGAAAGCTGTCCAATAATGAACTAATGTAGTAATCACTCAGTAATGAAAACTTTCATTGGGAAAATGAGTGGATTTGCGCTAAAAGTTGTAGAGTGACGTGGTAAGAACAACAAATTCCACTATTTGCACATGATGCTCATTGGCGAGCATGCTTACAGTCACTACAAGTAGAGGCGTCGTTTCTCACTCTAGAGGATCCTATTCATTGTCGTTTTTCACTGTACACGCTTGTCCTACGTGACCAATCGCACTCACTAAATCCAACCAAAAAATTGGTGAGTGCGAAGTGGCGCCGTTTGACTCACAGAAAGAGAGAAAAGCGACGCATTCTCCTTGCAGTGAGTCTACCTGTAAAGACTCAATGATGTTCTCAATGGCTACGTTTCGGGTGTTGGTTGGATGACGGACAACTCTCGGTGATGATACAACATCCAGAGCACACTGTGACTCCGTTGCTGCACTGGTACCTCACAAAAAATTCGATGAAATGAACAATCCCTTCATTAAACGATGGATCATAGATATGAACATAATGAACACCGTTTAAAAATCACATTGCACCTGTAGTCAAAAGCTTACAATCACATTGAACAGATTAATCTAGAGTGTGTTGCACCAATATATTAAACTCAAAACCCACAAGAAGGCCATATTCGTTATATTGAGACTTTTCGTAGATTAATATTTTGAGACGGAATGCTAGTTATTTAAAAACTCATTTTGAAAATAGTAATTAAAACCAAAAAAAAAAAAAAAACTCAAATAGTGATTTTATAATGAAATTCTAAAAGTTGGTGTTGTTACCTATTTATAAAAATACTAGTAAAGAGATAAAACGGTTTATATTTGAGTTGAGGATAAAAATGAGATTGCGAAAAGTTTCAATATAATGAATATGGCCTTCGAGAGACTATTACCCTTAGTATAGGCTAGTCTAATGAATCACAAGACATCCAACTACTGTTAATCAATCTAGTGTAAGAGATTTAACCAAAGGTTGGTGCGTGGAAATACTTGGTACACAAGCGCGAGAAGTGGTTGCAAGCAACCGGGACATTCAAGTTGCTTGCGCTGCGAAGACTCTGCCATGGCGCGCGCTCCCGCCTCCAAGAACTCAAGCTAAATCGAACGGCTAGCAACGTACTCAATGCACTATGCACTAGCTCGATGAAGCAACTGAAGTGAAAACTCTAAGCGTCCAGAACGCTTTCACAAATCAACTACAAGAGTTACGAACTGGTATCTCATAAGAGTGGCTGTTCTAAGGCTCGACTATGGTGGGCGATGTTTCCTGATACATTACTAGTGAAGAAAGATCGATGCTCCGAACAGACAGGACATTAGACTTTTGAGATGAAGCTGAAAATTGACAAGGGTCATTCACACTAAAATATGGACACCTAGATGACATGAAATAATTTATTTCAAGTTCAGATTTTTAATTGAATAAATTGATTTTCATGTATTTATTCTTTGTGCCACAAATTGCCAAAAATTAGCATTTGCAGGCATTGTAGTACAAAATAAATAATATTTCTAATCGTTCAAATTAATCATTTCAAATAACACATACCTAAATGTACTTCATATCAAAAATAAAACAAATATAATTTTTAATCCTTCAAAGTAATCATTTTAAGTAACACACATTTAAATGTTCTTCATATAAAAAATTGGTACCAAAATGATGTCATTTCGTATTTTAAATAAATTTTTTGGATGTTTTAATGTAGTTAAGACAAACTCTAATTTTTGTACACTAAATTTCTTTTGAAATCTTTAAAACGCTTTGATTTTGACGTAAAAAATTTCTTGAGTACTTCATGAGTGTAGGAAATCAAAACCACATTTGGTCAGTTCATTTGTTATTTTGTTTTAAAGAGGGACTCATTCAAAGTTGCTACAAAGGCTTATTTAAGAGTTAAGACGGTCTTTTGGGTACCCAAATCGTGCTATTGCCCTCGGAACGCTTTCACAAATCAACTGCAAGGGTTACGAACCAGTATCTCATAAGATGTGCTCTTCTAAGGCTCGACTATGGTGGGCGATGTTTCCTAATACATTGGTGAAGAAAGATCGATGCTCCGAACAGACATGACACTTGACTTTCGATATGAAGTTGAAAATCGATAGGGGTCATTCAGTTTACATGATGCAAGGGCCATGCAGATTCAGTTACACGATGCACGATTGAGAACGATGGCTCCGGCTTATCTATGAGACTCTCATATACTTGCGCCTCCAAACAGTACTCTTGCAATTCCCTCCACTTCGATTATGCGAGGGCGACCTCAGTCACCTCACCCTAGAAGATAATCGGGAATGAATTCCGTCGATAGGAGTTACTGTGGTCCAAAAATTTTACAATTCAAACTTAGGCACAATTCATTGTCACATGGTAAGAGGCATAATGAAAGCCATAGGCAATGAAAATAATTAAACCTTTTCAAACAAACCTTTAATTAGTTGGATGAGAGCATCTTTAATAGCGGTTGTTCAAAGGGCCGCACTATCTACTTTTCATGTGCCCTTTCTTCGTCGTCTTTTTCACATGGCTCGTGGTTTGAGTGGCTTTTGCCCCATGCACAACACGCCAAGAGAGTCAAGGCTATGGTGATGTAGCTCTTTGGTGATAAATGAAGGTGCGGAAGACCTATCAAAAAGTATAAGAAGACCCGATTGTGAGCCTTGCCATAAGGTGGTAATTTGCAGCACCAAGGTGCCCTTTCGGCGAGCCCTTTGAGCAAATGACCCTTAGCGAGTGGCAGTTGGGGCGTGCAATTCAACAAGAGTGCGCCATAGCTGTGAGGGATGCTTTTAGTTAAAATGTATGTGACACTATTCACAATCATGAATATGATTGCTTGAGTAGTTAGGGATTAAACGTCAATTGGTGCAATTTTACTAATGGTATGTGATTAAAAGAGTGATCCAAAGTTTGCATATAATATGATTGTTGTATATGTTACTCATTGAAAAGGCTTTAGTCACAAATAATGCATTGACACCATTTGGGGGCGAGTACAATAAAGTGTACCAGAAAAGTGGGATGCTCAAATTTGAAATTGACCTTTAATTTGCTTACAAAATTAGCCAATAGTTTCATAATTTCGAATGACCACTCAATTTTTTGGAGGACATTTGTTTGTAACATAACAAGATATTGGGAGAAATTAATTTGAGATTCAAAATTATGGTTCATATATGGATTTCGTGGCATCAAAGTGTCACATAGTTAAATGTAGCTTTATTGTTTAAATTCCACTATAATTCTCGGTTCAAGATTCATGACCTAATGGCGTGGTTTATGAGCATTGCACTCTAATATGGTACTAGGCACCAATTTGTTACATTGCCACTAGTAAGGGATGTTTCCATTTTCAAAAAAGTGCGGTTTGAAGCATTATAAATAATGTTTTTTTCAAGAAGACTTTTGGGTTACTTTTCTTTTTATTAATTTTGTGATTATTTTTAAAAAAATCCATGAATTATGAATCTTTAGTTTGCCTTAATATTTTTAGTCTTTTGATATTTTGAAATTCTTATAAATATATATGGAACATTTTGAAAAAATATATTCTGAAAGTATCCATTCTGAAAATCATTGTAAGGGGGACAAAATCAACTCAAAATTAATACCAGCTCTTTTTCACATTTTGGAGACATCCACTCAATAGAATTGAATCTTTTTATCATGTGCTTGACTTAGTACAAAAAGCAACCAATAGAAAATAACAAAGGGTTAAACACATTTAAGCATTGTTACATCCCTTCTAAAATCATTCTTTGTCGATGGGAGATTTTCATCTAGTAACAATCATTCAGGTAGAACATATTGGCTTTGACACATATAAATCCATAGGGTACATTTGTCAAATTTTAAATAATCGTTTTGTTCTTTTCTCATGACACTTTGCCTAATTTACTTACTTTGCAATTTACCTAAAAACATTCTAATCAACTTCAAGCTACTCTTCCAAAAATAAGAAAAATAAACCTTTATGTATCAAAGTAATAATATTGGGCTCAATAGATACGAAAGTTGTATAGTAAACCCTTTGCAATCTTCTTTCAGTTGTTTGATGAGGTAGTAATTGAATTGGACGTTCAAAACCTTCCAACTCTCCCATGTGTGTCTGTCCATTTCTTCCACCTTCTTTATATTCACTAATAAAATTGTAATCATTATAATATACAATAATTAAGTTTTTAAGTTCCAAACTTGTAATTTTTAAAATTTTAATTAATTGTTAAGATAAAGGTGCTAAATTTGCTTCAATTGCTTGAATGATGTACATGTAGTAAGTAGTAGCAATGTTGATATCATCATATTTTGTGATATTTTAGAATGGTTGCTCACATTGTAATCAAACTTTTGAAATCACATGTGGATTAACATATAAAAAATTCATAAATATTATAAATTTTCAATAATATGATAATAAAAATTTATATTTTTTCAAAAACCATTTATAAACATACAATTAAATGTATAATATCTTTCTAACTAATGATGAATCAAAATCAATATTTCATATTAAATACCAAAATAGTATTTTTTTTAGAAAATGAGACCTATCACATCTCCTAACCAAAGCAAGCTTTTGTCACAAGATTATTTATTCATGGCACTACAAAGAAGAGGTGTCGTTTTCATTTGGTTTTGAATGAAATAGCGCCACTTCTCAAAGTATCAGAGGAGGTGAGTGCAGAACGTCACATAGGACACTTTTCCGGGCTCTAGGCAATGAGAAACAACGGATCAGTTGTATGGTAGATGCATGCACTTGTTCTTGCTAACACAATTAAATTAGAACAAGATGGATCATGGATTCTGAATTGAATAGTTTTGGTGGTCAATTTGTCCCGGTGTCACTGATGGAACTCCTTTCAAGTTTCTCCATCGTAGTCACATGACAACCTTGATTTCTCAAGGTGCCTATTGCTTCCAGGTTTTTGATGTCCCTGCAAATCATGGATGATTGTTTATGTACAATCCTTGGCATATAGTTTAACCCTGAAACGTCCTCACCCATCTCCAAATTTGGAGAATTTTAAAGATGTTTTATAAAATGTAATTAAGAGGGTTATTTTGAACTTAGTATACAAATAAAAGTTTTAAATTATGAATTTCTTATTCTATCCATATGGTTAGATCTATGATTGCTATCACCAGTATTTTTCGTATAAAATTTGAAATTTAAAATTCAAAAGTCTTTTGTAATTTGATTACGAATAAGATATTCACCATTTGGACATGAAATTTGTTGTGATTGGTTGAAATGTAATAATCTAAGTGCATTGAATTTTGGAGATTTTTTGGTCGCTTAATTTTATGAGTTGACTTTTTAAGGGCACTTCTACACTGAAATCTTCAAAATTTTGGGTAAATCACTACAACATGAGATGAGGCATAAAATTTTCACAAATCATCCCCTTTGTATTCATATCACACATGCATGAAGCTAACCTCCCGTAAAATGTATAATAAAAAGTCCACACTACAAAAAATCAATGACGGATGAGAAAAATGTGTTTGATTCTGTACATCATCTACTTTTCTGGACACTTGGATGTTTAGGGTTTAATTGGAGCTTCCGGTTATCGTAAATCACTTCTATTGTCTGTATAAATTTTTCCTCAAAATTCATCATGTGATGTGTTTATGCTGTACAAATTTTGTATTCTAAGTTTTTAATTTTGATCATCATAACATTCATTAGCTTTCATGCATTTTGCCTTTCCTTTCATCCATGTTATTTGTGGCCACAAGTAGAAAGGAATAAATGTCATGCAAACAAGGAGGTACTCCAAGAGGTACTTGGCCGGTTTTGTGAAGGTCTAATCAATTGTTCATTATTTTAAGACTCCGTGTGTCCAGTTAGTTGTTATTGAAGGTCTTGTGGAGTGACGAATATGTTATACATTTTCTTCTGGGCCAGGTAGAGCCACTGCAAGCTACTGAATGATATGGATCTTTGCTCAAATGCATTATACAATTAAAAATTTATAATTTTCTCAATGAATATTTATACCCAACTATAAATATACACACACAAATATATTTGTGTGTGTATATATATTTTTGCATGTAAATAAAAAATAAATATACACACAAAATTTTATTTTTTTATTTTAAATTTTAGATTTAAATTTATTTAAATTTTATTTTTTAGTTTTCAGTGACAATGATCAGTAGAACTCGTTTTTCTCAAGCCTTAACGACCTAGTAGGGTCCTCTTGTTGGTCGGATGGTCGTTTGGAGATTAAATTATAGAAAGAATATTCTAAAATGAAAGAGCAAAAGTAAAGGGAACACATGGAACGCACGAGAATATGGGGGATATGTGGAACATGGGGAACATCTGGACCAATGATACATGGACACACATCATAAAGTTTTATATAGATTGAGGTGTGTAAAAATGACAAATGTAATAAGAAATTTGATTTGGTTTATTTGTACACAAAATAAGATTTAAATAAAATAAAATCAGAGCGGTGGATGTTTGTGATATAATAGAGTTATCCTTAAAGTCACCTTGTGTATGAATAAGATACCGTGAATTTTGCTTTAATGTACTATTATTTGTTCACTCCAAATAGTTAAAAGGTAGGGAAGAGCTAAACTAGTTTTCTAGAAAGACGGCTAAACTAGTTTTCCATGAGTTTGAAGACCACCAAGCTCTTACACACCTAATAATGAGAGACCACTAAGCTCTTCCCTACCTTTTAACTATTTGGAGTGAACAAATAATAGTACATTAAAGCAAAATTCACGGTATCTTATTCAAACACAAGGTGACTTTAAGGATAACTCTATTATAATGAATATCACAAGGAAAATTTCAAAATAATATAATATGATAAAAGATTCCAAAAAGATTCCAAAATAATATGATATTATAAAACATTCAAAATATTCTTAAAATATTCCATTTAAATATGATTGAACATTTTTTTGCAATTATTATATAGTGTTACTGGTCCAATAATGACAAATGTTGTACATACTATACACTTTCTTTTTTTGACAAATCTAATGCTTTAGTACAAGATGAAAGGAAATACTAAATCATTGATGTTTTTAGCATGGAATTGAAACATGCCAATCCTGAAGGGGAGAGTGTTGTAGCCAACAATCTAAATTCTACAAACCTTCTTTTTTGGAAAAAATGTGAAAGTTAAGTTCAAAACAAATCCTACATGTTTTTTATTTATTTATAGAAAACTGTGTTAAATGTTATATGTTATACAATAGTTCGTTTAAAATTTTTTAAACGAGTTTTTCATTCTTTGTAGCTGTCCAATGTCTATCCAATGTCTACCCGATGTCGACAAAATTGTGCAAAGTGAGGCTCAACTTTTTTCCACAAGCACTTATTAAAAAAAACATATATTCCCATGAATTCAAAATGCCACATGTCTTTGCATTGATTGAGACCCATAAGACATTACGTAGCAGAACCAAAATTGTTAATTTCCTTCTATAGGAGTCATACCTTGAAGGCTTATTAAATAGCTTTCTAAAGCTATTTATTATCTTCCCATGAAATTTATAGTAAGAAATCCACACTATAAAAAGTGCATGATGAATGTGAAAACGGAGTTTGATTCTGTACATCATTCAGAAAATGGATGGTTGGGCGTTAAAAGGCATTCTTTTGGTCACTTAAAATAAGGTATTAGGGCATTGCCAACATAGCATAATAGAGCAATGGAAACCAACACCCTTTTGCAATGGGACCAGTCTAGTTACAAATAGAAACTAAGTTTACGCAGCAATGACACAATAGTCCCAAAATTCATGGAATACAAATGACATTCATTACTTAGAAAAGTGGATCTAAGTAAAGATTCTTTTTCGATCCAGTTTTCAAAAGGGTGCTCCATTACACTGCTCTATTATGCTATGAATCTATGCTTAAAAGACACCCTAGTAGAAATCGTCACTCAAATATTCGAGGGAGTTTGCGAAATAAATTCATGAGACGGACAAGCGACTCAAAGAATTCAATTCAATCATGCAATATATTGAATGCACAATGTAGTGAAGATTCAGCCTGTGAGCTTGCGTGCAAAGAATGAGAAATCGTATACAAAGGTGATAATAGATGTCACTGCCGAAGAGCACACCCCTCATAACCTTTGAGCCATGTCTCGTGAATCAATCTCCAGTACAAGCCGTTCGGAAATTCCACCTGCTCACGGGAAAGACATCTTAGTCGATTCATCATCCAAATGCAGGTGAAGATTATTTTTGTATAAAGCACATCACTTGATGACAGATTAAATCACTTGATGAAGGATCGAGTATAGGTTGTCTTACATTAGCTTGAAGTATGGCACTTGTAAGTGCACATGTCAATCCAGCATCTGCACAAGTACCAAAAATTATGGTGATCAAATTGAGTGGAAGTATGTCAACTTCGAGGATGTAGAAACTCGCTCATAAGAATATCTCAGAAACCACTGCTTTGTAACACCTAATTTTGTTCGAACTAAATATCATACAGTAATTTCACCCAACAAAAAAGAATGCGATAGCAGTCCAGTATTGGTCACCTGATCTTTCCCATTTGTCAAACCTAACCAACCAGGAATCGTCACTAAGCTTCATAGAGCGGACACGATCAGCCCATACATGGAAAACTTTTCCTTTCTGTGAACCATGCTGCACCCAAAGTTTATCTATCTCCTCATGAGGATTATCTATGATGCCCCATGCACATACTCTACTCGAATCCTTCCCCTGTGCAATCCACATGAATGGTGAAGTTTAGCAGAGTTAAATGTCCCTGACAAGAAAAATTTCAAGCATTTACACTATGATGAAAGCAATTTCAACCAAGAGTAAAGATTATTGAACAAGACTTCACAAAAAACAAGCACTCAGGATGTAACAATGTACATTCAAAATTGCCAAAAAAGAGGAAAGGCACACCAATATGATTGCAAAGTAGTGCATCCTTGAACTGTATGATTGTTAACTACTTCAAGAAACCAGGAAAGCAATCAAGATGTAAGTATTGCAACCCACCAAGCCAAATTTCAGCCTCCTAAACACTTGTTCGGAGGCATCTATATCGCCTCGCAGCCACTGCTCAGTGAGCAACAGATAATCTACCACTTCATGAGCCACAACACCAGCATCTGCCTTCGGGGCCAGTTTGTCATGTACTGAAAGTGGAACAGAGCGGTCTCGCGGAGTAACATTTGGCTCGAGATTAAAGTGCTTCATGGCCTGAATAATGCCACCTGCACACCTTTCTGTTGCAACGAAGATGTGAGACTTGTCACCAACTTGATCCGAATGCCATTGGAGCAACTCGTCTTGAGCATTTGCCACCTGCCACCCAGAAATAGACAAGTTCGACTTGTAAGAGAAGTGAAATAGTATAAACAAATGGCATGGACCACTTTGACTTGGACTAAGCAAATTTCTGTAATCGCCAGTACAAAATGTGCTCCTTTCTAGCTAAAGATCAAACGCAATTTTGGCACAAGTCATGTTTCATACAGAAATTTTCCTATTTAGTTTATATAATTTCAATCCAAAATTGTTCAACATTGCCACCAGTCAAAGGCTATAGACTAGATCTCCTGAAAAAGGAAATGATCGCAGTGTTGGTAGTCCACTCGACAGAACAATCCACCTTGAACTGAGAAGCTGAATCAAATCATTGGTCCAAGTTTCTGAAAAGGTATCTCTGACTCTCTAGAGCTAGAAGTGCCATGACATCGAGAAACCAGAAGACCTGACGACTTGGTAATCTTCCATGTAGACAAGATCTACAGGTCCAGCGTAAGACAGAAATAAGTACACTTCTTTTCTTGAGGAGGAGATCACCCATGTGAAAACGTATACACCAAACTATAGTTGAAGATCAAATTGTGATGATGAGACTCACTATAACACCGCAGACATTATCCACACTGAAAAGTTCTGCGTCATTTCCAGAATCCCCACAGACAAGAGTTTGATGAGGGGCACGACCTTCCGCCTTAAGCTTTCTTATAAGATAAGACAGAGCTTTGCCTTTACCAGCACCTCTGGGGAGAACATCGAGATCCAAGCCTCCACTGTAAATGAGTTTGATGTCCAGCTGTCAGGTACAAGTTTTCGTCAGCCTACTAAACATGATCCAAGTCGCAATTAACTAAGCTCGGTTCCAATTCAATTGCTGAAGAACGTCGCAAATTGATGACCTACTGATGAGGTATGGCCCCTAGTGTACTTACCCCTTTAGCTAACAGCTTTTCAAGAAGCATGGGCATGATGAGCTCTGACTCCTCCTTCCTAACGTGGAAGCTTACTTTGTGCGGCCTTTGTTCTGAATCACACTGCCAAATTGTGACAAAGTGCACGGAACATGAGACAGGCCCATCTATTCGATTCATGCATCACTACTGTACAACCAGAAAACCATTTCATGAGAAAACCGAGCATAAATTTCTTAGATCCAGAAATCTTTGATTTGACAAAAATGAAGTACTTCCAGTTCAACACTCACAGGTTATAATGAAGCACAAATATTCGCACCTGATATTTAAGGTTCATTTCTTTAGCCACCTCCTCAACAGCTGGACGACTCCAGCCTTTATCGAGTTCCTCCACCCAACCAAGATCTGGCGTCATAGTATCCCCGTAGTAAATTTCAGTTCCGACGGACAAAATAGCAATTCCTGGCGTCAACAAAGGCACCTCTCGCCGTAAATCGGAGAACATAGTCGGCGACCTTCCGGTGGAGTACACCAGTAAAGAATCATGGTTGAATTTGGATTGCCATAGAGCTCCAAACCGCAACAAAGACTTGTTGTCGTGATCAGCATGATCCACCTGTAAATACAAAAAAAAAGGTGAATACACTGACAAAAACTGAATGCTCATTCATAATAACCATTGGATTTAGACTTTCTCTTTTCCACTCTGACCGGGAATAAGTCCACAAATTTCAGCCCTCTCTGTACCATTTAGTCACTTAGTATGCTGATTTCAAAACACAATCAGTAAAGAAGTCTACCAGACCTACATCATTTCGAAGATCCAACTGTAGAGCGAGCACACTACTTCAGAAAAAGACGCGACGAATTATAATCGTACTAAGTGCATTGACTATTCCACAGCCTCTGATGCAGATCAGAAAAGCTCGAAGAATAAAACATAAAAACGCTCCTGCAAAGAAATGTGGAAAATGCAAATCCTCAACTATTATCTCCTCACCTTCTCTCCGTTTCATTCGGTACATTGGCTCGTAGAAAATTACAAAGGAGCACAAATTTCTTTCCGAATCACTCCTCACAAGAAGAGAAACTCGTCTTCCGAGTGTAAACCTCTGTATCATTCAGCCTTCCTATGCTACAATTCGACAACATAATCATTAAAGAAGTCTACACCGACCAGACCTACATCACTTTAAAGATCTAACACAGCACTACCTCAAGAGATACAACGAGCACACTACTTCAAAAAAAAAAAACTCAGGAATTATAATCGTACGAATTAGATCAAACATTTCACAGCAAGTCCTAGAGTATATATATCATTCCTCACCTTCCCTCCATTTCACTCGCTTGTAGGAATGTACAGGGGAGCACAATGATTTTCTTTCCGAATCCACTCCTCTCAAAACAGAACTCTTCTTGCAGTAAACTTCGCATATTTTTCCACATCACAGCCCTCTGATGCAGATCAGGAAAGCTTCAAAAACAACGCTCTCGGAAGGAAATGTGCTAAATGCAAATCCTCACTTTCTCTCTATTTCACTGCGCTTGTAGGAATGTACAATGATTTTCTTTCCGAATCCACTCCTCACAACAGAGAATTCTTCTTGCAGTAAACATCATTTATTTTTTTCCACATCACAGCCCGTTGATGCAGATCAGAGAAGCTTCAAAAACTAAAACAAGTGGAAAATGCAAATCCTCGAATATATTTCATTCCTCACGTTCTCTCCATTTTACGATTTTCTTTCCAAATCCAGTCCTCACAAGAAGTCAGAGCACTCTGGAGTGTTCAAATTTTTCCACATTGCGATATATCAGCAGGTAGAAAATTAATCAAGAAGGAAGGGCGAGCGAGGACAGACCATGGTGTGGTCCAGATCCGAGACAATCAACAAACGCGGCGCTCCCTTGAACTCCATGGGAGGAAGTGAAAGTGGAGTCAACAGCTACAGTGGCGACGGCAAGGTGGCCGACAGAGCGTCAGAGAGGGAGGCTCCGGCTCCACCAAGAAAAGAAGAGAAAAGAGCAGAGGTGCAGGGGTTTTATGGCGGAAATGAAAAACAGGCAAAAGCAAAAAAGCAATGAATGAAACAGTGCCTGCCAAGGCACAGTCGGGCGGGCGCAGACCGAGTTCTCGGACCCCGCCCGCCCCAGCTAAGTGAAATGAATGGTGCAGATTGGTCCGGTCCAATTGCCGGTCCACGCAAGCAAGACGGCAAGCCTGGCACCGTCGGTCCCACAACCCAGACCAACAACGTGATTGGTTTGTATAGTAGAACTGAAACCCCATTCTCGTGACTGAATTAAGCTAAAGGGATAGATACCAGTAGGGTGTCGAATATTTAATTAATTTTTTAAAAATAAATTCGACATTTGTATTTTTTGAAAATTTTCTTCTTTAAATTTGCAAAAATAATGAAAACACAATTCCTAAAATTTCGGCCATTATTAAAATAATATAATTAGTGTTGAAGCCAATCATGTACTACGGTAGATAGATACTCCGGTCCTCTTTCGAGGTCGGCATGAATAAAGTGTCTGTTCGTAATGTCAATGAACCACTGCCCACCGGACAAAGGGCCATTGGAACAAAACTACTCTCCCCTGTCGGGAATGGACAATTTAGTAACGAGTAACATAATAAAAGTAACCATGAACTAATGGTTGGGAAATTGTTTGAGTATAAGGTATGCTTTTGTATTTAGTAATATCGCCAAATTATGAGTTCTTTGGTTGGTTGGTGAAGGGCGATGTATCACATTTGTGTGGTCCGGGTTCGATTCCGGTTGGATCCGTTTGAACGGTGGTGTGATATACATGACTTGGTGTTGCTCGTGAGTTATCATGGCAAGAAATTTGTACCAACCAACCGGCCCTATTTTACCCCTGAGACAAGTGCTTGCACTGAGTAGCGATCAAAAAGAGTAAATAGTGGTCTTCACCATTACTCCCCCTCCTTTTTATTTTGTATATTCTTATTTTGTTGGTATTGGTTGGTTGTTTTCTATTTGTCTTTTATATAGAAGGATAGATCCGGCATAGTGTATACTTGGTAGTGTGTCCGTCGTTTGTGTGTTAGTATAGGGTGGATATATTAGTTTGTTCCACTTGGTGCTTTTGTTAACGGGTGTATTCGGGGGTGTAGGTGGGACTTTCTGTATGTAGTGTTGCGTTATTTGTACCTTTCAATTTTTATTTATTTTTATTGTGTCTATTTGGTTAGTTGTGCTAATGTTGTACTTTTGGTGGTAAATACAAAAATTATGTACTGCGAGTGGTTCTATTCGTGGTTTGTTAAGTTCTGGCGGTATTGTTGCTTCTTCATATGTAATGGTGTTTGCAGCAAAGTGTGCAATAACATGTGTGTCTAAAAAAGGTCCAGTATGTGGCGAGAAGTTTTGGTTCTGATTAATGTTTGTCATTGTCAAAATGGTAATGGTATTTGGGTCATGTTTTGCTACTAGGCGTGCCTAGTGCATTGTTTGTTGTGTTGTTTCTGGACAATGGTCTGATTGGGGTACCCCGAAAAGCCCTTTGAACTTTAAAATCACCCTCTAAGGCAACTTTGAATAAGTCCCTCTTTAAAACAAAATAAAAAATGAATTGACCGGATGTGGTTTTGATTTCCTACACTCATGCTATACACAAAAAAAATCACGTAAAAATTGAAGAGGTTTAAAGATTTTAAAAGAGACTTTTTGTACAAAAATCAGAATTTGTCCTAGCTGCTTAAAGAAATCCAAAACATTTGTTTAAAATATCCAATGACGTCATTTTGGTACTAATTTTTGATACAAAGTACATTTAGATATGTGTTATTTCAAATGATTAATTTGAACGATTAAAAATATTCTTTATTTTGTACAACAATGCCTGCAAATGCTAATTTTTGGCAATTTTCGGCACAAAGCATAAATATATGAAAATTAATCTATTCAATTAAAAATTTGAGCTTGAATTAAAGTATTTCATGTCATCTAGGTGTGGATATTTATTAATTAAAAATTATTTAATTTAATTTAATTGAAATGGACAAATTTGTCAAAATTTCAAAATTTCAAAATTTCACACATATAGTTGTTTTTCCAAATTTTGACGGATTTGCCCATTTCAAATGACTAAAATTATAAATAAAAATATCCACACCTAGATGACATGAAACATTTTAATTCAAATTCAAAATTTTAATTGAATAAATTAATTTTCATGTATTTATGCTTTGTGCCAAAAATTGCCAAAAATTAGCATTTGTAGGCATTGTTGTACAAAATAAACAATATTTTTAATCGTTCAAATTAATCATTTGAAATAACACATATCTAAATGTACTTCGTATAAAAAATTAGTACCAAAATGACGTCATTGGATATTTTAAACAAATGTTTTGAATTTCTTTAAGCAGTTGGGACAGATTCTGATTTTTGTACAAAAAGTCTCTTTTAAAATCTTTAAACCTCTTCAATTTTTACATGAATTTTTTTTGTGTACTGCATGAGTGTAGGAAATCAAAACCACATCCGGTCAATTCATTTTTTATTTTGTTTTAAAGAGGGACTTATTCAAAGTTGCCTTAGAGGGTGATTTTAGAGTTTGAAGAGCTCTTCGGGGTACCCCAATCAGACCATTGCCCTTCTTCATTGTTTGGATGGACATATCTAATACTTTTACATTTGTATTGCAAAGTTGCACGGAGTGAGCCAATTTTTTTGTCTCTTGTGAATGGGGAGTAAAATTGTGTGATTTTTATAGAGCATGTCATTGGTGAAGAAAAGAAACAGTGGGTGATATTAAATGTTGTTGTGAGGGAGTTTAGGATATATATATGTCTTTCTTTCTTAGGGGTGTTATTTTCATGTTTTTTTTTCTTGGCTGCCCCTCCTGCAACTTTCCAAAGGACTTGGGGCCTTCTACAACCCCTATTTTCTTTAATACTTGTACCTTAGAAATAGTCTTTCACATATGGCTCTTTGTCCTATAGTCACTGACTAATTGACGAGTCAAACAGACACTTTATTCACTCCAACCTCAAAAAAGACCGGAATTCTTATCTATCTATCTATCTACCTTAGAAATATGTTTCCAACAATTGCTACAGACGGAATGTACCTTGAAAAATTGAAAAAATAATTCAATGTCGTGCACAGTCTCTTCTGCTTCCTTACGCCTGCCATGGCCATGTGACCACTTGCAATGGCAGAAGGAGTAGTACTCAGTTACTCACTACTCCGGCTGGACCACCTTTAGCATAATGTTTGACCTAATGGGGAACCTTCTGTGCACATCATCATCATCACTCTGGCTCCTTTCACAGTAGACTGCAACAAAACCGCTGCTGATGATAAGCTCAAAATACTGTGTTGCATTTTATCCAGAGCCTCCTTTCTGTTGCACCATTGTCGGAGCAAGCTACGAGACAAGACAGCCTTCTCCAATGAAATTACACGTTCTTCAGCTGCACCCACTGAATGGGGAGTTTTCCAAGGGAGCCAGCTAAAATCCAATACTTTACAAAAAGCAACCGGTTTTAGACAATAACCCATTCGGTTATTACTTGTGTGTCACCTCCGAGTATCACAAAATTTATCCGGATTTTAGCCGGAGTTCCAACCGGTAATTTGGCAATTTCATTCGGCTGATTTTACACTAACTATCGGATCTCCCTGTACACTGGCTGCACCCTTTTCTTTTAAGAATCAAAATTGGCATCAGCGTCTGCCATAGCATTCTTATGGGCCAAGTTCCATTTGGGGACTAAGTTTCACATTTCAAGTGAGTTTTTGAGAAAAAAATATTATAGTGGAGAAGTTGTCATGAAGTAAGGAAGATTATCAAGCCCAAGACTTCATGACAATTTCTCCCTAAAACACTTGTTTCGTTAAAAGTGCACATAACCATGTGCACTTATTTTTTTGGTTAATTTTACCATTGGCTCAGAATGATGTCAACAAAGAGCCTAAATTGTGAATATGCACATACAATTTTATATTCATATATGGATGCATCAAATATAAGGGAATTTATGAAAAAATGCATACATATTGTAGTAATTGGTGAATTTAAAATGATGAAGGGGGTGGGCTTAAGCCCACCCCTCTTCTAGTTTGGAAAAAAGTAATGATGAAGGTGGGTGGGCAAAATTTCAGCATGTGCATTTTTTATATGGCACGTGCACTTTTAACAAAACAAGTGTTCTAAGCAATCAAATTTGTTCATGTTCAAGTCCATGGAACATGCACAACTTCATGCCCAGTAGTTTGTCTATCTATGCCTCAAAGACATGAGTAGCGAGGTCTACCCTTGGTGCCTCCTTTCATAGATAGACTTTACAGTTAGGACGAGTATCAGATATTGTAATTAATAGTTGGTGAAGAAGTGGCCATTGTTAGTTTTTGTGTTCGTTTAGTGGTGTATAGTTTTCTTCTTCTGGGTGTCATTCCTTTAAGTTGAAATATGACTTGTTGCACTACAATGTATGTCACTGGGTGACAATGGGTGACCCATGCATAAAATTGTTTATCAGTTTTTCAATCTATAACGATGAAGTTTGTTGGAGATCCATAAAAAAGATAATAGTTGAAGCTCTAATAGAATTGTTGGATGTCTTGACATTGGGTGTCTTAACATTGTTTGTATGGTGTGTTAGAAGTTGTTCTAGAATGTTATGCCATCATCATTGCATTCTTCACCAAAATGGTGATTTAGGGCAGCCTTCAAATTAGTGTATTCTATCATTTTCCTTTTCCTTTTCTTTTGTAACGAAACTAGCTTTCATTGGTTCCAAAATTAAAAATTAAAAGAACAGCATGCTCATAAAAGTTACTTTTATGACAAATGTGGATACAACTTTATATTGGGTTTCATATGTAAATTACTGTAGACCACCCTAAATCACCTTTTTGGTGTAGTTCATACTTGACTAATTTTCCAAACTTGAATTCCTTCCTCTCTAATTGCATTGACAAATAGATTTGTGTTTCTTGACATGTTGAAATTGTCCAATCATATGTGCATACAATATGATAGATTACTTCTCAAGATTTATTAGGAATATTCAATTATAAAATGTACAGTTAGATAAAGTAATTTCCTATCAAATTTTTGCTATGTACATTTGTAATGAACCCTATCTCAAAAGCAACCTGGCCAAACATAATGAAAAATCTTGAATGTCCTTCCAAATAGTTTTTTTCAAGGCCTCAATTTTAGCGTGTTAAAAATGGCTCTTCAAATTAATATTTAGTTGAATATGTCCTACATGCTATTTGTGATTTGTCCATGATGAATACAATTGGAAGATCTTTAATTCCTAAAGGACCAAAGATTCATGGTTTTAAAATGACCAAATTTTATATCATTGGAATCTATGAAGAACATTGCATATGCTGATAAAAAACAAATCAATTTGAACAAAAGAAAGTTCTCATAGGACCCTATTCAAAACTGTCAAAAAAGCATAAAGCTTGATTTAGGTTTCTTGACCTTTTAGGGATTAAGTTAAAGAGCATTTCAAATATAAATATGTAATTTCACTTGTGAGTTTCAGTGCCCGAGGGTGTGGACATAACATTTAGTAGCATGTATTGGGTATGCCTTTTAGCTTCATCCAACAAGATAAACAAAGTGGGTGAACAAGAGATGAGGAGGGAATGAGAGGGTGGACACATGGGAGACATATGATACATCAACGTTGTCCAAGAAAAAGGATCAAGCTACATTACTCCCATGCCTGCGAATGAGAGGATGGACACATGTGGTACTCACAATTGTATGTTTCCAATACTTGCAACTCTCTGTAAATAGAGGTAGTTATTGATTTACTGTGTCCAAAAATGCACATATGCTGTAGATTTGCTTTGAATATTTTTGTGTTTCTCGGTTTTGTATACCTTCCTCCACTTCGAGAACGCAGATGCAAGTGCGGTAGGGCCTTGGTGTGAATGAGCCATGAACAAACAGAAGTTGTTCGGATTGCTTTTCAGTCATTCAGTTTGAAAATTTTCATCCATTTCTAGGGCCCATCATGTTTTGCTTTTCCTAAATAGGAAAAAAAGAGTACAAAGCCGACTTTCTAGTGGCGTGCCCATGATGTTGGCGCTGCATCCATTTTGAAAGCATTTCCACCAGTATGGGATAATTTCATCACATTAAGACTTCATTACATTAACCCTTAAAGGACAATGCAAGCCCTACGGGCTTGATAGTATTTTGGGAGAATCTTGCTCATAACTTCTACTCCGTTGCACCAAACGGGGTTTTTTAAATGTCAAAACGGGCACTTTTGAGGGATCTATACTTCTTTAGAATAGAACCAAAGTAAATTAAAAAGAGAATCATGTTTAAAATAGAGTTTAAAAGAGATTTTGGGTGTGGAATTGAGAAAGCATATGTCCTTTAAGGGTTAAGTCTTCATCACTACACTGATTATTGCCACAATAGTTTAATATTCTCAAAGTAATTGTAGCATTAGAACAAAGTGTGATTTATAGTAATTGAGAATTCTCACATTGAGTACTGAGGATTGTGTGTAAAGTCTCACACTAATTGAGGATTGGTGGGAAATCTCACATTAATTTTGTGACTCACAGTAATGGCAATAATTAGTGTACACCGTTCACCTTATATAATGTGAATGGATTCAAAACTAATGTGGATCAATCCACTCTAATTTACGTCAAGTACATGTGTGTCAACTGTGGAATAGTTGCCCATTTTCAAGCATTTGTATGTCTTTAATAGATTGAATGTAATTTTTGAAATTAGTGTAGATCTTCAGAATAGTTTGGTCCACACTACTAAAGTTATCGGTGTAGTGGGGTACCATAACCTCATACCGGTAGCAGCTATGGCACAAATTTTTATTTTTTTAGAAAGTGCCACATTTCACTTTCTTATTGGTTCTGATCCATGAAAAAGAGGATGTGGATGGCGGAAAGCTGATCTAAAATTCCTGGGGGGTGCGAAGCTGCTACCAGGTTACAGTCGTTTCTGTGCTTTCCCAATTCCAATGCCATAGACACTGAACAAGGAGTTTTCCAAGGGAACCAGCTAAAATCCATTTTTTTTACAAAAGCAACCGGTTTTAGACAAGAACCCATCCGGTTATTACCTATGTGTCACGAAGGTAGCACCCAAGTATCACAAATTTTATTCGAATTTTAGCCTAAAACTATGAGTTTCAACCGGTAATTTGACAATTCCATTCGACTGATTTTACACTAACTGCTAGATCTCCTTGTACATTGGCCACAGACAAGCGAAAGCCCTTCTCTTAAACGCACGATTTATTTGGGCATTCATATTGTTGATTCCTATTAACCCCTAAATGCCTAGAGCCCTCTCCAAATTCAGCAGTTTTGCAAAGATGCATTATAAAATGCAACCTAGAGGGATATTTTGAACTTGATATATGAATAAAAGTTGTACATTATGAATTTTAGGTTCTATCCATACTGTTAGATCTATGATTGCAATTGCTAATAATTTTGTATAAAATTTGAAACGTGAAATTCAAAATTATTTAGTAATTCAATCACGAATAAGATATTGACAATCTACGGATGAATTTTTTTGTGATTGGTTGAAATGTAATACTCTAAGTGTAGTGATTTTTGGAGATTTTTTGGTTGCTTAATTTTATGAGTTGACTTTTTTTAGAGCATTTTAACACTGAAATCTTCAAAATTTTGGGTGAATCACTACAACATGAAATGAGGCATAAAAATTTCACAAATCATCCCCTTTCTAATCGGACCACATGTGCATGAAGCTAACTTCCCAGAGAATCTACAGTAAAAATTCCACACTACAAAAAGTGCATGACGGATGAGAAATTATGGATGAAATCTGTACATCGTCCAAAAAATGGACGCTCAGGCAGTTAGGGGTTAACCTGCATAAAAAGAAGACTTCATGAGTCAGAGATGAAGTGCACTTCCTAGCCTCTGCCAAAAAGAACTACACCAACATCATCATATACTGTGGCTCACGATATTTATGAGAGGCTTTACTAATAATTTTTTTCCAAAATCATGTGGTAAAATTCATCCAAATTGGATGAAATCTTGTTAAATGGATGAATGTACCCACGTCATTTACCCATCAACAATATATGGTGATTTCGGTGTAGCAACATCAGATTGACCAATTCTCATAGATTTCTATAAGAAATTGATCATCTCCACCACAAAGTGTATAAAAGTATAGTCTCAAGTGTTGTGCTTCCTGCTTAAACCCCGGGTTTAGTGATAACAACCAAAGATGACATCACAAAAGAAACCTCCTTATAGATTTGTGCCAGAGAGGAAAGAAGACAAAGAAATAAAATGACATCATCTTAGGGTTCCACCTATCTAAAAACAAAAACTCTAGACCACAAACCACAGCAACAGAAAACCCAAAATCACTTCATGCAAAATGAACATGGACCTTGACAATAACAACTCAGTATCTCACTCAACCGGAACTGCAGGAAAAACAATATACAAATAGAGTAAGCCAAGAACAAGTATAATAATATAAATGCAGTTGTTGTCGAAGCACAACTGCATACCTTGTCATGAGCCTTACATGCTCTATATCATGAGTTTGTTTTGGTAGCGATGCACGATTAATGAAATGTTCAAAAATCATGCGAGCTAAACATCCAAGGTAAACCCTAAACCCTAAAACAGGAGCCCTTTTGCAAGTCATGTAAACAATCAGCGCAGACTCCTGAGATGATTTTCCAGTCTTTTCATCTTGAAGTGCGGCCAACGGTACCTCGGTGAGCAACTGCATGTTACCAACAAAATCATACAATGATGGTTTAGGAAGTGTCAAGAATTAAATCATCTATTTCTGTCTGCATACTTGTTTGTAGAGTGACCAAGTTCGTCCATGACGAGTAAATTTCAAGCCCCATTCCATGTGTCACGATGAGAAAATTTACGCACCTCATTTGGAGTTAGTATTAACATGTAATCCTCTTTCATTTCACCAAGTTGACATGCAATAGGTCTAATAAGCAAGTCATAGAGGAAGTCCAACTCCTTGTTCAGTGCATTGCTATCACAATTAGAGCATCTGCACCCTTCTCCCTTCAATTCACCCCTTGACCAATATCATCACATCCAAAACTTGGTGTCAAAAGCTATCTTCTCCACACCCTTGAATCGCTATGTGTTTCTCTATATAGTCCGTGAACCAATCACTTTACACGGGTAATCATTATTGTCCATCAATCCATAATACTGAGCCCTTCCTAACCTTAGGGCCTCCTTACACGTAGACCGGTTGGGTGGAAATTGCATATAAGACAAGAATGAAATGACTCTATGAAGGGGATTCCTCAGGATTAGTTGTCCACTTGGGCCAACATGTAAAGAGACCCTTAGTCATAAAAGGAACATATTCAAATATTACTATATTGTGCTCATATTTTGTGGCTCTCTTACTCGTCTTGAATTTTCAACATTAAATACAAGCACTTTTTCATCCAATTTTCAGATAATCTCCTACTTTCAGTGGTAAGGTACGGATGCTCTGCTCGCCTCTTTCTTGGTGGGATCAAGATATAATATAATCATACTGCTACCCCAAAGACCGTCCTGAATAGTTCAGTATGGAGTTCATTCATTGGCCATGAAGATTGTTGAAAAGTTCCTGAAACAGCTGAAAACCATGTTGAAAAAAATTGACACTGATATTCAGGATTTTAGATTATTATGCATTCTAGTGGGCTATCAAAGACATCCAAGCTAAACCCTAAAACCCTAAACCCTAAGACCCGAAAATCTCTGGCCATTTGAGGAGTGCTTTCTCTGCAGCATCTCGTCTAGCTAGTTTCTGTGATTTCCCAATTCCAGTGGACAAGCGATTGCCCTTCACATAAACCCTAATCCTGCACGATTCATTTGGGGTATTCTTATTGTCGATTCCTATCAACCTGCATAGAAAAAAACGGACTTCATGAGTGCCCACTTTTCAATGAAACATGCATGATCTTTTTCCATGGCATGAAAAGCAATTTATTCACTCACTTGTAATCTGGTTTCTCCTGCAATGTTATTACACATCGCTCGTGCAGCAAGGCCACTGGATTCCTTGTTGGCTCGGCGAGGAGCAAGAGGGGTAGCAAACGAGTCTCAACACACTGCAGTGCACTTTCTAGCCCCTGCCAAAATTAATTAAACAAGCTGCGTCAATCTCAATCTCATAGATTTCTACTCCCTCCGTTTTGAAGTAAGTGTCCTAGTTTTTGGCAATTTTTTTTCCTATTTTTTGTCGTATGTTTTATACTTCAAACGTGAGCCCTATCCACTTCAAACCGGGTGGACAATGAGTGACACAAAAACTACATATTACTATTAAAGATAGACTACTTTTTGAGTACTGAGACCACTTTTTTTGACAACAAAAACGTTAAGAAAAAAACAATTGCCAAAAACTAGGACACTTATTTCGAAACGGAGGGAGTACCAAAAAAAACGACCAGTGAACCAAAAAACGATCATTTCTACAAGAAAGTGAACAAGTGTGGTGCATCGTGCTTAGAAGTGATAATACCTTTTCTACGTAGAGACCACCAACGTAAGCTTCAAGTGTGTCAGCACAAGCTTTCATCTGAAATTAGAAGCACACAAAATTTACACTTTTCTAAGGTTTACAAACATGTGAACTGCACACAAAAGTGAAGATAATCAATGTGCATTCAGTGACAATTCGACAAGCAGATTAACCCCTAAAGGACCAAGAGACCCAAGTGAACCTCACGTTTTCTTTTTTCTTTTTTTCTCATCAGTTTTGAGTATGTCATATGGGGACCTCCTTTTGTTTAAATTTATTTATTTTTTGAGCAACACATGCAATGTTCTTCGCTGAATCTAGTGATATAAAATTTGGTTCCATCTGAATTATAGTTTGCACAATATTATCAATCGAATTGGTCATTTTAAAACCATGAATCCTTGGTCTTTTAGGGGTAAGAACCTACCTGCAGTTCCAGGACGGTCGTTGCTGAAGGCTTTTTAGATTGGGAAAGGGGAGGATCACATAATACAAGCTCACGCAGATCCAGTAATGTCGACCAAACGCGAGCCAAGTTGCTATTGCATACCTGGAAAAAGCCCAACACAACCTGCTTAAACTAAATGTGGGAGATTTTCAAGTAACTTCCAAACGCCTATCTCTATACCCATGCTATATTCTCATGACCAGAGGACATCAGGAATTTAGGACCTCGCTGATTTTTAACGATTTTCGTGCGACATTCAATATTTCATGGGTTCGTACATTTTTTGCACAGATTCCGCACTAATTCTGCACTGAATCCGCACAACTTCTACATTCACTCTTTTCGTTATCTAACAAAGTGCAGAATCCATGCGGAATTAGCGCAAAATCCGTGCGGAAAATGTACGAACCCATGAAATATTGGATGTCACACGGAAACTGTTTAAAATCCATGGGGTCCTAAATTCCTGATGGAATTCCTAGAATAGAAAACTTAGTCCAACCATACAACAACAATATCATTGTAAAATGCAAAAACGGCTCCAGTTAGGTACATCAGTACCAGTTGTGATCTTCGTTCCGTTATGAGCCCCTGCATCATACACATCGATGAGTCAAGCTCCACTTTAGATCCCAAAATAATTAGCAGCCTGTCATCATAGAGCAGGATGAGGAGAAACATGAGATATTGAAGAAACATGAGACAGTTCAATTCTCAAGAGAAAAGTCAATCCCAAATCAATACCACTAGCCCCTAAAGGACAAAGCATACATGGCAAATTCAATCGATCATATTGTGATCAAATTTTATATCACTGGAATCAGTGAAGAATATTGCATGTGTGTTAGTCCAAAAACAAATAAATTTGAACAAAAGAAAGTCCACATAAGACCTACTCAAAACTGCAAAAAAAAAACATGAGGCCCAATTTGGGCTAGATAATGAAACTGCAGTCAGCGAGTGACTTACAGTTGACAGCAAAGGGTGTTGGCGGATCAAGTAGAGGGAAGCAGCCAGATTCAAAACTGTATCTCCTAGTAGAGCAAGCTGTAATCGAGCCTGTCATTAAAGAAGCCACAGATCAGCAAAAATATTTCCCAAGTCATTATAATAAGAATGTGTACCAAGATCATAGGATAACAGGGAGCATAATATCACATATTCAATAGGAGCTTATGCAGTCAATTGAAGACCTAGTTCCTTATTGTACATAAATCACTAGATGAAACCTTCCCAGAAGTATTCTAAATAACCTAGCTACGTTAAACCCTGTCAATTGTAAACCCTAAAGGAACAAGGATTCATGTTTTTAAATTGACAAATTCAATCAATCATATTGTGAAAAATATAATTCAAATGGGACCAAATTCTATATCACCAAAATCAGTGCAGAACACTACAGGTGTTGGTCCAAAAATAAATAAATTTGGACAAAAGAAGTTCACATGGAGCCTACTCAAAACTGCTAAAAAAAATTAAAATAAGGCCCACTTTGGGTTTCCTGGTCCTTTTGGGGTTAATGCAATTTTTAATGTAAACCCGGCCAATTGTAAAGCAGCTAGGTTTTCTAGGGGGTAGGATTTCAACTACACTAAAATTGTGATTTAGTGTCTAGAACACTATTTCTCAACACAAATACTATTTGACTTAGTGTCCTTGTAAAAAAAAACTTTTTACAGTAAAATTTAAAATGATAAAAAATTCACGTAAACCTTATGGATGTAGTGTTCCAATGACAAATGGCAACTTTATAATAAACATGGCATGCCAACTCATGACTCTCGCATCACTTGAAAAGAACATGGCGCTCTCAGTGGAAGTGAGAATGACAAGTGGCAAACTCCTATGTATTGTAAGGACACTATTTCTCCTCACCTTTTAACCCCTAACCGTCCAACCGTCCAAAAAGTGAACGATGTACAGATCAAACATAGTTTTCTCATCCGTCAATGACTTTTTGAAGTGTGGATTTTTCACTGAATTTTTTATGGGAAGTTAGCTTCATGCATGTGTGATCCGATTAGAAAGGGGATGATTTGTGAAACTTTTATACCTCATTCATGTTGTAGCAATTCACCCAAAATTTCACAGATTTTTGTGTAAAAGTGCTCTTAAAAAAGTCAACTCATAAAATTAAGCAACCAAAAAATCTCCAAAAATCACTACACTTAGAGTATTACATTTCAACCAATCACAACAAATTTCATGTACAAATTTTCAATATCTTATTTGTAATCAAATTACAAAAGAATTTTCAATTTCAAGTTTCAAATTTTATACAAAAATATTGGTGATAGCAATTGCAGATAGAATCTAAAATTTATAATGTACAACTTTTATTCATACATCAGGTGCAAAATATCCCTCTCGGTTGCATTTTATGATGCATCTTTGCAAAACTGCCAAATTTGGAGAGGGGTGAGGACGTTTAGGGGTTAACGAACAGTGGTAAAAGACATCAATTCTCGCTGGACATTAAATCACAATTTTAGTGTAGTGAATCCAAGAGAAGGACAACTTGAAGAAAGAGTTGGTCAACCTCTCCATGTGCTTCAGCGAAAGTCATCAAGTTGTCGTCGTCCATGGTCTTCTCCAACCTTTGCCACGACATAAGTGGCTTCCTCAGCTTTCTCTCCTTGATAGATTGCGGCATCCTTGACAAATAATAGCTCTTATGAACCTGCCCCACGCTAGAGACAAATTCAAGTCAGACCATCAGGATATTATCATTGGTACGAGCCAAAGGGAGATTAGATATAGATCTTCATTAGGAATTTAGGAGCTCACTGATTTTTAACGATTTCCGTGCAACATCCAATATTTTATGGGTTTGTACATTTTTCGCACAAATTCTGCACAAATTTCATACTAATTCTGCATTGAATCCGCACAGCTACTACATTCACTCTTTTCGTTATCTAACAAAGTGCAGAATCCGTGCGGAATTAGCACGAAATCTGTGCGAAAAATGTACGAACCCATGAAATATTGGATCTCGCACGGATATTGTTTAAAATCCGTGGGGTACTAAATTCTTGATGTTACATAAAATGAAACTCAGAACTCAATGAGACAGGTAGAGATGGGGACCAGAATCCGGAGCAGCAGCTCCCGTGAATGGATGCGGCAGCCAAGTTTGTCATATATAATCTGCTCAAACCATCAACACTGCATCAGGTCTCATCTAGATTGCAAACAACAAACTTTTCATGTAAACTTAGACTTTTCATGAACGTTATAAACAGAATCTTTCGGACCATAATTCATACAAAGGCATGATAAAGAGTAATGATACAAAGGGCGGCCTCTGTATGATTACTGTGACCGTCATGAATCATGAGAAAGATTCTCTATCTGTCTAAAGGTTCATGAAACAATCTAATTTTACTGTAAACACTGTTAAACCGATCCGACAGCAACAGAAAACAAAAAAACCACTTGCAAAATATGAACATGACCTTGACAAATAACAACTTACTCAATCCTAACTGCAGAAAAACAATAATCAGCCTGGAAATCTACAAAATCCTCTCAATGAGTTGAAACGAAGCTTGCATAAATTCTTATAAAGCAAGAGTGCCTCATTGATGTCTAATTCTTTCACAGTAATTGGCAAAATGTCAAAGAGTTGATACTTGATAATAATGATTATTTTCTGTCCTCCTTTGCATGACTTAAGCCTCTAAGCGTCTAAAACGCCCAATATGGCCTTCTGCATCACTAAACTTTGCAACAGTGGCGTCTTCTCATTTTACCTCGGTTTTCTGATTGCAATACATCATTTTAAAGCTCTTGTTCTATACTACAAGATCAAAAGTGTCGATCGTGTCAAACTGAAGTCATTTTCACACAAACAGATGATTTGCAGCAGGGGGTCCAATTTTCCTACACTACAGAAAATACACAGTGGACGCTTAGGGGTTAATTGTGTACAATCAGCATTAGAACCGAAGAACTGACCTCAAGTTGTAGATTAAAATTCTTGGGGAGGGGAAGCACTTCATGTATGAAGTCCGGAATTCGCCACCACCGCTCTGGTTCGCCTGGCGCTTGGGGCCACACTGTCAAAGGCTCGCTATCATCTGTTTCCATTTTATTATTACTGTGTCTGTTTAAAAGGACAGCTTGTTGGCTGTTCAAGATGAGCTCCCTACTTAGAAAATCCTCTTGAGCTTCTTCTGGAGCTCCATTCACACCGCCAAATCCATGAAATCCATTTTCACCGGCACCTATACTACTGTCACTATTCTCCTCTTCCTTTGGAGAATCACTATCTAAACCCAAAACACAACCAGTCACTTTGATTGCAAATCCTTTCCTTCGCGTTGCACCAATTCCAGAATCTGCCGTGAAAATTACAACGAAATTAACTACCAGTACTATTCAATTGCAAATCGTATCAAAATTAAGCCCTGAGAGGCTTTTTAGCACTTCCTTTTGTTCAATTTTTATTCACTTTTTCACCAACACATGCAACGTTTTTCACTCATTCTGGTGACACAAAAAAATTGACCTCCGTCTGAATTTATTATTTTCACAATACCATCAATCATTTAAAACCATAAAATCTCAGTCCTTCAGTATAAATAGTATCAGAATTTCAGTAAAACGTTTTGCAGTCACTCACAATTTAGAAAATAACTCCCATCAGAGTCCGTGTATCTGCACGCTGTTAGAGGAGTGCAGTTCGGTGAAAATGTATTGCGCGAATTTTAGCCAAGTGGCTACAATTTTTTTTTCGATGCTAATGTTACTCATTTTTGAGGGAATTAGCCACTACTTTTTAGCCAAATGGCTTCTCCCAATATGGTGAAATTAGCCAATTGTGTACTATATATAGTAAATTGCTACAAATGTATTAAGGAATCTAGAATATTTCCCCAAAATTGGCTATCAAACCTTCACATCTATGGCAATTTTGCTAAAGAGGCTGAAATTCCTTACCTTCACTGGTGCAGTTTGTCTATAAAATAAATTGCAGCTTCCGTGACAACGTACACAAAAGAAAAACATGGAGGCACGTAGAATAGCAGACCTTAGAGTGTTTATAAAAACCAAAGGTCAAAGTGATCAAACCCTCAGGGACCCTAAACCCTAATTTTAAGCAAAAGGGGAATTCTCATCACATACCATCAAATGCAAGCGAATTCCGTGGAAGCCTAGACAAGGTATGGCAAAACCCGCTCAGGCGCCTGAATCCATAAACCCTAATGACCGATCCTCCTCGTGCCTGAGCAAAGCAACATGATGCAACATGGAGCCTTCTGTTGTAATGAAGCCACGCAAGCTTGGCTCCGCCAATCCCTCTCCCGTAATAACTCTGAATCATGGTGGCGTTGGCCCTCGCTAATCGATTCTTAAACCCGCCAAGCTTTCATGAAACTGATATCACAGTCCTCCAAAAATCACAACACTGAAAATGAGTTATCGCATCGCATGGTGCGCTGGATACCTTGAAGAAAAGAGATCATGGCAACAGCGATTGTAGGATTGATGAGAACCCGCAGAAAGGGCAAAGGATGAGACGGAATTGAATGGGATTCTGGAGAACTGAAGAGCACTTCTGTCCCCTATCGTCATTCTCTTTCTGTAGAATACACTTGTGCAGAGGACACACAAATGCGAGCACGTCCACCGGTTAGTCCCTGAATCTGAATAGAAAGCAGAACTCTATTCAGACTTCCGTCAGAGTTCTTCCGGGCCCTGAACATTTGAGAGAAAAAATAAAAACAAAAGGATATCAAAATAGAGAGCCATCATTAACCGAAAAGGACAAACTCATGATATGTAAGGTGAGTCAAGGGCAGCCGAGTTGATTGGCATGGATGCCACAAATCTCAAGATAGAATACATGTTGTGCTAGTTTTGCCGTCAAAAAAATGGCAAAATTAGTTCTAAAAGGAGTTTGGTGTCAAATGCATGCGTTGGCTAATTAATGCGGCTTGCAAGCTTCTTTCCTGACCATCCACCTTTTCCGCCGGCTATAGAATTTTGCCTATTATAAGATTACTGCAGCCTCAAAGTTAAAAAAAAAGTGGAGTTTTCAGTATGAGTTTTCATTTTCGGCTACACTCCTGGAGAGCATAAACTTCCATTCCTTGGAATTTTGGGGGTCAAAACTGAGGTTTTGATTTTGGTTAACTCAAATGCTACAGATAGATAGAAACACCAACCCTATTGCAAGGCCGGCGTGAATAAAGTGTCCGTTCGGTCAAATGCTACACTAAAATCACCATCACCATATACTGTGGGTGGATAATTATTAGTGTGGCCGTTCAAAAAGACTGTGGGCCACAGTATACGGTGATTTCAGTGTACCAAAAGGTTGTGGTAAGGTAAGGGGTACAATTGCTGTCAATTTAAGCATTTCAATCTACATGGAGCGTTGATTTTCAATGATAAAAAATTGCAGCACATAAAACTTTGGGTTCAATAACCAAGCTCAATTTTTAATTAATTTTTTCATAATGTATGATTTTGTTATAAATTTTCAAACTTAGTATGCATAAACCACTATTGTTAACATAAACTATTGTATGCATAAACTTAATATGTTAGTAGGTGTACCAATGACTGTCTTTCATTTCTAGTCCAATCATATTGCTAACTTGGTATTCATAATTAATGCTTGTGATAACTAGATTGGGAACTCTTAAAGTTGAAATAGGTGCTTTTATAGTTGATACCTAACAGTTTCTGGCTTCTACCTTACACTTGGGGCCGCTTCACACTATGGCCAAAGGTCGAGAGGCTGTCGGTTTCCACCAATCAAATTGCAAGAAACCATGGTTTCGGCCTCTCGACCCTTCACACTAGAGGCCAAAGTCCAAAGGCCGTGGACCTTCAAAATGCTTACATGGCAACACTTTTTGACCAAGGTGATGGCCTCTCGAGAGGAAGTTTGGGTCCTACATTTTGCAAGACCCGTCACTATGGTCGAGAGGCCGTCGATTTCTTTTCATAAAAAATGAAACTATATTTTATTGGCTATTTTCAGTAGATTTCTTTGGACTCTCAATTCCACGGCCTCTCGACTTGGACGGCCATAGTGTGAAGCGGCCCTTATTCAGGGTCCCACTTCCCTCCCTCTGCGGGCCCCCTGCGGCCCCTGGCGGCCCGTCTGCGGCCTCTGGCGACCTCTTCCTTCCTCTTCGTGGCTCTCGTTCCCTTGCTCACTCTTTTCAATGCTCTTCCTGTCCTTCACAATGTGAAGTGGCACACGAGGAAGAGTGTGGAGTGCCGTCTTGTAGATTGTCATTGTAGTTACATTGGCCTCACAAACAAAAAGGCTGGAGTTCTTTTGCATGTGATCAAAGAAGCAGTGAGGATTCAGCCATGGTGGTTCTCAAGAACCGCTACATGGTGTTGGAGATGGTTCCTAGCCATGGCCTCACACTCGCGGATGTGAGGATCGGCCAGGGTGATGTCGTGAGCGCCATCCATGAGAGCCTTCTCACCAATTTCGGCGAGTTCGGGCTTGCGGCAAGCCTTCCTTCTCTTCAAGGTACCATCGTACGCATCACTCTGTCAATTCAGGGTTTACACGATGATTTTTTTAATTCTCACGTTTGTGCGGTTTGTGAATTTTTGTGCAGTCAAGTACGTGAACGGAGGAACAGGAGTGTGTGTGATACGGAGCAGCAGGAAGCAGTACCGAGTGATGTGGGCTGCCATGAGCTTCATCACCGAAATCCGAAACCTTCCGCTCTGCTTCAACCTCCTCGATTTAAGCGGTAAGAATTCGATGATCTGTTACTTCCTGCACTTTGTAGAGATTACGGTTTAGAGTCCCTGTTTGTATGTTGCTGGTGAATTACGAAGCTTTGTACTGATCAGAGTTTGGAGTCCCTGTATCTTGCCGGTGAATTCTGAAGCTTTGTATAGATCAGGGTTTAGATTCCCTGCGTCTTATCTTGCTGGTGAATTACAATACTTTGTACAGATCAAGGTTTAGATTCCCTGTATCTTGCTGGTGAACTTCGAAGCTTTGTACGGAATAGGGTTTAGGTTCCCTGCGTCTTGCTGTGAATTACAAAGCTTTGTACAAATCAAGGTTTAGATTCCCTGTATCTTGCCGGTGAGTTTCGAAGCTTTGTACAGATCAGGGTTTACATTCCCTTCGTCTTGCTGGTGAATTACAAAGCTTTGTACAGATCAAGGTTTAGATTCTCTGCGTCTTGCTGGTGAGTTTCGAAGCTTTGTACAGAATAGGGTTTAGGTTCCCTGCGTCTTGCTGGAGAATTTCGAAGACGTGTATGTCCAGATTGATCATGCGGAGAGTTTACATTTTCTTTAACAGGCAGTACCAGTGCTTGTCGCCGAGCAGCTCTCCAATGTGAAGAGGAGAAGCTACGGTTATTGAAGATCGACAAGCACAGTGTTTCACCGGAGCAACTGGAGCATGCTGAGTCGATGCTAAGCAGGCTTGCATCGCTTGATTGATGAATTCATTCATACAGAATCCGAGGTGGGCATCTCATGAAAGAACTTCCAATCATTCAGGGTAGTGAATTGGAATTCACCACCCTTCACACATATTTGACTCCACTCCAATACATATAGTGAATAATCGACACTCCAAACTTATAGCGTTGTACATAGGCTCGTAGATTGAGGAAAAACCCTTATACCATAACGGTATGGTAAGCGAAGACCCCATTGTTTTGATCCAAGTGCAGATAGTTTTGAACTCTCAACAATGCATATCTGCATACACAGCCTTAAACTGTCTTGCCATCACTTGATCTATCCTGTGCAATTGTCTCCCTCTTATCAGGATCATTCAATAGTGGGTAAGCATTTTTGGTTACAAAGAAATTAAGAAATGTTTTCTTTTGCTCCGGAAGTCTGCGTTTGCTCCAATTCGATCCAAATCTCTATGACGTTGTCTAATCTGCAGGAAAGCCATGTGGGTGATTGTATTCATGTTGTTTAAGAGGAGACTCTTGCTAGCTGTTTTCAAGTGCAGATAGTTTTGAACTGTTTTAGTGATTAGTCTGTACTCTCAACAATGCATATCTTGCATACACATGAGAAAAAGCCTTGAATCTATCCTGTGGTGTCGAAACAATTGGCTCCCTCATCAGGATCGATCAACAGTGGGTAAGCATTTTTTGGTTACTAAGAAATTAAGAAATGTGTTCACTTGCTCCGGAAGTCTGTGTCTGCTCCAATTGTCTGATCTCCAGGGAGTGATTGAATGCATGTTGTTGTGTAAGAGCACATTTTGTTGTAAGCTCTGTAAGAGCAAACTTCTGCTTTTGTGAGTTGTTTCCAATATCCCATATGTTTAGGCGGGGTTCATGAGAGACCGGAGCTATATAAACTCCCGGTTAAGTTATGTTTCTCACTTACCTGGGCGGGGTCTATCCATTATCAAGAAGGTGGATGGCCTAGGGCGCCTGTCTCCATTGCACTTCGGTCATGGAAGCCCTAGTATCTTCCCACGGGAGGCATACACGTCATAATTTGTGGCAGCAGGGGCTCGCGTTCGCGCGGCCCCTACCAATATAACACCAAATTGAACCAGTGAAAAATTTAGCTGACCTCTGAACAACTAACTGATCTTTAAAAAAACTTAGCTGAATAAAACTGTATCATTAACTTACATTACATTCTTACATTAACTTGCATTAACTCCAAATTCGGCAGTTTTGCCAAGATGCATTACGAATTGCAACTAAGCCCTCTCCAAATTCGGCAGTTCTGCCAAGATGCATTACAAATTGCAACTAAGGGCCGCTTCACACTATGGCCGTCCAAGTCAAGAGGCCGTGGGATTGAGAGTCCAAACTTTGTTGAGAGTCCAAAGAAATCTACTGAAAATAGGCATAAAATATAATTTTCATTTTTTATGAAAAGAAATCGACGGCCTCTCGACCATAGTGACGGGTCTTGCAAAATGTAGGACCCAAACTTCCTCTCGAGAGGCCGTCACCTTGGTCAAAAAGTGTTGCCATGTAAGCATTTTGAAGGTCCACAGCCTTTGGACTTTGGCCTCTAGTGTGAAGGGTCGAGAGGCCGAAACCATGGTTTCTTGCAATTTGATTGGTGGAAATCGACGGCCTCTCGACCCTAAGCCCTCTCAAAATTCGGCAGTTTTGTCAAGATGCATAAAAATTGCAACTATGGGGGATATTTTTAACTTGATGTATGGTTAAAAGTTGTAGATTATGAATTTTTGATTCTATCCATATGGTTAGATCTATGATTGTTGTCACCAATACTTTTGTATAAAATTTGAAACTCAAAATTCAAAATTCTTTTGTAATTCAATTACAAATAAGATATTGACAATTTGTGGATGAAATTTGTTGCGATTAATTGAAATGTAATACTCTAAGTGTTGTGATTTTGGAGATTTTTTGGTTGCTTAATTTTATGAATTTACTTTTTTAAGAGCACTTTTACATTGAACTCTTCGAAATTTTGGGTGAATCGCTACAACATGAAATGAGACATAAAAGTTTCACAAATCATCCCCTTTCTAACCGGACCACACATGTATGAAACTAACTTCCCATAAAATCTATGGTAAAAAATCTACACCGCAAAAAGTGCATGATGGATGATAAAACATGGATGAAATATGTACATCGTCCAAAAAATGAATGCTTAGGCAGTTAAGGGTTAAGCAGTAGGGTACTGCACCATCTACTGCTTGGTTGGCTTTTTATTGATACAATATCTTTCCTTAGAACATGGAGTGAAAGATGATACTTGCCAATATATGAGGGGATTTAGTAGGAGTCAAGCAAGCAAGACAAACTTAAGATGTGCAAACAAAGAGCATCCAAGAGCATCGGAGAAAATTTTAGGGGTACAAAGTTTAGGGCTTAACAATGTTATGTAGTTACTCCCTTTGTCCCGTAATAAGATTCTTGATTGCTAAAAGTATTTGTCCCATACTAAGCTTCATGTTTGCTCAAACTACTACTACTTAGTGAGGGTTTACACCATTGTGCTCAAGGTTCACACCATTTGACTAGTTAGTTCTTCTATTTTGAAGGTTGAGGAAGCTTATTATGGGACTTAGGAGTATTAAATGTAATTTAATTTTAAAGATATTTTTCCAAGTTCGTGGAGGTGAGTTAAGAATAAAATTGAACCCACTAACTTGGAAAAATATATATGATCTAAATACAATGCAATTTTGTTCAACATCCAAAGGATGTTTATGGATGATATGGTATGATATGGGTACCCCGAAAAGCCCTTTTAATTCTTAAATCAACCCCCTATGGCAACTTTGAATGACTCTTTAAAACAAAATAAGAAATAAATTGATCGGATGTGGTTTTGATTTCCTACACTCGTGAAGTACATCCAAAAAAATTCACGTAAAAAATTGAAGAGTTTTAAAGATTTTAAAAGAGACTTTTTGTACAAAAATCAGAGTTTGTCCCAACTACATGAAAACATCCTAAACATTTGTTTAAAATATCCAATGACGTCATTTTGGTACCATTTTTTTATATGAAGTACATCTAGATATGTGTTATTTGAAACGTTTAATTTGAAGGATTAAAAATATTATTTATTTTGCACTACAATGCCTGCAAATTTTGATTTTAGACAATTTTTTCCACGAAGCATAAAAACATGAAAATTAATTTATCCATGAACAATTATACTTGAATTAAAGTATTTCATGTTTTAAATAATTCCAATTTTTTTTTTTTTTTTTGAAACACATAAAATATTTGTAAATTAGATTGAATATTTTATAATTTTGTAGTTATCATCTATTAGTAAACAATGTTTATATTTTTTTCATTAGCACAGAAAATGTCAATCTCTAAAATCACAAATTAATTTTGATACACAAGCTATACCTACAACAACAATTTTTGTACACAATTCTTTTATTAGCAATAAAGTTTGTAATTGAATATATTTTGCAAATTCAGTGCTAAATAGATTTCATTTTTGTTGAATAATCCAAACATATTATGAAATATAGTATAAAAAACTAATAGAATATATAAATACAACAAGACTGCAGCAAATTTTATAAATCTATTTACCTATTAATATCAATCACTATGGATGGTGCATTTGAAATGACTCAAGAGTCTCTTAAAAAATTGTGTAGAGACTTGAAATTGTAATTCTCACATTTCATATTATTTCCAATTGTTCTTAAAAAATATGTATAATTATATATATAATGCATGAAATTGCTTCTTTAAAAAACACATATAAAAAAAAATTATCATTATTCTTCAAGATTAAATCATAATTCAAGTAAATATAAAAAATAACGATATTTGGTGTTGATATAAACATATTTATGATTTATTATAGTATGTATGATTATTACAACATGTAATATAATGTAAATTAAAATATAAATGCACTTATGAACCTGTTTTTGACAAAATTGGATAATTTAATAAATGTAGTTTATAAATTGTAGGTATTCAAGTTGTCCACAACTCAATGATGTAATACACTTGCATCAAAAGGTTGTATTTTTTTATACAAATTAGTATATAACTTAGTATTTATCAATCATAAATTATTGTAAAAGATTTAATCCAATGTAAAAGTTGATTTTTTATTCTTTTTATTTTTTTGATATTGCATTATAAAAAATTACACAAAGATATGATTAAGTTTTCAAACCTAATAAAAAATCATTAATGTATTCATAGGGAATTACAAAGATTCAAGCTTTAGAAGAATATACAGGATTACGTACAATATATCTTGAATGCAATGGTACAAATCAAAGTTACCAAGTTATGAAATTTACTACATGATGAATTCATTAAATATTTTGTTCTATGACTAAATATTATATTTTTGTTTGACCTAATTTTTTTTTTAAATTGAATGATGCAGCTATATCTAAATTGGACGGTTTAGCACCTCTTATCAATCTTTGTTGCCTTTACTTAAATCAGGTTGAATGTGCAAAATTTTTAACATATATTGTATGTAAATCTAGTTATAGAAAATACACAGTATTTGGTAATTTTAATATTTAAGAAATTTTTATTGTCTAAATACAAATGTATTTTATATGAAATGTAAATGTAAAGGATAGAAGTGATGAAATGGTATGCTATAATCTAAAATTTGAAATGGTGTGTTCTATAGGATGATATCATAGTACATATGTAAATGTTTGGGAAATATTCATTTCCATTGTAAGATTCTAGTTTGAAAAATGTTTTTTCTCAAATGCCAATTTATGATTGTTAAACATTATATTGATCAAAATCGCAAAATGGTTTTAAAATAATCCTTAAATCATTTTGATTAGTAATGTTTAGTAACAATAAATTGGTATTTAGGAATATTTTGTTTTTCAAAGTGAAATTTTGAAATGAAAATAAATATTTGACAAAAATTTGCAAATGTATTATGATAGCATTCTATAAAACATAGCATTTCAAATTTCATAAAGTTGTAATGAATTATTTATGTTAATATATTGAAATTTATATGTTATTAAAATATTTTTGTAGATACGTTTATGCAAATGATAATACAATTTTCTCTACATTCATTATATACATACTATGAAAGTCTTAAAAAAATAATAACAAAAATAAATTAAAAATACAGAATTGTATTGAACACATTGTTGGTTTGGAATCACTTCAACAATTGGAAATTGTTGATCTAGCAGACAATCAAGTAATTTTTGACTACGTGTTTATGAAATAATCAAATATACAATAATAAAAGGCTAATTTATATTTTTATGTTAGTATAAATTGTTGTTTTATTATTACATAAAATAATTAATAGAATAAATTTAAATAGAACCATAAAATATAGTATTAAATTTATACCCTTTTAAATCTAGTTTTTATTGAAATTTGATTAAGATATAATTTTACATGTTGTGTTTTTTGTTTATAGATTAGAAAAGTGAAAGGACTTAGTTGTTTGCCATACTTGCGACAACTTAATTTGTCAGGAAATTCAATATGTTGTGTTGATGATGTAATTCATTTGAAGGTAACGAATTATAAACTTTTAACGTGTGTATGTTGTTGTCATTTAATATTTATAAGAATATGCATTTTATGTAATGCTTTCGAAACATTTTAACAACTATTTATAGTTACATGCAATAGTTTTAAATTTATTTAATTCTATATCTTATTTTTGTTTCATAAAGTGAACAATTTATAAATATCAATTTCAATTGATAGGAATGCGAGAGTTTGAAATCGCTTGACATATCAAAGAATAGGATTGACAACGAGGAAGCATTAGATGTATGCCTTTAAAATCTTTTGAATGAATTTTCCAAAAATTATATATATTTTATAATGCATTTTAATAATTTTGATACAATAAGATGTTTATAAAATTGATTTTTTAATACAATAAAAATTTGTATATTTTTGATGATTGTAGGTTTTGAGGTCAATTCCATTGTGTTTATTACGAATGACAGGCAATCAAGTCTTATCTGTCACACACTATTATCGAAAACGAACAATTGCAAAAATGACCACGGTAGCGCTCCACGGCTAATGTGCATGTATAAATCTTCCGCAAACTTTTTTCAATATTAACATTTATAAAGCGTCATATACAAAATAAAGTGTTATTTTGAACTATGTACAAATGTAAATGTTTATATTAAACGTATTAAATATGAACATTGATTGGTTTGTTAAAGTTTTGTTGCAATGTATATTGTGTTAGTTGCATTATTTGGATGAAAGTCCAATATTTGAAAAAGAAAGACGAATTGCTATAGCATGGGTGGAAGGAGGTTTAGAAGTAAGAATAAAGTAAAATATTTAGTTTTCAATATTGAATGTTGATTGTGTATTTGTATTATTTTTTAACCCTAATATATTATAATAATAGTTTCAAAATAAAAAAGCAATCATTTTTTTATTTATTGAAATATAATGAAGGACACACATCATTATATATTTATTCGCATGTTGTCATTAGGCTGAAAAAAACATGAGAAGCATTATAGCTAATGAAGAAGCTGCAACTCGAGACCGTCATCGTAAAGGTAAATTTGGAATAAAATATTTACAAATAAAATGTAATTATATTGAAATATTTTTTTAAAACATAATTTAAAAAATTACACCTGATTTGTTATTCTTAAATATGTTATTTGTAAAAAAGAAATCACTATTTTTTTTTTACTAATAGCCTTAATTACAAATATTAAAATTAAATCAAATTTTACAATATTTATAATATTTTCATTATGTTATTACATGTTGAGTTTAATAATTATTATTATTATAATAATGAAGCTTCATATTTATAAGATGCACAAATATTTTTGATTTAACAAGTTATGAATTTTATTTTATAAACATGTATTTGTGGGTTATTTTAGATGATAATTTTAAAATTTCCATTTTATATAGCATTTGAAGATATTCAAATCAAAGCGAAAAAAGATCACACAGAGAAATTGATTAGACAAGAACAACTTGAAAAACTAAAGATTGAAGAAGCACAAAAGGAGGCAGAGAGAATTGAAAGAGAAAGATTAGAACAAGAACAACTTGAAGAAACCAACAAAAGAAATACGAACATTGAAATAAAGAACAATGGAGAGATAGAATTCATAAACAAAGAAGAATATAACAATGAAAGGAAGTAAGATTGTTGATTACAGGAGAAGAAGGCATGAATATATTAGAGTTAGTACCAAGGTTTGAAGGTGATGGAAAGAAACGTGGAGCCCAAGATCTTCACAACAAAGATGAAAGAGATGAATATCCTCAAAAATCATTAAAATGTTATGACGAAGAAATTGAATTTCAAACTATAGACTTAATGGAATTAGACGATGGCCAACAAAAATGGTTCAAAGAAACATATAAGGATAACCTACAGAGGTATGATGTGAAAAATGTTGCTGTAAACCGATTTCTTGAAGCTATGAGTAAACAAGAACAAAGGTATATAAAAAATGAAAGTGTTTGCCATGCTGAAAACATGATTGAAAGTAGTGGGAAAATTGATATGGTATTGAATAATGAAATGCCAACTAATTTATCTCTTACCGATGAAACGACACAAGTGAATATGAATATGATACAAATCAAAGACATTGGAGAACAAATTATCACAAACACATTGATTACTATCCATGATCAATGTCAATCTAATGAACAAAGAATTTTGACTTCTTTACATCACGATGATGAAGTGAAAGGATGGAATTTTCGGCGAGGTTTGCAAGATCGTCTTATGTTGAAAGAGGTTACAAATGTTGAGAAACGTGATGCTGAGATTGCCAAGGTTAATGGAACAAATGATGAATCAAATTTGCAAGCCACAAGACCTGTGATATGGGGGACATGTAAATATCAAGATTTATGGGCAAAAGCTACAACAATTGATGATGATGTACATATGGATAATGCCTCTTCAATTCCAATTCCTATGGACCAAGTGATGGACACTAGACATAATTACATTGATTTAAGTTAAAATGAACAATTAAATGTTAAGATTATTTATTTAATTCCTTTTTTATTTGGACTAGTTTGACTTTTAAAGATTAAACAAAGTTCTTTTTACTCATAATCTCAATGAGGTATTATAATTTCTAACGGTGCCACTAAATCATTTGATAAAAGAAGTTAGGTTATGGACCATAATTGTTTCCTTTTTCTAGTTTTTTTGAATGCTTAATCCCTAAGAATCTAAGATGTATTTTCTTTAATATTGTATCATTTAGAATCTTAGCATCTTTATTGAGATTACAGAAGAGAATTCAAATTTGGAGCATAATTGTAAAAAAAATACAACTTTCATTATCGGTATGGCTCAACATGTACTATTTTCACAACCCAACTTTAACCCCTAAACGTTCTCACCCTTTTCAGATTTGGTAGTTTTTCAAAGATGCATTATAAAATGCAACTAAAAGGGATATTTTCAAGTTGATAATGAATAAAAGTTGTAAATTATACATTTTAGATTCTATCCATATGGTTAGATTTGCGTTTGCTATCACCAATATTTGTGTATTAAACTTCAAACTTCAAATTTAACACTCTTTTGCAATATGATTACGAATAGGATATTGACAATCTAATAATGAAATTTGTTGTGATGGGTTGAAATGTAATACTCTAAGTATAGTGATTTTTGGAGATTTTTTGGTTGCTTAATTTTAGTAGTTGACTTTTTCAAGAGCACTTTAGACTAAAATCTTCGAAATTTTGGGTGGAACACTACAACATGAAATGAGGCATAAAAATTTCACAAATCATCCCCTTTCTAATCGGATCACACATGCACGGAGCTAACTTCCCATAAAAGTTTCAATAAAAAATCCACACTGCAAAAAGTGCATGATGGATGAGAAAACGGACTTCAAATCCATACATCATGCAAAATATGCATGGTTGGGCGGTTAGGGGTTAACCTCTAATTGCCCAATTGTCCATTTTTTGGACAATGTACAAATTTCATTTACGTTTTCTCATCCATCATGCACATTTTGCAAGGAAAAATATACTACAAAATTCTATGGCAATATAGCTTCATGCACGTGTGATTTGATTAGAAAGGGGATAATTTTGTGAAAATTTTATGCCTCATTTCATGTTGCAGTAATTCACCAAAAATTTCGAAGATTTTAGTCTAATGTGCTCTTGAAAAAATAAACTCATAAAATCAAGCAACTAAAAAATCTCCAAAAATCACTACAGTTAGAGTATAACATTTCAACCCATCATAACAAATTTCATCTACAGATTGTCAATATTTTATTCATAATTGACCTACAAAATATTTTTGAATTTGAAGTTTCAAATTTTATACAAAAAAATTGGTGGTAGCAATCGCAGATGGATGTTTTCACAATAAGACATCCAAAATGTGTAGTGTGACATTCACATAACAACAAAATTTTGGCAGTAAACATTTTCTATTAGTCATTGAAATAGGTATTTCGGGAAAAATGTTAACAACAGTGAAAAGGTATTCTAGGATTGTATGTATATTAAATTTTTCAAAAATAATATAAAATACTATTTGGACCAAAATGTAATACGTTGTGTCCCGTGATGTTGAACAATAGGTATGTTAATGCCTTGATTGATACGTTTCATTGAAGATATAGTAATGGCAATATTTTCCTCAATTCCTATTACATAAAGGTATTGTATTCATAAAGGATTTAAAAAAGGTTTAGTGAGCAAGGTGGATATTAGGGGTTTATGGTGGCGATTCTTGTTCTTTTACAATAATGGCCCTGATAATGGCGAGTTCCCGATTTTTTTTTGTAAGCTTGGTTGGCTAATAAAAACGAAGTTTGTAAAACGGTTGAAATATGCATTTGCAAGTAGATCAAAAGACTTTAGTAGGAATATTCCAAAGATTCAAAAAATAATATAAAATATTAAAAATATTCCAAAAGATACCACTTTTACTATTTTAAAATATTTTTGGTATTTTCCCTATTTATTATATTTCGTCTTTAAATCAACTACTTTACAGCATTAGAAACATTTTTTGTTCACGACCTAGGCACCCGTAGTGCGAAAACACCCAAATCTAACCGTATGGATAGAATCTAAAATTCATGATGTACAACTTTTATTCATACATCAAGTTCAAAGTATCCCTCTTAGTTGCATTTTGGATGAAGCTAAAAGGCATACCCAACGCATGCTACTAAATGTTATGAGACCCTTTGCCGAGTTTAGCAGCGTTGGTTTACCAGGGAATGTTGACATTTTTTAATTTAAAAAAAAATTTAATTATAAATTTTTGGCTCCAATAAAGGTACCTAAGAGTCAAATTTTGAAGATGCTTGTGGGCTGCCCTTCCAAGCACCCTCTTGACGTTTAAGGGTTAAGATACTCAAATCTAAATATTGTTTAATTTAGATTTTTCCTTAAATAAATAACTTTTTAAAATGAAAACTTAGGGCCAGTTTTGCATGCACCTATAGTAAGCACTTTGAAATTTCATAAATTATTCATGTAGTGTCTAAATTCTAAAAGGTACATACTAAGAGAATCTAGTTACTGGTGGAGTTATTGGGTTATTGAAAATGAGAACCTAGGTAATTTCCTAGGGGGTGCACTGTACTAAACACGTACGAGTATACGTGAGTGCACAGGAGGGGTATTAATTTGAACATTGTCGTATGACATATACATATGGTATATATATTATAGTTTGTGATTACGTACATATATGGAGGGCACTACAAGGATATATAACATTTGTATTTGTATGGTAGTGGTACTAGACTTTATAGTATATGTTTATTGACATTGGATGAAACTAGGTGGATGTACAGTTTCCTCATTACCTTATTGTGTAGGTGGGATACTATGTACACATACGAGGGTATCAAGGACGTAGGTAACAAGAACCGGGTATCATACCCAGAGATTGAAGGGGTAGTAGCATTAGGGTTTCGAACGGCTCAATAGGTTAGTACCGTCTTCGTTCATCTTCCTCGTCTTTTCTTCCTCTTCTTCTCTTTGCCGATGACCGTTGTGTTGCTTGAGCGGCTGTGAGCGGCTGTGAGTGACTGTGAGCTGTGAGCGGCAAGAGAGTTTGGGTGGTTTAGGGTTGGCGACACAAGCTTTTACTGGAAGCAACTCATCACCTCAGGAACTACGCTACTGTTGCTACTGCATGGCTCTTCTTCGCAATCGTTTCGAACTTGATCGGAACAATATTGGTTTTCTCTGGTATTGTCTAAGGGGCTCTTGTCACTCTGTTCTTTGTTGTGGAAGTGTTGGTTTTCAATTGAGGTTAATAGTTGCAAGCTCTGACATTGTGTTTTTTTTTCAGGTGTGAGTCAAAAACAAAAGGCCTGAAGTCTATTAGCGGACTTTGTAAGTAAGTAGTTTTGGATCTGCTTATTTCCCTACTTCAAGTTCCCCTTCCAATTACACTATGTCAACAACTCTTGGATCTTGTTTATTGTTTGATTCAGCAACCAGGTTCAGTCAGAGGCTAGATTAGGTTGCTGGTCAAATGCTGCAACTTTCAGTGCAATCATGGAGTCAATTCTGTGAGTTACGTTGGGGCGTTGCAATTGCGACCAACTTGTTGCATTTCGCTCATTCCAGTGTGCGTTGAAGTAGTTGCGAGATTGAAGCTCACTCGCTCTCCAAGTTGTGAGAACGATCGATCGAGATGGTCTCTCATTCATTTGCACATAGTGATTAGAACATGCAGAACTCGATCAGTAGGAGCTAGTGGCATTCAATCTCCAGTTTCAACAAGATCGAAGTGTTTCATGTGCTATTTGATAATTGTTGATTATCACTAGATTGACATTTGACCGATCTCATCTTGTAACCTGTGTCTAGTTGTGCATTTATAATTAACTCTCGGCTTGTGTTTGGTTAAAGAGACCGAATGTGTTTGTTTGTTCATATCTAATCTGTGAATGTAGTGAGTGCATTTAATTTTGTACTGAAAGCTGACAGTGTGCAAAAGCATCTGTTTTAGGGTTTGCACTTTGCAGGGCCTGGATTTTGAGGTGATCCGACTTCAACTTAGGGCTGCATCAAGATTTGAAGACCAAACCTACTTCTGCACAGTCAGAGCTCTATCTTGCATAAACAGTCAACTCTACATGAAGTTGAAGTGTACATTGTCAGAGCCCTATCTTGCATAGGATTTACATGTTGGGGTCTTGAAGTATTCACTTGCAGGTAAGAATGTGCACTAAATCTTTCTATCCTTGCTTTGTTTTGTAAACTCAAGTCTGCGTTCCTTCATCCTCAAGTAGTATACTAGTATGCTACTTTCAAGTAAGTCCCTCTTTTCAGTGTTTGTTTCTGTGGGACTATCAAAAGTGCAGGGCTTTGGTGACCAAAATTTGGAGTGAATGCAAACTGATTTGCAAATGCAACTAAGCTGATGTCAACTAATATCCTGCATTCTGATGGTGAAAGATTCAAGAGAGATTGGGTGGAACATTAGCGGCGACATAAGCTTCGATTGGAAGTTGTTTATCGCTAAGAAGCGGCTCATCACCAAGATAAGGTCATTTGGACCCTTAAGCGTCCACTGCATATTTTTTGTAGTATAGGAAAATTAGACCTCCTGCTGAAAATCATTTGTTTATGTGAAAATGGCTCCGTTTTGACACGATCAACACTGTTGATCTTGTAGTATAGAACAAGAGCTTTAAAATGATGTATTGCAATCATAAAACCGAGGTTAAATGAAAAAATGCCACCATTGCAAAGTTTAGTGATGCAGATGGCCATATTGGATGTTTTATACGCTTAGGGGTTAAGTTGGTGTACATTCTCAAAATGAGATCAATGTATACTAGAATTTTGGAGCATGTTTGCAGTGGTGGCAATGTGCAAGTTGGTTACCAATTTGGAAGTCGTAATTGGGAATGGAATTTGTGTTTATTTTTTTCTTTTCTTGAGTGTTTTGTACGGTGCAACATACGAGGTTTTGGGATTGTCTCTACAATGCACCCATGATTCTGGATTTATAGAGGGATTTATAGTGAAAAACAAAATTTAATAATGGTCTTTGAAGTAGTTGTTGCTCAGTTACTCCTTCATGTGTGATTTTGCTTCACAGTGGTATTATTTATTGTGTGTATATTATTTATGGTATGTGAAGTACTTGCAGCTCAATCACTCTTTCATGTGTGATTTTGTTTCACATTGATATTATACTTGATATTATACTATATTATCCTTTGCAGCTCAATCACGTTCTATGTTTTATACTTCAAACATGACCCTTGTTTTATTTATGTATTACTAGTAGTAGTGGTTTTGATCAGTAACAATCTAAAGAGCAACCTTTGAATTGGCATGAAAAAGAATCCCTGACATCTTGTCTTGCAAAGTTGAACAAGTGAGAGCTCTTCAAGCTGATTGAGTCATTGTCTTCACATGTAAGAACTTTAACCCCTAAAGGACCAAATCAGGGTTCATGGTTTTAAAATGACAAATTCAATCAATCATAGTGTGAAAAAACATAATTAAAATAAAACTAAATTTTATATCACCAGAATCAATGAAGAACATTGCATGAGTTGGTCAAAAGTTAAATAAATTTGAAGGAAAGGAAGTTCACATAAGACTTACTCAAATCTAATAAAAAAAACATGAGGTTTAATTGGGCTTCTTGGTCCTTTAGGGGTTAACTTTGCACATGACTTTGCTCTAAATGACCCATAATTGGCACTGTTCTCAAAAGGTGTTATGCCACTACTTCACAAGATAACTGGAAATTCAATCTGCATTAACCAATATAATGTCCTTTGTCTATTCTTGTTTACCTTGCCTTAGGTGTCAAACATTAGTGTCATTGAATTGGCTAGAAGATTATTAGCATGTTCTGGTTAGGCTTTGCAATCGTTGATATGAATAAGTGAAGTTGGTCAGATTAATTAAAAGAGTGTCTACTAGACAACCTAGTAGGTTGTCTTATGTGATTATGTGAAATACTCCTTCATAAAAATATGTTGATCATTCAATGTCATGCCCAAATCATTATTTATGATTCCTTTATGTACGTATAGAATCCTTAAATGGGTGGAGCTCAATCTAGAAATTTGTGATAGAATTGATTGCACTAGTGTAGAAAATAAACATGCATATAAATAGAAGGAACATATTGGTCCCTCACATCAGAATCAAAGCAAGTGTGTGCACCATTGCAATTGTTGGGGTTGGATTAGGAATTGCAATTGTTAGAGTTAGGGTTAGGGTTTGCAATTGTTCGAAGGATATATCGAAATCTGTGATTTGTGCAATTAGTTTTTAATTATGAAGCATACATTTGCAGGTAATTGTAGTGGCATCATACTTGAAAGAAGAGTGGCCAACTCTGATTATAGTTCTAAAGACCAAGAAGAGGTAAAACTCTGATTTATCTTTTCCATCCAAAGCAATGGCTGAAGAATTGGAGGTAAAAGTTGTGTGTGTGAATGATGAAAAATATATTGAGTTGGGGTTTGTCTTCTCTTCTTTGGGTGCCACTTACAATGACATAAGGTTGGCAATCAAAGAAGATGAATTAACCACATCTGAATTTCAGATGTTGAGTATTGGTGGTAGTGTGTTTTCCTCTAAACAAGAAGAGAAAATTAAACTAAGAGGAGATGTTGTGCACATCCAATTGATAGTTCCTTCAAATGGAGTAGGTGCTAACAAACGTTCTTTATCATTGGTTGCTTCCACAACATCCTCAATAGGTGATGGTCTTGAAAATGGTAACATGAGCAAACAACCAAGAATTGAGGAATGTTCAACGGAAATAATCATTGAAGAGTCTAATGGGCCTCTACCTGAACAAACGGGTCTATTGTTCGGTAAGCTTGCATCTGCCAAAGATGTCCAAAAGTGGCAACATGAGATTCAAAATATGAGAAGAAAATTAAAGAATCTTGGTCGATGTGATGCTCTAGAGTTGGAAACAAGGGATCACGGAAAGAATGTGCTATTCCATCTTATTTGTCATGAATGTTAGGAACGATATCATCGGTCTGGTAACAACAAGCTGTGGGATGCATGTGCTAATTATTTACGGTCGCACATAAATTCAGATGGACATTTGAAGAATTACGAAGCAAGAAATGGGCTCAAAAGTAATTTGGAACATTCAAAAACGGCTTATAACAATGACAATGAAGAAACCTTCGTTGAGAACAAATCTAGGGTTCAAGAAGCACTTGGAATAATTAAACTCTTTGAAGTTGAGTTTCCTACAAGCAAATTTGAGCTTGTAGAAGCTACACTTGGCAATTATTCTAGACTTGGGAGAATGAAAATTTGTTGTATCGTTGATAACAAATGGATGCAGTTATTTCCAAAAACTGGATCTTTAGAAGGCAACATGCGTGAGCATGTCATTGGAAAGTCCCATCATGATGCAGTCTCAAACCTTTCTGGTGGTTGTTCTACCAAATCAGATCCCAAACCTAAAGGTCGTCCTTTTAAACCTTCATCAGTAAAGGATCCTAGACAAAAAGATCTAAGTTCATTCTTGGTGAATGTAGGTGTTTCAAGTATTGATGACTCTTCTACTAATGATGGGGTTGATGCTTTATAGTAATCAAACAATTATGCCCATCTTTTGTGCATGTGTTGGGGTTTGTGGGATGATAGGTGGGACTATAATGGTGTGAGCATGGATTTAAAGCCATTCTTGGATGATCTTAAGAAAGGAAAGAAGTGGTATGCAGAACCTTTTACTCGTGCTAACATTCAAAATGGTAGCACCAAATATGTTATCAAAGGTACTTTTTGTCATATAAATTGTGCTCGCATTTCCTTGACTAGAGGTGAAGGTTTCCTTGGACTTAGGTGCTCTACATGTTCTTCAATTCCTGCTGAAAATGATTTTAGAATGAGGGTTTATTGTATTAAGAAGAGCAAGACTCGTAGAGGTGGAAGAAACTTCAAAACAAGTGTGCGGTTGGGTTATTACGGTAGACTTGAAATTATTAAGCTTGCACAATCATCTAGAAAAGAAGCCAGATCTTTACGGTCACACTTGTGGAGAGCAAGAGTTAGAGTTGCAACTCTTTCCGTGAAGGTCAGATCATTGCGTGAATCTTCAGTTGAGTATCATGGTAGAGGTGATGTGAAGGCTTTTTGCCGCAATATCATTGTAGCACATAACCATGGTAAGTTTGAAGGAAAAGAATCTTTATGGGACTTTTTTACTGATATAGGAAAGAATGTAGGAAGGGACGATAAGGCAAAAAGATACAACAAGACAACCAAAACAATGTTTGAAACCATCAAGTTACACTACTAGAAAATATGTGCCCAAAACAACAAAAAATCAACAGAGAATTGTTGATAATGGGAGTTGATTTGGACAAGTTGATCTGGACATCTTTCAACAGAGATATGTTGTTTGATTTTTGTTGTTTTGGTCAAAAAAATTCAACTACACAAAAATGATAATTCTACTACCCGAAATAAAAATTTCAGCTTCCCATACCATAATTTTTCGGCTGCCCGGACAAAAATTTCCGGCTACCCAGACAGAAATTTTCAACTGCCCGGAAAAAAATTCCCGCTGCCTGGGCAGTAATTTTCAACTGCCCGGGCCCTAATATCCAACTGCCCGAGCCACAATTTCCGGTTGCCAAGACTACCATATCCTAACATCTCCGCCCACCGGGTTTGATCTCGAGACCTCCTACATGATGACTACAAGACCTTACCAACACACCATTGGTGAGTTGCTTTGTGCCACAACCGATTACTTATTGTTACTTATAAATGCCGACATCAAAAATTTGGACTTTTGACAATTTCAATAAACTTTGAAGGCTTGTTTCTCCTTCATACGGTGTCTGATTTTAATAAAAATTATTGGAAAAGTTGCGTTTTAAAGTCTAGTATTAGTGGTAAAATTTTTACTTTGATCCAATATGTTGTGAAGCTTTTATAGACATTTTAGTAGAAGGGGGTTCAACAAAAAATAACTTTTGTCTTTGATACCCAAAAAATATGTTTTTAGAAAATTTTAGAATTTTTTTATAGATATAGAAAAAAGCCTGCCTAATCCACTTCAAAAAAAAATTTGATTTTTTTTTTTTTTTTGACATCGCTAAAAATCCAAAGTCTGCTGTGGAAAAAAAAACAGCTCCCAGCCATCAAAATTTCATCGAAAAAAAAATATTTTTGGAATTTTTTGAAACTTTTTGTACATATAGAAAAAAGTCTACCTGATCTACTGCAAAAAGAAAAATTGAAAAAAAATAATTTTTGACATCGCTAAAAAATATCCAAAGTCTGCTGTAGAAAAAAACAGCTCCCAGCCATCAAAATTTAGTCGAAAAAAAAATATTTTTTGAATTTTCCGAAACTTTTTGTACATATAGAAAAAAGCCTGCCTGATCCAATGCAAAAAAAAAATTGAAGAAAAATTGAAAAAAAAATGTTTTTGACATCGCTAAAAATATCCAAAGTCTATTGTAAAAAACAAAACAGCTCCCAGCCATCAAAATTTCGTTGAAAAAAAAAAATTTCTGGAATTTTTTGAAACTTTTTGTAAGTACAAATAAAAGCCTACCTGATCCACTCCCAAAAAAAAAGTTGAAAAAACATTTTTTTTGTTATTTTTGTAATTAAAATTAATTTAATTTTTTAATAATTTTTTAATAAAATAATAATATTAAGTGTTACAAAAATGTTACAAAAATGTTTTTTTAATGCTCAAAATTTATTTTAAAACTATTTTATTTCATTTTTATTTTGTTTTATATTAAGAATATATTAAAAAAATATTAAAGAATTATTATCCAACCTGATGTGGCCGATATGCTGCCAGAGATCCACATGAGATTTCATTTTTTATTTTATTTTTTATTTTTAAAATTATTTGATTTTTTTATGTTATTTTATTTTATTAATTTATATGCATGAGAAATTGCGGTTTTGATGAGGCTTTAGATTTCCTCTATTGTTACAAAAAGTTAAAAATTTGTGAAAAAAGCACTTATAGTGCACAAATCAACAGAAATCAGTGAAAAAGGCACTTACAGTGCATGGACCAACAGAAATCAGGCGACTTCTGTTGTTGCATTTACAGAAAGTTAGAAATCAGTGAAAAAGGCACTTATAGTGCACGGACCAACAGAAATGAGTTGATTTTCTGTTGATTTGGTCGTGATTTTCTAGTAGTGTTATGGGGTGGTCCTAGACTTCATCATTTCTTGTCAATTAACATGGCTGGTCCTTCCTTGGATACCACCAAGCGAGGATTACAAAAAGGATTGAAATATAGAATTGGAGAGAGTGACAAAGTTTTTAGCCACATTGCTGGAGTCTATAAATCTGTAATGCAACTTACAAATATCCCCCTTGGAAAGGTACCTGCTATGGTAGCTGAAGATGAAACTGTTGTTAAAAGGGCTGTGAGATGGATAGCTAGAGATGATACTTTGGTTGGATTTTGTGGTGTTGCTGAAAACCATCATTGCATCTCTAATTTTGTTGTGAATGTAGGGTCTGAAGCTGAAGGTTATGAAAATATTGTGCAAGCTTTTAAAATGAATATTAGAGCTCATTTTGCCCGAGTTTTGATAGTGAATCCTTTGCATCCTAGATTGCCTAGGCTAGTGATACTAATTCAGCTGACTTGCAACTGTTTTGATGTTGAGTTTGTTCGCAATCAGTGGGAAAAGGTAAGGGCATTGTGGTCTGTCCATTTGTTGGATGTGGTTGGACCATTGATAGGTCATGCATCAAATGGAGATGCTCGTAGGAGAAAGTTAATGCTTGAAGACTATGGGGCAACAGATGGTATTCGATTTAGCATTCCATGGGATGGATGGTTATTTAGTGCCAAGGTCTTAGCAAATTCTCACATCTATGGTTTACATGACCAAGACTTTGTGCATAATGGGAAGAAGCTTGTAAATCCTTTGGACTCACCAACACGCCATTTGATTTTGGGCAACGAACATGCATCCCTTAACCACATCTATCTTGTATATGCTACTTTTTCTGTTGATCAACATGGAATGCAAGAAGGTGATATCAAGAGGGAAGATTGACAAAATTGGACTGCAGCTCAACGCCTTGCATCTAAAAAAGTGCAAGATTTTTTATTGCAACTTCGAGAATGTGCATAACATCGAAAGGAGAGGACAAAGGGAACACAATACTACCTACAGGTCATATCTTCCTATATTGATGTCTTTCTTTCAAGTCACTTGTCATTGTTTGATAGATGTAAACTTGCATCAAAAGTATCATTCTTTCTTCGTTTGTGGAAACTTTGGTTGTATTTAGGAACCCACACTTACTCCTTGAAAACAAATTTTATTAGTCGCCAAGCTTATTTAGATATGCAGATTTCATGTCATTATATTGTATTGCTTATCAAGTTGTTTAAGGATAAGTACAACCACTTAGAAGTTCCATTTGGCTTGCTTGGATCAGATGTTTGTGAATTTTTTTTCAGTAAAGTCAGTGGTATGATTTCAAACAAGAGAAAATATGATGGGTGTGATCTTGTGGAAAGTGCAGGAGCATTAGCGCGCATTGCAAAATTTGAGGTTGATCCTACTGGTCCAAGCTTTGTGAGGGCTCACAAGAAGCAAACGCACATATGGACCGAGTTGGAGAAGAATCATGGATTAGGAGCTACAGATTTGAGTGACTATTTATGTGTGGAAACTAATGATGTTATTGTCTCAGCTTTTGAATTTGGGATTTCAAGAGGCCCAAGAAATGTGTGCTGAATTGGATATGAAACCCGATGTTGTGAGAGATGGTAATTGGTGGATAGAGCCATGGATACATGGAAAAAAAATTGAAGCACATTTGTTTGGAAGTATGGAGGAAGATGAATGTGATTATGATCACATATTGAATAATGATCCTATCACACAAGGTGGTGACAAAGAAAATTGTGGTGTTGGACGAGTGAATTCAAATATGTGCAAAGATGGTTTCATAGAGGCTGATGGGGTGGAGTCATGGGTTGAAGATGACTTAAATGAAGATATTGAGTTGAAGAGTGAGCTTCGACATACTTTGAATGTTCTTATTGATAAACATGAAGGTATTGAATTTCCCTCATTATCTAATGCAAAGTCAGCTGTGCCTTATGTAATGGTAGGGGAGTTTAGAATTTTTAAAAGTACACTTGTTAGTCAATTGAATGGCAATCCTACTTTGTCTAAAGATCGGTTGACTCAGATTAAGGCTGGTATATTATATATGAAGCCTAAACTCCTTAGTGCCGAAAACCATGATACTATGTTAAAGCTTGGTTGTGATACTGGTGTGTGTTTTTTGAACACACCTCAAGCTCAAACTATAAAAAAAAGAGGTAGACCAAAAAAATCAGCTCAACTTAAGGTTTGGTTTGTTGGGAGGGTTTATAGGATGCGTAGGAAATTTGGTAGTCGTTGGGTGGAATATAGGGATCCGATTGACTTGATGGACCGTCCATCAAACATGGAGATTGGTTTATGTTGGTATCAGAAGGGGTCTAACAACAAATGGACATGTAACCTTACTGATCATTTGATGGTAGACTTGGAAACAATAATTGCATTAGCTACAATGGCATATATTGCAAAATTAGATGCTTATGAGTTACATCCAGGGGATGAAAAAGTTTTCAACGACTTTGTTGATGAAAGCTAGGATATTGCATTATACATATTGTAGAGGTTGATTATTGTTCAAAAGTATATTTGTATACTTATATTAATGACTATATATGAATGGATTTTTTTTGGTGTATACATATTGTCTCTAGTATTTTAGTTATTAAAATTGTTTGTGTATTACCTAATTTCACAAAAAAAAACTTGTATATAGGGGGTTTTTAGAGTATGTTGCGAACGCACGTGATTCTAGGTTTTAATACAAGGTGCACCCCCCGGGAGTAATTTCAATTGCCAACAAGTTATTAAAGAAAACTAATACACTAACCATACTCTTGTGTAAGGTTTTTATATTTTGCATTGTAATAGTACACCATAGAAGAAATGGAAGGTCGTCCTGGCAGATTTAATCCACTATGATTGGGTCAAGACATTGGTGTCTGATTTGAAGAAGCCAGAAAAAAAAAAAAACTTGCTCTAAAGATTATTGGAATGATTTTAGGTGTCGTTACACTAGTAGAAAACATGGTAAAAAAAACCGCAGCCAAAATTGAGGTCAAAAGAACCGCAGCCGATTTTGGTTGCCGTTTTTTTTTACCACGTTTTCTACTAGTGTTACCTTATGGCTAATTCCTAAACGTCCTCACCCCTCTCCAAATTTGGAGAATATCAAAGACGTTTTATAAAATGTAATTAAAAGGGATGTTTTGAACTTCATATACTTTATGAATAAAAGCTGTACATTATGAATTTTTGATTCTATCTATACGTTTAGATCTATGACTTCTGTCACCAATATTTTTGTATAAAATTTGAAACTTAAAATTCAAAATTCTTTTGTAATTTGATTACGAATAAGATGTTGACAATTTGTGGATGAATTTTGTTGTGATTGATTGAAATGTAATACTCTAAGTGTAGTGATTTTTGGAGATTTTTTGGTTGCTTAAATTTATGAGTTGATTTTTTTAAGAATACTTTTACACTGAAATCTTCAAAATTTTGGGTGAATCACTACAACATGAAATGAGGCATAAAAGGTTCACAAATCATCCCCTTTGTAATCAGACAACACATGTATGAAGCTAACTTCCGATAAAATCTATAGTAAAAAATCCACATTGCAAAAAAGTCAATGACAGATAAGAAAATTGTGTTTGATTTTGTACATCGTTCACTTTCTGGATGGTTGGATGTTTAGGGTTAATGAGAGAGACAAGATGGCATCCAAATTCCATATCAAAGATGAGAAAATTTGATTCTTTTGGAGAATGTTTACTTCTCTCGTTGCATAGGGCCCTCTTTCCAAAATGGCTTGCATTTAACATTTACTATAAGATAACGTTATCCAATACCACTCACGGACCCAATTCACTAGTAGAAATCTTGTCCAATGTGACATGTCTTTAACGTCTAAATGTCTATTGTGACTTGTCTATAGTGACTCAAATGTTCATTGCTGTACAACTTGTATATGGTAAGTTTGGATGAAATATTCCAAAAAACCATGAAAAATCTTCAAAAATATGGAAATTCTTTTTAGTAATTAAGGGGGAAAAAATAGGTTATGAGGTTCAATGAAGCCCAACAAGTTCAACCAAGCCCAAAAAGGCTTGGGTAGGCTGGACATGGCTTTGATTTTTTATTTAAAGCAATATTTTTACTTTAAAAAAATAAGGAGGATGCACTAGTAGAAAAGGAGGTTGTGCGAAGGCAAAGTTGCCCACTCGGGGTTGTCCAATTCTTGGCAAGTGTTGCTCATTTGCTTGGCCATCTGCCTCGGCATAGGCACCTTTTCTACTAGTGATGGAAGATAAAATTGTTCCATTTTGTCAAGCCGGAGGCTATATTTTCAAAATATAATTGTATAGATTTCTTTTATTTTGAGTTTGAATTTCTTTTTAAGTTCATTTTAATTTATCATATTTTTTTCATGATCGACACCTATAATATAAATTTCAAATTACTTAAAAAGATCTTATACCTAATTTGAAGTTTCTTCACATTTGTTTCATAAATTAAAAATATTAAATAGTGACAAAAAATTATGAAAATTATGCTTTATTATAAACATATAATTTATCTCTTAATAGCATATTGTTGCATTTACTAGAATAATGAATGCCTTTAGTAAATGTATTACTTATTGTTAACTTTGAACCTAAGCATATTGTGCTTTACTCCTTTCTTAACTCTACTGTGACTTGCAAAGATAGTCCAACACAAAATGACTAACTACATTTGCAAATTGACAACTTGAAAACCCTTGATTTCATCTTACATTTTGGTTAATACTTTCAATAAAAGAATCAAATGATTTTGTGGTGAAAATATTACTACTAAAGTTCTATTTATAAAATAATTTATAACACTTAAATAGTATAATTACCAGTAAACTTTGTATTTTTTATTCACATACCATAAATCAAAACCGACTATAGAGTAAAGATGCTTTTAAAAAAAATGTAAATTTCAATAATACACTCAATACACTTTAATTAAGGCAAAGAGGTCACTTTGGATAAGAGTCATAAGACTTTTATTTCATAGAGTACTTTGCCTTTTCTCTCATTTTTTTTTTCAATAACTGTATATCAGCTATTCTGGTTCTATATACCAATGTTGTATTAGCTGAAAACACATTCAAAATATCTTCAAATAAGGTCTAGGGTGAAAGCACGAAAAACTGTACCAAAAAGTTAGTCTGCTATACTAAAATCATAATTGTTTTGGTCAAAGGCCATAAATTTATATCAAAATATATTGTATTTTGGTTTTAATTTCATGAAGCCAAATTTATAGAACAAAATCTTCAAAAGAGTTTACAAAAAGTAGTGTTTGAAAATGAATGCCTAAATCCAATCTCGGTTGCAAAATTGATGGCTTTAAATACACTCAACATAAATATAATTTTTACGACCTTTGAAATAATGATAGAATTGAGGTCCTTGTCCAAAAAGAAAGTAGAAAAAATATGTTTTGATATACATTTTGCTTGTTTTATATCAACTTTGTTGATTGTATGTAACCACTTTTTTAATTTTGGCCACTTCTACGTCAATAAAAAAATTATAACTACTTATTGAAGATCATTTTCTCAAATTTTTTTGGTAGACTTTATAAAACAATAGGTGTTTTATTTTATTGTTATTTAATTTTTTACAAAATTTAATTTTATAATGTATTTTTGAACCCTGCATTGTTGAATGGTCATAATAGTTAGAGGTGGTACACTTTTTCATGCTTTCACCCTCTAGCTATTGGATTAGGATGCCAACACCTATCGAGTAATTCCCGTATCCAGGCATCAACATGTGTAGGAATCTCTAAACGATGTCCATTAAGAACAACATCATAATCTTTTGAAGAATGGCTTTCAAATGGAAGTTTCCCGGTCAAGATCTCATAACAAGTCATCCCGTAACTATAAGCATCTGCTGCTTTGGTAAATAATTCAGGTCTTTGGTTTACATTCCCATCTTTGCATGCTTGTAGTGTTTCAGGTGCTCTTAAGAACTCTGTTCCAACAACTCCAATTGAACATTCAAAGTTGGCTATATAACATGTCCAACACCCACTATCATCTGGTTGGGATATAAGCACATTAGATGCTTTGAGGTCTCTATGAATAATGTTATTATTATGTAACCAATACATTCCTCTTGCAATCGTATACATAATACATTCACCATCCTCTTTCAAAAATGGTTCTTTGTAATGGCCTGGACTTAACATCTGGCGGTCAAAGAAAGTACGTAAATCCTCTTGTTCTCTTGGCAATATAAATGCAAATCTGACATTGTCCAACAATGTTGCATTGAGTGCCATGGTTGCTTGTTTTCTTATAATCGCTTCAAGCATGGCATTTCCATGGAATTGGGCATCAAATTCCATTGCAGTATACTCCAACCACCCTCGGGGCCACTGGGATTGTAATTGTCGCAATTTAGTCCCCTTCTTAAACACCTTTACTACAACATCTCTAGGTTTCTGTCCACATTGCTTTATCTTTGCTTCATAGATCTCAGCTTGTCCACCTTCTGCAAACTTCTCCCCCATTATCAATACATCTTTATTATATGTCTAGAAGAAAATACCCCATTTAGGATACGTTTGCAGAGCACGAAAAACTAGCATATTGCTAATTTCTACTATTTCTTCATCGTCAGAATCAAACTCCACAACCTCGCTCCAATGAAACTTAGAGCGTTCAATCTGATCCTCCGTACTAACTGTACTGGAATTCCCACTCTTCTTCCCCTCCACCATAATGCTCTCACCACACGCAGTGAAGAATGGTGAAGAAGAGGTGGTTAAATGGTCACTTGCAGTTGTAATTGTTGTGACATATTTTGAGTTGCTGGAATTCATTCCGTTTTCTTATCACTCTGCAGAGTATGGATGAAATGTAAGGGTAAAGAGAAGTTGTCTAAGTTTACATCATAAATCCTGGATAAATAACTTCTATATTGTACAAAAGGGTGACTGACATCAAAAGCTCTTAAAATGTTCAACTTTACATCATTTAATATAAATTTCTATAAAGTAAATGCATCAAAATGCTGGGTTTTGGAATAATAAAGGCAACATAAACTTATAAAGTTGGGTTGGGTTTAATCAAATATGAGTGCAATTAATTTTTTGAAAATATTTATGTTTTTACAAGATCAAATCTTTGAGATGTCCCCTTCCAAAAATGTATGGCTTTTGATAATGATAAAATAAAAATCATCACATTATTTAGTCAAAAAAATTCTTTTAATAAATTTTTAAAAAGCTCAAAAAATCTAGGTGGTCTTGCCATCTCAAGAAGAACCCTCATAATTTAGAACCTTATGACATGATTTTTTTCATTGTAAAATTACATCAAAACGTTCGATTCTGTAAAAACTACAATAACTCTGTAAACTAAATTGAATCATAACAACTCTTACTGCATTAACATGCATAATATGTATATAACCAACTTTATAAAACAAGAGTTTCCCACTCAAGTCAGGAACAAGGAATATGTCTTCTACAACACACTTTTGTCTTAACCCCTAAATGATAGAGGAGATAAGGGCAAAACCTAGATGTGTTATAAAATGTTACTTCTACAACTTTGATGAAGTTTGGTCCAAAAGAGAAATGAGAAATATAATTTTTAGTAATCATCCATACGGTCAAACTTCCAAAAATGTTTTAGATACATATTTGATGAATTTGGAAGCATTTGCATTCAATATTCACCAAAATTACAAAAATTATTTTTAGAATTTGAAATTTGGTATGATTGGTTATGACTAGACATTCTATTCTAAAATATAAAAAAGCAAATTTTTCAAAGGAGAGAACATGGGCAATGGTCTGATTGGGGTACTCCGAAAAGCCCTTTGAACTCTAAAATCACCCTCTAAGGCAACTTTGAATAAGTCCCTCTTTAAATCAAAATAAAAAATGAATCGACCAGATGTGGTTTTGATTTCCTACACTCATGCAGTACACAAAAAAAATCCACGTAAAAATTGAAGAGGTTTAAAGATTTTAAAAGAGACTTTTTGTATGAAAAATCAAAATTTGTCCCAACTGCTTAAAGAAATCCAAAACATTTGTTAAAAATATCCAATGACGTCATTTTGGTACCAATTTTTAATATGAAGTACATTTAGATATGTGTTATTTGAAATGATTAATTTGAAACATTAAAAATATTATTTATTTTGTACTACAATGTTTGCAAATGTTGATTTTTAGCAATTTTTTCTACGAAGCATAAAACATGAAAATTAATTTGTTCAATTAAAAATTTGAACTTGAATTAAAGTATTTCATGTCATCTAGGTGTGGATATTTTTATTTATAATTTTAGTAAATTAAAATGGATGAATTCGTCAAAATTTGGAAAAACAACTATATGACTTGATCTTATGATTTGATCTTGCGACGTCATGGAGTCCCTATCATGTGACAATAGGATCAACCTATAAATATTCTAAGGTTAATCTAGAGTTGATTCAATATATTAGAGTATTCGACAATACTTTAAACCCTTTTTATAAGTCTATGCTTTGTGTGACTGGGGGTATAAGAAATGAAGAAAGAAGATGGTGGGGCTGAAAATGGGTTGATCAGAGTTGATGAAGAAGTTAATGGAATGGACGATGCGTGACCGGAGTAGATGGCAAAGTTATTGGGGCGAACTAGTATAGCTGGTGACTGTGATCAAACACAAGTTGGACAATTAACCCCTAAATGCCTAGAGCCCTCTCCAAATTCGGCAGTTTTGCAAAGATGCATTATAAAATGCAACCTATAGGGATATTTTGAACTTGAAATATGAATAAAAGTTGTACATTATGAATTTTAGGTTCTATCCATACGGCTAGATCTATGATTGCTATTACCAATAATTTTGTATAAAATTTGAAACGTGAAATTAAAAATTATTTTGTAATTCAATTACGAATAAGATATTGACAATCTACGGATGAAATTCATTGTGATTGGTTGAAATGTAATACTCTAAGTGTAGTGATTTTTGGAGATTTTTTGGTTGCTTAATTTTATGAGTTGACTTTTTTTAGAGCACTTTTACACTGAGATCTTCAAAATTTTGGGTGAATCACTACTACATGAAATGAGGCATAAAAATTTCACAAATCATCCCCTTTCTAATCGGATCACATATGCATGAAGCTAACTTCCCATAGAATCTACAGTAAAAATTCCACACTGCAAAAAGTGCATGACGGATGAGAAATTTTGGATGAAATCTGTACATCGTCCAAAAAATGGACGCTTAGGCAGTTAGGGGTTAAGAGAAGTAGACGAAGGCGAAACACAAGCCGGACAACTAAACAAAAACTGTAGGTATATGGTTGGACAAATCAGGGACAAACTATGGGGTGGCATAGCCAAGGTGGATAGTAAGGCACACTAGTGCCAAGGATTGAACTGACCGTGGTGGACGGCAGAGTGATCCGAGCGGATACTACGTGACCAAAACAAAAAATGGACAGAATGTGGCAGATAATGAGATAACTAGGTGACTAGAGTGGACAACAAAGGTGACCAAGGGCCGACGTAGACAATGTTGAGACCATGAAAAACAATGGCGTGACCAGAGTCAGGGTTATCATAGAAGAAAGACAATGAAATAGACATCATGTCTATTACAAACGTCGTATATAGCTCTCTTCCGTCACTTATTGAAATTATTGGACATATTCCTAGAACTTTTTAGTATATCTATAAAATATTAGGAATATTTCTAACATAATTATAGAATTTTTTCAAGTAGGACATGACCTATACTCCTACATGACCGACCGTCTCGTCACTAAGTGACAAAGTAACAAAAATTAGCCTATATCTGTCAACTTTGATAACTAAGACTAGAGTGGAAAATATGGTGATTAAAATGGACAACAAGGTGACTTGGATGGACAATAGGATGATTGAACGCTGACAATGGGTCTCGGGCAATGGGATGATCAGGAAAAAACTTGGAACAAATGAGAGAATAGTAGTAATTTATTTATTTTTCGTTTTTTTTAACCCTTAACGGATTGTGCGTCCGTTTTTTGAACAACTATCGAACACCACCATCAATACAATCATCGTAATCGCGTAGTGTATCCTTTCCGTTGAGGCGTTGATCCTTTAAGTAGTGCATTCTACAGAAAATTGTTTTTATATTCTATGTACAGTTGTAGTACATTCTATGTATTCTTTCACATGTACTGGTATGAAAACAAATTGACTAACGTAAGAACACCATAAACTGTGAAGGCCCAAAAGTTGTGTAGTAGATTGACATTGAAACAATTAAGACTGTGACCATAAACCGTTTTTCAGGAGATTAGTGTTGACCAATCGGCTTCTTGTGTTTTTTTAATTTTGGGTAGAATGATGGATCAACCCATATATTGATTTTGGATAAGTCCTAGTATTGGTTTAAGATGAGCCTATGTAACTACTAAGGGGTTTGAAATACTTCTCATTTAGAAAAATTGTAGAATAATATCTATATAGGATAAAAATATGAAATCACTTTGCCTCTTAACCCTTTAACGTCCCGATTCAACACTGTTTTCAAAGATTTGTTATAAAATGGTTGATGAAAAACGAAAATGGAGTTGATGTACAAAACAAAGTTGTAAATGTCAATGTGTAGATAACATCTGTACGGTTGGATTCATCATATTTATTATTAATATTTTTAAAGTAATTTTGCAAGGTTTTCTCTTGAAATTCAATTAAAAATCCAAAATTAACACAAAAAAATTTAAAAATATTGTAATGAAATTAAAATGACATGCACTTCGAGATGGTATGGTTTCCATTATTTGATTCTACTTACTATGGAAAATCATATTTAAGGTCTTTCTTTTTGAACTAAGATTGAAACTTGACATTAATCACTTTTGTAATTTTTCAAAAATTCACATTATCTTATTTGGAAGATCCATACCGTACAAATGGTATTCAACTAGCACAAGAATGAAAAAAAATAAAAATGGATGAAAAACATCCGGTACCTACAGAAATCGAGCTGCTGAAATTCATCCGGCGTCCAGATTCTGGACGCCGGCGCGCTAAAGGGTTAATGATTTCTTCTCTTCTATATAGAAAAATTAAATCCTAAGATACAATTTTATTTCTAATATCCAAATCTCCTTATTGTCATGGTTTCTGGTATTTCTATGCTAAACGGAGTAAAGAGGTTTTTTTGAAACTTAGGTATTTCAATAATAAACTTGATACACTTGAATTAAAGCAATAAAGTCAGTAGCGGTCACTTTGGATAAGTCTTTTATTTCTTAGAGTACTTTGCTATTGCTCTCATAAGTCTCATTTCTTTCAAAACCAACACTCTTTGTACTCTATCTATATATACCGATAATGTATTAGCTGAAAATATATTCAAAATGTCTTCAAATAAAGGTCTAGCTGCAGGATTAGGATGCCAACACCTATGAAGTAATTCCCGTACCCAAGCATCAACATGCGCGGAAATCTCTGGACGATGTCCATTAAGAACAACATCATAGTCTTTTGAAGAATGGCTTTCAAACGGAAGTTTCCCAGTCAAGATCTCATAACACGTCATCCCGTAACTATAAACATCCGCAGCTTTGGTAAATAATTCTGGTCTTTGATTTACATTCCCATCTTTGCAAGCTTGTAGTATTTCAGGCGCTCTGAAGAACCCTGTTCCAACAACTCCAATTGAACATTCAAAATCCGCTACATAACATCCAATATTACTATATCCATCATTTTTTTTCAGGGATAGAAGCACATTAGATGCTTTGAGGTCTCTATGAACAATGTTGTTATTATGTAACCAATACATCGCTCTTGCAATGACATACATGACTGCTTGAATACCATCATTAGTCTCATTCGAAAAAGATTCTTTGTAAAAGCCACGAAGCATCAATTTGTCAATGTTAGTGCGCAAATCTTCTTGAAGTCTTGGCAATATAAATCCAAATCTGCCATTGTCCAACAATGTTGCATTGAATGCCATAGCTGTCAGTTTTCTTTCAGGTGCTTGAAGTTTCAGAAGTCCATTGAAGTATGCATCTAAATCCATTGCAGAATACTGCAAGAACCCTAGGGGCCACTGGGATTGTAATTGTCGCAACTTAGTCCCCTTCTTAAACACCTTTACTGCAACATCACGAGGTTTGTGTCCAGGAATCGTTAACTTTGCTTCATAGATCTCTGCTTGTCCACCTTCGGCAAACTTCTCCCCCATAACTAATAAATCTTTGTCATATGTCCAGAAGAAAATACCCCATTCAGGATGCCTTTGCAGAGTACGAAAAGCTCGGTTGTTGCTAATCTCCACCATTTCTTCATCGTCAGAATCAAACTCTACCACCTGGCTCCAGTGAGATTTGGAGCGTTCGATCTGATCCTCTACACTAGTACTGAAATTCCTACTCTCTGTCCCCTCCACCATGATGCTCTCACTACATGCAGTGAAAAATAATGAAGAAGAGGTGGTTGATTGTTCACTTGTACTTGCAATTGCTGTGACATATTCTGAGTTGCTCAACGCAGTCATTGTTATGCTTCCCACCACTACTAAGTGCCCTAGTAATGTTTGAACTTATTCCCTTTTCCAATTACTCTGCAAAGTACAGATGAGGTGTAAGTGTAAAAGAGAAGTTGCCTAAGGGTATGTCATAAACCCTGGGTAAGTAACTCCTGTGTTGTATTGTACATACACAAAGATGAGAGTGACATAAAAAGCTCCAAACAGACGGTTGGATATGTACATCATTAAATACAAAATTCAATAAAACACATGCATCAAAATGTTGGGTTGGATTAATAAACGTAAGATAAAGTTGGGTTGGGTGTAATCAAATATAAATGCAACTTCTTTTTCAAACAAAGATTATTTCATATAAACTTAATGAAAGCTCCAAAAATCTAGGTGGTCTTGCCATCTCAAGAAAAACGCTCATAATTAGTTTGTAAAAGGCAATTTGAACCTCACGACGTGATCTATTTCTTTATAAAATTACATCAAAACGTTGCATTATGTAAAAACTACATGAATTTTGAAAACTAAATTGAATCATAACAATTTTTATTACATTAAAGCCTTATAAAAACAAGAGTTCTCCACCCGGTTCAGAATCAAGAAATTATGTCTTTTACAACACAGTCACTTCTCTAGTGAGATCTAAGAAACGAATATGGGTACTTGCATGCAAAGCAACCTTGTTCAGTTGTTCTACTCCTCAAACTGGGAGCACCCCCACCCAGTGAAACTAGTATCTCTATTTCTGAACCCCGTATACTAGCCTAGACGTGTAAAGAGAAGTCTGGATGGTACATTAAAAAGCAAAATACCAGCAACGAGTGATTTGGCTGAAAAATAGTCTCCTGATGTCAAGTCAGGACCTAAATTTTTTGCACAAAAATTGAGGATAGCAGCCATTGGTGGGAATTCTCTAAACTCTCAAACTTGTAGTTTAAATCTACATGTACAGCAACCGGGGGATCCGAAATTCTGCACTCTAGTGTATGGAAGCGCAGCAACGATGGTTATGAAGGTCGGCAAGAAGACAGGAATTCAATGAAAGAGGCAGGTGTACAAAGCCAAAGCGCCATACCTCACGAGCTTGATGATGGATGCAGACAGGGCGACGTCGAATGCTTGAGAGCAACACAGGTCACGGTGGCGCTGTAATTACGACACCTCCTGCAGGACCTTCGGGCAAGTGAAAATGAGCGCTCAGAGCCTCGAAATCTCCTCAAGTAGTGTCGGACCTGCTCAGGATTTGTAAAGTAAATGAACCTCCAGTGATCGATGGAAGCAACTGTACAGTACATGCATGTCGGTACAGACTACAGTCTCTTGACCAGCGCTTCACCCACGCCAGGAGCCGGGGACAGACTGGCTCGTTGAGACGCGGCTGCTTACGATTCGAATCGGCGTATTCTTCACATCTCCATCTCCGAGACTACATATTTTTCTCTTATTTCAGTGGCAGACTTCGTCTATGCCTTTCTCACGAAAGTGCACCTGATACAATCACTAGAGAAGTCATTCATGTGGAGAGTCTGCTTGCAATTCAGGTGATCGGTGCGCGATCTCTCTCTCCCTCTCTCGACTTTTGTGCAATATCCTGCATTGGACCTGTTCATGTGCCTGTGGAAGCGGAATTATATGGACCTTGAAATCGCACTAAGTCGTCCTCCATAGCCGTGTTTCTTTCAGCGAAATTGAAGGAGCCTGGTTAAAAGCTCCTCATTCACAGCTTGTGGATACAAAACAGCAACACGAAGGCCGCGGCCACACTGGGATTCAACCTCCACCAGCCATCTCAGCCTGTATACTATTATATTTTGAGACTGGATTAGCTCGAATCTACGGTTGTGTGCTTCATTCCTGCCGTATTGTTTCTTGTTCCATTATCTCAATGCAGCCTCTTCTTGTCATTGTGTCAAGAGATCATTGGACTAGAAGAGAGGGATTAGAACTGATAAGAGCATTCCCACCCATGCACGTTAGGACTTACTCATTGAAATTATTCATCTATATTTGAAGGGCCCTTGCACTCACACTCCCCCACCCTTGCACGCCCCTCACATATCAAAAGTGCGCATCAAATAGTCAATGGACCAATCACAAGTAGAATGTGAGGATATAGTCAACTAAATAGTGATTTGAAGGCCCAATTTCTAACACGCTAGGATCCAGAGTCAAGAGGCATTTTGGAAGGGCCCTTGGCACTTTTCATCTACTTCTTGAGTGTGAGAGACTCTGGGAGGGCATAGGTGGCCCTGCTCTAATACTAGAGAGCATTAACCCCTAAAGGTTGGGCCTATGACCATGAAATCATGTTTTATCTGTCACACTCAATTTTGCTATTAAAAATAATACCAGAATTCAAATTTATATTTTTAGTAGATGAAGTCACATGTCTACTACAAATCATGAATTTTTCATAAATTTTGGTGAAATTTTGAAATTACTATGGTTTTATGAAGTGATTGTAAAGAAAATCTATATCAACTACAAAATGTACTAGAAAATTCTGATTTTTTTACCTAAGGTGTAAACTACTATAAAGAAAAGTTTAGTTAATGAAAATCATCCGTGTATCTAAATTTAGAAATTTTGCTACACCTTGGTGATACCTACTGAACTTGTAACTACAATAAAACACTCAATTTTCAAATTTTTCCAAAAATTCAAAGTGGAGTAGAAACTAGACTTGGTAAGCTTCATTTTGTTAGTTATGCTCAAATGCAATGGAACTCATTTTCATGGCCTAAATTTAGTTTAAGTAGAACAAGCCAAAAAATTCAAAATACACTACACGGTGAATTGTTTTTACGACTCTTTTTGTAGTTGGGACCCCATGTAAAATCTAAAAATAGCTTGAATGATTTGAATTTTTCTTGAAGGGGTGGCATCACCAAGCAAAGCCCTTCACATAAAGAATTGGATAGAAATCATCCACGCAACAGTTGGAATTGAACAATCAACTTCATTCATAAGCCTTTTTTTGGTCTCGGCGGCGTTTAGGGGTTCACTCTCCACCACTTAGAGCATCGCCACCCATGCCCTCCCAGAGTCTCTCACACTCAAGAAGTAGATGAAAAGTGCCAAGGGCCCTTTCAAAATACCTCTTGACTCTGGATCCTAGCGTGTTAGAAATTGGGCCTTCAAATCACTATTTAGCTGACTATATCCTCCCATTCTACTTGTGATTGGTCCATTGACTATTTGATGCGCACTTTTGATACGTGAAGGGCGTGCAAGGGTGGGGGAGTGTGAGTGCAAGGGCCCTTCAAATATAGATGAATAATTTGAGAGAGTTAGTCCTAGCATGCAAGGGTGGGGGAGTGTAAGTGCAAGGGTGGGGTGGTGTAAGTGCAAGGGCTCTTCAAATATAGATGAATAATTTTAGCGAGTTAGTCCTAGCGTGCATGGGTGGGAATGCTCTTAAGATATTAACAACAGTGACTCACTATGCATGCTCAACTTCACTTTTGGCCTCTACATGCATGCTCAACTTCACTTTTTCTTTGCCATAATCCACCCTGGTTTTTAATTTCCTAGTCCATATTCATTCATAGGCTATAAACTACAATATAATACGGCAGTGCGGTTGATATCAGCACCACTAACCAAATTCTCTAGAACATTCTGATTCTTTTAAATGTTATATTATATACACGACACTGTTGTAGAGGTCATCACATAGCATATTCTTTCGTAGTTGCTACAAATAAATAATCCCTCGCAAACATTCAATCAGTAAAAAAATGGCTAGAGAAAATCAGGTTAGAAAGTGCCGGAGCGGAGCGTGTACGTTTCAACGCGCTGACGAACTTCGAGACACGCGATTCTATAGATCGAAGTTTGATCGTCCTGATTAGCGGCTACTCGGCGGAGCCACTTTGATCAAGCTTGTTTCTATCTCGATTTCAGGAACGTAATGTCGGTGCCGGCTTTACCAGTTGACGGCTTTTTGTGAAGCAGGGCATCCTGTGGATCGAATATTAGTCACTTTCAAGGAAGGGCCAAGTTCACTGCTGCACTTTGATCGAGGTCGTGGGACAAGCGTCGTCGCTTGTATCCCACTGTACAGCCGGAGCAAGGAAACTGCTTGTCCAACGGTATCTGGCTCTTTTTCGAGCTAATCTTATTGGCACTAGCTATCCGAGGCACAGTCCTGAGGTCAGACAGCCAGCATTTATTTATAGGCAATGTCATTCCAGAAGACGTGGTCTCATCGGATGTTTTGCCTCGATCAAGGCAAAAAATCCACCAGTCAGCATGCGTTTTCTGGCAGACAAGTTAGTCGTCCTTACATAATTATTATTTTCGTTTCTCGTAAATTAATTGATTGAAGATTTGGTTGTTCTGTAGCAGCAGGAATTAGGGCGGACTTCCATGTGGGGATCGGTTGGGTGGAAGGCACTAGAAGACAAAAATTGAGGTCTCAAGAACCACCCATGCTCCACCCATTTCGGTACAAAAGAAATTTATACTCTTGAATCCTCTTGTTTCCACCCATTTCGGTGGAGCTTCCTCCTTTTGAGGACCGGCCACCCACTGCCCCCCTTACATGGAAGGAGGCCCTTATTCAGATGTGATATTGCATGTGGTACAATGAAACGATTGCAGAGGAGATCTGGAGAAGGTGCGCTTAGAGCAAGCCCAACAGTTCGTCAGTGTGCATCAAGTCCACATCCAAGATGGTGTGAGAGAATTAGGAACTTCCTCAACAACAAACACCAAGCGTGCCTAGAATAGAGGTCATCAATCAATTTTAAACTATTAGTTTTGTCACAACTTGGGACAATCATAATGATGGAGAATAAGTTTACTAAAGTTAACTTCGTAAAGTGGGAGCATGGTCTTGTCACAGAGTAGGACAAAGTGTTTGATGTGGAAACCACTTCCGCCATATGGACAATATTTGGTGTAGAAATATCAAACTTCAAACTACGAGAGGCACTTTATCAATCAGAAGTAGCGTTGGTGAGTGGAAAGAGGATGCTGCTGGGCCTGCTCTTATCTCTTTGCAATAGAAGATACGTCCCAGCCTTTGATTTCTTTAAACGAAAACAAAAGCTTGACGTAGGCGCAAGTAGTGCATTCCGCAGCGTTTCCGTCCGCGGATACCGCACGGTAATTCCTGGTCAGGTGCACAAATTCATACCGGAACAAAATTTTCCGCCCTTGGACAAGATTGTAGTAATTGTACCGGTCTGCTTGTGATTAGAGAGTCCTTAGCGTAGTCCTTTTTTAATCATTAAAATAATGAGACTCCTACCTACGGGCAACAATGTTTCATGTCATGGCCTAACACACTTTGAACATGAATGTTATTCCGTCCGTCGCTTATTCTTAATCAAATAAACCTGATAATTCATGCAATTGCAGCTTAGCGGGCAGCCTAGGTTCAAGCGATCGATAGCGGCGGCTCTGTCAAATCGAGATGACGTACGTTCCATATATTGACGAGAAACAGCTCGGATCATTTCGACAGTTGATCGAGATAAGATCTTTGAAAGGCCATTCCATCGGCATTGCAGCAGTTTGGTTAAATCTTCACAGTCTAAAGTTGAGCAGACTGTGAACTAGTAGATCGTCTTAAAGCAGCGCCATGCACTTGCAAACTTGCACGTACAAGGAGACAGGGAGACAGAAATGAGAAAGAAAGGATAGGTACCAGACAGTTTCAGAAATCAAGTTTCCACCTGGGAAGATATATATTGATCACAGTGATACTCGATCTTTGGATCATATATTGCTTAAATTCGCTTCAAATCGGCTAAACGTACACTCATTCAAACGTAGAATAACGCCGTTAATTATTTGGTTTCGCAATCGCAACTATGAAGTAGACGAATCACGGATGCAGACTCTCGATTCAGATGTTCTATTTGCAGTTACACGAGTAGAAACTTATTATAACACTTCTGAAAATACATTCGAAGAGTATATCTAATAACTCGAGATCATTGTCTCTGCTGCAGATCGATAGAAGATTCAATTCAGTACCTCGACACGCCTACGAATAATTATCGACGACCTACACAGTGTATCCACAGGTGCGTCTTGATCAGCTATTCAGTGCCGAAATCCCCTCGAGCATTAATCGTGTTGACTTGGAAACGCGCTTCACTGATTCAGCTCCAAGATCCTTGTGTTGGCGATCATGTTCTGTCATCTGTGGAAAAAGCGTTTACTTAGTAACATACATGCTGTTAATTAGCTAGTGAGTCCCTGAACAACAACATAACAAAATAAAGCTCGATGTCAAAGCGTATGACCGATAATGAGTGGAAGTACATTGAACCATTCGAACCTTTTGTCCAGGAATACACGTGACGCATAAATTTCACTCGGATCAGAATCCCAAAGAAAACACACGCGTGTATAATCCTATGACAAAGGTTCGAAAATGGTACAAATCATCTTCAATCTTTCCGAAATTGATGGATCACTCTACTCCACCTGCGGCAACGTAACATGGTGCTCAAGATTTGAGAAAAGGATGATGACGGGGTGACAATGCGAACTTCTCCACTGTCAGTGGAATGAATATATGAGAGATCGAGTGGAGAGACCATGGCGCGGGACGTATAATGCTACAGCTATGCATACCTCAGGAATTGAGATCCTGTTAAGGAAACTCTTAGTTCCGGGAGAGAAAGCTACTGTATGTGTGTTTTTGATCGATCTTACGAAGCTTAGACATGGACGCCAACGACGACCAGTGCATGGAACATTTGGAACCTGGAAGAGACGATTAGGGAGGAGTATCGTGAGCAAGGTTGAAAATGTCGCAGCATGGGGCGGCTACTTAAAGGCTTAGATGGAGGCCACCGTCCCAGCTGGTCAGTGCGTATCCTCGTCGTCACCAGCGTTGATGGCTCATTCACACCAAGAAGCTCCAGCACTTGCGTTGCGTTCCTGGAATGGTGCAAGGTAAATTTCGAAAATGATATACAATTGCTTGTGGGGTCCATTCAAGCTAATACGAACCGGCTACATAATATTCAGTAGCTTTGAAGAAGGCTGCCTTTTTGTTTCATCTACCTTTAACCCTTAAACGTCAAGAGGGCCTGGGCGGGGCAGCCCGGAAGGCATCTAAATTTTCGGAGGGAAAAAAAAAAACAAAAAAACAAAAAAATTGCAAAAACGGCTCTACGGGACATTGCTGGCTAGCACTGTAGCACTGCGGCATCTCAGCTGCCCCAACCTCAAAAACTTGTTCAATTTCGTAACTTTGATTGCTTACCAACGATTCCACAATCTCTCAAATGAGGCACAAATTTGCAATCTAGATCGCTTTTTCAGTAGCTTTCCAACACACCAATCCACGCTTGATTTGGTTGAGAAAATCTACTTTTTTCTTGATTATTCTCTTTTAAATAAGCCCACGAGGCTTACCTTGACGTTTAAGGATTAAGATAGGATGTCCTAAAACCACCAACTTAAGAAATATGGCCTCATTTTACCAAGGTTATTTATGATAAACAAAATTTGGTCATTTGGAAGAAGATTCCTCACGGAATGCACAAATTTTCACAATTTAATTCCCAATATTCAAATTGATACAAATTTTCGAAGTGAAAAGAACTTCGTCACCCAAATCAGACCTCTAGGTTTCCCCATGTCCACACCATATGGTACTAATTTTCACTCATAATAATATCCAAAACCACCAACTATTTCTCTGCAATGCTTGGCATGCCATTGGTCTACTTGAATAGTGAAATTGGCGGTTTTCAGTCTCAATTGTGGTGGCCCCAAGAAAGGTCTACATGTCATAATTGGGGGAGGTGGTGGTTTTAGGACATCCTACCTTATATATGGAGTGACTAGTGATTTGTAATTGAATGGGCTATTGAATCAAATAAATAATTATAGAGCATTGTTGAATTGTGACTAAGGAGTGCTTTCAATTACTATTTACCATGGTTAGTTGCTCTTGCTTAACCTCTAAAGGACCAAGAAGCCCAAATTGAGCCTCATGTTTTTTTAAGCAGTTTTGGATAGGTCCTATGTAGACGTTCTTTTATTCAAACTTATTTGATTTTTGATCAACACATGCATTGTTCTTCATTGATTCCAGTAATATAAAATCTGGTCCTATTTGAATTATATTTTTCACAATATGATCAATTGAATTTTTCATTTTAAAACTATGAATCCTTGGTCCTTTAGGGGTTAATGCCACTTGCCCCCATAGCTACTGGTGTGATGTGGAATATCGCACATCATTTCATTGGGGGGATGAAATGATGTGGGATAAATTCCACATCATTTTGTTGGAGAGAAGGTAGGAGTCACATAATGTTGTGTAAATTGTTAGTAGTGCTTTTTCAGTGCTTTTTTTGAATTGACTAATTTTAGACACCTAAATCATTGACGAAAGCACTGCTCGAAATGAGTTAAAAGCCACAAAAGCATCACAAACTCATAGCGAATTGAACATGAGGAATCAGAAATCGTCCTATATACTAATGGCTTTGTCTCAGGAAATAATACAATTTAGGACCTTAATTTTTTGAAATCGAATAATTTTGGACACCTAAATCACTGGCCGAAGTTACTGCTTAAAATAAATCACTAGCCACAAACTTCAAAAAATCCTAGCGAACTCAATATGAGGAATCAGCAAGTAACATCTATACCAATAGATTTATGTAAAAATTAACACAATGTAGGGCTTGAATTTTTTGAAATTGATCAATTTTGTACACCTGAATCACGCACTAAAGTTGTAGCTTGAAATTAGTTTAAAATGAAAATTTTCCAAAAATCGCAGCTAACTCAATATGAGGAGTTAAAAGGCGAAATATATATACCAATGGATTTGTCTTGAGAAATAACACAAAATAAAATCATCAAAATAACAATTGATCAAGAAATGTGCAAGTAAGATAGTTTGAAAAAAGCGTACCTTGATTGTAGAGTTGAATGCGTTTTAGGTTTTGATTTCACTTCTTGTATGTTATTGTAAACCGTTTGGACAGCCCACAAAGGCGACGAATTTTGTAAAAACCAAAATAGTATTTTGGGGCTCATTCTGTGATTGCAGGAGATTTGCGCTCGTCCTGAAATGTTGCGAGAACGAGTTTCGTGAACTCAAGTAAATATATGGTGTGGCAATGTTTGTTGGCTCACACATTCGTCGGTGGTGGCCGCAAATGCCTGCTATAGTCCAAAATCATGCAAGTGAAAACATACGTTCATGAACTAGTGTGAATGGGCCTTCAGGTAGTAGGGCAACGCCATCCCCTCCTAGCGCTACCACACCAAATTTAGTCAAGGTGAGAGTCAAGAACAAGAGTAGGAGAAAGAGAATCTAGGAGGAAAAAAGCACCGGGCCATTTGTAAATGTGAGAATTCTTTTTCATCAAAATTAGTTCATAGTCAATGTTTTAGTCCTAAATACATCCATCGAGGTTGATTCTTTTCAACCAAATGTACAAGTCTTTGATTTAGTTTGACTAAGTTTCATCCATTCAAATTTCTGTGTTAGTATAATGTTTGAACAACATTTTGATTGTAATTAGAGATTTTTTACAAAAAAGTTGCACAAAGTTTGTGACAGAAAGAAAGTATTTTGTTCGTTTCTATGCTTTGATAGTGATTTAAGTGAAGATTTTTACAATGCAAGTGAAATCTACATTTGAAAAATTAAGTAACTACTATATATAATGTTTTGTATTTGAAGTCAATTGTAACCAAAAAAATTGAGTTGAAAAATGTCAAAATGTGATTTGGAGTGAAATTTTAATCAACTTGTTTCGGATGTTCTCATGGTATGGGTGAGTGAAAGGCCTCAAAATCAAGTACTACTTTTGAAATAATGAATGTAGTGAATGTATTCGTAAAAGTGTTTTTAATTAGAAAAATATTTTTAATTACAGCTTACTTTTATCTAATTATGATGTACATCAAATTTATTTTTCCAAATTATTCATCTTTGATGCATTAAATTTGATTTGTAATAAAAATGTAAAATACTTGTTTGCCGAAAAAATGATATTTTAATTGTTTTCACCCTTTCCACACTATCTTTGGTATATAAATTTCATGTTTCACTAAATCACCATATGTACATGTGTTTAAGAAACAATCTCTTCATATGAGTTTCATGATCTCGTACAATTTTCCATTCTTAAGTTTTTCAAAGTTCACTTTAACAAAATGGGACTTTGGAAAATCCATCATTTACAAAAAAATCAATTAGAATTTTCCAAAGTCCACTTTTTCCAAAAATCTATCACTTTGGACTACTTTTTTCACTCACCCATATCATGAGAACGCCCTTTTTCTAAGTATATTTATTTTATATGAAATTTCTGATAATAATATTTGCACATTGATCCATATACATGTAATAATTGCAATCTATGATTCTTTATTTACTACTTTTATTCAAAAATTTGTCATTAATAAAATTTATCATAGAAAGATTAGTTTATGTTATATCTTCATAAATCATAAAATCTTGAGGGGTCTTGTAATCTCTAAAGGTTGAACAATTTTCAGACAAATAATTCTGAAGTTTAAAATTTTAATTTTATGTTTTGAATTGTAAAAAACTCGTGATGTTTGTAATCTGTTGTTGTGCAATGGAAATAAAGAATCCATTTGTTTCAAAGAAAAACAAAAAATTGCACAAAAACTAAACAGTAAACTATATTCCAAGATTTAACCCTTTAACGTCCCGATTCAACACTGTTTTCAAAGATTCGTTATAAATGTTTGATAAAAAATAAAAATGGAGTTGATGTACAAAGCAAAGTTGTAAATGTCAATGTGAAGATAACATTTGTACAGTTGGATTCATTAGATTTATTATTAATATTTTTTAATTAATTTTGCAAGGTTTTTTCTTGAAATTCAACTTAAAATCCAAAATTAACACAAAAAAATCAAAAAATGTTTTAATGAAATTGAAATAACATGCACTACAAGATGGTATGGTTTCCATTATTTCATTCTACTTATTATGGAAAATCATGTTTAAGGTCTTACTTTTTTAACTAAGAATGAAACTTGACATAAACCACTTTTGTTATTTTTCAAAAATTCACATTATCTTATTTTGAAGATCCATACTGCTAAGTTATTAAGCGCATCGGACTGCTAAGTTACTAAGCGCCGTCAGCAATGGATGGAATTATCCAAAACATCATCTACTTATCTAACGAAGCACTACTAGAAAATCGTGACCAAATCAACAGAAAATCAACTGATTTCTGTTGTTTCGGGCACTGCAATGACCGATTTCACTAATTTTTAAACTTTTTGTAAAAATCAACAAATTGTTACCTACTTTTTGTTGATTTGAATAGTGCGATGACCAAATCAACAGAATTTTAGTGAATTTGGAATCTTTTTGGAATCTTTTGGAATCTTTTGGAATATTCTGGAATCCATTGGAATATTTCGGGAATATTTGAAATCTTTTGCAATTTATGGACTCGACTTCATATGTTTATAAGATTTTGGAATGTTATTATACCATAGCAGTAGGGCAAGGTTGGTATATTGATGCCAAATAATTAATTAACTCTCGAAACCATGAGTCATGATTTCAAACCATTTTCCATTTTTGAGTAAGCCCTTTTTGATACAATATTTGTTGAATACAATTATTGTACAAGATGTGAATTTTTTAATAAACTTGTGTTTCACTATTAAGTTAATGCCTACAATTCTTTTTATCAATTCAAGTTGCAATTAAAAAGTTATTTTTCAAAAGGTGATTTTTTTTTACTTTTGGGTAATTTCGGGCACCCATGATAAATTGATCCAATTGGTTTTAAATTCTTTATACAAACTCTAAACAAGATTGTCAACATAATCCCCAAAGTTGAAAAACATCAAAGCACAAAATTGTGACTCTGAAAACACTTAAAACATTTAAAACACCCTCATTTGGGCAACATTTAAAACTCAATGGTTGAAGTTCTATGTACTTTGAAAGTTTTTTTAACTTAATCATTCACAATTTAACCCCTAAAGGACCGGGGGGTGTTGAACTTAGCTCTTGTTTTCTTGACTAGCTCTTGTAGCAAGCTCAATGCCTTATTAGTGTGGGGTAATTCTGACGATTGGCACCATTGAAACTAAAGAAGACTTACGTAGTTTTTTTATGAAAAAAAGATCAACAAAATCGCACAATCTTTGAGAAATGCCACCGTTGAGAAGATTGATGGAACTTGTTTGGGGTATATTGTACACATGCTGAAATCGGATTGTTCAAAAGTGCTCCAAAATTTCTCAAAGTTTTATTGTGAGTAGAAATCATCATTTAAAACATGTGAAAAAAATTTCAAGGAATTTGGAGGTGTAAAGAGAAAGATACGAGGGTTTGAAGTGACGCCTAGATACCCACCGTGCAACTCAAAAAAATCACCAAAAATCGCTCACTTGATGAATTTCCGATCAATAAGTACCTATAGATTTGGCTCTCAAAAAGAGCCAGGGTCTCTTTGTTGCTCATCCTACAATTCAAAGCCCAAGAACCGGAATTTTCTCACTTTCTAGTTCTAAGAGCCGCATGGGGGCCTTACGATCCTTTAGGGGTTAAAAAAAAAACTCAGCAGACTTTGGCGGCCATTTTGTCATAGTAGAATAACTTTTTTCTTAAATCTTTGGACTAAGAAAAGCTGGTAAATCAAGTTAAGTTACATCTCCAAAAATCCGTTTGTGATTTTGAGCCTCCATTCAAAAGTTATAGACAAAATTCAGAGTGGGGTAGCAAGGAATATTTTCTTTGATATTTTCAAACACCCTCTCTGAATTTTGTCTATAACTTTTGAATGGAGGATTAAAATCACAAATGGATTTTGGACATGAAACTTAACTTGATTTACCAGCTTTTCTTAGTCCAAATAATTTAAAAAAAAGTTATTCTACTATATCAAAACGGCCGCCAAAGTCTGCTGAGTTTGAAAACACAGAATAGTAAGTGTATATGTAAGAAAAAAAATCATACATTGGTCATCAAGTTCTAGTGGTGGTGAATTGGTTAGTGAGTAGAGTCATAAGTATGAGGTCTTGAATTCAAACCCGAGTGGCAAGCATGTGTATATACCTGGAAGTGCCGTACAGCCAAAAAAAGGAATTTTTGCCCGAAAAATTTGGGCAGCGAAAATATATATATATATATATATATATATATATATATATATATATATATATATATATATATATATATATATATATATATATATATATATATATATATATATATATAATTTTTTTAGTTTTCATTTTTTATTTGACCAAATCAACAGAAAAAATCAACAGATTTCTGTTGATGGATGACCGGAACAACGCGACCGAATCAACAGAAACTATCAACTCTTCTCTGTTGATTTGGACGCTGAATTTTCTAGTAGTGAACTCTTGTTTCTTGCCGAATTTGTGAAAAATTAAATTAAACTAAAAATTGAATTTTTGAAAATTTTGACTCCCAGCACCGAACCTTAATTTTAAACATTTATTAATTACGGAGTATTCAGCATGGGGTTACCAAAGGTGCTTCCAAGATACGGTATACTCTGCAGTAAGACAATTCAAGTTATGGTTTATGGTTACTTATTATTTATTATTGGTTACTAAAGTGTCTATTCTCGGCAAGGGAGAGTGGTTCTGTACCAACGGTCCTTTGTCCGATGGACACTGGTTAATTGGCATTACGAATAGACACTTTATTCATGTCGGCCTTGATAGAAGACCGAAGTTACTATCTATCTAATGCAATTCAACCAGTTGGTTCCATCTCCTTGGTATTCGATCATACCATTTCTATAAAAAAATCAGAGATTGCAAGACATCATTGTATGCACTGATTGAACTTTGTGCTAAGAGCATCTCCACTAATACTCTGGATTGCACTATGAAGGTCATCCAAAAAGTCAAACCTCACGATGTAGTTCCCTACCAATATTACTCAATTAGGATCTTGAAAATAGTGAGTGAGCCACTCACAAGTCACCATGCACGGATTGTACAATCATGATGTGCAATTAAGAAGAGAAGATACACTTGCTTGAGTGACTTTGAGGCCCTTGTTTTTTTAGTGGATTATCCAGTGTCACAAGTCAAATAAATTGTTCACCAACCCAATCTCATCGATTTTTCCCTAGCCAGAATGGTATCTAGAGTGCTAGTGGAGATGCTCTAATGCATAGTGGTATATTTTTGACAAACCAAATCAATGTGAACTAGCCAATTTTTTTGTTTTTCTATTGGTAGAGAGGGACACACCTTGGAATGTATCCAGGTAAAGGAAAAATGGATAGAACCATATATGTATATATATATATATATATATATATATATATATATATATATATATATATATATATATATATATATATATATATATATATATATATATATATATATATATATATATATATGCATGTGTGTGTATGTGTGTGTGTGTGTTCATCCATAAACTATCTATTAGAAGGCACTTTCACTAGTAGAAATCTTGTCATACGTGACCTGTCTTTAACGACTATAAACGTCTGTTGTGACTCAAAATCACAGTTTCAGTCACTATGGACAAGTCACAGCGGAACTTAGTCATTAAAGACGAGTCACATTTGATAGGATTTATACTAGTGTTTCATCCAAATACTAGCAATTTTGGAATTTTTGTAGAGGACTTTGGCAATTTCACCCAATTCAATTTTGCCCATTTTTTCTAGTGTACAAGTAGCCATTTTCAAGTCTAGGTAAGATTTTGGCAAAAAATTGCCAGAAAAAATTTGGCTGAGGTGAATCACCATATTTGTGCTATGTGACTATTTGTGACACTTTGTAGTCACTATGTATTAGTGTCATACATTGGAAATTTTGATATGTACACTATTAGGTCATATTGGCACAAATAGGGTGGCCTACCTTATCTAGTGTAGCTTGGTGCTTCTACATCATTGCTGGACATTTCACATTTCAAAATTTTTGCCATCAAAGTTTCAACAATTTTGAACATGAAGTATTAACCCGAAAGGACCAAGGATTCATTGTTTTTAAATGACAAATTTGATTGATCATATTGTGAAAAATATAATTCATACAGGATCAAATTTTATATCATCCAAATTATTGAAGAACATTGCATGCATTGGTCCAAAATTGAACAAATAAATTTAAACAAAAAGAAGTCCACATAGGACCTAGTACTCAAAACTACTAAAAAATCATGAGGTCAAATTCAAGATTTTTGGTCCTTTGGGGGTTAAAAAACAAGGTATTGGTAGATACAAAGGGCCCTAGTAGTATTTTTTTTTGTTTTTTCCTCACAATTTTCCTTTCTCCAAACTCATAAAAAATGATTTCAAAAAAATTAAGAGTTTGTAAATAAAATTAAAGAATTTTTTTTTTAAAGTTGTTTTACAAGGAGGTGTATTTGTCATTTTGTATTTTGTGTGGATGTATAAGTAATGTAGACTATCAAATACATGAGTATCAACATTGTTTTTTATTTTAAACATTTGTGTATCGCTTGAGCATGATATATAATTTTCAATAAATGTAAGATTTTGAAATTAGTCTTCATAACCAAATAGAACATTGAAACCCTAAGTCCAAACATCCCAAACCTAATAGTGTAAACAGGGTTATATTAACAAAAGTGTCGTTCTTTGAACACGATGGATAGTCCCCACCTGAAAGGCAGGGTCCAATAAACATGAAGTAAGATTTTGTGTACATGGTTCAAAACTCTTATTATCACAGTACATCTGGGGTTTGAATCTGCAGTGTAATAAGCTCTAACATTTTGCCAAAGTTGAATGGCAAGAGTTGTGTTTTTCCATCAATTCAAATGATTACATATACATGGGTTATAGATACCAGTAAGAAGGGTCAAAACTTTTTGGGTTATGCTCAAAAATCTTTTATATCATTCCTTTTGGTACATGGGTTCAAAAGTTGGAATGTGAAAAGTGTCCAATTACATGTGCAGGTAGAAGCAAGCTACGGTCACCCAAATCTCAAGCATACACATTTGTGCATGAAATTGCACAAATAGCACCAAATAGCACCAAAGAAGTGACCAATTATGTAAGGAGAAGCACACTTAACACTTAAGCGTGCAAGGAGCCCTGTGGAGACATACTTGATCATTTTTCAGTCAAACGCATATTTTCACCTAGTTCCCAATTTCAGATGAAAATGGTCTCAACTGAGAAAGTGTGGGGGCTACCTTCTACTTTCTAGTCCAATTTACCATTCTTCAAAATTGTTAAAACTGCGTTTTTTTATAGCACTTTAAAGCTCAAAACCCTAAAATTCAAATATACACTGCAGAAAACGTTTTTCTATCAAATTTCTTTTTATGTAAGCTCAAAAAGCATGCCACCTACACCTTTATTGTTCATCACTATTATTTACATTTTTCCTAAAAATTGCATACTATTCTAAGCTTTTTTGTAACTACTATGATTTTTACAAGAAAAAAACTTTTAAAACTCTTATAAAATTTGTTTTCATTTAAATAATTATGAAAAAATCAAGGTAAATCGGTTCTAAAATAATTTATACCAGAAAAATACCAGAAAAATATAATATGTTTTGAAATGTGAGGAATTGATGTGGTTTGACTGGGTAATTGTAGTGTCGATGCTTAAGGGTTAACATAAACTTTAAAAGAAAAGATAAGATAAGATAAAGATAAAGATAAAATAAAAGATAAAGATGAGAATACAAAATAAATTTAAAATTTATTTTTTTACAACGTAAGGGATTGTGGAAAGACAAAAATGGTTGTTTTTTAGAGAAATTTTCAAACAAATTTTTTTAAAGCCAAATTTGCTCATGGAATGAGTGCACTTGGCCAAGTGCAAAATTAGGGAATTGGGTGTTTAATCTCTTTGTTGATTTGATAAGCTCGCAAAGCAATTGGCCAATTGTCAAATTTCAAACGCAAACCCTCTTGGCACTTTTGTGAATAATGACAAGGGGAAAATAAATCCTCTAAAACATTAATTATTTAGCCCAAAACAAAGAATGTCCATTTTAAAATTAAAATATCATTTTAAAGTATCATGTCAACTCATAAAGTTAAAATTGAAATTTTACACCACCCTATAATAGGTACTAGAACTATATTTAAAATGGTAGCTTCAATTTTGCTTGGAATGGACACATATCATAATAAGTGGTGCAAATGTGCATGTAAACGTCGCATGGTTTTGTCCCTTTTCCTAATTTATCTTATAATTGTTCACGTAAACATAAAAAATTAAGACTTGACAAGGTAAATCATGTAATTTAGAACATCATGAATATTCAAAAAATGTAAAGAACTGAAATAGAATGCAAGGTGAATTTTAGAAAGTTGCTTCCACTACAATTTTAGTGCACTGCGACTACATTTTTGTAGGACCGAAGCTTGCTTCTACCCATGCACACAATAGGAAATATTCTCTACAAATACTTGAATGTGACATTGAAGAGTATGATAATAATGAGTTCAAAGTGTAAAGGATAGTTCTTTTGTAAAACAAATTTTAAATGATACTAGTTAGACCCAAGTCTACAAAAACTATAAATTGTACAGCTAATTGCATATCCAACACAAGGTTCTTTGGTAGTTGGAAGATCACACCCTTTTTGATCTGTGGATTTTTAGTAGTTTTTTATAAAAAATCTGGAAATCATCAAAGCTCTACATTATTCTTTTATAAAATATAAAAAATCCAAAAAGTGTTAGGGAGCATAGACTTAATGGATTATCATTGGCGAGAAGCAACCAACTCAACCTTAGTTGAGCTCAACTAATTTGACAGAATCTTGTATTTCGGAATCCCATATGCTATTATTTGATAAAATATGGTCAGATTGGGAGATGAGTACCACAAGGGCTAAAGAACCTTATGAAAGAACCATGGTATCATCAGCTTACAAAATTATTCCCAAACAACTTTGTCAAAAGGATTTGTAAGATCAGAAAGTCATCAACTTATTGAAGACGAAGTCTTGGCGGAAACAACTGATTATGTTATTACGTAAGCACACAGCTACCCATGCCCTCAACCCTAGCCTTTTGCAATTCTAGAGGGCCTGCCCACTTTTATTCGCCCCACCGCATAGTCAGCAAGGGGCCTCTTTGCCAAGGCCTATGTAGAAACTTGTTTTGTCTCGCTAGGCTGTGGAGTCCTGTTTTCGCTAGTGAGTTTCAAATGCGGGCTATTCGTGGGAGGCAATCATCTGCATTAATTGCGTGAAGGATAAAATTTTGTGTCGGTGGCGAGTAATGCGACGGTTTTATTTTCAAAGTGATAATGATGGCACATATTCATTTGTGGCGGGCAGGCATTCGCCACATAGCGGACCCACTCATGAGAAATTTTATTCTTTGTTGGTTTCGAGGCCGACTACTCTTGCACAGTGGGGCAAAAATTTATTTCAGGCTGCATCTGATTTTGGAGGGCCATAATAACAATTGTTTTGAGGCCAAATTTGAAGGGCCAGGGTGACCATGCTCTAAGAGCAGGCCCAGCAGCATCCTCTTTCCACTCACCAACGCTACTTCTGATTGATAAAGTGCCTCTCGTAGTTTGAAGTTTGATATTTCTACACCAAATATTGTCCATATGGCGGAGGTGGTTTCCACATCAAGCACTTTGTCCTACTCTGTGACAAGACCATGCTCCCACTTTATGAAGTTAACTTTAGTAAACTTATTCTCTATCATTATGATTGTCCCAAGTTGTGACAAAACTAAAAGTTTAAAATTGATTGATGACCTCTATTCTAGGCACGCTTGGTGTTTGTTGCTGGGGAAGTTACTAATTCTCTCACACCATCTTGGATGTGGACTTGATGCACACCGACGAACTGTTGGGCTTGCTCTAAGCAGAGTAAAGATGGTGTACTGATAAAAAGAACCCCAAAAAATCTTTGTCCGCTTTTTGTGAATTTAGAGTCCCTTTCTACAAGACCCCACACAGGACTGTAGGTCAATTGTCACTTCATTTCCCCTTCAGACAAGTTCAACCTCTTGATCATATGAAGGCTACAGATTGCATAAAAAATAGCGAACCTTGATTTGCTCACATCCAAAGCTTAGTCTCATCATTGCAAATGAACTTTGTACGGGTATACAGTAAACTAAGCCGGACATGTCCAAAGAAAATCAACACCAAATCCAATGACTTAATCAAAATATTGCAACATAATGCATGTAGATTGATGGTTTGACCTAACTAAAGGAAGTTTGACCAAGCCAAATTGGTTCAAATGTAGGCATGAGAATGATATAAATGAAAACTTTGAGCTCTCATATAGTTTATTGTATTATGTAGTTGGGGCCGCCGTTTTTTCACTCAACATATACTTTTTGACTTTAAATATATTGTGTTTGAATTTTAGTTGACCCTACTATCACTTATTTGTGTCCTACCAAATTCAAATTCAAACATGAATATTTTTCATTCATAAGTTGAACTTTCCTGATTGCACTTAATGAGGCCTATTTTTTATTTGCAAAATGAGACACAACATTCCCTTATCCAAAATGCACTCGGATTCAAAATAAGTGCCCATTAGAGGTGCATGTGCCTTGTTATTAGTGCCATACGGAGGGTGATCTAATTGAATCCTCCAGCCATGCCCCTCTCCATAACTGGCATGTGCATACCATGGACTGTTTTCATTCAACTAGAGCATTTCAATCACATGTAGATTTGTAAGTGGACTGAGAGTCATGATCGAATTTTTAGCTTATTCATATGGTCTACTGTATTAGAATCTTCTTCAAAATGACGACATGATTCAATTTTTATTTTTTTGTTTGATAATAACAAACATACTCAACAATTAAAACACTTGAAAGACAAGGGAATGGGGAAACTACCTTAGGAATATTCCTATGTTGTCCCACATTACCTATACAAAGGTAGAGTTCAATGTTCTAGAGATGTGTACATGTTAAAGATTTTGGAGTACAGTAGAACCCAACCAATATTGTGCAGGCATAAATTTTTTATTCACACACATTTTAGGATAGGTACTAAGGTAACTGTCCTAAAATGTACATAATACGTAAAATATTCTATATTTGCACAACAATAGATATAACCCATTTGTATCTAGGGTATCATTTGTCATTGTATTGGATACTTGACCCAACTATAAGTATATCTCTAAGAAGAGGCACCAAGGGTAAACCTTGCCACCCATGCCCTTGAGGCATAGATAGACGAACTATCTCTCGAACCATCTCTAACAGACTCTCCGTTTATGATGATCTCCTAGACCAAAGTTACTATTATTTTTATGTCATTGTATCAGCAAAAGAGAAGAATTGTGTCTATTTCGGAGCAACGTGATCATGCCAAACTAGCAGACAATAGAGGTAAAAATAATATTTTTGCAAGAGCTAGTTACTTGAGTCTCCTCTAGCTGCAGCTAAATTTGGCTGCTCCATTTGTACCTCTCTTTATGCAATTGAATTGGCTTCAATTTGTGTCAAAAGCATATATGCACACATATACATATATTCATATATACATACATGCATATATACATATATACATATATACATACATGCATATATACATATATACATATATACATATATACATATATACATATATATATATATATATATATATAATTATATAATTATTATTTTTAAATTTTTAATATATTTTTGCAAGTTGGAGGACAATAAATTGGGAACACAGTTTCATGTATTGAATTATTGATTGACTAAACATAACCTCTTTTCAAGTTAAAAATGAACTGCCATTTTGGTTTGATGGCTTGATTGTTATTACAAGGGTGTGTAAAGGACACTATAACGCTGAAGAAGGAAGGAGGAGATTATGAGATATAACCAAGCTTTTCATATCCAATGTCTGATTGCCATCTTTATAAAAGTGGGCTCCATTAAGGTTATATACCATTCTTGAAAAATATTGACTTTAGCTCTATTGAATTTAAATAACCGCATTCTTGAGTATCCTTGGCTTCGATACTACATTGCTATTGTAGATGCATCATTCCTCAAGAGATGCCTCTATAATAAGGTACTAGGATTCAGAATAGTAATATTAAAAAAAAAACTCCTCTTTTTGTGTTGTTCACAAAATCATATAACTACATTTCAATACCATGATCTTCATTCCAAAGTAATTTTATGCCCTTGAACATGATGGTGCAGTTAGTTTTTCAAAATCTAATTACAATTTAGAAATACCTATTTTACAAGAAACAATATTTCATTAAAACTGAACTATCGGACTAAAAAAGTGATGGAGAGTGCTCTCCTTGTTAATAGCGATAGGTTCCCAATAAACCATTTATTTATTAACCTTCTTTTATGAACCTCATTAGTTTATCAGCCCTTCTTAGCACACAATTTTCACTAGTAGAAATATTGTCAAATGTGATTTGTCTTTATGATTAAATTGTGTTGTGACTTGTTCATAGTGATTAAAAATTGTGATTTGAAACACTGTATATTTACAAGTCACAACGGAAGGTCGGAAGTTAGTCGTTAAAAACAAGTCACATAAATTTGACATTCAAGATTTCCACTAGTGTTTTAGCCCCATGGTAAACCTCTCAAGCCTCCTAGTGATATTGTAAACTTCGGATTTTTCCTGTAGAAAATAGACCAAACCAACAAAGTTCGAGAATGTTATGTATTAGATAGCCGACGAGCCGCGGTCCCGGGTACGCAACTCTTGTATTATATAGTCCTGATTATAATCACTTATATTGCATTTTAGTCCAATCTCAAGTGATATAATTTGTTTTAATGTAAGAAACTCTTGTAGCCCTTCTAACAAGGAATCCAAAAATGTAATTATATACAGGATTTGAATATTCCTTGAAGACAATAATAGCTTTAAAAACCTAATTATATGAGTTTTTTAATACATGTAGCATAGGTCAAGCTACCCAGCTTTTTGGGCTTTTTAATAAAAATTCAAGATTTTTTTGTTATAAATAAAACAATGCAAATGACTTCTACTTTTAATTAGAGGCAACTTCTCGTATGGATTTTAAAAATTATGTATAGGTGTTTCAATTCTTTATATACATTGCAAAGCTTTTTTTTATAATAAATATGAAACCCAACATTTTCTACATCTCATTTTATTTAATTTTGTCTTCACCCAACTTTTGGGTCATTTTATTTTTATGTAATTTGATATAAGTTTTACAAAAGCCGACCTCTAAGAACACCCAATTCGCTAATTTTGCACTTGGCCATATAATCAGCACTTGGCCCCCAAGCGCATTAAAAAAAATGTTTGAAAAATTCTCTAAAAAACAGCCATTTTTGTCTTTCTACAATCCCTTACGTTGTAAAAAAACAAATTTTTAATTTATTTTGTATTCTCATCTTTATCTTTTATTTTATCTTTATCTTTATCTTTTCTTTTCTTTTCTTTTATCTTGTTTTTTTTCTTGTCTTCTTTCTTGTCTTCCTCTTGTCTTCCTCTTGTCTTCCTTCTTATTTTCTTCTAATCTTCCTCTTTTTCTTCTAGTCTTCCTCTTGTCTTCCTTTTTTTTTTTTTCTTCACCTTGCCATTTCTGGAGTTTAAATGTTAAAAATAAAATTTAAAAATAAAAATCAAATAGCAGCCGATGGTTGAATTCAATACAGGCCAATTTTATTTTATTATTTTATTATTATTTTATTTTTTTGCTTCTGCTTTTTCTAGGCAGAGAGGGTCCGCGCGCGCGGACCCTACTCTAATTTTCAGCCTCCCTCCTTCACTCCTTCCTCTCCCCTATATAAATCCTCCCTCCCTCTCCCTCCCTCACACTCTCCTTCCTCCCCTTTTCCTCTCTTGTCCTTCTCCCTCTCTCCTTTCTCCCTTCTCCTCAATATAAAAGAGGAAGAGGGAGGAAGAGGGAGGAAGAGTGAGGCAGGGCGAGTGAGGGAGGGTTTATGTAGGATAGAGGGGAAAAAAAGGAAAGGGGAGGAGGGAGGGAGAGAGGGTTAAAATTAGAGTAGGGTCCGCGCGCGCGGACCCTCTCTGCCTGGAAAAAGTGGAAGCAATTTTTTTAAATTTTTTTTGGCCTGTATTGGATTCAGCCATCGGTTGCTCCCTGATTTTTATTTTTAATTTTAATTTTTAACGTTTAAACTCCAGAAATGGCAAGGTGAAGAAAAAAAAAAGGAAGACAAGAGGAAGACTAGAAGAAAAAGAAGAAGGAAGACAAGAAAGAAGACAAGAAAAAAAAACAAGATAAAAAAAAAAAAAGGAATTTAAAGATAAAGATAAAAGATAAAAATAAGAATAAAAAATAAAAAAATAAATAGTTTTTTTACAACGTAAGGATTGTAGAAAGACAAAAATGGCTGTTTTTTAAAGAATTTTTCAAACAAATTTTTTTAAAGCCAAATTTGCTCATGAAATGAGTGCACTTGGCCAAGTGCAAAATTAGGGAATTGGGTGTTTAAGTCGTTTTAATGTCGATGCCCCCTGCGTATAATATGGGAGTTGCGTACCTAGGGCCGCGGTAGCGACGAGTTGGTTAATGGTTATCATACATAACCGATTGTTCACTTTTCAATCACAACCCTTAATCTTCATGATCCAAGAGCGAAGGATAAAAGTTGAAAGGAAAGAAGGTTATGAGTTGCAACTTGTGATAGCAATAGTAATGGGTTGCCAATGGGATGGAGCCACGTTAGCGTTGAAAAGTCAACAACAGGTTATGTATGATAAAACATACAAACCTTACCCCTGAACCTTGCAATATGATAAATCAAAATTGACTAAAGACCTGATTGTGACGGCAAGAGGAAGCCCGCACATGGAGATAAAAACAAGATTCCCATATAGGAAACGCGGACAAATTTCCCACAATTGTAACTTTCCCAGATAAAAATACACTACAATCATCCTATGAAAGTTACAATTGTGGGACTGTGTCCCACTTCCTATATGAAATCCCAGTCTTTATCTCTCCCAGTGCCGCCCCGCGTCACTGAGGCTCCGCGTCACTGAGGCGCAGAATGGAGAACCGGCTCTGTCGCCGGCTCCTTGCATCTCAGCCCTCTGATTCAGCTTTCCAATCCAAGGGTGGACCTTGTCCGGGGCTCCTGACACACGGGAACTGTAGCGGCACACGGATTTTGGGAGGGAGGTTGGATGTTGACCTCCTCTGCCTAAGGCAACGTTTCCAGAGCATGCAAGGTGTTCAAGCAAAACGAAAAGGCCTAAGCTAGAAGCACCCACAACCGAGAATGCATACAAAACCAAAGTGTAGACTAACTCATAACGTCTTAGTAACAACCAAACTCATTCAAATTCAGTGCATTTTGTGCAGAAATTTTTGTCAACCTATTAACTTCTTGCACTATTACATATGTTAGTCAATTTCAAGAAGAGACTTGGACTCACTGATTTGTGTAATCATATGTTCATGGATTTGGGATAGTATATCGAAGTTATTGGTTTTGTGCGATGACTAACTTTTCACTTTGAAAAGTTGTAGAAATTTTGAATCAAAAAGAATTATGAAAATCATACAACAAGTTAAAAATATCATATACCTATCTACCATTGATTGCTCTCACATTTTGCTTCAATTACAGTGGTCATTCTAGCAAGCATATTTGAAATGAGCGTTTGAAATTGTTTTTGAGATACTTGAGCCTATACTTGTTGGATGATTTGTATCATTTCATCTTTGCCTTTCATAATTCTTTTTTGATTCAAAATTTCTACAACTTTTCAAAGTGAAAAGTTAGTCATCGCACAAAACCAATAACTTCGATATACTATCCCAAATCCATGAACATATGATTACACAAATCAGTGAGTCCAAGTCTCTTCTTGAAATTGACTAACATATGTAATAGTGCAAGAAGTTAATAGGTTGACAAAAATTTCTGCACAAAATGCACTGAATTTGAATGAGTTTGGTTGTTACTAAGACGTTATGAGTTAGTCTACACTTTGGTTTTGTATGCATTCTCGGTTGTGGGTGCTTCTAGCTTAGGCCTTTTCGTTTTGCTTGAACACCTTGCATGCTTTGGAAACGTTGCCTTAGGCAGAGGAGGTCAACATCCAACCTCCCTCCCAAAATCCGTGTGCCGCTACAGTTCCCGTGTGTCAGGAGCCCCGGACAAGGTCCACCCTTGGATTGGAAAGCTGAATCAGAGGGCTGAGATGCAAGGAGCCGGCGACAGAGCCGGTTCTCCATTCTGCGCCTCAGTGACGCGGAGCCTCAATTGAGCGGGGGCGGGGGCGGGGCGTTGACGTGTGCCAATGAGCGAGACGGCGCCCCCGCGAGACTGCGTCCAAGTTCTGGGAGTCATGCGAGGGACACGTCGGGAACGCCGGCCTGCCTCACCATGATCCATCCATCTTGCATGCATGTGCGGCTCCCATATACTGTACAGTACCTCACAAAACTGTTCCAATGCTGTAAATATCTTCTTTTGGTTGACTGTGGATGCTACATGGCAATTGCAAATGCCCATGTGGCATTGCAATAAGCTTCTAATCTACGTTAGGAAGCCACATGTAAAAACCAATGACATGCATGACTATCTATACGTGACAATTGTAGGGTTCAAAGCCATCTGATTCACTGGAACAGTTTTGTGAGTGCACTCTTCCAAAACTAAATGTTTACAAAAGCTTGTCAATCTTGATGGACCTTCGACTCTTTGTTGTAGAACTTTGTTCCAGTGTGTGTATAGACCATTTTCCTACAGTTTTTTGTACTTTGTTGTTCTTGCTTCCAAGTAGAAAAGATGGTGTCTGCATTATCTTCTCAAAAAAAGTCAGACGTTCTTTCTATGTTGCAAAGAGGGTGCACTATAAGAGAAGTGTCAAGGAGTTTGCATGTGGGTGTTGGAACTGTGCAGAGGCTCCGACAAAAGTGTGTTTTCAATGTAGAATCATCACATGGAGGTAGACCAAGAAAGATGACTCCTGCAATGGAACGGTCTTGTGTATTGAATATGACTAGAGGTAAGCTTAGTACTGCAGTAGAGGCTACAAAAAATGTGCAAGAGGCATTTGGGATGCAAGTGTGTGTTGAAACAGTGAGACGTGTTTTACGTAGAGGTGGTTTACAATCACAAGTGAAGCAGAAAAAACCACGTCTTTCAGTCAAGAATATCAAAGCACGTTTAGACTTTGCAAGAGCCCATCTAGATTGGACTATAGATGATTGGAGTCGTGTCATTTTCTTTGATGAGTCTAAAATCAACTTATTCTGCTCTGATGGAATCTCTTGGTGTTGGAGTCGTGATCCACATGAGTTGTCAACACGCACTGTTACAGAGACAGTAAAGCATGGTGGTGGTGGAATCATGATTTGGGGTAGTATGACCATTTATGGGCCAGGACTAGTGTACAAAGTTGAAGGCCGCCTCAATCAACATGGATATCGTCAGATTTTAGAGCAGACAATAGATGGTACAATTAGAAAATATGGATTAGATGCTACACAAGTCATTTTTCAGCAAGATAATGCTTCCGTTCACACCACAAAAATGATGCAAGAATGGTTTTCAAGGCAAAGTTTTAGTCTTCTAACGTGGCCTGCCCAATCCCCTGATTTAAATCCAATAGAACATCTATGGGCCATCCTCAAAAGGAGATTGAATCAATATGATTCACCTCCAAAAGGAATGATAGAATTATGGGAACGTGTAGTACAAGTCTTCTCTTCTATTACTGCACATGATTGTAGAAGACTTATAGAAAGTATGCCCAAAAGGATTGAAGCTGTAATAGCTTCAAAAGGAAGATGGACAAAGTATTAGCTAGTTTACTTAGAGCACTCACAAAACTGTACCAATGTATATACTAGTTTTTAACTTTCATTTTTCCTTCAATGATATTTGATTTAGTTAGATTTTTTTTACAAATGTGTACTAGATTGGATGTAATATATGCCTCAAACTACTACTTGAAAGTTTGGACATCCATTTATCTTACACATACTTTTGAATCTAGAAGTTCCAATCATTGGAACAGTTTTGTGAGGTACTGTATGTATCCCGTTAATTTCTGCATGGCCGTTCCTGGATCACAGCAAGCTTGCCGGAGTACATATTATTAAGAAACACATCATTATTATGAATCATGTCCGAGTCTATTGCTAACGATCGAGTAGTCAAGGATTGGCTGGATTAATGAGCGGCCCATGAAGAACTTACTAATTCTTCCATGTGATGGTGCGAACTTCGAGGCCAGCCAAGTGAGGAGGTGCTGTTGCAATGTTTACCTGCTCAACGCTGGTGACGACGACGATTTGGCCCTGACGGTGGCCTCCATCTAAGCCTTTAAGTAGCCGCCCCATGCTGCTACATTTTCAGACTACTCCTCCCTACTTGACTCCTTGCTCATCCTCTCTAACTTGCATGGAGGTTCCATTCAATTCCAAGGGGGACATTCCACCTTGTTCCTTGCTCTGGTCGTCGTTGGCGTCCATGCTCAAGCTCTGTCACATCGATCAACAACACACATGTATACAGTCGTTAGCTTTACCTCCCGGAACTGAGAGTTTCTGTAGTTACAGGACCTGAATTCCTGAGGTATGCAGTCAGTCGTCGTTGTAGCATTATTCATCCAGCGCCGTCGATCTCTCCACTAGATCTCTCAGAGGTTCCACTGACAGTGTGTGGCAGGACCAGGAGAAGTGAACTCGCATTGTCTCAGCCTTCTCCCGAAAGAGCACCATGTTACGTTGCCGCAGTTGGAGCCATTCATTTTCGAAAGACGATGATATGTACCATTTTCGAACCTTTGTCATAGGATTACACACGAGTGCGTTTTCTTCGGTATTTTGTTCCGAGTGAAATTTATGCGTGTGTATTCCTTGACAAAAGGTTCGAATGGAATGTACTTCCACTCATTATCGGCCATACGCTTTTACATCGAGCTTTATTTTGTTATGTTGTTGTTCAGGGACTCACTAGCTAACAGCATGTATGTTAGTAACTCTTTTAATTTGCACAGATGAACAGATCAGAGCAGATCGTGATCGCCTACAGAAGTCCTGGATCGTGGACCTGAATGAAAGAAGCGCGTAACTTCCAACTCAACACGATTGAAGATCGAGTCTCGGGGAGTTTCGGTGAACACCTGATCATTCAAGACACACCTGTGGATACTCTGTATGGGACGGTCGATATAGAATAAAAAACATATATACTCTCACAATGTATTTTCGGAAGTGTTATAAGTTTTTCCTCGTGTAACTGCACAGAGAACATCTTCTGGATTGAGAGTCTGCATCTATGATTCGTCTACTTATAGTTGCGATTGCGATACCAAATAATTAACATCGTTTTTCTACGTTTGGAATGAGTGTACCTGTGTACGTTTCGCCGATTTGAAGCGGAAAAGCAATAAACGATCCAAAGATCGAGTATCACTGTGATTGATCATATGTTATCTTGATTTCCTGGAAACTTAATTTCTGAGAATGTCTGGTACCTATCCTTTCTTTCTCATTTGTCTCCCTGTCTCCCTGTACGTTTCAAATGCCTGCAAGTTTGCAAGTGCATTGCGCTGCTTTATGTCGATCTACTAGTTCACCTGTTCAACTTTAGACTGTCAAGATTTAACCAAACTGCTGTAATGCCGATGGAATGGCCTTACAAGATCTTATCTCGAGTTCTCAACTGTACAAATCATGCGAGCTATTTCTCGTCAAAGGACCGTACGATGTCAAAGGAACGTCATTTGAAGGAATTATTTCCGTTGCTAAGCCTTTCACAGAGCGGCCGTCATCGATCGCTGAATCCTAGGCTGCAATTGAATTATCAGGTTTATTTGATTAAGCATAAGCGACGGACAGAAGAACATTCTTGAAGTGCGTTGGGCCATGGCATGAAACATTGTTGTTCAAAGGTAAGAGTCTAATTATTTTAATGTAAAAAAAAGACTACGCTAAGGACTCTAATCACAAGCAGACCGGTAATTGAGTTAACTGAAAACAAGCAGCTCACCCTACTTAGTCAATACGGAGTCCGCCACCCAATATTATCAATTTTTGACAATGTTTAAATTTATGAATACTGAATAGTCCGTTAGGCTTGGGGGAACTTGTGGGAACTCTCCATTACCATTGGGGAGGTCACGAGTTCCACTTGCATGGGCGGTGTAAGGCCTTGCTTTAGATTATTTTTCAACTCGCCTTAGATTAGTTTTGCAATTTTTTTGACCTGAAAACGAGTGTAAGATGAGTATGAGGTGCGTTTCCAAGTACTTAAAGAGCTCAAGGAGTATTTAACAAAACATAGATGTGTTATAATATGTGCCTTCCAATTGTTTGATGAAGTTTGGACGTTTGGTTCAATAGAAAAAATGTAGGGCATCATCTCTACAAATTATCCTAACAATCAAACTTCCAAAAATAACTTTAGATATTTTTTTAATGAATTTAAAAGCATTAACCTTTGAAAAATTGTATAAATTATGACTTTCACTTTTAGAGTTTAAAATTTAGCATGATTGGTTAAAGTTGGTTTATCTATTATAAACTTCAAAAATACAAAAAAAATGATGGTGGGAACATCATTACTTTCCCCAAATAGCAAATTTTATAACACTAAGACAATATTGAGGTATAAATTTCTCCCTGGTATAATATTCACTTTGAAAACTTCTCCCTGGTGGAGTTTAACTCGGATTGATATAATTCAAATTACGTTGAAAAGTAGACTTGATGTAGTATTTTAAAAATAAAAAAAAATATTTCAAAAACACATTTTTCCGGCCAGCCCGTTAGATTCGGGTATCGACCAGAAAATGGTCGTTTGAGCGTTTAGGGGTTTAGGAAGCAAAGGCAGTGGTCAACGCAACTTCAATTGCAATGAGATAAGCACAGTGCATCGAACCGAGCGTCCTCCTCCAAATCTCCTCAACAATCATTTCGTTGTACCACAATAGCACATCTGAATAATTCCTGCTGCTACAGAACAACCAAATCTTCAATCAATTAATTTACGAGAGAAACAAAAAGGACGACTAGCTTGTGTACGAGAATACGTATGCTGACAGACGGATGTGCATGCAGGGATTTTTTGCCTTGATCGAGGCAAAACATCCGATGAGACCACGTCTTCTGGAATGTCCTTGCCTATAAATAAATGTAGACTGCCTGACCTCAGCCTCGAATAGCAGAATAGCTAGTGCCGATAAGATTGGCTCGAAAGAAGTGCCAGATACCGTTGGACAAGCAATTTCCTTGCTCCAGCTATGGCATACACGCGACGACGCTTGTCCCACGACCTCGATCAAAGTCCACCAGTGCTTGGCCCTTCCTTGAAAGTCACCAATATTCCACAGAATGCCCTCCATTTCAAAACGCCGTTGGTAAAGCCGTCACCGACATTACGTTTCTGAAATCGAGACAGAAATAAGCTAGATCAAACTGCCTCCCCGGGCGAGTCGCCTCTAATCATGACAATCAAACTTCGATCCACAGAATCGCATGTCTCGAAGTTCGTCAGCGCGTTGAAACGTACACGCTCCTCTCCGGAGCTTTTGAACGTAATTTTCTCTAGATATTTTTCCACTGATTGACTTGTTTGCGAGGGATTATTTAATTGTAGCAATCACGAAAGAATATGCTATGTGATGACCTCTACAACAGTGTCATACATGTATACATAAGATGACATTTAATGAATCGAAATGTTCTGTAGAATATAGAAAGTGAGTGGTGCTGAGATCAACCTTACGCCCGTGTTATATTGTTGTTTATAGGTTAACGACTCTGGAACGAGAAACAAAACGGCAGGAATGAAGCACAAAACCGTAGATTCGAGCTAATCCAGTCTCAGAATATAATATCTGAATACAAGCTGAGATGGCTGGGGGAGGTTGAACGGAACTCTTCGGCCTTCGTGTTGCTGTGTTGTATCCACACGCTGCGAATGAGGAGCTTTTAACCAGGCTCCTTCAATACTGATGAAAGAAACACGGCTATCATGGAGGACGAATTAGTGCGATTTAATTTTAAACAATATAATACCGCAGACACAGGCACATGAGCAGGTCCTAGGCACAAAATTCGAGAGAGGGAGAGAGCGCGCACCGTCCGCCAGAATTGCAAGCAGACTCCCTAAATGATTGACTTCTTTAATTTAGTGTTTGTATCAGGTGCCGTGATTTCGTGAGTAAGACATAGACGAAGTCTGACACTGAAATAAAGAGAAGAATATGTAGTCTCGGAGAATGAGACGTGCAGAATATGCCGATTCAAGTCTCGGAGAATCGTATGCAGCCGCGTCTCAAGGAGCCAGTTTGTCCTCAACTCCTCGCGTTGGAGAAGCGCCGGTCAAGAGACTAGTCTGTACCGACATGCATGTACAGATGCTTGCATCGATCTCTGGAGGTGCATTGAGTTTCCGAATCCTCAGCAAGTCCGGCACTACTTGAAGAGATTTCAAGACTCAGGGTTCTCATCTGCGCTTACCGGGAGTTCCCGCAGGAGGTTTCGTTATTTCAGCGCCACCGTGACCTGTGTTTCTTTCAAGCTCTCGACGTCGCGCGCCGTTTCTCCATCCATCGTCAAGCTCGTGAGGTATGGCGCTTTTTTTTTAGCTTCTGCCTCTTTCATTAAATGTCTGTCTTCTTGCCGACCTTCATAAACCATCGTTGTTGCACTTCCATGTGCTAGAGTGCAGAATATCGGATCCCCAGGTATCTTGCTGTATATATGTAGATTTAAATTACAAGTTTGAGGGTTTGAATTTGGACTTGTCTTTTACAAACTAATTATGAGTAATTATGAGGGTTTTTTGCAAGACCACCCAAAATTTTGGAACTTTTAGTGAATTTTTAAGAAGAAATTTTTATAACTAAATAACATGATGATTTTTTTAATTTTATCTTTATCAAAATCCCATTAGGGGAAATTTGGGGTCTCCAAAATGCCCTGTAAGACAGCCCAGGTTAGGTGATTTGTCTGTCCAAACATCCCTCCGATGGTAGAACCGTGAGTTCTCGTCGCTGCCCGCAGAGTTGATTGCGTGAACTGACACTGTCGGAAGCAAATTGAGTGGATAGCCGGGAGCCTTGTTGGCTCCGACATGTCGACGATGTTTGGCGAACGACCTTCTCATTGTATTTACTGCTCAACACCAACAATGAAGGAAGCAGAGTGAGTTACTAAGTGGAAGATTAGATTCTTGTCAGCCCACTTAGAATAGAACTCGGGAAGGAAATTCGCTGGCACAACGGTAAGTTTGCTGGAACTAAAGCGTGACCTTAAATGCAAATGCTCATGCCAGCATTCAGAAGTGCTTGGGCTTTGTGCGCCGCAAGTGCATTCTTGTCAGCCCCAACAGCGTCTCTCTCGAGGCACACACGCTCTTCCTCGCAATGATTGGATCGACCCACTCTCCCCGCAGTGTTGGCAGCGTCGTGGCACCATTGGTGCCAGCCTCAAAAAGTGACGGGCATTCCCCAAAAAATTTGGCACGTGAGAAACCTCGGGGCCTTTTGGAAACCCCAGATTTCTCCTAATGATATATTTTTGGAAGGGGACATCTCAAGGATTTCATTTCAGTAAAACATTATAGATTGTTTGAAAAAAAATTGCACTTATATTTGCATTATCTTGCATTTATTATTCTAAAACTGAACATTTTGATGTATTTACTTTATAGAATTTTTATATTAAATGATGTGAAGCAATCTTTAAATTAAGAGCTTCATTTACGTAGTCACCTTTGCATACAATACGGGAGTTCCTTACCCGAGGTTTATGATGTAAGCTTACACTAGTAGAAATCTTGCCCAATGGGACATGTCTTTAATGATTAAATGTCTGTTGTGACATATCTTTGGTCAGCAATTTTGAGTTTGAATCTATTAGTCGTTCAGAAACTGAACACTGTGATGTTTAGGGGTTATGCTTTGGATATCAATAGAGTTATCCATAAAGTAATTACAAGATAGTCCTTCTATTACATGAAATCAGAAAAATCTATTTGAAGATCTTTGAGGGAGCTTCTTTAGGATTGGGGAGGTGTGGGGTACAAATCTCTTTGACAATGAAATGCCTGTCATTGGTTGAAAAAAAAAGGAGTCAAAACTCATTTTTGCCGCCTTTCATAATAAAAAAAACTAGTTCTGCCTTGTCATTTCTCTTGTGGATTTCTTTTGCTTGACTTTACGGATAACTCTACTTTCAGATACAAATTGGACAACAACTAATAATGCAACAAAGAAGGATGTCAAGGATCATAAGGTTCTTCAAAACCTCCCCTATTCACCTCCGAATCTCATTGAGATTCTGTCAGGGAATAGCATCCAAGTGGAGAATAAAGAATGTTGTCAGAAAGTTGAGATTTAAGAGTGGATGAATAGTGTTTGGCGAACATAGTTATTGTATTTTTATAATATTATAAGGCCGACATGGCTACAATATCACATGAAGAAAAGGATGTGATCCCTAGGGGCTTAAGAACCTTATGATTGCTACAAAGCTTCTCAAACTGTTAATATTCCCAATCAACCTTTAGACGCCAAGAGGGTCTTAGACCGGCAGCCCAAAATAATTTAAAAAAATTAAGAGAGCCACCTCCAATAGTAGCCCCTTGAGTAACGTGAACAAGCAATGAGAATTCCTCAAATCCTCTATGAACAGTGAATGTAGTGAAAAATGCCACTCCTAAAACAAATTTTAAAAATACAATGCGATTTAGGCTCTGCAGTGAGCTCTACAATTCTAGATTTAAAATTAAAAAAATTAAAAAAATTAAAACTAAAAAAACATTGTTGATCAACGCTAGCCAATGCTGACAGCTCTAGTAACTATCCATCAAGATCTCAAGCTTCCCGACTCCCTCCCCTCCCTCTCCACCAATTCTCTTTCCAATTTCCTTGGAATGTACAATTTACTAAAAGAGGATATTTTCTGAATTTAACCTCGCTTTTTCATCACCTTTCCCAAAGCACCAATCCATTTCAATTTTGATTGACAAAATCCACTTTTTTGCTTGACTATTTCTTGATTGAGAACAAGCCTATGGGGCTTCTTTTGACATTTAACCCTTAAACGACAATGCCAGCCCCACAGGCTTGGTTTTAGTTTGGGAGAATCTTGCTCATAACTTCTACACCATCGCACCAAATGGGGTTTTTAAAATTCCAAACCGAGCACCTTAGAGAGATCTATGCTTCTTTAGAATAAAGCTAAAGCAAATTAAACACATAATCATGCTTAAAATGGAATTTCAGAGGAGATTTTGGGTGTGGTATCAAGAAAGGAATTGTCGTTTAAGGGTTAAGGGTTAAGTTCCCTCAAAAATTAATAGCATATGAAAGATATGATCAGGGATTATCTTGTCAGCGTGGCAAAGCAGCTTGTGGAGATATTTTGACTACCCATTCAATGGCATTCTAAGTTTTCACTATAAACACCCATTTCGTTAAAAGTGCACATGCCCCTCTAAAATTGCACATTGTAAATTTTTTGGTAGAACAGTGTATGAATGAGAAAAGCATAAATATGCTCTGGAAATATATGCTGAAAAATAATGTAATTCTTGAATTAAACCATTGGCAAAGTTTGATCTCCATGCAGTTATTTAAGTTTTTTAAAATTATGTTTTTGATTTTTTAGAGTTAAGGTTTATGCTTTTGGAGTGTTGTAGATTTTATATGTTTTCATGTATACACTATATGCCTAACCCTCCACTAGTACAAATTTTGTCTAATGTGACATTCATTAATAACTAAATGTTTGTTGTGACTTGTCTGTAGTGATTCAAAATTGATTTTGAGTCACTAAAGACAAGTCACTGGAACGGATATTTAGTTATAAAAGACCTATCACATTGAACAAGATTTCTACTAGGGTCCATCACTTGCAATTATTGTGTAAACTACTAAGTGATGGGGTTATACATACGCCCAACTTCTATCACTTTAACTAATTTTTGAAATACCAAGTAATGGGAGGTTAATAGGTTATGCATATGTCTAACGCTCCAACACCTGGAATTAAAAATTATTATTATAGTGATTTAGGGGGTTAGACGTATGCCTAATTCCCCAAAAACTGCATCTAATAGCAAAACATAATATCGGAGCCGAGGTATACATATGCTAACCTTGAAATACTTGGATGTCATAGGAAAATAAAATATCAGAGGGTTAGGCATATGCCTAACCGCCCAAACACTTACAATTTTCAACAAAATAAAATGTCTGAGGGTAAGGCACATGCGTGATTCCCAACACTTATAATTTCCAACAAAATAGAATAATTAAAGGGTTAGGCATAAGCCTAATCTTCCAACACTTAAAAATTCCAACAAAATAAAATGCCAGAGGGTTAGGCATACGCCTAATCCACCAACACTTCCATTATATAGCAAAATAAAATATGCGAGAGTTAGGCATACGCCTAACCCCCTATCACTTGAATTATTTGTTAAAATATCAAGTGATGGGGGTTATGCATATGTTTAACCCATATCACTTGAATCATTTGTTAAAATACTAAGTAATGAGGGTTAAACGTATGTTTAACCCCTATCACTTTAATTAATTTAAAAAATTACAAGTCATAATAATTGAAAGTAATCCGCTATCACTTTCAATTATTATGTAAAATATTAAGTGATGGAGGTGGGCATATGCCTAACCTTCCATCACTATAATTAATTTTTAAAATACCCAGTGATGAGGGCTTACGCGTATGCCTAAACTCCCCACTTGCAATTATTTTCTAGAATACCAAGTGGTAAGAGCTAGGCATAGGCTTAACTCCTATCACTTCAATTAATTATTAAAATTGCAAGTGATGGGGGTTAAGCATATGCCTAAAACCCCGATCACTTACAATTATTATTATGTAAACTATTAAGTGATGGGGGTTAGGCATATGTTTAACCCCCCACTAATATAAATCTTGTTCAATGTGACATTCTTCAATGACTACATGTCCATTGTGACTTGTCTTTTGTGACTCAAAATTAATTTTGAGTCACTCAAAATTAATTTTGAGTCACTAAAAATTAAGTCATAATGAACATCTAATTATTAAAAACATGTCACATCGAACAAGATTTCTTCTAGTACCTATATGACTTACAATCATTATATAAACTACTAAGTGACGGGTTAAACATACGCCTAACCCCTATCACTTTAATTGATTTTTAAAATACCAAGTGATGAGAAGTTATGCATATGTCTAACCTTTTAACAATTGGAATTTTTTTTTAAAAGGGTTAGGCATATGCCTAACCCCCAACAATTTCATTCTATGGCAGAATATAATATGGGAGGGTCATACATTTGTTAACCTCCAAACACTTGGATTTTATAGAAAAATAAAATATTAGAGGGTTAGGCTTATACCGAACCCCCTGGCAACACTTACAATTTCAAACAAAATAAAATACATGAGGGTTAGACATGTGCCTGACCCACTAATACTTCATTATTTTAAAAAATAAAACATGGAAGGTTTAGGTATATGCCTAATCCTTCAACTCTTACAATTTCTAAGGAGAGTATAATATAGGAGGCTTAGGCATATGCCCAACTCCTAACACTTGCAATGAACTTCAAATAAAATTTTAATTTGATTGTAAATCCATAAGTTTCACACCATAGGTCCAAATTTTGCGAAATGACTTTTCTACACCTCCTGTTGTCAAGCATATCCGAGTAAGTTTTGTCATTATAAATTTATCTATGTTTTAGTAAGTTTTGTCACTATAAATTTGAGTAAGTTTTGTCATAATAATGACATGCTTTTACATTGTATGTCCAAAAGCATCGAAACAATTTTGTAGGTCGAGCAGATCTCAAGTTCTCAACGTTACATACAAACATACAAACAAACAAACAAACACAAAGAAAAAAATCACCTAAATCCTCATTCTGAATGTCACGTCCAATAGCCGCATTACAAAGCACAACTCATATTACAAATTCAGTTATAACTCATATTCATTGCTCCGTTGTGTATAAAAAATGAGATTGTAATAAATTCTAATACTGAAGATGAATGTTCAAACACTATAGTTGGATGAATGTACTAATTCTTCAACCCTAACATTAACCCTAACATTGTACACATTTTCTTACCTAGTTAGGGTTTCCAAATACTACCCCGCCATTGCTAATCTGTGTCCATGCTAGAGCATTCCTCGTGATTACAGGCGGACAAGTAGAGTATTGCTCCCAGTGAGAGATTTTCAAAGATATTTCAAGCGCAAATTGCAGGCGGAGAGTCCAAGTTGAGATTAGAGGCAGAGAGTACTTGGGTTGAGATTGGAGGGGGAGAGTAATCAAGCGGAGAGTCTAGAATGAGATTGAAGGCGGAGAGTAATCAAGCGGAGAATCTAGAATGAGATTGAAGGCAGAGAGTCCAAAATGAGATTGAAGGCGGAGAGTCCAAAATGAGATTGAAAGGAGAGAGTCTAGGCAAAAATTGGAGGCGGAGAGTCTAAGGGGAGATTGCAACTCAACTGATGAAGTGATCATTACCTTAGGATAGAGCACGCATAATAAGTTGTCGCCTTGGGGTGGAGCACGTAATACAAAGAGCTTTTGCATTGGAATTCATTTTGGTCGTTTTTGTCCAAGTAAGTTTTGGCACTCACCTTCAAATCACGGTTCACTTTCATTACTCTATGTTGTGGTCTGATCAGACACAAAATCATTCGTTTTTGTCAAAAAGTGCCACATATTGATTTATAGTGATGTGGGCCTCTCAAAATTTGATATGGAAATTCAATTTCGACTACAATTTCTTAGGATCTCACCCCCACATATGATAATTTGACATCAATATTCATTTGCAGTTATTTTCTAGAATACCAAAAGGTAGGGGTTAGGCGTAAGTTTAACCATACTATTTGAATTATTTTTAAAATACCAAGTGATGGAGGTTAGGCATATGCCTATCCTCTATCATTTCAATTAATTTTAAAAATTGCAGGTGATGAGAAGTTAGGCATATGCCTTTTAAAAATTCCTGGTATTGGGGGTCAAGCATACGCCTAACCCCTATCATTTGTATTATTTATAAAATTACCAAGTGTATTGAGATGAGGCCTCATAGTGTCACGATGTGTCCTCAGAAAAAATTAGAGAAAAATTCACATTTGAATTATTTTATTTTATTTCACATGGACCCCCTTGTGGGGGTGCCACATGGCACAAAATAATGTACAAATTCATAATGTACAACTTCTATTCATTCATCAAGTTTAAAATATCACTCTTAGTTGCACTTTATAATGTTTCTTTGCCCTTCGACTAACACTTCCCCATGACACTACCGACAGTACCCAACACAATTGGACAGGCCAACTCCCAGACCATGGCACACTACACAGACCATTCAATATCCGGAATTCCTCCACACCACACTCCATTTGCACACCTCACACCACCAAGACGACCATCATTGGCAAATCGGCAGAAAAAGCCCCAAGTAATATTTAGAGAATCAAAAATTCAAATCCAGGCCACCACAAGCCCTGCCATCTCCGATCAAGTACCCACGTCTGCCTCTGCTGTGCTTGCAGCAAGTAAATCGAACAACCACATAAAGTGAACAAATCCAGAGCAGCCCTAACATCGGCAGCCCACTCACATAACTGCTCCTGTCCAGACTCCTCCCGCACTATTCACTTTTTCTTCGTCAGCGCAGACTTGGTCACCTTGGCGCCCGTCGCCTGCGAACACTGCAAAAACTGCGCTCACTCACCACTCGTCACTGAAGCCGATCACTCGCCCTCTCATTGCTCACTCCGATCGCTCCGATCGCCAATAATGCACAAGGAAGCAGAAGCAAAAATTACGACAGACATGGATTCACTTCAAGCAAACCCTAAACCGATGAGCAAGGAAACACTGTAACGCACCTGAGGCAGCTAATGCAAGACGGAGATGAGTCCGAACAAGAAGATGAGCGAGACCACATACGCGGTCTCGATTTGCGACACTTGATTCTCCGCCGGCGCAGACTGGAGCAGCGGCTGCTGAGGCGCACTGCGGCGAATGGTGCCAGGTCCTGCCCTCACGGTCGCTCCGAACCCCTTGGACGACGCATCGATCTCGGACCCGCACTCCGACTGACGCAGGAACCACTCCGAAACACAGACAGACACACAAACAGGAACTCTTGACACACTATGACCCCAAATGCCACAGGGATGCGGGTACTCATTGCAGGTGCGACTGCTTGGTGATGCGCGTCGTTCGGGAGCTGCTCCATCCCTTGTTGCCCTTGGTGGTGTGGATCGACGTCGCTCCGGCTGGCGGCCAATGCGGTGAGTAAGCGCCGCGGGGGTTGGATAGCGGATTGACGCGAACTCCCCTGCGAGAACTCTCGACCCCGCTCAGAACTCTCGAAACTCAGACCAGAGACCCCTGCGAGAACTGAGAGACAGAGAGAATGATAGAGAGAATGACAAAGAGACAAAGACCCCTGCGAGTCCCATCCTGACCATCCAGTCCCATTATGAAGCGCCCCGTCCCGTCAGCGCCCCGTCATACTACGCGTGGACCCCCTCAAAATTCAGAAATGTAAATTTTTCGTGTACCCCCCTTTGCTTACGTGTACCCCCCCGTGCGTACGTGGAGTGGTTAATTATTTTCTTTTTAAATTCAGGGGCCCCGTGTTTTCCGGCCACCACCAATTCTGAGTTTTGGGGTCATAGTGATTGAAAGGTTAGGCGTATGCCTAACCCCTATCACTTCAATTAATTTTTGAAATTGCAAGTAATGAGGGTTAGGCATATGCCTAACCCCCCAATCACTTGCAATTATTTTTTTAAATATCAAGTGATGGGGTTAGGCATATGCCTTACCCCTATCATTTTGATTATTTTTTAAAATTCCTAGTGTTGGGAGTGAAACACACGCTTAATCCCTATCATTTGTATTATTTGTTAAAATACCAAGTTATGGAACGGTTAAACATATGCCTAACCCCTATCACTTCAATTATTATTTAAAATTGCAAGTGATGGAGGTTAGGCAAACGCTTGACCCCCATTACTTTGATTAATTTGAAAAGAAATAAACAGTGGAAGGTTAGGCATATGTCTAAACCCCTCCCCCCAATACTTGGAATTTTCAAAAATAATTGTAGTAATAGGGGTTTAGGCGTATGCCTAACCCTTTTATGTTTATTTTCTTGAAACATTAGCGCGATAGTTTCAATGCACATGAATGTAAGTATTTCCCATGGTTTGATGGAGAAGGTTGGAATACACGTGAAGAAGTTCCAAATATTGATGTAGAAGGGAGGAAAACGTACCAATTGGACCAGGTGAAATATTTGGTGGCCCTTCAACAACTTTAAATGCAATAGGTCTTGATGATCAAGCTCATGTTGAAGTTATAGTTGGGTTAAATGCTGCTTGAGGAGTTTATCAATAGATCATCTTTTATTCTATTTGGGAAAGATGTATTTAGCTTAGGTTCGAGAAATATTGAATCACAATCTTAAAAGACTACTTGGTGATAGATTTTATGTAGTAGTGAGATGTAATTATTTTGTAACGTTGCAAGTTATGAAAGACTATGCATATTTCTATCCGTCTCAAAATTTTAATTGACAATTACAAGTGATGACAGTTAAGCATATGCCTAACCCTTTTATTTTATTTTATGAATTAATTTATTTGGAATAAGTATTTGTCGTATTGGAAATGGTAGCATCAATTCAATGTAAAAAAAAAAAAAAAAAAAACTTATAAAAATACTTGCGAATCATTTTCACTAGTATTTTTAGGTATTCCAATTAACCAAAAGAAAATTTTGACCAAAATTAAAAGTGCACATGCTATTGTGCACTTTTAATGAAATGGGTGTTCATAGCTGTAAGTCTGTAACCTCAATCAGCTTTACATTCAACATTTCCAAACTGTGGGGCAACGCTGATGCTGATCTTTCAAAAATAACCCACTTCATCAAAGGTGTAAACCTGAGCCTCAGTCACCTTACATTAGGGGAGTCACGGCGCTGTCAAGAAGTTGATTCTCTGAAGATTGAGAACATGGAGACAGAATTCAAGAGCCAATCGTTGCCAATCGTGGCCAATCTCTATAAACCAAGTCATGACACCCCGTGAATGCCCGTGAAGAATGAGAACAATAGCGAACTGGGACAATAAATCTTGGCAAACCTGCAACCAATGACTAGGGTGAAAACGTGACTGCCGTGAAAAATTCTCCACATACCATAGAATCAAAATCACGCCCATTCTTCACCTCACGATGAGAAGAATGAAGCTTCTGAATTTTCAAAGAATGGATCGTCCACAATTCAAGGAGAAAGTGCCACGTAACCATTCTCTGAAAATTGAGAATGGGAAGAAAGCACCATGATACCCCCTATTGGTAGGGCTGACCATGAGATAAAGTGACTTATACTCCATAAAAAACTAAAAAGAACTGAAGAAATTGCACCACTTGATGCTCAAGGCTTGGCTTACACTGCATGCAATGTCGTATGCTCCAGGTTACATTCTCACTCTTGTGAGCAATGTTATGCCTGGAAAACATCGCTCAGCACAATTCACATGCTACAACGAAGACTTAATCTACACAAGAAAACGCTTCACAGGCAAACAGAAAGAAACCAATTAGTCTGCTTACGCTTCACAACTCTTCATCAATCTTGGCACGAATTGTGAGTCACAGAAAGACAAGACGAACCTTGATGCAGTGATCCTACAATCCGCCATAATGCAATGGCGTATGCTCCAGGTTACATTCTATCACTCTTGTGAGCGAAATTATGCCTGAAAAACATCACTCAGCACAATTTACATGCTCCAACAAAAGCCTTGATCTACACAAGAAAAAGCTCACATGCAAACCAATCAGTCTGTGACGCTTCAGCCTTTCAGTCATCAATCTTGGCAGTCTATTCTATAGTACACTCTCAACATGAATCGTGAGTCACAGAAACAAAGACAAACCATTCAGTTTCATGCCGATGCAGTGATCTTACAATCCGCCATCAATGCAATGGCGTATGCTCCAGGTTACATTCTATCACTCTTGTGAGCGAAGTTATGCCTGAAAAACATCACTTACATGCAACAACGAAGCCTAGATCTACACAAGAAGAAAATGCTTCACATGCAAATGAAAGAAACCAATCAGTCTGCTTACGCTTTACAACTCTTGGCAGCATATTCTATAGTACACTCGATCTCCACATGAATTGTGAGTCACAGAAAGAAAGACAAACCATTTAGTTTCGTGGCGATGCAGTGATCTTGCAATCAGCCATCAAGGCCTGCACTGCGCGTCGTCCGGACACCAGAGCGCCATCGAAGGTACTGGAGTGACGATGATCGCCGCACACGTACACGCCCTGCTCCAGCTTGGGCTCCTTCTGCAAGAGCGTGGGAGGGGATTGATCGGGTTGAGCCAGAGGGATGCGGTATGTGCGCAGGTGCTGCCACGATTCCACCACGTCGCTGCCGAACCAGGCCCGGAGCTCCCCTCGCACCGTCCTCTCGAGCTCTGCGTCCGGCGTGCTCTCGTACTGCCCGATCAGGCTCACCGACACCAGCGTCTTCCCCGGCGGTGCATACGACGGCGCCACCGTCGTCGGGAAGAACATGTTGTTGATCACCCCGCTCTTGCTCCCGTTCCCGTTCAGTAGCAGAATGGGCTCCTGCACGTCACCAACCCCGGCCGCCACAATTAGTGAATAGAGTAAACGAATGCAAGTGGCATTGTATTTTTTTCGATAAAATATGTATTCTTTATGAATTTTTGAAGTGTGTTCTCTAAAAGAATCCTATTTTGCACCAACAATTTAGAGTACCAATCAATCATCACCACAAGCAGTTTTTACCACTCATAATGTTGTTGGTTTAGCATCCATTAGAGTTATTTTTGACTCAAAAAGCTTTGTAATCTTACATCATGTTAGTTTCTTATCGATGCATGTTCAAAACTTTGGTTGTTTAAATCTTCAAGTTCAAAGCTTTTGAGTTGAAGAACAAGTCTATTATGTCCCCAAAATAGGCACTTTAAGTGTGTTGTCTCTAAAAGAATCAGTCCTATTTTGCACCAACAATCTAGAGTATCAATCAATCATCACCACAAGCGGTTTTTACCACTCATGTTGGTTTAGCATGTGTTAGAGTTGTCCTTTGACTCATAAAGTTTTGAAATCTTACATCATGTTAATTTCTTATTGATTCATGTTTTAAAACTTTGATAATTTGAATCTTGAAATAAAAAACTTTGGAGTTGAAGGACAACTCTATTCTGTCCCAAAAATGAGGCACTTTCATATGTGACAATAACAAAAGAATGACATCTTTGAGCTTTATTTATGAGCTTTTTTTATAATCACGTTCCGATATGATATTTGATGTTGTAAACACATGTGATTTGACATAAATGAGTTTTGAGTGTACCTGGACGGGAGAAAAATCTGCCGAGAAATACAAGCAAGTAGTACTGCGAGGAGGCTTGTCAACAGAAGCCGAAGCGGGCAGCTTGTTCCCCAACAGACGAGCAGCTTCAGGACCTTCAACAGCAACGACCACACCGTAATTCGCTCGGATCACGCGTCCATTCTCCAGCACCACGCCATTCTCATCCAGTTTTGCAACTCTAGAATCAAGCAGAACTGAGCCTTTGGGAAGCTTGTCTGCCATCTGTTGCGGTATGGCGCCAATCCCCGCAGCAGGAAGTGTGTTGGATCCCAACGCCAAGCATTTGAAAACAAAATCGAACAAGCGAGAGGTCGTTTGCAGCTCTCTGTTATTAGGGCAATAGTTAGTCCTATGTCAATGTTATGACAATAGTTAGTCCTATGTCTATGTCAATGTCAACTAGTTAGGTAATCTAGTTACTTAATTAACAACGGTGACGACTCTTGAGAATATCGAAGGTCATAAACTTAAACTTAAACTCTTTCTTCATCTTCCCTCATTATTAATAGGGGTTGTCACACCTCGTCCGAGAAGATTAATTCTCTAGAGAATGAGAACCTTGGGAACCAATCGTGGCCATTCTCCATGAAGGTGTGACTCCCCTTCTTACTGTGTGAAGAATGAGAATGAACATGGCTTGTTAATCTCCTCCGCTACTTCTCAATCTTCACAGTTTCTCAATCTTCACGACCATTCTTCACCTCCAGAGGAGAAGAATGAAACTTCTCAATCTTTTTAGAATGGGTCCTCCACAATTCAAGTAGAAAGTGACACGTCCGCATTCTCTGAAGATTGAGAATGGGAAGAAAGAGGTGTGACACCCCTAGTATTACACCAATATATATTCTTTATATATTTTATGCATTGTGTATGCATTCATACCTGTCGAAGAAGATCCCGCCGAAGAACGGCCGGAAGAAGCGATCGATCATGGCTTCGGAGAATCCGTCGGACCTCAACCGGCTCACGATCGTCGTCTCCTCCGCTGCCAAAATCTCGGAGACAGGCTTCACTGCGGCTCGCAACCTAACGATTCCCACTGTGATCTTATCAAGGGCGGATCCGATCTGGTTGAATAACGAGCCGAGTCCGTCGGCGAAGTGACGAACGGGATCCGCGACGCGATGGAACGAGCCGTCGAACCACACCAACGCCCCGGCGTAAAAGGTTCGTAAATTTAGGGATTCGTAATCCAAGACCGCCTGTGCTTCGGGGTACGCGGTGATGAAGATCTGGAACCCTCGGTCTAACAAGAAGCCTTGGTAGGAGTCTGTTCTCACTCGCCCTCCGACTCCGTCGCTCCCTTCCAGAAGAAGAAATGGAATGCCTGATTGCGCACATTGTCTTGCAGCTGCTAACCCTGCCAATCCTGCTCCCACTATCACCACCCCTGTCTCCGTCTGCGTGGTTCGCGCATCGCCCGTGATCTCCTCAGCTGCCACACTCGCCCTAATCCCAATGCTGGCTACTCGCGTACGCCATCCCCGAGAGGAGCAACATCCAAGAAACGCAGTGGAGTTTTTGAATTGCTGGTTTGAGGTAAGCGAGCTACAGAGTCGTGGATTAGGTCTAGTCGCTGCCATAGTACTACCGGCAGCAAGAAACGAATGCGTCATCGCCATCACGGCTTACAGATCCCCCTCCCTGCCAATCAATACCGTCATGAAGACGAATTCTCCAACAATATTTCTCGCAACGTACATTCTAGCGATTAAATTGGAAACTGCAATTGCGAAAGAGGAGTTCCATGATTTGGTACCTGCGAGGTCTGGTGGTGGTGGTGATGAGCTCCAAGCTCCCCCGCACTTGCGATTCACATGCTCCTGAAGCTGCAAGGTGAGTGGAAACAATTCAGTCAGTTGTGGGCTCGATCGATGCTGGAAATCCTCGATGAATGCCTTGACGAGGCTGGGAATGCAAGAGCAGAATTGGGGGCGAGCCGAATTGTGCAGGGAGGGAGTGGTGAGTGGCGAGGGAGGTCCCGTGGAGATGGAAAGCTGGGTCCCCGCCCAATGGGAGGGACCCGGGGTTATCCACTACGGTTCATACGTGGCCGCCACGTGGCGTCTCCACATTCGCCGAACAATATTTATGGCATTTTCACTCCCCAGTCCACTCCACATGACATGAAAAGTTCTTTCTCGTTCAGAGGTGTCGGAGTGTGAGCTTGTATGTGGTTCTCAGGGAAGTCACTTAGTGTAAATTTTGGTATATATGAGCGAACATATGGTATTTAATAGGGGCTATGAAATAATTGGAATATTTTAATATTTATAGTACATTTAGGGTATATTCATGGTATACTTTAAGAATATTCATAAAATATTCTCATTTTTGTTTTAAAACACCCTATATTATTTTTAAAACTTTTAAAATTTTATCTTAAATGAATAAAAGGCACCCTATATTTGTTCTCTTACGGTTATTTAAATTTTTGACAGTGACTTCCCCGGGATGCGGTTCCAAAGGTAGAAGTATTGTACATATTGGCATCCATTTAAGCAATCTGAACATCTTGGAGAATATACTGGTACTAAGTGTGTCACAAATTTTTGAGGGAAAAATAATGTTTGCGGAGTTGCGTCTAAGTGAAACCATATTTTTCAGATAAAATTTGTAATTTTTATGAATTTTTCAAAGTAGTATGCCTTGAAAATACAAAACCGTCTCTAGGTGGGAGCCATGAGCATTTCCAAAATGCTCTATATTCATTCAAAGTGAGTATATAGTTGACAGAGAAGTAACCTTACATTGCCCCACATACACCCACATCCACCCATTTACACCCAAGGAATCTACTTGATTGCCTATGCCGTAAATTTCTTCCCTCCTTGTTTTAATTACTTAACCACCGCTTTGTAAACTCGCGTAAAAGTTGGAGCAATACGCGCTCTTCGACAACCTCTATTTTATAATCTATTATACAATGTAGGTTGGTGAACACATGCATGCACACTCCCTACAACAGTTCCGCCACCGGAATGGTCGTGTAGTGCTAGGCGTTGCCATGGGCCTACCTAGTCTTTATACAATGCAGACCATGTATGCACGTACGCAAAGACAATTCTATCGTTAGAATTGTCGTGCCAAACTTTGGCAAAGGTCAACCTAGTCTAAAATAATACATGCATGCACGTGAAGACAGTTTCGCCACTAGAAGTCTCATACTAGATTTTGGCACGGACCAACCTAGTTTATTAAATATTACAAATTGTACAGATATACATGTACATAAAGATGGTTCCACCACTGGAACTATTGAGTTGGAGTTCGACATGGGCCAACCTAGTCTATATAATTCAAACTTTGCACACATGCACGTGAGGATGGTTCCGCTTCAAGAACTGTTTTGCCAAACTCCGGCACATATGGGCCAATCTTATCTATTATATACTAGTTTGACCTGTGCCGGCCACCGGCACATAAAATATCTCAAAATTTCAAAAAAAAACTCAATGTATTTATAATAGTCATTTTTCCCCAAAGATCAACATTGAGGTTTAAAATTGGTATTTTGAATGACTTTTAAAATGACCTTTGAAATACTTTTAAAATGACCTTTGAAATAACCTTTGAAATCATTTATTAAGAAGATATTTAACCTTTGAAATAACCTCGCAGGTTCCATTTCAAAAAAAAACTCAATGTATTTATAATAGTCATTTTTCCCCAAAGGTCAACATTGAGGTTTAAAATTGGTATTTTGAATAACTTTTAAAATGACCTTTGAAATAACCTTTGAAATCATTTATTAAGAAGATATTTAACCTTTGAAATAACCTCGCAGGTTCCATTTCAAAAAAAAACTCAATGTATTTATAATAGTCATTTTTCCCCAAAGGTCAACATTGAGGTTTAAAATTGGTATTTTGAATAACTTTTAAAATGACCTTTGAAATAACCTTTGAAATCATTTATTAAGAAGATATTTAACCTTTGAAATAACCTCGCAGCTTCCACTCCGGAACTTAGTCAAATAACCACTTATTCCATGTGTAAAATGTCATGCCCGGACAGACACACAAAAAACACCCTTCTTCCTTATTATATGGATTGTATTTACTAGTATGTTTAGTGGAAAATAATTATAAAAATAGATGCCTAAAATTCCAGAAATTGTTTTTCAAAAAAAATTGTAAAGGAAAAAAACGAGTTTCAAAGAATATTCATTTTGCCTAAATCTATTTTAAAAGACAATCAAATATTAGACAAGAGACTATCGAACCTCCTAGTAAACTACAGTTATACAAGTCAACAATGGTTGTATTATTTGACCACTAAACAAAGTGTCGAAGACGTCTAGCAAGCCTCACTGTGTATTAGACACACACACACACACACACACACACATATATATATATATATATAGAGAGAGAGAGAGAAAGAGAATATTTCATCCAAGTTGTTTAACATATTTGACACTCATCTAATTAGACAACCATCGTCATACGTTTAATACGACATCAAATTGAAAGAAAAAAAACGTCAAACATGATAGAAAAAAGAGTCAGATATAATTAACACAACAAGATGGTTTTGATGATGGAACTATTGTATTAGACTCCTGGCATAGGGTAACCTAGTTCACTATATAATACAAACTGTGTACAATCCACGCATGTGAGACTATGAGAGCGGCTCCACCACTAAAATTATTGTGTGAGAACACTAGGTTGGCTCTAAAACCTAGTGTTACATATGGTAGAATGCCCTTAAAATGTCAATTAAACCTCCAAAAAACCAATAAATCCAAATTAAGCTTCATATATTTTAGTAGTTTTCGGTAGGTCCTATATGGATTTCCTTATGCTCAATTTTCTTTTCAACCAACACATGATGCAAACTTCTTCATTGAATCTAGTGATATAAAACTTTGTTCCATTTGAATTGTATTTTTTCAGAATATGTTTGATTGAATTTTTCATTTTAAAGACATAAATCCTTGGTCTAGGGGCTAAGTTGTGCTTGGAAATTTTTGAAGATCAACTTGAGACTATTTTGGGCTGATAGAAAGTAAGATTTTTCAATAGAATGAAAATAAAAATCAATAAAATGAAATTATATGAATTATGAAAATAAAGAGATAGTCATACTCTACTAATGATATATAGGCGGCGTTTGTTTTTAACACAAAACATATCATAGATTGCACCCTAAAAGTTTTAATTCTATCGAAGTGTAGAAGCCCCTGATTGGATGACAAGTGTTGGTTTTAGGTTCTTTAGATGATGATCGTTGTGGCGGCCCACATCTAAATGACCAAAATTTTGAAGGTGTGTACGGTGAGAGGAGAAGACGCCACTCGTCCTTCAAAGTAGGCAAGGACGATTATTTTTGAATTAAAAGCAAGCAATTAATACTTGGACCCAGCACATAGCCAATCTTTTCCGTGATAATTCAACTCCAAAAGATATTACTTTTTCTTTTACGATTAAAAAGTTGGATAATAAATGATGAATATTCTTTTTGCTTTTACACGCTAGGTGACAAGTGTTTGGTTGGAAGTTAATATGGCAAATTGCACGGTAGGATAATCAAGTGACCTACTCTTAAATAAGTGGCCCCACTGATGATGAAGTTTTAATGTGATGAAATTTTCCCGTACAAGTAGAAATGCTCTTAGTCCATTTTGGACAGCTAGTAGTTAGTCCTATTCCAATCATGATTGTAGATTAATATTGTCATTTGAAAAAATAAAAAATTACTTCAAGGGTCATAATAGGGTGACTTAGTGGTCATAATCAAATTTCCAGTGCCGGTGATAGAGATTATAGTAGTTTTTTTTAATCTTTTGGTGCATAAGCTTGTGCAAAAGTTTGCATGGATATTTTTCAGTCTCTCCAAAGCGCCACCTTGAGTTTACAAACTTTGTTGAAGTTGTGGAGACAAAGGGGCTCAAGATATTGCGAAAGGTGCAGACTAGATGGATCTCCCTGCTTGAGTCCCTAAAGCGTATTTGCAGTGAATACAAGACATTGATTGTCAAGTTCGCCGAGGACGCATCCTAAGAAAATGTACCTAAGAAAAATCTTATCATTCTCCTTAATGTTACTACTTTGTTTTCCTTGGCGTGCATCTTGCCATTGCTAGAGTCCATAAACTCATTGATTAAGTTGGCACAAGCTCATAATGTGTTTATCTCTAATTTTATAGTTGCCATAAAGATATGTCAAGATGAAATATATGAAATGTATTGTGATTCATCCTCTTCGTTTTAACCCATACATTTCCAGTTGTTCCACGGTGTGGTTAATGACCACTCGTACACCATCTCACATGAGTGGGTCACTGATTTGAATGATGGGGATAAGAGCCTAGGATTTAGAATCAATAGACACACGCACCCAACTCATATGATGGACAATGTTTCTGGACAGTATGTATCTGTCTCGGGAGGATTTGGTGTCGGTTGTCTTTGTAGCTAGAGGACATTGTGGACAAATGGTTTCCCAATTGTAATATCATAGAGGCTTTGGGAGTTGTATTCTTGCAATATTGGTTGTAGGATAATTGTGACTATTTGTTTGTCATACATGTGCAGGTGATCAAGGAGTGGTTTTTCCAAATGAAAACTGTGAATGGCAGTGACAAGGACCAACAGTCAACGCGAGTCAGTTCTTTTGGATTGGCACTTGCTAAGCAAGTAGCAATGTCTATTCAAATTGACAATGCAGTCACATGCTAAGAAGGCTATGGAGTTGCCTCACGACGTGAACCCTGTCACAAAGTTGTGGCAAAAACTGGGATGCAACGCGTTGTTGAACAAACTTTTAAATTCATAGCAGTTTTGGAGTCATGTGTGGATGAGAGAACATTCTCTACCTTGTCCTTTGTGAAGAACAAGGTTAGGAACCGGCTCCAATAAAATTTGGACACGTGCATCAGGATGTTCTCGCAATGCTAGTACTCACTTGAATCCTTCCGTTACAATGTTGCCTTCGATCATTAGAGGGAAGCTAAAAAGAGGCATGGTACTCAATTGTGAGCTCCTTTGTCTCCATAACATCCGCAAGTTTGTGCTTGCAGATTTCATGAGTCTTTCTCATGTTTGTTGCAATTGATACTAACTGGGTTGGGGTGGGTGGAATTAGACGTTACAATGGGCATTCTTGGGGTTCAATTCCCCCGTCTAATGCAATTTTTGTATATTTATGTTCATGTTTTTCGCTCTTGATCAATGCTACTTTTTCAAACTTGATGACATGTTTGGGTATTTTAATGGTTCATGTGTGTGATAGTTTTCTGTGATGGTTTTGTGTATGTCCAAGGTTTTTTATATGTTTGTATTGATCGTTTTCATTGCTCATTTGTTGGTGTAGCCAAAATTGACTCAAAGAATGCACACAAAGTACCAGAATTGAACACATTGGAGCCCATAATTCGCCATCAAAAATGCAGCGACAAAATCCATCACGTGCCACTTATATTCTTTTATAAAATAATTGGAAACACTTCTTCACGCTACACTTGAGCCATAAACCACAAAAACTAACTTCCACTTATGAAGCAGTGCCAAAGTGCCTGCCTACAATGGCAAGAGGACGCAATTCGCTTATGGATGTAGTGTTCCAATGACGAATGGCAACTTTATAATAATCATGGCATACCAGCTCATGTCACTTGCATCACTTGAAAAGAACATGGCACTCTTAGTCAAAGTGGGAATGACAAATGCAAACTCCGATGTGTTGTAGGAACACTATTTCTCCTCGCCTTTTAACCCCTAAACGTCCAACCGTCCAAAAAGTTAATGATGTACAAAATCAAACACAATTTTCTCATCCAACATTGACTTTTTGAAGTGTGGGTTTTTTACTATATATTTTATGGGAAATTAGCTTCATGCATGTGTGATCCGATTAGAAGGGGATGATTTGTGAAAAAATTATGCCTCATTTCATATAGTGATTCACCTAAAATTTAACAGATTTCAGTGTAGAAGTGCTCTTCAAAAAGTCAACACATAAAATTAAGCAACCAAAAAATCTCCAAAAAACACTACATTTAGAGTATTACATTTCAACCAATCACAACAAATTTCATGTACAAATTGTCAATATCTTATTCATAATCAAATTACCAAAAAAAATTCAATTTTAAGTTTCAAATTCTATACAAAAATATTGGTGACAACGATCATAGATCTAACCATATGGATAGAATCAAACATTCATAATGTACAACTTTATTCATATCTCAAGCTCAAAATATCCCTCTTCGTTACATTTTATAAGACATCTTTAAATTCTCCAAATCTGGAGAGGGGTGAGGACGTTTAGGGGTTGATTTTAAAACATAAAGCAGGGCCAGAATGCCAGATTTGAACACACGAGGCCAAAATTGCAGACTGACAACCCCTAATCTGGCACACGAATAATAATACTTCAAGTCATAGAGTGCACACTCAGCAATTGAAGCAACAAGCTTTTATTAAAAAACGAGGCCTGGAACCAGATTTCACGCCTCAGATTGATCACCAGCCGGTGATGAAAGAATCACAGCATCAAGTAACCATGAATGTGGACTAGGTGACATTCCATCTTTGGCCCCTACACCTGTCAGTCACCAATAATGTAAGTTTTCCGAAACTGCAAAGCAACACAAGCTTTCAGCCCTCAACTGCAATTCGCTTTAAAACGAGTAAGGTCGAGGTACCTTAAACCACCACAAACCTAAAACCACCAACTTCTACACCCTGTCTTCATTTTAGGGAGGAAATGTAGGTTGTCGATACATGATTTAACTTTTGAGTGATTAATGCATAAGTCATGTAATGAAAGTCTACATTTCCTCCTTCAAATGAAAGAGCGGTGTAGAAGTTGGTGGTTTTAGGTGTTGTGGTGGTTCAAGGTTCCTCTACCTTATTTAAGTCATGTCAATAAGTTCACACTCCCACATATAACTTATAAAAGTCCACACTCCCACATCATACGGGTAAAAAATCCAACAGAAATGTAAGAGGGTTACCGAGGCTCACTTGATTGCTCCCTTCAGATATTGGTCCATTTGAAGTGAGTGCAGGCAATCCACGTGCTCTTGTAATCCTAAATGTAGCCGAAACTAAAATTTGAAGTTCCTGCAGGGGAACACGCTTGTATGCAGATGCTCACAAAACCATCTGCAGAGGAGAGCATTGCCTTCCTACTCATTTTTGTGTTTAAAAAAAATCCTAAAGCATGTATGTGGAGGGGAGGAATATCATGATTTTGTAGCTTTTTGTAGCTCTGGGTCTGTTGTGGCCTCGGGAACTGCGGGTGGGGGTAAAGTCATTTTTCGTGACAGCTTCAGATTGCCACGAAGGTCGCGCCCTATACAGACCACGCTGAGCTCCTGCCCAACTGCAAGGTAATCAGACACGCGCTCGATGCGCTCGTGGGCAATCTCTGAGATATGGAGCAAGCCCTGGTATCCCCCGTTGAGCTCCATGAATGCTCCGAAGTCCTTGATCGCCACCACTCTGGCTGTGTACGTGCCTCCCACCTCCACTTCCTTCCCTACAGATGCCTCCACCATCTTCTTGGCCTGCTCAAACGAGGCCTGGTCTCTTGCAAAGATGGTCACTACTCCGTCGCCCGTTATGCTTACACGCGCATCAGTCACCCTCTGTTGCAACCACCATAAAAAAAATTGCATTCATGAATTTCTTACACTAACAAACCTTAAGCCTAAACCCAACGTCGAACTGTAATTGATTGGCATTCTTTGTATATTCAGAGTAACAAAGAGAAATCCTCAACCTGGAATCATTTAGCCCCTAAAGAACCAGAAGTCTGAATTGGGCCTCATGTTTTATTAGCACTTTTGAGTAAGTCCTATTTGTTCAAATTTCTTTCATTTTTGACCCACACAAGCAAGGTTCTTCATTGATTCCAGTGGTATAAAATTTGTTCCCATCTCAATCATATTTTTCACAATATGATTGATTGAATTTGTCACTTATCCTTGATCCTCAAGGGGTTAGAATATGGCTAAAGCAACAACATAGGAACAAACTATAATTGGCTTTCTTTGTATATTCAGAGTAACAAAGAGCAATCCTCAAAAGTTCATCATGCTTAGGATCATTTAGCCCCTAAAGGACCAAGAAGTTTGCATTGGGCCTCATATTTTTTTAGCACTTTTGAGTAAGTCCTATGTGGACTTCCTTTCGTTCGAATTTCTATCTTTTTTGACCAACACAAGCAAAGTTCTTCATTGATTCCAGTGGTGTAAAATTTGGTCCCATCTGAATTACATTTTTCACAATATGATCGATTGGCTTTGTCATGTATGCTTGGTCCTTAAGGGGGTTAGAATATGGCAAAAGCAATAACAGTTGATATAGCAGGGTGAGGCTTTATATTTTGGTACCTGGATATTCTTGACATTGGAGCCTTGAGGCCCAATCAAGCGCCCAATACTATCCTGTTGAATGTTCATTGTTCCACTGCGAGGCAAATTCTCCCGAGAGGAGTCACGAGGACTACTAATGACCTGTTCCATGAAGTCCAAAATCTTGCTTCGGCCGACTAATGCAGGCTCCAGAGCTTCACACAGGATGTGCAATGGGACACCGGCAGGTTTGATGTCAAGCTGGACGGCAGTGATACCCTTCCGAGTCCCGGCAATTTTGAAATCCATGTCACCAAGATGATCCTCTAACCCTAAAATGTCGGTAAGGATTCTGTAGTCCGTTACACGCCCTGTTCCAGGGTCAGTCACACTCACCAGCCCCACCGACACGGCACCGACATGTGAACGCAATTGAACGCCAGCATCCATCAATGCCAAACTTCCACCACAGACAGTAGCCATCGAAGAGGATCCATCCGAGGCCAAACACTCCGAAGTCACACGAATGCTGTAAGGAAAATCCTCTTCTGGCGGCAGCAAAGCCACCAACGCCTTCTCTGCCAGAGTCCCATGCCCCACTTCCCTACGATTCAAGCCCATTGTGCGTCCCACTTCGTTGATCGAAAACGGAGGAAAACTGTAATGCACCATGAATCGTTTCCGGTCGATTCCCACGAGAGAATCCAAACGCTGTGCATCATCTGGTGCGCCCATAGTCACAGTACACAGCACCTGCGTATTGCCTCTGGAGAATAAAGAGGACCCGTGCAGAGCAGGGTACGTTCCTGCCTCACATAGCAACTCACGCACCTGATTCAAACCTCGTCCGTCAACCCTAATCCCCTTCTCAAAAATGTTCCGCCGCAGAACCTCCTTTTTCACCGCATCAAATGCATACGGCAACAGCTTTGCAGTAACTTCATCACCTTCCGTTACTAAAAGAGTCCTCACTTCACCTTCTATCTTACTCAACGTTTGTCCTCGCTCAAACTTCCCAAACTCCGGGTTCCCCATTACTGATTCGATTGCAAATTGCGCCAGTGTTCTCACCTGCGATTTTTTTTTCATTTTTTCAAGGGGAGTCTCAAAACTGAAACTTGAAAAATAGAAAGCATTTTTTGGCGATTTACAATGTTTAAAGACATCGCTTTCTATAGAGTTCATGGCTACCGTATACATCGATAAGGGAGGATTATGACGATATACTCTAGTTTTTTATTCAATTTTTCTTATAGCAACATAATTTTTCAAATAGCAAGTTGGCGATCAATATAGCCACAAAAGAATTCGCTGATTCTCACCTTGTCGAGAACTTCAACAGGGACGGTGAGAACCGGCAACGGTCGTTTCTGCACTGCAACTTTCGCAGCGAGCTCCAGCTGAGGCGGAATTAGTTTGGTTGCTTCAGCATGAGCAAGATGTAAAGCGGCGACGTAATCTTGATTCGAAATTTCACGCGCCTGGGTTTCGATCATGACGGTTTTCTCGGCTGTACACGCGTACACGAGATTCAAGTCGCTGACGTTTAATTGGTCCATGTTGGGATTCACGATGAATTCGCCCTTCACTCTGCCAATCCGGACACAGCCTATGGGACCTTTCCAGGGGATGTCCGAGATCATGAGAGCAGCCGAGGCGGCATTCACAGCAAGAACGTCGGGATCCTGTTCCCCGTCGGAGCAAAGCACATTGGCGATGATCTGCGAGTCGTAGAAGAAGCCGCGGGGGAAAAGCGGACGCACGGATCGATCGATGAGGCGCCCACACAGAAGCTCCCGTTCTTTGGGCGCGCCTTCTCGCCGCATGAAAGTCGCGGGGATTTTTCCCTGCGCGTACTGCTTCTCCCGATACTCCACCTGCAACAACAGTCCTACTTTTTTAGGCTATCAAATGCTAAATTGCACCAGAACTTTCTCCCCTTGAACACAGTTCCTTCCAAAATTTGGGTGTAAAAATCAATGATTGTAGCCAGATATTCAACGGAGCCAGATAACTTTTTGCATCTCTATAAATGTATACATTTGTCGCCTTGAATCCTTTGCTTGTCGCCAGATTAGTGGAATATATTGAGGATGTTGTTGTTGAACTTTGAATACCAATTCAATGAGCATTCTAGGGGTAGACCAAAATCATTCAATGTTGCTTATTTGGCCCGATGTCTGGTAGAGCTCCAACTATTAACCAATTTTGTTCGTGTATTCCTTAATTCCTTCTTACTAATACAATTGTCGCCATTCAAATGCACTCTTTGGAAAGTTTAGATCGCCATAGTATGACACGAATGTAACTAAACTCAGATCAATGTAATCAATGTAGCCAGCTAATTTAACCCAAAGAAATTACAACAGCGCTGATGTTTAAATTTATTGTAGCCATGTGAGCATTATCTCAAAAACCAAAAAAGAAGGCCTGACCTGCAAGGGCAAGAAATCTCGGTTGGCGTCCAACTTGTGATCGGCCACCACGGTCACCAACACTTTTGTCTCGCCCACTCCGACCACCACCGCGCCGGCTGCGAACCGCGCCAGCTTGCCCGTCTCGAAGCTCACCTTCCCATTCCCCACCGCCACTTCTTCCTGGAAGACGTGCCCGCTCGCTGGGAACTTGCGCCACGCCAGAGGAACCTCCGGCGCGAGGACGGAAGCTGAAGAACAATGGCGAGGGGCCCAAATGCTGCGGCGAGGGATTGCTGCTGGACCTCCATCGTGGTCCGGCAACAATTGCGATGAGGTGGAAGCGATTCTTCCGCGCCCCGACGCAGCATCGATTGCTTTCAGAATTGAGTGAGCTCCTCGCCTCCGGAGCATCATGACCTTCTGTTGCAACAATCTCTAGGTCGAGGAAACCGATCTGAAAACCATCGAGGTGATGGACTTGATGGAGGTGAAGGCGGAAACCCCCCTTAAACCCTAAACCCTGAAACTCGAGGAAAGCAACTGCTTTGGTTTCTCTCCCACCCACATCTATGCCCTGTGTACATTTGACACGATGGAAGTGCCGCGGCTTCTCTCGTGCCCACATCTATACAATGTGTACATTTCACGTAGCAGTGGAAGCGTAGCTTCTCTTGTGCCCACATCTACAGGAGGTGTACATTTCAGGTAACTTTGGAAGCGTGGCTTCTCTTGTACCAATGTTGGGCCGAGTACGGTATGCATAGATTTGTCGCATACATAGGGTTTTCAAAATCTATGACAAGTCTAGATTTACGATACCCATGTCTATTGATTCAACATTAAAATGTACCCACACCTATGGAAAAAAATTATGTAGTGCATACATTTCACATGCAATAAGAGGTGTGACTATTTTTTGTATTTCTTACTATTTATAAGGTTTTAGGAAATTTTTGATGTGTTGGGATTGGAGTAGGGTTTATAATTTTGGCTTTGGTACTATGTAGCAAGAAACTCCTTCAATGTGACTTTTCATTTTCATTTTCTTTTTAAGTTTATTTTTGCTAATATTTAGGTACCTAAACAAATATCAACCTATTGTAATAAAAAAAACAACTTGGAGAATAAATTTTGATACATATAAAAATGAAAATATGTGTGTCATAATGAAAATATGTGGCTTTTTTCATACCCACATCTATATTTGATGTACATTTCCAATGGATGATGTATGGGTGATAAAAGATCTATGTTCTAAGGTGGGGACATTCAAAGCCACCACTTTTTGCTACTGGGAAAAGTTACTATTGTCATATTTTTATTTAAAAAATAGATTTTCTTATTGGCAATTGAAAGGAGATTTTGATGCACGAAAGAATGTGTCATTTGGATATTGTATACAAAAGTTATGGAGAATCAAAAAAATTGTAAACGTTTAAAGAAAAAATCTTCATCAAAGATAGGCCTACATCAATTAACCCTTTAGTGCCCAGGGTGGTTTTGGAGAAACCAGTGTTTTTTGGTGATTTTTCTTAAAACTCTCTATGTTTAAATTATGGATACTGTTAATAGTATTTAACCGTATAAATGTGAGCATAGCTTAATCAAACAAGTGCCGGTTAAACCTTGGTAAGATCGGACCATTGCATTGGAAGATTGTAGTATGTCTTTGAACTATATAATGCACACTCAAGAATTAGAATTTGGAGGGTGTGTAACTTCAAAGTTAAATAGAATTTGGGTTAAATTTTCAAAAATAAAAGTGAAGAGGTTCAGCAATAACCTATATCAACACCTCTCCGTTGCAATATTTCATGTCAAGAATGACTCACACATAATTATTGTGAATTTTATAAGTAATAGTAACTTATCCATATACGATTTAGGACAAAAAATTATACGTTAAAATATGAAAGGAGTCGGTACATTGATCAAGATCGGAATACATACACTAATGGAACATCGGAACATCGGAACATCGGTACCGCATAGTACATGTATTGTATTGTAAGTATTTACTATATTTTCAAGTATTTGCACGTTTTGTTCATAGGTATTTTGATAGTTGCACAACTCCAAATTGAATTTTTTTTAGATGTATATCATTAATCTCCAACTTTGAACATCAAAACTCAAAATCCAATTGTTCATGGATTTTCCGTTATTTGCGTTTTCGACACATCAGTAACCACAATGTGGTCTCTTAGGCACTAAAGGGTTAAAGAGATGAATTTTGGGTGAAGATGGCACTTTTGGATCACGAGAGTTGTTGGATGTCTCCATTCTACACCCTTTTTTTTCATCAAGGTAACCATTAAGGTAATTGTCACATCTACCTAAACATAACAATTCAAAATCATGTACAATGAACACATGATTTTGAAAATGCACACCTCTTCGACATCAAAATTTATGTCAATTCTAAATTATTTACCAAAAAACTTTGAATTCTTTTAACTTTTGCATATGATATCCGAGATGGTGCATTGGAATCCTTTTTTATTTGCTATTAAGTAAATACTAGAGCTCTATTGATCTTCGCAATGATAATTGGATTTAAAGTTGAGAATTTTTTAAATAGTGTATGTTCAAACAACACTTTAACCAACGAATTTTACTTTAAAAAAAATTGTGTTTTATTTTATTTTATTATTTTGGTGAAGAAAATTTGAGTATTTTTCTTCACTTCGTTTATACCATTCACTTCATATATGTCAACTCTATTTATTGATTTTTTAGTTTTCCATTTTGGTTTATGTTTTTATTTATATACCAAATTTTCATTTTCATTTTTTTTTTTATCAAATGTTTAAGACATTATTTTTTTGGTTTGTCAGAAAAATTAGTATTAGTATTTTTATTTGATATTTATAAAGATTTGGAAATTTCTTGATGTGTTAAGATTGGAATAGGCTTTATGGTTTTGACTTTGGTATTATGTGACAAGAAACATTATTAACTATGACATTTTCTTTTTTTCTTTTGACAAGTATATGGCAAATATTTAGGTACATAGACAAATTGACATATAAAAAAATTACATAAAAAAGAATAAAATTGAAAAAAAAAAAAAAAAAATTGATTTATATTTGTAGGATTTGAAAAATTCCAGTGATGACCTTAGGTCAAAGTTGTTTTTCAAAAAATAGTATTGGTGACTCTAGATTCCACTTGTGGATTCCCAGCTCTTATAGGATACATAAGCTTTGATAGTTCTAGGGAAGGGATTTCTAAGATGTAACCTTTCTATGATATACCCTAGTCTTTCACATCCTTGGATGGTCTTCCTATGAGTGTTCCATTCCATCCTTGAAGATTATTATGTAAAGTAACCTACCCTTTCACGTCTTTTCAATTTCATGGCCTTTCACTTCATCACTAGTGCGGAGAGAAGCGAAGCGCTAGTTCGTATGGGGAAAAAAATGATAAAGGAGAAGGTATACATATTTGTTCTAAACAAATACAAAATATAGGAATTTAAAAATAAAATATTAGCTTTAAAGCATATGAAGTCAAATCTATTAAAAAAAATCAAGTAAATATTAACATTTTCCTACTAAAAAAGAACACAAAACAAAGTCAAATTTGCCAACAAGATGTGTCATTTTGACATACACCATTTTGAGAAATTTTAATTTTTAATTTGTAAAATTAAATTCATGAATTTTTAAATTTCTAAAATTCATTTATTTTTAAAATAAAAAATTATATGGCCTTTTGCGTATTTTTTCAAAAGTCCATTTGACCTTTCAAAATGTTAGATATTTATTGCACTTTTGAAGGGGTTTTATGAAAGACACTTTGCAAAATGAAAAAATGCATGAAATACACATATTTATTATTGAAAATTCAAAATATATTTGATTTATTGCAATGCATTGTACTTTTCACCAAAGTCAAAATTTGCACATTTTCTTTAAAAAGAAAATTTTAATTTCTAATTTTTTTGGCACAATTAGGCCCCGAATTGACCGCGCTTGGCCAAATGCATGAGCAAATTGTGTGTTGAATCAAGAAATATTTTCTTGAGCATGCATAAATGCCACTCAAAACCGAGAGTCCTTTTAGGCACAACACTTTCATTTTATTTTTAAAACTTTGAGCTCAAAGGTGAACTATATGAGCATCTCCAACATTTTGATACAATTATGAATAAATCATTCTAATCATGTTCTAGTGACCAACTTGCATGTAATTATGAAAAATATGTATTATTAACACATATGTGTGACATTATGGTTTCAGCAAAGAGATAGGACAATATAGAATTTAAACTATGTAAATATTAACTTTCATTATTAATATAAAAGATAAATCATCGTATTAATTTTTTATAAAATAATTAAAATAAAACGATTAACTAATTTTATCCAAATCACATGATTACAATTATTAAAAATGTCCTTTTTAACTTATTGTCCTCCAACTCCGTGACGCCTGTATTTGATTCTATCAAGATCACAGTAGAATCCGTTAGTTGCAAGTGTCATACCTCAGTCTGGTAAGACCCAATGAAACGGACGTGGGGTAGAATCAATATCTACAACTACTCCTTGTGTTGGCAACACCTCAGATCCACCCGCAACTAGCCATGATCGTGGCAACACCTCCATGTCACACGAGACTTGTGAATCTGGTACTGAAAGCGCTCCTGATGAACGGAGAGGACATGTGGATATACTTGTTGATCATAAGAATGTCACCTCGTGCCTCAAAGAATTTGCAAGTATCTCTGCAATTTCTTCATGATGAATGTTCAAGTCCCCATCTCCATAGTCCCTCCCTCTTCCATGGTCCCATTGACTTCCATGAAATGTAGTGCGTCTCATTGTGCACCCTAAACCACTCTTCCCTTGGCTTTCAGATTAGACTCATATCCGCTGATCGCACTTGACTGAAATACATACACTCATCCAAAAGATTGGCTCTTCTTTGATACGTGCAAGGTGTTGTTCAACTGCTCTTCTAAATGCACTTCGGGTGGAAATAAGAAAATGATGTTTCACTTGTAAATACTCATCATCCACTTCTGCAATCACTCTATCACATGTGCATAATTGCCATCTCCCCAAGCCTTATTCTCTTCCTGTGATGATCCCCGTCTGCAATCAATAATCCATAAGCATAATTCCCTAAGCTGCAGGTGCTCCTCCGTGAAAAAACCCCCCCGATCTCACACCGGAAGCATTCTCAAAACATCCTCAAAGAACTCCTCCATCGTGGGTACCATACTTTAGGGACAACTTCGTGCCCTTCGGTTGAATAATTAATTAATCTCAAATTTTGGTGTCCAACAATATTTTTTATTTATTTTAAATTCGACTTTTTGAGGAAATTAACAATTACAGTAAGTTCGGCTTTTATCCACAATTGATGAAGTTTTATTGGATGTTTGTTACTACATAATGTTTTGAAAGTGGCAGCCGCCCTTTCATTTAGCTTATTCTAAACGTTCATTTCTCTTTGCTTAACCAACTCTAATCTCATTGTTTTTCATGGGCGTTTGCTTGTGCAAATGGTAGTTTGTCAAGGTGTTTGTGAGAGCTTTGCAACCTTGTAAGAACTTGTTAGGTTTAGGGTCTTGCAAATGAGTGATTGACAGTATGGCTAAGCAACAACTTTTGAACAATATGTTCACTATTATAGACAAAGAAGAAATGGAAGATAGAGTCGAACGTGACTTTGCCCAGCTCCATGTTAAGATGGAGTTAGAGCAGTCTATAAAGAAAGAGGTTAATAAGTGTTCAATAGGGAGGTCCAAGATGCAAATTGAAGTTGTACTTCTTCCAATCAAAGTGGAGAAACCTGACGCAACATCAAAGACCACGAAGGCTAGGGGACCATACAAGAACTAGTTTGTACTATCTTTGGAATCCTATTTATGTAGCCGTGACATATCATAGGAGTCTTGGTCATGATTATTTTAAGGTATTTGCAAGTGAAATACAACTTATTTGGATAAAAAAAAAAGTGCTTATGATGATTTGATCAGAGGTTCCTTGGGAGAGTGATTCACTAAGACAATGGAATTAACCCCTAAAATTCCTTGACCGTATTCTCACAAAAAACCATGAAAAACGCAGCATTTGGAAGTTGCAGAAGAAATCATATGTTTTTTAGTTTTTTCATCATTTAACTATAAGATCTAATATCCAACTTGAATTTTCATGTGAGCACAAAATTTGAGAGCAAAATGACCATTAGATTCTTAGATTATAAGGATCAAAGTTGCAAAAGAAGATTTTTTGGGGTTCAATCCGGTGACAAATTTGAACTTTAGAAATTAATATCTTTTTTTTGAATGGGTTAGAAATTCATTGAATGGCAAGGCCACGTTAACAATTGAGTTAAGTCTTCAAATATAAAATCTTGTAAGAAAAAAGCTCATATTAATTTTTTCATAAAACAATTACTAGAAGTGGGTACAAAGTGAAAGGAAAAAGAAAATCATTAATAAGTTTGACATGGAATTGTAAAATTTCAGTCTTAACGGTGAGAATGTTGTACTTGGAAATCTTCACCTAGTGCCTTTTATTTCATTAAAAAATATTGAAAATTGAGTTTAGAAATGAGCTTCAAGGTTTTTTTTGTCCAAACTGCCCAAAAAAATAATCTCCTCATAACTTTTATCCCATTGCTCAAAATGGGTAGATTTAAAGCTTCATTTGTAGACAAAGATCAACCAATCATGAATCAAAAAAGAAATTTTGAAAAAGAGTAAAAAATAAAAAAATTCTTGCTGCCCGATCTCGCTTCAAAAACTTCAAATGCTTATAACTTTTGCAATACTTATCGGAATGACATGAAACGAAGTGCGACATGTAGAGTGTAGTTTTTGGAAGCTACACTGAAATTTTTATTGAAATTTAAAAAAATATGAGGTCCCTGGAGGCTTTCCAAAAAGTGGAACGACCAAAATATGGTCGCTCAAAATTTTAGGGGTTAAAAGATGGCACAAAACAAGCAATCTTCAAGGAAACAACAACTTATATAGGTGGGGCTCAACATGCATATGTTTTGTCTAAACATCATGAATTAGAGGAGAAGATTATCACTTTGTTGAAGGCACATTGTGAGGCAGGTCAACCTCTCTTTGCTTCTTATGTGAGAAACTTGATTCAAACTCTCATTTAGAAGAGGGCAGCGTTTTTTATTTGATTTGGAGAAGGTGCTTTTTTTTCGCATCAGTTGAAAAGTTAACAATGTACATGGCTCCTTTATACTTTTTTTTCCAGATTTCCTTCTCCTTTTCTACTGGCTGCAAATCTAAAAATTTATAGTACTTTAGTTCTTTTTGACGACTCTCATGAAATTAAAAATGAAGGAGGTGGCTTCATCCATATTCTAAGTGCTGCAGTTTTGGCTTCTATCAAGTTCTTAACAAACCAAAGTAGGCTTCACTTTTCTCAAAAACCACTATTCAAAAAGGCTGCTAGGCAACACAATAGTACACCCCATTGAGATTTTGGCGACAAACTCTAAGAAATTCACATATTACACACGAACATCTGCACAATGCACAAAGGATGTCCACAACTCAAATAAAAACTTCATTCATTAAAAAATGCAGTTTGAACAATGACTCAACGAGTCTCAAACTTGCATTAGAACAAGAGCTACATCAAAGAGGCTCTACTTCAAACCTGCCAAGAGCTACTTCAAAGTTCAAATAATACTTTGTTCTAATTTCGGTGCTGCTAATCTCTAGGCAGTCACTGCATAGCACTGTCTCTCAACAACCCTCACCCATTGATTGAAACAATCATCATATGGGAAGTTCTGCAAAGTGTACACACTTTGGCAGTGCATCCCGACAACAACTGATAGATGACCATCCAGCCTGTTCCTCAGCCGATGTTTCAGGAACGAAAGAGAGGAGAATGTGCGCTTGTCCTCCACAAATCCCAACACATGAACCATAGCTATTTCCGCAAGTTTAATGTATTCCCCAAAGCTCTTGCCCAAGGCAGTATTTGCATCCAACGATCGCCATAAACGAGTTAGTGGATTTACAAACTGATAGGGCAGAGAATGAACGAGTGGGAGCTCCATTGCCTTATCGCAGTTGTTGACCATAGCAAGCCTGAACAAAGGTTGTTCAGCCTCAAGCTTGAACTTGTCCAATACGACAGGGACGAGTGTCTTAGAAGAACCCTCGCCAATCCATTTCGGTTCACCAGAGAAGGCCTTTAGCACATCCAAGTGCTTGCGGAATGACCCATTGCATTCCCCTTGCATCCAATACTAGGAGTATACCACCCCTAGCGCATCCATAACACCGTGATCAGGGAAGCGGTTTCTCATCTCGTCCATCATTTTCTGTGCCGCCTCTGCTAAACACAGGCAAACAACATCCATAAGCAATATGAAGACCAATATGGACATTTTGACTCCAAATCAAATCGATCAACGAACACACAAAAAAATAAAAAAATTCCACGTATGTCACCCCGTACGTCACTCCGTACGTCACTCCACAGTAACTTAAATGGGCAATTGAAGGGCATTCTACCTTATACAAAAAGACTACAGTAAGCTTAGAGAGAATTCTAAAATCAAGGGCAACGATTAAGTTAATTCAGTAAGATTTGAAAAAATAAAAATGTGAAAATAGTAAGCCAAACATTGATCAACTGATCCAAAACGTACATCGATCAACTGATCAACATCGATCAACATTGAATCAACATCGAAAAAAACCATTGATCAATCAACATCGAAAAAAACTAAGACAAATCATCGATTATCATAAAAAAATACCACTGATCAATCGACTGAGTCAAACATTGATCAACTGAGCCAAACATAAGTCCTGTGGGAGTCCCATTTGACTACAAGGCTCATGCAATCGATCAACTGAGTCAAAAATCACTGATTGATCAATTCACATATAGATAACCTCACATATCGAAAAAAACCAATGATGATAAATTGACATATTGTAAACACTGATCGATCATCTCACATAACGATGAATTCACATATCGAAAAAAACCAATGATGATAAACTCACCAAATACCATTGATCGATCAACTTACAAACACACCAAAACCACCCATCCAACCTTGCTCACCTTGGCACAAACCCAATCAGACATCAAAATCATAAAAACATGAAACCTTTGTACCAGTTAATAATTATGCACTGTGTGCGCGGGAGTAGCTCAAGCAACGTTACAGGCTTACTTGTTACGCACCATTTATGAACCACAACGTTGCTAGCAAACGTAGCACACAGTCACGACTAGCAATTTTGGCCATATGCAACACCAAATACGTTGTTAAATACTCAAACGTTGCTAATGCTTAGCAACGTTTGAGTATTTAGCAGGGTTTTTGGTGTAGCATATGGCTTTAAATATCCCAGTGTGTATATCATATGCAACACACTGCATATTACTATAGTGAGTGTATGATCCTAGTAGTGATGCACACGCATCAGAATTGTTTGTTCACCAACCATCGACTTACACAAAACTGTTCATCAACCATCAACTTATACAAAACTAGGACATCTAATATGTGATTCCAAATCATGCACCTTGAACAAAACAAACATTACCAATGGTTCGTCACAATAGGATTTTAGCTACATTGATCGAACTGATCAAACCTATTTGAGGACCGCAACGTTGCTAACAAAGGTAGCACACAATTTATGATCTTAGTAGTGACTGGCCAGCAGCGAGCATATGTCCAAAAAATAAAATAAAATAAAACACAAAATGAGTTAGTCAACTTACCAATGCATTGAGCTTGGACAGTTGCAACTAGCTCAGAGAATTTTTCCCGGGTCACAGGGGCATCAGCATGCTTGGCATGGAGAAGGTGACCTCCCACCACAAACGCCAATTGCTCACATGAGATATTGAGATCATTATCCCACTTCATCAAGATCTGTTCGTGGGAGCATTGTAGGATTTGATTATAGGCATGGAATTCATCTGCGCGGTAGGCAGTCTTTGTGTTCACATAAAATGTGAACAACTGTGATTGACATAACCCCACCACCGCTACGAAGTCACAAATATCTCATTTCCAACGCAAACTGGATCAAGATGTCGACTTGCTCTAACAAAGGGCAGAGTGCAAGCATGGCAAGCAAGACGTATGGATCAACCATGGTTGTAAGAATTGCCTGCACAGCAACTCATATAAAAGGAAAGAGCAACTTATATATCAAATTGAAAGCAAAGAAGTAAAGGCACGGAATTAAATGACAAAAAAGCTAAAGTAAGAACTTACTTGAGTCTGCTTGCCATGCCTCAAGTGATCACGATCACGATGCACCATGGCCATGACTGGTTTGTATTCAGAAAGGAGCCTGCGGAGCGGTGGCAAGCATGAAATCCACCTAGTAACCACATTCTTCAAGATCTTTAGGCCCTTGTGCTGCAGCTGCTCTGCCAACGCCTTGAACTCGGTCACCAATTTCGGACTATGGCAGAAGAAGTTGGAGGCCAACCTTAAGATCTCCGCTACAACATGCATGATCGGGAGCTTTCCAAGGGTCTCGGCTGCCAAATTCAGACGATGAGCACAACAATGTTCTCTTGTGCAAAAGGGAGCATAATTTTTCTTGATTTGCGTCGTGACCCCTGTTTTTTTTCCTTGGAAGGCCGAGACTCCATCAGAGCCAAAACAAAGGAGTTTTGAAGCTATATCTCATTGTGAGAGGCCTCCATTAGTACCCAATGCTCCCATGATGAGCTTGGTAAGATTGTTGGCCGTCGCGCCATCGGCCTCCATCTTCTGCAGTGCTATGAGTAGAGGAACTCGAACCCAGTTAATCATCACATAAGCATGCACAACTATCCACAAAGTCTGGTCATTTGCCGAAGTTTCATCTGCTGTGATAGCTACGTATGACGAATCTAAGATTGTGGACCTAATCTTTGTCTTTACGAAGTTATACATATTCTCGGCCATGATCCAGCCAAAGCCATTTGACCAATGTTTCATTGGCATATCTGGAACCGCTAGAAAATTATAGAGCTCATACCTACTTTCAAATTCAACCATAGGTCTACCATCTTTAAGCACCTGAAATAATGTAGCTAGTTGCACTCGCTTCTTACGAGACTCTAAGGTGTTGCAACCTTGCATCTGCTCAACCACATTAGTGGATTGCTGCAAAGCATACAACTCAAGGTTCTTTACGTGACATTCAGGCTTGCCATGCTTCCAAATGGTGTCTCACCTTGGGGGCATAACAATATCTTTACCTCTCACCGTTGAACAGGTTCTACATCGAACCATGTGCATAATGCAATCAATGGCAAGTACGGCTTCATTCCAGGGCTCCTTTGCAGACCAAATAGTTTGAAACTTGCGGTAGAGGTCGTAATTCTTCCTTGCGCACTTTTTCTTCTTTACACGCCCATTTGCCACCTTCAGCTTGCCACCAGTTTGCTTCTTCGTCTTTGCAAGGGGTTTGGCCACCATGTCGTCGTCACTATCAAATATTTCATCTTCACTGAGATCAAGACCCGTATCAAGGCTGGTAGAGCTAAAGGAATCAGATGAAACATGCAAAATCGTCGGGCTGGAGAGTACAATCTCCACATCAAGCTCAGCTGCTTCGCTCGGCCCTGATTCACTCGGGCCCGCCTCCCCAACTTGTAGCTCAGATCCACCACTCTCCCCCTCCTTCCTTATTCGTAGCGGGCTATCTCGATTCTCTGAATTTCTGCTGCTTGTGTAAAAGCTTCGCAATGTGACCTTGTTCCGCGCATTCTTCTTACTTGTTTCGTCCACCTTCTAGCTCAATTGCAAAGCTTTACGAGCTGCGGCCTTCACCTCCTTTTTGAGCCGCTTATGTCTGCGAGCTTTCTTCTTCGCTAGCAAAACCTTGTGTGAAGTCTTGGCCACTCGCGCAAAGCCGATGTCTTCCGGCACAGAGGGCTCACGAGATTAAGAGGGCTCTGCCATTGATCGCACACCAACACAACAGCAAGAAAACCACAAACCCAAAGAAAATTCCGAAACCCAATATTCCACAAGCTGCAACTCCCACGACTCCAACCCCAAATAAAATCACATAGAAAAGAGCAGCAAAGAACGTGTAGGAGTCTACACCACTTGAAATCACATGCAACAAAACAAGACACACAACGCAATTATACATCACCCAACATCGCTAATCCCCAAACAGCCATAGTGGAGCTTTGATGTCTACTCCGCGCACCACACTTCAATGAATCCTAAACCACTCTTGCTGCTTCAATGAAGCCTACTCCGCTGCAACCGCAACAGAAATGAGTAGTATGTACAAAACTCTAGCCCTCAACCAATGGAAATTAATCCTGGCGATATGGCTACGGAGAAGAAAAGCAATGAAGCCATGCGGGAAATGAGAGAAGAATGGTACTGGCAAGTAGATAAAGGAGGCAAGCACGGAGTGGGCGACGCGGCAATGAACGCGGTTGAGCAACTAGCGTTCAACGCATGGTGAGGAAGACACAGAGTGGCGAGGGTCTCGTGATCCCTGGCGTTAAGCATCGCGAACCTCCACCAAGGCATGGCGATAAACACCAATTCTCCGGTCCTCCCAGAAGCTTCCTTGGCCACAAACCCTTTGACCGCGCTGCTCTTTTGGCTTTTCACCTCTACTTTTCTTTGTTTATGTTACCAAAGCATGGCGTGGCAATGGAAATTATGGTGCTTTTAGGCTGTTTATTGCCAGAAAAAAAAAACGCTGGAAGAGGGAGCCTAGCCTCCTCAATTTTGAAAGTCAAAATAGATTTAGGATTTCTTTAGAATGGACACAAGATTTTGTAAGAACCAACTTAGACTCGAGCTTTAGAAAAGGAATAAAAGCAGCTAGAAAGCTACCAAAAGATTGGGAGCAACAAGGTTTATAAATGACACAACGCACGGACTATCTTGTCAAAGCTCACTCAATCGCACCACAACTAGTCATCAATACAAATCAAACGGGGATACATCTAGTACCAATAGGAGGTGTTTGCACTTGGGCAAAAAAAGGCTCCAAACATGTTCAAATCCTCGGTATGGAAGACAAAAGGCAGATCACAGTTTCAGTATCCACTTTAGTTTCAGAAAACTTGTTACGTTTTCAAATTGTATTTACAGGAACCACAGAGATGTATCCCTCCTTGAAATGTTGGTCGCCAAATGTGTGAAGATGTTGGTTAACTCTTGACATACACTAGCAATTATTGGAGCAACTTAAACACATGCAAGCAATTTGTTGAACAAATCCTACAGCCTTACAAAAGAAAACAAGTGCAAGAGATGGGGTTAGATGAAAAATCAAAGTTGATTTGGATGTTGGACTGCTAGAGTGTTCATATTTTGAAGGAATTTATCTCTTAGTTAAAAGAGACACATTCAGAGATCCTACTCATCTTCGTACCTGTAAATTGTACCAGCGTTTTCCAACCAACGGTCGTCATCTTACAACGCCTATTCAAACGTGGATTCAAACAACAATTTGACACTTACACCAGTGAGAACATTGGCAAGCTGATTGATGAGAAGGAACTACAAGATGTGGTTGGATACAAAGATGTTGGTGTTGAAGCCTTTGATTTGCAACTGGTTGTATCATGCATGGCAACACATCAATAGACCAGCCATAATAAAGAAAGGATGGTGCATGTGTGGCTTAGGTCAAACATTCCAAAAAACATTTCAAACAACTGCAATGGAGGAGCATACAAAGAGCTCTTTGTTCAAAGAAGTATTGGATGCGGAACAAGATTCCAAAGAAAAAGAGAATGAAACAAATCCAGACGAGAATGTTTAAGCTATAGTGGAGAAAAATTTGTCTTTTGTTGCAGATGTTACAACAAAGAACAAAAGTTATATTATTTCTACTATAAAAGATCACGCCAGAAAAATGTATGTTCATTCCTACAAATACATAGGGAAAAGATTGATTTTAGATCTCAACTGTTATTTTGTAAAATGCTCTAATCAACATGAAAATGTTAGAATTCTAGTTCTTACCAAGACTAATAGCCTAGTCTTCGTACTATATCATCTTCAACCCGAACCTTGCAAGCAAATGATAAACAAAACATTGAACAAAGTGTGAGGGGAAAGAGACCAAGAACAAACAAAAAACAGAATTAGGGAAAGAATGTTGGAAGAATGAAGAACAACCGTGAAGTAAAGGAGTGAAGGATTGGAGCATACTTGTTGGTCGCCTCCTCAGCCTCTAGCCTTCAGCCTTCTCAACTACAGCAATCCCAACTACTGGCCTCGACTATAAACTCCCGCTCGGCGCATGAGCCCGAAGCAGCCTTTGCGTGACCTCTTGCAACAGCTTCAAAACCTCCGTCGTCGCCTAAAACAGCTTCCGCCTCTGCCCTGATAGAAATCGAGTGAAACAACCTCTATCTACGGCCTCTTCTTGCACCTCTAGCCTCCTCCCTTCAAAGCCCAAATCTCCAAGTTCCTGCGAGACCCTAAGCCCTTGTGACAAGTGCAACACCAAATGAGAAGCGGCAAATGAGAGGTTGCAGTTGTGCTCAAGAGCACCTATGTGCAAGAAAGAAGTCGAAATGAGTCCCGTTAGCATGAGGATTAACGTTTTCTGGTCACTGCCAGCCTTGTGCCGCACGATGGATTTGACTTATGCTTATTATTAAGTGTGCAAGGGGCTCGTGAAAAACTGGGTGGACTTCGTGTGATCACTCTCAACATTTTTAATTTATTTTATTTCTAGTTCATGCGTTGGATTTCAGAATATTTCGTCATTCATTTAATTTAATTTTATGGTTTTCTGGCAAATTGGCAGCATAATTCAAAAAAAATTGGCATCATTATTTGGAATTATTTTCTGCCAAAGTTGCCCTTAAAGTACGGTATAGGGCGCTCTCGATCCTTCACTATCAATCACTTCAACTCATTTCATACCGCTTCTCTCCATTGCATCCAATCACCCACGCCAAAGCCTCCTTCGGTAGATTGGAGTTGTTGCCATTGAAATAGTACTTATGTATAGCCCGGCTCCCTCCATGCACTCATTGTATTGTCAGGTCCCTCACCACCTTTAGATAATGTTGAGCTAGAAATTTTAACAATGGTCCGAGCCAGTTCTTTTCTATCATCTTTCGCTTCGCTCCCAAGTCCACGGTAAACTGTGTTTGGACGCATAATCTCTCCATTTCTTCTCGTCTTCCTTGTTGAACTACAAAAACCTGCTTTTATGATTCGAACACACTTGCAGTACTGCCTTAGAGGATTTGTCGTCTATGTTCTATGCATGTTGGGTATGGTCTATCGTTTGCTTCGCCAATGTCGTCAAACTCACTTTGTTGTCCTTCATGCTTGTAGTCAGATGCAATGCACTCGCGGCCATCATCAACGACTGACCCCGCCATATACAGATTTAGTTTTGCTATCATAATTTAATTTTTCTATGATAATACCATCGCTCTGATACCATGTATGATTTGTAAGAGAGAACCATTCTATGTAAATAATATATATATATATATATATATATAGAATAATACATTTAATCTTTCATACACTCGTTCATACATTACTTATAGTGCACAAAACTCTCAATTAAGAGTCTTTTATAACAATTACAACTCTCCTAATCGTATTAACTACTATACTATACATATCAAACGTGTAGTGGCGGGTGATTACTATAAGGTGGGGATGATGAAGTAGTTGACGAGACCTAGGTGGAATGAACAATAGTAATTCATTCCCAACTTTTCAGTAAAGGACTCAATGAATTGTTGTTTGTTGAGTTGGGATGCAAGACGTGGGTGGTAATGCTCTTGCCTCACGTACATGAGGCGTTTGGGGGCTGTTGTGGGGGTGGTCACCTCAAAGAGCGATGACAACATCTAGTCAAGAAATGACGGAGGGTGACAACTCGACCTAATGGTTGGGGTTGGGTCGAGGCCGATGCTGCTATTAACTGTAGTAAACGGGCAATAAACGCCTAGGTGGCATGTAACTACGGGAATTATGGACATGCAGTGGTAAGTAACTGCAAGATAGTTGGTTGAAATGGGCGAGGGCGGGCATGGGTCAAGGGAGGACCAACCCCGTTGTGCGCAATTTGGAGGCGGAGCTTGGCCCTAGGGGTTTCTTAACCCTTTAGTGCCTAGGGTACTGTAGCAGACAGCTCTGGATTTCAGTGGGTTTTTCCACTGTGGTTGAGACTACCAAAAATAGAATGGGTTAAATTAGAAAGTAACCGTACAATTCTATTCTCAACTCGAGAGCACACATTTTATTAAAATTTGAGAATCATCCGATGGTGGGATCGGAAGATTATAGTATGTATTTGAACTGTATAATGCATGCTCAAAAACGAGATTTTGGGGGGTGTGTGGCTTCAAAGTTAAATAGAATTTGAGGTAAATTTTCAAAATAAAAGCAAAGAAGTTCAGCTATGCCCTATGTCAACACCTCTCCGTTGCAATCTTTCATATCAAAAATAGACTCACACATAATTATTGTGAGATTTATAAGTGAAAGTGACTTGTCCATGTACGGTTTAGGACAAAATTTTATACGTTGAAAATTGACAGGAGTGGGTACATTAGTCAAGATCAGATTACACACACTACTGGAAGATGAAGAAGAGAACACAATCCAAAAAAATAAAACAAGATAACAAACTTCCAAACACAAGAAATACTACACAATACATATGTTGTATTTGTAAGTATTTACTGTATTTTCAAGTATTTGCAGTATTTTTGCGTTCTGTTGATAGGTATTTTGATAGTTGTACAATTCCAAATTGAAAATTTCTTTTTCTGGAAGGTGCGTAATGTATGTGCGCAAATCTGAACTTCAAAACTGAAGTTCCAATTCTTCACGGATTCTCTGCTATTTGCATTTCGGACGTTGTAGTGACCATAATGTGGTTTGCTAGGCACTAAAGGGTTAAGACCACTATGCTTTAAGAAATTGCTTATCAACAACAATAAACCAAAAAATAAAAATAAAAATAAAACCACAGTCTGATGTACACAACTGTCGTCCATGTCAGACTGCAATTTATTTATTTTAATGTGTTTTTTATTTTTTAAACAAAATTACTATTATTTTATTCTACTCAGTTGACTTCAGCTGAGCAGAAGTGGAGACCTTATTGAGGCCCCATATCTGCCCTACTGCATTTCCGGCTTGGAAATTTGCTGCTGCGGCGACCCATCCACGTCGGCGTTTCCTGCCAGGCCTGCCCCCATGCGGGTTGAGGGTGCACTTTGGCAGCCATGTGCGCGCTCCTTCTGGCTACATTATATGGCGATCAGGCCATGGCAGTTTGTACAACTTCAAACTGATACGGTACATCCGGGCCCTACACTACTGCAGTTGACAATAATGAGGCCCAGTAATATGATTGAGCCCATCTCCCTCCTCTACAGTCCTCCAATCTTCTCCGCACAGCAACAGCACAGGTAGCACCTGCCACATTTCTGGAACATGAAGCCAGCTAAGTTCTTTGTGTTTAAAAAAAAGAAAAAAGAGAAAATGAAAAAAGATGCAGAAAGAAAGAGAACGCGAAGAAAGAAAAAGAGAACATGAAGCCGAGAGCTCCCTATTATAAGCAAGTCCCCGCAGACAACACTCACCTAACTGTCATGCCAGCCTGCCAATTTAGCAATTCAACTACGCCAAACCTCGAGTCAAACAATGCTCCTTCGCAATCGAACATTCACTCAATCATCGCCATGCGGCAATAATAGAACACACGCTCTCTATCTCTCATCGCAATTCATCATCTCCACTATATTCCCTCTCTATGCTCGCTTCCGACTGAAATGTCGGCACTCAATGGAAAAACGACCAGGTCTCAAGGACTCATCGGCAAAGAAAGACGTGAGAGACGTGAAGACGTGATTTCGGGAAGCACCGCAGCATTAGGTCACGGGAAGGCTGTGTGAGTTTGGGAGAGACGACCGGATGAATGATATATTCTCTTTCGTTGGATGGATGAATGGAAGTCATCGTCGTGGAAGGCTCGGCTAAGTGACTTTTGGAGGGACGGCGAGATGAATGATAAATGTTTGGGCTTGTAGATGAATGAAAGGAATCGTCGCAGAATGCTGTCGAGACGATGGAATGAATGACAAATGGCAGTTGGTAAATGGATGGATCTCGTCGTCGTCGTCGTCTTTACTCGTCTTCTCCCTGTTTCCTTGCCTTTTCTCTGTTTCCTTCTGACGCAGCGACACCTGCAGCACTGCTGCGGTTGCAGCTTCGTTGCCTACTCCCTGGTGTTTGTCGTCGCTATTTTCTCGCGCTCTGTTCTACTCTTTCTCCTCCACGTCTTTCTTAAGTCGTATGGGTTGTTTTGAGCCATTTCTTGCTCGATTTGGTGAACTGTGGAGAGAGTTTGAGGACGTGAGAGCTTGAGGACGGAGTTTGACTTCGGGATTCTTGAACGAGGAACGGACAGCATTATTGTTTCTTGGAGAGTTTTTGTTTCGGTTGAAGATTTTCTTGTGTGCGGAAAGAAAGAGGTTGAGGGCGATTTTGCTGTGCGAGGGTTTGGCGTCGGATATTAAACTTTTCGCTGCGGCAGTGGGAAAGATTTACGAGTTTTGGAGATGGCGGGCCGATATGACAGTAATCCGTTCGACGAAGAGGAGGAAGTGAATCCGTTCTCTGTAAGCATACGTGCCAGCTGGGAGGGGATCTTTTTTCTTAATTTGTTTTCCGTCAGAAGCGTGTGGATATTGAGCAGATCACCTGGTTACTGCAATAATGGCTTTCTTGCCTAAATTTATCTAATTAGTTTAGATCTTCTTAAAAAAAAAGAGATTCATTGACATTCTGGCAATGAGCTGTACGACGGATTATGTAAAAATTAACTCTCTCTGGCTTAAGTATCTAAACGTTTAAGAAGATGATGAATTCTTTGGCCGCTGTAACGAGAGTAATGGCATTTCGTCATTTTGCTTCCGCATTCTTTTCGGAACGGGGCGATTGCGTCATGGATCTTGTGGCTATGGACGCCGTAACGAATCCTCACACATCTCGGAAATGTAACATGAAGTGACATAGAAACAAGAGCTATTAAGCAAGTTTATAAATTAGTGGAGGATGTACCGATGCTGCAGGATCCTGTGGTGCGGGCGCAGGCAGGGAAGCCGTCCTATGGTGGTGGTCTCTTTGATTCGGTATGTCATATGAGCTATTGGACCTTCCGTGATAAAGATTATGTAGATAATGTCATGTGAATCCTTGTGGGATTTGATTTTAATTTAGCACATAATTTGTCGGCACACAAGGCATGGTTTCGCAGTGCGACGATTTTACAACCTTTACTGGGTTTGCCGATAGGAAGGCCGATACAAAGCAGGAACTTTATGTTTCACGATGCTTCTAGTGTTGACGGCCACCTTCATTGGTATTGATTGGCGGAGCATGACTTAGTAAGTGGTCTCGTGAAGTGACTCGAACAATTTCTGTGAGGTCATATTCGTAAATGCAAACTTTTTGAATGTAAGCAACTTGGAAATGCGCTGCAGACGGGAAATTCCAGACTGGCTCCTCTTCCGCATGAACCGGCATTCTCAAATGACGCCACGGTGGATATTCCTCTTGGTGGTACAAAAGTAAGTTTGGACAAAAAGCAAAAAGACAGACGAGAATATTTTCATTCCTGTGCATTGCAGTTTCCTGTCAGCTTTGTCAATGCGTCAAACAAGTTGCTGGGTTCTTCTCTAGACTTTTTTTTGTTTCTGAAGGTGATAGCTTTTCCTGTTCGTGAACAGGATTTGAAGAAGAAGGAAAAAGAGCTGAAAGCGAAGGAGGAAGAACTGAATAGAAAGGAGAAAGTATGTGCGCATCCCCTTTCCTTCTATTGTCTGGCTTTTCTATTGGGAATTTTGTTGCACTATTATTCCGACAAGTTTTTGCCCTTCATGACCTAGTAGCAAGTATACATCAGGATGGATATGACCGACTTCAACATCAACTTAACACTTATGTATACATGTGTTTAACCCTTTGACGTCCCGATTCAACACTGTTTTTAAAAGATTCGTTATAAAACGTTTGATGAAAAATAGAAATGGAGTTGATGTACAAAGCAAAGTTGTAAATGTCAATGTGAAGATAACATATGTACGGTTGGATTCATCATATTTTTTATTAATATTTTTAAATTAATTTTGCAAGGTTTTCTCTTGAAATTCAATTAAAAATCCAAAATTAACACAAAAAAATTAAAAAATACTGTAATGAAATTGGAATAACATGCACTACAAGATGGTATGGTTTCCATTATTTGATTCTACTTATTATGGAAAATCATGTCTAAGGTCTCACTTTTTGAACTAAGAATGAAACTTGACATAAACCACTTTTGTTATTTTTCAAAAATTCACATTATCTTATTTTGAAGATCCATACCGTCCAAATGGTAGTCAACTAGCACAAGAATCAAGAGAATTTTGGATGGATGAAAAACATCACCGTATGTGGTAAAGGGACGCGTCAGAAATCATCCAGCGTCCAGAATATCCAGCGTCCAGAATATGGACGCTGGCGCGTCAAAGGGTTAAATGCACTAATAACTGGTTATTTACAAAATTGTGATGAATTACATGTAGAAGGAATGGTTTGTAACGAAGGATGGGTTAGCCTGGCTTCCTCTTTTGATAGATCTGTGCAGAGCGGCTCCAGCTCTGAATATCTGCAGTAATCTTACGAGTATTTCTTGTGGGAGTGTAGGAGCTGAAACGCAGAGAGGATGCGGCTGCAAGAGGTATTCATAATCAAGTCCGAATTAAAACTGCACTTTGGTATTATGTAGCGGACCTCTTGGAAGTGGTCATCAGGCTTAACCTATTGTTCTGAAAGTTTCTTTAGCAAGAGCTTTCCGTAATCCATGATATTTCTGGTTTGGCTTTCAGCTCGCTTACAACACTGATGGTAATGATGGTGGAAACATGTTGGCAATCTGTACTGCATGTGCTTTTTAACCTCAATGTATTGTTGTAACTGTTGTGTGTTTGCGTGGAATTTGCAGCTGGCATTTTGATCGAGTCGAAAAATTGGCCATTTCCCTTTCTCCGCATTCTCCATCACGATATCAAAAATGATATCCCAGCACACCTTCAGAGTTTGATGTACTGGGCTTACGGTAGCTGGTTAGGTATGATGTTTTAAAACTAATACTTTTACAACAACTAGGAATCATTCTTCTTCATCTTGTCACTTCGACATTTAAGTGTGTCATTCATGGTGCACAGTATTCCGGTTACAGTTTGCTGTGCCGTTAGAATTCTGCGGAATGCTGCCTATACAATCATAAACATGATTTTGTGTATTCACTGATATTCTTGTCTTATCCAGGAATTATGCTTTGCCTATTTTGGAATTTCATTTGCGTGACTGCAGCTTGGATTGCGAATGTTGGTGGTAAGAAACGAGGGACTTTGCTGTCATTTTGATCATGTGCTCATTCGTTCTCTTATTTTTCAAGTTATTAGACGGCTAATCTTCGAGTTGCATTTCAGTAGGCTATTGTGTAGCATTTAATATCACAATGGGCTAACAATCATATGGTAACAGGTGTGCAGATTTTTCTACTTGGTATCATATACATGTTAGCTGGCTTTCCTCTGTCGTACTTTTTGTGGTACAGGCCCCTCTATCGGGCAATGAGGTACTAAAGTTGCTAATTTTTTTTGTTTGTTGCTCAAATTCCTAGGAAACAACACGAATCCATTGAAATAATATTCCGGTTACTGGTTTGTTGCAAGTGAACCCATAAATTTGAGAGAGTAGCGAAATGGATTTTTATTTATTTACAACGATAGAGATCAAGTGTGATTGAGCTGTTGTTTCTGTTGGGCTTGGACAGGTCTGAGAGTATTCTGAGGTTTGGGTGGTTTATTATTTTCTACCTGGTAAGTTCGACTTCAGTCTTCCTTCTTCTGTTGGACTTGTTTTAGATTCTATGTGAAAGAGAGTAGACTTCTTTGAACAAGGCATGTTTTTGCTCTTGTTATATTAGTTGCGTGTGTCTGCAGTCTATTCAGCTATACCTAAATCATCCTATTAGTGTGTGACACTAATTTATCAAATTCGCACTATTTATAACATATTTAGATTAGTGCGGGCAGAAGTCAAGGTATAATGTACATTGTGAAAGTGACTCTAATTCTCCACCCTCACTAATAGGATAAAGTAGTGCAGTTTTGAAATCCGTTGGGCACAATGTTGTATTTGCCCTCATTTGGGGTACTCCATGAAAGCATTGGATTTGTTTCAAACTCTGATACTTGATGCTTTGGTATTTGTATCTAAAGGTTATGTGTTGCTATCTTTGTTGCTTTGTGTAGCTCCATATTGCGTTCGTTGTGTTGGCTGCTGTGGCTCCTCCCATCATCTTCAAAGGAAAATCACTTGCGTAAGTATTCAGGAGCTGTCAAAACCCTTGATCTAATTCAGCGCATTGTGTACTGTGTAATTGCATGAGATATAATTATGTAATTTTTTGTCAGCATATACTTGTGCATTCTTCCTGTGTATTATTTTGTATGTTTTTGATAGCTCAGGCAAGAATAGAGGGTAACTGTGTTTGTGTGTCTCACAAAGGCACCTGAATCTAAAGCCGATCTAAAGGCATCAGAACAATTATATAGCTATTTTCATAGCCAATCTGAAGGCACTACTTTTAGCCTTTAGATCGGCTATAAATATAGGCTTTAGATTCAGGTGGCACTATCTTTATAGCCGATCTAAAGGCACCAGAATTATCTGATAGCTTGATTCAGGTGACTGCTTCGTCTGGATTGTTGGAATTTTATTCCAGTTGTTGACACGCATCCTGAGCATGTGGCTAATTGCAAGGCTGTTGATCAATGCAGGGGAATTATACCAGCTATCAGCCTGTTTGGAGATAAGCTTATTATTGGTGTAAGTGGTGCTCGCTTGCGATGAGCTTTTCCAACTTGATGTTACACTTTCTCTCTTGATGTTGCACTTTCCAATTTGATTGTGATTTGAAGCACCTTTGGATTCACTGTTCACAAAATAATGATTTCCTTTGGGAATGTGTTTTTTCAGATCTTCTATGCAGTGGGCTTTGGCTTGTATACACTTGAGGCATTGTTAAGCATATGGGTTTTGAAGGTATGAACAATCTGTTTGTCTTGTAAATGAATTCTGCGGATTCAAAGAGAGAACTTCATGACCTTTTACAGATATTCTTCTCTTTTGGAGTGGTGCTATTTTGATGCATTTCTCTTATATGAAGGTTATCAATTAGTTGTAGTTGGCTGGAATAATTGTTTTAAAATTTTCTTCTACCGTGTGGCTACCAATTGTCAATGATTTGTTATTCTGTAGTTTTGTTCTAAATTTGTTGTATTATATTGTCTTCATTACAGAATGTGGCTCAGTACTTCAGGGGTGAAGGACGAGCAGCAGAGATGAAGCGGGAAGCTGCAGCTGGTGCCTTTAGGTCGGCTATATGATTTTTTAAAGCTTTATTCATAGGTCAAGGCTTCCTTGAAATGGATGGCTATATAAGCTCGTGTAGGTTTTCTTTTGTAGAAAGTTTCAGGACTGTAGTGAGTGTTGCTGAAGTTCAATATGGAATCCTGGCAGGTCAAACGGATGGTTGTACAAGCTCGTGTAGGTTTCCTTGTGTAGAAATTTTCAGGACAGTAGTGAAAGTGTTTGCTGAGTTCAATATGGAATCCTGGCAGATCTGACATATTGATCTTATTCTTTGCAATATTGAGCTCTTTAATAGTGGTGTGTGATGCTGCCGTGAGAACTTGAATGTTGGGGTACACAACGTCTCAAGCACTAACCCTTAACCCTAAAGGACCACAGCTATGTTCCTCTCCACACACTCCAAAGTACCCCTTCTCATAAAAAGACAAATATTTTTTGATCTATGACCTTTTTGACCAATCCAACTGAGGATATTTCAAGCAACTTGAATTTATTACAACCTACAAATTTTCAACCGTTCAGGGTTCTTCAATAGTAAGATTATAAGCTTAAAAGTTGGTTGCACCTTTTTTTTGGCATGTTGCCCATATTTGAAACTTTCTAAAAATGTCGAAAATGCAAAGTTTAGTCTCAAATTTGGTAAAATGAATTTGGCAATTTGTGTGCATGAGGGTGTTAGCTCATTGTGTGCAAAAATTCAGATGCATAGCTCATTGTATGAAAATTTTCAGGAGTTGCCCGCAGTTAGGTTTTTCACCTTGCATGATTGTATCTTTTGATTTATACATCACCTACGTACGCAAATTATCATCCCATCTTCGTTACAAAGAGTAGAATCACCACAAAAAATCTCAAGAATTGAGGATCAATACTCATTCCACAATGAGCTGACCGAACTTGGAAAATCAGCCTTGGTCCTTGAGGGGTTAAGTGTGCAAGGAGCCCCGTGGGGCCATGCTTGATCGTTTTTCAGTCAAACGCTGATTTTCATCTAATGTAACTATACCTTAAATCGTCCACCTTACCATCTGAGTCTATTTACACACATAAAACAAAAAATATTTTCAGTGGGTCTTAATAGCAAGTCCAAGAGGATTCCAATGCACTTTAGCATGCATTATTTGGACACCGTATGAATAAGTTATGAATTTCCAAAGTGCTGACTTCAGGTTGACCATAAAGCGACCCTAAACTCTGATGTTCAGATTGTGCACATTCTCATCAATAGTAGGGTGTCAAAATCTACTTATTACGGGAGACTGAGCTAGGGACGCTTTAACCCTTTAACGTCTCGATTTAACATTGTTTTCAAAGATACGTAATAAAGTGTTTGATGAAAAATAAAATTGGAGTTGATGTACAAAGTAAAGTTGTAAATGTCAATGTGAAGATAACATCTGTACGGTTGGATTCATCATATTTATTATTAATATTTTTTAGTTAATTTTGCAAGGTTTTCTCTTAAAATTCAGTTTAAAATCCAAAATTAACACCAAAAAATCAAAAAATATTGTAATGAAGTTGGAATAACATGCACTACAAGATGTTATGGTTTCCATTATTTGATTCTACTTATTATGGAAAATCATGTTTAAGGTCTCACTTTTTGAACTAAGAATGAAACTTGACATAAACCACTTTTGTCATTTTTCAAAAATTCACATTATTTTATTTTGAAGATCCATACTGTACAAATGGTAGTCAACTAGCACAAGAATCAAGAGAATTTTGGATGGATGAAAACATCACCATATGTGGTGAAAGGACGTGTCAGAAATCATCCAACGTTCAGAATATGGACGCTGGTGCGTCAAAGGGTTAAGAAAAGGATCGCTTTTAGATATAGTTACCTTAGTTCCTAATTTCAAATGAAAATGGTCCCAATTAAGAAAGTGTGGGGGCTACCTTCTACTTTCTAGTCCAATTTACTGTTCCTCATAATTGTTAAAACTGCACTTTTTATAGCACTTTAACCCTTTAACGTCCCAATTCAATACTGTTTTCAAAGATGCGCTATAAAATGTTTGATGAAACCCTATAATGGAGTAGATGTACAAAGAAAACTTGTAAATGTCAATGTGAAGATCACATCTGTACGGTTGGATGCATCATGTTTTTTTTATTAATATTGTTTTATTTAAATTTGAAAGGTTTTCTCTTGAAATTCAATTAAAAATCCCAAATCAGCACAAAAAAATTTCAAAAAATTGTAATGAAATTGGAATAACATGTCCTATGAGATGGTATGGTTTCCATTATTTGATTCTACCTATTTTGGAAAATCATGTTTGAGGTCTATCTTTTTGAACTAAGAATGAAACTTGACATAAACCGATTGTGTTATTTTTCTAAAAATCATAATAACCTATTTTGAAGATCCAAACCGTTCAAAGAACAGTCAACTTGCACAAGAACCAAGAGTAATTTTGGTGGATGAAAACTGTCCAATCTAGATGAGATCTGAACAACTTCAATCTGTTCGTCGTCCAATATATGGACGTTGGCGCGCTAAAGGGTTAAAGTCCAATCCCTAAAATTCCAATGTATATTTGAGAAAATGTTTTTGTATCGAATATCTTTTTATGTAAGCCAAAGAAGCATGCCACCTACACCTTGTTGTTTATCACTATTATTTACATTTCCTTGAAAATTTCATACTATTCTAAGCTTTTTGTAATTACTATGATTTTTACAAGAATTTTTAAAAAAAAATCTCTTAAAATTTGTTTTTATTTAAACGATTATGAAAAAAATCAAAGTAAATTGATTTAACTATACTTTATATGAGAAAAATACCAAAAACATATAATATATTTAAAAATGGTAGGAATTGATGAGGTTTGATTGGATAATTGTAGTGTGGACGCTTAAGGGTTAATCCTTAACTCCTAACTGCCGGCAAGGCCAAAAAATAGCTTTTGGATGATTTGAGGATTTATGAGGTAGTAGTTGGATGAAGAAGGAATGATGAATTTCATCCAATTCTTTTTGTGAAGGATTTTCATTGGTCATGCCACTTCTCCAAGATAAATTTAGGTCATTCAAGCTATTTTTGGATTTTACATGGGGTCCCAAGTATAAAAAGAGTAGTAAAAACGGTTCGCCATGTAGTGTATTTTAGAGTTTTTTGTTGTTTCTTGCTTAAACTAAACTTAGGCCATGAAAATGAGTTCTATTGCATTTGAGCTAAATTAACAAATTGAAGCCTACCAAGTCGAGTTTCTACTCTATTTTGAATTTTTGGAAAGCTCTAAAAAATTGAGTGTTTTATTGGAGTTACAAGTTTGGTGGGTACTACCATGGTGTAGGGAATTATTCTAAATTTAGATACACGGATGGTTCTCATTTACTGTACTATTCTTCATTGTAATTTACACCTTGGGTAAAAAAATCGGAAGTGTTGAGTTTATTTTGTAATTGATATGAATTTTCTTTGCAATCATTTCAAAAAAAATCATAGTAATTTCAAAAATTCACCAAAATTTATGAAAATTTGATGATTTATAGTAGACACATGGCTTCATCTACTAAAAATATAAGGTTGAATTTTTTCTCTTATTTATAGTGGCAAAATTGAGTGTCACATGTGAAGCATGACTCCATCGTTATAGGCCCAAGCATTTTTGGGGTCATAGTTATCCTTCAATTCAATAAATTTTCCAGGTTTTCAACTTATTTTGTTCAACATGTATTGAACTTGAAATTGGTCTTACTTTTAATTTTATTTTTGAAACAATTGGACATTTTATTCTTTTGTTCAAAAGAAAAAAACATCACAGCGAACCAAGGGCAATAGGCTCCGGCAAATGATTTTTTTTGGTTTTCTAGATAGTCACTCAATACAACTATATAAATTGGCTCGTAGTGGGCCGACACAAAGACCAGAACAGCTGATCGTTGTTGCGAGTAGTGAAAAAGTCAGATTGTAACCAAGTGCGATCAAACCGAGAATAAAACCTCGCCGCCTTTGTTGGATGAAACTCCACCAACGTTTAGTTTTAAACCACGCCACCTGAACATAAATTGGTCTCATTCATCATATTATTCAACATGTACTCAACTTGAAATTTCCATCATTGAACTTGAAATAAGTAGAGCGTTTTTTTAATTGAAAGATAACTCTATCAGGGGATGTTGTAGTGCGAGTTTTCGAGTGAGCTTTTGTAATGAGCTTTGGAGTAAAGACGTGACCCTTGTTTCCTTGCAGGATCGTCACATATTCTTTTAGTTACAATTTTTATTTAAGAGACAACATGTTTGGTGAGAGTTTGTGGATGTAGGCGTCAATTACGGTATGCCAACATGTCCAAACTGTGTCGCATAGTCTCCCCTCAAAAGCTCGCACTTTGTCTCAAAAAATATATAATTTCTAAGCAAATACCATGGAAAAATAGATAGATTGTCCTTAAACTACCCATTTAACCCTAAATTGTCCAGGCGTCCATTTTTGGACCATGTACAAATTTCATCCACGTTTTCTCATCCATCATGCACTTTTTGTAGTGTGGATTTTTTTACTGAAGATTTTATGGGAAGCTAGTTTCATGCATGTGTGAACCGATTAGAAAGGAGTTGATTTGTGAATTTTTTTTGCCTCATTTCATGTTGCACTGATTCTTCGAAAATTTCTGAGATCTTAGTTCAAAATAGTTCAAAAGTACTCTTGAAAAAGTCAACTCATTAAATTAAGCAACCAAAAAATCTCCAAAGATCACAACACTTAGGGTATTACATTTCAACTCATCACAACAAATTTCATCCACAAATTGTCAATATCTCGTTCGTAATCAAATTACAAAAGAATTTTGAATTTTGAGTTTCAAATTTTATATAAAATATTGGTGATAGCAATCATGGATTTAACTGTATGGATAGAATTAAAAATTCGTAATGTACAACTTTTATTCATAACCCAAGTTCAAAATATCCCTCTTAGTAGCATTTTATAATGCATCTTTGCAATTCTCCAAATCTGAAGAGGGTTGTGGGCATTTAGGGATTTAGCTATTGTGTTTGGAATTTTTTGAAAATCAAGTTGGGACTTTTGGCTGATAGCCAAATATGATTCATAAATAAAAGTGATTTTTTTTCTCAATTAGAAGGAAATTTATATGGATTTTGAAGTAAAAAAGTTAGTCAAAGCCCACTTGTGATATATAAAGTAGTTTGACCCAATACCACCCACTGATTGAATTCTGTTCAAATGTAGGCCTGACAATGATTCTAGGGTTGAATGTAAAACTATAGTACATGCCTTATTATTTGGCCATTTGGCAGTTACGGCATGTAGTGCCTCCCTAGATTCTCATTTTAGAATCAATGAGTGCTCTACGTTTGAGCGGAATTGGATCAATGGGTGGTATTGGATAAGGCTATATTAGGTGGTGTTTTTTCAACACAAAAGTATCATGAATTGCATCTTTGACACTCCAATTCTGCCCACTTGTAGGAGCCTTTGATTGGATGACAAGTGTTTAGTTTTAGGTCCCTTGGGGATTACAAGGGGTTGGATTTAGGTTCCTTGGGTGGTGGTTGTTGAGGTTAATAGGGGTTGGTGCTTATGGGTTAGAGCATCTCCACTTGTACTCAAACTTCATTGCATTCAAACTTCATCACTAGTGGGGGCACTTATTGAGAGCGTTGGTCACTTGATTACCCCACTCGTGCAACTCGATATATTAACCCCTAAGTGACCAAACGACCATTTTATGGTCACTGCCCATTTTTTACGGGTTGCCCAGGATGAAAAAATATTTTTATAAAATAAAATAAAATAAATTTCATGTAGGAAATCAAGTCTACTTTCCAACCCAATTTTAATCATGTCAATCCGAGTTAAACTCCACTGAGGGGAATTTTTCAAAGACAAAAACCTCAATATTGTCCTAGTGTTACAAAATTTACTATTTTCAAAAACTAATGATGTTCTCTCCTTTGAAAAAAATTCTTTTACAAATTTTAGAATAGAATGTCTAGTTTTAACCAATCATACCAAATTTCAAATTCTAAAAATAAAATTTGTAATTTTGGTGAATATTAAATGGTAAATGCTTCTAAATCCATCAAATGAGTATCTAAATTATTTTTGAAAGTTTGACTCTACAGATAAATACCAAACATCATGCTTCTCATTTTCTCTTTTGGACCAAACTTCATCAAAGTTGAAAAAGTAACATTTTATAACACATCTAGGTTTTGCCCTTATCCCCTTTGTCATTTAGGATTTAACTTCTAACCAATCACTTGTCTTCTAGTGTGCAAAAGCAATAAGAATCTTTATCATTTATCATTCAACCTATTAACTGTAGAAGAGAAAGTAGTATTTTTGGAGGGTTGCACAACCACATCAAAAATTGGCTATCTGCCATGGAGGGCAAAGAGAACATTTTGGTGGGTTCAAGGAATAATTGTTTGCTTTTCATTAAAAAAATGTTGTTCTCATCTATTTTGAAGGACCGGTGGCAATGCTCCTCTCCACCATATTGGCATATTTCACCAATGAAACATGCAATAGCACACTTTATGCAATATACAGCATGCGGATGCTGTCTACACTATTTCAACCTACAATGTTGTTAAGTCAGTTTCAGAGGCGTAATTTTGTAAAGTAGTTTCTCTATTCCTGTGGTTTTCAGCTGTTGAGTGTGTTTATTATTGAAAAGACAATATTTTTGGGTGGATTTGTCTTCATTTTCAAGAAGGTTTCAACACACTCAAATTTGTATCATTCAAATACCATGTTAACAAGTTATGAAATTTTGAAGCTTCACTTAAGGTAAAATCAAGCATCTACCCAAATGTGTGTTCTAAAAAGTCTAAAGAATAAATAAATATTTATCGTAAAATGTACAACTTTAAGACATCAAAAATTAGACCACTAATTTAGAGCAATTACCAATTGTTCTTTGAACTCTTATAACTTTTGCATTTAGTACTAAAATAAAAAATATATATTTTTTGATTTCTATTTCCATTGAAAGTTCCTACTTTTGGTAAATATTTTAATCTTTTTATAGTTAGGTTTCAAGGTTGTTGTAGAAATTTGCTTGGTTATAAGTGATAGAACCCAAAACAAAAGTGGGTTGGTACTATACATCAGTTTCAAAAATTTCAAAAAAATTATCAATACTTTTTAGACAATCGTGCTTTTGGATAAACTACTTCAACTAATCACTTTTTTTTAAAAGAAGATTTTGATCTCCATAATTGAACCCTAAAGAAATTCCCAAAATAACCAAAAGAGTTCAATATCGATCAAATACATATTTTCCAATATTAATCCTATTGGGTGTCAAAGGCTTTGTTTACAGATACTATTCATTGTAGTCAAGTTTAAATTTAAGACCTTAGACCTCCAACGTAAGACCCCAACCAAATTCAATTACTATTTAATATCCAAAATTTTATTTTAAAATCTAATTTTAGTTCTTCCCTGTACCAAGCTATAAACTTTGTTCCAGGAATGGATTTGTTTAATTATATTTTTCATATCAATCTTTTGAATTCAGAAAATGTCACTTAGATTTTTAATAACAAACTACCAAAATTGAAGAATTTTTCATTGCCTCCTCATTCTTCTTATAATCTCTTAGTCTTTTAAGGGTTATCTTTGATATGTGATGTAAGGTGCTCTTGCACAGCCAACGAAAGTAATTGTTTCTCTTGGTGAGTTTGCATGCATGGTCCTTTTCCAAAATATTTTGAATATAATCGTGGGGACACATACATCACATCCACCTTAAGTTGCCCAAATTGACGACCTTGAAGTGCATGAGCTGCTTGACAAGCAGATTCAATCCTTGAATATTCAATATAAATATGTCCAATCTTCAAAGGTTCCAATTCAAGTGATTTTGGTAAATCAATTCCTGTTAAGACATCCATGATTTCTTAGTTAAAAGTGATTTAAACTACATAATATCTTAGTAAAATCATACATATTGAAAGTATGATTTTTTGAAATATATAATAATAAATTTTTGAAGGTAAAATAAATAAATTCTAATTGCTTCTAAAAAATATTCATAAAAATATGAAATTTGAATATAACAAACAATATATATTTTTGGAAACATTGTACTTCAAAGCATGAATATACAAAATTATCAAATGATATCAAGTAAGGAGTTAAAAAGAATTAAATCCTACCACAAAGATTGTTCATGTTTGGAATTGATGAATTCAAAATAGGAATTGGTTGAATAGATTCTTTTGAAAGTTCTTTCTTACAATCATGTTCACAAGATTCAACTTTTGGTGATGTTAATGCAATATTTTTTACTTGTTCTTGATTAGAATCTTCAACGTTGTGAGAATCTTCAATGTTTTGAAAATTTTGGCTTTTAGTTGGTGGAGGAATATTTTTTTCTCCGATATTATGTGTTTTACTTGTAATATCAAGGGTAGATTCACTATCTTTGTTTTCATGGTTACCATACGTATCTCTTATAGTTTCCAGGGTTGAATCATTGCTTTTATTTTCATCATTAATATATGTTTTTTTCATGGTTTCAAGGGTAGAAACAATTTTTTCATTTTCATCATTACTATATGCTTCATTTATGGTTTCAAGTTTAGAAGCATTTTCACCATTATTATGTGCTTCCTTTATGGTTTCAAGGGTAGAAGCATTTTCATCATTATTATATGCTTCATTTATGGTTTCAAGGGTAGAAGCATTTTCATCATTATTATATGCTTCCTTTGTGGTTTCAAGGGTAGAAGCATTTTCATCATTATTATATGCTTCTTTTGTGGTTTCAAAGGTAGAAGCATTTTCATCATTATCATATGCTTCCTTTATGGTTTCAAGGGTAGAAGCATTTCCTTCATTTTCAATATTTAAAGAGTCTTTATCACATTCCATTGGATGAACTCCTTTTTCAGCTTCCACGTTATTGCAAACCTTCAATTGTACAAACATCACAAACTATAATGTGAAAATTGCTACCAAAGTTATTGAACAAATGTGTATATATTCCTTATCCTAATATGTTTTTAATGATTTGAACAAGGAATAATAATGTTTTAATGGAATTATTATTAATTTTTTAAAGTAGTGATTATTTATGAATTTATATTGATTCTTGAAAATGTTAAATTTTTTTATTTTTTATTCAATAATTATGAGTTCTTTGAAACAAACCATATTGTACATATATCAAGAAAAATAATATAAAACATGTCAATATTACGTTAAAAGTTTAAAAATTACAATTGAAATGGATTTTGGTCGTATAGTTGGAGGTTTAACAAGTTGCATCGATCGGATGTTTCCAAATCTGTATAATACAATTATATTGATTGTACATATAAATGATTTAAGGATGAAAAATTAAATTATTTCAGTAAAAAATATCATTATGTATTAATATTTTTTAAACATGATATACATTGATTTGACTTCAATTCTTATATTCAAGTTTAACCTTTCATTACTTAAATGAATGTATTATACAACTATGTAGGAATTAAATTATTTTGTTGTTTTTTCTAATATACTATTCTTCAAAAAATGAAATAATTTACAAATTTTTTTACCATGTATATTCAATTTAAATTTTTTAATTAAACAAGCACATTAGTGGAAAGAGATGTTTTAAACCCTAAGGCTTGTATTGCAAAATTTGCAGTATCTAGAAAAAATTCTATTCTTCAAGTTTAATTTTTTTTAAATCAATTTATTTATATAGGAGTTTTGGTTTTGTTTATTTATAAAATTGAAATCAAATATAAATAATTTCTATTAAAAAAAGTCTAAAATATGCACGGTTTTTTTAGAAATATGTTTACATTTAAAAACCCAAATACATTTATATTTCTTGGTTGATATATTTAAATGCCTTGATTGTTAAAACATAGTAAGTCTTAATTTGTAACTTACTTTCTACATTCAAAACGCACATCTTCCATCAACTCTTTTACTTCTTCATCTTGCATATTGGAAACTTCTTCTTCGTTGATCTATGTAAATTGTAAAAAGAACGTGATATAAATAATTCTTAAAAAGTAATTCACTAATATAATAGAATTCAGTATTAATAAAATAATAATTCACAATTAAATGGTTAACTGATTTAATGACAAATGCATACAATATATGTACCGTAATATAAAATTGCAAGCATGCAAGTTTATTTCATTTTACACACATAAATTGACTTATACTTTCACAAAATTTTAATTATTACTACTTGGATTTATTGGTAAGAGTGCTTTTTTAATTATGATTTCATAAACAAAAAAAATAGAATATTAATATATTTTAAAAAAAATTAAGTAAGCCAGACCAAATTGTAAAGTTTTAGTATATTTGTTGGTGTTTCCAACAAAGGAAGTGCATCTTTAGGAATGTCGTAGAATGGTGGATTGTTTGAAAAAATCTATCATCACATTTCATAAGAATATAATGATAAATAAGCTCATATTGTTAAAGTTTGATAAATCCTCATGTAACGTGAAGAATAAATTAAAGCTATGGTAGTTTAATTTCAAAATAAATAAAATCTTTATATAACCTTAATATGAATGACACTAAGATTCAATTTATTATGTATGATTTTTTATTTATATTACTTTAGAGTTCAAAAGAATATGAAAATTACAAAATTGTTTTTATACCTCATATTTTGCATCAGGTGTAGCTTGTAGGACGGTCAAGACTTGACCTCCTAAATGCATGCCATTTAGACCTATACAAGCTTGTTGTGTCACCGCTGGATCAAGATACTGCAATTTCAATTTGTTAATATACAATGTTCCAAAATGAATTTATCGTATCAGCCTTTGATATTAAAAAAAAAATATATATATATATATATATATATATATATATATATATATATTACACATATCTTAAGAAAAAACTTAGGAAAACCTTTATTTATCCAAAAAATATATACATACATAATAATTTTAGATAGAACAAAACTACCTCCAAAAATGCCATACAACAATCTTTTTGATTCATTGCCTTCCAATGAAAAGACTTTAGTTGTCCAAAAGCTGTAACTATTTCTTTTACCTTATGTAGATTTCAAATTACAGTTGAAATAAATAACATTAATATTTAATTAATTTTTTAATTATAAATTAATGTTTTAAAATTTGATATTACTTATGCTTTAGAAAAATTGCAAAAAAAACCATCAACATATGTTAATTATATTTAATAATTTTAAAATATGATTTGAATTAATTCGTTATTATTTTTAAATTTAAAGATTATTTAATTTTGATGCTACCTTATCTGGTGTTAATAATGAAGAAATTCCACCAATAAAGATCTGCATGAATACTTGTTTAGTTATAAGATCAAAATTATTAAGTTATTATTTTACGTGATTAAATAATAAATATTTTTAGTGAAAATAATATTTTTTGTTAATTAATCATTGTAAATGATCTTTTGAAATAAATATAGTTTGAATGTTCTCATAACTTTAATATATTATTTGTAGTTGAAATATAAATTTATATTATTGATCACCTTTTGTGGAGAATCTAATACAACATTTGCTACTAAATTAATCATAGGTTGTGCAATGGGACAACCACCATGCTGTAAAACATAAATCAAACACAAATCATCAAAATAAGTATAAATCATAACATCAATTTCATTTAAGTTAATAATTAATCAATTATTTAAAATTTTATTTTTGATTCATTTAAAACAACTATTGGGTTCAATATTAAATTTAAAATATTTATACAATACAATACAAGTTTTTAACAATTTAAAAAAAAATATATTGTTCTTTTCTATTACCTCAGGTGCAATGAAATCTTTTGGACGCCGAATTTTCAAGATAGTTCCATGTAAAGTAACACCATCAAAACCAAGTGCAGTTGTAGCATCTTCAGGAGTAATAAATTCTGCAAAAGCATAAGCTTTTTCTATGTTGACCTGAAACAACATAGATATAATATCATATATTCTAAATCCTACTTGTATGTAACTACTAAATTTGTAATCTCTTAAATTATCTTAAAGTGTGATTATCAAATTTTGAATTCAAAAATTTTAAATGCAATTATTAGCAAGTATACATGTGCCTTTTAAAATAAAAAAACATAATCATGATTCCACATAATCATGTATTATACATTTTAGTATGTGTACATTTAAAAAAAATTAATTTAGTTTTTGCTTTAAGCATGTCAATAATTTTGGCTAAACATATTTATTCATGATTTTGTTAATGAATAAATAAAACTTGACGTATAAATTCTTATGTAACAATTTTAAAATCATAGATTAATATTAAATATTACAATTTAAAATCCTACCATACAATTAATACATGGTTTTGTTCTAGGAATGTGATTAGCATTTGCTGATAACATAGCTGCATTCATAAACTCCATTAATTCTCCGTCTGAAACTGTTGGAGGAACATTTCCAACATATAGTCTACGGATTGACCGTGTAGCTTGTGTCAAAGTAACAGTTGAAAGTGGTTGATTCACTTGGGAATGCTGCAAAATAGAAGGTAGCATTGAAGAAAGAGTAGTATTTGAGGTAACATTGAGATTATTAGTTGGATTTATAACATTCATTGGTACAAGTGGAGATATAGATGACAATGTAGAAACTTGCTTTGAAACGACTTGTTGAGCTGTATGGGCTGCTACAATAGCTGCAACTACTTTGCTATCAATCCCTGGAGGAGCTATATCCCATGCTCTTGTTTTTTTACGATCTGGAGAATGTTGTGAAGGTGATGGAGTCTTTCTAATTGTCTCTGGTCTTCTTCGCCGAGGAGAGTACCCTCCTAATCCGCTTGATTTAAATCGGCGATGACGACTATCTAATAAATCTGGTGATGGCGATCTTTTTGTATCAGTTAGGTGGATGTCTTTATGAGAAAGTGTATTGTCTTCATTTGATAAAGGTGACAGTGACCTCAATCTTTTGCGTGAGTGATTTGAATTTTTTCTTTCTTTGTGAAGCCTTGGAGATGATTGTTGTGGTGTATTTTTGTAATCTTCTTTAGAATTTTCTCTATAGAATGGTTTAGGTCTATATGAAAAATGATCTTTCAGCCTTGGATTTTTAAAATTATGAAATCCATTTCCATTTCTTATATGTGATATATTATATCTCCTTTCATTAAAATTTGGTCTTCTTAAAAATATTTTTTGATGAGGACCCCTTGAATGGTTGAAACTTTTTTTAAAACCTTGAGGCTCAAACTCCCGCATATGAAATGGCAAACTGCGATCATTAATTCTTCTTCTATCTTTAAAATCTTCAAATCTTCTCCTCACAAACTTATTACCAAATTTGTTAAATGTTTGAGTATGCATATTTACATCTTTGAAATTCGATCGTTCACGATCACTATGTGATTTATGATCATTATGGTCATGAACTTTTGAGTTTGTGCCTGCTTGATAATGCATTTTTTCATCTTCGACACATTTTTTGTGCTCACAATTGTCATTTCTCAAATGCTGTAAAACACTTTCATTTAAACTTTCATTCACCTCTTGTATATCAAGATTAGAGCTAATTTCACAATTTTTGCCAACACTATTATTTTCATCAACGTCTGGGGCTTCATATGTAGAAAAAAAATCATTATCTAAAGAAGAACCTTTCATCTTATCTCTTTTGATTAAATCTTCATTTTCATTATCTATATCAAAATCATTTATTTCATTGTGCATACGATTGTATGAATTTTTCATTGAAGTATTGTCATCTTCCATCGGTTCCCCATCCAATTCAGAATTGTAACTCTCTTTATGTGAACAACCATTACTATAATTTTCAACACTTCTAGTGTTTTTCATAGGATTACAAGTATATGGAGAGGATTCATACTTCGTATCATGAGCTTTGCCTTCAAGAAGATTCAATGCTTCTTCATCCTTACAATCATCACTTTCATAAAACCTTTTTGACATTGAATATTCTTGTTGTACATTTGATAAATAATGATCTTCATCATCACTTATATTACCTGAAATAATCTTCTTTAATCAATACCAAAAAAATTGATAATTATATTACAAATTACATATTCATAGCATATTTTTAATATATAAGAAAAAATAATCAGATTGTATCTAAATAAATAAAAATATATGATTAATTCTATATGTTGAATAGTTTATTACTTAAATTTTCTAAATCCTATTTGACATTACAATCTAGTTGTTCAGAATGCATGAATTCAAATATTTGTTCGTTTGAATCCCTAAAATCTTCATGAATGTATATTTCATTTATATTATTCAATTTGTTTGAGTTTTTCAAATTGTAAACATTATGCTTCACATTAGATTCTTGATGAACATCCATTTGTAAAGAATTTTGAAATCCATTGTTTTCTGAAAGTTCCAGATGCTTACATATAACTTACAAATAACTATCTTATAATGTAGTATTTTTTGTTTTTATAAAATTATAATTCATCTAATATATTCAAAATTTATAGATATTATTTTAAAATAGAACCTTGGAGTAAAAACTTGAATTTGATGTTTATTTTCATTTTTAATTTCAAAATTTATAGATTTTTTTTATTAAAAATTAGAAATCACAATTATTATCATTTAATTTTTTATTTCAAATATGGAATTACCTTCTTGAAGATTTTCTAACCGATCAGAGCAACTTCCTTCATATTGTTTTGTATATGCATACGGACCTTCGTGTAATTGTTGATATTCATTGTACAGACATCCATCTATGTTGACAAAGTCATATTCAAAATCATCATTTAGATTTTTTGATTTATTTGATGCATCATTCTTGAATAGATCATAAGAATCCACATTTTGATGATTTTGATCATTCAAATAATCATTATCTTTTGAGCGCACTTCCTTTTGATTTATCACATAATTATTGAAAGTATCGGAATCAAATTCATATTCATTATTTTTTTTAATGTTCTTTTTGTAATTGTAATCTCTAGCATCATTTATTGAACGTATCTTCTTCAATGCATTTTCCTTTAATTTATCAAGAGTTGCACTAACTTCTTCCAAATCTGTATAGTTTCTCAATGTTGATGACATACTTGTCATGTTGTCAATATTAATCTTTCGAAGTAATTTTTGAACAATCAAAATTTATTGATCTGTATCAAGAGATTACAAATTTTTATTAAAACCTATACAAAAATATTATTACAATAAAAATACAAACCATTTTATATTTATTATAACTATATATATTTATAATGTGAAAAATTAATCACATGTCTTAAATATCCAATTATACAACAAAATTATTTATTTTATTGATATTTTGTAAATATATATTTTTTAAAGTTTTGAATAAATAAAAAATTGAAATTTGTATTCAAAATTTTAATGTTAAAAATATCAAAACATAATAAAATTGATTGATTTTTAATTTTATTTTGTAATTTCAACATTTTCATATTTCTTTTCTCATTAATAAATAAATTATACTTTACTCTAATTGACTGATACAAATTTCAGTAACTTCAACTTGTACAAATTGATACAAAATTATTGATTCAATGTAATTATCAAATACATAGTTATACTTGATTTAAATGCATGAGGTGATTTTAGATTTTTGTAAGGCTTTTATGATTGCAATGTACCTAATTGATTTTGAAGGTTCTTGGTTTTATCATATAATCATTTTTTTTCAAGGTTACTAAAATGATGTTTTTCCTTGATATTATTGATTGTGATATTTATTTAGTTTTATTTATGCCAAATGATTGGTAATCAAAATTGAAAAATCATCAAAGTTGCATTCAATAAATATTTCAATGTGCATACACCTTTCAAATCATTATCAAATAACTTATAAAATATTTACAAATGAAATTTCTTCATAATTCAAATCGCGCTCTTAAATAAGTCTTGTACTAAAATTCATAATACAAATGTGCATATTGCAAAAGAAACCAAAGTTTATTCATGAAAAATAAAATTGAGTTTTCAAACCCTAAGTTCATTCTCCGATTCATCCATGATAATCATTCATTATACATTATAATGAAAATGTTGATTGTGATTACATTAACAAAGTTACGTTAATTTGCAATGTAAATTATATTAATTTATACCAAGACATCAAGTTTTCTTTTATTGTAAATGTGATGCAAATTTGAAATTCAACTATTATTAAATATTGATAGGTTCAACATGAATACAGATTAAATTGTAAAATGTACATTTTATACATTTTATTTGAGGGTTCTGAAATTATTTATTTCAACTTTTATACATGCAAAAGTGGCCACATTTGATTATTTGGAAATTTATGAGTAAATTGGAATATGTAGTGTAAAAAGAATTTGTATACAAAGATAATGTGATGAAGGGTTCCTAATCAAAAAAATCTAATTGAATTCTTTTTCTTAATCCTTGATTTAATTTTTGTATAGTATCTTGTTAGAAAGTTATTAGAAACGCACTTCTAATGCACTATGGCATACACCTTTTTATTTGACAGATTGAACACATAACAAACAATTACAAGTGCTTAGTGGTTGTGTGCATAAACAATGAGGAGAAATTTGCGCTAGTTCCTCTTTTTCCTTATTTTATGCTAATTTTTGTATCAATTAGTAAGAGACAACTTGTAAGAACAACATAGACAATATGCTTCCAACAAGCTACTACTCATTTTCATTTACAATGTATAGTTGATAATGTTAAAATGAAAGTCACAAATTAGGTTTTGAAGCAATGTCAACATGGTTGATACAGTGGATGTTATAGTTTAATCTTTGAAGTTTCTAAAGGCCTTTTGCGGCTTCATATTTCACTTGTATTTCTATACACTATATTCTATTGGTGTTGTATTAATTACATTTATTAGGGTGCATTTCTATACTACAGTCTACATTATAAAAAAATGTGGATCCATATTCCAATATATGATGTGGATTCTACACGACAATATATGATGCCTGATATGATGTGTACATATACATCGCCCAAATGATCCTAAAAGGTTAAGTTAAAGATGAAAATCACAAACCATGAATTTGTAACATACAACAAAACTAGAATCTCAATTACTAAAACATTTACTTGTAATCAATGACAAATGGCATATTCGTTCTTATACAATTTTTGTAGTGAAATTAACCCCTTAAGGTCTTTTGGGCTCCATATGTAGGACCACTATATATTTGCTTGTATAATTTATCTAATGTTCACAATTATGTTGTATACTCAAGTATAATGGTGTACTCAAATATGCTGGTATAAGTATACATGGCGTCAATCACATGCTTATATACAAAACATATGGCTACCATGGAACTTCAAACCATTTAGGGGTTAATACTTAATAAATGTATTTGTTTTGTATATGTTTCATGATTTTTCACATATTGTCAATAAGGAAATATTTCACCAACATTCATTGGTCCTTTTCCCAAAGGTGTCGTTACCGTACGTGAAGGTCACATTTAGATAGCCCGGTGTCAAAGGTGAATTTCCACATCAGATTTTGAGAGGTCCATGTCACCCCAAACCAATCACAAGATGCCATTTGGCACTTTTCACAAAATTGATTAATTCGTAATCAAATCACAAAATTGAAAAATATTAGTGATAGCAATCGTAGATCTAATCATATGGATAGAATCTAAAATTCATTATATACAACTTTTCATACATGAAGTTCAAAATATCCCCCTAAGTGGCATTTTATAATGCATCTTTGCAAAATTGCCCAATCTGGACAGGGTGAGGAAGTTTAGGGGTTGTCGAACATGAGATTGCACTAATTATCCAACTGCTGAAAACTAGCCTGCCATATGTTTCGCCTCACATAACATTCAGTAGCCCTCATGCCCTCTGCATTTTTTTCATGCACTATGCTCATCACTTTGGGACTCCACCTGTCCAATTAGCTATTAATGAAGTCATGTGGAGTATGGAATATGCTGCACCATCTACTATGGGGCCAGACAAAGCCACTGCTTGATACAAATGTTATACAACATCTACCCAAGTTGCATTCCAAAAATTCATTTAAGGTGGGAACACCCAAAAGAGCCACCGATCCAAAAGCGCCATCTTCACCCACTATACATTCCGTTCATCAATATTTTTTTTTTTTTGATAAAACAATCTGAACACATTCACCAAAAAACATTTGTTCCTTAACAGAGGCCACCGAGGCCAAGGCTTTAATAGGGCTTTTGGCTCCCATGTTGAAGTTGAAAATGACATTTTTGGCAAATCTCTAGATAGATAAAAACTCCGGTCCTCCTTCGAGGCCAGCGTGAATAAAGTATCCGTTCGTAATGTCAATGACCTAGTGCCCACCAGACAAAGGGTCATTGGGACAAACTACTCTCCCATGCCGGGAATGGACACTGGCAAATCTCTACAAAAGTAACCCCTTCTAAAATTGCTCAAGTCATCTATTGAATTTGTTCATTTGCGAAAATAATCAATATAAAGTGAGAAATACATATCAAATACATTTGTGTATTCTAAAGTCAACAAAACTTTGACCAATTATAAATCCATGAAAATTTGTTCAATCAAGTTTGTTTTTTTTTTTTTTTTTTTTTTTTTTTTTTTTTTTTTTTTTTTTTTTTTGTATCAAATTGTATTAAATGAATATTTGTATTTTTTGATTCCAAAATTTTCTACTTTTAGTTTGATACTATTATTCAAATTTAAGGAAAAAAAAAATCCAGTCCTAGAAGCATTTTTTGATGACCTATTGGGCAGTTGTGGTCACTTGGAATAATGTGGTCAATAGAGAAAATGTGGTCAATTGGGAAAATTGGGCCACAAAATTGCTAATGTGGTCAATTGGGATAAGAAATCACAACTATGGCTTCATTTTGGTATTGACTATAATGTGCTAAAAACAATTTAAAAAAAATATAGAAGTAAAGAGGCAAAAATGTTGCTAAAAAAATGATAAAAATCCTATGTCCTTTAAGAGTTAATAACTATTGCATACAATATTCAAATGATATGGTGCGTTGAAATTTTTTGGTACGTTGGCAACAAAGAAATATCAAAATCTGATGTGTTTAACAATAGTAGCAAAAATATGGCACTTTTGGGTGTCCCCACTTTGTAGCACTTTTTGAGTATTGTCTTCACGACATAATATTGGTTGTAAACAATACAATGTAGTTGCAACTAGAAACCCCTTGACCAAGGAAGGGAGCTCTAGATTATTACCTCCCTTCCCACCCTTCTACTTTTCCATCCCCCCTTTCCCTTGTCCTTTCATAAATAATTTTGAGGTTTCACATTCAATTATATTCAAAATTCAAAATTTACCATCCACCAAAATATATGTAAAATAAATACATATTTTGTAAAGAATTGTCATGTCCATCCACCCATGTATTGATGTATTACCATTAGTATCATTTCAGGGTCACCAAAAAGTAATTCAAAAAAGAAATAGCATAAAAAATCAAAAATTATGAATACAAAAAAATGAAAATAGAATAAATTATTTAAACTATATTTTGCTATTTCTAAGTTATTTTGGGCCATTTTGGGCCATTTCAAATCATTTTTTTTTGCTCAAAAACGAAAATCAAGAAATTCATTTTTTTGAGGAAGGAACCTTATTTTAAAAAATATATTAAATATTCGTTTGCGGGGTGGTGACCCTACTATGGTACTATAGTATGTGATTGATGAATAGCGTAGAAATCTTTTCAACAACACTCTAGATAAATCTACAGAACAAACTGCTCTCTAATAGAGAATTTGATAGGAAATATGCACATGACTTTGTCAACAATAGAAGAGAAGACATGCGGCAAATGTGCACCTGAAAATGTTATGAAAGACACTGAAATACTACCAACCTTGAAATGCTTTGTGTGACGTAGTTGTGGCAAAGAACTCATTCCAATTCAACTCTTATAACTCGTTTTGGTCCACTAATACTTGGCTAAAGTAACAGCAGAATACACTAACCTATCAAAATTGATTGCTAAAAACATTTCAGTGCGCAAATTGGTAGAACTCGTCCTGGTCGCTGTGTCATTCATCCCTGCAAAATCTCAATCAGGTTAGATGTTGGTCTTTTCCCCAAGAAACATGCTTGTGAAATATAAATCACAACGAACCTAACAAGTTGGAACATCTATTATATACTCAAGCTTGTATGTGGGTGAGTGCATGAACACACATGTTTTGCATGGAATTCAAAATTAGAATTTCTATTGGTATCTATTATACAATGTGTTTTATTTTAATATTAAGATAAATTATCTTTTTTTTCAATTTTAATTTTAATTTTAAAGATTCTATACACTTTCAACTATTTCCAGGCCACCGGACACAAGTCGAGATTATTTAGGGCCACTTCACACTATGGCCGAAGGTCGAGAGGCCGTTGATTTCCACCAATCAAATTGCAAGAAACCAAGAATTCAACCTCTCGACCCTTCACACTGGAGGCCAAAGTCCAAAGGCCGTCGCCCTCCAAAATGCCTACATGGCAACACTTTTTTGACCAAGGTGACGTAAGTTTGGGTCGGACGGGAATGGAAACCCAAACTATGGTTGAGAGGCCGTCGATTTTCTTGCATAAAAAATCAAAATTATATTTTATTGCCTATTTTCAGCCCATTTCTTTTGGACTCTCAACAAAATTTGGCCACTAAATCCCACGGCCTCTCGACTTCGACGACCATAGTGTGAAGCGGCCCTTATTAACACACAACAGTTTTTCTTTGCAGACTTTGTAGTAACAGGACCAAGAAGCCCAAATCGAGCCTCATGTTTTTTTTAGCATTTTTGAATAAGTTGTGTGCAGAGTTCCTTTTGGTCAATTTTAGTTCTTTTTTTACCAACACATGCAATATTCTCTCACTGATTCTGGTAACGGAAATTTTGGTTGTTTAAAACCATGAATCCTTGGTCCTAAAGGGGTTAAAAGACATGAAGCCTATTATTTATTGGTGGGTAAGAACGTCAGAACCAAAAAGATTTACTCACCTCGGCTGCATTCCCTCACCGACTTCCATCCTCAAGAAATTACTGATGCTAACATGCCTTCCAGTTTGCTTTTGGTGGTCATCAAGAACAGCCTGAGTGCCATAGTTATCACATTCAGAACTCTCAACGCATATTATTCCTCTTCATGTCAATTGAACTACTATGAAGTCAACATTGAACAAAAGGAGGTAAAAAACAAAAAAATAAAAAAAATTACACCAATCAAAGTGTTGTTATTTCAAGCTTGTTGCTTTGAATCTAAAGTGGTCCTGACCTAAAACTGCTTTTAAAAAACATTAAACTGTAGATGCAGAGTTATTGCGATTTAAAAATTATTACTTTTACGTGCCATGGATAGACGTTATTACTGTGGACATGAATACCGTTGTCACATTATCTAGTTTATTCAGCGTAGTGCTGCTAAAGGACCCATAAGCCCAAATTGGGCCTCATATATTTTTTTAACAGACCTAAGTAGGTCCTGTGTGGACATTCTTTTGTTAAAATATATTGATATATTGATCGACATATGCAATGTTCTTCATTGATTCCAGTGATATAAAATTTGGTCCCATCTGAATTATGCTTTTCAAAATATGATCAATCAAATTTGTCATTTAAAAAACATGTTTCCTTGTTCCTTTAGAGGTTAATATCAAAAGCAGAATGGAAAAAGGTGAGAGAAACGGATTTAAACTTACCTGAACATTCATAGAGTCATTTATCACAAACTTCTGATGAAGTAAAACAGTCTCTTCAAAATATTTACGAAGTCGGCCTTGCACCATCTTCTCTACCACGTTGGCTGGTTTGCCTGATGATAGTGCCTGCACAACCGCCCATCAACTTGGTGGGTTATTGGCTGCCAAATTTCGAAAAATTACAGGAACAAACGTAAGCTATCCCAATTAACTCAGTCTATGAAATAATATGGACCGTTACTCTTTCTGCAGTAGAAGCAATGACTAAAAGGAGTAATAGTGCTGTGGCGTTGGTATGAGAGTTATCCTTAAATTCAAACTCTAATTTTCATGTTGTGTTTTTTCTTTGACATCCTATAAATTAGTATATTCAATCATGAATGGAGTACATTGAACCATTCGAACCCCTACAAATTCAATTTTCTAATCAATTTAACCACTGGATGTATAGAATAATAGATATTGAGGTTGGAAGTTATAATGAGTTGAGAGCATGAAACTCAAAACTCCAGTCTAACAGAGTCATATTGCTCTATTTCATTGATAAATTCACTCTCAACTTCCAACCTCAATATCTATTATTCTATACATTCAATGGTTAAATGATTAAAAATTTGAATTTGTAGGGGTTCGATTAGTCTGGAATGGTTCAATGTACTCCATTCATGATTGAATACACTAATTTATAGGAGGTCAAAGGAAAAACACAACATGAAAACTAGAGTTTGAATTTAAGGATAACTCTATTGTGCTAATTACAGAATGCCATGAATCTTCAGAGCTTGCCTGAGATCGGAAAATGTCTGTCTCACGATGAAGAAAGGTGTCAGGTACGAGCTCTTTAGATAAAAAGAGTGGCTTGGCTGCCACAACATGCATGGCCAAAGCTAATCCAAGTTGTGCCTCAGCCTCCTGATCTTTTAAACTCCCATGCTCTGATTCAAGGGTGACCAAGCCCACAACTCTTGCAAGTCCTGCAATAGGCAGAATCACGAAGTTATGTCACAAAAGGAAGTTCAAAAAGGCTTCTAAAATCGCTCTTGCAACCCTGAGTACTTGTTCAATATGACTTTTGTAACACTATCAATCGACACAATGTTACATACGTAACTTTATGTAATCATGTTTGTTTTATTATTATTATTTTTTTATCATGTGTATTTTGAGAGAATGAGAGAATGGCAACGTAGCTCATGTCAAGTTCACACGCCAGTGATGCTAATTGAAGATAATACAAATTTCAAAAGTCCCTAAGCAAACGATATAGATAAATAGGATATATTCATATTTCTAAGCTAAGCTAGGACGCTGCTTCGATGCAATCGCATCCCTCACATTATAAGGCAAATATAAAAAGTGCCAACCAAAATGATTTCCCTGCCTACCCACAAAAGATGACCTCGAGATCCCCCAATTCCTACTATTAAAGATAGACCATTTTTCTATTACTGAAACGGCAATTTTTGACCAAAAAAAGCATCAAGTTGAAAAATGCCAAAACTAGGACGGTTATTTCCAGACAGAGCGAGTACATCTCTAATTTCACTCAAGTGGCAACTTTAAACGAATGAAAACTGCCTTATGCTAAGATTCCATTCGTGAAAAGTGCATTGGTTTTAAACTTCTCATGCGAGGCTTTATGGAAGGTCAGAATAAGCAGAGTCTCATGCATGGTTTTGGGAAAGACACCATAGTGACTTGGAAAATTCACAACTAATTCAATATAACTCTGAAATTTACAAGACGACTTGTGTTGGGTTCCGTTAGCTCTTGACCACAACCAAAAAAATTCAAAACTAATCCTCACTAAGGTAAGCCACCCTATTTGCGCCACTATGTACAAGTAGTGTACATATCAAAATTTGAAATGTAAGACACTGATACAGAGTAACCACAAAGTGGCACAAATAGGGTGGTTTACTTTATAGGTCAGATATCCTTATCTGACCGATTTAAGGGCAATGAGATGCATCAGGATGAAAACCAACGCTAAAACCCTAAACCCTGACAATGGTCACAGAAATGCTCTCTGTTTGGAATGATGTTAACGAACCTGGATGTGCAGATGCGTGTAAATAGGAGGACACAATGCCTGTGGGAGATGATACTAGAAAACCCCTCCGAAGCCGCACATTCTCGCCCATGATAGCTGCTACCTCAGTTACAGCTTCTTGCACAGTGGCCTCGCCACTCAGTTTCTCATGCTCCAGCTTGATCTTCACTGCCTGCCACAATACAACATGTGACCTAAACCTTAAACCCTAAACCCTAAAGGACCAAGGATTCATACCAATTCGATTGAGCCAAATTTTATATCACCAGAATCAGTGAAGACCACTGTATTGGTCAAAAACTAAATAAATCAAATTGAACAAAAGAAAGTTCCATATAACCTACTCAAAACCGGCCTTAAACCCTAAACCCTATCATCGTTTCTAAAATTCCAGGATCAAACAAGAGCATCACATTCGAAGAATAAAAAACGTGCTCACCTCCAAAGAAGGCAAATCTATTGTGGCTGCAGAATTCCATATAACCTACTAAAGGCCTTAAACCCTAAACCCTAAAATTGCAACCCAGCGTTTCTAAAATTTCAGGATCAAACAAGAGCATCACATTCGAAGAATAAAAAACGTACTCACCTCCAAAGAAGGTAGATCTATTATGACTGCAGAATTCCATATAACCTACTCAAAACTGGTAAAAAGGCCTTAAACCCTAAACCCTCAACTTTGCAAACACACGTGTCTAAAATTTCAGGATCAAACAACGTACTCACCTCCAAAGCAGGTAGATCTATTGCAGCTCCAGAATGTTCTGCTTGAAGACCAAGTGCTGCTCTTGCAACTCGTGTGGCCTGGCGAAAAAACCAACTTACTAAGTAATAATCGGAAAGATTGGCACTGTAAAATCATGAAGGGATTCTCACTAATATGATATATAAAAGCGTTGAAATGAAGGTTACCAAGTGGCGGAACATTTCATTTCGAGCAACGAAGTCGGTCTCGGAATTGATCTCTACAACGGCAGTCACCCCGTCGGCATTCGCCACAGCGAGTAATCCATCGGTGGCCGTTCGACTCGTTTTCCGGCTTGCAGCTGTCAAACCCTTCTTCCGCAACTCCAAGATTGCAGCCTCTGTAAACCCATTAAACCCATGGTGGAATGAATGGTAGTAAGTTAAACCCTAAATGCCCAATATGGCCATTTGCATGATCACTGAACTTTACAACGGTGGCATTTTCTCATTTTACCTCGATTTTCTGATTGCAATACACCATTTGAAAGCTCTTGTTCTATACTACAAGACCCACAGTGTCGATATTGTCAAACTGAAGTCACTTTCACACAAACAGATGCTTTCCAGCAAGGGGTCCAATTTTCCTACACTACAGAAAATACACAGTGCATGCGTAACCCACCAGCGTCCCATCCACACTGCAGCAGAGCCGCCTTCACGTCCTTGATGGGCGCCCCCGTCCGCTCGCGCAATGCCTTGATCTGCACCGCGGATTCCGAACTGAAGGCGCGATGAACTGAGGGGTCTCTGGTGAGCGCTGAGAAGAGCGAGCGATGATGGGGCGATGATGCCCGGCGCAGTAATGCGTAGGCCATTTGAACTGGAACGATCAACCCCGAAAGGAAAAAATTCTCAGTAGTTCTCGTGGCGATGAAACCCTCAGTCGCGGTTCGTGATCGTTCCGAGGTGCAATTGGGGATGCAAAGGAATCGAAATGCGAAACCAGGAGAATCGAAACGTGAAAGCAACAGATGCTGTGACGACCACGACGACGCTGCTGCTGCTGCTTTGCACCGCACGGCGGCCTCGTCGTCGCCGTCGCCGTCGCCGTCAGCGCTCGTCACCCACACTATTTTGCATAACTGCTACAGAAACTAACCCTCACGGACCAAGGATTCATGATTTTAAAATGCCAAATTCAATCAATCGTATTAGAGTTATCCTTAAAGTCACCTTGTATTTGAATAAGATATCGTGAATTTTGCTTTAATGTACTCTTATTTGTTCACCCCAAATAGTTAAAAGGTATGGAAGAGCTTAGTAGTCTCTCATTATTAGGTGTGTAAGAGCTTGGTGATCTTCAAACTCATGGAAAACTAGTTTAGCCGTCTTTCTTGACGGCTAAATTAGTTTTCCTTGAGTTTAAAGACCACCAAGCTCTTACACACCTAATAATGAGAGACCACTAAGCTCTTTCATACCTTTTAACTATTTGGGGTGAACAAATAAGAGTACATTAAAGAAAAATTCACGGTATCTTATTCAAACACAAGGTGACTTTAAGGATAACTCTATTGTGGAAAATCAATAATTCAGATGGGATTGAATTTTATATCACCAAAATTAGTAAAGAATATAGTATGTATTAGTCAATAAATAAATAAATTTAAACAAAAGGAAGTTCATATAGTACCTACTCAAAACTGCTAAAAAACCATGAGGCCCAATTTAGGTTTCTTGGTCTTTTCGGGACTAAGGTAGAAGTAACCATAACTGATAATTTAAGGTTCTTAGCATGGAAAATGTTGAAATTTCACTAATGAGAAAAAAAATTCTTTCATAGAAAAACAAAGATATTGTAGAATGGTAAAAAAATTGAATCTGTTTTTTTAAATTTTACTTTAGTAAAAAAAAGTAAAAAGTTCTTTGAAACCCATTATTAATATATAGGTTCATCTATAACCAACAACAATGAGATCAATTCCCGAATGTGTCGGGTGCTCTATATTGGCCAACACTGTGTTGGTTTTTGGGTTCATAAAGCACAACTTCTAAGAAGTCTACAAATTAGCTATAGGGGACTTATTGACTACATGTACCTCTACCTTACTATGAATTAATAATTTAATTCAATTAAGATAAACCACGATATTTGTGTCATGTGACTATTTGAACCAGTTTGTAATTACTATATATTAGTATTTTACATTTAAAATTTTGATATATACACTATTGATATATAGTGATACAAATAGGGTGAATTCCAAATTGTGGCACAAATAAAGTGACTTGTCTTACCTAATAACCCATGCAACCATTTTGTGGTCATTGCTCACCTTTGGCATTGTTTCTATTTGAATTTTTTTGTAGTTTCAGTAATAAATAAATTATAGAATAGTAAACTGGATAATTTTTTAATAGATACTTTACAAATTGAAGTTTTCACTGCCTAGCTTATATTATGCAGAAAAAATACAAAGTATACAATATTATTGTGTTGTTAAATTTTTATTATTGACTCATAAAGGACCAAAGTGGCCACAATGGGACTTTGGCGATTTTGGATAAGCTCTAATGACTTCATGTTTTTTTTAGAATTTGTATGATAACTTTTATAGACTATACTCTACATGAATAGCTTTGTTTCATGAGATTCTAATAAGTATTACAAAAGTTATAAAATTTTGAAGTTTATTTTGTTTTGCAAGTAGCTAAAAAAATAGTTTTAAAATTAAATAAAATTTTCTTGCCTAAAATATGACTATATGTACAGGAAATGATTTTTGAATCATTTTATGATTATTAGTGACGTAAAAAATATGAAGAGTTTTGTTTCGCAAGTAGTCATCGAATATTCTAGAAAAAAATATTACATAAGGTTTATTTTTTAACTCGTTTTTCACAAATTTTAGAAAAAATAAAAGGTGTAAGGTGTAGATATAAGGCCTACTCAAATGTAAGCATTAAATGGGAGTCTGATGGCCAAGGAGATGAACTGCTGAAATTTGTGATCAATGTGGAATTCATCGATGTTGAGTATGACAACAAGCCTGTTGATCAGCATGCGCATGATATTATTCTCCCGAAGGTGCAGTTTCTGTGTACTGGTAAGTCTCCATCCCTTACCATGTTTTGTATTTGTTGCTTTTTTCTAATTCATTCATAGGTCCTTTATTTAGAGTGACATTTACTAATCACCTTGTGTTCTTTTGGTGTAGAGGCAAAGGATTTGGTCACTTGAGGATTTTCCTTACGAGCATGCATTTCACGCTTGGGCTACTGGTGGAGAGATATCATTATAATCTCACAACTTAAGCAATTGGGCAGAGTGTTTTTTAGCAGTTGTGAAGAATTGTATCTTCACTAGCTTCAGTATTTGGCATCTTCGTTGCCTATTGTCTTATCTACTTTTAACTGCAATATAAACTATTTGATGTGAATACTTGATCCTACTGAAGTTTGTGAATGCAGTTGTTTTGCAAAGTTATGGTAGTATACAGGTATTGACGTTAGCATCGGAGTGGTTTGTTACCTTGTGCAGGTCTCGTGGTAGTTCGAATCTAATTCCCTCTTTCATGCTATGCTTGCTATTTCCTAAGTTTCGCATTGCAAAAATATACTTTATCGATGTTAAATTTTTTAGTTCGCCAAGTTTGCTCTAAATTTTTCTACTTTATCGCCAACAAAATTTGCACCTGCACTGATGGTTTGCTGTATTTTCGCCATGGATAGCATTCCGTCTGGACTGAATGTTGCCAGAATAATTTATTTGTATTTAAACTAGCACTTGCAAATTTCAAGATATAGCCAAGTGCCTGCACCAGCAATGTATGCCTCATCGCCATTTTAACCAAAAAAGAATTCGCCAGATTGACACGGAGTCAAAAGATTAAAAAATTGCCCTGGTGGAATCACCGAAAACCGCCCACCCCGGACCCATTCTATCCTTGTAGGTGCCCTCAGCAACTACTACCCGAGGAACTTAAATCCAACTACTTGTCACCCAATCAAAAGCTTCTACAAGTAGACAAAATCAAGATATCTAGGATACAATTCATGATACTTCTTGTGCTAGAAAAGAAACATCACCTATATGTCACAAGCGAGGTATGACTAGTTTTTCATTTGCAAAATTCAAAACATTAATTTTTCACTTACATTTTATTAAAATAAATAAATAAATCCATGAATCTTATCTGTCTATCATCTAGCTTAAATGAGCGGTTTAAGGGCAGTGTACCTTACTAATATACAAATTGCTATCGAGAGGATGACAAAAGACCCAAGCAGAAAAGCATTACCTGCAAGCACAACAAGCACAACCCAAACAAACTTCGCAAAAACTTTAAGGAGATCCTGATACTATCAACAAAACTACCACATAAAAGTGGTCCTTGAATCATCTCCCAATGTCAAAAGCATTCAGAAAAAAAGGGCAGAACACGTGAAGAAGTTAACCCTTAAAGGATATATTAAGCCCCACAGACTCACTTTTAAATTTTTTTGGGGAAGAATCTTGCTCATAACTTCTACTCTGTTGAACCAAATGGAAAATTTTAAATGCCCAAACAAATTTAAGGCATTTATACTTCCTTAGGATAGAACCAAAGTAAATTAAAAAGAGAATCATGCTTGAAATGGAATTTAAAAGAGATTTTGGGTGTGGGAATCAAGAAAGCCATGTCCTTTTGAGTGTTAGCAAATGCATCTCACCACTTTGGTAATGCAATCTCACCACTTTCTCACCACTTTCAAAATGCAATCTCACCACTTTGAAAACAGGAAGGCTGATTCAAATAATCCCGAATTGGTAACATTCACAAGCCTCCTTACTATGGTATCCACAAGATGAGGCAACAATTACAACAATGATCTACATTTCACGTCAATCTAATACCTTAAAAAAACTCGACATACTGACAACTAATGCCGTGGAAAAGGAGAATGCACCTCAAATACACAAACTGTGTCTTCATTCCGCTTTGATGACGGTCTTCGGCACAGAACTGATCTTCTTCCACGACACAGCGGGCAAGATTTGGTCCATGTCCACGCGGTCCTTGTAATGTACAGCCACATTGAGAAGCGAATCAAGGAGAGCATCACCAAGAAGATGAGGCTCAAGACCAAGCTCCACAAGCTTGGTGTGCTTGGCATTGTAGTAATGTTCTTCAGCCTCCACACGCGGATTCGGAACACTCTTCGTCTGCACTTCGATCCCGAGTTTCGCACCCGCACTCGTCACCAACCTGGCCAAATCATTCACAGAGAATTGCTCGGTGAATTGATTGAACACACGAAACTCCCCGGGATTCGCAGGATTGCTGCACGCAATTTCTATGCACCGCACCGTATCCCTGATGTCAAGGTACCCTCGCGTCTGCCCGCCTTTCCCGTACACTGTCAACGGATGCCCTACTGCTGCTTGCACACAAAACCTGCAGTGATTTTTTGCTGTGAGTCCCATTGGCGATTTGAAAATTGAAACTTGAAAAATAGATAACATCTTTTTGGCGATTTACAACCTTTTTTACTACAAAATACATCGCTTTCTATAGAGTTCTTGGCTACCCTATACATTCCAATGAAGATTATGGCGATCATATATACTCTATTGTTTTTACCCAACTTTTTTCTTATAGCAACATAGCAAGCCCATTTTTCAAATAGCAAGATGGCGATCAATGTAGCCACAAAGAAAAACACTGAACCGTCCAATATGGCCATCTGCATCACTGAACTTTGCAACGGTGGCATTTTCTCATTTTACCTCGGTTTTCTGATTGCAATACATCATTTTAAAGCTCTTGTTCTACGCTATAAGACCCACAGTGTCGATCGTGTCAACTGAAGTCATTTTCACACAAACAGATGCTTTCCAGCAGGGGGTCCAATTTTCAGAAAATGCACAAACCTGTTCAACGCTGTGCCGAAAATGCCGTCGTAATCAAGCCGATTAATAAGCTCTTCATGAAGAATCGTCTCGTCAGTGTGCACACCATACACCACGCCCTGGTTCAAATCCGTGGCCCTAATCCCCCACGCTTTACAAGCAAACGCAATGTTATTCGAGTCGTGAACCTTGCTGAGATGGTAAAAGGAAGCGCCCTGTTTAGGGTAAGGTAAAGTATCCGTTCTGCCGTTGTGTGTAATCGTGATAAACCCTTCTTCAATGTCGATGTTGGGAGTGCCGTACTCGCCCATGGTTCCCAATTTCACTAAATGACAATCAGGGGCAAATTCTTTTATCGCAAACATAACATTAATGGTACCCACCACATTGTTAGTCTGGGTAAAAACAGCCCGGTTGCGATCCATCATGGAGTAAGGCGCGGACCGCTGCTCGCCGAAATGGACAACAACTTCGGGTTCAAACGATTTGAACGCGTGCTCCAGAAACTCGAAGTCGCAGATGTCGCCGACGTAAACAGAAAGCTCCTTCCCTGAGACGTCGCGCCAGCGCTTGACGCGCTTGGAGAGCGAGACGATGGGGGTTAACGTTTGCAAGCCGAGCTGGTCGTCAAAGAGACGCCGGCACATGTTGTCGACGATGGCGACCTCATACCCCTGCTTGGACAAATGCAACGCGGAAGCCCAGCCGCAGTACCCGTCCCCGCCCACGATCATCGCCTTCTTCTTGCTCGTTCCCGAGGTAGGCTCACTCGTCACGGGCGCGGCCTCCTTGACGTTGACGGAAGCGCGGACTTGCCGAGCGGGGCGCGTGACGGAATTCGTGACGGTTCGCGGAAGCGCCAGCGCGCGGCCCCGGTGCAAGGATTTGAGCGCGCCCAAGCTGAAGCTGCTGGAGCTGGAGCTGAAGCTCTTGGCCCCCCCGAGCTTGGAGGTGGGGATGGCGAGCGTGGCCATGGCTGCGGCCATGCTTGAAACAATCACAGCAACACGGTGCGAAATCTGTACAGGGAGAATTGGAGAATTGGAGAAGAGAATGTAAGTTAGAGGAGGAGAAGCGCGGCCGTGACGAGCGTGACGGGGTTTCGGGCAATTCGGAGTTGAGGATATGCTTGTGAGCATATTATATACACATTCGGTGAAATGGGCATCCTCTCTTCATCAGGGGCTCCTTTTTTGTCATTCAACTTTAGACTACAATGCTTGCATGCAAGTGAATGAGGTGGCTTTTTATCCCTTAATTTTTATATTTTTATTTGAAAAACCTGGTGATGGATCTATGTTTTTTCATACATCCTATCTTTTTCATTCAACATCTTCGCGTTTTCATCCACTGTGTGTTGCACACGGAGTCCCAGCTTGGCTTGCATCTGGTGCAATCTATTGCCTTGGTGGCTAAAGTGGTTATCCCATTCCCAACTGAATAAGAAATACAGATATGAGACATTGATATTATTTAGTATTATTATTTTTTAGAGTTAGGCAAGAAGAATTAGATTTCAACACAAGTTGAAACATAATTTTTGGATGAAGAATGAATTAGTTATAAATTTTCAAAGTTGAAGCATGACACATCCCATTCGCGTCACATAAGTAGAGTTGTTTCTGTCTAAAGAAGATTTGTATTGCACACACTAAAGATGCTTAAACCAACAACAACAAATCCATAATCACACTTAGATATTAAAACCAACAAGAGAGAACCCATTACCAACTGTAACTCATGCTAAAACCAACATCATTGCAGCATTGATTGTGGAAAATGCCCCTAGTTGTTGGTTTAAGGCGCCAGTTGGTAATGGAGTAACCACCTTACATGAGGTGACATTTTTCTCACTTATTCGGTGTAATGGGCATTTTCTCTTCCAGGGTTTTTGGGTCATTCAACTTTAGGCTACAAAGCTAGCATGCAAATATGTGAATGAGGTGGCTTTTTGATCCTTTATTGGCTCTGAACGTAGGAAAGAGGCATTGCGGGGATACTCATTTTTTTTGGGTTCAATACTATTGTAGCAAATATATTGAGAAATATATTCTGTCCCTTATTCCATTGAAATGCATTCCCATCCTTCCGGTCAGAGCTCTTCGTAGCGTAGGCGATTGTTTTGTATATTTTTATTTGAAAAATGTGACGAGAGGTCTCTGTTTTTTCATACATCCTATCTTTTTTATTCAATAAATTGGCCTTTTGTAAAATCCTTCATACATCTTGTCTTTTTCATTCAATATCTTCGCCTTTTCATCCACTCCGTGTTACTCACGAAGTCCCAACCTGGCTTGCAACCGGTGTAATCCATTGCCTTCGTGGCTACATGAGGTGATATTTTCATATTATATTCCAATATGGTAATTCTCCTAGACGATTTCTGTAGCAAACTGGCTATACAAAGCCAGAAAAAAACCTACTCTCTTTATAGAATATCTTAACCCTTAAACGTCCATACTATAGTTATCCAGTCAAACTTCATCAATTCCTCACATTTTTAGTATATTATACTTTTCTAGTATTTCTCTCATATAATTTATTGTTAAACTAATTTACACTGATTTTTTTCATAATTATTTAAATAAAAATGAAATTTATAAGCTATTTTTAAAGATTTTTTAATATAAAAATTCATAGTAATTATAAAAAGCTTATAATAGTATGAACTTTTTAGGAAAATGTAAATAATAGTGATGAACAACAAGGTGTAGGTCGCATGCTTATTGGGCTTACATTAAAAGAAATTCGATAGTTAAACTTTTTCTATAAAACACCCATTTCATTAAAAGTGCACATGTCCCTCTAAAATTGCACATTGTAATTTTTTTGGTAGAACAATGTATGAATGAGAAAAGCATAAATATGCTCTGGAAATATATGCCGAAAAATAATGTAATTCTTGAATTAAACCATTGGCAAAGTTTGACCTCCATGCAGTTATTTAAGTTTTTTCAAATTATGTTTTTAGATTTTTCAGAGTTTAGGTTTATGCTTTTGGAGTGTTGTAGATTTTATATGTTTTCATGTATATACTATATGCCTAACCCTCCACTAATACAAATTTTGTCTGATGTGACATTCATTAATGACTAAATGTTTGTTGTGACTTGTCTGTAGTGATTTAAAATTGATTTTGAGTCACTAAAGACAAGTCACTGGAACGGATATTTAGTTATAAAAGACCTATCACTTTGAACAAGATTTCTACTAGGGTCCATCACTTGCAATTATTGTGTAAACTACTAAGTGATGGGGTTAAACATACGCCCAACTTCTATTACTTTAACTAATTTTTGAAATACCAAGTAATGGGAGGTTAATAGGTTATGCATATGTCTAACGCTCCAACACCTGGAATTAAAAATTATTATTATAGTGATTTAGGGGTTAGACGTATGCCTAATTCCCCAAAAACTGCATCTAATAGCAAAACATAATATCGGAGCCGAGGTATACATATGCTAACCTTGAAAATACTTGGATGTCATAGGAAAATAAAATATCAGAGAGTTAGGCATATGCCTAACCCCCCAAACACTTACAATTTTCAACAAAATAAAATGTCTGAGGGTAAGGCACATGCGTGATTCCCAACACTTATAATTTCCAACAAAATAGAATAATTAAAGGGTTAGGCATAACCCTAATCTTCCAACACTTAAAAATTCCAACAAAATAAAATGCCAGAGAGTTAGGCATACGCCTAATCCACCAACACTTCTATATATTATATAGCAAAATAAAATATGCGAGAATTAGGCATACGCCTAACTCCCTATCACTTGAATTATTTGTTAAAATATCAAGTGATGGGGGTTATGCATATGTTTAACCCATATCACTTGAATCATTTGTTAAAATACTAAGTAACGAGGGTTAAGCGTATGTTTAACCCCTATCACTGTAATTAATTTTAAAAATTACAAGTCATAATAATTGAAAGTAACCCGCCATCACTTTCAATTATTATGTAAAATATTAAGTGATGGAGGTGGGCATATGCCTAACCTTCCATCACTTTAATTAATTTTTAAAATACCCAGTGATGAGGGCTTACGCGTATGCCTAAACTCCCCACTTGCAATTATTTTCTAGAATACCAAGTGGTAAGAGCTAGGCATAGGCTTAACTCCTATCACTTCAATTTATTATTAAAATTGCAAGTGATGAGGGTTAAGCATATGCCTAAACCCCCGATTACTTGCAATTATTATGTAAACTACTAAGTGATGGGGGTTAGGCATATGTTTAACCCCCCACTGATATAAATCTTGTTCAATGTGACATTTTTCAATGAGTATAGTCATGTTCATTGTGACTTGTCTTTTGTGACTCAAAATTAATTTTGAGTCACTAAAAATTAAGTCATAATGAACATCTAATTATTAAAAACATGTCACATCGAACAAGATTTCTTCTAGTACCTATATGACTTACAATCATTATATAAACTACTAAGTGATGGTTTAACCCCTAAATGCCTAGAGCCCTCTCCAAATTCGGCAGTTTTGCAAAGATGCATTATAAAATGCAACCTAGAGGGATATTTTGAACTTGATACATCAATAAAAGTTGTAAGTTATGAATTTTTAGATTCTATCCATACGGTTGGATCTATGATTGCTATTACCAATAATTTTGTATAAAATTTGAAACGTGAAATTCAAAATTATTTTGTAATTAAATTACGAATAAGATATTGACAATCTACAAATGAAATTCTTTGTGATTGGTTGAAATGCAATACTCTAAGTGTAGTGATTTTTGGAGATTTCTTGGTTGCTTAATTTTATGTGTTGACTTTTTTTAGACCACTTTTACACTGAAATTTTCAAAATTTTGGGTGAATCACTACAACATGAAATGAGGTATAAAAATTTCACAAATCATCCCTTTTCTAATCGGATCACATATGCATGAAGCTAACTTCCCATAGAATCTACAGTAAAAATTCCACACAGCAAAAAGTGCATGACGGATGAGAAACTATGGATGAAATCTGTACATCGTCCAAAAAATGGACGCTCAGGCAGTTAGGGGTTAAACATACGCCTAACCCCTATCACTTTAATTAATTTTTAAAATACTAGGTGATGAGAGGTTATGCATATGTCTAACCTTTTAACAGTTGGATTTCTTTTTTAAAATGGTTAGGCATATGCCTAACCCCCAACAATTTCATTCTATAGCAGAATATAATATGGGAGGGTCATACATATGTTAACCTCCAAACACTTGGATTTTATAGAAAAATAAAATATTAGAGGGTTAGGCTTATACCGAACCCCTTGGCAACACTTACAATTTCAAACAAAATAAAATACATGAGGGTTAGGCATGTGCCTGACCCACTAATACTTCATTATTTAAAAAAATAAAACATGGAAGGTTTAGGTATATGCCTAACCCTTCAACTCTTACAATTTCTAAGGAGAGTATAATATAGGAGGCTTAGGCATATGCCCAACTCCTAACACTTGCAATGGACTTCAAATAAAATTTTAATTTGATTGTAAATCCATAAGTTTCACACCATAGGTCCAAATTTTCTGAACTTTTTTGCGAAATGACTTTTCTGCACCTCCTGTTGTCAAGCATATCCGAGTAAGCTTTGTCATTATAAATTTATCTATGTTTTAGTAAGTTCTGTCACTATAAATTTGAGTAAGTTTTGTCATAATAATGACATACTTTTACATTGTATGTCCAAAAGCATCGAAACAATTTTGTTGGTCGGGCAGATCTCAAGTTCTCAATGTTACATACAAACATTTCAAACAAACAACAAACACAAAGAAACAAATCACCTAAATCCTCATTCTTAATGTCACGCCCAATAGCCGCATTACAAAGCACAACTCATATTACAAATTAAGTTATAACTCATATTCATTGCTCCGTTGTGTATAAAAAATGAGATTGTAATAAATTCTAATACTGAAGATGAATGTTCAAACACTACAGTTGGATGAATGTACTAATTCTTCAGCCCTAACATTAACCCTAACATTGTACACATTTTCTTACCTAGTTAGGGTTTCCAAATACCACCCTGCCATCGCTAATCTGTGTCCATGCTAGAGCATTCCTCGTGATTACAAGCGGACAAGTAGAGTATTGCTCCTAGTGAGAGATTTTCAAAGATATTTTAGGCGCAAATTGCAGGCGGAGAGTCCAAGTAGACATTGAAGGTGGAGAGTCCAGGTTGAGATTAGAGGCAGAGAGTACTTGGGTTGAGATTGGAGGCGGAGAGTAATCAAGCGGAGAGTCTAGAATGAGATTGAAGGCGGAGAGTCCAAAATGAGATTGAAGGCGGAGAGTCCAAAATGAGATTGAAAGCGGAGAGTCTAGGCTAAAATTGGAGGCGTAGAGTCTAAGAGGAGATTGCAACTCAATTGATGAAGTGATCATTACCTTAGAATAGAGCACGCACAATAAGTAGTCGCTTTGGGGTGGAGCACATAATACAAAGAGCTTTTGCATTGGAATTCATTTTGGTCGTTTTCGTCCAAGTAAGTTTTGGCACTCACCTTCAAATCACATTTCACTTTCATTACTCTATGTTGTGGTCTGATCAGACACAAAATCATTTGTTTTTGTCAAAAAGTGCCACATATTGGTTTATAGTGATGTGGCTCTCAAAATTTGATATGGAAATTCAATTTCGACTACAATTTCTTAGGATCTCACCTCCACATATGATAATTTGACATCAATATTCACTTGCAGTTATTTTCTAGAATACCAAAAGGTAGGGGTTAGGTGTAAGTTTAACCATACTATTTGAATTATTTTTAAAATACCAAGTGATGGAGGTTAGGCATATGCCTATCCTCTATCATTTCAATTAATTTTAAAAATTGCAAGTGATGAGAAGTTAGGCATGTGCCTAACCCCCCCCCCCCCCCCCCCCCCCCCCCCCCCCCCCCCCCCCCCGGTGGGGGGGGTCTCACTCTTGGATAGGACAAAGTAGGACAATTGCTTTAAAGTTAACCGGTTAAACTCCTTTACAACAATGTGCATAACTTAAGCATAAAAACTCCAAATCACAAAATTCTTTTTGGAGGTGAAAGATTGCTTGATTGTGAAAATTTTCTTTGTTGATCAATGTTCAAAATAAGTTGGTCTACTATGCACAATTGAGCCTCGAAAGTCTGATCACAACACATTTTCTTATTATTCAACTCATGCACATTCTTCACTACCTTACTGAAATTTGTCCCTATCTCATTCATAAAAACTTCAAATCACAAAATTGTTTTTGGACGTGGAAGATGACTTGGCCTTCTAACATTTCTTAGTTAAAAACATTTTAAAATAAAATCATTTTCTATGCTCAATTGTGCACCGAAATCTACTGAAAAATATGTAGGGAGAATTCACATGAGCTTGCAAGATCTTCTTATCCCATATTACTTGGGAGTGACTTAAAATGAATTCAATCACAAGACCAATTCTTTCTTCTTCCAAATCTCACGCTTGATCACTCATAATATTAAGATGGGTAAAAATTGGTAATTTTTCATCATTTTGGCAATTTCAAAAAATAATTTATGTGAAATTCAACAAAAACAACTTATAATTTCCAAAAAACCTTGGCATGATCTATTTATGCGTTTCATTCAATACCGGTATATAAGTTTTATCACATATGTAAAACTATGATGATAAGGAGAATTTAATTGTCATATTGATGAATTTTATAGAGCATTGGTTTTCATTTTTTATACGTAGCAACAAATTCAACACATGCTTCTTTGTGGAAATAAAATGACAACTCTTATTGTAATCATTTTGTATATCCTTCACATTACTACATAATTTTATTAATTTTCACTTCAATTTAGATGATCTCATTTATTATATAGAATTTACAATCAACTTTATCAATATTGAATGTTGTTTTTTTTCCAACAATGCTAAATGATTTAATATTGTATTCTTGTTTTTAGAATACCCTAAAACATTAAAAAAAATCAAAGTTAAAATGAAAAAATAAAATAGATCAAAGTTTAATTTGATATTTTAAATTCCTATTCAAGATCAATTTAATTATTTAAGGAAATTTTATTTAATTTACAAATTCAATTAAAAACAAAATTTTCACTTTAAACACTAACAAAGTTGTTTTTTGTTGTTTTCTTTTTAAAATTAAAGATCACTATAATTTTTTTATGTTTGACTTATAGAAAACAACCATTGTGGCCGTGTGATGTGATTTAGCCACGCTTTTGCTTTTTATTTTATTTTTAGATTCATTTATCCATAATATTATTTTAATTTTTGGTGAGGAAATTTAATTAAGAATCCATAACTTTTACACCATAGATCCAAAAGCTACAAAATGACTTTGTTGCATGCCTACTCATACAGAGCTTTTTGACGATGCCAAGAATGACATCAAAAACTTCCAATTTTATTTTTTCATAATTTACTTCAATTTATGATGTCAAAAATCACTCAATTTTTTTTTTTTTAAAAAACTCTCACAATGTACCTCTAAATGCAACAAAATGACTTTGGTGCACCTCTCCTCGTCAAGAGCTTTCCAACGGTACCAAAAACATGACCAGCGGACGCACGGTCAAGGAGATCTCAACGCTTAATTATATTTTTTTCTCATTTTTCCTCCTCCCCCTCCTTTTTCCTTTTTTCCCTCCCCCTCCCCCTCTTTTTGCCTTTTTAGCTTAGAGTAGGTCCCGGCGCCCCCCCCCCCCCCCCCCGCGCCCCAATCACTTGCAATTATTTTCTAAAATACCAAGTGATGGGGCTAGGCATTTGCCTTACCCCCATCACTTTGATTATTTTAAAAATTCCTAGTATTGGGGGTCAAGCATACGCCTAACCCTATCATTTGTATTATTTGTTAAATTACTAAGTGATGGAAGGGTTAGGCGTATGCCTAACCCCTATCACTTCAATTAATTTTTGAAATTGCAAGTAATGAGGGTTAGGCATATGCCTAACCCCCCAATCACTTGCAATTATTTTTTAAAATATCAAGTGATGGGGTTAGGCATATGCCTAACCCCCCAATCACTTGCAATTATTTTTTAAAATATCAAGTGATGGGGTTAGGCATATGCCTTACCCCTATCATTTTGATTATTTTTTAAAATTCCTAGTGTTGGGAGTCAAGCACATGCTTAATCCCTATCATTTGTATTATTTGTTAAAATACCAAGTTATGGAACGGTTAAACATATGTCTAACCCCTATCACTTCAATCATTATTTAAAATTGCAAGTGATGGAGGTTAGGCAAACACCTGACCCCCATCACTTTGATTAATTTGAAAAGAAATAATCAAAGGGAGAGGGTGTCCGAGTGCTGCCAGTATTTGCTCCAGCTTTTGCAACGAACTTTGAACGTGGCTTCTGTCTCCTTGAAGCTAGGGCGGTTGTTTCCATTTGCGTGTAGAAGGCAACTGTCTTGGTGAGAGTCTCACGATTTTAAGCAAGTATGGATTATGGATCACGTAGGAATCGCAGCGCAGAGTCTCCAAAGCTTCCAAAGCTTGCACTCTTGAAGCCAGTGCTCTGTTTTTGGATGTATATATATATATATATATATATATATATACATTATTAAGAGATGTATTACAGGCTTGGAAATGGTAACCGGTAATTGGATCACTGATTCTTGGTACTTTTAAGTTAATGGCTGCAAACTCTTCATTAACCCCTTAGACCAAGAAGTTTGAATTGGGCTCGTGTCTTTTGTAGTATTTTTGAGCAAGTCCTATGTGGAGTTCAAATTTATTTGTTTTTTGACCAACACATATAATGTTCTTCATTGATTCTGGTAATGTAAAATTCGTCCCCATTTGAATCATGTTTTTCACAATGTGATCAATTGAATATGTTATCTTAGAACCATGAATTTTTGGTCCTTTAGGGATTACTGGCCTTTAGGGATTACATTAGAGCATGTTTTTGAGTTAGTTGGAAGACTGTGGAATCATAAGAATAGAGAGAATAGTGGAGAGGATGGTGAAACAATTGAGTATGGTTAAGGTAGAAGCACCCGAACCTGTTAGGGATCAATTCCGGTTACCTATGCAAGCACTTGTTTTAACTTCGTGAGTTCCAATCAAATTATCACAACCATAGTTGTAGCGGTTTCGTGATCAATTATGAATGCCAAATTAGCAAACTGATTGAAACTTAACCCCTAAACGTCCCAGCGTCCAGTTTCTGCACGACGAACAGATTCCAACTCACACTACACTCACATTACTTCATGGATGAAACTCATTCAATTTTTTGAAAATACTTTATGAAGTTATTGTCCTATCTAACGGTTGGATTTGGTGTTACTAGTGTACATATTTTTTTTTAGATTACAAATGTGGAAGTATGTCAAGCAGTTGACCAAGCCAAAATTGCATTGACTTTAGTTCAAAAGTGAGCTTGCTAAAATGAGGTCATAAATTGAAGTAACACAAAATTTTCAAACATTCACCATTTCAAGAGTATCTCATTTCAAATCCATTCCAACAAATTTCACTCAAAAAATATCAATATTTTGTTTGTAATTAAATTTAGAAGGAAATTTAAATTATAACTTTGAAATTTTATAATTAAATATCAGTGATGGCGTTGGTGAATCTAACCGTACAGATGGAACCTAAAATTCAATATCTACAACTTTCAATTGTATAACAATTCCAAAATATTCTTCTAAATAGCATTTTATAATGATTTTTCTCAAAATGTCAATTCTGGGGATACCCTAGGACGTTTAGGGGTTAAGAACAAAATCATACAGTGAAAAAATTAATTAAAATTGGGCTTGGTTATTAAACCCAAAGTTTTATGTGCTGTAATTTTTATCCTTGAAAACCATCGCTCTAAATAGATTGAAATCCTTAAATTGACAGGTATTGGTGCCTCCACTTTAGGAGAGAATGGAGGAGAATTTGTTGGAGTCACATTCCAAGGTGTTTATGTGTGTAAGTAGATTCTTTGTAATTGTGTAATTTGGATAGACATTAGAATCATGAAACTTTGGAATATAAAACCCCTTATTCTTGTACCTAAGTTTCGGATTTGAGAAAGTAGTAAACTATTAATATGTTTTTGGTCCCAGCTTATACCGTAGTCTATCTTCAGGTGGGGCAAAAGAATGCCTAATAATTATTTTAACGTGTTCAGAAATTTAGTCAAAATCGTAGGAAAAATTTGAAAACGTAGGCATTCTTTATGAGTAATTTTGAAAAAATTAGACATTGCTATAGAAAAACCGTTGCAAATCGTTCATTTAGTGCAATTTACAAGGGTTCAGGGCAAATATTGAATTTTAATTAACACCTTACCTTGTCACATTCATGGTGTAATTTATAAGATTGTCGGCATTGTAATTACTGAATTTCTGAAATATTAGGCACAAGCTTAAAATTTCTGATTTTGATAGAATATGGGGAAAAATAATTATTTTTGCGGGGGTAGACTACGGTAATAGTGTAAAGGCTTTGGGCCCAATTTTGAGTCTAATTTGAATCTTCTCTTCAATTCTCATACCTTTCCTTTCTTCAAGAATTCCTCTTCAGATTTTGGATTGAGCTTTTGTTTGCAATTTTCAACCAAATGCTTTTAGTACTATTTAGTAGAAATGCTGTTGTAGTATCTACCGGCTATTTTGGCTTAGCAATGTTGGAATAATTAGTTAATTTCTAGTTTTAGCTTTGACATTGAATATTTTAATATTATGTTGTTTTGGAATTTTAAACCTTGGTAAAAATATTTCACCATTACTGTATGACTTTTAGATTGTTGCCTTGGAATTGACAACACATGGTTATGACTTTGAATCTTTGCCTTGGTTGACATCGTTTAAGTTTTTTTGAATTTTTTGAATTTTTTGATAATTTTTTGGAATGTTTTTTAAAATTATTTTGACTAGATTTTAATAGATTCTTGATATATTCTTCTTAAAAAGTTGAAGAGTTGGCAATTGAATTACCCATAAAAAAACATGCACTTGGTTGGAAGGCATGAAACACAATTATTATTATTGAATAAAGAAAAAAGATGAAGTTGTGTGGTAGGCTAAACTAAGTTACGCCTTTTTGTTATTTGGAGATTGAGAATGTGAGACCCTTGTTGGTACTTATCGGTGCACTTATCCTATCTTCGGTTACATGCCAATCCTCTTGAACCTTTCCGTTTGCTCCTTAGCTCTTGTGTTATTTTTAGGCCATTTGGCATAGTTAAAAGTTAATTTTTAATAATTTTTTGTCATAGTAAAATTAATTCATTTTTTGTCAAAATAAGGTTGGCACTATGGTATTGAAAACTTGTCTCCAATCTATATGAGGCCTTCTGATTCAAAGTATTGAATTCAGAAAAGAAATAAACCAAAATCAAACAATTTTTTTGCTATAATTTCTTTTTTGAGGTTTTGGACATGTTTATGAATTAGATTTTGCATATAATAGCTCCTCATAAATCTATTGGTATTTGTACTTGTAATCAATATTGGATTCATATCAATGAATAATATTAGTATTATGAAACGTTGATACTAGTTTGTGAAATGTCCTTTACAAGTATATATGGTTAATGCTAGTTTAACCCCTAACTGCCTAAGCGTCCATTTTTTGGACGATGTACAGATTTCATCCATAATTTCTCATCCGTCATGCACTTATAGTAGTGTGGAATTTTTACTGTAGATTCTATGGGAAGTTAGCTTCATGCATATGTGATCCGATTAGAAAGGGGATGATTTGTGAATTTTTTATGCCTCATTTCATGTTGTAGTGATTCACCCAAAATTTTGAAGATTTCAGAGTAAAAGTGGTCTAAAAAAAGTCAACTCATAAAATTAAGCAACCAAAAAATCTCCAAAAATCACCACACTTAGAGTATTACATTTCAACCAATCACAATGAATTTCATCCATAGATTGTCAATATCTTATTTGTAATTGAATTACAAAATAATTTTGAATTTCACGTTTCAAATTTCATACAAAATTATAGGTAATAGCAATCATAGATCTAACCGTATGGATAAAATCTAAAATTCATAATGTACAACTTTTATTCATATATCAAGTTCAAAATATCCCTCTAAGTTGCATTTTATAATGCATCTTTGCAAAACTGCCGAATTTGGAGAGGGCTTTAGGCATTTAGGGGTTAACAATACTTCTAATAAACCATCATTTATGCTTTGAATTTGTAGTATTGGGTTTGTAGTGATCAATCAAAGTGTCATGATCAATCAAACGCAACTCAAAATTCTCCTTCCATGCCGTGCCAAGCTTATAGACCTCCTTCCAAATGGAAACTGAGGCTTTCAACTCATCAATCAGAAACGCGCAGACAAACCCTCAGATTTGCTGCACAGCAAAACTTTAGCATACCCTCAGATCTGCATTCGAGAACCTTCTCTTCTCTCTTATTCTCATTCGTCCCCCAATTTAGTTCTCATTCATCCGAGTTACACGTGGATCCACTCAATTTTTTTCCCAGTTCCGCGTCCCCCTTTTGTGCCCCGCATTTTGCGCCCCCTCTTCTGGACACATTGGACTTGCAATTTTGGACTCATAGTGTGTTGGTTAGGAGAGGAGGGAGAGGTGTAGAAGAAAGAACAAAAGTTTCACCTATAGCCTGAATGTTTCAATTAAAACATGTTATATTGAAGTGGACATTTGTCCTAAAAGATTGATGTTGTACTGAGAAATGAGTGAAGTAATTTGTTGGACTAGGAGTAATTTGGGTGGAAAAATTTGGTTCCAAAATGGTTCAATTTGGCACTTTATTCTGACATACTTCAATCTCGATTCTTAATTTAAAAACCACATGTTTAATTTTCAACCCTCAACAAATAAGATTGTTCCATTTATTTGGTCATATAGAAGTGATTTCTACAGTGATAAATTGTAGAATTGTTCACTTGGTGGTTAAATGAAGATGAACAACCTGCTTATACATATAAACATGATGAAATGATTCAATCTCTGAAGGCTAAAGAAAACTATCGAGCCCAACATGCACAGCATCCGAGGATGTGCGGCTCTTGGAATTAAACTTGAAAAGCTGTCTGTACATAATTAAAATACTGATTCTCTCCGGCAGGTCAAACTAAATGAGTGCATTAGAGCAGGGTCACTCATGCCCTCAGAGAGTCTCTCACACTCCAGAAGTAGATGAAAAGTGCCAAGGGCCCTTTCAAAATATCTCTTGACTTTGGATCCTAACGTGTTAGAAATTGGGCCTTCAAATCACTATTTAGTTGACTATATCCTCCCATTCTACTTGTGATTGGTCCATTGACTATTTGATGCGCACTTTTGATACGTGAAGGACGTGCAAGGGTAGGGGAGTGTGAGTGCAAGGGCCTTTCAAATATAGATGAATAATTTGAGAGAGTTAGTCCTAGCGTGCATGGGTGGGAATGCTCTAAGGGCCTCAACATTTGACGCTGAGTGACACTCCATCATCTTCTACGAGGAAGACCTTGCACATGAGCACTTGTATGCAATGCCGCAGTACTTCACGTTCCACGGTCTAATTCTACTTGCAATGAAATGGTGCACTTGGTTTGGAATAGAGAGATGCATCAAACGAATAATGGCGCCTCAGATTTGGTCTCTACAGCTGCTGAAATTGCGTGCATTCCAAGCTTGTACGTCTTGCCTCCCTCAATCTGAAGGTGCTGCAAGGAACCGTGTTCATGCAGATTGCTGTTTCTTTGTTTAACCCCAACTTCTCTGAAGCAAACATGAAAGTCGACCATGCAGCTTCCTGTGCACCTTAAGACAGTGAAGCTCGGGTGTGGGCAAAAGGCTTACTTTGTGATGCTAAATTGTAACAATCATGTCTGGTGTGGCAGACACGGAAGAAATGAAAAAATATTGTTTCACCAATTTTTAAGCCCAACCTAAATTGCAGTGACGTGTACTGCTCCCTTGAAGATAGGGGGAGGCCTGGTAGTGATAATTTATCATCACCGTGTCTTGGTGTGGTGGGACTCTATGCACAATTTTCAAGGAAAAGTAGAAGATGCTCTGATGTCACTGTAGCAGATTAGAAAGGTAGATGGGTTGTCTGGTGTGGACTGTGGAGTAGTGAGAGCCAAGATGCTTAAGGAGAGGAGATGCTTGTGAATTCCATTTCATTCCTGACTGTCGGTTGCCATGAGCGGTTCTCTGCGCAGTCCGTTTCGTTCGTCGAGAGCTTTTTTCACTGCTGCTTCTTCTGCATCTCAGCTTTCTTCTCATACTGCTGTTTCTTGACCGCAGCAGAAGCAGAGCAGCTGTGGACTCGTCCATCTTCCACACAACGTTTTTGTAAGAAACGCTCCTGTTGTCTGGCCAGCATTGTTGAGTCTCGTTAATGTACTGGAGTCTCACAGCCGGGCGTGGAAGCGCATGAGTGCGCTGGTCCTTATTTTCTAATTCACACATGTGCAGCGGGCTTCCTCGCTTCCGTAGCTCTTCCGTAACTCTGCAGCTGTGTTTAGTTGCTTTGGTGTTTTGTGTTAGGACAAAGTCGGTGGAGGAATCAAGGAGTTGTTTCTAATTTCTTGTTACGGTATAGTTAGGCTGGACGCATTTGTGCAGCATTGAATAGTTTAGTAGAGTATTAGTGGATTTGGAGTTGATCTTGGAACTCTTGACGCTGGTCTTTGGGACTAAACGTAGACTGTGAAGTCGGAGGTGTTAGAACAATTGATTAGCCCTTCATGACCTCAGATTATTCCCAGATTGTTGGGTCTATCTAATTTTGGCTTGCCAATGCTTAACCCCTTCTCACCTGCTAGCTCCTCGCTCCGCTTCCTGTGAACTTCTTTTTCGATTCTCTCAGGCAAGTCAAACTAAACGAGTAAGTGTATGATTAGTCCAATGTTATGAGTGCCGTGCATGATCTCCTTCCCACAGGCTGTCCCCGTCCCCATTCTGTCCTTCAGCTTCGTTGTCTCCACGAGGGTAGCCTGAGCTCCAGTTTTTGGAAGAAATGTCCCTGCAAAACTTGCTTGGTTCGCAATTTTTGCATTGTGGTGCACTAACGACGGAGTGTGTTGTTGATGTATGGAGTAAGGGTTGGGAAGTGTACGTGTTGCCCGTTGGCGCCGTGGAGATCTTGAAGGAATTTGGTGTTGGTTGTTAGCTTGAGGTTCAGAGGTATTTGATTCCTTCACTTTGGACCAGATTTTTATCGGCAAGCTAGATGTAAGTTTTCTCATGCTGAGCAGTTTTTGCACGTCCTAGTTAGATCTCATTGTGGGGTTTAGAGGACCCTGGCATATCATAGGGTGGTCAGTGTATTCCATCCGTCGCATACCAAGCGTCCAGCATTTTTGGCATGATTTTCTTCCTAGTTTTTGTCTATGTTTTGTAATTCAAACATGAGCATTTTTCCACTACAAACAGGGTGGACAATGAGAGTGGCATGGAAACTAGATACTACTAATAAAGATAGTCCATTATTTAAGTATTGAGATGTATTTGTTTGACAAATGAAATGTCAACTTGTCAAAAGCGGTGAACTCTTAATATGAAGTGGAGGGAGTAGTCGTTTCTAGTGTAACTCAAGGAGGAATGATGGTGTGAGATTGGAACCTTGGGACTCCAAGTCCCCCGGTTATCAAGTTGTTACCGATTTTAGCCTGTCACAGAGAATGTGTTGTACCCAGACGAATACAATTAGCATAGAAGGCTATAGTTGACGTGGGATTGTGCGGAAGGGTGCACTTTATACAAAACTTGGTGGTCTAGCTTAGATATCTTTATGTCAAGGTTGGAGCGTGTAGAATTTTTGCCAAGTTGAGTAATTTGTGTTGCAAACTCCCTCTCATAGGAGTGCTTTGGAAGTTATCGTGGAGTGTGGAAATGCAAGCGTTTTGACTTGCGGGCGCTATCGTGGAGATTTTGAAGGAATTTGTCTCGTATCTTATTTTATCAGGAGAGCGTTGAATCGTTGGGAGCAGAGATATTTGATTCCATATCCTAGAGACCTTTAGTGGTGACTTGTAAGGTTTCTCATTAGTGTGTTGTAAGCATTAAATTGCACAAACTTAATGAATTGTCCGAAGCGTTTGAGTCTTGGTTATATTTGATTTGCAAGTAGTGGATCAACACCTTGTCTCTTATATGAACGTATGCTTTAACCCCTAAACGTTCGAGCGTCCAGAAACTAGATTACGAACAGATTCAAAACTATGCAACTTTCTCGTACAATTTCAGATGACTTTCATCCAAGTCACCTTCGTAAGACTATTAAATTCTCTACCTATTACAATAGTTCTCTTGTGATGAGGAGTTGTTGATAATATTGGAAAGGCCTCCAATTGCAACCGTATCAAATTTGTTGGATAGATTTTATGCTTGCAATGGTCCTCTCGTGTACACCTCATGTACATTTGATCCATGCTAATATCTACCTTCGAGGCTAGCATCTACTTGTGTTCAAGGGATCGGTACGTTTAGTGGTGAATGCTCAAAGCCGAGTGTGAATAAATTTTGGTTCCAATCCTATTGATTATTAGATGCCACATAGAGTTGCTCTATTGGTTGAGAACAAGTGGTTGCAAATATCTTGAGCAAGTTGTTATCTTCATTAATTTAAAAGAATGCCCAAACTCTTGTTGTGAAGAAATTGAATGTTCAACTTAGGTTTGGAATTTATACATACGTTGGATTCTTGTTTCTTAGTATATCTAATTACTAATATTGGTTATAGCAAATAATGATGTAGGTGCATGTGAAGATCAACATTGTTTGTATTTGTATCAACACATGACTTTCATGTTGGTAGATTGTCTACATGTAATGTATTGTCATTAACTATTGCCGTGAAGTGTGTGCCTACTGCATCCTTCATTAGAAAGTTCAATGAAATTAATATAGTCATTGACTATTTCATCTCATGTAGTGGGAATCTTGATGTTGCAGATTTATATTAACGATTTTTTATATTTGATAATCTCTTCAAATTAGTCTATCGGTAGTGATTTTGCAAGTGACAAACATTAGCTTGATATAGTTTCCAAGCAACTATTAGTAAATGAGAAGGAATTTGTAGATCTTATTGTATTCTCATCCTATTCATAAAGGTTTGCATGCTACTTTCGTTAAATTTGAGGGAATATTAAGAGATGACAATACCCTAGTTTTTTACTTGTCGAATTCCAAGATAATGTATTTGGCAATTTTGCAGGTTGACATGGCGGATCCACTTGTAACTCCTGCAATAGTAGGATATTTGGTGACTCAATTGTTCACAGCGGTGTTTGATGCTGCTGGTCGTGCCATCCAGTGTAAAAAGGAATGCAAGACTCTTCAGGCCAGCTTGAAGCGTATCGAACCACTACTTAATGAGGCTTTCGAGCATTCAAACAATGGGAACGCTACGTGTACTTCATGGTTGAGAGAATTCAAATCCCTTTTGGAAGTTGCTGAGGCAGTCACAAATCAATGCCTACAAGAAACGAAAAGTGAGAAGCTCAAAAGGGGGTTGCGTTTTTGGCGTTGGAAGAAGTTGCCAGATCATGTGAAGAATATTGATCAACAAGTTCAAAAGCAAATTGCAGATACAAGTTTGGTCATGCTGGGGATTCTTTTGTCTATGAATGGTTCCACAGCAAACAAGCCATTAGATTTTGAACCGCAACAAATACCGTTACATGTCGTCGGGCATGAAGAACATTTCAACAAACTCAAAGCCTCTATACTTGAGAGTCGTGAGAAATCCGTGCACAGCTACTTCGGTTTGCACGGAAGAGGAGGAGCGGGGAAAACTGTGCTCGCAAAGAGGTTGCACAATGATGAAGACATCAAAGCAACATATGGAGAACATTCTATTGTGTGGATAACTGTTGGATATGATGTAAGAGTATCTGAGGTCTATGAGAGGATGGCATCTCTTTTGAATGATGATATGTACAAAGAAAAGTACGCCACTCAATGCTTGGAAGATCAACGTACTCACTTGTGGAACGTACTTGCCAAGAAGGAGGTTTTGTTGATTTTGGATGATGTGTGGAAGAAACCATATGGTCAACATGATATGATGCATTGGTTGGATATTGCGACTGCTCCTAAATCTACAACATTGATAACTACGAGAGATTCTTCAATTTTGACTAAAGTTCATGCAAAAGTGGAAGGTTTTCTTGGGCTCCCTGAAGATCAGAGTTGGGAATTGTTTTGCAGCTATGCTTTTTACGATGGAAGTCGTCCATCAATTATTCCGAAGCAATTAGCAAGAGATGTTTGTAAGCAATGTGGAGGTCTTCCGTTGGCTTTGACAGTGATTGGTAGTGCAATGCTAGAGAAGACGGATGAGCGAGGATGGACACGTGCTTTGGAATATTTGAAGCAGTCAAAATCCATTCCAGATTCGGGTGTGGATGGTGAATTGTTTGGACATCTACAACTGAGTTACAATGAACTGAAGGATGACCAAACAAAAATATGCTTCTTGTATTTTGCAGCATTTCCAGAGGACTATGAAATTCCGACTGATGAGTTAATCAAAATTTGGGCTGCAGAAGGATTGTTTGGAACATATGATGTTATGGATGCTGAAGATCAGGCAATGGATCATTTGGATATTCTTGTAAAGAGGTCGTTGGTAGGATGGATTGATGATGCTCATCATTATGTCCAAGTACATGACATTCTTCGAGATGTAGCAATATACATTATAGAGAAAGCCAAACCAGGGGAATGTGCCTATGAATGCTACTTTCAATCTGGAAAAGAATTCAAATCATTTCCATCAGTAGAGTCACTTCAATATGTGAGGAGAATGTCATTCATGCGAAGTACCATCTATGAATGGCCAAAAGAGCTTCATCTTCCTCATCTTCAAGTGTGCTTACTTTCTCAAGCACTTATTGGCCAAGAGCCATTGGGAATTCCATTGCACTTATTCTCTTCTATGGACGGTTTGCAATATTTAAACCTAGAAAAGTGTTCAAGTCTACAAGTCATTCCAGAGAACATCGGCGAGTTAAAGCGTCTTACCCATTTGTACCTAGAAGGGTGTGAATCCTTGGAGTAGCTTCCTGTGAGCATCGGCGAGTTGAAGTGTCTTACCCATTTGGATTTGAGAGGGTGTGAATCCTTGAAGGAGCTTCTTGTGAGCATCGGCGAGTTGAAGTGTCTTACTGTTTTGAGCCTATACGGGAGTGAATCCTTGAAGGAGCTTAATGTAAGCATCGGCGAGTTGAAGTGTCTTACCCATTTGACCCTCCACAGGTGTAAATCCTTGAAGGAGCTTCCTGTGAGTATCGGCGAGTTGAGGTGTCTTACTATTTTGGAACTATACTGGTGTGAATCCTTGAAGGAGCTTCCTGTGAGCATCGGCGAGTTGAAGTGTCTTACCGATTTGATCCTAGCAACGTGCGTATCCTTGGAGGAGCTTCCTGTGAGCATCGGCGAGTTGAAGTGTCTTACCCATTTGGGACTATACGGGTGTGAATCCTTGAAAAAGCTTCCTGTGAGCATCGGCGAGTTGAAGTGTCTTACTGTTTTGACCCTCAACGGGTGTAAATCCTTGAAGGAGCTTCTTGTGAGCATCGGCGAGTTGAAGTGTCTTACTATTTTGGAACTATACGGGTGTGAATCCTTGAAGGAGCTTCCTGTGAGCATCGGCGAGTTGAAGTGTCTTACCCATTTGGATTTGAGAGGGTGTGAATCCTTGAAGGAGCTTCCTGTGAGCATAGGCGAGTTGAAGTGTCTTGTCAAGAAAGGTGTGAATCCTTGAAGGAGCCTCCTATGAGCATTGGTGAGCGAAAATGTTTTATTTCGAGTTAGAAGGATGTAAAGCCTTGATGGACTCTATGTGAGCATTGGCAAGTTAAAATGTCTTATTTGTTTGGTCCTAGAGGGATGAAAGTCCTTGAAGGAGCTTCTTTCGATCATCGACAAGGTGAAATGTCTTAGCTATTTGGATATATCAGGGCGTGAATCCTTAAATGAACCTACAAGGGTGTGAATCTTTGAATGAACTTCCTAAAAGCATCGGCGAGCTTCACAATCTTAAAATTTAGCAACGATATATAGACTATGGTTTGGAAGAGTGAATGAATCTGCACAATCAATTTACAACTACTAACTATAACATTCGAACAATTGCATCTTATTTTTCTTTGGATAGTTTGTTTTATGATCCTCACAGTAGCAGGTGAGAGGTGATCAGTCTTTTTAGTATTCTATGTTACTCAGTTAATCGCATGTGAAGGCTCAATGCTATGTGCCAACCAAATATATTTAGAACTTTTTGAAATCTTAAATTTGTATAGCCCTTTGCACGTAGATGTTTTGGAATTGGTTGGTTTGATAATCTTCAGTATTATATTCGATGTGATCATAGGATACATAGGTGTGGAAAAAGAGGCCATGGCTATGATAAATGCCAAAATTCATAGAGTACACTATAGTTGACTCAAGGGCTTCTACAAGTAAATATCTCCTATGAAATTAGTTGTGGAGCAATCTTCCCTAAATAGTGGAAGGTTAGGCATATGTCTAAACCCCTCCCCCCAATACTTGGAATTTTCAAAAATAATTGTAGTGATAGGGGTTTAGGCGTATGCCTAACCCTTTTATGTTTATTTTTTTGAAACATTAGCGCGATGGTTTCAATGCACATGAATGTAAGTATTTCCCAGAGTTTGATCTATGGTTTGATGGAGAAGGTTGGAATACACGTGAAGAAGTTCCAAATATTGATGTAGAAGGGAGGAAAACGTACCAATTGGACCAAGTGAAATATTTGGTGGCCCTTCAACAATTTCAAATGCAATAGGTCTCAATGATCAAGCTCGTGTTGAAGTTATAGTTGGGTTAAATGTTGTTTGAGGAGTTTATCAATAGATCATCTTTTATTCCATTTGGAAAAGATGTATTTAGCTTAGGTTTGAGAAATACTAAATCACATTCTTAAAAGACTACTTGGTGATAGATTTTATGTAGTAGTGAGATGTAATTATTTTGTAACGTTGCAAGTTATGAAAAGTTATGCATATTTCTATCCGTCTCAAAAATTTAATTGACAATTACAAGTGATGACAGTTAGGCATATGCCTAACCCTTTTATTTTATTTTATGAATTAATTCATTTGGAATAGGTATTTGTCGTATTGGAAATGGTAGCATCAATTCAATGTAAAAAAATAAAATAAAATAAAAAACTTATTAAAAAACTTGCGAATCATTTTCACTAGTATTTTTAGGTATTCCAATTAACCAAAAGCAAAATTTGACCAAAATTAAAAGTGCACATGCTATTGTGCACTTTTAATGAAATGGGTGTTTATAGTGTATATTGGGATTTTGGAGTTTTGAGCTTTAAAATGCTGTAAAAAACGCAATTTTAACAATTTCTAAGAATAGTAAATTGGACTAAAAAGTAGGCGATAGCTCCCACACTTTCTTAGTTGGGACCATTTTCAATTGAAATTAGGAACTAAGTGAAAATCAACGTTTGATTGAAAAACGACCAAACATGGGCCCACGAGGCTCTTTGCAGGCTTAGGAGTTAATAGAGCAATGCAAGGAAGCACCCTTTTGAAAACTAGATCAAAAGAGAATCTTCACTTAGATCCACTTTTCTAAGGAATGAAGGCATGCCATTTGTATTCCATGAATTAGAAACTAAGTAAACTTAGTTTCTAATTGTAATTAGAGTGTGATCACCTTGCAAAAGGGTGTTGGCTCCCATTGCTCTATTATGCTATGTTCTTTGCAAGCTCGTGGGCCTTTTTGCATGCAAGAGTGAACGGGGAGTGCCCACTTCTAGAGTAGAGTTTGTACAACTTTAATTTTTGCAAAAATTGAAGTTGTACATTTGGTAGTATCTATTTGTTGTCTAGATTTAAAAGGCACAAACTTTGTCATATTATTTGTTATATTCATAACATTCTTAAGCAGGTTAAAGAGGGCACCATTTTCCTAGCGCGGTCACCTAAAAGAATCGGTTTTGATCCTAGCATCTCAATCACGATATTCTATGTGGTTTTCACTTAATATGCTTTGATTCCAAGATCAAGGCGGATTCTTTGATTCCAAGATCAAGCCCCTTGGGTTTAGTTTTTTTCAATTTCAAACCATTTTGACCATGAATTGCTAGAACAGTAATGGAGAAATGGTTTTATGAAATGTTTTCAAGCATCATATGTGACAAGACTAGTATGTACCTTCATTTTAGAATGTAAACTACTTCTATATTTGAAGTTAAAACTCATAAACATTCCTTTAAAAAAAAATTAGGGACGGTTAATTACAAAGCTTGCTATAGTGGTACCAATTGTTACAACCATTCAATTTATAACAATTATCTTTTTCAACTTAGCTTCAAGTGGCACATTGACGGCTCTTAATTTTTTGTAAATTTGAAGAGTTCATAAAAATTTGACTCTCTAAATTTGGTATGATAATGATCCAAAATAGAAGTTGGGAGTCTTATAGAGTGTCTTGCTAAATATGCTCTAATGTCAATAATATGACAATCTTGCAAATTGACATTTTTTGGTTTTTCAAAAAAAAAATTAGATGAAAAATCTTTCCATAAAATGACAACAACATTTGATAATGTGACACCCTTGAAACCCCTATCTTGTCATATTGTGGAGGTAGATTCTAAACAACATGTGTCAATGGTATCCAATTTTTGTTGAATAGCGCCAAAGAGTTCAAGGAAGTAGTACCCTGACTATAACCAAATTGTTGAATAATAAAACTCAATGAAATGACAGTTGGAAATGTCAATAGACAACATGATAGACAACAACAATTTTTAGACTCATTTTTTTGTTCATGATTGTAATGAAATTTAATTAGCCATGTTTTTTTCTCTAGTGGTTTTTAATAATTATCTATATTCTATTGACACTTGAGCCTTTACTATTATATAAATAAAAATGTGACACTTGGATAATATGACTCTAAATAAATAGAAGGTAATACAGATAGATAGAAACTCCAGTTCTCTTTTGAGGTTGGCATGAATGAAGTGTTTGTTTGACCCGTCCATAGATTATGAGCACGGGCATGAACCCACCTCAGCCAGTGACAACTAAGGCAAGATTTAACAAAGTTATAAGAAATATTGGTCTTTCTTAAAATTTGCTTACTTGGAGGGGCAAAAAAATTGGGAAGTAGTTTCCAGCATTGATTGTGTATTTTTCAATCAAAATTTGGAGTTGCTGGGTTTTTTTGTTGTAGTAATGTAGATACTTATAGTTACGCTAGAATATATGCTTTAGTTATATGGGAGCCAATTGAAATTGCCAATTAGTTGATCAAGTTTGTAATCTTTTAGCAAATTGATGATATATAACAAAACAAATCTAAGTAAAAATAGAGGCAAATTCTTATAGTTCTTTTGAGCTCTCAATTCATTTGTAATGTCTGGCAAGTTCTAAACTAAACAACAAGCAATAATTACATAAAACATATCCATTCTTCATACACTAATTTGTTTCTTTATGCAACAAATATAGGAAGGTCTGCAATGTATAAATGGCAATTAAGTAAATTAATCAAAAAGAGACATCTAGCTTCATTTTATTGAAATTATTGAAAAATAATCAATCAAATGTTTTTAATAGTGGCATAACTAAACACCTTGCAAATAGATATAAGTATGTAATTATGAAGAGGCTTTCTATAAATTATAGAGAGGTCTTTCAATAAATTGCATCACAATTATTTTTCCTCCCCATGATAAATCTCCCCATAAAATGCATCATGTTTATATACACTATACCATAATCTGTATAGATTCTCTCAAAAATTCATTGAAGGCAAAAATACTTCATAATCTCTACCCTACACCTTGTCTTTTGCTCTACTTCATGCAATTACAATTTCTTTTCAATTTCTTTTTGTTTTCCTTTGGTATTTTTAACTATTTTGGTGGTTTACATTCATATAGCCCTCTTCATTTTTATCCTCTTCTAATAAATTATTTTATCACAAGTATCTTCCGTTTATAGTAATCAAACACTAGTATATAATTTTTTGACATTAAAATTTCATTTAAATAATTATTCAAGATATTTTATATCATTATGAATTGATATTTAAAATATATTTTATATAACATATGAAAATAATTGGATGGACTATAAAAGTTTCTTGTCTAGTAAAAACAAAAAAATATGTTGAAGTTTGCAAAATTGATGGCAAATAAATTAAAGGATGGAAGTTTTAGATAATAAATCATTACGTTTTGAAGTAGTTATTTAGAATTCTAATAAAATAAATTGTTGGCTATATTGCATAATTAATAAAAATTCATGTTTGTAAGTTAAATATTACAAAATTTCTACAAAATCCCAATACAAAATGGTTGTAATTTTAAATTTCAAATGCACATGAATTATATGTAGCATCAAATTCAAGAAGATTAGTTAAAATTTGGATTCATGTATAAGTTAATAAAGGCATTTCATTTTTTTGGAAGACATTTATAGCTTATAAAATGTTGAAGCAATAAATCATTTTAATATATTGTAATAACTATTTAGTTTTCAATTATCAATTTTAAATGCATAAATGCAATGATTATAAATAAATCAAATTTTAGTAATTTCAAATTCAAAATATTAATCAAAATAGTTTTTTACAAAGAAACTTAGACAATATAAATGCCACAATATACAACTGTGATACAATGACATTTCTTTAATAGGAATTTTTATTAAATCGCAAAACATTAATGTGTAATTTATCATCTGATATCAAAATTAAAAAATATTACGCATAAAATTTAAACTTTGAAATATGTATGCATGTAGTGGTGAAAAAACATGATAAATGACTTAAAAACATATGAATTGTAATATAAAAACTATTAAATATATGTACTTGTAAATTACTTGAAAAATCACTTCACTTCTACAAAAAGTAAATAAAATAAAAATTATATATACATAATATTAAAAATTTGACACAATCATTAAAACATTTAAAAATGACTAAAAATTATTCATAATTTAAAAAAAATTATGCACGTAATTTCAAGCTTCTAAATTTTTAAAGTAGGCTTGGATATAAGAATGTGCTTTTGAAATGGTACTTTGGAATTCTTTGTGCAACAACTTTCAACGTTTATCCAAAGATTAAATATTTTTGTCATAACTTTTTTTTTAATCAAATGCGTAATCTAATATTGTTGTTCTTAACATAATTTATAAAAGAAAATTTGGTTGCTAACATGTAATCTTATATGTAATTTTTTTTCTTATTATACATGCAACTTTTTCAAAATGTTTCCTTCTATTGAGTATGCTTAAGGCATCCAAAAGCGTCGTTCGGTTGATTTAGGTGCAGGAGACTTAACCCTAATTGTCACTATTTTATTTGCTTCTACAATAGATCTTTGAGGTTTTTTAACCTTCTTTGCTTTTGTTGAATTCTTGACTTTTGGCATGATTGGTACTCTAGGTTTTGATTCCCTCTTCTCTGTTGTGGTTTCATTTTTAATTTCCAATTTCTTCCCCCTCTTACCAGCCAGATCTCTAATTCCAGAATTTTTTTCCATACTAAATTTTCTTTGTGTATGTTCCATATATTATTTACATACAGAACCTTCAACCAAACTTCTTCCACTCCAAAAAATAAGGGAAGAAAAGATCATCTTTATTTGAATTTTTTAAAATGTTGAATGTGAAAACAATTTCTTTTTTGCATTTTATCTTTTTGAAAGGTCGTGACCCATTCTATAAACAATTCATATTTTGAATACATTTAAAACATGAGTTATCATAATAATTATATTATACATAGGGACATTGGATTACTTTACACTACATTCTAAATCTTAAGTGTATGTATGTAGTATAAATAACCTTATGGCCCTAAAAAATATAGGGTCTAAATAGCCCTACATTCTACCAACTCATCTATGTTACTACTTTCATAATTTTCTCATGAGACAATTTAGCTATGCCAAACTTGACAATAACACAAAATCAGTTGTACAACAAGATGTTTTGAGTTTCAAATCTACACGTATGATCTTCTACTGGATACTGGATAGTCTATCCTAAAATTTCATTTTGGAGTATAATAAAGTAACCATAATTACCTTAAATTGCCCTTTTTGCAAAATTAGCTCATCGAGATTCATATATAAAATGTAAACTTTCTGAACATGAGAGCCTAGGGATGGTTTTGGATCTTTGCCAATGATTTCATACTTGTCATACTATGTTAATTGGATCTTTGCTAATGATATTCATCATTTGACTGTAACTACTGGAACCACAATTAGATGTTTATTTGGACAACTCTAGATATGGTTAATGTAGGCAACGATTCAACAATTTGTTGTTTGTGCTTATAACATATAAATTGCGTTGCTTGCTTTTCTTCATGCATGTAGAATTTCTATAAATATTTTTTTTAAATGTTGTAAGATGTCACACTTCACCTCAATACAAGAGCCTTTAGCTGATTTTGAATGCACCTGTAATCACCTCTTTGAAAACACATAGTTTATATATATGGTGTCCAAAAAATCATTCTAATCTTCATCAAATTTTATTTTTTTCAATATGTCACAAGATTCAACAAAATCCAATTCAACTTATACTTAGGAACTAGATTCAAATGCTTATTTGGACACTTTAAGATGTATATACTTTGTTATATCGAACTCAAGGTTGTAACTTATATTCATTTGCAAGAAAAAAAAATCCAATTTGGGAATATGTTTTTGCACCAACTAACTTTAGCTTTGAAACTCCATTTAATTACAATTGTGATCCTTTAAACTCAAAATTTGCAGCCCTGCTTATAAGAAGTTTTTTTTTTTTTTTTTTAATGTCACTGGGTGAGCACACAAGTACCCCACTTGCACCCAATTAACCCCTAAAGGGTGTTTTCATGGTAGGGTATGGTCTTGGGCTTGAAATTCAATGATCACACCTGCTCTGCATAAATGTGGTAAAAAGCAAGTTTTCATGTCACATGAATTTACCACTCAAAACGCCCTTCCCGTATTTTAGCCTATTTTATTTTTTCCAAGAATTATAAATAACATTTTTAGAAACATGACTCCAAAAATATCATGGCATAGTTATGAGGATATGAGAAAAAAAAATTAACCCTTGAAAATAGTGCTTTCATCACTGGAAAAACACCACACTGTATTTAATGTGAAATCCCCCAATTCATCCTATTTATTCTAAAATTAGAGGCTGAAAAAAAAAGACAAATACAACCAACCTAGAAATATATAACTCTAAAATTTCATGTCCTCATAGTATATACCTATTTTTCTACAAAAACCCAGAGTCCACAAATATCAAAACCTGATGCTTGTGACAACATTTTTTACCACAACCTATCATGAAAACGGCCTAAAGGATGAAGGCGGATTCATGGGTTTGAAATGAAAAATTCAATCAATCATTTTGTGAAAAAATTAATTAAGATGGAATCAGATTTTAATTACTAGAATTAGTGAAGAACATTGCATGTGTTAATAGAAAAACAAAAAACAAAAAAATTTGAACAAAAGGCAGTTCATATAGACCTAGTCAAAAGTGCTAAAAGAATATGAGGCTCAATTCACTCTTCTTTGTCATGTAGGAGTTAAAGGATAACAAAATTGTGGAGAAGTTGTACAAATTCTACAAGTTGCAACTCGCGTCTCTACGTTAGAAGGTGACATAGCCTAGTGGGGCTAACATTATTAGAACTTGAACTCAATTGTGTAATGTGAATGAAGTCTTTGGCAAGTCTTCAAATCACAAACAAGGTTGCTACGGCTTGTTCAAAAATGACCTTAAACTACCTAGATGATCATAGTTGTTGATTTGGTCGATTTGCTTTAGGCCTATAAAGTAGGCAGTTCAATTCCAATCGACATCCATAATCCAAATGCAACTAGTTGGTTTAACGGGCAGCAACTCTTGATCTTGAGTGTATTTTGAATTCCTTTGAAGCAAGGAGCTTTATGCCCTTCTGTTTCAAAAAAAGAAACAAGGTTGCTAGGACAAAGAACCAGCGATGATCCCTATGGTGATTTCGGAAGCATCAATAGGAAATGTCAAAATGCAAGCTTGTGAGAAGAGACTTTCGACATGGTTCCTATGTGTTGACAACTAGGCACCACGGGCCTTGGCTTGGTGGTTGGGGCTCATGGCCCCCAATGAGGAGGTTGTGGGTTCTATTCCCCATGCCGGCGTGGTGTTCACTACCATAGTCCACCCAACTATGGTGGGGGGGGGGGTCCTTGGACCTTGTTGTATGGGTACCTCAAAGCCCTTTGGGGGGATACCATGTCCGATATCTTCAAGGCACTAGTGGCTAGCTAGGTAGTAGCTTAGTCTGTCACTATAGTGTCCATCCTCGAAAGGGGAGAGTAGTATTGTCCCAATTTCCCCTTGTCTGGTGGGCATCGGATCATTGGCATTACGAACGGACACTTCATTCACGCCGGCCTTGTAGAAGGGTCGGAGTTTCTATCTATCTATCTGTTGACAACTTATAATCTACACTCACAATTGCGAGGCTCTTACAAAAACAATTCCTTTCTACACCTGAAGTGAAATTGTAGGGTTCTATGACCACCCTTCAAAGATATAGGAATCACGTCATCATCCCAAATCTCGTTGCAGAAGCTTGCGAAAAAGCTGAAGCAAATACTTGCACTCTAATACAATAGCTCAAAAGAGGCCTTGACAAAAGTAGAGATACTACTGGTAAAAAAATTGTTCTTTAAGTGATTGCACAAGACTCTTTGTTAAACAAGGCACTATTCTTGGGAGGTGCAATCTTCTATGTGTGTGAGAAATCACGTGAGTATGCAAGAGGGGGACTAATTTGAACACTACCATACCATGTATACATACAAGAAGCATATTTAGGACTAAAAATAAAGTTGTACATTTACATTGAACATATACACATGAACAAATATAAGTGACACAAAAACTACATACTGCTATTAACCCTTTATCGCCCAGGGTGGTTCTGGAGAAACCACCTTTTTCTGGGTGATGTTTCTTTAAATCTATCTCTGTTGAAATTAGGGGTACTATTAATAATATCCAACCGTACGAATGTAAGCATAGCTTAATGGAACAAGTCTCAGTTAAATCTTGGTAAGATCGGACCGTTGGATTGGAAGATTATAGTATATCTTTGAACCGTATAATGCACACTCAAAAATGAGATTTCGGGGGGTGTGTGATTTCAAGGTTAAATAGAATTTGGGTTAAATTTTCAAAAATAAAAGTGAAGATGTTCAGCAATGACTTGTGTCAACACCTCTTCATTGCAATCTTTCATGTCAAGAATAGACTCATACATAATTATTGTGAATTTTATAAGTGAAAGTGACTTATCCATGTACGGTTTAGAACAAAATTTATACGTTCAAATAAGAAAGGAGTTAGTATAGTAATCAAGATCAGACTACATACACTAATGGAACATGAACAAGAGAACACAATCCAAAAAGAAAAACGAGATAACAAACTTCCAATCTCTAGAAATACAACATAGTACATATGTTGTATTTGTAAGTATTTGTTGTATTTTGAGGTATTTGCAATATTTTGGTGTTTTGTACATAGGTATTTGGATATTTAGGAAAGTCGGATTCCAAATTTTCTTTTTGCATCATCTCCAAAATCAAAAGTTACACATCTGAACTTCAGACACTGTACTGAGATGGTTCACAGATTTTCCAGAATTTCATTTTCCAGTGATCTAGTGACCACTTAGTGGTTACCTGGGCACTAAAGGGTTAAAGATCATTTTTCAAGTCCTAAGATGGTTGTTTTTGGCCAAAGAAAAAGAAAAAAGCATAAAGTTAAAAGGACAGTTATTTCCAAACATAGGGAGTTCTATTTTCTTGACATTTTACACCAATTTGTATAACAATACATAAGACACTATGAGTATTCATTCTAAAATCATGTTGTACACAATGAAACCTAAATTATAATCATGTACCTAAGGCAACCTAAACAAGCGGCTAGTTGCGGAGTCACTGCCTTAGTATCTATCCCAGATTTACTTTTACGGCTTCATTTTATTGTTCAGGCTCGTAACTCCTGGTAACTCCTCAAAAACGAAGCGTTTCCTTAGTCTCTCCTGGTGGGCAGAGACAATAAAAAGGGTGTATTCTTACCTTTCAAAATGTGGAGTACCAAAACTTAGCCCAATGTCAGAGCCCAATGTGGTGGGGTATTCTAACCAGCACAACATGTACTTTCAACGTTCATTTTAGAACAGAAATGTATTTCTTAAGCAGATGATATCCTAATTCGAACACCTCCCCACATTGGGTTGTCAGCTTATGTCACAATGACAATCCTGAAACCCCTCCCAAAAACAAATCTGAGAACAGTAGCATAATCCAACTCTCAACCAGAAGTTGCACAATCAATCCACCACTGCCGACAGCCATCACAGATATCTATCAGTAATTGACACAGAACTGCTCATACTGAATGCCAAAATGAGTTAAGAACTAGGCGTATCAAGACACCCGTCTCTCCACACTGTTCCTGCAAACAAATCCTCCAATATCATAACAAACACATACAAAATATTTACACTAATCATCTTAATCTATAAGATATGATCCTAAGATAACATGAAAGCCGTAATGATGACAAATGTTGGTTCTATGTACGACTCTACTCTCCAGACTCATTCCATATCGGTTTCAGAGGTTAGGTAAATGCTCCTAGCAAGGCAGATCAAGCTGAAATCCCATCCTGATCCAGATTCCATTAAGAATATGATGGGCGGATGTGGTCTACTGAGCATTCAAAAAGCTGTGATGATTGATTCGCTACCTTGCTGCACATGCTGCACATGAAGCAGCTTAACTGAAAAGCGTGGCATTCCCAAGACCACAACGAGAACCTCTTTGTGGTTCCCAATCTTTACACCAGCTGAGAAAAACTGTGCCTTTCTACAATCCTAATCCAACAGTTCGGCCATCTCGTCTTCGCAGTCCCTGAGTGAACTGCTTCTCTAGATCCTCCTGAAGCGCTTTTTGTTTCTCCTCTGTGAAGATGGCTGTGCCAGGAGGTGGTGGCGGTGCTTCTTTCTCTTTTATATCACCCTTAACACCCTGCAAAATCATTGATATTAAGGATAACACTCAAATTAAATACTTTCTCAACATATGTGTGAACGTGACATCATTTAAAACAAACGCAAATCCATTCAAGAACTTACCATAAGCTTGTGAAACTTCTCCATCCGATCCCTATCTGAAAAGTGGACGGTATCCCAGCGATTTGTTCCCGCCGCTGCTACAACTGGCTCCTGTATATCAATTTGCTAAATTCTCAGCCAGGCTTCCAGAAGGAAGAGGAAACAGTGCACCTTGCGTTAGCAAAATGACAATCGGTATTCAAAAAAATCTGATCGACAGAAAATGACAAACATAAGGTACTGTAGAAATTAGGAAAGATACTATTTGTAATCTAGAAAAAATCCTGACAAGGAAAACACAACTTTGATGTTCTGCTCTAAAAACTATGCAACAATAGAACTTTCCTTCTCACCATAACCAAACCTAATTCCCGTTGACTACTAGGTCAACATTCAAATAGCCCTACCTGCTCCACCTGAGCCTTTTTGCCCCCCCAAAGCAGCTTCTTCTTGTGGTCCGCTGACATAAATCCTGCTAAACTCAAATTCTTGTTGACTGTGCAAGACAAATGAATGTCAATAAGTTTCTCAATTCCTTCCACTTTATTCTCGCATCAATTTCACTTTAACGGGCTTGCAATGCTAAACGTGATGGTACATTTAGAAATATAACTATCAACTGTGTAGGTGATAAGCATTATATATATATACACACACATAGTCAGTACTATTGTTCTCTGTAGCAAGAATACATCAAGCCCTGAGAGAAGAGATTCTACATACTTTTCTTGTTACAACAGAGTTCACAAGGACAATCAACTAAACAGCTACTAACCTACCATCTGCAGAAATTACGTAATCCTACAATAATTCAAACATAGAGGTTTCTGTTATCGAATGTAAAAATCAAATAACTAGCAGATAATTGGAGTCAGTGTAAAGAAACGGTGCTACAACCATTACCAAGTTCAGCTGCTCTAACGGCAGCCACTTTCGCAGCCTCAAAATCATTGGCAACTTCCGAAGACATAGCATCCTCCGAAGAAGGTGCAGGCCCCCACTTCGAACTTTTCCCAGACTTTGCAACAGGAACAGCTGCTGACTTGTTGCTATGCAGCTCACCATCATGAACCTCTGACTGCCTAGAGTCAGCACCGAGGTAGCTACGCACTACACCATCTACAGCCACCTTACTTGATTGCTGGGGTTGCGACTCCGCAGTAAGAGTCCCATTGCTAGCAGCCTGAAATCGAATGCCTGAAATTTTGCAACCATAAAATAAGATATCCAGTCAAGTGCAATTCGATATAATTTCCAACTACTCACCTACAAATGACAACAAGACACTGTCTACAAGTGTTGTGCCCTCCTATTAGAGTGCTAGTGGCATCCCGGGTGAACTGCCAATATTTATATGAACTCCATTCAAGATCATCGAGACAACCATGATCAAGTTTGCCAATCACCTGGTTTAATACCAGACTCTAGTCCCAGCAAATAGAACATCAACATTGTGGCGACACAAACCTGGTACTGCAGCACTTGAACCAACACCCGCACCTGGTGCAGCCCTGTCAAATCCACTTGTTTTCCTAGAACGGGATCTTGAACGAGACCTGGATCTAGAAACATCCTGCGACCGTCCTCGAGAAGATGATCGCCGTTGCCTCCTCTCTCGGTCCCCGCCATGGTCACGACTACGTCTGTATTCAAGAACCGATTTAACCCTTAAAAGGACCAAGGATTCATAGTTTTAAAATAACAAATTCAGTCAATCATATTGTGAAAAATATAATCCAGATAGGGCCTGATTTTATATTTATGGAATGAGTGAAGAACATTGCATGTGTTGATCAAAAGACAAAAAAATTGAATAAAAGGAAGTCTACAAGGACCCATTCAAAACTGCTATAAAAAACATGATGCCCAATTTGGGCTTTAGTCCTTCAGGGGTTAAAGACAGCGTTCTAGCATGCTGATTGCGACCCGAAACGTTGGATCAGAAAAGAGAAGGTAAGGAGAGAATAAAAGAGAAAAAAAAGGGTCCAAAATAATTCCCGAGTATTGTTCTCCATGCAAGGACTAGCAGCATCACTAATATGAATCTCAAACAATTTTCAAGACGCTTACCTCTCACGATCATGGCTGCGATGACGCTCGCGGTCCATGTCCCTTTCTCTATCCCGGACTCGGTCTTTTTCTCGGTCCATGTCCCTGTCTCTATCCCTGCCTCCTCGATCCTTTTCGCGACTCACGTCCACGTCTCTATGACGAAGGCCCCTGTCTCGATCTCTCTCCCGATTCCTCTCTCTGTCTCTGTCAGAATCTCGAGTGGCACGCTGCAACACAAACACAGGCTGAACGAAACAATACAAAGTGTAGAAAAAATCATTTCCCTCGCATTCCTCCAACAATCGAAGCATGCACATGTAGTATAATTGAAACAAGCACAACGCAAAACAATTCCTATAATTCCTACAATGGTACAGCTCCTAGCTTTAATAAGACTTCATACGAACACCGTTGCAAAGATAAAACTAGCGTACACAAGATAACACTGTTCCACAGCTGTCGGTCCACCAACATGATTTGGATTAGATATATCATCAGTCTCAAGCATCAACGATAAAGAGCCATCGACCGAACAATCGTTAATTTACAAGATAAGTAACCTCTCCGTCAACCTATTCTCAGCATTACAGAAGTCCAGCAGTGCTCTTTGACCTAAATTCCTAGATAGCTAGGAACAGAAAGGAAACACCAAAAGCATGTACATTAAATGTACAGAACTGATCAAAAGCAGACCTCAAATAGAAAGACGCTGGACTCGTCACAAGCAGGTAGTTGCTACCACTGAAACGACATTCATTTCAAAGACACTAAGAACCGCGAAACACATGAGATCCCTTAATTAATTTTATGACCGACTATGAAGAGGCCATGACCGGATGATTTCAAAAAACAGGGGATTCGGAATAATTGTAACCCCGTCATGGAGGTAGGTCCTCCCGCTCCTTGGCTGGGCCTGCGGCCTTGTCCGGTCCGTGCTTGTACGGTTGTATACTATCTGGTTTCCCCAATTGTTTCAAAAATAAAAACAGAAAAGACGGGATCCTGGTTGGTTTCAACCGAAAGCCTCCCCTAACCATGATTTGAAAATGAAATCAGTGTAGCACATCAACACAAGAAAACCCTAGCACACGCTTACAAAGTGTAAAAATCGCCACAAACTGTCCCCGCTAGGCTCCTCGAAATCAAAAATCAATCAATCGGATAGAGAATTCAACGAATTAATCGGAACGCCAATTTCATGACAATTGCCTGCTCCGTAACGAACCAGCGTAGGGCCGAATACCGAGTTCCGAAATGCAGCCACCAATTGCATGCTCGTCTCAAAACGCAAAACCTAAACGAGGAATAGAGGGCAATCATAATACCTCGCGCCTCCGCTCGCCGTTCAAGCGCTCCACGGAGCCGTACTCGCCCTCGCACGGCGCCCTTTCTCCGTCTGCCATCCGCCCGGGCGCTAATAAAACCCTAGATGTCTGGACCGCGCTCTCCTGTTGGCAATTGAAACGAGGGAAATGAAATGAATGGAAAGAAAGAGGGGGAGAGTGGCCACACAGGGAGTGGCGATGGCGAAACCCTAACACAGGATTGCTATGGCCCAGAGCAACCCTTGGTGCAAATGCATATAATTTTTTGTGCGTTTTGTGCAGAAGAACTGCAACTTTTGTCACAGAAGGCGATGATCAGGAAGACACGACTGACTAAGTTACTGGAAACGACGATGGCGATCCGAGGCTGGAAGCGTTGCAATTGTTTGTGGAGAAGCTCCGTCGGCACAACGAAGAAGGGCATTTGTGTGGGGGCGTGGTTTTGGAGAGACGAGTACCTGTCATGACAAGTGTGAACGAGGTTCAGGGTTTTCCACGTGCTCTTCTAGACGTTGTTGTTTTCTTTTTCAAAACTTTTTACTTATATATATACTACACTGATCATCCCATTTAGTGAGGGGGTTTATAGTGCGTGTGGGAAATTAGTGACTTAGGCGATACTAAATTAGTGACTTAGGCGATATGAAGATTTCAGCCACTGTGTAAAAATATAAGTACTCAACTAATTTTGAGATTTGGCAAAATAGTGTGTGCTTCAGGAATTAGTACCACGCGCACTAAATGGATAATAAGTGTAGCACAACTTGTAGCACAGACTTGTTGCACTGCAACATTGAACGGAGGAGAATATGAACCGGATAGCCAGTCCAAGTCGTACAAAACCGGATGAAAAACATTCGGGATGACAGGATAAAACATTTGAGATGGAAACGTGACGGATTTGTGACAACAGGGTTGTGGGAAATCGCGTGACAATATGCATTTAATATTATATATATATATACATATATATATATAATTTGATTTATTTTAATGTATATATTTTTCAGGTTTGAAGTTTGAATTTGCGGCTAAAAGTAATATGTTTTAGCATTTTCACCTAAGGGTGACTTCATTTGTAAGTGGCAAGAGTTGTAAAGTTAACCCCTAATTGCCTAGAGCCCTCTCCAAATTCGGGAGTTTTGCAAAGATGCATTATAAAATGCAACTAAGAAAAATATTTTGAACTTGATGTATGAATAAAAGTTGTACATTATGAATCTTTGATACAGTCCATATGGATAGATCTAGGAATGCTATCACCAATACTTTTGTATAAAATTTGAAACTTAAAATTCAAAATTCTATTGTAATTCAATTACAAATAAGATATTGACAATCTGTGGATGAAATTTATTGTGATTAGTTGAAATGTAATACTCTAGGTGTAGTGATTTTTGGGGATTCTTTGGTTGCTTGATTTTACGAGTTGAATTTTTTAAGAGCACTTTAACATTGAAATCTTTGAAATTTTGGATGAATCACCACAACATGAAATGAGGCACAAAAATTTCACAAATCATCCCCTTTCTAATCGGATCACACATGCATGAAGCTAACTTCCCATAAAATCTATAGTAAAATATTCATAGTGCAAAAAATGCATAACGAATGAGAATATATGGATGAAATTTGTACACCGTCCAAAAAATGGACGCTTAGGCAGTTATAGGTTAATTGATTACATATACTTGAGTTATGGATACTAGTAAGAATTGAATCATCAACTTCAATGTCACAAAGCAAGTTCAACAAGTAAATAATGCTACCATGGTTATCACCAAGGATCATTTAAAGAAGTTTTTTCTTTTTCTTTTTTCATGTTTTCACTTTTAGCGACAACATGGATTAGGTTTAAATTCTTTATTAATTCTTGGACTAATTACTGTAAAAATAATATTTACACATATTGTGTGCCTTTTACGACTCTTAAAAAGACAAGCTAATGCTTCGGAATTTACTTGTGCAGATACATTTTATTAGTTGCTAACTTAGGGCTAATATTCATAAATTTTGAAGCCCCATGAGTTACATCCGAAACCAAACATTTCATTTTTTCATTTTTGGAATGGTGTTGGATTAATAAACTTGGATCAATATGAGGGCTTATTGTTGGAATTTTATTGGAATAATAACGAATAACATAAAATTTGAATGTTATTAAAACATTGTTTATGTTTTACTATTATTTTGATATTGAAATAATAAGTTTTGATAGCACAACATTAGGATTTATGTTCCATTGCTAATTCGGTATTGAAATAATATGGAATGATATAATGCAATGGTAGTTCTATTCTAAGGCTAACTTTAATGTTTATATAGTGCAATCAAACAATATTATACTAAGGTTAACAAATCATGACCATTTTCATTCTATTCTAATACTAATTCTCTTGTTGGAATATATAAGGCCAAATCAATGTTATCTCATTGAAATTTCTTAAGCATGTTTTTATTCATGTAACCTCAAGATGGTACATACTAGGTTCATTACACAACAACAATTTACACAAAGATCACCAAATTTGTTTAATTGAGAATTTCCGACACATTGAGGCTCTTTGAAATCTACAATTGGTATAGAGTTTTCCACTGTATCTATGCCAATTGTAGATTTCAAAGAGTCCCAATATGGCAGAAATTCCCAATTAAACGAATATGGAGATAGAGTCAATTACAAGCAACAAAGTTATTTCTCTAAAGAAAAAATCTATACAACTAAAAGCCTACAGTCTTGAGATATCTTTGAAATACCCCGGCTAATGCAAACATGAGTTCCAATTAGTTTTTTCATGTGAAAAAACCATGTGTATGAATGTAAAAGTTGTTGCTGTAGCAGAAAGAATGAAGCCCTAAACTAGCTATGCCACCTCATTCGCACGGGTGTTTCCTGCATTAGCCTTGAGTATCTTCCATCTCTTCATCTTGAGCACCTTGCTCCAAAATGTGCACATTCTGAACCTGTCCCAACACTGCCATGAACCTTGCCTCTGCATTCTTCATACGAGATTTCTCTAGCGGCATATCCAGAGGATTGAAACGTTCATCCTTCATGGCAAGCTCCATCTGTCAAATTCAAGTGATGTTTAGATGTTAGATGTTGACTTATGTAAATAACTAGCCACTTGTAAATATCTTTATATATTTGAAAAGACTAATATATACAAAAATCTCATTGACATTCAAGACTTACTGCATAGAGGAAAAAACTAGCTTGTTATGAAGTGATGCAAATAGGAGCATCTCGCTGATAGCACTCCCCTTGCATGACTCTTGAGATTGCTCCATGAAATGCTACAGAGCCAAAAGGGTCATAGCACCCATTCACATAGTTCACCCTCCATCGATCCCCTGTAACCAAATAGTTTGAAGAATATTCAATATGAAACTAATATTCACAACTTAGTTATGAAGATTGAAGAGTGTCATCCACAAGGTACTTTTCCAAATGTTTAGCTAGTCCAAAAAACAATCATATTTACCAATTCACCTTGGCTGTTGATACTAGCTAAAAAAGAAGTGACACCAATATGCTCTTGATAAAAGGATATACACTAATTTGATATTTTGGTAGGTTAGAAATGTGCTTTGAAAGTTACTATAGTAGACTATTAGCCTCCAATGTCGACTTTCTATTCAGTTTACTTAGGCAGTTGGGTTAAATTTAACAACATGGATCCACACAAAGAGTCCGCATGAGTACAAAAATTATTAAAATAACTAACTTAGGAAGGCTAAAATTGAAGAATAACTTTTTTCTTCAAGTTATGTCGAGTTTCACTGCTGTAGGTGCACTGGAAAGCACCATTTTCGTATAAGAATGCAAAAAGTTGGATTATGGGAACATATCTTCTCGTTTTTGTTCTAAAGCTTTACGCCAGGTCTCCTTTTCCAAAAACGTGGCATTCCTTTTGGGTTTTGGCAAATCCAACAAACGATACAACTCTTCTTTTAGTTCTCCAATGATAGTTCCCTGTCTGTCACGGACGTTCTTCATAACGAGTTTCTTCAGATCTCTTGAGTCTGTGTTGCCATCCCATTCACTAAAAAACTTCGCACGTGCTGTATTATCACCATCAACGTCAAAAGTCATCAAAATTGATTCGGCCATTGTAAGCTCTGTGGGATACATCGTTGAATTAGGGAATGATCCTAGAAGTATTTTAGTTACAATCCCTCTCAGTTTTCCCTTGACTGTCTGGTAATCCAAGTATGTAGGCTTTTGCTTCAATTTCTCCATAGCAACATCTAAAGCACTTGTTAGTGCTTCAACTTGTCTACGCAGTTTCTTATTCTCTTGCAATAGTTTTTGATAGTGCTGCTTCTGATAGGCGTTCATATTGACCACAATCTCTTCATCAGGTGCATCAAACATCCTTCCCTGAGCTGCAACATTGGAAGTACATTACATGTTAGAGCATAGAATTTAAAGGTGCAAACTTATTGAAGTATACTATGTTTGACTCAAAGATGAACCGTTTTATCCCTTTATTACTTATTTTCAACGTCTCAAAGTATACAATTAAGTTGAAAATACTAGTAAAGAAATAAAACGATTCATCTTTGAGTCAAACATAAAAATGAAATTACAAAAAGTCTCAATATAACGAATATGCTCTTAGTATGATAAAAAAATGCAAAAATTGAACATGATACGTTTAAGACATTGATACCTGGTGCTAGGTCAACCCTAGGAGCGGTTTTAGCACGATTGGGTGTACATGTAATCCGGTCAATCTGGTCAATCCGATCATGCACAACAGGCCTCCTACTATGACTAGCTTGTTAGAACAATGTTTGAGATAACCTGGATACATTGGCTTGTGAGACTACTGTATGTCTATTCCTCAAGGGCACTGGGGCATTAAATGCCGCTTTCAAGTTAGCTCGGTTTACAGTTGCTCTACCTTGGCTTTGTATTGAACCTGCATTTGAATACAATCATGAAATTCCTTAAAATCAGTATGTCTAAATCATACAAAAACTCACATTAGCACTAGAACAAAATTTTCAAGCAATTTAAAAATTGTTTACACAAAGAGTTACCTATCATGTTTGCTTCTTCTTTTGTAATCCCTCGAGTCAATCACTGTGCGAATACAGTAGTATATAGTAGTATACAATCAGTCGCGCATTTCGGAAGAGGAGCTGATGGAGACCGACCTGCATGACCACCAGCTATATATTATGAATATGTCTGTACTTCCACTCCAATCATCTCACTCCACTTGATCTGAGCTTTTCCTTGATCACTTAATCAGAGTCAAGACATTCATACCCTGGAGCTCACGGTGTCAACTAGAGGAACTTACACAATGATACTAGATGGAACAAATTTTATATCAGTGGAGACTCAGCCAGACAACAACATTGCCAAAAAGAAATGATTATCAACATCTATATAGGATTGAATAAATAGCACACCAATGCAACACAAAAGAAATAAAGAGATTCAAACCACCTGACTCAAACTGGATTTGAGTTCTTGTGTAAGTTGACAGTACAACCAATAGTCCTATTTAACCCCTAAACGTCCAAACGACCATTTCATGGTCGCTGCCCGAATCTAACGGGCTGCCCGGAATAAAAAAGTATTTTTTTGAAAATTAAAATATATTTTAAAATATTAAATCAAGTCTACTTTCCAACCCAATTTGAATTATGTCAATCTGAGTTAAACTCCACCTGGGAGAATTTTTCAAAGTGAATCACTTCAACATTGTCTTAGTGTTACAAAATTTTCTATTTGCGGAAAGTAATGATGTTCCCTCTATCATTTCTTTTCCTTTTTTGAAGTTTACAATAAATAAACCAAATTTAACCAATCATGCTAAATTTTGAACTCTAAAAGTGAAAATTAGAATTTATACAAATTTTCAAAGGTTGATGCTTTTAAATTCATTAGAAAAATATCTAAAGTTATTTTTGGAAGTTTGACTGTATGGATAATTTTTAGAGATGATGCCCTATATTTTGTCTATTGTACCAAACTTCATCAAACATATGGAAGGCACATATTATAACACATCTATGTTTTGTCCAATACCCCTTGGGCTTTTAGGGGTTAAGACCCTTGTCGACTAGTCAAAGGGCTTCTATAATTATATCACTACAATTTTTTAAGCCTTCAACATTGTACATAAGTAACCACTATGTTTTACTATTAGGCAGTGATTAAAAATTGTTTTTCAATACCTTCAGTTACGGTAAAAAACATGTACTGAAGTGGGTAAATATTGACTATTACTAGAATACATTGACCCTTGGACCCTTTAAGTGTTCATTAAAGACCATAAATAAAAGGAGTGATTAGTGTCATTAAGCACCAAAGATTCATCACATTGTTCAATGTTCCCAAATCTTTTTTTTACTATGCAAAGATTGTCTTCTATAGCTTTTACTGCGGCATTGGCGCGAGCTTCTAGGTTTTATATTACATTGTGTTTTCACTTTGACTTTTTGTTGTTATGCTTAATTTGTATTTTGGTGTTTGTTTTGGATTCATTTAGAGTGATACTGATAACAAGGAAAAAGAGTTTGAAACATCTAGCACACACATTCTAACACAATAAATTTGTTCGTTGGATTGTATGGGTGCAGGTGAGGACTTTTACCTCTCACAAGTGTCTTCATTGACCACACATTTGAACATATGCAAATTAGGACTTCTTGATGGGTTTGGCAATTTCTTACTGCATGTTATCATTTAATATTAGGAAGATTGGGATTGAATTTTAATGTTGTGGCTGTATGCAATTAATTCATATTATACCATGATGTGATATATGGATAGTTTTACTTTGAATTCAGTTGTCATATTTTACAATGGATTCTTGCTATTCTTGCAACTAGTATTTAACCCTTAAACATTCACACTACATTTACCCGGTCAAACCTCATCAATTCCTCACATTTAAAGTATATTAGACTTTTCTAGTACTTTTCTCATTTATTTTATTGTTAAACTGATTTGTCCTGATATTTTTATAATTATTTAAATAAAAATGAAATTTATAAGCTATTTTTTACAGATTTTTATATATAAAATCATATTAATTACAAAAAGTTTAAAATAGTATGAACTTTTTAGAAAAAATTAAATAATAGTGATGAACAACAAGGTGTAGGTGGCATGCTTATTGGGCTTAAATTAAAAGAAATTCAATAGAGAAACTTTTTCTGCAGTGTATATTGGAATTTTAGAGGTTTGAGCTTTAAAGTGCTGTAAAAATCACAATTTTATCAATTTTGAAGAATAGTAATTTGGACTAAAAAGTAGACAATAGCCCCCACACTTTCTTAGCTGGGACCATTTTCAGGTGAAATTAGGAACTAGGTGAAAATCAATGTTCGACTAAAAAACGATCAAATATGGCCCCACGGGGCTTCTGCACCCTTAAGGGTTAACTACCAATGTTTCAACTTTTCTTTGAACAAAGGTAAAAAGATGTTTTCTTTACTTCATGGGCGAAGGTTGAACTTAACTATTTACCTTTATATTAATTTATTTAGCGTTCAATATAGTAAAAGTTACAAAAATGAGACAATTGTACATACAACAAAGAGAACAATGAATATTTTAGTTGGTTTGGATGTGAGAAATGTTGCAATGAGAAGTGAATGCCTTGTGAATGGGATGTCCCACCCACTCACCCACCTGGGTTTTGTTTGTTCTTTTTGTTCATTCAAACACAACATAAAATTCTATAGTAGTTATAAAAGTTCATCTTTCTTTATAGTTTTGCAATGGAGATGGCAATTAAAAAAGAATTAACTACTTGAATTTACTATAGATAATAATAATTATGTTAAATTATAAATAAAGAATTTGTCGGGATAGTTCATCAATCCATGCCTCAATGGCATGGGTAGTGACAAGTTTACATGCATTCACTATGTAGAGCATGCACATGGCACTTTCTTGTAAGAAACCAATCACATTGGAATTTAGAAGAATAAGAACAACATTTTGTTGCTTGGAATAAAAGGACTTGTTTCAAAAATAAAAAGGCTTGTGACATTGTATAGTGGAAGGCCCAACCTCAAGGACATTCTCAAATGTAAGCTCTCACAAAACAACAAGAAAGCAGAAGGTTAACTCCTAAATGCCTGGGTCTATAAGTTTAGTAGATGAAGCCATGTGTCTACTACAAATTATGAAATTTTCATAAATTTTGGTGAAAATTTGAAATTACTATGATTTTTTGAAGTGTTTATAAAGAAAATTCATATCAATTACAAAACATGCTAAAAAGTATTGATTTTATAATCAAAGGTATAAGTTACAATGAAGAACATTACACTAATTGAAACTCATCCTTGTCTAAACTTAGGAAAAAAACGTTGCACCATGGTAATACCCACCGAACTTGTAACTCCAATAAAACACTCAATTATCAGGGTTTTCCAAAAATTCAAAGTCAAGTAGAGACTAGACTTGGTAAACCTTCATTTTGTTAGATAAGCACAAATGCAATAGAACTCATTTTTATGGCCTAAATTTTAATTTAAGCAAAAAAAACAAAAAAATCCAAAATACACTACATGGTGAACCGTTTTACCTACTTTTATCATACTTGGGACCCCATGTAAAATCCAAAAATAGCTTGAATGATCTGAATCTAACTTGAAGAGGTGGCGTAACCAATGAAAATCCTTGACAAAAAGAATTGGATGAAATTCATCATTCCTTTTCATTGAATGACTACCTTACATCATCCAAAAGCCATTTTTTGGTCTTAGCGGCACTTAGGAGTTAATGAAAGGACCTTGGAGCTCGCATTTGAGAATGCCCAAAGAAATTGGACCTTTTACTATATAAAGCTAGGATCTTACATTTTTTACAAGGAATACCAAGATTTTTTCTATGAGAGAATTCTTATTGGAAGGTTCTTTTATTATTGAAGAGTCAAGCTAGAGTTGAGTTGTATGTTGCAAGTGGAGTTGACTAGTGCTATATATGCTAGTAAAAGTCTATTATACAAAATTTATTAAATCATTGTTACAAATGTTAAAAAGCATTCAAGAGAATATAACAAACGGATGGTTTTGTATAGACGGATGGTTTTGTATAGACGGATGGTTTTGTATAGTGATAGAATGTTATGAAAGCATTACAATTATAATCACATTAATTTATTGTATTATTGAAGGTGAAAACTAGAGTAATTTGAAAAGTGTTCACAATGTACATTATATTTTGATTCACACTCACACTAATTTAAATATTTTATAAATAATATAATTCTTATAAATTAATGTCACATGAACTAATAGGATAGGATAATGTATACTCATATGTGATACCACAAAGCTCAATCATTCAAATGTGATTATGTTACATCTTTTTGTAAAAGAAGAATTAAGTACTAAAGTCTCCACTTTTACTCTCCACAAGCTCATATTTTGAATTCAAGGTGATCACACATTAATCCCATGTAGACATTTTCTTTCGAGGTTCAGTGGCTGGTCTGCATAAGACCATATGGTAGTCTAGGTTTAGTTCATGCAATGATACAATATATGTAATCATTTTATTCATTTTATTGAGTTTTTAAACAAGTTCTAAAATTGAAAATTTATTGTTGAAGTCTATAAATGGGTAGATAATAAATACTCATTTCCGATGCCAACAAACGTTTGTGACAAAACTATAATTCATGTCATTAAAATGTAATGAATATTGGTTGATTCCTCAATAATGTACAACCAAAAAACTTACATGAAAAAAATCAAATGCATGAAGGAAATATATTTTTCCGCATATCACATAGGTATTGGTTATAACCTATGGAAAAAGTGGTACCAATAAACTTAAATTATCAGACAAGCATTTGTTGAACCTGCTCTTGGGAAACGGTATACAAAGTTCTCATACCATACCCAGAAAGCAATGAAACCTAGAGGATCATTCACTGTCTAAGAGATGCCCAACTTCTTTGATTCAATCTGAGGAGAAAATGTGCATTTAGGGTAGGGATGGGCATTCAAGATTACAAAAGCCATGTAAGAATGCGGACCTCATACTTGAGGGATGTACTCCAGCAATAACTGTGAAGCACATGATTAAGGATGGCATTTGTTGTCAAGAGCTTTCACGATGGCATAAGATAGAAAAGTTATACAGTATTATGTTACACAAATATTATCCATGAATACTCGTAATTACTCCCGAGAAGGACCAATTAACATGAAGTAGAATTCACGAGATTTGGTTCCCTCTGGACAAAGGAACCGAGGGGTCTCTCTAGCCAGAGAAATACCTGTGGTATGGGAGGCCAAAATATCAACTGGGTACATCCCCTGTAATTGGAGGTTCGAGACTCAGGAAAAAACTAGTACATACAATTAACAGTTCAGGCTTTGCCAGAGAGTGGCAGATGGCTCATGTGCTGAAGTCCCTGTTCTTCAGCAAAAAGGGTCCTACCATTGTCCAAACTGCACAAGCAATACACGCATCAACAATGTCAAAATGAAATCGTCAACAAATAGAATAAAGAAACAGCTTGATTCCGCATATTCATAGAGGAACGCAACAGTCGAGGAACGCCCTGAAGGTCTGTAATCGGCTTCAGAAACTATCTACTGCTAGGAATAAAATCCTTCCAGAACGGATGCTTTAAACCTCGGATCATCTCGTCAGTATCCAATCCCATAGATGTCAAACGATTTGTGCAGAAGAGAGTGAAACTTACTGTACAAAGCAGCAGCAAGCCACTGGTTGACAATCTTCACCCATGTGCTGGTCCAGCCAACATCAATGCTCCACCTGTACATCAGATCAACACAGTTACATATTAGACAATATAGTAAAACGCTTTGGTTCAGTTAGGATCTGCTTGGAAGACTCCACATTTGAAAAATCTTACAACACAGAAGGTCTTGGATTCAATTGCAGAGAAAGGTATCGATAGATGAAAGAGCACAAGTTCTGCTGGACATATCAACTGATTTGCCAACCCTGGCACTCGACTTCCACTGTCGGAAAGAAATAAGACCAAACGCAAGTGAAACACAAAATAACGAACAACCCTTACTTGTGCATTGTTTGGTGCAGATTCCAGCCAACAAAAAGCATGGCGAAGTACATTGCACCCATAGCAAAGACAAAATGGAAGAATCCATAGCCATAAGGCAGCTTCCCATCCGGCTGTGGTTCACTGCTCTTCTTGAACTGGGAGTGCACATAGAAATTTTAAGTTCAAGATAGTGGAATAAACCTTGAAAGCAGTCCAAAAGTAATCATAGAGCAAATACTCAGCGTGGGGTCCTCAACTTTATATGCTCTGAAGATTCTTACAGCTGCAATGAGTGCACTGCTATATGAAGCAGAGACCAAAAGAAAAAGCTTATTTTGAAAGTACACATGTCGAGGAAGATGCGTTAAGAAAAGAGTGGATGCAATCAAAAAGGGGTTTCAGAAGTACCGAGAATGCTTGGGAATCGATGCCGGTGGTGTATGTAGCGAATATTATAGTTAAAAATGCAATCAAGAAACTCTGCCACAATATCGCCAGTCACAGCATTTCAGGGATTTATCTTTAAAATCAACAGCTAACAGGAAAAGCCTGTGAAATCCTGACTTGACTAAAGAACATGTTCAAACTATAATACTTATGTTGGAATATATAGAGCGGAAGCTAGAAATTGAGATTGACATCTTATTTCAAACTTCTGAAGCATGAAATGATTCAAAGAACAGTATCATAAGGCAAATTCGCTCAACTGAAACTTACAAGAACAGTAAGCCAATCAGCTTTGCCAGTTTGGCGTTCTCGTGTATTACAAGTCTCTGATAAAGGCTCACTGCACGTTAACAGTTGTGAATTAGCACACAGAGCTTATGATCTGCTGTAAAACAGAAACTATTCCCGTCCACAAGAAAAGTGGTAGAATTTAAAGGTCCAAAGGCTTCTGCGACACTAAAATTCTGGGAACAAAGAAACTAGAGAAATGTTCAGAGTATTTTCTGCTCAAGTTTCTTTGCAGGACAGAATTAGCTAATGTCAAGGCAAGTTCTTTTCCGACTCTGAGACCTCTCACAGGCAGGGCATTTCATGTACAACTAATGTCTAATTAAGCGGAAGCAGAAAAGAAGGTAGTTTACCTCATAATAGCTGACCAGCAGAGAAATACAAGGTAGAGGGACATGACACCGGAAGGCAAAAGACCTGAATTAACCTGTACGCAACAAATAATGTAACTTTAATCTATCACTCACAGGATGCATGGCATCACAACCAAATAAAATAGTGCTAATATCTCTAAGTTACACTACCACGAGGCCCAATAGCAATTGACTAGCACGATAATCACTGAAAGGCCCAGGAACCTAGCCAAGACATTCAGAGAAGGTAAATGACAAGAAAGAAACGGAAACATTGGACGGGTACAGTTCGCTATGAAGAATTTGCGAAGAATATTCAAAGACACAGAAATATAGGGACTTGGAGAGTGTGGAGTAGCAATATACTCGAGGGTAGGACCCTCTCATTGCATAGCAGTAATGCCGTAGATGGTAGTTCTTTCTTCCATCGAACGTTCTATTCAAAATTGCTATGTGAGTAGGAACGGCGAGAAATTCTTACCTTGGATAGCAGTGATATACCGGTCATCACAATTACCAAAATCAGGGTCCATGTAATGAAGAAGATATTCAGCCGGCAAGTGACGTGTGGACTAAACCACACATACATCAGTATTAACCCAATGAAGGTCAAGAGATAGCAAATCACTGAGACGAGCACCATAGGAACTTGGCTGCATACGAAGTGTTTTCTGTCGTCAGAAAAATGATGCAAATTCATAAAGACAATCGTGTAAGAAAGGTAAATACCATCAATGACATGTTACTAGGTATATCATGGAAGCAAATAACATGAGGAAGAAAAAGGACATGAAAGAAACAATGATTATGAAGAAACTTGTTGATAATACTCTAGTCATTATGACTTAATAACATTCATAAAACAAAACCATCTAACACGAAAAAACAACTGTCGACTCGTGGCTCATAACTCTTTTGTTGGTCAATTCAAACTGCCAACAAATCACCAAAAAATAACCTAAATTAAAGATTAAAACAGATTAAAGCACGAGTTTTCCAATAACGTACCACTGTTTATAATTATCCGTCGAGGTCCAATTCTCATGCCAGATTAGGACAAAATTGACAATACTTAACAACTGGATGAGCAAGAAAATCCTGCACCAGCAAACAAGAGCTAGAAATAAGTAATGCAAACAACCTTAACAAACTGATGGCAACTAGTACTTTCACTGATTAACATATGTATTGCTGCATAAACATGCAACGATGAGCTTTAACGATAAGTTGTAACGATGAGCTGTAACGAAAGGAGTTTGTACAGAGTATTTCCAACACCGTCATCTGAACGCATGAGTTAACAAATATCAATTTGAAAACGCTTACCCAGCACCAAATCTTGCGATCTCCCCTGCAAGCATACCATCAAAGATCAAGAACAATACTAGAAATCAGTATTGTGACATCAAAAATCTGAGTGCCAAAAACTACTTCAAAATGCATTTGTCAGTGATTGAATTTACCTTCGAAAACTTTAACTTTCACTACAAAATTATGAGGTGTGATTCACTATATGGAAAATCACTCTTGTATGAGTACTAAATCTCTACTTGTACATTATTTTGGGTGTCCTGTTTCTATGAATTGGACTCTACTTAATGACCCATCATCAACTCAGTGGAAAGTCCGGTACAAGAAACCCTAGACCAAATCAACCAATTAAATCTCAGAGGAACGCACCATAGAACTGGATGACAACCGAGGGTAGGAAGAAAGGCACGATTGTAAGAACAATCCACAAAATGGTTTTAAGAGGCCACCACCCAGAATGCCATTTATCTCTCGGATCATCTGTTCTCGATGTTCCTACAGTTGAGAGATACATCAGAAAGAAAAACATCTGCTCATCGAGTTAAGGGAACCTACATCCGCAGTCTATACCAAAACATGCGTACCCAATCTAGACAGCTAGACAGCAATCCATGGTTAGCAGATATCGGAACTACCAGTGGCAACAATTGAATGAAACTTGGAGAGCGCCTACAACATTTCACATTAAACTGCATCAAAAGGATACGAAGGACCCGAAACTAAGGCGGAGTACAGCTTCTGAGCCCAGACAGTTAGTATCGCCATCGCATCTTTTTAACTCTGCATAAAACCAGAAAAATTATACAATATCAGCAACAGTAAAAGGAACTGAAAAACTCGTAGCGCTATAGCAGAGACATAAGGCGATTCCGAACATCACTTTCGGTAAATCCAGGCTTTGTCACCAAAAATATAAGCTTCGAAGTGGCACTATAAGATAATAACATTCCACAACCAATAAGAAGTAATCCCTGATAGCGCATAAACTTACGCTGAAGGTCAGTGAGAGATTTTTGGCTGTAGTCACGCGTAGTCCAAGCAAGTATGTTGGTGAGGAGAAAAAGGATGCCATAGATGTATCGAGCATGCATCCGGTTCGGCCCCTCGCATGAAAGACAAATGCACGATGCTGCTGTGCACCCCTCCGAAGACATTGTAGCTCCCGTCGCAGGCAGAGTCAACTCTCTTTCTTAATTAAGATTGACTTATTTAAAAGGAACCTACACAAAAATTGTCACAGACAACATCATCAAGAACTCCACAGCCATCTGCTCTTCCGCCCGTCAGAGTGATGTTTGCTTCTAGCAACACAAACATATGTGTGCGCGCATTGAAATCGAAAACTAGACGTATATTGCCATGTGTATATATATATATATATATTACCCTGCCTGGATCTTGAAAAAAGCTTCGAGAGAAAGAAACACGTACTTAATGCCTAAGAATCTTTTACACACGCAGAAAATCGCTAACAAGAACCATTCCTAATTCATTTCTGCAGAAAATAACGAAGAAAAACAAAAACGAATCAAAATTGTGTATTCTCGTCTTCCATCGCATCACGTAACCCAGCATAATCTCGAAACAATCGAAAACCTGCTAATAAATTCTCCAAATCAAATGTCTGCAGACACATCCCGATTCAATACCTAGCGACTGAAAAAAGATCTTCGAGGACGGAATTAATGCCAGCATACGCCTACGAATCTTTAGAACCATACCTAACTAATTTCTAGAGAAAATAACGAATTACATTAAATCAAAACCCAGTGTTCTCATCATGGGCCGCTTCACGCAATCCTCGAAACAATCTAAAACTTGCTAGTAAATTCTCCAAGACACATCCCGATAGTACATACGAGCTGATCCAAAACTTCTTCACCCGAACCAATTCTAATTTATTCAAAACAAAAACGCATGAATCCTCGAACTAACTTAAGAGAATCAGGTCAAATGAACAGAATGCAAAGAGAGAGCATACACGAACAGGACATTTCGCACGCTTGCTTGAAACCGCCCAGGCCAACATCTCCGGGCGCTTCAACGGCACTATGATACAAGCATCAGCAACCTGCGGAACAAAACAAGTCATTCACACACGCAGAAAATCGCTTTAGAACAAGAACTAGACCTAACTCACAGCATTTCTAGATAGAAAGAAGAAAAACAAGAAACGAATCAAAAACTCCGTGCTCTCATCTGCAAATCCAAAAATGTATCAAGAACCTGCTAGTAAATTCTCCAAAGCAGCTGCACACAATCCCGATAGTAGCGAATCCAACGACCTTCCTCGAATGCGAACTAATTCCAATTCATTCAAAACACAAACGCAAGAATCTTTGAACTTAAGAATCCGTCATTGAGAGAGACAGAGAGCATACACGAACAGGACAGTTGGAAACCGTCCAAATCGCTCCAGGCCTTCATCTTCGGGCGCTTTCAACGGCACAATCTATCATGCAAGTATTAGCAAACAAAAACAAAAGCGACAAGAATGCAGAGTTCCTAGTCGGTCGGGTTTAGTTAGTACGATGATTGATGAGTGATGGCACAGCACGCGGTACGAGTGAGGCAAGCTCGAAATTGCTTCGCAGAAAGTGTGTGTGTGCTTGCTACAGTAGGGATCGCACGGCCACGTCCCCCGGTCGCCGACAATTTAGCAACCGACCAGTAGTGAGAACGCAATGAGAACTGTTGGTTGGAGGAGAGTTCTTCGAACGACCGGTGGACGGGATATCCTTCTATTCAGGCTTTCGCTCTGCAGGTGTCAGTCACGAGGGTTGGCAGAACGATTACCTTCCGACCGTCGGTCGCTACGGAAGAGTGGTCGTGGTGGGGACTGGTGACTGGGCGAGTATTTGGGGATTTATAACTTAACATTCTTGACCCTATAAGGAACATTGTTCAACTTAAGAAATTTGGACTATTTCCGGAAGTGCTATCTTTGGAATGAATTTTTTTTCCGTGTAGGAAAATAATGTTCGTGAGGAACGCACGTATTTCATATTTTTATTTCCAATATTTGAATCAATATAATTTTTCAATTGGTAGAAAGTACTTCGTGACCTATAATCCATATGTAGGTTCTCTCATATCCACACTATGTGTTACTAATTTTTATTCATGACAATACACTAAACTACCAACTAATTCCTCCCCTGCCACTGGTTGACTTGCTCATAGACAATAGTGAATTGTGGTGGATTTGAATTTAATAAAGGATCACTCCAAATAAAATCTACATTGTGGTTTTAGGGGTGGTGGTGGTGGTTTACAGACGTTCTACCTTAGAATCCCATCCTCGTAGAAAATTACTCAATAGGGATATCACAGTTTGCAATTTTCCTAAGAGAAGTCTTGTCCACCTTTTTAACCCCTAAAGGACCGGAGTGTTTTTCCACCAAAAACACTCCAATGCTGCCATTTTCACTCCCCTATGCAAAAAAATCCAAAAAAATGTTATTTTTTACCTTCTAACCGTAAGATCTTGTCCTAAACTATTTGAAAAACATACACAACAAATTTCGTTGATTTTGACCGCATGGATTGCAAGATAATTGCGTTTGATGGAAAAAAACTCCCCAAAAAAACACATGCCCAAAAATTTCAGATGCGTTTGACCATGGCTACATCAAAAAAACCTCACTACCGAAACTTGTCGCACTTCACTTTCACATTCTATATGATGTTACTTAGTTGTGTACCAATTTTCGTTGCGTTTGGAGATGTTTAGGATGTTGAATAACACCTTGCACTTGTTGGGGGTTTAAAAGTTCAGAAAAGACTATATGTTTTTGGAATTGCAATATTTTCGACTTTCTTTATTTAAAATACGAATCCGAGCGGTGAAACACAAGTACATTCCACCCTCTATAGAATGGCGAAAAAAAATTTGAAAAAAAAACAAATCTCCAAGTTTTAGAAGACATGTAGCACATTTTCTAAGAATTTTGGGGGTTAGGGGGGAAATAAAGGGTGGAGGAAGGGAATTGAAGTGCCAACCCATTCCAATGTTCATGACCCCACTAACTCTCAAGGTACATTGCCACGTGGCAGTCCCTCATTGGATGATTTTTATTTTTTATTTTTTATTTAAAAAATGATTTTAATTATGAAATTGAAATTTTTAGTTTAAAATAATATTTTTCAGTTTAAAATAATAAGTTTTATTTATAAAAATTTATTTTTAAATTTTCAAAAAATATTATTTTTAAATTTTTTAATGAGTTTGGGAAACGGGGTGGTCTTCTGCCCCCCACAGTCCACCCCATTTTCCACATGCCGCCCATCTTGTTGCCCCCCCCCCTAAAATTCAACTATTTCTCTACTGCCCTGCTGCCCTTTCTCCCGAAAAAAACACATTTCCCCTCATAACTTTCACATACGGTGTCGGAATTCAAAAAAAAAAGAATCCCCATTTTCGTGGCACATTGGGGAATCTACTATTAAATTTCCTTCAAAATTCGATTAAAAATGTGTTCACCGGAACCTACCCGATTCTCTAAATGTCCTAGTTAGGACACTTGGTCCTTTAGGGGTTAACTTAGGTCTATCGTGATTCACAACCCAACAATTGCATAGCAAAACACTAGCCCTCGCCCTGCAATTTTAATCTTGTTTCTAAAATTGCCTCCTTTTGTAAAATAGGAGCCACAAGCTCTAACACCGCCATATGTTGCATAAAGATAGCAATTTGATAATAATTTGATTCTAGATTCTTACTCACCTTTTATAATTTTATCTTAACCTTTGAAAAACCACTATTGGTTTGGGAGGCAATTGAGGGTTTGGGTGACAATTGAGGGTTTGGATGAATACGTATGATATCAAATTTAGTGTTATTTCATGAATTTTTTTATGAATGTGATGAATAGCCAAGCTCCGTGGGAACGTAACGCCTTTAGCTAATTGTGGACTAGATAATGACCTTTTCCATAAGTACATAATTTGTATAAAGCATCTTTACAAACATATTATTATGTATTTTACATCAACTTAGAATGCATCTTGAACATTGGTTGTTAAGCCGATATGTAAAATGCATCCCAAAGTCCTATGAAGAAAAATGACCTTCTAGAGACATTCTTAGCAAATACATTTAACATTCTCAATATCAAACAAGCAGCCAATTGTAAGTGTTTTAACCCCTAAAGTTCCATGAATACCAACAATAATTGTACAAATGAGGTAATTTGAATGAGATAGTTGTTGAAGGTTTAGTGTTAAAAGTATAGATAGCATTGTGTTTATTTAGCCAATGCAGATTCAATTTTCTTATTCTTGCTCTAATTTGGTGCTGCAAATTGCAAGCCTGGCTTGTCTTTAGTAGCTAAATTTTTTATATTCCTGCTAATCGTATAACTTTTTGCATTGGAATAAAGACTAGAATTCAATCCCATGATTGTCACGTTCTTGTCCTACCTTTGTGCATCAATGGTGTCAGCTAGTTTGATTTTATATATAATAAAGAAATTGCACACCGAAAACACCATGTGTCGACTCCAACACTTGCATTAGTCATCGGGGGACTCTGCAATTGACAATCCGATTAGTTGCCACCAACTATAGGTCACCCTCCCTCTGTCCATTGATTACTAGATGTCTCACAAGGACGCTTCTTTATTTGCTAGTCCTACTTGCCCCCTTAAACTTGCCCCCTAAAAATCAAGGGAACTTGCTATGTCCAACATGCCCATTCTTCCTTATTTGACCAAAAAGTCCATTACTTTTTTACTTTGACTCCAATTTGTGATTTTTTTTTTAATATTTCCACGAATCTATTCAAAAATCGCATGTTTAAAAAAAGTTATAAAAAAATCCCGACATCCCACACTTGTCTCATTCCAATCCATGATTTACGAACTTTCAAACCATTTTGTATTCGCACTATAAATAACATTTAGTAGCATTCATGCTCTCTACCTTTCCTTGGAACTCCACCTGTTCACTTAGCTCCTGATTTGGTCTTGTTGGGTGTGAAATATGCTGCAGTGTTGCACCATCTACTGTGGGGCACAACAAAGCCACTACAAGCTACTAAATGTTATGTAGTAGGGAACGGGCCGCATGCTACGGATTCTGCAACAAGCGAGCCTGGGCAAGCCTGGAGGGCGAGACCTGTGGCCGCACGTTGCTGCAAAATTTGTAGCATGTGGCCTGTTCCCTCACGTTAAGAGCCGAGGGAACTTTATTTGAACATCGTGGGAACATCGGAATCAATCGACCTAATGGATTCAGTTGCAGAATCGATCACGCTCCTGCAGCGCATTCGGCTTCCTATCGCAGCCTCAAAATCTACCGAATCAGCCACCGAGGCTCTTAACGTGGGTAGAAACGGGGAGAAACAAATAAGGCAACCTTAAACCTCCCTTCAAGCCCAACATAAGATTGCAAATAACTCAGTATATGATGTTCCTCTTTTGGTTCAAAACGTTTACTCCATGACCCCACAGAGAATTCAATGAGAAGCTTAATTTGAAAAGCATTCACCATGTTCAACAATTTGCACTAAGCACCCAAAGAATTCAATTGAAATTCACTATTTTCCTACTTATGATTGAATACAAGAAGGAAAACCTCTTATGGATCATGACAGTAAGATCTATGCAAACTCCTTATCTGAATGGAATTGGGTGATCCTACCATACTCTGACAAACTCTATATCCTGCAAAAACTGTGACCATATGTCTCATAAAGGAAACACCAATCCAGCATATTAGAGAGAAGACAAAGCTCTGGCACAGTAATTAGGCTGATACTAGATCCTCAACACGTTTATGCTATCTGTAAAAAGATCCTACTGGCACAGTGAGTAGTCTCCAGTACAGTGTCACACTGCAAAACAAGTTGCAATCAACACAGTTCGTCAAGACACCAGGAGAACACTACGTTAGCCGATAAACTCTTTAAAGAGAACACAACACTCCTGTGATAAAAACCTTAGAAAATGTTCCCAAACTAAATATACCTTGAGGACTACGTACATTGATGACTTACGTATGCTAGCCAATAATTACGATATGGAAAGTCCTCGTCACTGTCCTTCAACCTCCAAAATCCTCGTTTGCAAATTTCTCCTCAGAATAGTAGACCGCAACAACAGAATTCCCACCAAATCTACGACCGTGAAGTGATGCTTTTGCTTTTGCAGCCCCTGCTGTGTCGGAATATTCAACAAAGACCTGAATTGTTCAACAAAAAAATCAGTAAATATAACAATGTATCAAAAACATGTATCAAATAAACGATCTTGATCAGCAGGCATAACGTTGGAAAAAGTTGAATAGATGCAAACCTTGCCAACACCAGGAACATCTACACCACCTCTTGGTCTAGGAATAACAACACTCAGAAGATTACCTGCAATGCACAAATTCATTAGATTGGTTTAAATTCCTACAGCTCTCTTCGAAGATAGCAAACGAGAAAACAAACAAGCGAATACGTAGGTAGAGCAAACAAACCATACTAGATGAGTAAACAAACGGTACTATATGCGTAAACAAACTATAAGAGCCAGGTCATTAGTTGCACTCGACACATACCGTACTTCCCACATTCTTCCTTCATGTCCTCCAAGATATCTTGGTACTCTTCATCATCCTTCAAGTCATCCGCTGACACAACCTGTCCAGAAAACGAAAAAGGCCATTCAACCTAAATCCTCTGATATGAAGCTGAACAGAACTAAAAAGCTTGAAATAAAGTTATTAGTCCAGACATAGATGAATCTTCTGATACAGACAATTGGCCAGACAACAACTCAAAACACCACTTCAACAGATAGCTCACCTGAGTTAAGGCGACCACTTTGGTGGGCGTTTCAAGAGGGGACATACTTCCCATGCCGGGCATCATTGGGAGCCCAGGGAAACCCATGCCACCTAACGCAACAGCATTGGCACCACTAGCTTGGAGAGCAAGTTTCTGTATATCCTCAAACATGTTAGATGAAAAAAATAATCAATTACCACACGGCATTATAGTGTTGGAAAATCAAGTAAATAGAGTACATGGCGGACATCAATACCTGGATAGCAATTTGATGTTGAGCTTGAGCGAGCACATTTGCTTGATCCGGCTTAGGTTGTCCACTGCAACACAAAGTAGTTCAAAAATGAGACACAATTCTAGCAATGCCAAGATGTCCAGTTCGGCATCTGCTCTCATCTCAAGAATGTGAGATGAAAACAGAAAAAACATCAGAATCGTCCAGAATCTATTTCTCTGCTCGATCTATTCATCTAAGTACGTTTCTTAAGAATCTGTAAGTCAAAACATCAATTCTGAACATGTGAATGAATACCAATCATAGACAAGTTCATTGTTTGAGCAGTAAGTCAATAATGCCTTAGTGCAGGTAAGGATGGCTAGTGCGAACATAGACATTAGTTTCCTTCACGTGTAAAGCTAAATGGGCTAAAGCCAACCTTGCAGTGGCCCGCCGAACGTTTAATGTCTTGTCATCCATTTTCATGCCATTAAGCGTTGCACACGCAATATCCACAATTGATGGGTCCTGTGAAAGGGGAGAGAGCGGGGCACACAGCCACACAGACGGATAGAGTGAGAAAGATTAAACCAACTCTCTACCTGGCAGAAGCGCGACGCACGCTTAGAGTCTTATCACCCATTTTCAACCCATTAAGGGCAGCTATAGAAACGTCTGTAACAGCTGGATCCTGCGAGATAATTGATTTGTCACAGCTCACACGTTAAACAAAAGAGTGAGCTTGCCAAAACTTAAAAGCTCAGTGATTCATACACAGGTCATCGACAAATCAACAAGTCAGACAAGTCGACATATCGACAAACTAGAGGTATGTTACTAAAGATAGAAACACTCATTCCATGTTTTAACTAAAACACAGCTCGAAATTTATCAATAAAACATCTCAGAACCGATTATACCTGATAAACACAGAAACCATATCCTTTGGAGTTCCCTGTGTCCCGGTCTTTGACAAGATCAAAACCTCTTAGAGGCCTGCAGTTCAGAAAATTCTGAGTTAGGTCGACCTAATGGGTAGATATAATGCATCCCTAAAAACGTATTTGACATATGTAAGTTAAAATGAAAACTTCAACTGCACCGTTTACAAGAAATTGGCTTCTTACCCAAAAGATTCAAGCAACTCCTTAATTTGAATCTCTGTCAAATAGTATGGCAAGCCTCCAACAAAGATACGATCAGGACCATCCGCACCTCCAGCAGCACTCCTGCAAAGTCTCCATTACTCGATGAATATCTTGGGCACCAGAAATAAAATGACCAAGAAGGAGATCTCTACATCTTTTTTGACAAGGGCCTGGGAATTTGACAATAGTGCACATAGAGACATAATTAAACATGGCCACATGAGTCATTCCAAAGGTCAAGACCCAATGCTAGCAGCCATCAATTCCCCAAGTATACAAGCATCATAGTTGGAAACTACCGTATTAAAATATGCACAAGCATCAGACAGTCCTGAACTAAGTTGTTGATGTACTCAACATTCATTCATATTCATGAACAGCTTACCCAGGGGTTAGACCAACTGCAGCCAAGCTTAAATGAGGACTGGGTTGACTTGGACCAAGGGTGGCAGCCATGGATGGATTGTAATCACTGGGTCTCCTCACTCGGACAGATACACCCTACAAAAACAGACAAGGAAGATTTGTCAAGAAGTTTGAAACGTGGAAAGCAAGTCTTCAAAACAGTCCTTTATTCTATAAAGAGAAACTTTCTTTATTCCCCAAGGGCTCACACATTAATAAATCAAAAATTCATTTCCAAGGTCATTCTAAGAAGGGGCCATTCTAAGAAAGAGCAATTGAGAAGATGGTCTAAACCCTTAACCCCAAGAAGCCTGAATCGGACCACATGACTTGTTTCATATCAAGATAATGACTGAAACGTCCATAATAAAAAGAACACATAGCAAAGTTGATAACCGTCACATACCTCAAACATGATGCCATCTAGGGCCACTGCGTTGCTAGCTTCTTCAACAGTTCGCATCTCAACAAATGCGAACTTCTTTTCTTGATTGATGTACACGTTCACAACAGCATCACCTGGGTCAAACCCAATCAACGTGATCTGGTGAACAGCTCTGATTGGTTCCTATTTCATAACTAGCTTCAAAGTCAACAGGAGTTCTCAAAATGAGTTGACACGATGTAATAGGAACTGTACTAGGAATGTACCTGGCCCAGCAGTGTTGCCTCCAACAGCGGCCATCACCTGACTAAAATAAGTTGCTATTGTCTACACCACACAGCACCGTCAGAAATTTATTAAAGATACATACAATATTATCACGTCAATTACATGTCTATTAATAATGCACCTGACATGTCCAAAACGAGGTTTACTCTGATGAAGTGATTTCTATCAACTCCATCATCGGACAACAACATGAAATGCCAAATAGGAAAGCAGGTTTACACAAAATGATAGGTCAACAATATGAATAAGAAGGGTAAGCATAAACCACATTGCCTAGGATACTTGGCATGACGTAATCAACAAGTTCAGTAAATCAATACATGCAAGAGTATATCGTGTAAGATGAGCTACGCACTTGTTCATTCGCCATTGGTGGCAGGCCACCAACATACACTCGACGAGCATGCCTCGTAGCCTACAAGTTGAAAATCACCAGAAAATCAGGTCCGTAGACAATTTGCCACATCAACGACCCTTTTATCCTAAAGAGGTTTTTCTTCACAAGATTTTTGCCAGCATGGTTACAATTGCAGTAAGAGACCTTCCAAATGTTAAAGTTTAATATGATCACCTGTTGAGTCATAGCTTGTGCTGGCATTCCAGGAATACCTCCAAACTGCTTAACCACCAAACTATGTTATTTGCGGCATGGGCTAGATGCCTCAGCTCAGATTGAGCAAACCATATTAATAACAACGACATTCTACCAAATTACTCTTAAGCCAAAATCTTTAAAAGCCTAAGCGAAACAAGCTCCACCAAATACCTGTGTCCCGCCAAAAGGAAACATCCCAGGAAATGCACCAGGCATAGCTTGTGGCATCCCAGGAATTTGACCTGAAAGACGTAACAGAAAATCTCATGAGACTATATAGGTGGCCACAGGCATCGTGACTTCCTTTAATTAAAGCCCAAAATATGAAAGAAAGAAAAACACAGTGACCCACGTCAACTAGCCCAAATATTGCGGTTATATTAAAGATTAGAAATAATATCCACCCCTGTCAAGAATTATTGTATTAAACTGGAGGGACGTCCACTATGATAAAGTAAATAAACATACGTTAACAGGTTATATGTACTAAAATTCATCACGTAAAAGGTTCCTGGATGGAATAACCACTGTTTACGTGCAAAACCACTTTAATAGTGTCTTGTGGGTTCTCAAATGACAAGTACTCCATACCAAATTTGAAAATCATATTAAACTTCATAGATTGATAACCACCAAATGCATTTGCTCACACGCACTGAGGTAGCAAATATTAACCAAGATAATCCATCACTTCCTTGTCGATAAATCACACCTTAGCGGGCACCCTATGCGCTTCGTGGAGAGGGCACAGGGCTCGATTGATGCCTTTCGCAATCACGAAGCATACAAAGACAACCACAGACAAACAAACAACAAGGAAACAACAACCAAACACCAAAGCACAGACTTCCTCAGTTCCGATTCAAAATTCTGTCCGACAATGCTCACAATTTTAATAGCGATGAAAGACAAAATAAAGGGAAGTAGAACCTATAAAGCAAATTACATGTATGCAACAGTTGATCTCTCTACAGGCCAAGTAGATAAATGATGATTCATTACATTATAGACATTCTAAACGAATGCAACACTCAAAATTCACATAAACTGAGCACCAAATGCACCTCAGTTCAATTCTCTTCTAAGAAGGAAATAAACTATATGAGCAATGTCTTAGTAGTTCATTTACAGCATATGTCAAAGAAAATATCACATCATCATGATGTCCATACAAACCTGGTATTGCAGCCCCAGGGACAACAGCTGCACCGGGTGGAGCCATGTCAAAACCACTTGTTTTCCTGCAAGAAGAAGACACCCAAGTATGCTTAGGCCAACTTTACTTCCTGCTAGAAAGGCGCATCTTCACTACATCTCGCTGACAAAATCATACACAGGGTAAACGCTCTAGTCCAGGACGATATCAAATAGCAGCCATGGACCTACAATCTGGTTGCTCAATACCACTAACGGTTAATTATCGAGATGACAGCGTGATCAGGAAGTACATTGTGGCCACAAGGCCTGTACCACAACTTGCGAATTCAAAATTAAGGTCACATTGCAGTGACTGAAACATACCTCTTTGATCGAGAAGGAGATCTTGAACGAGATCTGGATCTAGAGTAGTCCCGCGATCGTCCTCCAGAAGTAGAGCGAGACCTATGCCGGTGCCTCCTGTCTCGATCTCCATACTCACGACTACGTCTACGTTCACAGCAGGATATCACGTCAGCAATACGACATGTAGATTACATACAATTCAGAGACATCCTCTCAAAACAGAAAAGGCCAAGTGTGGACGAACTCCAATAATGATGCAAGAGAAACTCCACACCTTTAAACAATTAGATTAAATTTAAAAGAACAAAAAGAGGCAATAATCAGCAAAAAAGATGTGAAGAAATCAGCAAACGATTAAAAAACCCTCACCTTTCTCGATCATGGCTGCGATGACGCTCGCGGTCCCTGTCCCTGTCCCTGTCCCTGTCCCTGTCCCTGTCTCCTCTCTCTCTTTCACGATCCACATCCACATCTCTATGACGACGATCTTTACCCCTGTCCCGATCTCTATCACGGCTCCTTTCTCCGTCCCTGTCCGATTCTCGAGAGGAACGCTGCAGCAGAAACACGACTCAAATAGATGTAAGAAGAAGCCCCCTCACAACTAACAGACACCATGTTGAGCTCAGATCAAGACATGCTCAGCTAATACAACTGAACCACGAACACACCACCTCTCGAAGGTCTCCCAGCTCTGTTTCACACTGTGAGTGCAAGCTGGTGACTGTATTGAATAGATGACAATACAGGACCAAGGGCCGCATCAAGTAGCCGTCACACGAGGTGGCAGTAAACTAAGCGGAGTAGACTAATAGGCTAAGAATGTACTAACACACACTGTGTACGAAAACATGACAAAAATGCACAGCGAAGACGACAGGAATTGATTTCGTCAGAAACTTTAAAAGCTCGACAGAAAAATAGCGACACTGCTCACCACTAGTACTGATAATCAGCCTCGAATACACGACATAATTCTACATCAGATTTACCATCATGAGGTGATAGAGCCATCTAAATGGTGATTATTGTTGATATGAAGGACAAGGCATCCCTCTGTCAACCTTTTCTCAACATCAGTTCTCTTTAACCGGAATCCTTCCGAAACTACGCAACACCAAAACGCAACAATTGTATCCATTAAAAAAACAGTATCGATCAAGACCTCAGATAGCAAAACGCTGGACTCCGGTAGATGCAATTTGTAGTGTTTGAACTCCGGTAATTGGTGGCTCTAATCATCTGCATTCTTCTGAACAGAAATGATGCTACCATTGAATAAACACATGCATTTCAAAGATGCACAAGTACGCATATACTTAACAAGCAACACAAGTCATTCATTCCTTCCCATCCAAAACAGAACCCCTAACACGTACTTACAAAGTGTAAAAACGCCATAAATTGCCTAATCGCGCAAACTAGAACACGCTCTTGCTAAAAGTAGGAAGGAAAAAATAAAATAAAAAATCCGCGGAACTAGAAAACTGAACTCCAATAAATTACGGCTGCTCCGTTAACAGCCGCACGGATCCACAACACACCGAAAAAACGACACTGCCAATTGCTTCATCTCAAAATAACCTAAAATATGACAAAAAGAAAACAATACCTCACGCCTCCTGTCGCCGTTATAAGTCCGATGTAGAGGTGATTCCCCGTCCTCATACGGAGCTCCTTCGTAGTCTGCCATCTAAAACCCTATGATGATGATTTCCCTCCGGCTATGGCAACAAAGGGAGACAGTAGTATTTGGCTATGGCGAAACCCTAACGCTGGTTGTTGACTGCAACTCTTCGACTCCAGACTTGACGAGTGTTGAGCGTTGCTCTGTTGCGGTTTGCTTTTAGTTCTCCAGAACAGGGGGGGAAAAGAAACCAAAAAAAAAAAAAAAAAAGTGCGTATGGACAATCTTATTAACTGTTGAGTGTTTGGATAACACCGACTGTTCTAGAACTATTGATTGCAGCGAGATGGAGCGCGAGATCCTTGAGAAAACGTTGCAAATTTGCAAGAGCTAGTGTTGACGTGGTGAAGAAGATGGAGCCTTTTCTGACAGAACGACTGCCCTGTCGGATAGTGTGAACGGGGCTCAGACTCTAAGTGTCTACTGTAGTGTAAATTGAGATCTTTACTGAAATGATAAAGTTAATTTTACATCCATGGTTTCGATGAAATATGTAAAATGTGGATGAAATGTTATTTAAAACGTGTACATTTAAATACACTTTAAATACACTTTAAAATACACTTTAAACGTGTACATTCATCCAAAATGTAGTGATATTCTTACCTTTCTTTCAGCAATTTTGGTATTATTTTTTGGTTACATTTTGATAATCTATTTTTGGATAATGTATTTTGCATAGCAATTTAGCAATCAAAAGTGATATTGAAAAATCAACTCATAAAGTTAACTTTTAAACGTCAAAGCAAGCCCCATGGACTTAATTATGAAAAAATAATGGAGAAAAAAGTGGATTTTCTCAACCAAATTTGAAATAGATTAGTGCTTTGAAAAAGTGATGAAGAAACGAGGTTAAATGTAGAAATTACATCTAAATTAAACAATTGTCGAACAATCCACAATCAAATGAAAGAATCAAAGGAAAGGGGGAGCTATGATCGCGCAGTAGTTGTGGAGAATCTAAACATTTTTTATTAAAAAGAAGAAAAAATGATGGCCAGCAGAAGGCAGAAGGCAAAAGGCGCAGAAGGCAGGCTAGTGGTTTTTGGAAGATTATAAACTAACACTTTTAGATCATTTACAAGTGTGGGTGTCCCTAAGTTTAAAGCATCTCCAAAACTGAGAGCTTCAAACATTGATTCATTAATGTTTGATATTTAGGGACATAATCGATCTATGAGGCCTATAAACCAAAATTTGGGCACGGAAAAGAGTTTGGTTCGTCAAGTTCATGGACACAATGCTAACTTTATTTTCATTCATTCATTGTTGTCTCAAGCTCATAAATGATCTTGCAAAATAGATGGATAGAAACTCTGGTCTTTTTTCGAGGCCGGCATGAATAAAGTGTCTGTTCGTAATGACAAAGACCCAGTGCCCACCGGACAAAGGGCCACTCGAAAAAAACTACTCTCAGATCTTTTGACGTGAACATATACTTTAGTAGCCAATAAAAATTAACCATAAACTAGACAAGTGTTACATCGAGTTATTAGAAGAAATAAGTAGTGGTCTTCACCCTCACCCTCCCCCCTTTTGCGTTGTTCTATTCTATTTATTTTGTTGGTATTGGTTGTTTGTTTTCTATATGTCTTTATGTAGCAGAATTGATCTGACATGATGTATGACAATGGTGTTTATTGCCTTGAATGTGTGTTAAATGGAGGTTTAAGAGAGTTTGAATTTTGTTTCGAGGAGTTTCATTGAGGAAGCGTGCGTTGTTCCTCTAGCTCCGGCTGTGATATGATCTTGCAACAAACTAAATATATGTCTTTATGTTGCTATTTTGTACAATTTGAGCATGGATTGTCTCACTCGACTGTTCCGGTCTTGAACCGGTTGAGGAGACAACCCATGCTCATGGAGGTCCTTTTGCAGCAACGTGGTCAATGGCATGGGTCCCACTGGTTTAGTACAACTCATGAGATGGTGGACAAAGTTGCTTTTGATAAGTACATTTGGATACAACTATTATTCTTCTTCAAAACTTTATTATCTTCTAAAGATCTAGAAATAAAGTTTACTAGTGTTTTTGAAGGTTGCACAGTTGGAGATCAAAGAAGGTACCAAAATATACTATTCTAGTAGACTCTCCAACTCTATTGCTTAACCCTTAAAGGACATGCTTTCATGATTCCACATGCAAAATCTCCATTAACCTCTATTATAAGTATGATTTTATTTCTAATTTACTTTGGTTCTATTCTAAATGATGTAGATCTCTCAAAGGTGCTCGGCTTGACATCTAAAAAACCCCATTTGATGCAACGGAGTAAAAGTTATGAGCAAGATTCTCCCAAAATACCATCAAGCCTGTGGGGGTTGTAAAGTCGTTTAAGGATTAAGAATGTAATCAAGTCTCGATTCACATCGTAAAGGACTATAGTTTGTCTTGTCCCTATATACATGTATCACTAAGGTAGAAACACCCAATTCAATCCCACACCCATTCCTACTTTGTAGACTTATTGTGACACTATCTCATAAAAATTCATTTAAACGCTTCCAAACTTAATTGTCATTAGTTGCTTTAAGACTTTATCTATACTTTTAGGGAAGTAGTTTGCTTATTTGTTTGTATGTAATGTTGAGATCTCCTGGACTGGACGTACACTAGCCACGTTATAGGTATTGTTGAAAAAGTTCTTGACGAGGAAGAGTGCACCAAAGTGGTTTTGTCCCATTTGTACATACGATGTGAGGGTTATGAATTTTTGAGTGATTTCCATCACCATAAATTTAATTAGATTATGAAAAATGAAATATGGAAGATTTTGATGTCATTCTTGGCATCATCTAAAAGCTCTCGGCAAGCAAGGGTGCACCAAAGTCGTTTTGTAACTTTTGGACCTATGTTGCGAATGTTATGGATCTTTCATTGACTTTCGTCACCATCAAATTATGGATAAATTATAGATAAATTATTCTAAAAAGCAAGAACAAAAGCAAAAGCATGGAGAACAGGTGGAACGCACCGAAACAATGGGAGTACAGGGAACACGAAGAACATCTAAGCCAATGGCACAGGGCCACACTAGACCACGCTAGTACAAATTGGTTTTATGACAAGACTATGGAATAGTGCAAGTGGCCCAAGCTATTTCCACTTTGAAAATTCATAGCAATTACATGACTTATCTGCAAATTCTAAATTTTTCTGCTAATACTACAAACGTATTCTACCTTGAAAAAACTGCCCCCAAGTATGCTGAATTACTTATTTTGGCGGTTTTAGGTCTTTCTACCTGAACAGTTAACAAACAAGAGTTATGCTTTCACATGTGACGCATCATTCTCAGCCTTCCGAATCTCTGCCCTGCAAAGTAAAGAAAACAGAGAATAATGTAAGTACAAATGCTTTTGTACCTGCAAAATCTTTGAATGTAAACTGGAACTCAAGTTTGCAAGTTAATCAGGTAAATGAGTGAAATTCAAAAATACCAAAAGAAATCAAGCTTGTGAATAAGAAAAAGAACAAGAAAGAGCACCCACTTGCGTACGCAATATCTAAATTCTCTTCCTCTTCTCAAATCCAATTCTCCCTCCTCCAACTGCACAGCCGCATCCACAGTGTTGTCAGTTGGACAGTGGTGCAATCGTCAATATTGTCTACAGTTTGGAAATAGCTTGCAAGCCCAGGGTAAAGAACTAGCCCTTTTGAACGGAACCTAAAAGCAAATCTTGATAGCAGGAGGATCTCCTAAAGGCTAATTTAGAATTCAAAGACTAGCAAACCTTTAGAAATCATCCTCATCACTAGCATAAGTACAAACAGTCCAATTATATAAGGGCCTGTTTGCATGAGGGTGCCTGATCTTGCCTCCAGTAAAGGATAAAAAAAACAGTTACCAGATGCACACCCCAAGGCGTGAGCAAAAGCAAATATTTTATAGAGAAGAAGCCAAAAAATAAGTCTAAATGGTTGAAAGAATATCTCAACAAAAATAAGAATGAAAAAACTTGTAGCGAATGGAAAAGCTTATAATGAAAAGTTGGATCTGGAGATAGGAGGAGGGTTTGCCAATCTAATTTTTAGGTAGGAAAAAGAAGCTCTATCTCGGGTTCTTTTATTGCATACCGCCCAACCATAGCTAGAGGCAACATCAGGTGTGGTGCCCACATGCAACATACCCTAATATGTCTTCATTGATAAATTGTGAAAAAAATTAGTCCATTTTGACATAAATAGTTTAGAAACCATTCCAAATTTATAGCTCAAAGCAAGCCCAAATTATCATCAACAAGTTCCTACATTTAATCAAAAGAATCAAGAAGAGTAGTAGGAAAATCTATTATATTAAGAACTTACTGGGTCTGCCCCGTAGATGGATTCGTAGCAAGCTGGAGACAAACATTTCATAGCACAATTCTCCTTGTCTATTGCTGATGCTTTGCAAGCTTCACCCCTTAGTCCACTGCCATAACAAAGAGAGTCCAAACTGTAAAACCTCTAACCTTAGCAGTATAAACTTCGAACATTCTCGGATTCAAATTACAACCATGAGCTCAGAAATTTATCAAAATGCAGATGGGAAGGAGAAACATAAAATAAAAGAGGTGACAGACTTGCCTACTTGTCAATGTCTTGATAACAGACGGACATCCGCTGACGGTAAACTTTCTCCTGCCATTTCTGCAAACAAGAAATTGAATGAAACTTCAATGAACTCACTCTGTCAATCTTCCTGAATGCTTTTGTTAGCAACCTAAGGTGGACAGGACCCATTCCCATTCCTCACCCCCTACTAAATCTTCCCAATACATAGAATTAACTCCTATACACTACACCGTTTTTATTCTACATACTGTTGGCCACATTATTAAGAACGATATTCATTATTTGAAAACGCCTCAATTTTATTAACACGAGCCGTTTCCATTAGAAACCTGCATTATTTAAGCTACTTCAGACATCCACACTAGACCAACATTAAATGAGAAAAGAAGAATCCAGATTCATTGATAGACCAATATTACTTTACATTTTTAAGTACAATTATTGTGAGCTACTCTAATTATCAATGACACACACTACTGTACCCGGAAGGCAGGGTCTGCAGCTCATGCCTAATGTTTATTCATTTTTTCCCGAAATGATACGAATACTCTCTAAGATTACGTGGATATTTTCTAAGATTATCTTTTTCACCATAGAAAATAGACTTTTTTGGAAATAATAATTTCCTAAAAATTTGGACTTCTCTTTTTCGAATTAATTTTTTTGCCGACCCTGCCTTCCGGGTCCAGTATGTAGAATACACAGTGTAGTAAAATGTACATGAACACGAGTGACAATACAAAAATTCGTAGTATTTTCATTCGAACTCAGAACTTTTTGTTTGAAAATTCGACAAATTCCCCTATCACATTACGCTTATTAACTTAAGTATACTTTGAATAAGTTCGTCCACCGACACATTCTCGAGAATCCGAACCCTAATTCTCACAACACAAATTCATCAACCACGTACACTTAACCGGATTTTTCCAGACGCAAAAGCAAAAGAAAAGAAAAGAGAAAGCAAGAAAAACATTCTCGAGAATCCGAAACCTCAACGAATTCATGGACTCAACCGGATTTATTAAAGGGAAAAAAGGAAGAAGGCAAGTAAGCACTTACACTGTAAGGAGAAGGTCCGTAGTGGTGGCTGACGAGAATGGCCTCCACAGGGGGCGCTCCGTGCACAACAACAAGGAGCAGCAGCGCGAGCAACAGTGAAATTCGTCGGAACACCATCGTTGCGTGAAACCCTAAGACAGAGCAAAAAGGTGATGATAACTGTGTCTCTCTCTCAAACCTCTTTCTCTTGTGCAAGATGAAAATGAACTAGCGGGAGACGTTGATGCTAATGTAGCACTTTGTGTGTGGAATCTGTGACAAGTGGGTTCTTCCAGACAAGACCTTGTCCAGATGCTAAAGACGAAATAGGCAAAGAAAAAGTACAAAAGTAGGAAAAAGGCAAAGAAAAAGAGCATGCCCAACATAACATTCAGTAGCCTTCATACTCATGGCCCATTCAGACCAGCCTAGTGCCACTGTTGCGTTTGCGTTCCTGAAAGGATGGGAGGTAAAATGAAGAAACAAAAAAATATTCAAAATTTTGTCTTTCCCTGCTGCAACTACTGTTGAGCACTGTGCAACTGCAATACACTACCGCAATTGTAGTCCCGTTTGTTTTTTGCGTTGTGTTGCTTTCTGATTTGCGGTAGTGTAATTCCTTTCTGCCTATTTTAGATTTTTCTAGTTACCTCATATTCCTTCAAAGTTATCTGAACAGGCCTCCACACCAGCCCCCTGCCACTGCTCCGTTTGCGTTCCTGAAAGGATGGGAGGTAAAATGAAGAAACAAAAAAATATTCACAGCTTTGTCCTTTCTTCCTGCAACTACTGTTGAACCAGTGTGCAATTGCGTTACAGTGCCACAACTATAGTCATGTTTATTTTTTGCGTTGCATTGCTTCCTAACATGCGGTGGAGTAATTCCTCTTTACATATTTTATATTTTTCTTTTGACCTCATATTCCTTCAAAGTTATTTGATGCATGCGTGTGTGCGGCAGAGTTGGTGGATGTGAATGGGCCTTCATTGCCGTTTCTTCATGTACTCTGCTCATCATCTTGAGCCTCCACATGTCCACTCAGCTACTTATGAAGTATTGTTAGGTGTGGAATATTCCACACCATCTAATGTAGAGCCAAGGCAGTGACAGTGCATGCTACTAAATGTTATGAAATTTTTAACCGGTCCCAGTCCTAAAGCCTCCATTGACATGGAAAAAAAGATATGAAGCCGTCCCAAAACCGATCATTTGAAAAATCAACACGTCCAAAGACCAACTGGTGAAAAAAATACAAGTCCCAAAACTGGTTTTAAAAAAGTGATCCGTCCCGATAAATTTATAAATATAATAATAATAATTCAAAAGAAAAAGAAAAAGAAAACTCAAAGTGAGTGTTTGGAGATGGTAGAGACCACGAAAGAAATGATCCGTGCAAAATCATTGTTTGAGGTGTAGGAGTTCGAAATCATTGTTTGAGGTTTGAGAGTTCGCATGTACAACTTCAGAGTGGTCTACCAATTGGCCTAGACTAAATAAGTTGTAGAAGAAGATTATGGGGATACCAGTTAGTACAGCTATATGTAAGAGGAGATTCTTGAAACAAAACTTGATCAAGAGCCATATGAGAATGAGGTTGAAGTTGGTAAGTTTGGATGCTTTAATGCGCATTATGTGTGCAAACATTCCAGTGGAAGTCATTAATTGGAATGTTGTGATGGTTGTTTAAAGAAACATGAAAGACAAAAGAATCTATCCTCTTGACACAAAACTTTGGTGTCTTTTTTCAATATGTTTGTACCAAATTTGAAGAATTTAAGATTCTTTACTTGATATCATGGTTGTACATAAGGAATTTTAATGTCAAATAAAAAAAATAAAAAAATAAGAGGAGTATGAGTGGAGTTCAAGTAAATTTTGTTCCTTAAAATTACAATTTTTGACTAATGTTGTTCATGAATAGTCTCTTGGCTCACTCTCTTGGGTTTGGGGGAACGTGTGGTAACTCTCTTCTAGCATTGGAGAGGTCATAAGTTCCATATCCAACGGTGATGTAAGGTCTTGCTTTTGATTATTCTCCAACTCATCATAAACTAGTTTTGTAGTCTTTTTGAACTCAAACGAGTCTAAGGTGAGTTCAACAAGAGTTTCCACTTTGAGACACTATTTTTGGTTAACTCTAGTCTATAAATGTCCAATTTTTTTGTTCTTTAGATTTGGACTACAGTACAAATTTACTCTCTATCAGTCTCATACCAATATTCTCTTAATTCCTAAAAGCCCGAGGGGTATTGGACAAAACATAAATGTGCCTTCCATATATTTGATGAAGTTTGATTCAATAGACAAAATGTAGGGCAACATCTCTACAAATTATTCATTCAATCAAACTTCCAAAAGAAACTTCAGATCTTTTTCTAATGAATTTCAAAGCATTAACCTTTGAAAATTTATATAAATTAGAATTTTCACTTTTAGAGTTAAAATTTAGCATAATTAGTTAAAACTGGTTTACCTATTGTAAACTTCAAAAAAAAGAAAACAAACGAAAAAAACGACAGAGGGAACATCATTACTTTTCCAAATAGAAAATTTTATAAGAGTAAGACAATGTTGAGGTGATTTACTTTGAAAAATTCTTTGCGGTAGAGTTTAACTCCTAAAGGACCGGGGGGGGGTTTTAGCTTAGCTCTTGTTTTCTTGACTAGCTCTTATAACAAGCTCAATTCCTCATTGGTGTGGGTTAATTTTGACAATCGGCACCATTGAATTTAAAGAAGACTTACATATCTTTTGTATGAAAAAAGGATCAACAAAATCGCACAATTTTTGAGAAAATGCCACCGTTGAGAAGATTGATGGAACTCGTTCGGGGTATTTTGTACATATGCTGAAATCGGATTGATCAAAAGTGCTCCAAAAATTCTGAAATTTCTACCATGCATAATTATCATCATTTTGAGATTGTGCAAAAAAATTCAGATAATTTGGAGGTGTAAGGAGGAAGATATGAGGGTCTCAAGTGATGCCCAAATAGCCTCCTTGCAGCTCAAAAAAATCACCAAAAATCTCACACTTCATGAAATTTCGATCAAGAAGTACCCACAGATTCAGCTCTCAAAAAGAACTAGGGTCTCTTTGTTGCTCACCTTATAATTCACGGCCCAACAACTCAAATTTCCGCATTTTCTAGGTCCAGAAGCCGCGTGGTGGCCTCGTGGTCCTTTAGGGGTTAACTTGGATTGACATAATTCAAATCGCATTGGAAAGTAGACTTGATGTAGTATTTTTTTTTTTTTATTATTTTTTCAAAAACTAATTTTTTTTCCGAGCAGCTCGTTAATAACGGGCAACAACCAAAAAATGGTTGCTTGGAAGCTTAGGGGTTAAAGATAGATTAAACCTGTAGTGTGAGCAATTGCAATAAGAGTTGGGAATAATATCATCTGATTCTTCCAAAATTTCAAGTTGCACATGCAAGTTGTACTCTATTAACTACACTAAAATTTTGATTTAGTGTCCATCAAAAATTGATGTCTTTTACCACAATTCGTTCAAAGGTGAAGAGCAAAAATGTCCCTACTATAAACGCACAATATAATATTCAGTAGCCTTCATGCCTATTGCCTTTCCTTCATACACTCTGCTCATCACCTTGAGCCTCCACTTGTCCACTTAGCTGCTGATAAAGTAATGTTGGGCGTGGAATATTCCACACCATCTACTATAGAACCAAGGCAGTGAGAGTGCATACTACTAAATGTTATGAAATATTTAGCTAACTCTATTGAAAGTATCTCATCTTTTGTAAACTTCCAAGATGTAGGGAATCCATAGCATTTTATAACAGTAGGGTTCCAAACCCCCTACTGATCAAATCAAATTTTACAGATATAATAATTTTTTTTGGAATTATGATGAGACAGGACATTTGGCAATGTATGAGAGAATTTAGTAAGAATCAAACAAGGAAAATTTACTTAAGATGTGAAGAAAAGAGCATCTTAGAGTATCCAAGAGCACCGGAGAGAATCTTGGAAATTTTAGTAGGATTAGAAAGTCTAAAACTTAATAATGTAATGTATGAAACCAATCAACAATACTCCATGAAAAGGACACATAGCGTAGTACCTAGGCAGCTTTGACAATAATTAAATTATTTTCAAAATTGTTGAAATGTTTGGAAATTACAAAAAATTAAATATTCTTTTGTATGGAAAAATAAGAATCTGAAAGAATATTCTTCTAAATTTGAAAAGTCAAAATATATGTTTAGAAATTAATTAATTATTTGACATGAGAGTGTCGAAGCTGCTATGGTACGGAAGATTCCTAGTAGCTTTGTCAAAAAATTTATAATTAAAAGGGTGCCTAAATCTATGGGAAATTATTGACTTAATTTGTCCAAAAAATAAAATAAAATAAAATAAATTATAAGGCCAGTAGTTATAAATATATTTTTTGGTATGTTATTGTCCAATTTTAATATATTATTTTTTGTGTCGCCTAAATGTTTTTTGCACTTTAATTAATAATTAGGCAAAATGTTGCCTAAACTGCTAGGTAGCTACGATAATACGGTAATGATAATTTTAGCACTAACAAAAGAAAAGAAAACTGAAACCACCAAAGAAATTAATTGATTGGTGGATTCTTTCAAAGCAATCTATCCTTAGAGACCGATTTGTTCAATTCCGTTGGCTCTCAATACCATTGCAATGAAATCATCAGGAATTTAAGACCCCGTAGATTTTAAACGATTTTTGTGCGACATCCGATATTTCATGGGTTCGTACATTTTTTGTACAGATTCTACACGAATTTTGCTCTAATTCCACACGGATTCTGCACTTTTTTAAATAACAAACAGAGTGAATGTAGAATCCGTGCAGATTTAGTGCAGAATTAGTGTGAAATCTTTGCAGAATCCGTGCGAAAAATGCACGCACCCATGAAATATCGGATATCGCACGGAAATCATTAAAAATAAAAATCAGCGAGGTCCTAAATTCCTGATGATGCCGGCCTCCGATTGACGAGTGCTCAATTGCTCATTCTACCCTCCAGCAATTCCTTTCTTCCCATCTCACCTTCACTTCATGCTTTGATTGTTTCTACAGCAAATCCTCGGTAACTCCGTCAATTCACTAGAATTCAAATTTTCCGACACCGGACATCGTTCAGTGTTGCGGTTCCATGGAGGTTTGAAGACAGTATCTTAAATCTTGCTGGGGCGACGCAGTGAGGATGCAGGCCCCGAGTGCAAGCTCCATTTCATATGGTCTCAAACATCAGGTCTTACCTCTTGCTCAATTGCCTCTTTATTAACGCGAATGGCGCGCTTCGTGTAGTGTTGGATTGTTTTAAAAAATAAAATCGATCCGTAACCCCTTAAGATTCATGGTTTTGAAACCACCAATTCGATTGAGTAATGATATAATTCAAGTGATGCAAAATTTTATATCAGTGAAGAGCATTGCACGTGTCGGTAAAATGGACACTGAATTATATGACAACATGAGGCTCAATTTGGGGTTCTTGATTCTTTAGGGTTTAACTTCAGATGGTCTCAAACATCAGGTCTCAATTGCCTCTCTCTCTTGCTCACAGGAGTTTTCATTCACTGGGCTTTTCTTTATTATTGTACAATCAGCGAGAATGGCGTTCTTCGTGGAGTGTTGGATTGTTTGAATTTCTTTTTTCGATACATAACCTTTTGAGATTCATGGTTTTAAAATCACCAATTCGATTGAGTAAAGATGTAATTCCAATGATGCGAAATTTTATATCAGTGAAGAGTATTGCACGTGTTGGTCGATAAAATGGACAATGAATTATATGACAACATGAGGCTCAGTTTGGAGTTCTTGATTCTTTAGGGTTTAACTTCAGATTGTTACTTGAGAAGTTAGAGATATTCATTAATTGTGTCAAACTACCAATTCGATTGAGTAAAGTTATAATTCAGATGATGCGAAATTTTATATCACTGAAGAGCATTGCACGTGTTGGTCGATAAATAAACAAAAATGGACAATGAATTATATGACAACATGAAGTTCAATTTGGGGTTCTTGATTCTTTAGGGTTTAGCTTCAGATTGTTACTTGATAAGTTAGAGATATTCTTTAATTGTGTTAAGCATTTATTTTTATCCCCTTTGGTTGAAAACCCTATGAGTTTAATGTCATTGCTACTGTAAAAGCTGATTTGAGGTGTTATTTAAGTTTCTTGCATTTGACTTTCATCAGTTGTATCATATATGAGCATGTCCAGTAGGATTCAAAATTGTGACTATAGAGCGTGTGTGGTTCTTTCCTTTTTCTTTCCAGGCCAGATGTATCTCTGCTCAAACAGCAGATAAGGAAAACAACCGGTGGCTGGTCGGTACCCTGAGCTTACGGTATGAAAATGAGGTTAGTTTTTCTTTGCAAATTCACTCCAGAAACTCTGTTTCTGTGACGATCTTTCTGGAAATAAAGAAAGGTCACATTGACTCTGCTCCAGTTTTAAGGTAGTTGCGTCCCTGAAGCATTTTAACATATGCAGGAGTGTGACTTTTGGGGGTGTAGAGATCGTTGGACATAATAGCCAAACTCTCTTGAGCTTGAATTTTTTATCTTATGCAATCATTCAAAGAGGGAGGTTTTAGATCATTGTAAGTGATAGTAGACAACCTCATTTGCATTCAAATATGGACATTTAGCCAAGTTATGTTGCTAATTAGTCCAGATGAGTTGCTGTTGGTAATAGGGGTCAGTCAATGAGATCAATAGCAGTTTTGGTATCCTATACCTTAGTACATGACTTGCTTGTGTGTAAAGGTTCATGTGCTTCATCTCGGCGAAAATTCGTCTGAATTGGTTTGTCAAGGGTTGTACTCACACCGTGATGAGATCTGGGACATTGCTGCCTGCCCTTACAACAAGTCACTTTTTACGACAGTCTATTCATCAGGTAGGCATGCTGGCAACTGGTGTGGTGATTGAGTAGACCGGAGGTTTTCTCTCGATTTTGTGTTGTGCATTGTTGTATATGATGGTGGTGTTTCCTTTTGCCCTATAATCTTCTGGTTCAGAAGTGGCAATCATCTCTCACGTTTGTCAATGAAAGCTCAATTATTTGCTCATGGTCCCGTAATGAAGATGAGAAAATCCGTGTGTGTTCTGACCATTTCAGTGTGCTCACGAGCCACCATGATTGTAGAGAACATGGTCTCAATGTTTGCATGATTTTTTTTCCTGCAATATTAGCTGGAGAGACAGGAACAGCGGTGTGGAAGATTCCTGAATCGCGAGGAAGCAAATCGACTGTTCTACCAGTGGAAAAGGCCGCCTCCTTGTCAGGTGTACCGCAGCATTGGAAGTGGTATGCAGGAGCACTGACATGGAAAGTGGTTGATAGATTGAAGATGCTATTACTATCCTACTGACAAAGGGTGAATTAGTTCTAGTTCTCTTCTGATATAAAGGCGGGTTCACACTACACCCATTTGGTTGAGTGGACTTAGGACAACCCTTTTAAACTTGGCTGAGAGAATAGGTGTGTCATGCCTCGTTCTTCCCATTCTCAATCTTCAGAGAATGCGTATGTGGCACTTTCTCCTTGAATTGTGGAGGACCCATTCTTTGAAGATTGAGAAGCTTCATTCTTCTCCTCCAGAGGTGAAGATTGAGAAGCGGTGGCCATTCTCATTCTTCACACGGTCTCAAGGAGAGTCACGGCTTCTTCATGAAAATGGCCAGGATTGGCTCCACAATTCTCTCCCCATGTTCTGAATCTTCAAGAATCAAACGCCTCGGAAAATCTGTGACATCCCCTCATGTCCACTTGACCAAGAATTGTGTTTCCATTCTCATCGAGTCCAATTCTTTGTGGAGTGAACAACTTCTTAACGCCAAAACCACCAAATAGTGTTGCCATGTAGGCACTTTTGAGCAAAACGACCTTTGGTTGTTGGCCTCTAGTGTGAAGACCGAGAGGTCAAAGTTGTGCTCTCCACCAATCAAATTGTTGAAATCCATTATCCTCTTGGCAATTGGGCATAGTGTGAAGTGGCCCAATCTCTTGTGTCAATCTGTGCAGGCTTAGGAAGCGTTATGTCTATGAACTAGTTTGCTGTTATTAGATGCGGCACTTTCTATTCGTTTTGATCTGAACCACGTTAGTTTTTTTCTGTTTTTTCATGGTGGAACAAAGTCGCAGAAACAGATACAGTTCCCACCTGTTGCCGGTAATATATATATCCCTGTGTGGCAATTAACAGAAGATTACAGTTTATATCCTCAATGAAAACTGGACATTAATGATATCTAAACGTACTAAGCCACGAATGTTGTGACTTGACTGCAGTACACTTTGGTGGCCATCCGGCCAGCATCCACAAGTTGTCAGCATAGGGACGGAGAAGATCGTAGTGTGGAATGTGGATTTTCCACAGAACATGTCACAGGTCCATCTCCCCCTCTTAACCCCAAAGGACCAAGAAGTTCAAATTGGCTCATGTTTTTTTCAGCAATTTTAAGTAGGTCCTATGTGAACTTCCTTTTGTTTAAATTTATTTGTTTTTGACCAACATATGCAATGTTCTTCATTGATTCTAGTGATATAAAATTTGGTCCCATCCGAATTACATTTTTCATTATGTGAGTGATTGTATTTGTGATATTAAATCATGAGTCTTTGGTCCTTTTAGGGGTTAAACCTCTTGGAAAACATGCTTTCAACCTCAACATACATGAGTACTGTGCAAGTTACTGTTTGTGTTGTGGAGTAAGACCATTCAGCCAATTTACAAGGAACAGGGTTTTTAGTTTTGAGTACTGCTTCAGGAACTTTTATACAGAATCTTAAGAGAATCATTTTCATGATTCATCCCTATGTATCATATATGATTACTGTGACCATAGGGATGAATCGTGAAGAAGATTCTTTTATACACTCAGAACTCTTTTGTATCACACCGTTGGTAACCAAGGTACATGAGTTCAGAACTTGACAGGTCGACAGTGTTGAATCACATGTGTACACAATAGCAAATATTCTGGAATGTGATATAAGGGAGTGTGATAATAACGAGTTCAAAGTTAAAAGTTTCTGAAACAGTCTAATTTTACTGAAAATTCTTTAAAGTGATTATTTTACTAATGGTTGTTTTGTTGTGACTGTTCTACAGGCATCAGCTGGGGAATCAGGTCACATGGAAGTGGGCGCTTGGGATCCTCATGACGTCAACAATCTGGTCACTGCCGCTGAGGGATCAATCCAATGCTGGGATCTGCGTTCCATGAGGTAAAATTATTTCCACTTACGTTCAGAGCAAAAGGGTAGTCGAAGCCTCCTGACACTACATCAGTGGCCACTGATTCAGTCATTGTTGTTATAGCACTGAATCAATGACCATATTGTGTTACTTTCCTGTCATTGAAACACAAACCTATGTTGGCAATCAGTGGGGTGGCAAATTCGAGATGGAAACTCTGTGTCGACTACTTGGAATCAGGACCATCAAAGTCCGTGTCCAAAAAACTCCATATTAAACCAACTGTTGGACTTGAGAAGGTATTAAAAAATTAATATGCATCTTGGTTTGGACTCCTAGTGACCAACTGTGAGTCCAATTTAATAATACCAGCTAGAGAAATATAATGCAGGTTTACAGTTGTCCGTCCATATGGGGATTCTAGCTCCTTTGACGTTATCATTCATCTGTTCTTTTGCTGCTGGTCTGCAGTTCTGCAACTAAAATTGAACAAGCGCATGTTCTTCAGACTCGCCACATTGATTTCAATCCACAGAAGAAAGACATCATTGTATGGTCCAAGTCACTACCCCACCCTTGTAGCTTTTGCAAAGGTTTCTGTAGTACGATTATCAAAAGGCAATCCTGCATGTTGTTTGCAAGAGGTCACCGAGTTTGTTAAAAACGCACATGAATTTCGAAAAATGCACATTAAAAGAAAATTCTTATCAAGCAGTTTTTTCACAAAATTGTCATGAATGATATTGACAATCATCTACCCTCTCTAGCTTTAATTACCATGTTAGAAGCACAACGGATGTAATATTGAAGGTTGTATCTAGCATTAGTTAATGGATACGTACACGTTCAGTTCCTATCTGATCAAAATTACTGTAGCTATAATGTCAGTCAGCACACTTTTCATGGGAAATTCGGTGTTTGTTTGGAAAATCAATTTAAGAGAATCGGTTTCTAATATTAGCAAGGAATTGTATATCGATTTGTTGATTGCATGTTCCATTTTTATTTCTTTTGACATGGGTACCAAACTGACATGAAATGGTTCACGCAACAATGTTCTGAAGAGCTTGGAATTTTGTTGAAGCAGGCAACCGTAGGGGATGACTCCTGGATCCGTGTTTGGGACTTGAGAAAGCCAAGTAGTCCTTTGCACAACCTGCCTGGACATCACCACTGGTAAAGCTCACCTATGAACCTATTAGCTTGTATTTTTAATTTCTGAAAGACTGGATTTGACTGCACAATTGTGAAGCATTGTACATGCTCAAATGATATGAACAGCCGAATTGAAGAGTATAAAACAAGGTTTTTAGTAAAATAAATTTTTTTTGAGAAATTTAAAGCAACATTATTAAAAGAATCGTCTCTTATGATTCATGGGGAGTGGCTACGTACCTTTACATTAAAAAAACGAGTGAAACGGTGGATGAAATTGCCATAACCCTCTCCAAAAAATACTTAAGTTGCCAATATTTGAATGAAAGTTCCTTGTAATAGATATTTTATGGATGAGCGTACATTTTTGAATGATTCTATACATTTTTTCCATACCCATTCAGGGTGCGTGTCGCTCTACCAACAAAATAACATTAAATTTTTTCCCCAAGTGTCCATAGGGAGACCTCCTGAATCATGGAAAAATTTCCTTTAAAATGTTGTCTAAAAGTTCATGAAACAACCTAATTTTACGGTGTATTATAAAAGCTTTTTAAAAATATGCAAAAGCTCAATCATGTACTTCTATTTCAAATGTCTTACAGTGTTGCATTCCTGTCAAGATCTGTACACTACAGCTTGTAGACTTGTTTAATGCCCTTCTTTGCAGCCAAAAGAAATTCATATTGAAGGGCATAGTACTCACATGTTCACCATCGCCATTTGTTGCAGGACAGTGCAAGTTAAATATAATCCCAAATATGAGGAGCTTCTTCTGGTACAAGTGCCTCCACAACTGCCTTGCCTTGTCAGCTCTATTTGATCATAGGTTCACATATGTTTTTGATCATAAGTTTTCATTTATAATGGAGTGTGTGTGTGTTCACTTGAGCAGAGTTCAGGAACAGATGCAGTTGTAAATTTGTGGTGTGTTATTGATGGCTCATTTTCAAAAAGGTCTGTATCAGTGCTTGTCTTCTCAACCCGGACAGGACCGAGAAGCCTGTATTGAACCTCATGTCTTTTTAGCAGTTTTGAGTAGGTCCTATGTGAACTTCCTTTTGTTAAAGTTTATTTGTTTCTTTATTTGTTTCTTTTGTTAATGTTCGTCATTGATTCCGGAAATATAAAGTTTGGTCCCATCTAAATTATATTTTTCACAATATGATTGATTGAATTTGTTGTTTTAAAACCAGGGTTAATTTTTTTCATGGTGCTTTAAGTCAACAAGCAGCAAGTGCCCTTGTTTCTGACTAATTTTGTGAAAATTGCAGTCCTTCCGGATTACCAAGAGGTGTTGTGGACTCTCTAGTTCGCTCTTACACTGAGCATGAAGACAGCGTCTATGGTATGCACTCTAGACAAGCATCTGTTAAAACGACAATGACATTATGGTTTTAAAACGACATATTCAATTAATCATATTGTGAAAAAGATAATTCAGATGGAACCAAATTTTATATCACTAGAATCAATGAAGAACATTGCATGTGTCGGTCAAAATTTAAAAAAATTGAATAGAAGGAAGTCTACATAAGACCTACTCAAAACTGCTTGAAAATTTTAAAAAACAAAAAAAACATGAGGCCCAATTCGGGCTTCTCGGTCCTTTAGGAGTTAAGCTATCTTGGAACTCCATCGGTTTGTTACTGACGATAGATTCTCTGTAGTAAACTTGACAATCTGATTTGTTGCCAATGAATGTGGCAGGAATTGCATGGAGTGCACTGGATCCATGGGTTTTTGCAAGTGTCGACTATGACGGACGAGTAAGTTGGACTCATTACTTTGATTTTGAACAAGGTTTTCTTTCAAATGAGAATATTTCAGGAACTTTTAGACCAATGTTGGACTGGTATGGCATCTTTTTACTATGAAACCTTGGACAATGGTTTATTCTAAATAATCATTTGAGGTTCACTACTTCTCACAATGACTCTAATTCATTTCACTGAGAGCTCTGTAATCAATACAACACTAGGGGATGTCACAGCTTTTTCGAGAAGTTTGATTCTTTGAAGATTGAGAACATGAGGAGAGAATCGTGGAGCCAATCTTGGCTATTCTCCATGAAGAAGCCGTGACTCCCCTTGAGGCTGTGTGAAGAATGAGAATGGCCACATCATCTCAATCTTTAGAGAATGGGTCCTCCACAATTCAACGAGAGAGTGCCGCGTACACATTCTCTGAAGATTGAGAATGGGAAGAGAGAGGCATGACACCCCCTTACTGTTTTAGACATCAAAAAAGGAATCTTCTTCATGATTTATGAGGACATCTCCGTATGATTGTGTATCATGAGAAAACCTCCATATGGTCATTGTGAGCATAAGGCCTGCCCATGAATCATGTGAAAAATTCTCTTCATGACGATGTCTAAAAGTTCTTGAAACAATCTGATTTTATTTGGTGATAGGCAATTGAAAACTTTTGCTACATATGGGAGTGATAGATGTAACAATTCTTTTTTTAAGTATAAAGACATTTCCATTCTGTCAATTATTATGTGTAATGTCATTTGTCTTAGTCTCAGAATTGATGTGCAGGTAATAGTGGAGTCGGTACCCATGTCCACCCGCAAGAGGCTCAAGGGGAAAATCTAGAGTCTCGTATCTGCGCCAGCTTTTGCAACGAGCTTTGGAGGGAGGATGTGGCCCCTATCTCTTTGAAGGGTGGTGGTAGAACTCTATGGTTTCAATTTGAGTGTAGAATGCAACAAATTTGGTGACAGTTTTGCAGTTGTGGTTGTGGATTATGGGATGACATGTCTGAACTGCGTCATAGAGTCTCTCCTCACAAGCTCGCACTCTGACATTCCTTGTTCCATAAGGTTTGAAGTGTGCATAACGTGGGTAAGGTGGATGACCCAATAACCGACGTGTACTATAAACCAACAATATCTCCAACAGGTGTTCATTGAAAGCTTCTAATTCTATTCTAGTACTAGATTTGCGTGAAATACTTAAAGCGTTGGTTTATGGGCCATCCACTATAGTTCACTAAGTTTGAATTGTGCAATCTGCAACTTGGCAGATATTGTATTTCCTTTCCGTCCAGGTTGTATATTTATTGTAAATCATATACTATAGGTGGAGGGCAGGGTCAGCAGGAAATGTTTCTAAAAATGAATGCCAAGAATTTTGGAACTTTTTTTTTGTATGGTGAAAAAGATACTTTTGAAGAACATTTGTGAATATATATGAAGTTGTACTGAAATCTATACACTTCATTAGTTGCATCTTTAGCCCCAAAAGGACCAAGAAGCCTAAATTGGGCCTCATGGTTTTATTATTGTAGTTTTGAGTAGGTCCCACATAGACTTCTTTTTTTACCATCACATGCAACATTTTGCAATCATTTTAGTGATACAAAAGTTGGCTCCATTTGAATTATTTTTTTCACAACATGATCAATTGAATTTGCCATTTTTAAACCATGAATCCTTGGTCCTTTAGGAGTTAATCACAATCAAAACATTTAGTCTACACTACTTTTTGCTAATACTCAAAGAATGGATTTAGTGCACATTTTATAGCTCAAAACCTTAAAATTACTCTTTTTATTGGAATGAAAGGATCTAGTAAATTCAATTTCGATTATTCTCCTAATTGGACTTCACTTGCGTGAAAATAACAACTTAAAAAATTCATATTAAAAAAAAACGGATGGAAAAATCATAGTCAATGAAAAATTGTACAGTGATTTTGTACATCGTCCAAAAAATGGACTCTTAGGCAGTTAGGGGTTAACAAGATACAAAAATGAAGCAACGAAAATGAAACGACAAGAACATCAATATGCTGAAAACATCATCTTTTCGATAACCAATGTACACCAATATGCCCAAAACTCTTTTATATCACCTTTTTGGTAACCAATGTACATGAATTCCGAAGTTGGAATGTAGAAAGTGTCCAATCAAATGTGTAAACAATAATAAATATTCTCTGCATATACTAGACTGAAATTGGAGAGTGATAATAACGAGTTCCGAGTGCAAGTAATTGCTTTATTTAACAAGCAAATGCTCACCAAATGCATGGCATCCGAGAGGCCCGGGGCGAAGGGAGGGAGGGAAGAGAAATCAACCGTCCGAGGTAAAAACATGATACAAATTTGAATGAAACAATGAAAGTAAGGGACAGTTACACTGTTCTGTACAAATGATCAAATCCGTGGGGATTCTATCCTTTCCCTTTTCGAGTTCTTGAGCCTGAATTGGACAATTTAATGTCACCTCTCCTTTCTCCTGGCTGCAAGATGGGCTCTACGTCTGGACGTTGCAGCTCTATACATAGGGAGCCTTGCCTGCACTCACAACAAAAGTAATGCCATCAAAACAAGAATGAATTGTGATTTACTGTCCCAGACACTATTTCTCAACACGGACACTATTTGACATTTTGGAGATCAATAGTGTTTTACTGTAAATTTAAAATGATAAAAACTTCAAATAAACCTTCTGGATGTAGTGTTCTAATGACGAATAGCAACTTTATAATAAGCATGTCATGCTAACTCATGTCACACTCATCACCTAAAAGGAACATGGCATTCTCAAGTGGAAGTGAGAATGACAAGTGGCAAACTCGTGTGTACTGTAGGGACACTATTTCTCCTCACCATTGAATGAACTGTGGTAAAAGACATCAATTCTCACTAGACACTAAATCACAATTTTGTTGTAGATAACATGAAAGTAAAGCCTCGTTTTGAGAATTAAGACGGTTTTATTTCCAAAATTGTACTTTCACGTTCCTGGACTGGCTAAAAAGCACATCAAAGGACGAGATTATGAGATATAATCATGCTCTCCATGTACATTACTTGGTTGCTCCTATACCAAAATGGTTATTTAGTATGGCATGATAATTGGCCAACAAGAGAATTAGTATGCCCAATCTAGCAATGCCACCGCTACAATTAATGTCAAATCGTATGTCCTTGTGATAAATACATTAATAATCCTTTCGGTGTACGATAGAAATGAGCGCTATTGAGGTTATGATTTTAGAGCATCTATGATTTGCTTAATATATCACGTCAGATTACGTTGCAGTCTTATTGATTACTACAGAATTTCATCTTATGGGATGATGCACTACATCCAAACCACTTTAATGACACAACCTAAATGCAGGTGATGATCAAGGGAGATATGTATGTTTCTACTTCAGATCTATAGGAACAGGTGGAAAAGATCCCTACGTAGTTGAATACATAGGTGGTCAACAACAATATTAAAAACTAAAAAACAAATGATATAGAAGTGGCAAATTACCTGATCGTCATTTTCCTTGGTCGCTTTGCAGGTGGTGGTTCGTCCTCTTGAACAGAAGCACTGGTGTAGGGTAAGCTTTCTTGAGCAGATGCAAAACCTGTGGGCAGACCGAGTTCCTGCGAGATCTCTGAATCATTCGACCCCCTCGTTGGTTCTCCCTGGCGATAGTCTTGTACAGACCAAGGCTCGGATTGCGTGCTCATTGATTCAGTCGAGTTCCCGGTTGCACGCGATGTTGCACATGGAAACAGTTGGATTTCACGTGGTGTCTGCGGTCATGGGATCAAACCACAGCCATGAACAAGAATTATAATGATTCCAGAATTACAGTGCAAGATTACAACTGGTATCAGTGATCTGACTAACTAGCAGTATACGTGATTAAAATGCTATACTGTCTCAGATGATTTTATTACCCTCTAAGTCACCACATGGCCAAAAATGGTCGCTTTAGGAGTTGAAATAAAACATTTAGAAAGGTAGCAGAATGTATCAATAGAAGAAATCACGTCCTTACAATAGGAATGTGTTTTGGAAGTTCCTGTAATAAACTACTAGCTTTCAACTCGGACTTTCTACGTTTAGCTCGGGTTAATTGGAGGAACAATTATAAAGACGGACAATGACAACGTCTCAGTTTTTCTTTTCCTCTCGATGAACTTTGAAAGCATGTCCAGATAAAGCTCTAGTAATACCTTCAACAAAACATTGGATGGCAAAACGGAGCGATCGAACAGTCCATTGTTGCGAAGAGAAGCTAGCCGTAGATTGGTCTGCATGTGCTGCTGCTTCACTTCACATTCAAGCAGATGCTCAAGCTTCATTTTTCCGCCATCCTCATGATTTGCGGACATCTCCAGCTCCCTCTGCAGAGATGCTCACAACCATTAGAAGAAAGCTTTGTATGTTTGGTTCCTCAGTTCCCTAGTAATTGACCATCAACGTCAGTGTCAAAAAGTCATAACAATTATCAAGATTTAGAGCATGTGCCAACAAGGTAAATTTTGTTACACACTACATCATGCATAACCAGAGTCTTGGGAGCCAGAATTTCTTTTAGTGTTCATCGTTCCTGCCAAAGAGTATGTATACGCTACTTGAACCGTGGGTCCAGGAAATTGCGAAAAAAATCACCTCAAGTAGACCAAGGGCAACAGCAGGCTCGGAAATCTTCCAGACTGGATGGTCAGGCAGAGCCGAGGGTGACCTTCCGACAGCTGGGATTGGCAACACATCTAGCGCTTTGTTCATACCCTTGAACTGCAACAGGCCACAAACACGAGACCACACAATAAGCTAGATTTATCATAAATCCATGGCCAATAAACTATAACCAAGGTTTTCAGTGAAACGATGATTTAATAGCTATTTCACAAACAAAATCCAGGTGTTAAACTTTTAAGCTCTTTCCCATGTATTAGAAAAAGCCACTCTGAAATCACAGCATACATGCAGATCTAGCTCTTTGCCACACGCTTTTTGTAGAAAGAAAATATCATGTGACATATAGGCAACGTAGACGATTAGGATACAAATGTAAGACCACTCACATAAGTATGATTCAGCGCCTCATCTGCCGTGCAGCGTCGTTGAGGGGCGAATGCCAACATCCGTTGCAGAAGGTCCAGCGCATTGTCATCCACTAGGCCTGACAATTGTTTAACAATGTTTCCTGCCTAAAGCATGGGCATAGTTACCTTTGTCAATAAACAGAATAGCCTGAAAGAAAGTACTAAAAAAGACGTCACAATATCTGACTTCCGTCTGAGATAGCTCTGTGAAAGTCCAACTAAAAGACCAAGGATTCATGGTTTTAAAATAACCAATTCGATTGATCATATTGTAAAAAATAGAGTATCACCAGAATCAGCAAAAGACACTGCATGTGTTCGTCAAAGATAAGATAAATAGGACCCAAAAAAGTCCCCATATGGCCTACTTAAAAGTGCTGACAAAAACAAAAGAGCCATTTTTTGGGTTAATTCTTCCTCAGCTTCAACTAAGGCTCAACAAAGACCTGACAACTGCACTGAAAATTGCAAAGCTCTGAGATACAGAAACCGTTTCCACAGAAAAAGCTAAAGGCGGATGGATGGGACAAAAGGCCTCACCCTTCCTGGTGCCTTCTTCAGGTATGCTCGCCAATGTTCGCCAGGGACACTCTCGATATCTTTCCAACAAGGCGTGCCAATGACATTGAAAATCACGTCCAACTGTAACAAGGGCCAAACAAGTGTTGCGCTTTTAAGACCAACCAGGTACAATCTAAAGCCCATGATGGGGATCAAAACACCCTATAATGTTAGAACCAACGACCTAAGGAAGCGACTAACTCAGTTACCTCGGCAAAATCATTTGTTGAACCAGAAGCAAGTCAACCCAAAGCAACAAAGACATCTTCGGTGGTGAGTCTACCTGCTCGTGTAGTTCTGATGAAATATCACTATTATACGTTTCACCCCTCAAGGGTGTGGTTGGCTCTCCACTGCAAACACACATCAAAGCAGCATAGTTAAGTTGGCTAGAACAAAACACACAGATGAAGAAAATGGTTCCTGAAACAGTTTGATTGTGCGGAAAACCTTGTTGAATACGTCATCAGATCATGGCTTGAAAGGATCGAAATGAAAAGTCATTTCTCGTCTAAAGCTCGACAGTCACAATCAGAAAAAGCTTAGAACAATTTAAGGTCGTGTACATAATAAGAGTACTTGACCCGAATCATACCGTACACCAAAAAGGGGCTTGGTTAAAGGCCCACGGAGATTAGGATGGCTTTCTCGCATAAGGAGCTCCTGATTCACATGAAAATGCCGAAAGCATGTAAGATCAAACAATTTGATGCCCAAATACTATAGAGGGTCAAGCATTCAAAATTGTATGTTCCTAGGCTTGTTTCAAAGCTTATTTTAAAACCTCCACAGTCTAATGCTGCTATTTTGTATAAAAATGATTGAAACACATCTGTTGAACTATACTGAATCAGTAGTTTTGATGAACATACCCAAAAAATACAACCAACTGACCACCTGCGGCAACCCAATTGAGAATCCAATCACAAAACAGACTTGTGAGTTGTTAGAAATCGAAACTAAAAAAACCTTATGTTGAATGGTAAAGCTAATATGAAACCATGTATATACATCTTCAAAGAATCTCTAAAAAGAAAAAGGATAAAACTTGGTCGTTGTCAACATTGAGTGTAACGAAACAAGGATACGGAAAGATAAACTATCATCGGGTCCAACGGTTCAAGTTTAGGATGGCATTCGATAAATCTAAGAGGAAATTCTCCAAATAACAGGTGACTTCGAAATCCTAAAAGACACGAGGTTGAACTTACAAATCAATGGCAGATGTGTATTGGCCTTGTGACATGACTACCTCAGGTGCACGATGGCTTGGGGTAACAACCTGAACAAAAGAGAAATAGTCGTTTGTAAGGTAAGAAGAACTCCACATGAACAAAATTAAAATATACTTGAGAAAATTGTGAACTTCAGAGTCATGCACTCACTATCTTGGTGTATTGTCTGGTGAGAACCGGCCTCTTCTTTCGTCCAGTGGTCGGTTTTGCATCCATGTAACTTGAGGTCTGAATGGAAGCAGAAACTATAAATATCATTTCCTCATTCATAGTAGTTTTGAACAATTACGAAATAAGAAAACACTGGACATGCTTTCGAAATACAACAACAGGTGAACCTAAAAGGAAAGATCTCTGTGGCTTGAGAAAAGGCTTGCAGAGTTAACTCACCTCAAGAGCTGATCGCGAAAGCCCAAAATCACACAACTTGGCTTGCAAATTTCCTGTTAGAAGAACATTCTCGGACTTGATATCCCTGTCACACGTCATTCGTATGGTAAGTTTACCTAAACCACCCTCCAAAGATATCTAGAAAAACTGGCCGCGTTACAATTGGCAGGGCTTAAAAGTATTGTTGTATACATTTGGAGCTGAAGTTCTAATATAATCACTTGCCTGTGCCACACATGACAGGAGTGCATGTAATTAACAGAAACGAGGAGCTGCCAGATGAGAGTCCGAACGATTTCGGGTGTCATTGCCTCCCCTTGATGATACATATCCCCACTAATAACATTCACAATCCACGTAATAAGATGTCTGTAGTAAGCCCATTCCAACTCAAAAGGATGATTCCAAGTCAGTATATAATGCCAGTCTAAAACGACACAAAGCAAGTCTAAACAAATCCAACATGCAGCAAGTCTGCATACCGTTCGGCAAATTCAGTGGCAATATATAAGTCCGTTGAGTCCGGTTTCTCCAGATTCTTCGCTGTAAAGACGTCCGTCACTGCAAAGGCCAATAAAGTGAACATCAATTAACCCAAGGTTAGCAATTATCTCCATACTTGAGCATTATGGGCAACAAAAAACAACAACCACTACTTTCAATTGTGTACTCTTCCCAACTGTATGAGGGCTTACATGAGATAATATAAGGGTGGCTGAGACGCCGCATTATGCACACTTCACGGAGCACACGTTTGGCAAGCATTTGGCAAAAGAATACATCTGGCACCCTCTGTTGTACATGAAAAAAAAACACATGTCAAGCTCTCTCCCTTTCAAGCGTCCACCAAGGTAAAGTTGCAAATCTTTAAACATATGTTTCACTAAATTATTTAAGCAAGGGACATTGCAAGCCTGTTATGTAATTTGGAACTTCACTTTCATCTTGAGCACTCTACTTTTACTTTAATGCAGCTTCCGCCTCTATTCATCTATGCTCCCCATTAGATGAAGAGATTAGAATCTCACCTTGAGTGCAACAACTTGGCGAAACTCTAGATCAAATGCACGACACACATCCCCATATGATCCTGAACCAACGTGTTCTTGCAGCTTGTATCGGCTTCCCACTGTACACAAACAACCATGAACTCAGGCCAGGATGAGAATTCTTGTCATTAGTTCACTAACACACCGGCAGGTTGCAAGGTCACACTACCATTGTGTAAAAATAAATCCATTGAAATACCATCACGAAACTAATAAGATAGATGATACGAAAACCTCAATCCCGTCTCTTATACTGATCCTTGTTACTAAAAGAAACTCATCACTTCCAATACACTTAGATGACCTTCAATTAACCACTAAGGAAATAGAATTATCTACTGTCGATAAACCATGTCTGGTTCCAATTCATTAATGACCAATTCTAGTCAAGAAATCATTTCCACTAGTGCTTATGGTGGTCTACAAATAAGAAATCATCATACGCTTAAAAATAGTATGATCACAAGAGAGTTTGATCTCTCTACAGTGATCTCGCAATAAAAGCACACTCGTATATATGACGGAAAGAGTATCCTCTACCTACTAAACACGTTACTAAACACCTCAATAAATTCAGCGAGTCGCCAACAATACACGAGTTCATGTCCTAGAAAGAGCAAAGCCCTGCAGAATAAGCAGTATTCTCAATTCTTTTGTCCACGAGAAACAAGATTTTTCTTTTAATATTTTTTCACTCCAAGAACGCGCTTAGTGTAACGACTAAGAACCTAAGAACGAAACACTAAGAAATACGTTCAAAGCCTTTGATCTTCTAACCGGGACATGAATGCACGAGCAAGCCTTGACACAGTACCAAAACCTTTCAAAAAATTCTTGCACATTCTTCGAAAATTTCGGAACAGCGTCCACACAGCAGCGAGCAAGCTGAAGATTGAAAGAGGAGTCGAAAGATGGAAAAAAATTGTTTAACTGTCCAATTCATTAATGACCAATTCTAGCCAAGAAATGATTTTCACTAGTGCTTATGGTGGTCTACAAACTCGCACTCTGACCATATTAAGCAAATCATCATACACTTAAAGATAGTATGATCACAAGAGTGTTTGATCTCTGTAGTAATCTCGCAATGAAAGCACACTCCTATATATGACAGAAAGAGTATCCTCTACCTACTAAACACGTTACTAAACACCTCACTGAATTCAGCGAGTCGCCACCAATACACGAGTTAGAGCAAAATCCTGCAGAATAAGCAGTATGCATTTCTCTAGTCCACGAGAAACAAGATTATTTTTTTTTTTAAAAATTCCCACTACAAGAACGCGCTTAGTGTAACGACTAAGAACCTAAGAACGAAACACTAAGAAATATGTTCAAAGCCTTTGATCTTCTAACCGCGACACTAATGCACCAAAACCTTTCTAAAAATTCTTGCACATTCTTCGAAAATTTCGGAACAGCGTTCACTCAAGCTGAAAATTGAAAGAGGAGTCGAGAGATGGAGAAAAAAAATGTTACCAGACCAGAACTGTCCGCACACTACGTAGGTGCCCTTGGAGGAATCCACTTCCTCCACATCGCTCCACCCCATGGTTTCAAGAGCTTAATGAAAGCTCTTGAAACCAAAATACGAGAAAAAGAAACAACGACAATAAAACTAAACAGACACTCTAATGAGCTCTGTCCTCCGCCTTCTTAGTAAGTTGACTGGGTGGCGCCATGAGTCACGGACAAAGGAGCTTCGTGAGCTCGAAATTGCTCTGCAAAAGGTAGGAAGGGGAACTGGAGTGGCTCCCCCGAGCACAAGACGCGACCTCGACCGGCGGTCGCCTGCAAAAGTGAGGTTTACTTTAGAGTTTCGTCCGCCAGTCAGAAGCGATGTGAGTTGAAAGACCGCTGGTCGGACTATCTGGAGTCAGGCGACCTTCAGTCGGAGTCGGGGTTGGTTTTCGTCACATGTTAAGAATCGAGTCGGTAAATTTTTTAATTTCTTTTCTTTCTGACACAAATAAAGGAAACCTTTACAGTGCCGTCCATACATAAGAGCATCTCCACTAGCACTCTGGATTGCACTTTGAAGGTCATCCAAAAAGTCAGACCTTGCCATGTAGTTCCCTCACCAACATTACTCAATTAGATTCTTGAAAATAGTAAGTGAGTCACTCACAAGTCACCATGCATAGATTGTGCAATTATGATGTGCAATTAAGAAGAGAAGATACACTAGCAAGAATGGTTTTGAGGGTCTTGATTTTTAGTGGATTATCCAGTGTCAAGGGCCAAATAAATTGTTCACCAACCCAGTCTCATCCATTTTTCCATAGCCAAAGCGGTATCCAGAGTGCTAGTGGAGATGCTCCAACATTGTTAAGCCCTAGACTTTGTACCCCTACTAAAGTTTCCAAAATTATCTTTGATGCTCTTGAATGCTCTCTGTTTTCACATCTTAAGTTTGTCTTACTTGCTTGACTCCTACTAAACTTCCTTATATAATGGCAATTGTCATCTTTCACTCCATGTTTCCAGGAAAGGTATTGTATCCCTGCTGCTTATAAATGTTATGAATATGACACTCCACATTATTCTTTTTGAAAAAACAATTTCCCAAAAAATTCGACATCTATTTCTAGAATTAGTTTTTACAAAACCTCTCTACTCGCTACAATATACTTCCTCTGTTTAGAAATAGTTGTCCTAATTTTTAACAATTTTTTTTGCAATATTTGTCCTCTGTTTTATACTTCAAACATGAGTCTTGTTTACTTCAAACAGGATAGACAATGAGAATGGGACAAAAACTACGTACCACTATTAAAGATGGACCATTTTTCAAGTATTGAGATCACTTTTGTAGGCAAAAAGTACCTAGGACATTTATTTCCGAACAAAAGAATTACTAAATAACCATTTTTGGTCTATAGGTTTGAAAATTAACTCAATTCATACAAGTCACTTGTTTGAATGGCACTTACATTACTAAGAGGTACCTTTTCAATCCATAACAAAAATTGATTAAAAAAATGAAAAAAAATAAAAAATGAAAAGTAAAAGTACCAACCTTTGGCGGAAAAAGGTTCCCTACGCCTGCCATAAACGAATCACTTTTCCGTCATCGTCGCATCATCATCGTCTCCGTCCTCGCAGTCTGTTGAGCTTTTGGCTGCTCGTCCCGAGCTCGCTCCGATCGGCGTCTTCGTCGAAGAACCTTTGTTGTTGCAACAACAACAACAAAAATTACAAACGCAAACTCGAAACTCGTCGGAGCTACAGTGTTGTTGTAATAGCTTACTGTAGTTCTCCACGGACTGACTGATTTCCAATGTTAGTTTGCCAGAGGACTTTTTCGCATGCGCCAACAAGCACTCGCCACATAGTCCCGAGAATCCTTCAACAGCAAACAAAGCACCTTCTCCCCCCCCACTGCTTCCAAAAGCGCACTACAGTGTAGCAATTGACACTCATCACACAAATGCCAACCCAGATCCCTACTCTTAGGGCGCGACTGAGACAGAAATTATTGATTGCATCTCACTCTCTGTTCTGCGCCCCTGATTGATTGCAACTCGAATGTCGCCGTGATTGCATCCCACTCTTTGTTTTGTTGATTGCAACTCGAATGTCGTCGTGGTTTAGAGAACAGCCAATTTGGAGCACGAGGCCGGGACGGATTTGGATCTGGGTTTAGGGATTTGGATTGTTCGGGAGTCGAGATTGATCTGAAGAACATAGTGGCTTCGAGATCTGGTGGTGTTTCTGGCTTTAGGGATTTGGATTGTTCCGGAGTCGCGATTGATCTGAAGAATAGAGAGGCTTCGAGATCTGATGACAGGAAAATAATTGGCGAGAGTGGGAGCGATGGAGCGGGAGCAATGGACAATGGGGTGGCGGAGTAACCGCGTGGTGCGATGGGCGAGAACCAGGATTTACAAGCCGCTCATGGTCGTATTACGAAGGTACTGACAATATCCGCCCTGTCGAATGTATTCACGCGGTTATTCATTGTTGTTAACATTGGTGTCGATTAAGCAAGTACCTTCTCCCGTCTTCCAAAAGCGCACTACAGTAGTAATTGACACTACTCATCACACAAATGTCAACCCAGATCCCTATTCCTAGGGCGCGACTGAGACAGAATTTTTGATTGCATCTCACTCTCTGTTTTGCGCCTCTGATTGATTGCAACTCGAATGTCGTCGTGGTTTTGAGGACACCAATTTGGAGCAACGGCTTTCGTGTTTCTGGGTTTTTCTGGGTGTTTCTGTGTTTCGTCAAGCCGCTCATGGTCGCCCCCGCCCTGTCGAATTCACCGCGGTGTCTTTGAGTGTGTGACATTGTTGTCGATTCAGGGGAACTGAGATTGGTGTTGATTGATTCAGGGGGACTGAGCCGAAGCAGCTGGCGTTTTCGGCGGCGCTGGGCATGACGCTGGGCGTGTTCCCGATCTGCGGCGTGACGGTGGTGTTCTGTGGGATTGCCGCGGCCATTTTAGGCCCAGCCAAGTGCAACGGGCCGCTCATGATGCTGGCGAATTTCCTGGCGACGCCGTTGCAGATGAGCTTGATGGTGCCGTTCCTGCGCGGCGGGGAGAGGATCATGGGCGCGCCGGCGTTCGCCCTGTCGCGCGACGCTCTCTGGCAGGCCGTCACGGGCAAAGCCTCCGGGGGGGAGTTCCTTGCGGCCTTGGGCCACGCCATGCTGGGCTGGCTCATGTCCACGCCGTTCCTGTTCGCGCTCCTTTACTCGGGACTGTTGCCCGTCACGCGCTGGGCGCAGCGCCGCTTCGGCGGCCGCGACCAGCTGCCCAAACGCGCCCGCGGCGCCATCGATTGAAATCGACTGTTCGCAATCCGACTGGCAAGCTTGTTTGAACCTCACCCCCCATTCCATTCAATTCTATTCCATTCAATTCCATTCAATTGTCTCTTTTGACGATCTCAGTGCTCAAGTGTTGAGCTGCTTGGAGCCTTGACTTCGTCACTTCGTACCTGGCAACAATGGTGTTGCTATTGTAAGCTGTAACATCACAATGCATCAGTGTTTCTGTTGATTTGAGGTTTGTACATGGAGATTGATTCACACTTCTGATACTTAGCTTTATAGAGTAGTACGAATCCGGCCATTTCCTCCCTTACAACATGGAAACGGGATGAAATATGCCTGATTTAATGCTGAAAATTCAGGACCAGTGAGGGAGACGCACAATTTGAGCAGTGTGAGAGACAGAATATGAGAATATGAGCAAGATATAGCAATCCTCAGGCACCTCCGAATGAATAACTGGAAAGCGTGTTTGAACCCCACCCTCCATTCCAATCAATTCTATTCAATTCAAAGTTCTCGGCAGATTTGATCTCTCTGCTGGTACCTTTGACGATCTCAATGCTCCAGTGGTGACGGAGCTCTTGCCGATGCTTGGAGCCTTGACTTCGTCACTTCGTACCTGGCAACAATGGTGTTGCTATTGTAAGTTGTAACATCACAATGCATCAGTATTTCTGTTGATTTGAGGTTTGTACATGGCTAGCTTTTTCTGAGGTTATAGAGTAGTACGAATCTGGTCATTTCCTGCATGAGCCCTTGACTAGGTAACTCAAATCTGGAGCTTAGTTGTGAGAAATGATGCATGTTGAGCGATGAAGGATACATTTTTTTCACAATTAGGCTCTGGATTTGAGCATAATCCCAATGAGACATTATGATGTTGGGTGATATAATGGTGAAGCAATGGGTTTTCAACTGAATGTTGGGATAGAAAAGAGGGGAGTGGTTAGCAATAGGGGGTGTGAGAATGAGAGTGCAAGCTGGTGAGGCGAGACTCTGTGACATGGTGCATCCTGTAATCCACAATTGCGAAACTCCCAACAAAACAATTGCCTTCTTGCCAAGTTTTGCCACAAGGAGGCAAGACCTTTCATTCATTTTATACTACCCATTGGGCCAAGAGGAATGTGGATGGGTTGGTTTACTGTTGAGATTCAGGTCTTTTGTCATTACCTCCACTACAAGGAGAACGCGTCGCTTTTCATTCGGTAGGTGAGACAAAAGGCACCACTTTGCACTCACTGCCCAGGCGCTCAAGACTTGATGAGTGCTATTCATCACATAGGACAAGTGTGTACAATGAACTCTGACACTGTTCTGAGTGAGAAGCGACGCCTTTGATAGTAGTGCTCATGGCAAGTTGTAAGAATTCAATGTAGATCAATTGTTTGCAGCAATTCATGAAAATATGTGAAATTCTGGTTACATTGATCGCAAAGAGCCTCTAGTATTACCTCTACTCTGACATCTTGGAATACGACACCCCGGAAATTTGGAAGCCCATTCGCATATTCTTTTTATGAAAGGTCAATGAGAGGAATGCTGAGACCTTGAGGTATGTAAAAGATGAATCTCTTATATTAAGTACACATTGTCCCGATATCATGTCATGAAATCATTCACATTTCACATCCATGCCTTTCATCCAATTTTTCATCATGTTCTCAAATCGTTCTCCACAGTTCTCATGATGATCTCAAAGCTTTGAATCATTTCTTAGAGTTCTTTTCATATTCCCTAGAGTTCCTTAGGGTTCCCTAATGTTCCCAAAGCTTTGAATCACATTCCCTAGCGTTCCTTTCATATTCCCTAGAGTTCCTTAGAGTTCCCTAATGTTCCCTAATGTTCCTAAGTTCTCTTTATGTTCCTAAGTTCTCTTTATGTTCCTAAGTTCTCTTTATGTTCTTGAAGTTCCTATGTTCCTTTTGTGTTCCCAATTGATTCCCACGTTCCCAATGCAATGTTGGTGCATTGCAACAGGGTGTTTGCTAGTATATTGTAAGCATACATGCACATGGTTTCAAATCAACATCAGGAATTTCGGACCCCACTGATTCTGCACTGATTCAGTGCGATTTCCGATATTTCAAGGGTTCGTACGATTTTCGCACTGATTCCGCATCGTTGCGTCATTCATCGCAACTACACTGATATGACACGATGTTCGTACAAGCGGATATAGTACTGATTCGACACGATTGATACATCCATTGAAAACGTATGAATTCAGCACTCTTTATAGTCGTCAAATGTCGTGTTTTAATCGTCTTTAAAACTACACTGATTCAGTGCGTTTTTCGTGCGACATCATCTTTTCCATATCTAGATTTTCTTTTCTTTTTATATCTAAATTTGATCAAAATAATATTATTAAAAAATATAAAATAAAATAAAATAATAAAAAATATAAAATAATTACTTTCCTCACTACCCACTTCAATTACACGGAAATTGCCCGCACATGCGGTGGGGCCCACCATAGCTTGGGCTTCCCAAGCTCTATATCGCCAACGGTGGGATTTGAACTCTCAACCTTCCGGTTGCTAATCAAGTTCCCAACCACCAAACCACCTCAAACTCTTCATGCATAGAATGGAACTCTTTTGGTACGTCAGGAATTTCGGACCCCACTGATTCTGCACTGATTCAGTGCGATTTCCGATATTTCAAGGGTTCGTACGATTTTCGCACTGATTCCGCATTGTTGCGTCATTCATCGCAACTACACTGATATGACACGATGTTCGTACAAGCGGATATAGTACTGATTCGACACGATTGATACATCCATTGAAAACGTATGAATTCAGCACTCTTTATAGTCGTCAAATGTCGTGTTTTAATCGTCTTTAAAACTACACTGATTCAGTGCGTTTTTCGTGCGACATCATCTTTTTCCATATCTAAATTTTATTTTCTTTCTATATCTAAATTTGATAAAAATAATATTATTAAATAATATAATATAATATAATTACTTTCCTCACTACCCACTTCAACTACACGGAAATTGCCCGCACATGCGGTGGGGCCCACCATAGCTAACCAAGCTCTATCGCCAACGGTGGGATTTGAACTCTCAACCTCCCGGTTGCCACCCAAGTTCCTAACCACCAAGCCACCTCAAACTCTTCATGCATAGAATAGAACTCCAGTGGTAATTATCAAACTTTTATTTTCATCGGACTTTGAATGTTTTTAACTATGTGAAAAAAACTTTTTTTCCAAAACTTTTTTTTGCACTAGATTATGCAGGACATTTTCTATATCTAGGATTTTTTTCATAATTTTTTGAATTTTTTAAATTTTTGCCAAAATCGTGATGGCAGATCAGCTGTGAGCTGTTTTTTGTTTTCAGCGGACTTTGAATGTTTTTAACTATGTGAAAAAAACTTTTTTTCCAAAACTTTTTTTTGCACTAGATTATGCATGACGTTTTCTATATCTGGGATTTTTTTCATAATATTTTGAATTTATTTATTTTTTGCCAAAATTGTGGTGGTTGTGAGCTATTTTCTTTTTTGCTCCTATGATGGAAAGTACAATGATAACCAATAATATCAAATTTGAATTCTAAAAATATAAAATGTCATTTCTTTGAAATTTTAATGTGTATTGCTTCTAAACTTTATAAATGAAGATCTAAAAATGTTTTGGGAAATTAAACCGGAAGTATAATTTAAAGAAGATTCTTGGAATATTCCAAAATAATCCAAAATAATATAAAATATTTTGAAAGATTCCGAAAGATTCCAAAAGATTCCAAAAATATATTAAAATATTGTACACGGATGTCGTACGAAAATAATTTGCATTATAATAGATACTGAAATCGCACGAATATAATAAATGGCATTAATATGATACGTATACGATACTGAATTCGCATTAACTAAAACCGCACGTTATCCGTGTCTTATCAGCCATGTGATGTAAATACACGATTAACGCACGGATTCCGTCAAGCACGACTTTCGTGCGGAAACAACACTTTTTTGATAATCATTGAAAAGACACTGCATCGACACTCTAGTAATGCATGTCACTTCCGTACCGTAACGACACTTCTAAATGCACGTATGACGTGCGGAATCAGTGTTTAACGATAAACGCACTGAATCAGTGCAGAATCAGTGGGGTCGGAAATTCCTGATGTAATTATCGAACTTCTTTTTTCAGCGGACTTTGAATGTTTTTAACTATGTGAAAAAAACTTTTTTTCCAAATTTTTTTTTTGCACTAGATTATGCAGGACATTTTCTATATCTAGGATTTTTTTCATAATTTTTTGAATTTTTTAAATTTTTGCCAAAATCATGATGGCAGATCAGGGATTCAGGGCTGTGAGCTGTTTTTTTTTTTTTTCAGCAGACTTTGAATGTTTTTAACTATGTGAAAAAAACTTTTTTTCCAATTTTTTTTTTTGCACTAGATTATGCAGGACGTTTTCTATATCTAGGATTTTTTTCATAATATTTTGAATTTATTTATTTTTTGCCAAAATCGTGGTGGTTGTGAGCTATTTTTTTTTGCTCCTATGATGAAAAGTACAATGATAACCAAATTTGAATTCTAAAAATATAAAATGTTATTTTTTTGAAATTTTAATGTGTATTGCTTCTAAACTCTATAAATGTAGATCTAAAAATGTTTTGGGAAATTAAACCGGAAGTATAATTTAAAGAATATTCTTGGAATATTCCAACATATTCCAAAATATTCCAAAATAATATAAAATATTTTGAAATATTCCAAAAGATTCCAAAAGATTCCAAAAGATTCCAAAAAATATATTAAAATATTGTACACGGATGTCGTACGACAATGATTTGCATTATAATAGATACTGAAATCGCACGAATATAACAAAACGCATTAATATGATACGTATACGATACTGAATTCGCATTAACTAAAATTGCACGTTATCCGTGTCTTATCAGTCATGTGAAGTAGATACACGATTAACGCACGGATTCCGTCAAGCACGACTTCCGTGCGGAAACAATACTTTTTTGATAATCACGGAAAAGACACTGCATCGACATCTTAGTAATGCATGTCACTTCCGTACTGTAACGACACTTCTAAATGCACGTATGACGTGCGGAATCAGTGTTTTACGATAAACACACTGAATCAGTGCAGAATCAGTGGGGTCGGAAATTCCTGATGAATGGTTGTAGAATCAAGCAGCATTAGCATTGAAGTGTAGTAAGGTAGAAACACCCAATTCCCTCCCTTCACCCATTCTTGCACAGTAGACTTGCTCTAAATCATCCCTTGAAGTGTATTCCAAATTTTATAGAGTTTGGTTTTATGACAAGTCTATGGGATGGTTAAACCCTTTAGTGCCCAGGGTGGTTTTAAAGAAACCACAATTTTTTAGTGTTTTTCTGTCCTTAACTCTCTACTTAAATTAGGAATACTATTAATAATATCCAACTGTAGAAATGTAAACAAAGCTTAATGAAACAAGTGCTAGTTAAACCACGGTAAGATCGCACCGTTGGATTGAAAGATCATAGTATCTCTTTGAACCGCATAATGCACACTCAAAAATGAGAGTTTGGAGGGTGTGTGAAACACAAGAAATACCATATAGTTCATGTGTTGTATTTGTAAGTATTTGTAGTATTTTTGCATTTTGTTCATAGGTATTTTGATAGTTGTACTGCTTTAAATTTTTTCTTTCTAGAAGATGTGTATTAGAAGTCTCCAACTTTAAACCTCACAATTCAAAATCCAATTCTTCACGGATTTTTTGTTATTTGCATTTTCGACACATCAATGACAAGAATGTGGTCACCTGGGCACTAAACGGTTAAGTGGTTTGAGCTACTTCCACTTTGAAAATTCATAGTAATTACATGACTTATCCACAAATCCACAAATTTAATTATTTTCCTTGTAAAATCATCATTTTGAATTGCTAATACTATAAAAATATTCTACCTTGAAAAAACTACCTTTGTATATGTTGAATTGCTTATTTTGACAATTTTAGGTGTTTCTACCTTGTTTCAACATTTGTAATTAGAACAGGTGCAATGTTTTGTTGCTTCCAAACAGTCATCAGTAAACAGGCTAAATCTAGTTAAATTCTACCAAAATGCTATCCAACTACAAGAACATAGGAACTTAAAGCAAATTTTGAAGTAGTTTCAGGGACAGGTATGGTCACAAGTGTCTCAAATTCAAACCATATTTTGCTATTTCTAAGGTATTTAGGGCCATTTTTAATCATTCTTTTCTCAGAATTGAAAACCAAGAAATTCATTTTTTGAGGAGAGAACCTTATTTTTCAAAAAAATATTAAATATTCGTTCACGGGGTGGCAACCCAGGTATGGTACTACGGTAATGATAAGCAAGAGCCAATTTTTTTTGTAAATCTTTTAAATGATTGGCATTTTGTTGAAATTCTTGTAAATACATTCTACCTTCCATAATAAAACACTCCATAATATGACGATATTATTGTCCCAAGCAATACATATGTGACAAATCATTTTCAGTGACTAACCCATGCATGCCACCTTGAAGGTAGGGCTTCCCAAACATGTCATAATAGAGAGGGACAGCTGTAATATACAAAAAAGAAAAAACTAAAAATCACCATTTTACCAATTCCATCTAAAATTTCTCACCATTATTGCAAGCAACTTACCCCTGACCTATGTTCCCAGGACAGCTGAGAACAAAAACCGGAGTGGAAAGGCAAGATGCCTTGGTGAGCCTACAAAATGGCAAGAGAACACCAAGCATTCAGAGTGCCACAGAGTTGGTCTTCGCACTGTGAAAACAATGTCAAGAAGCAACTTGTATGATTTCCTTTCTTGTGTCCACAAAAGGGACAGTAACCATACAGTTAAGGCGCAAGCTCGTGAAAACTAATTCACAATCCTACAACCGTAGCTGCTTGAACAACTCTCGTTTTGGGTGTCGCATTTATCCATTGTATGATTCTCTGTCAAGCAACGGACAGAGGATAGTACTAAACCTCAGGAGTGCTAGAATTACCTGCTTATATTTTCAGATCGGGGGCTTGCACAGGACCTGACAAGCACCTTTTCCCCATCATGAATCGGTAACCACCTTTGCATATTTACTACTCATGTGTTGAATTTAAGCTTGATAACTGGGAGGATCGTGTAAAGTAGCAAGAAAAATAGGCTGATACCTCGTCAACCTAACCTTTGACAAGTCTTGTACACTTTTGCTCGTACATTGAACAAATCCAACCGCATCAAATTCTCCAGTCTTTTTATCAAAAGAAAGCAGAAGGCGTCATACCTGCAGGCCACATTCATGGCAACGATCAGTGCAAGCAGCAGAAACAAACATAAAACCTAGAAAACCTTGTTTATATATTATACCTTAACCCCTAAAGGACATACTAAGCCCCACGAGCTTACTTTTGTTTTGGGAGAATCTTACTCATAACGATTACTCCGTTGAACCAAATGGGGTTTTTTAAATGCCAAAACAAACATATTTAAGGCATCTAAACTTCTTTAGAATAGAACCAAAGTAAATTAAAAATAGAATCGTGCTTAACATGGAGATTTTGGGTGTGGGAATCAAGAAAGCCATGTCCTTGAAGGGTTAAGAAGGCTGACCTTAATCAGATTCAGAAGATGACGATAAAGACCTTCCTCTCCGTTTCCGAGTCTTTAAGATGAGCTTTGCAATCTGCAGCTGGTTATCCAACACCATCTGAGTTCGTTTTAGATCCGCTTCCGTACGTTGTCGCTCCAAGTCCTTGTGCATCTCCATTTTGGCTTGCTCAATTCGCGACAAGACCTCTGCAAATGCTGTAATACTGTTGGCCTGTAAAGAGGGTGCTGTGTAAGGCAAATAAGAAATTCATGTACACTCTCCTGCATTCCTGGTTCATCGATCGACTAATGTATAATGGGAGGCATGTTAAAGTGCTATACTAAGAGCATGCACACCCTTCTCCCTTCAATTCACCCCACTGCAGTATAATCAATCCAAGATATTGTGTCAGAAGCTATCCTCTCCACACCATTGAACCGCTATAATCCACCCTCTATATAGTGCGTGAACCAATCACAATCACTATACATGGGTACCAATAATCATTATTGTTCATCAATCTAGGATACCGAGCCCTTCCTTGAATTAGCTATAGAGGGACTATAGAAGCATCACTATATCTTGCTCATATTGTGTATCACTCTCCCTAGCCCTGAATTCTCAGCATCAAATGCAAGCACATCTCATCCATCTCATCCAGTTTTTTGCATCAAACTAAGATACCAGGCCCTTCCTTAAATTAGCTATAGAGGGACTATAGAAGCATCAATAAATCTTGCTCATATTGTGTACCGGTATCACTCTCATTGGCCCTGAATTTTCATCAGCATATTTTATCCAGATTTCAGAGTCAATGGCTCATGCAGGTGTAGGGTGCGCATGCTCTAACTCGGAAAGTTATGACCATGTGCTACCACAAGCAAAAACGCATAGTCAGTGTCAGAATACGCACCAAAAGCACGGTTGGATTTGAGTGTGAAGTCCGCACAGGAAGCTTGCTCCGAGTCTTAGCTCCAGATGTACCCGGGATATTTAACATGGTGTTGACTTCGCTAGCATCTGACTTGCTATCTTTCCTGTTTCCAAACGCGGTCTGCGGCGGAACTCCTTCGTCCTGATCCCCGTCCCCAACGTCCGGTGAAGGTTCTCGATCTTCAGCAACAGGTGTTGCAGCAGCAGCAGGCATTTCACTTTCTCCCTCGTACTCCACCGCTGGCTCCACGAATACTCCCTTGGATTTTGGATTTGCCTCATGCGAAGAGAGGGGATCCGAGCCGGACAGCGTGTCGGCGCAATCTCGTTGACTTCCAGCAAGAGCTTTGGGAGTAAAACCAAGCATACCATCGAGTCTGTCATAGTATGGCCACCTGTTGGTACCTGCTAATGCAGGATTGCCAATCCTATGTGTTTTCTCCATCTGCACATGCAACATATTCTCATAAGATTAAGGTGGAAAATACTAACCCCATTAGTCACCTCATATTACTCATCGCTTCCTATGTACTTGGTTGGCCTTAAACTAGCAATTTGGGTATAAAATCACGTTTTCATAACAACTATTCTTTGAATGGAAATACGGTTGTCTACTATCACTTAGAGCCAAGTTCCATGGGTGAAGTATCTCACTAAAAGACAAGTTTTTAGGGACTTGGGGGACCAAGTTCCACATTTAGCTTTTGAGAAAAAAGTGGTGGAGAAGTTGTCATGAAGTATGAAGGTTCTCAAGCCCAAGACTTCATGGCAACTTCTCCCTAACCAATCAATTTGTTCATGTTTCACCTCAAGCAAGTCCATGGAATGTGCACAACTTCATGGCCAAGTATAAGACAAACCCAAGTTCCACCTTTCCCCTGCTTCCATGGGCAACTTCTCAAACCCATGGAACTTTGCTCTAACCCCATTAGAGACCTCATATCACTCATCACGTCCAATGTGCTTTAATTAGCAATTTGGGTATAAAATCCCTTGGCTAAATGTCTTGATAACCACTATTCTTTGAATGGAAATATGGTTGTCTACTGTCACTTACAGTGGTCTACAACCTCTCACTTTGAATGATAACATAAGAAATCATCATTCATAGTGATAAAATTTTGATCCCAAGAAATTTTGATTCTTGTACCCAAAATGATCTCTCCAGTAATCTCTCATCGAAAGCACACTTTAAGCATTCAACGAATATATGTTAAATGCTTAAAAGTGATCCTAATAGTAACATCTACCTTAACACTATTGTGTGGCAATACAGAAACCCTCATTAAAGCTCATGAAACTCTGGCTACCCTAAAACCCCAAGCTCTAAGAACACACGAGGTCGTGGTTAAAAAGTAAATCTCAAATTTTCAGAACTATCCTCCAATTTGCTAAGGTTCCCTGATTCAGAAACCTTCTGATTTCCCTGCAGAAAGCTCAAAAACGCCATAGAAGTAGAAACCAACGAATTTTTTTGTGGCTATATATCGCCAACTTGCTATTTGAAAAATGAGCTTGCTATGTTGCTATAAGAAAAATTGGGTAAAAAATAGAGTAAATCGCCATAATATTCCCTTGTCATTGGTACGCATAGCCAACAATTCTACAGAAAGCGATGTATTTATGGTAAAAGAATTGTAAATCGCCAAAAAAATGCTTTCTATAAACTCATACAGTCATCTTGTTTGATTTTACAATGAATTTTTGATGAGTTCGACGACCGCATGAAAAATATTTTTCAATTTTCACATCGGCAATGGGACTCCCTTGAAAAACTGAAAAAGAAATAAAAATCACTGGTACTACCTTATATCGTCGCTTCAGATTCTCGATCTTCATTTTGCATTGTTTGCTGGTCTTGACCGACTTGGTGCCATCTTCACGCGCGCTCACGTGCTGCGCAACCTCGTGCCAGTGCCTTCCCCGCAAGTTCCCTCTCTGTAATGCGGAGTATTTCTCCTCGTAGATGTCTAACAGCGAATGCACAGCGCCGTGGCTCCACTCGTAATACTCCCGCCTGTTGGCATCAGCAGATCCGTTCCCGTTCCGAGGTCTCTTGCTTGGCTTCTTCACCTGCAGTACCAGTCAATTTTTTCCATAAATTTTGGGCTGGCTAATTGATACAAAGGATTTTTATTTTTTAAAAGAAGGAATAATAGCCAGCTTTTCTACGATACGATGTGTAGCCTCTTTAAACCTAGGTATTACCCAGGAAAAGAAGTATAGAATGCTAAATTGTCTCCTGACAAAAAAAAAAAATTCACTGACCTGCACAGGCGTGGTCACCTGGAGCTCGGTGTAATGATCTGTCGAGAACGGCACTGTTTCCATATTCACAAGTGCGCCCTCCATGTCTGCCCTGTCTCAATCAAACCAACCACATTTGCAAACCCTAATTTCAAACCCCTTGCCCAAAACCGCCCTCGTGAAAATGGCGAGAGGTGTCGCACATCAAAGTTCGCTTGCCTGCACAAGGATCACGAGATAGAGGCAAAACCCTTGACACGATGATGCTCAGTGCATACTAATGGATCGTTCTCGATCTGAGCTCGCAAAATCAGATTAGAAGGTCGAAAAGCTCCGGAACTAAAATTGGCAATCCCGGGCACGAAACCCGAGCTCGGGCACCGAACCCGAGCGAAGAAGGTCATGCACTGCAACAGAGAATGTTCACAAACGACGAGGCTGTGAATACAAAGCCCAGTGGCGGTGTGGGCCTGGGCTCCTCCAACTGAGAAGACGAAGTTCCCTAGAGTTCCCCCACAGTTCCCTGTCTTCGGGAACAGTTCTCATCTGCATGGACCTTCGACTGGACTAATCAGTGTTTTTTCCGTGTTTTTTTTCTTGAAGCCTAACTGGTGACGTAAAACAAATCAGCAAAGAATATTTGGCGAAATCTTAAGCTTACAATCATATTTGGATAGAGTTTCTTCATATATCGGTAGTTTTCTTCACAAAATCTAGCTATCTTCACAAAAAGTATAGAGAAAATTTGGCAAATTTTTTCGAATTCTTCTCATTTTTTTCCTTAACAAGAGAGAAATGCTATGTTTTGTAGAGAAATCTAGCGAAATATAGCCAAAGAAAAAAGAAAAAAAAATTGGAACTAATCATTCACTCAAACAAGGGATTTTCTACAAATTTTCATTTTTTTGAACAGGTGGCACCAGTGAAACAAACACCATAGCTCTTTCATCTAGATTTCATGTGAAATCGTTATAATTCAATGAAAATTTGTTCAAAAGGATGAAAATATGTCAATGTGGATGAATATTTTGGCAATAAAAGAATGATTTTTTTATTCAAATTTAACTCTTTCTGCATAAGGTTCTTTAGCCCTTGTAAGTTGTACCTAAGAATAAGATTTGTTGTAGCGGATTCTAGAATATTACACATATCACGTCATTATTTACTTAAAGAATGATGATGGAAAGTTGGAAGTCCACATTAGCCCTGCCTCAAGAATCACACGTTTTGAATTTTTTTATCTTTCATGCAGTGAGAACAAAATGGTGAACCCTGGCAAGGGCTAAAGAACCTTATGTGGTTGTATTTTGCGAGCATGACGCAACAAGAGAAAATCCAGGGCAAGATCATGTGACATGAATAATTCACTGAGGGCATTTACCACCCATTTTCTACATTTTTATCTATAAATATAATGTTGGTGAATAGAAATGCTTTTCCAAAAACAATTATAGAAAACACTGTCCATTATTAACCCTTTAACGTTCCAGTTCATCGCTGTTTTCAAAGATTCGTTATAAAATGTTTGATGAAAACCAAAAATGGAGTTGATGTACAAAGAAAATTTGTAAATGTCAATGTGAAGATCACATCTGTATGGTTGGATTTATCATATTTTTTTAAAATAATTTTTTATTAATTTTGCAAGCATTTCTCTTAAAATTCAATTAAAAATCATGAATTGACGGATTTTTTTAAAAAAATATTGTAATGAAATTGGAATAACATGCACTACGAGATGGTATGGTTTCCATTATTTGATTCTACTTATTTTGGAAAATCATCTTCAAGGTCTCACTTTTTGAACTAAGAATGAAACTTGACATAAACCACTTCTGTTGTTTTTCCAAAAATCATAATAACCTAGTTTGAAGATCCAAATTGTATAAAGGATAGTGAACTTGCACAAGAACCATGAGAAATTTTGGTGGATGAAAACTGTCCAATTTGAATGGAATTCTAACAGTTTGAATCTGTTCAGCGTCCACTACGTGGACGCAAGCGCCTGAAAGGGTTAAGAGAAAAAATTTGATCAATTTGTGTCTGTTCTTGCAAAAATGTTTTTATCACATATGGGACCTCATTTAGTAGCTTTGGAACACCATTCTCTTGCACTATTGTTTAGTGCCGAAAGACCACCATTTTTACTAGCATAAATGTAGAAATGAATGATATTACCTTGATAGTATATTTCCTTGAGCTTCTAGTGGAGGAATTTAAATAATTAAATTAAATAAAAATGGACGAGTTGGAGAGGTGTTAGATAGGCATTTGATATGTGTGACAATTCATGAGTAATTAAGAGCCTATGTTTCATTTTTTACCTTAGCTAGAACTTGACTTTATATAGTCTTCTTCTTTCAATTAAAGACTATGTAAAGTCAAGCTTTAGCTAAGGTCAACAATGGAAACTGATTGTCATGTGTTCTTTACATACATAGCATTTAGTAGCATGCAGTAGCTTTGTTTGATTCCATGATAGATGGTCTAGCATATTCCACGCCCAACAAAACTTCATCAGTAGACTAATTGGATAGGTAGAGTCCTAAAGTGATGAGCAAAGTGCATGAACAAAATGTAGAGATCATGAAGGCTACTAAATGTTGTGTACAAGCAACAAGCATAGTGGGAGTCTATGGAGCATCATTAGTCTACATGACATACCGACCTGGCAAAACTATAATTCGTGATTTCCACGGAATTAGAAATCAAAATCACTATCATTGAAAGTATGGCATTTAAAAAAAAATAGGGTACTTTGAATGGGGTCGATTTCCAATCTAAAATTTCTTATGTTTATTCAATGTAATTTTGGACGTGCTTAGTGCTTACAATGATAATGATCTTGATTTCTAGATCCCTAGAAATCACATTTTATAGTTTTATTTGCCAAATTTGTATGTCATGTGGACTGAGGATGTTTTTACCAGTATCGATAAATGCAAGCACATAGTTTATTTTTTCAATTCTTGAATTTTTAAAGGAATTTTATAACATTTCCAATTACAAAAAGAATTGAAATTTGATAACAACTCAATTTAGGAGCAAGCAATAGAAACTTACCATGGTTGTTATCAAATTCATCAAAGTAGTCTAGATTGGTCTATAATGAATTCTCCTAACACTAACTTCATAGAATTTTAAAGAAGATTTGTGCATGATTTGTTGCAATATAATTTATATTATATTGATAATAATGTAATGGAATAATCATCTCATAAATTAAAGAACCTTATTCCAATCTTCAAAAGAATTTTACCAAAAAAAAGCTAATGTAATAAATTAAAAAAAGCTAATGTAATAAGATTACAAAAATTAGATAGTGTAGGAAGTTAGAAATGATTGATTTCCATACAAGAAATGTCAAAAAAAATGCATTATTAATTTATTTAAGAAAATATGAAAACTAAAAAATTGAATTAATACCTATATCCAACCTTGTAATTGTTACCATGCTCAAATTGTCCAAACATGATCTTTAAACAATAACTTAACTGGTCAATACATGTAAATTACATGCGGGTTACAATCAAAAGGAGACAATTTAACCCTCAAAGGACTAAAAAGCATGAATTAATCATCACATTTTTTATTTTTTTCAATTTTGAGTGGACTTCCATTTAATCAAATCTATTTATTTTTCAACCAATGCATGCAATGTTCTTCATTGATTCCTGTGATATATAAAATTTTGGTATAAAATTTGATCCCATTTGAATTATATAGTTTAATATGTACATTGAGGATGTGTGTTACGTTGAGATCTCGTGGACGGTGAACCCGCCAGTCACGTTCTCAATATTGTTAAAAATTCTCAATGAGAAAGGGACACTAAAGTTCTTTCGTCACATTCGGACCTATGCTATAGAAGTTACAGATTTATAATCTAATTTCGCCACCACTCTTCCTCCACAAATGGGCCCTACCAATAAAAGGAGGTAGATATAGGAACAATGAACTAAGGTCCAGTTGAACATTATCCATAATATCCACCTACTCGATGTTGAACTACAGTTTTCTAGGCCTTCACGTTACCATGCAGAAAACTTTGCATGTAATGAGCTTTGATTACTACTTTAAGGAATCAATGGTTTAAATAAAATCAAAGATAGAACGCCAAAAGTAGAAACAAAGTCCTAGTTTAAATTGATAGTCATCTTTGCTTTAACATCGAGATCATGGGTGATGAGAGGCTTTCTTTGGTTGAAATATATCATTTGTGATTGGATGATTAAGCTCTTGTTGCGGTCTTAGAGTTCATATATATAATGCACTTTAAGTGGTAGTGGCGTACGCTTAGCACTTCTACTTTTATTTTATAATAAAGGTCCAATGAAAGTTTTTTAAACCATGAACATTGATTGATACACTTTGCCCCCATCACACAAGTACATGAGTAATCATTATTGTGCTTGAATTAAATTATGAATAATTGTTACACGAATAAAATAAAATAAAAGTATGGTTAGAATTGGGCCAACGGCACAAGGCCATACTAGTATACTTTACAATATGATTGATTGAATTTGCAATTTTAAAACTACGAATCCTTGATCTTTAAGGGTGTAACCTTTAAAGATGTGGCTTTCCTGATTCCCGCACCCAAAATATTTTTTAAACTCAATTTTAAGTACAATTATCTTTTTGATTTACTTTGATTCTATTCTAAAAAAGTATAGATGCCTTAAATATGTTTGGTTTGACATTTAAAATCCCCATTTGGTTCAACGGAGTAAAAGTTATGAGCTAAATTCTCCCCCCCCAAAATTGTAACTCCATGGGGCTTAGTATGACGTACACGGCATTGGCACTTGTTATGAAACGAGAGTGGGGGTGGGAATCAAATAAAGTCCCTCTACCTTAGAAAGCAAAACAAAGACATGCATGTCACATCAATCATGACACCCATTGAAATTCAATTTCAACGTGAAATGCAACAAAGGACAAACGAGAATTCCACGTATACCACATCAGATAGGCTTGACAAGGTGGGAAATTTCAAAGAAGCTTCACAAAGGCATCAATAGAATAAAGGGTCCTTTGCATCAAAACAGTAAAAATAAAAATAAAATAATATGCTTCACAAAGGATCAGGCAATTCGCGTGGGACGAGGGAACGGTTCCCGTGCGGAGAACGAGGCGTTCCCGAAAAAGGCAGACTGGCACTCGGAGTGGATTGCCCGGGAAAGCGATCTGCAGCGGTGGATTGGGGACCTCCGCCTGGGAACTCATTCGAACGTAAAGAGAACGTGGAAGGAACACCGGGGAACTCAGGGGAACTTATGGGGAACTTATGGGGAACTTCGTCTTCCCCAAGAGGTGGAGTGGCCAGGCTGCCCAAGTTGTTCCGATTCGTGCTTTTGTGCGGGGGGCCTTGGGAGCATCATTTGCTTCGTTTTTAGGTGACCGAGCTCGCCTTGTTTTCTCGGTTGCTGCGCTTTTTCATGTTCGCTTCTAAATTACGCATCCTTCGATACTCTTCTCGCATTTTACGGTTCAGTGTCGGTGTTTCCCGAGCTTCGCATTCGTTTTGGTTTCGAAGGTTTTGGCGCCCGCTTTCGTTTGGTTATGGAGAGCGTTGGAGAACGGATTGGTTGAGATCGATCGGTGATATAAAATCTGCGGAGGTTTTGGTGGAGTATTCGGAAATTTACTTTCTTCGATTGGCTGATGAGGTTTTAGCTCGTTTGGGGGAGGACTACTGCGCTGGTGGTAAATTTTCGCCTATTTTCTCGCGGGGACGATTCGCGCAAGCGGCGGTCTCTAATGTGGGAGAATTTATAGAACCAGCTATATACACTACGAGAGCTTGTGAAGGATTGTGCATCGGTTTGTAATTAGGGTTGCGTTTCACGCAGTGGTGGCAAGGAGGGAGAGAATGTGGAAATTGGCGTTTTTTTCCTTCGGGAGTACTTTGTTCCGCCTTCTTGGATCGGCGATGGCGTAGATCTGGTGGAAATTTTTGGTTGCGGATACAGAGATTATTTACCCCCGGGGATTGATTATTTCCTGAGATGTATATTGTAGGATATCTCGGCTGTTTATTCAATTTGCGAATTTGTAGTAGTGTAGTGCCTGCAATTGCGAAATTATCAAGGCTCTAGGGTTTGTGGATTATGTTCGTAAAGCAAAGAGCGTGGGCTTGCTGGCATGGCTGATGGAAGAAGCAGCCAATGCTTTGAGCGAAATTTTGGAACGGGTGAGCGCGTGGATTCCTCGCCTTGGCACCAGGGAGGATGAAGCCACAATCATGTCGCGAGATTTTTGGATGCCCGATCGGAGCTGTCGCTTGTGCTACGAATGCGAGTCTCAGTTCACGATTTTCAACAGGCGACATCACTGTAGGATATGTGGAAAAGTGTTTTGTGGAAAATGTACTCTCAACACCATCCCTGCCCCTGCTGTCAGTAGCCCTCGCCGTGGCTACTATGACGAGAATGAGCGAGTTCGCGTGTGCAACTATTGCTTCAAGGTTCATACCGATCGTGCTGAGCAGGACTACATCAATCGTGAGATTCTTGCTCTAGACTCTCCACCAAGTCAGACATTGAGTAGTCCATCTGAGCCTGCTGGTCACAGTTTTAACAATGCCTCAGGCTCAGCTACCAGGGCCCTTTCAGGCAACCATGATGCATTGCCCTTCTCCGATTCTTTGCCTACTGTCGGACCTCTTCCTTCTTCTGATGCTACGGTCGTGGAATTGGAGGCTTCCAAGGATGGGAACCCTGCCTGTGAATTGTGCATGGACGCTCAACCTGCTCTGCATATGCAGTCAAGGGATCAAGCGTCGAGTCTCTTCGAGTTCTGCAGGTCAGCTGTCTCTTCATCATATTATCATAAACTGCTGAAGTTTTATTTTGAGTTGGCATGGTTACTCAGAGCAGGCTTGAGAATGTTATCTTGAGTACAGTAGATGTGATGGGGGAAGAGTGTGATGCGTGATACATTAATTAATCAATGTGGTACCTGGTGCACTTTATTATAAAACAAAAAGTAAAGTCCCTTCTATCTACCACCTTGCCTTGAAGCCTTTGAGCAAGTGAAATAGAGAAATGAACTTCTTCCATGCTTCTTATACTCTCAAGGTGGGAGGAAATTCCAATGCTTCAAAAGTGTAAAGAGGAAAAAGTCTACAAGTTAATTCCACTTTACTTCTTGTTTCCACATGATATGTGTTTAAAGAGATGAATGTAGTATAGAACTCTTTAGTTAAGTAGAGTTGACCAAAGATTTGAAGATAATGTATGCACCACAAAGTAATAAGAGGCAGTGAGAGCCAATCTTTTTCTTTTGGTGAAACCCTTGATTCTTCCAACTAATTAATGGGTAATGAAGTTGGGAGGGAGAGTTATCTTGAGTACACTAGCAACAGCAGCGCTGGAAATACTCTGAACTTTGACCAAGCTCCTTGGATTGACGGTCTTTTGTGTGCGAGAGCAGTCCTTAAAGAGGCGTCAGAGTCTGAGATTTTGTGGCTCGTGGGCCATGCAATTGTAGTGAGACTTATTTCGGTGAGTTGTGAATTTGTGCGAAAGCGATGACGAGGAAGATAGATGTCAGAAGACTGAAAGAGGCCATGAGGATCTCGACGATGAAGATGATAGCGATACGGATCTGGAATTTGCTGACGGCAATCGTGGAAAATTACCCACCTCAATTGAGGGTTCTCAGAATGTGGGAGAAGTTCCCGTGTTGGTGGATAAAGTCAGCGACAGCAGGTGTGAAATTTAATTTTATCTCATGTACCTGTCATCTACGGGTTATTAGCCAAAATTAGCCCACGGACTGTCGTGTGCATGCTTAAATGGTTCTGACGTTCAATCGCTTTGTTTTGTGCTCTGTCTTGATGCGTCCTCGTTCTCTAAGATCATCCTTTAATTTAGTGACATAGTCATAAAAGGGGTGTGATATCATGCAGCCCAAGTATATTTGAATGAGCTCGTGTTTAGTATTCGTTGCTGTCTAGATGATTGAGTCAGGACGTTCAGTTTCAGGAAGTACTTTGATTAAGCATGACCTTACCAAGTATCTTGGACAGGGACGCCGATGGGGAATCTTCTGTAATGTGGAGAAGTACTCAGTCGTGTGATGATATCGAGAGCCTTGATGGTATTCTAAGTGAACCGCAAGCGAGGTATTCTATGTACGAGGAAGCGGCTCCTCAGCTACCTGTTGCAAACGAAATTGACCATCCAAGTGTTGACTATGAGAGTAATGGGGTCATCTGGGAGCCACCGGCCCCCGAAGATGAGGATGATGAAGCTGACATGAGCTTGGTAAGTTTTTTCACGTGATTGAGGGTCGCGTGGCTTGGAAACCGGAGGTCAGTGAGGCACATAGAGGTCTTTTATACAGAATCCAGGTATATCTGTATATCCATGTACTATTCCCAGTGACCTGGTTTTGTGGCATTTAATGTTGTGAGAAGAGGGATTTCATTTTACTGTCTTGAAATTTTAAATATAAGTAGTAGGTAGTTCTGTTCATGGATGCCTCACTGCATGTATAGAGCTACTCCTGTTATCTTAATATTTATTTACATTCTTTTCTTAGCAATGAGCCACTTTCTATTATATTATGGCTAGGCTTTGAAGTCCACAGCAGGGCTCTTACAAATGATAGATTGGCATAGGTGGTTATGTTTTAGTAAACCTATACATGGTGATGCTGAAGTTCTCTGTTTATTATTACACCCAAAAAGTGCCAGTGAATGTGAGTGATTTTCCTGATTGTTCTTCTTTGAAAAAAAACTACTCATGATACTCTATGGCGTTGGCAAGTACAGGTTGATGAGGATGACGAGGATGTTGAGTGGGTGCCGCGAATGCCAGGGAGTGTTAGCAGCAGCGAGAACAGCAGCAAGGCAGCAATGCGGGCTATAGTTGATGGTCATTTTAGAGCTCTTGTTGCCCAGCGTCTTATCGCAGAAGATGTCCGGGTACGTAAAGTTTTGCAGCAGTCTGTCATCCCTTGCTGATTGTTTCATTTGTACTGGACGGCAGGATACTGTACTCGAGTCCCTTGGGATAGGTGAAGGAGTTATTCTCACTAAATTACCGGGAAAAGGATTTAGTTGAAGTAAATTCATATCCTAAATAAATTCTTTGTATGTATCCGGTCTTACTTGTTGAAGTTTTCAAAGTCTAGAGTAACTGGTGTAACAGTTTGGAGAAGAAGGTGGTCCAAACAGCTGGTTGGACATTGTGAGCACGTTGTCATTGCAAGCTGCCAATTTTGTCAAACCGGATACGAGCAAAGGAGGCGGAATGGATCCAGGTGGCTATGTAAAAGTCAAGTGTATTGCTTCCGGGCAGCGGGAGGACAGGTAAAATTGCGGTTTTTGACTGGTCTTGCATCTGAGTGATTTGGAGGAACGCTTGTGTTGGTTGAAGGATCAGTATTCACCAAACATCAATTAGATCCGTCCGTTTTGCAGTCACTGTCACAACGAAGTGAAACAAATAGATGTCTTTGAATAGTCGATTTACAATGGAAATATTATCGAGAAGGATATTTAGGATTGGTCTGAAAAAGATGGATCTCAATTTGACCTTTCCGTCATCGTATGGTGTTGAGCAGCATGGTTGTAAAGGGCATTGTTTGTCATAAGAATGTACAAAATCGACGCATGACTTCTCGTTTTAAGAATCCTCGACTTCTCTTATTGGGTGGAGCCTTGGAGTATCACCGTGTTTCCAATCAACTTTCGTCTCTCGACACTTTATTACAACAGGTTTGTACAGTTGGAGAGTTTAAAAGCAAACTACTAGACATGCCCTTGTTGTGCAGATTGTCATGTGGCTTTGTTGGAATTATCAAGATCCGTAAAGCAGCCAGTTGTCAGTTGTAGCGAATAGTAATCACTTAATTTAATAAGACAATTGTTATGATTACTTGAATGTTAAGCCCTTCAGTGAAGCGTGGAACCGTGATGTTTTTGTATATGATAAGCGTGGAGCGCAGGAGTACCTACTATGATCTAATATCTTTTGCTTTAGAACTCATTTCTATGCACATGCGACAGTTTTAAGAGTGATTCTTGCAAAGATTGTATACCTTTTTGAAAATTTGGTGGCTTATCATGGGGGCCTCAATTGGGTTGAGGCACGCGCTGGATTGTATGTTGAGCATATCAGTGAATTGATGGACGAAACTATGTGCGTAAGAGTATTTGCCCAACCTTTTAGTTTTTTCTCACATCAATTCTTTGCAGGAGAGGGATCATCTCAGTATGACAGTTGCTCGTATCGAAGCCCACCACCCTAACGTCCTCTTAGTGGAGAAAACAGTGTCAAGGTATGCACAAGACAAGTTGCTGGAAAAAGAAATATCGGTTGTATTAAATGTCAAGAGGCCACTTTTGGAGCGCATTGCCCGTTGTACTGGTGCTCAGGTTAGCCTTGCAATTGCTTCTTTTTGTCCATCATCATGTAGTTTTTGAGTTTACAAGTATTAGGTTTAAAGGGGCAGCTGGTTGTAGTTTCACGGTTTCTAAAGTCTGAGTTTTGTGTTATTTTCATTTTCTGTGATAATTTTGTTTATGTTTTCCTACTTTGCAATAATAACAAGAAGCTGGGGAAGCTAATTTTTTTTGAGTTGTGCTTACTTTCTTGGAGAGCACAAATTAGAGACATGCACTGATTTACTTGAATTTGGCAGATAGTTGCTTCTCCTGAATATCTTATGGCTCCAACGGCCGGTCAGTGTGAACTTTTTCACATAGAGAAATTTGTGGAGGAGCATGATTTTAAAGGCCAGGGAGGTAAACCTGGTCCAAAATATCTGATGTTTTTCGAAGGCTGTCCAAGACCTCTGGGTTGCACTGTCCTGCTCCGAGGTGCAACTACAGAAGAATTAAAAAGCGTGAAGAAGGTAGTCCAGTATGCAGTCTTTGCTGCATACCATCTAGCTTTGGAGACCTCGTTCTTGGCAGACGAGGGTGCAACTCTACCTGAACTCTCTCATTCGTCTCCTAAGGGCACAGTTAATGGCACACAGCGGATCTCAGACAAGGCAATTTCTACCATGTCTGGCTTCACCAACCAATCTTCATTTGGACAAGCGCCTGTAAGTAAATGTTTCTAGTTATATCGTGATTACTCATTATTTGAACTATTGTGATACACATTTGCTCCCCAAACAATATTATTTTATTGATTACATATTGTTTTTATCATATGTTCAAACAATTATTATTATTATTATTTTTTCTTATGGTTAACAACGTGAAGCAATCACAAGGCAGGTGCACAAAGTGACTGGACGGTGTTTTAATTTGCCTTCTTCATCTGTCTGTTAGGCATTGAACCCTTTATCTATACAGCAAAACCACAGAAGACAATTATCACTGCCAACTAGAGCTTCAGCAGGGGTTGTTTCGGATGTCTTCTCTAATTTCGATTCGCGTGGCATTGAGGATAGATCTGGAATGGGAAGTTTTTCTTTCGATATCCCAGCTTCAAGTGCCAATGCTGTAGTTGGTTCTAATCTAGATCCTCTTCAGAGATCCAGGTCTGTGAAGCACAACAGCTGTTCTACATCATGGGTAGGCCTATTTGTTTCTTATCTTCTTTACATGTTTCAGTTGACATTGGTGTTCAATCTTAAATTTGTAGCCAAGCGCTCCTCCTTGTTATCCCTACATCTATCTTGCAGATGTTGACGTTTTCTTTGTTTAATGTTTTAAACTAGTAATCCTCAATTGAATAATTATTACTTCTTTGATGTAGTTGTTCATAACTATTTTGTTTTTTTTTATAGCCGATTAGATCTGCTGGATTAGGTGAAATATGCCATCATGTCATCACATAAGAGTTGAAGTAACTTATTGCTGTAGGTACAAGAGAATGTGCCCTGAAACTACTTTGGTGTGGACAGGAAACGGGAGAAAGCATTCCACTTTCGTCCGCTAGAGACTTCAAACCGTCTAAGTTGGAGAATACAAGAGACATTAATGAAAGCTCCACCGCCCCAGGGAGTCTGAAGGATGATTTCATCACACCATTGTCAGATCATCAGAGTATCGTGATTTCCGTGTCAAGTCGCTGTTTACGCAAAGGAAGTGTTTGTGAGCATCCTCATGTCATGCGTATTACATATTATGGAAGTAGGGATAAGCCTCTCGGAAAGTTTTTGAAGGATTCGCTTTTCAATGCGGTGAGTTATTGTGTGTTTACCTGTACAAACTCATTGAGCTAGGTTGAAGTGATATAATGACCTGTGTTGTATAGTAGGCTTAGTTTGGATTTAGGATCGCAGAGATTTTCTGTCTCATGTTGGCCGTAAGACGAAAAAAACATTACAGAGTTATCCACGATGAATTTGAAAGGTCAGCACTTGAAGTTCATCCATGGTCACATCATGTTTTCTAAGGTTGGCTGTTTCCGTGTCTTGTTATGATGTTAATGCTGATGCTATAAATTAATCAAGTTTTATTATGCGTTCAGCATCTTTTCCACTTCTTACAGTGTTGTTAACAGTAAGAATCTTGTGGGTCTTAACAGAGCAGCAGTTGTGGTTCTTGTGAGGAGCCACTGGATTCGCATGTTCATTGCTACACACATCGTCAGGGGAGTTTGACTATTTCTGTGCAGCGACAGAGGTCTACTGTCCTGCCAGGAGAGAAAGATGGGAGGATATGGATGTGGCATCGATGTCTTCGTTGTCCACGGACTGATGGCGTTCCCCCAGCGACTAGGAGACTTGTAATGTCCGATGCTGCTTGGGGCCTTTCGTTTGGGAAGTTCTTAGAGCTGAGTTTTTCAAACCACGCTGCAGCCAGTCGTGCTGCAGCTTGTGGCCACTCTTTGCATAGGGATTGTCTGAGGTTTTATGGGTATGACATCCTGACACCTTTTTTTCCTGAGTTCTATATTTTTTATGTAGTATTCTAGGTTTTACACGTTCCAGTTTTGGTGTTTTGTTGCCTCGTGCATATGCTAGTTATGTCAATAGATTCAAAAATACATGACAGTGCAAGTTGCCAGGTAGTCAGTGCAAATGTGCAATGCTCAGGAGCTCTAGATTTTGGACCAGTTATTCATGATGCAAGTAGTGTGGTGCGATTCCATGTTCATTAAGATTTGTAAGCGTGTCTCTGTTGTCCTCTAAATGAGTGGTTTGGTGTCTACTTCACTGATTTTTTTGGTGGGTTCAGATGTGGCAATTTTGTGGCTTGCTTTAAATATGCGACTATCAAGCTTCACTCTGTAGCTGTCCCACCTCCGCAGATAGAGTTCCATAATCCTAATCAACAGGATTGGCTTCTACAGGAAGCTGCTGAGGTACCCAAATTTTGGCAATTGTAAATTACATTTGGTGTCATGATGGTTAATTCTTGTGGTATTTAAAGGCACTTGTTTGGCTGGCCCTATCACCAATTTTGTTGAGTGTTCTGAGATACACTGTACCTTAATATATTTTGTTCATGTTTTGTCTGGTGTTGTGATGGCAGTGTTAGTTTCTTACTTTACATATGTGGGACATGAATCAGGTCGCAGATAAATCAAATCTAGTATTTGCGGAAATCTTCAATGCACTAGGTGCACTAGATGAGAAAATTGCGACTTCAAAGTTGTTGTACTCCAGTACCAAGCTATCTACTGCTAGGCGGCAGATTGTGGAGTTGGAAAGCCTATTGCAGAAAGAGAAGGCCGAGGTTGAGGTATGCCATTTAAACTCTTTTGAGTGCAAACATTACGAGTAGAGCGTCTAAACTTCTTACGGATGTCCAGTATCTAGGTCATTTTAATTTAACTACTTAGAACTCACATGTGGCGTGAGAGATCCATGTTACTGAGTGTTGGCTATTACATGATCATTATCATACAGGCACAATTTCAAAAGGCTGCACCTTTGAACTCAGTACCAGGACATATGGTGGCTGACATCTTAGCGCTCAACAAAATAAGACGACACCTTGCAGATACTTCTGCTGTTTGGGACACGCGTCTCTATAGTCTTTCCTGCTCACTTCATCTGCGAGAACAGCAATCTAGGAGCTCTGATCCAGGCTTTCTTGATTCATCATTGTTACTTTTCAAAGTTGGCAATGCTTCATTCAGAAGATCAAGGGAGGCAGAGACTAACTTGACAACAAAAGAAGAACTGACAATCAGTGCAGATCTGGAGGTGGGAACTCGAATAGAGCAAGAGCATGTTGGTAATTCTACTGAACATATGTTAGATCAGGCTGCCGATAAGCAGCAGAGTATGGACGGCACTTTCGAGACCAGTGGTGAATCTGGTACTGCTGGTGACGACGTTGTTGAGATCTTCTCCTCTTCAGTAGCCTCAAGTGATCATTTCCCAAGAAAAGTAACCACGACTTCTGTATCTGGTGTTCATCCATTGTTGCTTGATGAACCCGAGGAAATTCCGGTATCTGATTTCATCAACTCACTTGCTCTTCCTAGACAATCATCAAGTCCTTTACCTATTGCTGGTGCCCTTGAAGACTCGGCAAGTGCAAAAATTGAGGAAAGAAGTTTCCGGTTTCAAGTAGGCAGCCAAGGTATATTAGCGCTCTGCCTCACCCCCCATACTCTAATAGCTGGATTTGAGGTAGTTTTATTTCACACTTATTACATTTAGAGCTTTTTTTGGTTCAATCAAGTTCTGTTGTACAGATATCTTTTCTCGTTTTCTAGAATATGGTTGAATAGTAGTGTATTGTGAGTCAACCAAATTCTGAATATAGTTGTACAGAATTGTGAGTCCTAACTTTTTTCCAAATCGTCTTCTGTTTGCAGCTATGGCAAGCCTCAAGTGTTCGGATGAAAAAGACGCAGATTTGGGTAATTCTCTACCAGAGGGTTTCAGCCCTGCTACTACGGACTCAGAAAATGTTGATGTGGTCTGGGCAGAGAATTCCAACTGCACGGATGTCTCCAATGTGCAGGAAGGTGGAGGTTTTCACAAAGTGAGACCTGCTCCTGATAATACAGAGAGCGATTTTATCGAATCCTCTGAGGGAGTGTCCTTGATGGATAGTAGAGATGTACCTTTGCAAGTCAAGCAATTGGTCGAGAAAAGTGATACGACCTCGCATGCAAATGGGCCAACATCCCCGTTATTAGCAAGTGGGAAGGTCAAAGATGCATCTGAGGTTGGGGCAGGGACATTGTCTAACGTGTATAATAACATGTATAGTCGAGCGGGATCTACTCAGAGTAGGGTTGCAGGATCCCCACCAAGGGTACTTCCAACAACGCCCATGATTGTTTCTCTTACTGGGCATCTGTCTGCACCTGGTTCAGCACGACTCAAACTTCCACCTGGCATCAATGACACTATAATCAATGTCTATGATGATGAACCTACAAGCATCATCGCATATGCTCTTCTGACCCCAAAATACCAGGCAAGTCATTTCAGTGGACGTATCACCATTCATTCTTACCATCCTTCAGTATATTCTAGTGCCTGTTTTTCTGCAATAACTGTAATTGCAGTGTCATCGTGTGATGCATAGTTCTCTATATTGAACTAGTTGTAATTTTCCTTTTCCTGCTGCAGGCAGAGCTTTGGGATGCAGTTGCAGAGAATGACAGGGAGAAGGTAAAAGAGAAGTTACAAGAAAATGAGGAGAATGAAAATACAGATTTCTCAAGCATGATAGATTCAATCCATCAGCTGGACGACTCTATCGCCAGCATCGATGTAGAAACTGATCTGATGCCCAAAGGAAGGATTTTAAGAACTACTTCTATTGCTTCTATGGATGTATTAACACCAAGAGAGAAGCGAGATGTGAAGGTCGCATTCATAGATTCTAATCAAAGCGGGAAAGTAGAGTTTCGTGTCACCTGCTACTACGCAAAACAGTTTGATGCGCTTCGGAAGAAGTGTTGTGGAGGAGATTTAGATTATATTCGCTCAATGAGCAGATGCAGGAAGTGGGGAGCTCATGGAGGGAAAAGCAACGTGTTTTTTGCCAAGACCATGGATGATCGATTTGTGGTCAAACAAGTGACCAACACCGAAAAAATATCTTTCCTGGACTTCGCCCCTCAGTATTTCAACTATCTCACGGAGTCCCTCGATTCTGGCAGCCCGACGAGTCTTGCCAAGATTGTGGGATTGTACAGGGTGAGTCACATTTCAATATTATTTTCAAATACCGATGTTGATTGTTACTGATTCAACTCATATGTGTTGCGTATGCAAGCTCTCACCTTTTAGCAATGTTGTTTGCAGGTTTCAGTGAAGCAGGCTAAAGGAAATAAAGAACTTGACTTACTTGTTATGGAGAATCTCCTCTATGCACGCAGCGTAACTCGCCTCTATGACCTGAAGGGATCTGTTCGGTCACGATACAATTCTGACCTCACAGGAAATAACAAGGTGATGCTGGATGAAAACCTATTGGAGATGATGCCAACATCTCCCATTTTTGTCAGCAGAGTCGCCAAGCATTTGCTTTCCAGGGCTGTTTGGAATGACACAGGCTTCCTTGCGGTCAGTAACGAAAGACAACTCTCTTTATCTTGTATTTTGCATGACGATATCCTTAGTAGACAGCCTGAACACGATTGTCAGAATTGCTGCCTTCGTCGAGAAAATCATTCAAGGACAAAGAGAATTTCTAGTCAAGTTCTAAGGTCCACCAAGTTATGTTCATGTTTCAATTAGGATTTCTTTTTGTCTTCAATCACACAGCTGGAAATCTCTTGTACACTAATGATGTATAAGTGGGAACGTTGTTTCTATTTTTGTTGTTGGGCGTAAGCCATACATTTAGTACTAGTGTTAGGCTCATCCTTCGAAATCTAGATTGAACTATGCTCAACTATGCTCGATTTTTTCCTTGTCATTGTCATAGGTGGAAGAACGTCTCAGTTTGGAAAGAATGTTGGCTGTTGTACAAAGTTTCATTTGTTGGCTGCCCATAGCTGTACATGTATGCTGGTGTATTTCTACATCTCCTGACCTCTTATTTGGGTATGTGAATTGTGTTCCAGGGAGTACACGTAATGGATTACTCTCTGCTGGTTGGTGTGGATGAAGAGCGAGGGGAGTTGGTACTGGGAATAATCGATTTCATACGTCAATATACATGGGATAAGCATTTGGAGACGTGGGTAAAAGCATCTGGCATTCTTGGTGGACCCAAAAATGCAGCTCCAACGGTGATATCTCCGAAACAGTACAAATTGAGGTTTCGCAAGGCAATGTCCACCTACTTCGTCATGGTGCCTGATGAGTGGAGCCCTCAAGTCACGGTACCTCGCCGAACAAGTGAATCAGCCTTTCCAGAAAATGGTTCGTCTACAACGGAGGCGAAATTATAGTTGGGAATGTAGGGATGATGGGCTTGGTGACTCCAACTTTTGTCATGTTCGGTACTTCGGTATTTTCATTATTCAAACCTGCCGTAGGAGGGCTATGCAGCTTTTAAGGAAGTTTTTTATGTGCTGCTGTGGTTTTCTTTTTCTTTGAGGTTTAGTGAGAAGTTGTTTTGGAGGGATGAACTATTTGAATTCTTGGTTTGTGATGTGTTCCAGTATTGTGTAGTGTGTAGTCTGGTTGATGTGAATTCCAACATAAGAAAATTGGAAATTGGAAATCGTGTTAACCCTTTAGTGTCTAGGGTACTGGAGCAGACAGCTCTGGATTTCAGTGGGTTTTTCCACTGTGGTTGAGACTACCAAAAATAGAATGGGTTAAATTAGAAAGTAACCGTACAATTCTATTCTCAACTCGAGAGCACACATTTTATTAAAATTTGAGAATCATCCGATGGTGGGATCGGAAGATTATAGTATGTATTTGAACTGTATAATGCACGCTCAAAAACGAGATTTTGGGGGGTGTGTGACTTCAAAGTTAAATAGAATTTGAGGTAAATTTTCAAAAATAAAAGCAAAGAAGTTCAGCTATGCCCTATGTCAACACCTCTCCGTTGCAATCTTTCATATCAAAAATAGACTCACACATAATTATTGTGAGATTTATAAGTGAAAGTGACTTGTCCATGTACGGTTTAGGACAAAATTTTATACGTTGAAAATTGACAGGAGTGGGTACATTAGTCAAGATCGGATTACACACACTAATGGAAGATGAAGAAGAGAACGCAATCCAAAAAAATAAAACAAGATAACAAACTTCCAAACACAAGAAATACTACACAATACATATGTTGTATTTGTAAGTATTTACTGTATTTTCAAGTATTTGCAGTATTTTTGCGTTCTGTTGATAGGTATTTTGATAGTTGTACAATTCCAAATTGAAAATTTCTTTTTCTGGAAGGTGCGTAATGTATGTGCACAAATCTGAACTTCAAAACTGAAGTTCCAATTCTTCACGGATTCTCTGCTATTTGCATTTCGGACGTTGTAGTGACCATAATGTGGTTTGCTAGGCACTAAAGGGTTAACCCCTAAATGCCTAGTGGCCTCATTTCGCCATTTTGAGAGTCAACCCACTTGGGAGAACTGCTGACTAGTGAACTCGTGAAGTTGGGAAAGATAAATGCCTACATAATAAAAACCGGTCAATTTTTCTTTTCATGATAAGTAAGATTTAGGTAGTAAGAGCATCTCCAATGGTGCCTCGCTAAACTTGGATGACCCTTCAAAATATTCCAAAATATAGAGAGCCTAAAATAAAAGTGTCCCACCCAAGGCACTTCAAGCACCCAAGGCACTTTAAGCAATGTATTTTTTTTCTAGCTATATTTTGCTAGATTTCTCTACAAAATAAGACATTTTTCTTTGTCAAAGAAAAAAAATGAGAATATTTTTGATTTTTTTTTGGCAGATTTTCTCTATATTTTTTGTGATGATAGCTAGATTTTGTGAAGAAAACTACTAAAATATGAAGAAATTCTATCAAAATATGATCGTAAACTTAAGATTTTGCTAGATATTCTTTTCTAATTTTTTTTTACGTCGCCAGTTAGGCTTCAAGAAAAAAATCATAGGAAAAACACTGACTTCAAGCATGGCCAAAACTAATTAAATAACCAATCATGAATCACTACATGCAAAGTGGTTGAACAAAATTCTTAATTTAAAGGGGACTCGCTATATCAGAAATTTTGAGAGTGTTGACTTGATTTTTGAAAGGGCCCTCTTTCCATTTCATCCCTATTTTGCGAGTCATCCTTGCTTGAAGTATCCCGTTGGAGATGCTCTAATCCAAACATGTGAAAATCCGGTTTAATTTTGAAAATGATTGATTGTGTAGAAAGAATTGTCTAAAGTTGTCCTTGATTGTATCAAACTCTTGTCAACATTGTTACGAAGAGTTTGTTGACAAGATCCAAAGTTGATAAAGTTGTTATAGTGGTTGCACCCAAACTAAGTCTCTAGATTCAGGAACTTTGTCTTGCAATATTGAATAGGTTCAATTCAAATTGTCTAATGTTTTGGTGAACAAGAATTCTCATTTACAAATGGAGTTTTCCCTCTCAAATCCTCTTTATCTCATTCTTCTTCTCAACTCCAACTACTAAAAATGTTACACTAAATTTTGGTTGAATCTTAGGACATGTACTTGGATTCTTCTTCGGCATCAACCCTTTCCAATCCCGTTAGATTGATAAGAACTCCAATCCTCTTTTGAGGCGGGCCTGAGTAAAGTGTCTATTTGACTTGCCCATGAGTTCTATGTCCATCGGACACAGAGCCATGGGTGAAGATATACTCCCCTCTTTTGAAGGTAGACACTAATTTCCGATCCCACTCTATAACATATCTCAAATGCGCCACTACCTCCACACATACATTGAACCCCAAGCAAAACCTAAGTTAGATTCTCATGAAACAAGCCTTTCATGTAGAGCATAGCCTCCAAGATATACCACAAAAATACATTAAAAGTAACTTGAAAAAATAAAATCACTACAATTTGTTCAAAATTGCTAAAGTCGCACTATGGCCACTTTGGTCTCTTTGGGATTAAAATACAAGGAATTTTTAATTTTAAAAGTTGTCAAGTTGTCAATTAGTCAATTTAGCAATTTGACAATTTTTAATTTCTTATGTATTCATAGTTTAACCCCTAAAGGACCATGCTCATCCCTAAAATTTTATCACTTCTCATGATGTTTTCAAAAATGCAATTGTATCTCTCAATTGGTGTTCATGTAGAAAACTTCACCGTCAAAGCTTAAAGAGGACTTAGTCGTGAGAGTGTATATCAATTTCCAGGACAATCTACCATATATATATTATATGATTATAAGGTTTGATCATGACTTGTTTTTTGATTTTTTTAGCAAAATCAACAAGTCATTCACTGCAAACATTCTCATAAAGTCTAAAACGATGATTAGTATTTGAAATTTCAAGATCACACAAAAATGTAGTGTATCAAGGTGTTCACAAAAAATACAACAACAATGATTTGTCTAGTTGGATTTGTAATGATTGGAGGTTATTTGCTATAGCTACTAGGTCATATGCATATGCTGCAGAGCTAATGGTTAGTTTGGATGTACCAAATGTATATCCGTTTTTTCCTCCCTCTAGCCAACGAAGTAGTGGTTCTATAAATATGAGAAATAGATACGGGCTTAGAGTGTCTCCTTGGATGGTGCCTCTTTGTATTGGTATTGATTTTGTTCTTCCAAAGTGTTCGCTGGTAAATATGGTGGTGGAGTGTGAGTATATGTTTCCAACTAAAATTACTACATCTTCAGGATATCCGAGGTCTTTCGTTATGGCTAGGAATCTTACGTGGTCTAAGGATTCAAATGCATTTTTGAAGTCTATGTATAGTAGGTAGATGTTTTGATTTGTGAATCTTGCATCTTCTAAAGTTGCTATAAGGAGTTGGAGTTGTCTAGATGTGCTTCTTTCTGCTTTGAATCCCTTTTGGCTATCGTGAAGTATTTGATGTTTTTCGCCATATGATGAGACTATTAATGTTAGAGTACTAGTAAATAGTTTGTTTGCTAGTGCAATGGGTATATGGTTTGGTAATTGTGATGGGTCTCCTTTTTTGTATAAAATTTCAGTTAGGCATATTTTTCATGATGCTGGGATTTTTTTTGTTTGTAGCAATGAGTAAAAAATAGAAATAGCAGTTTATGAAAGCTTTCGGGCATATTTTTTTAAAATTGCATTTTGGGATTTTGTTTGGGTCAGGTGTTTTGTTGTTGGCTAAGTGTTTTAGGCATATAACACACAGTTTGCTATTTATGCACTTGGCCAAGTGCGCTCATTTCATAAGCATATTTGGCTTTAAAAAATTGGTTAAAAAGTTCTCTAAAAAACATCAATGTTGTCTTTCTACAATCCCTTACATTGTAAACAAACAAATATTTTATTTAATTTTTATTCTTATCTTTATTTTCTTCTTGTCTTCTTTATTGTCTTTTTTTTCTTCTATTTTTTTCCTCTGCTGTGGTTGCTGAACCCTAAATGACGGGAGCAAAGAAAAATTAAACAAATAAATTAATTATTTAATTAATTTAATTTAATTTAATTGAAATAAAAATTGGGTACTCTATTTGGCTATGGGGTGCTGCTAAACCCTACACGGCGGCCGCCCCCTCCAAAAAGAATTATTTTCTATTTTTAGTCGTCAGGTGCGCGGCCGCGCACCCAAAGACCCTCTCCCACTCCTATTTTTCTTCTCCCTCTTCATCTCTTTCCCCTCTCCTCATATATATAGGGGAGAGGAGAGAGGAGAGGGAGAGGGAGTGGGAGAGTGAGTGGAAGAGACCTTCTCCTCTCCCTTATATATATGAGGAGAGGGGAGGGGAGAGGGAGATAGAAATTGAGATGAGAGAGTGAAAAGGGTCTTTGGGTGCACGGTTGCACATCCCAACAACTAAAAATAGAATTTTTTATTTTTTATTTTAATTTTACCAGACAGTTGCTATATAGGGTTCAACAGCACGCCAAGGCCAAATAAAGTTTTATTTTTAATTTTTTTAATTTTTTGTTTTTGGCGGCCGTCGTTTAGGGCTCAGCAGCACTCTACGACCAAATAAAGTACCTATATATAGGTACTACTTTGTTTTGCTCCCGTTGTTTTGGATTTAGCTGCCACAGCTGAAGAAAAAGAAGAAAAAAAAAAAGACAAGAAAGTAGGCAAGTAAGAAATGAAGATAAAAAATAAAAGATAATAGAAAAGATAAAATAAAAGATAAAGATAAGAATAATTTTTTTAAAATTTTAAATGTTTGTTTACAATGTAAGGGATTGTAGAAAGACAAGAATAGTTGGTTTAAAAAAAAATTAGACAAAAAAATTTATGCGCATCGGGACCAAGTGCATGATTATATGGTCAAGTGCATAAATAGCGAATTGCATATTATATGTCATTTGTTTCTTGGTCGAGGTATTCATGTAATGGGGTTTGACGGTTTCCTCTTTTATCTATGACAAATCCATTTAAATCGTGCCATGGGTATTGTTTGACTCCACAAGTATAGTGTGGTGGGTGTTTGGGTTGGAAGTAACATGTTGGAACTGTGGGTCTGTTACTAATTGATTGTTGTATATGAATTTCGTTTGCTATGTCTTTTGGGCTAGTTAATATATTATTTTTTTCTATCCATAATGCAGTCTAATGGTGGTGTTTCTTGATTTTTGAAAAAAAATTATTCACTTTTTTTGGGCTTTTTTCATATATTTGTCTATATTGAATGATGTGAAACATAAAGCTATTGCACAATCAAGTGCCAACATTGAATATTACGCAGCAGGTAAAACAACAAAGGAAGAGTTACATGTGTCAGGCATATTTTTGAGGAAATAGATTTTGCTCAAAAAGGGCCTAAAATAGTTTATCTTTTCAATATATTTTTGACTTAATTTGAAAGCTTGAATGTGGCCTTTTAATTTTGCTCCAATACTTTGGGCTTTGGAAACGTTGCGTTATCGCAAGGGCTTATCTGACCAACAGACCAAGGGCTCTCTAATTTAACCAAGGGCATTAGCCCCATTGAACTATTCAGAATCCTCTGTTTGCCCACGTCCCACCCAAGCACCATCTCACTACAATGAGCTAACCCAATTGACAAGAACAAATGGGTCTCTAAGGTCCATTTTTTTGAAGGTAAGGTATAAGAAAATGACAAATTTACTTTATAGAAAATATGATTTAGATGTGAACAACTTTTACATCAGTGAAGAACATTTGAGTGAAGAACATTTGTGTGTTGGTGAGGAAACAAATAAATTTGAATAAAAGGAAGCTCACATGAGTAGGAGCTAACCAATTTTATTGGATGAATTATCGTCAGAATATTATCTGATTTTAGAAGTGGCTACTTCTACACTAGAAAAAATCGGCAAAAAAGTGGATGAAATTGCCAAAGCTTTCTAAAAACAAAACTAAAATTCCCGCTATTTAGATGAAAGTGCCTTATGATCGATAATTTCATAGATGAGCATATATATATATATATATATGGAAGATTCTATCCATTATTTCCTTAATTGAATACATTATAGGATTTGTGTTGTTCTACCAAATTGTTGCTTTACCAACATAAAAGCAAAGAAAAATTGGCTTTCTGGAGCTACTTAACCTCTAAAAGTCCAAGGGATATTGGACAAAACATAGATGTATTATAATATGTGCCTTCTATATGTTTGATGAAGTTTGGTCCAATAGACAAAATGTAGGGCATCATCTCTACAAATTATCCATGCAGTCAAACTTCCCAAAAAAACTTTAGATATATTTTTAATGAATTTAAAATCATTTACCTTTGAAAATTTGTATAAATTATAATTTTCACTTTTAGAGTTTTTAATTTAGCATGATTAGTTCAAATTGGTTTATTTATAGTGAACTTCAAAAAAACAAAGGAAATGATGCAGGGAACATCAATACTTTCTCCAAATAACAAATTTTCTAACACTAAGACAATGTTGAGGTGATCAACTTTGAAAGATTCTCCTGAGTGGAGTTTAAATTGGATTGACATAATTCAAATTGCGTTGAAAAGTATACTTGATGTAGTATTTTTAAACATTTTGTATTTTTTCGAAAACTTTTTTTCCCGGACAACCTGTATTTATCGGGTGAGCCATGGCGTCATTGGTTAATTAATTAATGCAATGTATTGTGCGCTCGACAACGTAAGCTAGGGTACAATAGACAAGTAGAATAAGCAAAATGGTTGTTTCATTACAGAACAAAAAAATGTGTTCTCGCGTGCTTTTTTATTTCAGAACATAAAGAGTAGACAATACTCTTTACCATACAGATATATTGTTACTCTAAAGGACGAGGTGGATTCATTGTGTCCAAGAATAATTTCAGAACTTTAGTAACTTATTTGGATTCCATAATTTTGATTTGATGTTAACTAGAAAATTGTAAATGTTCATTACGACAACACAAAAATCCTTCAAGATTCACAATTATGTTAATCGATCTAACAGGAAAAAACTAAAACGTCAACGCACGTGAACTTGGGACATGGTAGTTAGGGAGGTTGATGACCTCGAGGGCATTTTCACACTAGAATGTCAGATTTGTCAAAAAAAGTGTACAATATGTAAAACATTTGCCATTATCTCTATATAATAATTATATAAAACTGCATCATTATCACTATATAATAATTATACAAAACTGCATCATTATCACTATATAATAATTACGGAAAATGTTTAAATGTATTTAAAATGGAATCTTTTCTACATTTTTAAATATTATTTTGGAATATTCAAAAAATAATTTTGAAATCTTTACACATTTTATGCAATGTAACAATTAATAATGATCACAAATACCGGCTCATCGAGTCACCAAGAAGTCATTTCACCCAAACATAAATCTTTCGGAATCAAGCATTGTTGTTGTATTTAGTTTTAGAACACCATTTTTTTGTGAGCACCTAGATACAATACATCTTTGTATGCTCCTAAAATTTCAAACACTAATCGTTGTTTTAGAATTTATGAAATGTTTGCAGTGAATGATTTGTTGATATTGCTCAAAGATTTCAGAAAACAACTCATGATCAAACCTTGTAATCATGTAATATGTATGGTAGATCGTTCTGAAAATTGATATATAGTCTCACGACTCAGTCCTCTTTGAGCTTCAGTGATGAAATTTTCTACATGAACACCAATTAAGAGATACAATTGCGTTCTTGAAAGCATTACGAGAAAGTGATATAATTTTAGGGATGAGCATGGTCTTTTAGGAGTTAACCTTTAAACGTCAAGAGGGTCCCAGATGAGCAACCCAAAAGAATAAAAATAATTTAAGAGAGTTGCCCCCAACAATAGCTCCTTGAGTAACGTGAACAACTAAAGAGAATTCCTCAAATCCTCTATGAAGGGTGAATGGAGTGAACAGTGTTATTCCAAAGAAAAATTTAAAAATATAATGAGATTCCAACTCTGCACTGAGCTCTGCGATTTTGGATTTATAATTTATAATTAAAAAAAGTTATATATATATATAAAAAACACTATTGAACAACGTTGGCCACTCTGGTATCCATCAAGATCTCAAGCTGCCCGACTCCTCTCCTTCTCTCCCCACCAATTCTCTTTCCATTTTCTTTGGACGTGTACAAATTACTTAAACATGTGTAAGTGCTAAATTTAGCCTTGCTTTTTCATCACCTTTTCAAAGCACCAATACATTTCAATTTTAGTTGAGAAAATTCACTTTTTTCTTAATTGTTCTCTCAAAACAAGCCCGTGGAGCTCCTTTGACGTTTAAGGGTTAATCCCTAAATGTCCAACCATCCAAAAAGTGGACGATGTACAAAATCAAACACAGTTTTCTCATCCGTCATTGACTTTTTGCAATGTGGATTTTTTACTACATATTTGATGGGAATTTAGCTTCATGCATGTGTGATCCAATAAAAAAGGAGATGATTTGTGAAATTTTTATGCCTCATTTCATGTTGTAGTGATTCACCCAAAAGTTCGAAGATTTTAGTGTAAAAGTGCTCTTAAAAAAATCAACTCGTAAAATTAAGCAACCAAAAATCTCCAAAAATCACTTCACTTAGAGTGTTACGTTTCAACCCATCACAAAAATTTCATGTACAAATTGTCAATATCTTATTTGTAATCAAATTACAAAAGAATTTTCAATTTTAAGTTTGAAATTTTATACAAAATATTGGTGACAACAATCATAGATCTAATCATACAAATGGAATCAAAAATTCATAATGTACAACTTTTGTTTATATATCAAGTTCAAAATATGCCTCTTAGTTACATTTTATAATAAATCTTTGAAATTCTTCAAATGTGGAGAGGGGTGAGGACGTTTAGGGGTTAAAGGGCTGTAAACTGCACTAAATTTTTAATTTCTAAAACATAGCATTCAGTAGTTTTCACGCGCACTGCTTTTACATCCATCCAATAGTATAGAAGTTCATTCAAAAAAAGAATGGACAGAGCCAATCGCCGGATTGGAGTGAAAAAAAGAATGAAAAAATATAAAATATAAAAACTTTTTTCTTTTCCTTTTTTCAAATTTTATTTAAAAAAAGTTGTCAGCCAGCGTTGGCCGGCGTGCCGCTCCAGTGCCGGCATTATGTCACTACAATATCTTCTTCCTTCTTATTATGTGTTTAGAGCTTAAGGATCTTGTTGACCTTCTCCTCCCGGTTGCCATTATCTCCGCCTTCGTGTAAAACAAGCCAGCTACTGATTTTGCATGGATGATGATGTTTGATATTCCGCACATTCTCCTCAAGGGCAAAGCAGAGCCAATAAAGGCTACTGGATGTTATGAAGCAGGGTTCGGGGAGAACCGGCGGTTAGTCACAGGTGAACCGGTTGAGTTTGAGAAATAACCGGTTGAAGTTTGAGACTTCGGGAGAATTTCTGATCATTTTAGAAGAATCTATAGAATATACTTCAAATGAATAAAGAAAAACCGGAAGATGTCAACATGTAACCGGTTGGATTTAGAATCACTAGGATCTTGACAGACTATGCCCAAAGACTTCTCGAGCACTTGAGTTAACCGAAAACAGAACACGAATTTCAAGGCCCAATGTTCATGGAAATGGAAGTCTATGCTTTCATTGAGTGTAACCAAAATGAAAACTCAAGTTCAAAACTCCCCTTTTCTTTGGTCTTCGGGGCTACTATAATCCCAAAATGGAGAAGGATTTGTAAAAACCGGAAAGTAGGGAGGTTGGGTGAAGGATGATAGAAGCGGCTTGCAAATTGCTTCTTGAAAACTGTTAGACAAAAAGGACCTCGCAAGTGCCTTCTAGTTGAGCCAACGATGCTATGACACCCAAAATACATATTCAACTAGTTTTGCCGTCTTTTTGACGACAAAACTAGTTGAACATGTACCGTACGTGGAAGGCAAGGTCGGCAGAAAATAATTCCTCAAAAAAATGCCGAAAAAATAAATAAATTTATTAAGTATTTTGTCGAAATCAACAAAAATAAAGTCAACAAAAAGCCGAAAAAAATAGAATAAAAACATAACACTCAACGAAAATCGTAGACAAAAAATAAAATAAAACGTTTAGCTGCCGGATTTTTTTTAATGTTAGCTATTAATAGCCGATTTCTTAATAATTACTTTTGAAAGTGCTGTCCTCCACCGTTTCAACTTTTATTAATTATTCAACATGAAAGTGCCGACCCTGCCTTCCACGTACGGTAATCTATCTATGGATTTAGTAGAACCATGCCAATTGACTCGGTTGCCCTTGCCTCACTTTCAACTCACCTAACATAACATGAATTTTAGCTTCTTTTCGGTTAACTCTCATGTTATGAAGCATTCAACATCCTCATTTTCAATTAATTTATGTGGAAACCGACCCTGGCACAAAGTACAACCCAAATTATTTGTCATCTCTATTTAAAAAAATAATAATAGTGAAATAATATCTTGAAGGAGAAAGTTTTGGACTCTTTTGAGTGAATGCAGCCGGAAATGGAGAATGGGAATGGGGTTCCGCGAATCAGAACCCGCCACGTCGAGACTGCCTTGATACGCATGTTCGCTGGCACGCTGACAACACACCAATCGATGACACCGACCCCCTTATGGCCCAACGGACACAGATGAAAGTCGTCATGTGGATGAACGTAGTCGCAGCGGATGAACGTCTGCACCAACTCCCTCGCACGAGCCGCTCGTCGCCAATCATCAGTTCACTGTTTCGTCCAAGAACGTGGGCCGAAGATCGAGGATCGTCGTCCATCGAGTCGACGACGTCCGTCGATGCCGGTGGACGGCAAAAGTCCACGCGCACGAGTCGCCCGTCGTTCCATTTTTCGTCCAGCCGCAGAACGAGGAGCGTCGTCCATCGTGGCCGAATACTGAACGACGTCCGTCGATGCCGGTGGACGGCAAAAGGTTCTTCTAGTCCACCCTTCCCTCTTCATGGTTTCAGAGCTGCACGGTGGATCTTCAGTGCCATTTCTTTTTGCTGCCGATTGTCGGATTCGTGGCGTTTCTACGCAGGGAGGATCTTCGACAGGTGCCGTGGTGCTGTGTTCGCATTTCTTTGTCAGAAACATTTTAAGCTCTTTTTGGGAGAGGAACGGACGGAGAAACGTTGAAATTCGAGGTGCGTTGTGGTCTCTCTGTGATTTGGTGTTGTATGCTGCGATGAATGTGTTGTGAGAATATGCGGCTTCAATTTGTTCGAGAAGTGCTCTTTTTCTTGTTTTTGTAGGTGATTGCGGAAGCTGCACTTTGTGGTGAATGAATGAACGAGTCAGTAATTTGTTGATTGCGTTGAATTCCCGTGGTGATGGAGGGAGCATGATTTTGAAATAGTGACTCTTCTGATGGACGTAGTAATTTTTTTGTTTTGTTTTGTTTTTCCTTTTGGCACAAATGAAAAATTCCGTGCAAAAATTGCCGCTCTCCCTTACAGGTTATCGTCAGTTTTGGAACTAGTGCCTGTGATAGTGATCAGATGAATGTGTTGTGAGAACTTGTTTCGAGAAGAGTACGCGAAGTGCTGTTTCTTGTTATTGAGCCTGATTGCGGAAGCTGCACTTTGTGGCTGAACGAATGAACGAGTCAGTGATTTGTTGATTGATTTGAATTCCCGTGGTGGTGGAGGGAGTGTGATTTGGAAATAGTGGATTTTCTGGAGGAGGTTGTAGATTTTTTCATTTTATGGAAGGAGTCTTGTGCGCAGTATTGCTCTGTAATATTGCCAATTTTGGAAATAATGCCTGTGTCGTAAGTTAGCTGGAGATGAATGTGTTGTGAGGATTTGTTTTCGAGAGGTTGCTTCAAGTTGTTCCAGGAGTGCCGTTTCTTGTTTTGAAGCCGATTACGGAAGCTGCACTTTGTGGCTTAATGAGTCGTAATTTTTTTTGATTGAGCCTGTGGTAAATTCCCGTGGTGATTGAGAGGGTGTGATTTGGAAATAGTGATTTATCTAGAGGCAATAGATTTTGTCGTGTTTAGGAAGGAATCTTGTGCGCGGTTTTGCTCTTTGGTATTGTCAGTTTTGGAAATAGTGCATGTGTCAATGATTTGGCGTCGTTAGTTGTAGATGAATGTGCTGTGATTTGGTTTCGAGAAGTGGCTTCAAATAGATCCAGAAGTGCTGTTTTCTGTATTACTGATTACGGTAGTAGATTTTGTCGTTTTTTTCGGGAAGGAATCTTGTGCGTGGTATGGCTTTTTGTATTTGTCAATTTTACGGCGTGTGAAGTTGGAGGTTTTTTGTTGGCTTCCTCCACCAATAAGTTGCACTTCTTTTGTTTTGTAGAAATTTTACTGGTAATACTGTGCCTCCATGGACTGAGTTTGTAAAGAATTAGAGATGCAGACTGGCTCTATGTGATGTTAGTGTTGACTATGTTGGTAGTTTTGTTGCGGACTCGAAGATTACTGACCTAATGCAACTGTTGTGTTTCAGCAACCTCGTCATTTGTTCGATTTTATGATCTAAAGCTTGGATCACAATGAAGCTCGGATTGAAGGGTCGAGGAGAGGAAAACACAATGGGAGATTGTTTGAGCGGGTCTTCTGGGGTGATGTCTTTTCTTGATGAAGCGCTTTCATGCGTTTTCTGAAAGCGATTCCCTCATACCGTCATTTCAGGCAATAAACAATGGGGTGCAGAATGTCAAAGCCCGTTGGAGAACCTTGTACAATAATAATTAAACTTCCCAATGGTTGTGGCAAAATATCGAGAAGCTACTCGTCACCATCTCAGTTGGCAGATGCAGAGCATGTCTTCAAGAACCCTAATAATGAGAGTTTCCATGCAGTGTCTCTTACCTCTAGTACCTTCGGCTCCTTACGATTAGGCTCTCTGCAGGATAATGGAGAGGAGCGGAATAGAAGAGCTAGCAGTGATTATCTGGGGGATGTGAATTCCGAAGACATTAGAAACAGTGTAAACCGTCCTGTTGTCAAAGGTACATACTCTTTGTCTCGGGAAACTGGTCCGTCAGTGAGTGCTTCCGGCCGAAACCGGAACAATCAGAATGTGAATTCTTCGAAAGCCGCAAACGACAATCAGGCGGAAATCATCAACATGTGGGAGCTCATGGAGGGTATTGAAGATGAGAAAGCGGCACTTAAGATGTTAAGGGGCTTGGTGGAAAGACCAAGGATGTCTGGGTACGATAGTGGAAAGTCAACACCTCGTATACCCACGACAATTCATACACTTGAAGACGTGGATAATATCTTAGATACTAGAAGATCTATTCCTGCAGACTATCGTTTTCGAAGGGGTTCTTCTCTGGAGTCAGTGGTGCCTGCACGTCAATCTCACGAGTCTGGTTTGAATTCTGATAAATTGATTCGAAGAACTTCTGCCATGCTGCAGAAACGGCGCTCTCGAGCAATGCAGATCAGTCACGAGGTCATAGAAGAGTTGGATGTTCTCAGAAGGAAAAATCTTTCTCGGAGTCAGGAATTTAATACCTCAGGAAGAAAAATCATATCTCGGAGTCAGGAATTTAATGCTTCGGGAAGAAGAGATCTGTCTCGGAGTCAGGAATTTGGTACCACAGGAGGAATAGATGTACCTTGGAGTCGCAAATTTAATGCAGCAGGAAGGCGTAATCCCTCTCAAAGTCAGGATTTCGATTCCATAGGAAGGTATGAGCATATCCGGAGTCCGGATCTTGATCCTGTTAGGAGGGGCAACCTAAGAAGGAGTCAAGAGCATGATTCAAAAAATAGTGGTAATGCTGTACGAAGTCAGGAGTTTGCCAAACCTCCTGCGGCCAAGCCTAAAGAAGTTGTTGCTACACCTCATAACGATCATGAGATTCCCAGGACTGATCAGCTTAAAGACGAGAGGGTGGCTGCCTTGTCAAAACCAGACATTTTGTTAAGAAGCCCCATTTTGTCAACAGGTGCGAGAGGACACGAGAGGCCAAGAGTCCGCCGTGCATCTACGTCATCAGCTGCCATCAATATTGAAAGTACAAATAAACCTATGTTGCGAAGTCAGGCTCTACCTCCTGCCGAGCGGAAAACCACCCTGCTTAAAGGTGCCGGCCCGACAATGGTGAACTTAGATCTCAACTTATCATAGGTGATCTAGGCTCAGCTTCACAATCAATGCGTTCCTTACGAGAGATGGCGATTTTAGGCGTCGAAGGTGGGGTTCCTGCTACAGTGGATGTTCTTCCTCCTCCAAAACAAGCTACGGCGGTGGAGTTCTCATTCTGAACCTGGCAGTGCATAAGTTAGCAATCAGGTATTCGATACAGCAGGCCTCATAGCAAAGGTGCTCAAGTTTTCGTTTACTGCCCGTCCTCGTTCTCAGCGTCGTTCGTCAGCCTAAAGTACTTCCTAAGATACTGCGGATACTCATATAAGTATTCGAGTCTCATGTGCTGCGTTTAAATTTTGTGTTGCAGTCAAAACTTGGAGATGGTACGAGCAGTTCTGTGGGCTGGTCTGTTTCTCGGCTTTGTCTGGTGCAAATTACGTGAATAGCGAACCTCCTTCACAACGGAAATGGCAAGGTGGAATCACACCCGGCATCTGTCACTCTAACCTCGTTCCCACGACCATGGCCAGTGTATGGCGAGAAAGGGATAACATCTGCAATTTATTTGCGGGATTTAATAAATGTCTTTGACTACACTGCTTATGTCTGGGGACAATTTAACTGGCAGCAAGAATGAGCAAGGCGTTGAGACGTAGGGACTTGGGAGGATACCTGCAATTTCGAGCTTCCAAAAAGATAATTCATTTGGTTCAAGTAAGTTCATTTCTTGCTCTATTCTTCTGTTTTGCAATTATGATTGACTTGATGGGAGCTGCCCTTGGGTACTGATATTGCTGGAACACCTGGTCTAAATATTGGATAAACATTAGGACTGCCTCTCTTAAGAATCTGTGCAGGTATAGGATCTTTTTCACAAGTGAGCTGACATCTTCCGTTGCTAATTATTCTTATCATGGATGGACGTGGTTGGAAATATCAGGAGCTGCGGAGACAACTTGACAAGAAAGATGAAAGATCCTCAGTTTGACATCCACAACAAAGGCAATCCAGTAGTGACCGCATTGGTTGAGCTACTTCAGGCGAACGGCAAAGACATGGCAGCTATTGGCGGGAATTACTTCAGAAGATAAATACAAACGAGTTGATAGGTCGAACGTTTTCTCTTCAACGGGTATCCATGACATGTGAACCAGTCTCACCTTAGGGATCCAAAAACCTGGTTGGATAGTTAGTGGTATCATATTAGTTTCTAGTTGAGTGTTCTTTATACCCTTGGTAAATTTCGAATACAGAGCTATATTCTCTGCTATACCGGTAGTCTTATGGCCGAACATGAGCTGATTTACAAGGGTCGTAGTCTTGATACACGCCTCCGTAGGGTTGCCTCTCAGAGCCATTTAGTGAGAGGAATGTGATCATATTGCAGGTGGCCAATAAGTTCTACAATTTTATTACAACACATTGTAAAGCTTCAGACAAATGTGACTGCTTCTTGTAACATTTTGGATACGAAAGTGTCGTGCTCATTTGCCGTGACTCGTTTTTTCTTCGACACATAAGTTTCCTTATGCTATTTGGGATAATACCGATGTACAGGTCTGTTAACAGCTCAAAAAGCATGGAGACCACATGATACAAGAACAGAACGGATCAGCAATTATCAATGACCGACTCATCGAAGAATCTTATACCGGTACTGTCAAATCTCTACACCAAGTCATTGTAACGTTTACTGCTTTGCCAATAGAATACTAAACAAACCATTTCTCTCCTGCGCATATCAAATGCTGCAGAAAAGACTCGGTGAAAAGACCTTATAATCCGATCCTTGCAACTCTAAACAGTATTGCACGATGAAACATCAAAATGGTTACGACACAAACGAAGTCGGCTACGTGAATTTAGTCTGGTGAGAACGGTGTCCAGGGACACCAATAATGCTTTGTACATGTGGAATGCGCCTGTTGTAGGAAAATTTCAATACCTACCAACGTCTACAGCTCATACTCTTCAGGTTGGCTGGCGTGTATGGTATTACAGAAATGTCTATGCAATATTTCCCGTGATATTCTTGTTATGAAATTCGCAGTAGCTGAATGTAACTGCTCCGTTGTCTTCTCAATTTGGCTGCAACAGGTTTAGCAAACGTTGGAATGAGCATTGGATTGCGAGATAAACAGAAATGCTTGTTACAGTAGAAACCAATACGGATGCAACAACCAAAACAAGAAATTACCTTGTAGAAGCTGAATTCTGTCGGGGGAAGAACATGTTCTTCGTTGTACTGTAAGTTCCTCGTCTTCCGGCAGCAGCGCTTGGCACACTTGTACAATGCACGCTTCAATGATTTGCACATAGCTTCCTGTAAAACACAGCAAAACCCGTTCAACAATGCCATTCAGAAATGCTGAAAACCTTGGCGAAAACCGATGTACATAAATTGAAATGGACATGCATGTGACAGGGGAGGCAGGTAGCAATGGAAGTGGAGAATGAGACTAACCACAAACTGAGTTCTCCGTCTCATGCTTGAAGATGGCAGAACCAATTTGACCCCCCTGGATGATCCCATGATCCTCTTCTTTTTCCTGATGAGCTCTGCGGAGGGAGACAAAAGCTCCAGCGTTGCTGCATACGCAGGGGACCGGTACCCATCCTCCACACTGTTGGTCGGAATGGAGTGACTCAAATGCCGTTCGCTCCAGGCCATCACACTGGAGAAGTTGTCCTCTCTGGATACGAATCTTGCGGGGGAGAGGTTCACCCCAAGGCACGTCGTGAATTCGGCATTGGGAGAATCACAGTAGGGCTCCTTGTTGTTGCTGTTGTTGTTGTACGCCGCCTTAGAAGACTCAGAGGGCATCGTGTAGGGTAACCTCGTTTGTGACGTTTCATACGCTCCTTGTCCATTACTGGAATCCTCTCCCTGTTGCTCGCTATGCGTTATGGCAGCTGCTGCACGAGCATTACCAGGATTGTTGCTCATGGTTGCTTCCAGACACTGAAAATAGGACGCAAGCGTGGGTGCCCACATCTCAGGGCTGTGAGTCCTGCTCTTCCTCCATGTTGACCCGGATCTGCACATCTTAATGAGGGCTTTCACCCCCTCGGCAGCCCCTCCGGAGGGCTCCTTGACCCTGTAGTCGTCTGAGGTTGGACCGAGGTATGGAGAACCGAGCGGGGAATGGGAAGCTCCTGCATCCTCAGCTTCCGGCTGGCCTGGACTTGCAGGCTCCGTGAAGGAGTGTTCAAACGATTCATATGATACACGGGATAAAGACTTGGAAAGGGATTTTGACAGGGCAACGGAGACTGGAGTGGTCCCTTGAGTCGTTTGTGAGTCCATGTCTGAAGCCGATGAGGGACCTGATGGATGGCTGGGACCTTGAAGAATACTGGTTGGTGACCATGGATCACGTCCCAGCTTCTCTTGACAAAAGCCAGCTGCAGCAGCTCGGGCGTTCACATTTGACCTGTCAAGCGAGATGCTCGTGAAGGAATGTTGCCTCAGCACTTGTTTTATGGAGACAGGCCAATTGGGATCTTCTAGAGTGGCGACCTCAGACGACGGCCTCATCTTGGAGGTCAGTTGTTTCACGATTCTGGATGGCGAAATCGACCTCTTCGATGGGGAGCTGTATCTCTTCACAGGCTTAGCTCCGTAATCCAAAGGACCTGAAGCGAAGATCCGAGCAGCGCGCTGCTGCTCGTGCTCATCCGTGACCAAGTCGGACATCGCCATCGCCCCTGAAGCGCTCCTTCCGAGCACACGGTGCGAGCAATCGTCCAACGGTCCCGAGTTGTGGCTATATGTGTAGCTATGCCGATAGTTTCTGGAATTTTCAACATGTGTCGAGGGGCTGGAGACTTTACGAGAGAAGTGCTTCGCCAGGGCTTGAATCTTAGACGGGGAGATGGACCGCTTGGAAGGCGAGCAGGAGCGCATGACGGGCGGTGACTGCTGCTGCTGGCGTCGCCTGGATGGGGAGGTGTGGGGGTAGTACCCGGCGAGAGGACCGCTCATGGATCGCGTTCGTTGCCGACCTCGCAAATCCTCCTTGGACATGAAATCTGTGGGGGGAGGAGCGACCAGCCGAGGGGGTAACTGGAGCTGCACGGGCTTGTTGCTCTCTACGGCATCCTCGTCGACCTTGGGAATCCCTGGCGCTGCTTCCCAGACAAAAGGGATCGAGGTGGTGAGATTCGGCTCCGGGGTGACGGTTGGCGACACCCAGCTCTCTACCAGAAACTTTGCCGCAGCCGGCGCCACGAGATCAATGTGGGCCTCGGTCTCGACCTCGGAGATGACATGCGTGCCGTCCATGCTCTTGCGGGGTCCGAAGCTTCGTTCTCCTGGCGTTGTGCGCGCGTAGAATCGATGGCTGCTTCGGAAACTGCTGTTGGGAGATGTGAGCAGCCCATGTCCTGCGGTAGCCTCCTCCTTGGCTGGCGATGCTATTACAGTCTCTGTCGATTTTCTCGCCGACGATGTTCTTGGCTGCACTGTATCTCTTCCGCCTTGATCTTTCAGAAACCTCCTCGCCATCGCTCGCTCCGCAGCATCGGCTATGGTGATGGGCTTCCCCGGGGCTTCCTCCCACTTGAATGGAATGGCGGCGAGCTCGTGCTGGGGGCTGTTTTCCTGCGATTTGTTCAGACTGTCCCATGCTATGGACGCTGTAGGTCTCCGTCGGCTCTCCACTGGCACCTTCTCGCTCACTTTGGCAACGCTGGGTGGATGCAATTTGAGTGGGTTGGGCTTTCCGGCTAGCGATATCAGCATGAGCTCGGTGTTACGACCTCGGCTGTCCACGTTCGACTTTGATCCTCGCAGGATCTCGCTGCTACGAGATCGATTGTCCGACGTCCTTGACGATGCCCCTCGCGTGAGCTCGCTACTACGAGCTCGATTCTCCGCGCTCGACCTCGATGTTTTAAGGTCTCCACTTACAGCTCGTCTCGGGGTGACCATGTACGTGGGTTTCGCCACGCTCGGAACGACCACTTCAGCTCTCGTGGGCTTACTTTGAAAATGCGGCGTACTCCTCGACCTGGGTTGCGGGTCATCCATGACTACAGCACGCCCAACAGTCTCCTTCGAACGAGGTCTTTCTTGTTCTTGACTAACCTCCGAGAGGTCATCAGCCGTTGCGAACGACGTGTCGCTTGTGCTACGTTCATGTTCACGCGCCCCAACAGTCGTAGCAGCGCGAATTGGGTGATGATCCATGGCGGTGGCTTGGCTAGTGAGAGGACCACTGTGAAACGCACGTTGCTTGGGCGCCTGATGCAAGACGAACGGGAAGACCTCATCGTGGGAAGCATTGAAGCTAATTGCGCGCGCGTTTTGAAACGCGCGCGCGATTAGCTGTGACGACGAAAATTCTAACGACTTCTCCGCTTTCAACGAGCAGCTTCGAAGCTGATAGTCCCGACGAGCTGGGAGCGCCATCTGCAACACCTCATCCGTTCTCTTGGACCCCATAATAATTTCTGCCGGTCTTCGCTGTAATAGCATCCAAGAACTACCATATCCTTTCTACAATTCCACTTCGATTGTCACATTGCAAAGAACAAGCGTAATTCTAAACTCCGCATTGAAGAATATCCGATACTCGAAGCCCTAAAAATAGAGAACCACGCTGATGTGTAGACGACACAGTTGTAAGTTGTTCCTCGGACCGCTTAATTAGTTTCCTTACTTGTGTTCTACGTTCTACCGTTACCAAGCAGATGGTGATGCGAGAAGAAAGCCATCGTCCTCACCACGTACAATGTGAAGCTCCACCTCCAGCAGCAACTTTGAAAGTTTCCCGCTATGCCGATGCCCTGTCGCTATCCCAGGCCTGCTACTGCTGCACTTGGTAAGTTAAGGTCTACTACTTCTCGCATAACCTTTCACACCATTGTCACTTCTGTTACATTACGGACGACCTCCAGCATGGGCTCTGCCGATTACTCTCTCTTCTTCTTCTCCCTCCCTGCAGTAGTACTACTTTGTTACTGTCTCCTGTCTTCTCCCGCCAGTCGATCTGCTGCACTCTGCAGGACCGTGACGACGATCTCTGCAGCGTGTGGGCCTTGACTTCAGCCACTCCCTGCACCTCTGCGCTCGTATGTGCGAGATGATGGTAGCTCCACAAGTCTCGCCTCCGCTAACTAAATTAGCGCTATGCAACAGAGATTGGCCAACAGCATGGAGCTACATTGTGGGTAGCGGAGGACGAGTAGTCTGTCGTAGTAGTTCAGATGTTGATGATGAGGCGGCACATGCAGGAAGGCAGGCTGCAGTTTCAGTGTCAGAGACGCAGCCTGCAGCATTCACGTGCCAGCGGAGACAGCTCTGCCGGGCTCTGTCAGTAACGACAAACAGGAGAGCTTGAATTGGTTATGTGAGGTTCCGAGCTCCGAATCGGAGCTCATAATCTCTCACACAAACAGGGTTATTACGAGGCATATCATCACATGGAAGGGACTCCTACTGCAGTTACACGTACAGTACATGAGGACGGAGGGGCTGGTCTGAATCCGAATCCGAGGACTGGCTATGGGTGAATATTCTGGAGCGTGGAAACGAAGTGGAGGGAGCCTCCCACCCTGTGAGTGTCAGGCTCGTTTGCCTTTGCATCTGTCAGTAATTTCCCTGACTTTCAATTCTGTAATTTGAATTGAATTGCTGCCTGTAATTGACTTGTAATTTGAATTGCTGTAATAGAATCGTAATTTGAATTGCTGTAAGGAATTTCTCTTTCTAGTGAGGGCAACCTCAGTCCACAGTCCAGACCTCTATTATCACACTTCAAAGTACAGATTCATTCTTACTTCAATTTTAAGCAAACCTAATCACACTCTCTAAGTTTCTATGTGTGCATGGTATATACTTAACCCCAAGAGCTTACTTTTTGGAGGGGAGGATCTTGCTCGTGACTTCTACTCCGTTGAATCAAATGGGGTTTCTATGATTGCAATCACCAATATTTTTGTATAAAATTTGAAACTTAAAATTCAAAATTCTTTTGTATTTCAATTACAAATAAGATATTGACAATCTGCGAATGAAATTTGTTGAAATGTAGTATTCTAAGTGTAGTGGTTTTTGGAGATTTTTTGGTTGCTTAATTTTATGAGTTGATTTTTTCAAGAGCACTTTTGAACACTTTTGAACTAAGATCTTAGAAATTTTTGGTGAATAATTACTACAATATGAAATGAGGCATCAAAATTTCACAAATCATCCCCTTTCTAATTGGTTCTCACATTCATGAAGCTAACTTCTTATAAAATTTGTAGTAAAAAATCCACACTACAATAAGTGCATGATGGATGAGAAAACGTGGATGAAATATGTACATCGTTCAAAAAATGAACGCTTAGGCAGTTAAGGGTTAAGGCATCTATACTTTTTTAACCCCTAAGCGTACCTAGCTTTTTTGGGCTTAAAAACATCATTGCTTTTGATATGTAAGCATTAATGAGGTCATTAGTGTTTACATATCGATCAATGAGGTCATCTATTAATGGCTCTGCTTGTCGGATAGCCCACTTCATTCCATAAAATTGTACTCTACAGACCCTAGCACCAATATTATAGAGAATTGTGGACAAGGGTCCTACCGGGCAATTGACTTGGTTTTTTGACAATACTAGGAGATCATCATTCTTCGTTAGAGTTAGGTTGTGAAATTCTCTCAATTGGTCTATTATTTTATCTTTTGTTTCTTGTTTTTGGGTTCTAGTGATACCAGCAAATATTTTACAACTATTGGATCTGACATAATGTAGATCCAATGGTTGAAGTCAAGAATATCTCTAACCCACACAGTTCTATTTGCGGGTCGAGATATATGTCCTATCGACCTAGGTAAATCTAAAGACAACATAAGGAAACAAGTTGAATCTAAATCTACATTCCTAGGATCAATAGTGGATTGTGAAGTTCCAATTCTAGGGCGAAAGACAGGAACTTCACATGGTATTGGAACTTGGGGATCGATAGGATCCCACAGACGTCCAAGAAGGGGAAACTCGGGTACTCTAGTAGGGTTATCTAAACGTGGTCTAGGGTTCCTGACCAACGTTGCCTCACTTCTAGGACGGCGGACTCTTAATTCCATAGGTCCTAGATCCCCTACCACATGATGCTCCTCTGTAGGAGGCTCTACTGCACTAGGAACATTCCTAGGGTCTATGGTTGTTTTTGTTTTAGGCATTTTGACAGAAAAGGGTTTAAGGGTTTAGAGTTTATGTAAGAAAAAAGATTTAGACAAGAGTTTATGGATGACAAAGAATTGCTCGATAAAACCTACACAAAACATCCAAACATAACTTTAATAACCCTAATTAATTAAAACCTAAACACAACATTCAAACATTCATTCATTATTTTAAATTCACCAATAACACAAAAAAGTATAGCACGTACCTTAGGGTGATAGAAGCATCACAACTATATATACAAACAACGGTTATATACCTTAGGGTACCTTATGTGTTTTATACCCTTCATTATACAAAAGAAGGGTATAAATTTAAGAAAGTAAAAGAAATACATTAAAAATAGTAAAAAATATAAATATAAAAAGTTGTTTCAAATATAAGAAAGTAAAAGAAATAAAATAAAAATAGTAAAGTAATGTAATTATTGATGTCGTTGTTGTTGTTGACTTGTTGTTGATATTGATGTCGTTGTTGTTGACTTGTTGATATTGCATGTGTTGGTCAATAAATAAATAAATTTGAAAAAAGGAAGTCCACATAGGACCTACTCAAAACTGCTAGTAAAATCATGAGGCCCGATTTGGGCTACTTGATCCTTTAGGGGTTTATGTGATGAAATTTTCCTGTACGAGTGGAGAATGCTCGAATGTCTTGCCGTCTCATACTCTTAGCTACATTCTCGGGCTGAAATTTTTGGCTTATGGGTGACTCGTTCAAACAAACGTACACGAGTTTGATTTGACATACTGTAATATAATTTGTTTGGAATTTTGGTGGAGGGTCTCGGTCCGGGCTGTTCATGGACAGTGACCTCTTCAAACGATCACCCTTCTTTATAAATTATCATGAAAATTTTCAAGGGAATTTAACATGAAATAAAACACAAAACCGTCCACAACACTCATGCTCCTCATGTTGTCGCTGTTTTCGTACTTGTTTGTGTACTGCAACAACTTTTGATAATTGGGTCTCACCATCCACGATGTTAACTTACATCTAACATTCCTGTAGATGAAGAGCATGGTTGGCGGAAAATAATTTCAAAAAAAAAAGAAGTTGGTAATATAAAATTAAATTAATTACTACACTATTCAGAAATAATTGTCTTAGTTTTTGGCATTTTTTTTCCCGACATATTTATCCTATGTTTTATACTTCAAACGAGGCAGCCATAGACTACATACTACTGTTCCTAAATGCTCACAGCCCTCTCAAGATGTGGAGAATTGTAAAGGTGCATTATAAAATGCAATTAAGATGGATATTTTGAACTGGATGTATGAATAAAAGTTGTGCGTTATGAATTTTAGATTCTATCCATATAGTTAGATTTATGATTGCTATCACAGTATTTTTGTATAAATTTTGAAACTTAATATTCAATTTTTTTTGGTAATTCGATTACGAATAAGATATTGACAATCTATAAATGAAATTTGTTGTGATGGGTTAAAATGTAATACTCTAATTGTAGTGATTTTTGCAAAAATTTTGGTTGGTTAATTTTATGAGTTGATTTTGTCAAAAGCACTTTTGAACTAAGATCTTAGAAATTTTTGGTGAATGATTACAACATGAAATAAGGCATAAAATTTTCACAAATCATCCCCTTTCTAATCGGTTTACACATGGATAAAGCTAACTTCCCATAAAATTTATAGTAAGAAATTAACACTGAAAAAAAGTGCATGACGAATAAGAAAACGGAGCTGGATTCTGAACACCGTCAAGAAAATGGATGGTTGGGTGTTTAGGGGTTAAAGATAGACCATTTTCCGAGCACTGAGACATCTTTTTTGGCAAAAATTAAAATTAAGTTGAAAAATACCAAAAACTAAGATAGTTATTTCCGGACGTAGGGAGTAATAAGAACCACCAAAATACCAAAAATTATAGAAAATGTACATTCTACTTTATTGCCATACTTGGAAGGCAGGGCGGGAGCTCATGCCTAATATTCTCGCTAATATTAAAAAATAAATTGCCGAAATGATGCGAATATTCTCTAAAATTTTGTGGATATTCTCTAAAATTCTACTTTCACCATAAAATGTTTTTTCTTTTTTTGGAAAAACAGTTTCCTAAATATTCTGGCTTCTCTTTTAAAAATTATTTATTGCCAACCCTGCCTTCGGGGTTCAGTAGGTTCAGTAGACAGTGATAGGCCGGGTATTGCCAACAGGTCACCTGGAGTTTAATTTTGATCTTGTCATGGCATGATGTATGCTAGTGGTAGTTGAAGCGGCCGGCATGAGAACAGTAGGTTGTACATAATTTATAAGATGAATTAAATGATAGGGGCATGTTACCGACCGCCGTCCTCTTGTAGATAACACACTTTTGAAAAAACACCCATTCACAGAAACACACAATACGGTTAACCCTTAACCCTTCAACGTCAAAGTAATCCCCATGGGCTTATTTATGAGAGAATAATGAAGAAAAAAGTGGATTTTCTCAACCAAATCAAGCGAGGATTGGTGCGTTGGAAAGCTACTGAAAAAGCGATCTAGATTCCAAATGTGCGCCTCATTTGGGAGATTGTGGAAACATTGGCAAGCAATTAAACTTATCAAAATGAGCAAGAGTTGAGGTTGGGGCAGCTGAGGTCGTTTTTTGAAAAGTGCCGCGGTGCTACAGTGCTGGCCAGCAGTGGCTAGCAGAGCCGTTTTTTCTTTTTTTTTTCGTTTTTTTTTTTTTTTTTTTTTCCTCTCCGAAAATTTAGATGCCTTCCGCGCTGCCCCTCCCAAAGCCTCTTGATGTTTAAGGGTTAAAGGTTCAGAGAGCTCTTTCCGACCAGTATTATACAACAGTATTCCATTGTATTTAGCATGGTTCCACACCTCCTATGGGTTTAATATCAGAATTGAAGATAAAATTCAAGTCGACATGATTTTAATGAGCTATTGGGGTCTCAATTTGGAACTTTCTATTTACAATTAATGTCAAACATACGCCAACGTATCTACTATCCCCATCAGCCCTTTAAGGGTTAACTCCTAAACGTCACAGCATCCAGTTTATGGACGACTAACAGATTCAAATCCATCCTACGTTCTCATCAATGCTTGGATGAAAGTCATCCAATTTTTTTGGGATTCTTCACCAAGTTGTTGTCCTATCTAATGGTTGGATTTAGTCATATTTGAGTACATAATTTTCTAAAATTACAAATGTAGAAGTATGTCAAGTTGTTGACCAAGCCAAAATTGCATTGACTGTAGTTCAAAAGTGGCCTTGCAAAAATGAGGTCAAAGATTTAAGAAACACAAAAATTTCAAAGAATCACCACGTTTAAGAGTATCTCTTTTCAAACTCATTCCAACAAATTTTACTCAAAAAATATTAAAATTTTGTTTGTAATTGAATTTAGAAGGAATTTTGAATTTTAACTTTCAAATTTTATAATCAAATATTAGTGATAGTATTAGTGAATCGAACCGTACGGATGGAATCTAAAATTTGAAATCTAGAACTTTCATTTGTATATCAATTCCAAAATATTATTCTAAATAGTACTTTATGATGATTTTTTGAAATTGTCAATTCCAGGGACACCCTGGTACGTTTAGGGGTTAATACCAATGATGGGCTACGTAATTAACAGAGTAACTTGAATCTAGATCACTATTAGATTTAAGCTAACTTTACCCAAAGGTAGGATGTCTAAAACGTAAAATTGAAATAAATATTATTTACCTTTATGGTCTAAGATGGGTTCCACAAATGACAGTCTCACTAAAACACTATCATTTATAACTCATTTAACCCCTAAGCATCTGGAACTCTCAATATGGCCATTTGTATCACTGAACTTTGCAACAATAGCGTTTTCTCATTTTACCTCGGTTTTCTGATTGCAATGCATCATTTTAAAACTTTTGTTCTATACTACAAGATCAACAGTGTCAAACTAAAGTCATTTTCACACAAATAAATGATTTGCAGCCAAGGGGTCCAATTTTCCTACACTACAGAAAATACATAGTGGACACTTAGGGGGTTAATGTGTGCTAGAAATGCCGTCTATAACACCATGTATGCAGCTGCAACCATGTTGTTTAGAACACCATGTATTTTTTGTAATTTTCCAATATTTTTTTCATTACCAATAGAACTTTTTCCTAAAGTCAAGAGTCCGAGAAGGATACCCAATGGGTTTATTTTTTGGTTTTTGGGTCATCTAACTTTAAGCTACAATGTTTTTCATACATCCTATCTTTTTCATTCAATTTATTGGCCTTTCACGAAATTCATTATACATCGTGTCTTTTTCATCGATCATTTAAGCCTTTTCATCCACTACATGTTGTTCACGAAGTTCCAGTGTAGCTTGCAACTGGTGCAATCCATTGCCTTGGTGGCTACATGAGGTGACATTTTCTCATTATGTTCCCATATGGTGATTCTCCCAGTGGATTTCTGTAGCATATTGGCTATAAAAAGCCAGAAAAAAACCTTGGTACTCATATCAGACCATTCCCTAAGAAAAAAATAATTTAATATATTAGAATTGAAGGAAATATATCAAGTGCTGACACAATGTTAACCCTTTGACGCGCTTGCGTCCATATAATGGACGACGAACATATTGCAACCTTTCTCAACACTACATCCTGTACAGTTTTTCATCCATCCAGATTTTTCTTGGTTCTTATGCTAGTTGACTATCATTTGTACAATATGGATCTTTCAAAATAAAATATTGTGATTTTTTGTAAAACAACACAATTGGTTTATGTCAAGTTTCATTCTTAGTTCAAAAAGTGAGACCTCAAACATGATTTTCCAAAATAAGCAGAATCAAATGATGGAAACCATATCATCTCATAGTGCATGTTATTCCAATTTCATTACAATTTTTTTTTTAAATTATGTTAATTTGGGATTTTTAATTGAATCTCACAAGAAAAACTTGCAGAATTAATTTAAAAATATTAATTAAAAAAAATGATGAATCCAAGCGTACAGATGTGATCTTCACATTGACATTTACATTTAGCTTTTTACATCAACTCCATTTTATTTTTTTCATCAAATATTTTATAACCAATCTTTGAAAACAGTGTTGAATCGGGACGTTAAAGGGTTAAAAACTCCACACAAGAAAAACGTAGCTCACTGCTTTTCATTACAATTTGCTTTTATTGATGGCATGTTGTATTACATAACTCATTTGATGGATGAAATCCTAAGAAGTGCATAACTCCACATTCTAATACTAGCACAATCTAGTAGTGCTGATGTACATGTAACCAACATGCACTACCATAGTCCACCCAACTATGGTGGGGGGTCCTTGGACCTTGTTGTATGGGTACCTCAAAGCCCTTTGGGGGGATACCATGTCCGGTATCTTCAAGGCACTAGTGGATAGTTAGGTAGTAGCTTAGTGTGTCACTATAGTGTCCATCCTTGAAAGGGGAGAGTAGTATTGTCCCAATTTCCCCTTGTCCGGTGGGCATCGGATCATTGGCATTACGAACGGACACTTCATTCACGCCGGCCTTGTAGAAGGGTCGGAGTTTCTATCTATCTTTCTATCTATCTATCTAACCAACATGTTTTTTCAAAGATTAAAAAAATTCCTTGCCTGTATTCAGGTACTGTAGTTCAGTTAATAGAGTCATGATCATGATTTATTATCAGGTAAGGTGGAGGCACCAATACCTGTCAGTTTAAGAATTTCGACCTATTTAGAGCCATGGTTTTCAATGATAAAAAATTGCAGCACATAAACCTTTGGGTTTAATAACCAAGTCCAATTTTTAATTAATTTTGTCACAATGTGTGATTTTGTTCTGAGTTTTCAAACTTAATCTGCATAGACCACAGTTGATGTTAGTAGGGGAACCAATACTCATCTTTCATTTCTAGTCCAATCAGGTTGTTCACTTGATGTTCATAATTGATCACCAAAGTGCTACAACTAATGGTTGTGATAATTTGATTGGGAACTCACGAAGTTGAACATGTGCTTGCATAGGTGATTGGAATTGGTCCCTAACAGGTTCTGATGGTTCTACCTTAGTGCAAGTAGCGAAGCTGCTTACGTCCATAATTTGAATGAGACCGACATATATGGTTAAATATGAATTTTTAATTAAAAACCAGGAACAATTCATTCAAAAAGGTAGTGATGTTATCCTGTAGTACACTCTTTTCCAACGATTTTGGCATTATTATTTATTTTTTGGCACAAATAAAGAGAGACCTTTACTGCGAGATGGACACAAATACAACAAGGCCCCAGCCACGAGCCAAGCAAGAACTGAATTACAAAGAGAAGGAAAAGAAAAGAGAGAAGGCCAACGGCCAAAGCTAGGTGACATTAAAACTAAAAAACAATATTGGCATTTCAATAGTCCATTTTTGAACGATATATTTTGTATAGCAATTTAGCGATGGACAGCCGGCTGAGAAAAAAACACTGAAAACAGGTACTCTAAGGTAGTGGTGCATATTTCGGTCTGAATTTCAGGTTTGCATATTTAGGCTTGTGAAAGAAGAAGTTTATAATTTTTGGATGCTCCGCAAAGCTAGTGCAAAGGCATCCCAAAAAAAATCACATTTTTTGAGCATTTCTACAATTTTCTATGAATTTTTAAGCTTGAAAGCATAGTGTGGCCATTAACCGCCTGTAGGGTCCTGGCTTTCATGAGAGGTTGGATTCTGAAATTAGTGCGCTTACTGCACCAATCACAAGCACTCAACTTTCCAAGGCATGTACGTAATTAGAACGTTCTTTGGAAATTTTTAGGTCCAGGCTGGGTGGTTTCTGGGACCCAGCCCCCCAATCCTAGGGGTCAGAAATTGGGACTGGTCGGAAATTGGGACTGCTACCTTACATCAAGCTCAAGACGTACATCCATATTGATATAATCCGCATAATACACGAGTAGAAAAGGTGGCACTGCGGAGGGAGATGCCCAGGCAAGTAGTGCCCAATTCCACGCATGCAGAGTGATTATGCCTGAGCATGTCCCTGAGGAGTGCAATTTGTTCATTTGTTCAAATTCAAATTCCAGGGGGCAAGGGGGCCAATCATTCAAAACACAGCTGAGTTTACTACGCCACAGAGCCGACCACGGACTGCAGACTTATCCCACTTTGGCAGCACCGGCTCATGGGGTCATGGGTTCCAATTTCCCAAACTTGATCCGCTGTCATTTGTAAGGGCGTGTCTGTCTGTCCTTCTGTCTGTCTGTGTAACATGATGTTCTGCAGGTGCCTCCCCAAATGAATATATCCAGTTCTGAATGGTATCAATTAGTGTAGCATAGAGCCCACCTTTGAAAAAAGGTTCGTTCACACCGTGGGAGGACATCTACTCCCTCCGTCCCACAAAAAGACTTTTTTTTTTTTTTTTTTTTGCTGAAATCCATGTATTAAGTGTTGTTTTCGCTGAAATTCACGGATTAGGCTTAATCTCATGAGTACAATAGGAGTATGTTGACTGTAATGCAAATCCATGGATTAAGTGAGTTCAGAGGGAGTATTTTGACTGCCAGAAAGTGTATACATGACCAAAATCCATAACAATAATCCATGATCAACATGATCAAAATCCATGGACTAAAGTGCCAAATGGTCTGCAATGCCTTGAAGCGGTTATCAAGTGCACGTGAAGTTTAATTGCCAGTTGTGAATGTGAGTACAGTTGGAAATCATGGTTTTATTTCAAGAGGTTGAGATTTCGAACTCATTTGAAGGGCATCCTCAGAGCATCTCCACCAGCACTTTGGGTAGCTCTATAGCTCTAGAAAAATGGATGTGCATGGGTTGGTGAATAATTCATTTGAAGGAAGAAACTAAATACAACAACCCAGTTCACGGCCCTCAAAACGACTCAAGCTAGTGTATCTTCTCTTTGTAATTGCACATCATGATTGCACAATTCATGCGTGGTGACTTGTGAGTGCCTTACTATTTTCAAAGTCTAATTGAGCGATGTTGGTAGGGAATCCCATGGTCTCCCCTGTAATTTTTGGATGACTTTCAGAGTACCATTCAAAATTGATGGTGGAGATGCTTTTATTGTAGCATAGAGTTCACTTTTGAATAAGGTTTATTTATACCATAGGAAGAAATCTAAAACATACAGTACCCAGACATCAAGGTCACTATGTCATGCTAAATTTTTTGCCCAAACGATACATCTTTATATATGGAGTGACCAGTGATTTGTAATTGAATGGGCTATTGAATCAAATAAACAATTACAGGACACTATTGAATTGTGACTGAGTGAGTGCTTTCGATTACTATTCACCATGGTTAGTTGCTCTTGCTTAATGCCACCTGCCCCCATAGCTACTGATATGATAATAAACATCCCACATCATTTCATTGGGGGGATGAAATGATGTGGGATGTTCCACATCATTTTTTTGGGGGAAGGTAGTAGTCACAGAGGCTACTGAATGTTATGATAGAAAATGGAATTAAAAATAAAAACCTTTAAGATTTAAGCTTCTATTTTTTAAATATTTGTTGCCGACCTTGACGGCCGAGTACGATACTCAAGAGGTTCAAGAGATTTTGAACTTATTTTAAGAACATCCTCAATCTAAATCTCTATATTCACACTTCAAAGTATAGTTTCATCCATACTTCAATTTCAAGCGACCCAATCTCACTGTCTATTGGTGCATGGTATATAGTTAATGGACCAATGACAAAGTCTGTCATTTATTTAGAATACCAGTATAGAACAAAGTTCAATCACATATGCAATCAAGTACAAGAATCTACCTAAATATAGTCTTATTGGATTCTTTGTGGGTGGTTTGCAGGACTCGGCACACTCTACAAATGTGAAGTGTCTAATACCCTCTATGCTATGTTAGAATGATTTTCATTCAAAATATTGGATAGAGTTGGATGGTTTGCAAGGTTGGATCGAGGATGTCCTAAGTGTTTGCACAAAGGGGGCAAATCTTCACCCCGGTTCAATGTGGTGTATGACATAGGTAGAGGGTGGAATTAAACAATTTGTATTGAATATTTTTTTAAATTCAAAAAATAAGGTTTGGCATATGGAATATTTCCAAATATTCTTTATGCACTATACAAGTATTTTCATAAAATCTCTTTCCAAAAGAATTTGGTGTTTATTTTAGAAATTTTTTGTGCTGATCCTACCTTCCACTTATGGTATATACTCTTGAAGGTTATATCTTATTTTATGAGAACATAAACCTCAAGGAAGGTGGGATCCTTTTGTCCCTTATTTCTCCTTTGAAGGTTATATTTCTCCTTTAACCCCTAAAGGTCCAAGAGGACGCATTGTGTTCAAAAATAATTTCATTATTTTAGTAACTTATTTGGATTCCATAATTTTGACTCAATGTTAACTAGAGAATCGTAAATGTTCATTACAAGAACACAAAATCTTTTAAGATGTGCAATTACTTTGATTGATCCGCTGGCCAAGAAAACTCAAACGTCAACGCAAATGAATTTGGGACATGGTAGTTAGGGAGGTTAATGACTTAGAGGACCGATTTTCACACTATAATCATGTAACCTATATAGTAGATTGTTTTGAAAATTGATCTACAATCTCACTACTAAGTTTTCTTTGAATTTCACCAATGGAGTTTTTACATAAACACCAATTGAAAAATACAACTGCGTTCTTAAAAGCATCAAGAGAAATGATAAAATTTTAGGAATGATTATGGTCCTTTAGGGGTTAAAAGTTATATTTTATGCTAACCTTGCCTCCGCCTATAGTGTATACACTCTTGAAAGTTATATTTTATTTCATGGGATTATAAACCCCATGGAGGGTGGGATCTTTTTGCCCCTTATTTCTTCCTTAAAATTATATTTCCCCAAATCTTGTGAACAACCTATCAACCTCTGTGGGGGTCACATGGATTGTATTTAAAATTCCTTGCACTTTAGTGTGAAGACCAAAACAAATGGAATATTACCCTTTAGTGCCCACTGCCCAGGGTGGTTCTAGAGAAACCATAATTCTTTGGTGATTTTTTTCTTGAAACTCTCTATTCAAATTATGGATACTATTAATAATATTTAATCGTATAAATGTAAGCATAGCTTAATCAAACAAGTGTCGATTAAACCTTGGTTAGATCGAGCAGTTGGATTGGAAGATTATAGTATGTCTTTAATCATATAATGCACCCTCAAAAATAAGATTTTAGAGGGTACGTGACTTCAAAGTTATTTAAATAGAATTTGGGTTAAATTTTCAAAAATGAAAGTGAAGAGGTTCAGCAATGACATGTGTCAACACCTCTCTATTGCAATATTTCATGTCAAGAACAAACTCATACATAATTATTGTGAATTTTGTAAGTGAGAGTGACTTATCCATGTATGGTTTAGGACAAAAAATTATACATTAAAATATGAAAGGAGTTGGTACATTGATCAAGATCGAAATACATACACTAATGGAACAGGAACAAAATAACACAATCCAAAAAAATAAAACAAGATAACAAACTTTTAAGCACAAGAAATACTACATAGTATATGTGTTCTATTTGTATGTATTTACTGTATTTTCAAGTATTTGCAGTATTTTCACGTTTTGTTCCTAGGTATTTTGATAGTTGCACAGCTCCAAATTGAAATTTTCTTTTTACTAAAAGATGTATATTATAAATCTCCAACTTTGAACTTTACAATTCAAAATCCAGTTGTTTTATGGATTTTCTGTTATTTGTGTTTCCGACACATCAGTGACCACAATGTGGTCTCCTGGGCACTAGAGGATTAACTCATATTAGCCTCGAAAAGATGCTGGAGTTCTTCTTTTCTTGCAAGTGACTAATTACTTTTGAAAGTTTGAGTTGCAGGTTTTGTTCCCCATGTTACAAAACTTAACCCCTAAAAGATCAAGAAATCAAGGATTCATAGTTTTAAAATGACAAACTCAATAAATCATATTGTAAAAAATATAATTTAGACGGAACCAAATTCTATATCACCAAAACCATTGATGAACATTGCATGCGAACAAATAAATTTGAACAAAAGGAAGTCCACATAGGACCTACAGTTAACCCCTAAAGGACCAAAAAGCCCAAATTCGATCTCCTATTATTATTATTATTACTATTATTTTGACCATTTTGAGTAAGTCCTATGCGGACCTGTTCAAATTTATATGTTGTTTGACCAACACACACAATGTTCTTCGATGATTTTAGTGATATAAATTTTGATCTCATTTGAATTATATTTTTCACAATATGATTAATTGAATTTGTCATTTTAAAACCATGAATCCTTGGTCCATTACAGGTTAAATTTCAATTAAATTTTTGACATGCCTTATTTAAATTTTGGAATTTTGGATATACCCCGTTTTGAATTCCATGCACTTCTCACATGGCTACTCGGTACCGGTGGACTTTAGTGGGACATTGAGTGGGTTTCTAATGAGCAAACTCTTATTAATTCTTTGCAGTTATTGGAGTGTTGTGCATTACAAAAAAATTCAGGCCTCCAAAAGGCCGTTAACTCAGCCAAACTGTCATGCAAAAAATAAAAATAAAAATAAAAAAATAAAAAATAAAAAATAAAAAAATAAAAAGGAAATATTTTAAAAATTGACATGGCACCATTTTGGCCACGTCAGATTATATATATATATATATTTATATATATATATATATATATATATATATATATATATATATATATATATATATATAATTTATTGTTTAATATTTTTGCATGGCAGTTTGACTGAGTTAACGACCTTTTGGATGCCTGAATTTTTCTTTAATGCTTCTTCTCAAAAGTTAAAAATCATTGCTGGGTACCCAACACAGTCTCTCATAGCATATGACCCCTTCTTGTCTCTGGTGGATGTCTCATCTAGCCTATCATTTATGGCCGCTTCACATATGAAGTGAGGCCGATTTTTCTTGGCCCAATTAAGGGTTAACTGGAAGAGATTCCTCTTCCAGCTGCATGAACGGCTGAGTGGGTCTTAGTTGCCAACCAGAAAAGTTACAAATTTGACAAGTCGAATAATAATAATAACACCAAAAGCGGGTCATCATTAATGGAAGTTACCGTAGTTAGTATGGCCAATATCATACAAAGATGGAAGTTCCACTTCTGTCTATGCAAAACGAAAGCTTCACGATTTAAGTCCGGTGGTACACATGTAATGAGTTAGGTATAAGGTACATTGAAATCATGTAGCTTACCAGAATGGTACAATTGCCAAAATTGCTCATATTTAGCTGTAACAGAAAGACCCCTACTAAACTTGATCTAGCCTTGTCCCGAATTTTGGGTGTTTTCTGAAAGCCTGAAGAGCTGCCCTCAATTTTTGCAAATCATGATCCTTTGTAGCAGCCAATTTTTTTGGTTTCCCGGTGGTAGAGTGACACGCATCCTAGAGTGGTAAAAAATGAATAGAATCATCCATAAACGTATACATACACATATACATACATACATAATATATATATATATATATATATATATATATATATATATATATATATATATATATATATATATATATATATATATATATATATATATATATATATATATATATATATATATATATATATATATATATATATATATATATATATATATATATATATATATATATGTTCATGCATAAAATTATCTATTATGATGCACTTTCATTCAAGTACTAGCGATTTTACCCCGGGGTGCATTCTACATTATGTTTGAGAATTACGTAAGTTCGTGACCCCCTCTAAAAACCCCATGTATAGGAGGCTTTGTATATCTAAATTTTTTGTATACAAATTTGTTCTGTCCTAAATATATGTTTAATGTAAGTATTCATCAATATTTTCAGCTCTAAATATGTTTATTGTATGTATATGTAGTACGGAAATGTTCAAATTAATATCCCTCTTGTGCACTCACATATACTCGTACGTGTTTAGTACAGTGCTTGCAACCCCTCGGGCAATTTTAGAATTTTTTTGAGAGTACTTTGGAAATTTCATCCACTTTTTTGGCCATTTTTTCTAGTGTAAAAGTAGTCACTCCCAAAATCAGGTAAGATTTTTGCGAATATTCGCTAAATAAATTTGCCTACTTTGTAGATGATGTATGTAGTATGTACAGTGCCCACAAAGAAGTTTACGTTCATTCAGTTTTTCAAAGAATTGAATCAAATAATTAAATTTATAAAAAATATTTATATTTATATTTATATTTATTAAACCATTTGAAGTGTGAAAAATTACTTGTTTGGACAATTTTTGGATCAAATATTAAAAAAATACAATATTTGTATTCAAATTGAACATTTTTGAACTAAAAACTTCAAACATTGATATTTTAGTAAATATGACCCCAAAACTCATGATTTTTGTTTTTACATGATTCTACAAAGGATTTGCATTCTTTCCATTGAAAGTTTTATAAACCATAAGTAACAAAATTTGTATACATAGTTTTTTGAATTAAGCGTAAAAAATGAAGGTTTGAATTTCAAATACAAATAGATTTTAGAATTATCTTTTATTATCAAAACTCAATTGTATGTGTGGTTCATCTTGTGCACTACAACTTGTCCAAATTAGGCTCAAAACTTATAATTTTTGTAAATTTTATTGACAATTCTCTGAAAAGTTGAATGAACGTAAACTTCTTTGTAGGCACTGTACATCTAAAAGAGTTCAAATGAGCATACAATTGGTTAGTTTTATTAACTCCTCAAGGACCAAAGCCTGAATTGGATCTCATGTTGTTTTTAGCATTTTTGAGTAAATTCTAAGTGCAGTTCCTTTTGTTCAATTTTATTAGTGTTTTGATGAAAGCATACAATATTCTTCACTGATTCCGATAATGTTATACTTGGTCTCTTTTGAATTATAATTTTTGTATTATATTGAATTGAAATTGTCATTTTGAATCCTTAATCTTTGGTCCTTTAAGAGTTAACACATAAAGGTCCTATGTATCACCATTGTATATTTGCTCTATCTTGTGTATCGAGTGTTTTCGCTCTAGGGTGTCATAGATCTCAACAAAAAAGGTTTTTAATGTTGTAAAGCATTTGCATTAATAATGAAATGTAATAAATAGGGAAAATACCAAAAACATTTTAATATAGTGAAATAGAATCTTTTGGAATCTTTTCAAAATATCTTATATGATTTTGGAATCTATTGAAATATCCTACTGATGTCATTTAATCCGCTTGCAAACCACATTGAATGCATATTCTAGCCACACCACAAACTCCGTTTTAATTAGCCAACTAAGCTTGCAAGATTTTTTTTGAAAATTTGCCATTTTAAGGGGCGTTTAATGTAAAGGAACAAAAATTGTTGCCATAAACCTCAAATATCCACCTTGCTCACAAAATCTTTTGGAATCTTTTTTATATACAATACCTTTATGTTATAGGAATTGAGGAAAATTATTGCTATCACTATATTTTCAATGAAACGTATCAAGTAAAAGGCAATAAAGTATTTATACTACAACGTCACCGAGTGCAATGTATTGCATTTTAATCCAAATACTATTATATATATAAATAAAATTAATATACATACAATCCTAGAATACCTTTTAACTGTGGTTAACTTTTTGCCAAAAACTAATTTCAATGACCAATAGAAAATGTTTACCACCACATTTCGCTTGTTATGCAATGTCACACTACACATTTTGGACGCCCTACCGTGAAACACCCCATTGAAATACAAAAATGTACCCAAATACTGTATATTCTCAAGTACAAATGTAGTCTCAAATATGTTGATGTAGTGAAATATGGCAAGAATCAACTACTTGTACACATAAATGTATATAAAATATATGATTGTAGTGGAATTTAGGGAGTAATTTTTGTTGAATTGTGTTGACAACTGGGTTGACAATTGGAAAAAATTCAATACATCTTAGCATGTGTTTTTTAAACATTGTACGAATTAACTATGAAATTTTTAATGTAGAGTACATCCAAAAGCAATTCTAAGGCTTCTTGTTTAAATTGTGTAAATTCTAGGACAAATCTATAGAAGTGTGTTTTTGAATAAGGGTCACAATTAGTAGGTACCTTATTTTTGTAGAGTCAATATAAATTTTAATACAAAGTTTGTTGAGACCACTAAGTTATTGAACCATAGTTGTAGACTAAATTGGAGAAAAAGGAGATGGAGGTAGAAAAAAAGAAGATCCATATGTACTTTTGCAAAAATATTTTATTTTTATTCAATTTAATGAGAACTAAATGTTTTTTGGAAAATATAGGCATCTATTACAAAACATATTTCAAAATAAAGAAATATATGATAAAAAGAGTCAAATTAGCTATGTTACATAAATAAAGCATATAATTTTAGAAAGAACACATGTTTTGAAACAATATAAATGTCTTGAAAAATGCAACTTTTATCAATTTAATAATTTATTCCATATAATAGAGATTATTAGGTAATAAGTAACTATTGTTTTGATGTTTTTCCTAACATTTTGGATTGTATGCATCCATTCAATATTGAAGTTTTTATTCAAGTGTTTGACTTTGGAAAAAATGCAACCAATTAAAAAAAAAATTGCCAAACACATTTTAAGTAACCATTGAGGTGTAGAGTAGCAAACGTGTGACCAAAACCCTGATTTAGAGAAGAAGGCAACTCAATGTTAATAGATTGCATGAGTTATTATCATGCCAAATAAACACACAAAGTGTTAAATACAATTTAGAAAAAAAATTGAATTGTATTCTAGTGATAGCAAAAGAGAGGTTACAACAATGTATTCTAAGAGGCTTATCAACTACCAAAGCTTGATGTAGTTTCAATATTCATCTGTTGAATTAAATGTTTCATTTGCAAAAGACATGGTTAATTTATATGAATGTTTTCCAAATTAAATGTTTCTTTTGCAAAAGACATGGTTAATTTATATGAATGTTTTCCAATATCCTTCTTTCTGTGATGAAAATTAGTTTTTATTTTTATTTTTAAAATAATTTTCCAATTCTTTTGGCATTTATCTTTGGAATTGTTTTACATTGGATCTACTATGAAGCTATTGTATCTCTAATATCTATATATCTTCAAAAATGTAGTAAAAAGAGATAACACCTAAGTTTAACATTTCTAATTACAATAAATAAACATGACATGTAGATGAGCCAAATGAACGATGAACCACATAATTAAAGTTAAAAACTTTGAAAAATCATTTAAATTACAAACTTTATTAAGAAAAGTGAAATTTAAAGAAATTGAAAATACATAAATGTAGAACCAACATATAATTGCTATAATCCTATGTAATTACTCACTATCAAATATGGGTTATCATTTGATCTTTGGTTTGAATATATAATTCATAGCATTGTTAAGACAACGCCTTGTGACCAACTTTCGCCTTTGGATACTTTTAGACAGTTCATTGTAACAATTTAATGTACTCAATTTTTTTAGGTTTTTTAATTTAAAAAAAACCTAGTAGAAACTTCTGTGGATATAAAGATGGTAAAGATTTGGAGTAGCAAGTCTAGAGTTGTAGCAATTTTTTGGTTTAAGAGTAAATATATGTTAACCCCTAAACGCCCACGAGCACACATTGTGTCCAAGAACAATTTTATTACTTTAGTAACTTATTTGGATTTCATAATTTTGACTCAGTGTTAACTAGAGAATTGTAGATGTTCGTTACAAGAACACAAAAATCTTTCAAGATGTGCAATTACGTTGATTGATCCACTAAAAAAAAATCAAAACGCCAGGGCAGGTAAACTTAAGACATAGTAGTTAGGAAGGTTGATGACTTAGATACCAACCCTTCCTGGTTTGTGCGTATTGTCAACATTATTGTAGTAAGGATCCATACCTCTGAAAACCCTTACAACGGCTTCGATCTTTTTTCCATTGAACGTTGGTGCATCATCAAGGGTACTATTTTGTTTCTCTCTTTTCAATCATGCAAATACGTGAGCTTCATCTTGCGATTTGCGAAAGTCCAAAAATCTAAAATCTCTATAGAGTTTAGGGCGAGAAATAGACTAATTATTATCGCTTTTGGGTTGTGCTGTAGAGGTGAGAAGGGCCATCGCACAATTGCACCGCCGCTCCAAAATTCAAGCTCATTCCTCAACCTCAACAATTCAAACCCTGGACGATTCAAAATGCCTACAATTTGGGAGCCACATCTCAAAAATTTGGCTCTGGTCAGAGAGAGAGAAAAAAACAAAAAAAAAAACAAAACACATGCCTTGAGGTTTGTGCGCTGAGTTATTCGTTGTCCCGGATTTTTGACCAGCATATGAGCCTTCCATAGAGCATCGATTGCAAGACTTGTAATGTTTGGATCCGAGTTCGTAAGCATCTCGTGGGGAAAACGATTTGCTCATGCTGGCTTGGTGCTTGCACATTACTGTTGAATCAGAGTTGATATAGATGGCTTCATGAGGCTGCCGAAGTGTGTTTCGAAAGTGGCTTACTAAAAGGGTGGAATTGTGAAGTGTCGGATCCGACAATTGCAGATGTGAACAAATGAACGAAAAAGGAGAGGATGTAAAGGGAACTACAACCCGGGTAAATCCACGCAGGTGTTTCTATCTGCACAAAGCGAATGGCACTGGGTTTCTAAATCCGTCTTCAGAAGACAACAATATGAGTGCCTTTCTTGAGTTTTGGGGTTTCTAGCATTCTTACCTCTTTAATATCAACCTCTGTAATATCACATGCTTTGTTCTCTCTCTAACCCTAGGGAATGGACTCATCCACTTTGTACACACTTTGTTGTTCCAAAAGAAGTTGTGATAATAAGGAGATGACAAGTGTGGAAAGGATTGGCCAACTGGCTTTAGTGACTTCTTGATCTCACTTTTACATGCAACACTATTGATTGTTACATTATTAGAGAACTTTGTATAATCATGTGCATATTAGATGCCTAGATTGTGATAATAAACCGGATTGGTGTATGCATCAGATTGGTGAATAGGGGTAATTAGGGTTGTGTGAATCAATTTTCAGGTGGCATAAGGATTGGTGGTGGATCTTCTTGTGTAGTAAGCTCAAGACCTAGTTCAACAACAAATTGTACAATCACAATGTGAAGTTGTCGGGTTTCTTTATCGCAATGTATGTTGTTTGTTTAGGGTTTAGATGTCATGAGAGTAGGTTATTGTTGTTTCTTCCTGTGATTTGCACTTGGTGACATTGTGAAAAAACGATACTGGAAGCGAGGCGCTGATATATATAACCGGTTGGTCCGGTCATCTCCAATAACTGCCTAAATATTGAAGGTAGAGAAGATTGCACAAGGCACACACACACAAACACAAGGAATGCGTAGAAAGAGATGATCTTTACTCAAAGGCCTTCCACCTTAAGTAGTGTACACTAGGAGGTCACCATGGACAAACCATATGGGATAACTCATCACAAGGACACTCTAGAGATCAGCCCATGCCTAACCCCTCCTCCCACACACCATTATTTAGCACCCGTACGTCTTTGGCTTCTAGCAATACTACGTTGCATCAATTACCTCAATACTCCCACTTTGCGTAGAGCCAAAGCCTCTAAGTCCAAATGCTATTACTAATCGTTGGTGTTGGTCTCTACAAAGACCCTTTGTGAGCACATCCGCCACCATGTGCTCCGTTGGGCAATACTCCAAATGTATAACTCCCAATTCCAACTTCTCCCGAATGAAGTGGTATTGCACATCAATGTGCTTCGTGCGTGAATGATGTGTAGGGTTCTTTGCAAGTGAAATGCATCCTTGGTTGTCACACATAATCGTTGTAGCCTCACCTTGTGTGCAACCCACATCCACCATTAGTTGCCTCAACCAAATGGCCTCCTTCGTGGCATGGCTCGTAGCCATGTACTCGGCCTCCACCGTTGATGTCGCCGTGGTTTGTTGCCGCTTGCTATTCCACGACACCGCTCCCGATCCGACCTTGAACATGTAGCCCGTTGTCGATCTTCGATCGCTCGTGTCTCCCGCGTAGTCCGCGTCACAATAGCCGCTCAACACAATGTCTTTGCCTCCAAGACACAACTTCACATCGCTTGTGCCCCTCAAATAACGCATGATCCTCTTGACCGTCATCCAATGCATCGAGCCCGGTCTCGCCATGTGTTGACTCACCACGCTAATTGGATACGCAAGGTCGGGCCGTGTCGCAATCATCGCATACATCAACGACCCCACCGCTTGCTTGTATGGCACCTCCGCCATCGATTTAGCCTCCATCGCATACTCCTCCTCCGAAAGCTTGACGAGCTTGGAGTTTGCATCCAATGGTGTTGCCACGGGCTTACAATCCTCCATCCCGAATCTCTTGAGCACGTCCATCACATACTTGCCTTGACTCATGGTGATAGTGCGTGTAGCCCTATCACGCACAAACTCAACACCAAGACAAAAGTGCAATTCTCCAAGATCACTCATCTCGTACTCTCTCTCAAGCATGCCTTTTAATGCATTCATTAAACTCATGAGGCTTGCAAGAATGATCAAATCATCAACATATATGATCACAATCACCACATGTTGCCCCTCTTGCATGAAGTAGAGACTATGATCCGCAATGCTCCTAGTAAACCCGTGTGCAACCAAGAACGTGTCAATCTTTTGGTACCACGCTCTTGGAGATTGTTTCAACCCATACAATGATTTTTGCAACTTACAAACAAGGTGCTCATTACCTTGTTGCACAAACCCCTCAGGTTGCACCATGTAGATGTCCTCCTCCAAATCGCCATTCAAAAATGCGGTCTTCACATCCATTTGATGCATCTCCAAGTCCAAGGCCGCTCCAATGGCAAGAATGCATCGAATGGTGGTGAACTTGGCCACGGGAGCAAATGTCTCGTGAAAGTCCACCCCATGCACTTGCGCGAACCCCTTGGCTACTAATCTTGCCTTGTGACGCACAACAATACCCGAAACATCCTTCTTTGTCCGAAACACCCATTTGCAACCAATGGGGTTGCGATCCTTTGGAATGGGAGTTAATTGCCACGTACCGTTAGCAATTAGAGAGTCGTACTCCTCTTGCATGGCGCGCTCCCACTTGACCGCATCCTCACCTTGCATGGCTTCTCGAATGGTCAATGGACCATCCGATAATGCCACATTCGCATGCTCGTCCTCCACTTGAGGGAAGATGTGGTTCTTCCACCATTCTCCAGGTGGTTTGCGCGATCTCTCGGGGTACCGCCGCTCGCTTGAAGAAACTTGCTCCTCTTGCGTGCCCTTTGCGCCATTCTTGGCCTTTGAGCTCGATGGCGCTTCAACAACCTCCGTGTCGCCAGCTTCGTCATCACCGTCATCATCACCTACATCAACAACACTAGGAGACTTGGAGGGTGTGTCCACCAAAACGTCTCCACTACTCCCACTTGGACCAACCTCCAAAGGAGCCTCCATCGTAGACTCCTCACAAAATGTCACATCACGTGACCGAATGATCTTCCTCGTGTCCACCGACATGAGTCTATACGCCTTGGTACCTTCACAATACCCAAGAAACACACATTTCAAGGCCTTAGCCTCGAGTTTCGTCCTCCGTTCGTCGGGAACCTTCGCATATGCAATGCATCCGAAGATGCGCATATGTGCAACACATGGTTGCCTCCCACTCCACGCTTGCTCCGGCGTCATGCCTTCAACCGCGCTTGTTGGACACCGATTGCGTGTGTATACCGCATTCACCACCGCTTCCGCCCAAAGGTCCAACTTCAAGTTTTGAGCGTGCAACATGCTCCTCGCCATCTCTACAATGGTGCGATTTGCGCGCTCCGCAACTCCATTTTGTTGAGGCGTGTACGGGGCCGAAGTTTGGCGTGCGATGCCTTCTTTCTTCAAAAGCTCGTCAAATTTCTTGGACATGTACTCGCCGCCATTGTCCGACCGAAACACCTTGATCTTCAACTCGGATTGGTTCTCCACCAATGTCTTGAACTCCTTGAACTTCTCAAAGCACTCACTCTTGGCTTTGATAGGGTAGAGCCATATCTTCCTTGAAAAATCATCGATGAAGGTCACAAAGTACTTGCAACCTCCCATCGATGTGGTCTTCATGGGGCCACACACATCCGAATGCACGATCTCCAAAACTTTTGTGGCCCGTGTCGCCCCTTCACCCGCAAATGGCAACCGTTGTTGCTTGCCTTCAATGCAACCTTCACATGTGAATGTAGAAGCATCCACTTTCAATTGATGAAGATCCATACCGCTTACCATGCCGCGTAGTGTCTTCACACTCTTGATGTTCAAATGGCCAAGTCGACGATGCCACAACGCCAACTTGTCGTCCTTCAAGTTTGAATGCGCCAACGCCGCCGATTCCTTCGAATGCACCTTGGAGAACTTGATGTGGTACAAGCCCTCGTGTTCTTCAATGATGGCCACCTCATCTCGACTCGGTGACAACACATAACACCCCTTATCACTAAACTCTACTCTCAAGTGCTTTGCCACTAGTTGCCTCACCGATAGTAAATTTGCCGTTAGTTTGGGAACGTGGAGGACATCTTGGATAGTGATTGTCTTCACACGACCCCTCACCTCGGTGTCTACAACAATTTGGCCCTTGCCAACGGCCTCAAGCACCGTATCATCTCCCAAAATCACTCTCCTTGGATTAATGAGAGCATACGAATGAAAACAAGTTTTATGTGGTGACATGTGGCTTGTAGCCCCCGAATCAACAATCCAATCACTCGTACTACCATTGCACGATACATTGCTTGCCATGTTTGCATACTCATCACCAACCTCAATCCAATCACTCATGCTTGCATCACCCTCGATACCATCACTCATGCTTGCATCACCCTCGATGCCATCGCTCATGCTTGCCTCATATCTAGCCGTAAATGCGTACTCATCATCGTCACGAGTTTTAGTGTTGTTTGCACTCTCCCCTTTCTCATCCCTCTTGCGTTTGAAGCAAAATTTGGCAATGTGGCCCTTCTTACCACAATAGAAGCACACCTTGTCGCTTGAGCTCCCACCGCCTCCATTCTTGGATTGCTTCGCCACGAGTGCCGCTCCATCTTCTCGAGACTCGTTCTCCTTTCGCCGCGAAAGCTCGTGCAACAACCGTGAGGTCACATAGTCCAATGTGAGCTCCGTAATGGGTCTTGACTCCATCGCCACGATGAGGTACTCGTATGATGATGGAAGGCTCTCCAAAAGTGTCATCACGATGTCACCATCCGTAACCGACACGTCGCAACCGTTGAGTTGATCCGCGAGAGCTTTGACCTTGTTGATGTGCGCCAACATGTCATCTTCTTCGCCCATCTTGATGGTGAAGAACTTGCGCCTCAAAAACAAAATGTTGGCCAATGTTTTCGCTTCGTGAATGTTGCAAAGCTTGGACCATGCTTCCGCGGGTGTCTTGCAGGAACGAATGTGCGCAAGTTGCGAATCCGCGAGGTTGAGTGCCAAAATGGCAAATGCCTTCTTCTCCCTCCTCGTGTACGCTTGCATGATCCTAGGATCCGTAGAAGAGAAAGGAGGTTCCTCACTACCCTCGACAATCTCCCACAACTCCTTCTCGGCCATCACCATCTCCATTTTGAACTTCCACAAGTGGAAATTCACCCCATCGAACTTGTCCACGACCTTGGGACCCTCACCCTCAAAAGATGCCATGATCCTCACTTACGTATGCCTCCCCACACAAATGAAACCTCAAACTCACACACACACCTGGGTTTTTTTGATTTTTTTTTGCTTTGATATTGCACCTTTGTGCACCCAATGGGTTTAAAACAACCCCAAACACTAGATCAGCACTTTTGTGCTCCACACACGCCTCCCAACACTCAAATGTGAGAACCCTCACCCAAAAATGCAAAGAGGCTCACCAAAACCCCTCAAATCACTCAATGGAGCTCAAAACAACTCCAAATGCTTCAATACGACGCCTTAGTGTCCCCAAACACTCAATGCACGTCAATGACACCTTTGTGTCCTTCAAGAGCACTCACTCAATGCACATGAACTCACACAAGTCCCTCAAAACCCCAATCGCATTGAAATTGCTCAAAACCGCACCTTTGTGCACAAACTAGCTCCAAATGAAAATTTGAGCACCCCAAGAGCATGAAACACATGCAACACCTCAAAGCAAGTGCCTAATCACTAGGATCAGATGGTAGACCCTCCACGAGAGTCTTCACACCTCACAAATCACTTGCATTTACTCAAATGCTCACAATTGAACCAAACGAAGTTCCACTCGCAACGAAGAGATAGAAGAAAGAAAAGAAGGAGATCAAGGGAAGAAATTGACCAAAGAGAGTGCTCCAACATGTAACTTCAGCCCATGCACACCTCCAAGAAACACCAACACTTCAACAAGCTCCAAAACCTCCAACAATGCTCCAAAACCGCCCGTTGCGCACCGACCTCAAAATACTTGCACAAATGCAATCTAATACTCATGAAACACACATGAGTGGTATTGAGGTAATAGATGCAACGTAGTATTGCTAGAAGCCAAAGACGTACGGGTGCTAAATAATGGTGTGTGGGAAGAGGGGTTAGGCATGGGCTGATCTCTCTAGAGTGTCCTTGTGATGAGTTATCCCATATGGTTTGTCCATGGTGACCTCCTAGTGTACACTACTTAAGGTGGAAGGCCTTTGAGTAAAGATCATCTCTTTCTACGCATTCCTTGTGTTTGTGTGTGTGCCTTGTGCAATCTTCTCTACCTTCAATAGGTTATGGGCCCACTCATGTGTGTTTCATGAGTATTAGATTGCATTTGTGCAAGTATTTTGAGGTCGGTGCGCAACGGGCGGTTTTGGAGCATTGTTGGAGGTTTTGGAGCTTGTTGGAGCGTTGGTGTTTCTTGGAGGTGTGCATGGGCTGAAGATACATGTTGGTGCACTCTCTTTGGTGAATCTCTTCCCTTGATCTCCTTCTTTTCTTGCTTCTATCTCTTCGTTGCGGTGGAACTTCGTTTGGTTCAATTGTGAGCATTTGAGTGAATGCAAGTGATTTGTGAGGTGTGAGGGCTCTCGTGGAGGGTCTACCATCTGATCCTAGTGATTAGGCACTTGCTTTGAGGTGTTGCATGTGTTTCATGCTCTTGGGGTGCTCAAATTTTCATTTGGAGCTAGTTTGTGCACAAAGGTGCGGTTTTGAGCAATTTCAATGCAATTGGGGTTTTGAGGGACTTGTGTGAGTTCATGTGCATTGAGTGAGTGCTCTTGAGGGACACAAAGGTGTCATTGACGCGCATTGAGTGTTTGTGGACACTAAGGCGTCGTATTGAAGCATTTGGAGTTGTTTTGAGCTCCATTGAGTGATTTGAGGGGCTTTGGTGAGCCTCTTTGCATTTTTGGGTGAGGGTTCTCACATTTGAGTGTTGGAAGGTGTGTGTGGAGCACACAAGTGCTGATCTAGTGTTTGGGGTTGTTTAAAATCCATTGGGTGCACAAAGGTGCAATATTAAAGCAAAAAAAAAAAAAAAAATCACAAAAACAAAGTTGTGTATTTGAGTTTGAGGTTTAATTTGTGTGGGGAGGCATACGTAAGTGAGGATCATGGCATCTTTTGAGGGTGAGGGTCCCAAGGTCGTAGACAAGTTCGATGGGGTGAATTTCCACTTGTGGAAGTTCAAAATGGAGATGGTGATGGCCGAGAAAGAGTTGTGGGAGATTGTCGAGGGTAGTGAGGAACCTCCTTTCTCTTCTACGGATTCTAGGATCATGCGAGAGTACACGAGGAGGGAGAAGAAGGCATTTGCCATTTTGGCACTCAACCTCGCGGATTCGCAACTTGCGCACATTCGTTCGTGCAAGACACCCGCGGAAGCATGGTCCAAGCTTTGCAACATTCACGAAGCAAAAACATTGGCCAACATTTTGTTTTTGAGGCGCAAGTTCTTCACCATCAAGATGGGCGAAGAAGATGACATGTTGGCGCACATCAACAAGGTCAAAGCTCTCGCGGATCAACTCAACGGTTGCGACGTGTCGGTTACGGATGGTGACATCGTGATGACACTTTTGGAGAGCCTTCCATCATCATACGAGTACCTCATCGTGGCGATGGAGTCAAGACCCATTACGGAGCTCACATTGGACTATGTGACCTCACGGTTGTTGCACGAGCTTTCGCGGCGAAAGGAGAACGAGTCTCGAGAAGATGGAGCGGCACTCGTGGCGAAGCAATCCAAAAATGGAGGCGGTGGGAGCTCAAGCGACAAGGTGTGCTTCTATTGTGGTAAGAAGGGCCACATTGCCAAATTTTGTTTCAAACGCAAGAGGGATGAGAAGGGGGAGAGTGCAAACAACACTAAAACTCGTGACGATGATGAGTACGCATTTACGGCTAGATATGATGCAAGCATGAGTGATGGCATCGAGAGTGATGCAAGCATGAGTGATGGCATCGAGGGTTATGCAAGCATGAGTGATTGGGATGAGTATGCAAACATGGCAAGCAATGTATCGTGCAATGGTAGTACGAGTGATTGGATTGTTGATTCGGGGGCTACAAGCCACATGTCACCGCATAAAACTTGTTTTCATTCGTATGCTCTCATTAATCCAAGGAGAGTGATTTTGGGAGATGATACGGTGCTTGAGGCCGTTGGCAAGGGCCAAATTGTTGTAGACACCGAGGTGAGGGGTCGTATGAAGACAATCACTATCCAAGATGTCCTCCACGTTCCCAAACTAACGGCAAATTTACTATCGGTGAGGCAACTAGTGGCAAAGCACTTGAGAGTAGAGTTTAGTGATAAGGGGTGTTATGTGTTGTCACCGAGTCGAGATGAGGTGGCCATCATTGAAGAACATGAGGGCTTGTACCACATCAAGTTCTCCAAGGTGCATTCGAAGGAATCGGCGGCGTTGGCGCATTCAAACTTGAAGGACGACAAGTTGGCGTTGTGGCATCGTCGACTCGGCCATTTGAACATCAAGAGTGTGAAGACACTACGCGGCATGGTAAGCGGTATGGATCTTCATCAATTGAAAGTGGATGCTTCTACATTCACATGTGAAGGTTGCATTGAAGGCAAGCAACAACGGTTGCCATTTACGGGTGAAGCGGCGACTCGGGCCACGAAGGTTTTGGAGATCGTGCATTCGGATGTGTGTGGCCCCATGAAGACCACGTCGATGGGAGGTTGCAAGTACTTTGTGACCTTCATCGACGACTTTTCAAGGAAGATTTGGCTCTACCCTATCAAAGCCAAGAGTGAGTGCTTTGAGAAGTTCAAGGAGTTCAAGACATTGGTGGAGAACCAATCCGAGATGAAGATCAAGGTGTTTCGGTCGGACAATGGCGGCGAGTACATGTCCAAGAAATTTGACGAGCTTTTGAAGAATGAAGGCATCGCTCGCCAAACTTCGGCCCCGTACACGCCTCAACAAAATGGAGTTGCGGAGCGCGCAAATCGCACGATTGTAGAGATGGCGAGGAGCATGTTGCTCGCTCAACACTTGAAGTTGGACCTTTGGGCAGAAGCGGTGGTGAATGCGGTGTACACACGCAATCGGTGTCCAACAAGTGCGGTTGAAGGCATGACGCCGGAGCAAGCGTGGAGTGGGAGGCAACCATGTGTTGCACACATGCGCATCTTCGGATGCATTGCATACGCCAAGGTTCCCGACGAACGGAGGACTAAACTCGAGGCTAAGGCCTTGAAATGTGTGTTTCTTGGGTATTGTGAAGGTACCAAGGCGTATAGACTCATGTCGGTGGACACGAGGAAGATCATTCGGTCACGTGATGTGACGTTTTGTGAGGAGTCTACGATGGAGGCTCCTTTGGAGGTTGGTCCAAGTGGGAGTAGTGGAGACGTTTTGGTGGACACACCCTCCAAGTCTCCTAGTGTTGTTGATGTAGGTGATGATGACGGTGATGACGAAGATGGCGACACGGAGGTTGTCGAAGCGCCATCGAGCTCAAAGACCAAGAATGGCGCAAAGGGTGCGCAAGAGGAGCAAGTTTCTTCAAGCGAGCGGCGGTACCCCGAGAGATCGCGCAAGCCACTTGGAGAATGGTGGAAGAATCACATCTTCCCTCAAGAGGATGACGAGCATGCGAATGTGGCACTATCGGATGGTCCATTGACCATTCGCGAAGCCATGCAAGGTGAGGATGCGGTCAAGTGGGAGCGCGCCATGCAAGAGGAGTACGACTCTCTAATTGCTAACGGTACGTGGCAATTAACTCCCATTCCAAAGGATCGCAACCCCATTGGTTGCAAATGGGTGTTTCGTACAAAGAGGGATGTTTCGGGCAATATTGTGCGTCACAAGGCAAGACTAGTTGCGAAGGGGTTCGCGCAAGTGCATGGGGTGGATTTTCACGAGACGTTTGCTCCCGTGGCCAAGTTCACCACCATTCGGTGCATTCTTGCGATTGGTGCGGCTATGGACTTGGAGATGCATCAAATGGATGTGAAGACCGCATTTTTGAATGGCGATTTGGAGGAAGACATCTACATGGTGCAACCCGAGGGCTTTGTGCAACAAGGTAAAGAGCATCTTGTTTGTAAGTTGCAAAAATCATTATATGGGTTGAAACAATCTCCAAGAGCGTGGTACCAAAAGATTGACACCTTCTTGCTTGCTCACGGGTTTACTAGGAGCATTGCGGATCATAGTTTCTACTTTATGCAAGTGGGGCAACATGTGGTGATTGTGATCATATATGTTGATGATTTGATCATTCTTGCAAGCCTCATGAGTTTAATGAATGCATTAAAAGGCATGCTTGAGAGAGAGTACGAGATGAGTGATCTTGGAGAATTGCACTTTTGTCTTGGTGTTGAGTTTGTGCGAGATAGGGCTACACGCACTATCACCATGAGTCAAGGCAAGTATGTGATGGACGTGCTCAAGAGGTTCGGGATGGAGGATTGTAAGCCCGTGGCAACACCATTGGATGCAAACTCCAAGCTCGTTAAGCTTTCGGAGGAGGAATATGCGGCGGAGGCCAAATCGATGGCGGAGGTGCCATACAAGCAAGCGGTGGGGTCGTTGATGTATGCGATGATTGCGACACGGCCCGACCTTGCGTATCCAATTAGCGTGGTGAGTCAACACATGGCGAGACCGGGCTCAATGCATTGGATGGCGGTCAAGAGGATCATGCGTTATTTGAAGGGCACAAGCGATGTGAAGTTGTGTCTTGGAGGCAAAGACATTGTGTTGAGCGGCTATTGCGACGCGGACTACGCGGGAGACACGAGCGATCGAAGATCGACAACGGGCTACATGTTCAAGGTTGGATCGGGAGCCGTGTCGTGGAATAGCAAGCGGCAACAAACCACGGCCACATCAACGGTGGAGGCCGAGTACATGGCTACGAGCCATGCCACGAAGGAGGCCATTTGGTTGAGGCAACTAATGGTGGATGTGGGTTGCACACAAGGTGCGGCTACAACGATTATGTGTGACAACCAAGGGTGCATTTCACTTGCAAAGAACCCTACACATCATTCACGCACGAAGCACATTGATGTGCAATACCACTTCATTCGGGAGAAGTTGGAATTGGGAGTTATACACTTGGAGTATTGCCCAACGGAGCACATGGTGGCGGATGTGCTCACAAAGGGTCTTTGTAGAGACCGACATCAACGATTAGTAATAGCATTTGGACTTAGAGGCTTTGGCTCTACGCAAAGTGGGAGTATTGAGGTAATAGATGCAACGTAGTATTGCTAGAAGCCAAAGACGTACGGGTGCTAAATAATGGTGTGTGGGAAGAGGGGTTAGGCATGGGCTGATCTCTCTAGAGTGTCCTTGTGATGAGTTATCCCATATGGTTTGTCCATGGTGACCTCCTAGTGTACACTACTTAAGGTGGAAGGCCTTTGAGTAAAGATCATCTCTTTCTACGCATTCCTTGTGTTTGTGTGTGTGCCTTGTGCAATCTTCTCTACCTTCAATAAGTGGGCCCATAACCTATTGAAGGTAGAGAAGATTGCACAAGGCACACACACACAAACACAAGGAATGCGTAGAAAGAGATGATCTTTACTCAAAGGCCTTCCACCTTAAGTAGTGTACACTAGGAGGTCACCATGGACAAACCATATGGGATAACTCATCACAAGGACACTCTAGAGATCAGCCCATGCCTAACCCCTCCTCCCACACACCATTATTTAGCACCCGTACGTCTTTGGCTTCTAGCAATACTACGTTGCATCAATTACCTCAATACTAAAAGACTTCTTACTTTGAATTCCAACAAGTTATGTTGTATGCCTCAAGTGTATATGAATTTCATACATGTTTATTGTGTATCAACAAGCTATCATTCCCCCAAAATTTCACATCCCCCCGATGAAATTTGAACTTTACATAAATCCGCAACTAAATGACCTATTGCAAACCCACGAAAATAACAAAAAACGGTATGCATTTTGATCATCATAACCTTTGCATCCATACGGTAGATGAATTTGATTTTTTTCATAATCCATCACATGGAACACGACATTAGGATTCAACGGTGAATTCACAATCAACTTCATAACCTTTCAGTAGCAACAGATCTCCCGGCTTCCCCTTCTTATACAACCACGTCATTGAAAATGGCCGTGGTCGTTAGGGGTTAAGGGAGTAGAATTTGTAGGTAATATTAAAAGAATTCAATATGTTGTGTTCAAGAATTGTAGTCAAGTAAAGTCACTACAAGGAAATCTGTGTCCTAATTGACAAAGTTTTGACAAAATCCTGTCAACTGCTCTGTCAATTAGGAGACCCTGATTCGGTCACTTAGTTGACACAGGTTTGTCAGTTCCGCTGTCAATTTGGACAGTTTAACACGTCGGACGCCAATGTTGTCGCCACGCTGGATGTACCCAGCCCCATCAGCATGTGAAAGATTAAGGGTAACATTCTTGGACTGCGTAAATGTTAATTGCATGCATCGAGAATTTTCGTGGAAGCTTCCTGTAGTGCGTAACGTAAATTGTTGTTTACCCATATGCGCAGTCAAAAAACCTGTAATATCTCCGTGATTTAGGCAGTTACTGTGCGGGAATTATTTTTACTCTACATAGGCACGACTGTTCTGGTGACAAGTCGTCATATCAGCAATGAACATGTGTCATAGGACACATTTAGAGTATCCTGCTGTTATGCACGTTGTAGTCATCCAACCATTGAAAGTTCGTGATATTCGGAATTTTGTCAAAATTTTGTCAGATATCCGAGTTGGTTCGGACATGTTTCTGTCAATTTAGTTTAGGGTTTCCTTGTAGTGCAATACGGTTATAATTACAATTTCATAATATTCATGAATATCCCCTTCAATCCTGTTCAGGGTTTAAGTCTATTATATAAAAGTTCAATGTTTTCCTTTCACTAATACCTTGCCGCTCATAATACATGCATAAATGTTGCAGTCTTAGCGATTTCCACTACTGGGTGTACCTGTACACGCTCTGCCTAACAATGTTTGTGTTTTGCAATTTTAAGTAAAGGCTACTGATATTACAAAAACCTGAATTCTACTTCTATATCGTAGACTCATACATTCTTGAATTGTATGTCCAACTGCACAAAATGGGAAAAAATGCTGCCACAAGAAAATTTGGGCATTGTTAACCTTTTGGAAAGGCGTATGAAATACTGGCACCCGATCTTATTAATACCGCTTTGCTTTCTTCTTTGCACGTTGAAATTTTTTCACAGGTTCATTGCTCCCCGGTTCAGCAACATTTTCTGGACACTGCGAAACACACTCCATTCATGCTTAACAATACGTACTTTGCGGAATCATTCTTGCCTATATGATCGCATACATCACAAATGGACTGAATACGTTCACTGAGTTTATTGTCAGTTGCTCCATTACACCGTTATCCCTATGCTGCCCATCCATATTGCAATAAAACACATCTGACACTCACTGTGTAGGCATAGTGAAGCACGTAATTTCTCTAAATACGACCACAAAGGTCCTTAGCACAATACACTGTCATCGTCTGACAGCTACTACTGTCAATACTACATATTTATACCTTCTTAATTCCTGCTTGACTCACACACCTTTTTTGCCTGATGGTGGTCAACGCCTTCTCTTGACTCCACGGTAAGGCCCTGCCGTTACAACGCATTTTAAAAAACAGTTAGATTGGGCAATGCCCTGTAGGTCTACTCTCGTATTCATTATGATGATAGTTTGTTTCGAGCTGCAGATGTTCACAACTTCATCACAGTTTTTATTACTGCCGTATCCATATATAGTTCCACCTACACTGTGAGCACATTCAGTATGACACTATATTTTTCAACGTCTTCATAATTCTAGGGTAAAAACAAAGACGATGCGCACACACCTGCGTAGCTTGGTCGTCCTCCGCTCCTGGTCCTAACTTCCCTACCTCACACTGCAACTTAAATTTAATACCTCAATTGTATAGTACTACGTTTAACATTGACAATAGACAGTCATTTTAACAACTGTGGAGGATTATTTGCAGTACAAAACTATGTCAAATATCTCAGTACTCACTGCAGAACACAACACATACCTAAAGCTCCGCGTTCAGTGGCCAGACTGTTAACTACCTTCGTTTTAAGATTAATCCACAAGCATTCTTTTCCTCATCGTCTCAACATGTCATAGACATTTTTCACTATACTGTAGTTCCCCCCACTGTAGTCAGTAGATGTTTGTCTTCGAAAATTATATACAGGATGTTTTTATGGAGGGCCTTCACTCTATGAACAGATGAATTTCAAGGACAGGCACTGACTTCCTGCCATATACAAGAACTACACACTACCATATTCAAGTCGACAGCACTTATCAAACAGAGAAGCACTTCTTCCGCTAGATTCTGCACACTGCACTCACAGAACGCTCAACAGATATTCTAGACTTTTTACCTACGGAAATAAGTTAAACTTTTTTTCAAGTACTACGTTTACACGGTTTTCAGGCCTTACAGTCCGTCTCGTGGTTGACTATTTTACCACCCATTAGCCTTCCGTCTGTTCTACATGTAGAATTAGGATCCAAATTATTTAAAATCCCACTTTGAAACAATATGTAACCTTTGACACAAACATACATTTAACATTGTAGGCGATTAGGCAAATCCATTCTCATCGGCTAATCATCGCCCTTGCTAGTCTACCACTCATATGGGCAGTCGAACATATAAAAAATAAAAATATTCCACTCCTCAATTGTAGAAATGCTGAAACAGTGCATAGCTATACACTTGAAACAGTTCATTTATTACGTACCTCTGTGCGTTCAGCATTTATCGACAAATCCACGGTTCCTGCCGCCTTCACTGCCACTGGTGCAGGGATGCCTTCTGTACTCACGGCTCGAAGGGTATTCTGAAGAGATGACTGTCGACCTTCGAGCGCTGCTAGCCTCTCCATCAACATTTTCACAAACGGGTTTGACGCTAATTCTTCCTCAGAAATATGGTTTGATCCCCTTATTCCAGTATTTCCAATTCCAGGAGTAGTTCTTCCGCAATCGCTGCCATGGATTGCAACTTGTGAACCACCTGTTTCCTCATGATGTTCTGGTTCGTCGCTGGCGTCGTCGTATACATTTCCGCACATGTCAGTTACCCTTGCCACTTCAAAAACCACTCATGGCGCAGTGTCACTGCCATGCATGATTGTGTCATGGGTTTTAATTCTTTTTGAACGTCCACCGTATCCTTTATCCCTGGTCATCTCGAACTGAATCTCCTGCGGCTCTGGAGATCTTTTCAACCGCTTCCTCAATCTCTCGCGTACTCCCACTTCTCCAGATGGACCGGTTCTGCCGAAGTTCACCCGGCTGGCGTTAGCTTTGCTACAGTTTTTCGCCTTCCTCTGTGTGGCTGGATTATCTAACTCTTTCTTTAGCGAGCGCCAGGTACGGTCAGAAACATCATCAGGTTTTGGCTCTGCATTCCGGATTTTCTTCCACAATTCTGCTCGCCTCAACGACACTCCCCGTGCTATGACCTCCTTGACAGCCTCGAACTTCATTGGGTTACTATACTCCCACGTCTGTTGCATCCACTCGGCAATCTGCTCAACAACATCACGAGGTTGATGATTTATGAATCCAATGGCTGGGTCGAGTTTCTTGGAGAGGAGCATGACTTCTTTTCGCCAGTCACCCACCCCAGCGCCATAAGCTGTTCCTGTATACTCATCAACATGCAAATAGTTCCGTGGCAGTCCTTCGCGACGACGCCTTTCCCCTTCTCTTTCTCGAGCCACCTTGACGTGTCTTCTCTCTTTCCGTTTTTGGGCTTCTGTTTCAAACTCATAATTTGGTTCCACCACGTTCGTTGCATCTTCTTGTGCCTCCTCCTTGACGTGCTCTAATTCTTGTACTTCCTCTTCGTATCAGAGTCGCTCCCGTCAGTACTCCCCGTGTCGTTCTCCGCGTTGTAGAACGAGTAGCTCTCTGGTTGTTCAATACGTGCAGTACGGGACCTTTGAATTCTGCCTTCTTGAATTTGCTCAGAAGTTCTCTCACATTCCTGGAAGCACGCATACTATATAATTATAACGTTGCGCTGTTTGTGGATCCATCTTCACTAAGTCGTAGCGTCGATTAGAATAGATCATTACGTTTACTTTTTACTCTCAACAAATAAAGCACTGTCTGATAAAACCTAAATAAACAGAGAAGCACATACATGCAGATGAACTTATACTACAAGATATGCGTATTAATACAGACAATGGAGAATGATTTCACACATTCAGTGACGCAACAATGCCGTCCTAAAATATTTATTATACCAATACAGATCCACGTCATCCGCATTACTTGTTTCATGACATGTCTAACCTCTTCTACTACCTCAACATCCACGGCCTTCAAGCAATTGTATTTTGAATTTACAAAGTGACCTATCCCCACTGACTATTATTTTATCCATCTCCTTATAGTCAGGACACATCACTTACATTTGGTGTATTAATAAGTTTTTTCGCATTCACACATGTGATTTGTTATTCCAACTACACGTTCACATTCAAAATTTGATAACATGGAGAAAATCGACAGTTTTGTCTTACACTGCCTGGTGTTGGTGACCGCCCTTTAACGTTCGCCACCTGTTGTCTGCTTGATGTCCCGGAATTTGGGCTCCGCTGTCGACCTTCATTACTCTGACGTCGTGGAGTACCTGGGTGCTCACGTCTTTCTCCTTCCCTGCTTGGCAACGACTTCGGCTGCTGCACCGCGCTGGCTTTTCTACGTGAATCCATTTGTGCTGGCTCTGTATGAGTTGTCGCTACAGACGGTCCTTTAGATTTTGAATGTCTGCCACTTTCCAATGGTATGTCTCGTCCCTCAGATTCTCGTGTTGGTGCTTGTCCACGTCCGGGTGGAACAATACTCCTCCGAATTCCTTCCATATCAATAATATGTCATTTCTAAACATTCGACATCACAGTGCTACTCGTGCAGCTGACATTCCTTTTCAGATATGTTTCTGTAACTCTATACACTATGCATCCATTGAACACCTCCATGACAAATATCACATAATTGCCTGATAAAAATCGTAAAATTGAGCAACTATGATTTCACATACCTTTTGGCATTTCTGCAAACCTACACAAGTACTGTGTGCACTACATTACCTCTCCATTATCATATGTAGAATATATTCCATGTGACTGAATGTACTAATAGAATTTTGTCGGCTGTAATATTCATGTAATTTTAACAAAGAACTGTGCACGGAGTCTATATCACCATTTTTAGTTAGTCATTCCTGCATTGAAAACACTTTGTGACTTGTCATCAGAAGTCTATCATAATAAATTCCAAAACAACAAATTCCAACTTCCACACTATAGTGACCTATCACCACAATTGCAAGTGTAGACAAATTTAGCACTTACCTTGGGGTGGTGATATATTTGGTGGTGTCGAAAATCCTTCAACTTCGACTGCTCTGGGAGCACTATGGTCTTCTAGTACTTCTCTAGGCGCCGGTATGTTGTTTACGCCAGTAGTATCCATGCTTGTTCTGTGTTCTGAGGCCTTTTCGGATGCAGATGACCTCAACACAGGTACTGTGGATCTCGTTGTATGGACCCGTCGAGGGGGCACGAATCTTGGGGAAGGGTCCACAGTTTGTAATTCAGCCCCGCTTCGTGAAGAAGTCCCACCTCCTGCCTCGGACACTACTTCACTTGCACGTCCCCCACGCCTTGAATCTTCCATCGCTGAACCATGAATTGAGGCTTGTGCTCCTCCTGTTGGAACTGTAACTCTCCTTGGTTGATTTTTTTTCCTGCTTCTTGTCGTGGATGCATGCCCATCACCTGGTGATATTGCTTCATCCAACTCCAGTGGTTCTTTCCATTGTACAAAACCCTCATTTCCTCTATCTGAACTAGACGGTCGCCTCATTCCCTGCCATAATCACCACATAATATACAACAGATCATCATTGTTCTATGAAGTAGGAAATATTATTGTGCTGCATAGATTTCTAACACCTAAGCCCTACATATGTGGACAAACTCATACACCATGTACAGTACTTCTATGATTTTTGCTGCACTGGACAACCATTCTGTATGTACGTGTTCAGAGACCCTTTATCTTGTTTTGCATGGTAATGGAAAAATATATGTCAGAGTGAGAACAGATTGAAGGTATGGCACTACTGAAATTCGGACAGTACATTCTACTGCAATTTGTATGCTGTCATTTCTCCTCTGGAATGCAGTTCAGAATGTTAAAACATTATTTGACCTTAGTATTTCACTATTGTCTTGTGTACCCAGGAATTTCTACACTGCAATTGCATGTAATACTGGTGTCAGTCAACTGCATTCTCAATTTAGAACTCCAAAATCTTATGAGTACAACGCTATCACTCCATAGCACATGGAAAAACCTTTCCTATTCATCCAATACGTGCCCTACATACATATGCCACATGTGTGTTAGTTATACAGAATCTAATTAGCAGCATTATACTCACCTTTGAGTTGTCGCTTGCTGACGATGAGTCCGCGATGGTGCTGCTGTCTGCTGGCTCCCACGTATCTTCAGTGTCAGTTTCCTCCTCGGTAGAGGTGTAGTCGTCGCTGTCGAATATCTCTTCTGAAGTTGAGCGTGGTGAACCTCTGCTGTCTGCGTCCTCGCTATCCTCCGATGACTGGCCGTTGTTGGTCTCAGATTTGCCGACTACGTACTCCTCGCCACTGCTTGATGCTGTACTCCTCTTCTTTGAACCAATTCCTTGCAAGTTTTCTTCCTTACTACCAGCACTCTCAGATGTCCATTGCGAACATACAGATGGCGTCTTGATCTCTCCTGTTACAAGCGCAGATTTGGCCTCACGCAGCGCTTGTGCATTCTGCACCGTATACCTGCAATTCCTCCACTGCGTCGTGTTTAGGCAGCCATGAAAACGAGTTTGTGTGGCTACTTCTGTTGTAGCACATGAGGTACTGCTTATAAACCACAAAGGGCTCCTTACGTTTCTGCGCTGCTACTACTGCAACTTCACCGTCAAGAACAATGCAGAAACTCGGTACAATAAATCTGTACTGTCAACTAACTCCCGCACTTTGCAAAAACTTCTGAGCACTTCCTGACCAGCAACGACAAATACCTGCTACATATCACCACCTGCTGCTGTGTAAATATTAACCTACCCCAAATTCTAGCATTGCAGCACCCAATACCCTTTGTTCATTACACTAGACAAACCTCGCTACTGGGCAAGTTAACACTGACTAAACACTAGCATAGCAATAAACAGTGATAGCCATCCACAGTTGCAAGTGTACAACCAAGACCCCCCTTGATTCACACTCTAGCAACGTCAGCCTCGCCGTCAAACAGAAATGGAGACAAGAAATGCGCAATTGACAGAAGGCATGCACAGAGTGGGAAGGAAATGACAGCAACGATGAGGGGATGGAGGGACGTGAGAGTTTGGGCCTCACCGTCTGCATGCCCTCTTTTCATCCAAACTACAAACCCTACTGAACAGTAATTTCACCCACAATCATCCAATTCACTGCCCTGTGGCCCTAGCTTGTTTATCTAATTTCCTCCAACTTGCGTCCTCTGTGCGCGCACTTCCCTGCAAGTCTCCAAGCGTAAGTTATGCGGCTAAAACTGCGGAAAATCATGCATGAGCGTCTAGCAAAGGCGGTGGCATATACCCAATTGCTATCTACAGGTTTAGGAGAAAGCTGGTTGGACACTGCCACGATGTCAAGCTCCGCAACTTCTTCGGGACACAAGCGCTATGACAATGTTCTATCACTACACGTCTACAAAAAACATCGACAAAAGTGGAGGGGTAAGATACTCACAACCAATGTTCTACTCCGGTTTTTTCACGCAGTAACCTGTCGTTTTCTACAATTGTCGCATACCGTGTCAAAGCGTACTCCGGAACCTTCATTCTTGTATCTCCACTGTCCGTCGCAGCATCTGCGCTCCTTGCCTCACGTACTATTTCGTCTCCTACTTCTACAAAGCTATGTCCTCAGATTGAAGGCTCTCTCACTCATCGCGTCCCTGCAGAAAGATTGAAGGCTCTCTCACTCATCGCGTCCATGCAGAAATTCTGCGTCCAGCGACACTAACAACGCGCGGTTGGGGAGGAAGAGGGTGGGAGCGCAAAATTTCTTATTCACGTCTGGATCGTATGCGGGCGGAGTGGGTACTGCGGCGTGAAGAAGTCTTTTTTGAAACTCGTAATTGTAAGTTCACCCACCTTCTTTATGTCACTCCACTTACTCAATGTCTGTCATTAATGCCGTCGGTTTTGGTAGTCTACGTCAATATGATGTCACATCATTACAACGATTGTATCAACTATTATCGTGGATTCACAAAATCTGATTATGCTTTGTTTTCATTTTTGTACTTCTATATTACTGGAATTCTTCAATCTCAATATTTTGTTACCAAGTTGTACATTACTTTCGAATCTACTGAATTTGATAAATACCGCTATATTCACAGAGGAATTTAAGCAACTGAAATTAAACTTTGATTTTTAAATTCGACCACTCCATGTCTGTAATCCAATTCAATATTCATATTCTCTCCTCTTGGTCTATTGATATATCATTATGCTGCCCTTCCATACTGTCCTGGGTTATTCAAGTTTTATTGTTCCATGCCTGTGTATGAAGTCTTAATGTTTAACATGGTTCTCTCTCTATTACTAGAATCAATCACACCCGCAGTTGTTACACGTTCAATGGTCTGGGTCTGGAACATGGACTTTGTTATCCATCCTTTCTATTTGTCTCACACATAATGCAATCTCTGCAAATTTAGCTATGTATACAACCGTCCCTTATCATGCTCACAGTTTTAGGCACATTTGTTCTGTATAACACTTTCATAGTGTATTGTCTCCTGTTAGTAAATCAATTGACCATGTTTGAAAATGTGTTGTACATTCTCATATAGAATGTGATACTCTGATATCATTCATAAAAATTCCTGATGATCTGATGTTGTAGTTGCTGGATGATTGACTGAAACATTGAAGTTTGTACAACATTGACACCGTTCATGAGACTGAGGAAGCTGCGGCATGAAATTTTAACCCAGGTAAGCATCTCTGATCTACAAAGGTGGCAACCAGCAAATTTTTGTTGCGAACGTCATTGTATTGGCGTTACTGTACCATCGTTGTTTATAACAAAGCATGTATTCCTAAATGAGATCGATAGGACTAACACATTATAAATTTATTATGCACGTAATAAACTCTTGTAAAAAACTTAGAACACAATCATACAGAAAGCATTCACACAAAACTGCACATGTGTTTATTCCGAAGCCTTGTATTTCTATCCGTGGAGCACACAGGAATGACTACGTTCACTGTGTTCTTCATTCGTGTATATAGTGGGGCTACTGTAGATTGGAACAGTTAACACTTTTACAAAAATCTGTAAAGGGATCATATTATGGCTTAGAAATTGTATATAAGAAATGAGAAAATTAATTATGAATTCTGGCAGGATTGCATATGTAGTGTGTTGTAAATCTAGTCAATCATTCTCATATCACGTAATTTATAACTGTTAAAAAATATTTGTTAAATGCAGTCCTTAGAGTAGTACGTTTGCAGTTTTAGGGAAGATGTCACAGTTCACACGCCAAAATTGAGAGGAGAGTATAGGACATCCACAACCATATCCATTGTTATATGCAATTGTCATTGCACAGTGTGATTGTACAAGCGCTTTGATCAAATGACCGTAAACTGCGAATACTCGTTCTATGTGAAATTGATGAAAACCAGGCACTAGAGTAATTGGAAATTATGAAGCTCCAGTACAGAAACAGCAGTTTGAAAAGCAAATCTGAAACATGTTTTTGCAATGCAAACATAATTGAAAGATATGAAATGTAATGTCCGATGTACCGCAGTATCGCGCCTGCAATGACTCTAGCCTAACCCAATGTTGTCTACCGTTTGTATTATTTTTAGAGTCACTTGTAATCTAATGTCCGGTCATCCAAATAGTCAGATTACCTATGAGCCATGGTGATGTCACTGTTCGGTAAAATAAGGTATATGTTATATATCCGTATATAATGAATTAGGTCATTTCCAATTAAATGCGTAATTGTTGAATGTGTTCCCAAACCATTACTGTATACCCACAATCATTAGTGCATTTTGTATGAAACGTGCATATGAACATCGTGTTCATGTACAATTCCATATTATTGGGCGTCCATAGTTCGATTTATTTTTTTTCATGACAGGTTTCCTAATATGATTCCTTGTTATAGCAATGAGGGAGTACAAGTGACATGTACGTGTTTGCAAATCCGCATATTAAACTGCTCATGACTGTAGGAATGTCACTGACATGGCTCCCTTGTGCTTGCAGACTATAGTTTATAACCGCGACGGTGGTGGACAGTGGTTGGTTTGAACTTCATTTTCAGCAATTCCGTACTGGACAACTACACGGCACATGTTACATCGCTGCAATTGACTTTGCATCCGTGCTGGTCATCATCTTCAGGGCTGCATTTGTCAGAAGACTACGCTATATTTGGTACATGTTTCACAGATTATGAAACTGCATGTGTAGATAAAAGTGGTCAGTCACTTTATGGCATTTGTAACGTATTTTTCTGTCAATGACGCACTTGATTTTTGTTGCTTAATCTATCTATGCAATATCAGATTGTTATAGACTTTTGTTTACAATGTATTGTGATACATATGGGATTCATATTCATGTCAAAATGGGACAGTGTAAACTATAATATTGTGATCTTCAGATATCAAAACGATGAGGCCAGCACGACTTGGCGAGGCATACCATATTGAGAGGGCATTGGCCGCTCGACAAGGTATTTCCCGCTATCCATGTGGATGCGAAAAATGCCACGGATTTAAGACCCAGTCAATGATGACAGTGGAAACTCACCATTGCAAGTATGGACACGACAGCACACTATAGGAGCCTCTTCTTGTAAGTTCCATTTTTAGGTTTGCCTACAAATTTTCATTCATGTTCAGTCCTTTCAAGTGCTACATGCATTTTACATGTTTACTTGGCCTATACACGAACTAAACAGCAGATAAAGTGGAAGAAGCTTCCGTTCTTCTCTTAGTACATATTTTGATATGAATCAATAAATTGTACTGGCATTCGGTCAAAGATGTGAAGTAGTTCATTTGTACCACAAGTACCGTGTACTAACGAAATTTCCAAATCTTTTTTTATAGAACTGTTAATTCAATTCAATGACTATTGTATTCGCTGGGTTGAATTATCCTATAGTGACAATGTATGTACATCTTATAACAATGGACAAGAAACAAAACATATATTTCTTGTTCTGTTATGATTTTATATGTGCAAGTGTTTTTGCTTCCCTTCTACAATTTGTAATGGAAAATTATAAATTTATGTCATTACTACATTTTTCGATGTTCAACTTGACATTAGAGTATTTCCAACCCAGTACCGCTGAACCATTACGTGGCTGCTGCAGAGAGATCCCAACGAACGGGTGCAACGCAGAGAAGCAAACCGTGAGGTTCATAGTGATATTACTGCAGAAATAGACGATGAACAAAATGGGGAGGATGAATTTTTAGGTGCGGAAGATTATGAGGACTTTCAAGCAGCACCTCCCAACACAGACATAAACTTCGATGAAATGGCTGAGAATGTTTTTGCAAGGGTGGATGAAATTCACCAGGGATTTGTGGAGGATGAGGACGAAGTATTGGATTTTGAGGACTTGTCTCCTGAGGAAGAAGAACCAGACTTAACACCCGTGCGGGAGGAAGTACTTCAAGAATCTGTGCAGCCCTTGTTCCCGGGGTCACGAATAACCAGGTTACAATTCAGCATCATTCTCATGTCCTTGTGTACTCTATTCTCTGTAAGCCATCACTGCTTGGACGAGATTCTCACCTTTCTAAAACACGATGTGTTACCTAAGGAGAATAATTGCCCGAAATCGTCATATGCGATGAAGCGACTGCTATTAAAACTGGGCTTGTCACATGAGGCAATTCACTGCTGTGATTGTGGGAAAACTTTGTATTGGAAAGAAAATTCCAACTTACATGAGTGTCCGAAATGCCATAAATCTAGATACATACCTGGGTCAAGTACCGTTCCCATTCGAGTATTGCGATATTTTTCATTGATTAAAAGACTAAGAAGAATGTTTCGTTGTCTAGAATTAGCTAAACATCTGAGATGGCACAAAGATAATCATTCTCAAGATGGGAAAATGAGGTCTGTGGTGGACAGTGAACAATGGCAATTTATTGAAGAACAGTTCCCTAGGTTCAGTAGAGAAGACAGAAACATCAGAATGGGGCTTGCTCTGGACGGTGTTAACCCATATAGCCTGCAGTCTTCCAAACATTCTGTGTGGCCCGTTATGGTAGTGTTATACAACCTTCCCCCGTATTTACTCACTAAACGGTTTTTCATATGTTTAACTATGATTATACCGGGGCCTAGTTCTCCATCGGAGGAAACAATTGATGTATACTTACAGCCTTTAGTGCATGAATTAAAGAAGCTGTGGGTGGGCATAGATGCTGTGGACATGTCTGAACCAGTTGGACCAAACCGTAAATTTAAAATGCGGGGAATGCTAATTTGGACAATTCATGATTACCCGGCGTATACGTTAATTTCGGGTCAATCCGGGAAAGGATATGCTGGATGTCCTATCTGTGGGGAGGGAACATGTGCCGAATATTCTAAACAGGCGCATAAGACGGTTTTCCTGGGAAACCGAAGGTGGCTTAGGCATAATCACCGTTGGAGGACAGTTCGCGCAGCATTCAACGGCCGTCCAAACCATGAAGCGGCACCTTCTAGACAATCCGGATTGACAGTGAGACAAAGAGGAGCGTGGAGAGAGTCATTCATTCAACTTGGAGGACGTCCAAATTCAAAGCATGACCCTGTGAAGAAAACTGGCGTAAAAAGAGTGAGCATACTCTTCCAACTACCATATTGGGAGGTAAATTTTCTATCCTATGTAGTCTTGTAGAATTATAAATGTGATGTCTACACAGAAGTTATAAAAATTGATGGTTATGCATTCAACAAATATATGACATCGTGCATATGACCGTGCCAACAGGAACATGCTTACACACATACTGTACATGTAATGCTATCTCAATGGTATATAAGATGCTTACTTGGAACGATGCTGTAATTTTGCCAAAGAATTCTGTATTGCAATGGATCGTTCAGTAGTTTGACGACGAAAGGGGTCAGTGCTGTGATATGGGATTGCTAATACTTAATTCCAGGGCGGCACAGTATTTTGAGAATGTAAAATTAATCCTCGCCCATTGATAGTAGATGAAATGGGCTGTAATAACAGGCAGTACGAGATGGTGTGGTTTTCATCATTTTTGATTCTACTGAATTTGAGAAATCTTCATTACTGTCTCACTTTTAGAACTAAGAATGAAATTTCATATAAACCACTTTGTGTTCTTTTGCCAACACTTAATAAATCGTAGTTGGAATATGTAAACCATAGAAATGAAAGTCAATTTGCAGAAGAGTGAGGAGAAACTGTGGTTGATGACAACAGTCCAATTTGGGTAGAAATTGTGTTGGTATGAATCAGCTGAACATGTAATAGTTTGACGCGGTTGACATAAAGGGTAATCTACATGCCAATATGCAGTTCTTGGCAAGCATGACAAAAAAGTTTAGGTTTTCAGAACGCTGCTACCTTAGGCGAATTGACAAGAAAAAAATAAGAATATAAAAATGTCATAAATAATAATTGATAAAATCACACAACAGAGATAAAACCCAAAATAACGCGGCAGAAATAGTGGTGCATCAGTGTACGTGTGAATCGGTATGAGCAAATTTCAGAGAAGTGGCTATGAAACAGAATTTGATGCTCATTTACAAAAATAGCGTTTAGAAGAACTGATGTTGTTGTTGTGGTTAGAACAAATGTGGGTAACTTTGAAATTGCATTCCAAGATAATAGACTCGTTTCAGAATAGAATTTATATCGTCGATGATATGAAAGGGTGATTTGTAGAGGAATGCGCTCACCCGTAATGAAGAAATACATTGTGCCTGATCCTTTCATACTGTCCTTGGATAAAGTGGAGCGTAAAGGAAATTCATCATTATTAGTACTGTAATGGTTACAGTTCTGATTTTGGGATTGCCAATACGTAATTCTTGGGTGATACACTAATGTGAGACAATGAAGTTCATAATGGACCAGTGATAGTATATGGTACGAGATGTTGTGTGTTATATGAATTCGAATGCTCATTGTTTTTGTTCCATTCAAATGGGCAATTGCTATAGTTCTGATAAATGTACACAGAAACTTCCCGTACGGCACACCTTTGATGCTATGCACTGTGAGAAGAACGTATGTGAGAATTTGCTACGTACGCTGTTTGGTGAGACTGATAGAGCAAAATCACATGAGGATATGCGGGCTCGGGGAATCCGACAGCATCTCCACTTGCAGAGGAATGCAGACGGCCATACGTACTTCAAGCCCGATGCACCATATGTCCTTTCAAAAGAGCATCGTCAGCAGTTCCTCGCTACGTTGAGGGGAATTAAATTTCCTTCCAATTATGTGAGTGCATTGGGTCGGAGGATTCAGGACGGGAAACTAAGGGGTTTGAAAACGCATGATTTTCATGTGTTACTGCAACAGGTAATACCAGTGTGCTTGAGGGACATTGGTGATCCTAAAGTTGTTGGCGCAGTAATGCGGGTAAGTAGGTTATTTCGGAACATATGTGCGAAGGTTGTAGATAAATATATGAAAGTGCAAATGCTAGAAGATGTAGCGGAAACTATATGCTCTTTAGAAAAAGAACTTCCGCCATCAGTGTTTGTGATCATGATGCATCTTCCGATTCATTTAGTTGAGGAGTTATTCATTTGTGGTCCGGTCCATACGCGTTGGATGTATCCGTTTGAATGATATATGAAGGGATTAAAAGGTTTTGTGAAAAACAAAGCAAAACCGGAAGGTAGTATGGCGAATGGGTATTTGAGGGAGGAGTCCATTGGATTTATCAATGAATACCTATCGGAATATACTCCTACGACAAAACGAGCATGGGATGATAAGGAAGAACCTGCTATGTATGATGAAATATTAGAAGGTGCGAAGAGAGACAGACCAATGACGCCTGAGTTTTTGAAACTTATTCATGGATTTGTGTTGGACAACACGGAGCACATGGAACCCTACCGGAGGTATGATGTCACTGCACCAACTGTTCCAATGTTGTCACGACAGTATATGAAAGAACAATTAAATTGATCTGTACTTGTGATTCATTCAAGGCTGGAGTATGTTGCATTGATATTAAGAAGACTGTAATCCTGTATATACTTGTCCTGGTTTTGTGAACTTGAAATTCGTTAATGTAATGAATTAAATATTGTAATCGAAATAGAATATTCTTTGATATTTACAACATTATTTCTAAGTGAAAAATAAATTTTTATTAAGTAGCATGAAAGCAGTAGGTGAGATGAAAGTGTAACCTATAAAGGACCAAGTGTTGAAACTAGGACATTTCAATGTTCTGGTAGGTTCACATGGTGTCAATTTTTCATTTTAATTTTTGAAATAGATCATGTGACTTTGGTATGCAAATACAAAAATGGGAATGAATTTATTTATTTTAATTATGACGTTTGAAGAGGAAGTTATGGAAGAAAAGGGGTTTTTCTTGGAAAGAATGATTAGTACAAGCAAGTCTTACAGTCAACCTACAGAAGAATTATTTTTCAAATTTCACCATAGGATTCTGTTAAATGTTATTGACAGAGTGCATGGTAAAATTTTGAAACAAGTTGACCGTACAGATTGCAAGATTATAGTGTTCGAATTGATAAAGATGATATTGCAGAGTTTTGGATATTTCTTGACCATGTTTGAAGACATGGCTGAAATTCTCAAATTGGTTTTAAAATTTATTAAAATTTATTAAAATGTTTCACTTGGTAGTTTATTTTAAGAGGGAAAAAAATATTAATAACAAAATGAATAGAAAGAGGTGAAACTGATGCTTCAATACAGGAAAAAACGCGTTCATTTAAGGGTTAAACATTTACAATAATTACACCACGTAGTATGCATTTTATAAGACATTACGGTCTAGGAATTCCATGTAGAGCAGAAATGGGTACCACAGAGTGTGTTGTCAGTGCATTCTAGTGTTTTACTTTATTTGTAGCCATAAAAAGGACCAATTGCATGAACTGAACATTTCTATGTTAGGTTAGGATTCCATGGTGTGAATGTTTCGTATATTTTTTAATAAAAAGCATGTTAGTTTAAGATGTTATAAAGAGAATGGGAATAATGTTATTTATATTTAATTCCAGCTTTATAAGTTGAAATAATGGACAGAAAGGGGATTTGTTGGGGGAAAATCAGTAGTACGGGCACTGATCAGAAAAAATCCTCCAAAAATATTTTCTGTCATCAATAACCGTAGGATCTTATTAAAGATTACCAAGAGAGAGCATGGTGCGATTTTCATAGAATGTTACCGTACAGATAGGAAGATTATGGCGTGTGAAGTGAAAATGAGGGCATTGTATTATTTTGGATATTGTTTGACCCTATTTGAAGACACGGGCAACATTGTTACCTTGTTTTAAAAATTTATAAAACTGTATTCAACTTTTATATTAGATATTATCTATGAAAAGAACAAAAAATTTACAGAAGGAAATGTATGGAAGCAGTTGGAAATGCTAATCAAAAACTGTAAACACTGCAGTGATGTATGGGTTGGAATCCATGTACATGAAGATATACAGGGCCTGATTTGCACATACCTAGAAAACAACCCAAGCAAATGTCTGCAATCACATGCTCTAGGCAGGACTGTCCTAATTGAATGAACACAAGAGACTGTGAAGGCACTGAATTGTACAGTGCTTCTGACATCCCTGTTCACTGTGGACAGGAGATACGAAGATGCTGTAAAAGAACGGGACATGGCTCAAGAGCAATACCGACGTGCACAGCGTCGTGGTGGTCGAAGAAATCGTTTTGTGTTCCCAAGAGAGCTTCAACAAATACCAAGTTTTGCCGAGTGGGTACAAGAAGAGATCAGACATGAGCAACAATCCGGTGTGGCAGTGGATGCAAAGGTAGTTGACACCGCACGAGGTCCATTACCAGTAGCTGCAGCATATAAATCCATGTATGCTTATGGAAACCACTACCGAGTTTTGAGCTATGAGAGACCCATGAAAACTTCTGACAGTGGCGTTGCAACGACATTCAGACAAGTATGCAGGAATGGTATGCGAGATAGTAACCAGGTTCATGCAGATGTGGAATATGTAGGCCACATCGAGGAGATTTTGGAATTAAATTATAGACGCCATTGTTTAGTGGTCTTAGTATGTGATTTTGTGAAGGCAAATTATGTTGGGGAAAATGCTACAATTAAAAAGGATAAATGGGCCTTCACATTAGCTAACTATGAACGAAGATTTCAAAGGATTTGCAGGGATAGTTTTTCGTTCCCCACACACTGTGAACAAGTGTTTTACTCTAATGCGAGGGAGGCTCCAGGATGGAGAGTAGTGTTAAGGAAAGAAGTGAGGGGTAGACGAGTATTGCCTAACAATGACAATGAAGAGGAGCCTGCATTGTTCCAAATGGGACGTGATGAAGACTTCGAAGGCTTAAGACCGGATCGTGAAGTTGGGGAGGACGGGGTACAACCAGCCACAACAGGAGAGACTGTTTTACTTGAAACGGTGTTTAGGCCAAATAGGGGAATAAGGGGAGGACGTGGGGGTCGTGGTCAAGGAGGCAGGCGTGGCAGGCGGGGAGGGCGGGCAGGTCAATATTCACAACCAGCAAAACAAGAAAGAGGAAGTTCAAGTTCAGAAGAGGATGAAAGAGCTGAAGAGGAACGACTGTACAGAGACAATATCAACAATGCGAGAGGACGGAGGACAACAAGAGCAGAAAACCATGACCAGAGGAACAGAAACGTAAGGCCAAGGCAGCAGTCCGGTTCAGATGTGCTAAGTCACAGCAGTTCAAGCTCGGAGGAAGCAACAAGTTATTCTCAAAATTCATCTTCTGAAACGTGCCCAACTTCTTCAGAAAACAATGACGAAGAAGAGGTGATGTCTCTATCAGTTAATGCTAACAATCATGAGGTTTTGAAAGTCTATTGTGTGTACGTCATTGTCTGTACTGTCGTAAGGAGTGGCCAATGCATTGTATAATTTGAAAAAGCAAATCCAAACCGTTTACAATGAATTCGTCATGCACAGCATGGTGTACATGGTGTGTCTTGAGATGTGATGTCTGACATATTAATTCAAGATGCGAACATGTCATTTGCTGGGTGGTTTCTGTATACAAAGTGAATTGTAAGGAAGACTAAACAAATTACACGTGCGTAGTTGTAATTTTGTGGAAATGGGGCTTTATAAAGGGTAGGACTTCAATCTGATGGCTCACTAATTCTAAAAGATCTAAGTGGCATGGCACTGGAGAGTGAATGAAAAAATGATGTTCTGATAATTTTCTTAATTTTAAAATATGTCCCGGAACTGCAGTGAAAACTGAAATATATGTTCAGGAAAGGTGGATTCTGATTGTTTCAAAGTGAAGCAGGAAGTTTGAAAGAACGTTGGAAGAGAGGATTTAGGATACTGCATTTTCATCTCGACCGATGTGACGTTCTCCGGTAAACAGAAGCTGCAAACTCTTTTTTCTCTAAACTTCATTAATATGAGTGTTGTTCTTGATAAAAATTGTATTGTACTCCATACTTGCATTCCTTTACAAGTGTAATGACTAAATCTGTGTTCACTGTTACCATATTGTTGCAGCCTTTGTAACAACGACCTACAGGCACTTAGTGGTACGAAAGGAAGTGGTAGGTACATGTTGATAGGCGTTCTCAATTTAGAAACATTGCAGTGATGTACCTGTCTTGAGATACTTGGAGACATAAACCAATCAGTAAATATGAATATATTAGTGTTTTTGTGGATGAAGTATTCGTAAGATTTATCATGTATGTGCATTCTGTTGGTGTTGGTTTGCCTAAGTGCCGGTATAATTTGCTATGAAGCGAATAAGAAAATACGTCCTACTAATTCTTAGTGTCGAACGTGAGTAAAAAGAGGTTTGTTATTTACTGTGCACTGATAGTAATAGTGAAATACATGAAGCCCTGTGGATGAACCACAGTAAATCCTCATCGTAAAGCCATGTGGATACACTATAGTATTTGACCGAAAACCATGGAAAGCAAAAGATAGCGAAGGTAAAAAACTATGTCCATCACAGTGACAATTCTTTACGAGCGTTACTGCATGAGTTGACACATGTCTTATACTGCAGTTCCACGTTAACTACTCCTGAAATAGTAACCACGGAGAAAAGCAATTCCACGTTAAATATTCCTGAAAATAGTAAGCAGGAGGAAAAGCAATTCCACGTTTGCAACAAATGCGAAGTAGTAAAAAACATATGAGCAATACCAGCCAAAGTCCGAGTCCACGCTGTAAAGTGACGCGACAGTTGACAAAAAGATGACAGGAAGATGACAGGAAATCAAGAATTGACCGATATGACAAGACAATCCAAGTTAATTGCTCCACTTGTCATCTTGGACAATTTTCTGTCAGAATGTTGTCATTTCTACACCCGTTTTCCTGTAGTGAGTCGACTAACCATATCTAAACGAGAACAAATTAGAATTTTATGATTGATGAATGCTTTGATTATTTATTTTAGAGTTTGCAGATCTTATAGGAAAAGGGATTGGAAATGAAATTGGCGCCAAGGGTTGCCATTGGGTGCTAAGGTAATTTGCTAGCATCACTCAAATTAGGTCGTAGATATAAGGCTACATTCAATGCAACTTTGATTGTACTTGTAGCATAACACACAAACAATAAAAAAATCAAAGCCTATAGAATGACTTAAAAATACAAGAGAACTCATGATGTATGTCAAGATTAAATTACAAACAATCTAATGTGATGAAGTATCAAATACATTATAGATTGCAAAATCTTGCCTATATGCTTCTACAGCTCAAAAGTCTAAACAAACAAAATTCTATCAAGTACCATGTGCATCCAAAGCTCTAATCTTACTTCCTAAGGTATTGGATAATGTTTCGAGCATTAATACAAGGAATCAAAAATTCACATTAGTACATAGATTTTAAAATGGAAGAGCATAACTTTTTGTGGATAAATTTTTAACAAACAATACAAATATGAATTTTTAAAATTAAACTTCAAGAAGAATACTGAAAAGCATACACCTTGGCAAAAATTATAATTTACCAAAGAAAAACACTTTAAAATGGCAACATAACATATGCATTTGAATCAACAAAAAGGAAATCCACTTACCAAGCCTGAGTATCATGATTTTTATGGTATTTAATGGACTCTTGCTAAGTGTCATCTTATAAAAGAGTGTCTTTCTCCAAAACAATGATCTACATGAGCCTTGAGTAGATTAAAAGAAATACCATAAACCAAATAATGCTTATTTGAAGTAGTTCCTTATTTTAATCTTCACACTTTTTACGCTAATCATACCTTAATTAGTGAATGTGGTTACAATTAATTAGTGATGCAAGTCTCATAGATCTTTGAAGAGTAGCTGGTCATCAGCTGAAAGAACAAACTCATGTTTCATGGGATCGAGCTTCGAATAATCGTCAAAGCAACTAGTGTCATCTTTAGACTGCACCCACCAACATCCAAAAATCAAGAGATATAATTCTTCCTAATTCCAAAAGGAACAAGAAGCCCGAATTGGGCCTCATGTTTTTTAATAACATTTTTTAATAGGTCTTTTGTAGAGTTCCTTTTGTTTAAATTTTATCAACATATAATGTTCTTCATTGATATTGAAGATATAAAATATAGTCCAATCTTAATTATATTTTTTACAAAATGATTAATTGAAATTTTCATTTTAAGCTATTAATCCTTGGTCCTTTAGGGGTTAATGAAATATAAAAATATTATTCAATTCAAGAATATATTCAATTCAATTCAAGAATTTTTATTTTATTTGAAATTTTGCCATTTATTCTTTAAGAAAAAGAATTTTGTTACATATTTGAGTACTTAAAAAATAAGTGTTTTAAAATAAAAAATAAAATGCCTATTTATATAAATTTAAAACAAATTATACCGAAACTTTAGGTCGAATTGGTGGAGTGTCTTTTTTGCGAAGAACAGAATCCCAATCAACAGTTTGAAACCATGCATGGGTTTTGATGTCCTTTACACCCCCTTTTAAACATCCTATTCTGCACAATTGTATGAAATTTAACATTTCAACATAGTTCATATTTTTTTTGCATGGTCAAAGAATTAGGCATTATAAAACATATTATCTACAAAAGCAATCATTATGTACATCATTGCGCAACTTCAAAAAATTAAGTTGTATTTTAAATGAAAAATACCGCTTAGTCAAATCAGCTACTAAAAGTTTTCTCAACAAATCTTTTGCACTGCAAAAAATATTACATGACAAGGTATGTAATTTATTTTACAAACACTTGACCAATCAAATGAAATATAAGTTTGATTGCGTAGTGAATGGATTCAATTGTGTTCTACAAACACCAAGATTTTTTTAATTTCTTTTTCATTTTTTAAATTATTTTTCCCATATAAGTTGTTTAAGATTCTATATGATAGATTTTCAAACCTTCTTTATGATTTAAAAAAATAAAATTTCTTGATTCTTTCTTGATTTTGTTTTAGTAAAAGATAGATTGGTGGCCAATTGAAGTTGTTTAATGTAGAAGATACTATTTGTGTCACTTTAAACATTAAAACATATATAGGTATGTTATTTTTGGAAGATTTATAGAGCTATGGAGATGTCTTTGGGTATAAGAGCCAATTTTATTATAATTTCATTTTTATCACTATTTATGAATTTCTTATACAATTTCAAAGTGGAAAATTGTAGACTTGACTATAAGTGATATGGGTAGGAAAAAACTCCATATTCATTCAAAAATCAGTGACCTTAGTCATTTAGCCAATTTTTTACTTATACTACTTGCTACTAAGTCCAACCAAATGTATGAGCAAGTTTAAATGATTGTTCATTAGTAACAAGAGTCATTATAGAAAACAAAATCAAGTCTCTAATGGTTAAATTGGTATCTTCTACCTTATACATTTTACACGAATATGCAATGTCATTGTCTAGCTACACTCTTTATTCAATTTTGTGTCATCAATAATATAATGTAACACCAAAAGAGTAAATAAATTCTTTTCTTAAATTGTATGTATTGAGACCACTATTAACATTTTTTTCAAGGCCGCATAACTATTCAAGTAACAAGTGACCACCTTCAACAAGTGGGCAAGTTGAGATCCTAAATCCAATGAATATTGTTCATCAATGGGTACACTAATTCAGAATGTTCCTACTCTTTCATAGGATTACAAAATAGTGTATAATTGCAAGTTTATTTTGTGGAACCTGCAGGCATTTGGAAAGTACACACGTAGAAGTGCTATCTTCTTGACAAGGCAAAGCTCCTAAAATATCGAGACTCCTAAAAAGAGGCGTTATTGCAAGCTTCCCAAAAATCTATTTAAAAATCTCATTTATATCCCATATCCTTTGCTCAACCTCCTATGATACATAGTACAGTACGATACAAAGTAGAACGAACTATAACCATCCACCCCCCTTTATGGTCATGTAGGTATCCTCAACAATCACAACCCAAAAAGCCTAAAACAAACCACTTGTGATTCCATTTACAAATCATCGGAATTGGATCTTTAAAACCTGTTACCACTATGTTTCCAATTCCGCCCTCATGTTCTGATGGTCTACATTCCAAACCCAAAATGTCTACCATTGATACATGAGGGCGGAATTGGAAATATGGTGATAATAGGTTGGTGTACCTTACAACTATGCAATGCAAGGCATGAGAATGGGGGTGGAGCTCATGTTCAAGCCAAATAAACATGAATGGAAGCAATAGTACCTTCTAGAAAAATGCCCCGGAAACTGCACTTTTCCGCTGAGGATCTTTTGGTACGTGCCAACAGCATCTGCAAAGTTGAAACAAGCCACATACCCATTAAATTAGTAATCGCACATGGTTAAAAAATACTGATTAATAGCAATTTAACCCCTAAAGGACCAAGAATTCGTGATTTCAAAATCACAATTTCGATCCATCAGATTGTGGAATATATAATTCAGACAGATGGGACCAAATTTGATATCACTGGCATCAATGAAGAACATTACATTTGTTGTAAAAAATAAAATAAAATAATAAAATAACAAAAGTTATCACTGACAGTTTTACACTAAATAAATACTAGATTGGAGACCCTCCAGTAATTATCTCACCGTCATCATAAAAAGGAGGATAACCAGCCAGCATCTCATATATCAGAACTCCAAAAGTCCACCTGTTTTACATGAAGCCAAAATAAATAATCAGTCACTTGGAGTCACACGTATTGTCGGGGAACCAAAATGATGTCCATAAGTCTCTAATTCTATAAGAACATTACCGTAGTACCATAGCAGGGTTGCTAAAAAATAAATAAATAATAAATAAATAAAAATAAACACTTAAAAAAACCAGAAATTGTGAGGAAAAATAACAAAAATAGAATATTTTAAAGCTATTTTTTTGCTATTTCTAAGTCATTTTGGGCCACTTTTAATCATTTTTTTTGGTTCACAAATGAAAATCAAGAAAATCTATTTTAGTAGACAATACTTATTTTTCAAAAAATAATAAATATTCGTACGCAGGGTGACAACCCTGCTATAGTACTATGGTACACTATAATCCTTAGTAGTGAAGTTTATTTTCTTGGCAAACCTCACCCAAATTCTCTCTAAGATCCTTTCTAAAAAGTACGAGGTATGAAGAATTGAGAGCAGGGCATTTCTTTTTCATTTTTAATAAGTGCCAAAGTGGCGATATGAAATGTTATAGTGGTGCTCCATATTTCAACATTCATCCACATAGTGGATAGAAAATATCACATTAGAAGATATCACATATCCATAATTTTGTTTTCATCCACCATTTGACAATTTCATCCAAGATCTATTTTTTATTTTTTATTTTTTTAACGAACGGAAAACTTCATGGTTTCTTGCCATTTTTAAGCGAGATTATTTTTTTCTGGTGCAATCTGGCACTATTTTGCCCCCAAAAATGCTCTGACTGGGAGCTCAAAAAAAAAAGCACCTGGATGCCATGAAGTTTAGATTCTGTTTTCAAAAGACCATACCACTTGAGAATGTTCACAATAGCACTCCATGAAGTTGATTTAATTTTTCACAGATGTGCAAGATAGGAACATTAGATTCCACTTTACAAAAGAACATATTGCTTAATATCCCCTAAAGGACCAAGGATTCATGGATTTAAAATGACAAATTCAATCGAACATATTGTGAAAACTGTAATTTAGATGAGACCAAATTTTATATCACTGGAAACAGTGAAGAACATTGCATGTGGTGGTCACAAAATAAATACACTTGAACAAAAAGAACTCCACATATGACATACCCAAAACTGCTAAAAGCAACAGGAGGCCCAATTCAAGCTTCTTTCATTGTCCTTCAGGGGCTAAAAACAGAAGTCCAAAAAACTTCCTCCATTTCATAATAAAAGTCCAAAATCACATATTTTCTTGTGTCAATTTAATAGTTCACATTCATTGTGTTGCCTCCCTACGTTTTTCATCCCTTTCCATTGAGACACCTAGTTCTAAAAGTTGCCATTGCGTTTCATCCCTTTCAACATGGGCTCTATTTCCATCTTAAATCTCAATTTTTTCTGCAAAGTGGACTCTTATTATGAAATGGAAGGAGTAGTAATTTGTGATGCATCATAATTGTTCACCAAGACCTAATGAGGATTTCAGTGTAGGAAAGGAAGAAGCCATGGATGGTATAGTTGTGAAAAGTGTAGAAAATTAATATGAAAGTGAGGTTTATTGCCATCTATTGCACGTGCAATTGCAGGACCACAGAATCGCTGAGTCTAAATTTTTTATCATGTTTGGCATTTATTTTCAAACAAGTGAAGGACAGTTTATTACCAGTCAACAGGCTTGCCGTGACCCTTATTCAAAATGATCTCAGGTGCAAGATAATCGGGTGTTCCTGCATTAAGCCTCTACAAACACCAGTTACGATGCAATTCAAGAACTGGACGATCATACAATAAAAATAACTCCCTCCATTTCAAAATAAGAGTCCACTTTTTTGGCATGCTTGAACGTGATGATTCATTTGCCAAAAAAATGAATCTCAATGCTCAAAAAATGTGCTATCTTCAATACACTAGTAGAAAAGGTGGCATTGTTGAGGAAGATGTTGAGGCAAGTGGTGCCCAATTCCACGCATGCATAGTGATTTTTCCTGGGGAGTGCCACCTTTTCTACTAGTGATAATAGTATGTAGTTTTTTTGTGTCACTCTCATTGTCCGCCCTGTTTGAAGTGGACTGTGCTCACATTTTGAAGTATAAAACATAGGACAAAAACTAAGGAAAAAAAATGGCCAGAAATGTGTACTCTTGTTATGAAACGGAGGGAGTATTATTAATAATTTCAATGCAGGAGGGCCGTACCACACAGTGTGTAGGTTCTGCGGTCAATTTGCTTGGCAAACCCAAAATCAGTGACCTTGATGTTGCCTTTGTCATCGAGCAGCAGATTCTCAGGCTAGCAGCAGAAAACCCTCCCACAATTCAGTAACAATCCCACAATCATTTTCTCAATTTTTTTTGAGAAAACAACACTAGTAGAATTAAATCCTGACCGCATAGACCAGAGAAAAGACCCACAAGACGAACTAGACCAATTGTGGATCTTTTTAGGCACGCTTCTCTGGTCTACGTATGCTGCCAGCATTTCTACTAGTGCGGTGTCAATTCATTGTATGGGAAATGTATCTACCTTGAGGTCTCGGTATATAATATCCATGTTATGCAAATACTCAAATGCGCACAGCACTTGAGAGGCATAAAATCTCTGCCAAAACCCATCCACGTGTTAGAATGTGGAACCTTGCGATGCTGGTTTGAACAAGGCCAGTTTTGATACACAAAACAATTCAAAATTTGACCCAACAAGTGACCATGTGACTGTTTTTTTTTTTTTTTTTCCTCTGGCTTCTCGGAGCCAGCATAACATTTAGTAGCATGCACTGTCTCTGCCTTTGGCTCTACAGCAGATGGTGTGGAATATTCCACACCCAATAGTAACTTCATCAGTAGCTAATTAAAGTGGATAGGTGGAGGCTCAAGGTGATGAGCAGAGTGCATGAAGGGAAGGTAGTGAGCATGAAGGCTACTAAATTTTATGAGACAAACATGGCTAGTCACTACAAGAAGAAGGTGTCACTTTTCACTCGGTAGGTGAGTCAAACGGCGTCACTTCGCACTCACTGCCCCTGCGCTCAAGACTTGGTGAGTGCGATTTGTCACGTAGGACAAGTGTGTATAGTGAACTCTGACAGTTTTGTGAGTGAGAAGTGACGCCTTTGTTTGTAGTGAGTGTAGTGACACAATCAGAGTGGTTTAAATCTAGAGGAATCACCTTCCATTGCCTGCATGGCGTACTAATACAATGAAAAAAAATTCCATTTCATGCTAGTCAATAGTCATGGTCTTTGACAATGCAGCCAATATCCGTTGTTTGGTGTTTCTTAGTTTTAGGTTAATAGATGGTTCGACACTAATGTGCTGAATAATAGTTTTTTCTAGCATGAAATGGAATTGTTTTTTGGAATACAGCAGGAATTTTTTTTTGAAAAAGACTATTACTTGCAGTGTAGAAATAAAAAAAAGTATTCATTCTTCAAGATTTCTTTTTTGCCATGATAAAAGAACATTTCAACACTTTTCAACGTTCGTTTTTTGAATTAATTTTTGTTGGAAAAGCTAGTAACCTATTGACAGTATAAACCAGTTCTGTTGATCCATGAACAAAATGAATGTTGCAATCAGTTATGGAATTATTCTTCTTCAAGAGTGGCTTACAGTGGTCTGCTCATCGAAATGTCCGGTGCTGCGAAGGTAAGTGAAGAACTCGCCCCTGTATTGATCACATACAATTGCGTTTGTGTAAGAAAATGAACACGAGGCTGCTCATCGCAAAATAAAAATAAAATTATTCGACAGGAAATCAACTGAAGGCCTTGCTCACCCACAAACATATTCTATGACAAGGTGCACACACTGATCATCTTGGCAATATCCAAGCAGATTGACCACAAAAGGATGCGATATCTTGGCTAAAATGGATTTCTCTTGCTTCACATGCAACACCTGCCACATCATCATTCCCACCACGACGTACGTACGTGTCAAAATATTATAAGTAAATTACATAACATCGACATGAAACTGATGACACTAGTAGAACATGGTGTCGTTTTTCACCCACATAAAGCAGTGGAAGGGTGCCACAATTGGCTAAAACAAGACTACTAGTGGCTCTGCTCAGTGGTGTTAGTCTCAACGGGACAAAAGTTCCCCATCTTTTCCCCAATTCAGGGATGAAATGCGATGAGGTTTCTAGTAGTGTGACCGAAATCAATCCCTGAAATGAATGCACTCCCTACATTTCATTTCATTTGGCAATTTTGGGTGCACGTAACTTACCTTTCACTTCTGTCAGCGGGAAGATCGTATTGCAAAATATAGTTGATACTATATGCACACACTTTTGTGCAAGATATAAATGGTGTCCAATTACCGGTGTACTGTGGGTTGAAATTTCTTCAAAAACCGAAAACATCTTGAGTTCACAAAATGAAGATTATGATTATGTTCACATGGTCCACATTCTGTAGAAATATCGAAATTGCATGGAAGTGTGTACTTGCAATTCTAAAATCTAAACACACATTTTGCTAAAACTGGACCACATTTCATTAAAATTGAACTACTAGACTGCAAAAGTGATAGGGAGTGTTGCCCTTCTCAATAGAGATAGGTCCCCATTGGTCCACTTTTAACAAAATGTGGTCTAGTTTTAACGAAACATGTGTTTCTATGTTAATCTTTGATCGTCGAAACATGAAGACGGACCCATGGTTTTTTTTTTGTTTTTGTTTTTTTTTTTCGCATTCCTAATTTGTAAACAAAGTGAAGGAGTCAGTGAGTGAGTTACCTGTTTTGTTTTAACAATGGAGGCCTTGGACAACGATTTGGTGGCACAAATGGTACCGGTGGGCGTGTGAGTTGCCAAATGCACGCGGCCAAAGCTTCCCGTCCCCAAAATTGGACCCAGCTTGAACTCGGTGAATTTGCAGCCCTCAAGCCACACCTACATTGCCAATAGTATCAAAAACACATGCCCTAAATCAGTCTCTCATCATCAAATAAAACCACAAAATAATTGGCAAAATCAATTCGACGACGTCAGTGTGATGCAGCAGTCTTTACACCATTAATTCTTTTGTGTGCTCACTGATAGTTCTGCACATCTTATAAAAGACTTACTATGGGGTACTTTGACTTCAGGAAACGTTTTTTTTGCAATTTGTATTTGCCAAAGAAAATGCACAAAAATCACAATTTGATAACATGTGTAGAGAATCACATAATTATTCGGTGTATGAATTGATATGCAAATGAGTTCACTCATCATACAAGAGGCTGTTTCACTTTCGTTTAAATTTTCCAAATTCCATTTATTTGGACTCTACTATCAATGACTCCTTGACTCCATTTTGGCCCAAGAGAAGTAAAAAGGAGCCAATAAAGAGATCTCATGACGTCGGTGCATGTTGATTTGTCAATTTCTATTTTGTTTTGTAGGTTTGGATTAAATTTGCCAAGGAGGAATAGTCTTTCTCGTGATGTTGCAATGTCAAAATATGAAACAAAAAATGCGATCAATACGTGGGTGCGAGTGAGTACCTTCTTGGCGGGGGCGTCATCACCTCCCTCCGATGGCCCGGACGACCCCTTCGACTTGGAAAAAAGTCGGCCAAACATTTCTCGGTCCCCGATCAACCGCCTTCAATCACCACATGCATGCAAATGACCGGCTTCATGGGCTTCAATCGCGCCTCGCTCAATCCGATGATCATTCCACACTCAAGCATGCACAATTAATTAATTAATTAATTTCCGGACCCATGATATATAATTCATGGATCATTCTAAAAGTAGAGGGAGGTTGGATTTGATGAGAGTCGTGAAACATTTTTCTACAATTATTATTTTAAAAGCATTCATTTGCTGCAACAACAATCAAAATGACAGAGTCCACTGGATGGTTGCTTCGTAATTTTTAAATTAAACCTTAAATTTTTGTTGTTGTTTGAATGAGGGTCCGTCACTGCTGCCATGATATATAATTTCTGTGACAATTTTATTGTTGTTAGAATGAAGGGGAGGGTTTCAGGACACTTGTAACCGAAACAAGCATGCAGATGAAATGCTCATGAATGATACACCAAAATCACCATATACTGTGGGTGGGTGAATGGCATGGTACATTCATCCATTAAACAAATTTTCATCCAATTTGGATGAATTTTACCACATTATTTTGGAAAAATATTTATTAGTATAGCCTCTCGTAAATACTGTGGGCCACAGCTTGTATATGGTGATTTCAGTGTACTAGTACAGTCACTTATAGAAAGTAAGGTAACCCCACAATCCTCCATTCTCTAAAATACTATCAAACTCACTACAATGATTTGCCAATCACCAAAATTTTCCCATAACACAGTTTGTGTATGGTGCAATTTTGTGCCAAATTTGGTGCAAGGAAGATGACCGGAAGTTGCGATAATGTCAATTTACCAACTTTTTTGTCTAATGTGAAAAAAAGTGCATATCAATTACGCAAAAGCTTCCAAGGATCCAAAAAATTTATAGAAGGTAGAAGTTACAGTAAAGAACAATATGGTGTTATAAAAAAGAATGGTATTCCTAGATATTTTTAAATTAAATGGTGACTACATGCAATTCAAAATCAAAAAATGTAAGGCCAAATTTTAGTTTAATTATATAATAAATTAATTAGCCTACTTTTGTCACTTTTTTTGTGAGACCGTATTGTCACAGTCATGAACAATATAATGTCATAAAACAATGACAAAATAGATCAATTACTTTATTATATAATTAAGCTAAAATTTGGCCTTACATTTTAAATTTTGAATTGCATGCGGACACCATTTAATTTAAAAATACCTAGGAATACCATTCATTTTATAACACCATATTGTTCCTTACTGTGACTTCTACCTTTTATGAAAAATTTGGATCCTTGGAAGCTTTTGTGTAATTGATATGCATTTTTTTCCACATCAGGCATAAAAGTTGGTAAATTGACATTAATGCAACTTCCATTCATCTTTCTTGTACCAAATTTGGCACAAAAGTGCTTCATAAACAAGCTGTATTGTGGGAAAATTTTGGTGATCGGCAAAGGATTGTAGTGAGTTTGGGAAGCGTTTTAGTGAATGGTGGATTGTGGGGTTACGTTACTTTCTATAGGTGATTGTACATGGGAATTTTATGGTGCAGTGTTTGCCCAACGCACTGTATGATTATATGCCGGTAAGGTGGAGGCACATAAAACTATTGTGCTTGAAACTCGGAGAGGTCACTCTTTGTATCTTTTAAGTATTATGTGTGAACAAAGGGTATTTAAAAGTATCCTAAAATAAAATAAAATAAATATTATAATTAGTAATATTTTGAGAATATTCTCAATTTTATTCTTGTGATCAATTTTGATCATTCTATATTAATGTAAATCATTTATAAAATTTACTTTCAGAGATTTATTTGGACCTTGTCTTTGTTTGCACGTTGTTACGTAATATTTGGAAGTAACCTCCCCGAGGCTTGAAATTTTTGAAAATCAAATTGAGACTTTTTTTGGCTAATAGATAGCTAAGATTCACTAATAAAAGTGTGAACTAGATTTTTTTTCTCAATTATAGTGTAATTATATGAATTTTGAAAGTGAAAAGATAGTCATATCCCACTTGTGCTGTAAGTATAACTGGTGGTTTTTCCAACACAAAAACTATCATGAATTGCACTCTGGATGCTCCTATTTCGTCCACTACTTCCATTGCAGATTGGATGACAAGTGGTGAGTTTTAAGTTTTCTTGAAGATTACAAGTGGTTGGATTCCGGTTCTTTGGGTGGCGGTTGCTACAAGGAGGTGGACACAATCATTGCATTTAGTGATATAAATTTTGATTCTATGTGAATGATTCAAATGACAGCTTTGAGACTTGCTTAAGAGCTTGTTTGGCAATGCTCACTTAACCCCTCGAGGTCTAAGAGGCCCCAAGAGGGCTTTTGGGTAAAAACAAATGATATTTTGAGCTCCAAAACGATGTTTTCAGCAAAAAAAATCAACCTCCTCCAAAATTTTCTAACTGATCTACTGGAGTTTTTTTATTTCTTAAAATAGTCAATATTAAGTGAGATATATACATCAATTTTTTGGCATATCTTAAAGTCAACTAAACTTTGACCATGCATAATTCCATGAGGTTTTGTCCAATCATGTTTACTTTATTTTTTTTCAAAGTGTGTCAATGAATGTTTCTTTGTTTTGGTCTTTGAAATTTCTAATTTAAATTCATCCCGTCATCCAAATTGAGGAAAAACCAAAAAAATGGTATGATTAATACTAATTGATGACATACTTTATAGCAATGAATTTTTTTCTAATTTTATCAATTAGGGTAATAAATTACATATTTTGCTTTATTTTGGTGTACACTATAATGTACAAAAAGAAATTTCTTAAAAAAATGAAAAGAAAGTTGTGAAAATGACCTTCAAAAATGAGAAAAATTGCATGCCCTTTAAGGGTTAACAATATTAGCAACTATTATACAATACATTTGAGTCAAATTCAAATTTTTTTTGTCAATGCTCAATTTCCTATTCAATTTCCAAGTCACATTTAAAGAGGTTACAACCAACCCTAAGATATATATGTCACTTTTTGACAAAAAGTTATTTTATATGTTAAATTAACCCAAAAATAGGATTTTTTAAAGCTTCTATTGTGACTAAAATTAGTTTTAAAAAATATTTTTTTTAATATTCCACTTAAAATTTAAAAGAAAGGGAAGGATTGACAATGTGGACTAAGCGACAGTTAACCCCTAAATGCCTAGAGCCCTCTCCAAATTCAACATTTTGTTGAAGTAGAAGATGTAGGTTAGTGTTGCTAGAAGCCAAAGGGATTTGGGTGGAAATAATGATGTGTAGGAGAGGGGTCAAGGCATGGGTTGATCTTAGAGGCCTCTAGTGGTGAGTTATCCCATATGGGTTGTCATACACACCTTCTAGTGTACACCTCTTAAGGAGGGAAGCTCTTGAGTAAAGATCATCTCTTTCTACGCATTCCTTGTGTTTGTGTATGTGCCTTGTGCATTCCTCTATCACCTTCAATAGGTTATGGGCCCACTCATGTGTGTTGCGTGAGTGTTGGATTGCATTGAGGCGTTTTGTTGAGGTCGTTGCGGAAGGGGCCGATTTGGAGCTTTTGGGAGCATTTTATTTTTGGAGCTTTTTGGAGGAGTCTTGTCTCTTGGAGGTGCGCACGGGCTGAAGTTGCACATTGGAGCACTCTTCTTGGTCAATCTCTTCCTTTGGTGCTTTATTTTCTTGATTCCAAACCCCTTTTGTAAGTGGAACATTGTTTTGTTCAATTTGGTGCACTTGTGAGATTGCAAGTGATTTGTGAGGTGTTGAGGCTCTAAGGAAAGAGTCTACAATTTGGTTTTAGTGATTGGGCACTTGGGAAGAGGTGTTGCATGAGTTTCATGCCCTTGGAGTGCTCAAAATTTCATGTCCTTGGAGTGCTCAAAATTTCATGTGGAGTCGTTTAATGCAATTGGGAGCACAAAGGTGCGGTTTTGGGCAATTCAATGCAATTCGGGTTTTGAGGGGCTTGTGTGAGTCTATGAGCATTGATTTAGTGCTATTGAGGGACACAAAGGTGTCGACTACGTGCATTGAGTGATTGGAAACACTAAGGTGTTGTTTTGAGGCAATCGGAGTTGTGGAGAGCTCCATTGAATGATTTGAGGTATTTGGTGAACATCTTGGCAATTTGAGTGAGGAACCTTTGCACTTGAGTGTTGGAAGGTGTGTGTGGAGCACAAAAGTGCTGATTTGAAGTTTAGAGTTGTTGTAGAGGCATTGCAAGTACAAAGGTGCTACATTCTATCAAAAATCATAAAAAGAAGTGTCATTTTTGAGTTTGAGGGTTGATTTGAGTGGGGAGACGTACATCATGGCATCTTATGAAGGTGAGGGTCCCAAAGTGGTGGACAAGTTTGATGGGGTGAATTTCCACTTGTGGAAGTTCAAAATGGAGATGGTGATGGCCGAGAAGGACTTGTGGGAGATTGTAGATGGTAGTGAGGAGCCCCCTCATTCTACTTCGGACCCTCGCACTATGCAAGCATACATGAGGAGGGAGAAGAAGGCATTTGCAATTTTGGCTCTCAATCTCTCGGATTCGCAACTCGCGCACATTCGTTCTTGCAAGACACCCGCGGAAGCATGGGCTAAACTTTGCAACATTCACGAAGCCAAGAGTTTGGCCAACATTTTGTTTTTGAGGCGCAAGTTTTTCACCATCAAGATGGAGGAAGAAGACGACATGTTGGAGCACATTAACAAGGTCAAGGCACTTGCGGATCAACTCAACGGTGCGGACGTGACCATCTCGGATGGGGACATCGTGATGACGCTCTTGGAGAGTCTACCACCCTCGTTTGAGTATCTCATCGTGGCTATGGAGACGAGGCCCATTTCCGAACTCACATTGGACTATGTGACGTCGCGGTTGTTGCACGAGCTCTCGCCGCGAAAGGAGAATGAGTCTCGTGGAGATAGTGCGGCTCTTATGGCGAAGCAATCCAAGAAGGGAGGCGGTGGGAGCTCTAGCGACAAGGTGTGCTTCTATTGTGGCAAGAAGGGTCACCTCGCAAGATATTGTTTCAAACGGAAGTACAATGAGAAGGGCGAGAGTGCCAACAACACAATGACACGTGACAATGATGATGAGTATGCTTTCACTACAAGGTATGTCTCTTGTGACGTAAGCATGAGTGATGATGATTACAAATACGCAAACATGGCAAGTCACGTATCATGCAATGGTAGTGTGAGCGATTGGATTGTAGATTCGGGTGCCTCGAGCCACATGGCACCCGAAAGGAGTTGTTTTCATTCCTATCATCTTATTTCGCCAAAGAGAGTGATTTTGGGAGATGATACGGTGCTTGAGGCCGTGGGCAAAGGCCAAATTGTAGTGGATACCGAGGTGGGGGGCCGTGTGAAGACAATCACTATCAAAGATGTCCTCCACGTTCCCAAACTAAAGGCCAACCTTCTTTCGGTGAGGCATTTGGTTGCAAAAAGCTTGCGTGTAGAGTTTAGTGATACAGGGAGCTTTGTGTTATCACCGAGTCGAGACAAGATGGCCATCATTTATGAAATCGACGGATTGTACCACATCATGTTTTCGAAAGTGCATACAAGTGAATCGGCGGCGTTGGCACAATCAAGCGCAAAGGATGACAAGTTGGAGTTGTGGCATCGTCGACTCGGCCATTTGAACATCAAGAGTGTAAAAACTCTTCGTGGCATGGTAAGCGGCATGGACTTACTTCAATCACATGTGGATCCTTCTTCATTTATTTGTGAGGGTTGCATTGAGGGCAAACAACAACGCTTGCCATTTGCGGGTGAAGGGGCAATTCGTGCAACCGAGCCTTAAGAGATTGTTCATTCCGATGTGTGTAGCCCGATGAAGACGACATCGATGGGGGGATGCAAGTACTTTGTGATCTTCATTGATGATTTTTCAAGGAAGATTTGGCTCTATCCAATTAAGGCCAAGAGCGAGTGCTTTGACAAGTTCAAGGAGTTCAAGGCGTTGGTGGAGAAGCAATCCGAGAAGAAGATCAAGGTATTCCGATCCGACAACGGCGGCGAATTTATGTCCAACAAGTTTGATGAGTTTTTGAAGAAAGAAGGCATTGCGCGTCAAACATCGGCCCCGTATACGCCTCAACAAAATGGAGTTGCGGAGCGCGCAAATCGAACCATTGTGGAGATGGCAAGGAGCATGTTGCATGCTCAAAACTTGAAGTTGGAGCTTTGGACGGAAGCGGTGGTGAATGCGGTGTACACTCGCAATCGGTGCCCTACAAGTGCGGTTGCGAACATGACACCCGAGCAAGCATGGAGTGGGAGGCGACCTTGCGTTTCACACATGCGCATCTTTGGATGCATTGCATATGCAAAGGTACCGGATGCTCGTAGGACCAAACTTGATGCAAAGGCCGAAAAGTGTGTGTTTTTTGGATATTGTGAAGGTACCAAGGCGTATAGGTTGATGTCGGTGAACAGGAAGAAGATTATTCGATCGCGCGATGTGACGTTTTGTGAGGAGTCTACGGTCGAGCCGCATTTGGAGGATGGTCCAAGTGGGAGATGTGGAGATGTTATTATGGACACATCCTCCAAATCTCCTATCGTTGATGTTGTCAATAAAGATGGAGGTGAGGAGGATGGCAAGTTGGAGGCTCCATCGAGTTTGAGCACCAAGAACGACGCAAAGGAGGTGCAAGTGGAGAACGCTCCTTCAAACAATCAGCGATATCCCAAAAGAGTGCGCAAGCCGCCCGGAGAGTGGTGGAAGATCTTCCCTCCTAGTGATAACGAACATGCAAATGTGGCGTTATCGGATGGACCATTGACTATTCGTGAAGCATTGCAAGGTGAAGATGCGGTCAAGTGGGAGCAAGCCATGCAAGAGGAGTATGAGTCGTTGATTGCTAATGGCACGTGGGAATTGACTCCCATTCCCGAGGGTCGCAACCCCATTGGTTGCAAGTGGGTGTTTCGTGCAAAGAGAGATGCTTCCGGTGATGTGGTGCGCTACAAGGCAAGGCTTGTGGCAAAGGGATTTGCGCAAGTTCAAGGCGTGGATTTTCATGAGACGTTTGCTCCCGTGGCCAAGTTCACGACCATTCGATGCATTCTTGCAATTGAAGCGGCCATGGATTTGGAAATCCATCAAATGGATGTAAAGACGGCATTCTTGAACGGCGATTTGGAAGAGGACATTTATATGGTGCAACCCGAGGGATTTGTGCAAGAAGGTAAAGAGGATTATGTTTGCAAACTCAAAAAGTCATTGTATAGGTTGAAGCAATCTCCGAGGGCATGGTATCAAAAGATTGACACATTTCTTGTGCAATGCGGGTTCACTAGAAGCATTGCGGATCATAGTTTGTATTTCATGCAAGAGGGTCAACATGTTGTGATTGTGATCATCTATGTCGATGACTTGATCATTCTTGCGAGCCTCATGAGTTCAATGGAGGCGCTCAAAGCCATGTTTGAGAAGGAGTATGAGATGAGCGACCTTGGCGAGTTGCATTTTTGTTTGGGAGTTGAGTTTGTGAGGGATAGGACAATGCGCATTATCACAATGAGCCAAGGAAAATACGTGTTGGATGTGTTCAAGCGATTTGGGATGGAAGATTGCAAGCCCATTGCAACACCATTGGATGTCAATTCTAAACTCGTGAAGCTCACCAAGGAGGAGTATACGGCGGAGGCTCAATCGATGTTGGAAGTGCCATACAAGCAAGCGGTGGGGTCGTTGATGTATGCGATGATTGCTACACGGCCAGACCTTGCGTATCCAGTTAGCGTGGTGAGTCAACACATGGTAAGACCGGGCTCAAAGCATTGGATGACGGTGAAGAGGATCATGCGCTGCTTGAAGAAGACGATTGATGTGAAGTTATGCCTCGGTGGCTTTGACATCGTATTGAGCGGTTATTGCGATGCGGACTACGCGGGAGACATGGACGATCGAAAATCTACCACGGGCTACATGTTCAAGGTTGGATCGGGTGCGGTATCGTGGAATAGCAAGCGGCAACAAACCACGGCGATGTCTACTGTGGAGGCGGAGTACATGGCGACAAGTCACGCTACCAAGGAGGCCATTTGGTTGAGACAACTAATGGCGGATGTGGGTTGTGCACAAGGGGAGGCTACAACGATCATGTGTGACAACCAAGAGAGCATTTCACTTGCAAAGAACCCGACACATCATTCACGCACGAAGCACATTGATGTGCAATACCACTTCATTTGGGAGAAGTTGGAGATGGGAGTTATACGGTTAGAGTATTGTCCAACGGAGCACATGATGGCGGATGTGTTGACAAAGGGTCTTGCACGAGATCGACATGAAAAACTAGTAACAGCATATGGACTTAAAGGCTTTGGCTGTACGCAAAGTGGGAGTGTTGAAGTAGAAGATGTAGGTTAGTGTTGCTAGAAGCCAAAGGGATTTGGGTGGAAATAATGATGTGTAGGAGAGGGGTCAAGGCATGGGTTGATCTTAGAGGCCTCTAGTGGTGAGTTATCCCATATGGGTTGTCATGCACACCTTCTAGTGTACACCTCTTAAGGAGGGAAGCTCTTGAGTAAAGATCATCTCTTTCTACGCATTCCTTGTGTTTGTGTATGTGCCTTGTGCATTCCTCTATCACATTTTTACAAAGATGCATTATAAATGCAACCTAGAGGGATATTTTGAACTTGATGTATGAATAAAAGTTGTACATTATGAGTTTTAGATTCTATCCATACGGTTAGATCTATGACTGCTATCACCATTATTTTTGTATAAAATTTGAAACTCAAAATTCAAAATTCTTTTGTAATTCGATTACGAATAAGATATTGATAATCTGTAGATGAAATTTGTTGTGTTTGGTTGAAATGTAATACTCTAAGTATAGAGATTTTTGGAGATTTTTTGGTTGCTTAATTTTATGAGTTGACTTTTTCAAGAGCTTTTTTACATTGAAATCTTTGAAATTTTGAATGAATCACTACAACATGAAATGAGGCATATAAATTTCACAAATTATTCCCTTTCTAATTGGATCACACATTCATGAAGCTAACTTCCCATAGAATCTAGAGTAAAAAATCCACACTGCAAAAATTGCATGACAGATGAGAAAACACGGATGAAATCTTTACATCGTCCAAAAAATGGACGCTCACGCAGTTAGGGGTTAAATGGATTATCCAATCCTTTCAACGCATAGAATAAAAATTTGGAGTGAATTATATATTATGTCATTGAAAATTGCTTAACATTCTTGTCAAGTGAATATTAAATGAAGAGACTTTTTATTCATGCCAATAACAAAAGAAGTTAAAGTTTTTTCTACTTTCTCTACTTTGCATCAAAAGGGTCACATATGATTATCCATAACAACCATGCAATCTCTTCAGGTATACTAGATTGTTCTACCCTATTTTTGCAACATTTTACACTTATTTATATATTCATTCATAATGATAATAAAATACTTTTAAGTTCTTATTGTGTACCTATAACGTAGATATTGAAATGTAGATTTTTACCAAGTATCTAATATTAAATTGTAAATTGAGGTGCAACTTAATTCTTAAAAACAACTTAGGAATTTTTTTATCATCTTTGCTATTTTTATCCCACCAAAATTAGCTATTAATAGTTACCCCATTGTAATAGAGATTATAATTATGAAGATAATTGACAATTGTGCACCATGTACACTCTCAATTTCACTGCACTTGATGGCCCTTTCAATGATGTGGCATCACTCTATTCTTTGATACAAACCTTGCACTCACTTAGCTTTGACAATGATTTATTTTCCTTTCTGTGCTTAAGTTTATTTGTACCACTAATTATCAATATGTTTTCATTGATATTAATTCATGCTTTTTTCCAATTTACGTTTCAATCGTCACTAATTGTTGGTGAAATCATGATTATTTATTGGTTTCGCCAAGATTGTTTGTAGTATGGTATTATGATCAAATTGCTTCCACTTAGTCTTTTCGTTGGTCATACTTAGGTTGACCATGTAACCATGCAATGATAACTCCTAAGTGTTTAAGGGTTTTGGACAAAAAATAAATGTGTTATAATATACCATTTCATCAACTTTTAGAAGTATATGTTTAAGAAAATCATGTTAATCATGATGATTTGAAATCATTTGTACATTTCAATTGAAAAAAGAGAGTTTTTGTCAAATCAATTTAAAGGCAATTAACTTTAAAAAATTACTCAAGATAAATTATATATTTTTAGTATATGAATTTTGATATAATATTCTAAAATTGTGAGAACATCATGATGATATAATAAATTCACTAAATTTCTTGTTTGATGTGTTCTAAACTATAAATTTTCTATATATAGTTTAAGAAGTTGAAGATATACATGAGCATGCTTACTATGTCACAATGCATGTTTAATGTTGATTCAAAAAGTAAAGGGTGCATATTTACAAGGGCTAAAGAATACTACACCTTGACATGTAAGTACTAACAATTGTACAATTGTCCTTTTTAAGCAGTTTTCAAGAGTGAGAACAATTGCCAAACCTCATATCAATTACATACTCCCTTCGTTTCATAACAAGATTCAGTCCACTTTTTTGGCATTGTTTTTTCCCTAGTTTTTGTTCAATGTTTTATACTTCAAACATGAACAGTGTCCACTTCAAACATGGCGGACAATGAGAGTGACACCAAAACTGCATGTACTACTATTCGGAAGATAGACCATTTTTTGAATATTGATATGACTTTATTGGCCGATAAAAGCATTAAGTTAAAACACGCCAAAAAAGTGGACTCTTATTATAAAACGGAGGGAGTATGTTTTCTATGAAGGTGAGGCACGCTACCTTAACTCAAGCACATTTGCATTTTCAATTTGCTTTCAAGGGAGTACCCATATATTGGTGTTTAGCCCCTGAAGGACCAAGAAGCCTAAATTGGGCCTCGTGTTTTTTTAGCAATTTTGAGTAGGTCCTATGTAGACTTCTTTTTGTTCAAATGTATTTGTTGTTTGATCAAGACATGCAATGTTCTTCACTGATTCCGGTGATATAAAACTTGGTCTCATTTGAATTATATTTTTTCACAATATGATCAATTGAATTTGTCATTTTAAATCCATGAATCCTTGGTCCTTTAGGGGTTAGATTGAGGCCGAATCTCACTCAAACATGGATGGAATCCGGAGCATACAAAATCAAGTGCAGTCAATAATCACGCGAATGATAACTGGGCATAAGTTGGTTGAAACTACCAAATTCAGCACGAGATCTTAAATCTAGCGTTCAACTCTTACAATTGTCGTCTATGTCAAGATTGAGATATTACTGTACTTCAAATTGCAGTCTTGTCAATCTTTCAGTCATAGAAGGAATGATCATGCATGGCTCCACTTTGTAGGCAGAAGAAGTCCAAAGCCCAGCCGCCATGAATGACGAGTTTGGCCCTTGACCCTTGAAAGGCCCTTGGGATCCCTTTCTACGACCCATATTTAGCTTTATAATTGTTTAATTATGGTTTAACATATGAATTGTGATATATTTTTCTATACATATTATCATGATTATTAATTTACTTTGTACTGAAAAATGTTTGGTCATTGTTATTTTGATCAAATACCACAAAAGGCAGAACATATTATGCGGCCGCAGATGGGCTTTCGGGCCGTTCAAGGGTTAAAGGTCCAAAAAGCTTGTTCTCACCAATATTATATAATAATATTCCATTGTATTTGGCATGGTTCTACACCTCCTTTGGGTTTAAGATCAAAAAAGAAGTTAAAATTCATTTCGACATGGTTTTAATGAGCTATTGGGGCCTCAATTTGGAACTTTCAACTTACAACAAAATGCCAAATATATGTCAACCTATCTATTATTCCCAAGGGACCTTTAAGGATTGTATCTATGTTAAAACTTACACAAATCACATTGAAACTAAATAATACAATTGCGTTAAAACTAACACAGATTCAACACAAAACCATTTCAGACATGAATTCAATAGTTGGTTTTCTTCTAGTGATTCCTTGCAACTCCAAAGAAATTTAACCCTTTGACGTGTCTGCGTCTAAATAATGGACGACGTACAGATTGTAACCGTTCTCTTGACTACATCTTGTACAATTTTTCATGCATCCAGATTTCTTAGTTCTTGTGCTAGTTGACTATCATTTGTACAGTATGAATCTTCAAAATAAGATATTGTGATTTTTTTTAAAATAACAGAATTGGTTTATGTCAAGTTTCATTCTTAGTTCAAAAAGTGAGACTTTAAACATAATTTTCCAAAATAAGTAAAATCAAATAATGGAAATCATACCATCTTGTAGTGCATGTTATTCCAAATTCATTACAACAGTTTTTTGATTTATTTTTGTTAAAATGGGGATTTTTAATTGAATTTCCAAAAAAAAGCTTGAAAATTGAATTACAATTTATTAATATAAAAATATAATAAATCCAACCATACAAATGTGATCTTCACATTGGCATTTACAACTTTGCTTTGTACATCAACTCCATTTCGGTTATTCATCAAACATTTTATATCGCATCTTCAAAATCAGTGTTGAATCAGGACGTTAAAGGGTTAACTTAACCCTTTAGTGCTCAAGTGACCACATTGTGGTCTCTGCTGTGTCAAAAACGCGAATAATAGAAAATCCGTGAAGAATTGGATTTTGAATTGTGAAGTTCAGATGATGAGCGTTATAATATACATCTTCTAGAAAAAGAAAATTTCAATTTGGAGCTGTGCAACTATCAAAATATCTATGAACAAAACGCGAAAATACTAGAAATACTTGAAAATATAGTAAATAATTACAAATACAACACATGTACTATGCGGTATTTCTTGTGTTTGGAAGTTTGTTATCTTTTCTTTTTTTTTGGATTGTGTTCTCTTGTTCATGTTCCATCAGTGTATGTATTCCGATCTTGATCCATGTACTAACTCCTTCCATATTTTAATGTATAAATTTTTGTCCTAAACCGTACATGGATAAGTCACTCCCACTTGTAAAATTCACAATAATTATGTGTGAGTCTGTTCTTAATATGAAAGATTGCAACGGAGAGGTGTTGACATAGGTCATTGCTGAACATCTTTACTTTCATTTTAGAAAATTTTACCCAAATTCTATTTAACTTTGAAGTCACACACCCTCCAAAATCTCATTTTTGAATGTGCATTATACGGTTCAAAGACATACTATGATCTTCCAATCTCACCATTGGATGATTCTCTAATTTTAGCAAAATGTTTGCACTCCAATTGAGAATACAATTGTATGGTTACTTTCTAATTTAATCCATTCTATTTCTGGCAGTATCAATCATAGTGGAAAAACCCAGTGAAAACCAGTGAACCTTGCTACAGTAAAGCGTCCATAGCTCAATCTTCCATAAAAAGTAGATTCTGACACCCTACTGTTGATGAGAATGTGCACAATCTGAACACTAGAGTTTAGGGTCGCTTTAAGGTCAACCTATAGTCAGCACTTTGGAAATTCATAACTTATTCATACAGTGTCCAAATAATGCATGCTAAAGTGCGTTGGAATCCTCTTGAACTTGCTAATAAGACCCACTGAAAATATTTTCTGTTTTATGTGTGTAAATAAGCTCAGTTGGTAAGGTGAACGCTTTAAGGTATAGTTACCTTATGGTTCATAATATTTATGTGTTGGGTCTGTGTTACAACTAACCGTCAGATGACTTAAAACAAAAACTAATTCCAAATTTCCATTACTGTCCATGATGCAGATTTATAGTAGAGCTCCAGATGGGGTTCCAAAGCAACTCAGTCCATTCATTTGAGCTTTTGGAACTGTTTAACCCCTAAACGTACCAGGGTGTCCCTGGAATTGACAATTTGAGAAAAATCATCATAAAGTACTATTTAGAAGAATATTTTGGAATTGATATACAAATAAAAGTTCTAGATTTTGAATTTTAGATTCCATCCGTACGGTTCGATTCACTAATACTATCACCAATATTTAATTATAAAATTTGAAAGTTAAAATTTGAAATTCCTTCTAAATTCGATTACAAACAAAATATTAATATTTTTTGAGTAAAATTTGTTGGAATGAATTTGAAATGAGATACTCTTATACATGGTGATTTTTTGAAATTTTTGTGTTTCTTAACTCTATGACCTCATTTTTGCAAGGCCACTTTTGAACTACAGTCAACGCAATTTTGGCTTGGTCAACGACTTGACATACTTCTACATTTGTAATTTTAGAAAAATATGTAATCAAGTATGACTAAATCCAACCATTAGATAGGACAACAACTTGATGAAGAATCTCCAAAAATTTGGATGACTTTCATCCAAGAATTGATGAGAACGTGAGAAGGGTTTGAATCTGTTAGTCGTCCACTTTCTGGACGCTCTGACGTTTAGGGGTTAATTTTTCTCGAGCTTTTTTTATACAAAATATTTACCACCTTCCGTCAGCGTGTGCAGTCTCCAATAAACATGATCCCAATTGGAGTGGAAAACAAAAAGATAAAAGTGAAATATCCCTAGCTTCAAAATGTTACTTGCGGAGATGAAGTTTTTCATTTGCATGATTTAAAACAAAGCCTTACATTTTGTGATGATACTTTTGTGGGTATGGATCCAGGAATTAATTAACACCTAAAGCACCAAAGATTCATGGTTTTAAAATGACAAATTCAATTGATTATGTTGTTGAAATTATAAGTCAAATGGGACCAAGTCATATATCATTGGAATCAATGAAGGACATTGTGTACGTTGTTAAAAACAAATAAATTTGAACAAAAAGAAAGTCCACCTATGATCTACTCAAAACTACTTAAAAAAACATGAGGCTCAATTTGGGCTTTTTGGTCCTTTAGGGGTTAAAACCCATGTGCTAAGAGGAATTAATGTACTTGTCCAGATAAATTTCGAAATTTTCCTAGAACTCAATCTGACTACACTACTTGTTGCTAACAGTGAGGGTGGGTTTATAATAAGGGAGGGTAATTAGTGAAGGTGACACTAAAATATAAAATTAGTGCAAAATGAAGATTTTAACCACTCAGTAAACATTTCAGCCCTCGCCAATTTCATGATTTTGCAAAATAGCTCGGGGAGTGCACTCTACATTATGTTTGAAAATCACGTGCGTTCATGATCCCCTCTAAAAACCCCCATGTGTACGAGGGGTTATATCTCTAAAAACCTTTGTATACATATATATATTCCGTCTCGGGGGGTGCACTCCCTCTTATATTTTGCATACACGTGCGCTCGAGACCTATTTATCAGGGGGCTATTTACCTTGCAGAAAAGATTATAAGGTATGGTATTTTTCAAAATAAAGGTAAATGCTTGTATTTTAATACACCCTATCAATAATTATAATTTTTTTAGGGAATCATTTAAAAATACCCTATTTTACTTATACTGCATTTTTTCTATATACCCTAAGTAACCAATTCTTTTGACTATACCCCCCTTTTTTTTTTCTCGGAGCCCAACTGTTGTCCATTTCTTTCTTACACCGCATTTTGTTTCTTATACCCCAATTTTTCCCTCCGAGCACGTAGGTAGAGAACATTATCTCCACATTGGGATACGTTGGTTCAATAATGTTCAAGCCAATCAGCTTGCAAAGTCATCCATCCAAGCTTTTTCAATAGAAAATTACCTCTTTTCATCCACTAGCACAGACCCTATCCTAAACCCGCTACCCCTAGTAATTGTTTCCACGCTATTTTACATATACTGATTAGATAAAAGAGGCCATTATATGTGATGGTATTTTTTATGTAAACATGTTTCACTATTTAAAAACCCCCCATATTATATGTACGGTTTAAAAAAATTTATCTACAATGAATATATTAAACCCTATTTTTTATCACACATTGTTTCTACGATTTCGATAGTACCCTCCCCGAGATATTCCGTTCTAAATATATGTTTAATGTAAGTATATGTCAATATTTTCATCTCTAAATATGTTTATTATATGTATACGTAATACAACAATGTTCGAATTAATACCCCTTATGTGCACTCACATATACGTGTTTAGTATAGTGCACCCCCAGACAAAATAGAACATGTCTTTGGAATTAGTACCACACACTATTAGCCAAAAAAAAATAGAAAAAATAATGTAGTCACTAAAATGCACATACATGTTACTAGAGAAAGTCACATATTGATGTTACTTACTAGTATGATTCATTTGTCGTATTGCTACTTCGTGCATGCAATGATGAAAGAACGTGTCGTAGCAAGTGATACCACTCGTAGGGGAACAATTTGCAACAGATTTCCGGCCAGGCATACAACATGGTATCCATGAATGGGAAAAAACATCCGATCAAAAAATTTCCGTATGGCCGTTTGGATCATACCACAGAATATGTACGTCAACAATCAAAATGAGTCATATACATTTATTTTATTTTTTGGGGGGGTTTGTCATTTCAAGGCTGTATACAGACAAAGACGTAGCCCTGTTATCATAACACAGGCACCACGATTTCTACATCTGCTTCCAATGGAATTTACATGGACCGTGATGTGCATGGAAGGTGTGGAATTTCATCCATCCATTCCATTCATCCAGTGATAATTACATCCGCTTGGAAGGCCGGGTTAACACTTGATGAAGGTACGTCGTCGTCCTACTAATTTTTTTTATCACTCATTCAGCCTGAACCGCTGAGGTAGGTACAATGGACTTGCTTTCCCACTTGAAAGCCCCGGAGCCCTCAATACCTCCTCGTACATGAAGACCCACACAAAATGGCTCCCATTGGTTGACTTTCCATTCACACTCATACTTCCAACGGGGGCAAAATTATGCATACTTTTGACGTGTCGTAACTCGGATTTGATGAGTATCATATAGATTTCAGAATCTTTTGTAAGTTCATGAAACTTTTTTCATGCCGAATTAATGAAGATCATTAATTAACTCCTAAAGGACCAAGATGTCCAAATTCGGCCTCATGTTTTTTGTTTTTTTTTTTTAAGAAGTTTTGAGTAGGTCCTATGTGGTTTTGTATTTGTTCAAATTTATTTATTTTTTGACCAACAAATCTGGAATGTTCTTCACTAATTCTGGTGATATAAAATTTGATCTTATATAAATGAACTTTTTCACAATATGATCAATTGAATTTGACATATTAAAACCGTGAATTCTTGGTCCTTTAGAGGTTAATATCCTTCTTACCACAGTTGTCATGTCTCACATTGTTTTCCATCTCGACGTCGACTGTCTAATTAAAGTCTATCCTCCATAATATGACAATGATTTTATTGTTTGAAGCAATACACATGTGACAAGTCATTTTTGTGACTAATCCATGCCTGCCACCTTGAGGTTAGGGCTTCCCAAACATGTTATAATAGAGAGGGACCACTGTAGACAAATGTTAAATATGTTAAGTTTACAACTTGAATGAAATATTCTTGAATATTGTTAGAATAGTCTTAGAATATGCTCATTTGACAAACAAGGAGGTCTGGGAGACATGCTTGACACTTGTTGTTTAGTGGTCAAGTAAGACAACCCTACTTGAGTTACTGTAAGATTTGTTCAACGATGCCGAAATACTTTCAACTATCATACATTGTTTGTAGAGTTACCTTACTCGACCATAAGGGTTGGCAAAAAATAACTGTACAAAGAGAATCCCAAATATCTAGGATATCGTTTTTTCAAAATAATCTTATTCTCTATGGTGAAAAAGAGAATCTTAAAAAATATCCTCATAATCTTAGAAAATATTCACATCATTTGTGAAAAAAATAATATATATTCAACATGACCTGCCGACCCCGATGTCCAGATACGATTATTCTTGAACTTGTTGAATTTGTTTTCACTACACAAGAATTCCTCTCTCGATTTTTGAATTTATTATTATTTTGTTATGAGGTTTAATAATGATTAAAATTTGTGTTGTATCAAGATATGATGATATCTGCAATATAGGATTGACTGTATTTGAGTGGGTGTGATTGCAAAAGAATTATTTGTTCGGTTTATCGAGCTTTCATTTTTGTTGAAATGAAAATGTAATGAAGAATAAAAAAAAATGTTGAATGTTGAAAATTACGACACAAACTTATAGCCAGTGGAATCATATGTAATTTATATATTTTTTGACATCAATGAACAATATCTATGCAAAAGCAAGTAAGTGGCACAAATGGGTGCCTTGAATAATCACATATTACAAATAGGGTGCACTACCTTAATCCCTACCATTATAACAGATCTCATTATTACATAATTTAGCATGGTTTACATATCTCCAAACAAGCTTTGAGGTCAAGAAAAAAGTTGAAGCTCCGTTAAGGCTACTTAGAGCTCAATGGATAAGATGACCCTGAGTCATTAAAGAATGATTAAAGCCAGGCTTCCATGTATGGGTGGTTGGTCCCTAAAAGGTGGAAGTTGCCGATTCACTACCAAAATGGGTGAACCCAAGAGAACCTAAGAGTATGTTTTTCATTTGTAGCAAAATGGGTGGAGTATGAGTGATTCTTGAGACCTCATTTCTTGTCTTCTAGTGCCTTTCACTCAACCGATCCTCATATGGAAGCTTGCCCTAATTTAAGCTAAGCCACGTACTCCAACAGAATTGACCATTTTTGAGTTCAAAAAACTATAAATATCCACTAGAAGAAAAGGTGGTATTGCCAGGGAGTTGCCCAAGCATATGGTGCCCAATTCCACGCATACACAATGATTTTGCCTCGGCATTTCCTTGGGACCGCCACCTTTTCTACTAGTGACCACATTGCAAAAATGTTGTCATGTAGGTGTTTGTGTTGTTTTTTCATTAATCTCCAAAAGTCTTGTAATCACTTGACTTGAAGGGGAAAAATGACAACTCCCGCCATTGGCAAAAAAATTCCCATTGGCAAAAATCTATTACTCTAACCACAGGTTCAACCTTCAAGCTTATTAAAAAATACAAATTAAAATAAAATCACAAGATTCACATGCGGTGCGTGAATCTCTAAGAATGTTATAGGGACATAAATGGACACAATTCAACAAGGGTTGAAACACAAGGCAGCATCTCATAAGAGCACATGGGTCAGTTTTGTACTACTACATCTCATGATAATTTCACTGAAATTTCGGAACTCAGTTACTGAAGGGGTTCCATGCGGTTGGCACTATGAGTAACTTACGATCTAGGATAAATTGTGGTTTCAATGGCACAGGTGATATTTCTGCACGGTCATTTCCATGATATTTATTGTTCAATTGGACATAAGGTTCTCTAGCCCTTCTAGTGTTGAGTGTTGACCTCAGAATCTTGGTCACTATTCCCAAATCATTGTAGCAAATTCAAAATCATGGTCAAGTCCACATCATCTTTAGCTAAAGATTGGGTGGTGACAAAAATAGCAAATTCTAATAGCAGATTCTGATTTTATGATCGATGCCCTTTTATTACAGGTTTCCCAAGATGAAAATAATAGTTTTATAAAAAAATAAAATATTTTCAAATAGGAAATCAAGTTTACTTTCCAATCAAATTTGAATCATGTCAATCCAAGTTAAACTCCACTGAGGACAATTTTTCAAAGACAAAGACCTCAATATTGTCCTAGTGTTATAAAATTTACTATTTGTGGAAACCAATGATGTTCTCTTCTTTGAAAAAAATTCTTTTTAAAATTTTAGAATAGAATGTTTAGTTTTAACCAATCATACCAAATTTCAAATTCTAAAAATAAAATTTGTAATTTTGGATGGAATATACTTTTTAATTCATTAAATGAGTATCTTAAATACTTTTTTGACAGTTTGACTGTATGGATAATTACTAAACATTATGCCTCTCATTTTCTCTTTTGGACCAAATTTCATCGAAGTTGTAGAGTTAACATTTTATAAACGCATTTAGGTTTTGCCCTTACTCCCTCTGTCATTTAGGGGTTAATGTTAAAGCTTCTACAATACTACTATTGAAAAAGGTGAATTCCACTAGTTGCTAAAGAACCTTATGGAGGTGGTAGGCAGTATCAGCAAAAATTATTTCAAAAAAGTAAACGACACTTGTTTTCTAAATAAGAGAATTTTGAAGAATATTTTTAAATATTCTATATGCAGAACCTTTTTTTGTAAAAAATCCATCGATGGTGTAACCATCGGAGATGGTTCCGCAATGTAGGAAAAAAATATCTATGTAGTACTATTTTTTGTTCATTGTTTTGTCAAATTGTAGTTTAGACAGATGACCTGGGTTTACCTAGACCCACAACCTTCAAACTCGCTATCCTAACTTCCTTGTGTTATCAAAATTAGATAGAGTACAATATGAACAATTACAGCACTGCCACTTGTGAACGAGCATTCTTGGTGCAAATTTGATAAATACCAAAGTTTGAAATAAGCTTGCATCAAACAACTTAGAAGATATGATCAGAATTGTTCTGGAAGAACCTGATGAAGGTTTTGATAATATAATACATAATGCTATTCTATTGTGAAAAATGGTGCCAAGTTTAGATATCTCTATTCTAATCTAGAGAGATATCTGACGTCCGAAGTTTGGAAGCTAGTTGTAGCACAACACAAAAAAAAATCCAAAAAAGAACAAATTTCATCTACAAATTGTCAATATCGTATTTGTAATCGAATTACAAATAAGATATTTGAATTTTAAGTTAAGAATTTTATACAGAAATATTGGTGATTGCAACCATAGATCAATAACCATATGGATAGAATTTGAAAATCATAATGTACAACTTTTATTCATACATCAAGTTCAAAATATCCCTCTTAGTTGCATTTTATAACGAATCTTTGCAATTCTCTGAATTTGGAGAGAGGGTTGTGGGCATGTAGGGGTTAATAACTTGGTAAAAATGAACCAACCATGCCCTCCGCCTATGATAGAAGAATGGAATTAAAAACCTTGTGATCTAGAGCGGCAATTCATACTACTGCAGGTGAAAGGCATGATTGGTGAAAAACATTTCTATAAATAAATGTCACATTTTTTGGAAATTTTTTTTCCCAAAATGAAACAAATGGTGATAAAAGTACATAATATAATAGAGCAATGAGAGCCAACACCTTTTTGTAATGGGACCACAATCTAGTTACAATTAGCCAAACTAAGTTTACGTGGCAATGACACAAATTCTTGGAATGCAAATGGCATTCCTTCATTACTTAAAAAATTGGATGTAAGTGAAGATTCTCTTTCGATTTAGTTTTCAAAAGGTTGCTCTATTGCACCGCTCTATTATGCTATGTAATCTTGAAGAATGTTTGTGAATATTCCATTTGTCAATGTTTTTTAAACGTAATTAAATATCTGACACAGATGCGCCTCTACATACGGTAACATTAAAAGAAATTTCAGGCCTCCCAAGGGCTACAAGTTCAGCCAAACTGCCATGCAATTTTTTTAATAATAATACAAATTACTTAAAAATAAAATAAAAATCCAATCTAACGTGGTCAAAACTCAACCATGTTAGATTTTATTATTGTTATTATTTAAATAATGTATTAATTTATTTGCATGGTAGTTTCAGCACCCTTTTGGAGGCCTCAAAATGCATGTAATGCTTAAACCAGAAGGCCTGAATCCATACTCAGATCCTTGGCTGCTCGTTTTCAAGTACTATCATGTAGTCATACAAGAAGTAATATGGCCTCAAATATGCCCCGTACAAGTTGTCATCATATGTGGTTACTCATAGCCTCAAAATTTCTTGGCAACTGAATCATGTGGCTGTCATGTTTTGGGTAAATTTTTGCAAAAAAAGATTTTTTCATTCAAAAAATATAATGATTCAAATTTGATTATTTTTGGATTGAAGAAGAGCAATTGTGTATATTGTAGTACACGATTGGATTCATATATAGGGTGCTGAATATTTAATTAATTTTCTAAAGATAAGTTCGGCATTTCTACTTTTTTTTTAAATTCTTTTTTAAATTTGAAAAAAAAGTGAAAAACATTCTTAAAATTTTGGCCCTTATTAAAGATAGTATAATTAGTGCCAAAGCCAGTCATGTACTACGGTATTTTATTTTGATCGGCACAACTAAAGAGTATACCGGTATTCTTTTGGGATCCCACACTAAATAGTGTTTGTGAAATCAATACTAATCTTACTTATTGTGCTCATTCTATACCTTATCATAAAAAAATACCTTTTAGGTGGTAAGGTGAATCTATTATCTAGCTTAGAGCATCATCAATGGAACAAACTGGTAGGAAATAAAACAAATAAAAAGAATTTAAGTATAGCTCTCTTTTGCCATGAAGTTCCGCTCGATACTTTATATTTCTTAATTATTTAGAGCTCTTCAAATCATCCACTTTAAGACTAGAGCTAGGTAATAAAATCAACTTGAAACAGAATCTTGACATACTCTTTTCACGGAAAAGTTGATCTATCACTTATTTAGCTTATAAAATTATGTATGTGAGTTTGGCTACAATGTACTCTAAATTTCCAATATATCATTTATAGTGATAGTGATGTATAGAGTCATATTGATGGTGTTCTTAGAACAACTTCAATTCAACCCTCTATATTTGGCATCAAAAATAAATCAAATGATGAGTATTTTCTGCAACCTTTGTGCTCGCTTTTGTGGCGAAGAATCTACATTGTTAACATGCTTTAGAGGTCAAATATAGAGGAATGTATTGAGATATTCCTATGTTCTTGGAGGGTGGTTTGGGATGAAATTTGAAGTGTTTTTAACTTCAAATATGGCAAAGGGAAATGTATTTAAATGCCTTTTATTGTTCTAAGCAAAATTGAAAAGACTTGGATATAGGAAGAATGGGAATATATATATATATAAAAAATTAACTTAATATTTTAATATTTTAAAACATTATGTACCAAGTAGCAATTGAATCTATAAAGTCAAAATCAAATTACGATTTTTTATTTTTACTTTTTTAGTTTGGCCATACCAAGAAGTTGTAATTTGTTTGAAAAGTTCAAGTGGCGACATTTCTTATTGGAGGAGTGCATGGTTTCAATGCAAATACTATCTTGAAAGAAGGAAAAAAATATTGTATTATTTCAACCATAAGTCAACAAACTTAACGATACTACCATTGGACATGAATCTAGTTACATATGGCCTTTGGTGAAGATTGAATTTTTTGAGGGTAAATTAACTATACTGAATGTCGTATTTAGTTTCCAAGGATAATTGGTGTCTTTTACCACAATTCGTTCAAAGGTGAAGAGAAATAGTGTCCCTTGACACTACATAGGAGTTTGCTACTTGTCATTCTCACTTTCATTGAGAGTGCCATGTTCTTTCCAAGTAATGAGAGTGACATGAGGTGGCATGCCATATTTATTATAAAGTTGCCATATGTCATTGGAACAATACATTCGATTTTTTTCTTACAAGGGCACTATATCTCCCTAAAATTAATTAGTGTCCAGATTTAGAAATAGTGTCCTCAGACACTAAATACACCATTTAGTGTACACCTCATTCAGACACTTTGAGAATTGAAATATAGTTCCTATTATTATACTAGCGATTTAAAAAAATATTATAGCCAACAATTACAAAGAGATTATAATAAAACATAGCATGCCAAAATTAGACATTGAATGAAAAAATTGTTAGTATTAATTAATTAATTTTGGTAAATAACCTAAAACAAACATAAGCTTTGATTTTGATGTTGTGTCCATTCTCAAATTTGATATGTACATGATGATCAATGCTTGTCATGTTGTTGATATAAGGACTATGTCTAAATGAGGTGTAGTTACTTTCGAGGTTAACAAATTACAAGCTTACTATAGAAATGTCACGCAAAATATGTTATAGCAAAGTTTGATTTAAAAGAAAAATAAACCATCCTATTTGTGCCACAAGTTGAAAGTCACCCTATTTACGCCACTATGTACTACTATAGTTGGTCATTATGATTGGCAAAAAATGATTATAAAAAGAGAAGCCCAAATCTTTAGGAAGTTCTTTTTTTTTGAAAAAATCTATTTTGTGTGGTGAAGAATCTTGAAGAATATTAAAAAAAATCGACATTTACAAAAAAAGATTTTGTAGAACAATAACTATTCAAAAACAAAATGTCGACCTTGACGACCCACTATGGTAGTAGTGTACATATTAAAAATTTAAACATAAGACATTAATACATACCATACATGGCCGTCATGATTGGCACCTCATGCCTAATATTTTTTATTTTTTATTCCCAAATCCTGCGAGTGTTCTCTAAAATTCTATGGATGTTTTCTAAGATTCTCTTTTTTACAATAAAAAATAGTTTTTTTTTGAAAAGAATAGTTCCTAAGAATTTAGGCTTTTCATTTTATAATTGTTTTTGCCGACGTTGACAGCCGGGTACGTTAGTAATTACCAAGTGGCACAAATAGGGTGGTTTACGTTCATTTGGTGAAAATATCAATCTTTTCTCCCTTTTGATTTTAACTAGGGCATTTCACCGCCCAAATTCTAAATCCCCCCTCGACATTAATGCAAGAGGACAAAACCTATTTTAAAATATTTTGTACATGTTGGAGCCCACCTTGAGAAACATCCCCCTCTTCCAAGGATTTAAAATTCCCGGGAGGATCCGCCTAGACTAATTGGGGTAGTAGGCTCCAAATTTGCAAAAAAAATTGCCAAAAAAAGTACCTAGGGTGCCCAAAATGAAAACTTCAGAAAATGGGGCCCATGGGTGAATAGTGCTTGCATTAACGTCAAGGGGGGATTTAGAGTCGGGGCATTTCACCAGTGGGGGATATTACCACTAAGCAACAAATTTTTTATTTTATTTTATTTTTATTTTATTTTTTTTGGCTATATTTCGCCAAATTTCTCTACAAAATATGGCATTTCTCTTTTGTTAAGGGAAAAAAAAAGAGAAAATTTTGATTTTTTTTGCCAAAATTTTCTCTATATTTTTTGTGAAGAGATAGCTAGATTTTGTGAAGAAATTCTATGAAAATATGATTGTAAGCTTAAGATTTCACCAAATATTCTTTCCCAAATTTTTTTAAGTCGCCAGTTAGGCTTCAAGAAAAAAAAAACACAGGAAAAACACTGCCACTGAGTCCGCCAGATTAGAAAAGTTCGTGATGTGTATTAATTTATTGTAGGGTACACATTTTCTCCTTACAAAGGACTTGATGTGTTGTGAGGAAGGCGCTCATGTCCTTTTCCACAGCCAAATAATATAGGTGTCAGTATTATCAAGTACTATGACTATGGCGGAGCTTCCCCAATGAAGCCGGCCTCCAATGCTTGCATGTTCTGTGAGCCAAGACTTCGTCCGCACTTTGATAGGACCTGTTGAATGAATTTGTGGCTTTCATGGTCTTTACAATGCCAAGTTGGTCTTTATCATAACCTTGGATTTTTGTTTCCATATCATGAAGTTCCTTTTCAAGCAAGATGGCGGACGTCACTTTGCATGGCATATGCTTCCATTGCTCACTCTACACCACCAATAGGAAATGAACAATCTTGATGCTCATGCAAGGACTCCTTGTCGTGCTAAGGTACCCACTAAGGGCCCCTTTACATGACGGGTCAAGGCTAATTTGGAGTGTGAATCATTGTATGTGATTGGTCTAATGCATGAAATCAACCCCAAGGCCTTTGCATGATGGATTCGTTTGAAATTCATATTCTAATGCATTAAAGACAAAATTTGACACGGCCCCAAGGAAGAGAATTGGGTTGACAAAAATGGAATTTCAATTCACTTCTTTTAGGGCCGTATCAGAGCTCCCTTCCTTCTTGGCCTAAGCCCACTATTTCTTGTGAATTGACTTTGGTCTTCGCATGTCATGTAAAGCGGCCCTAAGTTAATTTATCTCCAAAGAAGCTAAAAATAATTGCTTGTCATTCAATCATAAAGCTTTTACAAGTGGGTGGAATTGGGGCATTTAGGATGCAATTTATGACACTTTTTGTGTTGCGGAAAACCACCACCTAAACGACACCAGTGGGGTATGACTAACTTTTCACTTTCAAAATTCACATAAATTACATTTTGTTTGAAATTTTTATTTTTTATTTCTTCCACATTTTTTTATTAATAATTTCTTTCCAAGCACAGTACATTGATTATGGCTATTAGTGTGTGAGGGAAACTAGCGTCACAAGAAATTAGTGTGTATGTGTGTGACAATGTTTGTAAATTTGATAGAAAATTAGTGTGTGTGACAATATTTTGTAAACTTTGAAATTAGTTGACTTGTTTTAATTATTTGTTCTTATAGTTAGAAAATAGAGTTTTAGAAATGAATTTGAAATCTAACAATTCAAAAGAATTTGTTGGATTTTTAGAAGAATTCTCACATACATGCTTATATACCAATTGTAGACTTCATATGGTGTGGTGAGAAATTACTTGGATGAAATTTTCCTTTTATGTATGATCACACATAAAAAAATCAATTTTTTGAATAAAATTATTTGAAATCCTTTCATTTTCATGTAAAACAAACACACACTAATTTTGATACAAAGAGGGGTTAAAGACATGGATTAATGGCAATTAACGTCACATAGTAAAAATTTCAGTCCCGTACATCCCAAATTATTGAGATTAGTGTGTGTCCTTGCAATTACCGAAGTCTACCCCAAGTTAGGCAAAAAATAATTATTTTACCCCATATTCTATCAAGATCAAAAATTACAAGAGGTTTGTGTCCTCATGGGAGGGGGAGGGGGGTATGTATATATAGTATGGTAGTGTTCAAATTAATCTCCTCTTTGTGCACTCACGTGATTCTTTACACACATAAAAGAATGCACCACCTGGGTTTGTGCCTACGATCTCAAATTTTCAGGAACTATTGTGCTTAGAATCGCAGAAATTTGGGTGTTAAGTAAGATTCAAGATTTGCCCTGAACCATTGTAAGTTGCAATGGATGAATGATGTGCAATGGTTTTTCTATAGGAATGCCTAGAACTTTCAAAATTACTCATAAAGAATGCCGGCATTTTTAAAAATTCCGAACACATCAAAATAGATATTAGGTACTTTTTTTGCCCATCTTGGGGTAGACTATGATAATGTCACACACACTACCGTAATACTGTAGTACCATAGCTGGGTCGCCATAAAATAATTCAAAAAAAAAAAAAAAAACGTAAAAAATTGGAAATTATGAGGACCAAAAAACAAAAATAGAATAAATGATTTTGAGCTATATTTTTCTATTTCTAAGCTATTTTGGGCTATTTTGGACTACTTTTAATAAAAAAATTCTCAAAAATGGAAATCAAGAAATTTGTTTTTTGAGGAATGAACCTTATTTTTCAAAAAATATTAAATATTTGTTCGTGGGTGGCGACCTACCTATGGTACTATGGTAGCCATAATTGGTGTAGCTTAAATGGGTGGTTTTAGGTGTCTCCTCCTTATTCCATATTCGTTTTGTATTTATTAATGCAATTCAGGCTTGGATAGACACCAACTAAACTCTTAGTTATGCAAAAGTGTTCAGTTAGCAGAAATGCATTATTTCCCCAGATTGCACCAAAAAAAAAAAATTGACTAAAAAAATGACCAAAAAATCATGTAGTTTTTCGTCTCGTTTTTCGTTCAAATTAAAAAATATATCTTAGATAAAATCATCATATTGCGTATGAAAATAATACAAATTTATATGTGATATCTTCTAATGTGATATTTTCTATCCAATATGTGGATGAATGTTGAAATATGGAGCACCGCTATAACATTTTATATTGTCACTTTGTCACTTCATGAAAAATGAAAAAAAAATGCCCTGGTTAGCATGCCATTGTAAAAGTAAACCTTGGACCTTATGGAAGACTTGGTCCAAAAGGTGTTGAGACCTGCCATATCAAGTCATTCAAGTGTGTCCTAACTTCTAGTTTGAGGTTTTTGTGTGATAACTAACCGTAGGTGGAGGGCAAAAAAAATTTTAAAATTTTAAAATAATAATAATAATAAAATAAATAAAATCAAATCAAATATTGAGGATATTTAAAAGGAATCTCCTTTCACCATACAAAAGATTTGAAACAAAAAAAATCAATTTCTTTTAGCGTTTATTTTATGGTTTCGTACAACTTAAGCATGTTGTTGGATGAAATTGTCTTGATATGCTAGGCTGCTAGCCCCTAAGAGAACTGGCATATGTAAGGGCCGCTTCACACTATGGCCAAAGGTCGAGAGGCCGTCGATTTCCACCAATCAAATTGCAAGAAACCATGGTTTCGGCCTCTCGACCCTTCACACTAGAGGCCAAAGTCCAAAGGCCGTGGACCTTCAAAATTCTTACATGGCAACACTTTTTGACCAAGGTGACGGCCTCTCGAGAGGAAGTTTGGGTCCTACATTTTGCAAGACCCGTCACTATGGTCGAGAGGCCGTCGATTTCTTTTCATAAAAAATGAAAACTATATTCTATACCTATTTTCAGTAGATTTCTTTGGACTCTCAACAAAGTTTGGACTCTCAATCCCACGGCCTCTCGACTTGGACGGCCATAGTGTGAAGCGGCCCTAAAGCTCGCTCATGGAGATGTATGGAACAAACAAAATTCATCCAAGTGTGTTGAAAATCAACTTTTTTCTACTATCCAATGGTGTAATTAGTTTGGTTACTTGATATTCCATGATTTTTGTGTGACACTCTAAATCGATTCATGTGAAGATGGGAAGAAATGAAAATTTTACAAAAATGAAGATTCCTTATTTAATATTTTTTCAAATCAAAATTTATTGGAAGTAACTTGATGGAACAAGATTTTAGAATCAATTATCCATGATCGTATATGCTAATTTAAGGTTTTTAAAAACTTCACTACATTAAAAAGGATAATTACTTTTAATACTATTAAAAACAATAAAAAGCAGTTAGATTTGATTGTACCAAAATCTACAAAAATGTAAATGAAAATTTGAAATCTATATTATATTCAAAGCTAAATATTTTTGGACCTATTTTTGGACCTCAATCATTATGATTTTCTAGGAGAATGTTTTAAAATTCAAGCTTCTTGTTTTGTATTTCTTCCTTGACACAATATTTTATCGTTATTGCACAATATGATACAATTTTTCATAAAATGTTGTTCAGGCTTGCTAAGTTTATCTTGGTTGATGCCAATGTTGCAAATTTATACATGAATAAACATAGAATATACTTAAGTTCAAAATCTCCAAAATATAAATATAGAAAATACTTAAGCTAACTCTTAAAGGACATGGTTTTTTTATTCCCACACCCAAAAGCTCCTTTAAACTCTATTTTAAGCATGATTCTCTTTTTAATTTACTTTGGTTCTATTCTAAAGAAGTATAGATGTCTTAGATATGTTTTTTTTGGCATTTAAAAAACCCCATTTGGTTCAATTGAGTAGAAGTTATGAGCAAGTTTCCCCCCCCCCTTCCAAAAAAAAAAAAAAAGGAAGCCCATCGGGCTTAGTATATCTTTTAAGGACTAATATATGTAAATGTCACAATATTACCCCTTTGTACACTCATATAGATTTGTATAGACTACCGTAGTAGGAAGGCAGGGTCGGCAGAAAATAATTCCCCAAAAAAATGCCGGAAAAATAAATAAATTTATCAAGTGTTTTGTCGAAATCAACAAAAATAAAGTCAACAAAAATTGTAGACAAAAAACAAAGGAAAATGTTTAGCTGCTAGTAAAATTTAATGTTAGTTATTAATAGCCAAATTTTTAATAATTATTTTTGAAAGTGCCGACCCCTACTTTTTGAAGTTTTATTAATTATTCGACACCAAAGTGCCGACCCTGCCTTCCTACTACGGTATAAGAGGGAGTAGACCTATGTCACAAATGGTTCTTTGTCCAATGGACACTGTTTCATGGGTGGGTCAAACAAACACTTTATTCACGCCAGTCTCGAAAGAGGATTACAATTTCTATCTATCTATAGATTACAAAGAGTGCATCTTCAACGTACAAAGTTCACAGGGAGTTCACATACTGTATACTTTTGTAAACCACGTGCGGTTGGGGATTAATTAAAGGTGGACTATTTATTTAAATTTCTTGAATAATTTCCACCCTATTAGTAGAAAAAATGGTACTTTGAAGAATTTTTCAAGACCCTATAGGGTGAAAGTACGATAAAGTGTACCACCTCTAACTATTATGACCATTCAACAATATAGGGTTCAAAAATACATTATAGATTTGAATTTCGTAAAAAATTAAATAACAATAAAATAAAGCACCTATTGTTTTATAAAGTATACCAAAAAAATTTGAGTAAATGATCTTCAATAAGTAGTTATAAATTTTTTATTGACGTAGAAGTGGCCAAAATTGAAAAAGCAATTACGTACAATCAACAAAGTTGATATAAAACAAGCAAAATGTATATCAAAACATATTTTTTTCTACTTTCTTTTTGGACAAGGACCTCAATTCTATCATTATCTCAAAGGTCATAAAAATTATATTTATGTTGAGTGTATTTAAGGCCATCAATTTTGCAACCGAGATTGGATTTAGGCATTCATTTTCAAACACTACTTTTTGTAAACTTTTTTGCAGATTTTATTCTGAAATTTTGGGTTCAAGTACCTATAAGAACTCTAGAGGGCTTCATGAAATTAAAACCAAAATACAATATATTTTGATATAAATTTATGGCCTTTGACCAAAACTATTATGATTTTAGTATAGCAGACTAACCTTTTGGTACAGTTTTTCGTGCTTTCACCCTATAGACCCTAAGACCCTATAATTTCCACCATTAACTTATTTTATAGACCCTATTTTGTTTATAAATTGTACTATTTATCAAAATCATGAAATTTTGGTGTAAATTGACATTAATCCATAAGAAAACGACAACAATACATGAACGAAACTTTCAAATAATAATAATTGTGTTCAATGCCTAAAGTGTTGCAATTAGATATGGTTATCTTAAAAACATGAATAGAACTAGAACAAAGGAAAAAGTTAGACGGGTGTCACATTCAAGTAATGTGTTTAAAAACACAACCTAATGAACAAACAACATGAGTCAAACAGAGAATCAGATACCGAGCAGTATTGTTTGCAAAGGGCAGAAGTTCAAGCACAAAAATGCCATCTCTCCCATGCACTCACTATCACTCTACCTTTTTCTAAACATGAACCTCCAAGTCCTTTTAATTACAAAGAATTGAATATGGAGAATTGCATGCACAAAAAACTTAAAGTCTAGACAACAAGATTTAGGGTTTAGGCAATTGAGGCAATTTCTCATTCAATTCAAGGATTTTCATTGGACTTCACATAAATTCTTCGTTCCTCCAAATATTACAGACCCTACTTTATTGATAAAAATTAAATACTACCTATACCTTTCACCTACCCTACTTTAGATATAATACCATATGGGCCATTTCATCTAGGCTACGGTATTTCCAAAATTGTATAAATTTTTACTCCAATGAATTAAAGGTATCCTATATTTTTTCTCACGTGGTTTAATAAAATTTTGAAAGTGACCTCCCATGGACAAAGCCATAACAGCTCAAAGTGAGGAAAAATAGACCAATATGGTTCAATAAAACCATATTAAAAATATAGAGATAAAAACATAGGTAAATTAATATAGTATATGAAAGAGGATATTGATGTAGCGCAGGAACAAATAGATTCTTAACCCCTAAAGGACCGGGGGGGGGGGGGGGGGGGGGGGTTTAGCTTAGCTCTTGTTTTCTTGACTAGCTCTTATAACAAGCTCAATTCCTCATTGGTGTGCGTTAATTTTGACGATCGACACTGTTGAAATTAAAGAAGAATTACCTAGCTTTTGTATGAAAAAAGGATCAACAAAATCGCACAATTTTTGAGAAAATGCCACCGTTGAGAAGATTGATGGAACTTGTTCGGGGTATTTTGTACATATGCTAAACTCGGATTGATCAAAAGTGCTCCAAAAATTCTAAAATTTCTACCATGCATAATGATCATCATTTTGAATATGTGCAAAAAATTTCACATAATTTGGAGGTGTGAAGAGGAAGATATGAGGGTCTCAAGTGACCCCCGAATAGCCTCCTTGCAACTCAAAAAAATCACCAAAAATCGCACACTTCATGAAATTTCGATCAAGAAGTACCCACGGATTCAGCTTTCAAAAAGAACTAGTGTCTCTTTGTTGCTCACCTTACAATTCACAGCCCAACAACTCGAATTTCGTCACTTTCTAGTTCTAGAAGCCGCGTGGTGGCCTCGTGGTCCTTTAGGGGTTAATACATGGCTTGCCGGATTCATTGAGAGTTAATTATCTCTCAATGTATATATGAGGACACTGATGTAAATCAAGAATAAATAAACTCTTAATGCACAATAAATTTATCGAAGGGATTTGGAGTTAATTCTCTGTTAGTATCAGTTTTTTTTTTTTTTTTTGGCACTGTAGCAATGCTTCATGCATGCAATGGAGAGTGGTCTCTCCAGATTCAGACCATTGTGAGTGTGGCACAACATTGGATTTTGGCACCATGGTGCCAGAAAAAAACCTTGGTTAGTATATGTACAAGGACACTAATGTGGATGAAGTACGAATAGGCATCTTTCATACTGGCCATATTCATCAAAAGCATTTCTAGAATTAATTTTCTATCAATATATGTGGGAGGACGCTAATATCGATCAAGCATGAACAAACTCTTAACCCCTAAAGGACCAAGGATTCATGGTTTTAAAACGATTTTTTAATTTATTAATCATATTGTCAAAAATATAATTAAGATGGGACGAAATTTGATATCACCGGAATCAGTGAAGAATAGTGCATGTGTTGGTCAAACAACAAATAAATTTAAACAAAAAGAAGTCCACATGGGACCTACTCAAAATTGCTAAAAAAAACATAAGCCCAATTTGGGCCTCATATTCTTTTTGGTAGTTCTGAGTAGGTTTTATGTGAAGTTCAGTTTTTTCAAATTTATTTGTTCTTTATCAACACATGCAATATTCTTCACTAATTCAAATGATATCAAATTTGGTCCCATCTAAATTATATTTTCACAATATAATCGATTGAATTTATTGTTTAAATCTATGAATCCTTGGTCTTTTAGGGATGCTAACGCACACTAGATTCATCAAAAGGATTTGGAATTAGTTATTTTTCTCAATATGCCGTAGTACCTTAACACGGTCGCTATCCCTTGACAATTTTATTTTATTTTTGAAAAATCAAGTTCGCCCTTCAAAATTTAATTTCTTGATTTTCATTTTTGAGCAAAAAATGATTAAAAGTGACCCAAAATGGCTTAGAAACAACGAAAGATTGCTTAAAATAAATTATACTATATTCATTTTTTGTCCTCATAATTTCTTGTTTTTTATGTGTTTTTTTTTATAATTATTTTTTAGTGACCTTGCTATAGTACTACGGTATGTACGGTAGATGTGATTGTCTCAAATAATACCCCATGGGTACATAAAGAGTGCACGCCGGGGTACAAAGGCCGCGTAACAACCCGGAGAGAGAGGAGAGGGCAATATGGTTCAACAAAACCATGCCCAAAATGGGGAATTGATAGAACTAGATAGTTGATGAGTGAGAGGGCAAACAACAAGGGCCGTGGGGACGTGAGTGAGTGAGTGCAGTGAAGCTCACGAGGGGCGGGGGGGACGCGGAAGAGGCGGGCGCACAACACATGAGGGCCCCGTCACCCCCGCCACGTGCGCCGCATTCAGGCTCCGTACCCGCCAAAACTCCGCCACGCAGACCCCCGCCCTTTTTCCCCCCGCCCCCGCTATTGATCCATCTTCTGCCTGCCTTTCCGATCTCCTCTGTTTTTTCCTTGCTACTCTTTCCTCTGTATTTTTCTTTTGCTACTCCGTCTGTTTTGAATGGTGCTAATTGAGTGAGAGAGAAAGAGAGAAAAGGATTGTTGCTGCTGTGGTCAGACCTTCGCCATGGGCCGCGCGCCATGCTGCGAAAAAGACAGCGTCAAGCGAGGGCCCTGGACGCCGGAGGAGGATGCCAAGCTCTTAGCCTGCATTGCGCAGCACGGGACGGGCAGCTGGCGCACACTGCCGAAAAAAGCTGGTAGCTAGTTTTAATTCGCCTTAACCAAATTCATTCCTGCCTTTTGTTTCAATGGCAATGACAAGATCGTCATAATAATAATGCGTTAAGCTCTAGAATCAAACTTCGATCAAGTTTTGTTTCCATGTCTGGAAGGCGATCGGAGGCAGAATTTTGACAACAGCAATGGAGAACGTTACTACGACGATTTTGCTGTATGTTTCGTTAGCCGATTGTCTGCAGAATTTTGGCATGGACGCAATAAGCAGACTAGTACGACGAATTTGCTGCATGTTTTGTTTTCATGTCTGGAAGGCGATTGGAGAACAGCAATGGAGAACGTTATGTTATATTAGTGAACTACGACGGATTTGCTGTATGTTTCGTTAGCCGATTGTCTGCAGATTTTTGGCATGGACGCAATAAGCGGACTACGTCGACGAATTTTCTGTTTCCATGTCTGGAAGGCGATTGTCTACTGGATTTTGACATGAGCAAGAAGGAGTAAGAACGCAATAGTAGCGAACTACTAACGACGAATTTTCTGCATGAGAAGAGTTCGGACCGTCGGTTGCTAAACAGTAGTCAATTTGGAACAGTTGATATGATCGACGAATTAGACAATCACGATATCATGGCTCCTCGTTTCATGTGAATTCGATGTATTCATGAGATACGTTGCGTTGCGTGGCCGGTAGAAATATTGAATAGCGACAGGTCTGAACGATCGGATGTCACGTTGTCCGGAGGACTTGATTCAGAAGGCCGTGTGCTTTGCTGAATTTCAACTTTTCAAGATTGTAGCTGCCGCCGTGTGATATGATATTATGATCGTCGAGATTATGATGCTACTACTGCGTATTGGGAGAATGATCATTTAATTTTGTCTTTTGAATAGTAACCGGATAAATTTAGTTTCGTTAACTCTGCATGTGCAGCTGAGTCTTGTAGTGATTCAGCGACTGAATTATTGGAAGATGTTTGGAACTTGCTGTCGAACATGCTTTCTGGTTATAGCTTCAATGAGGTGGTGCGTTTCGAGAGTTATCAACGTAAAGTTACAGTTACTCGGTTTACTGTCTGGCCTGAAATTCGCATTAAACAGAAGTCGGAGAAAGAGACTTGAACTCATGCGTTGAAGGTGGTCAACAGGTTTGCAGCGGTGCGGAAAAAGCTGCCGGCTACGTTGGACGAACTATTTGCGGCCAGATCTTAAGCATGGGCGATTTACCGATCATGAAGAACAGCTCATCGTCAACCTTCACGCAGCCTTGGGAAGCCGGTGAGAAAAGAATACCTTTAATCATTTACTTAAGCTTCAAATGAGGAGTTGCGGGATTTCATGGATGAGCACCGAAACTAATTATTATTATTAGTGCACGAGTTTAGTCATTATGATTAGAAATGCCATTTTTCTTGTCCAATCTCTGTAAAGCTTAGAGAGAGTTTCAGCGGCCAGCCTCATCACACAAGCCCTTAGCTTGTTTGATGCCTGCTCGAAGTTTGAACTCACGGTTACAGCTTCTTATCCCCTCCAATTACCATGGACAAATTAAGGCAAGTTATGAGCTAACGAGGATTAGCACAGATATATTCTCGCGCCACTCGATCACAGCAGAAACATGTGATAGGAACCGCTACAGTGTCCATTGTCCAGGTCTAGGAATGCTTCGCTCTTTATTAACGTACTTTAGAAACGGGGCGTGAATTTTTGCTAGATAACGGTTGTACTCGTAACGCTCTTATTCATTTGCGAACGTACCGTCAGTGATTGAGAAGGCTTCTTAAATGAACTCTCAGTTAGTGTAGGAACTCCGACGTTTTCAACAGTTAATTAATCGACGAATTGCGGTTTAAGAACTCACCTCTCTCTGTAGGACGGATTCCGCGCGAGGATACGCAAGTGTCCAATGTATAGTACGTACCCATTGATATTACATGCTGAAAGGGTCTTTCTTGTCCAACCAAATTAATTAGGCACCAATTGCGAGGACTGTACTTCACGTCACATGGCGTTCCAATTCTCTGCCCTACACCCAGAGAGACGTGGTTGTCTGGTCAAAACTGCGGCTTAGTAAACTATCGCTAGCATGTTTAGATAATTTCACAACCATTAGTATTCGAGTGAAGGTGGAATCAATCCTTTGAGCTGTCCATAATTGTGCAAGAGCAAAATGGTTTCTACTTGCGTGTATTCGCGGGGTTTTGGCTCAAGGGCATAGCGTTTGCCTTGAACCTTAGTAAACACTGACTGGATGCAACTACATTCTAATCTTTAGACATATTTAGTAAAGGTCCTTAAGCCTCAGTACCGGTAGTAAACCCATCTGGGCCAGAATATTTGCTATTCAACGAAGTCTGCCATACATTCAGGCCCTAACTAGATTATCTTCAGGTAGAGCGTCATTTGTAGGTTCTACTCCATTTTCTCAGCGATTTAAAATGAAACTAGAGTCACTAGTAGTATACGTATCGTGTACGGATACTGGTATCAAATAACCGGGCAACTAACAAGCGGTAAACCAGTAGCAATGTAGAATGTACAAGTGTAGAATTCTCTTAGAATCACTGTTTTTTTGTTTTGTTTTTGGATCATCTAACTTTAGGCTACAAAGCTCGCATGTAAGTGAATGAGGTGGCTTTTCAATCCATTATTTTTCATATTTTTATTTGAAAACCTGGCGACAGATCTCCATTTTTCATACATCCTATCTTTTCATCCAACATCTTGGCCTTTTCATTTACTGCATATCGCACACGAAGTCCCAGCCTCGCTTGCAACCGGTGCAATCCATTGCCTTGGTGGCTACACGAGGTGGCATTTTCCTCATTATGTTCCCACATGGTGATTCTCCCAGTGGATTTTTGTAGCAAACTGGCTATAAAAAGGAAAAAAAAAAAAAAAAACCTGCTTAGAATGGTTTATTTTATTTCTAATCCCGTTTCTGATTTTCTTTCGGTCTATTCGTCTAGTCTGGGTCTAGTGCATCTACATTTGCAAAAAATAATGAAACGCTTAGGTATAGAATCACCGCTTCAACTTGAGCAGTATTACCAACCACGAGCCCTTTACAGGAGACAAAACCTGTGCGAGGTGATGATGTAAGCTGTATTTCTTATCAACTAAAAATTGTAGAAATCATGAAACACCATGGCACGCTGGCAAACTGACTCTACAGTAGCTGGAAATTAGTAAACAGAAAACATCTATATTGGTCACCTTAATGGGTCACATCTATATTGGCCAATACCTTATAGTTTTTTTAAGAGCATTTATTAAATTTATGTAAACCTGTATGTGGCACGAGCAAATTCATGCTATGCTTATGCATTAAATTAAATGACCAGGGTGCAGATTCTGAATAGGACTTTGGCTTATGCAGGTGGTCTCTTATTGCTGCGCAACTTCCAGGGCGAACCGATAACGATGTGAAAAATTACTGGAATACACGTCTCAAGAAGAAACTGTGTGAAATGGGCATCGATCCTATCACACACAAACCTATTTCTCAGCTCCTGGCCGATCTTGCTGGTAGCATGGCACTTCCCAAAGGAGGTGAAATTGCTGAGGCTGCACTTGGTTGTTTCAAAGACGACATGTTAAACGTCCTGATGAGAAAACGGCCTGACTGGCAATTGGAAGGCTCCAACGGTGCCATGCCAAATATTACACATGGTTTTTCAGTGGGGCGGCAATCATGGGATATGGTTGCCGGTCCACGGTCTTGTGTCTCACAGCCGAGGTCGGTCATTTCAACTGCTTATAATACAAATGTCAACGACCAGTGTAGCCCAAGAATGACAAACCAAAATCTTCAAGTTGATGCTGTTGTTCAAAAAATTAAGTACAGCCTCTCAAGAGCTGTACAAACTAATGAGGTAAATAGTTGATCACAATATTTAGTTATGCACTGACTACATATAACCATGCATGCTCAATACTTGTTTCCAAGTTTTGCGCAGTTATCGTTTCAAATTGTCGCCATGTCAGAAGTTACAGAGTCGTGGTTCAAATGCATCGTGGTTCAAATGAGATTTGCGTGAATCTGCAATTCAACTAGGTACACTACCCTAGCTGAAGGATCGTCAATTTATCATTTGAGACATCGTCTGCTGAAGATATGTCTCAATGAAAATGAGAGATGATTTAAGTATGGTTTAATGACCAGAGAATGTTCTGGATATATTGTAGGTGCAACGTGGCGGAGATATCATGAAGCCAAGAGAAGACTCCATGTCTAGAAACATGGCAGTGATGAGTGGCCGATTCTACCGAGGAGAGGGCGGGAGTCCAGGTATCCTAGCCTTCCAGCCACATTTCCAGCACAATTGCTCATTGTGACATTCTCCTCTCTTGAAGGATTTCTTTTATCAACTGTGAGTTTTTAGGAGGCATACAATCTCACCCAAAAGAAAAAAACTGAAGAAAAGCAACAAATCATAAACCAGAAATTCGAGGGCTTTGCAAACAATGCAACCAGGTTGGAAGTGCTTTTGCCACTTCAGGTGTAGATATCCACGATGAACGGTTGGTCGTTCTACAATTTCAAGTTTAAATTTTGTAATCAGATGATAAGTTGTGAACCTGCAGGTACAACACTGGGTGGTGCAAATTGCAACATTCCAAATCTGCAACTGCCATTTTTGGCAGACACACCACACATGTTGCCGGATATCTTATGTGATCAACAAGAAACCAGTTCAAGAAGCCACTGCCAGGAGAGTCCCAGTAACAATACCCACGTTCCAACAAGCTGCGATATGGAACCCTGGAGTCCAAGCCCGAGTGGTAGCAGCTGTAGCAACACAAGTCTCGTCAATGGCGATGTTGCTGGGCTTGAAAAGGTTCTTAATTCAGATGTCTTCTTATGGGATTTTTCGGAGTTAGGTTCAATAATGAGTTAGATCTTCACTCGAAATACATAATCTGCAAGAAACAAAAGAAACTTAGAATACAACACCGCAGACCATAGCCAACCTCGCATAAGTTTCTTGTAAAGAAGCTACAAGACTATTCGAAGTAGAGCTCAATTTTTTTGAAGAACCTAAGATAGTAAACATCCTTAACTTAACCTTATAGTCTGTATATCCTTGAAATAATCAGCACTGCATACGGCCTCAATTGTAAAATAGTGATAATTTTTGAAACCACATAAGAGGCAACTGTATAGACCAGCTTGAGCTCAAGGATTCGAAGTGATTGAAGGACTCTTTGAGTTACTTTAGTTTACCTACTGGCTATCAAGTAACACAACTAACGTAACTATTTGAGTCTTAATTTCTAGTCAACAGTTAATGGACTTCTAAACATGTTTTGGGGGATTTTGCAAAACCCTTCTAGTGTAGTTCCGATGCAGTAATTAATCATCAATAATAATTACTTTGTGAGCAAATCCAGAATCTGCATCAAAGGTTTGTCGTTGCATGCTAACAATTGATATACATCCAGACGAGCCAAAATTTGTGATCACTCCAAGTTATGACATGCATAACATTCAGTAGCCTTCATGCGCTTTGCCTTTCCTTCATGCACTTTGCTCATCATCTTGGGACTCCACCTATCCAATTAGCTGTTGGGTGTGGAATATGTTGTACATTCTCCTGTGAGGCCAGGTAGAGCCAGTGGAAGCTATTGAATGTTATGTGCATCTTGGAGGAAGTGGACTCCTTAAAAATTAGAAAATTCAAGGCTGCAGCACTCAGTTTGAGACTCTTTTGGAATTTGATATCTATACCTGTTGTTCTCATTTTCAAAAAGATTTCAATACATTAAGGGGTGATGGCCTAATATGGGTACCCCCTCCAAAAATAGTGTGATATTCGAGAAATATCTTTTTGGTAAGAAAAAAACATTGGAAAACTACAAAAATTAGAGGGTGTTGTAGGCACCATGGTTGCAACTATATACATTGTGTTAAAGACGGAATTTCTAACACACATAAAATGAATTAGACATAAGTCACACTATGTGAGACGCGTAAAAGTGGTACCTATATCAAGCCATTCCCCTAAGATACATATTAACTAGATACTGTATCAATAAGTTATGAATTTTTGAAGAGTTTTTTCAAAGGTTGATGAATTTGTTACTCTTCAACTATTAAGCATTAATTTTTCTCGTTTTCAAATTTATTTTTAGCCTACCCTGGAGAATGGTAAAAGGTTGTTGGCTTTATAATTCTCAAATTGCTATGAGCTTCAAATCTATTTTTAGAAAAATGGGAGAACTACATAATATTGCCTTTGTTCTAAAATACCTAATTACTTTGAATAGGAATAAAAGACTAAGAATTTGTTGCAAGATTTTACTTGTGTACCATTATAGAAAGTTTCAACATCTAATTTGCTCTATTAACACAAAATTTTGCACCAAGTGAGTGTTCCTTGAGATTCCAACAAACAAAAGATCTTTGGCCAAATTACTAACTGCCTGAATTTAATTAGATGATTAATCTAAGTTCTTCAAATTATTCTCAAGATGTACTAGTAAATTGAGTATTTGTTTGCTTCTTTTGGTGAGAAATCGTACATGATATTGGAGATATTCGTTAAGTACCCGATTAAGTATTTGGAATTTGGTATTGACAGAGGGTGCCAATGTTCAATACTCTTGATGAACTCTTGATGAACTCCGACAATTGTACTAAACTCAAAATACACTACGAGAAGGTTGGGACATCTGTGACTTGTGCACACCGACCTTTCACTCATTCAATGCAACTCTTGGCCTCCTTATACAACTCCCAATACTCTCCCATAGTGATAGTGCACGTTTTCAAGTAACAAGGCCGCTGATTATCACACCGGCTTTCTTCATTGAGTTGGGTTGAATACTCAAATTCAAACTATTTCTCGAACTCTATCCCACTTTAACAGATATCTCGTTTGAAAGTCAAAATCTACACATATTTCACTATCCTATCCTTTGAATGGAAGGAGATTTTGACCTTGAATATCTTGCATTTTTTTTCACCAAATGAAACAAAAAGAATACTCTATCTTGTAGTACCTCTTTTGATGATTTAAAGAAACCTAGACTCATTTTTACATTCCGAGTGGTTTATGCTTTATGAGCACTTGAAGATTGCGGTCATCACATTTGGCACTTAAAAAACAAAAATTAAAGTAGTCCCATATTATGGAATGGAGTAATAAAGTAGTAAGTAAGGTAGTTTCTCCATTTTTTTGAATTTATTTATTCTTAAAAAAACTTGTAAGTATTATCTCCATTTTCACGAGGATTTTAATGCACAAAAACATGTATTACTTGAATACTATACAAATAAGGTAAGATATTATAATCAAACATTTGCTTCAAGATAAGTTCCTAGTATTATTAAAGTTACATGATTTTATTTTCATCTTGTTAAAATTTATATGTGAATTCCAATTTCATGAATTTCTGAAGTGGGATTCAAACATACAAAGCAATTGTGCTTTTTTAAAGTGTGAGGTATAGGTGTAACATTGCCATCCATAGGTCTTCTTTTTTTAGATGAGGTATATCCTTGCTTTCAAAATCTACATTAGTCATAATTGAATACATGGCTACATATAGGTTTGTCTACCTTAGGTTATGACTCTTCGGTTTAGGGTAAGTGAATGTACAACCTTTAGGGGTTAAGTGAATGTACATTCACTTAACCCCTAAAGGACCAAGGATTCATGGGTTTAAAATGACAAATTTAAACAATCATATTGTGAAAAATATAATTCAAATGGGACCAAATTTTACATCTCCAGAATCAATGAAGAACATTGCATGTGTTGGTCCAAAAACAAATAATTTGAACAAAAGGAAGTCTACATAAGACCTACTCAAAATTGCTAAAAACAATACATGCGACCCTCTAGGGGCCTGATGGTCCTTTAGGGCTTAACTTCAAATTAATTTTTTTAGCCACGCTTTTTGCGAAATCACCTAAATTGAAATTAACTCTCATGTGAAAAAAAGAATCTCATGACAAACAGGCACATACCTCTCTGATCAATGGTCTCAACAGGGACATCGAACTACAATATGCAATAACCACAACATGATCAATTCCAACAAGGTAAAAATATAATTTTTTTTAAATGGTTTAATTTCTCATGAAATGCTTTCAGAGCTGGAATCCTTTTGGCGCATCCCAGTTGAAGCACCCATCACACAAAATTGGATTGGACGTAAGAACACTAGTAGAGCCACTTTAATAACCCCTAATTCAACCCCACCTGGTTTAGGGTTTAGGGTTTAGGGTGGAGTCAAGGCTTGTTTTCATAGCGTTCCACTTCGTCAATCAATTGGAATGCTGCTTCTTTTGAGAATTTCCTAGCAAACAAGAAACATGGCCTGGCTTGCCCTGCCACGCCACACCACTCCGTTCGCCCCTCCGTGTCAAAGCGCACATTGGCCACGCCCTACCATGACAAATCATCCACATTACGACCTCAATGCTTGAACTAAAAATAATAACATTGCTTTACAAAAATCATAGTAAATAATAGTAAAGGTATGTATGTACTTGGTTTTAGGAATGATCTTAACAAAGTGAATCTACACCAAAGGCTAAGATGTTCATTAATCAAATGAGAACATACCTTAATACCAAGTGAGAACATACCTTAAATGTTAAAATTAGATTATTTCAAGGTGATTTAATTAACCAAGATTTTGTTAACTCTAAGGTAGCTAAAAACATCATAGGATTAGGGTAGTTCTAACATAGGCAAAACATTATAAGATTAATGTAGTTACAATATCAACCGGCTACATCATTACAAAGTACACAATATACTTAGTAAACATTCTATGTCAACAATAAATATGTAAACTTAGTAAATAATATGTAGTAATATTGTTTACATTCATTGTTCTCTCCATTACATGATTTTCCTAAATGGTTACCAATTGAACAAATTGGTTTTTCTCTTAAAAACATTTATAATCCACTGTGCATGAGCCATTAAGGGTTAATGAGCCTCATATTTGTTAATATGGCAGATTTCGGCGAATTTGCATAGTTTCAGTTACTTTACTGAACCCTCGGATCTACAATACCAGTCTTAATTTTCAGAGCACTTGAACGTCACAGTTTTGACGCTCTGGAACACGCCATTTTTTAACAAATGTGACCATGATGAAGATATGTTTCGGTGACAATCAAGGATTATATCCTGATAGTCCAAATTGAATTTGTAGTAACTTAACATGATTTCCAATTGTTTGTTGAATGAACGATTTGTTTATTAGGGGTTAAATCTGCAATGTTAGTTCATTTCCTAGCATTATTATATTTGGAGGAATTTTTCTATTGAGAGAGACAAACCTGAATCTCTTGTAAGGTTTGAACAAGAGTATCAGAAGAGCCGAAGGTGGCAGGGTGCCAGCCCGGTCTGCCATCAGCAGAATTTTCCCACCGACTATATGTCAACGTGTGACGTTCAATTTCACCTTCGCCATCCTTAATCTGCATCCACGTATTATTCTTAATTAGCACCCTTTTCAATCAATGGTAACCAGAGTCAATACAAAAGTAGGACATTGACAGGGCTAGACAATGACAGGGACTAAGGTAAGCCACCTTATTTGTGCCACAATTTGAAAGTCACCCCATTTGCGCCACTATGTACAAATAGTGTACATCACAAAATGGTGAGACCACAAATAGTCACATGGCACAAATAGGGTGGTTTATCTTAACCCCAAGGAGCCCAAATTGGGCCTCATGTTTTTCTTGGTAGTTTAGGTTTTATGTGAAGTTCCTTTTGTTCAAATTTGTTTGCTTTTTTATCAACACATGCAATATTCTCACTGATTAAATTTGGTCCCATCTGAATTATTGATTTTTCACAATATGATTGATTGAATTTGTCATTTTAAAATCATGAATCCTTGGTCCTTTAGGGGTTAAAGCAAATAGAGGAATGAAATGAAAGCACTTTTTAGAAACCAACTTACCGCTAAAAGTGTTGGAACATAATGCTCGTCTGGTATACAATTGTGATGAGTGTCGGGTAATTGCGGTGACTGTCCATGTCCAACAGTAAAAGTCATACAGTCTACCACTTCAAAGTTGACACACGGACTTGACATAAATTAGAGTGGCTTGATCCACATTAGTTTTGAATCCACACTATATAAGGTGAACGGTGTGGTGTCCAAGCAGTGAAAATTGAAGAATTGAATCAAGAATAAAACTGTACCAGAGAGTCATTGTTCGAACTTCTGGATGCGACCACCTTCAGCAACCAATTTGCCAATGATTCACTCCATGACGAGTCAAACCTGCAATACATACACTAATGCAATACCCCAGAATAATAAGAATCCACTATTTTGCCATCAAGGAGAGAATCATTGTAAATGATAAAAAAGTTCCAACATGGTGATATATATATGTCAATATCATGGAATATAGAAGTTCACGGAGCTAGGGGAAGCTAGAGCAGACCTTGCAATGATCAACAAAAGTGGAATACACTGCTGAATCCGCAGCAACAATGTCAGCGTGCTTTCTTATGAGTGCAAACCACTGCCAAAAACAAGCAAAACATTCACATTCCTCAAGCCATAGTAATTTAATATAACATGGACTCTAAGATAGCTAGAACATCATAAGACTAAGGTAGCTAAAGGCCTAAACTACTACACGAAAATCACCTATGGGCCATAGTATTCATGAGAGGCCACACAAATAGTTTTACTATGGTGCAAACGGATGAAAACTTGTTCAAATGGATGAGTGTACCCATTGCTTTCATGCATTCACAACTTATGATGATTTTTAATGTAGTAAGTCTAGCAAGTCCCTATATATTCTATGGTCTGTAGAAAGACACCTAGATAATATATTCATAGTTTGGTGGGTGAAGGAAATACATTTTTGCACACAACTGAATATCTTTCTTCTATAAATGGGTGGCCAGTTACAGTTTCTATTTAGTACATTTGCCTAAATATATTGGAAAAGAGGTCCCAAAATCCACATCCTATAACATCTTACATCAATTTTACACATACCTGAGATCCTTTGCGCCACTTGTCCTCGGGAATTACGGGACCCATCTGAATATTGTACTGGGAATCTTCGTACTCATAAAAACTGATCAAAACAAGAAGCCTCAGAATGTGAACTACAAAAAGCATAAGTACATTCAGGACAATAATTGCGCTTGTATACGTGAAACCTGATAAAGTGAAAGCATCCTCAATACACACAGGAATTAAACATAATTTTGGATGCACTTCGAAATGAAGTAATGTCGAGTTCTAATTCCATGGGAAACAAAAGCTACAATTTTATTTGCCGGGTCAGTTTGCCATGTGAATTAAGGATGCCCTGACCTTCCAGTAATTATTGATCGGTATCATTACCTGTCGACGTAGCTCTTCTGAGAGGCCATCACATAGTCGTAGACGTATCTAAAATTGTAAAGGGGAATACAACTGCAAGACAAATATAGCACATTTTCACCAGTCGGTAAAAAGAAATCAATACCAGCAAATCATGCTCCTCACAATTCTTTTTGTTTAACGATATCCAAATAAGTATTAACATACTGGGAGACAGAAATGAATTACAAGAAGTGATTAATGGTCTACTAACCCGTAAGTCAACGCACACTAGTAAAAATCTCGTCAGAGATAACATGTGTTATCTTGTTTATCATAATACATTCAACGTAACATTTTCATGATATCTCTAATGAGGTTTTTTTTTCCTACCTAGTGCATTCAAGAAATAATATCAATTAAATATATACACTGCGTTACCTCTTGGGAGGCCTACGCCCCATAGAAACTGTCTACCTGAGACTGTCCCTTGGCCCGTATTGACACAAGGTTAGAATTCTTTTTATGCTTATTCTATAAGGTTTAAAGAAATAATGAAAATAACAATGCCAGAATTTTAAAAGAAAAAAATCCATTTTTCTGCTAAATAATTAGAACTTTTTATTGCTATAATATAATTATTGTCATATCTTACATAATAAAGACATTTTTTTTAATTCAAAAAAGGTTGTAATTTCATCCATAAAGACAACATTACCTATCAGAAAGAAGAAGGAATCTCTCGTTCAAAGGGTCTTGGAGAGCTTCCCTTAACAGAAGCCGCTCTGCTTGAATCATAGTCGGCCGTCCCCATTCTACCTGCTCAAACCAAAGTGTTATCATGACGAAAGAATAAATGATACATATTCAATCGATCATATTGTGAAAACTGTAATTCAGATGGGACCAAATTTTATATCACTGGAATAAATGAAGAACTTTGCATATGTTGGTTAAAAAACACATGAATTTGAACAAAAGGAACTCCACATAGGACCTACTCAAAACTGCTAAAACATAAATCATGAGGCCTAATTCGGGCTTACCTCTACAGGATTTGGCAGCTGACGGTTGATAAACGAGCGGCAAACTGTGTTGCGTTCGGTGTAAGAGAAACCAGGGCTTGCATGAATGTAGACACTGTACTCATGTTCTTCAGATCCCTGTAATAAAACCCTTTCCTGTTAATCTCCAATAGCATACCAACCTTCCAATTTGAAATTCATGCCAATATGACGCAAGAGTATCGTCACAAAACAAATTAGTAAAATGAGATCGTTGCAAAAACTTTTAGACAAAAAATCGAGGTCTCCCTTTTATCATGAAGACACCTCCATACAATCATCGTTTTTTTAACATTTTTGAGTAGGTCCTATGTGGATTTTCTTTTGTTCAAACTCATTTGTTTGTTAACCAACACATGCAATGTTCTTCACTGATTCCAGTGATATAAAATTTGGTCCTCATCGATTGACTTTCTCATTTTAAAACCATGAATCCTTGGTCTTGAAATAATCTGATTGTTCCAAAAACTATGCCATAATCAAGATTCATGAAGAGAGAAATAAACTACCAAACTACAAACTATGTTCCTATGTGGAGTTCCATTTGTTCAAATTCATTTGATTTTAAACAAAATATGCAATGATTCTGGTGATATAAAATCTGATCCCATTTGAATTATATGATCGATTGAATTTGTCATTTTAAAACCACGAATCCTTGGTCTTGAAATAATCTGATTATTCTAATTCAAAGAGTTGTCAAAGAAACTTACAATGCCATAATCAAGATTTATCATAAAGAGAGAAATGAAGACATTACATCAAAGAAATGCTCCCACAAGATGTCCAGAGGCATGCGTTGTCTTGCGATGAACAGGAAGGCCACTTTGGGTTTCGTGGAATTGTTATTATTCTGCCACAGTCTTTGTTGTTCGAAATTCTTCAAGGTAGGAAAGTCAGCTTCATAGGAATCATCAGGCATGAATATCAACGATTGCAGCTTCAGCAACACTAACAATCCGCCCACTATCCCTAACAAGAAGTACCACGCTCTCATACTCCTCCACAACGCATATGCATTCGTCCTCCTCCTCATGGCTAGCTACCTCCTCCACAGAATTATATTAAAAATAATATTAATGCTGCCCTTCATATCCTTCTACAACCAAAAACAAAAAACACACATCCTAAGAATGACAGAATTATTAGGCAAAAAAACAATTTCGAATTGTCAGCAGAAGCGAAACCAAAACGTGTGTAATAATGCTGCCCTTCGTATCCTTCTACAACCAAAAAAAACCCCTCAATCACACCTCACTCATCCCAAGAATGACAGAATTAGTCCAAAAAAACGATTTCGAATTGTCAGAAGAAAAGAAACCAAAACGTGTGTAGGGTTCAAGAAACCCAAGATCTCAAGACTCTTTCATCTTCACCTCGGGGAATCCGTCGAGCTAGTCACAATTCAAATACTCAACAACCATTCTACTACAAAAAGAGCGGGGTGAAAAGCCCTACCTCGTGAAGGACAATGAAGAACTTCCAAGAACTCATCACGGGTTTTTACAAATTCTTCTCCTTATTTACTCAACGCAACTCAAATGGACATAACCTCGCCTCGTAAAACACGTAACAACAATGGACTGATTGATTTACAGCGAAATCTGATTGAAAAGCCCTACCTCGTGAAGGACATCCAAGAACTCATGACGGGTTCAAAAATTCTTCTTCTTACTTACTAACGGAACGCATATGGACATAACCTCGCCTCGTAAAACACGTAACAAAGGACTGATTGATTGATTTACAGCGAAATCTGATTGAAAAGCCCTACGGGGTCGTGAAGGACAATGAAGAACTTCCAAGAACTCATCACGGTTTCAAAAAATCTCACTTACTAAATGGACATAACCTCGCCTCGTAAAACACGTAACACTGGACTGATTGGTTTCGGAGCGAACAAAACGTACCTCAAAAATTCAAAAAGCCAACAGTCGTAGGTCATTTCTTCCTCCAATTTTCACAAAAACCTATCCTGCTGCCACCGAATTCTTTGAAAGAACGACAAGAAGCCCAGCTCACAACAACGACGTTTCATATCGTTTTGCAACCAAAAAAAACCATTTGAACAAGTTTCGAAATCCTTGAATGGCGGAAAGATCTAACGAAGAATGATGAGCAGCACATGATGGTGATGAAGATGATCCGGGCGACGAACAAGTCGAAGAGGAAATGATGAAGGAAGGGCGAGGGACTTAACTGCCAGTCCAGTCCAGGCGGGGGGTTTAGCGGACAGTGAAAGATTGGTATCTACGTCTGGTGTAGATGTGCGATTATATTATGTTCGTTTTCGGAAGATTATTCGAAACTTACACTGCGGGAAGGGGAGCTTCATCTGAGGCGCCCGATCTACGGACGTGGGTAGATTTGAGACCCAGTTTGAAACTCTGACAGACAAAAAGTGGATGAGAATCTCGGATTGCCGGCGAACGAAATCTGGGCCCCATTCATTCATGAATGGAGTTTTAACTACTTTGTTTCTTTTTCTCTTTCTTTTTCTTTTTTAGTTTAACCCCTAAAAAGTACCAAGAAGCCCAAATTGGGTCTCATGTTCTTTTAGCATTTTTGGGTAGGTCCTATGCGGACTTTCTTCTGTTTGTTTTTTTTATCAACATACGGTATGTTCTTTGTTGATTTTGGTGATATAAAATTGATCCTATCTGAATTATATTCTAACAATATGATCGATTGAATTTGGTATTTTTAGCTATGAATACTTGGTCTTTTTAAGGTCAACAACTATAGTGAGCATGTATGGCATCTTCTGCATCAAATGAACCCAGCCTGAACAGTGTTCTACAGTGTATTGTACTTCCATACGAACATTCATTTATTATTACTTATTTATATTAGATACATACCCAACTCTGATTAAAGCCGCTTCACACTATAGCCGTCCAAGTCGAGAGGCCGTGGGATTGAGAGTCCAAACTTTGTTGAGAGTCCAAAGAAATCTACTGAAAATAGCCAATAAAATATAGTTTCATTTTTTATGAAAAGAAATCGACGGCCTCTCGACCATAGTGACGGGTCTTGCAAAATGTAGGACCCAAACTTCCTCTCGAGAGGCTGTCACCTTGGTCAAAAAGTGTTGCCATGTAAGCATTTTGAAGGTCCACGGCCTTTGGACTTTGGCCTCTAGTGTGAAGGGTCGAGAGGCCGAAACTATGATTTCTTGCAATTTGATTGGTGGAAACCGACGGCCTCTCGACCTTTAGCCATAGTGTGAAGCGGCCCTTAAGAGCATCAGGATTTGGTTTTCTTTTGAGTAGGTTAGAAGTACGTGAGTACCAGTAGTTAAAAATAAAAATAAAAAACAAAAAAACTTATTAAAATTACCTTGGCCCATAGTAGTTGTGCACAAAAAAGTGCACATAGAACATGTAAATTAAGTGAAATTGCACACGAAAAATTTATTATAATGTCAAGATTCTCTCTATCTATAGTGTTTTGTACCCCCAAAAACTTTGGCAAATTTTTGCCAGAACTTTACCCAATTTTGGGAGCAGCTATTTTTATATTATGGGCAAAAAAGTGGATGAAATCACCATAGTCTTTTAAAAAATATTGAAATCGTCACTGTTTGGATGAAAGTACTTTATAATAGATAATTTTATGAATGAACATGTATATGCACTACACTGATTATTCCATTTAGTGAGGAGGGGTTTATAGTGCGTGTGGGATATTAGCGAAGGTAATACTAAATAGCATTATGATGAAAAATTAGCGTGATTTGAAGAATTCAACCACTTAGTAAAAAATTAAGCTTTCACTAATTTTGGGGTTTGGTAAAATAGTGTGTGCTTTGGGAACTAGTACCACGCGCACTAAATGGGATAATGAGTGCAGCGCAAAACCCGTGCCGTTGGCATCGTAAAGATAACCGTGCTTTTAATTAATCAAGAATTTCCCTCGCATTCACAGCTTCTAAACCATCTTCATCCTTTTGTGCAATCCGACCTTCCCCTAGTTCCCTCTATTCTAAAATGCAACTATGGACGTTTTGATTTTGGGGAGTCAATTTGTGTCAATAGTTGGCGAAATTAGAGTTAACCGAAAAGAGTGTGTCAAAGTGGAAACTCACCTCATACTCACTTTAGACTCGTTTTCAATTCAAAAAGACTGCAAAACTAGTCTATGGTAAGACCTTGCACCGCCCATAGGAGTGGAACTCATAACCTCCCCAATGTTAGAAGAGAGTTCCCACAAGTTACCCCAAACCTAAGGGGCTATTCATAAAGGGACCAAGGAACTATTCATAAGCACAATCCGTGTCAAATATTGATAATATTGGGGCGGAGATTCCGCATATACTCAACAAAAGTCCTTGCTTGTTTTTGGTTAACTCAATTATCAGAAAGAAAATTATTGAAATATGTTTGCTTTTTGGTATTGTCCGTTAGTATTGGCAAATCAGAAGGCTTCTTTATGTCTTGGAGCTTCCTTATCCCCTAAAGGACCAAGAGTCCCAAATTGGGCTCCATGTTTTCTTAACAATTTTTAGGAGGTCATGTTTGAACTTCCTCTTGTTCAAATTTATTTTGTTTTTGGCCAATACATGCAATGATCTTCACTAGTTCTAGTGATATAAAATTTGGTCCCATCTAAATTATTGATTTTTCACAATATGATCAATTGAATTTGTCATTTTATAACTGTGAATCCTTGGTCCTTTAGGGATTATATGTAGATGATTCTATCCATTTTTTCCTTACCTGGGTGCATGTCGCTCTACCAACGGAAAAAATAAAAAAATAAAAAAATAAAAAATTGGCTGACCATAGCCATTGCAATGCCTTTATTCCAAAGGGAGAGGGGCAGGGCCAATAAACTGTGAAAAGAAAGATTAAAAGAAGGGATGATTGAGGGGGTGGGAAATTTGGAGGTTTGTGGGTTGGCATGTTGCATGTGAAGATGCTTTTGTAATTTGTGAAGATGCTTCGGTGAATTAGTGAAAGCCTGAATTTAGAGGAATCAAACTTGAAAAAGGTTATGAGCACTACTTTAGCCCAGGTTGTGAGGGATTTGGGGTACCACCGACATGGGCTCACCAGCCAGGTGTTTTTTTATTTATTTTAATTAATTAATTAATTAATTAATTTATTTATTTATTGTGGGAAGTTGAGCTCCCAGGTGGTATTTAGGCAGGATTTTAGGGGGAATTTGACTGAGTTTTGTTAAGAAAAAGAAGCACTAATGTAAGGGCCTTCTTACACGTATTTCCATAAACTTATGTCCTTTACACGACGGGCCAAGGCCAAAGCTAATTCACAGGATATAGTGGCATAACATTTAGTAGCCTCTGTGAATGTTGCCTTCCCCCAACATAATGATGTGGAATATTCCACATCATTTCATCTCCCCAATGAAATAATGTGGGATAGTCCACATCACATCAGTAGCTATGGCTCGAGCTATGTGGGCAAGTGGCATTAAGCAAGAGCAACTAACCATGGTGAACAATAATCGAAAGCACTCACTCAATCACAATTCAATAGTGTCCTGTAATTGCTTATTTGATTCAATAGCCCATTCAATTATAGATCACTGGTCACTCTATATATAAAGGTGGATGAAACTAAGAGGCAGCTTTCTTGAAAGCTACTGAATGTTATGGGATTTTTTCAAGGATACCAGCTAAAATTCAATATTTTACAATAGCAACCAGTATTAGACAAGAATCCATCTGGTTATTACCCATGCTTCATATAGGTAGCACCCAAGTATCACAAATTTTATCCGGATTTTAGCTTAAAACTATGAGTTTCAACCAGTAATTTGGCAATTCCATTGAGCTGATTTTACACTAACTGCCGGATCTCCCCATACATTGGTTCAAACCAATGAAGAAGGGAAGGAGCTCTGACACGGCTTTAATGGAAGTGAATTGAATTTCTATTTTGGTCCAACCCAATTCTCTTCCTTAAAGCTGTGTCAGATTTTGTCTTTAGTGCATTAGAATATAATTTCAGGCTATTAGAATATGGCCTTGACTCCATCATATAAAAAGCTTTGGGGTTGATTTTCTGGAATAGACCAATCACTCTATACAAAGATTCATGCATGTTATAACTCCAAATTGGGCCTGGCCCGTCTCGTATGGCGGTCTTTACATGTAGGTAAAAAGGCCCTAAGCCACCCTCAGGGTTGTCTTACCCGACCATTAGACAAAGTGTCAAACACGTCATTGAAGACATCTGGTAGACCTTCCCATCTGTCAGACCTTCCCATCTGTTAGACAAGCATATTTCTGGAACATATATAGAATATTCTACAATAATCTTGATATTCGGGAATATTTCATCTAAGTTGTCGAATATACATTTGACACTCGTCTAATTAGACGTTTGACGTCAAGCTGGGAAAAAGTGTTAGACGTGACAACCGTGGGCACCCTATTTGTGCCACAATTAAGAACAACCAATTTTATTTTGTTTTTTCATTAGTAAAGCTACACACATCCTGGAGTAAGGGGAAAATGGATAGAATCCTCCGATCCATATATGTATGTTCATCCACAAAATTCTCTATTATAAAGCATGTTCATCCAAATAGTGGTAATTTTAGTAATTTTTAAGAGGAATTTGGCAATTTCATCTATTTATTTGCCTATTTGTTTTAGTGCAAAGGAAGACACTCCCAAAATGAAGAAATATTTTGAAGAAAATTGCCAATTTTTTTGGCTACTTTTGGACTAGTTACTTTATTTGTGTCACTATGTATATTACAAAATTTTAAATATAAGACATTGATACATAGTGACCACAAAGTGGCACAAATAGGGTGGTTTATGTTAGTGGTTATCATTTTATTTTGAATGTTGTATTATATCATTGCACTGTATTGTACATTACAAAATGCCTCTCTATGAAAATGGAGGAAATTTGAGAGTCCTGCATATAAAGGGAAAAAAATCAACTTACAACCAGGAAGAGTGGAACAGATGTGACCCTACATTTGAATGACAAGACATAAAATTGAAAGGCTAGTATAAGGTTGCCTAGAGTATCAAAAGTAGGCAAATATTATGGTATTGACACACGTGTATGTAACCAAAGATATTAACAAATGGATTGAAAGGTGTTTTTGTGTGGAAAAGAGATAGAAACTACACAATAATCTAGCATCTTTGATATTTGAAAGGCATGAAAGGACACATAATAATTGGACTAAATATAAACTTAGATTGAGCATGATAAGTTGATGACATAGACACTTAAAATAGATTACATAGGCTTTGAGTGTTAGATTTGTTGTTGTGTTTGAAGTTTCAAACATATTTTATTGATTTGTTGGATTTCAATAAAGATTTATTCTATGGTTGTTTTTTTATAAGTTTTCTTTTCATTTACAACTTTAAATAATGAGGATGGGTTTTAAATTGGAGTGTATTGACATTCACAATATATGCTAATGTGGCAAAGGCTGTAAAATTTGTACATTGGAATCAGGTAGTGATTTCCAAAATGGCTACAAAATTAAGTATTTGAGGTTGTCAACTGCAGTTTGAAATTCAATTACTTACAAGCAACAATTGATTTTGAATGGAATATATTTCTAAATCGTTTATCATGTATACTATAATTTTCATATTTTTAAATTTGAGATTTTATTAATACTTAAATATTGTAGGACATTTTGAATAGAAACAACCATCAAACATACTCGGTTTTGTTAAACATTGTATATGTATATGTGGTTACATATGAATTTTGAATAAACTGATAATGCCTAAAATGATATATGCAATGTGGTATATTACCCATGATTGAGAATATTATCAAATCATGTGTAGCAAATACACATATCACTATTCTATAGAAAACTAATCACACTGGAATATATGCGAACAAAAACAACAATTTCTTGTTTGAAATAAAAGGACTTGATTCAAGAACAAATGAATTCTTGGCACTCTTGAAGAGAGTGGCATTGACTAGTGCTGTAGAATTTTATACTAAGATATATGAAAAATGTTTCAAGACATTTGGATTGTTTTGAAACTTGTACAAGGTTATTATATGTAATGTTACTACTACTTGTAGTGCTTAAATATAGCAAGATAGAGTAATGGGAGCCAACACCCTTTTCCAATGGGACTACAATCAAGTTACAATTAGAAACTAAGTTTACGTGGCAATGACACATTAGTACCAAAATTCATGGAATACAAATGGCATTCCTTCATTACTTAGAAAAGTGGATTTAAGTGAAGATTCTTTTTCGATCTAGTTTTCAAAAGGGTGTTCTATTATACTATAAACCATTTTCAAACTTCTATTTTGTTAACCCCTCAAGAACGAAGTGACCGAAATAGGACATTTCAATGTTTGGGTAGGTTCCCACATTGTCAATTTTTATATTAATTTTTTGAAAAAAATTAGGTGAATTTGGTATGTCGATACAAAAATGGGGATTCTGACTTTATAAGTGGAAGTTATGGAGAGAAAGAGGTTTTTTTGGAGGAGATTGAGCAATTTGGATAGGGCTTAAAATAAACCTTAGAAATAAATTTTTTTTTGCATTTTTGACTGTAGGATCTTGCTTTAAACTACCAAAAGAATGCATGGTAAAAATTTCATAGAATTTGATTGTGTAGATTGGTAGTTTATAATGTTTGAAGTGAAATGATGAAATGACAATCATTTTTTACCTTTTTTGACCATCTTTGATGACATGGAAAAATTTGTTTAATTGGTCAAAAAATTCTTTAATTTTTTTTTGTAATGTTCAGATTGGAATTAGCTATCAAGATTAAAAAAATAGTCACAAAAAATGGAATAGAAAGAGGAGAAAATGATGCTCAAAAAAAAAAAACCCCCTACGGTCCTCTAGGGGTTAAGAGTTTTCAAATTTAGGCTAATTTTTTTCTAATCCACTACAAAATTTGGAAAAGTTTCCAAAATGAAGAGATTTATTATCCCTGATCGAAAAGGTAGGCATGTAAGGTAGGCGTGTCACTATGTTGTAAAGTTTTATAAATTTTCAATTTCCCAGTTCAATTTGGCTTCTATAATTGAAAGAAAAGAAAATAATATTATAGTATATATATTTCTATATTTCTATATTTCTATAATTCTATAAGACGGTTTTTTAAAAAAAATTAGTGAGGATTTGCATTTATAGTGAATTTTTGTAAAAAAGCGAAGAAATTCATATGAAATATAAAATACGCTAAAAGAATCTTAAAAGTTCACCATAGTTACAAATTATAGTAAAAAAATCATAATGAAACCAAAATTTTATGCAATTTTATTTAAAAAAAATAAGATAACCATGGTAATAGTTCTTATTTTCTAATTGCTATAAAACATTCAAATTTAGGAACTTTTCAAATTTCAAATTGGAATAGAAAATGTATTTGGTAACCTTCATTTCAATAGTTAAGCCCAATTTCAAAATAGATCATTTTGATGACCAAATTGAGATCAAGAAGAGGAGGTTCGAACTTGCCAAAATACACTACACAATGCTTTGGCATGGCCTTCAAAAAGATTAAGCAAAAATAATGAATGAAAATCATTCAACATGTAGAGAATCCAATATATCCTTATCATCCAAAGACCAAAATTTGGCCTGGACAACGTTCCAAGGTTAAAGAAAAATAGGATTAAATTTTTTATTGCAAAACTAAGCTTCAATAATTTTGAACATCAATAAAATCTATGTTGCCTTGGTTTCATATAAATATCAACCACGGATTTCAAAAAGTAATTCCAAAGCTCATAAAATTAAAGTACGAAGACGCACATCATAACATTCTTAATCCTACAAAGTCTCATCTTGATCCAATGCAACATAAAGATACATGTTTGCCCAACTTGTTATCAATTTGATTCCAAATTTTTATCTCACCTTATACAATCTCATCTCAATTGATAATTATATTAAAGAGAAATGTGAAAAAACCTTCTATTTGATGTTTTTGCTGCATAGTCTGTAGTACGACGGATTGAGTTTTAGTCACATAGTATGACGGATTGAGTTTTACAATTAATTAATTTATCACATAGTTGAATCAATTCATTGAGTCTATGTGTCAACTCCAGAAGGGGTACATGTGGAAACTGTGCACTGCAATATCAGCTCCTAGGGCGTCCAAGTCCTATCCATGGGTTTCAAAGACATTCTTGGATCAACTGAATGCTGGTTCTTGTTGCTGTAGAACTCCAAACCCTAAACTATTGTAAACATGAGAGAAAACAGATCTTTAAATAGTACAACAATACACATAGTGATAAAAAAATGAAAGAAATATCAACAAAGGTCTTTGCACAACTTTTTTCCTAATCTCCCAATGAAAGCACACACTCGTACATGTTTAGAAATGCTTAGCAAACAATATCATCTACCTTTAGTGTGCAGATTTCTGAATAAATCATAGAAAACCGAAATAAAGAGAACTCTATGTTCTAGATGCTCCAAAAGTTGTCCATCTAGAATTTGTAGCTCCAAAATTTTATGACTCCTCCGCACCTAACCCACCTATTCTCCTTCCTTCCACTCCTCCGTACTTCATGGTGACCTAAAAGAGGCTCGTAAAGCAAACTCACTAGCGTGGAGCCATTGCAAACTCCAAAACTAATAAAACTATTGCTTCGACATTCTTCTTGCAATTAACAAAGTGCAGAACCCTAACCATCGATCGAGATGTAAAGAAGGCAAAGAATCAAATCAATCACAGCACCAAGTGTGCAATCGATTGATTGCAGCTAATGCAACAGCGTTGTGGAATCAAACATAATTCAACTTGCTCCAAACAAAATATCCTAAATATTTAAACATTCTAAATGAATAGTTGATCAACTACTGCCTCAATTAGGGTTGCTTGGAGAAGGGAGGCCCGGCTTGATAAACTTCAAGAAGCTTCCACGTGATGCCACATATTACTTCCCAGCACGCCAAGCACTAATTAATTAATGCCCTGCACCAGAAAATGAATTTTGGTGCATAGTGTACGAGACAAAGAAAGACAAAAGGAATTTTCATTTCTTTATTTTATCTCCTTTTGTTGTCTCTTTTGAATCTTCTTTCTTTCCTTCTGCGTCTCTAAACTTCCACATTTTTCTGTAGTAATATAACCCCGTTAGATAAGATACTAGGCATCACAGAGAATGGTTGTCACACTAGGGCAAAAAATGGTTCCTCCAAAACACTTTCGTAGACCCAGAAACTGGAGTATGATTAGTGGTACACCCATGCGGTGTAGAGTAAATGCTAAAATCAGGTCCCCAGTAATATATCTTCAAAGAAAAGATAATGAGACTGAAAGGAAATGTCATAAGGAAAAATTACCTGCTACTACCTTGAAATCAAATCGATGCAACTCAATCCCATTCCTAATACTCATACAGTGCAGTCACAAAATGTCTTGAATATATATTTTTCTAAATTTCTATGATGGGTGGGGAGGAATCCCTGCATACTATCTACTACCATGAGCTCAGTCTTTTTTGCTGTCGTTGGCAACAGAAACCGACTGTCTTTGCTTGGCTCTCCTTGCTGCAGGATCCGAGCTTCTCTCAGATTGTGAAGACATTATAAGAACCTGGTCAAACAAGCAGCAACCACACAATTTGGTTATATCAAAATTCCAGATGCCTTAATCATCTTCGTTCCAAAACCGCTTAACCCCTGAAGGACCAAAAAGCCCAAATTGGGCCTCATGTTTTTTATAGCAGTTTTGAATAGATCCTATGTAGACTTCCTTTTATTCAAATTCGTTTTTCTTCTGATAACACATGCAATGTTCTTCACTGATTCCAGTGATATAAAATCTGGTCCTATCTGAATTACATTTTCCCCAATACGATCGATTGAATTTGTCATTTTAAAACTATGAATCCTTGGTCCTTTAAGGGTTAAGCTGCAAACAGCACAACCGTTAAAGAGTACAAATTGAGATCAAGTCACGAAACAGACTTCCTCCAAGTTTCAGTTGTAAAAAGACCAGATTTAACGAGAATGCCAAAGCCATTAGAAGTTACAAACCTGAACACATATCATGACGACCAAGAGAACGCCTGCCAACCAAGCAACTCCTTTCCAAGTGGTTAAAACTGACCTAAGCAACCACCATGCCACAGCCAGCAACGAGATTGCCCAGCTGATCACAAGCTGCACATTTGTCACCAATCTTTACACTCAGCACATAGAATGCAATATCATATATATGCACTCCCAGTAACTGTAAGGGAGGAAAATACAAGTCTGAAAATCGACAAATCATTTCATAGCCACTTTCAGGGTTAAATAAATGAAAATAGATATACAAACTGCCCTAAGCATTCCATTGCATTTAACTCTTCTCACTTACAATAAGGGGTTTCAGAGGTCGTGCAATTGGAATATACAAATCCTCTCCAAAAGTATTCTCTTTCTCATGGAGGTCCAGCAGATCGTCCTGAACAATAAAACAAATGAGTAATTCAATTAGCCATCTTGTGTCAGCACAAATACTTAACGAGAATCTTGTGAGTGCCAAGGATTTTGGTTAAAACCTTGATTTCAAAAGCATCATGGCACCACTTAGCAATCTCATCGGCTCCCTGTGGAAGTTCAGACATGAGAACCCTCCTCAATCGTACATTTATCTGTCCAAGCAAACAACAGGTAAGAACCAAACAAATCCATCAACAAAAAAAATGATGAAATAATCTACTAATAGGTCAAACATTCCATGAATGTGGGGTTTACATACAGAATTTGTGCTATACCACGGATGGTTGCCCTCTGAAAATCCGGATCATGGTAGGACTCGGCAGCTCTTTGGACACAGCAACGGTTATGTCATAAACTGCTGGTACAAAATCACGCAAGTTTTCCACAGCTGATACAAACCCCTGCAAATCAACAACCATAATACCCAGTGAGATTATTAATCTCAGTCGCGCTTTACTATAAAGAGCCACCAAACCATGACCAAACCAGTTCAGCGTATATGTAAAATCAGGTGTCAAGAAGGCTACAATTCCTCAACAGTAACCATGATTATTCTATTAGGAACGTTCCATTACGAAGTAGTTACGTATCGCTTAAGATTTATTATTAACCTGTTCGGCTTTCAGCACCAGGGGACACCACTCAAAGATTGTGAAGTCACCTTTGTGCGAGGAACGAGTACATGTCTTGGAACACGTAGCCCTGCATCAGCTGCAAATTTTTGTGCAGCCTCAAGCTTAGCCTTGGTGTATCGAGTACCCTCTACAAAGAGAGCCACCCACAAGGTTCTTGGGAATCCCTTAAGACTTGCATAACCATCCTGCAGTCACCAAAATTAAACTACTTTAGAGAGTGCATATTAAGCCTAAATCCAAAACCCTACCATATACAGGGTAGTAATAGCGTGGGAAAAAAAACATGGGAGGAATAATAATCCTTACCTTCAACACCTTTTCATCCAGGGACCAATTCCTTGCCAAAAACACATATTCCGAGAACCACATGGACCAGCCAATGACTGGAAGATACTTTGCAGATTTCTTCATGACAGCTCGAGTCCCACCTAGACACCCCACTCGCTACAAGAACACCCAAACACATCATCATCGCCTCGTTAGTTCCGCCATACCGTGACTAGTTTCGGCTATCTGATTGTATATATCCCTGAGAAAAGTTGAACGCACAAGACAAAAACAAGGAAGGGAATGATGAAGAAAAACCTGGGCAATTGTCCACCCCACGAGCCAATCAATGTCGCTGCGGTGGTTACTTATGATTAACGCATGCTCCTTACCTACAGAAACCAAGTCTGTTAATTAAACAAAAAAATCAACTACAATCACAAATACCTCTGGAAACAAATCAATCAATCAATCAAAAAACTAACAACAATCACAAATACCAATATCACCTAAAATCTCCCATGTCTGCCTGTCAGTGTAGAGCCGCACCTGTAACAAAAGAGGTTTCAAAAACCAATTAGTAACCAAACATTAATTAATTAATTAGCTCAACAAGAAAGAAAGCACACGAAAAAAAGCCTCACTCACCTTCACTCCAGCCCACCAATCCAGAAGCCATATAAGCTGCGACCACAAGGCCTCCATCATGATCATATTGACGACCCGGTACGCCCTCCGTGAGAACGGCAATATGAAGAGCACCGACAGCACCTGCAAAACAAAACAGCATCAAAACTATCGAGTTCTTCTAACCCCAAATCCAACACCCCAAACCACGGCAACTAGCGTGTACAGTCTACCCTCCATAATATGACGATATTATTATTTCAAGTAATACACATGTGACGAGTCGTTTCTGGGACTGATTCATTTCTGCCACCTTGAAGTTAGGGCTTCCCAAACATGTCATAATAGATAGGGAAAATTGTACCTGCAAGGCATTGAGGATGAGCCCCGAGAAGAAAAACATTAAGCCCAAGGGCAGAGCGATGAGTGATCCCCCACCCTCCATAGCTCCTCTCGTCCACACCAAGTACCCTAGCAGGAGTCAACAAACTGGTCCGGTTAACTAATGTCAGGTTACTAACTGTTAATCCACCCGCACACGCAAGTAACTTAGGGTTTCCCCGAACCTCCTGGTGCCCGACACTGCCCGACAGAAACATTGCGCTATCTGCTCCGTTTGTGTGCAGTTTAGAAATAGATGAAGATGATTTAGAGTTTACTGTTTTCACAAAGCACACGATAGAATACAAGGAGACGGATTCGGAAAATCGAATAACACACAGAAACAACAGAAACTGACCTTGCTTTACTCAGGACGAATTGGAAACCACACCTACGGTACCGCTGATGACATTCATATCAGCTGTTCATCAAATGCACTATTCGCAGCGCCTATTACGAAGACTCAGAATCCAGAGTGTGAGGAGCATATGAAGACCAGAGCAGTCAGAAAAGAGATGCGAACGTGACTGTGCCCTCGTCTTCAAGCTACGAAATGAGTTCTAAGAAAACTAAAGGGACGTAGATTTATGATCAAACGAAACTAAAGGAAACTAAAGGAATCGATGATCGCGTGAACAAAAAGAAATTCATTCGGGGTGAAGAGCTTCCTCAGTCAAGCTAGATTTAGATTAGGGGTTGTGGGATGAATACCAGCTAGCTCAACATCAATCGTTCGTACCTGGAATGAATTTGAATTTCCGATCAGGCACGTCGCAAGGTGACAAGGAGCTCAGCTAAGGAATCAACAGGAACTAACGTACGCCATCGCAGAAGAATTTGCAACAACCAAACGAACCGAAGGTAACTTAGGCGGAGACCACCAAGGTCACGAGGCTCGAAAGCCACGGCCACAGGCCCCAAGATAGAGAACCTTATTCCGCTCCCCGCCCCAAAACCGTTTCCTAACAATGCAACTCGAGTTTCATCCATGTATCAATTTTCACAAGACCAATCCCATGCGCTAAGGTGGATGACCCAACAACCACGTGTACTATAAATCAACAATATCTCCAATAGGTGTTCATTGAAAGCTTCTAATTCTATTTCAGTACAAGATTTGCGTGAAAAGCTTAAAGCGTCGGTTTATAGGCCATACACTATATATGTGTTTGGTATATATGTGTACGTTTTTCAGTCAATAAATCATATTTAAAATAAAGATCTTTGATTTTTAAATACTAAACGCTTTTTAGAATTGGCAAATGGAGCATAGTGGAGAGTTTAACCCAACTTTCGTTGTTAAGAGGCTTGTGTTCTCGTATATCCATGTAATCATACTTGTTAAGTTGAAATATGTTCTAAAAGGTTGATGGTCTCTTTCTCGTATGATGTTGAGGCTTGGAAGTTTTCTCAAATTCACATGTATCCTACCATCATATTATGGAGTGTCATTTTAATCATGTGTTGAACCTACCCTAAGACTCCATAAGAGACTTTTCCGACGGTTATAGAACCGCCTTGGTTTTGGGGCCCTCTTCCTATCCTCGTGAGGAACGTGCCATGAGCAAAGACGATGACCGCCCGGGGATAGGCCCCCGAACCTGGAGTCCGAACGTCAAAGCAAACCTACACTCTTTGTCTTTTCTATTGAAGCTCGTTTGCCAACACCGATTTCCCGGCATTGTTTGTTTTTCTCATTTATCGACGTGACCTCACTCATCATGAGCCTTTTATGATTCTTCATTAATTCGGCCTCGAGCGGTTTTGTTTTCGGTTCGGCGAGTGTTTTGTTTTTTCGGTTGGCGATGGAGCCACCGATGGGACAGCCGATGAGCAAATCCGACGAGGAACTAGAGATTCAGGCATTGCGTCGCGTTATCAGTGCCTATCTCAAGTAATTTTCGTCGAATTTTGATGTTTCTTGAAATTATTGTAAAATTTGGTAGTTATTAGTCGCCATTTTTTTTTGTTTCTGGAATAACGAATCTTTGAGTGCTGAAGTGATCGTAGTGATAAATATTTTTTCACTTCTTGAATAGGAGGTTTTGCGGTTTAATTATTTTTTAATTGATTTAATTTGCTATGTAGTAGATTTTTTTTACTTCAAGAGGTGACATTTAATTTTTTCTGCGGACTATCTTATGGCAGCTCGCTTCAGAACTCTGTGTATTTCTATTTGTTCTGAGTGGATCTGTTCACATAATGTTCGCTGTGCAGTTATCCTACGGCAGCGGAGGAAGACATAAAACGATGGGAGCGATCGTTCGCGAAGTTAAGCCCGGCTCATAAGGTCTGATTGTGATTCAGTTTTTCCTTATTGGCTCACAAAGTGTACGTCTATTTTTTTTTCAATTCAAGTAGAGACTCTCACGTTCGAGCTTTAATTTTAATTTTTTCTTTCCACAGGCATTGTTACCTCATTTGCCTAAGAAGTACGAAGATTTGAGGAGGTATTGATTTTCACTTGTGATTTATTATCTCCAATTAGTTAATGAGGATCTCTTGCAATAGTTAGTTTCCTACACTTTACTTTGTTGTAATTAATGTGGAAGACGATATTTCTGATGAGCCTGCTGTGAAGCGCGTTAATATTTTCTCAAACTCGCTGTGCAGGTGTGTCAAGACCAATACATATTTCATTATGAACATGCTTCAGGTACGTTGCAATTATTTTACACAAGATTTAGGGTTCGATGACTAGTACATCTATATTCCTTTAAATTCTGGTATTAGTGCCATCCTGGCTTTCACAGAAGAGGACGAGATTTACTCACCTATGGCCTGGCAACTCTCTTTGGTAAATAAAATCCAGAATTGTTTGTCGGTGGTTCTTGGTTTGCAACGCTGACAAATCTAGGTGCATGTTGAAGATAGAAGAATATGCCATTTAAATTCGCTGAGGAGGATCCAACAGCCTAGCATGTAGGAGCTTTTAGGTGTAGCTTTCTGAAGATAATTTTCTCTGCAGGCGTTTGATCCTCCATTTGAAATGGATGCTGGGATAGGCTCTGATTTCGACGAGCCATTACCCGTCGATCGTAAGATGGTTGATAAGATTATACATTCACATGAGGGTGTTAATTGTTGTGGGAGGTATGCTCATCTCACTTGTGAACCTAAGGCAACCAGTTTTTGTCCCTTTATGGTGTTGCCCTGGTTTCCTTCATTGTCACGCTGACAATATGCCAGCTTAAAACTATGTATAAGCACGTATCACCAAGGAATTGATGATTTATTTCCTCTTTTTGTTTTGAGTTTGTTTGCATGCAATTTTACTGTGCCTGCTTTACACTCTACAACAGTTGGCGTGAAATTAACACGTTTGGTTTTGTTTTCTAGCTCACGAGGTAGTGAGTGGAGATCCACGATTAACGCAGATGGTTGTGTGGTTATATTAGAGATGACGAAAACACAATTGATGTTCATTCCTATCCAAGTCCAACTAGGGACCCAGCCGTTACACCCCTTAACTCCAACAAGCGGCAAGCTATAGAGAGCACTGATAAAGATACCACAACAGATTCACCAATAGTTCCTGATCTTAATGCATTTGGCACTCGAGGTCCAGTACGCTCTTGTGATGACTGGTCTTGCACTCGATCTGAAGCCCAAGCTAAGGAGCACGGTGCAAAGCCAGGAGCTAATGGCTACTTATCATATGGCGACATAGAATACGAACACCCAATTGTAGGGAGTGTTTATAGGGTCCCGGACGACTCCGAGGATGGACATCCAATTGGCTCTCCGAAACACATGCCATATGTGAGATTTCCTGTCATTTGCCAATCCTTTGGTTTTTTTGGATTTCAAGATTGCCGTTCTTCTAGCAGTGAATCACCGATGAGCGGGAATAGCTGTCATTTAACCAGTGTTAATTCTCTGGGTCTAATATTGATATTCATTCGAAATTTGGGTTGGAAATCGATTTGTGCATCCTATCCCCGGCGACCATCGCCTTCGGTTCTGATGACCAAAGTTAGTAGGTCAATTATTTATGACATGTTTTATTGTGATGTGTGGATTCTAGGAGCGTGTTCCACTTGATCTGTGCCACCCAACTTTCCAGCTCCGTGTTCCCTCTGCAGACGTTGATAAGGTATAAAAAGCAATATGTCAAGCTTGATATTTTATCCTATGACGTGCTCATCAGATGTCTGTAGCTCGTCTTTGATTGAATGCTTTTTTTTAATCGTTTTTTTCCTTTTCCCATTTCCGTGTTTAAATTCGTGATTGTGGATGAGCCGATTCCAGGTGCGCTGTATAATTCGAAATATTATTCGTGACTGGGGAGAAGAGGTAACTTCACTTGCCACGGGTTAAGTTCTTCAATGTCAAGTATCAGTGTCACATTTTACTCACGGTCGTTTTGTCCACTTTGAAGTCGGTGCCAGGCTCTCGCAATCTATCATACCTGGTTTCTATTGATTATGTTGTTTTATACTCAACCCCTTTCAACGTCAATTTAATAAGTATGTTTTTGTGTCAGGGTGCACTTGAACGTGAGCAGTGCTACCTGCCCATATTGGAAGAGCTCCACCGGTTGTTTCCTGATCGGAAGGATCTGAGGTAGGTGGCCAACGCCATGATGATCGTTCTTACATTGCCAAGCGTTCGTGTCTTTTGGCGGACCAAAGTCTCTTAAGAGTGTAAAAGCTGGAGAGATAATATGCAATATTCCTTGACATTACTGTCCCAAATCTAGAAGAGAATTCAAGAGAAGCTGACTCTGACTGGCTGTGTGTTAGGCAACGCCCTACGTGCTTGGTTCCTGGGGCAGGACTTGGTCGTCTGGCCTGTGAGATTTCACGTCTTGGTATATACTTCCTCACTGCTTCATTGGTTTTTTCGATTTTAATAACCAGCTAGAGCACGTGCCAAGAATCCTATGTTTCATTTCGTCTTCATTTCCTGTAAAGTACCCCTCTATATGTGTTGATTTAATGATGCAGGTTTTATCGCACAAGGAAATGAGTTTTCATATTACATGCTTATGTGCTCCAGCTTCATCTTAAACCAGTGAGTCTGACTTTGCAGTTTACAAGTGCATTTCTATATGTTTTAGTATATACTTGTGCATACATTCTTGAAGCTGGCATAGATTGTGGTGTGGTGGTGAGACTCTACGTGCTTCGCGTTTTCAAATTTTGTATAAGCAGCTTTTGATTTGGCGTGGTGGTGGACCAGATCTGATGAACCATTTGAATGGGCTTTGCACCCGTGGATACATAGCAACTGCAACAGTTTGTCAGATAGCGATCAATTGCGGCCTGTATATATCCCAGATCTTCATCCAGGAAGGTGAGTATGACTAGAATATGTTGACTTTGTCAAATTCACTAAACAGAAATTGGCAGACAATTGTGAGCTTGCAAACCGTGGAGAGGACTTTTGAATGTTAGTAACTCCTAGTCGTTGGAAAGATGCACGCTTTTACTAAGCTGATTTGAGAGGCGTGTGAGGTGTCTACTCACGACCAGCTCTAAGTGGATTTTTTTTCCAGTAGAGGTTTCACTTAGAAACATATGCATCTAGAGACTAAACATTTTTCAAGCCATACTCAAGATTCCATGTTTGCACTGGTGCTCTCCATGAATCTGCTTGGTGGGCAGGACCTGCAACTTCATACTGGCCCTATTCGGTAATAATATCGTTGTTAGCAATTATCTCATGGTATTATCGTGGATCAGTGCAGGGATAACGGAGGGTTTCTCGATGTGTGCTGGGGATTTTGTGGAGGTTTATAGTCATCCAGGCCAATTTGGTATGTAATTTAAAATTGATGTAAGATGGCGTTCTGCCAAGAACTGAGATTATTACCATATCAACCCACCAAGTCACCCGCCAATTTCTAAAGTCTTATTGTATGAGTTGGTGTGACAAAACTGCTGCATAAGTATAACAGTGCGGTTCCTGGAACGATGTGGCAGGTGCATGGGATGCTGTGGTGACTTGCTTCTTCATCGACACTGCTCACAATATTGTAGAGTACCTGGAAGTGATAGCTCGTGTTCTGAAACCTGGCGGGGTATGTTTAAAGTACATCTCAAATACAGTGCTTGCATTAAGTTGGCATGTTCTGGTTATGGAATGATTGGCTTTTATTTTGCCTGGACATTTGTGATCTAACAGAGAATAATGCAGGTCTGGATTAATTTGGGCCCCTTGCTTTATCATTTTGCTGAAAACTACTCTCAAGAAGAGGTTAGTTGTTTGATCTGGATGTCTAGCTGATGATTGTCAGTGCTGCTTATTTTCCTGAAAACGATCAATCATAGTCGTAGCAGGAATAGGAAGTTGTTTTGAATTGATATTACTCGATTTTTTTTCAAAGCAGACATATTTTTAATGTAGAAACCAAAGACATAATGTATGTCAATTTACTATTCGTTCTTCCTCAGCTTTTGGTATCAGATTTGCGTGAAGAAATTCAGCTATTCGATACATCTGAAAAAATCCTAATTGTTACTCTTACTGAATATGAGCTGATTTGAGAGTGCAGGAAATGTCATTAGAACTCAGCCTGGAAGACGTGAAAAAGGTAGCTGCACGTTTCGGATTAGTTCTGAAGGTATGCATCTTCCTTCAAGCACTACTAGGATCTACATGCGTCTACTGCTCTTGGAAAATTACTGGTGGCAATCTCGTTCTCCGGTTTGGTGCTACGATTAAGAAGAAATGGTTTTCAATTGTACCAGGTTGACAGATAAATGCCTTTTAACACTTCTTGTGAGATACAGGATTCGAGTCCTGAGTTTAATGAGGTTGCAGGTCTGTAGTGGGTCGTCTGTCTGCTTTGATGTTTCAGGACTACCATCTTTTTAGCTCTCGACTCAGGTGGTATATACTGAAGCTTGCCCTACGGATGTGCAGAGTGAAAGAATGATAGAGACAACATACACCGCCAATTGTCGCTCAATGATGCAGGTGTGTATTGTATGAGTCGCACATTGTTGATGAAGTTCTGTGCGTTGCGTCTTCATGGAAATTTTACATTTATATTTTTCTTGTTTTCTTCTTGCAATCTAGAAGGGGTGAGTCGAAAGAGTTGCAAAATTTCGATTGAGCAGCTCCCGTGTTTGTTCCTTCTGTTTGCAGAACCGATACACAGCAGTATTCTGGACGATGGTGAAAGAAGAGCTGTCGCCAGCACTTATGAGTGTACAAGAGAAGCCATCCGCTGTTTAGCAATAACAGATCTTTGTTGCAAAATTATTAATTATTATAGATGATTTCTTACAGTTTTGCCTGCTGTATTTCAAGTGTATTACACTAGAAGCTCCTGCATGTGTCAATGGCAGAAGTTGTGTCATTTTAGAAGCCAGATTTCTGCAGCAGATTGTTATGATTTGCAGGTCATTTTCCTGTCAGCACTGCTAATTCCCTCACGAAAATTGTTGTACACTTTCAGGCTTCTTAGCTCAGGATTTCAAAAGGTCATTCTCTGAAATTTACGTTCATGAAAAATTGTAATGAAAGAATCTGATTGCTATTACTGTGTTACCTGTTGTTGCCAATCCCATCACATGATCATTTGATCTGCTCACTCAAGATTAGTGCTTATTTTTTCAACATTGGCTATATATTAGATCGTGCCAAGTCCGGTATTCAAGATAACCCTGTCAGTCTCATTAGCGACGGTAGTGAGAACTGGATTACAATTCTCCTAATTCTAAGCCTTTAGATCAACCAAGAAGTGGAAATTTAGATGTTCTTTATTGAACACAACTTTACATTATGTCTAATAATGCTCCATTAGAATAAGTTAGAATAAGTTAGAGGAAATTTAGTCATTTGGCTCTTGAAATTCTTAGTTTCCCTATTTTAATTGAATTATAGCACAATCTCTAAAGAGCTTGGTTTTGTAATGTATTACATGACAAAAAATATCTTGTCAATACAAAGTCTAAATTTTCATAAGCAACCTAGCAATCTATCGCTAACCTGCTTGCAATCTCTATGGCTTCTTCAGTTTTATAATTGAAAGGTTTTAATTAAGTACAAGGAACATTTTGGTTGAATGTACAAATGGTTGAAATTCAATCATTTTGTTGCAATTCAATCTTGTTATTGGAACGACATGGTGCTTAATACCCCCTCATACCCTTTAATCCTTAGATACCTGAATTAAAAACAAAAAGTGCACTTTAAATCTCAATACTTAATAATATATCTTTTTTAAAGGGATACATTTACACCAATCAATATTGTACAACAAATGTTGTTTTTCTCATTAGTGCACTAAACTTCCCTTCCTAAAAGCTTCCAAATGATTTATTTGAAACCACATAAATATAAAAATAAGGAGTGTCACACCTCTTTTCAGAAGTTTGGATTCTTTGAAGATTAAGAACCTGGGAAAGAATTGTGGAGCCAATCCTGACCATTCTTCATGAAGAGGTTGTGACTCTCCTTTGAGGCCGTGTGAAAAACGAGAATGGCCATTGCTTCTCAATCTTCTGCACTGTTTTTCATTCTTCACGCCCATTTTTCAGCAGTAGAGGAGAAGAATGAAACTTTTCAATCTTTAAAGAACGAATCCTCCACAATTCATGGAGAAAGTGCCACACACGCATTCTTTGAACATTGAGAATGGGAAGAAAGAGGTTTGATCCTACGGCCACTTTGGTACAAAGGGGCACTTTTTGGGGTACCCACATTTGGTAAGGGGTCACGGGTTTAGGGAAAATATCGGTCATAGGCGGTGACCGTGGTTCTCCAGAAGAGGCAGGCTGTGCGTGCCTTTCCTTTGAAGAGAACCTCTAGCCTTTGTAAGGAGATCCACGGACCGTGTTTTGTGAGCAATTTTGTTTTGTTTCGACGAGGATGAGCAGTGCGGCGGTGAATAATGTGAAGCAGGCGTACAGGGAGGTGCTGAAGCTGGTGAAGCGACTGCCGCCTGCCTCTCGCGGCTACTACTCACAATATCCGCGCGAGAATTTCGTCACGTACAGTGAAGCGCAGGACCCTGCCTCCGTCAGGGCGCTCCTCAACCGCACGCACCACCACACTTGCTGGATCCTCAACAAGGTCCTCACTCCTATCCCCTTACAAGTCACAATCCATATTTCTTTCTACGATCAATCAATTAATGCGCATTCATATTGTACATTCTCACATCAGAAATGAGTGTTACCAATTTAGAATGAGTGTTATCAATTTAGAATGAGTTTTATCAATTTGGAATGATTTTCATGTGATGTGCTACAATTGAGGAGAAGGTTTTCTTTTCCAGGTTCTGTAATATTATTATCCGGCCGTGCCCGTAATTCTCTAGGTTTCTCGGATCTGTTTTCTTAGTTTTTCCAGCTTTCTGCAGGTGCTAGGGTTTTCTCTTAAACCCTAAATGCCCTATCTAATCTCTTGAGTTTAAGATGTATTATAAATAATAACTTGGAGAAATAATTTGGAGTTGATACGAGAACAAAAGTTGTAGATTTTTAAATTTGGATTACATGTATACAATTAGATTTACTATTCTATCATCAATATTTGTAAATAAAATTTTAAATTTCAAATTCAAAACTCCTTTTTAAATTAATTAAATTACGATTTTATACTAAATTTTGTTGCAACGGGTTTGTAAATGTAAAACCCTAACCCTTTGACACGCCAGCGTCCATATTCTGGACGCTGGATATTCTGGACGCTGGATGATTTCTGACGCGTCCCTTCACCACATACGGTGATGTTTTTCATCCATCCAAAATTCTCTTGATTCTTGTGCTAGTTGACTACCACTTGTACGGTACGGATCTTCAAAATAAAATAATGTGAATTTTTGAAAAATAACAAAAGTGGTTTATGTCAAGTTTCATTCTTAGTTCAAAAAGTGGGACCTTAAACATGATTTTCCATAATAAGTAGAATCAAATAATGGAAACCATACCATCTTGTAGTGCATGTTATTCCAATTTCATTACAATATTTTTTAATCTCTTTGTGTTAATTTGGGGCTTTTAATTGAATTTCAAGAGAAAACCTGGCAAAATTAATTAAAAAATATTAATAATAAATATGATGAATCCAACCGTACAGATGTTATCTTCACATTGACATTTACAACTTCGTTTTGTACATCAACTCCATTTTTATTTTTCATCAAACATTTTATAACAAATCTTTGAAAACAGTGTTGAATCAGGACCTTAAAGGGCTAAATATGGTTGTTTTAAAAAAAAAAATCAATGAATTAATTTTCGGACTTCATCACTTTTGAGATACTTTTGGACTTGATATATTTCCAATGTGCTATTCATAGAATGTTAGTCCAAAACAGTTTTGGGGATCCATATTGTTCAATTGTTGACCGAGGAAATTTTTGATGGATGAAAAATGTATTGTTTGGAGACCAAAATACATTGTTGATTGTGTCTGAATAAAATGGATTACAGAGAGTTTAAATAAAATGCATACGTGAGAAAGCAATCGTTACTGGCGTTTTTTAGAGTATTGTTGTTATTAGTCCCTGGAAGAATATTTTTGCGTTTATTCATGTTCTTAATTTTTCCGTTTTGCAGTATGGCGTGGATATAGCAGCTGCTAATAGGTTGAAGGAGATCTGCTTGACTGATCGTGTTCCAACACCAGTATGAAAATGATGCTATCCAATCGAGATATCTCAGATGAATTCCTGAGTATGCACTTGAGTCTTGTTTTGGTTTCTGAACTCTGTTTTTAAAGTCAATATGTTCCAGAGAAAGAGAACCGTCTACATTACTACTCTTAAAGAGTCTTTCCAGCCTTTTAATTGTTTTTCTCAGCCTTGGTTATACATGTTTCTCATTCTTTCTTGCGATTACCTTCTGTGAGGTTTAGGGACCACCTTTACAGACTAATATGTGTCATTTGTTGGTTTTAAAAAAAGGATACCAAGTTCAAATAGATCAGTGATCATTCGTAGAGAATCCTAATTCTACTCAAGTTTTACTCTGAATCTATTTGTATGCTGAAGTGAATTTTTTTCAATGCACTGCTTTCTGCTACGTATTTTGCTGCTTCGTTGTGTCATATCAGCTTCTTAACCACGTCCTTTTGTGGTCCATGTCTTCAACTCTTTCTTATTATGAAATTCATCCTCATTCATATACCTTATTTAGCGACATGGAATCCCTCAGGGGTGATGGCATTTTGTACGTCGAGTAGTCGCTGAACATGAAGCTCTACGACATCGCTCCAATGATGCAGACTTGCCGGTGACCATGTAAGCCAACACCTAACTCCTTGTTTTTCTAGTTGCTCATAGGCATCGTTTTACTCTCTTGCCACAAATATGTAAGAATTTGAGAACTTCAAATGAATTTCAATATCCTTCTTTGTTTCCCGGGTTGTTCATACGATGCAAGTTCAGTTTAGGGTTGTTCGAATGAGGCTATGCTTGTGACAGCATTGTGGACACATATTCTGTTGTAAACAAATATAAGTCTGGAATGTTGTAAAGAACTTCAAGAACTCTCATGTATTGGAGCATCAGCTTACAAAATATGCATGAAATCAAGCCATGTTGATGATGAAAGAAAAGTGGGGTAACAGAGTTCAGAATTGACGAGAGTTAAAAGTCTGTCTAGGCTTATGTAATTGTTCAAATTCAGTGATCATGTGTTTATAGCCAGTGAATCACCACTGGAATGGTCAATAGGCTTTTATTAATTTGGTCGTGATGGGAATCTGATGCAGGGATTTGCACAGTTTGGATCTGAAAGTGAAGGTATGACTATGCAGTCCACATACGTTTGGAGCCTGGTGCCTACGTGGGTGAAAATGCTTGTTTTATGAAGACCTGGGTGTGCAGAAGGGGGTGAATAGAAGCACAGATTTGCTTGGTAGTTTTGTGTGTTTTAGATAGAACTTCTGTTCAGTCCTGCTCGGTGTGTATAGATCTTAAAGTTTTTAATCTTTTAATATTGACTTCTAATCTTTGAAAATCTCTAATCAAGGACGTGAATTCTCTGCCACTATCTTAGTTGCTGCAGCTTGGTAATCTTGTCAGGACATTCTTGAGGTATTTCAACTTTGTTTTTCATTTCTTTTTTTGAAACAAATGGACATTTTATTCCAATGCAAAACAAAACATACATCAAACCAAAGATGCACCCCGGCGGGGAAATTTAGGTGTTTCAACTTTGAATGTGAAATTTCTAACAGTACTGCGCCTGTAACCCGTAATCGTCCTCACCCCTCTTTCAATATCCTTCGTTGTAACTAAGAGGGATATTTTGAACTTGATGTATGAATAAAAGTTGTACAATGGCCTCCAATAAGTCTTGCACCCCACTTTCAAACCTCACACTAAAACATTTATCACACTCACTACAACGGTTCGCTGACCATGAAATTTTGCATGTACCATTGCTTGGACATAAAGCATTTTTGGGCCAAATTTGGTATCTTAAAAATGCATGGTTTATGAAATAATGCTAATTTGCTAACTTTTAAGCCTCTGTAAAAAGAAATCATATATGGTACCCAATAGCTGCCAAGGATCTAAATTTTTGGTAGAAGGTAGAAGTTGCAATGAGAAACAATATGGTGTTATAAAAAATAATGGTATTCCTAGGTATTTTTGTGTCCACATGCAATTCAAAATTTTAAAAAGAAGGCTAAATTTCAGTTTAATTATATAATAAAGTAATTTTCTACTTTTGTCACTTTTTTTGTAACACCATGTTGTCAGAGTAAGGAATAACATGGTTTCACAAAAAGATGAGAAAAAAAGATCAATTACTTTATTCTGTAATCAAACAAGAATTTGGTATTATTTTTAAAATTTTGAATTGCATGTGGACACAAAAATACCTAGGAATACCATTATTTTTTATAACACCATATTGTTCCTCATTGCAACTTCTACCTTCTACCAAAAATTTAGATCCTTGGCAGCTATTGAGTACCATATATGATTTTTTTTTAACAGAGGCTTAAAAGTTAGCAAATTAGCATTATTTCATAAACCGTGCATTTTTAAGGTACCAAATTTGGCCCCAAAATGCTTTATGTCCAAGCGGTGGTACATGCAAAATTTCATGGTCAGCGAACCGTTGTACTGAGTGTGATAAATGTTTTAGTGTGAGGTTTGAAAGTGGGGTTGCAAGACTTATTGGAGGCCATTGTACATTATAAATTTTAGATGCTATCCATACCGTTAGATTTATGATTGTTGTCACCGATATTTTTGTATAAAATTTGAAACTCGAAATTCAAAATTATTTTGTGATTCAATTACGAATAAGATATCTACAATTTGTGGATGAAATTTGTTGTGATGGGTTGAAATGTAATACTCTCTCTAAGTGTAGTGATTTTTGGAGATTTTTTGGTTGCTTAATTTTATGTGTTTAATTTTTCAAGAGCACATTTGGACTAAAATCTTTGAAATTTGTGGTGAATCACTGCAACATGAAATGAGGCATAAAATCTTCACAAATCATCCCCTTTCTAATCGGATCACACATAGAGCGGATTAGCTCTGCAGATGCTAACTACAACAAACCAAATGGTAAATTTAATATGTAAATTCCTTTGTTGGTCTTGGTATAAAAGAGAAGCATGTCTCAACCCTTAACCCCTAAACGTTCTCACCCCTCTCCAAATTCGGCAGTTTTGCAAAGATGCATCTTAAAATGCAATCCAGAGGGATATTTTGAATTTGATGTATGAATAAAAGTTGTACATTATAAATTTTAGATTCTATCCATACGGTTAGATTTATAATTTCTATTACCAATAATTTTGTATAAAATTTGAAACTTGAAATTGAAAATTCTTTTCTATTTTGATTAAAAATAAGATTTTGACAATTTGTACATGAAATTTGTTGTGATTGGTTGAAATGTAATACTCTAAGTGTAGTGATTTTTGGAGATTTTTCGGTTGCTTAATTTTATGAGTTGGCTTTTTAAAAAGCACTTTTACACTGAAATCTTCGAAATTTTGGGTGAATCGCTACAATATGAAATGAGGCATAAAAATTTCACACATCATCCCCTTTCTAATTGGATCACACGTGCATGAAGCTAACTTTCCATAAAATATATAATAAAAAATCCATGCTGCAAAAAGTCAATGACGGATGAGAAAATTGTGTTTGATTCTATACATCGTTCACTTTCTGGACAGTTGAACGTTTAGGGGTTAATCCCTAAGTGACCAAACGACCATTTTATGGTCGCTATCCTTTTTTATATGGGCTTTATGATGGAAATTTTATTTTTATAAAAAATGAAAAATATTTTCAAATAGGAAATCAAGATTACTTTCCAACCCAATTTGAATCATGTTAATCCGAGTTAGACTTCACTGAGAAGAAATTTTCAAAGACAAAGATCTAAAAAAAGTCAACTCTTAAAATTAAGCAACCAAAAAATCTCCAAAAATCACTACACTTAGAGTATTACATTTCAACTAATGCATGATTAAATGAGCGGTTTAACTCCTAAAGGACCAAGGATTCATGGTTTTAAATGACAAATTCAATTGATCATATTGTGAAAAATACAATTCAGATGGGACCAAATTTCACATAACCAAAATTAATGAAGAACATTGCATATGTTGATAAAAATAAATAATTAAAAAAAAAAAAAAGTTTACATAGGATCTAGATTCACATGCAAAACCAACCTTTAATTACAAATTAGCCGTTTGAAATTCAAAATTGCCTAATTGAGTTCAAAATCTTAGAAAAGAAACTGATTATTTAACCTCTAAACGTCATCCACCACTATTGATTTTTTTATTTAATTTTTTTTTTGGCGATTTAACCCCTAAAAGCTTGAGGGGTATTGGACAAAACATAAATGTGTTATAATATGTGTGTTCCATATGTTTGATGAAGTTTGGCTCAATAGACAAAATGTAGAGCATCATCTCTATTAATTATCCGTACTTTCAAACTTCCAAAAATAGCTTTAGATAAAATTTTAATGAATTTAAAAGCATTAACCTTTGAAAACTTGTATAAATTATAATTTTTACTTTTAGATTTCATAATTTAGTATAATTAGTTAAAATTGGTTTATCTATTGTAAACTTCAAAAAAACAAAAGAAATGATGGAGGAAACATCATTACTTTCTCCAAATAGCAAATTTTATAACACTAAGACACTGTTGAGAATGTTGAGGTCTACTTAAAAATGTTAAAAATAACATGAGGCCCAATTCAAGCTTCTTGTCCTTTACAGGTTATAATGGAAAATGGACGGTTCGAACAAAATCTTCACCACCTGAACATTTCGACTGTATCATGCAGAGTCTACCTATTTTGGGAAAGGCCATAAATCTTGCAGAATCCTAGATTCTGACCTGGGAAACCGATCCAACTTCTCATTCTCCGTACTACCTACTGCACGGCCGTAGGTACCGACACTACCAGTCCCATGACCGTGCTCATGAGCCACGGTACTGGGTCATTCCGAGCTCTTGAGAATGCCCGATTGATTGTGTGCAGGAGCTCTGTAGAAGCCTTGCATTGCAGAGCGCCAGTGAACTATTGAACATGGCAGAACGATAGTATTTGTAGTTATCGTTTACTGTTCTAATGGACGGCTGTGGCGGATCGTAAATGCAGCTGAGAAAACTCCGAAGAAAAGAGTCACGAATGTTGTCTCAGACTTGGAAATGATTGAGGTCGGTGCGCTTGCGGCGGAAACAAAAAAACAATTAAAAACAAGGTATAGCTTAGCTTAGCGAATACAAGGTATAGCGTAGCTTTCAATCGTGCACGTAATTCTGTGGAGCGTGAGGTTTTTGAGGTGCATAGGTTAGGTAGAGAATAAGCGACGTAGGAAGCATTGGCGATGGTGGAAAACCGGTTTCGATTCTGGTAATAATTCGTTTGAAGATTGTTCAATCGCTTCGTTTTCTTTGAGTAACTTTCAGAGACTCTTTATCGTGTCTTTTTCTTGTTTGTGTTCGAAATCGTAGTGTCTTTATCGCTTCTGATCCGATAGTGTCTTCATTAGTTAATGAGCATCTTTTGCAATAGTTAGTTTCCTACACTTTGCTTTGTTGTAATTAATGTGGAAGACGATTTTTCTGATGAGCCTGCTGTTCTATTGTGTGAAGCGCATTAATCTTTATCGTATTTGATGCGATTGTGTCCTTATCGTTTTTAATACAGATTCAATTGCCTTTTTTTCGAATTTTAGGTGCAAAATTCTTTCAGGTTAGAAACGCGTGCAGTAGGAGGACAGGTTTTTACGTTTTTTTCAATTGCGTGTGCGGTCTCATCTAGGTGATATTTATTTATCTTTCGATGTGATCAGATTGGTTGGGATATTCTGTTAGTGTGGCATCTCCGGCATTTCTTGGACAAGGCTTTAGAATCTATGGACGGTGAGCTACTTTCGTTTCCCCGTAGAAAATTTAGGGCTTAGTGTGAACTCTCATATTTTAAGTGTCGCCGAAGCTATGTTTACAATTTTTAGGCAGTTTAGAGCACTGGTCGTTACTCGAATAGAGGTTATTGAATTTAGGTACTAAATTTATCCATAAAAAAAGTTTAGTGTATTTGTTCATCTGGTGACCTACTTTTAAGAAAGGGGTTGAAGTAAGTTTCTATTTATATGACCGTACAGTTGCGAAGTTAAGAAAGTGATCAATCGACAATTTTTCCTTGAGCATTAATCTGAGAACAGAATAGAACTTAGGTGAAAAAGAATGCACAAATTCAACCGTATCTGTGATCTCGTCCTTGTGCAGCTTCTGAATTGATACTTGAAAAGCAGACCGCAACAAAGGCTGTCATGCATGCCGTACATGAGATATTGAGATGATCATTGAGTACCGGGGCTTGGATGTGAATATTTCCTCATGACGTGCAAGTCTAGAATAAGCGCAGATGGTTGTCCCTGACATGGAAGAGTTTGATTTCTCGGGTTTCTTTTCTTTGAGGCGCCACAGTATTGCTTATTTTGGAAAGTGAGGGTTTCTTGGTTCCATGCAATGTTAAGATGGCAGGAACAGAATCAGATCTCTTGACTGCACTGTGGATCAATGTGGTGACTGTAGTAGCGTTCTTGATAGTGTATGTTATATTGAAGAACGTGCCCGTGAATTTTCGGGTTTATCACCCACGACGATTTTTGAACGGTCAGGTTGAGCACGTAGATGACGTGATAGATTCAGGAGACAAGAAGCAGCATGGGGTTAGTTGGAGGAGCTTCCTTCATATTATGGATCCGATTCTGTCAATTTGGCGTATGAAAGAAGACGAGTTTATTGAGCGATATGGTCTTGATTCTGCTGTACTCCTGCGCACCTTCTTGCTTGGGTATGACTCCCTCATTAACTCTGGATTTGTTAATCAGTCTGTAACTCTCGTAGTGGACGGGTGTGATAAATTATGTTTGAATATCAAACCACTGTTCAGAAGAAGACTCTTTTTTAGTCGTTGCATCATGTTTCAGCGTCCTTTTGATGATCGATTTCTTTTGCTGGACTTAAATATAGGGTGTACTCGTGCAGGTTGAAGGTGTTCGTTCCGCTTATGGTGTGGGGATTTGTGGTGCTCATTCCAGTAAACAAGACAGATAATGAGCTTATATCGTTTCAAGCAACTCATCAAAACGTGACGTATACTAGAGTTGATACTCTGTCTATTGCAAACGTGCATGATTTGTCAGAAAGGTGCTTACATATTTACGTTCCATTTATTTACAGTTGAAACAATTCAGAATTTATTTTTACTGATTTAACTTTGTACTGAAGAGAAGACTTTTGTTGTGTAGGTTGTGGGCACATTTGCTGGCGTCATATTTATACACTATTTGGACATGTGTTTTGCTCTACATAGAATATCGTAGAGTATATAGGCTCCGCTTAGCTTTTATAGCAAAGCAGAAACATCGGCCAGATCTTTTTACGGTAAGACCTTTCTGTCTTCACAATCTTTGTTCAGTGTGGTTGGAATTGTACCTTTTCTGAAGATCTATCAGTGGTTGTAGATGTGCACTGAACGTAGTCCGTCCAATAACAAGGAATTCTGCCTTAAAAGTTCAACCTGTCGTGAGCTACTGGAGGATGCTGCTTCATGGGAGTTTTGTCATGGCCATAACCCTCTTTTTCTTTGCTATTGCAGGTTTTGGTGAGGCAGGTGCCTAAAGACACAAGCAAATCGGTGGGACGGCAAATTCAGGATTTTTTCCAAGAAAACCATCCTGAGCATTATTGTACTCATCAGGTATTCCTATATAAATGTAATAGTTCCTGATTATGAAAGTCACATTAGTATTACCTTCATTCCACATGTTTTTGGCTGGATCATCATGCGAGGCTCACTATGTGATTCAAATTTGCTTCTGTAGGAGAGCGAAACTTATCACGCTTATCCAACCATCACATGCATAAGGAATGTCATTCAGGATTCAGAAAATTGACATACTTGTTTTTTCAAATTGACATACTTGTTTTTAAATCTTCGTATGTTAATACTAAGCTTCTTGCGACCATTTTTGGATTGCATAAACTATGTTGCAGGTTGCGTATGAAGCGAAGGAACTGTCAAAGCTTGTGAAGAAATTAAAGAAGTATGAAGGTGAATTAGAACTTATTAACAAACACTTCGCTGCCGCTCGAGCTGTCGATCCCGAGGCTCCTCGACCGAAAATTAAGGTACAGTTGAAGCGGGTTTTTATCTTGGTGCACCAATTGCTCTTGGATCTCCCTCTGAGTGTAACTTTTTTACGAATGAAGTGAAGTTGTATTCTCGACCGATAACTCATACTTGTACACAAGCCTTACTGCTTATCTTTGGCATTTCGTATTTCAGAAGCACTGGTACCATATGTGTGTTGCGAAATCAGATGCGATTGACTTCTATACAAATCAAATCTATCGGCTACGAAAAGAGGTATATGATTCCGATTCTCAACATCTATTGACTCACGTAGTTACAATGAAACCAGTCATTCTCCTATGGATGCATTTGATGTACTCCAGTTGTATTTAGAGCAGGGCGAGAGGATCCAACGCCTGATTGTGATATTACAAACTCAGTTGTGCAGAGCATTATGGACGTTTAGCAGCTTCATGTGCTTTACAATTTGTTCTTGAGGGGAGTAGGACGTTTATAGTAAACCTCAACCAACGGTTGAGCTATCCTGTGACTTAAATCTATGCTGTCGATGTAATTTAGTGTGAGGAAATACAGACCATCAATTTTTGAACTAGTATACTGACTTATCATTTCCTTTTGTCACAGGTTAAAGATGAGCGTAGTAATGTACTGTTTTATGAAAAGCATGTTGTGAAAGCTGGCTTTGTTTCCTTCTATACATGCTGGGGTGCCGCTGTCTGTGCTCAAACCCAACAAACCAGAGATCACACAAAATGGGTGACTGAGTGGGCTCCAGAGCCTCGCGATGTGCATTGGAGAAGTTTGTCTCTTAATTTCATGCAATTGAACGCCTACCGGTTCATAGTGAACATAATTGTAGCGGCATTGATAATCTTCTACTTTATTCCGGTTGCATTCGTGCAATCATTGGCAAATCTTGACACTCTGGTTAAGTATTTTCCATTTCTCAAGCCCCTGATCCGCCGGTGAGTTCCTCTTAACTTAGTTCTTTGTTTGTTATTGGATTAACGTCTTAGTGCCTATGAGCTCAAAAGTGGCTATAAGCATAAATGAAGAGACTGAAAGCAACAATTTAAGAAGCGTCTAGAAGAAGGCAATTATTTACTAGATCTTTTCTAGCATTTCCTCTCAAAAACCCCAAGCACTTAGGGGTCAATGAATGTCCCTTCCTTGCGTTAGTAAACCTAATCCATAAAATTCTTGTAGGTTCCCTTGCTTGCTCTTCTTTGAAATGAGAAGTGCTTGATTATTATTCATTCTAGTTCAACGAAGCGTGGCTGCTAATATTGTTGATTTTGAATCCCGCAGGAAGTTCTTCGGGTCGTTTTTTAAAGGTTATCTTCCAGGTCTTCTCCTGAGAGTAGTTGTTGGATTGATCCTACCTCCACTTTTGAGAGTACTTACGAAGTTTGAAGGCCACATCTCTTATTCAAAAATAGACAAGTATGCGGCTCTGAAGTACTATGTTTTCATGGTAGTGAACGTGTTTTTTGGTAACGTCCTTATTGGGTCTCTACTTGAGCAGTTGAAGCAGTACATTGCGGCACCTACAACGTGAGGCAAACTCCTTCGATGTTATTTATTTCATTTTATTTCGTTGCATGTTTACGGTACCGCTTTTGCTACAAGCGATGCAATCTAGAATCTTGATTGAAAACCATCACAGTTTATATTCTGAGAATGCTCGTTGCAATGGCTTTATCTATTTGTGATAAATTTCAGACTGCAAATTTGATGTTTGTTACCTGTGGATGTGATCAGAATACCGAAGGCTTTTGGAATCTCCGTCCCTATGAAGGCTACCTTTTTCATGACTTATATTTTGGTGGATGGTTGGGCAAACACTGCAGCTGAATTACTTCGGATTTGGCCGCTGCTGATATACTACATTAGAAATTATTTCATGCGAAATCTCATTCGATCCTATCAGAAAAATCGGGTGAAGGTTCTCCCAGTTACGCCGCCAGATTACACAGTTCTCCTGACTCGGTTGAGTCTATACTTTCTACTTGGCCTTGTGTATGCAGTCATCTCGCCACTTATCTTGCCATTCCTCTGTGTATATTTTGCCTTTGCGTACCTTGTACAACGAAATCAGGTGAGCATGGAACTTTCAATTCCTCTTTTGAATTTGCATCACCTTATTGTGTTTGTCCATCCAATTCTAGAGATGCCCATGCAATATTAGACAACCAGGTGGTGCTATGTCTGCAAATATGGACGAGGTTACAGAGTAAAGGATAACTCATATGCCTGGGGAAGTCACTGTCAAGAATTTAGATAACTATGAGAGAATAAATATAGGGTGTCTTTTATTCATTTGAGATAAAAATTATAAATTTATAGAAGTAATATAGGGAGTTATAAAACCTATTTGGGAATATTCTTAGAATATATATGGAATATATCCTAAATATACTATAAATAGTATAATATTCCAATTATTTCATAGCCCCTATTAAATACCCTTTGTACGCTCATATGTACCCAAGATTTACACTAAGTGACTTCCCCGAGCTGATATGCGATCATTTCTGACGTATATTTGCGATAGAGATGATTATGCCATACCTCTAGATTGAAATCTTTCTTTAGATTGTAGATGTGTCATCGTCTCATGCCTTTGATCTTTGTGCCTGCAGGTTATTAACGTATATGAGCCCAGATACGAACGTGCAGCGTCATTCTGGCCATTTATACATCGAAACATTATCATTGCACTACTTATTAAGCATATCACCCTGATGGGTTTATTCTCCATTAAGAAGGCAGTTGCTTCAACCCCGTTTTTGCTGCCGCTTCCTATATTGACCATTCTCTTCCATCTGTACTGCGGGCAGAAGTTTTTGCCAGCCTTCAAGAACTACCCGTTACAGGTACATCATTTATTTTTTCTTGAGCTCCATTAACCCTTAAAGGACATGGCTTTCCTGATTCTCACACTCAAAATCTCTTTTAAACTCCATTTTAACCATGATTCTCTTTTTAATTACTCTGGTTCTATTCTAAAGAAGTATAGATGCCTTAAATATGTTCGTTTTGGCATTTAAAAAACCCCATTTAGTTCAACGGAGTAGAAATTCTGAGCAAGATTCTCCCAAAAAAGAAGTATGTCCTTTTAAGGGTTAATGTGTTTCTTTTATAACAAGGACACACGACCTTCTGAAACGAGGTTTTTGTCGTCAAGCTGATGAAGTGGAAGTCACTGGATGCAGGAAGCTAAGTGGAAGGACAAAACGAGCGGGGACATAGATATTGAGAGTATGCTGGACAATGGACAAGCATACCTGCATCCTGCAATCCGTTCAGCTTCTGTGGACAGTGATAGCGAATATCCAGACACAATCAGAAATGGCACCGCTCCACACGCTGCTGGCGATGATCTTAGCACTTCTCAAACTCCTCACGTTGTTGTGGGTACGCCCTCAAGGCAGACATCTGGCACCAAGGACGACTCGTGGTCAAATTCAATACATGATGTCAATGGGGAGGGAAGTGGTTCACACGGAAGGTTCTATCATGTATATGGGGGCACTGGCCCTTCAGCCAAACACTTGACTGGTGATTCTCTGCCCAGTTCACCTATCCATCATCTAGGTTCCAGAACTTGGCCATCTGCTGGGAGTACTGTTCACACCACCCCTCATGCCTCTTCTTTCAGAAGTCTGCCAACGGACTTGGATGTTGCTGCTGGTGAAGACAAACTAAAGTGATCATGCCTAGTCTGTCGTCTAAGTAGTGAAGAGCACCAGTTTCTGAAATTGGGGAGTTCCTATTGGCGCAAAGCGACCGTTCAATTTGTACATGTGAGTCCTCTGAAGCATTCTCTTCACTTAAAGATGTATGAGCCTGCAGCCAGAGCTAGTTCTTGTACATTTGATAATCGGAATTATACAGGAAGACAATTGTCTTAACACAAGTGATGGGGTAACAGCAATCAGATGGTTGCTGTACGTTAGGATTGGGTAGCACAATTTTTTTATGTATTATAGACGGGAAAGCCGGAATTTATTTATTTATTTATTTTTGGCACAAATCGAACGAATTCAATTGCAGAGAGGGAAAGTACAAAGCCACCACGACAATCAGCCACAGGGCAAAGAAGAAATGAAACTAACTACACTAAATAGTGTATTCAGTGTGAGGCACTGTAATTGCGAACATCACTCTAAATATCAAAAAACCTACTTTTGTAAAAACACTAAATGTGAATTCTCACACTATTTATGAAGAATAGTAACGTTTTGACATTGTGATCTTTTGAGATATGGATATTTAGTGTAAGGAATGAAACTTGAGATGAAAGTTTAGATGGAAAAACTAAAATTTTAGAAATGGAATGAATCAAATTGGATGATAACTGAACGCGGGCACATTCTTCTCCAACATGGGCCTTCTGCGATGCACCAAGTACCAAATCAGGAGCGTGGCGAACAACACGAGCACACAGCCTTCAGCTGCAGCGTCGATAATGGTAACCAACCTCGGGCCGTGACGACTTCCCCAGGACACAACCTGCCCACCATCCGCCCACACAAACCAGGATTGCCCAGAAACGAGTTCAGCAGCAGATTACTGAAAAACCCCACATCCGGAACCCGCCCCCGCAACTGATTCATCGAAACATTCAAAAACATGAGCGAGCTCATCCTCGCAATGCTCTCAGAAATGTTCCCGGATGATAACTGAAATCATAGAAAGTTAAGCAAGGAACAAGTATTTCAAAATGGAGCAAAATTTTTTGGACGAAAGAATAACAAAATGGAGCAAAATTGTAAATGAGAATGGAAATGGAAAACAATTTAGAATAGATGCAAATGATTTTGAGACATATTGAAAATGCAAATGAAAGATAATGGGACATAGAGAATGAGGAAACAAAATCAAATTTATAACAAAGTGAACTTTGAATGACAAAATGAGATTGTTGCAATCTGCCCTTGAAAATTAGATTGCTATAATGTGCCCTTGAAAATACGGTTCATGCTTTGCTACAAGAAGTCGAAGATGTGGAAATAATTGGTTTACATTCCAAGTTCCATCAACTCCAAGTGACATTCCCGAACGAATCATGGCCTTTCTTGCATACGACATATTGTCGGAATCAAGCTCCCTGTTAATATCTTCCACGCTATCTGTTGCCAATTGTAAAAAAAAATGCTTACCGGGATTTGTAAGCTTACCGGACCACTGACCATCAGCCCGAGCTTGATTCTGCCAAGCATTTGTAGCAATAAGCTCGGTTTTTTTGGCCTCCCATTGTTTGGTCCAAGCATCCTTGATTTTTGAAATAATGAAGGTGTTTGCTGGTTGACAGAGATGGGTAGAACAAGGCGGAAGGTACTTCAGAACTGCTCGTTTAGTTGTCAAAACAGCTGTCAATGCCGGAGTCATGTTGTGGCCGCTACAATTGTCAACCCAGATCAATTTTTCTCGTCCATGTATATCAGGCTGAAAAGACCTAGGGTCGGTAAAAAATACATGAAAGATGGATTGGTCCATCCAACCTTTCGGACCTGTCCTGTAGCAAACACCTGGGACATTGTCCTCGAGACCGCGAATGGGGTAATTACCTCCTGGATTCGTAAATATGAGCATGGGTGTCTCGATCATAGATCGCCGCCCTCCAGAAAAACGAACGACCATGGTCATGGAGTTTCCTCCAAAAACCACTTCAGCGTACTTGACTGTCGTATCTCCTCTGAATCCCAAAGTTCGGCCATTGTCCATATTAACCACAAAATGAGTTTCGTCAACATTTTCCATCAAATTCTCGTCAAAAAGTCCATCTCAAAATCCTCTATGCAGCACACCCAAATGGTGTGTTGTTTGTCTCTCAATCTGAAGTTCCTTTTCGGGACTACAAATTAATCGACCACGTTGGGTAAGTAGGACTAAATTATAAGTATGCATGAATTTCTGCGCCCAACTAGGGGTTATTTTTTTAGAGAGAAGTATATTGTCTTCTGGGTCTCTAGAGTGGATAGTACAAGGTGAGGTAGGATCAAACAAAATCGTTTCTGCTAACTCAATCAATAATCTTGCGGAAAATTTGACACCAGCCTTTTGATAATGTTCAAAAGCAAGAAGAAGTTCAGGGTAAACCCACGCTACCCATGCGGACCATTTGGGGCCACGTCCAGAAACTGCCTTTGTTCGCAGCATTTTCCGTGTGCCGAGACGACTTCTGGTGCATACATAATGCAATGAATCAACGGGTTCCTCGCCTTCTGGACAGAATTGAGCTTGCATATTCCACCAACGGCCAACACGTACAAGGTTTGCATGGCGCATTGCTCGAAAATGATCTGGAAATGCAGCAACAATGCGCATGTAAAGGCCTGGAAATCCATGGAGCGATTCGTCTTGCACCATCCAAGTGATTATGGTTCGGCGAGTTGTGAGAGTCGACACTTGCTGTAGGGGTCGAGTAGAGCGGTCTTAGGGATCCATCTACAACAAATAGGATGAAATTTTTAGCATGGACGGAAAATTGATATTGCATCCACTCGGCCTACTAGACTTTTGGATGACGGACAGAATTCATGAATGTATGCGTGCGTGGCTATATGCCCCATATCCTTTGGTGACAGGCAGCAGCCAGGTAGGGTATATGCCGCTTCAAAGTTTGCATTGTGTGAATTATCATTATCTCTAATGACATTCCATGTGGTGGGCATTCCTAGTCCAACATGTTCAATGTCATCCCATCGCTCGCTACCACCTTGGGTTTCCTCAAAGGAATTCCATTGGCCACTCACACTACTAACCATCTGACTATCTAAAATTTGCACGTTGGGTGGATCCCGCTCTAAAGAAACAGCCCTTGCCCACATGATACAAAAAAAATGGCACAAGGTTCAATAACAAAACAACATGAAATGGCACAAAAATTGTCGTGATTTGGTACCAAAAATTGGCCCAACGATGGCACCAAGATGGCCACAAAATGGCACCAAAAATTGGCCCAACAATGGCCAAAAATTTGCATACATTGACAGCTGCAGCCACAGCCATGGCCATGGCTGTGACTACAGTCACAGCTGCAGCCACGGCTGTGGCTGTGATTGCAAGTTTTGACATATAAAAAAACACCACCAAAAAAACCAAATTAACATGCCAAAAAAAAACCAAAATAACTTAACAAAAAAAAGCAACATAACAAAGCCAAACAATGCAACAAAACAAGAGAGAGAAAGGAACATAACAAAGCCAAACAATACAACAAAACAAGAGAGAGAAAGGAACATAACAAAGCCAAATAATGCAACAAAATAAGAGAGAGAAAGGAACATAACAAAGCCAAACAACGGTGATCTAAGAGCATCGTCACCGTTTCTCCAGAATGATCAAGGGCCGCGATTGAATATGGCAGGCCCGGGCATGTTCTTTGGTCCCACCGGGACTCGTACGTTGGCCCTGGACGTCGCGGCCTCTCGAAAATTCACCCTCGTCTCGCCATTCTGTTGTGTGCGAAGGAGTTTTGAGCGAGCCCAAAGTGCGGGAATTGTGAGGCAGATTTCCGTCTATTTTCGTTTTTGGATCAGATTTTTGTGTTTTTAGTGTCATGGCAGGGCGTGGGCGTGGGTCGGCGGTGCTGCGTGGACGCTCGCGCGGTAATGTTGTAGTCGGTTTAGGGTCACAGAGTGGAAGAGCCGGTCGCGCCTTGTTCTCGGCGGAGGACCACATTGTCAATGCAGATCACGAGTCCATCGGTGAAGATCGAGCTGAGGTTCGCGAAGCCGGTGAGGTGCGGGGGCGGCCAGCGCCGCGATTGACTGCAGCAGGGCGAGGAGTCGCGGGTATGGCCGGGGCGCTGCGACTGCAGCGATGGATCACGAGATGCGGCAGGGATTCGGCATTCAACCGGGAGCAGTGGCGGCGACATTCAACCGGGAGGATTCGGCAGAACCTCTGCCTCAGGTACGTGAAGCTAACCAGTTAGGGTTTAGTGCTCGTGGTCGCAGTCGTGGTCGTGGTTCGGTCCCTGTACGCGCCATGAAAGGGAAAAAATTTGTCCCTGAGGAAGAGCGGCAGTTGATACGGAGTGTATTGGCGATTTCTCAGGACCCTATATGCGGAAACCAACAGAAAGGCAATGCTTTTTGGGAACGTATCACCTTGCACTATGAACAATGTAGACCGGGGGGGCTAGGGGAGCAAGATCATTGGAATCTAAATGGGGCATGATTAAACACGACGTTGCAAAATTCATTGGTGCCTATAATCAAGTGAAGAGATTAAATAAAAGTGGCACAAAGGAAGCTGACATTGTTTGCATGGCCAAGGATTTGTACCGTACTAAAAGTCCAAAGAATATTGAGTTTATGTTTGAACATTGTTGGGAGTTGGTGAAGGATTTCCCCCGATGGGCTAACGGTGTAACCACATCTCGACAGACAACTCCTTCAAGGAGGGTGCCTAGTTCCTCTGACCACAAGTCGCAATCGGGATCTCTAATGGGCACCCAAAAATCCGTGAGCGCTGTGGAAATTGCAGGTGATACAACAAGCACGCCATTCACATTGAGGCCCGGTGGCACGAAGGCGGCAAAGGAGACATTGCGTGGTGACAAAATCCAAGACAAAGCAGCTTTGGTCCAAGCTAGAGCGGCCGAGAAGATGGCGGAAGCGACTCTTCGCAAGGCGGCAAGTCTCAAGTATCACAACATGCTCCTTTTGTTCACCACACCGATGGACCAAGTCACGGCGCCGGAGGCTCAAGAATATTTAAACCTACTACGACAAGAGGAGTTGCATAAAATGCGACGACGGAGGGCGGATTCCGCGGCCATGGAAATACGTGAGCAACATGAGCGAGAGGCCGCGGACATGGCGGAGGCAACACGCGAATGTGAAGCCGCGGCGAAGGCGGCACGTGAGGACGAAGAAACGCTTCGGCAAATGAGGGAGGCATGATCACAATTTGTGGAGAGCGGTTATGATGCAGAATTTGAGGTTGATAACAATTGCCAAGGTGAAGAGAATTTTGTTCTTCCCTTGGAGAAAGAGGTCGTGCGAGTGGGCGATTCCGCGGACGATGAATGTGAACATCGAGAGGTGAGGCTTCACTTTGTTGCATTTTTTGCTCTTGTGTTGTTGCATTTCTTGGCCTTGCTTGGTTCCTTTCTTTCTCTAGTTTTGTTGCATTGTTTGGCTTTGTTATGTTGCTTTTTTTTGTTATGTTATTTTGGTTTTTTTTTGACATGTTAATTTGGTTTTTTTGATGGTGTTTTTTTTTATGTCAAAACTTGCAGCCACAGCCACAGCCGTGGCTGCAGCTGTGACTGTAGTCACAGCCATGGCCATGGCTGTGGCTGCAGCTGTCAATGTATGCAAATTTTTGGCCATTGTTGGGCCAATTTTTGGTGCCATTTTGTGGCCATCTTGGTGCCATCGTTGGGCCAATTTTTGGTACCAAATCACGACAATTTTTGTGCCATTTCATGTTGTTTTGTTATTGAACCTTGTGCCATTTTTTTTGTATCATGTAGGCAAGGGATGTTTCTTTAGAGCGGGATCCACCCAACGTGCAAATTTTAGATAGTCAAATGGTTAGTAGTGTGAGTGGCCAATGGAATTCCTTTTAGGAAACCCAAGGTGGTAGCGATCCATCGTTGTGTTTCAAAAGTGGCATTTCAAATTTCATTCTCGAAGAGTATAACATACTTCTGTCCATACTCTGGGGACTCTCTTTCATTCAAACTCTTGTGTGATTGTGATGTAATATAGTCACAAATCCCAAACTCAAATAGCAGGCTCAACACTTTCACGTTGAAAAATTTAATTTTTTTAAAGATTTCTTTTTGGCAGATGCCATATTTTACTAATATTTTTCAAGATCCTTTTTTTTCACCATATAAAGAAACTTTCAAGAAATTCGATTTTCCAAAAAAATTCAATTTAGAATTATTTTATTTTTATATTTTAGAATTATAAAATTATTTGTAAAATTGCCAACCCTATTGTTAGAGTATGGTAGTGTGACAAGTGTATTAGATATTCCAGGATGTCATTCTAGAGAAAGTTAGATTTAAAAGGTATACATAGAGGAGCTTGAAAACTTTACCCCTACTTAACCCCTAACTGCCTAACCAGGCATTTTTGGCCTGATGTACAGATTTGAAATTTGTTTTCTTATCCGTCATGCACTTTTTGCCAAAATAAAAAATACTACAAAATTCTATGGCAAGATAGCTTCATGCATAGCTTCATGCATGTGTGACCCGATTAGAAAGAGGATGATTTGTGAAAATTTTATGCTTCATTTCATGCCACACATTTCCACCAAAAATTTCTAAGATCTTAGTTCAAAACAAATCAAAAGTGCTCTTGAAAAAATCAACTCATAAAATTAACCCTTTAACATGCCTGTGTTCATATAATGGACAACGAACACTACATCCTGTAAGAAATTTCATCCATCCAAATTTCTCTTGGTTCTTGTGCTAGTTGACTATCTTTGTATGGTATGGATCAATATTGTGATTTTTTAAAAAACAATACAATTGGTTTATGTCAAGTTTCATTCTTAGTTCAAAAAGTGAGACCTTAAACATGATTTTCCAAAATAAGTAGAATCAAATAATAGAAACCATACCATCTCATAGTGCATGTTATTCCAATTTTATTACATTATTTTTTAATTCTTTTGTGTTAATTTGGGATTTTTGGTTGAGTTTCAAAAGAAAACTTTGCAAAATCAATTAAAAATATTAATACAAAATATGATGAATCCAACGGTATAGATGTGATCTTCACATTGATATTTACAACTTTGCTTTGTACATCAACTCTACTTTTGTCTTTCATCAAACATTTTATAACAAATTTTTGAAAACAATGTTGAATCGGGACGTTACAAGGCTAAGCAACCAAAAGATCTCCAAAAATCACTACACTTAGAGTATTGCATTTCAACCCATGACAACAAATTTCATCCACACATTATCAATATCTTATTCATAATTGAATTACAAAAGAATTTTGAATTTTACGTTTCAAATTTTATACAAAATATTGGTGATTGCAATCACAGATCTAATCGTATGGATAGAATCTAGAATTCATAAGGTACAACTTTTATTCATACATCAAGTTCAAAATATCCCTCTTAATTGCATTTTATAATGCATCTTTGCAATTCTCCAAATCTAGAGAGGGTTGTAGGCATTTAGGGATTAAAATGGTTTAAAATTGACCAATTTGTTTGATTACATTGTGGAAATCATAATTCAGATGGGGCCAAATTTTATATACCCATGCACGGTGACGAGCATTACATGTGTTGGTCAAGAAATAAATAAATTCAAACTAAGGAAAATCTCCATATGACTTACTCAAAATTACTTCAAAAAAACAGAAAGCCCAATTTGGGACTAGTGGTCCTTTACCACATGGTCATGGCTATGATGATGTTGCAAATTAGACCAACTTTCAAAGAAAAAGACCATAACATTCAGTAGCCTTCATGCCCACTCCCTTTCCTTCATGCACTCTATTCATCACCTTGAGCCTCCACCTGTCCACTTACCTACTGATGAAGTACTATTGGGTGTGGAATATTCTACACCATCTACTGTAGAGCCAAGGCAAAGACAGTGCATGCTACTGAACGTTATGACTGAAACTACATTACTGCAAATTGAATGATTCTTTGTGTAATTTTATTTCGTCACTTGGAAAGACGACACGAGGACGGAACACGCCAATGCTTGATGGCCGTGCTCTTCTCCTGCTCTTGCCAATCATCGAGCGCTAGTTGCAAATCTTGTAGCTTCTTATTCAAGCCCCCTTTGCAACAATTGGCATGCATGGTCACCACTTGTTTCATGTCCTTGCTCACCTGCACATACATTCCTACCATTAACCCTTAAACGTACCACTCCTTTGTAGGAAAGTCAAACTTCACAATTTAGCCTTCAAGATTTATCAAAATATATTTTGTAATATTTTTCATGCATGGAATTGAATGTTTCCTATCAGTCTTGAAATTTTCAGATTTTTTTGATTTAATACGGCCTTTTTAACAAATTTTTAAGTCAAATACTTCAAAAATTATTTTTTATTACAAAAAAGCTTTAAAAAATTAATATTTTTTTGGGAGCAGGTACAAATTACAATGGAGAATCACATGATATGTTTTCCATAGAAATTTTTTATTTAAATTTTGAAATTCGAAAGGTGAACATCCTATGTAGTGTAATTCAAACCTTGAGCTACAAAGCTTGCACAAGCAATAAAATACTCAATAATTGGAATTTTTTAGATTTGAAAAGTGGAGTACAAACTAGACTTAATAAACTTCATTTTCTTAGTTGAGTGTATTAGCAACAAAAGTCATCTTCAAGATCAAAATTGGGTTTGACCAACAAACGTCCAGAAACTGGACGCTGGGACGTTTAGGGGTTAACGGTCCCTACAGGATGAACGAAGGATTCATTCGTGGTTTTAAAATGACAAATTCAATCGATCCTAATGTGAAATATCATTCCACTCTACCCTCCATACAATGACACTCCATAATATGATGATATTATTGTTTCAAGCAATACACATGTGAAAAGTCATTTCTGTGACTACTAGTAGAAAAGCTGGCGCTCCCCAAGGACATGCCTAGACAAAATTATTGTGCATGTGTGGAATTGGACATCTCCCTTGGCAGTGCCACCTTTTCTACTAGTGGACTGATCCATGTCTCCCATCTTGAAGGTAGGGCTTCCCAAACATGTCATATAGAGAGGGACAACTATTTACTGCAAGTGGGACCCACGTTTATATCAGTGAAGAACATTGAATGTGTTAGTCAAAAACAAATAATTGTACTTCACGTAGGACCTATTCAAAGCTGTTAAAAAAATTAAAAAAAAAAAAAAAAAACATGAGGTTTGATTTGGGCTTCTGAGTCTTTTAGGGGTTAAGTAGATGATGTCAAATTCTAATCTACTGAACAAGCATTTACTTGTAGCATGTTTTGATGCAATTGGCGAGCACGAGCACGTGAACTCAAATGTTGTCATTACTACACTGTTCATTCTATGAGTGCCATCCATGAGGTAAGGTGTCATCAAAATAGTGTGCCACATGATAAATGAACGTTCTTGTGGTTAAATAGTGTTGTTAGAACTTGGGGATCACCCATTGTGTAATTTGGGATACACGTGCGTGCAAAGGGTATTTAAATGGGGTTGTCACTTAATTGAAATAGTCTAGGTATATTCCAAGTAGATTTGGAAATATTCCTTACTTGAATTTAAAGCATCCTATATTACATCTAAAATTTTACCTCCTGATGAATAAAATGGATCCTACATTTTAACTCACATAGTTTTTTAATTTTTGGATAGTGACCCCCCCGGAGCAACAAAAAGCTCAATATGAGATTCAAAGCTCACTAAATATTGTTCTAGTCTGATCATCAAGAGATACACTAATGGGCAATGGCTTGATATGGGTAACGGTGAGACACATCTCACTATGTGTGAGTTATGTCTAACTCAATTTATGTGTGCTAGAAATTATGTCTTTAACACCATGTATATAGCTGCAACCATGGCGCCTATAACACCATCTAATTTCTATAAATTTTCCAATGTTTTTTTTCTTACCAAAAGGATGTTTCTCGAAAATTACACTATTTTTGGAGGGGATACCTATATCAGGCCATCACCCTACACTAGTAGAAAAGGTGGCGCTCCCCAGGGACATGCCAAGGCAAAATCACTGTGCATGCGTGGAATTGGGCATTACTTGCTTGGGCATCTTCCTCGACAGTGCCACCTTTTCTACTAGTGCTAATACATGGTGTTTGAATAGTGTGTCTACAAAGCGAATCGGATGTTGCGGTAGTAAAAGGACTTGGACTAGGGATTGTCATACCTGACAGAAGCCTGAGAAGTAGAGCGTTTCCAGAAACCGGATCTTGACTCCGAAGCGAGCGAAGTCCTCCTCTTTGATCACCACCCTGAGCACATCCTGGTCATGTCTGCCGCGGACTTTCAATCTCGCTTCGTACCAATACCTGCGTACAATGCAGTAACAACAAATGCAAAAATGTAGAGTTTTTCTTTCCTAAGGAAAAACCTGCTACGATAATGAAATACTCCCTCTATTCCAATAATAACAACAATCATAACGTTGGCCCAAAGATCATCGTGAATAAAGAGTCTGTTGGAGGTAGTTCGTTTATCCATGTCTACCAAGGTGCCTTCTTCCAAATTGATTGTCCCAATTTTGTTCCAAAATCATTGTTTGGTGAGGAATGTGGTACATTTATCTATAACATCTATTGTTGTGGTACTTCTACTAGTAGTCTTCATAACTTTTGCATAACGCATTCTCTCGTGTGTTGGAATGGTTTTTCCAGTGGCCAATAAGAATATTATTAAAAAATATGATTATCGGCTAATATTACATAAGGTTCTTTAGCCCTTACAAGGGTTCACCCTTTTGCTCTCACTGCATGAAAGATAAAACATTCAAAACATGTGATTCTTGAGGCGGGCTACTATGAACTTCCAACTCTCCACCATCATTCTTTAACTAAAGAATGACGTGGCATGTCTAATATTCTAGAATCCGCTACAACGATTCTTATTCCATGGTACAGCTTACAAGGGCTAAAGAACCTTATGTAGCAAGACCACTTTTTTGTGCTCTTATTGCTAATATTTTAGTAGCTTTTTCACCACCTATACTTGCTATTTAGAGCATGCAACACAGGTGTGAAATTTTAGCACTTACTAGCTTAATCTAGAAGAAAAAAAAGAAAAGAAAACATCAAACTGGAACAGAGGAGGGAGTGGTATTGTTTTTTTCTTTTTCTTTTTTTTTTCCTTCTGTAAATCAAAACAATTGGAAAGAGTTTGCCAATACCAAAAGAATGCTACAGTTTGTTGGTTTGACCGAATGTAGAGGAAGCCTGAATTGAGGTCATTGGTTGCCACATCAAAAGGCCCACCATGGTATCTATCACAGGCTATCTGAAAATCACTGTCCGCAGCAAAATTGGGGAAGGGGTCGCGGAACCACAGAATGTCTGCATCCTGTCAACAACAAAAACAAATCATCTTCATTACATTAATTGATTTTCTTAAACCCCCTCCCAGAAAACAAACGTTATTTTTTAAAAGGTAAATTCCCTTTTGAGTAGGTTCTTATGTACACTGTTTGCTGCTACTTCTCCACATTTTATGTATGGCCAGAAAAACAAAAAATAATAAAGCTGTGAAATCATATCACTCTTCTTTCACAAGGAGATCCTTTTGGATTCCCCTACGAGAAGAGGGGAAATTCAGGCAAATTCCCATGTAGGAATGGAGCTTGAAATGGATCTTAAAAATTTTCCACCAAATTCTTTATAGGGGATTGAATTTCTCTGATTTTAGGTACCTTGAGCATTCCCATATCATTCATTTGTTCTCAATTCCCTTAGAAAATCCCCCATGCATCAAAAGTCCCTCTTACACTGAGGGAATTGTCAATTTTTTCCCAGATGGCCACATTCCCTCTGAAGTGTAATTGGAAGAGGGAAATCATAGGGAAAACCAAGCTATTTCCCATGCGGGACACCCACATAATCTCCTTGTGATTTCATTGTACATTTTGTTGTTTGTTCTTACCTTGAATCTCTCATAAGTCTAGTAGGATTGCTACGTTTGGTAGCAATGGCAAGGGAGTAACTATTAATAGCAAAATTTTAAGGTTCCTAAATGTAGCTTAACAAGTCATGACGTTGCGTGATTTATGCCCCAACGTTGCTAACAAATGTAACACAGTGTATGATCCTAGTTAGTAGTGATAGTTGTAACAAAAATACGAAATAATACATACGTCTAGAAATTAAAAGCTCCACAGTTCTACATTAAACAAGCAGCTACAAACAAAGTTAAGAGAGACTCTGTAGCTTACACTTTGCAATTGCTCATTCCATGTATATCTTCAAACTTTGTTTTGACGTGTATACAGTCCTATGATTGAAGAACGTCTGCATTTAGTAGTTTGATTCTCCTTTGAGGAAATTATGTCATTAGGGTTGAGTGTATTGAATTGAATGTGTAGATTTAGGTTTGCAAGAGTTACCGAGAAGACGAAGCTGTAGCCCATCTCAAGCACATCGCCGAGGAATTCCATCCGTTTCCACACCAGCCGGAGGTAATCCTGGGTCATGAACTTCTTCTCGCCGGCGAAATCCACGCCGTCCGTGGGCTGCAAGCGGAAGCAGAAGGGGTGCAGCTGCACGCAGCGCTCGTGCGCCTTGCGGTCCAGGGTGACAATCACCAAGTGCTGCAGCAGGTGGTGGATGTTGCTCCCCCGGCGGAAGCTGAGCAGGAACAGGTCGATCATGGTGTCCTTGGCTGCCCACGCCTCGTTCAGCGCCGTGATGATCACCGTCTTGTTCGCCATCGCCGCTCGCGATAATATCCTCTGCAGCTCTGCGTACTCGCTTGCTGTCTGCAATGTTCATCGAAATGTTCACACAACACTGTCATCGGTTCCTCAACAGCAGAAGCAGAAGCAGAAGCAGAAGAACCCTAATCTAGTCCATAATAACAATGTGATGTGAATGAAGATCAAGAATAACTACTCCATGATAACAGTACGTCAGTGAATGAAGAAGAAGAAGAAGAATTTAACTCCATGTATAATGCCGGTAACAATCAGTGAATGAAGGAGAAGAAGAATTTAACTCCATAATAACAATGTGAATCAAGAAGAAGAATTCAACTCCATGTATAATACCGGTAACAATCAGTGAATGAAGAAGAAGAATTAATCACAGGGAGATAAACACAAGATTCCCATATGGGAAACGCGGACAAATTTCCCACAATTGTAACTTTCCCAGATCCAAAATACATTACAATCGTCCCAGGAAAGTTACAAATGTGGGAATTTTGTCTCACTTCCCATATGAAATCCCATGTAGGAATGTCTTTATCTCTCCCTGTGGAAGAAGAATAACTCCATAATAACGTTCAATGTGATGTTAATGAAGACGAAGAATAACTACTCCGATCCATAATAACAATCAGTGAATGAAGAAGAAGAAGAATTTAACTCCATAAAAATGAAGAGTCTAACTGCAATACATGCACATAGATTGTGAGTGCTACTACCCTTGATCAATGCCTCATCATCAACACACAACACACAACACAGTCGAGCTCTGGAAAAAGGTAAAAAACCCTTAAACCCTAAACCTCAACAGCAGAAGCAGAAGAAGAATAACTTCATAATAACAATTAGTGAATGAAGAGTCTATTGGGGATAGTAGTCATGGAATCATTAATGAAAAGAAAAAAGTAAAGGTTTGGGGGAAAAACATTCAACGAAGAAGAAGAATAATAAATGCATAATAACAATGCAAATGAAGAGTTTAATTGCACTATATACATGGACATAGATAGTGCGTGCTACCCTTAATGCCTCAGACATTCAATTTTAGTATTGATATAGAGACAAGGTAGTAATCATGAAACCATCAATTTCACATAGAAAATAAAGTAAAGGACTTGAAAAAAACATTCTAAGTTCATTAGAAGAAGAATAATAACGTGAATGAAGAGTCTATTGGGGATAGTTTTACTAACTACACTACGTGGCATGGATATAGATAGCAAGTACTATTGTTGACACAAAATTTAAAGAATGACGTGAAACGGGAGGTCTGTTGAAGACAATTTTACTAACTAAGGTGGTTACCCCATTCCCAAATGAATAAGAAATACGGATATGAGGCATTGATATTATTTAGTATTATTATTTTTTAGAGGTAGGCAAGAAGAAATAGATTCCAACACAAGTTGAAACATAATTTTTGGATGAAGAATGAATTAGTTATAAATTTTCAAAGTTGAAGTATGACACATCCCATTCACGTCATATAGGTACACCTCTTTCTGTCTAAAGAAGATTTGTATTGCACACACTAAAGATGCTTAAACCAACAACAACGAATTCATAACCACACTTACATATACTAAAACCAACAAGAGAGAACCCATTACCAACTGTAACTCAAGCTACAACCAACATCATTGCAGCATTGATTGTGGATAATGCCACTAGCTGTTGGTGAAAGGAGCCAGTTGGTAATGGGGTAACCACCTTACACCACGTAGACATAGATAGCAAGTACCATCCTAGATACCAAGGTATTTTTTGTTTTGTTTTCAGGTGATCTAACTTTAGCCTACAAAGTAAGTTGGCATACAAGTGAATGAGGTGGCTTTTGACATATTGTGACATATTGTTTTTGTTTTTCGTACATCCTATCTTTTTCATTCAACATATTGGCCTTTTGCAACTCCCTTCATACATCGTGTGTGGATCACGAAGTCCTAGCATGGCTTTCAACCAACATGTAGCATTGCCTTGATGGTTACATGAGGTGGCATTTTTCTCATTATGTTGCCATATGATGATTCTCACAGTGGATTTTTGAAGCAAGCTGGCTCTAAAAAGCCTGAAAAAAAAAAACCTTGCTTGACACCCAATTTGAGCATTGACACCTTGGAAATGAAATGGAAATTAGAGTTAACCCTTAAAGGTTTTAGGGCATAGTAGATACGTTGCCGTATATTTAACATTTGTTGTAAGTAGAAAGTTCCAAATTGAGATCCCAATAGCTTTTAAGACCATGTAGACATGAATTTTAACTTCACTTTTGATATGAAACTCATACGAAGTGTAGAACCATTCCAAATACAGTGAAATACGACCGTATAATACTGGCCGGAATGGCCAATCTGGACCTTTAAGGGTTAACCGAAAAATCAGCCCAAAGAGGAAAGATTTGACAAACTCATGTTGAACTCATATTGAAACCAAAATAGACCAAAAACTAGTCTATGCCGCTGAAATTATAAGAGAAAAGCAAAGACTACTCACCATGTGTCCATTGGGTGGAACAAGCGAGTTGCTGGGATTGGAAAGCATGGACTGGACATGCTGGATGGACGGTTGTTGGTGGAGAAATAAATAGGGCAACCCCAGAAGGGCTGTTGTTACAGCTACGGCTATCATCACAATTTGACTCACTCTTATTTTCAATCCACCGGCCATTTTTCCTGTCTCCAAACTACACACCCCACCCAAAAAAAAAAATCACATTGCTCACTCGCCTTTCAAATTAAAGAGTAAGGTAGGAGCACCCAATTCCGACAGTGTACCCAATGCCGATAATTTCTACACAAGGTAGTCATTTCAGAACGCAAATCTAAGCACGTCATAGAGCTCTTATTGTTTGTTGACCAAAATGATAAGCTATCTATTGTCTACCTAGATTTACGTTCTAGGATGACTACCATGTCAAGAAATTATCGGCATTGGGTACACTGTCGGAATTGGGTGCTCCTACCTTACAAGCACTGAACAAAAATTTCCACGTAGTAGTATATAGGCGACCCTTCTTTACTGTTACCTGGTTTATTGATATCCTATTCTAAACTAAATGTTACAGTGTTCATACTCTGTAAAAATATACATTGAAAATCATCAGTCAAGAGTGTTAATGGTTAATTGTTAGATCAAGTTTCTACCCGTACTCTTCATAGTGTTAATGCACCTCCATAGTAGTTAGATTTCACTGAATGGGGTGAATGAGCAAATGGTTTGGCCAATAGGTGATGATAAATGCCAATGTACGGTCTACATAGTTTAGATAGACAATTGTAGAAAAAGATGAACTTATACAATTGCTATAGAATATTGATTGTGTCCCTAGTCCCTAGCCTTCAAGGGAAGATTATGAGTCCCATTTAAGAATACATTCAAGATTAAATATAAGAATAGCCTTGGGAATAATAAGAAAATTAATTCCTAAATGCATCTGACAATCCTCTCTAGATTTGAAGAATTGCAAAGATGCATTATAAAATGCGATTAAGAGGGATATTTTGAACAGGTTGATATATCAATAAAAGTTGTACATTGTGAATTTTAGATTCTATCCGTACGGTTAGATTTATGGTTGCAATCACTAATAACTTTGTATAAATTTTAAAGCTTAAAATTCAAAATTCTTTTGTAATTCGATCATGAATAAGATATTGACAATTTGTGGATGAAATTTGTTATGATGGGTGGAAATGTTACACTCTAAGTTGTAGTGAGTTTTGGAGATTTTTTGTTGCTTAATTGTATGAGTTGATTTTTCAAGAGCCTCGGGGAGGTCACTTCCAAATATTACGTAAAAACGTGTGAACAAGTGATTTTCAACCCCTATATACTTTTTTATAAAGTTTGATTTAGCTCCAAATTTTTGAGTGTGGTCACATACTCATTGTATCTTTTATTTTAGAAAACTCTTATTCCAATTAAATTCAAAACCAATTCTAAAAACACAATTGAAACTAGCTCTAAAATACAAAAATTAGTTGTATAGTGTATTTATTTACTTCAAAAATTTATGAGAAATTAATTTGAATAAAGAAGATTTCCAAAAATTCACAATATAAACTTTCAACATAAAGAAACATCCTATAATCTTTTCAAGTTGTTTGATTGATTATTTACAATGTAATATAGGGGGTCAAAGATTTGTTCGCACGTGATACACATAAAATACATTGAGTGAACTCCCCGAGTCAAGAGCACTTTTGATTCGTTTTGAACTAAAATCTTAGAAATTTTTGGTGAATCGCTCCAACATGAAATGAGGCATAAGAATTTCATAAATCATCCCCTTTCTACTCCGTTCACACATGCATGAAGCTAACTTCACCTAGAATTTTGTAGTATTTTTTTACTTGCAAAAAGTACATAATGGATGCAAAAACAAAAATCAATTTTGTACATCAAGCAGAAAACGAGGGCTTAGGTAGTTAGGGGTTAAGATGTGCTACTTCAAATTAACGTTATATATCAAGCTATTTCCATTCACCATGCATAACATGTTATCCATTTGCCCACTTATTTAGACACTCTTGTAATTCATAAAAGATACATGACAAATTTAGTCGTTTAGTTCATACTTTGTATGTTGCTCAACAAAGCAATGATATTACACCCATTACAGTATTTAGTCTGAGATGCACTAATTGTTTTATAATGACTATATTTTTTTTACGCAGAATGAATACTTTCACCAAGTATGTTTATGGATGTTCTTCTACATAAGTAATACCAGAATCTTCAAACTTGGTAAAAAATTCTACTTGCATAAAAAGTTATAGCCTTGAGTAAATAGTCAGTGTGGCTCGGACTAAATACTACAATGGATGTTGTGATTTTGAGACAAAGTGTTTAACAATCGAGAAAGAAGTAGCTTTAGCTAAACATTCTACTTGTTGACAAAACAACATTCTTTCATATTTTCAGCCATCTCAATGAATAAATATTATCTCTCATTGGCCTCACCTAGATTATTGTTTTCCTTTGCAAATGTTATGATTCAAAAATCCACCCTCCATTCTGGTTATATGTGATTATTGTTTAAATGTTAGAGAACTCTTACTCTGTGTGCCTAACAATACTCTATCTACATGATTGGTCTCCATTGTATTAGAATTTGCACACCAACTAACGCTCAATTGCAGATCATATACAAAAGAAAAAAAAAAAAAAAAAAAAAAAAAACTATATTCAGTGTATATAGCAATTAAAATGTAGATCTTCACTGCGCTTCCTCTCTCTTCTACAAACACACTCAAACTCAAATTCTTAGAAGCTAGCTCTACTCAAAACCTCGAAGCAAAAGGACGGAGAACTCGGTACTTTGCAAAATTCTAAAATCAGTACATATACAAGTTGCAGCCAAAGCGCTTTCTCACAAACTGCTCAAGTACTTTACAGAAATCTCAATATTTACCGCAACATTTTATCAGATCCACCTTTCAGACTAAATTTGTCTCCTCTCTTTGCAATTAACAATCAGATTTCTTTTCCTCTTTCTGATCGAGCCACTTTACAGAATCATCAATGCATGAAATCTCAAAACTCCAACAGTTTATCAAAGTGCCCAGATTCATCTCTCAAACTAAGGGCCTCTTTACATTAGAGGAGAGAAATTTCAGCCAATGAGAAATTGGTCTTCTTGGTTTCTAAGCCTCCCATTGGCTGAAGTTTCTCTCCTCACGGCTTCTTGCCTCTAGTCTAAAGAGGCCCTAAACTTGTTTCCTCTCTTTGCAATTAACCTGAGCTCTTTTTTTCCTCTTGCCGAGACACTTTACAGAATCATCAATGCACGAAATCTCAAAGTGAGTGCTCAAATTCATCTTTCAATCTAAAATTCTCACACTCCTCTCTTTGCAATTAACCCTCATTTTTCATTCAAGTAGAAGTCAGAGCTCAAAATTGCTTACCAAAGAGAAGCGTTCGCAGCGAGTAGTAAAGCAGACGGAGACCAATAAACCAACCACCATTCCATCATCACCCTTTCTAGACCCAAAATGACAACAGCATCGCCACTAAGGAAAAAATGGGTAGAATCATCCATACATATATGCTCATCCATAAAATTATCTAACGTAAGGTACTTTCATCCAAATACTGGCGATTTCATGCACGTTTTTGCCCATGTTTTTCTAGAGTTAGAGTAGCCAAGCCCAAAAACAGGTAAGACAAGATTTTTTCACCGGACTGGAGAAGCCAAGTTACGCATTCCAAGGAGTAATTTCACGTGTTTGAGATTCACCAATGATACACAGATACGACCTTAATTAGCTTCCATGAAAAATGAGGTGGGTTTTGACTATAAATACTCTGTAGAAATGAATAAAAAAACAATATCAGTCTGCATTTATGCAAAGTATCGATCACGTTCGCTGCTGTACGTTGGAGCACATTGCACTGTTCCATGAAGAAGAGGTCGGTATTCTGCATGCTGCTATTACTGGGAGTTGGAATGATGAAATAATAGTAGGTCTATTCTTCATTAAATTAAATGTAATTAAACTAAACGAAACTAAACTAAACTAAATTCTTCCATAGATAAAGCTCATGTGGACTACAGTGGAGAGAGTAGATATTCAGGGCCGCTTCAGTCTCAAAGTAGGCGGGTCACTCACTTGCTGGACTTCAGAAGTCAATGCATATGCCATACAGTAACATACTAAATATGTATTAATATAATTGTTTAGTATGTTTAAGTTTACATATATGGTAGTGCAGTACGGGTAGCTTCGATTGGCATGTGTACTACCGTACCAGGAAGGCAGGGTCGGCAGAAAATAATTCCCCGAAAAAATGCCGAAAAAATAAATAAATTTATCAAGTATTTTGTCGAAATCAACAAAAATGAAGTCAACAAAAATCGTAGACAAAAAACAAAAGAAAACATTTAGCCGCTAGTAAAATTCAATGTTAGTTATTAATAGCCGAATTTTTAATAATTGTTTTTGAAAGTGCCGACCTCCACTTTTTGAACTTTTATTAATTATTCAACACAAAAGTGCCGACCCTGCCTTCCTGGTACGGTAGTATGTGTATAAAAGACATGCCAATGACCACAGTTCCAATGACTGCACGTTCCAATCTATGGTAGACATGTCAATGATCGTACAATTTCACCACTCAATTTCAATTGAAACATAAGGTACCACCCAATCACTGCCCAGCGTGTGGTGAAGGGTTCCAAATAATTTTTCATTAAAAATCATAATTACCCAATGTATTTGACATGCAATAAAAGTTATTGTGCAAAATATTTTTTTGAATGTGGTTTTTGCAAGATGAATCCCAACTCGACATACAACAATCTTTCAAAATTTGAGACAGTGTAAGTTCTCAATGGATTCTCCAGCATAGCACTAGAGTGACTAGCTAGACCTCGTTGGAAATGCAGGGAAATTGTGCGATGCAATTAGACAAGGCCTAGAGACTCCAAATTTCTACTTTCTCCATTGTTGCAGTGTGGACAAGCCCACCAAATGTTGGCACTGCGGGTCTCCTATTGGCTAAGAGAAAATATCATACAAGCTGAGTTAGAAATCATACTAATAGTAAGAAATAATTTAGATTCCTACTGATTCTTCAGTTCTTTCTTGTAGTGTTCAAAATGGTCCTCTTATTGTTGGGTCAGAGCGCTGTATAGTGAGAAACGTCAGGATCCCTCCGTTTCTGGTAGTGAGAAGCGACAGTCTTCCTACTAGTGACTCAAAGAGAGCGTGTCATTCACTTGCTGGGCTTCAATGCATATATATGCCATACAGTGCAATGAGGAAAAGCACCTCTAAGCCATCCGCCTTCTGGATCATGGATTGACCTCGTCCAGGTAAGTGAAAAGGGCCTCCCTCTCACGGCTTCTTGTCTGGCTAGGTCATCCCATAAGGTAGGATGTCCTAAAACCACCACCTCCCCCAATTATGACATGTAGAGCTTTCTGGGGGCCACTACAGTTGAGACTCAAAACCACCAATTTCACTAATCAAGTAGACCAATGGCATGCCAAGCATTGCGAAGAAATAGTTGGTGGTTTTGGGTTAGCTCATGAGCGGAATCTAAGAACAACAAAGTGTCAACTTAGGAAATTGGTATGTGATGTATGGGTCAGAGGTTACTTTCCTCTTTGGAATTTTGTATAAAATTGACAAATGCGAATTAGATGTTGCAAACTTTTGCAATCCTCATCAAAACCTATTTCGAATGTGGTCATATTTTTTTTCCGAATTTAGCACTGCCAAAAATAGGCCAGAGTGCTTAAGTTAGTGGTTTTAGGACAATCAACCATATATGATCTACCCAAAGCTATGGCACATCTCTCGCATGAGCAGCGTGGTGGACTGGTGAAGGAGCAGGGCAATTGACTCTCGTATGAATAGTGCGGGTGCGAGACGATGAACGGGTGAACAGTGAACATGGAGAGAGACTATGAACAGTGAATGCCATGAACAATGTGAAATTGGGTATGCTAGAGGTCGGGCCGGGTGAGAGTCCACACGAAGGGTGGCAGATGGGGGCTTCAGATTCGGGACTTTGCTCCTCAAGATAGAACTAGCGCGCATGTCCAAATTATTACAGCATCGCCACTGTGATTCCTGTATCTGTATCTGGAAAGGGATGAAACTGTCCCTGATTTCTAAATACAATAGTCGGGGCTGCACCATTCAATCCTGGAAAAGTGAAACTGGAAACCGCATGCAAACAATCGGCAACTGATCTCTTTGCCTTCCAAAAATCATCGCCGAAATCAACATTGTGGGCGAGGTACACCCCGCAGAGGTGCAAATCAGGTGCAAGAAGTGAAAAATCATAGTAAGAAGAGCAATGCAGATAGAAAGTTTGAATCCTAGAAAACCAACTAAGTTTGCCGGATTCGGGGGCCAGTCCTGGAAAATTTTGCCGTTACAGTAGTCCGGTGTGGAGGTTTTTCTTGGAAAACGGATGACCTTCATCCTTTTCTAGATATAGGAACGACGCAGTGGGGATGCTCTTAATGTTCTCCCTCCATCTTGTGTCCTTGGATCAAAATGCCAAAAGTAGTCAACACTTAGCCAGATGGAAGCTTGCTCCCACTCACTTGCCGTCCCTTATCTGGGACCCCGGCTGATTGTTCTTCTTCCCATTTTCCTTGCACTTTAGGGCGTTTGTATGGTACGGTCCACTAACTCCTCCTGAACTAACTACATTTTGGTGCACATTTGTGCACTTTGAGCATTTTGTCTAAAAAGCTAACTTTCAAACCAGTTTGTAAATTATGTAGTAATGATTCAATGAAAAATGAGTGAACCAAATTCTATATTTATGTATACATTATCCAAAAAATAATTTTAGAATGTTAAAATGATTTTATGTTGAAGATTTTGAGTATCAAAACTCCCATTTTAATAACAGTTTTACCAATTTATGATCAAACTTTGAATGTAAATATAGCTCACATTTGATTCTATAATTTAAAAATTTAAAAATAAGCCGACTTGCAAAATTTCATTCTCAAGTATATTAAAAAAAAAGATTCATCAAAAAAATTTAAATAGAGAAACAATTAATCCCTCCCAAAAGTAACACATTTTAAAATTTGAAACTTGAATCAATTCCAAAAAAATTGAAAAAATCGGAAGATATTTTTCTTTGCATATTTGAACACTGGAAAAATTCATAGCTCAAAAGTCCATCCACAACCCTCTGTTCTCCTTCTCTTTAGAATTCAGAGTGCATACTATGCACTGTGACAATGCACTAGTTTATCCTTGGTTTCATCCTTCATTAAAATATAATGTCAAATTTTTAATTTTCTATCAAATTGTTTTCTCTTTTATTAGTACGGTCCATCCTAATACTTTAGATTTCACAAAAATATTTTTCTCTCTCTGAAATGAATTTTTCAAATTCTCAAAATCGTCAAAAGAGTGCACAAGGACAAGAATTCTAGTGGACCGTACCAGACAAACGCCCTTTAATGGATTGTTTCACTCTTTCAAACGAAAAATAAAAATAAAATATTAAAATATTAAAAAAAATCCACACAGCTTGATCATCCGGATGATCTGGACTCCGTTTTCTTCAATGGGGCATCGCTTGCACAATGCATATACAGTGACTCCAAAAACTGAGTCTATGCATCAAACAAGGATTTTAGTGGGCCTTTCACAAAAAGATAATGATATATTTAGGAAATGTAAAATGTAATTATAAAAGAACTATAAGTTAACTGTCAGATGATGTCATGGTGACGTCATCAACTTCACTAGGGTTTCAGTGAGAAGAAGAGAGACGTTGACGTCGCATAGACTCAGTTTTTGAGTTGCCGCTTGCTACCTTTTGTGAGAGCTCTCATTTTCTTGTTTCTTCATTGTTTTGAGTCAATTTTTTTTGTGGGTTTTGTGTGTTTGTCTTGAATACTTCTTGTGGCTTTGTGGAAGTTGTATAGAAAGATGAGACCTATTTCACGAGAGAAAGAGCAAAATATTGTAGCATTGATAGAAAAGGGGAGGAGCAGTAGAGAGATTGCAAAGAGCGTGGGTTTGGCACAATCTACAGTTAATAGAGTGAGAAAGAGGCTTTCTACAAGTGTAGCATTGTCTAAAGGAGGTCGTCCAAAGGTCCTAACCGAGTGGGAGAAGCGTTATGCTTCATGGCTAGTTACTATTGGCGGTTTAGAAACTGCAACAGAGGCATCAAAAGTGCTTCGAAGAGAGACGGGTGTAAAGATGTGCGATAATACCTTGAGGAATGCATTGAGAGAACAAGGATTGTCTTCTTTTACAAAAGTTAAGAAGCCTGCTTTGAGTCAGAAGAACATCAAAGACAAATTTTGCTTTGCTCAAATGCACAAACATTGGACTGTGAGTGATTGGAAGCGGGTGGTGTTTAGTGATGAAACTAAAATATGTCGTTTCAATTCAGATGGGAGGAGTTGGTGTTGGGTAGAGGACAAAGAAAACATCCCTATGCGTGCTGTGAACCAAACTGTGAAGCATAGTGGAGGCTCTATAATGCTTTAGCGTTGTTTGACTTGTAGAAGATTGGGGTCATTGCAGAATATACAAGGGCGCTTGAATGCTAGAAGCTACATTGCAATTTTAGAGCAAGATTTGTGTGGTACATTGCTTGCATTTGGGTTCAATCTTGAAGAAATCATTTTTCAACAAGACAATACTGCTGTGCATACAGCCAAGATTGTTCGAGAATGGCTTGGGAAGCAACCATTTTGTGTTTTAGAGTGGCCTGCACAATCCCCTGACTTAAATCCTATTGAGCACATATGGGCTTTACTAAAACGGCGATTGAACTCATACTCTAGTCCTCCCAGTGGTATTCTTCAATTATGGGTTCGAGTGCAAGAAGTTTGCAACTCTATTAATCTAGAGGAGTGTAGAGGATTGTATGCTAGCATGCCTGATCGAATTGCAGCTGTTTTAGCTGCAAAAGGATGATGGACAAATTTTTGAGTGTCTTCTACACTCTAGTGCAAAAACCGAGTCTATGTACACACTTTTCTTCAACATCTATATCTACTTTGTTGTAATTGAAATCATGGTTTTATCATTACAATGGTGTGTAGAACTTTATACTCTACAATTTTTGTTTTCATGGCTTTTCATTTCGATCACTCTTGTTTCCTACATTGTCATTTGAAGTTTCAAGTTCCTTGCGTAGACTCGGTTTTTGGAGTCACTGTATATGACTGAATACTCTAAAACCACCAACTTAAGCCATCAGAGTCTTTTAGCAATAATATCTTTAATGAAATAATTTTCTTTCATCCTACATAAGGTTCAATAAGGAATGCAATATGTGGTACAAATTTCCACTCATGATGGTACCCAAAACTACCAACTACTTCTTTGCAATGCTTGGCATGCAATTGGTTTGCTTGAATAGTGAGATTGGTAGTTTTGAGTCTCCACTGTGGTGGCTCCAAGAATAGTCTACATGCCAGAGTTGAGGGAGCTGGTGGTTTTAACCTTAGTCATCCTTTCTTATCAGCATGGTTGATCGAACTAGCTACATTAAATGGCATATTTAGTGTCCGGAGATAATTGACGTCTTTTACCACAATTCGTTCAAAGGTGAAGAGAAAGTGTCCCTTGACACTATGTACATAGGAGTTTACCACTTGTCATTCCCACTTTCATTGAGAGTGCCATGTTCTTTCCAAGTAATGAGAGTGACATGAGGTGGCATGCCATATTTATTGTAAAGTTGCCATATGTCATTGGAACACTACATTCATTTTTTTTCTTACGAAGGCACTATATCAGTATATTTCCCTAAAATTAAATAGTGTCCAGATTTGAGAAATTGTATCCTAGATTTTGAGAAATTGTATCATACGCCATTCAGTGCAGTGATCAGTCCAATTGGACTGTATCACTTTCCCATTCTTTGCGTCATCATATATGCTTTAGCTTGATGACTGTATAATCCTCCTTTCTGAAAATACACTGGAATCACCATATACTGTGGGTGGGTGAATGGCGTGGATACATTCATCCATTTAACAAATTTTCATCCAATTTGAAAAAATGTTACCATGTGCAATGTTATGAAAAATAATTATTCTAGAGAGACACAAGCTTTGATCAGGATGGGGATCATGTGTACTACACCAAAATCACCATATACTGTGGCCCACGATATTTACAAGAGGCTTTGCTTATCGCCTGCGACATCGACTGCATGTCATATTATTTATCACATTATTCAACAATTTCAATGCCAGTCAGTAAAGATTTCACCAAATACGGACATTTAGTTTGTATTTGCACATCAAGCTTACATTTGATTAACCCCTAAAGGACCAAGGCTGATTTTCCAAGTTCGGTCAGCTCAATATGGAATGAGTATTGATCCTCAATTATTGAGATTTTTTGTGGTGATTCTACTCTTTGTAACAAAGATGGGATGGTAATTTGTGTATGTTGGTGATGTATAAATCAAAAGATACAATCATGCAAAGGTGAAAAACCTAACTGCGGGCAGCTCCTGAAATTTTTCATACAATGAGCTATGCATCTGAATTTTTGCACACAATGAGCTAACACCCTCATGCTCACAACTGCCAAATTCATTTTACCAAATTTGAGACTAAACTTTGCATTTTGGGCATTTTCAGAAAGTTTCAAATATGGGCAGCATGCCAAAAAAAAAGGTGCAACCAACTTTGAAGCTTATAATCTTACTATTGAAGAACCCTGAACGGTTGAAGTTTTTTAGGTTGTAATAAATTCAAGTTGCTTGAAATATCCTACGGTTGGATTGGTCAAAAAGGTCATAGATCAAAAACTATTTGTCTTTTATGAGAAGGGGTACTTTGGAGTGTTTGGAGAGGAACATAGCTGTGGTCCTTTAGGGGTTAACCCCTAAAAGACCGTAAGGCCCCCACGGGGCTTCTTGAACTAGAAAGTGAGGAAATTCGGGTTCTTGGGCTTTGAATTGTAGGATGAGCAACAAAGAGACCCTTGCTCCTTTTGAGAGCCAAATTTGTAGGTACTTCTCGATCGGAAATTCATGAAGTGAGTGATTTTTGGTGATTTTTTTGAGTTGCACGGTGGGTATCTAGGCGTCACTTCAGACCCTCATATCTTCCTCCTCACAACTCCAAATCACTTGAAATTTTTTGCACATGTTTAAAATGATGATTTCTACTCACAGTAAAAATTTCAGAATTTTTGGAGCACTTTTGAACAATCCGATTTCAGCATGTGTACAAAATACCCCAAACAAGTTACTTCAATCTTCTCAACGGTGGCATTTTCTCAAAAAATGTGCGATTTTGTTGATATTTTTTTCATAAAAAAGCTACGTAAGTCTTCTTTAGTTTCAACGGTGCCGGTCGTCAAAATTACCCCACACCAATGAGGAATTGAGCTTCTTACAAGAACTAGTCAAGAAAACAAGAGCTAAGCTCAGCACCCCCCCGGTCCTTTAGGGGTTAACCCCTAAACGTCCAGGCATCCAGTTTCTGGACGTTTGTTGGTCAAACCCAATTTTGATCTTGAAGACGACTTTTGTTGCTAATACACCCAACTAAGAAAATGAAGTTTATTAAGTCTAGTTTGAACTCCACTTTTCAAATCTTAAAAATTCCAATTATTGAGTATTTTATTGCTTGTGCAAGCTTTGTAGCTCAAGGTTTGAATTACACTACATAGGATGTTCACCTTTCGAATTTCAAAATTTAAATAAAAAATTTCTATGGAAAACATATCATGTGATTCTCCATTGTAATTTGTACCTCCTCCCAAAAAAATATTAAATTTTTAAAGCTTTTTTGTAATAAAAAATATTTTTTGAAATATTTGACTTAAAAATTTGTTAAAAAGGCCGTATTAAATCAAAAAAATCTGAAAATTTCAAGACTGATAGGAAACATTCAATTCCATGCATGAAAAATATTACAAAATATATTTTGATAAATCTTGAAGGCTAAATTGTGTAGTTTGACTTTCCTACAAAGGAGTGGTACGTTTAAGGGTTAAGGGGGTTAAGCACCTGCTCCCAGTTGTGCACTTTTTTCAAATGGTGTATGCCTGGGTTGCAGAGTGTCAAAATTGTAACATTATAAAAGCCCATCGAGCTTTAATTTAAAGTCTCGGACAGGTATAGATCTGACTATCTGAGGTTGCAACCAGCCAGCCCACTGAAACTGCAAGCCAATTAATTTCACTGAAATTTCCCTGAATAGGAGGTTCTAGTTAGTAGTTTCGTAGATCACAAATCTAAAAGTCCGGAGAATATTAAATCAGCAAGTACATACAGTACCTCACAAAACTGTTCCAATGCTGTAAATATCTTCTTTTGGTTGACTGTGGATGCTACATGGCAATTGCAAATGCCCATGTGGCATTGCAATAAGCTTCTAATCTACGTTAGGAAGCCACATGTAAAAACCAATGACATGCATGACTATCTATACGTGACAATTGTAGGGTTCAAAGCCATCTGATTCACTGGAACAGTTTTGTGAGTGCACTCTTCCAAAACTAAATGTTTACAAAAGCTTGTCAATCTTGATGGACCTTCAACTCTTTGTTGTAGAACTTTGTTCCAGTGTGTGTATAGACCATTTTCCTACAGTTTTTTGTACTTTGTTGTTCTTGCTTCCAAGTAGAAAAGATGGTGTCTGCATTATCTTCTCAAAAAAAGTCAGACGTTCTTTCTATGTTGCAAAGAGGGTGCACTATAAGAGAAGTGTCAAGGAGTTTGCATGTGGGTGTTGGAACTGTGCAGAGGCTCCGACAAAAGTGTGTTTTCAATGTAGAATCATCACATGGAGGTAGACCAAGAAAGGTGACTCCTGCAATGGAACGGTCTTGTGTATTGAATATGACTAGAGGTAAGCTTAGTACTGCAGTAGAGGCTACAAAAAATGTGCAAGAGGCATTTGGGATGCAAGTGTGTGTTGAAACAGTGAGACGTGTTTTACGTAGAGGTGGTTTACAATCACAAGTGAAGCAGAAAAAACCACGTCTTTCAGTCAAGAATATCAAAGCACGTTTAGACTTTGCAAGAGCCCATCTAGATTGGACTATAGATGATTGGAGTCGTGTCATTTTCTCTGATGAGTCTAAAATCAACTTATTCTGCTCTGATGGAATCTCTTGGTGTTGGAGTCGTGATCCACATGAGTTGTCAACACGCACTGTTACAGAGACAGTAAAGCATGGTGGTGGTGGAATCATGATTTGGGGTAGTATGACCATTTATGGGCCAGGACTAGTGTACAAAGTTGAAGGCCGCCTCAATCAACATGGATATCGTCAGATTTTAGAGCAGACAATAGATGGTACAATTAGAAAATATGGATTAGATGCTACACAAGTCATTTTTCAGCAAGATAATGCTTCCGTTCACACCACAAAAATGATGCAAGAATGGTTTTCAAGGCAAAGTTTTAGTCTTCTAACGTGGCCTGCCCAATCCCCTGATTTAAATCCAATAGAACATCTATGGGCCATCCTCAAAAGGAGATTGAATCAATATGATTCACCTCCAAAAGGAATGATAGAATTATGGGAACGTGTAGTACAGTGGGGTCCAACATGGAATGGCGTTTTTGGTTTCGCAGTGAGAAAAATTTCAGTACTGCCAACTTTGAAAGCCTCCCGAGAGCTCAAATATTGGTATTTTACCACGAAAATTTTACCAGAGACTTATCTTTAAGTTAATTATATGTATGCCAAATTTCAAGGCCAAAAGATTCACCCAAAAAAAGTTATTCAGAATCTACCAACATTGGTAGCTGTGGAAATGTTTTCACTCTGCTGCCAACTTTGACAGCCTCCCAAAGATTGAATTAATTTTTTTTTTGCCATAAAATTCTAGGAAAAAAAACTTCTTTATGTTAATAACATATGATAAAAATTTCAAGGCCAAAAGATTAATACAAAAAACGATATTAACAATCTACCAACATGTGTAGTTGTGGGAAACAATGGGGGAAACTACACACATTGGTAGATTGTAAATAATTTTCTTTGTATAGATTTTTTGACCTTGAAATTTGGCATGAATGATTTTGTCATAAAGAGCATGTTGTACCAAAAATTTCATGGTAAATAGACAATTTCTCAACCGTAGGGAGGGTGTCAAAGTTGGTAGCAAAGTTTCCCCCATTGTTTCCCACAACTACACATGTTGGTAGATTGTCAATATATTTTTTGTATTAATCTTCTGGCCTTGAAATTTTTATCATATGTTATTAACATAAAGAAGTTCTTTTTCCAAGAATTTCATGGCAAAAAAAAATTAATTCAATCTTTGGGAGGTTGTCAAAGTTGGCAGCAGTGAATAACTACCAATGTTGGTAGATTTTGAATAACGTCTTTTTGGTGAATCTTTTGGCCTTGAAATTTGGCATACATATAATTAACTTAAAGATAAGTCTCTGGTAAAATTTTCGTGGTAAAATACCAATATTTGAGCTCTCGGGAGGCTTTTAAAGTTGGCAGTATTGAAATTTTTCTCACTGCGAAACCAAAAACGCCATTCCATGTTGGACCCCACTGTACAAGTCTTCTCTTCTATTACTGCACATGATTGTAGAAGACTTATAGAAAGTATGCCCAAAAGGATTGAAGCTGTAATAGCTTCAAAAGGAAGATGGACAAAGTATTAGCTAGTTTACTTAGAGCACTCACAAAACTGTACCAATGTATATACTAGTTTTTAACTTTCATTTTTCCTTCAATGATATTTGATTTAGTTAGATTTTTTTTACAAATGTGTACTAGATTGGATGTAATATATGCCTCAAACTACTACTTGAAAGTTTGGACATCCATTTATCTTACACATACTTTTGAATCTAGAAGTTCCAATCATTGGAACAGTTTTGTGAGGTACTGTATGTAGGGCTGGTGCAAGGTAGTGTCCCACAAGTACATTGGTGTGCTCGATTGTACGAAAACAGTGTTGATGCAATTAACCCCTAAACAGGGCTTTTTTATGCACTGTAGCAGTGCCCCATGCATGCAATGGAAGTGATCCCTCCACATTTAGACCACTGTGACTGTGCCACGTCATTGGAGTCTGGCTCCAAGAAGCCAGAAAAAAAAGCCCTGCCCCTACAGGACCACAACTATGTTTCTCTCCAAACACTCCAAAGTATCCCTTCTCATAAAAAGACAAATAGTTTTTGATCTATGACCTTTTTGACCGATCCAACCGTAGGATATTTCAAGCAACTTGAATTTATTACAACCTAAAAAACTTCAACCGTTCAGGGTTCTTCAATAGTAAGATTATAAGCGTCAAAGTTGGTTGCACTTTTTTTTTGGCTTGTTGCCCAAGTTTGAAACTTTCTGAAAATGCCCAAAATGTAAAGTTTAGTCTCAAATTTGGTAAAATGAATTTGGCAGTTGTGAGCATGAGGGTGTTAGCTCATTGTGTGCAAAAATTCAGATGCATAGCTCATTGTATGAAAATTTTCAGGAGCTGCCCGCAGTTAGGTTTTTCACCTTTGCATGATTGTATCTTTTGATTTATACATCACCAACATACACAAATTACCATCCCATCTTTGTTACAAAGAGTAGAATCACCACAAAAAATCTCAATAATTGAAGATCAATACTCATTCCACAGTGAGCTGACCGAACTTGGAAAATCAGCCTTGGTCCTTGAGGGGTTAATCCTTAAGCGTCTACACTACATTTACCCAGTCAAACTTCATCAATTTCTCACATTTTAAAATGTATTAAATTTTTAGGTATTTTTCTCATATAATTTATTGTTAAACCAATTTACACTAAATTTTTTTCATAATTTTTTAAATAAAAATGAGTTTTATTAGATTTTTCAAAGTTTTTCTCTTGTAATAGTCATATTAATTACAAAAATGCGTAAAATAGTATGAATGTTTTTAGGAAAAAATGTAAATAATAATGATGAACAACAAGGTGTAGGTGGAATGCTTCTCAAGCTTACATAAAAAGAATTTCTTTTTCTGCAGTGTATATTGGAATTTTAGGGTTTTGATCTTTAAAGAGTTGTAAAAAGTGCAATTTTAACAGTTTTGAAGAACGATACATTTGACAATTTGGACTAGAAAGTAGAAGATATCCTTCACACTTTCTTAGTTGCATGGGACCATTTCCATTTGAAATAAGGAACTAGGTGAAAATTAGCGTTTGACTGGAAAACGACCAAACATGGCCCCAAGGGGCTCCTTGCACGCTTAGGAGTTAAACGTCTGGCCTATGACTATGGAAACATGATTTACCTCTTACACTCAATTTTGCTACTATAATTAAGATAATAATTTAATTTTTATATTTTTAGTAGATGAAGCCATGTGTCTACTACAAATCATGAAATTTTCATAAATTTTGGTGAAAATTAAAAATCACTGTGATTTTTTGAAGTGATTTGAAAGAAAATTCATATAAATTACAAAATGTACTAAAAAGTATAATTCTATAGAGCCTTAAAAGTAGAAAAAAATCAACAATGCACGACTCAGATTATAACAAGTACTTTCAAGTATATGCATGCTCAAATCACAAAATTGTTATGAACTCCTTACCAACATTGTGACATTTATCCCCTAAATGATAGAGGGGGTAAGGGCAAAACCTAGATGTATTATAAAATGTTACTTGTGCAACTTTGATGAAGTTTGATCCAAAAGAGAAAATGTTTAGTAATTATCAGTACAGTCAAACTTTCAAAAAATGTTTAAATACTCATTTAATGAATTTAGAATCATTTATCATTTAATATTCACCAAAATTACAAATTCTATTTTTAGAATTTGAAATTTGATATGATTGGTTAAAACTAGACATTCTATTCAAAAAATTCAAAAAATTCAAAGGAGAGAACATCGTTAGTTTCCCTGAATAGTAAAATTTATAACACTAGGACAATATTGACCTCTAAGTTGTCTTTGAAAAATTCTCCTTAGTGGAAGTTAACTCAGATTGAAATGATTCAAATCGCGTTGGAAAGTAGACTTGATTTCCTATTTGAAATTTTTTTTTATAAAAATTATAAATTATAATTTTTTTTCATCCCAGGGCAGCCTGTAAAAAAGGGCAGCGACCATAAAATGATCATTCAGTCACTTAGGGGTTAACCCCTAACTGCTTGAGCGTCCATTTTATGGACAATTTACAAAACCATTGTACATTTTTCATCTTTGTTGATGTTTCTCATCTATTTTTATTTAACATGAATTTGTATTAGAAGACATATGTACGGTTGAATTCAAAGTTATAAAATATGCACTAAATTCATTCTTTGAGGGTGACATACAAATGAAAGTGGTATATGATGACTTTTTCATGACATCCATATGGTTGAACTAAGTAACACTACAAGAAAACCAGCCCAATGTGACCGGATGTGACTAAGCGCATATGACTATGTAGTCACCTCAGTCATTGGTTTAGTCTAAAATCAGTCCTAAGAGGGTCCAGTCATGGACTAGTCATATAAGTAGTCATATTTTTGAGGACCTGGGTGGGAACGTCTACGGGAACGGGACATATGTTCTCCTGCCCGGTTCCCAGAGTCATGCTCTGAGTGCTTACTATGTGTAGTCATACTAATGTAGTCGGATTGTATGGGTATATGGTTTATGTATGTTTTAGTGTAGTAATAGAGTTGGTTTGGGTGACTACATGCAGTCATGTAGTAAATAACCTGACTAATAGTAGTCATATATTTCAATCAGATGATTTTGAAGTCCTCTACTCATTGGCTCAATGGGTGAGTGCTGTAAAATAGGAGTAGGTCCATAATCTTCACTTACATAATAGCTTGTCTATTCAACACTACCATATCTGCGCGCAAACATTATAGGATGTCATTTTAGGGCACCATTCTAGAAACACTACTAAATACACCTTCAAAAATTAGTAAGTAATTGGGTTGGGCGTTCAAAAATCATGATTCCACTTGCTCTATCTTTCCACTTGCTTTCCAGATGCACGAAATTGCCTTGTATGCTTAACTTTGCTACAGATTTCCGATGCTCACAAAGAAGCCGTATTGATCACCTTCCCATACTTTTTTGAGATGTCAAAGTGATTGCAAAATAACGTAGTCATGTGGACAGTTTTCTTTACTTGAATTAGTAATGACTGCGAAATAACATAGTCATCGACACAGTTTCCTTTACTTATATTGGTAATGAATTGCATTTTAGTAACACCTATAAATACAACTTCAAAAATTAGTAACTAATTGCAAGAGAGTCCAAAAATCATGATTAGCACTTGCTCTATCTTTCTACTTACTTTCCAGATGCACGAAAATGCCTTGTATGCTTAACTTTGCTTTAGATTTCCCAGGCTGACACATTGGGCTATAATTGATCACCTTCCCATATTTTTTGGAGACGTCAAAGTGATTGCAAAATAACGTAGTCATGTGGACAATTTTCTTTACTTAAATTAGTAATGAATGCAAAATAACATAGTCATCTAGATAGTTTCCTTTACTTATACTAGTAATGAATTGCATTTTAGCAGCACCTATAAATACAACTTCAAACAATTACTAACTAATTGCAAGAGAGTCCAAAAATTGGTTTCCCATGTTGACAAATGAGCTATTACTGATCACCTTTCCGTACTTTTTTGAGATGTCAAAGTGATTGCAAAATACTGTAGTCATGTGCATAGTTTTCTTTACTTATATTGGTAATGATTGCAAAATTACATAGTCAACTGGACAGTTTTCTTTACTTATATTGGTAATGAACTGCCTTTGTCTATACAACTCGAATTTGTTAACTGTACAATCTCTGTGACTACTCCTTTGCTGTACCAAAATTCTACAAATAGTAGTTGGGCTCCTACAGTCCTACTGGGGTGACTCATCATTGTAGTCCGCCTCTGTATCCTCCATTTGCAGAGCAAGCTGCACCTCGTTGCTAGAAAGCTCCCTGGAACTTGATAAAACAGGCGGCATTGCTGCGGTATCATCAGTGACATTCTGTGCCATCAATCCCTGACTTTCAGCATCGTCGCGTAAGCTTAGGCACTGTAGATCTGGTCTTCCCTCAGCCATGGAGGCCACTCTCACACTTCGTGATTGATTGCGTAGAACAACCTTCCACCCAGGATGTGCCACATCGTCAACAAAGAAGACCTGTTGAGCATGAAGAGGAAACGCAAACGAATCTGATGAGTACGGAATGGTATGGTCAATGTTCACGAGAGTGAAACCGTACTCATCTCTCTTCATAGTTGCCCGTGGCCCAATCCACGTAGCTTGGACCCACTTACAATACAGTAGGAGTAACTCGAACTTCCCATAGTCAGCACCAATAATCTCTTCGACCCACCCCACGTACTCCACGTTCGCGAGCATGTGGTTCTTGTCCTTTCTGCTGGCACGGCAAGATTGTGAGAATGTTGCAGCTACTCCGTTGTCGCACGTTGACAAGTGTACCTCTGCTCCGCGCACACGTATATGGTTCCCGTATGCATACATGCTGCGATACGATTTTGCCTCACATGAAGGTGGTAGGACAAGGCCAAGAACATCTTCATCGACATGTGTGCCTGCTGCCACATCCCGTTGCACTGCAGCAGGAAACCACTCAGAAAACTGCTCATTCCTTGCGATTGGTGGATACTCTGCTCTTCTACCCCGTGATCGACGGCGTATCTCTACACGCATTCTGTGCCGCGCTTCCATCTCCAAGTAGTGACGTCTGATTAGAAGCCACAGTGGATGGAAAGTTTTTAGATAACAAAAACAGGAAGCAGATAGAGGAAACGTCATCTACAAAACATTCTCTAGTCATGTGTTGCAATATGATGACTAGAATTAGTACGCAATAGACCTTTGGTGACTACACACAGTCACATTGTCCCTTCTAGACAGAGCGCATGACTAAAACAAGTGATGCTTACTCTCTGTATGACTGTAGAGGCTCCGCGTTCGTGAGAACAAACTCGTGAATCCGTGCCCTGAGCTCTGATGTCAAGAGCCGATATCGACCTGTACCCTCCACGACCTCACTCTTGGCCCCTACTTCCTACTGATCGTCCCAGATCCTCCTGCGTGTTAGCTCACAGTCTTGCATGTACTCTGTGCAAAATTCTAACGCCTCCTCTATTGTGTACCCCCTTGCCATGGATCCCTCGGGTTTTGCTCGTTGCCTAACATAGCCCTTCAGTCTCTTCAAGTATCGCTCAATAGGATACATCCATCGGGTGTGTACGGGACCACATATATCCAACTACTGCACCAGGTGAATGGGGAGGTGTGACATGACATCAAAGAATGAAGGTGGAAAAACCTTCTCTAGCATGCATAGTGTCTCAGCTGTGTACTCCAATAACTGTTCCATGGACGAGGGATCTACGGAGTTTGCTCTCCGAGGTCACGCTCTCTTTCCCTGGAATCAGCAATGCAAGCATGATGAAAAATGGCTTCATCACTAGCCATGCAGGCAAATTATAGTTCACCAGGAGAACCGGCCATGTCGAGTGACTGAGCGACTGGTTTCCGAACGGATTCACTCCGTCCAGAGCCATCCCCAAGCGTATGTTCCTGTGCTCAGCTGTAAAGTTGGCATCCAATGACTCAATGTGCTTCCAGGCCTTCGAATCGGGGACGCAATCCACGTTACTCCCCTCCTTCTGATTGGCGTGCCATTTGTTAAGTTCCGCTAGTCTTTTACACCGGTACATGCGCTTCAGACGGGGAATCAACGAAAAATGGCGTAAAATTTTGAATGGGATTGGGCTGGACTCCGACTTGTATCTCGGGGCGTTGCACTTTGGACAGGACTTCGCATCCTGCAGCTCCTTCCTGAACAGGCAGCATCCGTTGCGGCATGCATGTATAATATTATGAGACAGTCCCAGCTTCACTACATACTTCCGGGCTTCATAGTGAGAACGGGGTAGGTAATTGTCGCTTGGAAGGAGAATATGCAGCAGTTGAAGTAGTTCGTCAGCAAATGCATTCGATACTCCAAACACCGCAAAACAATTGAGTAGCAGAAGAGTTGAGACCAACCGACTTGTTGTGGCACCTGCAAAAAGAGGAGTTCGGGCATGCTCCACTAACTCCTCCATTACATCTGCCCTGCAGTCCCCTTCCTCCCATGGGATTGCGTCATCCTCCTCCACATCGTCTGTTGGAGTACAATCCTCACGGTCTTCGTCCTCCAGGTTATCGTATCTAGAGAGGCACTCCATGATCATTCTTATTGCGTCCATGCCCCCATTGTTGTTGTCAAGCTGAGGAGGGCTTTCCCTGACTTCCTCTTCAACAAGGTCGTTTTCCGCATCCACGAGACCCGCCTGAGCATAGCACACTCTTGGAATTAATCATTGAAAGTATTTTAGCACTGGACATCAAATGACTTGCTTATTACAACCGCACGGTTGACTTGTAATAGTCAACAGATCTCATTATCACCCTAATCTGAAACTGAAATCTATGACTACGCACCGTAAGAATGGCAGATTCGACTGCATGGCATACGTTTGCATTAGACTACGGACAGTCAAGTCCTAGTCAGATGCTTCCGATTTAATATTGAAATTTGACTCCCAGTAGTGAAAGAAACGAGTATACAAGGACTCCATTCAGTCATCAGATGATATGGGTGACTATGTGTAGTGAAGCATATTTGACTTTACAGCGTCGTATTATCTCACGTGTGTGTATGATGCAATACAGTCACAACCACATCACTATACGTAGTGATCAAACCATTGCTATATTCTCTAATACCTCACTATAATTAGTGATTTCATGATTTCAGCATTATCTCATGATTTCAGCATTGGAGACTATGTATAATCACTTCGATGTGGCTCTACAGAGTCGTATTATCCCAAGTCTATGTGTGCCTTAATGCAGTCACCACTACAATACTATGTGTAGTGATAAAACCGTTGATGCAGTCACTAATATCTCACTACAATTAGTCATAGCATTCAGAAGCTATTTCAGTATTTGTGACTATGGATAGTCCAATAGATGTGACTCCAAAGAGTCCTATTCTCCCAACTCAATGTATGACGCATTTCAGTCATCATCTCACTACTATGCGTAGTGATAAAACCAGTCATGTATTGACTGATACCTCACTACAATTCGTCATATCATTCAGAAGTTATTTCAGTATTTGTGACTATGGGGTGTCAAATAGATGTGACTCCAAAGAGTCGTATTCTCCCAACTCAATGTATGACTCAATTCAGTAACCATCTCACTACTATGCGTAGTGATAAAACCTGTCATGTATTGACTCATACCTCACTAAAAATAGTCATGCCATTTGCATATAGATGACTACGTGTATTCATAAATGTATGACTATATAGAGTCATATGGTCCCAAGTCCCACTGCAGGTCCCGTTTTGAGGTCCCAAAACACTGTCGTAACGCAGCATTGGGAACAAGAAGTGTCCGATATGACCCCCAGTCAGATTGTCCGAAGCGACTTAGTCGAAATGACTACAAACAGTGCTAGTCACATTTTGGTTTATGCCCTATTGTAGTCATAAAACCTAGTCACATTGGGCTGGTTTTCTTGTAGTGTAATAGTGTCAAAATATGTCAAATTTGAGTTTAAAAGAGATTATTGCTTTAATCATATGAAAAATACAAAAATACTCATTATCTTTTGAATTTTGGAATGATTGGCCAAAAGTGCATAATTTACAGCATTGAATCATCTTTTGCAATATTTTAACTTATAAATTTATCTTTTGATTACTTACAAAGAGATCTCAAGACACCTCTATCTAACCATAATAAGTTTCAAATAAACAACTTCACCACTATTGAAGCATAATGATTTCAACCAATGAGAATGAATTACAAGATGAGAGTATTAAAATTGTACTTTTAGTGAATTTTCAAAAGAATTATGTATAAATTCATTTTAAAAATATCCACGCCTTTTATTTCAAATTCAACCGTACAGATGTCTTCTAATACCTTCTAATACCAATGTCTGACATATGGTCTTTAGAGTTTAAGCTCAAAAAAGTTTTAAAAGCCTCATTTAATAATACATTTAGGTATTGTCCAAACCTTCTAAACATTGCGGGGTTAAGCGCATAAAGTTGTTAAAACTAAGACTAGTGTACATAACATTTAGTAGCCTTCATACCCACTGCCTTTCTTTCATGCACTCTACTCATCACTTTGAGCCTCCACATGTCCTCTTAGCTACTGATCAAGTACTGTTGGCTGTGGAATATTCCACACTATCTATTGTAGAACCAAGGCAAGGACATTGCATGCTACTAAATGTTATGTAATCTAAGTTTCCATTCAAACGGGTAGAAAAGTATTAACGTTGTGAATATCCGCCAATAATTATGACAAAAATGATGTTAACCCTTTAACGTCCTGATTCGACATTGTTTGTCAAAGATTTGTTATAAATTGTTTGATGAAAAACAAAAATGGAGTTGATGTACAAAGAAAAGTTGTAAATGTCAATGTGAAGATCACATTTGTACCGTTGGATTCATCCTATTTTTTATTAATATTTTTTAATGAATTCTCCTTGAATAAGAAATCCAAAATCAACACCCAAAAAATAAAAAAATATTGTACTGAAATTGGAATAACATGCACTATGAAATGGTATGGTTTCCATTATTTGATTCTACTTATTTTGGAAAATCATGTTTAAGGTCTCACTTTTTGAACTAAGAATGAAACTTGACATAAACCAATTGTGTTGTTTTTCAAAAAATCACAATATCTTATTTTGAGGATCCATACCGTACAAATGATAGTCAACTAGCACAAGAACCAAAAGTAATTTGGATGGATGAAAAGCTGTACAAAATGTAGGATTGAGAAAAGTTGCAATCTGTTTGTCGTCCATTATATGGACACATGCGCATTAAAGGGTTAATTGTGATTTCTTATCAATTCACAAGTAGGAAATTTTTGGGATGAGTCCAGAAGATCAAGCTGTGTGTAGCTGACTGCTTTTTGCATTTTGGCGAGAAAGCGCTGCCAAAGAAAGCCCCGGGAGAAGCTCTATGCGGAACCATTAACGCAACACATGATGATGTTGTAAATGTAGATTAACTTTCTAAAAGACTGAAACTGCATTACTGCAAATCAGTAGTAAATTACACAAAAGAATCATTCAATTTACAGTAATTTATTTCGTCTCCACCATATCCACTTTGAACGACGACATGAGGACGGAACACGCCAATGCTTGACGGCCCTGCTCTTCTCCTGCTCTTGCCAATCATCGAGCGCTAGTTGCAAATCTTGTAGCTTCTTATTCAAGCCCCCTTTGCAACAATTGGCATGCATGGTCACCACTTGTTTCATGTCCTTGCTCATCTGCACATACATTCATACCATTAATGGTCCCTACACAAAGAACAAAGGATTCATTCATGGTTTTAAAATGACAAATTCAACCGATCCTATTGTGAAATATCATTCCACTCTACCCTCCATACAATGACACTCCATAATATGACAATATTATTGTTTCAAGCAATACACATGTGACAAGTCATTTCTGAGACCACTAGTAGAAAAGGTGGCGCTCCCTAGGAACATGCCTAGGCAAAATCATTGTGCATGCGTGGAATTGGGCACTACTTGCCTGGGCATCTCCCTCGGCAATGCCACCTTTTCTACTAGTGGACTAATCCATGCCTGCCACCTTGAAGGTAGGGCTTCTCAAACATGTCATAATGGAGAGGGACAATTGTACTTCAAATGGGACCCAATTTTATATGAGCGAAGAACATTATATGTGTTAGTAAAAAACAAATAAATTTGAACAAGAGGCACTGTTTAAAAAAACACGAGGTTTGATTGGGGCTTCTTGGTCTTTTAGAGGTTAAGTAGATGGTGTCAAATAATGCAATGATTCTCTTGTACTGAACAAGCATTTACTTGTAGCTTATTTTCATAGTGTAGCTGCATTGTAGATGTAGGCATTAGAGACTAGAGCTTTGTTTTTGAGTAGCAATAAACATTGTGCATAAGAACCTATTCAAACTTTCTCACTTTGCTACAGATGTAGCTTGTGTTGATGCAATTGGTGAACTTGAATGTTTTGATGACTACACTGTATATTCTATTAGTGCGGTAATGTGCCACCAAAATAGTGTGCCATATGATAAATGAACGTTTTTTTGGTTGAATAGTGTCGTTGGAATCACCATCAAAAAGCTCAACATGAGATTCAAAGCTCACTGATTAGTAGGGGGTGTCACACCTCTTCCGAGAAGTTTGATTCTCTGAAGATTGAGAACCTGGGGAGAGAATCATGGAGCCAATCCTGGCCATTCTCCATGAAGAAGTTGGGACTCCCTTTGAGGTTGTGTGAAGAATGAGAATGTTCGTGGCTTCTCAATCTTCACACCCATTCTTCACCTCTGGAGGAGAAGAATGAAACTTCTCTATCTTCAGAGAATGGGTCCTCCCCAATTCAAGGAGAAAGTGCCACGTACGCATTCTCTGAAGATTGAGAATGGGAAGAACGAGGTGTGACACCCCCTAGTGTTCCAATCCAATCATCAAGAGATACACTAATACGTGGTGTTTGAATAAGCATTGAACCTACAAAAGAGTGTATCGGATGTCGCAGTGTACCTGACAGAAGCCAGAGAAATAGAGCGTTTCCAGGAACCGGATTTTGACTCCCAATCGAGCAAAGTCCTTCTCTTTGATCACCACGCTGAGCACATCCTGGTCATGTTTGCCAGGGACTCTCAATCTCGCTGCGTACCAATACCTGCGTATAATGAAAAATGCAAAGAATGTAGAGTTTTCTTTTTCTCTCTTGTAAGAAAAGAACTTGCCATGATAATGGAATACTTCCTTTATTCCAACAACAATAATAATCATAACGTTGATCCAAAGACCATCGTGAATAAAGAGTTTGTTGGAGGCAATCCATTTGAACGAGGGCTTTCTGGATGGAAAGGGTGAAGGCAAAGCCCGAGACCTTTCCACCCAAAGAGCCCAAGGTTGAGATGGATTGACCTACGCAAAGCACTCTCAAAAAAACTATGAGACTGGATTATGACAAATATCCCCCAAGAAATCCCGAACCCTAATGACGAGTTATAAGGCTACGTAAAACGTATTCTAAATTTTCTGAGAGTGCTTTACATCTATCCATGTCTCCAGGACATGGATAGCAAGGTGCCTCCTTCCAAATTGATTTGTCCCATTTGAGCTTATAATTTTGTTCCAAAATGATTGTTTGGTGAGGAATGTGCTACATTTATTTATAACATCTATTGTTGTGATACATCTACTATAGTAAAAACTTTGAGCCTTCGTAACTTTTGTATAACGCATTCTATGGTGTGTTGGAATGGTTTTTCAGTGGCCAACAAGAATATAATTTAAAAATATATGATTATTCTAATACTAGTAACCAACTGCTTGTGACCACTTTTTTTACTCTTGTTGCTAGTATTTCAGTAGCTTTTCCATCACATATACTTCTATTTAGAGCATGCAACACAGATGCTAAATTTTTAGCACTTACTAACTTAATCTAGAAAAAATAACATCAAGCTCATAATGTTCTTTAGGCCTTGCTGGACCACACCCTTTACATTGTAGCAACACTGTAGAGAAACTACTAATAAAATAGTCCAACTCTCCAACCCTCTTCGCTTATACCAGCTGAAGTTAGAGAAAATTCTCTGTGATTCCTCTTATCCCTTGACAAATGCTTCACATTCAAAGGTGCGACAGTGGGCCTCTAAAGAATGGTATGCTAGAACAAAGGGAGTATTGTTTATTTTTATTTAATTTTTATCTTTTACATATAAATCAAAACATTTGGAAAGAGTCTGCCAAATACCTATACAATGCCATGGTTTGTTGGTTTGACCGAACGTAGAGGAAGCCTCCATTGGGTGCATTGGTTGCCACATCAAAAGGCCCACCAGTGTATTTATCACAGGCTATCTGAAAATCACTGTCCTCAGCAAAATTGGGGAAGGGGTCACGGAACCACAGAATGTCTGCATCCTGTCAACAACAAAAACACATCATCTTCATAACATTAAATTAATTTTTTTTAACCCCCCCCCCCAAAAAAAACCTCTTTTTTGTAAAGGTATTTCCCTTTTGAGTAGGTTCTTATGTACACTGTTTGAAAATTGAACCCTAATCCCTACCATGCAATCTACACAAATGAAATACACTCAACCTCTCTAATGACATTTCCTCGAGGACAAACATACAAACAAACAAGCTTCTAAATTCACTCACATGTAGAAGTTTTCCAATCGTATGTGCACACAACATAACATAAAAAAATTTAAGGATATGAGGAATCAACACAAACTAAATCTACAGTGAAGGTTCTTATGTACTTTATTTGCTGCTACTTGAAAACTGAAACCTAATCCCTGACATGAAATAAGCTAAATATACACAATTAAATACACTCAACCCTCTCTAATGACATAATTTCCTCAAAGGAGAATCAAACTACTAAATGCAGACGTTGTCCAATCATATGTATAATCACATCAAAACAAAGTTTGAAGATATACATGGAATGAGCAATTGCAAAGTGTAAGCTACAGAGTCTCTCTTATAGCTGCTTGTTTAATTGAATTTTAACCTCTAAAGAACTATGGAGCTCTTTCTAGACGTATGTACTTTTTCGTCTTTTTGTTCTGTCTACATTTTTTGGGGCGTAAATCAAGCAACGTTACAACTTGTTAAGCTACACTTAGGAACCTTAATGTTGCTATAGCTACTCCCTTGCCATTGCTACCAAACGTAGCAATGCTACTAGACTTATGAGAGATTCAATATAAGAACAAACAATAAAATGTACATTGAAAGAAGAGTAATACTCCCTCCGTCCGGAAATAATTGGCATTTATTTTTTCCAACATAATTGTCCTTTGTTTTATACTTCAAACTTGAGCCCTGTCCACTTCAAACGGGACAGACAATGAGAGTGACACAAAGACCATTTTTCGAGTACTGAGTCGACTTTTTTTTGGCAAAAATAAGCGTGCCAAAAACTAGGACAGTTATTTCCAGACAAAAGGAGTATGATTTCAGAACTTTATTATTTTGTGTTTTTCCGGCCATACAGAAAAGTGGAAAATTACAATACCCCAAATTTAGAGCATTATTATTTTTCGAGACTACTGTCCTTTCTATCCCCAATAGACTCGTCATTCACATTGTTGTTATTATGAAGTAATTCTTTTTCTTCATTCACATTGTTATTATGGAGTTATTCTTCTTCTTCAATCACATTGTTATCATGGAGTAATTCTTCTTCAGTTCTTCATTCACATTGTTGTTATTATGGAGTTATTCTTCTTCTTCTTCATTCGCATGGTTATTATGGACTGTTATTCTTCTTCTGCTTCTGCTGTTGAGGTTTAGGGTTTAGGGTTTTTTTCTTTTTTTTTTGTGTGTTGATGATGTTGCAGACAACAAGGGAGTACGCGGAGATGCAGAGGATATTATCCCAAGCAGCGATGGTGAACAAGACGGTGATCATCACGACGCTGAACGAGGCAAGGTTGTGAACGAGGCAAGGTTGTGGTGGCAAGGAGATGGAAATCACTAATAGAAATCTTGTCAAATGCGACTTGTCTTTGATGACTAAATTCTGTTGTGACTGAAATTGTGGAGTGGAAAGAGGAAGAACTGACTGACCGAGAAGACAAAGCTGTAGCCCATCTCCAGCACATCCCCCAAGAATTTGATCCGTCTCCACATCATCTTGAGGTAATCCTGGCTCATGAATTTCTTCTCGCCGGCGAAATCCACGCCCTCCGTTTGCAAGCGGAAGCAGAAGGGGTGCAGCTGCACGCAGCGCTCGTGCGCCTTGCGGTCCAGGGTGACGATCACCATGTGCTGCAGCAGGTGTTGGATGTTGCTCCCCCGGCGGAAGCTGAGCAGGAACAGGTCGATCATGGTGTCCTTGGCTGCCCACGCCTCGTTCAGCGTCGTGATGATCACCGTCTTGTTCGCCATGGCTGCTCGCGATAATATCTTCTGCAGCTCCGCATACTCCCTTGCTGTCTGCAACATCATCAACACACAACACGGTCAAGCGATGGAACAAAAAAGATAACCCCAAACCCTAAACCTCAACAGCAGAAGCAGCAGAAGAATAACTCCATAATAACAATCATGTGAATGAAGAAGACGAATAACTACTCCATAATAACAACAATGTGAATGAAGAAGAAGAAGAATATAACTCCATAATAACAACAATCTGAATGAAGAAGAATATGACTTCATAATAACAATGTGAATGAAGGAGAATTTAACTCCATAATAACAATGTGTGAATGAAGAAGAATCATCAACACTATCAGTGCAACATCATCAACACACAACACAGTCATCAGTTCTGGAACAAAAAGAAACACCCTAAACCCTAAACCTCAAAAGCAGAAGAAGAATAACTACTCCATAATAACAATCAGTGAATGAAAATTGTATTGGGGATAAAAAAGATAGTAGTCAGTTTCACATGAAAAAAAAGAAGCAAAGGTCTGGGGAGAAAACATTCAATGAAGAAGAAGAAGAATAACTCCATGATCATAACAACGCAAATGAAGAGCCTAACTGCACTACATGCACATAGATAGTGAGTGGTACCCTTGATACCTTCAAGACATTCAATTGATAGAGAAAAGAATACAACTATCATGAAATCATAATCGATCCAACCTTAGGATAAGAAGAACAACTTCACAATAACAATGTGAATGAAGAGTTTATTGGGAATAGTCTTACTAACTGCACTACATAGCGAGTGCTACCCTTGATTCCTCAAACATCCAATCTTAGCATTAATAGAGAATAGATGAAATCCAATCCTACTAGAAGAAGAAAAATAACTTCAACTAAAAACCAACATTAACAAAGAGTTTATTAGCGATAATTTTACTAATTGGCAATAAGTCTTGTAACCCCTACTTGTTTTCAATAACACATGGTTGTGACCTTTTGGCTTCTTGTTTACAATGGAAAGTGGACTTTAAACAGAGTAAGCTATACTGAACAATTCAGCATTTGAAATTGTTTGTGTGAAAGGAAAATGCCAAGGATTACAAGACTTATTGCAGGGTACTGTACATAGATAGCAAGAACTATGGTTGACATAAAATCTTAACAATTATGTAAAGAATAAAGTGAATGGAGAGTTTGTTGAGCACAATTCTACTAAGACATAGATAGCAAGTGCTACTCTTGACACCCAATCTCAGCATTGAAACCTTTGAAAATGGAAACGGAATTTAAGGAAATTTAAGAAAAAGCAAAGAGTACTACCATGTGTTCCTGGGGAGGAAGGAGCGAGTTGCTGAGATTGGAAAGCATGGAATGGACGTGCTGGACGGAAGGTTGTTGGTCCAGAAATAAATAGGGCAAGCCCAGAAAGGCTGTTGTTACGGCTATCATGAGGATTTGGCTCACTCTCATTTTCAATCCACCAGCCATCGTTTCTAATTCACTTCCTCTGTCTCCAAACTAAAACCCAAAAAAAAAGAAAAATCCTCACTCAACTTTCAAATTAAATGTTCTATCTAAGACAAGCTCTGAAGAAAAAATTCCAGGTAGTAGTATAACTCTATTTACATGATTGATAACTGTCACCAGTTTCTAGTATTTGCACTCAATTGCAGATCATATACAATTTAAGAAAAAAAGGAAAAAAAAATATACATATAGATATGAATTAAAATGTAGATCCTGCGCTTCCTCTCTCTTCTACAATCACAATGAGAGCTTACAAGCTCTACTCAAAACCTTCTCTCTTTGCAATGAAGCTTTGGTTTCATAAACAAAGAGCAAAACCTTGAAAGCACAAAGACGGAGAAAAATCGGTTGCGAAATTCTAAAATCAGTATATGTACAAGTTGCAACCAAAGCGCTTTCTCTCAAAAACTGCTCTCTTTATAGATGAATCAATGCACGAAATCTCAAAAACTGCAACATTTGATCAGATTCGCCTTTCAAACTAAACTTGTCTACGAGTATTCTTTGCAATCAGCCCGAGATCTTCTTTTTCCTCGTTCTCTCAAACTGCGGTCTTTACAGAATCAATCAATGCACGAAATCTCTATCAAAACTCTAACAATTTTATCAAAGTGTTCCTGAAGATTCATCTTGCGGCTCCTCTCTTTGCAATTAACCCTCGTTTTTTGTGGAAGAGCTCGAAATTGGCTACCAAAGAGAAGCGTTTTGCAGCAAACAGGCACCCATAAATCAACCATCATTCCGTCATCAGTCACGCTCTCCTGCTTCTTGTCAGTCCCGAAATGAGAACCTTCTAAGGCCCAAAAAAAGACCATTTTAAACAAAAATTAGGAAGCTGTTGACGGAGGTTGGACTTTTGCAGATTGGGCCCAACTTTGGGGGTCCTAAGTGGCCAGGTGGAGGGTGCAAACTGATGAGTGATGAGCTGTGAGTTGGGGTTTAACATAGCAAAATCATCATATGTGGGTCCTTTAGAAAAAGAAGGGAAAAAAACATTATGTTAAAGGAGCGGCGTTTGTGCATGTGGCGCAAGTGCACACTCTACTGACCTACTTGTGTAGTTGTGTCACAATTTTACTGTTGAGTTTGGGTTTATTTTTTATGTGAGGAAGCTTCTGTGTTGGTGTTGGGATCATTTAATCCGTGTGGGTGCTTTCTTTCTTTCTCTTTTGTACTCTGGCGGTCCGCTATCGTCTAGGGCTTTGAAGATCTGTAATAATTGCCTGCCAACTAACAATAGCAAGGTAACTACCACTGTCTAGATTTGGATTTCTAGAATGTAGGTCGTTTGTTGAATTTGAGGTCTTCACCCTGTCACTAAATGAGTCCCTTTACACTAGAGGCGAGAAGCCGTGAGGAGAGAAATTTCAGCCAATGAAAAATTGGTCTTCTTGGTTTCTAGGCCTCCCATTGGTTGAAATTTCTCTCCTCACGGCTTCTCGCCTCTAGTGTAAAGAGGCCCTCATGTCCAATGCCTTTCTTTCATGCACTTTGTTCATCACCTTCAACCTCCACCTGTCCACTTACCTATTGATGAAGTATTGTAGTGGGTGTGGAATATTCCACACCATCTACTGTAGAGCCAAAGTAAAGATAGTACATGCTACTGAATATTATGTTGACTCTCAAAACTGGATGAAATATGTTTGTATTTAATGTTGTTTTTTCACGGCTCAGTATTCTAGATTGATGAACAATAATGATTACTCGTGTATAAAGTAGTGATTGTAATTGGTTCACGCACTGTATAGAAGGACACATAGTGGTTCCAGGGTGTGGAGACAATAGCTTGTGACACCAAATCTTGGATGTGATGATAGTGGTCAAGGAGTGAATTGAAAGAAGAAGGGTGATTATACTTTTAGTGAAATACTAAGAAAAACAATGTGCAAAAATATTTAAAAAATAATGTTTATTGTATGACTCGCTATCTAACCATAGAAGTGAGATCTTGTCAATTAGACATTGTGATCTCGTTCACCCACCAAGCCACACTTATAGTCCTAGTATTGTTTGTCTACATATTTAGAATATGTACATACTAGCTAGACTACTATTTTGGTGTTCTAACTAACTCCAAGTCGTAAACACTTGGTCTATTAGGTCCTTTATAAGTAACTTAATTACCATATGAGTAACTTAATTCCAACACTTAAAACATCTACACGTGCGGGATATATTTCATCACATTAAAACTTCATCACTAGTGTGGATCGCTTATTTGGAGAATATGTCACTTGATTACTCCATAATCCTTGGGCCCTCAATCATAGCATGTTAACCCCTAAAGGACCAAAAAGCCCAAATTGAGCCTCATGTTTTTTAAGTAGTTTTGAGTAGATCATAAGTGGACTTTCTTTTTGTTCAAATTTATTTGTTTTTTTATCTACATATGACACAATGTCCTTCATTGATTCCAATGATATATGAATTGGTCCCATTTGACTTATAATTTCAACAACATAATCAATTGAATTTGTCATTTTTAAACCATGAATCTTTGGTCTTTAGGAATTAATCATTGACCTTTAAAATTTAAGCTTAGTTAAATATATTCCACATTCTATTTGTGATTGTGATTGGTCCATTGACTATTTGACGTACACATTTAGTGTGTAAGGTGGGGTACTATAAGTTTAAAGGCTCTTCAAATATAGATGAATAATTTTAGCGTGTGAGACTTTGGTGCAGATGCTTTGAAGGTATGAGCAATTTTTTCAACTAAGGTAGGAGCTCCCAAAACCGACAGTGTACCCAATTCTGATAATTTCTAGGCATAGTAGTCATTCTACAACGCAAATCTATATAGACCATAAATAGCTTATCTTTTTTGTCAACAAACTATAAGGGCTCTATAATGTGCTTAGATTTACATTCTAGAATGATTACCTTATTTAGAAATAATCATAATTGGGTACACTGTTGACTTTGGTTGCTCCTACCTAAACCCCTAATTGCCCGACTATCCATTTTTTGGACAATGTACAAATTTATCCACGTTTTATCATCCATCAAGCACTTTTGTAAGGAAAAAAATACTACAAAATTCTATGGTAAGATAGCTTCATGCTCTTGTAATCCGATTAGAAAGGGGATGATTTGTGAAATTTTTTATGCCTCATTTCATGTTGCAGTGATTCACCAAATTTTTTGAAGATTTTAAAGATAAACTCATAAAATTAAGCAACCAAAAAATCTCTAAAAATCACTACACTTAGAGTATTACATTTCAACCCATCTCAACAAATTTCATTACAAATTGTCAATATCTTATTTATAATTCAATTACAAAATATTTTTGAATTTCAAGTTTCAAATTTTATTCAAAATATTGGTAATAGCAATCGCAGATTTAGAATCTAAAATTTATAATGTACAACTTTTATTCATACTTCAAGTTCCAAATATTCCTCTTAGTTGCATTTTATAATGCATCTTTGCAAAAATGCCAAATTTGGAGAGGGATGAAGACATTTAGGAGTTAAACTGTTGGTTGGAGACCTACTTCGAAGGCAAGAATTCAAACACCGATGGCTTCATTGCAATATTACCTTAGTAGTAGCGAGTACACCCATTATCCAATTTAGTCCAACTTGGACTAATAATGAAAACTCGGACTAATTTTGGAATTAGAAGAAAGTCCGAGTAGGAGTAATTGAGATAACTCGTAGTAATTGTGGTAATGTAGGTATAGTGTGACCTATACTAATTTTTTAAAATCCAAATTAGTATGAATTTACTATGCCAAATATGAATAAAATAATATGAAATTACTATTTTTAGTTGTTTTAAAAATAAAATATTACAATCTAAATTGAAAAATAATATTTTATTATCATATCCTTGGACTAATTTAGATAGTACTACCGGAATTAGTCGGAGGATTTGTTAAAAAAAATCACACTAATTGTTGGTCTCAGACTAAATACGATAATTGACGTAGCACCTCATCAATCACTACTAGCAAAGGCGTCGCTTCTCACTCAGAACAATGTGAGAGTTCACTGCAATCACCAAGTCTTGAGCGCCTGAATAGTGAGTGCGAAGTGGCGCCATTTGACTCACCTACCGAGTGTAAAACTACCCCTTCTCCTTGTAGTGAATCATGGCTTTGCAATGTGCACCCTCATGTTCAAGTATAAATGAATAAATTTAGCGTGGGTTTTAGCGTGGAATGGTGCAGATGCTCTCAGGGGACGAGCAAATTTCTCAACAAAACTGTTGCCTGGGGATCCACTTCCAAGGCAGGAATTCAAACACCGATCAAATGGCCTCATTGCCTCCGTAGCCAGTAGTGTAGTGCCTCATCGATGACGGTGGCCTTGCAATGTGCAACCGCATGGCAGCACAGTTTCAATCCCGCTGTTGCAACAAGCACGCGCAATGCTGTGTTGCAGAGGAGAACCAGCCGTGGGTTTCTCAATCTAGCCAGTGATGCGCCTGTGATGCGCAAGGAGGAGATTCCATGGCGACCGCCTCAAGTGAATGCAAGCATTCGGGCTCCTGTTTCTCACACCAGGCCGTCTCGCATTCTGGTACAGACTCCTCTCGTTCTGTGAAATTAGACTTTAATTTTTCAACAAGGATACCAAATTCGTTTTAATCTGATCATTTTTCATTATTAATATTCTACAACCAAGATATGGTTGCATAGGAATTTAAGGGTTAAGGTTTTTTTTTTTCGTCATGAATTTTATCAACTATGTATACTCTAAGAGGCATCAAATTGCATGGCTGTGCATATTGTGATTGTCTTTTCTATGGGAGGGTCAAGGACTCAAGGAATTCGACCGGGTTTTGAGAATCAGTCTCTGTAGAGTTCTCACTTCAAAATTTTCGGAGTTTTCTGATTTTTAGTGTGTGGTTCTGCATTCTTGTTTTCTTGGCTGTGTTTGAATAGGCTTTAACCGGGAACAGCGTTAGATTATACGAAGCAGGTTTAGGGTTTAGGGTTTAAAGAACCAAGAGGGTTGAGTAGGTCATCTGAAGACTTTTTTTATTTTTTCAATTTTATTTACTTGCACTGATTCTAGCGATGTAAAATTTGGCCTTATCTGAAATCGAATTGGTCATTTTAAAATTGTGAATTCTTGGAGGTTGAGGCTTTCGAATCGGGCCTCATGTTTCTTTTAGCCAATGTAATGATCTTCACGGATTCTAACGATGTAAAGTTTTGCCACAATGTGATCATTTTAAAATCATGAATTCTTTGTGTTTTAGGGTTTAAGACTTTATATTAGCAGCTTTGAGTAGGTCATATGAGGACTGTCTTTTGTTTAATTTTATTGGTTTTTCAACTAACAAATGCAATGTTCTTCACCAATCAATAAAAATTGGGTCACATGTAGCTCACCTTGGAAAATGTCCCTCCTGGCGACATCGTCCAGATGAGAATGTCGCCAGGAGGCACATTTGCCTAGGTGAGGTCCCCGATTCTACATTGTAGCCTGGAAGTTGGCGCCATCTGAATTCTATTCTTCACAGTATGATCAATGGAATTGATCATTAAAGGCCAAGAAGCCCAAATTGGGCCTCATGTTTTTTTTAGCAGTTTTGAGTAGGTCCTATGTAGACTTTTATTTGTTCAAATTTATTTGTTGTTTGACCAACACATGCAATGTTCTTCACTAATTCCGATGATATAAAACTTGGTCTCATTTGAATTATATTTTTTACATACGATCAATTGAATTCATCATTTTAAAACTTTGAATTCTTGGTTTGAAATCATGAATCCTTGGTCCTTGAGACTTTCAAGCAGCCAGACTGGTGTCTGCTGAGAGCACATGATTTCTGCAATTGGACTGTTTATATTGAAGGCTGACTTAAACCCTAAACCCTAAAACCGTTTGTTGTGCAGATTAGCACAGGAGACGTGATGGGGGACATGCACGGAGCTGCTTTGGTGCGTGCTCTCATGGACGCAGCTGAAGAGGAGAATGTGGACATGGAGGTGTACGCTCTGGGTGGCAGGCGGATGCAGGATGCCGGAGCTCTTCTGATCGGTGGGTGGTGCGTGAAGCCTCTTCCTGCTTTTCATGTTGCCACCTCACTGATAGCCAACATAGATTAGCGTTGTTTCAGTTGGTTACAGGGTCGTGTTTCAATGACACGAAAGAAACACAATATGGTCATTGATTCAGTGCTATAACAACAATGATTGAATTAGTGGCCATTGATGTAGTACTGTGAGAGTGTTAGCTTGTGAGGGGAGACTCTCGAAATTTGTCATCTCGCTGATTGCCAACATAGGTTCGTGTTGTTTTAGTTGGTCATAGGTTCGTGTTTCACTGACACAAAATATGGCCACTGATTCAGTGCTATAACAACAATGACTGAATTAGTGGCCATTGATGTAGTACGGTGAGAGTGTTAGAGTGCAAGCTTGTGAGGGGAGACTCGACAACACGGTTCTGACGAGTTAGCATCCCATAATCCATGCCCACAACCATGAGACTCTCACCAGATATGTTGCCTTCTACATGCGAATTGAAACTGTGGGGTTCTGCGACTGCCCTTCAAGGAAACAGGGACCACGTCCTTGCTTGGAAGCTCATTCTGACACATCTCCTTTCGATGCTTTTTAATCAGTGATTTCTGGCTTGCCATGTCGGTTACATCCTCCTCTAATGGTCTCAAACTTCATGCATGATGGCCTGTGACAACAAGAGCTTCAAATGGTGGAAACCATTTATAAACTTGGGAGCAGTCAAAATGACTTGAAATTTCACAATGTAATGCATAAGACTGCTGTTCAAACATTCAAGCTTACAAGTTGAAATCACTGCTTCTCTTCTGTAATTTTGTCTATCATAAGGTAGAGGATACTGTTTTGCGTCACTTAAACCAGTATGTAGGAGTGTGCTTTCATTGGGAGATCACTCAATAGAGTGATCACATAAGAGTCAAGCTCTCGAGGTCAAATTGTTTTTATCACTTTGTATGATGATTTCTCATGCAACCATTCAAAGCGGGAGTTTGTAGAGTACTATAAGTGACAGTAGACAACCCCATTTCCATTCAAAGATGAGTGGTCATAGAAGTCATGCTTACTGAAGGCCAACCAAGTGTATGAATAGATGAGTTGCTGTTGGTAACATGAATAGGATTAGATCCCTAACGGGTTTATTATCTTCTCTCTTACTTGCACGATTTATGTACCCTGTTCCTTATCACTTTCTCTCTACGTTAGCATTAAAAAAATTTATAGCAGGAAGTTATTTCACTGAATTTTCAGAGTGTGAGGAACTGTGGTAGTCCTGCAAGTGGGATGGTATACTAAAATTTCTTGGAACCCATTTGATGCAGGTGATAATACGGGATTAAGTTCCATTGGGCTGCTGGAAGCACTGCCGCTTATACTACCTTCTCTTCAAATCCAGCGACGTACACGCAAGTTTTTGAAAAATCATCCCCCGGACTTAGTGGTACGTCTATCTGTTTCTGTGTAAACTCTAATCTCATGATAAAGATTCCTCTTCCTTTTTTCTTTTGAAGTATCATTACCATGGTATAAGCTTAACACCAAACTTTTACCATCCAATTAATCCGCCTCTGAGTCCCAAATAAAGGTCCCTCGTCACTGAGGAAATCAGGTTTGGAGTTTGTAGTGGTTGTGCTAAGGCCACTCGTCTGGGCTGCAGGTGTTAATTGACTATCCAGGCATCAACATACCTTTTGGAAAGTATGCCAAGGAAAACTTCGGTAATAGAAACATACCATGACAATTCTTCATGATTCCTCACAAGTAGAGATCGCAACCCCCTAGAGGTATTCTAGAAAATATAGCTGCATTACAATTGACAGGGTTTACGTTAGATGGCAATTGGCAGGGTTTAATGTGGCTAGTGTCCTGCTTGGTCTTTAAGTTGCTTATAGCTTGTGTTGATTCGTTCTACAATTTTGGTCACTATGTCATGTCACAGTGAAAAGTGATTTTGAGCTTAGGTTTTTTGTATTGATGAATGCCTGTTGCAGGGTGCAAGGTAATCTATTACATACCGCCTAATGAGTGGCTATGGAATACGTCACGAACTGGAGCTATTATTGACTCTTGTAATGCGATTCTCTCGGTTTACCCTGGCGAGGTGGGTGATTTGTACGAGCATGTGTTTGGAATTGAACCTGCTAGAAATGAATGTGCCTGATCTGTATTGTGTTTCTTACTGATGTGAAAGTCACACTGTCATTTTTATGAGAGAACGAGAAAACTTGACAGGAGTAGAGCTTTGAAAATTTCAGCAATTGAATAAGAGTATGTTTGGTTTTTGGTTTGCACAGACGGATTACTTTCGCAAATCCGGTGGACATGTTGTAGAAGTGGGTCACCCTTTACTTGATAGCCGCAGTCCAACTCAAACTCGAGCACAGGTTTTACTTCAACTTATATATTTGTTTATTGTCTCTGGAGAGACTAAGCAATGGTTCAAAAATGTAGAAAGTTCTAGTGCCTAATGAAACTGAGATGTCTTGAAAGAAATAGTAGCATGTTGGGACCCGTCATTCCAAAGAACTAATTTCTTATGTCTAGTAGAGTTGTGACACGTGGTCATAGGGAATGGTGACATTCTAAGATTGTTGGACAGGGTTTTTGAGTTTTTACTTTGGCTTGCAAAAGAAGTGTTGTATCTAGAATTATATGGAAATTGTCACTGAAGTGTCATGAGCTTGTGCAGGCGAGGGAGGCTCTTGGCTATGGTGAAAAAGATATAGTGATCCTATTAATGCCTGCATCACGGGCTCAAGAACTGAGACTTGTGTGGCCAGTTATTGCTTCAGCAGCAAAGCTTTTGCTGACACGTATTTTTGCTTTGAAGAGGTAGGTTATCAACCTAATAGTCATCCTCCGTATTTGTCTGCTAGTTATCTATACACTAGGGGTGGTTAGAGTGTGAGCTTGTGAGGGGAGACCCTGCAATGCGGCTCCACCAAAACAATTGCCTTCTGTACGCAAATTGAAACCGCGGAGTTCTGCGATCGCCTTTCAAGGAGACAAGGGCCACGTCCTCACTGCAAAGCTTGTTGCAGAACCTTGCGCAAATACTTACAACCTGACACCCCTAATGTCTTGCTTATGCTCAGTTGACTTTGCACTGGCTAGCTTGAAGGCAGAAACAATATACTCCCTCTGCCTGAATATAACTGTCCTAGTTTTTGGTGTGTTTTAACTTAACGCTTTTTTGCCCAAAAAAAGTAGTCTCAGTTCTCGAAAAATGGTCCATCTTTAATATTAGTATGTAGTTTTTAGTGTCACTCTCATTGTCCGCCCTCTTTGAAGTGGACAAAGCTCACGTTTGAAGTATAATACATAGGACAAATATTGCCCAAAAAAATGCCAAAAACTAGGACAATTATTTCCTCACAAAGGGAGTATTGTAGTGCAATGTGAGGTTTTTTGTTTTCTAATTTTGAGCTTGTTATGAACAGCCACCATCGTGTGCACTTCATTGTCCCATCTGTGTTACCTAGTGGAGACCATTTGATTAAGCAAAGTTTTGAAGAGTTTGGTCTCACTGGCTATGCTTCTCTTTGGCAGGTTAGTATTCACAATCTTTGCTCCCGTTGGTGCAATTGATGTGTACTTATGTGAATGTTCGCAATGAACCCAGAAAATGTTATCAGTTTAAGGATAGTAGGTATTGACTTAATTTGCAGTTCTTTTTTACGTACATAGTACTTTGGCAATGCATTCCATGTAGAAGTTTGATTGTTGTCCAATAAGTTCTGAATATAGATCTAATGCTCTTATATGTTAGAATAAGCATTCCAGTACATTATTTGCTTGTGATGCCAAATCTGCCTTGTCATGGGCACTCGGGACAAAAAAGCATTGAAGAACTATGTATGCTCTGTGTTGTTGTGTAGGGAGATGCACAGAGATTGATGCCCGCTGCAGACTTGGCAATTACTAAGTCAGGCAGTGTGAATCTAGAACTGGCCCTTCATAATGTGAGTCTGCACGGTCTCTATACTTCTGTAATCTTCTTTTTTCATGCTAATGCATATTGTCAATCATGCAACATGAGTTATGTATTTCATTTACAGTGAGCTCATATTTGACGTATTGAATGGACAAATTGAACATTCATGGAGGGTTCAGAAAGGAGAGAAGGGTGCGAGAGAGATCAAACATTCCCGCTTTAATCCCTGAAGGACTCAGGGTTTTAAAACAACAATTCAATTGATCATATTGTGAAAAATACAATTCAGATGAGACTAAATTTTATATTATTGGAATCATTGAAGAACATTGCATGTGTTGGTCAAACGACAAATAAATTTGAACAAATAGAAGTCCACATAGGACCTACTCAAAACTGCTAAAAAAAACATGAGGCCCAATTTGGGCTTCTTGGTCCTTTAGGGGTTAAGTGCGCTTCATAAAGCTCGTTAAAACGTTCCTAGCAAACTGGATTTTGAGTTTCTGATCCCATTGGAATGAATTGTGACAACTGTAGGTTCCTCAGGTGGTGGTTTACAAACTGGACAAGGCTACTGCATGGATCGCAAGAAACATTTTCCAGTTTGATGTGAAGTACATATCCTTGGTTAATCTGATCCTCGAGGAGCAGGTATATGCCTCTCAAAGAACACATGGTTATTCCTCTGGTCATTCGTTTTCATGTGTTGAAAGCTTATTTTTTGTTCCTCTGTTCAGCATTGATAGATCACGTAATAAGATAGAGGATACTATTTGCAATTTTAACTTATAAAACATATATATATATATATATATATATATATATATATATATATATATATATATATATATATATATATATATATATATATATATATATATATATATATATATATATATATATATATATATATATATATATATATATATATATATATATATATATATGTATATGTAAGACAGAGCATTTTAAGATACTTAGGAGTGTGAGTTTTGGGATATGTATAGAGCTGCAGAGAGATCACTTTGGGTAAAAGAGCCAAATCCGTTGAGATCAAATTCTCATCACTATGTATGAGTTTCTTAAAGTGGCAGGTTGCAGATCACACTTAGTGGCAGTGGACAACTTCATTTCCATTCAAAGATCTGTGACCATAGGCATTTAACCAAGTTATGCTTACACCACTTGCTAATTGAAGGCCAACCGAGTGTATCAATAGATGAGTTGATGTTGGTAACAGAAGTCTGTATAGGAGACGCGATCACATCCTAACTTATTCCAATGATGACGTTTAGTTGGAACTGGTTTTTCTCAAGCCTTAGCAACCATAGGGTCTTCTTATTGGTTGGATGGTCATCTCATGATTGTTCCATTTCGTCCTCCACAATCATTTCATTTCATCTTCGTCAAAGTCGTCCTTTTTGTGCAGTAACCTACATGCCAAACATCACTCTTGATGACATGAGGTGCAAGGAGGACTGTTGATGACTGTCGTGTCCATGTCGTCACTGGTCGTGCAGAGAGAAGCGCAGCACTAATTTAGTATCCTCTACAGGATTGATGAATCACGATCTCTGAGTAACACTTGAGATTTGATGCAGGTGGTGCCGGAGTTCATACAAGATGATGCAGAGCCGGTGAATGTGGCGAATGCTGCCTTCGATCTTCTGCCATTATCAGATTCAACACACAACAGGAGTACTATTTTGGATGGTGGTTATGCCAAGTTGCTACCGTTACTCGGGAAACCCGGCGTTGTAAAGAGGGCAGCTCAGTACGTATTGGAATCTCTAACTTCGGCTGGACAATGCCAATGATAATGCGACTAAAGATTTCTTCCAGGCTGCCAAGAGTTTGTTACGTGAGTGATTCAAAGCCAATTATTATACCAAGCCACGCGAGGAGCTTGAGTCTTTTGTAGAAGAAGGAAAAGCCTTGGAGCGAAACGGTTCATATATCTTTCACTTTTCAGCTTTGGCAACTGAGCAACTGAGCAACTCAGCTTTGGCAACTCAGCAACTGTACGAAGCGCGTGGGAGGCGTAGAGAGTGAGCTTGAAGACACAAGCTTGGTGTGAGTGTAGCACTTCCTTTAACAAATATCTTGGTATCTTTGGTAGGCCACTCTCTCTTTTTCTTCTTTGCTGAATGCTGTAATATGAGGAGGTGTCACAGCTTTTCCGAGAAGTTTGATTCTCTGAAGATTGAGAACCTGGGGAGAGAATCGTGGAGCCAATCTTGGTCATTCTCCATGAAGAAGCCGTGACTCCCCTTGAGGTTGTGTGAAGCATGAGAATGGCCATGGCTTCTCAATCTTCTCTACGGCTTCTCAATCTTCACGCCCATTCTTCACCTCCGGAGGAGAAGAATGAAGCTTCTCAATCTGTAGAGAATGGGTCCTCCACAATTCAAGGAAAAAGTGCCACGTACGCATTCTTTGAAGATTGAGAATGGGAAGAAAGAGGCGTGACACCCCTAAAGAAAGAGGCTTGTCTCTTTTGAGTAAAACTTGTGGAAACCACAATGATGAATATGTGAGGACTACTACACCTGAGCAGGAAGAATATATGGACTAAGGTATGTACACCTAAAAGCGTACGTACTTGAGCATGGTTCCTTTTAATACTGCCTTGATTTTATGATTAGCTTTGAAAGACGATTCCAACGCATATTAGCATGTATTTTTTGGACATCATATGAATTTTCATAGTGCTGATTATAGGTCTACCTAAACTTGACCTTAGTCTCTCTTGTGCATTTTAGGCAAGAATCTAGACATGTTTTTGGGTAAGGGCCACAATTATCTGTAGTTACCTTGATTAAAATGATTATATACAAGGAATGAAATAATCTCCAAGCTGCAAACTCGTTTGGATTGCAAATTGATTTTTTAAAGATTTTCTTGTGTCTGTCGTGCAACAGTAGGCATGTTAGAAATCGCATCAATAGGAATATGATCACTTGTGACGACCTTTGGGAAATTGGGTCCAATGTTTTTCTTGGAATTTTTTAATTTCAAACGATGATTCATAACTGATCTTTTAGTTGTGCATAACCTATGTGATTTTCTGAGAGTTTTAATTATGTGTAGTGCTCTTTGCTTTGCATGGCATCTATTCTAACATGTTTTCTGGTCAACTATCAGATTCTAAAGTGAAAATAGACTTTTCAGGTCAAAGTTTGGTCAACCTATTGTCACACTCAAATATTTCACTGTCTACAGTATGGATGTAAATGGTAGCCAAGGTTTTGTCATAGGTAAATGTTTTACATCTCTTTAGAAAATTTGAAGACAGTGATACTTCAACACCTTGGAGCCTGTCAATTTTTCCTTGGGAAGAAAGCCTTTCCATTCTTCCTTTGAAGCCTTTCAATTCTTCCAAAGAGTGGGTATGTGGCACTTTCTCCTTGAATTGTGGACGACACATTCTTTGAAGATTGAGAAGCTTCATTCTTTTCCTCCTGAGGTGAAGAATGGGTGTGATTTCAAGTCTCCATGGAAAAGTTTTCACCCAAGTCGTGGTCGTGGGTTCGCCAGGATTGACTGCCGCAGGTAAAATCCACTAGTTTGCTATTGTTCTTATGCTTCACAAGCATTCAATGGATGTCACGGCCTAGTTTCTGGAGAGTTGGCTCATGAATTCTCTCCTCAAGTTCTCAATCTTTAGAGAATCAACGTTTTGAAAGCACCACGACACCCTCTACTGTAAGAGAGCCCTCTGATGGCCTTTGACGATAAGGTTTAACTCCTAAAGGTCCAACCACGCATGTTTTGCATGATGTACAGAATCAAACTCCATTTTTTCATTCGTTATGCATTTTTTGCAATGTGGATTTTTTACTTTAGATTTTATGGGAAATTAGCTTCATATATGTGTGAACCGATTAGAAAGGGGATGATTTGTGAAAAACATTATGCCTCATTTTATGTTGAAGTGATTTACCAACAAATTTTGAGATCTTGCTCAACAAGTGCTCTTGAAAAAATCAACTTATAAAATTAACCAATCAAAAAATTCCAAAAATCACAACACTTGGAATATTATGTTTCAATCCATCATAACAAATTTCATGCATAGATTGTTAATATCTTATTTGCAATCAAATTACAAAAGAGTTTTGGATTTTAAGTTTCAAATTTTATTCAAAGAATTGATGATAGCAATCATAGATTTAATTGTATGGATAGAACTTAAAATTCATAATGCACAACTTTTATTCATACATCAAGTTGAAAATATCCTCCTAGTTGCATTTAACCCCTAAATGTCCCAGCGTTCAGAAACTGAATCACAAACAGATTCAAAGCCTTGCAACTTTCTCATCCAACCTCGGATGACTTTCATCCAAGTCACCTTTGTAAGCCTATTAAATTCTCTACCAATTACAATAAATCTCTTCTGATGGGGAGCTCTTGATAATATTGGAGAGGCCTCCAACTACAAATATGTCCAATTTTTTGGGTAGATTTTATGCTTGCAATAGTCCTCTCATGTATACCTCATGTACATCTGAGCCATGCTAATATTCATTTTTGAGGCTAGCATCTACTTCTGTTCAAAGGATTAGTACGTTTAGGGGTTAACCCCTAACCATCCTGGTGTCCATATTTTGGACGTCTTTTGGGTTACTTTCACCTTCAAAGAGCTGTAACTTTTGCATACAATGTTCAATTTCAATGAAATTTAAAGAAAATCCCTGGCATGATGTCTAGTTTGATTGGTGAAAATTTCAAATCAATCCAAGATGTATTGAATTTTTGGGAATCATTTGAAAGTAGGGGTCTTTTGTTTAGACAATTTTTGTGCATTTTGATGGCTGCAACTTTGGGGGCTTGTACCTCCTTCATCTGATGTCCGTTATCAATAAAAATTGTTGAGTTGGATTCTCCTTGAAGTCTAGTTATCATATAAAACGATTCATGTCAATCCGTGTTGTTCTGAATGTTTGGGAGTCATTTTAGTGAACGGGTCTATTTTGGACACTTTTTTCCTTTTGGGTCAAATGGGTCACTTTTTGGGCTACTTTTTGACATTGCAAGGCCATTTTAGGGCACATCAAATTTTCTTCATGAGCTTTTTTGGTACTAATGTGTTTATATGATGATTTTGAACCACTTTTTCATTTGAGTATTTTTGAAAACAAATTCACCTCTAATGTGTTGCTAGAAAAATTTCAGCATTCTTTTTGAACGCTAAAACATTATGATCTTGCAATCTATGTGGCCAAATTTGATCCACATCATTTACAACATGTATACTACAAGATTGTACAGTTGAGATTTCTATACCTCAGCTACATTTAGACCTATAATACATCAAAAGCAATGATGATTATAAGCCCAGAAAAGCTAGGGACGCTTAGGGGTTAATAATGCATCTTTGCAATTTTCCAAATCTGGAGAGTGAGATGAGGACCTTTAGGGATTATTCAAATGGTTGCTTCAAGACATAAATTAATTAGAACACTTCAAGAAGAGGCAACAAATTGTATTAATAAAAAGAAGAATTAAAAAATTAGATTTTTTCGGGGAAAGTTACTATAATTAACTATCAATTTTCAAAGTGAACTTTCTATTTTTAATTGGATACTTCAAGGTTAAAAACATGAAAATGAGATTCTTTTTTTGGTTGAGGCTTTCCTCTCAGTTGGAGGTAGAGTTTGTACCTTAGTAACATCGCTTTTATTAAAATCGCACATGCAATGTGAAAAGTGCACGTGGTACAAAATTATGATTGTGATGTTTGGTTGTGAATTTTCATGGGATTGGCCAACCTTCTTATCATGCAGTCTTTGAAGTTTATGTTGTGAATTGAAGGGTATTGGCAATTATCAATCCATATATTGTGCAATTTCGTTTTTTTAATGCAAAATTGGTATGCACATTGCACGTGCACTTTTAACAAATGTAGTGTTCTTGAGTCTTGTCATAGAATAAACCGCACATTTTTTTCAATATAAAAACGTGATTTAAATTTATTAGTCTTCATCTCAGCACTTGAGACATAAAACATCAGATTCTTAACCCCTAAGGGAGTCGACATCTACATGCTGGCCATGATGAACAATTTTTTAGGGCTTATTACAAGAGTTTTATAAATTGAATGATGTTCATCCAAGTATGCTAAAAATGTAGCTTTTGTCTACTCTTCAACAATGTGACAGACTAGGTCACTTTATGCATCATATTTTTTGTGCAAAGCTCTAAAACAATTCATGTAAAAATGGTAAGAAAACAAATCTTGCAACAATGTCTAAAATCTTATGCTTAAAATCTTATCTTAAAATCTTAGTAGAAAAGGTGACGTTCCCCAGGCAAATCCACTGTGCATACGTGGAATTGGGCACCACATGCCTGGGCAACTCCCTCGACAATGCCACCTTTTCTACTAGTGCAAATTTTGTTTGCCTCAAGATCTACACCTCCCTCCCCGAGGTTCTCATAGCGGTCAAAGATTATTTTGGTAGGGCATGACAAAAGGATGATGGAAGTGACTTAAAAAAAACAAAGGTACAAATATCCATCTACTCATCTGCAAGACTTTGACAGGCTGAATAATAGTGACGTGGACACAGTGGAATCATACAACCAAGCCATAAACTATTCCCTGATTTCTCATGCTGCATCTTGAAATACCGCAGTACAGAAAATACGTAGAAGACCCCATCATCGCTGTCATAGAACGTACATGGCATTGAATGTTTCTTTCTTTCCCATGTGAAGTGGGTGAACCAGAGACATCAGTTGGTAGAAACTGAAGGTAATTCAACTCTTCGGGCTGAATATGGCAAATATGTATTACACATCTCTTATTGTTCATGAAAAATTCCAGGTTCTGCATGCACAACAAAAGATGAAAGTTATTCTCTAGCTGAGAAAGTGCAGTATAAGATATTCCCCGGAAAACAGTTGAAAATAGACCAAAAGCATACAAAAAAAAGGTCAGAACTGAAAAAATAGGGTCGCAATTTGCTGGCTTGGAAATGATGGGCACGAGCCTGACATAGGAGATCACATGTACGATGCTGTACAGGAGAAGGTACTCTGTCATCGAGGATACTGTAACCTGGTAACAAATTAATTCATTTTTTTTTAGAAAGTGACACGTGTTGCTTTCTTAGTGGTTGTGACCCATGGAAAAGAGGATGTGAATGGTGAGAAAGCTGACGTGGAACTCAGGGGTGCCAGAGCTGCTACGAGGTTAGGCTAACGTACACTGTGCTTTAATGATTTTGTAAAGACGTATAAAGAGGGTGTTGCTTTTGTAAAGAGGTCTGTTGCATGAGGAAGCTACATATACATCAAGGCCGGCCAGTGACGAACCAAGCAGCGCTTCCACCACCTCTCATCTAGTCATTTCATGCTTAGCCCTTTGAGAAATTAGAAATCATACCTGGTAAGCGTGATGAAGATGACGAGGGCACTGGCGATGGCTGTGACAATTCTGGCATCATGTTGTGTCCTGGAAGCCCAAGCCCAAGCTGCCGAAATGATCATGGTAAGCATAAGACCTGTCTTGCCATCTATGACATGTAACTCATACAATTTCATCTAGGAATCCGACATAAAATTATGTCCTTTTATTGTGTAGTATAGAGTCCACTCTCAACAGGGGGTTATGTAAGAATTATGTGTAGTAAGACTGGATAAAATTATGCCCTTTTATTGTAGACAGTCTCAAGAGGGGGTAGTAAGGTACTATTTGTGTCACTTTAATAGAAGTATGATATTTGGAAGATGTAAAGAGTTGTGGAGAGCCAAATTTGTTGAGATCGGATTTTTATCATCTCTTTTGCAATCATTCGAAGTAGGAGGTTGTAGGCCACTATTGAAGGAATAGTATATCACAACCCCATTTCATTCAAAGATGACATTTAGCCAAGTCATGATTTCTTACCCCACTTGCTAATTTAAGGCCGAACCTTGATGTTTATGTAGTTCCCCACTGGCGTCTCCAAGAGACTCTCAATCCATGTTGGTCTTCTTCAAAGTTCTTGTTCTTCTGTCATTGCATTGGAGAAGCCATGAATTAGTTTAGGTTGTACATGGTTTTGTATTTGTTGGCAGCGGAGGCCTTGCATTGACAAAAGTGACATCTACAGTGAATGTGAGGAATTTTGAGTAGGTTGGTACACGAAAAGCAAGTGAGTACCTGGATTTTTTTTAATTTCTTTTGAATGAACATTAATTGCTTGGAACTGAATTTGGTTTGTTGTTGCAGCCTGAATATCCATTTAAATGGATCAAAGTCCATGGCTGGCTCATGTGGCTGGGAATGGGCCTGCTCATGCCCGTAGCGATTGTGCTGGTGCGCTTTACGCGAGTGGCGCGCGAAAAGGGAGACTTGAAAACCGTCAGGACTTTGGTGTACACACATATCTTCATTCAGGTCATTGCAGTGCTGGCCGTCATCTGTGCTGCAGTGGTTGGCATCACCAAATTTGACAACAGCTTCACATACACTCATGAGCGCTTGGGTTTGGCCCTGTGGATTTTGGTGTGGCTTGCACCCCTTGTGGGCTTGGTTCGCCCTGACCAGTAAGTCCTGTGCCTTCCCCAATTTTGAGCTCCTGAAACACACACGATTCATTAACCCTTTACAGGATTCACAGTTTTAAAATGACAATTTCAATTGATCATATTGTGAAAAATATAATTCAGATGGGACCAAATTTTATATCACTAGAACTAGTGAAGATCATTGCAAGTGTTGGGTCAAAAAAAAAAAGAGGAAGTCCACATAGGACCTACTCAAAACTGTTAAAAAAAGCATGGTCACCGTGGACGCTTAGGGTTTAATTTCTTGAGCCATTGTAAAGTCATGAAAGTAACATGTACACCTGTCATTGCACTTATGTCTGGTTTTCATTCTTGTTTGGTGCCAGTGGAGTGAGAACCAGGCCAATTTGGTACAGTCTCCACTGGCTTACTGGAACTGCGGGAGTGGTGTTAGGATTCTACAACATCTACACTGGCCTGCACGCATATGAGCAAATGAAACAAACGAGCTTGAGGACGCTTCAAATACTGTTTTCCATTCAGCTATCTGTGGTGGCGTTAGTTTACCTGACGCAAGACCGGTGGGGTTACTTGAAGCAACAGGGCACCTACTCCAAGACTGTGACTCCTGTTTACAAGGGGCAGAAAGCCAACGAATCAGAGACTACTGCTGCCACCGTGTAGACCATCTTGATCAATTGTTGCTGAATGGGGGGCCGCTACCTTAGTAGACCTGTAACCAGAATAGTAATGCATACATAGGTTTGTAACTCTTGTATAGCTGGTGATGTGCAGATCAGCTGGCCTAGCTTTAGCATTGGAAGTAAGTACTAAAACTATACAGTCAATTAAGTCATCAAACTATACAGTCAAACTATACTGGCATTGTAAGTCATCAAACTCTACAGTCAATTAAAGCCCTTGAATATTGGACGGGCACGACGTGTGAGATTTATGTACCTGGCCTAAAATCTATAAAAACGAAATACAAAAAGTTGTTCAAAAAGAAAAAACTCAAAAGCTTCAGATTCGCACCTTATACCAATAGAAAAGGCTGTGGACTAGCTATGTGACTGCTTTCCAATTCCTGTTGAAGAATTTCAATGCAACGCTCACCGGCTTGTTCTCAGGTGCTCCAAACTCCATATACTTGTCGCGCCGGCAGCTGGAGCAACTGTATGCTCTCTCTTAAACCCCAAAGCGTCTAAAACGCCCAATATGGCCATCTGCATCACTGAACTTTGCAACCGTGGCATTTTCTCATTTTACCTCGGTATTCTGATTGCAATACATCATTTTAAAGCTCTTGTTTTATACTACAAGATCAACAGTGTCGATCGTGTCAAACTGAAGTCATTTTCACACAAACAGATGATATGCAGCAGGGGTCCAATCTTCCTACACGGCAGACAAGACACACTGGACGCTTAGGGGTTAAGATGGCACGTTACCTTAACAATCTGACCTTTTACCAATGCCTTAAGAGGCTCCAAACTAGGATGAAATTAGGCTGTCAGGCTACAGTGGAGTTAAATCTCTTACTATTCAAAAGGAGTACATTCATGGGCTTGAAAGTCGTGCTAATCCATTGCGCCCGGATCCTTAAGACTAATTGAGCAGGTCTGAGGAAAGAGCACCTCTTGCGAATAGACCAACAATAAGAAAAGAAATGATCCCAAACCGCTCAATGGTTGTTAAGAATATAATGATACAAGGGATTTTGAACATCCCGGCAGCACCAGCCGCATTAAAGCCTAAACCCATACCTTGATCTAAACCCACACTATTCTGTGCAACTGACCTAGCCAGAAGTACACCATGCCCACAGCACAGTAAACCGACGTAAGCATCAACGGTAGAAACGGAAGAGCGTTTCCAAAGAGAAACGAATGCAAGCACAATCCATAAAATTCTACCACCACCAAACCTCCTAAATAAAATCTCTCCAATAAAACTACTAAAGACTTGTCTTCATCTTCCACCTTTGCAACCTTTTCAAACAGTGCCGAGAAGGCCAGCCACATCACATGCGCATAGAGAACGAGAATCGTCACCTTGATAGGATACTCCTGCGCTTCAAAAAGCAATGGGAAAAGCGAGTACGTCGAAACAATGGACAAAAACAGAAAAGCTCTGGCATCTTCCTTACTCTCCACCGCCACCAGGCTAAACGGAATCACCATATGCAGGGAAGCTTTCTCATGAACATGCCATCCGAACATAAAACCACATGTAAAAACGTAGCTTAACCATCTGATGAACTCTTTTGGCGATGGCGATCGCCAGGTCTTCACAAGACACGGCACCATAGTACCCAGAACCAGCATCGCTGAAACCCGGGGACTAATCGGGAAAAACACGCTGTATGGACTAAAATCTCCCACAAGACCACCTGTTAACCCTGCTTCAGGTCTTGATATTTCAACTCCAAACCTGTCTAATATCACAGCTACAATTTTATCCCCCACATTATAGAGCGCCCATGCATTCGGCGCCCAGTATGCGTGACATAACCCCCGTCCAAACGGAAACAACCGCTTCAAAACTTGCGGCATCTCACCGTAATAAACAAACGGACCAAAAGCTAAGGCTAAAACTCCCATCACCGCGCTACTGATCGCACAGAACTTCGCTACTGATCCTCGACAATAATGTCGAAGAATGTACACGAAGTACAGCGGCCCTGCAATTGCGAATAGGTGCTTGAAACAGACGAGAATCGCAAACCCTAATCCACCAATTAAGTCATTTCCCTCTCGCATCTTCGCCAGCGACAAGAGTAGAATCCCAAATAAAAATCCATTGTACTGAAAGTGAATATGATCCACAATCAAGAGCCCCGGGGAGAACAGAACCGCGACGTAAAGCACTCTTCGTTTCAGTAACCCTAATTCTTTCCCCAGTTCAAACAAACCCCAGTAAAGAATCAGATCGGCCGATATGACGGTGAGGCGCTGGAATAAGACTACGGCGGGGTTGTTGTAATTTGAATTGGCGAGGTCGACGATGCGGGGGTCGAATCCGGACGCGAAAAACGCGAGGAATTGTTCAAAATACGCGAAGAAGGGCGGGTAATCGAGCGTCCACTCGGATGATTCATCGGAGTACCAGCGATTGAGCGGGAGGGAGTGCGTGATGGCGAGCCAGTGGCGGTGGACCTCGAAATCTGTGCTGTGGTAGGCCGGGATGAGGAGGAGCTTGAGGATGGTGACGATGGCTGCCAGCCACAGGAGCTCCTGGGAAGCGGAAGTTGCGAATTCGCCCATTATATGTACAAGATGTCAATCCGCCATAGCTGGCTGTGAGGTGAGTCTTGGTGCTCCAGCTGTGGGTGAGTGATGAGCAGGGGAATTTTGGAAATGGCTGCGAAAGCAGTATTGATGCTCTTGCTTCTGTCACGCTTGTGAATCGCTGGAAACACAATCACGATCAGAGAGAGAGGAATTCTGGCCCGAAGGGCCAGCGTGAATGGAGGGTCTGTTCGGGGAAGGGCAATCACGATCACGAGAAGCGTTGGGCATCCGATTCTATAGCAGCTCAAGAAAACGAAGAAGACGAAGACGTGAGGGACGGTATTCTGCGTGTTAGAGCATCTCCAGCAGACCGGTAGCCGGGCCTGCAATCAGCACGGTGAATAGCCTGACCGGCAGTTTGCATTTGGCATTAGTCCTGCCCAAGGATTTTTATGCAATTTTTCCATTACAAGCATTTTGAAGCCTTCAAAAGGCTACCAAAACTGCCATGCAAAATTAATAATAATAAAATAATAAATCTGAATTTCGGCCATGTCACACTAGCTTTTGTAATATTTTTAATATATACTATAATTAGTTTTTGGAATGTCACATTGGCTAACCCCTAAAAGCCCGAGGGGTATTGGACAAAACATAGATGTGTTATAACATGTGCCTTCTATATGTTTGATGAAGTTTGGTTCACTAATCAAAATGTAGGGCATCATCTGTACAATTTATTTATATGACCAAACGTCCAAAAATAACTTTAGATTTTTTTTAATAAATTTAAAAGCATTAATCTTTGAAAATTTGTATAAATGATAGTTTTCACTTTTAGAGTTTAAAATTTAGCATGGTTGGTTAAAGTTGGTTTATCTATTGTAAACTTCAAAAAAGCAAAAGAAATGATAGAGGGAACATGTGTCGTTACTTTCCCAAATAACAACTTTTATAACACTAAGACAATGTTGAGGTGATTTACTTTGAAAATTTCTTCCGGGTGGAGTTTAACTTGGATTGACATAATTCAACTTGCATTGGAAAGTAAACTTGATATAGTATTTTAAAATATTTTTTGTTATTTCAAAAAAAAAAAAAATGTTCCGGGCAGCCTGTTAGATTTGGGCAACGATTAGAAAATGGTCATTTGAGAGTTTAGGGGCTAAACTTGCAGGCCTTTAGAGGCCTAAAATCTCTTCTAATGAATTTTCAAGAGGTGGCACCAATGAAACAAACATTTTAGTACTTTCATCTATGTTTTAGATGAATTCGTCATAACTAAATGAAAATTTGCTCAAATAGATGAATGTTTTGGTGATAAAGGAATGAGTCTTGGGTCCAATTTTAGTTTTTTTCTTAAAAAAAATCTTTCAAGCTATATTTCGCTAGGTAAAAAAAGGTTAGACTTGTGCACTTGTTCCTGTTGATAAGTTCGGAGCTCTCATTTCATTGTTTGGGGAGAAATTTGGTGTATACCAGTAGATAGCCCAAGACCAACCGGTCACATGTTATTCTCATTTGTTTTTGTATACAGCAACAAGCTATGTTTGGAAATTATTCTCTCAAATTGTTTTTTATTTTTTTATTTTTTTGAAGTTTCAAATGTAAATCCAGTATATCCAAATCCACTATTGGCTAGTATGTAACTAATTGCTAATTCTTCCCGAGGTGTGCCCTAGTTTCGGGTGACACAACGCAATGAAGCTTCGTCTCTGTATCCACTTGCAAAAACTTCCTCACAATTTGTCCCTCTCCAACAACAACAAAGAGTACCAAATGTGACAATGTCGTGTTGAAGAGGAGGACGGCAAAACGAGCAAGGCTTGGTCGGGGCCGTCAGAGAGCTAGGGTGTGCGGCCTGCAACCTCCACCCTCTAGGGAATTTTTTTTATTTTTTTTTCCTCTTCTCTTCCCTACAGGGTCGAGGGTGCACGGTCGCTCGCCCTCTCTTACGGCCAAGGTCAAGGTCATGGCATTGGCCTAGGTCAAGGCCAAAACCATGACTTTGGCTTTGGTCATGCCATGGCGGCCAGACCTAGCCGCCACGGCTGTGGCCGTCAAAGAGGACGTACCCTGCACACTCTAGGGCAAATAAGAAAAGAAAGTTCAGATCCAAATTCAAAAAAATTTAAAATTGCCCTAGAGGGTGAAGGGTGCGTCGCCACGCATCGTCCACCTCCTAGATCGAATGAAAATTAAAAATTAATAAATAAATAAACAAATAAATTTATGAGTAAAAAAAGAAATAAGGGGCTTGGTTGGGTCTGACCATTTGAGAGTCGCATGTTGCAACTTGGGAGTCACATGTTTGGAAGTCGCGTGTTACTACTGCTGCCCGACAAGAGTTCTTCATCACTTCCCTCAAAAAATTGATTCTTCATTTACTTATGAATTGTTTCAAAATTGATTTTACGAGAGAGATTTGTTGCATATAGAATCAAAGTATGAAATGTCCTAAATACAAGTAATGGATTTTCAAAAGAAAGAAACTCAACAATTTCCAAGTATTTGCAATATATCCTTTTTGCAACCAAAGTTGTGTGAAAAAAATTTGGTCCAAATTTTGATACAATTTCTACCGGACTTAATTTTTAGTGCGCGCGGAAGCCAAATGCATGATTATATAGCCAAGTGAAAAAAATAGAGTTGCGTGTTTGTGGTAATAGATTCGTGTACCTTATTTGTTATTTGATACTTGTTATTAGTTTGTATCAGAAGATCTACCTTCTCATTGGAAACATCAAGAATGACATTCACTACCTATATTCACAGAGCATAGTTAGTAGAACTACCTTTAATAAACTCTTCATTCATCTACATGTAAAACCTTGATATCGTTCTCTTTCTTTCTTTTGTAATGAAAGTTTCAAAAATGAACAAGTCCAAAATGAAGTAGAATGGACTAAAACCAATTAAACATTCACCTAAATCAATGTTTGGAAAACTAACTAAATTTATTTTTTCCTACAAAATCGTTGTCTAATTACAAGAACAAAAGAATCTAATGAACTTTTGAAATGATTTCTTGGAGGAGTCACTTATAGTATTTTTTGGTAACCACGTATTAATTATGGGGGTATTGTGCAGGCCTAAGTGATTTTAGAAGGCTCTATTGTTACTTATATTTTAGAAATGTCCCTCTTTTTCCATACCCTACGTTAGTTTTAATTTTATGGAGAACTGAATTATACAACCCTATGTTTTTATAAATACGTAAAAATTAACAAATTTTGTAGCGTGCATCTAGGAGGTTAAAAATGGAAAAAATATTATTAAATTTCCCATCTCACCGAACTAGGTGTCTTCAGCAGTGCACATTGAAAAATAGTGGTTTTGCAAGATAATAGACAAGCAGATTAAAAAAACAACCCCATAAGAATTATGTAAAACCAAAAGACATGAAGACAACAAGTGAATCAAATTGCACATACCACAAACTCTCATATGCAATAATACATTCGCATAGATAATGGAAATGGTTGCACAACAACAAAATTATATCAGTTGTGTACATTGACTTTTGAGTATTCACAAACACTGACCCCAACTCTTACAATTAGATTCAGAGCATTTACAAAACGGTATAAAAACGAGGGTAGTTTTCTAAGCAAATTCCCTTCAGAAACTTTGTTTCTATGACGAAGCAAAGAAAAGGCCACATTGACTCTGCTCCAGATCTAAGGTAAAGGATACCATTTTGTGTCACTGAAGCATTTCAACATATGCAAGGGTGTGATTTTTGGGATGTAGAGACCTTTGGACACAATAGCCAAACTCCCTCAAGATTGAATTTTTAATCATATTAAATTTTAATCAATAATCTCATGTACAAATATCTTATTAAAGAGGGAGGTTGTAAGTGATAGTAGACAACCCCATTTACGAATGTTTTAAATTTGAAACATATGGGCATTTAGCCCGGTTATTTTGCTAAATAGTGCAACTGAGTCGCTCTTGGTAATAGGGGTCAGTCAATAGGAGATGAAATCAATAACAGTTTTAGTATCCGCTACTATATCTTAGTACATGACATGTTATGCGACTTGCTTGTGTGACAAGGTTCATGTGCTTCATCTTAGAGAAATTTTGTCTGAATTGGTTTGTCAAAGGTTGTACTCACACCATGATGAGATCTGGAACATTGTTGCGTGCCCTTGCAACAAGTGGCATTTTATGACAGTCTATTTGTCATGTAGGCATTCTTTCAACTGGTGTGGTGATTGAATAGTAGACTGGCGGTTTGCTCTTGACTTTCTATTGTGCATGGTTGTATATGATGGTGGTGTTTTTTTTTGTCCTATAATCTTCTAGTTCAGAAGTGGCAACCATCTGTCATGTTTATCAATGAAATAGCGCAATCTTGCTTGCTCGTGGACCTACAAGAAAATCCGTGTATGTTAAGACAATTTAACTATGCCACCATAATTGTACAGTATGTTTCATCCACAGATGTCATCTAGACATAGTTTCATTTATAAACATAGCTTCATCCACATACATAGTTTCATCCAGACATAGATTCATCCGAACATAGTTTCATCCACATACAATTTTATCCACATACAGTTTTATCCACAGACATATAACTGAAGATAGCGCTTGAGATAGTAAGTAGGAATTAATAGTTAACTGAAGTTAGCGCTTGAGATAGTAAGTAGGAATTTATAGTTAACTGAAGTTAGCGCTTAAGACAGAACTGTCAATTATACTCTATAAATAGATGGTTCCTTCAAGCCAAACTCGTCTTCCGCATTTCCAATTTCGCAAAGATGGAAATGGCTAAAGTATTGCTCGAGAAGGTTGCTAAGAAGAAGAAGCGGAAGATGGGGAAGTTGAAGATCCTGCCATCAATGAGGATGAAGAGGATTATGAGCCATAGAGGTTGGGCTCCTAGACTAGAGACTATACTAGAAGAGCCTTTAATAGAGCTCCTAGCTAGCCTAGAAGGGAACTAGTTCCTAGAAGAGCTAGTTCCAGCTCCTTGAAGAGTTTGTATATTTTTTTACATAAAAGAAGAGAAAGAACACAATTCTGATGTTCTACTCTAAATCTAAAGGACCTCTTCTAAATATGTCTCAAGGTTAATATGTAATTGCATCCAGTCAGCATTTAGAGCAAACGCTTTGCCCTTCTACCAAAACCCCGCGAATACTTGCAAGTAGAAAACATTTTGCTCTTGCACAATTTTGGACAGCTTAAAAGATTGTTTCCACCTTCATTCGAATACTAATGGTTGTCGAAATTATATAAGCATGCTAGTGATAATTTATTAACTCCTTGGGGCCGAAGCGGACTAAAAGTGTCCGCAGGTTATATTCAGATGTGAATAGCGACATGTGGGTTACTTGGTTGGGAGTGGGGCCAAAAACAAAAACGTGGAGGGAAAAAATACGAATCTAATGAATCCGTTCGATGAATATTCTAAGCTACTGGCAATTGGCTAGGCTTGCCCGACTAGCAGATGGTCAATTTTGGAATTTTGAGAAGGGTGACGTGGGCTGATGTCACCGGTGCATGCAGGGGGGCCACATAGGAGCTGACCCTATGATAGACCGTTAGTGCTGGAAAATGTCCGTCGGGTGGGACCTTTGCACTACGATTGTCCTTAGAGAAGGACTACCATAGGATCTGCCGCCTTTGAGAGTTCCCGCACATTCAAAGTTTCAAATTGGTAGAGTGGAATCCTGCAAATGCACTTCTCATGACTTTGTCCTCCTTCAACAAGGACTAGTCGGATGTGATTGAAGAGAGTGGAAGTCGTACTCTGGGAGGACGATTGAACATTCAGCAGCAGATACTCTTGTAAGATCGTAAGGACAAACATGAGTGCCCTACTAGGTTTACTGTACTCCAAGAAATTGACAACCTCTCTAGACGATGATAATCCGAAGAGGTTGGAAAGGCCAAAAGGTGTACCAAACGGACCTTGTAACAAGCTTGGAGTTCATCTTTATCGCCTCGTCTGTGTATGAGTGTTTGAGCACAATTTGTGTACTCTTTGAATTTGAATTCCAATTCTTTTGCCCGCCAAAACCATGAAAAAAAAACTTAAATAATCCCCGTCCATGTCTTCTATCCGACAAAGTTTCCTGATCATTTAGAGCCAGAGGCGGCAATTTTGGATGAGTGGTTAGTGACTCAAGAGGTATCATAGGCTAAAAGAGCGAAGGCACTATCTTGTTTGAGCGAGGATTACTTGAGCCCTACCACCAACGACAAAGAGTTATTCCCTCCCGGTTGTCCCCTAAAATAGAAAGCGGCGTTACAATTTCAGAGCACAAGTGTCTAAGATCTAGGGGTGGACTTACCGACAGCCCTTTTCCAATCACATTGACGCCATCATTTACAAGATTTGGCCAGAACTTAAGTATGACAAAACAACAGTCCCAAAAGGAATTGAGCAGAGCGGCAGCAGCGGAGCGGCTATTGTTGCAAAGTCCAGCAACGAAGCAATGGGTAAAGAGGCTCTCGAAGAAGCAAACGGCAGCCAAAGCAAATGCATCTGTCCTACCGAGCGAGGAAACAGTCCACACAAAAGACCCATCCATGTCGCTGGCGGATGTGACGAACCAGGGTGCGAGACAGCCCTTAAGCAGCTTGCTAGCGTACATGTGGGAAATGCGACCGGTGGAGGGAGCAACTTCCATGTCTGTCATAAATGGCAAAAAGAACCTGCCACCACCAAATTCAGCCGCGCCAATCCAATTTCAATGGAAGACGCTGAACTTGGTGGACCCAACGCAGCCATGGGAGGACGAGAGCAAAGTGTAGCCGTCGAATCCGGAAGCGGAATCAACGGTGATTCCACAGATAGATTTGCCTATCCAATTGGGGAAGAAGAAACAAGGCTGACCAGCGGGACAAGCAAAAGGGAAGGGAAGAACAGAGGCAGTGTTGAGCCTCCTCTCCGAAAGCGAAGCAATAGAGTTTGATGCCTTCCTTGGTGAGTTTGGTACAATGGCAAGCCTAGGAGGAAGACATGGTGGAAGAGGTAGTCATGGGGGAAGGGGTTTGCGGAGACGACATGGTAGTCGCGGGGGAAGAATCAGTTTAGGAATTGGACATGGCATGCGTGGTGGAAAGGGGAGTCGTGGTAGAAAAGGCAATCGTGGGAAGAGAAGTTGTCTACAACGGAGTATGTTTGTCCAGTATCATCCGAAGGTTGGAGGGCACCTGAAATTTTGATTGAAAGTGAGCATTCGCCACCTACTTTAAGGCCTCGTCATGCAGTGGGCATAATGGGAGGAGGTTGTGCCACCACGCCACACGATCTACTTATTGCCTTCACGGCCGTCGATGTGTAACGTGTGTACATGACCCGTCGCTGCTTAGTCAACGAATGGAGCTCCGGGTCTCGTTAAGTCACCGGCAATTCGTTGGGTCATTCTTCCAAGGAAGCCTAAAGAACTCTGATGCACATCCCGGGAAATCGGTGCAGTGGATACTCTTGAAAAAAATTCTACATTCTCAGTACACCACACACATCTGTTTCACCGTTGCGATCTATAGTATTTTATGTTCAGAAATTTCCAGAATTATTTTCGTTAGGGCCCCCTCTAAATACCCAAATTAGGCTTCACTCGTAAATCCTATTAAGTACATGCGGTATTTGTTTTTTTGGCAAAAATAATTTGGGAACCCCCTTCGAACTGTCCCACCATGTCTTCTTCAGAAGCTCAGTACGGGCTGAAAGATTCTTTGCCACCTGTCACTCGCGAGGTGGGGAGTATCTGATATTCAGGGATAAAAGCCAAAAGTTTTGTGAACTTCCTATGTTATAATTTACAAATCGGGAAGAGCAGATCCGGTGAGTTTTTTTCCTTTGCCTTCTTTGTGAAAGTGTCTTCCTAGATGTACGGTTACAATCTTCGGAAACTAGGTCATTTTTGTAGGAAAAAGAAAGAAACGTCGTCCTCCTTTGAGCCCATGTTCGCTTGCAGAGCTGCCGGCCCCATAGCATTAAGTAAGTTTTCCTTGTTTGATCCTTATTAAATTCCCTCATACAATGTCATATATCTTCTCTCGTCATAGTTTCAAGAAAAGTTATTGTATCCGTAAAATTCGATCCAAAGGATAGGGGATTTGGGACCCTACTATTATAAAATGTTATGGTACTGTAGTACCATAGCAAGGTCGCCAAAAATTAATTAAAAACAATAGAAAATGTAAAAACTCAGAAGTTATAAGGACAACAAAATGAAAATAGAGTAAATTATTTTTAGTTGTATTTTGCTATTTCTAAGTCAATTTGAGCCATTTATCATCATTTTGGCTCAAAAAAAATCAATAAATTCATTTTTGGAGTGTTGAACCTTATTTTATTTTATTTAAATTATACGCTGATAGGGAGACAACCCATGGTACTACGGTACTTCCTGGATCATTTAGTGACAAATGATCTTGACAGTTGTAATACACTACAATTAAGTAAAAACTGATGAATTACAAAAATTTAATTACCTCTCCAGAAGTCTAACTTTTTGAGTTTGTTTCTACACTATGGCTCTTCTATTAATTAAAAGAGGGTGAAAAAAATTCTTGTACATTTCAAAAACATATTTTCAGCTTATAAAATACCTCTAAACTCCTGGCTTACTTCATGTACATGTAAGAAATACCTTTCAAAAGAATAAAAGAGCACCAAGAGATGATTTGTTCAATCCACATACATTACAAATACAATGAAGGTAAATTAACTAAAGAATATCAAATCAACTATATTGTAGATCAATTAAGGTGTACAAAGATAATTACGAAAATAGATTTGAAATTATGTTTGTACATAAAGTAATATATAAGGCCTCTCAAACCCTTTAAAAACATTCTACACCAATGAAAAAATATATTTTCAGTGAGTAATTCTCTTACCGCCAATGCAAAGGATTATCTATATTAGCACTATATCGCTAAAACATATGGTACATAATTTCTTATTTTTATCAATTGATACATTTTGTTATTTTCTTTGAAACTTCATAAATGATTTATTTAAACTTTTATAGATATAGAAGCAACCACTTTGGTCATTTTGGTATTTAAAGATTAATTAATACAACAAAATAAAGAGTTAGCACCCACCTATTGACTAAGAAACACTACAATGTCTTCATTTGTGCCTTCAACAAACTTAAAACAAAAAAGCGGACCAAAAATATGAAATCTATATGGAGCTTTCAACCCTCAAAATCAAACTTTGTGGTGCAGTCAAACATCATGGCTTTAGCCGCTGATGCCTCTGTGAACATCATCCAAGAGATTGGAGACACACCAATTACAATACAATGTTCAAGTAATGGCCAAGACCTTGGATCCCATTAACTTCTAAAGCACCTTCAACAATTTGGGTGGGGATTTACGCCTAATAAGTTTGGAACTATTGTGTACCAATATAACTTTTTATGGCTAACTAAGCACCAATCTTTTGTGGTGTGGCGAAAGAATGTAGTTTCTCCTATTCGTTGTGTTCATTGTGTTTATCATCTACGACTAAATGGCTTCTATCGAGCTAAACAAGGAGGACCACTTGTTTATGTGACAGGTTGGTAGTGATACATACAACTAATCATAAAGGTAATGTAGTCATGAAAAGTAGAGACAAAACCTCTTTCTTTCTACTTGGTTTATGAAAGACCTTCAATGTTATAATAAAATGATACTCTAGTAATACCTCTTTTGATATCATGTACAAAGAATATTCCCTTTTGTGTTTGTAGTTTTGATTATCGATCTTGTATTTACAATTGCGAAGTTCATGGCAACTTTGCAGGGGGACATCAAACAACTTCTATCACTTTCATCACGCATATTGATTTATGTTGCATTTAATATTTCATCCAAATACAAAATTGCTTCTTCTTGTTGAGTACATCCCAAAACTTCAATTCAATCTTGATTTAACTATCAATCTATCAATGGTGTCGGTTCAACCGTTTTTGATACCTTTTAATTCAAACCACATTGGGTATGGTGGTCGATTTTCATTCTTGGAATGTAGTTTTTGGCATCTCCTTGGCACGATGGACGTGTTTAGTAGGGAAGTGGGTGATTTCACGGAAGGGCATCTATAATGTGTAGTGTAACATTCGCATAACAACAAATTTTTGACAGTTATAAATTTTTGACCTATTGGTCATTGAAATTGGTTTTTCGGCATAAATGTTAACAACAATGAAAAGGTATTTTAGGATTGTATGTATATTAAAATTTTCAAAATAATATTAAATAGTATTTGGACCAAGATGTAATACATTGCATCTCGTGACGCTGGACAATAAGTTTGTTAATGCCAGAATTGAAATGTTTCCTTAAAAATATCGTATTCAAAAAATATTCCAAAAGGATTGAGTGAGCAAGGTGGATATTAGAGGTTTAGAGCGGCAGTTATTGTTCCTTTACAATAATGGCCCTACTAATGGCAAGTTCCTAAAAAATGTCTTGCGAGCTTAGCTGGCTAATAAAAATAGAGCATGTAGTGTAGTTGAAATATGCATTTAACATAGTTTGCAAACGGATAAAAAGACATTTGTAGGAATATTCTAAAATAATATAAAATATTCCCAAACAATTTAAAATACGTCAAAATGGAATATTTTGGAATCCATTTTTATTTTTTAAATTATTTTTTTGCGTATTTTCCCTATTTATCATATATATATTTTTAAATCAATTGCTTCACAGAATTAAAAACATTTTTTGTTCGCAACCTAGACACCCATAGTGCAAAAAAACCCAAGTAGAACAACACATATATTTCATTTTTGTATGAAATATATATTGTTTTTAAGTTTGGAAACTTAAAGATTGAAGAATTCTAGAGTGACTATTTCCATTTGTTTAAGGTAGTAGATGTACCGATTACCACTTTGCAATCAATTCGAAGTGTAGCTCTTAGGAAGCCTTTACCAAATAGTCTCAAATTTTATACAAATTTTTTTGTTAGTTAGAATACGGAGAGAACGCCTAAAGATTAAACTCCGAGGTAATAACAGCCAACACAATGTGTTTGATTTTGCAACCATTCAAAGCTAGGATTTCCAGCATCTCAAACGCACATCGGTGTTTTTAGCAGAGACCCTACTATTTGGCAAAAACAAAAACCTAACAAACAAAAACCTCTCTTAGTATTAATAAAGTTTTGACAATTGCTTGTATAGCCAAATTAGTGTTTATCTCCGCACGACCATTGACGATGTGAAAGGACATGAAAGGTTATGAAATGGTAAAAGGACTTGAAAGCGAGCTTGAAGAACTAAGTTACTACACAAAAAAAGATGACTTTGAAGACAAAATAGAGCATTCATGAGATGACCATCCGAACGGGACGTGAAAGGCTAGGACACAATGGAACATTTGATCTTGGAAGAAAAAATGGAATATTCATAGTGTGACTGTCTAACCTACAAGAGGATCTCATGGTTGCTAAGGCTTAAAAAAACCACTTTTGATTAAAAGTCGTTACTGGAATAATTTAGGATACTCTACTTTCTACACACGCCACATTCTTAACCTTGCCTCACCCAAATTGGATCATCAAAGTGAAATGCTAAATTGAAGATATCCTAAAGCCCCGTCACCAAAAAAATGCCATCTTCACCCACTATACATTCCTTAACCAACATCTATTTATGTTGAAAAAACGATTTTTAGAACATTTATAAAAAGAGCTTTGACTTTTCATAACTTTTGCATATAGTATCCAAATGACACATTTCATTAGAGGAAATATGGGATTGTAAAAGGCCTCAAGTTCTTTGGAAAGTAGCAAAAGGAGGGGTAGCCAAAGAAAAACCAAAAAAATATACATGAAAAAAACACCCCGTTGAGCTCACCGTAGTGCCAACAAGTCCGTGATTTTAATTATTTAAAAGAAATTAAAGAAAAAAACCCTCACCGGTGGCACTTGAATTTTTTAAAAATATTATTATTAACATTTTTTTATTTTTTTATTTTTTTGCAGTACCGAGCCCCGCCACTACTATGTGGCGGGCCTTAGTTGCGGTTTTCTTTTGTTTTTTTTTAAAATTTTAATATATTTTTTGCATGGTATCAATGTCATTCTAGCACAATCTCTGAATTCCAATAGCAGCTCATGGTTGGCTATGCTCATGGGTACCATGATAAAAAAATAGTGGGCATTTGGAGGGTCGCTTGTGAGCCCGCGGGTAAGCCCATTAATTTTTCCTCTAATGTTAACCTTGCTTTAACCAAATTAGAGCATCAAAATGAAATGCCAAAGTGAAGATACCCAAATGCACCGGCCGATACCAAAAAACATCATCTTCACCCACTATACATCCCTTAACCAATATCTAATTAGGTTGAAGATACAATTTTTAGAATGTTCATTTACCAAAAAAGCTTTGACTTTTCATAACTTTGGCTTACAATATCCAAACGACACATTCTTTGATACTTTTAAAATCCTCTTTCTTGCCAACACAAAAAAACCATTTTTATTTGGACAATTTGAATAACAATAATAGCAAAAAGTGGAAGTTTAGTTTTAGATGTCCCAAGTTTTGGATGATTTTTGTTTTTCAATTTTCCCAGGAAGCCAACTTTTTTCACAATACAACTTTGATGATACTTGGGTGATACTTGGTGTTACCATGATAATACTTGGGTAATACCTAAGCAAAATTTTGCTACTCACCAAAATTTATCCTAAGTATTTGACTATTATTCCTTTCATGTTTTCAGAAATCGTTCATTAAAATTATCATGAATTTTAAAATCATCAGCCACTGTATTTCAAGTGTAGCATTTGGGCTATTTTTAGCTGGAAAAAGCATCACTGGTCCCCCAGGCATTTGCAATGCTGGATGGGGATGACACAGAATCATTCAGTGCAGAATCACAGGGGCGCTTGACTGTATCCGATTGTCACTGCCAAGCTCATCACAACCTTCACCTCTTCCTTCAATTCCTTCAGGAGAAATCCATGCGCACCATTTGCAAGCTTCCATATCAGTAGTTCAGATCCCGAGCTCTCTTCATAGCAGCATTCGCAGCTTGGAACTAATGCCAGCAAGCACGCACAATTCCTAACAATTATTCTACAGGAGTTTGCGTTTTGTTTTTCTCTTTGGATTGATTGCTGTAGAACGCACAAATGGTTGCAGCAGGAGCGATGATGATGAAGACGATGAGCATTTCTCTCCCTTTTTCTTCGCCTGCTCTACTGAAGAAACAATCGCTGCGTCTTGCATCGCCTTCGACCATCGCCCTTTCTTCTTCCCGTGGTGGTGCTTTTCGAATGAAGAGGATGACCACGACGAATGCCGCCATAGCCGTGGACTTGAATGCGCGGCGGCCCGAGGTGGAGACGGCGATCGAGGCGTTCAATTGCATCACCGAGACTTCTCTCAACGACTCCATTCCCTCGCTGGGGCCCAAGATCCGCGGCAAGGTAGCTTGCAATTTCAGTAATTATAGTCTCTTCTTTTCTGATTATTTTCTGCTTTCTGCAAATGTGGTGAGATTTTGCACATTTTTTCAAGAAAATTTGTGTGTGGGTTTAATTTGTGTGTGGATTTGCATCAGGTTCGAGATATTTACGAAGCCGGGGATTACATGGTGCTCGTGACCACGGATAGGCAAAGCGCATTCGACCGCGTTCTGGCCTCGGTGCCGTTCAAGGGTCAGGTCAATGTTGCTAAACCCTTAAACCCTAGTCTTCTTTCTGTCTAGGGTTTTGGGGTAAATGTTCTCTGTGTATTATTGCTTTTTGGTATTGAATGAGAATTGTGTGCAGGTGTTGAATCAGACAAGCGTCTGGTGGTTCAGCAATACCAAGCACATCACTGAGAATGCAATTGTCAGTGCTCCGGACCCCAACGTCACCATTGCCAAGAAGTGTACCGTTTTTCCTGTTGAATTTGTAGGTAAGACCATTATTCTCACAATATTTTGCTCTCTTAAGCGTCCACCGTGTATTTTCTGTAGTGTAGGAAAATTGGACCCCCTGCTGGAATGCATCTGTTTGTGTGAAAATGACTTCAGTTTGACACGATCGACACTGTTGATCTTGTAGTATAGAACAAGAGCTTTAAAATGATGTTGATTGCAATCAGAAAACCGAGGTAAAATGAGAAAATGCCGCCGTTGCAAAGTTCAGTGGTGCAGATGGCCATATTGGGCGTTTTAGACGCTTAGGGGTTAAACCCAGGGTTCTCTGGTAACCAGAAACTGTGATGTCACACTAGGAGAGCTCCTAATAAACTCGTGCCAGAGAGGAACGAATGATACCATGTTAGGGTTTTGCCTTTTATATGAGGACCCTGGGTTTAACTGCCTTACAATTGGCAGGGTTTAACCTGGTTAGGTTTTCTAAAACACCTCTGGGGAGTTTTTCTACTCGTGAGTCTATTTAGGGTTGTGTTTTTGCTTGACAATGATTCTTAGGAAGGATGTCTTGACAACTTTTGGCGTTGAACTTTCCTGTTGGTGTGATTGCAAACCATAACATTCTTGTGGAATCAATGAGATTAAAAAAAGAGTCCAGGTTCTTTTTGTGCACAATATTGTGTTGGTAAAGGCGGATGTGGCTCACATTAGAATCATTTGTTTCTTCAGTTGGCATGCTTGCGTATGTGGACTCGTTTGACAGTGATAGTAATGGACTAAATTGCTTTAAAAGTGGGCTACTTCTTCTTTTTATGCTACTGTGGAAAGTGTATACTACTACTCTAGAATGTTTGGCATTCTATCGATGCAGTGCTACTAAATGCAGGACTGAAAAATGTTGTGTGCTTTTCACCCAAATTTGCTAAATCTGCAATGATGTGTTGTGTTTCCAGTACGGGGCTTTATGACTGGCAGCACAAGTACTTCGCTTTGGACAGTTTATAACAACGGTGTCCGCAATTACTGTGGCAATGACCTCGTTGAAGGTAATGAAATTATTTTCTTTTACCTGGTTATAAAGTGATGCAAGTTTTTGTGCATTATTGTATTGTGACTCTCGAATATGTTTTTAGGGTGTCTAAAAGTGGTGTTTGTCTACGTTCAGGGATGAAGAAGAATGAGAAGTTGGAGGCTAACATCATAACTCCCACCACCAAGGCTGCTGACCATGATCTCCCTATTTCAGGACCTGAGGTGCGAGAGATATACCTAATATTTCTGGGGTTTTCCCTCACTTGATGTGCTCAGTTTAGTTTAGCTTTCCCTCACTTAACCCCTAAGCGTCCACTGTGTATTTTCTATAGTGTAGGAAATTGGACCCCCTGTTGCAAATCAAATCGGTAGCTGGCATCAATTAAACTTTGACCTTTAGAGCGGGCTAACATCTAGTAGCTTCTGTGAAAATTGCTGCTATGAATTCTGAGCTTTACTTATAGAAGTGCTCTACTAAATGGGGCTACATCAAATGATCTGTGTTAAAGAGGTTTTTTGGTCACTAAGAAGTGCAAGGTTCAAGTTAGGCATTGTTGTTGGTGACTAGCATACACGGTTTGGTGTAACATTCACTATTCTGTTATCACTGAGCATTTTTATCCTTTGGTGTATTCATGGAAGCTGACGTTGTGTGTTTGATTGTACAGATAATAGAGCAAGGATTGATGTCAAAAGAAGATTACGAGGAGGTCAAAAATAGAGCTCTTGCACTTTTCCAGTTCGGACAGGTGCAATGTGAATCCTACATTTTTGCTTCTTCTTGGTGGAATATTGTCTATTAAAAATTGCTTAACTCTAAGTCCTGTTATTTTTCATTTCTTTCTCACAGGAGGTGGCTCTCAAGCATGGGTTGCTATTAGTTGACACTAAGTATGAGTTTGGCAAGACCAGTGATGGGACCATAGTTCTCATTGATGAGGTGAAGTGCTTACCCTGTACTCACATCATTTTGGTCATTCTAGATATCATTTTGGTCATTTTGGTCACTTTGGAAGCTAATAGTGGATTATAGGGACTTTCAAAACATTTTTCTATTGTAGGATATGATTTCTTCTTTCATTTTTCTTCCTTCCGAAATGGTTCATTGAAACTCACATAGATATGTAGGTGTCCCGAGAGTCCCGTTCTGAATTCCAACATATAATCAACACCTTAGAACCATTTCAAAACTTTTTTTTATTGCAGGTGCATACTCCAGATTCCAGCCGTTATTGGATAGCAGCGTCTTATGAAGAAAGGCAGAGGCAAGGGCTAGAGCCTGAAAACATTGACAAGGTTTGTTACTTCAACACCGTCATTGGAGAATATGCAAGTAGAGTTCTCGTGTTTAGGGATCGACTGTTCTATATCAAACCAGAATTTTAGAGTAGCAACAGTACCTGTAATTATGGTACTTTTATGCAATTGTAACTCATTGAGGAACAATGGGCTGCTTTGTGCGTTTTCCCTCCAATTGTATGCAACTTATTGAAACAGTAAGTTGTCGATCTGCAGGAGTTTCTGCGCCTGTGGTTCAAGAGCAAGTGCGACCCCTACAATGACAAGGTATTTTGAGCTTAGAATGAAATTGATTTTCGTCTTATGGTTCTTGATAGGTGTCTTGGGTTAAATTTTAGGTGATTAGTTTGAACCTTGTGCTGAATGGAGTTACAAAGCATGTGGCGATTGAGGCTGGGTCATGAATTTGTTGAAAATGTGGAATTGTTGTCGTCTCCGTGGCTGCTTGGCATCATTTGAAATAAAGTTGCATCACAACTTAACCCTTCGAGGACCAAGAATTTATGGTTTTAAAATGACAAATTCAATCATTCATATTATGGAAAATATAATTCAGATGGGACCAAATTTTATATCACCGGAATCAGTGAAGAACATTGCATGTGTTGATAAAAAACACAAATAAATTTGAACAAAGAAACTCCACAGAGGACCTACTCAAAATTGCTAAAAAAACATGAAGCCCAATTTGGGCTTCTTGGTCCTTGATGAGGTTTGTTCTTAAGTTGTTTGGGACTTCTCGTCTGTTAACACTTAGTTGATGTAGAACAAATCAAGCAATTGTTGTTTTATGAGACATGAAATTCATGATCATACACTTCTACAATAGTGTCGCGCGTAAGTTGTTCTTTGAAGGAGCCCAGGCTGATGTATAATGGTTGCTTTTGCAGGTGTTGCCAGAGGCCCCAAAGGAACTGGTGGCAGAGCTGTCTTGGAGGTACTTATTTTGTAGCACCTTTTCTTCATCTCCTTTTTACCCCCAAATAGGTGCTATTGTCCGTTTTGCATTTTTTTTAAATTCATATTTGAGTTAAGTGGATATTCCATTGAAAGTCAACCAGAGTATACGGAGTAACAATTTGTTGAACATAGAGAGTTCTCACTCCCCCCGCAAGCAATATTTTTTGTTTTTGGATCACGCAAATAATTAACCTTCGGATGCCCTTGCACAGGTACATCATGTTGTACGAAACTATCACTGGAAATAAATTCATGTTGCCAGACACAGAGGTGAGGCTTTGTTCTCTTTTTACCAATTTACACTTAATTTTTATGTCGGTATGAAAAGTTTTTGTGATTATGATACTACCATTAAGAATTTGAGATTCTTAATATAGCATATAAAATTTGAAATCAACCTGGCAACTGATCTTAGATTTTTGCCTAGTACATCAATTATTTTATTCAAGGATGCTTAGAATTGCTATAATAGTATTCTTATGGTAGAAATTATCGGTCCTATGAAGTCATGAACGGATTAGGTCATGATCTTAGATTTTACCTAATACATCAATTATTTTACTTAGAATTGCTGTAATAATATTCTTAGTTCAATGGTAGGAATTGTTGGTTTATTAGGTCATGAATGAAGCAAACTTTTTCACCAGCTTATAATCAATACACTTGGTGACAATTCATTGTCTATGCCATTTTTTCAAAACCAAATTCTGTTCAATTACAAAGGTTCTATAGTTTCATTTCCAATTTACTTAAATTGTTCCACGAGAAGATTTTCTAGCTTACACAAAGGTATCTGCTTTTAAATATTACATATTCTGCAACTATGTCTCACAGCTCTCATGGATGTGGCAGGAACCCTTGCATGATCGAATAGTACGAAATGTACAGGACACTCTCCAGCGCTTAGTTTAGACAGTAAGTGCTCCATGTACTGTGATTCCAAAAGAGAAAATTAGCCATTGCACAACTTTGGATGAGAAATCACCTTACTATGCAACATGGTCTTGAAAATTTCCATGTAAAAGCATGGCTACTAGATGTATCCTTTCTGAGAGTGCAAGTCTTCTCATGTGGAAGTGTGTATCCTTTGTGAGAAATGGAGGCCGACACGGTTTTTCTCAACTTCATCACATTGTTTTTCATGTATTTTTCGAGCAACGTGGGGAAATTTGTACATTAGAAATTATAATTTGCTATTTTACTTTACCTGCACCTTCACACTTGGACAGACCCAGTCTTGTATAACTTAGGTGATCAATTACTAACAACAATTTCAATGGCTATCGTGTGGTGTCTTCATTAGATCAACCAAAGAGTTCTTTTGCATTTGAGTTGGATGCTTTTGAGTCATTCTAGGGAGCCTACAATTTTGGGGAGAATTAGTGTGGGTAGAGTCTGATGTTTAGAATTAGTGTGGGTAGCTCATTGTCCCATACTGTTGGGAGCCACTGAGGTGGTGAGGTTAGTATATACGCTGAGAGGGAACCAGGTTATGGTTAAAAGGGTCGGTTGGTTAAATATACCATGCAGGTCCTCGGATTTGTGCTGTATGGACTATCAAGACATATGGCCGGCGCTATTTTTGGACCCTAAGAGGGTTGGCACGCTTTGCCGACCCTACCCACACTAATACTCAACACCGGACTGTACCCATACTGGTTCCAATCTTCGGATCGTTCCCACACTAATAAACAACATCGGACCCTACCCACACTAATACTCAACAGTGGACCATACCCGCACTAATCCTCAACATTGGACCCTACCTGCACTAATTCTAAACGTTGGACCCTATCTGCATTATCTGTATTTTTTAGCCATAAATTGCTTAACTCCTTAACTCCTAGAGTTGATTTTATTCATTTATTTTTAATTTTTAATTTTACCATCCCAAATAATATGCTTCAGTATCAAATTTTTGAGCTTGTAGAGTAGTTTACCATTTTGCCCCAAGCTACCCGGCCTCGCGAAAAAGGCTTCAGGCAACATAACTTTTTCTACCGATGTCTGGTGGGCAAAAAATTTATATTCCCACAAAGCTCTTGAAATTCCTAAAATTCTTAGAATAGTAGACTCAAAATTGACATCGTAGGAAACTACCCCATTTTTTGAATGTCCTAGTTAGGACACTTGGTCTTTAGGGGTTAACCCCTAAACGTCCTCACCTATGTCCAGTTTAGGCAGTTTTGCAAAGATGCATTATAAAATGCAATTAATATGAATATTTAGAACTTGATGTATGAATAAAAGTTATACATTTTTAATTTTAGATTCTATCTATACAGTTAGATCTATGACTACTATCACTAATCTTTTTTTATAAATTTTGAAACATAAAATAAAAAATTACTTTGTAATTCAATTACGAATAAGATATTGACAATATGTGGATGAAATTTGTTGTGATGGGTTATAATGTAGTACTTTAGGTGTAGTGATTTTTGGAGATTTTTTGGATGCTTGATTTTAATAGTTTTTTTTTTCATGAACACTTTTAGACCAAAATCTTCAAGATTTTCGGTGAAACACTACAACACAAAATGAGGCATAATTTTTTCAAATTTATTTTCCTTTTCGATCGGATCACACATACATGAAGTTAACTTCCCATAAAAAATTCAGTAAAAAAATCACACCACAAAAAGTGCATGACGGATGAGAAAATATGGATGAAATCTGTACATCAGGCCAAAAACGCCTGCTTGGGCAGTTAGGGGTTAACGGTTAACACCCTTAGTTGGCGAAAACTATTTTGATTTGAAAGAAATAATGCACTTGTGAACCTGAAATTCACAAACCGAATTCATAATCATAATTTTGTATCATAATATGCACTTTTAACAGAATAAAATATTACAAAAAAGAAAATTAAAATAATAAATAATAAAAATAATAAATAATAAATAATAATACCATAAGCAGATCGCACTTTCAACAGTCAAGTAATTTAATGTTTTTGAAAGATATCATTTTGAGAGATATTCTACAAATATTTTCAATCTTTTCGAAAAAAATTAAAAGAAAAACAAAAAATAAAAAATAAAAAAAAAATAAAAAAAAAATAAAAAATTAAAATTAAAATTAAAAAAAAAAAAAAAAAAAAAAAAAAATTAAAAAAAAAATAAATAAAATATATATATATATATATTTTTTTATTGCCATAACTAGCAAAAAGAAAGGGGGTATTCAATGGGCACCGAGGAGCCGGGGAGGGGAGGAGCCCGTCTGGCTGTCCAGTGAAGCCAACGCCAGAGCCAACTCTTCATACAAACTCATCGTCTTCTTTAGTGTTGTTGTTTTTTGGCTGTATTTCCATCATTGTTGTTGTCATTTTTAGCTCCAGAATGGCCAAGCTCTGATGATACCTTATTCCCCTCTTCACTTTCCAAGCTCTCACTCACTCGCCGACACACACAATTGAATCTTCAAATTCCAAAGTTCAGGAATTAAGCGCCATTCTATTCCATCGCCATGGCGGGAGCTGCTGCTCTGCGCGCGGGCCTCCGATCTCGCCATTTGCTCCAACGCCTTGCTGCCTACACTGCCGATCCCTCCACTTCCTACGCATCCCTGGTTCGTTCGTACCCCTTAGGGCGCTGTCAGTTCTTCTTCTTGTTCTTCGCTATCAATGGCCTTGAGGAACTAAGGGATTACCACACCTAGAAGCGACGCTGATTACTACACTTAACGATTTTATTTCATTTTTTAATTGTTTGCAATTGTAAGGGGGTTTGAATGCGCCAAAGTATGCCTTATTTGAATATCGTATGCAGAAGTTATAGTTTTTCAAAGGTATGACCTAGGGTTCTGGTGTACTGTACATTCGCAAACTCAATATGTATGTATGTACTCCTTGTGCAAGATTTGAGTGTGGCAATTAGGTACCGAGAAGAAAAAGAATCGGTTACAGTGTGGAAGACTTGATTACTGTGTGATTGATTTCATCTCTTGTTTGTTGCCCTCATTTTCAGGGGGCTGTTGACATTCCTACACCAGCTTTCTTCGCTGCTTTCGCCACTGAAGCAAAGAGAGGTACGAATTTCTCTATTGTTTTATTTACTTCCGATTATATGTTATTTTTCAGATGTGAAAAATCATTGTTGATGTATCTGTAGCGAAACCATTAAGGTGTACTCTCTATCAGCACAATTCGATACTAGCATCACAAACGTTTTCAGTTCCCAATCTCCCCTAATATCACCCTGTTTAATATCGAAATAATATGGTGTGAGGTTTTAGAGGTTAGGGTTTTACAGTTTGCCTCTGTAATGTCACACAGTATTCTCACACCTTCATGTTATCATAGTGCGATTAGATAGGTTTGAGTGTATAGGGATTGTGTTGTGAGTGTATTGAGAGGTTTAGGGTTTAAGGATTCTTGTATGGGTTTAATCCTCTGTTTTTTAAACTGTGAGTGCCATTGTGGGAAGTAGGAACAAACGATTTCAGTTCCAAATCTTCCCTTTCGTTTGCACTATCACAGGAGGTTGCAATAATGTGGTGTGAGGTTTTTGAGGTTAGGGTTTTACAGTTTACCTCTGTAATGTGACAGTCTTCTCACGCCTTCATGTTATCATAGTGCGGTTAGATAGGTTTGAGTGTATAGGGATTGTGTTGTAGCGAGGTTTAGGGTTTAAGGATTCTGGTATGGGTTTAGTCCTCTGTTTTTTCAACTGTGAGTGCCATTGTGGGAAGTAGGCAGGCGGGTGAAGAAGACAGCTGAGATAATCGACGCCGATAATCCCGATATAGACCATGAGTACACGAAGCAAAAGCTCATACAAGCAGCCATTGACCAGATTTCGAAGAAACACGGAAAAGAAACGGTGATGTGGCTTGGGCGGGAGAATCATAACAATGTTGAGGTTGTGCCTACTGGCTCTTTGAATCTGGACATTGCTTTGGGTGTCGGCGGCCTCCCTAAGGTGAGGGGCTCTTTCCATGCATTTTAAGTGAACACTAAATGCAGTAAGTGATAGGTGGAATTGGGTGTAAATAGAGCAGTTTTAGGTACTTCAATGAATGAAAATGAGATCACAAAGTGATGATTAAGCAATCAAGACAATGAAGGAAGCAATTTAGGACAATACTCAAGTAGATTTCTTGGGTGTAAAGAGGTGGATTAGAGTGTACATAGGGCGGTTTAAAGTAACTTCTCTATCAACTATAGGCTGGTTTTGAATGATTATAGAGCATTTTTGGGATAGTTTTATAGAGCTCATGGCCCCCACCTAGGGGTAGTTTTGTATCTTGAAGGTAGACCACTTTGAAAATTCATAGAAATTACAGATTTTATTGGAAAAATATGGATTTGACTCCACTAAGATTTATCTTTCCCTCAAAATTTGTGACACACTTGGTATGTCCTCCAAGATGTTCAGATTGCTTAAATGGATGGTAATAGGCACTTCCACCTTATGTCTGATTATCTGCTATGTAAGGTAGAGGATACTATTTACATCGTTTTAAGCATTTTAACCAATATGCTTTCATTGGGAGATCACTTTGGGTACTACTACAAGAGCCAAACCCATATTTTTTTCATTATGTATGATGATTTCTTATGCAATCATTCAAGTGGGAGGGACAGTAGGCAACCTTGGTTTCTATTCAAAGATCTGTGACCATAGTCATTTAGTCAAGTCATGATTTCTTACTTCCAACTTGCTAATTGAAATTGAAGGCCAACCAAGTGTATTGGATGACATGAGTTCCTGTTAGTAACATGAATCGGTATAGGAGACGGGATGAGGTCTTCTACCTTATGACAAGTGTCCACATTTCTTAACCCTTAAAGGACATACCAAGCCCCTTGGGCTTAGTTTTCTCGGTTTTCAAACCACTTTGATCATGAATTCCTAATAATGGAGAAATGTTTTTATGAATTATTTTTTCAAGCATCATCCGTGACAAAAATAGTATATACCTACATTTTTACATTTTTAGAATGTAAATTACTTATATTTTGAGGTTAAAACTCAAAAATACTCCTTTCTTCCTAAATTGGGAAATATCCTTTAAGGGTTGAATGAATCCTTGCTCATGTGACAGGGCCGGGTGGTGGAGATATTTGGTCAAGAAGCTTCAGGGAAGACGACGCTTGCGCTTCATGTCATTGCCGAGGCTCAAAAAATTGGAAAAGGTGAATAAGCCTTTCCATAGGTGAAATGCAAAGGTCGGATGAGGTTTGTAGTATCGCTCATGTTTTCACAGTAACTAACAATATATGGTAGTGCAGGACATTGTCTGTTTGTGGATGCGGAACATGCATTGGATATGCAGTTTGCTGAAGGAATCGGTGTGAACACGAAAAATCTCTTGTTTGTTCAGCCAGATTATGCTGAACAGGCTCTGGACACTGTCGATCACTTTGTACGCTCTACCGGCGTGGATGTTATCGTCGTTGACAGCGTAATGCCTGATTTCCCTGGTTCTGTCCCTCTTTATCAGATTGTTATGTTTGCTCATCTTTCAGTTTTGGTAATTTTCATTTAGCTTATAAGTCTATGACCATGGACAAAAATCCTTGTTGTAGTATATGCCTCTATGGACAGAAAAATCTTGGGTGGTAGCTCTAGATATGAGTGACTCCAAGAATTTTATTTTTTAGACTCCAAAGAACAAGTACCCTACTTTGATAACTGAGAGATTTGGGGTTTGTGGCAGGTTGCTGCACTTGTGCCGAAAGCTGAACTGGAAGGAGATATGGGCGATGCCCAGATGGCTCTGCAGGCACGTCTGATGAGCAAAGCACTCCGCAGATTAACTCACTCTTTGAACTCCTCCCAATGTCTGCTGATCTTTATAAACCAGGTATTGACCCCCCAAAGGACCAAGATGCCCGAATTGGGTCTCATGGTTTTCTTTTAGCATTTTTGAGTAGACCCTTTGTTCAATTTTTCTTTTCTTTTTTACCAACGTGTGCAATGTTTTCCACCAATTCTGGTGATCTAAAATTTGGTCCAATGTGAATTATATTTTTCACAATATGATTGATTGAATTTGTCATTTCAAAATCATGAATCCTTGGTCCTTCAGGGGTTCACTAAGCGCTCCAAAACTTGGTGCTTTTGATCTGAATCACATGTTTGAAAGAAGGTTTGGGTTCAATAAACTCTGATACCGATGCAGGGGAGTATATTAAATTTTCTCTTTTATTTAATGAGTAGTTTAGAGGACCTGGCGTTTTATAGGGTATGAAAGGCAACGAGGTCCTCTCTGAAGTATAGAGGACTCTAGTGTATCTATACAAACCAAAGCTCAATTAGATCAACCCTAGTGGCCTCCTTTGTTGTAAATTTTTCTATTAGACCCAAATCGGGACAGCCTGCACATCCTGTAGTAGTACAAACTAGCCAAATAAGAATCAACGGAAGTGGTGGAGAATGTGAGTGCTGAAACTATTGTGATGTTATTATTGTTTCTGTTTTGTTAGACACGAGCAAAGCTCAACACATATGGTGGTGGTGGACCTACGGCGGAAGTGACAGCGGGAGGAAATGCTCTCAAATTCTATGCATCCGTTCGCTTACAAGTCAGGAAAAAGGAACAGCTAAAACGCGGGGATGTGGTACTACTTCTTTGCCATAACTCTTAATAGATTTCACTACTATTTCTGACCTAAATTCTAACACGTCTGTTATTTGATGCCAGCCATTTGGAAGTGCGATCATCGTCAAAGTGGTGAAGAACAAAGTATCGCCGCCGTTTCGGACTGCAGAATTTGATATTGAATATGGGAGAGGTATCTCTCGTGAAGGCGAAATCCTTGATTTAGCTGTGAAGCACGGTTTTCTGGGACAGTCAGGTTCATGGTTTTCCTATGAGGGCAAGAACTTTGCAAATGGACGCGAGGGTGCGAAGAAATACTTGCAAGAGCATGCAGACTTGGCTGATGCTCTGGTGAGAGCCATCAAACAGAAGGTGCTCGTCAAATCTCGTCGTGCTGAGAATTTGGAGGGCGAAGAATTCTTTGAAGAGGAGGATGATGCTTTAGAAATCGACAATGCCGATCATTTGGAAGGAACAGGGTAGGAGCCAAAATATTTAAAGGGGGTGACAGAACTTGTGATTCGATTCGCAGGTTTGTTACCAAACTGGGCACAATTCCAACTGGGTGGATTCTTCTTTCTCCAAAGTCCTACCTTGTAAGATTTTGAAATTGCCTTCTTCTGAGGGCCAGCTGACACCCCATATTGTCATCAGGCAGAAAAACCAGGTTCACCGAGACCTCTTTAATGTCACAGCCCAAACTGCACGTGTTAATATGGAATTCAGAGCCCTCATGGTGTTCACTTGATTGTGGGACCTCTTTTACCTGACGGCGCCATCAGAAGGCTTTTATTTTTCTGCTACCTTGCTACTTGATTGAGCATCATCGAAATGTGGGAGAATCTCTGAAGGAAAAACATGAGCCCAAGCTTTTATGTCGACGATTCCTCTTGGTCCAGGTACCTTTCTATAGGGTCAGTTTATGATATTTTTTTAGTGCAGTTTCATGTGCTTCGGTAATTTAGTCAGCACTCTGATAAGGATTTGATGTCAGTCTTGAGGATTCGCCATTTGGAAAATTTTGTATGTATCCAGTCGCTTAAGGTAGAGGACAATGTTTTCAGCATTTATATTATATGTACAGAGCTGGAGGGATCAGTTTGGGTAGAAGAGCCAAATTCTTATCATTATGTATATATTTCTTATGCAATTTCAATGGTGGGAGGTTGTAGACTACTATAAGTGATAGTAGACGACCCATTCCCATTCAAAGATCAGTGGCTGGAGACATTTGGCCAAGTTAATTTTACACCACTTGCTAACAAGTCCAACCACGTATATGAATAGATGAGTTGCTGTTGATAACAAGATTAGTGTAGAAATTGGGATGCACTATCTTTGTTTTGAAACATTTGGACAAAATATTTTCAAGTGAGATACCTACATAGTAGACTGTTTGCACCATTGTGTTTGCAATGTTCAAAGAGCCATTGGCCCATTTCTATCTAAGAGCGTCCTCAATGCAACACAATATATCATTTAAAGCAAAATGGACGAAATGCATTTAAATTTAATCTTCTTTGCGGTGAAGATTGAGTCAACACTTAACATTTTCTCTTTATACGAGCTCTCCAAAGCACTCTCCATAATCGAGTTCAGCATGTGGAGTAATTGAGCTAAACATAGCTTCACATTGATTATGATAGATTGATGACACCTACACTTAGGTTATATTAGCTTTTAGTGTTAGATTTATTGTTGTATTTGAAAATTTTAACTTGTTCATTTATTGGATTTCAATGAAATTTTATTCAATATATGTTTTCTAAAAGTTTTTATTTCATTACATGATTTTTACAATCCATATGCATTTGCCACATGTAAAAAAATTTATTATTTTTAAACAAAACAATTTAAAGACATCACTTGTTTTTTCAAGTTTTTGTTGGTGAATGTTGTTTCAAGGGATACAACACATTTTGACTATTATGGGTTCTCTATAAGACTTGGGTCCTAATCCATATACTATATCTGCACTCTAGTAGTGTACTACTACCAAGCTATCTTACAATTGTCATCTAGACATGTTTTCATAAACATAACATTTTGTAAACCTAAAATTCTCCCATAGGCCTTTAGGATGGAATATTCTTGTCCAAAAATATTGACAAGGATTTAATTACTGGTCTTCAAACACTTCATGATTTAGAACCTTGTTTTGGTGGGAGGCAACATGGCCCCATTAACCCTTTAGTGCCCAGGTGATTAAAAAATTTGTGAGCAATTGGATTTTTAATTGTGAAGTTTAGAGTTGGATATTTATAATACACATATTCTAGAAAAAAAAAAAATCAATTTTGAGTTGTGCAACTATCAAAATACGTACAAACAAAATGCAAAAATATAGAAAATACTTGAAAATATAGTAAATACTTACAAATACAACACATCTACTATGCGGTATTTCTTGTGTTTGGAAGTTTGTTATCTTGTTTTATTTTTCAAATTGTGTTCTCTTGTTCATGTCCCATTAGTGTATGTATTCCGATCTTGATCAATGTACCAACTCCTTTCATATTTTGACGTATAAATTTTTGTCCTAAACCGTACGTGGATAAGTCACTCTCACTTATAAAATTCACAATAATTATGTGTGAGTCTGTTCTTAACATGAAAGATTGCAACAGAGAGGTGTTGACATAGGTCATTGCTGAACATCTTTACTTTCATTTTTGAACACCCTCCAGGATCTCATTTTTAAATGTGCATTATACACTTCAGAGACATACTCTAATCTTCCAATCCAACGGTCTGATCTTACCAAGGTTTAACTGGCACTTGTTTGATTAAGCTATGCTTACATTTATACAGTTGAACACAATTAATAGTATCCCTAATTTCAATAGAGAGAGTTTTAAAAAAATATCGCCAAAATACCTGTGGTTTCGGCAGAACCACCCTTGGCACTAAAGGATTAAACACCAGTACAGTTGCAATGTACACACCAATTTTGCACTTTAAAACACAAAATTACAAAAATTGCACAATGAGGACGTTGACGATTACTAATCCCCTTCAATTCACAACGTAAACTTTAAAAACCTCATGATAAGAAGGTTGGCGATTGCCAACCCCATAAAATTCACAGCCCAAACTCATAATCATAATTTTGTGCCTCATGAATTTTCACGGAAGCGGACGTTATAAAATAAGGTCAAAGTTTCTTCTTTTTCTTCTCAAAACATGTGCTTTACCGCGATGGCGCCCTTTAATGGGTGGATGAAGCAAATATTTGACCCTCTCCTGCCAATCGCACTGCTCGGGGTTTAAACAATACTCCAACCGGGGATCTTTGATTGTGATATTCCAATGCCCATCCGTGGAGCCACCGAATTCCGCCCGCCTCCGGTCAACTTCCCGGGCAGCTTTGGCCGCGGTCGTGAGCCAACAATGATGTTGCAGAGCCATGGCCATACGATCATGGATTCGAAACCACGTCGCATGGGCCGCATCGCTCGCATATTGTCGATGTCACGAATTCCAGTTACAGTCGTAATCTCGGAAGCAGAGCCACGGCTTCGTCCCGAGGTAGTGAATGGCATAGAGGACTGGAGGCTCGGCGTCAAAGAGTTGACTTTTTGCCTCGCTCTGTTCCGGATCGTCGTTTGACACGGAAATTTTGAGAAAGTTGAGATGCTTGGGAAGGCGGTGCCACCATGGAAACATCTCATTTAAGTACCCTTGGTCACCCCCATTGTACGACCGAGTTTCCATGATCTCGTCCATGAGGATTTCAAAGGTGCATGTCGAGGGCTCGATTACCATCAGCCCCGAGTTGAAACGATCCTTGTCGTTCCCCGAGGCCGAAATCTCGGGGAATTCGAACAAAAGTCCATGTTGCGTAGAACCACAAGGTCGGAGTCAATGAAAATAATCTGCAAAAGTCAACAACACTGCTTCCATAACCCCTAAAGGACCAAGGATTTATGGTTTTAAAATGACAAATTCAGTTGATCATATTAAGAAAAATATAAATCAAATGGAACCAGATTTTATATCACCGGAATTAGTGAAGAGCATTGCATGTGTTGGTCAAACAACAAATAAATTTGAACAAAAAGAAGTCCACATAGGACCTACTCAAAATTGCTAAAAAAATACATGAGGTTCAATTTGGGCTTCTTGGTCCATTAGGGGTTAAAAAAATGTGCACTTCAAAAAACGAAATTGTAGAAGTGCACGATACAGAGGTTGATGATTGCCAAATTCCTTCAATTCAAACCCTAAACTTTAAAGATTACATGATAAGAAAGTTGGTAATCGTTGGTAATTGTTGAAATTCATAGCCCAAATTCATAATCATAATGTTGTGTCATGTGCACTTTCAAAAGAAGCTTCTCTTTTTATAATTACTTTTTTTCCAAACCTAACACCGAGTACGGTACTAGAATTTGAGTTAACCGAAATCAAGAAGGGCTCTGTACAGAGTCTATGCAGAGTCAACAATCTTATATAAGCGATATCTAACACGACTTACACACAAATAGTCCCTTGGTCCAATCATGAATACAGCCATAGAACTTGTGGGAACCCCCCTTTAGCATTGGGGAGGCCACGAGTTCCACTCCCATGGGTGGTGCAAGGTCTTGCTTTAGAGTATTCTTCAACTCACCATAGACTAGTTTTGCCGTCTTTTTGAACTGAAAACGAGTTGAAGGTGAGTATGAGGTGAGTTTCCACTTTGAGACACTCTTTTCCGTTAACTCTATTGTTTCAAAATGCTTAAACTAAACCATCACATTTGGGTTGAGATTTTGTTAACCTTGGAATATTGGGTGAGTTGCCAGAGACGGAACTTGCTGTAGTTCCATTCATTGTAGGTGTTGTTCTGTGCATAAGGGTTACGTATTCTTTCGATTTCGCACACTTTCCATCCCGCGTCGTGCAAGCCTTGGCGTTGTTCCGGACGGATGCTTTTATCCACCAGCATGACAAGGTCTCGTGTTGAGCCCGACTGACGAATGCTGTGCGCCAGCACTATGGCTCCACATACATAGGAAGACTCTGTGTGCACCATTGATACATACGCTTGCCTTGGCTCCTCACCCGTCCTCACATCGAGTTGATCTGCTCGAGCATACACACATCAATTTTTTAAATTCAAAGCAACAGCAAATATAATAAATAAATGCCAAAAAAATTTGGAAATTTAAATGCTTTTTGTATGGTGAAATAGTGAATCTTGAAGAATATTAATGAATATTCCATATCTCAAACCCTGTTTTAAAATAACGTATACCGTCAGGGTCGCAAATAATTAATTTTTTTGGAAACTTGCTTTTCAACAAATGCCAAAACTTGTGGATATTCTATAAGATTCTCTGTTTCACCATACAAAATAGAATTTCTTTGAAAAAAATAATTTTCTAAAGATTTGGGTTTCTCTTTTTATAATGATTTTTTTTTGCCAATTCATGGAGAAGCACACCATGTTGCAATTAATAAATACACAAAGAGATCCTTTGGGATTCCCCTACATGAAGAGGGGAAATTCAGGCAAATTCCCATGTAGAAATGGAGCTTGAAATGGATCTCAAATTTTCCCACCAAACTGTTTATAGGGGATTGAATTTCCCTGATTTTAGGTACCTTGAGCATTCCCATATCATTCATTTATTCTCAATTCCCTTAGCAAATCCCCTATGCATCAAAAGTCCCTCATACACTATGAGGGAACTGTCAATTTTTTCCCAAATGGCCACATTCCCTCACAAGTGTAATGGGCGAGGGAAATCACAGGGAAAGCCAAGCTATTTCCCATACGGGACACCCACAGAATTTCCTTGTGATAATAGATTACCTGGATGCTTGACCGAGAAAGAAAGCTCGCATGACCCAACCGGCGAGGCCAAGCGAGTCCTCATATTGGCAAGGCTCACGAGATACAACCACGAGCTTCCCTCGTGTCGCAGAAGCTCCCGGCAAGGGAAGAGATTCAAGGGGGGCCTGCCGCATTCACTTATGATCAACACATGCATTGACTCTCCCTTTTGCTGGCTTGCTACACTGGCTGCAGAAAGCAGGACATGCAGTCGATGAACGTTGCGCTCTCCACCTGATTCAGCCATGTCGTTCAATGTTTTTCATAATACATATAGCCATGATGTCTTTTCATGAAGTAGGCGTTTTCGCCCAATAATGGGGTCTGTGTCCGTGTCCGTGCCCAATAATAAATAAAGTATGAAAAAATTAAATGGAGCGGAAACATGGCCCAAAAAGTTTCACCCTACTTTGAGCTTGATTTGTCAATGGTAGTTGTCTTCAAGGTTGTCCTTCATCATGGAATCGGTTCAAATGGGTACTATTTAAAGGCAGACACACTTTACAGGAAGACTTTCCGGTTGTCACATGAAATACAAGGTTGGGTAAAAAAGCCAACATGAACATACCCAAGACTTTAATATATCTTAGTTCATATTTTTTTTTAATTTTTTATATTTTTTATATTTTTTATATTTATTTATATTCCTTAGAACCAAATTGTAGGAGTAGTCAAAGCTTTATGTCAACTCTTACAAGTTGATTTTTGACTTTTTGTGTGCATAGTAAAAAAAATTATGAATTTCAAGTTTCAATAGGGATCGTATAAGTCGTGCGCAAATCCAAGTTTGAATGTGTTTTCTATGGAATCTTTTCAAAAATTCTACAACCAAAATTTGGATTACCGGTATTAGAGTTTAGTTTTTCATGGCCATTTTGAAACAATAAATTTTGTAGCAAATTACTATATTTGGTTCATTTTGACAAGTGTTTTTGTTGCAAATCCAATTACGCTTTTAGTTAACCCCTAAATGCCTAACCATGCATATTTTGCATGATGTACAGATTTGAAGTCCGTTTTCTCATCCATCATGCACTTTTTGCAGCGTGGATTTTTTATTGAAACTTTTATGGGAAGTTAGCTCCGTGCATGTGTGATCCGATTAGAAAGGGGATGATTTGTGAAATTTTTATGCCTCGTTTCATGTTGTCGTGTTCCACCCAAAATTTCGAAGATTTTAGTCTAAAAGTGCTCTTGAAAAAGTCAACTACTAAAATTAAGCAACCAAAAAATCTCCAAAAATCACTACACTTAGAGTATTACATTTCAACCCATCCCAACAAATTTCATTATTAGATTGTCAATATCTTATTTGTAATCATATTACAAAGAGTGTTAAATTTTAAGTTTGAAATTTAATACACAAATATTGGTGATAGCAATCGCAAATCTAACCGTATGGATAGAATCTAAAATGCATAATGTACAACTTTTATTCATTCATCAACTTGAAAATATCCCTCTTAGTTGCATTTTATAATGCATCTTTGGAAAACTGCCAAATCTGAAAAGGGTGAGAACGTTTAGGGGTTAACATACCATTCTTGAAAGGATCTGCAAACATATATCTTCGACCCAATGGCTAATTTTAAAGAAGAATCAAGGTATCTAAAATTCTCCAATTATTTCATGACACAAATCCTCACATCTTGAGTTCAAAAATAAAAACATTAGTAATCAGCCAATAAATGTGGTTACTTCCAAACACAATCACGACCAAAACAGGGCATTGTTTTTGATACTTTTTTGGACAAATTTAACCATCGGGCTATGATTTGTGCGATTTTCTTTTTTGCTGACCTGATTCCGGGCATGGTACTCTGGCGATGACGAGGTCCAAATCTGGTGTTGGGTGCACACGGGGCAATGGCAACGGCGGACACTTAGGGCTCCCGAAGCGCTCGTCCTCATCAATCCACTCGGGGTAAAAATCTGACCATTGCAGACTCTGGTTCCCGGGAGCCACGGGAAAGTGTACGGGCATTCGTCCATGTGCGTATGCTTGCCATTCGCAAGCCTCATTTTGATCCATGTTCACCAGTCCCATTGTTGGTCGTTTGCCTAATTGAATATCTCCCAGTACAGATGCATCTTTCAAACCTCTTATTTGGCCTGATAAGTCCTCTGCTCCATAGAGGTCTGATATTTCCATAGATCTGCAAGCAGAAATTCTTAACCACCCTTAAATAATAATAATAATAATATTATTATTATTATTATTATTATATTATATATTATATATTATATATTATATATTATATATTATATATTATATATTATATAATATATATTATATATTATATATTATATATTATATATTATATAATATAAACAAACAAACAAACAAAAAACTTTTACATACATACCAAGACAAAAGTTCTAAGGTAGACGTACCTTACTCCATCATTACAACAAGTGTTTTTTTTTTTTTTTTCCTGGCAAACTCCTACTAAGTTAAGATCCTTCTTAAAAAGTACCACGTATGAAGAACTGGGAGCTCAACTACCCTCAAAAAGAAAAGTTTTGAGTATGCAAAGGTGAAGGTGGAGGATACTCTTTGCGTCATTCTAAGGATTTATAATCAATGTATAGGAGTGTGTTGTCATCGTAACATTCTTAATACCTTGCTCGACCACACCCTTTGTAACATTGTAGAGAAACTGCTAATAAAATAATCCAACTCTCCAACGCTCTTGCTTGGACCAGTTGAAGTTAGAGAAAATTCTATGTGATTCTTTCAATCCTCTGACAGATATTTGAGATTCCGAGGTGAACAGCAGGGAAGCTCTATGATTGGGAGATCAATAGAGAGTTCACCAAAGAGATCGCTTTGTGTACAAAAGTCATACTCTCTTGAGACAAATTGTTTTTTTATCACCATTTACGATGATTTCTTATGCAATCATTCAAAGTGGGACTATTGAAGGGATAATTGACAACCCCATTTTCCATTCAAAGATGTAGACATTTTAGTCAAGTCATGATTGAAGACCAACCAAGTGTGTAAACACATGATGTTAAATTTGATGTTATTCTTAATATAAAAACTTCTTGAAGTCACCTGAAATGCTTCATGCAAAACATAGGTTTCTTACAGTATAGGGACCAGTCAATGACATTCTCAAATATATTTGAACACTTACCACACTATCATTGACTATAGCGCACTTGTCACACATGAAAATTGTTTGACTCTTAATATGATTATCACTCATATTCAAGAAGTTAGTGTAATACAAAATTCAAATAAGAAAACAAGATACAAAAGAGACACGAGCTTTTGCTAGTACTAGCACAAAAATGATACCTCATAGTTTCTAAAACCATCACAAGTATTCAATAGTAATTGAAGAATTCTTCGACGCAATATATAAGAGTTGAAACATTTCGTACTTGAAGGATCTAGCGTTAATAGTAAGTTACCCTATAATTTCAACTTCGAAAACTTGTAAAATATTCCCAAAGTGTCAAAAGTTAACAAACGACTTGGGTTGAATATCTCTTCAATGTGAAAAATTAAAAAATTAAAAATTAACATGATATGCGCAAGAGAGGAGAAGCACCTTGAATTTATTTGATGCTCAGCAAGGACTGGTAGCCCATTCAATGAAAACCTCCTGGGAGCCACAAATAATAACATTGCTAGCGCTGAGAGGGAGAATATGGTAAGTGAATGGCATGGACGCTTGCGCAATTGTTTGAGCTTCTTCCATGGCCTGCTCCGGTAATAATCATAATAATATTGTCCCATTGCTCCTTGCCTCTGAAGAACTTCCAACATACAATCTGCATTAACCCCTAAAGGACCAAGGATTCATGGTTTTAAAATGACAAATTCAATTAATCATATTGTGAAATATATAATTCAGATAAGACTAAATTTTGTATCACTGGAATCAGTGAAGAACAATGCATATGATGGTCAAGATACAAACAAATTTGAACAAAAGGAAGTCCACATAGAACCTACTCAAAACTTCTAAAAAAATATGAGACTCAATTTGAACTTCTTGGTTTTTTTAGGGGTTAAATTTCACTTGTAACAAACTGATGTACAGTCGGGTACAACATGCTTACGAATTTTTTCGGGCCTGAAATTTCAGCATAGTATGTAGGAACTTTGAAGAGCTATAGGAAAAAATATGGTAAGAAAAAATTCCTACCAGTAGAGGACTAGAGTAGGAATGTCCCTTTCAATTTGTAGGTCCATGGGTGCCATATCGAGCACATTACAATTTAGGGAAGGGACATCAGGGGACTCTATTTTTATGAGGGAGGAGTCAAAAATTCGTATGCAACTTGTACCCGACTGTACATAAAGAGTTTGTTCATTCAAGTTCCCACATCACTGCCCTAAACAACAGTGAGAATGCCACATGAACTACATACCGTATCTCTTTTGAAAATAGGCTCTAATAAAGAAGCGCCGCTTATTTCAGTTTCAGAGCACCTTTCAAACTCAACACAGCTCGCCATCAATTCCACTCTCTCATGATTAAAGAAATCAAGCTCCTCGTAAACCCAACTTTTGATGTAATCACAAACCAAGTGTAATAGTATAAATCCTCATGTTTGTTAAAACGGCGTAACTGAAACTTCTGCTCTATATGAGTCCTAGTTTTTAGAGCTCTTCTGGGCACACACAACTTTCATGAATGCAAAGTGAAATACCAATAACCAGTGAATTCATAGTAAGATCAACTCACAAGCTGCTCAACGTTCTTTTGATTCAAAACCCAGATCCAGTTTCTGAGTCTCCAAATGATGCAACACCCATCTATTTGCTACTCGCGAATTCAGACCATTTCTTAAAAGGAACAGACACCCCAATTGACCCAAAGAATGCGATGTCGTGATCAAATACGCAAGCATATGACGCAGTGGCTGGTGAGAATCACATATTGAATCCTGAAGAAAAATTGGAGGACGACATCAGAAGGCTGACCCACACAAAGAAGAAGAATAATAATAATTTTGGTCTTCAGACCTGCGTGATGAGTGAAGAGTCTATCAGGTAGTTCAACTCAATGTACGGGGAGATCCGGCAGTTAGTGTAAAATCAGTCGAATGAAATTGCCATATTACCGGTCGAAACTCGTAGTTTTAGGCTAAAATCCAGATAAATTTTGTGATACTCGGGTGCTACCTAGGTGACACGTAGGTAATAACCGGATGGGTTCTTGTCTAAAACGGTTGCTTTTGTAAAATATTGGATTTTAGCTGGTTCCCTTGGAAAACTTCTTGTTCAGTGGTTCAACCAACTATGCCACATGAACTTAGATAGGAAGTGCTACCCTTGATGTTGACTGACTTATTATTGCAGTTTGAGGATTTGACTTGGTTCTATAGTGGCATTCAGTCAATTGCACAACTTCTCGTCACTTGAAATTGACTGACTTTCCCTCTTTCAACATTCCATCTAGACTCTACTTAGGACGGCTTACCATGAAGAGCCTGAACCTGCATGGTGACGTCATCCACAATTACTTGTTTGACAAAACATGCCTTAGGGGTGTAGCTTAAATTAATTGAGTACTTTGGAGGTTGTAACATTTTGAGTTGTCAGGTGTTTATAGCATATGTCAAAACTTCTGGATAAAGTTTCCAAGCTTCCGGTCTTGTTTTCTCAACTTTGCAAGTCCATTCCCAACCTGCACCTCATTTATTCTTTCTACCTTCTAAACATATTAGAAGGTACCCACATGATGTCATCATGCAGGTTCAGGCTCTCCATGGAAATCCATCCTTATGCTAAATCTACTCATTGAAAAAGAAAGAGAAAATGTTGTTTTCAACACTATCTTCCATGTCGAAAAACACTCATTTTTTCATTTTTTTTTAGTGTCAAAAAAACAGTTCTACAACATGTAAGTTTGTTGAAAACAATGTTGAAAGAGAGTCGAAAACGACACCCTTTCCGAGAGCAATTTAAACGGATTATGATCATGCAAGTTCTGCTGATTTTTCATGTAAATTGATTGATATAGTTTCAGTATGGAGTAGACGTTGAGCACATTGATATGATGATGGTGCGGTGAGCGTCATCACTATAAACGTTCACCTTTTGTCACTTTGTTCTCATCAAGAATAACAATAATGCAGATGAGATGCAATGATGTCTACATCCGCTTCAGGCATCTCTTGCATAAAGTTTTCAATCATGGACTATTGAACCCCACCCCAGCCAATTTCTGTTGTTTTTCCGTTGGTAGAGCGACATGCAAGTAGCCCATGTAAGGGAAAAATGGATAGAATCATACATATATGTGTTCATCCATAACATTATCTATTATAAGACACTTTTGTTCAAATAGTGATGATTTTAGAATTTTTGAGAGAACTTCAACGATTTCATCCACTTTTTTGCCCATTTTTTCTAGTGTAAAAGTAGTCACTCTCAAGATTGTGTTGAAAACTTGGCTGCCCCACCCTATTAAAAATGATAAATCTTATAGGAGTGTCTACACGTTCTGGTCTGACTTTTCCCTGACCCTTAGATGTCTCAACTCAATTCAAACTACCTTTTTATGTGCAATTTGGCCATCAAATTTTTGTAAAATATTTATGATTCTTTTTTTTGATGAAATAAAATGTTTCCAACTAGTATCAAATTTATGGTACACAATGAAATCAATATGATTTTTTTAGGTTAACCATCTCAAAATAATTATGTTAAGTACAAACTAAGTTGACTCATGCCAAAGTCTAGCACAGTAGTTCCAGCAACACAATCGTACTAAAGTTTGTGTATGTACCATCTGCATTATGTAATAACCTAGGTCAGCCCATGCCAGAGTCCGGTACAACAATTCCGGCGGCAAAAGTGTCGTGAAGAGCATGCATGGCTTGCATTTTATATTGAACAACCTCTTAAAAACTTAGATTTTTTGGAAGAGGCATAAGTTCCAATGAAGAATCAAGTGATATTTTTTTACACAAATTTGAGTTTGAATTTGCAAATTTATAGGTGTACAAGCTACGTATTGTCGCTTAAGCCTTCTATATGTATCTTCCTAAAATAATAAAATACTCAACATGAAAATAACTGTTAAATTTGAAAGGTAAATCTAAAATTAGACTTAATAAGCTTCATTTTTTAGTTGGGCTTAAATAGGCTAATTCCCAACCATGACATCATCGATCAAAACCACTCAAACCTCACGAGATCTTTGAAATGCAAATTTTGAACTCATTTCTACCTCATTTTTAACTCAGATGAAGCAATTGATGATTTATTTCATAGAGATTTACAAGATCTATCCAACAATCTATCAAATTCCATGTAGTTGTCTGAACGCTATATAGGCCTTTCAAAGTTGAGATCTTGTTCAAATGTTGCTCAAATGAAACATATGAAGCATTGTTTTGTTATAGCTTGTCAAAATCTTTCCAATGAACATCACCCATCCAATTCCACTTTGCCATTTGAACGGAGCAAACTTCCAAAGTTCATATTCTTGCCATGTGTATATTATGATTAGTACAGACAATGAATCTGAAAGACAATCACAAGCAAGGGAATCCACAAAAAGTTATAATGTAAATAAATGTACCAGCAACACTGAAGCAGCAAACATATACATCTCCACTTCAAAAAATGTCAGGAGCATCTCCATAATCATGATTCAGAAATTCCAAGTGCACCTTACAAGGTAGAAGCATCAGAACCTGTTAGGGACCAATTCCAGTCACCTATGCAAGCACATGTTTCAACTTCGTGAGTTCCCAATCAAATTATCACAACCATTAGTAGTTTGGTGATCAATTATGAATGCCAAGTTAGCAAATTGATTGGACGAGAAATGAAAAACAAGTATTGGTTCCCCTAATAACATCAATAGTGGTCTATGCAGATTAAGTTTGAAAATTTAGAACAAAATCGTACATTGTGACAACATTAATTAAAAATTGGGCTTGGTTATTAAACCCAAAATTTTATGTGCTGCAATTTTTTATTATTGAAAACCATCACTCTAAATAGGTCGAAATCCTTAAACTGACAGGTATTGGTGCCTCCACCTTACTCTTATAGCCGCATATGTCGATAAACAGTTTGAAAAAAGAATCAGGATAGGAGAAGTACAGAGGACCCACCCATGCACACCTGGTGTTCTATAGGGTATAGAAGGCAACTAAGTCTTATCTGAAGTACAGAGGATTCCAACATAATTATAAAAAACCAAAGGTCAATGAAATCCTTACGAGACCCTTCTTTATAAATTCTTGAATAGACCATCCTTAAGGCTTGAGTAATGAGGGTCTTCAAACAGCACCTTGAAGCTGGAATCGGGTTCTTCATCTGTAGGGGTCTTCAAACCATCAAACCTTTAGTATATTGGGTTTCCTCTTTTACAGTACAAACTAGTCAACCAAGCTTTGTGAAGAAAGAGATGAAGAGGAGTTCTCTACAAAGATTTGAAATACACTACAAAGATTGTGTGCATAGGAAAATACATTACAGGTTGTAGCTGTACTGCTTAGAACCAATCTGAAGCTGCCACAGCTGGTCCTGATTTCTTGGAGTACGCTATACAAACTGTAGTCGCTGTGAAGAGGAGAATCATCATACATACATCAAGTACCATACATCAGTCACTTTCTTCATCCAGCTTGGAGAGAACATCATCAATGGCTTGCGCTTGAGGATTCACTTTATCCTGTCGAAACTGAATGGCTGGAGAGAACGGCATGGACAGGTGTTCAAACACCAGCGAGCGCAGTCGTCCGCCCTGGGCCTTGAGCTCTTTCTCCACTGTCTGATGCATTCCTGGCAGCGCTTTCCAAAGCACAAAAGCTTTCCTCAAGTCACCACTCATCTTCACCTGGACAACATCCAACCATACATACATTTTCAAAACAGTTGAACAACAACTTCTGCCTCAAATTCCTGAGCAAGGTCCATCCAGACCTCTTTCCTATCATGTTCTCTCATATCACTTTCTCTCATATCATCTTCTCTCATATCATACCATAGAACAGAGGGTATTATGACATCCTTTGTTCTCTCACCTAACCTTACGGAACAAACTTACTCAATTCAAAACTCACTACAGGGTCTCAAATTGGATTACTGCAAAAATTGAACATTAGAACAATGAATCCCTCCAAACTTAACACCTCATCAATAGCTTAGTTGATGATTGAGAGGATGTAGCTCTATCTCCTATCTAGGCTCTCTTTTCCACATTTGTAAGTGTCATTAAAGTTTGAAATATTCCATTCACCAAGCTACTAACCTTTACTCCAATGTCACTTTTCCATGCAACACTAATAGTTATATAGCTCCACATAATTGCATGCATTAGGTTGTACCATTAAACAGGTCTAGATGCATCTTGAGAATCACTTCCACAATAAGGAGGTTGGTGCCCAAGAAGGCAATTCCATAACCACATTCCAAACTCTACAAAAGAGGTTAGTACTTTGGTGAAAGAAGAATCACATTGTGTCAGCCATGGAATTGCAAACCTAATGAACATTTCTAACACATATTAACCCCTAAGCGTCTAAAACGCCCAATACGGCCATCTGCATCACTGAACTTTGCAACAGTGGCATTTCCTCATTTTACCAAAGTTTTCTGATTACAACACATCATTTTAAAACTCTTGTTCTATACTGCAAGATCAACAATGTCGATCAGAAGTCATTTTCACACAAACAGATGATTTGCAGCAAGGGGTCCAATTTTCCTACACTACAGAAAATACACAGTGGACGCTTAGGGGTTAACCAATTCTTACACGGTACCTATCAATTTCAGGGGAAAAGCAGGGTAAGGGAGAAGATGAACCTCTTCAATTTCAAAGCCACACCGATGGAGAAGAGCGGCATCGTAAGGCCCTTGCTGCAAAGCACCGCTGACGATCGATTTCACCTCCGAGGCCAACCTGCGCTGCCGGATCGAAGACTCCCCTAAACCCTTGCCCTTGGACCGTGAAGAAGATGAATAATTATAATAAACTTGAGCATCATTCAAGAGTCGATGCGGCAGAGGTCCTTCCGGGTGCCTTGAATGGCGAATGCCCGCTCGAAGAAAACTCCTCAACATTATTGCAACTGGTTCCTCTAAACCCTAAACCCTAAACTCGAAACCCTAAAAACCTAATACCCCTCCTTCATCCCGACTTTAAAACATGAAACAAAACACCGAGAACTGGATTGTGAATTTTTTTTTCCATTGCTTTGATCTTAGAGTTTTTTTGCAACCTCTCATCCACCATCGCTCGATCTACAACTGCAAACTCAGCCCGGGCGTTCCTCAAAACTCTACTTAGCTCCTGGCTACAGTCGAACCTCGTCACTATGACTGGGCTTTAGGGCATCTCCACAAAATTTCATTAACCCTTTAGTGCCCAGGGTGGTTCTGGAGAAACCACAGTTTTTGGGAGATATTTTTTAAAAACTTTCTCTGTTGAAATTAGGAATATATTAATAGTATTCAACCGTATAAATGTAAGCATAGCTTAACCCTTTCAGGCGCCTGCGTCCAGAATCTGGACACCGGATGAGTTTGAGTCGCTCTATTTCTGTAGGTATGGTGATGTTTTTCATCCATCCAGTTTTTTGTTTATTCTTGTGCTAGTTGAATATCATTTGAACGGTATGGATCTTCAAAATAAGATAATGTGAATTTTTGAAAAATTACAAAAGTGATTTATGTCAAGTTTCAATCTTAGTTCAAAAAGAGAGACCTTAAACATGATTTTTCATAATAAGTAGAATCAAATAATGGAAACCACACCATCTAGTAGTGCATGTCATTCCAATTTCATTACAATATTTTTAAATTTTTCTGTGTTAATTTTGGATTTTTAATCAAATTTCAAGAGAAAACCTTGCAAAATTACTTTTAAAATATCAATAATAAATATGATGAATCCAACCGTACAGATGCTATCTTCACATTGACATTTACAACTTTGTTTTGTACATCAACTCCATTTCCGTTTTTCATCAACCATTTTATAACAAGTCTTTGAAAACAGTGTTGAATCGGGACGTTAAAGGGTTAATGAAACAAGTGTCGGTTAAATCTTGGTAAGATCGGACCGTCGGATTGGAAGATCATAGTGTGTCTTTGAACCGTATAATGCACACTCAAAAATGAGATTTTGGAGGGTGTGTGACTTCAAGGTTAAATGGAATTTGGGTTAAATTTTCAAAAATGAAAGTGAAGATGTTCAACAATGACCTATGTCACCACCTCTCCATAGCAATCTTTCATGTCAAGAACGGACTCATACATAATTATTGTGAATTTTATAAGTGAGAGTGACCTATCTATGTAAGGTTTAGGACAATAATTTATATGTTAAAATAAGAAAGGAATTGGTACATTGATCAAGATCAGAATATATACACTATTGGAACATGAACAAGAGAACACAATCCCAAAAAAAAAATCGAGATAACGAACTTCCAATCGCTAGAAATACAGCATAGTACATATGTTGTATTTGTAAGTATTTGCTGTATTTTGAGGTATTTGCAGTATTTTGGTGTGTTGTACATAGGTATTTGGATATCTAAGAAAGTCAGATTCTAAATTTTCTTTTTGCATCATCTCCAGAATCAAAAGTTACACATCTGAACTTGAGACACTGGATTGAGATAGTTCAGAGATTTTACAGCATTTCATTTTCTGGTGATATAGTGACCACTTAGCGGTTACCTAGGCACTAAAGGGTTAACCCCTAAGGCCCTAACCGTCTAAAGAGCCCAATATGTCCATGGTCGTTTTTCAGTTAAATGCTGATTTTCACCTAGTTCCTAAATTTAACCCCTAAACGTACCAGGGTGTCCCTGGAATTGACAATTTGAGAAAAAGCATCATAAACTACTATTTAGAAGAATATTTTGGAATTGATATACAAATGAAAGTTCTAGATTTTGAATTTTAGATTCCATCTATACGGTTCGATTCACTAATACTATCACCAATATTTAATTATCAATTTTGAAAGTTAAAATTAAAAATTCCTTCTAAATTTGATTACAAACAAAATTTTAATATCTTTTGAGTAAAATTTGTTGGAATGAATTTGAAATGAGATACTCTTAAACATGGTGATTCTTTGAAATTTTTGTGTTTCTTAAATCTATGACCTCATTTTTGCAAGGCCACTTTTGAACTACAGTCAATGCAATTTTGGCTTGGTCAACAACTTGACATACTTCTACATTTGTAATTCTAGAAAAACATGTAATCAAGTATGACTAAATCCAACCATTAGATAGGACAACAACTTGATGAAGAATCCCCAAAAAATTGGATGACTTTCATCCAAGCATTGATGAGAATATAGGGTGGGTTTGAATCTGTTAGTTGTCCACTTTCTGAACACTCTGACGTTTAGGGGTTAAATGAAAATGGTTTCAGCTAAGAAACTATGGAAGTTATCTTCTGTTTTCTAGTCCAATTTACTATTCTTCAAAATTGTTAAAGTTTCACTTTTTACAACACTTTAAAACTCAGACCTCCAAAATTCCAATATAAACTGCAGAAAAAAATTTCTATCAAAATTATTTTTGTGTACGCTCAAAAGGCATGCCCGTGTAAGTTGTTGTTCATCACTATTATTTACATTTTTCCTAAAAATTTCATATAACAGATATTTAACTAATTATGGACAAAACGACGAATTCTGGACAAAATGACAAATTCTAAACAATTTGCAAAAATTTGTAGAAAATGCTCAATTCTGGATAATTGAAAGTTTTATCCCTGGGTAGCTAGATTATATTGGCTGCCGGTCGACACTTTTGAGAAAAAAAATTAAAAATAAATAAATAAATAAATAATTGGGGCCAAAAATCAATTATGTGACCTAACTATAGGCTAATATGCATTGTTTTGACCTTTTTTGAAGCAAAAATGTTTGCATGTGGACAACTTTCACTTTAAAAAATCTGTTTTTTTAATTTTGTCAACGCCTCGGCAGATGCATTCAATATTACTCCTGGAATTTTAAAATTTCATAATTAGTTAAATATCAGTTATATTATTTTAAGCTTTTTGTAATTACTGTAATTTTTACAAGAAAAATGCTTTGCAAAATCTTATAAAATTCATTTTTATTTACATAATAATGAAAAAAACCTGGGTGATTTTTTTTAATAATAACCTATGTGAGAAAAATACTAAAAATATATATAATATTTTAAAATGTGAGAAATTGATGAGGTTTGACCAGGTAAATGTAGTATGGACGCTTAGGAGTTAACCCCTAAATGCCTAGAGCCTTCTCCAAATTCGGTAGTTTTGCAAAGATGCATTATAAAATGCAACCTAGAGGGATATTTTGAACTTTGGTATATGAAAACAAGTTGTACATTATGAATTTTAGATTCTATCCATACGGTTAGATCTATGATTGCTATTACCAATAATTTTGTATAAATTTTGAAACGTGAAATTCAAAATTATTTTGTAACTCAATTACGAATAAGATATTGACAATCTACGGATGAAATTTGTTGTGATTGGTTGAAATGTAATACTCTAAGTGTAGTGATTTTTGGAGATTTTTTGGTTGCTTAATTTTATGAGTTGACTTTTTTTAGAGCACTTTTACACTGAAATCTTCAAAATTTTGGGTAAATCACTACAACATGAAATGAGGCATAAAAATTTCACAAATCATCTCCTTTCTAATCAGATCACATATGCACGAAGCTAACTTTGCATAGAATCTACAGTAAAAATTCCACACTGCAAAAAGTGCATGACGGATGAGAAATTATGGATGAAATCTGTACATCGTCCAAAAAATGGACGCTCGGGCAGTTAGGGGTTAACAACAAAAAAATTGGTGTTAGGTTTAGAGGGTGGGCCACTTGTTCATCAGTCGTACAACTCAATTAACATATTTCCAACCAATTGCAATTCTCGTAGTGTGAAAAAACAAAAAGTAAGATATCATTTATTACAACAACTTACTCATTGTAAAAAACAAAAATAAAAAGTAACATTTAGAGGAAATGTTGGGCTCACCAAAAGGGTGGTGTTTTCGAGGGGCAAAGAGAATTTAGGGGTAAGTCCTAGTATTTATTGTAAATTTTTCATCTGAATTTTTGAAATGTTGAGGCAAACAAATATTAACTCTAGATAGGACTAACTACCTTCAGTAAACTCCTAAAGGACCATAAGGCTCCCAAAGGACTTCTAGAAATAGAAAGTGAGGAAATTTCAGTTGTTGGGCTATGAAATGTAGGATGAGGAACTAAGAGACCCTGGCTCTTTTTGAAAGCTAAATTTGTGTGTACTTCTTGATCGGAAATTTATGAAGTGTACAATTTTTGGTGATTTTTTGAGTTACAAGGAAGCTATTTGGGCGTCACTTCAAACCCTCATATTTTCTTCCTCGCACCTCCAAATTATGTAAAAACAATTCCACATGAGGATAATGATGATATCTACGCATGGTAAAAAAAATTAGAGCACTTTTGAACAATCTAATTTCAACATATGTACAAAATACCCTAAACGAGTTCCATCAATTTTCTCAATGGTGGCATTTTATCAAATTTTGTGCGATTTCATTAATCCTTTTTTTATACAAAAGTTACGTAAGTCTTCTTCAATTTCAACTATGCCGATTGTCAAAATTACCCCACACCAATGAGGAATTGAGCTTGTTACATTGGCTAATCAAGAAAACAAGGCCTAAGCTATTGATGTGATGTGAAATATCCTACATCATTTTGTTGGGGGAAGGCAACAGTGAGAGAGGCTACTGAATGTTATGTATCTTCCCAAGCACTTAGACGATAACTATATAATTATAGTAAGTGAACAATATTTGTAGTTTTGACTTAGATATAACTTTAATTATAAATGATTTTTTAGCATTTATAATTTAACAATGGTGGTGTTTTAGTATCTTTTACAATTAAACAATAATGTTGAGGTGAACACCTCTCTAATTGTCTTATGGATTTTGAGTTGGAGTCTTCAAAATAAATTTCGTTTCCTTTGTTCATGAGATATGGATAGTTGAATTACCCCCAACAAACTCTTTATTCACGATGATATTTGAAACAACATTATGATGATTATTATTATTTATTTTGAAGCATTGAACGTAATGAACTCTTTATTCAAACCAACTGTACAAAATGAACCGAACAGAGTTCTTCTTTTTGAGTTGGGCACCGCCTGCGTGACAAAAAGATTTAGGTGCTGCAACATTTCTTTTATGTAAAACCAAGCTAATTGTGACTCGAGACTTTCAGTTGTTGAAGGTACATAAGGATGTCATTTCGATTCAAAATTGCAACGTATCATTTATTACAAAATATAGCAACTCAAAACAAGCTAGAAAAAATAAAATAAAATTGGAAATGCCAAATCTGGCATACAGTAGCCCATGAACTTAGGCCTCTAGTGTGAAGGGTCGAGAGGCCGAATTCTGGATTTCTTACATTCTTGCAATCTGATTGGTGAAAATCGACGGCCTCTCGACCTCGACTGTAGTGTGAAGCGGCCCTAAGTTACTGGGATATGCCAATGAAATGCCATGCCTTGGAGGATGTTCAAACACAGATCCAAAAATAGAAAAATCCTCAACATGGGTAGTGTGAACACACCGTGGATGCCTGACTTATTACAGGCATAACAAATCGGGGCGAGACGCATGACAAGAGATTGTAGACTATATATAGAAACTGCACGCTGAGTAGGGCTGTTTTTTTCTTCATCAATTTCACCATCAAGATAAGAACAAAAACTCCAGGATGCAAGGCTAAGTCTTTGGGTTTTTATGAGCCTTTTTTATGGGTTCAGATGGTTTTTGTGGGCCCGCAGCTTTCTAATATCTAAGTAAGTTTGACCCACATCATCCCTCTACATGCTTTGACCGGTTGGGTCTACTTTGGCATACTTGCACTCACCTTCTTCACTGAATAGGGGTATTAAGGGGACCCATACTAATTTATTGACATTTCATAGTATATAAATATTTATCAGTACTACCGTATACAAAAATATAGGATTTTTATTTTTATTTTTATTTTTTGACACAAATAGTCAGACAATCACTATTTTATCCTCAAATCTTCTTTCCATACAGTAATTCTTTTTACCACAAGATAATTTTTATTGGTAAGTCCCTCTAAATTTTTGGTCTCTTTAATATCCCTATTTTCATTCCCCTTGTTGCACAATGTTGATGTGAAATAGATAACTATAGTCATTCTTTATATACAAAAATAATTGGTAAAAATAATTAGCAAAAATAATATTTTAAATATTGTGTAATTGATTTTTATATTATAATTTTTTTAAATGAGCTTGTAAATCAACATACACTAGAGTTATCCGTGAAGTTTAGCAAAAGTTTACTAGAAGAGGAAAAATAAGGTAAATTTGGTTTTTTTAGCTTCAAAGGCAGCAAAAACAAGTTTTGCCTTCATTTTTTTTTAGACCAATGAGGTTGCATTGTGTCGTTAGGGAGATTCGATCCTACCATCTCTCCAATGCAAAAGAAGCGCCTCGAAACCTCTCTTAAGTTTCCATGAAGGAATCTCGTCGTCCCCCCAAACCGACCTCAAGATTGTCCCAAACAAAGAGCATAGTTGCTTGTGTTAGGAGTTGTCAACAATTATCTATTTGTAATGCGAAGAAAACATAGTGCCCCTTGTTCACTTTGTGGATAACTCAACTATGATGTGTCTAACATGATTGTTTTCATTGAAGTTAGTAATAAACTTGGCCAATTCTAAGTTGTTTATTACGAAGGCTTGAAGGTAAGAATGAGTTTTAGCTTTGTTTGCTCTTCAACCGCTTAGCAAGGTTTTAAACCATTATTTTGGGATAAACAAGTACAATAACTAAGCGCCTTTTATAGATGAGCAATTGAATTGTCATTCTAAGAAATTTCTCAAAATGGTTAAGGAGATTGGAACATTGTGCAAAAAATACATTATCGTAGGCTGATAGTACTTCTAGCTCAACTTAATTCAAAATTTTAGCACTATGCCACGTGTCGCTTTCTGATTGGTTGTGATATTTGAAATAGTCCACGTGGCACACCAAAAAGCTGATGTCGTTTCCTAAGAGTGTCTGAACTGCTACCAGCTTACGGTTATCACTCAATTAAAAAAAATCATGTCTTCTATAGACATAATATAGAGTTCGAGAGGAAAATTCCTATTTTTTATCATTATTTATTACATAAATAACTTCCAACTTTTAACCAATTACACTATTACATTTTTCTAAGTATAGTCAAGGTTTATTATTAACTGTCATACATGACAAGATGTAAACATGATACAGAAGTAAATTTTTAGAACCAATTTTATTAGACTTAGATTTAGAATGGAAGTTAATTTTGTTGGAGGCTTCTTCGTTGCTCATGGGCTGTCAAACCTTTCTATAAGTCACACCTGGCATGTGAATGACTCGTGTGGCTCATGGAATGTTAGGCCTTTCAATTTAGTTGCACCAATTTAGTTGGTCTTACGTTGGTAATTTGCAAATAGAGAACTCACATGGCTCATGTAAGGTCCTTCAGTGTCAGTGTGAATTGGAGACGAAATTTTTGAGAGCATGGTTTTTGAAGCAATTTTTTTCATCCCCAATTTATTTTAAATTTCCAACACGTCTATTGTTTTTTATTCTCACCATCTCTTTTTGCAAACTAAGGTTCAACACACCTTGTTTGAAGGACTTTGTAGACAACTCTAATATATGGCACCTTGACTTTGCAATAGGCCTCCAAGCATACAATTAAATGATACTAAACAAAAGGTTTGAAACTTGCAATGTAAATTGTGGTACCATGTTGAAGCCAATAAGTCCTATTTATAAAATGTCTTATCCTAGAAATTTTCTTTAATCTTCGAGCCATTTAATTCCTAATTTGTATTGCTTTTAGTCTTGAATCTTAAAAGAGTCCAACAGATGAAAAAAATTAAAATTAAAACATAATAAATGCATGTGACATGGCTTCAACAAAATAAGAATAGTCATTTATTTCAATAGCTCAATTTTGGTAAAAAAACATCAAATTTTAGAAATTTATATTGTGTCATGGCCTTCACCTCTAATCTAAATTCATCGATGTTAGACATGAGTTATTTCTTCAAGTATTATGAGAAGAATAGTAAGACAAAGTAAGAAACAACTAATTGTGGAGATTCTTTTTAGTTTGCATTGTCGATCAAATACTGGTATCCTCTACAGTTGACATTTATAAGTTCTTTGGAAACTAAATGTTGACCCTGAAGCATCAAGTCCATGACATTCAATAGTTCTTATTGGGACTACCTTAGGTTTCGTAGCTTCAAATGATATCTATTTTTTATCTCTGCCACATGTCTTCTAAGCATCTTAGCTACTGATGTGGCATATTAGCTAATGAGGTATATTCCTCATCATTTCATTGGGACTCGAGGAGTCCCTTTGTTATTTTCTTAACTAACGTCTTCAACACTTTTAGAAATGTTCATGAACACAGAATGTAGACTCCTTTGAATTTGATACAATCTTGAGCACATGAAAAATCTTGCAAAGTTGTATTCTCAATCGCTTCGATGTGACATAGGCCATAATTCCAGGTGCTAAGTCTTTGTAGTGATTGAAATGTTGTTTTTGATTTGATTCATTATGCATGACAATCAAGGGTTTTTATTTTGAGAATACAATCTATAAGAGAATCATTGTATGACAATTGTTCCAATATAAGGCATATGAGTAGTCCAAGCTTTCTAGGTTTAATGAACATTATATATAACCATAGTATTTATCATTGAAAAGGAATATAAAAAATATTTTTATTGAGAAAAATACAGTAGTAGAAATCTTGTCCAAAGTGACTTGTCTTTAATGACTGAATATCAGTTGTAACTTGTTTTTGGACGCCCAAAGCTTTAGAGATTAATTATATTTAGTGTGAACTACATTATTGGCAACAATTGACATTACTTAAAACATTTTTTTATTAGTGTAGGCTACTTCAATCAGAAAAGGCTTGCTTTTACTTGATATGTAAAATAGCGAACGTGAATCAATTGTAATTCTACCAACATTACATGAAAAAACATTGACACACATTAATTGAAAAGTCTACATTATTTTAGATTATGAATATAATTATTGTGGGCTCTTTAAATTAAGCATAACACTGTTTGATAACCCACATTAAGTGCAATTAAAAAGTGTAGCACTCATTCTAATTACTAATCTCCTCCACCATAATTGGCATACTAGGAAGTTGGGATATTTTTTTTCCACTTACTAGAGAGAACCATAAAGTCAAGGGTATATTCATGTTGGCTTTCTTACCCAACCATGTATTTCATGTGACAACCGGATAGTCTTCCAAGAGAGAAAAAAAAATTAGCCCATAGGGCCAACATGAATGAAGAGTATGTTAGAGGAAATGCTGCCAACTTAGCCACTATGAGTCTTAATGTAAAGTGTGTGTGCCTTGAAATAGTACCCATTTGGATTGATTCTGTGTTGAATGACAACCAATGTTTACATATCAAACTCATAGTCGGGTGAAACTCTTTGGGCCTCGTTTATGTTCCATATTATTTTTCATACTCTATTTATTTTTGAACATCGACAACAACCCCAGTTTTGGGCAAAAACCCCTATTTCATGAAAAAGACATCATGGCTATAATGTGTTTCAATGACTTAACGATTATCTCTATTACATAGCCGAATCTTTTTTCTATTTATTTGTTGGTAGAATGACATGCATCCTATAAGGTAGGAGCACCAAAAACCAATAGTGTACCTAATGTTGATAGAATTTAGATCATGCAATCATTTTAGAACGCAAATCTAGGCTCATCATAGAGCATGTATTATATGTTGACCCAAATGATAAGCTATCTATGGTATAACTAGATTTACGTTTTAAAGTGATTATCGTACCTAGATTGTGTTGGCATTAGGCACACTGTTGGTTTTTGGTGCTCCTACCTTAAGGAACAAGAACAGTGTAACCGTGAGGCTCTATCCCATTCATGACATCAACAAACTCATAAAGTTTATATAATAGAAAAAAAATTATTTAAATAATTTTGTTTTGTTTTTATTTTATTTAAAATACGTAGTTTTAAAACCAAATTTAATGCCTTCCTATTTAAATTCCTATGGATTAGAATAGAAGAAATTGATCCTGGTCCAACTAGTTGGATCCCCCACCACCATCCTCCTACAACTTTTGCCATTTGCTCCTTCTCAAACAATCAAAAAGGCCAACTGATGGTGGCGATGGCAAAGAAGGAATGCAATGGCGTCATAGCATTGGAAGACCGGATTGCACAGGATTAGAAGACCATTGCATTGGAAGACCGGATTGCACAGGATTAGAAGACCATTGCATTGGAAGACCAAGCTTAGATACCCGATACTCTCCAATATCTCAACTAATTTATGTGTAGTGTGAAAAAAGTTGTAGATAGGAAATTCGAAGTTCCAATTTATGTGTAGAGAAACCAAAGTTGATGCCATAGTATTTATCCAAAGGACACAACCAATAAACGGAAAGAATCATTCATATATGTATGCTCGTTCATAAATAAATAAAATTATAAGGAACTGTCATCTAAAATATTAAAATATTGACAACTTTAGTAGATTTTTTGAAAAAAATTTGATTACATAATCTACTTTTCCACCTATTTAAAAAAAAAAAAATAATAATGTAATGATCGCCACTCCTAAAATCAAGATTCTACCAAAAAATTCTCCAATTTTTTTTTGGGTTGTTGCTTTAAAAAAACAAAGTGCTGAGAGGTTAGTACTGAGTAGAATCCCGGCCAGTAACTGCTGTTACCAGAATTCTACCTATTTTTGTTATGTGTTTGAATGACTTGCTCACTATGCGGATGTCCAGGGACAGTGTATCCTACTTCAGTTACAGCTCAATAAATAACTTATTAAATTGATAATAAAGAAGAGGAACTGAATTGATGTGGTTGGGTGAGATTGGCGTAGTCAAGATACTTTATCATACATGCTTTTGATCAATTCATATGCCTGCCCACTCCATCATTTTGAACTGTACATTGTATTACTTGACATGCTAGTTTTTATTGAGTAGGGTTGACTGTCCTATTACCAACCACTTAAGCAATTTGACCTATATTTGGCAGTGGTAAATCCGGAAAAAAATTATGACCGCGTTCGAAATAGGATTTCATGAGGATTGCAAAAAATTGCAACTTATAATTTGCATTTCTCAATTTTATACAAAATTCCAAAGTGCAAAGTAACCTCCGACCCAAAACCAATCACATGCTCTAATGTACAAATGAGGTACATCTTCCCTTTTAATATCTAGAAATTAGGCAAGAATCAGGGTGGTTGGTTTTAGGTACGTGGTTGGTAATAGGACAATCAATCCTAAGTTTTTGTATGTTCTACATTGTGCATGATGAATTAACTCTTGAACAGCCCGAAAGACCTTTGAAGCCATATAGTATATTCTGTATTCGGTGGTATTTCATCGAAATAACAATGATAAAACACTTTTGAGTACAAAGTAAAATTAATAATCATGATAATATGTATATAACAATATATCACAATTCATATATCAAACCACAATCGAATAATTATAGGGCTACATATGGGTTGTAAAGAGGGACCCCAAGGGCCTTTTAAGGGTTAAATAGAACGGTTTCTGATTTTTATACACAAATTACGTTGATAGAATGGAGAGATTTTTTTTTTAATTTTAAAAAGTATGAAAATAGTGCATTTATCACACGTAATATGTGCATAACTCGATGAATTGCATGTATTACAGGGAAGGAAAATTTGTGGGGTTTCGAGGGGCTTTTGGCATGTACTCTATTTGTAAGAAAATATAACATGACATCTTGAACTTGGAAGGCGACAAAAAAGTAACTGTTTCTTGTATGTTTACATAGATAAAATGATCCATGCTTTTCCTATATATAAAAAACCATAGTGGAAGATTTTTAATTAAGTATGTAATACATGTAGTGATTGTCAAGAATTTCTTCTTTTTTTAATCTCTTTGTTGTTTACCAAATTGAATGACTATAAATGAACATGGGAAATTTCACTCTAAAATAATCTTATACTCTTGAATATAATAGTACCATCATTTTTTTTAAATATATTTTTAATTTTAAAATATTTGTTTTACAAAGTTTTGGTAAGTGCCACTATTGTATATAGTGTGAACTTTGCCACTATAAAGAGTGCAAGCTGCTTGAGAAAAAAACCATCATTATTATAACAATGGCATAAAAACTCATCTTCAATAATTCTCTTTGTCTCTTCTCACCCACTTAAGAAAGTTTGTGAAAATGTGATATAAAGTGGTGTGCTCAAAAAATATCCATCTTCAAAATGTTTACCTTATTTAGAAATGAATGAGATATTGAGTGTAATATCTATGAGAATTATTGATTGAGTAGGTAAATATAAAACGATGATTTAGGGACTTCCTACCTTAACCCCTAAAAGACTTTTCTGCATCTTAGCTACTATATGTTTTTTCACTTTATACATGCTACTTGAATGATATGACGAGTGCCAACACAAAATAAAGTTACAAAAACATGATAATTTTTTTCACTTACATTTTTTCTTAACATTGAATCTCTCATGGATCTAATTGACATGAAGAAATCACAAAATAAAAAATAAGATAAAAATAACCAATTTAGTCTTTGCATCCATTCTTGCTGTATATATTTACTCTAAAACCATAACATACAATAATTTTAGACCGTCTCCAAACTTGACTATTACTAGTTGAGTTTGGATTTTATAAAAATCGGTTTTTTACACATATATTGGATGTTTAAGTGGTTTAGGCAACTTCCACTTTGAAAATTCATAACAGTTACATAGTTTGTCAAAAAAAGAATTCTTGTATAATCATCATTTTCAATTGCTAATACTAAAAAGAACTACCTTAAAAAAATGCCCCTCAACTGTACTCAATTGTTTATTTTGAAGGTTTTAGGTGTTTCTACTCTACATCAAGAAAGGGCTCTTCAATCCGTTATGAGTTAATCCTTAACCCTTAAGTGTCAAAAAAATCCCACAGTCATGTTTTGAGAGAACAATCAAGAAAAAGTGGATTTTCTCAACCAAAATTGAAATGAATTGGTGCTTTAAAAAGGTGATGAAAAAGTGAGGCTAAATTTAGCATATACACATGTTTTAAAAAATTGTGCATTCCAAGGAAATTGGAAAGAGAATTGATGGAGAGGGAGGGGAGGGAGTCGGGTAGCTTGAGATCTTGATGGATACCAGAGCTGCTAGCGCTGTTCAACAGTGATTTTATTTTTATATTTTAAAAATATAATTTAAATCTATAATTGCAGAGCTCATTGCACAGCCGAAATCTCATTGTATTTTTTAAATTTGTTTTGGGAGTGATATTGTTCACTCCATTCATTGTTCATAGAGGATTTGATGAATTCTCATTAGTTGTTCACGTTACTCAAGGGGCTATTGTTGGGAGCATCTCTCTTAATTATTTTTTATTCGTTTGGGCTGCTCGTCTAGGACCGTCTCGACGTTTAAGGGTAAAAGGAATAAGACGGTGGAATGGGACTGCCTAGAGAAATTTGAAAATTTGTACAACATGGACCGAAGGTTTAGTTTTAGAATTATTAAAAATTATAAAATATAAAACATAAAACAATGACCGGACTCGCAGCCGCAGAGTTGGCATGCTTGCCGCGCGCTAGCAGGCCTTGCCGCCTTCAATTTAAAAGTAAATAAATTCGAACATCAAAGGTGACTGCTGCCCGACAACAACTTCCTATCCACCAAAAAATTACGATTATTCATTTGCTTGTAAGTTATTCCACAATTTTTCAAATTTGGCGCAACTTGAGTATGTAACTTTGCATTTTCAAAAGCTTTCCAAAGCACCAATTCTTTCCTTTTTTGGTTCACAAAATCTCTTTTTTCTCATTATTCTCTCATAACTAAGCTAAAGGGCTAAGTTGTCCCTTTATGGGTTGAAATAGATATACTCATTACCACCCAACACCCAATTTTGCCTTCATGTACTAACAGAGTACATTTTAGAATACAAATGTACAACTCTAGTCCACAAGGGAATAACTGATTTAATTAGATGGCAATCGATATGTCTTAGAGATATCTTAACCCCTAAATGCCTAAAGCCCTCTCCAAATTCGGCAGTTTTGCAAAGATACATTATAAAATGCAACCTAGAGGGATATTTTGAACTTGATACACGAATAAAAGTTGTACATTATGAATTTTAGATTCTATCCATACGGTTAGATCTATGATTGCTATTACCAATAATTTTGTGTAAAATTTGAAACGTGACATTCAAAATTATTTTGTAATTCAATTACGAATAAGATATTGACAACCTACGGATGAAATTCTTTGTGATTGGTTGAAATTCTTTGTGATTGGTTGAAATGTAATACTCTAAGTGTAGTGATTTTTGGAGATTTTTTGGTTGCTTGATTCTACGAGTTGACTTTTTCAAGAGCACTTTTGAACTAAGATCTTAGAATTTTTTGATGAATCGTTGCAACATGAAATGAGGCATAAAAAATTCACAAATCATCCCCTTTCTAATCGGATCACATATGCATGAAGCTAACTTCCGATAGAATCTACAGTAAAAATTCCACACTGCAAAAAGTACATGACGGATAAGAAATTATGGATGAAATCTGTACATCGTCCAAAAATGGACGCTCATGCAGTTAGGGGTTAAATATATATTTTTTGATTGCCATTTGTGATGGAAAATTTGCCCAACCCCCAACTCCACTTTCATACACTAGTGGAGTACATTCTAGAACACAAATGTATACATCTTGTATATGAGGGCTTAACCCCCTAACTGCCAAGGCGTCTATTTTTTGGAGGATGTACAGATTTCATTCAAATTTTCTCATCCATCATGCACTTTTTGTAGTGTGGATTTTTTACTATATATTTTATGGGAAGTTAGCTTCATGCATGAGTGATCCAATTAGAAAGGGGATGATCTGTGAATTTTTTATGCGTCATTTCATGTTGCAATGATTCATCAAAAAATTCTAAGATCTTAGTTCAAAAGTGCTCTTGAAAAAGTCAACTCGTAGAATCAAGCAACCAAAAAATCTCCAAAAATCACAACACTTAGAGTATTACATTTCAACCCATCGTAACAAATTTCATCTACAAAATGTCAATATCTTGTTTGTAATTGAATTTTAAGTTTGAATATTAATACAAAATGTTGGAGAAAGCAATCATAGATTTAACCGCATGGATAGAATCTAAAATTCATTATTTACAACTTTTATTCCTTTGTCAAGTTCAAAATATCTGTCTTGGTTACATTTTATAATGCATCTTTGCAAAACTACTCAATGTGGAGAGGGTTGTGATTGACTCCTTTGCTCTTGCCAAAGGTCAAAAACAAAAACAAAAGATTGCCCCTATTTTTGAACATAGGTTGTCATAGACTAATTTGGGATCACAAACTCCAAGAATAAAAATAAAATTTCCCAAAAAAGCATACAGAACTCCAAAATGAGGAAACCTGAAAAATGATTGGTACAAGCGAGGGGGTCAATCCACCCTCCCCGTTGAGAAGGAGGAGCAGTGGAAAAATTACGCTAGGGGTTTGCTACCATGCCCAAATAACACAATTGTAGTACCATAGCTGGGTCGCCAAATAATATTTCAAATACCGTAAAAACCTAAAAAATCAAAAATTGTGAGGACCAAAAAACAAAAATAGAATAAATTATTTTAAGCTATATTTTGCTATTTCTAAGCTATTTCGGGTAATATTGGGTCAAATTTTAATCATTTTTTTTGCTCAAAATCGAAAACTAAGAAATTCATTTTTTGAGGAACGAACCTGAGATTTCAAAAAATATTAAATATTCATTCGTGGGGTGGCGACCCAGCTATGGTACTACGGTATATTGGAGATCACACTAATTGAACATACTACGGTATACAATAATTTACTAGCAGGTTCGGCACCTTGCTACCTAATAATTAATTAAAGTTCAAAAAGTAGATTTGACACCTATAAATAGTATATTAATTATTTTAGCAGTTTTTTACTTAATTTTTTTCAAAATTCGACTTGTTGTCAAGTCCATCTCTCTTTCATTGGTTGACAAGCAAGAGGTGAGTGGAGAGTTTAGAATGCTCTACGTTTTATACAAGTGGAATGGAATTGTATTCAAACAATGCATGTGAGATATGTAAACTTTGACGTGAAACACCTAGTTAGTCTTCATTTTTATAACAGGCATAGTTTTTGCAAAAAGTCTTTAAATGACATAAAATTTGTTGGAGGTGAAGGATTACTTGATTTCCAAAAAATTCTTAGTTTAACAAAATTCCAAAAAAGTTGATCTTATATGCACAAATGAGCTCCGAAAACTGTTAGGAACGCATTTTGATTTTTTGACCTTTACACAGTTGCGCTGCTTGGTCCTTATTTTTTGCATAAAGACCTATTTTGACACAAAACTTATTGGAGGTGGAAGAAGGCTTGATTTCTCAACTTTTGTTAATTAAACACAATTCTATTAAACTTTATCTTCTATGTTCAATTGGACTCCAAAAATCTCTTTAAGACACATTTCAAAAGCCTCACCTAGAGTCTTGCTACTTTTTAACCCATATTCTTTGTAAACTAATGTAAGTGAGCTTGATTACAAGAGCAACACCTTCTCTCATTGAAATTCACACATACCTCCCAACTAAGTTACTCCCTCTGTTTCACAATAAAACCATGGTTTCTGCATAAACTCTGTGCCAAAATAAAACCATGGTTTCGTTATTACCACTACTCATGCCTATCATTCACGGAGTACAAATCATTTCGGCAACTCGTTATTTGAAAAGCGCGTTATTTAAAAAACGCTTGAAAAGCACAAATTATTTTAAATGCGCTTGAAAAGCACGTTATGTGGTTAAAAAGCGCATTGTGGTTAAAAGCCGATCACTGTTCTTAATCCCGCACTGAAATAGAAACTACGGTTTTATTTTGAAACAGAGGGAGTATAACCTAGTGGAAAGTAACAATTTCTCATTTTTCGACAATTTTGAATTATGATTTATATGATATTCGACAAAAGATGCCAATAATTTTTCGAAATTTTAGGTATCTATTTTTATTTTATTTTATTTTTTGCCGAACCTGCTAGTAAACTACGATATTGGAGATCACACTAATTGTACAAAGCAGTGTAGTGAGGACTGAGGAGAGTACTTGAGTCCACTCTGCAGTTCCGGGTCAGAGCGGAAATGAGAAGCTTCGAGGTGTTAGGTATGGCGGACACGCGTCGCGCGCGGAGAACACAGGCTAGGCTAGGTAGGACCGGACCGGGCCGGGCCGGGCCGGGGCCAGGGCGAGGGCGAACGTGTGTGGACGTCGGGCCTCCTTCCTAGCAAGTGACGAGCACTCAAGGCTCACCCAGTCCCAGTCAGCACTGCTGATGTGGAGTCTGTCATTCAGACACAATATCATCGCTCTTTTGTTGGGGACCACTTAGTCAACCTTTGGTCCTCAGTCCTCACTCATCACCCTTTGGGAGTTTGGGCCCCTCTCCAATTCCTACTTTACCCTCAGGTAAATTTCGCCTCATGCCTTTAATTTATCAGGTAATGCTAATAATTTGGTTATCACAATTGTTTTTCTAAGAATGAGACTTTAAACGACTGAAAACCACCATAACATTCAGAGCCGCTTCACACTATGGCCGTCCAAGTTGAGAGGCCGTGGGATTGAGTGACCAAACTTTGTTGAGAGTTCAAAGAAATGGGCTGAAAATAGGCAATAAAATATAGTTTTCATTTTTTATGAAAAGAAATTGACGGCCTCTCGACCATAGTTTGGGTTTCCATTTCCGTCCGACCCAAACTTACGTTCGGGAGGCCGTCGCCTTGGTCAAAAAGTGTTGCCATGTAGGCATTTTGGAAGGCGACGACCTTTAGACTTTGGCCTCTAGTGTGAAGGGTCGAGAGGCCGAATTCTTGGTTTCTTGCAATCTGATTGGTGGAAATCGACGGCCTCTCGACCTTCGGCCATAGTGTGAAGCGGCCCTCAGTAGCATGCATTGTCTCTGCCTTGGCTCTACAATAGATAGTGGAATATTCCACACCCAACAGTTCTTCATCAATAGCTAAATGAACAGGTGGAGGCTCAAGGTGAGGAACAAAGTGCATGAAGGAAAGGCAGTGGGCATGAAGGCTAATGAATGTTATGACCGTTAGAAATTTTCCTCTTCAATTCTAAGAACAATTATTTACGATGATCAGGGTTTTAATGGTGATTATACATAAATTCCTGCATGTTAAGCATTATGTTTCTTTTTCTTTTTTTCTTTTTCTTTTCAATCACAATTGATGGATGAAATCAAAATTCATCTAATTTATTGGTTGTGGTTTACGTTGGATAATGCCTTCCTTATTGAACATTTCGCAAAAAAAAAAAGGTAAGTTTTTTCGTCGGCTTCGTTGTCCTTGTTAGCCTTTTTTCCTGCTAGGGTAAGTATATCTAAAAGCGACCTTTTCATTAAATCGTTTTGAGCTCAATCTTCCATAATAAGTAGATTCTAACACCCTACTATTGATGAGAATGTGTACAATCTGAACATCATAGTTTAGAATCGCTTTATGGTCAATACTTTGGAAATTCACAACTTATTCATACGGTGTCCAAATAATGCATGTTAAAGTGCATTGGAATCCTCTTGAACTTGTTAATAAGACCCATCAAAAAAATTATGTGTGTAAATAGGCTCAGTTGGTAAGGTGGACCCTTTAAGGTATAGTTACCTTAAATGGCTTCTTCGTCAAAACATTATCCTATACTCAAGTTTCATTGCAGTCGTGTATTTTCACATATATTTTTGCATAAAGAGCAAGTGATTGCTACCATATTTAACTACATTAACATATTTGAATACATCTTTGTACTTGAACGTACATATAGAGTACTTGAACACATCAATAGGAAGAGCCACGACAAGGGTTGCTTTTAGTGAACTTGTTAAAAGTTGTGAAGTGAAATGTGAAGAATGAAATTCAAGGTCACTACTTCATGTCACCTCACAACTTTCAACGTGGTCGTTGACTCCTTGTATTGTATTTTAGTACATGAGATAGATTATAGATATTGAAAGAATGTGGTCAAGGAAATGAAGAATAATTTGAAGTTGTATGTCCTTTGAAGTCATGGAGGCGTTATTTATAAAACTATCCCAACAAATTCATTATTTGTAATAGTAAGAGTACCAATCTTACTCTTCATCTTCTATTGTGTAGCCTAGTCGATGACATTTTAATTTCTTTAGAAGGCATTTGTGTACATTTGAATTTTTTGAATGAAATGATTCTTTTAAGACTAAAACATATTTTGTAAGTCGTTTTTACATTTTAAGCAATCTTATCATTTGCCTAACATAACTATTAGGGAGTCTCATCAAAAATTCATTATAGCCTATGCTACCATAATAGAAGGATATCTTACTTTGTTGGTATAATTATTATGACGTTCATGCCTTAGTGTAAGAACCATTATTCTAAAGCTTATATAATACTTAGCACTAGTTTTTTTACTCAATTTCTTATTTGATAGGGTTATTTTATTTAGAGAAATGTGGAAGTTTGGAGACAAAGAAAGAGAAAAAATATTCAAAAATATTAACAAGAAGGGATTCAAGAATTAAGACAACACAATATTCAATAAATAAACAAAAGAGAAAGAAAGTGGTGTAAATGTCTTTGTTTGTCTCCTTGTTTGTCTTTTGTACAAAGATATTTTCTACATCTCTCTTTAATACAATTACCACTTGAAATAAAGTTGTATTGGATAAAATAAAAAATTGGAATCAAATTGGTATCAAGTTGCACAAAAGGTATCTTAACCCTTAACTGTCTAGGCGTCTATTTTTTGTACAGATGTCATCCACGATTTCTCATCCATCATGCACTTTTTGCAGTGTGGACTTTTTACTATAAATTTTATAGGAAGTTAACTTCATGCATGTGTGAACCGATTAGAAAGGAGACAATTTGTGAAATTTTTATCCCTCATTTCATGTTGCAGTGATTCACTAAAAAATTCTAAGATCTTAGTTCAAAAGTGTTCTAAAGTACTCAAGATTGAAAAAAGTAAACTCATAAAATTAAGCAACCAAAAAATCTTCAAAAATCACTACACTTAAAGTATTACATTTCAACCAATTACAACACATTTCATCCACAGATTTGTCATTATCTTATTTGTAATCGAATTACAACATAATTTTGAATTTCAAATTTTGTACAAAATATTGGTGATAGCAATCATAGATCTAACCGTAGGGATAGATTCTAAAATTCATATTGAACAATTTTCATTCATACATCAAATTCAAAATATCCTTCTTAGTTACATTTTATAATGGATCTTTGCAATCCTCCAAATTTGAAGAGGATGAAGACCATTAGGGGCATTGGATAATTTTCTACAAGAATGGAATTTTGTAGGGTCAAAATTGTTATAAATCTCCAAAAAATTGTAGTGTGCTCGTTTCTTTTGGCTTTCGATTTCAGACATATTGTTTCAATGGAATTAACGTTATTTTCCAATTTTTAAACTTTTGACAATAAGTAACCAATGAAAAACAAGGAGACAAACACAATTTAGCAACCATGGTGGTGGAAAAACAATTTGGCCTCTTGTTTTTACTCAAAGTTGTAATGGTAGGACCAAAATTTCAATTTGGAAAAGCAAACAACCTAATGCTAGTAGATTGCATTTACGACTTGTTGTCATCTTAAATAAAAGGAAAAAGTTTTACAAACATATAAATGATTATTATTTTGCCATGTGTTCAAAGTAGAGGCCAAAGAAAAGAAATTCACCGTGTCTTTTAGATTGTTATAGAACTTTGTCCTCGTTTGTATTCAAAAATATATTTTAATCTATTTTAGGATTTTACAAAATTTAGGACCATATCACATTAATTGGTAGTAGTTTTATGTGGTAAGAAAAGGCAAGAAAACTCATTGGTTGTTAAAATGAAGTAACTACTACCTAGTACATGATCAAATTTGGTCATAAGTTTTCAAATATTTAATTAGTTTTCTAAAAGTAGATTCGGCACTTTTTTAATTTGAAAGAGATGAATGTCATGCAAACAATGGAGGTATTTGGCAGGTTTTGTGATAGTACATGCAATTGTTCATCATTTTGGGACTCCATGTGTCCAATTAGCTATTGATGGTCACGTGGAGTGACGAATATGTTGTACGTTCTTATGTAGGGTGACAAACATGTTGTACACTCTCCTGTGGGGTTCAGGGAAGTCAATCTTTGTATCTTTTGAGTATCACGTGTGAACAAAGGGTATTTAAAAGTACCTTAAAAAAACAAAGGTATTTTTTACTACAATTAGTAATATTATGAGGATATTGTCATTTTAATTCTTGTAATCAATTTTGAGCATCCTATATTAATGTAATTCATTTATAAAATTTACATTCAACGATTTATTTAGAACCTATCTTTGTTTGCACGTTTTTACGTAAAATTTGGAAGTGACCTCTCCGAGCTATGGCGCCATGTAGAGCCATTGCAAGCTACTAAATGTTATGTTCAATGTGCCCCAAAAGTGAAGACATGGGAAAAAAAATTGGTAGAAATTTCCAAAAAATAGTGCACAGTAACTGAACAAAAGGAAGACAAATCTTTGACCATTTATGGAAATAGTCTCCTTCCCATGTAGGATGAGCCTTATTAAAATTCTTCCTAAATTTTGATTTGATGATTGTCACATTTTCTTTAAAGGAGTTTTAAACGATGTAATTGTCAAATCTTTATGTGTATAAAATGATTTAAATAGTTTGATTATACTAGTAGAATTTTTTTCCAATGTGGTTTGCCTTTAACCACTAAACGAGTCATTAAAACAAGTCACAATGGACATTTATTCGTTAGAGACAAGTCACATTGGACAAGACTTCTTTTAGTCCTAAATGATTAAATAATTGAATAATGTCTATTCATTATTGAACGTTATAAGTCAAGGGGAGCACATAAATATCTTAGCAAAAGTGGTAATTGGTTTTGGTCGCAAATTCCTTTTAGGAAACAACTTTTTCCTTTCTACAAATGCATTCAACAATGGAATTAACTTGAAAGTAGTATAAAGTATTTAACGCTCCCATTTCCATTCCTAAAAGAGAATTTAGGAGAATTTAGGTTATTGTTCAGGTTTTATTAAATTTATGAGAAGTGTTTGTTGTTCAGAGACAAAATTTTGAGTGAAATATAGACAAAAATCCAAACTGTTGCTAAAGAAGAACATAAAATGATTTCATTTTGAAAAACCTGTCTCCGAGTGAGAGCCATCAAGTGTGTTTGACTTTCTTTTGTCGACAATTTTTGGAACATTGTTCATGAAGCTAATGGCATTGTTAAAAAAATAAATTAAGTTTGCACCTATTATTTTGTGGATATTATTTGTCAACATGACAAATCTTGTAAAGCCAATAGAATGTACAAACTATCACCTTCTACAGTTTAAGAAAAAAAAAACTTGTGGCAAACAATGTGTGTAATGGCATGATTTTTATTAGTGTGTAAAGTTTTGACATAGTCATCTTAATTCTAAATCCTACAACAAGTTTTTTGGAACATTTAAAAAATATATAATTGAAATACATAACTTAATCTAGACACTTTGTACACCAATTTTCTATATTAAAATAGTTATTTTTTTTAACATTTTGTAATTTCAAGAATTATATTGTAATTTTTCAAAAACTAGGGGTAAACAATTAATCTCCAAGTGTCTCAATTCCAGAATTAAAATATACAATTTCCATATAATTTTCAATATCATCATGAATACAATTATGAATAATAATCTTGAATACAATAGTGAATACAATAGTGAATACAATCGTTAATAAATCTTAACTAATTAAACTTTGCAAAGAATTCCTATTGGACAATCCAAAAATGTCACCATTCTCGTAACTACTTGCTATAATTTTATTATACATGAATTTTTTTTTTGGAATAACATACTCAATTATATCGTTAACAAAATACCACAAGTACTTGATCACACCATTATTATTCAATCACTGTTTAGATTTATAACTTTCACACTTTTAAAGGTCCATTGCATACCATTGCTTAAGAGCATACCCAACAACATAAGAAAACATTTAGCCAACTACTAGAGTGGTAGCAAGAGTTGTTCATGACTAAATATGTCCTTAGCAGCAAGTGACTTCACACCAAAATAAGGTTAAATTATCTTCTACATGACTTTTAGTGCTAATGAATTACTCATGCTATTCAAGATATTATATGGGTAAACGGTGATGAAATAGATTGGCAAACTTTTTATTAGTTGATGAAGCTAGAGAGGTAGATGAAACCAAGGTATTGATGGTGCTACTAGCATGCTCACTTAAATTAATTTAAATCATCTCGCTTAATGAACATGTTTGGACTTCAACTGTTGAGTACGCTCTAATATTTTTATGTTATATAATTCATAAACATAAAATAATTCACTACACTAAAATGATTGTTCAAAGTTTCTTCTCATAAAGTGCTATGATTTCTTACTTGATAAGCCCATTTTTACAAAGTTCTAATATGTTCAACAATGTACATACTTTGTTGGAAAGAATGGCATAATAAATAGATGTTATAAGTGAACCCTAAGTGATCGAACGACCATTATACTCCTTGCCCTTTTTTTTAGAGGCTATCCCTATGACAAAAAAAAGTATTTTTATAAAAAATACAAAATATTTTAAAATAAGAAATAAAGTCTACTTTCCAATCGAATTGGAATCATGTCAATCTGAGTAAAATCCACCGAGGATAATTTTACAAAGACAAAGACCTCAATATTGTCTTATATGTTAGAAAATTACTATTTGAGGAAACTAATGATGTTATCTCCTTCAAAAAAATTGCTATTCTATTTTAGAATATAATGTCTATTTTAACCAATCATACCAAATTTAAAATTCTAAAAATAAATTTTGTAATTTTGGTGAATATTAAATGTAAAATGCTTCAAAATTCATTAAATGAGTATCTATTTTTTAATTTTTTTGATTGTACGGATAATTACTAAACATCATGCTTCTCATTTTCTTTTTTGGATCAAACTTCATCAAAACTACAAAAATAACATCTTTTAAACACATTTAAGTTTTGTCCTTACCCCCCTCTGTCATATAGGAGTTAAAGTAAATGAAAATACTATTTACTATTAAATGATGTAATGCTCGTTGAGGACTTTTTGATACACTATCACATTCTCCTATGTCACATTCCAAAATATTTGCTAGCGTGTACACACATAACACTTTCTACATACCAAATTCTGAATTAATGTGCATCAATTATGGCTATTGGTGTGTGTAGGCAATTGGTGTCACAAGAAATTAGTGCGTGTGACAATATTTGTAAATTCAACAGAAAATTAGTATATGTGATTATTTGTAAACTTTGAAATTAGTTGACTCATTTTAATTATTTTTTCTTATAACTAAAAAATAGAGTTTTAGAGACGAGTTTCAAAATCTAACATTCAAATTTTTTTTTTGGGTTTTTAAAAGAATTCTCACATACATGTTTGTATACCAATTTTAAACTTCGTATTGTGTGTTGAGAATTGAGTTGGATGAGAATTTCTTTTCATGTACGGTCTCACATACAAAAATGAAATCCCATCATTTCATACTTAACAAACACACTAATTTTGGAGTTAAAGACATGGATTAATGACAATTAGTGTTTATGGTAAAAATTTCAGCCCCGTAAATCCCAAATTATTGAAATTAGCGTGTGCTCTCGCAATTACATCTATGGGTAGTGTTTCACACACTAATAACCAGAATCAGTGTAGTTGGTTATGATACAAAAGAGCTCTGACGGAGTAGGTGTGAAAAGGGGCTTTCCAATAAGGCCCAACAAAACAAACAAAAACAGACAAACGAACCCCAAATTTAAACCCACAAATGCCGGAATTAACAAATAACTGACTCATCCTCCTACAGTAATAAAACAAGTTACTCTAATTTTAACTTTACCCGGGCGTCTTCCGTATACTGGCGGTAAACGCCGATCTTTACGGCGGCCGGGGGTCCCGCCAAATGATGTCCCGCCACCTCGTGGTTGGCATAACCGCGTGCATATTGGATGAACGTGGCGGGCGAACGAATGATAAACCTTCTTTTCATCTCATTTTCATCGTCTCTTCCGTTTTGAGACCGGGCCGGCTGGCTGGCTGGCTCGCACATTTCCAGCTTACCTTTCGATTGATCAAGTGCTTGCAAATCCTCCCCCGAATTCTACTTCTACTGTGGATCGCCCCAACTAAAGTTAACCTCCTCATTGGCAGGGCTGTGCTAACGAGAATTGGCTATTGTTGTTGGTGTTGTTCAGTTTTTTTTCTGCTTCAAAATTGCTCACTGTTTGTGAGAATGGGCCAGTTTCTCCGCGTGCTTGGGGAAGGTGCTGTGTAGTTTCGTCGGAACTTGTGGCGCAGGTGCGGCCAGGGGATCTTGTGGAATTTTGGGTCTATTGGGGGACCAGCCCAGGCTCTTTGGGGGGTTTTACTTACAAAAAGTGAAGCCCGGTGTGTGGAACTGGATTTCCAGCTGATCCGTCTTGTGCGTTGTTAGATCTTGGGAGAGCAAGACTCAAAGAAGAAGACGAAGACGAAGAACTTCGTGGTGGCTGTTGTTGTTACCAAAGAGATAGAAGAATTTCAAATCGGAGTTAGGATCCATTTCCGTGCGAGGAAATTCTTTCGAGGGTTTGTTTGTTTGTTTGCCAAGCACGGCCTCGCAGAATCGCCCGTCTGTCACCCTGGCTTACCCAGCAGTGAGCTCTACGGCCCGAATGAGCATGTCGAGGGAGAAACGGCCGCTGGATAGAGATGCGTCCAAAGATGGCATGCCGGACGAGAAGCGGCAGCGCCCTCAGCTTGCCAGGTTTGTTTGTGCAGCAGCGCCCTACCTCGGTTTCTTTCTTTCTTTCTCTGTGCTTAGTGTGTGTGTTTGACGATGCCAATTGTGCTTGTGTGTTGAATAATTTGGTGAATTTGGTGTGCAGTGTGATAGTGGAGGCAGTGAAAATGGACAGCCTGCAGAAACTTTGCTCAACTCTGGAGCCTCTTCTTCGCCGAGTTGTAAGAGCTTTCTCCATCAATTGACCTTTAATTTGATGTTTTACTTTTAAGCATTTGGAGCCCGTGTGAGGTTTGAATTTCACTACATCGAATGTGCTTCATGAGCTGATCTAGAGCGTGTGCTCGTGGCATCAATTTTGATGCCTGGGACTACTTCAAATGTAGTTAGGGCTGTTCTGTAGTCATTTGACGAGGTAGCTTGAGAAACACCAGCTGAAGGGAAGGGTTCTATTCTATTCTATTCTAACTGGATGTGTGTATGAATAATGCAGGTCGGAGAGGAGGTAGAGCGTGCACTTGCTAAGTTTTCTCCTCCGAAAGTGGGAATAAGGTACTTGAAATCAAGAGTTCTTTCTGCTTTTACCTTCTCCCCCCAACTTCATTTCCCATCAATTGGTTGAAAGGAACAAGAGTTTCACAAAAAAAATGGGATTGGCTCTCACTGCCTCTTATTACTTTGTGGTGCATACATTATCTTCATATGCGTTCAATTCTATTTAACAAAAGAGTCATCTACTACATGCATCTCTTTAAACACATGTCATGTGGATACAGGTCCTGTGACGGGTTTGTGGTTAGTGCTGATATATATTTTTGGATGTGCAGATCCTCACCAAAAAGGATACAAGGGCCAGACCAACAGAACCTGCGTCTGCAATTCAGGAATAAGTTAGCGCTGCCGTTGTTCACAGGGAGTAAAGTGGAAGGGGAGCAAGGGTCTGCCATTCATGTGGTGTTACAGCACGCCGGCACAGGCCAAGTGGTGACCACGGGTCCGGAAGCTTCAGCAAAACTTGACATTGTGGTTTTAGAAGGCGATTTCACAGCAGAGGACGAGGAGAATTGGACGCAGGAGGAATTTGAGAATTTTGAAGTCAGGGAGCGTGATGGGAAGAGACCTCTGCTCACTGGGGATTTGAGTGTGGCACTCAAGGATGGCGTGGGCACCTTGGGCGAGCTCACATTCACAGATAACTCGAGTTGGATCCGCAGTCGCAAGTTCCGCCTCGGCGTGAAAATATCCTCCGGGTTTTGTGAGGGCATGCGAATTCGCGAAGCCAAAACGGAGGCCTTCACTGTCAAGGATCATCGTGGAGAACGTACGCTTTCCATTTCTCAGCCACAATATCATTTCATCATTTACTGCCTCTCTCCAGCTCGCTCGTTCTTTTGTTCATAGGAATTGCTCTCATATCAATTTGTTGTTACTCTGTACAGTTTACAAGAAGCACTACCCGCCTGCTTTAAATGACGAGGTTTGGCGACTGGACAAGATTGGAAAAGATGGAGCTTTTCACAAGCGTCTCAATAGCTCCCATATTATGACAGTCGAAGATTTTCTGCGCTTGGTGGTCATGGATCCTCAAAGGCTGCGTAATGTAAGTATCATTTGCAACAAATCTGGAGCTACTGTATGATCATCATCTTCACAAAAGTGTTCCTAGTGTTTCTCTTCTACAATAGGAAGACAAAGCATAATCCTGGCAAACTATGGCATGATCAGAGAGGCAAGTTTTGCAGTCTAGATGTAAAGATGACGAAGGTCTGAGATTGTGTGTGTGTGTTGTTGTGCAGATCTTGGGAAATGGAATGTCCAACAAGATGTGGGAGGGCACCGTGGAGCACGCAAAGACGTGCGTTTTGAGTGGGAAATTGCACGTGTACTATGCTGACGAGAAGCAAAACATTGGCGTGATATTCAATAACATTTTCCAGCTCATGGGGCTCATCGCTGATGGTTCATACATGTCAGTGGATTCCCTCTCTGACAGCGAGAAGGTGCGCAGACACTTCCCTCAAGCGTTGACTTGCTCATTTTTTTAGCATATACTGATTATTCCACGCTTCTATTTCTTTTCCTTTGATTCTGTTTTCTGAACTGGGAGTGGTTTCTTATTTTGGCACTATGTATTTCCAGGTTTATGTGGACAAACTTGTAAAAGTAGCCTATGAGAATTGGGAGAATGTGGTGGAGTACGACGGGGAGGCTTTGATCGGTGTAAAAACGTATCAAGCCAAAGGGTTCGATACCCGCACAGAGGACCCTCTCGGGGGTCGCAATATGTCCAATATTCACTCGCAAGGTCCGAGTCTGAACCATCAGCAGGCATACAGACATGCCAATTACTTTTAGAGGTTGGGATCCATATGTCATTGCATGATTTGAATCAGTCACACTTGCCCAGAAAGAAAAGAGAGAAAGAAAGTTTGAATGGTGATGGGGGAGTAAGGAGCCAAGTTCCTGAGGGCTAGCATGAAGCGGTGTTTGCCCAAACCAGCTTTCAGGTATAACCTGGCAAATGTACATGCACATTTTAGTTGCCAGGCTGAGAATACTGCAGTTTTTTTTGGTTACTTCTACGGCCATTCGTGTGTACCATATAGAGAAACATCCACTTTTGTACCGACTCCGTACTTCTATTTTTTTTCCCTGCATCATCAATAGAAAGAGAGTCAGTCTATTCTGGGCAAACGATTCTGTGCACAGTAGCTCGAGTCTTGTCTTGCAATCTTGTTGCTGAATCTGTGTGATGACTCTGAATGATCGTTTAGCGGCCAGTTATTGATTAGTTTCAAGCAATCAGTAGTGTGTGTGAGAGAGAGGTTTTTCTTTTCTTTATTGGAAGACTCAAATGCATGAGTTCTAACAATGAAAGCGTACGTGTGTTTAGGGTGGAGTTGGCTGCTCAGGTGACACCCAGTGTATGTTCTATGGAGAGAACATGTACCAGAGGTGTAGATTTCAGGGGGTGGTTGTCACCTGAGCAGCAGCACTGGAATCAATGCTTATTTCAGTGTGGTTGAGATGTGGCTCTCTCAAGAGCCATCATCTTTCAAGTCACATTATTCCAGTGGGGATATGTGTCGTGGTTCTGTAGCTGATTACGTTACATGTCTCTCCAACCATGCAGGTAGTGCAGGGAGTGGAGGAGGATCAGGGTCTCTTTCGTACGGACAGGAACCACCGATAGCGTCACGTGCCCCGCGCTCGTTTTCGGGTCCTATTAGTCAGCTGCCAGACAACCATAGCATCACGGGGCCTACGTTGCAAATGAACAGCAGCATGGAGGCTCGGCATCAGCAACAGCCGCCGGTGCTAGCCACGCCGCCCCCTGAGAATCTGCTGTTGGGAGGTCACGCGGGGCTCACGGGGTTGGCCCTCGGGCCGCCGCAGAGCGCCTCGAGCTCGGGCATGACTGGTGCAATCCCTGCACCCCCAGCCTCGTCGAGTGAGCACGACTGGCAGCAGCTCGCGCGGCGTGGCGACTTCCGGCGGCAGGAGAGCTTTGGCCGGCTGTTTCCCGGCCCCGGTGGCAATGCGGCTGCAGGATTTCCCGAGGAGGTGACCGAGGAGGAGCTTCGTGCGCGAAGTCTGGAGCTTCTCGAGAACGAGGACATGCACACGCAGATTCAGCAACTGCTCCGCATGTATAATGGACAGGTAGGGGACATTCCGTTCAGTCCGTATGGTCCTATTCCTGGAGATGATGCTTTTCCCTTTGGCTTGCCTGGTGATGGTGAGGCTGTCGGTGAGCATAAACCTCCGCGTGCCAATGGCAAGGCTTATGTGGGCTGGTTGAAGCTGAAGGCCGCTTTGCATTGGGGTATTTTCATTCGGAAACGCGCCGCGGCCCGGCGCGCTCAACTGGAAGTGGCTGATGAGGAGTCATGACATTTACATAAACAAAATTCTCAACTCAAGTAGTTGGTAGGACTGATTCTTTCAAGCCTGATTTAATTGTTCCTTCCGTCTCACTTGGAGCCATGGTCAAATCACACCATGCTAAGGGATAATAGCAGACAGGCCTAAATCCACTTGGAGATTACTGTGAGGGCTATTGGCTGTATATACTCAGTACTATACCAGTATCATATAACTCTCTCTCTCTCGCTCTCTCTTTCCACTCTTGTAAAGACAACCGGGGTTATGGGATGTAGAATGGAGGAACATGCATTTTTTTTAATCCAGTTTTTTAATGGTTGCAATCCACTTATGATCAATGTAGTTCCATGTTTTTTTCACATAAATACATATATCATATGTGTGAAGAGAGGTCAGTTTTGGTTTCGAGCTCTCTATTGAACACATTCCTCCGTCTTTTTATTTGGCTGGGAACAAGGTTTATGCAGGAGTTTTGAAGTCCTTGCCTCTTGGTTATTGATCACTCTCATGTGCACTTGGCATGGCATAAAGAATGCGGACATTACATGTTGATAGTTAACGAAGTGTATAAATCCTCGTCAATTACAGAGGAGCTTTAATCATAAACTGCATATAGTGAGATTTTTGACATGCAAGAAGCAGAGATAACTGTGCCGGTGAACTTATGCGTGCCACTTGATTTGTAATCGCAGAGTTATCCCTTCATTCAAGGTGCTGAATCTTATGCATTTGGTATGAAAAGAGAGAATGTCATACCTCCGCCACCTACTTGAAGACTGATCTGCAATCAGCTCTGGAGACTGCGGATGAGTAGATTCAATAGAATGAGATGAGGATTTATTTGAGAAGTCATTAGTTAGAGCAGACAATTCAACAGTCCCTGTTGGTAGTATAGCTGCACTCTTAGACTGAAAAATAGGCCATTTGTATCAGAGCAGGAAATTGAGTTAACCCTTTAGTGCCCAGGAGACCACATTGTGGTCACTGATGAGTCAAAAACGCAAATAATGGAAAATCCACGAACAATTGGATTTTGAATTGTGATGTTCAGAGTTGGAGACTTATAATATACATCTTCTAGAAAAATAAAATTTCAATTTGGAGTTATGTAACTATCAAAATACTGATGAAAAAAACGTGAGAATCCTGCAAATATGCAAAAATACAGTAAACGCTTACAAATACATCACATGTACTATGCGGTATTTCTTGTGTTTGGAAGTTTGTTATCTTGTTTTATTTTTTTGGAATGTATTCTCTTGTTGTCTCTGCCCCACCATGGGAGAGACTATGGAAACGCTTCGTTTTGGAGTTACATGGCTGAACAATACAAACAAGGTGTAAAAGTAAATCTAGGGTAAATACTAAGGCAGAGACTACGCGACTAGCCGCTTGTTCATATTCCATTAGTGTATGTATTCCGATCTTGATCAATGTACCAACTCCTTTCATATTTTAACGTATAATATTTTGTCCTAAACCGTATATGGATAAGTCACTATCACTTATAAAATTCACAATAATTATGTGTGAGTCCGTTCTTGACAGAAAGATTGCAACGAAGAGGTGTCGACATAGGTCATTGCTGAACCTCTTTGCTTTTATTTTTGAAAATTCAACCCAAATTCTATTTAACTTTGAAGTCACACATCCTCCAAAATCTCATTTTTGAGTGTGCATTATACGGTTCAAAGACATACTATAATCTTCCAATTCAACGGTCTGATCTTACCAAGGTTTAACCGACACTTGTTTGATTAAGCTATGCTTACACTTATACAGTTAAATACTATTAATAGTATTCATAATTTGAACAGAGAGAGTTTTAAGAAAAAATACACCAAAAAACTCTAGTTTCTCCATAACCACCCTGGGCACTAAAGGGTTAAACAAAACCCTTGTGTTGATTCATTCCGCCACCTTCATGGCAGGGTTTTTAATGCAATCCTGTGCCTTTGAATGCCCTTGTTCAACAGCTGAACGAGTAAAATATGAAGAGGACTTCTAAGGTAATCACTCTTTTAATCCCTAAACGTACCATGGTGTCCCTGGAATTGACAATTTGAGAAAAATCATCATAAAGTACTATTTAGAAAAATATTTTGGAATTGATATACAAATGAAAGTTCTAGATTTTGAATTTTAGATTCCATCCGTACGGTTTGATTCACTAATACTATCACCAATATTTAATTATAAAATTTGAAATTTGAAATTTGAAATTCCTTCTAAATTTGATTACAAACAGAATTTTAATATTTTTTGAGTAAAATTTGTTGGAATGAATTTGAAATGAGATACTCTTAAACATGGTGATTTTTTGAAATTTTTGTGTTTCTTAAATCTATGACCTCATTTTTGCAAGGCCAGTTTTGAACTACAGTCAATGCAATTTTGGCTTGGTCAACGACTTGACATACTTCTACATTTGTAATTCTAGAAAAATATGTAATCAAGTATGACTAAATCCAACCGTTAGATAGGACAACTTGGTGAAGAATCTCCACAAAATTGGATGACTTTCATCCAAGCATTGATGAGAATGTGAGAAGGGTTTGAATCCGTTAGTCGTCCACTTTCTGGACGCTGTGACGTTTAGGGGTTAACCCCTAAAGGACCAAGGCTCCATGGTTATAAAATGTCAAATTCAATTGATCATATTGTAAAAAATATAATTTATATGAAACCAAATTTTATATCACTAATCAACGTTGCATGTATTGGTCATACAACAAATAAATTTGAACAAAAAGAAGTCCACATAGAACCTACTCAAAACTGCTAAAAAAAACATGAGGCCCAATTTGGGCTTCTTGGTCCTGCAAGGATTAATGGCACCTTAACCTTTAAAGGACATGCAATTTTTTTCATTTTTGAGGGTCATTTTCACAACCTTCTTTACATTATTTTGATAAATTCATTTTTGTACATTATAGTGTACACCAAAATGAAGAACATTTTGTAATTTATTGCCTTAATTGATCAAATTAGCAAAAAATTCATTGGTACAAAGTAGATCATCAAAAAGCGCTTATGAGACCACTTTTGGTTTTTTCTTAATTTGGATGAACAAACGAACCTAAAATTAGAAATTCAAAAGACCAAAACAAAAAATAATCATTTAACACACTTTGGGAAAATAAGTAACACGATTATACAAAACCTAATGGAATTATGCATGGTCAAAGCTTAGTTGACTTTAGGATATGTCATTTTTAAAACTTACTGTTGACTATTTTAAAAAATAAAAATCCAATAGGTGGGTTGGGAAATTTTGGAGGGGTACAATTTTTTTTTACTTTTTGCAAAAAACATCATTTTGGAGCTCAAATTATCATTTTTTTGACTCAAGCCCTCTCTGACCCTCTCAAGGACCAAGAAGCCCGAATTAGGCCTCATACATGTTTTAGCAGTTTTGAGTAGGCCTCATGTGGACTTCCTCTTGTTCAAGTTTGTTTGTTTTTTGACCAACACATACAATGTTCGTCACTCATTCTAGTAATATAAAGTTTAGTTCCATTCCTGTTTTTTTTAAAAAATATTATGATCAATTGAATTTTTCATTTTAGAACGATGAATTAAAGGTTAAATTGTTGTATATAGAATGTCTACCCCTAATTTTTGATGTAGAATGAACACAAAATATCCCAAAGGGTGTGTGATAAAAGGACAACAATGATGTGAAGTTGTTGGTCATTTTTGGTAATGAGTGGGCTTAGTTATAGAAATGCGAAGGTAGTAGCTTTAGAGCATTCCCATTGTTTTGCTAAATAGGAGCCTCATCAAAGGAGTTGTAAAGGGCTCTTGCAGATGGGCGAAGCTCTGGACATCCGTCGACCCCACCGTCATTGCCTACCCAGGCTCTACAATGGGTCAACTACTTCCAAGTTCCAAATCCATGCTGCAAGAATCTAAATTGGCCGAGGAGTCAAAGTGACATTATAGCATGTAGATCTGAGGCCACAATTGTCAAGCCTCATATGCAAGCTCATTTTAGATGTTGAAAATCAAAGATCACAACAGGCTAAAAACAACCTGAAAATGGGTGCAGGGAGAAGAGTTGCAATTCTAAAGGATGGCAAGCCAAACAACGATTTTAGAGAGGCCGGGCTTGATGGATCGCTTGCAAGGCCGCGGTGGGGTGATCCGTTGAGCCCGGGCACGCCAAACGACAGCGGGGGCCCTTTTGATGCGGAAGGGTGAGAATGCTCTTATAAGTGAACAATTTTTTGTAAAGTTTATTACAATTTAATCTCTTACTAAGGGAATGTTTTGAATTTCTGTCCTTGGTGTGTATTAGATGTATTTCAAGTTTAGTTATATTATACTTGTAGCTAGCTTCCTACAACTTGCGCTTTTCCAGAATTTATAACTAATTCATTATGTTTTTTAAATTTATATAACAACTGCATTTTATTTCAAAAGGATTTACCAAAGTTCATAAAGATTCTTTATTTTCTACAGCATGCACATCATGCTATATACTTTATTCAAACAATTTTAGATATAGTTACCTTATATTCTTTGAATAGAGGTTGCTAGTACTAGAAATATTGGTCATTATAGATCCATCTTTAACTTTAAAATGTTGGGTCAATAACAATGCTTTGAACCATCAATAATTCCATTTTATATGTTCCATTTGGCCACTATAACTTTGTTTTATATGAAGACTACTTTATTTTATTTTTCATATATGACATTACATGCCTTTTTATGAAAATTTCACATATTTTTGTGAAGATTTTTAATTACTATGATTTTTGAAGAGAAAGGAAAGAAAATTCATATCAAAACACAAAATGCACTATAAACACTTGAAGTTTTCATTGTAGGTTTATATTATAGCGAAAAGTATTATGGTGTAAACCAAATTTTTGTACCATTCTATTTAAGAAAATAAAAGCCTTTGAATATAGTGACTTGTATTTGCTAAAAATCCTTCAATTTTAGAATAAAATTCAAAAATTCAAAAAATCAAAAATTCAACACAAAACATTGTATTATCGAGAATCCCTGCCCGTTTATCTTCTAACTTTTGTATCTTATGTTGTACAACTCTAATGCTAAAATTGATTAAAGATTGGAGATTGTAAAAGTGCAACTAGCTTTCTATGCTATGAAATGCTTGATTGAATCATAAAATATACTTAATTTTTGGGAGGTGCAAATGGAAACGCAACACAAAGTGGAAATTCAATCTTGCTTCCAACCTCTGTATCTCTTGTGCATCTCCAATGCTTAAATTTTGAATTTGTAGGGATGTAATTATTAATAATCTACATCTCTTTCAAGAGCAATAATTGTGATTGCATACCCTTCTCTGTTGAACAGAGTTGTTAGCACGATTTTATTTGAGCGGTACATCCTAGAAAGGGACCACCCCTATGCCTTTATATTGCAAGACGTGCTATGTAGTGATTCTCCTGTAAAGCGTATCATTTGTCAGGGCACTACAGAATCAAATCAAAAATCACTAGAGACTTAGCACATGGAATTATAGCCTATGTCACATCGAAGCGATTGAGAATATTGTTGTGTAAGATTTGTCATGTCCTAAAGATTGTATCGATTTCAAAAGAGTCTACATTCTTCAGTTTGTTCATGTAGATTTCTACGAGTGATGAAGTTGCTTTTTAAGAAAATGGTTTAATAGGATATATTATATTCCACTGAGTTATTAACTACACTCATTTAGAAAGGGCCAAACTACAACACAAGATGAAAAGTGGAAGTGATACTTATCTACTACACTATTAGTGCACCCTATACTAATAACACTAACTTGCACTAATTTTGAAATTATATGAACTTGTGAGGTACACTTCTACTAGGATTCACAATATTCACAATAGACTAAATTTAACAAAGTGCTTATTAAGTTGTTTCATATTGGAATTAATGCAATTTTTCATTAATTTTTTTGAGTTAATTATAAGTAAATCATTTTAAAAATAATATTTTTTAAATCAAGTAATAGAATCAATATTAAATTGAATGAATATTAACATTTTCACACGAAGAAGAGTATCAAAATCAAAATTAGTGTGAGGGTAAATCACAGTATTCAAATTCTCTTAGTAAGTGGCGCACTTCTATTGAATGGGTTTTCAAATACTGTAGGTAAAAAGGCAAGGTTGGCACGTCTGTGTAAAATATATAACTTTTAAAAAGAACAAGGTTTGGCACTTGAAATATTCTCAAATATTCTTCAAGATGATTTTCTCCCTTAAAAACATGTTTTTTTTTTTTTTTTTTTTTTTTTTTTTTTTTTTTTTTTTCTTCAAAGAATCAGAACTTTCAAATTTGAGCATTTTTTTAATTTTAATTTTTTGTATTACTAACCCTACTTTCCACCTACATTATGTTTTCGAGAGTTAACCCCTAAACATCCGTCAAGCACCATATGTATGAGTACAATATATTTTCTCATATGTTTTGTCTTAAGTACTGTACCCAACCGTTAGGTGGGCAGGTCATGTCAAATAATTAAAACTTTTGAAAAAAAAAAATCTTTCAAAACATTTCAAATGATGTGGATATTATATAAGATTCTCTTTTTCACCATACAAAATAGTTTTTTAAAAAAATCTAAAAGTTTGGGCTTCTCTTTTTATAATTATTTTTTGTTGATCTTGACGACTGACTATGGTATTCAAATATGCCATATTCTCAAGTACAAGGATATGTTCAAATACGTTGGTGCAATGAAATATGATAGTAATCACTTGTTTATATACAAAATACCACCAGTAGAAACACCGCCCGTGTAGATTAGAGAAGCATGCCCCAAAAGACCCACAATCAGTCTAATTCGTCATGTGGTGTCTTTTGGTGGGTGTTTCTACTAGTATACATGCAAAAATATAGAGACACAATGGAACTTCAAGGTTGTTTAGAAGTTAACCCCTAAGTGCCCAAGGGTTTTCTTGAAATGCTAGATGTGTCATAATGTCCATCTTACTCAACTTTTGTGAACTTCAATTTTTAAACATATGTAGAGCACAACAGTAAGACAACATCCATACGGTTAAATTTTGAAAAAATGCTATGAATTATTTAATAATCAATTTATAAGAATTTTCTTTGAAAATTCATAAAAATATATGTTTAGTCATTTTGACTTGGAATCAAGTATGATAGGTCAAAAACATTGGATTTATATGGTGGTTACCTTGTTCATGTTAGAACTAATCTTATTTGGTAGAAAACTTAAAGATTCCATTCCGGGCAGATTTTCAAAATTGTGACAATTTGAGATGCTGTCACTTTGAGGGCTTTAGAGGAAAATGGGTAAACGTGTTTTCAGAATTTATTTTTGGAAAAGTTGCTCAGTTTCAATATCTACAAGGGGAAAAAAATGACGCTCAAAAATTGTTATTTTTGCAAAAGTTATGGACGTTTAAAGTGGGCTGAACTTTTTCTAAACTCTGAAATTTTGGATCGACCATATATGGTCGATTAGGCAGTTAGGGGTTAACCCTTGATGGACAAGGACCTTCCGGTGGGGGCAACCCGAAGGAATAAAAAAAACTTCCTCCCTCCTCATGCAACACTTAATTCCTTACCCCTTGTTCCATGTAGGACAAGGAAGAGACGGCTCTTAAAAGCTTCACCCTCCTCCCCTCTCTGCAACTCGCCCCCCTTAGTGCTCGAAAATTTCAATTCTCTCTCAAATCCTCCCATGGGCAAAGAGTTCAAGATTCTCTTTGCAGCATTTGCTACTCCCACAAGCAAGATTCTCTTGAAGTCATGAGGCAATTAAGCCCACAACCTCAACACTCCTCGCAACTACAATTTGATCCCCTCCGAGTCAAACTTGGTTGACCAAAGCAAAAGTTATGCTCAAGATTCTCTCGCAAAAAAAAGCCCGAGGGGCTCTCGGCCTCCATTCGTTGTTTGAATGTTCTATTTGAGAAAATCATGCTCCGACCAAATCTCCAATGATTTTACAGTCCTGTGCATAATGCGTCTCGATTTCTGAAAACAAGGAAAATCTTTCGGTCACCTATCAAACCGATGACATATGGAAATGCGGAATTTGTGGGCATTTCGCACAGGCTTTGAAAAGGGAGTTGGAAGTTTCGAAATATAAAAGAAGGTGACTGAGCATGGCAGGCACTGACTACAAGAAGAAGAAGAAAAAAAAAAGCCCAGTCACTCATGGACTCTCTCAACTGCACTGACTTGGCCCATCATGGCCACTGTGGGGCCAAAAAAATATTAAAGGCGAATCGCGCCTGATAAGGCTAGGACATAATCCATGCCTCGCAGACTTCTCAACATCATATCATGTAGTAGTATAGTCGCCCTCGGGCTTGTACACTTTCGGCACACAAAATATTCGATGACGAGGATCCCGCACGTGGTCTCTTCTGACATCCCGTTTTCCTTTACTCACATGGCTTATTGTTCCAATCCATCGTCCTCCCAACAACATTTTTTTCCAACACTTTCCTTCTTTCCTTCTTTTAAATATATGTATATATTTCACATCTTGTTCTAATTCTCCGAGCTCGCCAGGCTCTACAAGAAAGTGTAAAGGTAAGGAAAGCGAGACGGGCGTTTGAGGCCCACTGGCACATCGAGGGAGATGCCTAGGCAAATGGGCAGCACTTGCCTAGAACTCGGCGACATTGCCTCGGCACATGCACCTTTTCTACTAGTGATGACACCTTCTGCTCTTTCTTGAATGCGATGGACCTATATGAGGCCCATTAGCGGTATTTTTAGGTAGGTCCAAGGAGCATTCCCTTAGGTTTTTATGAGGTATTAAAATTCCTAAAGTGTTTCTCGTCGGCTGAGTTCTCCTGGCTTAGTTTGCTGCGGTGTAATTTTCTCTTTGCAATGGAAGGTTCTCACCATTTGTTCCAAAAATTAAAAATTAAAAAATTGTAAGGTAAGCCACTCTATTTGTGCCCGCCGGATATGGAATTCACCCTATTTGAGCCACTAAGATAACCACTCTATTTATACGCATGTGAATACTTGTGCCACTCTGTTTTAGCATTTGAAATTTTGATATGTATACTACTAGTACATGGTGGCACAAATAGAATGTCTTTCAAATCATGACACAAATATGATATTTCACCTGATCTACCAGTAGTGTACATATCAAAATTTCATCGATACAAAGTGCTCACAAAGTGGCACAAATAGTCATATGACACAAATGGGGTGGTTTCCATTAGTGTAGTGAACAAGGAACGTACGCGCATGTGAGCCTCTTGATGATCGAAATAGTGGATTCTTGTATGGACAGAGTCTTCAACTAATGAAAAGAAGAATTTTGCTCAAGTGGAAGTGTACTTGCGAAGGTGTTGCCAAGTCCGCAGCAACGGATAGTTCATTATTTTTTCCAAACTAAGACAGTCACACTTTTCTCATAAATGCGAAGTTTGCTTGCTGCAACACACAAGGCCGGGACATAACTTGAAACACAAGTCTATCAGCTGTAGAACGGGGAGTATGGACAAGCGAGTGTAATGACAGGTACAAGAACAATTCAATCCTCCATTGTACATTTCTCCTCAATCTAAGCCCGTCAACATAGTTATTCCCTTCCATCATTGATTGCCCGTCTCCGGTCAAACCTCACTGTAGTGACTGAGATTTTCCTCAGATCAATGGGTTTTGTTCTCCCTATACAAAGTCCGCACAGAATTGAAATCAGCGCCGCAAATTGCAATACCAAAAAACAGTATACCACTGTACCCATCAACACATTTCATTTAAAAAAAAGATCCCGTTTCAGTAGATGCCATGTTTTGCTAGATTCTTATTTTTGCAATAAACAACTTTGTTTGAAACAAACTCAGCGCCCGCAAATTGCAATACCAAAAAAACGGTATACCGTCAACACATGATGAATGTCAAATGATTTTGTTTTTTGAATGATCCCATTTCAGTAGATGCCATCAGCCCTTCTTTTTTTGTTTTTCAGTAAGTGCTGCATACTAAACTGGCAACACAATATACTATACCGGTAGTAGAACCACATATTTCTACGTTCATCCACATTTTAATGTTATTTTCATCCAAATCTGGAAAATTCATCCAATGTTTTACATAAAATTGAAGATATTTGACGATCTAATATTGAGTTTTGTTCGTTTTGTAGCTTGATAATTTTTTTAAATTTTATTGGTGCAATTTGGCACTAAAGAGTGTATATATATATATATATATATTAGATAGGCATCCGGATATGCATGGGCCTCTACATTGAATAGGGGTATTAAGGGACCCCATACTGATTTATTGACATTTCACACTATATAAATATTTAACATTATTGTATAAAAAATACAATATTTATTTATTTTATTTTAAAAATTAACATAAATATTCAATTTTTTTTATCATATTCAATAGTTTTTTAATCATTTTTAATCATTAAAATTATCATTTGCGCGAGCATTTACGGGATAAGAACCTCTAATTTTTTGGTCCCCTTAATACTCCTATTTAGTGTAGTGGAGTACCCACCTTTTATTTACAAATACAAAATCAATGACAAATTGTTTACTATATCAATTTGTGTTTGCTTATTTGGTAATCATTCAAGGACAATGTTGAAGAGGGACGGGTATGATCATTTGTTTTTCCTCTCAAAACTTAACACATTAAAATGTTTATAAAGGGAATAAAACTATGAAAAGGGAAATAAGCAAATTATAGTAGTTGAAAATAAATGGTAAGAACTAGTTTCTTGCCATTTGGCAATCAGGTAGCGATGACATGATTTAATATTTGGTCAATCCCCCCCCACATTAACCCATCTATTAGGTAAGTGGACCATTGAGTTTCAAAACATTTTGCCCACAGAAGACACAAACAAGGAATTAATAGCTAATTAACAACTTTGGTTGAGGATTACTATACTAATTAGAAGTATTTTAAAAATTAGGACATATTCATTAGATTTTAAGTGAGGTGTATTACATAAAAAGACAATTAATGCAGAGAATTTTTTTGTGAAAACTCCGAATTCAAAAAACTACTCAATGTTGAAAATTTCGTTGACCATGACGTTTTTGGCTAATAACTTAATATGATTGAAAGATTGGTTACAGTTGGACATTTTAGAGTACTCTCAATTTAACCCCTAAAAGGACCAAGAAGCCCAAATTGGACCTCATGCTTTTTTAGTAGTTTTGAGTAGGTTCTACATGGACTTCCTTTTGTTCAAATTTGTTTGTTTTTTGACCAACACATGCATTGTTCTTCATTGATTCTAGAGATATAAAATTTGGTCCCATCTAAATTATATTTTTCACAGTATGATCAATTGAATTTGTCATTTTAAAACCATGAATCCTTGGTCTTTAAGGGGTTAATTGATTTTCTATATATTCAAGGATTGAATTTGAAACATGTATTATAGATCTTGGATCCTTGTAGATGCTGAGGTAAATTTGCGGAACTTGAATAAGGTAGAAGCACCAGAAACTGTTAGGTACCAATTGTGGTCACCTATAAAAGCACATGTTTTAACTTCAGGAGTTCCCAATCTAGTTATCACAAGCATTAATTATGAATACCAAATTAGCAATCTAATTGGACTTGAAATGAAAGACAGTTATTGGTACACCTACTAACATCAATAGTGGTCTATGCATATTAAGTTTGGAAATTCATAACAAAATCATACATTGTGAAAAAATTAATTAAAATTTGAGCTTGGTTATTGAACCCAAAGTTTTATGTGCTGCAATTTTTTATCATTGAAAATCAGCGCTCCATGTAGATGCGCTCTATGTAGATTGAAATGCTTAAACTGACGGCAACTGTACCCCTTACCTTAGTTGAATCTAGTATTTTCATGTGGTCCTTTGAAAGATGGTCGTGCTTTATTGTATGTGATCAATAGTGAGTATGCCAAAATCCAATCATCATTTTTTTGGCCTTTTGTTCACATCATATGTAGTTCAGTTAATTTGCTTGGAATGCAGGAATTTCATGGGATTTTTGGAAGACAGTGCTGATGATTAGCAGTTGCTGGTGCAGTGGTGTCTTCTTGGGAAATTCACTCCATTGCCAGGCCCTGTCAAATAATTGACAGAGATGGAGCTTCACTAGTAGAAAAGGTGGCGCTCCCCACGGAGATGCCCAGGCAAAATCACTGTGCATGTGTGGAATTGGGCACTACATGCCTGGGCAATTCCCTCGGCAATGCCATTATTTCTACTAGTGCTTAGAAGTCAGAGAATGCATCAATTCCTGTCGATTAATCCTTTACAGCCCACTCAACTACATTGTGGTTGCAGAGGCATGTTTTTGCAACCTATAGTAAGATCTACTCCAAAGTAAGCATCAATGTTTGAATTTCAAATGTGGGACTACGTCTCATGCACACACTTCAAAAATAAAATTTTGATTTGGGGTTGTAATGCTATCAAAATACCTGTCTACAAAACACCAAAATATTGTGAATACCTCAAAATATTGCAAATACAGACAAATACAGACAAATACAGACAAATACAACACATGTACTATGATGTACTTCTTGTGTTTGGAAGTTTTTTTTCTTCTTTTATTTTTTGAATGGTGTTCTCTTGTTCATGTTCCATTAGTGTATGTATTCTGATCTTGATCAATGTACCTTCTTTCATGTTTATACGTATAAATTTTGTCCTAAATTGTATATGGATAAGTCATTCTCACTTATAAAATTCACAATAAATATGTGTGAGTCAGTTCTTGACATGAAAGATTGTAATGTAGAGGTGTTGACATAGGGAACCCGGACCACATAAATGAGATACAACGCCCTTCACCAACCAACCAAAGAACTCATGACTTGGTGATAATACTTAGCTCTAAACATACCTATATACAAACTAACACTCAACCATCATTGCTTTGCTTTTTATCCTTTGCTATTGTTACTGTTACTTTGTTTTGGTTACTTTAGTGTCCATCCTCGAAAGGGGAGAGTAGTATTGTTCCAAGGTCCCTTTGTCCAGTGGACATCGGGGCATTGACATTACGAACGGACACTTTATTCACGCCAGCCTTGTAATAGGGTCGGTGTTTCTATCTATCTGTTGACATGGGTCATTGCTGAACCGTTTGACTTTCATTATTGAAAATTTAACCCAAATTCTATTTGACTTTGAAGTCACACATTCTCCAAAATCTTGTTTTTTGAATGTGCATTATAATGTTCAAAGACACACTATGATCTTTCAATCCAACGGTATGATCTTACCAAGGTTTAACCAACACTTATTTGATTAAGTTATGCTTATATTTATATAATTAAATACTATTAATAATACCCCTAATTTCAACATAGAGAGTTTAAAAAAAATCACCAACAATCTATGATTTCTCAAAAACAAGGTTGGGCGCTAAAAGGTTAAACTCAGGGTTTCCTTGTAGGTGCTAAACAATGTGACGTCATTGTGACCGTTGCATAACTTGTGACATTTTTTTCCACTTGGGTGGTTTATTGGTGTTTACAAACTCTTTCTTTCAAATCTTTTTGGACTAGGATTGTGGAGAATTTAAGTCCTATGTACGGAAGAGTGTTAAATTCAAAAATGCTTACAAGAATGCAAATTCATAACAAGGAACCTTTCAACCTACAAGTATCAAGTTCAAGAGCCAAGGATACTTTGACTACGAAGAGAAACGAAGGTGCAAAGGTAAGAGAGAGTTTGATGAGCGTACATAGAAAGGAAACATTGACGTCATCTTGGGATCCCACTTTTAATAGGTGAAACTTGGATTTAAATCAATTTGTACATAGATGATGTGGCCTGCGTATCACTCATTCAATAAAGCATGGAGAGGGCTATTTGTATAGTTGTTACCACAAGCAAACCCGTCGCTTTTCACGGAGTGAAATTGGGGATACCCTTGTCCTATGTAACCAAAAGTATTCACCAACTTTGTCTTAATATGTGACCAAAAGCACTTACCAACTCAGAAATGGCTCAAAATAGCAGTGAATTCATTTTACTAAATGCTAGATGGTTTGCAAAGCTAGATTGAGGATGTCTTAATACACAATGATGTACATACACACATTTTCCACAATGGTTATGTTGCCAAAACGGCCGTGTTGGAGTCCGGCCCGGGTCAACCTAGTGTATAATATAATGTTGACTGGCACATGCATTATGATGGTTCCAAAGTTGGAATTGTCATGTTGAACTACAACACAAACCAACTTAGTTTGTTGTACATTACAGGTTATACATGCATATACAACAAAATGATTATATCCTTGAAAATGTTGTGCCAAACTCTAGCACAGGTCATCCTATTCACTATACCCTATGCGGAGGCCATGGTCGGCAAATTTGTGCAGATTACTTAATTAAAGAAGAAAATTTTGATTTGGCGATAAAAAAAATTAACCTCTAAAGGACCAAGTGCACACATTGTGTCCAAGAATAATTTCATTACTTTAATAACTTGTTTGGATTTCATAATATTGACTCAATGTTAACTAGAGAATTGAAAATGTTCGTTTCAAGAACACAAAAATCCTTCAAGATTTGCAATAACGTTGATTGATTCATCGGGAAAAATTAAAACGTCAATGTAGGTGAACTTGGGACATAGTAGTTAGGGCGGTTGATGACTTGAAGGGCGTTTTCACACTTGGACGTCACATTCGTTAAAAAAAGAAGTGTCCAATATGTAAAATATTTGCCATTACTACATCATTAACACTATAAAATAATTACGGAAAATATTTAAATATATTTTAAATGGAATCTTTTCAAAATAATTGGAATCTTTTCTACATATTTTATATTATTTTGGAATTTTTGGAATTTTTGGAATATTCCAAATATATATTTGAATTCTTTAAAACATTTTTGCAATGTAAAAATTAATAACGATCACAAACACCGGCTCAACGAGTCACCAACGAGTCACCAACAAGTCAATTCACCCAAACATAAATCTTTGAGAATCAATCATTGTTGTTGTATTTAGTTTTAGAACACCATTTTTTGTGGGCACCTAGATATAGTACATCTTTGTATGCTCCTAAACTTTCAAACGCTAATCATGGTTTTTAAATTTATGAGAAAGTTTGCAATGAATGACCTATTGGTTTTATTCAAAATTTTCAGAAATCAACTTATAATCAAACCTTATAATCATGTAATATATACGGTAGATTGTTCTGAAAATTGATGTACAGTCTCATGACTAAGTCCTTTTTGAACTTCAATGGTGAAGTTTTCTATATGAATACCAATCAAGAGATACAATTGCCTTTCTGAAAGCATCACGAGAAAGTGATAAAATTTTAAGAATGAGCATGGTCCTTTAGGGGTTAATCAATTAATTTTTGGATTTAAAAAAAAAATTAAAAACTTAAATGAAATTTGGCTATAACCAAGTGAATTACATTTTACAAGCACGAGTTATCGAAGGGAAAAGCCTTATTCTTTATACAAAATGTAGTGCATGTGGAATATGTAAAAACTCCTCTCACTTTTTGTCATCTCACTCTTAGTCATTGGTTGAACTTATTTTACATAAATGAGCATAACTCAAGCAAAAGATTTCAAATCACAACACATTTTCTTATCATTCAACTCATGCACATTTTTCACAACTTTACTAAAATTTGTCCATATCTCATGCATAAAATTACCAAATCACAAAATTGTTTTTAGAAGTGGAAAATGATCTGACCTTATGACTTTACTCAATTGAACACTTTTGAAAATAAGACCATTTGCTATGCTCAATTCTACACAAAAATCTATTGCGAATATAGTGTAATAAGAATTCACAAAATGCTTGCAAGTAGTCTTTGTAAGTGACAAGAGGAGGTCTTTTTGTTTTTGAAACTCCTAATAGATCCTTTATTGTAACCAGCCGTTAAGGTCAGCAACTCATGCCAAATAATTACTTTTTTTAGATAATTCATTCTCAACAAATGCCAAATTTTATGAATAGTCTTCAAATTTCTCTCTTTAACCATACAAAATAGAATTTTTTTGGGAATAATATTTTCTTAAAGATCTGGGCTTCTCTTCGTATAATATTTTTTTGCCAACCCTGAGGACCAATCAGAGTACTATTCAAGACAGTCTTTGGGCCAGTGCTCTGTTTTTAAAAAAAAATAATGATTCTTTTTACTTTTTACTTTTTTTGTGGAGGGCACAGGGTAAAACAAAAAGAAAAGGAGGAGAGCAAGTTTATCCTCACAAATGAAAATGTTACTTTCAAATTTCAATACAGAGAAAAGTTATATTTAAATGTATTAATAATTAGAGACTATTATCATGTCCTCTGACACCCAATCGTGCAGGCCCTGATCTGCCAATGAATTGCTGAAGGAATAGAATATTTTGTTCACTGTGCTTTATAGATACCCTGATCACAGGAACCTGGCTTCTGTCAGAAATATCCAAAACTTCAAAAAAAGAAAACGGTTCAAAAAAATGCTCATCGGTTAGATGGTCAGTCCTAGGTGTCACCCGCCTCGCCGGCCTCGGTGGGGTGGGTTTGTATTTGTTTTCCTCGTAATAAAGGGTTCTCTTTTGTTTGTGTCAAGAAAAAAAAAAAAAAAAAAAAAAACTCGTCAATAGATATGTGAAAAAAAAATCTATGTCAATTTCAATATTTATAAAAATACGGTATTTTTTTTAATTAGGAAAATATTTAAAACTAAGAGAGCAATTTAACTCCTAAAAAAAATGGTATTTTGAGGAATTTTTTTCCATAATAATAAAGCTAACCAAAAAGAGTGTTTCAAAGTGGAAACTCACCTTAGACTCGTTTGAAGTTCAAAAAGACTGCAAAACTAGTCTATGGTGAGTTGGAAGATAATATAAGCAAGGCCTTGCATTGTCCAAGGGAGTCGAACTCGTGACCTCCCCAATGGTAGGGGAGAATTCCAACAAGTTCTCCCAAGCCTAAGAGAGTCGACCAAGGGACTTTTATGAACAATGCTTGTGAGAACTTGTTATTATAGAGATGCAAACTCCACTTAAACTCCACTTTCATAACACCACTTTTTTTTTGGGTTAAACTCTAATGTTGAAATTTTCGCTTTGTTTGATTTCTTGTTGATTTTTACTATAGAATCATTAGCTTAATTTGTTTGCCTATAACCCCTTAAAAAATTGAAGTAAAAAATCTCATTGATTGCAAGATCATAATTTTTGATCTTTAACCCCCTAATGTCCCATAAGATCACAATGTAGTTGCTCGTGTACTTGGGCACGCCGCCACATGTTCAATTTCAACATTTTTTAATATGTGAGTTTTTTTTTAATAGTTTTCTGTCTAATCTTTCATATGGTGTAACTTGTATTTCTAAATGATCATCCATGAACTAATAATAAAATTCAAAAGGCATTGTCTATGCTTACGATCATTTGTAGTGCACATGAGAACTTCTCAATCAATGACAAGGGCATTCTCACGCAAGGGCGTCAAATTTGTCAAAAAGAAAAAAAGAAAAAGTGTGTAGTATGTAAAACATTTGCTATTAGTGGGCCATTAACACTATATAATAATTATGGAAAAATTTCATAATATTTGGAATCTTTTCATCATATTGTATATTATTTTGGAATTATTTTGGTTTTTTTCTTACTATATTTGTCATTTTCTCACACTTAGAATAATACAAGGGCCAATGCTGACAATATTTCAAACTATATTTTCAAAAAAGATAAATAACTTCAATGAAAGAAATAAAAGATATGAGCATGCAAGCATAAGTTTCCAATCAACAACAAAGTTATTAACAGTTAATGCCCATGTGTTTTGACTAAAACTAAGCATGCATTTACGATGTGATTTTCAAAACTTTATTCAACTTGAATTTTGAAGAAAAATTGTAGTGAAGAAATTAGGCTTGCTATTTATACAATTGGATTTTTTATTAACTATATATATATATATATATATATATATATATATATAACTATACATTAGATATATGATTGTTTTATTCTCTTTATTTTTTGTAGGATTGGCTAAAAAGTATGAAATTCATAACAAACTCAAATTTGTGTTTTTTACCAATTTTTAATAATAATAAAGTCCAAATTCATGTTTTATAAAATTTGAATCAAGATATTCAAAAAAAATTAAAAGGAATATACTTCATCTTTGAGTATATTTTAAATCTCGTGGTTTCACCTAGTCATTCCAAAACTAATTCTAAAATAATTTGTTTTGAATATATAATAAAATTCTAAAACTTGTACATTTCTCATTTCAAATTTTTGTAGTTCATATTAAAACCCATAAATTCAACCATATGAATGTAATTTAGGACCTCAAAAATACAAGTTATATTTGTTTGCCAATAAAAAAAGTTAGATTGTTCTTTAGTTTATAATACATTTGACAAATATAAAAAATCTAGGTTCTTAAGAAAAACCTAATTATCTAGTTATCCTTTCATTATATTTAATGATTATTTTAAAAATAATAATCAATCAATTTGAATTGAAAATAGACTTAAATCTTCAAAATAATAATAATAATAATAATACTAATAATAATAATAATAAACTGGATAATTGAACACTATTGATTTGTTTTTAAGATACATAATGACTATGTTGTAGTCACTTTGGCATTTAACCTCTAAATGACAGAGGAGGTAAGGGCAATACCTAGATGTGTTATAAAATATCATTTCTGCAACTTTGATGAAGTTTGGACCAAAAGAGAAAATGAGAAGCATGGCGTTTAGTTATTATCCATTCAATCCAACCTTCAAAGAAATGTTTTAGATGCTCATTTAATGAATTTAGAAGCATGTATCATTTAATATTCACCAGAATTACAAATTTTACTTTTACAATTTGAAATTTGATATTACTGGTTAAAACTAGGCATTCTATTATAGAATCAAAAAAAATTCAATGGAGAGAACATCATTATTTTTTTGAAATAGTAAATTTTACAACTCTGAGACAATATTGATGTCTGTCTTTGAAAAATTCTCCTCGGTGGAGTTCAACTTGGATTGACATGATTCAAATTGGGTTGGACAACACAATTGATTTCTATTTGAATTTTTTTGATATAAAAATAGTTTTTTCATCATGGGCAGCCTGTAAGAAAAGGGTAGCGACCATTAAATGGTTGTTTGGTCACTTAGGGATTAAGGGATAAACTGAAAAAACAAAAAAAAAAAAAAAAAAAAAAAAAAAAAAAAAAAAAAAAAAACAAAACAAAACAAAAAACCATTTTAAAGCCCTCCTTTGATCTGAATTTTAATTTTCCTTTAAAAATTAATTATATGTTGAAAATATAAACTGAAAATACCTAATTTTTAATAATAAAAAAATAAAAAAATAATATCGTATCAATATTAATTTCCATACATACATATATATATATATATATATATATATATATATATATATATATATATATATATATATATATATATATACATATATATATGAAGTGGAAGGAGATACACGACGAAAAGAAAAACCAAACTGTTAATAAATTTGACATAGAATTTCAAATATAAATTTCAATGGTTATAATGTTTTGATACGCAAAATACATCTCGTATTCTAAATATTATGATTTACTTTTTAAAATTTTAAAATTGAGAATTTTGAAAAATAAATTCAAAAGAGAACTTCAAATGATATTTCACTTTAAAAGTTCATCAATACTTGCCAAAAAAACTCTTCATACATTTTATTTCATTTAAAAAAATAAAATAATGATTAACACCTTTCAATTAGATACGAGTCTATCCAACCTAAAAAGCTTATTACAATTTAATCTCTTACTAAGGGAATGTTATGTATTTATTTTCGAGGTGTGTGCTAAATGTATTTCAAGTTCACTTATGTTATACTTGTATTAAGCTTCCTACAACTTGTACTTATTGAAAATTTACAACTAATCCCTTATGTTTCCTAAATTTATACAACAACTTGTATTTTATACAACAACCTCCATTTTATTGAAAAGCCGAATTTCAATCTTGCTTCCAACCTCCATATCTCTTGTTGTGCATCTCCAATGCTTAATTTTTGAATTTGTAGGGATGTAATTACTAATAATGTAAATATCTTCCTAGAGCAATAATTGTGATTACATGCCCTTCTCTGTTGAACAGACTTGTCAGCACAACTTTATTCTGAGTAGTACAACCTAGAAAGGGACCACCCTTATGCCTTTATATTGCAGGACGTGCCATGTAGTGATTCTCCGTATTATTTGTCAGGTCACTACAGAATCAAATCAAAAATCATTAGAGACTTAGCACATGGAAGTTTAACCTATGTCACATCGAAGCAATTGAGAAGACGGCTGTGTAAGATTTGTCATGTACTAAAGATTGTATCCATTTCAAAAGAGTCTACATTCTTCAGTTTGTTCATGAAGATTTCTACGAGTGATGAAGACTCTCTTTAAGAAAATGGTTTAATAGGATATATTATATTCCATTGAGTTATTATCTACACTCATTTAAAGGGTCAAACTACAACACAAGATGAAAAGTGGAAGTGATACTTATCTACTATACTATTAGTGCACCCTATACTAGTAACACTAACTTGCACTAATTTTGAAATTATATGAACTTGTGAGGTACACTTCTACTAGGATTCACAATATTCAAAATAGACTAAAGTTAACAAAATGCTTATTAAGTTGTTTCATATTGGAATTAATGCAATTTTTCATTAATTTTTTTGAATTAATTATAAGTAAATCATTTTAAAAATAATATTTTGAAAATCAAGAAATAGAATCAATATTAAATTGAATGAATATTAACATTTTCACACCAAGAAGAGTATTAAAATAAAAATTAGTGTGAGGATAAATCACACTATTCAAACTCTCTTAGTAAGTGGCATACCTCTATAGCATGGGTTTTCAAATACTCTAGGTAAGAAAGACAAGGTTGGCACGTCCGTGTAAAATATATAACCTAAAAAAAAGACAAGGTTTGGCACTTGAAATATTCTTGAATAGTCTTCAAGATTATTTTCTCCCTTAAAAGAACATGGGTTTTTTTTCTTCAAAGAATCAAAATTTCAAATTTCAGCATTTATTTTTTTAATTCATTTTTTGCTAACCCCACCCTCCACCCACATTATGTTTTCGAGAGTTTATCCCTAAACATCTGTCAATATAATGATTAAGGCTTTTCAATTAGATACGAGTCTATCTAACCCAAAAATATAAAAATAAAAATTGCTAGAATTACTTGGGCTCTACTTCTCTTCACACGACCATGAAATATGAAATGTATACATGGTGTTACTAACTAATACATTTTTTTTTTGTTCATTATAAATGTAATTATAAACATGTAGTACCAATTTATGAAGTAGCGCTTTGGTTCTCTCCACACATAAAAGGCCATGAAATTGAAAAGACGTGAAAGGTTAGGTTACTTCACATAATGGTCTTCGTGGACGGAATGGAACGATCATGGGAAGAGCATTCAAGAATGTGAAAGTGTAGGTTACATCATAGAAAGGTTACATTATAAAATCCCTACCCTAGAACCAGCCGTTCATCGGCTCGTTGGTTCTCTTACATATCCTATAAGTGCTGGAAATCCACAAGTGGTACCTATAGTCATCAATACCATTTTTTAAAAACCAAATCCGACCTAAGGTCATCACCGGAATTATGCAAACTGTTTGCTTTGGTTTTAAAATTAGCAAATCTTTATAACTATTGCATCACTTATTGCAATTTCATCAAACACTGCTTTGGGGTGTTTTCACGGTAGGGCGTCCAAAATGTGTAGTGTATCATTGTATAACAAGCGAAATGTGGCGGTAAACATTTTCTTTTGGTCATTGAAATTAGTTTTTTGGCAAAAAGTTATCCACGATGAAATGGTATTCTAGAATTGTATGTATATTAATAATTTAAAATATCATGAAATATTATTTGGACCAAAATGTAATTCATTGCATTTGGTGACGTTGTAGAATAAATATGTTATTGCCTTAATTGATACGTTTCATTGAAGATGTAGTGATGGCAATAAATTTCCTCAATTCCTATAACCCCTAAAGGACCAAGGCCGATTTTCCAAGTTCGGTTAGTTTAGTGTGGAATGAGTATTGATTTTCAAATTTTGAGATTTTTTATGGTAATTCTACTCTTTGTAACAAAGATGGGATGGTAAATTGTGTACGTAGGTGATGTATAGATCAAAAGATACAATCATGCAAAGGTGAAAATTTTCACCATGGACAACGCCTGAAAATTTGCATACAATGAGCTATGCATCTGAATTTTTGTACACTATGAATTTTTGTACACTATGAACTAACACCCCCGTATACACAACTGCCAAATTCATTTTACCAAACTTGAGAGAAAACTTTGCGTTTCGGGAATTTTCAGAAAGTTTCAAACTCGGGTAGGGGGCTAAAAATGAAGTGCAGACAATTATGTAGCTTGTAATCTTACTATTGAGGAACCGTGAACGGTTGAAATTTTGTAGGTGCTAACAAATTCAATTTCATTGAAATATCCTACGGTTGGATCGGTCAAAAAGGTTTTAGATCGAAAACTATTTGCCTTTTTCTGATAAGGGGTACTTTTGGGCAACTACATGGAGTGTTTGATGAAAAACATAGTTGTGGTCCTTTAGGGGATAACATAAAGGTATCGTATTCAAAAAAGATTCCAAAAAAGATTATGTGAGCAATGTGGATATTAGAGGTTTATAGCGGCAATTTTTGTTCCTTTTCATTAAACGCCTCTTAAAATGGCGAGTTCCAAAAAAAATCCTACGAGCTTGGTTGGATTAAATCAAAACACAACTTGTGGTGTGACTGGAATATGCATTCGACGTGGTTTGCAAGTTGATTAAATGACATCAGTAAGAATATTCCAAAAGAGTATGAAAATATTCCAAAATAATATAAATTATTTTGAAAAGACTCCAAAATATTCCAAAAGATTCCATTTTAGTATATTAAAATGTTTTGGTATTTTCCCTATTTATTATTTTATGTCATTAATGCAAATGCTTTACAACATTATAAACATTTTTTGTTGAGAACTATGACACCCTAATGCGAAAACACCATTGTTGAAATTTTCATTCAATCATTCAAAATTCTAAAGTTCCACCTAACTTCCCACAAATACAAAAATCCATTTTGTCTAAGAGAGATTTAGCACTACTTGAATAGGAGTGCAAGAGATTGTGGAGGAGTGTAATAGCATGCAAGTGATTGCAATCACTACTGCAATCCATTGCATGCTCTTGCAATCCCTCCTCAAGATATTTCAAAACCTATTTTAGTAGAGGAGGAGTTAATTTAATTGTTGAAATTTGGAACTTCATCTTTAACCCCTAAAGGACCAGGACCGTATTCTCACAAAAAACCATGAAAAACGCAGCATTTGGAAGTTGCAGAAGAAATCATATGTTTTTTAGTTTTTTCATCATTTAACCGTAAGATCTAATACCCAACTTGAATTTTCATGTGAGCACAAAATTTGAGAGCAAAATGACCATTAGATTCTTAGATTATAAAGATCAAAGTTGCAAAAGAAGATTTTTTGGGGTTCAATCCGGTGACAAATTTGAACTTTAGAAATTAATATCTTTTTTTTGAATGGGTTAGAAATTTAATGAATGGCAAGGCCATGTTAACAATTGAGTTAAGTCTTCAAATATAAAATCTTGTAAGAAAAAAGCTCATATTAATTTTTTCATAAAACAATTACTAGAAGTGGGTACAAAGTGAAAGGAAAAAGAAAATCATTAATAAGTTTGACATGGAATTGTAAAATGTCAATCTTAACGGTGAGAATGTTGTACTTGGAAATCTTCACCCAATGCCTTTTATTTCATTAAAAAATATTGAAAATTGAGTTTAGAAATGAGCTTCACAGTTTTTTTTGTCCAAACTGCCCAAAAAACAGATCTCCTCATAACTTTTATCCCATTGCTCAAAATGGGTAGATTTAAAGCTTCATTTGTAGATAAAGATCAAGCAATCATGAATCAAAAAAGAAATTTTGAAAAAGAGTAAAAAATAAAAAAATTCTTGCTGCCCGATCTCGCTTCAAAAACTTCAAATGCTTATAACTTTTGCAATACTTATCGGAATGACATGAAACGAAGTGCGACATGTAGAGTGTAGTTTTTGAAAGCTACACTGAAATTTTCATTGAATTTAAAAAAAATATGAGGTCCCTGGAGGCTGCCCAAAAAGTGGAACAACCAGAATATGGTCGCTCAAAAATTTAGGGGTTAACATTGTTCAAAGAATTCAACAAGTGGCTTGAAAAATGTGCACTATCTCTGTTCTTCATTTGAACTGAGTGTCTTCAAAAACCAGTAAGTTATTTGAAATAATGAGTTCAAACTTATTTGGTCTCTTTTGAGAGTTATTTTTTGAGGATTATATGGACAATTGAGAACTGAGTTGTATTCAACAAAGAGTTTTGGAGAGAGACCCGACAAGCAAATGGTGTATTTTTCATATAATGTAATACTAAGTTGGTAGAAAACTCAATTACAACTTTATAAAACTAAAGAGACTTAATTAAACTTGTTCCCCTCTCGTTATCTATTAATTATTAATTAGTTAATGAGTGATGTGTAATTGGAGTACCTCTAGATGAGATTTCCTTTTTCTTTTTCCCAATAAAACTTGCTGCCAATAAAAATCAAAAGTAAAAATAAAAATTGCATGTTGAGTGTTGACCGACTTCAAGACACAGAGAGCACCCAATGCTGATGCTGATGTGTCCACACTTATGCCAGCTACTCTTGGCCCACTCATTTGATATGCCAACTCATCGTTAACTTATGGTCAAAGGAACGAAATTTGAATCAACCAGTTTTGTGCCACGTGTCAAATGACTTCTCCAAGTCAACCAAATGAGTGACTGGAAAAACAATTTGGCATTGATGAAGTTCAGAGACTCTGTCAAAAGGGGCTTCATAAGTGTACAACAGCATGTAGGCTCCTTATTGTAACAGCTTCTCCACCGGGGGCTATGTGGAAGGTGCCTATAACATTCTTTACCAACCTCACCGTTCACCATTGGGAATCAACATCGAAATTGAGAATCGTTGCAAGAATTGTAATCTTCTAGAGAATCAGTCATTTTGGCTCGGCAACTCAACAAACTTTTAAAAAAAAATAGTTTTTACATGTTCCACATCATAATTTCTTATTCAGATGTTGATTCTTTGTACAAGCAAAAGGGTGTGTTGCAGTACTAGCTAAAGAATGTTAAGACGTGAACGAACGGGGCAAGCGGTGGGGCGAAAAAAAGCAAAAAAACAAAACAAAACTCCATCGTTGGCTCTTGATCTGCACCGATTTTTTTTGGACACGGTGAAATTGGCAGAGGACTGGGCCAAATTGGATCATTTGCTGGGTACGGGAGTGGGACTAATTGCAAGGTTGTAGATCTAACCCCTCCCTTAGTGTTTGTTTGCAAAGCATGAGGTGGAGATTCTCTAAATTTGCGGTTCCATTTTTGTGGTGATGGAAGGTGGAAGTACCTATTACCATCCTTTTAAACAATCCATGAACATCTTGGAGGATATGCCAAGTGTGCAACAAAATTTTGAAAGAAAGACAAATCTTAGTGGAGTTGAATCCAAGTGAAGTCACACTTTTTTTTGATAAAATTTGTAATTTTTATGGATTTTCAAAGTGGTTTGTCATCAACATACAAAGCGACCCCTAGCTGGGGGCCATAAGCATTCCAAAAATGCTCTGTAATAATTCCAAATTAGCCTATAGTTGATAGAGAAGTTACCTTAAATTGCCCAATTTACACCTAATTTCACCCATTTACACTGAAGAAATCTACTTGATTGCTATGCTAAATTGCTTCCTACATTGTCTTAATTGTTTAACCCCTAAAGGCTCGAGGAGTATAGAGCAAAACTAAAATGTATTAAAAAATGTGACTTCCATAACTTGGATGAAGTTTAGAAAATGCAAAACACCGGATTTTTGAAAATTATCCATATGGTCAAATTTCCAAAATATTTTAGATCTTCATTAAATGAATTTAGAAGCAATTAACTTTAAAAAATTACCAAAATTATATTTAATGTTTTTAGGATTCAAAATTTGGTATCATTGGTTAGAATTGTATTTTCCATTCTAAAAGCAAAAAATAGGAAAATAATTGATGAAAAACAACATTACTTTCCCCAAGTAGTAAATTTTGTAACACTGAACAATACAAAAGTGTTTGTTTTTGAAAAATTCCCCTAAATGGAGTTTACTTGGATTGGCATGATTCAAATTGGATTGGCATGATTCAAATTGGGTTGGAAAGTAGATTAAACAATTTCCTATTACAAAATAATTTTAATTTCTGTAAAGTTTTACTTTTCTGACCTCGAGTAGCCCCTAAAAACAGGGCAATGACCATAACATGGTCTCTCATAGCATGAGTTAATCATCACTTTCATTCACAGTGGAAAACATAGTCATCAAAATGTTAAAAAATGCATAAAATATAACATAATGAACAAGATAGTAGTTGGAATGGCATTAGATGGTTGTTCTTGGGATCCAAGCCAGTATAGCCTCATTAGCAATTACAAATCATCCATAGGGTGGAATTTGAATAATTTTTGCATTCACTGTATAGAGTTTTGAAAAAATACGTCAAGCTAACTAATCACTCAAAAATAATTAAATCTATGTTGAAATTTTTAGGATCTAAGATTATTATTTATAAGGGCTTGTATGTATGACACTTGCTTAAATTATGTGTGGTTCAAATATCCAAAAATTGACAATTGGCTCTTGGAGAACATCCATCCATTCAACTGAGGTTAAAATTTGACAAGATGGCTCTTTGAAGACTATAATTCGACAAGACAAATGTGAAACTTGGTTTTTGGTTTCAGGTAGCTATTGGTTGTTGTCCCTTGAAAATCAACTTCGTTTCAAATTAGCATGTGAAATCTACTCTAGATTAAAATTTGATATGATTGAGCAACCAAACACCACTAACAATAGAATCAATAACAAAAATTTGAAATTGAAACCATCCGTAGTACATGATTTGATTCATCCATAGGATATATTGTTTTTGGCATTGTGATCTAGTAAATGTAACAAATTGTATTTCATATGACTACAATATTATGTGGTGGAATTACTCATTGCTCAATGCTAAGATCAACAATTTTCTGGCTATATTTCACTAGATTTACAAAATATGATATTTCTCTTTTGTTAAGGATAAAATGAGAAAATTTTGAATTTTTCGCCAAATTTTCTCTGTATTTTTTTTGAAGATAGCTAGATTTTTGGAAGAAAACTATCAAAATATGATTGTAAGCTTAAGATTTTGCCAAATATTCTTTCCCAATTTTGTTTACGTCACCAGTTAGGCTTCAAGAAAATAAACACAGGGAAAACACTGGCTGAGATCGACGAAAACCTCTCTTGCAACAGATAGGTTTGACTTTAGCTAATGTACCAGGAATTGTTAGCTGTGTACCATTAAGAGTATAACGACTCGGCTTTTCAATCCATCAATCACGATGTACACACAGATGCTGAGTACACACTCCACATTGTTTAGTTTGACTATGGCCATGCAAAATAAAATAAAATCAACTCACAATAACTAGCGGTACCAAACTAGTGCAAGGAGAAATACCGTAATTTTTTGCAGCAGTGAAGACGGAATGTACACGAGTGATTTATTTTTTCAATTTTCCCAGGTAGCCAGCTTTTTTCACAATACTGTGGTGATACTTGGTGTTACCATGATGATACTTGGGTAATGCCTAGGCAAAATTTGGCTACTCACTTGACTTTTTCCTAAGTGTTTGGTTATTTTTTCTTTCATATTAAAAAAATCCTTCGTTAAAATTAGCCACTGCATTTCAAGTGTGGCAATTGGGCTAATTCTAGCTAGAAAAGAATCACTGATGTACACGGCAATACGCAAAACTTTCACACCAACTTCTTAAGTTTTCTTTCCTTTCTTTTCCCCATTGGAATCTGATAGTGTTATTCGAAAGTGATACATAACCCTTCACCAACCAACCACAAAACTCATGACTTGGTAATCTTATACCACATCAAAATTCAAATTATACCCGACCACTAGTTTATAGTTACTTTTTTTTACTGCTTATTGGTCACTAAAGTGTCTATCCTTGCAAGGGGAGAGTAGTTTTGTAACAATGGCCCTTTGTCCGGTGGACACTAGGTCATTGTCATTACGAACAGACACTTTATTCACGCCGGCTTCAAAAGAGGTATGGAGTTTCTATCTATATGTCATTCAAAAGAATAAAAATTCAGTCTAAAGGCTTCGAGCAAATTAACGGAACAATGAAAGCACTGCACTTAAGCATAGGTCCATAAGGTTCTTTAGTCCTTGCAAGGATTCACCCTTTTTGCTCTCACTACATGAAAGATAAAAAATTCAAAACATGTGATTCTTGAGGCGGGGCTACTATGGACTTCCATCTCTCCACCATCATTCTTTAGGTATAGAATTATGTGGCATGTCTAATATTCTAGAATCCGCTACAATGACTCTTGTGCAATGATTCTTATTCCTAAGTACATCTTATAAGGGCTAAAGAACCTTATGTCAGTTTTTATTTGAAAGAGTAGAGCTCTCCCAACAAGAAAAGCCTCATTCTTTCCCGGACCAACTTCCACTACACCAATTATCATCTTTAGTTTAAGAGCCACAATTAGTCCAAGTATTTTTACAAATCCTTAGATTAATTATGGTTTGTACTATCTAAATTAGTCCGAGGATATAATAATAAAATAATATTGTTTTATTTAGATTAATTTAATTTAATTGTTAAACAACTAAAAATAGTAATATCAAAAATGTTATGATAGAATATTTAATGTCAGAAAATTCATAGTAATTTGGATTAAAAAATTTAGTATAGGCTACACTATACCTACAATTACTATGAGTTATCTCAATTACTTTGATTCGGACTTTCTTCTAATTCCACATTTAGTTCAAGTTTCCGTTATTAGTCCAAGTCGGACTAAAGAGGATAATGGGAGTAGTAGAAATCGGGTGGTCTATAGACACTAAATAATAGTGTTAGGGCATGGTGCCCAAGGCCCATATTAACATTAAGATAGTGCCAATATGGGCCTTGGGCATCATATTCTAACACTATTCTTTGGTGCCCAAGTATGATCTTTCTACTAGTATAATCTTGGAAGCCCTTCATTACCATTTACAACATGGGTTAACCTACAACTGAATACAAGCCAATCACAAATATATCATACCCACTCAACAAATTCAACTACACGAATGGCGTATTTAGTGTCCAAGGATAATTGATGTCTTTTACCTCAATCCGTTCAAAGGTGAAGAGAAATAGTGTCCCTTGACACTACATAGGAGTTTGTCACTTGTTATTCTCACTTTCATTGAGAGTGCCGTGTTCTTTCCAAGTAATGAGAGTGACATGAAGTGGCATGCCGTATTTATTATAAAGTTGCCATATGTCATTGGAACACTTCATTCATTTTTTTTTCTTACGAGGACACTATATCTCCCTAAAATTAAATAGTGTCCGAGCTCAGAAATAGTGTCCCAGGACACTAAATACGCCATTTAGTGTAGTAGAAACATTGCCTGTGTAAACTAATGAAAAGACCCACGAGAAAACCTCGCATGACAAACTAAACTAGTTGTGAGTCTTTTTGGGCATGCTTCTCTAGTCTATGCGGACGAGTCCCAATGACCCTTTGTCCGGTGGACACTAGATCATTGACATTACGAACGGACACTTTATTCACGCCGGCCTCGAAGGAGGACCGGAGTTTCTATTTATCTATCTCTATGTGGGCGGTGTTTGTACTAGTGTTCGTACAAGTTATCGCAAATGATTCAACTATTTTGGTGTCACCTAGACTATCATGTGGGTTACAACCAATGCCTATACAACAAGTGGCAAAATAAAATTCATCAAACTCAAAAAATTCGTACAAACCTGGTATGCATTACGGTAAGTTTTATTAACTACCAATCTACATCAGGGACCCAGGTTCATCAGCATTGTACACAATTCCAACTTTTAAAAAAAGTTGTAAAGACAAGTCTACAAAGAACTCTACTCTAACCGCCATCTCTCTTCCAATCCAAGTCTCATGTAGAACCGGGGAAGTCACAAATGTACACACGATGAAGATGTCACCATGAAATCTTCATTTCACTAAATATAGGGAGCACTTGAGAGGAAAGCCCCCTTAAGACAACCCGCACGGAGGGACCTCCAGGCTGGCCAAAGGGGCCCCCAACGTGCCATCCCCTGCGGAGGATCAGAGCCTGGCTAAAGGAAGACCTAACCAGTGTTGGGCAGCGGGAAACCATACCCCAGCCCTTAAAAAAAAAATTAGAACCCCAAAATATTATTCCCCAGCCAGTGCCAATTGCCAGCCCCTCTATTTGTGACCGGGACGCCAGACTACCCCGGGTTATTTCTGCCACCTGGACTTCTAATTGGGTCCCGTCCTACGTGGGCACGAGTGACGTGTGGGGACCCCTGAAGCCCAGCGCTCTAGCCAAAGCCCCAACCTGTTCCCCCTCGCTACATTCTCCCATCCAGGATCCGTAGATATACACGTTGACTTTGGGTATTCATCTTTTCCTAGATGCTCGGTCATTATGGTTGTGAACATGGGGGGAGGGTGGTTATTACCCTAACCCGGGCGTGCAGTGCTACTTTGTTTTGTTCTTGCTTTGCTTTTGACTCAATTGGGTCAAATTCTTTCATCATTTTAGCCATGGATTGCATTGTATTGCGTGCCCACTGGATATTCTTCACTTGCCCACTCCCAATTGCCCAAAGCTCCAGACAGCTACGGTGTCATTTTATGTGAAGTGGAATCAGAGCTTCATTAGCCACGCTTTAGTTCGTGCAAATTCAATGCAATTAACCCTCCCTCTGCAGTTAGTGACGTAGTATTCCATTTCTACGTACCGTATACGAATCTCAGATACGTAGATTTACAGTGTATGGTTGTGTTTGAATCAGCAACCGAATCTCAATTGGGTTGCTGGTGAAGTTGACAAAAGCAAACGGAGAAAATGCCAGAGAGTATAGACAATTTGAGAAGTCTGGGGTGTCTTAAAATTGTGCATTACAACTTTACTTTTAAGTTCAACTTCGAAAAGGTGCAAAGTCTCAAATATTACAGTACATCTAATTTGGAGAAAAAGTGAAGAAACTTTAGAGGTAAAAGGAATAGCAAAGGTCTTTCCATTGTGCATGCAGCACACACTCAGACTTGGAGACAGAAGAGAATTTAATGTTAACATTCCAAATAGGTTCTGCATCCAAAGTCTTTTTTTTCTATATGCAAAAAGCTAGTAAGCTTATTAGCACACATTCAACATTTTCTGAAAAACACTGACAGTGACGGAGTCGATCATGGCTCTCTGCCATGACAAGGTCCTCTAAAATTTAGAACTGTACTAATAACGACGTGCCGTTTTTCCATTACTTTCCCTTGAACTACCATACTAAATCAGCAAACACCTAACTTACTAGCATGCAAACTTGAAGTCCCCGTGAGATTAGCTGGCTGGCTGGAGATCATGCAATGGCTCTTCCTCACCTCACTGAGGTCCTAACAGCTGAGCTTTAATTGTTCATCAACTTAGGGTGCTAATCCGCCACTAATCCAATCTGGGCCGCAAGCAATAAACCCACTCACTCTCACTCACTGATCTAACTTAACTTACAGAAAAGCACATACTCTCACCTGTCGAAGTAATTTTATTTTGTTTACAAAGATAAATGGAACAAGAGGGGCAAGCCCTATGCTTAACAAGAACCCGCCTTGTGTAAGGGCCACTTCACACTATGGCCGAAAGTCGAGAGGTCGTCTATTTCCAACAATCGGATTGCAAGAAACTAAGAATTCGGCCTCTTTACCCTTCACACTAGAGGCCAAAGTCCAAAGGCCGTCGCCCTCCAAAATGCCTACATGACAACACTTTTTGACCAAGGTTGACAGACTCTCGAAGGAAGTCTGGGTCGAACGGGAATAGAAACCCAAACTATGGTCGAGAGGCTGTCCATTTTTTTTTCATAAAAAATGAAAACTATATTTTATTGCCTATTTTCAGCCCATTTCTTTGGACTCTCAACAAAGTTTGGCCACTCAATCCCACTACCTCTCGACTTGGATGGCCATAGTGTGAAGCGGCCCTAAGACCACCGTGAATGAAGAGCTTATTTTATTTTATTTTATTTTATTTATTTATTTATTTATTTATTTATTTTGACACAAATAAAGGGAGCCCTTTACTGCAAGAAAAGAGAAAGAGAGCACAAATACAAACCAACCCCGCTAGGTCCGGCGAGGCCGGGGGACACCTAGAGACTGCTAATAAAGCGAAATCTAGGACCTATGAAGTTCCAACGGGGATTATCGCCGTCCTTTATTTTTGAGGTTTCAAAGTCATTTCTCAGGTCCCAAAATTTCCCAAAAAAATTCCTTTTTCTCCCACAAGTCCAAAAATGGGACCAGGAGCAAAATGAGAGTGAAAGTTGCCGAGGGAGGAAGGTTAGAGGGACGGAAGGGCAGACGTGCATTACCAAAGTTCCATTGGCATTAATGGAATTGGCGGAAGGGCTCTTACTTTGGAGTCATATTCCAGTATTCCAAATACAAATTTACTTACAGCTTCTGGGCTCAGATTCCTGTGCACTCATGGGGCCAGCGTGGCTGAACGACATTTATACATTGGCCCCCAAAGTGCAAACGCTCCAGACTTGGAGAGGGGCTAAAATAGCCAAGCTCCGCTAAAACGTCGGAGCAAGGATACAATAGGCTGCTCAATTTGGGACAAGAATTGATAGCTCTAATACTATACCGAGGTCCTCCAAATTTAGCCTCCTGTACGTTAGCCAGCCCGTGCGCTTGGATGGTCTGCCCTCCCTCCCTGGCTTCTCAAATTAAGCCCAACTTCTTATTAAGCCACAATAATAGTTTAGTAACAGTTTTTTTTTGGGGCACAAATTAGTAACAGTTTGACCATTCACAGGTTCCAGGCAGATCTCATTACTCATTACCCCTCACGCTTCATTAGCAAATTCATGCTTCATGATCTGCCACCCTTCATTTTTAGTTCCCTGTGTCAGACAGGTCTTTCCTCATGTGAGGCATCATATTAAAAGAGATTGGAACCTGGAGTATATTCTTGTGTCAAAGAAAAATGAATTCGGAATTGTAGGAAAGAAGTGATTTTGAACAATCATGCAAGTTCAAGGTAAACCTCACCACCACATTTGTTGGTTGATTGGATCCAATCAAGCCTGGTTTTGAGAAGTTGGGGAATATTCTAGTTCGATCGTATGAATGAATTCGATCATATGAATGAAAAATTCATAATGCACATGTGCACATGTGTATGCTTTTGGCTTCCTATATGATTTTTTAAACTGAAGAAATCATGAGTATTGACAAACTTGTGATCATTCTCTATCAAGGCTGTGAAGAATAATTGGCCATGTGCTCTTCCTTCCTTGGGAGCCTGCACCTGCCAAGCAGGTACTCCGCAGTTGCCACGAAAATGAAAAAAAAATCCTCGCCTCCGTGTGACTTTTGTATGAAATTTATTGTGAGAATAGGTCTACCCAACTATATCATGAGCGTCTAGGGAGCTTGGTGTGTAGGTATCTGAAAAGTTATGGGGTCCTTCTTCTTGCAGTAAAGGGTTCCCCTTTATTTTTGTCGATTTCTTTTAAAATAAATAATTATGGCGTAAATATGTTCTTTTTCTTATTTAGTGTGGTTTTTAAATAAGTGTGGGTTCCAAAATAAGGTGGGTGCTTTATTTTAATTTAAATTATTTTTTTTGACACAAACAAAGGGAACCCTTCATTGCAAGAGAGAAAAGAAAAAGCCACGTGATACAAAAGTTGGGTGCTTTACATGTTATTGAATTTTTTCAGAGTGTAAATAGCATTTTCATCAACTCATTAGATTTAAGTAAGTGGGTGTGAGATGATCTGTATGGTAAAAAGAATTGTTAAAAATAAAGTGATCTACATCATCAATAGTGAATAGATTTTCAAATTATGTAGTGATTAAAACAATGTTAATGATGCATTGGGTTTTGGATGAAATGCGCTACAACTTTTTTTAATATGAAAAACATCTTTCCAAGAAAAAAACCTAAACTTATTTTAATTAGTGTGAGAGATAGAATAATGCAATTTAATTAAGATGCAATGATCTTGTTTAGCCGTTCATTATATATTTGCCTACATAAGTATGTTCATCTTGCTTACTATCAGAAATTTGGCCATGCAACAAGTAGGTGTAGATGTGTTTGTTCATCAAACTTACCTTTCCTATACTACGTAGCAATTAGGTGTGAATGTGTATGTTCGTAATGTTCACATCTATACCTTTGACCACGTGGCAAATATGCGTGACTGTGTCTGTTCATCATTATAGCCGTCACACCTTTGACCACGCTACAGTTAAGTGAGTGAATGTGCACGTCCATTATCACAACATTCTTAAATAGATGTTTCTAAATTCCTTTGCTTTCTTGTCAGTCCGTAACACCTTTGACCACGCCACAAGTGAGAGAATGTGCATGTCCGTTATCAAAACATTCTTGGATAGATCTTTCTAAATTCCTATACAGTTTTCTTGTCAGTAATACCTTTGACCACGCTACAGGTGAGTGAATGTCCCTGTCTATTATCATAACATTCTTGGATAGATCTTTCTAAATTCTTTTTCTATCTTGTCAATCCGTAACACCTTCCACCACGCCATACATGAGCGAATGTCCCTGTCCATTATCATAACATTTTAAAATAAATCTTTATTCGAAAAATATAATATAATTATCAATTAAATAAATTATCTATCTCCTAATGCTCTCTTTCATGGCAACCACGGTTTTGCCTTCATTTGTGGCTAAGGTTCCAAAATATCTCAAATCCCTTTTAGCTTTTTTTTTTATATGTTTAGAAAACCTAAAAAACTTGTGACCAGTCGGACTTTCCCCTCTTATGTTGTGTTGATCTTTGCACCTAAAAAAACATTCTTTTTGCACCAAAATAAAAATTAAATAAAATCTCAAATCCAGTCTTTTCTAACTCATAAACGATATCGTAAAAAACCCTCTACATTACAAGTGTTCTATTTCAATGCTAACCGTCACACCTTTAACCATATGACAAATATGAGTGAATGTGCACGATTCACTCTTACGGTTGCACCTTGATTTGATCAAACAACAAGCAAGTGAGACAACCCCTATGCCTATTTACCATGCCAAAGGTTGCGACTTTAAACACTAATCTTTCCAGCGTTCATAAACTGGATCATGCACAAATTCAAAGCCTTATAACTTTTTCATACAATCTCGGATGACTTTCATCCAAGTCATCTTTGCAAGCCTATTAAATTCTCTACCAATTAAACTAAATCTCTTTGTGATGGGAGATGTTGATAATATTGGAGAGGCCTCCAAATGCAAGCTCGTCGAATTTGTTGAGTAGATTTTATGCTTGCAATGGTCCTCTCATGTACACATTATGTACATCTGAGCCATGCTAATATCTATTTTTGAGGCTAGCATCTACTTGTGTTCAAAGGTCTGTACGTTTAGGGGTTAATTATACTTCCTTATAGGTGAAACATTGGGTAAAGTTGACTTCGCAAAATTATTCTTTTGGAGAGTAAAACTAATAGCTTCAACTGCAAGGAGTGAAGAAGAAAGTAAAAACAGACAGTCCTCATCAGTCGTGGCAGGACCTCAAAGGTTGCCAGTAGTCCTTCTCATGTAAAGAGAACGTACACGGAGAGAATCCAAAAGGAAGAAGGGCAGGCAGGCAGGCGGCAGAAAGAAAAAGAAAGGCGTGTGCCAACTGACCGACGGCTGGTGGAAAAAAGAAGAAGAACTCTTACCAGAGCATTTTTAAAAGCTTCTGGTAAAAAGGGTAGGAATAGTATAGAATCGACACGGAGGGTCTACTTACTAGTAGACGCCTACTTACTAGTACACCACGCCCATTGCCACGGTTGCATAAAAGGTGACCACCCCTGTTGACTGGGACTTCATTCCCCTCGCACGACACCAAGCTACCATTCCCCAAATCTCCCGCTCACCTAGATTCCACAGCCCTGTCGCCCCGCCCCAGAATCCACAGTCACAGTAGATTGCGGAGCGGCTATATGAACGCAGCGATCCTCTCTCTGGCGGTCAGCCAGGCATTTCTTCTCTGCCGGATCGAGAACTCTTTTGGAATTCTGTGCCTGGCTTTCATACCATTGCTCAGTTGTTCGCGCTGAAACGGAGCCTTCTTGTTGGGACTCTCTGTCTTCATTGATTCTTCACGCTGAAACGGAGTCTAGTTTTTCATTCCATTGATTCTGTGTCAAGTTAGTAGTGTTGTTGGTTTGATCGAGATGGGAGTCATGGTGCGTGAGCGAGCGGTGCAAGAGTCTGCGTTGATGGCAGCGCGACGCGGAGACTACCTGGACTGCGGTGCTCTTCAGCCGGAGCCACAGCTTCCTTGCGGCTGGGAGAAGTGTCTGGACCTCAAGGTAGTGCACATTCTAGCTATTCGATCGTTGAATTATTCAAGCATCGATCAATCCACGTCTTGTTTGTTTGCTAGCTAAGTTGACAACTGTTCGTGAATTGCGTTTATTCTGACGTGTTGGTGTTGGTGGATATCTGCAGTCTGGTCTCATCTACTACAAGGATTGGAACTCGGGCACGTTGACGTACAGAGACCCACGAAAACAACGAGCAGTTCGCACTGGGCTGCTGGCGATCAGCGACAAGCGGGAGGCACGAACGCACAGGTTGCCGTGGACACAGGCGGATTCGTCCGCGACGGAGACGACGTCGATGCAGAGCACGGACGACGAGCAGTCGTTGGAGTTGTCGCTCAACTTACCGGGGACGAGCTCGCGGACCGTGTCGATACCGAATCAAGAGGAGAGCGTGTGCACTATGGAGAAAGTGCGTAGCGCACTGGAGCGGTCCAACTGGTTACAGTCGACGGGCAAGCGCTCCAACGACACCACCGCGCTCTCGCTTCTGTCGTCGTCGTCGCGGGAATCCAATTCGTCCGCGTCGCCGAGCTCATCGTTGTCGTCGTCGTCGCAATGCTCGGACTCGGAGTGCTTCACGTCGCCGTCCGTCATGAGCTACGAAGGCGACGACGAGGAGGTTCTGCAGCAGCCGCATCACCGGTACCGCCGCGCCGGCGACGCGCGCTCGCCAGTGCCAGTGCCAGTGCCGGAGGTGATGGTCACTGTGGGATGCAAGAGCTGCCTGCTGTACGTGATGCTGTCCAAGGCGAACCCCTGTTGCCCCAAGTGCGGCAACACTGATGTGCTTTTGCAGCTTCCAGAAGCAGCCCCGGTTGCGAAGAAGGCACGCGTTTCAGAGCCAAGCTCCAGCCCCACTTGGAGCTGGTGCACCGCTTGAATATATAATCACATTGCTCTTCAGTGATCTTAACGGCATTTTGCTAACCTCTGAAACGTACATCTCTGATACATTTGAACTTACACTGGGTGTCACCTGAACACCAAACTCCATAGTTGCAAGCTGGTTTTCTTAGCTCCCAACCATCGATCTGCCAACGTTCGGTGGAATTTTGGGTGATCACGACACCAAACTCCATAGACTTTGCTGGTTTTCTTAGCTCCAAACCTTCAATCTGCCAACGGTGGAATTTTGGGTGATCAGTCATAAGAATTAACCTTGACTGACTCCACCTTGTATAATAGTTAGGACATCAACCAGTTAGTTGGTCTGGATGAATTTAGAGACATTTTTTTAGAAGACTGGACTATGGAAGCCAGAATACAATTGAATACAACTCCTTTTCTTAAGGTTGGCCATGATCGTTGTTTTCTTAACACACTTTGTACGCTCTCTTACTCTCTTTACGTGAATTCTACGAATATGGCCATCTCTCCAATTGCAGCAAGGTGAAGACTGTGGTAAGAGTTCTGATTTTCTACGTTGCTAAAATAGTGGGTAGTCTGATAAAAACCATTGTGAAAGCTTTCGTTGGAGCATTTCTTGTGCATGGAGCTGGTGCACCGCTTGAATAATCACATTGCTCTTCACACTTTCGGCATTTTGCTAACCTCTGTTATGTACAGTAAATCTCTGGTACATTCGAACATACACTGGGTGTAACCTGAATACCAAACTCCATAGTTGCTGGTCGATCTGCTAACGGTGGAATTTTGGGTGATCAGTCATCAGAATTGAGCTTGACTGGCTCCCGCCTTGTATAATAGTTAGGACATCAACCAATTAGTTTCAAGGACTGGATGAAATCTGAGGGACATTTTTTGGACTATTGAAGCCAGAATACACTTGAACGCAACTCCTTTGCTATGATCCTTTTCTTATAGTTGGTCATGATCGTTCTTAAATTCTTAACACACATTGTACGCTCTCTTTACCCTCTTTACGTGGATTCTACGGAAATGGCCATCTCTCCAATTGCAGTAAGTTTTTTTTTTTTTTTTTTTTTTTTTTTGGGTGTCAAATGGTGTATATTCCACTGCGAAGAGTCAAAAATAACACCGCCGCGAAACCGAGCGAACTAGCGAGAACACTTTAAATTTTGCAGCAAGGCTTTCATTGACGAAGCCCATGGTAAGAGTTGTGATTTTCTACGATGCTTAAATAGTGGGTAAAGTCTGATTAAAGCCATTGTGAAAGTTTTGATGGGAGCATTTCTGGTGCATGAGTTGTGATTTTCCACGATGCTAAAATAGTGGGTAAAAGTCTGATTAAAAACCACTTTGATGGGAGCATTTCTGGTGCATGAGTTGGGATTTTCGACGATGCCAAAGCAGTGGGTAATAACCGAGCTGAAACGTCTGATTAGAATCATTGTGAAAGCTGTGAATCTGTGATGCCAGGAGCATTTTCTTAGGGTTTTGTCGTGCAGAGTGGACTTGGGCAGATGGCAGGAAGGACATGGCATGTGCAGACGACGAGTTTGTGTACGTTTGATCTAGGCTGGTGGGGGGATTGACGTAACCCTGTGAGGCTGTGGTGACCTCTGTCAGAGGCGGGGTTTCTATCGTGTACATTCGGAAGTTGACATTGGCATCATCAACCGTGATCGTTTCAAGGATTGCTTCACACACAGTCAATGTCCCTGTACCCTGTGAAGATGGATATCCTTGTGGTTGCTAGCTCCGCCTTTCCTCTCTTCCATGTGCATCATGGTCATGTATTTACTTGCTCCGGATTCTTCATGCAATATGGTCATGTATAATTTACTTGCTCTGGATTCTTCATGCAATATGGTCATGTATTTACTTGCTCCGGATTCTTCATGCAATATGGTCATGTATTTACTTGCTCTGGATTCTTCATGCAATATGGTCATGTATTTACTTGCTCCAGCACAGGGAGATAAATACAAGATTCCCACATGGGAAACGTGGACAAATTTCCCACAATTGTAACTTTCCCAGATCAAAAATACACTACAATCATTCCAAGAGAGTTACAATTGTGGGAAATTTGTCCCACTTCCCATATGAAATCCCATGTGGGAATGTCTTTATCTCTCCCTGTGCAAATTCTTCATGCAATATGGTCATGTAGTATTTACTTGCTCCATATGCCTTTCATTTCTTCATGCAATTTGGTTCTATATTTAGGGCCGCTTCACACTATGGCCGTCCAAGTCGAAAGGCCGTGGGATTGAGTGGCCAAACTTTGTTCTGAAAACAGGCAATAAAATATAGTTTTGATTTTTTATGAAAAAAAATCGACGGCCTCTAGACCATAGTTTGGGTTTCTATTCCCGTTCGATCCAAACTTCTGTCGAGAGTACGTCAACCTTGGTGAAAAAATGTTGCTATTTGAAGGGCGACGGCCTTTGAACTTTGGCCTTTAGTGTGAAGGGTCGAGAGGCCGAATTCTTGGTTTCTTGCAATCTGATTGGTGGAAATCGACGGCCTCTCGATCTTCGGCCATAGTGTGAAGCGGCTCTAGATGCCTTTCATCTCGTCATGAATGCATTATGGCCATATAGTTTCTTAATCATTATGTGGAAAGAAAATTCCATTGCAAACAGAAGAACCCAAAAGACAACACCTGCTCTTGAAAAGGAGGAACCTAAAACACACATTTCGCTAAAACTAGACCACGTTTCGTTAAAATTGAACTATTAGACTAAAAAAGTAATGGGGAGTGTTGCCCTTCTCAATAGAGATAGGTCTCCAATTTTTTTACAATACTTTTCAAGTAGTATGGTAGTTCAGTTTTAACTAGATGTGGTTTAGTTTCAACGAAACGTGTGCTATAAGCTCATCTCAGTATCAGATTTGTGCCTCTCTTATTCCTTGTATTTGCGCTTGTAGAACTTTCTTTTTAATTTTTTAAAATTTGTCTGACATCTCCTTTTTGGGTATCTAAGTTTCAATCTTACCCACGTCTCTTGCTCTTGTCAATCTGATTGCTTCAAGAAAAACAGAATCCAGTAGGTGGAATTGTAGTTGGTAGCCATCCCAATCCAATTAATTGATGTTCAATGCAGAGTAAAATTCTGTGAGTTGTAAAGGGATTGTGAATCCAGGTGATGTATACTTACATTGAATGAATTGCAAGATCAAATTTTTGAACCCCAAGCTTGCACTAGTAGAAAGGGTGGTCTTTCACTACTAGAAAAGCTGGGTACTCGGGCACCATGTTCTGGCATTATTTCTTGGTGTCCAAAACCCACCCTTTTTATCAGTATTTGCGCAATAGTGCTAAGTCATGGTGCCCAGAATCACTGTAGGCACCAAACTAGTATCAATAGTGATCTTAGGCATCACACTCTTATTCAAAAATCACCTTTTTTATTAGTGTCGATACTCAATAGACCACACTAACAAATAAGAGAACATCGTGTATGATCTGTATGCATGGATGTTTATTCAATCAATGAGAGTCTTGATCTTGTAACCTAGTTGGTAGGTCATATGGAATTTATCTAAAAGGATTATGTAGTTCTTGATTAACTCTTACAAGTATTGTCTTGATGATGCGGGACCTTGAGTGAATAGGCTTTTAATGTATGTTGGTTCACAAAGAAATGAGGTTTCTTGGGTGTTTTCGAGTTAGGGTGGACACTTTGGTACGACATATGAAAATGTGATGGTCATACATAATATATATGGTGCTTTTCACTCTACATCCCAAATTGGATCATTATAGCATTTTAGGAATGTGGGGGAAAGTACAATATTCTCAAATCTAGTTCCTACACCATAAATATATGTCATTTAAATAGGTAAAATAAAATAAAATAGTAAACAATTACATTGTAAAACGTAATAAAATTGCTCGGGGAGTGCATTTAAAGTTAAGACTAGGAATCACGTGAGTGCGTACTTTTGACCCCCCTATGTATGTACTAAAAAATCATCTAAAAATTGTAAAAAATTTATGAAGTTGTTAAACACAATCTAAAGTTCTTGTTGTGTGAACTTCAAAAAATAATCACTTGTAAATATTTTTAAATTTATTTTTGAAGCAAAAAACAACACATTTTAGTTCAAACTTCTATCATTTTTTTTCATAAGATTTAAAAAACTTTTGGTCTTGAAATTTATACCAAATGATAGATATATACATAATGATTTGGCACCTAAAAAATCTTAATTTAAAAACTATTTTAAGCCCAAGTATTGTAGGGGGTATGCTATTAAAACGCAATCACGTGTATTCCTAATCTCAACTTTAAGTGCACTCCCCGGGTAAAATTGTTAAACGTTACTACATATTTGTAGTCACCCTACCTTGAAAACACCCACTTGTCTCTTGCACTTGAGAAAAGGTATGATTTAAAATTAAAATGCCTTAAAGGTATGAAAAGGTATTTTAAGTTATTAATATACATACAATTCTAGAATACCTTTTCATCGTGGATAACTTTTTGCCAAAAAACTAATTTCAATGACCGATAAAAAATGTTTATCGCCACATTTCGCTTGTTATGGGATGATACACTACACATTTTGCACGCCCCACAGTGAAAACAACCCAAAGCACTGTTTGATAAAATTGCAATAAGTGATGCAATAGTTATAAAGATTTGCTAATTTTAAAACCAAAGCAAATAGTTTGCATAATTCCAGTGATGACCTTAGGTCAGAGTTGGTTTAAAAAAAATGTTATTAATGACTATAGGTACCACTTGTGGATTTCCAGCACTTAGGGTATGTATAAGAACCGACGAGCCGATGAATGGCTCTTCTAGGGTAGGGATTTTTATAATGTAACCTTTCTATGATGTAACCTACACTTTCACATTCTTGAATGCTCTTCCCATGATCGTTTCATTCCGTCCACGAAGACCATTATGTGAAGTAACCTAACCTTTCACCGTGCCTTTCACGTCTTTTCAATTTCATGGCCTTTTATGTGTGGAGAGAACCAAAGCGCTACTTCATAAATTGGTCCTACATGTTTATAATTACAATTATGAACCAAAAAAAATGTATTAGTTAGTAACACCATGTATACATTTAATATTTCATGGTCGTGTGAAGAGAAGTAGAGCCCAAGTAATTCTAATAATTTATATTTTTATATTTTAAGGTTGGATAGACTTGTATCTAATTGAAAAGTCTTAATCATTATATTGACGGATGTTAGGGATTAACTCTCGAAAACATAATGTGGGTGGAGGGTAGGGTTAGCAAAAAATGAATTAAAAAAGTAAATGCTGAAATTTGAAATTTTGATTCTTTGAAGAAAAAAAACCCATGTTCTTTTAAGGGAGAAAATAATCTTGAAGAATATTCGAGAATATTCAAGTGCCAAACCTTGCTTTTTTTTTTTTAAGTTGTATATTTTACACGGACGTGCCAACCTTGCCTTTCTTACCTAGAGTATTTGAAACCCATGCAATAGAGGTATGCCACTTACTGAGAGAGTTTGAATAGTGTGGTTTATCCTCACACTAATTTTGATTTTGATACTCTTCTTCGTGTGAAAATGTTAATATTCATTCAATTTAATGTTGATTCTATTACTTGATTTTTAAAATATTAAAATATTATTGTAAATCATTTATTTACAATTAACTCAAAAATTCTAATGGAAAATTGCATTAATTCCAATATGAAACAACTTAATAAGCATTTTGTTAAATTTAGTCTATTGTGAATATTGTGAATCCTAGTAGAAGTGTACCTCACAAGTTCAGTATAATTTCAAAATTAGTGCAAGTTAGTGTTACTAGTATAGGGTGCACTAATAGTGTAGTAGATAAGTATCACTTCCACTTTTCATCTTGTGTTGTAGTTTGACCCTTTCTAAATGAGTGTAGTTAATAACTCAGTGGAATATAATATATCCTATTAAACCATTTTCTTAAAAAGCAACTTCATCACTCGTAGAAATCTACATGAACAAACTGAAGAATGTAGACTCTTTTGAAATTGATACAATCTTTAGCACATGACAAATCTTACATAGCCGTCTTCTCAATTGCTTCGATGTGACATAGGTTAAACTTCCATGTGCTAAGTCTCTAGTGATTTTTGATTTGATTCTATAGTGCCCTGACAAATGATACGCTTTACAGGAGAATCACTACATGGCACGTCTTGCAATATAAAGGCATAGGGGTGGTCCCTTTCTAGGCTGTACCGCTGAAATAAAATCGTGCTGACAACTCTCTTCAACAGAGAAGGGTATGCAATCACAATTATTGCTCTTGAAAGAGATGTAGATTATTAGTAATTACATCCCTACAAATTCAAAATTTAAGTATTGGAGATGTACAACAAGAGATATGGAGGTTAGAAGCAAGATTGACATTTTACTTTTGTGTTGCGTTTCCATTTGTATATTCTATGATTCAATCAAGCATTCATAGCATAGAAAGCTAGTTGCACTTTTACAACCTTCAATCTTTAATCAATTTTACCATTGGAGTTGTACAACACAAGATACAAAAGTTAGAAGATAAACGGGCAAGTGTTCTTAATAATACAATGTTTTGTGTTATATTTCATATTTTTATATTTCTTTGATTTTTTTTTCTAAACTTGATTGATTTGTAGGAAACGCAAGTTACTATATTGAAAGGATTTTTTTGGTTTTAATTCTCAAAAATAGAATGATACAAAGATTTGGTTTACACCATGATATTCTTCACTTTAATATACGCCTACAATGAAAATTTCAAGTGTTTATAGTGCATTTTGTATTTTGATATGACTTTTCTTTTACTTTCTTTTCAAATAAACATAGTGATTACAAATCTTCACAAAAATATGTGAAATTTTCATAAAAAGGTATTGAAGGTTAGATTAGATTGCCAAAGCCTCACACAAACACAAGGAATGCATAGGAAGGAGATGACCTTTACTCATGGGCTGCCCCTCTTTAGTAGCACACCCAAGGGAGTCCCCTTGGCAAACCATATGGGACATCAGCCCATATTCAACCCCTACTACACTAAGGTCAGCCCATAACACTTAGGACTACCATTTCTCATAACATCTAACCTTTTCTACTTCACTAGATGTAACTTCAGCCCATACACATCATCTAGACTACCTTAAATGCATTGGCTATGAGCAACTTCAGCCCATGCAATCATCCTACTTCAACACTCCCACTTTGCGAATAGCCAAAGCCTTGGAGCCCAAATGCCACTACTAGTCTTTGATGTCGATCCCTCGCAAGTGCCTTCGTCAGCACGTCCGCCACCATGTGTTCCGTTGGACAATACTTCAACTCTATCACCTTCATCTCCAACTTCTCTCGAATGAAGTGATATTGCACATCAATGTGCTTTGTCCGTGAATGATGCGTTGGATTCTTCACCAATGACATACTCCCTTGGTTGTCACACATGATTGTTGTAGCCTCCTCTTGAAAGCATCTCACATCCGCCATTAGTTGCCTCAACCAAATGGCCTCTTTCGTACCGTGGCTCGTCGCCATGTACTCCGCCTCAACCGTTGACGTGGCCGTGGTTTGTTGGCGCTTGCTATTCCATGAAACGGCCCCCGATCCAACTTTGAACATGTACCCCGTGGTTGATCTACGATCATTGGTATCACCCGCATAATCCGCATCGCAATAGCCACTCAACACAATGTTGTCCCCTCCAAGACACAAGTTCACATCACTTGTGCCTTTCAAGTATCGCATGATCCTCTTGACCGCAACCCAATGACTTGAACCCGGTCTTGCCATGTGTTGACTCACAACACTGATTGGAAATGCAAGGTCTGGCCTTGTTGCAATCATTGCATACATCAATGAGCCTACAGCTTGCTTGTATGGCACATCCACCATAGATTGAGCCTCTAATGCATACTCCTCATCCGTGAGCTTCACAAGCCTAGAATTCACGTCCAATGGAGTGCCAACCGGCTTGCAATCCTCCATACCAAAGCATTTGAGCACATCCATAACATACTTGCTTTGATTCATAGTTATGGTGCGTGTTGCCCTATCTCGCCCAAACTCAACTCCTAGACAAAAGTGCAACTCACCGAGATCACTCATCTCGTACTCGTTCTCAAGCATTGCCTTCAATGCCTTCAAAGAGCTCATGCAACTTGCAAGGATGATCAAATCATCCACATATATGATCACGATGACTACATGTTGTCCCTCTTGCATGAAATACAAACTATGATCAGCGATGCTCCTTGTGAACCCGATATGAACAAGAAAGGTGTCAATCTTTTGATACCATGCGCGTGGAGATTGCTTCAACCCAGACAATGACTTGTTCAACTTGCAAACAAGGTTCTCATTACCTCGTTGCACAAATCCCTCGGGTTGCACCATGTAGATGTCCTCCTCCAACTCGCCGTTCAAGAACGCCGTTTTGACATCCATTTGATGCATTTCCAAATCCATGGCAGCCCCGATTGCTAGAATGCATCGAATAGTGGTGAATTTCGCCACTGGTGCAAAGGTCTCATGAAAATCAACACCTTCAATTTGTGAAAAGCCCTTTGCTACCAATCTTGTCTTATAACGAACCACATCACCCGTTGCATCTCTCTTTGCACGAAATACCCACTTACAACCGATAGCGCTGCGATTCTTGGGCAGAGGAGTCAATTCCCAAGTGCCATTGTCCATCAACGATTTGTACTCCTCTTGCATGGCTTGCTCCCACTTGTTTGCATCATCACAACTCATAGCTTCACGAATCGTCAAAGGAGCATCTAAAAGTGCAACGTTTGCATGCTCCTCCTCACCTTGAGGGAGAATATGATTCTTCCACCACTCGCCAAGTGGTCTACGATTTCTCTCTGGATAACGTCGATCGCTCGAGGATGAATTGTCTTCCACCGCCGTTGCTTGTGCCTTCTTCTCACCATTCTTCGTCTTCAAGTGACGTTCAACAATATGTTCTTCATCACCGCCATCTTCGTCACCTTCGTCTTCATCAACAATATCAATAACGGGAGATTTGGAAGATTGGTCCACAATCACCGGTTTATCGCCACTTCTCCCACTTGGACCATCGTCCAAATTGTCTTCAACCTTTGAATCCTCGCAAAATGTTACATCACGAGCTCGAATGATCTTCTTGGTGTCGAGCGACATGAGCCTGTACGCCTTGGTACCTTCACAATATCCAAGAAACACACATTTTGTTGCCTTGGCCTCAAGTTTGGTTCTTTGAGAATTGGGTACCTTTGCAAATGCGATGCATCCAAACGTGCGCATGTGCTCAACGCGGGGTGGCCTCCCACTCCACGCTTGCTCTGGTGTCATGTTTTGAACCGCACTCGTCGGGCATCGGTTGCGTGTGTACACCGCAGTCACCACCGCTTCCGGCCAAAGGTCCAAACCCAAATTTTGTGCATGCAACATACTCCTCGCCATCTCCACAATCGTTCGATTTGCACGCTCCGCAACTCCGTTTTGTTGTGGCGTATATGGCGTTGTAGTTTGCCTAGCAATGCCTTCTTTCTTCAAGAAATCTCCAAATTGGTTGGACATGAACCCGCCGCCATTATCCGATCGCAATATCTTGATCTTGTGCTCCGATTGCTTCTCAACCAACGCCTTAAACTCTTTGAACTTCTCAAAACACTCGCTCTTTGCTTTGATCGGATACAACCATATCTTCCTCGAAAAATCATCAATGAACGTCACAAAATACTTGCAACCCCCAATAGAAGTGGTCTTCATGGGACCACACACGTCGGAATGCACAATCTCAAGTACCTTGGTTGCACGAGTTGTCCCATCAACTGGAAACGGTGAGCGTTGTTGCTTGCCTTCAATACACCCCTCACATGTGAATGAACTAGGCCCAACGTGTGATTGAGAAAGATCCATGCCACTTACCATTCCACGGAGTGCTTTGACACTCTTGACATTCAAATGCCCAAGTCGACGATGCCACAACGCCAGCTTGTCCACGTTTGAACTCGATTGCACCAACGTCGCCGATTCAGCCTCGTGCATCTTCGAAAACTTGATTTGATACAAGCCGTTGACTTCGTGTATAATGGCAACCTCCTCACGACTTGGAGACAACACAAAACACCCTTTGTCGCTAAATTCCACTCGCAAATGCTTCATCACCAAATGTCGCACCGATAAAAGATTTGCCTTCAACTTGGGAACGTGGAGGACATCTTGGATGGTAATTGTCTTCACACGACCCTTCACCTCGGTGTCTACAACGATGGATCCTTTACCCACGGCTTGAAGTATCGTATCATCACCCAAAATGACATTCTTTGGAGATATGACGTGATATGATTGGAAACAACTCCTTATGGGAGCCATGTGACTCGTGGCTCCCGAATCAACAATCCAATCTATCACACTACCGTTGCATGACACGTTGCTTGCCATCATTGCATACTCGTTCTGGCCATCACTCATGTCATCACTACAACACATATGGCTACTCATAAATGCATACTCATCCCCTGTATCGTTGACTTTTGCGTTGTTAGCACTCTCCTCATTTCTCTTGCGCTTGTAGCAAAATTTTGCCAAATGGCCCTTCTTACCGCAATAGTAGCATACCTTCTCCGTAGAGCTCCCACTCGCACCGCTCTTTGATTGCTTCGCCATAAGTGCCGCGCTATCGACACGAGTCTCGTTCTCTTTGCGCCGCGAGAGTTCATGCAACAACCGTGATGTCACATAATCAAGAGTGAGCTCATTAATGGGCCTACTCTCCATAGCAACGATAAGATACTCGTACGACGGCGGCAAACTCTCGAGGAGCGTTATGACAATATCACTGTCGGTAATGTTCACGTCCGCGCCGTTGAGCTGATCCGCAAGAGCCTTCACTTTGTTGATGTGCGCCAACATGTCGTCATTTTCTTCCATCTTGATGGTGAAAAACTTACGCCTCAAGAACAAAATATTGACCAAGCTCTTTGCTTCATGAATGTTGCAAAGCTTGACCCATGCCTCGGCTAGACTCTTGCACGAGCGAATGTGAGAGAGCTGGGAATCGGAGAGATTGAGAGCAAGAATTGCAAAGGCCTTCTTCTCTCGCCGAGTGTATGCAATTCGAACCCTAGCGTCGGCACTGAACGGAGGCGGTTCCTCACTACCCTCAACTATCTCCCACAATTCCTTTTCGGCCATGACCATTTCCATCTTGAATTTCCACAAGTGGAAATTGACTCCATCGAACTTGTCAACAACCTTGGGACCCTCACTCTCAAATGAAGCCATTTCCTAGAGTCAAGTACGTGCCTTCTCAAAAATCAGCCCCTAAAAAGCTAAGAAAAATTGTTTTTATGAATTTTTGACAATTTTGTGAATTGTGAAGCAAATTGCACACGTATGTGCTTCCAATGCCTCCAAACTAATTCCAAACACTAAATCAGCACCTTTGTGCTACACATCAACCTCACAACACTCAATCGTGATGCTTCTCAACGCAAATGCCTAAGATGTTACCACAACACCTTAACTAAGTGAATTGAGCACTCCTTTGCTCCAATCCACTCAAATCAGCACACTAGTCCCTCACAACATGTAATGCACCCAATTGGCACCCTTGTGCCTCCCAAGGACTCTAAACCAATGCAAATTGAGCCAAATCAGCCCCTTCAAATCCTAATTGCATTAAAATTGTTCAAATCAGCCCTCTTGTGCATTCACTAACCCAAACTCCAACTTTGAGCACTCCAAGGGCATGAATCACATTCAAAGCCATTGTGCAAGTATTGCAATACCCAAATCAGATTGTAGCTCACCCCTAGAGCCTCAAACCATAAAAGTGCCTTGCAAAATCACAAGTGCACAAATTGAGCACAAATTGAGCCAATAAACTCCAATAAGCTCCAACAAGCTCCAATAAGCTCCAATAAGCTCCAATTAGCTCCAATAAGTTCCAATCAGCTCCAATAAGCTCCAAATCAGCCCTTGTGGACGTGTATAACCTCCAACAATGCTCCAAGGTGCTCCAAAAGCTCCGAATCACCAAATAATTGCTCCAAAGTGGCAATTCAGTCCTCCAACACCTAGAACAAAGATAGGAAGATTGTAATACCTCCCAATGTCGAAGTCAGCCCACCAAAGCTCGAAATCAACCCTCCAAAGCTCAAAATCAGCGCTCCAAAATTCCAAAATCAGCGCTCCAACGCACGACCTCTACACGATGAGCAATCTAGTCTATCACTCACGCAACACACATGAGTGGGCCCATAACCTATTGAAGGTTAGATTAGATTGCCAAAGCCTCACACAAACACAAGGAATGCATAGGAAGGAGATGACCTTTACTCATGGGCTGCCCCTCTTTAGTAGCACACCCAAGGGAGTCCCCTTGGCAAACCATATGGGACATCAGCCCATATTCAACCCCTACTACACTAAGGTCGGCCCATAACACTTAGGACTACCATTTCTCATAACATCTAACCTTTTCTACTTCACTAGATGTAACTTCAGCCCATACACATCATCTAGACTACCTCAAATGCATTGGCTATGAGCAACTTCAGCCCATGCAATCATCCTACTTCAACAAAAGGAATGTAATATCATTTGTGAAATATAAAGTAAAGTAGTCTTCGTTCAGTTATAGTAGCCAAATAGAACATATAAAATGGAATTATTGATGGTTCAAAGCATTGTTATTGACTCAACGTTTTAAGTTTTAAGAAGGATAGATAATGACCAATGATTCTAATCTAATGCTATACATGATGTACTAGCAACCTCTGTTCAAAGAATATAAGGTAACTACATCTAAAATTTGCTTGAATAAACTATACATGATGACATGCACGCAATAGAAAATGAAGAACCTTTATGAACATTGGTAAATTCTTCTGAAATAAAATGCAAGTTGTTGTATAAATTTAGGAAACATAAAGAATTAGTTATAAATTTTCAATAAGCGCAAGTTGTAGGAAGCTAGCTACAAGTATAACATAAGTGAACTTGAAATACATTTAATACACACCACAAAAATAAATACATAACATTCCCTTAGTAAGAGATTAAATTGTAATAAGTTTTTTAGGTTGGATAGACTTGTATCTAATTGAAAGGTCTTAATCATTATTTTATATTTTAAAATGAAATACAGTGTATGAAGAGTTTTTTTGCAAGCAGTCATAAACTTTTAAAGTGAAATAATATTTGAAGTTCGCTTTTGAATTTATTTTTCAAAATTCTCAAATTTAATTTTTTAAAAAGTAAATCATATTATTTAAAATCACAAGATGTATTTTGCATATCAAAACATTATAACCATTGAAATTTATATTTGAAATTCTATGTCAAATTTATCAACAGTTTGGTTTTTCTTTTCGTCGTGTATCTCCTTCCACTTTATATATATATAGACAATATATATAGACAATATATATAGACAATATATATAGACAATATTATTATATTGATTTTTTTAATTAAAAATTTAGGTATTTTCAATTTATATTTTCAACATATAATTAGTTTATAAAAGAAAATTAAAGTTCAAATCAAAAGAGGGCTTTAAAATGGTTGTTTTTTCAGTTTAACTTTTAACCCCTAGTGACCGAACAACCATTTATAAAAAAACTATTTTTATAAAAAATATTTAAAAAAAAAAGAAAGAAATCAATTGTGCTGTCCAACTTAATTTGAATCATGTCAATCCAAGTTGAACTCCACCAAGAGAATTTTTCAAAGACAAAGACATCAATATTGTCTTAAAGTTATAAACTTAACTATTTTAAAAAACTAATGATGTTCTCTCCATTGATTTTTTTCTGAAATCTATAATAGAATGTCTAGTTTTAACCAATCATATCAAATTTCAAATTCTAAAAATAATTTTTTTAATTATGGTGAATGTTAAATGATACATGCTTCTAAATTCATTAAATGAGAATCTAAAACATCTTTTAAGGGTTTAACTGGATGGATAATAACTAAACGTCACGCTTATTATAATAACGTCATGATAATAACTAAATTCTATGAGGTGTAAAGGGATTGTGAATCCAGGTGATGTATACTTACATTGAATGAATTGCAAGATCAAAATTTTGAACTCCAAGCTTGCACTAGTAGAAAGGGTGGCCTTTCACTACTAGAAAAGCTGGGTACTCGGGCACCATGTTCTGGCATTATTTCTTGGTGTTCAAAACCCACCCTTTTTATCAGTATTTGCGCAATAGTGCTAAGTCATAGTGTCCAAGATTACTATAGGCACCAAACTAGTATCAATAGTGACCTTGGGCACCACACTCCTATCCAAAGATCACTTTTTTACTAGTGTCGATACTCAATAGACCACACTAACAAATAAGAGAACATTGTGTAATGATCTGTATGCATGGATGTTTATTCAATCAATGAGAGTCTTGATCTTGTAACCTAGTTGGTAGGTCATATGGAATTTATCTAAAAGGATTATGTAGTTCTTGATTAACTCTTACAAGTATTGTCTTGATGATGCGGGACCTTGAGTGAATAGGCTTTTAATGTATGTTGGTTCACAAAGAAATGAGGTTTCTTGGGTGTTTTCGAGTTAGGGTGGACACTTTGGTACGACATATGAAAATGTGATGGTCATGCATAATATATATGGTGCTTTTCACTCTACATCCCAAATTGGATCATTATAGCATTTTAGGAATGTGGGGGAAAGTACAATATTCTCAAATCTAGTTCCTACACCATAAATATATGTCATTTAAATAGGTAAAATAAAATAAAATAGTAAACAATTACATTGTAAAACGTAATTAAATTGTTCAACGTTACTACATATTTGTAGTCACCCTACCTTGAAAACACCCACTTGTCTCTTGCACTTGAGAAAAGGTATGATTTAAAATTAAAATGCCTTAAAAACATAAATTTTAAAAAGAAACCTTTATCATTTAATGATTTTATTTTTACATAGAAATTTTGAAAATCAAGTGTTCATGAAATGAATTGAATTAATTAGTGCTTCTTAACATGCGAACCCGGGCATGCAAACATTCCGAACAACTTTAAAAGTTAGAAAAAAACAATCAAATCAAATATTAGAGTCAATGGGAAGTGGATCAGTAGAACAATAGCGGTAACAAGGTTCGTCAATACAATGACAAATGCATTCATTTACTATGCCACCGCTAGGAAGAGTTTGAGTTATCAGTTGGTGGACTAGCAGGAGTAGAATCATTGACTATAGTGAAATACAGTTGAGAATACTAAAAAAATGTATAATACAATGCAAAATTTGGAGGAGGATCTTGGATGGCTGGAGGAGAATAATCAACGGTTGGAGGAGTATCGTCTTCACAATGTAGAGATGATCTATTTTGATTGAAGCTTTGGAAGCTGATCTCCTTCGTTAACCCCTAAACATCCCTAGCTTTTATGGGCTTAAAAACATCATTGCTTTTGAAGTATTATAGGTCTAAATGTAAGTGAGGTATAGAAATCTCAACTGTACAATCTTGTAGTGTAAATGACGTGAATCAAATTTGGAGTCATTTGGCCACATAGATTGCAAGATCGTAATGTTTTAGTGTTGAAAAAGGATGGTGAAATTTTTCTAGCAACACATTAAAGGTGAAATTTGATTTCTAAACCTACTCAAATGAAAAAAATGTTTTAAAACTATAAAGTGGTTCAAAATCATCATATAAATACATTGGTACAATTTTTTTATAAAATATCTTGATGTGTCCAAATATGGCTTTGAAATGTCAAAAAGTGGCCCAAGAGTGACCCATTAGACCCAAAAAGCAAAAGTGTCCAAAATAGACCCGTGCACTAAAATGATTCCCAAACATTTAGAACAACTTAGATTAACGTGAAAAAATTATCATGATAACTAGACTTCAAGGGAAATCTAATCCAACAATATATTTAATTTTTATTGAAAACAAACATTAGATGAAAGAGAAACAAGCCTACAAAGTTGCAGCTATATATATGCACTTTGGTGAACCAAAATTAAGACCCGTGCACTAAAATGATTCCCCAAAATTCATTACATCTTGGATTGATTTGAAAGTTTTATCACACAAACTAGACTAGTGTACGCAGGTTTTTGAAAAATTTCATTGAAATCAAACATTGGGCTCAAAAGTTACAGCTCTTCAAAAGTGAAAGCAATCCAAAAAACTTCCAAAATATGGACGTTGGGACGGTTAGGGGTTAACTGGACCTCCTCTCCCACCTCCAGATGAACCTCTTCCACTACCAGTTGAACCTCTTCCACCACTAGATGGACCTCTTCCACTTTGAGATCCTTGAACCGTTCCATTTTGAGATAAAGATGATGTTGCATTATTTGTAGCAAATGAGTTATTATTTGTACTTCCACGTAATGGACCACCTTGGCCTCCACCAAATGAACCACCTTGGCCTCGACCGAATGAACCTCCTTGGCCTCCGCTGAATGAATCTATCTGGCCTCCACTGAATGAATCTATTTGGCCTCCACCGAATGAACCACCTCGGCCTCCACCAACCGAACCACCTCGGCCTCCACCAAATGAACCACCTTGACCCCCACCTTGACCCCCACCCGGTCCATGTTTTTGATTTGCTAATGATTCATCTAAATCCAATAGTTTTCGATTTGAATGAGTTGTATCAGAAACAACTGTTTGCATTGCAACCAATAACAAGAATGAAACAATAAAAAAATTCATTGAAGCCATAATTCTATTTTACATGCATCTAAACAAACAAAAACTAGTAAACAATTGAAATGATGATTATAAAAACAACCTGATTGATTATATAGTAGTATTGATTGATATATTTATTCTTGAACCTAACTAGTCGTCTTATTTGCCAGCTTATGTTCAACATGAACTCTAATTTAATAAATTATCTTAGAATTATGTTCTTTTTTCAATTGTGCATATTAACATCAATAGTATTTATAGATTCTATAAATATAGAATATAAAATATAATTAGCATCCCATTTTATTTCAATTTTCTAAATTTATCTAGAATGTTGTTGGAAAAGGATTATCTCTATGTATGTAAGGGTGGACCGGCCAGTTCGATCTAGAATTAATCATAACCACAACCTTTTATTTTTATTTTTATTTTTATTTTTATTTTTATGACCCTTTGTTATTGGCTAATTTCATTGAAAATCAACCACAACCTTTTTTTATGTCATAAAGTTTTAAAAGTTTTATTTATTTATTGGTAAACTTTTTTAATTGTAAAAATCTCTAAAAATATAGAACTCCCTTCCCCGACCACAAGGTTCTAGTTTAATTCAATTCCAGTCAAAGTAGTGTCGCCATGTACCGTTGACCCAAGAGTTCCCTGTGATTTAATCATGCTTTCACTTTTTATTGTATTTTTAGAATTGCATTGATTTGATTTGAATTGAATTGAATTTATCATCACAAAAAAAGCACTCAAAAATCCATAACTTCCACACCATAGGTTCAAAAGCCACAAAACAACTTTGATGCACCTTTTCTTGTTGAGAGCTTTTTGACTATACCAAGAACATGGCCAGTGGAGGCATGGTCTAAGAGATCTTAATGTTGCATACAAACAAACAAAATACCTTTCTTAATGTATAAATACTATTTTTTTCATAAAATTTATTATTATTCTATCATAAAATTCAATCAATAATGCTATTCATCTACTCTAAAGAATTTGCATATTGTTTAAACAACCATTTAATCTTCTTTGTACAACTTTTGACAACAAAATTGGGTTGATTCTATTTTTCAAATTTATTATTGTATGTCTTAATCATCTTTTTGGTGATATATTTTAAACTCTTATCAACCAAAGAGTAGTTCAAATATTCAAAAATGTGAAGATGTATTATAAAGTGCAATTTTGAAGAATAATTTCATTATAGACTAGGGCTCCGCTTCTCTCCACACCACAAGTGACTAAGTGAAAGGCCATGAAATTAATTAAGACGTGTAAGGCTAGATTACTTCACATAATGGTCTTTGAGGGCCAAATGGAATAGTCATGAGAAGACCATTCAAGGATGTGAAAGGCTAGGCTACATCATAGAAAGGTTGTATCATAAAAAACCCTGTCCTAAAACTGTCCTAAAACTGTCGATTGTTGGCTCGCCGGCTCACTTACAAACTCTACAACCGTTGGAAAGCCACAAGTGAAACCTATAGGCGTTAATACCATTTTTCTAAACCAGCTCTATTCTACAGTCCAACAAAAGTTTTAAAACTGTGACCCATAGATCATGTATCCATATGATTAGATTTACTATATCATTGAACAAATTGATGAAACCAAAAATTAAAATTTCATTCAAAAATTGATTGTAGATGAATATTACTAATTTTTACAATTTTTAAAAAAAGTTTAAAATTTTAAGCTCTATGTTTGGTGGTCTTTTTGTTTTATTTATTTATTATTATTATTATTACTTACTTTTTGAAATTATTTTTAAAGAGTTTTAAGAAAAAAATTAAAATTTTTAGTTGTTGAGATGAAAAATGTTTGTACACTTTGAACTATAGAATATTTGTAAAGAATTATTTTGGAAATGAAAAGAAAAACATTTGAATAAATGAAAAGAAAAACAAGTCTTTATATGCATGAGACATGTTTGAATTTATTCATCATTCAATATCTGTAGGCTTGGTCCTTAAAAGATTAAAGAAAATTATCATAGTCAATTTTTTTTGATGCAAAAAAATAATCTAAAGTGTTTGCTTGAGTGTACAAGATGATATCAAAGTATGGACTCACTTGGTGTTAAGAGTGTTGTTAGCAAGGGTCTCAAGAACAAGGTATCGGTAGATATAAAGGGCCCTAATAATATTTTTTTTTTTGTTTTTTTCTCACAATTTTTTTTTTTTCCAAACTCAAAAAAATAAAATTCAAAAAACAGTTTTAAAATAAGATATCAAAATTATTTTAAAACTATTCGAAAACAATTTAAAACTATTCCAAAAACAAGATGTCAAAATTATTTTATATAATAATTCCAAAATTGTTTTTAAAACAATTCCAAAAATATTCTCTACATTTATTTAGAATGTTGGGTGATAACCATAACCTTTTGTTTTTATAATTTTTATTTTATTATAATCTTTTATAATTTTATTTTTTTCATTTTTCTTGAAGAAAGAAAAAGAGAAGTGGAAAGAAGGTAGGATAAATCTAAAATTCCCTTCCCTAGCCCTGGGGTTTCTAGATTTTAAAACAATTCCAAAATATCCCAAATGAGAACCTATAGCATATTAAAAAAAATAAAAAAGCTTTTGTTAGGGAGTCATTACAATTACTACAAATATGAAATTAGCCACTTTTGATTGCAAGACATTAAAATCATATCTTTAGCCTGCCTACGTCCACCATGTGGACGCTGAACAAACTGGGAGCTATTTTTAGAGCGATGAACAATCACATTTTCATCCATCAAAATTTCCCTTGGTTCATGTGCTAGAATGCTAGTTGACTACCATTTGTACAATATAATTCTTCAAATAAGATATTGTGATTTTTTTTAAAACAACAAAATTGGCAAGTTTCATTCACAGTTCAATAAGTGAGATCTTAATATTTAATGATTTTTCAAAATAAGTAGAATCAAATAATGGAAATTATACCATCTCATAATGCATCTTATTCCAATTGTGTTACAACTAATTTTAATAAAAATTTGTTAATTTGGGATTTTTAATTGAATTTCAAAAGAAAACCTTGAAATCAATTTAAAAAAAATTCAAGGTTTTAAAAATTAATCAATTTAATTAACAAAATTAATTAGAAAAACACGGTAAATCCAACCATACATATGTGATCTACACATTGACATTTACAACTTTTCTATGTACATCAACTCCATTTTTGTTATTCGTCAAACACTTTATAACGTATTTTTGAAATTGGTGCATCATCTGGTTCTTAACCCCTAAATGCCTACAGCCCTCTTCAAATTGGGAAATTTTGCAAAGATGCATGATAAAATGCAATTAAGAGGGATATTTTGAACCTGATGTATGAATAAAAGTTGTTCATTATGAATTTTATATTTCATCCATATCATTAAATCTATGATTGCAATCACCAATATTTTGTATCAAATTTGAAACTTAACCCCTAAAGGATGTTGGGGTATTTTATACGTCGGTAGTATCAACATACAAGTGATGCTAAGGGATGTAAAAGAGTGAATTTGGAAGGGAGATTTTTTGAAGAGGTGCATATCCATGCACTGTGCATATGGTGATTTTCAAGAGCATGTCCATCCATTGTGGGATCATAAAACAATTATGTATTTTCCCAGTACACGACTCAAAATACGTAGAAAACGCCCTTTGAGTTGCCATATCTTTTTTTACGCGTCACATGTTATTAAATGAAAAATTTGTATATTTAGTTCCCATTCCAAGCTCCATTTTTCATATTTGCAATTTCTATCAATACCATAGTCCTCGTGGTGAAATACCATCCGGAAGAACACTTGCAACCCTTTTTGGCATGCAACCTCCTTTAGGGGTTAAAATTCAAAATTCTTTTGTAATTCAATTACAAATAAGATATTGACAATCTATGGATGAAATTTGTTGTGATGGGTTAAAATGTAATACTCTAAGTGCAGTGATTTTTGGAGATTTTTTAGTTGCTTAATTTTATGAGTTGACTTTTTCAAGAGCACTTTTTTGAACACTTTTGAGCTAAGATCTTAGAAATTTTTGGTGAATCACTACAACATGATATGAGGCATAAAAATTTCACAAATCATCCCCTTTCGAATTGGTTCTCACATGAATGAAGATAACTTCCCATAAAATCTATAGTAAAAATCCACACTACAAAAAGTGCATGATGGATGAGAAAACGTGGATGAAATCCCGGATGAAATCTGTACATCGTGCAAAAAATGAACGCTTAGGTAGTTAAGGGTTAAAAGGTTAATGTCATTGTTGTGACCAAGAAATTCAAAAAATGCAAGCCAAATCCACATCGACTTATTCTATCACCTCTAAAATATTGTTACAATTTTTATCTTTATTCTAAGAATTATCCATAGTGTCACGCTACAAGAAAAAGAAATTCAAATCAATGCATGCAATCTATTGATATAAATATGTTAAAGAAACCTCTTTGACAAAGAAAACTCTTTGTCTGAATGCTTCTTTAACCCCTAAACGACTTCACTCTTATCCACAATCAATTTGGCAGTTTTGCAAAGATGCATTATAAAATGCAACCAAGACGGATATTTTGAACTTGATGTATGAATAAAATTTGTACATTTTAAATTTTAGATTCTGTCCATTTGGTTAGATCTGCGATTGCTATCACCAATACTTTTGTATAAAATTTGAAACTTGAAATTCAAAAATATTTTGTAATTCAATTAGGAACAAGATATTGACAATTTATGGATGAAATTTGTTGTGATGGGTTGAAATGGAATACTCTAAGTGTAGTGTTTTTTGGAATTTTTTTGATTGCATAATTTTACGAGTTTATTTTTCAAGAGCACATTTAGACTAAAATCTTCGAATTTTTTGGTGAATCACTGCAACATGAAATGAAACAAAACTTTCACAAATCATCCCTTTCTAATCATATCACACATGCATGAAACTAACTTTTCATAGAATTGTTTTGTTTTTCTTTTCCTTGCAAAAAATGCATGATGGATGAGAAAAATTGGATGAAATCTGTACATAGTCCAAAAAATGGACGGTTGGCCCTTTAGGGATTAAATTGTTTTTACTTGGCCATTGCAAATAGGTGGATTTCAAACTACTTCTCACAATATTCACAAACTACTTCATTGCTTTCTAAGTTGTGCTATCATTCAACAGGGAAATTCTTATTTGTGGCATCAACAATTATACTACATAATCAAATACACACTTAGCAATAATATATATATATATATATATATATATATATATATATATATATATATAAATAAAAGACAATCCAAATCTTTTAACAACATTTTTCCTCGGGAGGTCACTCTTTGTATTTTTTGCGTTCACATGTGAAAAAAGGTATTTAAAAGTACCTTTAAAGATAAAAGTAATTTTCACTATAATTAGTAATATTTCAAGAATATTCTTGTATTTATTCATGTAATCAATTTTGACCATCCTATATTAATGTAATTCATTTATAAAAATTACCTTCCAAGATTTATTTGGACCCTATATTTTTTTGCACGCCATTTGTAATTTTTGGAAATAAACTCCCCGAGCGTTTTTCTTTTACTCAAAATATGAATCTGAAGTACACAAAAGCTCCAGAACCTTTATTTTGGTGGTTTTGGTCATGACACACTAGTGAGGTGGTTGTGAGTTCAAATCACAATGTTGATGTCATGTCTACCACCATAATCCACTCACCTACAACAAAAGATTTAGGAACCTAATTGTATAGATATCCAAAAAGCCCTTCGAAGAGAGGACATGTCCTATGGCCATTGATGTGGGGTCTTGAATAAATAAAAATTTATTTTACACCACTTTAAATAATGACCAATGTTTATAATAAGCATATACTAAGCCTATATCGTAATACGCACTTTGTAGCAACTTCCCTCTTGGTTTTTACATGTAGAAATCATGTAGCACACATTTTTCCAATTAACTCTATGTTTGAAAAGTTGTGATCAACAATACAACTAGTAAAATTATACCACCTTAAGTTTGTCTAAAACACCATGCATTGAGCTAAAAAGAATCAACTATTTCTTCATACTCTACCCAAAAAAGGTGTTGTTTTTTACACTCTTTTCAAAACTTTGGTGTTAAAAAACAATTCTTCAAGACTAATTAAAGTGTCTAAACCAACATAAAAAGAGTGTCAAAAATAACACCTTGTTTTTTTTTTAGCAGTGATACAATACCTTTGTTTTGAACAATTTATGACCATAAATTTGCACATTGGCAAAATAAGCATGGAACATTTGGTCAAGGCCCTCTTCCCCATTTCTCTCAACCTTCAGTCAGTTTGCCCTGTGGAGCTTCCGCTAATTTAGTGGCGATTGCAGATCCTCACCAACTTGGTTTATCAAAATAATCCAACAGCCATTTCAAGGTCATCATCCTCATCTTCCAAACAAAATTGCATTGCAGCATTGAAATCTACAACAGACCTAGAAGTTGCAAAATCTGTGACAAGGAGGTGAGTGCATGAATTGATTCAAATAATGATCCAAATTCAACCAAATTCATTCAAATTATATGAATTTGAAAATTTCATCATTTGGGTTAATTCAATATGTTCTGTATCTAAAGTGAATGATTTGGGAGTTGCTGTCCTAGGCCTAAGGTAGGAGCACCCAATTCCGACAATGTACCCAACGTCAATAATTTCTAAACACGGCATTCATTTTAGAACGCAAATCTAAGCACATCATAGAGCCTTTACTGTTTGTTAACAAAAATGATAAGCTATCTATGATCCACCTAGATTTACCTAGATTTATGACTACCTTGTCTAAAAGTTATCGGCATTGAGTACATTGTCGGAATTGGGTGCTCCTACCTTATTGTAGTATCTCCAAACCGTTGCCATGGTGGAAGAACAATGCTCATATGGCGGTTACACTCCTTAACTTGACTGCTTATGCGACAGTCATATAACCATAAGATAGTTTTGAATGTGTGATAAGTGTGTTACAATCAATGATAGTGTGGCACTAGTAGATAAGGTGGTGCTCCCCAGGGACATGCCCAGGCAAAATCATTGTGCATGCGTGAAATTGGGCACTACTTGCCTGGGCATCTCCCTTGGCAGTGCCGCCACCTTTTCTACTCGTGTGCCCAAATGTTATAACTCAAGATGAACTTTTGGTTTCTTAGACTTATTTTTGAGATTTTCAAAATCCAGATATTAGTTTCACTTGCAATGTTACAAAACTTGGACAACATGATTTGATGGCTATAACAAGATTTTGTGTTTGTTGGCTCTGGACCCAATAGGAGGTATTATATCAACACAACCTACACAAGCGACATCTATAACGGAGTGAGTAGACTCTCATGTACAGAGTTTGTTGCTACTCAAAAAATTGAGTTCTAATTTGTAACATGAAATAAGCTACATCTATAATACAACTTTCTTCAATATTGAGTCGTAATTTGTAACATGAAATAACCCTTAAAGATCAAGGAGTCCAAATTGGGCCTTGTATTTTTTTAGCAGTTTTGAGTAGGTTCTATGTGAACTTCCTTTTGTTCAAATTTGTTTGTTTCTTGATCATCATATGCATTATTCTTCATTGATTCCAGTGATACAAAACTTAGTCTCATCTGAATTATATATTTCACAATATGATTAATTGAATTTGTCATTTTAAAACCATGAATCCTTGGTCCTTTAAGGGATAAGTTACATCTATAATACAACTTTCTTCAATTGCCAAGAGGTTGGAGATGATTATCGGATATATAATTTCAAGCAGTTTTATTGAATCACAAACGTCCACTTAATGTACTTATGGTTGATCAAAGGGCTCTCACTGAACAACTGGACTATGAAAAATATGGTAACCCTCTTCTGACCTACAAACCGGAATGTCACTACCTGGAAATCACAGCTTGGCATTATGGACTAAATGATTTTACTCAATCAGGAACATTCATATGTATACTCTTTGATTGATCAAATGACAGGATTGATTGACCACTAGAAGCGAAATGCAATCACAGTCCCTTATAAAAAAATTCTTTTAGATCTCTAGTGGAATTTAGAAGACCATGGATACTTCTTCAGCTAAGGCCCGGTTCATAGAAATGGAAGAAGAAGCTCTTCAACTTCTAAGAGAGATTTCGGAGAAATTCCTCAACTTTTGAACTTCTAGGCAAAGTTTCTCGAAAATTTTACACTCTCTACAAACTCTTGAATTAGTTTTTCTTTTGCCACATCATTATACCAAAGTAATATACTGAACCTCAAAAGTGAGATGACTCATTTCTCTAGGCACAAGCAACAACGTCCACTTGTCTGAAACTCAAAATCAATAAAGAACCGATGAAATGATGCCATTTCTTTTTATTTCCAATCGTGTGAACTGGGCCTAAGTTATGGATGACTGTAAAGAAAGATTCACAGGGAGAAATAAAGACACGGATTTCATATAGGAAGTGGGACAAAATTCCCACAATTGTAACTTTCTTGGAATGATTGTAGTGTATTGTTGATTTGGGAAAGTTACAATTATGGAAAATTTGTCTGCGTTTCCCATATGGGAATCTTGTATTTATCTCCCTGTGATTGCCACCGACAGTTTTGTAGAAACGAAGCCAGTTTTCACTGATGCTCCAAGAAATCTCTACACTTGAGATTCTTACCGACAACGCATCTTGCAGCATTCATTAAGCTGTATATTCGTTTCAACCTTCCCTCCCAACGATTTCAATCGGTTGCCCCTTCAGGAGCATGTGCAAAGTACTTGACAATTTGTTGGAATTGCAATGCATTATTGTTAACTTTTTTTTTTTTTTGTTATCTATGATAATTTTTATTTTTATTTTTTGTTATCTATGTCCAACGGAGGTGGACACTTCCAAGGCTGACATAATAGCCACTTCTCATCGAAACAACATTATGTTTTTCTTTTTTCCCAATTCAAAAACTTGAACTTGACATTACGTCCCATAACCTACTTGCCACTCCCGCAGCTCCTGGGTTATGTAATCCAAACTATGCACTCTTGGGCCTCATATATTCCATGTACTCCTACTTGCATGAAATTTCAAGAGGAAGACAAAATTCCTGTTACCAAATTCCTCTTCCAAGGAGCAACAAAATTAGCTGGAAAAAATTATCACCAAGATAGCAGATTGATCCGAGGCGTTCATGCGAGATCCGAGAGATGTGCATGTGAGCACATTTGGTAAGATTTTTTGCTTTGTGAATTCTGGAGGACAAAAAAGTTGAGCAGTTCAGTACGTCTCATGTGTGTGTTTTAGTATAATCTTAACCCTAAAGGACCGAGAAGCCCGAATTGGGTCTCGTGTCTTTTTGTTTTTAATCAGTTTTGAGTAGGCCATATGTGGACTTCCTTTTGTTCAAGTTTTTTTTTTTGGGACCAACACATACAATGATCTTAAGGGATTCCGGTGATATAAAATTTGGTCCTATTTGAATAATAGTTTTCACTATATGATCGATAGAATTTTCATTTTAAAACCATGAAACCTTGGTCCTTCAGGGATTAATGAAGATGCTATAATCTTGGATGGTCTAATGGTGAAGAAAGTAAATCTTGAGAAAAATTGAGGGCAGCTTCACACGAACGGCAATTGCTCTGAATCCAAATATATCATTGAAGCTTATGAGCGAGAGGCCTTTACACAGAAGGTTGATTCACTGGTAATAAAGAATCCTTACACCTTTTCGGTTGGCTTTGGTATGGATATATGATGTGGTTGATTGCTCACAAGAACTTGAAGGTACGAACTTTTAAGCTACTTTCTTTAGAATTTAATGCAAGATTGAAGGAGGCTCTTTCTTTTTGTGAGAGGTTGGAGAAGTTCTAATTGTATACGTTGAAGAGGAAAGCGAAAGAGGGGAGAGGTTGGACAATTGAGTTGAAAAATGGGCTCACCTTTTGGCTTGGATTTCATCACCGAGCTCCGGATTAATGATTGAATTGAAAACAAAACTCAATTGTGATTTAATCCACTGGAGTTGTAAGTAGGTTCCATGCTTTCACTAGAAGAAAAGAGGGACTTGTTCACTCAGCTTGGAGTGAGATTCTGAGTGAATTTGGTCACATTTGAGTGAATTTGGCCACATCTGAGTGAACATGCTTAGTGTACAAGTCCCTCTTTTCTTCTAGTGTTTAACTGTAGGTGCTACCACTAATGAAGTTTTTACATCACTTTTGAGCAGTGTTTTCTTTTCTGGCAATTTTTAGCTTATGGCAGCTGCTTTTGAGGCCACACACAATGAATTACACATGCAAAATTGTGATCTTAGGCTAGTCATGGCTCATCCTCTTATCCAATTGAGTCTTGAAACTCAACCATGACTTGTAGAAAACTCAACTCAATTGTGCTCACACACAAAAGACATTGTTCGACTGGTTTAAATCTTCAAATATTGACAGATTTTTGACAGGTTCACACTTTAAAGAGATATACAAGTGACAGACAAGCTTGCTGCCTGTCAAAAAGAAACATTGCAACACAAACACAAGGTTGAGTTTACAAACTTCAACAAAATTTCTTAACTCCGTCAACGTCTGTGCAGGGAAGGCCTACAACCGAGCTATAATTCTCTTCTCAAATGGTGACGTGGCACTTGCAGATTATAAAACCTCATTGAAATTACTATGGTTGCTGAGCCCAAGCCCCAAGGATGATGAGTAAATTAAAGCTCTCCTATGATCCCGTCTAATAATTTGATATTAAGGAGGAAATGGGTCATCGTGTGCTCATCATTGCATTGGCGAAATCCTCTTCACGTGGTCTTCACAGGCTCAAAAAATGTAGTGAGATTAACATTAATTAGCATCATGTGAGTGCATTTGTGGGCTTCATTTTTAGCTAAATCACCCACTAACCCAAACTGCCGTGTGTGATTAGCTCAGCCCATAATTAAGGGCCGGTTTACACTACGGTGGAGAAGTCCACCGGTCATGAAAAAAAGGGCGTTTCTCAATTGTGATTGGTCGAAAATGCAACTCTTGACCGGTGGGTGTTTACACTAGGTGAAGAAAGCAATGGTGGTGAACTTTTCTCATGGATGATAAAATGACATGGCCGCCCTATGTGGCGGCACTTTTTGGAGTTGGGCTTCTCCGGAGGAGGAGTTTCTTGTCCGGCCTCAAGAGGCCGGACAAGAAATTCCTCCTCCGGAGAAGCCCAACTCAATAGAAATATTTTATTGCCTTTAATTCTTCTCCGGCACATCCACCATTTGCCTCATATAACCATGTCTTGGCCAAGCATTCTTGACCGACCGGAGGCCTTCTCCACCGTAGTGTAAACCGGCCCTAATACTCCTAATGGGAATGCCCCGACTCACTCAAAATCCCCCCTCGACGTTAATGCAAGGGGACAAAACTTGTCTCCTATTCTGTGCCTGTTGGGGCCCACCTTGAAAAAAATAACCCCCCTTCCAAGGAGCGTTTTTTTTTTCTGGCGACAAAAAGTTGCTGGCACCTCCTTCGCAGCTGCTTCCAAGGGTTTAAAATTCCTGATGGGGTCCTTTAAGACTAATTAAGGGCCTACAAATTTGCAAAAAAATTGCCAAAAAAAGACCTTAGGATGTCCAAAATGGAAATTTCAGAAAAATGGGACCCATGGGTGAATAGTCGAGGGAGGATTTAGAGTCGGGGTTGGGAATGAGAGAAGTTCATACCGAAAAAAGAGGGGTGATTGCTTCGTTTGTGGTGGCTCTCTGCTTTATTTCCTTGCAATTGATTCATTTAAAAACTGAAAATAAAAATCAAACAAACATATATAACGTTCTTGAGCCTCCCCACTGTTCACCTCCGAATGTCAAACATTTTTTAGAGATCAAAAGAATCAGATAGAATTATCTCTAACTTTAGCTAGTCCAACCAAGAGAGTTGGATAGTTGGCTTATTTTAGTAGCAGATTCTCTATAGTGTTGCTACAATGTAAAGGGTGTAGTCCAGCAAGGTATTAAAAACCTTATGAACAAAGGAATGAGGGATTTCTTGTAATTTTCATTTTTGAGCAGGTGACACTTAGGGCCGGTTTACACTAAAAAACTTGGTCTCTAATCCAAAGACACAAGTGGTACCTTGTTCTTGGATGTGAGAGCATTGTAAATGGGGTACCATTTTTGAAACAAGGGAGTTATAAGTGAGTTGTGGTCCAAAGTTTTGGTGTAAACCCAAAGAGTTGAGTCATGATCCATTCTGCACTTGGATTGATTTTTTTAAGTAGACTTATCCAAGAAGACTTAACCCCTAATTACCCAACTAGGCAGAAAAGGCTTGATGTACAAAATCACTTCCTGATTTCTCATCCGTGGTGATCTTTTCACATCGTGAAATCTTTATGGTAGATTTTATGGGAAGTTAGCTTCATGCATGCGTGATCTAATTAGAAAGGGTATGATTTTTGAAATTTGTGTGCTTCATTTCATGTTGCAATGTTTCACCAAAAACTTCGAAGATTTTAGTCTAAATATGCTCTTAAAAAAATTAACTCATAAAATTAAGCAACCAAAAAATCTCCAAAAATCACTACACTTAGAGTATTACATTTCACCCCATCACAACAAATTTCATCCACATTGTCAATATCTTATTCGTAATTGAATTACAAAATAATTGTGAATTTCAAGTTTCAAAATTTATACAAAATATTGGTGGTTGCAATCGCAGATCTATCAATATGGATAGAATCTAAAATTCATAATGTACAAGTCTTATTCATACATCAAATTCAAAATATCCTTTTAGTTGCATTTAATAATACATCTTTGCAAAACTGCCGAATTTGGAGAGGGGTGAGGTCGTTTAGGGGTTAAACAAGCATTGAACTAATATAAATGATTGGTTGAAAAAAGTCTCCCCAAATTCTACCCTTGCCTTCAGGAATAGGAAGCTCCACAAACTTCCTTAAAATACTCTCGATGAGCTTAGGAAATCACTATCCATTTCTGCCATGTAGAATTCCAACTAGATTTTTTATCCACGCAAAAAAAATCATGGGCTACAACCCAAGTTTTCGTGAATGTAAACCCAAAAGCTAGGTATCAAGCCTATTTTTTTTTTCAAATGGATGAATTTTTGGCAAGACCATACCCGGCTATCATGGTTGGCAAATAAAAAACAAAAAAATATATAAAAAAGAAGCTCAAATCTTGAGGAAATTTCTATTTTCTTTAGTGAAAAAGGGAAACTTAGAGAATATCCACATATTCTTTGAGAATATTTACGTCATTTTGACAAAAATTAATTATTCAACATGACCCGCTTACCTTGATGTCCAGGTACAATAGTAAAGAAATGAGCTTTTGATCCTAATTTAGCTCTTTATAAAAATAGTATATCCTTTTGGCTATAATTCTCCACCTAAAAACTGTTGGAGAAGAAGCTACTTCTAATAGTAATATTGCAATTTCCAAAGTATGATAGGTAGCCCAGAAGCTTAACCCCTAAATGCATGTGTCAAAGATAGCAAGATAGAAAAGTTAAAAGAAAAATGAATTATAGAAATTCTTTCCGAAGTATTTCTCCCACCGATACATGTAGAGCATTTTTCTTCTTAGCGTTTCTTGATACATTGTATGATTTTCTTTGAAGTTTCCGTAATCAATATTAATTAAATGAAGCAAATTTTTTAAAACATTCATTATCGACCTAGTGAATGCTAGAACATTTAGAGGCTAAATTTCAGGCATTAGGAATGAAGACTAAATTTATGAGAAGTCCAACAAGGTAATAACATATCATTGAACTGATATTTAATTAATTATGGACTTTTAAAAGTCCAGAAATAATATTGAATGCATCCGCCGAGGCGCCGACAAAATAAAAAAACAGATTTCTGAACTGAAAGATGTCCACATGCAGACTTTTTGCTTCAAAAAATGTCAAAACAATGAATATTAGCCTATAGTTAGGTCACAGAATTGATTTTTGGCCCAAAAAAAAAAAAATCTTCAAAAGAGTCGGCCGGCAGCTGATATAACCCGGCTACCCACCAATAAAAGTTTCAATTGTCCAGAATTGAGCATTTTCTACAATTATTGGCAAATTGTTTAGAATTTGTCATTTTGTCCAGAATTCATCGTTTTGTCCATAATTAGTTAAATATCTGTTATTGTTGGCTACTAAGATTATCTATTGCCTCTGAATTGAAGACAAAGAAATGTGAGTAGGTTCATATTCAATAAGCAAGCAATTTCTACATCAAATTAGCTATAACACTTCTTATGACCCAATCATAATTGCTAAAAAAAACACAAGGTTCAATTTGGATTTCTTCATATTTTATGATTAATCCTTAAACCCTAAATGTTCTGTAATACATGTTACATTCATCACATTAGACCCTTGATTTTACCTAGTAGGTGATTTGTAAAAGCTACATTAGTTATTGCCATACATATAAATGAAATGGTTTTCTAGTACTAATATTTTTAGGTGTTTAAAATTCCTTCCAATTACTAATTGCATCTAGAAATCTTACAATAATTGTACTTTTAGTGATTTCAGCAACAACTTTTAGATTGAAGATGGTGTAGAGAATTTGTTATTAGAGCTCAATAGATATAGCCCCCATTTGTGCAATTATGGAGTGGTTATCCTATAATGACAAAATTGGTACAACACGACTATATTATTCAAAAGTTGTGGCTCTTCTAATTTATTTAAAATTTAATTTAATTTAATTTAATTTAAAAAACCCTTGTAAACTATAACATCTCAGTCTATATTTTTTTCCTTTCACCATTTCACTTGCCGTTTGGAAAAATCAAAGAGAGGCCAAATTCCCTCGTGTAAAAGAAACATCAAGTGAATTGGTGGATATTATATGTCTTTATACTTGCTAAGTTTAACCTCTAAACGTCACAACATCCAGGAAGTGGAAAACAACCAAATTCAAATTGTCCCTCCATTCTTAATTCTACTCAGATGAAAGACTTCCATTTTTTAAAAGAAAAAGTTAAAATTTACTCTCATTGATGTGAAAACATTTTGAGTATCTGATGCTAATTTACCCGCCTTGATCAACGCAACATTTCCCATGGTCAAAAACTATAATTTTGTAATGATATTTTCATTTGCTTACGGTATGGATCTTCAAAATAATATATTGTGATTTTTTTTAAATAACAAAATTGGTTTATGTCAAGTTCCACTTTCTGGAAGGATGGACGTTTAGGGGTTAAATATGATTTTCTAAAATAAATAGAATCAAATAATCAAAATCATACCATCTCGTAGTGCATGTTATTCCAAATTCATTACAAAAAATAATAATTATTGTTTTTGTTAATTTGGGATTTTTAATTGAATTTTAAAAGAAAAACTTGAAATTTTAATTTCAGTTTATTAATAAAGAAATATAATAAATCCAACCATACAAATGTGATCTTCACATTGACATTAGAGTTATCCGTAAAGTCCCTCAAAAGTGAGTGGACTGTAGTTTGAGTGAATAGTGACATTAATCCTCAAAAAAGAACATGTGTCGGGCACTAAAAAAAAATTGTGGATGCAAACTTTGAAAGCACCAAAACCGGTGCTAAAAAACTTCTCACCCAAGTTTCTATTATTCACCTTCACACATGAAGAAGGTCATTGCTAGCCCCTTTTCCGACAATAGATTCTCGCTATATATACCTAGACCGTCCCCACTCACCCATTCTTTTGATTTCCTAGAACTTCTCTCAATAGTTTTCGTTTCTCCAAATTTTAGTCAAACTAAGGCCCACTCAACCCTTTAGTTTACGGATAACTCTATTTGCAACTTAACTTTGTACATGAACTCCATGTTTGTTATTCATCGAACATTTTATAACACATCTTCGAAATCATTGTTGAATCAGGACGTTAACCCTTTAACGTCCCGATTCAACACTGTTTTCAAAGAAGCGCTATAAAATGCATGATGAAAACCAAAAATGGGGTTCGTGATCAAAGCAAAGTTGTAAATGTCAATGTGAAGATCACATCTGTACGGTTGGATTTATTATATTTTTGTTTAATATTTTTAAATTAATTTTGCAATGTTTTCTCTTGAAATTCAATTTTAAATCCAAAATTAGCACAGAAAATTTTAAAAATATGGTAATGAAATTGAAGTAACATGCACTACGAGATGGTATGATTTCCATTATTTGATTCTACTTATTTTGAAAAATCATATTTAAGGTCCCACTTTTTGAACTAAGAATGAAACTTGACATAAACCGATTATGTTGTTTTTATAAAAATCATAATAACCTTTTTTGAAGATCCAAACCGTACAAAGGATAGTCAACTTGCTCAAGAACTAAGAGAAATTTTGGTGGATGAAAACTGTCCGATTTGGATGAGAATTGAGCAGTTTCAATCTGTGCGTCGTCCACTATGTGGACACTGGCGCGTTAAAGGGTTAAAGGGTTAATAAAGCGGGTTGCCGACTTGCCATTTGTTTGAAATTAAAAGTAAAAAAATTGAATAAAAATCTGGCAGTGTCCTTGGCTTAGCTTCCGTAATAATGTGCAGATGGAGATCATTCCAGGGTACATAACTAAATAGCCAAAAGAATGCAAGGACACTCTGACACCGCTCATGTAATTCTGTTGGTCCCATGGGAAAAGGATCATCACTCCTGACCCAGCCCCACATTCCTTATTACGGATGATATCCGGTCATCACCTCCCTTTGACTGCCTCACAGCCTCGGTGGATGAACAGAGACATTCATTGACTTCCCTGATAATAACATTTTATAAACCTTTCATTACTTTTTATGGAACAAACAGGCCCCCATTTCTGGTATTGTAGCTTCCTAGCAGTTTGAGGAACATTCTGCCTAATAACTAATTAGAGTGCAGAAAACAGTTAGGCAACACGAAAAATAATATATTAAAATTGGGCAATAACATACCAAAAAACATATTTAAAATTATTGTCCTTATAATTTTTTTAATTTTTTTTTGGGCAAACTAAGTCAATAATTTTCTAGAAATTTAGGCACCCTTTTAATTATTTAATTTTTGCTAGGAATTTATGGTAACTAGAAACTCGATGTCACATAAGGAGAGCTCCCATAAACTCGTGCGAGAGAGGAACAAATGATGTCATGTAGGGTTATGGCTTTAATTTGAGGACCATGAGTTTAACCCCTAAATGTCCAACCGTCTAGAAAGTGGACGATGTACAGAATCAAACATGGTTTTCTCATTTGTCATTGATTTTTTGCAGTGTGGTTTTTTTTACTGTATTTTATGGGAAGTTAGTTTCATGCATGTGTGATCCGATTAGAAAGGGGTGATTTTTTGAAGTTTTTCTGCCTCATTTCATGTTGTAGTGAATTCATCCAAAATTTCAAAGATTTCAATGTAGAAGTGCTCTTAAAAAAGTCAACTCATAAAATTAAGCAACTAAAAAAACTCCAAAAAAACACTACACTCAAAGTATTACATTTCAACCAATCACAAAAAAAATTATGTAAAAATTGTCAATATCTTACTTGTAATCAAATTACAAAAGAATTTTCAATTTCAAATTTCAAATTTTGTACAATAATATTGGTGACAACAATCTTAAACCTAACCGTATGGATAGAATCAAAAATTCATAATGATGTACAACTTGTATTCATATATCAAGTTCAAAATATCCCTCTTAGTTACATTTTATAAAACAGCTTTGAAATTCTCCAAATCTAGAGAGGAGTGAGGACGTTTAGGAGTTTAAAAGATGCCATAGTTCTAGTGTACAAACAGAGCCAACCATAACCAAGGTCCCAGCCAATACGAAGTACAAGAAAAAAAACGATGGCACACGGTGCAAGTGTCCTATTGTGGTTCATGCCGTCCAAGGTACCAATTACAGTCTACCCTCCATTACATGACGATATTTTTGTTTCAAGGACTACACATGGGACAAGTCATTTTTGTGACTAATCCATGCATGCCACCTTTAAAGTTAGGGCTTCCCAAATGTGTGGTAACAGAGAGGGACAATTGAAGTTCAATAATTTTACAAGTACTCTGGACCGCATTAACCAGAATGGAACATTGAGACCACATTGATTTACCACTAGTAAAAACACCGCATGCGTAGGCTAGAGAAGCATGCCCCCAAAAGACCCACAACTAGTTTAGTTTGTCGTGTGGAGTCTTCTCGTGTGTCTTCTTGCTAGTCTACGGAAGCAGTGACTAGTAAAAAAAGGTGGCATTGCCGGGTGAGTTGCCTAGGCATGTGGTACCCAATTCCACGCATGTACAGTGATTTTGTTTGGGCATAGCGCCACCTTTTCTACTAGTGAGTGTTTCTACTACACATGATGGCGTATTTAGTGTCCCGGGACACTATTTCTAAACCCGAACACTATTTCATTTTAGGAAGATATAGTGTCCTTGTAAGAAAATAAAATGAATGTAGTGTTCTAGTGACATATGACAACTTTATAATAAATATGGCATGCCACATCATGCACTCTCATTACTTGGAAATAACATGGCACTCTTCAGGTGACAAGAGGCTTACTCATATGTAGTGTCAAGGGACACTCTTTCATCATATGCCCTTAGTTCACTATGGCTTTGGTACATTAGTAGAAACTCTCACTACTTTGAATGGCGTATTTAGTGTCCGAGGAGAATTGATGTCTTTCAGCCCTTCTGGGTTTCTAGGCCTCCTATTGGCTGAAATTTCTCTCTTCACGGCTTCTCGCCTCTAGTATAAAGATACCCTAAACTTTCTCAAATGAGTTGTGCAACACCCTTTCCGGTCTTCCGAAAAAAGTGGGGGAGAAATCCATTTACTTCAAAAACAATTTAAAAAATGCTCACATTGGGTACCCTGATGGAAGATAGATGTAGCTATACATATAGACATGCAGTGACGTTAACCCCCCGAGCCGGCCGGGGCAGGACGGACAGGCGGAGAGTTTGACAGAAGGTCCACAATAAAGGCAGCGCAAGAGTCGTCCAACGGCCATAGCAGAGCTGTGATGATTAGAAGAAGAAAGTAAAGGCAACAGACAGACAACAGACGGACGGGACGGACGGACGGACAACACCGCAGCGACTGAACGGAACAGAGAGCCGAGTGACTGCTTGCGGCATCAATTGCTAACTAGTTTGGTACTCAGTCCCCTCCCTGCCTGCCTTGGCAATTCATAAATGACTGAAATTGCCAATTGCCTTCATTCATTCATTCATTCATTCAACTCCTGAGTGGCTATGATCTGACGTCAGTGAGTGCAGTGAGTGATTCGAGGTGGTAGCATTGGTAATTAATAATCATCTTCAGTTGTTGTTTAATGCGGTTCTCATCTAACCTCATTCATGAGCACCTGACGGTGCGCCTCCCCAGGAGCCTTTTCCTTTATGGTTCCCAGGCTTAAGCTTTAATTTCTGTTCCTTCAGTTTCCCGGCCTCCCTGCCTGCTACCACAAAATAAGTCTACAGTACCAGTCACCTCCTCAAGTCATGAATCAATTTCACTCCCGGCCCGCCTGCAGTGAGTGTACCCAGTTTTGTAGATAAGGTAGAGGGCTCTAAACCCGCCACAGTTCTAAACTCGCCACAGTTCTAAACCCGCCACAGTTCTAAACCCGCACTCTATCAAGGACGAACATTTTGAAATTTTGGATGTACCCATGGTGAAAAGCACCACTTCAGAACCCATGTCATTTCAACTTCAGAAATTCATAACTAATTTTAGGAACATCCAAATTTTTGATTCAAAGTATGTTGGTCTTTGCTTGGATTTGTCTTCCAGTGAAAAATCATGCTAAGTTCTCCATGTGTCCTCATAAATTCACAGCCCTTAAAGTGGCGGGTTTAGAGTCTCCTACCTTATACAGATAGAAACTCCGGTCCTCTTTTGAGTTCGACATGAGTAAAGTGTCAATTCGTAATGTTAATGACCCAGTGTCCACCGGACAGAGGGCTATAGGAACAAAACTACTCTCCCTTGCCGAGAATAGACACTCTGGTGACTAGGTAACCCAATTTTGCAAACCATTGTTAGAGCATCTCCACTAGCACTTTCGATTGCACTCTCAAGGTCGTCCAAAAAGTTAGACCTTGCCAACATCACTCAATTAGAGCCATATTCGTTTAATTGGGAATTTTTGCCGTATTGGGACTCTTTGAAATTTACAAATGGCATAGATTCAGTGGGAAATTCTATACCGATTGTAGATTTCCAAGAGTCCCAATATGGCGGAAATTCCCCATTAAACAAATAATAGTCTCTCTTGAAAATAGTAAGTGAGCCAATCACAAGTCACCATGTATGGATTGTGCAATTATGATGTGCAATTAAGAAGAGGAGATACACTAGCAAGAGTGATTTTGAGGGCCCTAATTTTTAGTGGAATATCCGGTGTCGTGGGCCAAATAAATTGTTCATCGACTCAATCTCATCCATTTTTCCATAGCTAGAGCGGTATCTAGAGTGCTAGTGGAGATGCTCTTAGTGCTAAGCTTGCCCTCGCTTCAATGGGAACAACTTAACCCTTTGACATGCCTGTGTTTACTTAGTTGATGATGAACAGGTTCACATTATTCTCTTAACTACATACATGGATTGTTTTCATTCATCCAAATTCCTCTTGGTTCTTGTGCTAGTTGATTATCATTTGTACAGTATGGATCTTCAAAATAAGATATTGTGATTTTATTTTTTTAAATAACAAAATTGGTTTATGTCAAGTTTCATTCTTAGTTCAAAAAGCTAGACCTTAAACATGATCTTCCAAAATAAGTAGAATCAAATAATAGAAATCATACCATCTCGTTATTCCAAATTTAGTACAACAATTTTTATTTATTTTTATTAATTTGGGTTTTAAAATTTAATACCAAAGAAAAGCTTGAAAATTTAATTACAATTTATTAATTTAAAAAAGAGATAAATATAGCTATACAGATGTGATCTTCACATTGACATTACTGTTTTTGGTTTTTGGATTCAATCCAAAGGGGTGTCACGATGCTTTCTTCCCATTCTCAATCTTCAAGAGAATGGATACATGACACTTTCACCTTGAATTATAGAAGACACATTCCTTGAAGATTGAGAACCTTCATTTCTTCTCCTCTGCATGTAAACTGCCCCAATTCGCTATTGTTCTCATTCTTCACACTTATCCAAGGGGTGTCACGGCCTCGTTCGTGGAGAATGGCCACGATTGGCTCTTGCACATGTTCTCAACCTTTAGATAATCAAGTTCTCTAAAGCGCTGTGACACCCCCTAATGTGGATATTGTGTTATTATGTAGACTTGTCGTAATGTATCCTTGCTGGACAGAGGGTTAGTACCAATGAATGTCGTCCACGTGGCAGCTTGGGCTCTCAAGTGGGAGCCTCTTGTTTGTTTCGCATCGTGCATCAGAGCCGGCTTGTCTACTCTTTGTTGTTATTGCGGCGATAAAGAGCAAGTGTTCATTTTGCTATGAAAATAGACCACTCTCCAATCGTGCTTCTTGCAACTCTTTAATGGCCAGCCTTTTCGGGCTGAAGCACCCAAGTTTGTTAACTGGGGAATAACTTTAAAATAAAATCCAGTTCATGCAACATAGCAGTGCAATGGAGCACCCTTTTGAAAACTGAATCGAAAAAAGAATCTTCACTTAGATCCACTTTTTTTAACCCTTAAAGGACCACAACTATGTTTCTCTCCAAATATTCCAAAATTGCTTAAAAGTAAGCCTTCTCAGAAAAAGGTAAAAGAGTTTTTGATCTAAAACCTTTTGACCGTTCCAACCGTAGGATATTTAAACCAACTTGAATTTATTAGCAATTAAAAAAAATTCAACCGTTAAGGGTTTCTCAATAGTAAGATTGTAAGCTACAAAGTTGGCTGCACTTTTTTTTTTTGGCATGCTGCCCAAGTTTAAAACTTTGTGAAAATGCCCAAAATCCAAATTTTAGTCTCAAATTTGGTAAAATAAATTTGGCAGTTGTATATATATGGGGGTGTTAGTTCATTGTGTACAAAAATTCAGATGCATAGCTCATTGTATGAAATTTTCAGGAGCTGCCCGCAGTTAGGTTTTTCACTTTGCATGATTGTATTTTTTGATCTATACATCACCTATGTACACAAATTACCATCCATCTTCGTTACAAAGAGTAGAATCACCACAAAAAATCTAAAAAATTGACGATCAATACTCATTCCACATTGAGTTGACCGAACTTGAAAAATCAGCCTTGGTCCTTTAGGGATTAAGTAATGATGGAATGCCACTTGTATTCCATGAATTTCGCGACTACCATGTGATTGCCACGTAAACTTAGTTTCTAATCGTAACTAGGCTGTGGTCCCATTACAAAAGGATGTTGCTCTATTATGCTATGAATCTATGATGAATCCATGAATGATCCAAGCTTTAAGTGCTCATTGAATTCCCTATTGTTTGTATCTTGTAGACTTGGCACTCTTTTATATCACACTTTTGGTAACCAAACGTACATGAGTTCAGAACTTGACATGTATCACATGTGTACATAATAATAGCATGTCACATGGCCTTTTTCACCATTCAAAAAATCTTTAAATTTTTTTTAAAAAATCCTACAAATTTCAACAGCCCTCCACCTACAGGAGAATGTACTTACTGTAGAACATTCTCAAATGGATCCAAATGAAGTGAGTGAGGCATTTGAGAAGGAAAAAGGATGAGAGTTGGGGTCCAAACAAAACCATGGAAAAGATTAACACCTGGCAGCATAACACGTGTGCAGGCTTTCTGTTTCATTGAGCATGGACGGTTGAGAGAGGGAAGCCCAAAAGTTGATGAAAAGTGAGAAGTTCGGTGAGGTCACCCGTTCGTGCACCTCACTTTGACTAAACGCAAAAAGAGGCTGTTTCCAAGGAATGCCAAGGCAACTTCTGTGCACCTGAGTCTCGCTGAGGAAGTGCGAAATCAATCCTTGACTCTCTCTCCCAGCTACCCACCCTACACTACCGCCCTAATTGTCGGCGAGCAATTGAAGCTTGGAGGGCGACGTGCATTGCTATCACAGCACAGACGTGGTTTTTCTTTCCACGCTTCATTCTTGACTCGGCAAAGAGTTCACCACTCACTCGGTTTTAATTAATGCATTCATGGCTTTTGCAAGATCCTTCTTTACTACTACTGCCAGTTCACTTAACTCTCGAAAGAATTTCAGGGAGATGAAGATGCTTCCTCACCTACTGCATTCACAGAGAGGTCTACTAGTATCAATAGTGTGTGCGTCTGGAGTTCATAAAGACAGGGATCATTTGTCGCGTTCACACTGGCCGTTTTTTTCTTTTTTTATGGATGAAAATTCATTGCATAGAAGGAGAAATAGAACTCCTCATCAGTCAAGGTTAACCTTGACCAGGAGCTAAGGAAACCAAACTCAGGGCCTCTTTACACTAGAGGGGAGAAGCTGTGAGGAAAGAAATTTCAGCTAATGAGAAATTGGTCTTCTCGATTTCAAAGCCTCCCATTGGCTGAAATTTCTCTCCTCATGGCTTCTCCCCTCTAGTGTAAAGAGGCCGAGCTCTAAATTGTAGCTTTACATGAGGCTCTTGCAACGATTGAATGAATTGGTGAATAGTGCAGTTTGGAATTTCCATTCTTTAGTTTCGTGAGTGGGCTTACTGAAATGATTCCAATTCATTTGTGCAACAGCAGATTTCTTTCCATGAAGTCCTCTGTATTTATGGCATCGTACATCATGGAACGAACATCTTGCAACTTGGGACTGACAAATATCTTGAGCTTTAGCATCACAAGTGCTTATTCCCATGAAGCAACGTGCCCTAGTTGATTCTGCTACATTTAACATTGCAATGACATTCAAATGAAGTGGAATACCCTCTTAGTTCCTGTATTAAGAAGAGTCTAGTTTCACTGATAAAATTGTAAGACATGATTTCTTGTATATTTCACAATTCATTTCAACTCTTATAGATATGGAAGTGAGAGAAAAGAGAGAGCGCAAGAAGCAGTTAACCTGGGAAACCAAAATTGTGACATAATTGTTGTTGCATTGGTAAAGCAACCATGATACAAGAGTTGTGTGTTTGAGCTGTAAGTAACCCTTTTCTACTGTACAAAAGAGAGGATCAGCGTTAGACTCCCATTCGGAGTGAACGTTTTTATTTAGTCAAAAGTCCTCCCCTGTCGCTAAACCACTCCAGTTCTTAAAAAAGAACCGAAGTTGCTGTAATTAAAAACGAACTCAAAATTGAGTTCAAAAACTAATCTAAGACCACCTTGCACAGTTATCTTCTCTCGACTGCCACCCTTGATCTCTTGCACGGAGGCTCACTGAAGTCCACCGGCACCTCACTTTCACATCTCGGACACTTGGGGTCCATTTTCTTCAGCATCACGTACATAAGACACCGTGTGCACGCTCCCATCACAAGAGCACCAGAGTAGCTATCACAAACCCTGCAACAGCAACAACAACAAAAAAAATTCAGTCACAAAGCCTTCCACGAAGTTGCCTAAAAAACCCAATAAGGCCATCTGCATCACTGAACTTGCCATTTTCTCATTTTACCTCGGCTTTCTGATTGCAATACAAAGCTCTTGTTCTACACTACAAGATCGAAAGTGTCGAAGTCATTTTCAAATGAACAGATGATTTGCAACAGGGGGGACTCCAATTTTCCTACACTACAGAATACACAAATTGGTGTGATGGTCTTACCCTGTGGAAGTAGAGGATTGCGGAGCTTTTCTTCGAGACCTGGAGGAAGTAGACGACGAGCTGCTAGTGGACGGAGAGCATGGTGCACAGGAATCAATGGGATCAGACCGAGTGGAAACTGTGAGAGATGAAAACGAAGAGGAAACAGTGAGTCGCTTGACACGGTCAATACAAGGGCTCGTGGAGGCTTGATTCTCAGTTCTCCTCAACGCGTTTTGGACCATCTCCATTGTGCACACGGTTTGTGATCGTTGGTTCATTCTCGGCGACGATGATGAGCCTCCAGCTGCTAAGTTGAGGTCGAGCTCTACCTCGTCGGTATGATGAGGCTCCAGCTGCAAACTGTTCCACTTGCGCTTACAGTGAAAGAGGTCAAGCGACTTGGGACTCTCAGATGAGGAAGACGACGATCGTCGCTGAAGAGTCTCCGAGCTCTTGCTACCCAGAAACTCATGAGCCTGTGATACCGTGTTCTGCTTTCGCGGGTCGTTGAATGTGCTCACGCCCGAGGTTTTCTGCACGTAGTAGAGCTTGCCACTCTGGAAGTAAAAACACACAAACGAACAACAGGTCAGAATTCGTTTCAAGAGGAATTAAGATCTATACGAAACAAAAAACAAAACAAAATAACAGGTCGAAATCGGTTTCGAGAGGAATTAAGATATCGATGGACTTGGATTCATCGTCGAATTGATTTTCTGTAGTACCTGAAGGTCCAAACACTTCTCCCAGCCAGACGGGAGAGGGAGCTCGGGTTCAAGCTCCAGAGACGGCTCCAATTGAGTTTCCTCGTGACGAAACAGATCCAGGGTGCTCAATTCAAGAGGCGCGGCAACCTGGCCCATCATCATGTGCATTAGTTTCTGCGCATCGGCTCCCCATGCAGCAGCGTGGTTCTTCGTCTTCCCGGGAAGCTCACAGCCTCTCCAAGCCACTGTTTCCATCGCCACCGCCATCGCCAAAACACCGACCTTTCTCTCTCGCTCGCTCACGATTGCGAAATGAATATAATCTAGTAAGACCGTGAGAAGCAAAGACTGTGCACAACGAACTGGGCTCACAAACAGGAGTACTACTGCAATAAGGAGAGCTATCGAGGTAAACTTGGCAATGCTGGTGGAGTGCAAAGTGATGACAAAGAGGAATGGAAGGCGAGGTTGTGGTTTTGAGCGTTGTGTGTGCTGGTTGCGTCTTCAGTTACGATGATGATGTTACTGCTGGGTGAGCTTTTCCGTAAAGCTTTCCGTTTGACTCTGGGTGGGAGATTATACCAACCCTTTTACTCTTCCCCGATTCCCTGCTGCCTGCTTCGGGGTTCGGTAAAATTCTGCAGACAGGTGGCACGTTCATGAATTTTTGAAAATTTGAACTTTTGGAAATTGGAGACTTTTTGTTTTGGACGAACAACTACTCTCAAGGTTGAGACTTTATTTCATCCGCCAATCTGATTGCCTTGGGATTGAAACATGGTTCCAGAACAATAGAGTTTTCTACAAAGTCTGTAAAAGAGGGGTGACTGGACCAAAGTTTGTGAAAACTATGGTTGAGAACCCAATAAAAGTAGACATGTCATTTCCTTTAAAAAAAACTGTAGGTGTGAAGTTTCAAGGCTCCAAAAACAGTGCCCAAAAACTTTAGACCCTCGGTTTTCTTGATCCAACTAATTTTAGTTAATCTAGGGAGCCCCAAGCTTTGACTCCGCCTATAATGTCCCCAAATTAGCTTTATTCTTTTGTCAAATCCAAATCAATGCTTCTGTCTCCACCACCAGCTCATCTGGCGCATGCTCTGATTTTTTGCTAATTAATGAACCTCACTCAATTTACGTTTCTCAAAATTTCAATAAAACTGAGGATGTAAGTGGCATCGAGTTTGCGGAAAACTCTAATGTGATTGTACAACACTACAAGGAAACTAGTCGCTTCTCACTGCTATTTTGAGACATTCCAGAGTTGGTGAGTGCTTTTGGTCACATAGGACAAGGGTTTCCTCGATTGCTGGTAATGAAAGCGACGAGTTTGCTTGTAGGGTAGGTAGAGACCCCTTCAGAAGGGGCAAGAGGGCGGGAGCTCTAGCTAGCCAATAGACACCCTTCTACCTACCTAATGTCCAACGGGATGTAAATTGTTGACTTAAAAGACCCTATGACTCTATAGAAATTTGAGTAGCTAGCCAGCTAGGCCTCCAAAGTGAGTTACTTGAGGTCATCAGTTTGAAGCTCGACCTCGAACGCGTGTATAGAGTGCATTTGATTCCATACGAAGTGAAAATTCTTTAAAACTGGTGAGGTTGGCATTGTGAGGGACTCCTTACTCACTTTTGCACTTTTGAGCAGGCCTCACGAGTTGTGAGGTGTGATTGAAATGAATGGAAATTCTTCCCGGCGTTAGAAATTCTTTAACCCTCAAGTGCCCGAACTGAACTTACTTAAATTCCAACTTTTAACAACTAGCAAATAGGAATGTGCACTTTAAACCTCAACATTTAATGACATGAATTTAATGTGCACCTTAAACCTCAATATTTAATGATACAATTTGATCACATCTGAATTCTATTTTTCACAATATGATCGATAAAATTTATCATTTTCAACCCATAAATCCCTTAGGGGTTAAAATGTCAAAAAGAACAACCGTTGTTGACAGTCAAAAACACAAGAGCACAGGGAACTTTATCTACATAGTATCATGTACGTGATATGATGAAAGTAATAATATGCAATGAGAGTCCAATCACTGCCCACTTGGCTGCAATAAAGAATATTTAAAATAAGAAAATAAATAATCCAATCACTGTGCTATACACTCTAGTTTGAATGTTTGGTAATAAGTAAGACAAGCGATAGCACAATCAATCCACACTTGAGTGCCCCTATTACGGTGGCTTAGAAAATGACTCACTTCATTACGTAGGATTTATGGTGGACAGCAAGCTCATTTTCTCAATTTTATGAAGTTGCAGCAACATAACATTCTTTAGTTAGTACTGCACTTTAAAGAATTGGCATCTGAATAGGAAATTGATGATGTGGAACATTAAAAAAACATAAGTTTGTTGAGCTGCCAAGCCATCTTTAACTAAAGATGCTCGGGGGTGCACTCTACATTATGTTTGAGAATCACATGCGTTCATGACCCCTATGAAAACTCCCTTGTATACAAGGGGTTATATACCTAAAAACTTTTATATATAATCTATTTCATCCTAAATATATGTTTAATGTATGTATGCGTCAATATTTTTAGCTCTAAATATGTTTATTGTATGTATACGTAATACGGCAATGTTCAAATTAATATCACTTCTGTGCACTCACGTATACCTGTACATGTTTAGTATAGTGCACCCCCAGGTAAAGATGGCTTTGATTCTCCAGAAGATTACGATCCCCACAATGATTCTGGTTTGCGATGTTGATTCCTAGGGGTGAACAATGGAGCTTCTAAAAAACGTTTTGAAAAGTTTTGTTGTTGCTCATGGATAAGCTAGATAACACTAAATATCACTAGTAGAAATGGTGGCACTGCCGAGGGAGATGCCCAGGCAAGTAGTGCCCAATTCCACGCATGCACAATGATTTTTCCTGGGCATCACCCTGGGGAGCACCACCTTTTCTACTAGTGTATCTCACAAACTTATTGCAGTTACATATTTTTAACGTGTTTTATTTTTACCGTATTCAATTATATTGGACTCGTGTTCAAGTGTACTATAATATATATAAATAAGTGTATAACATATTTCAATACATGATGTGGATTATTTAAACAAATATACTGTGAGATTGAGGGGTTAGGCTCGGTCGTCTAGTGTGATGGAGTCGATTCATTAATTTGGAAAGGAAAAAAACACAAAAACAAAAAAAAACACGTTGTGATTCAAATATCCAAAGTCTGTTTTTTATTCTCCATCATGCTGCTTGCTCTCAAATATTTCTTCCAATTTCAAAATGAAGATGGGATCATGGCTACCAAGTCAGTCCACGACAATGAATGTATTCATTTTGATGGCTTTTATTTTTTATATACACATATTGAAACAGATGGGGGTACTACAACAAAATCCTTTATTTTGCAGATGAATCATTACTAAATAATTCATGTGCATGCACTCTCTCTCTTTATTTCTGGAGCTCGACCATGTCCGTCATGAAGTTCGGTCTAGCTCCCTTATATAATAGATTGGAATTATAGGTTTCATGCAACCCCGCCTCATTTTGCATTCATTTCTAGGTTTTCCACCAACTTCTGCAACTAGAAGAAGCAGCCCCGTACGTACCACGGCCCTCCTTGTTGCATGATTGCCAACGTTTTTGGTTTTATTTTATCCTTATAATAATAATATATTTTTGACGCAACATCAATGCAAAACAGTGCGCTTCATAACAAGTCACCATCTATGATACTATTTGGTGGCATCTGGGACCACTTGTACAAAGCCTTTCCAATGCAAACGACACTCAAACCACATCACTACCAGAAAAGGGTGTTGTTTTCGACACTCTTCTCGCCATTGTTATCGACACTACCAAAAAAAATAGGGTGTTGTTTTTTCAACACTCTTCTTGGCATTTATTTTTACACTACCAAAAAAAGAGTATTGTTTTCAACACTCTTTTTAGCATTGGATTTGACACTCTTTTCAACATTGTTTTCGACACTCTTCTGGCATTGTTTTTGACACTCTTCTCGGCATTGTTTTTGTTACTATAAAAATAAAAATAAAACCGGGTGTTGTTTTCAACACTCTTTTTGGCATTTATTTTTTACACTACCAAAGAAAGAGTATTGTTTTTCAACACTCTTTTCAGCATTGTTTTCGACATTCTTTTCAACATTGTTTTCAACACTCTTTTCAACATTGTTTTCAACACTCTTTTCAACATTGTTTTCAACACTCTTTTGGCATTGTTTTTGATGCCAAACACTAGAGTGTCAAAAGCAATGTTGAAAAAGAGTGTGAAAAACAAGATAGATAGATAGATACTTTGTAACCTCTTACGAGGCCAACGTGAGTAAAGTGTTTGTTCGTCTTGACAATGAGTTAATGCTCATCACACAGAGCCATTGGTGCAAAGACTACTCTCGTCTTCCGAGAATAATTGTGAAAAACAATAAAAAATAAAAAATAAAAAATAAAGTGTTGAAAACAACACCCAATTGTTTTGGTAGTGCTATAGCAAACATGCAATTGCAAATCAAGAGCTTCGTCACGAAACTATTGCATACTGGATCAATGCATCCAAGCTGTCCTTTCGAAATTTCTGCGCTTGCCTTAAAACCGCTCGTTTCGGTCTCAGAATCCACGTGGAACATGGAGCATTCAATGTGGCTGGCAGTGGCCACCATGGGCAGGTATAAATGTTCCATCCAATTTGCTCAAAAAATGCTCAAGAACAGTCCAACACTTTCACATTGATTTGCATCCCGAGATCAAGCCAAGCTATCAATGTGTAATTGCCCGAGTCGTATTTGGTGATAAAAGCCCCTCTCATTACAACAGTGATGGGTACAAACCTCAAGGTTTATGAGAGTTTCCCAAACATACCGTACTCGGCTGTTGGGGGTGGGCAGCTCATGCCAAATGTTTTTTTTATTTCGTCCAAATGATGCAAATGTTCTACAAGACTCTGTGGATATTCAATAAGATTCTCTTTTTCACCACAGTAAACAGATTCTTTTTTGAAAAATAATTTCCTAAAAATTTGTGGTTCTCGTTTTATAATCATGTTTTTGCTGACCATGACAGCCAGGTACAGTAACCCTAAAAACCATGAATATGACTATTGACACCCATACTATGATAAATTGATTTTAGGGCTGAACATTACAGTAGGCGGATGGCAGGGTAGACAAAAAAAAAATCAAAAAATGGAGAAATTCATTTTCAATTGTAAAAGTTTTTTGTATGGTGAAAAAGGAATATTAGAACATATTTTCGAATGTTCTATTTTAGAACTTTTTTGAAAAATAGTAATTATTCAACCCTACCCTCCACCTACAATACATCTTTTTCATTGCAGATTTTTTTGGAAAGCTTCAGGTACTTCCAATTAAGGTTAACCCTTTAACGTCCTGATTCAACACTGTTTTCAAAGATTCGTTACAAAATGTTTGATGAAAAACAAAAATGGAGTTGATGTACAAAGCAAAGTTGTAAATGTCAATGTGCAGATAACATCTGTACGGTTGGATTCATCATATTTATTATTAATATTTTTTAATTAATTTTGCAAGGTTTTCTCTTGAAATTCAATTTAAAATCCAAAATTAACACAAAAAAATTAAAAAATATTGTAATGAAATTGGAATAACATGCACTACAAGATGGTATGGTTTCCATTATTTGATTTAGCTTATTTTGGAAAATCATGTTTAAGGTCTCACTTTTTGAACTAACAATGAAACTTGACATAAACCACTTTTTTTATTTTTCAAAAATTCACAATATCTTGTTTTGAAGATCCATACCGTACAAACGGTAGTCAACTAGCACAAGAATCAAGAGAATTTTGGATGGATGAAAAACATCGCCGAATGTGGTGAAGGGACGTCTTAGAAATCATCCAACGTCCAAAATATGGATGCTGGCGCGTCAAAGGGTTAAAGGAGAAAGTGGGTTACTGGCAGCCATGGACAGCAAAAGGTTTCTCTCAGAAGTTAATCCCTAAACGTTTTGACCCTTTGAACACAAGTAGATGGTAGCCTCAAAAATAGATGCTCAGATGTACATGAGGTGTACATAAGAGGACCATTGCAAGCATAAAATCTATCCAATAAATTTGACATACTTGCACTTGGAGGCCTCTCCAATGTTATCAACATCTCCCCAACACAAGAGATTTCTTGTAATTGATAGAAAATTTAATAGGCTTGCAAAGGTAACTTGGATGAAAGTCATCCAAGATTGTATGAGAAAGTTACAAATCTTTGAATATGTTCGTGATCCAGTTGCTAGACGCTAGGACGTTTAGGGGTTAATAAGAGCCAGCACTTGAATGAGGAACTCCGCTTTGCATTTACCCCCTTTCTCCTTAGCACCTCATTTATCAATTCGTTGCTATAAAATGGAGTCTATAAATGGAACTCCGCACACGAACCCAATTGTGACAAAATTATAGGTGCATCATTGAATTTGGATCAATCACACACTCTAATGGTACACTAAATAGTGTGCTAAATAGAGAATCCGATGATAATGAATGTAATGTTGTAATAGGACATGGCATTCATTCATTGTTGCATTCATTTGCAACAAAATGGCTTGAATGTGGTAACCACCAAGTTTTAGGAATCATAAATCCATCATTAATCCTTATTAACTTAACCCCCATCAACATAGAAAGGCCCAATGGAGAAATTAAACCGTGACAGAGGAGTAAAATTTAAAGCTTTTAAGGAAACTTGCCAAATTGAGAATTTCGGCAAAGTGTGGCGGTGGTGACTCATCAAATTCTCTTCTTAATTGTCAATACCATTGAATTTCCTATCTTTACCCCCTTCTTCCCGATGGGTAGTCACAACCGGGCAGGAGGCGTGAAAAGGGCAGTGACTTTTTTGGGTGGAACTAGCAGTTTTGTTTTGTGGGTGGAAAGGGCAGTGTTTGTTTTTTGTGGAAAGGGCAGTGATTTTTCATTTTTTTGGGTAAAAATGGCAGTGTTTTTCCTTTGTTTTTGGGCGAAAAGGGTAGTGATTTTTTTGGGGGGTGGGGTGGGGTGGCAGGGGGGGAGAGGAGAAAAGGGCAGTGTTTAAAACTTTTTTAAAAAGGTTATTAGTGATGACGGAATCTCAACCAAAAGTTTCAGACTCTATGATCTGGTAATTCTGAAGATCAGTAGAAGAGGATAGACCATCGTGATCACCACTTCACCAGGTGCTTCAGTGTTAACATTTCAACTTTCATAGGATTAAAAAAAAAAAAAAAAAAAACTTTATGCCTGACAAGCAGCCGAAGTCTCTATTAAATCCCTCTTAGTTATAAATTTGTTTGATTTGCAAAAGTTGAATGAATGCTCTTTTCAGTTGTGCCAAGGGAGGCTTGAAGCTTTCTGAGAAGAGCCTTCATGGGACATGTGTAAAGGGCGACCGAAAAGCAGTCTAGAGTGAGAGAGAGAGAGGCGTTGGTGATGGAGAGTTTTTCGCTTGCAAAATTGGCTTCAGGAGGTAGAGCCACCGATTTATATTATTAATGTTGGTAGGTGTTGGAGCTCTCATCAATTCACCCATCAATGCCCAGCAACTTTCAACTGTGGTGAACTAACTTACTAGTCCCCTCACTTAGTTGGTGGTCATTTTAATCTGCAGTGAGTGAGTTCCACATCCTGCTTATCACCGGATTATTAACCCTTAAACGACAATGCCAGCCCCACGGGCTTGGTTTTAGTTTGGGAGAATCTTGCTCATAACTTCTACACCATTGCACCAAATGGGGTTTTTAAAATTCCAAACCGAGCACCTTAGAGAGATCTATACTTCTTAGAATAAAGCTAAAGCAAATTAAACACAGAATCATGCTTAAAATGGAATTTAAGAGGAGATTTTGGGTGTGGTATCAGGAAAGGAATTGTCGTTTAAGGGTTAAGGGGGAGGCACACCTCTTTCTTCCCATTCTCAATCTTCACAGAATGCGTACGTGGCACTGTCTCCTTGAATTGTGTAGGACCCATTCTCTGAAGATTGAGAAGTTTCATTCTTCTCCTCTAGAGATGAAGAATGGGAATAAGATTGAGAAGTTATGAAGAAGATTGAGGAGCCGTGGCCATACTTGTTCTTCACACGGCCTCAGTGGAGTCACAACTTCTTGGCCAGGATTGGCTCCATGATTCTCTCCCACGTTCTCAATCTTTAGAGAATCAAACTTCTTGGAAGAGGTGTCACTCCCTAATAATTAAGGTTTTGTTGATGTTGTCTCTCCTTGTGGTATGAGTTCGTGAATGGTTTTTCTCTTCAATCCTTCATTATTTAACAAACCTTGCTTAGCAAGTTAGCTTTCTTGAATTATCAACAATTGAACAACCTTCTTTTCATTTTCATTCTATCTACTAAATCAAGACTCTTGCAAAAGCTCCATTTTTACTCTTCAGAATTTCATACAACACTTATCAACACTCTTTGTCATTCGAAGTGGGTGATTGGTTCACAAAACTTCAGCTATGCTAGAGGATAAGTGGTTATCATGAAGGGTTGTTTACAATCACTTGCAATTCACGATGCCGACAAAGTATGTCACATGGCCTTTGTTTGCAGTGAACGACAATTGTGAACCTAAGTAGGCTATGGTTGAAATATAGAAGTTGTGAAAATTGAGTTGTCAAGTGGCAACGGGGACCCTTAGGTACGTAAACCCCTTTTGGGATTCTCCTTTGACAAAATTTGGGTTGTTTTAATCAATGAGGAATTCCCACCCCCGAGGGAATTCCAGAGAATGATTGTCTCAGAAGAATTTCAATAGGGGTTTACACAACATGGAGCCCCGTCCGCAGGAGTTCTGTGCACGAAAACCTCAGGGAGGTCACTCTTTGTATCTTTTCAGTATCACGTGAGAACAAAGGATATTTAACAGTACTCTAAAAATTTAAAGTAATTCTTATTATAATTAGTAATGGTTTGAGAATATTCTCATTTTTATTCTTGTAATCAATTTTGATCATTGTATATTACTATTATTCATTTATGAAATTCACCTTCAAAGATTTGTTTGGATCCTATCTTTGTTGCACGTTGTTACGTAATATTTGGAAGTGACCTCCTGAGACGAAAACCCGCTCAGCCTCGGCCTCGGGGGTTTTCGTGCATGGGGGAATTCCCTCGTGCGCGGGCTCCCTGCTATGCAAAACTAGCTCTACAAGTGACTGGTGCAAAATTTCAAGGTTCTGCTGTAAGCCTTTGCACTGCCAGCCGAGAGCCTTTTCAGATGGCCTGTTTTAGAAATACTCTCTGCCTCACTTCAGTTGGACTTCAAGAACAAAAATTGGATTTGTTGCCCAAAAAACAAAAAACAAAACACTGCGAAAAGAGCCGACTTGCTGAGCATTGGCTGCGAAAGTTGAGGACCTCAGATCTCAATTTGGATATTGCAGAATTCAGTCAATGAGAGAGTTTATGAAAAGAGGCTTTTCAGCGTACTACTAAGATCTGTCATTTGTCTGAATAGAGTGATCACCAGTGAGAGCTGAGCTCTGGACGTTATAGCAAAGAGAGGGACGGTGATCCTGTTTGATTCACATTCATCAATATCATTAATCCATGATAAACTCCAAAGCTAATTTTGCAAAACCATGGTAAGGCTCACGATTAATAAGCTTAATAATATCTTGGAAAAGCAGATTAACTTAAGTATGTGTAGCCCAAGTGGCCTGGAAGATTGAACGGAGGTGATCATGCGACGAGCACAGTGAGGCTTGCAAGTTGTTCCTCTTCAAAGTGATGTTAATAAGAAAAATCCAAAAAAATCACCCGTGAGGAAGCACTGTAAACGTGCTCTCTTGTAATTTGTTGTTGTGCAATGGAAATAAAGCATCCATTTGTTTCAAGTGTCTAACAGCCAAGTGTCCACAGCTGGGATGTAAAAAGTGACTACGATTTTCAGTTTTGCATGATTGTTGACAGTGTGAGTGTAGTATACGCATTCCTGACCATTTTATTTTTTTGACTTTGATGCAAAAGGTTGTTTTGATCATTCCAACAATGTATGTGAAGTGTAAGGTGAGCAATTCCATTGAGTGACTTTGCACGAGGATAGAAGTCCAAGTTTCGGAAGAGGTTGGTACTAAAAACCAAGTGAACTTCCATGGGTTTGAGAAGTTGCTCATGGAAGTAGGTAAGAGGAGGGGAAAAGTGGTGTTGAAGTTTATCTTATTTCCTGCCAGGAAGTGGTGTACACTTTCATGAATTTGTATAAGTGGGTGAGATGAACTAAAGTCCAGGACATTTAGGAAAGGTGAGGTGAATTGAAATCATGATATAGTAAAGTGAGGTGAAACATGAAGAAATTTTGATTGGTTAGCCGGGAGAAGTTACTATGAAGTTGAGGGCTTGAGAACCCCCCATACTTCATGAAAAGTTCTCCACTTTTTTTTTCTCAAAAGCTTACTTGAAATGTGAAACTAGGTCCCCCAAAACTTGTCTTTTAGTGAGAAACTTCACCCATGAAAGTTGGACCTAAGAGGAGATTTCAGAGCACAAAAAGTGAGAAGCTCCTCAACTTTCGAACGTTTAAACAAACAATTTCATTTCTGCAAATTCCTAAATCAATTTCTTCTTTGTCATGTCATTATACTGAAGCAATATTGAATGTCGAAAGATGAGATGAGAGTCATCTCGCTTGGCACAAACAACTTCCTCTCGTCTGAAATTCAAAATCAGCAAAGAACCAATGGAATGCAGCTATTTCTTTGGATTTTCGTTCATGTTAATTGGGCGTGAGTTGACTTGCTTCTACTGAAAAATTTGCATCACTTGAGGGTTCAAAAATTGGCTTACACGAGTTTCAATTGCATGTGGTGGTGTATTCGTTCTATCATTCCTATAAACTGAAGTTAAATTATACCTGGAAAATATCACTTGAAAAAAAATGGATTAATTTTTCAAGTTCTTTATAATCCAGTTTTTTTCTTCTGGGGCACCCTCACTACCATGTTTCTGCAAGATGCCTAAAATTCTGACAAATGTTTATTTTAAATTACATATTAATTTCAAATACGAATTCAAATCTTCTTTTCAACCAAATTTGAATCATGTCAATCGGAATAAAAGTCTACCGGTGAGAAATTTTTAAACCAAATACCTCAATATTGTTCTAGCATTAAAAACAAATATTATATTGGAAAAAGAATGATTTTTTAGCCATAAATTCTCTCATTTTTATAGAATTCAATTATAGTCAACAAATCAAAATCAAATGCGATTAATAAAATCTGCAATTTTGGTGATTTTTTTTAAAATTAAATGGTTTAAAGCTCATTATAATTTTTTATTTTATTTTAAATTGAAAACTTAATTGTATGAATAAATTCTAAAACATAAGGTTTTTATTTTTTCGTTTTCGCGCAATTACATCAAAATTGCTGAAGGGATATTTTTAGAACACATCTTCATCTTGGTCTTCACCCCTTGGGCTTTTACGGCTAAGTGCTGGATGGAGGAAGTTGGTAACCGCTTGGCGATGACCAAGAAGCCATTCCAATCAATCTAGAGGAAAACCTGTAGAAATAGAGTTCTATCAGGAAACCTAGCACGAACTAGAGTCAATTTGGCCGAGTGGTTAAGGCGACAGACTTGAAATCTGTTGGGGTTCCCCCGCGCAGGTTCGAACCCTGCAGTTGACGATATTTGTGTTTTTTTGCACTTTTGCACATGCCTGCATTGAATTCTTTGCTTTCATCTGTTTTTTCTTTGTGGTAAGTTGGTAACTCTCAAGATCCATTTCGCAGGTCACAATCATTAGGTTTTATCATACTCAGCCGTTGGGGTTGGCATCTCATGCCAAATAATCAAATTTTTTGGAATTTTTAAAATAAAATAGACTTCTTTTTGAAAAAACTAATCTCCTAAAGATTTGGGGTTTCTCTTCTTATAATTATTTTTTATTGATCGTGATGACTGACATCAAATTTTTATATGGAAGACATTAATATTGGAGGTTAAGGTGGAGGCATCTAAAACTACTCATTTAAGTTATTGCGCTTCGAATTTTTTGAAAATCAAATTGGGACTATTTTTGGCCGATAGGTAGATGAGATTCATGAAAAAAAGTGAAAAGAATATATTTTCTTGATTAAAATGTAATTTATATGAATTTTGAAAGTGAAAAGTTAGTCATATTCCACTTGTGCCAAAGACGTGATGATTATTCCAACACAAAAGTATCTTGAATTGCACCCGAATTTTGTTCACTTGTCGAAGTGTCTAATTTAATGACAAATAGTTGGTTTTAGGTTCCTTGGGGATGACAAGTGACCAAATTTAGGTTCTTTGGGTGGTGGTAGCAAGGGCCTACTACCCAACTACTAGTATTAACCTATCGCTCATCAAAGATGTCATTACGTGAAGAGAAGGCATTCAATTTGAAGTTGAAATTGCAAGTAATATATGGAAAAGTGCAATGTCTACATTTCGTCAAAAGATTGATCATCACTTTCTTATTCTTTGTATTAACCTATGTTACGAAGGATCACAAAGTCATACAAATAATTTAAATAGATTGGATACGGTTGGTTTGTCAAGTTAAGGAAATGAACATATTATTTGACTTCAGTAAGGTTGGATGCTCTAAAACCACCACCTCCCCCAACTATGACATGTAGAGTTTTCTTGGGGCCACCATAGTTGAGACTCAAAACCACCAATTTCACTATTCAAGTAAATCAATGGCATGTCAAGCATTGCGAAGAAGTAGTTGGTGGTTTTGGGACAATTATGAGGCCATATTTCACCAAATCATTATGAGTGAAAATTAGTACCACATGTTGATGTTGAGTGCCGATGTTCTTTCCTCTTTTAAAATTTGTATCAATTTGAATATTGGGAATAAAATTGCAAAAATTTGTGCATTCCGTGAAATATCTTCTTCCAAATGACCAAAAAATATCTCTCATAAATAACCTTGTTAAAATGAGGCCATATTTCTCAAGTCGGTGGTTTTAGGACATCTCATAAATAACCTTGTTAAAATGAGGCCATATTTCTTAAGTTTGTGGTTTTAGGACATCCAAACTTAGTGTTGTTCAATGAAGAGTTTGGTGAGAATAGTTTTGCTAACGCAGAGAGGTGATTTTATGCATAGAGTATCCACAAACAACCAAATCACTATTGTTGATGCCGATGATATCACGCATCAACAACTTTGCATTGTATCTCACGGAGTGCATTCTCCTTGACGTTAAAATGTAGAATTGTGCATGTTCCATCAACCAACTTGCTGATTGGATTAGGAGAACTAAACAACGATCCCTATCCTAGACACTAAGAATTACATAAACGCGACGTCGTGAAGTCATAAGGCTCCCCACAGTAAATGCCTAGGAATAACTCTGTTACAGTCTTAACCTTAACCTTCACAAACTACGCATGGCTCACTACAGCTGTATGGGTCAGCAAGGTTATGGAGCACGTATGATTTGGTTTGAGAAGAGCTCTAGTAAGAAAGTGTTGCAATGCTACAGAAAATGAAGTGCAGACTAAAACCACGTTAGACGACCGAGGCATGAGCTGTCACATTTCAAACTAACCAGAGTGCCTACAACTATGAAGCATGTGGAATTCCTGTGAGCATTCTTCTGGCTCTACAATGCAGCATGGGAAGATTATGAGAACATTTACCTATATTACACCAGACTCATAGAATACACCCAGCTACCTACTGACCAGACTCAAACGCACCAAGTGACCAACAAAATCTTGATAAAAGGGAAGTGAAGGCACAGGGTACAACTTCACTGGCATGCAGTTGAAAAGAATGGACGTCATGTTGTATTGCAAAGCCCTTCACAGTCTCACTCAATACATGACGCTCAAAGCCGTAATTTTCAGTCTGCTCGTGTGCTACTTCATAGACCTAAGCCGCAACAACGTTAATGCGCCCAGCTACCTGATCTAAGTCGCGCTGTCCTTCAGAGGTGATGCGCCTTCCTCTGCACAAAGAAGACAACATATTGATTAGAGAGAAGAAAGTCGACATCAAAACAGTAAGAGGTAAATCAGAGGCAGAGTCTACGCTCCACAATATGACACTCCATGATATGACGATATTTTGTTTCAAGCAATACACATGTGACGTGACAAGTCATTTCTGTGACTAATCCATGCCTGCCACCTTGAAGTTAGGGCTTCCAAACATGTCATAATAGAGAGGGACAATTGTACAAGCATGGAAAAGTTCGCATGAAATAATAATGTGGATTGAACGGAATTAAAAATAAACATGAGGCTACAAGTGATTCAGCATATGCTTCTTGTAAAATTAGAAGCACTCCGCCCAAAGGATAGATGAATCTTTGCAGCAGTATTGCAGAAATTGCGTTGGCCCTTTTTTCAGAGGACTTAACAATAACAACCTCCGGAAAATACAGTTTTGATGAAGGAATTAACGAAGCGATACACGGCATTCCACGTTATCCAATTGCATTGCATAAGTTCTATGATGAACCGGCGAACTCACCCCTTGGGATCCTTCTCGACGATGTTGAGAGCCTCCAGTTGCTTTAGGCAGTGCCTGGCGATTGAACCACTGCTCTTAGCAAAATGAGATGGCCTAACACCATTGCTCTTCCGGCCACCGTAAATCTTCTTGAAAGCACCAACACCGATACCTCCCCTCAAGTAAATCTTCCTTGCCATGGAAGCTACAAAACCGAAAAGAGCAATCACTTAACAAATATCCACTCATCGAAAATTGGCGAGTTCGGGTCAAAGGTTTCGTAGCTTTGCTGAATTGTTCAATGCAACCAGACAGGAATAAAAAATTAAAACTTAAAAAGCATTAGGGCAACAAACACGTACCAGTTCTGATGTAGAACCAGTCGGCATCATAAGGAGCCAACTCCTTGAAGGTTGCGGTCTTCACAAGATCGGCCCAGACGGGTACCTCAAGCTGTGAACAAAAAAAATCATGCCCTGAAGCACATTACTACGCTGTTGTCACTAATGCACCTGGCTTAGAAGAACTCCTGGCAAAAAACCCTAACGAACTAGCCCAAAAACCCTAAAGATTTTTGCATTCATACCTTGCCGGAGCGCTTCAAATGGGCAGCGTAGTTGCGCACGAACTCGTGCGAAGACACATCTTTCACCGTCTTGGCCATGGTGGTGGTGCCGCTGACGATGGGCGCCCCGCAAGCTGTGTGGCTCGAAACGCAGACTCGCAGACGAAAAGGGTTCTTCCCAGAGGCCCCTCGCACCTTTCACCCCTTCCCCCTCCAAACCCTAATCATGGACGGCCCGATCCCACCCGATCCATTTCATCCGACGGCCCAGCTTCGTCGTCTTGTCAACGAAAGGCAAGCAAGTGCTATTTGCTTGAAGCGGGCCATGTAAAGGGCATCCTCAATGCAGCCCTGCAAACCATCTGACACCCGGTAAATTGGATGAAAAGCGTTCTAAAATAGGGCAGGGCAAGTAAGAGCATCCTCAATGCGTCATCTTTTAAATCATCTAACACCCAGTATTTTGAATGATAAGCATCCTGAAATAGTGTAGGAGGCATGTATACACCCCACATTTGAAGAGTATGATGAGTCCTTCAAACCACCCTCTAAAATTATATTTAGGTAGAATTTTGTATTTGATTGCACATGTGATGAAACCTTGTCCTATGTTCTAAATAAATGAGAGTTGTGATTGGTCCATTGACTATATATTGTGCACATACAGAGAGTGTGATTGGGTTGTATAAAATTGAAGTATAGATGAAATTTTATTTTTAAGGGTCTAAACTAACGAGAGTGTGTTGAGCCCTCCAAACTATTTTTTAAGACGAGATTTAGGTAGATTATTGCACTTTATTGTATGTATAATGGAACCGTATTCTACACTCTAAATCAGTGATAGTTGTGAATAGTTCATTAATTGTAAACCATATACAAATAGAGAGTGTGATTGGATCAGTTGAAAGTAAAGTATAGATGAAACTATACTTTGAAGTGTCAATATAGAGGTTTAGACTGTGGATGCCCTAAGGTAACAAAATTCAAAGTGAATAGAATGGCAAAATGACAAAATAAAAATAAGTATACATTAGTTGAACGAATAAAATAAAGGTATGACAAAAAGTTTATAAATAAATTTAGTGAAGAAATTGTAATCTATTAATTGCAGAAGATTAGATATAGAATTTAATACAATAGGTACAAGATTGATGCAAGTGAATGAGTAAAGTGACTCTTTCTATATTCAAAAACATTTGTGATAGCTAAAAGAAATATCCAAATTGGCCTATAAATTTTCTATATTAACCCTTCAAAGTCTCAATCTTTTGTAGAAAAGTCACAACTACATTTTCATGAACAATTCAACTTTCAAGATGTATTAAAATATTTTTGTAATATTTTTCACACATTAAATTATATGTTTCTTATTAGTCTTGAAATTTCTATTTTTTTTGATACAAAGTGAACTTTTTACATTTATTTTGGGCCAATACTTTAAAAATTCATTTTAATTACAAGAAAGCTTCAAAACCATATTAGAACAAATGCAAGCTACAATGGAAAAAACGATGTGTTTTCCATTGAATTTAATTTTTTTGAAATTCAAACCTTGAGCTATAAGGCTTGCAAAAGCAATAAAATACTCAATATTTGGAATTTTATAGATTTAAAAATCGGAGTGCTAATTAGACTTGATAAACTCCATTTTCTTAGTTGGGAGTAAGAGAATTCATCTTCAAGATCAAAATTGGATTTGTTCAACAAGCATTCACTATAATTTTGGATGTGTGGTTCTTTAACCCCCAACTACCTAACTACACTGAATGGCGTATTTAGTGTCCAAGGAGAATTGACTCGATTGTGGTATATTGCTAAAAATTTATGAAGTTAAAATTCAACCCCTTCTAGTACTTCCCATATTTTAGGTGCACTTCTGACAAGCGATACGCTACCATTTCCAAGCATAAATGATTAATTTTGATAGAAGGATTGAAATTTTGCAAACTTTATTGTGGTAGGCATCTTAACATTGGAATTCTAAAACCAATGCAATTTTTTTCGTCACAAAATTTCATCTCAATCTTGTTTGGTGATTTTTCAAAGATTGTAAACATGTAGCGATTAGTAGCATGCAACAAAAAAACGTGGTAAACCATAGCTTGCAATCACCCGAGGATATGGTATTTTAATTTTTTTATAAGAGTCTTTGGTAGCACCCTATATTAGATATAATTCAAAAAATACATAACACAAAAGAACCGCAACTCTCACCCTCCGTGGAAAAACTAAATTGGCTAAAAATAGTCACTATGGACCCTATATTATCGAATGCAGTAAAACATTAAAACTCAATTTTTGAGCGATTTAGAAAAACCACTCCAAATTCTATTTTTAGCAAGTTTATTTTTCCATGGAGGGTGAGAACTGACACATAGCAATATACCGCACACAACAAAACCTGCAACATTCAATCTATGTTTACAAACACATTTTATACATTAGGATGCCTCCACAAGTTCCTGGCAGTTTGAGATTTGATTTTACTAATTGAAATTACTAATACCATTAGGGGAAATCTGGGGTATCCAAAAGGCCATGTAAGACAACCCGGGTTAGGTGACTTGTTTGCCCAAACGCCCCTCCGATGGTAGAACTGTGAGTTCCCGTCGCTGCCCGCAGAGTTGATTGCGTGAACTGATACTGTCGGAAGCGAATTGCGTGGACAGCCGGAGGCCTTGTTGGCTCCGACGTGTTGACGGTGTTTGACGAACGACCCTCTCATTGTATTTACTGCTCTACACCAGCAATGAAGGATCTTGGCAAAGTGAATTACTAAGTGGAAGATTAGATTCTTGTCAGCCCACTTAGAATTGAACTCGGGAAAGAAGTTCGTTGGCACAACGGTAAGTTCGCTGGAACTGAAGCGTGACCCTTAAATGCAAATGCTCCTGCCAGCATTCAAAAGTGTTTGGGCTTTGTGCGCCGCATGTGCATTCTTGTCAGCCCCGACAACATCTCTCTCGAGGCACACACGCACTTCCTCGCAACGATTGGGTCAACCCACTCTCCCCGCAGTGCTGGCAGTGTCGTGGCACCATTGGTGCTAGCCTCAAAAAGTGACGGGCATACCCTAAAATTTCTGGCACGTGAGAAACCTCAGGGCCTTTTGGAGACCCCAAATTTCTCCTAATGGGATTGATACAACAAGGTCGCTTACAACTAAAGCCAAACTACGAATGCAAGTTCAAAAGGACCAAAGTAGTTACTTTGTCGCAATAAAGCTAATTTCATTTACCAATTCTCATCCATAGAATCCCAAACATAGACCCTATATCCGTATATTATGTTTACAAGTTTTCTAATATTGAATTTTATTATGTACCATGTATTATTTATACGTTGTTTTTGGACAATAACATGGAGGTTTGGTATAAATATGTATCTTATAATTATTAGTTTTAAAGAATAAATAATACCCTATGTTTTTACTCACATGGTTTTTTAACTCAACCCAAGTGTCCCCCAAGGTTCAAAAAATGAAGCCTTAATGCCAATTTTCTAAATTGGGCAAAATATCATCATAATTTTTTTACCACCTTTATATATTTTCTTTTTAACTAATCACAAAAATTAAAATTAAAAAAAAAGCTTTAAAAATATGAATATTGAAGTTTAATGAATATTCTTTGAAAAATGATTTTAAAATATTGGTAATAAATATAGAAAATTTGACCAGATATTTGATTTGTATTAACAAATATACACATCAATACCTACAACTTTGATTTGTATCACAATTCCATATTTGTAGTTATCAAGGCATTCATAAATACATTTTGAATATGAGTGTACCCTTTGACCTTTAAGGGTTAAGCACGTACTAAATTCACAACCCCTCTGTGCGTTCATATATTTGTGTAATGTACTAAGGGCCACTTTACATGTGAAGTCAAGGCCGCTTTTTTCTTGGGGCTAATTCAACCAAATTTCAACCTGTATTAACCTTTTAGTGATGAGGTGACCACATTCTAGTCATTGATGTGTCAAAAATGCAAATAACGGAAAATCAATGAAGAATTGGATTTTAATTTTTAAGGTTAAAGTTTAGAGATTTATAATACACATCTTTTAGAAAAAGAAAATTACAATTTGAAGTTGTGCAACTATCAAAATATCTAAGAACAAAACGCGAAATTACTGCAAATATTTGAAAATACAGTAAATATTTACAAATACAACACATGTTCTAGGTGGTATTTCTTGTGTTTGGAAGTTTGTTATCTTGTTTTATTCTTTTTGATTGTGTTCTCTTGTTCATGTTCCATTAGTGTATCTATTCCAATCCTGATCAATGTACCAACTCCTTTCATATTTTAACGTATAAATCTTTGTCCTAAGCCATACATGGATAAATCACTCTCATTTATAACATTCACAATAATTTTGTGTGAGTCCATTCTTGACAAGAAATATTGCAATGGTGAGGTGTTGAGTACATAGGTCATTGTTGATCATCATCACTTTCATTTTTGAAAATTTAACCCAAATTCTACTTAATTTTAAAATCACACACGTTCCAAAATCTCATTTTTGAGTGCACATTATACAATTTAAAGACATATTGTGATCTTTTAATCCAACAATCTGATCTTACCAAGGTTTAGCCGACACTTGTTTGTTTAAGTTGTGCTTACATTTATACAATTGTATATTATTAATAGTATCCCTAATTTCAATAGAGAGAGAGAGTTTTTAAAAAAATCAACAAAAAACTCCGGTTCCTCAAAAACCACCATGGGCACTAAAGGATTAAATTTAATCCCTAAATGACAGAGGGGGTAAGGGCAAAACCTAGATGTGTTATAAAATGTTGCTTCTGCAATTTTGATGAAGTTTGGTCCAAAAGAGAAAATGAGAAGCATGATGTTTAGTAATTATCTATGCAGTCAAACTTTCAAAAAATGTTTAACACTCATTTAATGAATTTAGAAGCATTTATGATTTAATATTCACCAAAATTACAATTTTTATTTTTAGAATTTGAAATTTGATATGATTGGTTAAAACTAGATATTCTATTCTAAAATTGAAAAAATAATTTTTTTCAAATGAGAGAACATCATTACTTTCTCAAAATAGAAAGTTTTATAACACTAGGACAATGTTGAGGTGTTTGTCTTTGAAAAATTCCTTAGTGAGCCTCAATATTGCAAATAAAATGCATCAAACAACACTAGAACACAATCTCTACCCAGTTTCGACAAAAATCAAAACTCGAAAAATGTTATTTCTTGACCATGGGCAGTCACTGTTGTTTGGGTTGCGACCAAAAAAGTAGATTTTTTTTTTTTTAAATATTTTTTTAATCGAAATGTAGAAATGGCTTTAAAACCACGAATTGGCCTTTCATTTATAGTGCATCTAATTCTTCAAGTTGGGGCCATGCCAGACCTTATTGTTTTTAATTAAAAAATTGGTTTCAAAAGTTTGGCGTCAAGTCTTAGTGTAAAAGGGTTGGAACCAATGAGAGGTGAGGATTCAAGCCCTCTTCCACATGAAATTGTCCTCGGCTTCATATGTAAAGTGGCCCTAGTCTCCCCGAAGTAGTTTTGCACCACTAATTTTTTGTTTTTGTCTAGTGGACACTTAATTGGATACTCAACCATAAGTAAATCGAACATACACTCTATTCATGCCAGCCTCGAAAGAGGCTTGAAGTTCTTTTATAAATTTATATATATAAAGCGGCCCTAAACCATTTACCCTAACACACGTACAAAAGTTTATCTCTTCCGCATGATCCACCATAGTGCAACCTTTGGGATTTTCCTTGGAGATTATTCCCATTAGGGGTAGTGACACCACTTCCAAATCCGCTTTTATTCTCCGAGAATGGGCACGTGGCGAGGCACGATTGGTTGTTTGGTGGAGGGGGAGATTCATTCTCGGAGAATGGAGAATGCCGCTTCTTCTCCTCCAGAGGTGAAGAAGCGGCATTCTCCATTCTCTGCGAATGAAAATTTAATCTTCCGCTCCCGTCTTTCACCTCTACGCAGCAGCGCATTTACTTCTCTTTGATTTTTTATCTGAGATTTCTTGTTGCTGCCGACATCAGTGCCGGTACCATCAGCAGATTCAGTAAATACTTCTCAGAGATTCATTCTCCATGCCAGAAACGGCCCCAAAGGGGTGTCACAACACTTCCATGAATAACGTCCCCTGATTGGCTCCTGAGAATCCTCAACAACTTTTCATTCTCAGAGAAATTTTCATTCTCTGAGGTGGTGTGACTACCCCTATTGTATGCCAAAAAACATAAAAATAAAAATCTCTTTAACCCCTAAAAGCCCGAGGGGTATTGGACAAACCATAGATGTGTTATAATACGTGCCTTCCATATGTTTGATGAAGTTTGGTTCAATAGACAGAATGTAGAGTATCATCTCTACAAATTATCCGTACGGTCAAACTTCCAAAAATAACTTTAGATCATTTTTTAATGAATTTAAAAGCATTAACCTTTGAAAAAATTTGTATAAATTATAATTTTCAATTTTAGAGTTCAAAATTTAGTATGATTGGTTAAAGTTGGGCTATCTATTGTAAACTTCAAAAAAGCAAAAGAAATGATGGAGGGATCATCATTACTTTCCCCAAATAGTAAATTTTATAACACTAAGACAATGTTGAGGTGATCTACTTTGAAAAATTCTCCCGGGTGGAGTTTAACTCAAATTGCCATAATTCAAATTGGGTTGAAAAGTAGACTTGATGTGGTATTTTAAAATATTTTTTATTTTTTCAATTTTTTTTGTTTGTTCCGGGCAGCCCGTTAGATTCGGGCAGCGACCAGAAAATGGTCGTTTGAGCGCTTAGGTTAACATGTAAGCTAGGAGAATATGATCTCCATCTGGGTAAAGTTTCATCCGACACCGTTTCATCCGCCATCTGGAAACGTTTCATCCGACAGGCAGATGACTGAGGGCGGGCGGGTGACGACGACGGCCACGATGGTGACAAGTGAGTTATTACTGTCGTCTCTGTCCCAACTCAGTGTTGTGTTTCTGTGGACGGAGCTCGCGTGCCAGACCAAAACATACGTGTAGGAGTGAGGGCTTCCCCGCTCTGTAAGTGTATTTGCACTGTGATTTACAGTCGAGTTTCTTCTGTTTCTTTGTGGTTTCTTGCGGAGCGTAGGACGTGATGGCGGTCGATTACTTGGCCGAGGAGCGGGCCACGGCACAGTTCGATGTGCAAACCATGAAGGTGTATTTGGCAGGAGGCCAGCGCGAGCACGAAATTGCCACCAAGATGGCACACCTTGTAGCCAACGATCCGGTATGCACCTTCCATTATAATGATAAATTTCTTCTGTTCTTGTCAACTTGCCTGGGGTTATAATAAGTTGGAATTGAAAGGTTTTGGAGAAGCGCTGCAGGCCATGGGATTTTGTTTATTTTCAGCTCCTTATTTTTCCAGATTCCTTGATTTTTGTAGAGGATCTACGAAATTGTTCATGTAACAATAGACTTGAGGAGTTGAGGCTTCAGTATTTGGTTGGAATTTTAACTTCGGTTTTTAGAAAGATCGACCTAAAGACTTTGTTCCCTGTAACTGGCGAAATTTTCTTGATTTTCTGAACTACTGTTTTCTATCTACGACTGAGATTTTTATCCTTTTTCTAGTGGAATAAATAATATTCCTGTTTAGTGATAAGGAATGTTTCTTTAGGAATGAAATGCGTACGGAGAGTGATTGTACCAAAATCTCGGGTTCTTAGCCTTTAAAAGGACACACCAAGCCCGTTTTCTCAGTTTCAAACCACTTCGACCATGAATTGAGAAATGTTTTTATGATTTTTTTTTTCATGCATCATCCGTGATCATCCGTGACAAGAATAGTATGTATGTATATTTTTAGAATATAAATTACTTCTATATTTTGACGTTACATGCTCCTTTCTTTCTAAATTAGGAAATGTCCTTTAAGGGTGGATCTGGACTAGCTGAACTTAGTTTCATTGAATAAAATATAAGCAGCGACTAAAATAATAAAATAATAATATCAAACAGCAGTTAGTTGATTATGAAGACGAACTAGTGTTACGTACCGATCACTACACTACACTGAATGGCGTATTTAGTGTCCAGAGATAATTGATGTCTTTTACCACAATTCGTTCAAAGGTGAAGAGAAATAGTGTCCCTTGACACTACATAAGAGTTTGCTACTTGTCATTCTCACTTTTATTGAGAGTGCCATGTTCTTTCCAAGTAATGAGAGTGACATGAGGTGGCATGCCATATTTATTATAAAGTTGCCATATGTCGTTGGAACACTACATTCATTTTTTTCTTACGACAACACTATATCTCCCTAAAATATATAGTGTCCGGATTTGCAAAATAGTGTCCCAGACACTAAATACGCTATTCAGTGTAGTTGCTTTTGGTTTTTCGAGCTTGAGATTTGCCGAAACGTGGAAATTGTACGAAATTGACGTGTGCCTTTTTTTTCAGATATTCTCCAAAGAGGACAGGGTGAGGCTAGCTCGTAAGGATCTCTACAAGAACTCTCTTAGGAAGGCTGGCCATGCATGGAAGACTATTTTGGAGCAAGGATTATCTGGTAAAGTTATATCGTTCTGCTAATTCCAGTTCTTGCTTTTATTCATTTATGTCGGCCGCCAACGAAAGAGGCGTATGTTTCAGAGTGATACCAGGTAGCAGGTTTCCGAGTGAAGCGCATGGCATTACCGGGCTAAAACTGCTGTCTTCACGATTGCATGTACATGGTTCTGCTTTAGTTGCAGAAGTGTATTGATAACAGCAACTCTTGTCTGGTTTGGGCGAAATTAGTTTGCAGATCATTCGTAGCAAATAATGTAGGATCTATCGAAGTAGAAAATGTTCAAAACATGTTAAGTGACTGTCTCCTACATGAGGGAATTTCTTTCCGACTTGCTTGGGCACTAATTTCTGTGGATTATCAGGACGAATGAATAAGGTCGTACTTGTATTAAGACTCAAGAATATGGATGTCGTTTATCTGCTGGATGTGTCGATTCCTGAGGCATTGTCTCGTGCTTACAGAAGAGGAGAGCTTGAAGCTTCGACATTACATTGATGAACCTAATTTCAATGACCTACACTGGGTATACTTAATATCTTGTTTCCAATACCACTGTACTGATGATTTGAAGACCTATTTTGACTTCATGATGCTTGACACCATCTTTATTACTGAAGTTGACCAGATTATGTAACTTTTCCGGTTTCTGTAACACCGTGGGTGCGTTCATAAATGATCAAATATATTAGATTGCTAGTTTGATTTATTTTCCTATCTTTACATTGTGGTAACTTTGACTGATCAAGAAGGGGAACGGGTGTCATATTTTCGTAGGGCATGTTCATTCCTGCAATCAAGGGTCAGGGGACCGAGGACCAACAGCAGAAATGGCTTCCTCTCGCTTACAAGATGTCCATTATTGGGTGCTATGCCCAGACAGAACTTGGTCATGGTTCAAATGTACAAGGGCTGGAAACTACAGCCACGTTTGATCCTGCAACTGATGAGTTCGTTATGCACAGCCCGACTGTGACTTCAACAAAGGTGGCTACACTCATTATTCCACTTAAACCTATCATTGTCGTCAATGGTCGCTGGTTTATAGAGGATTTTAATTTTTTTTTTCCTGTTCAGGAAGTAATTTGAGGTTAGATGGCAAACGTTACTGCCTGTTGGGTTCATTTTTTCTACTTTACAAAACATCAAACTTTGACTTTTTTTGCATATAGACTTAAGCAGTTATAAGACTTGGGAATGATTGGGGAACTCAAATGTTATTGCTTATGTTGTGGTGTTTTGCAGTGGTGGCCTGGGGGGCTCGGGAAGGCATCAACGCATGCTCTTGTGTATGCTCGCCTAGTAACTGATAACAAGGATCATGGTATTCATGGTAAGGACTCTCACTTCCTCATTCAGGTTTTCTGGTGTCGTCTATGCAAATTATCGTGCTGTCATGGTCCATATTAATGTCATTATACGTTCATTTCATATTTTAGAGATGGACATTCTCTGGGAGCATAGTTTTGATGCATCTCGCGTCCTTGTGGGATTAATTTTTTTTTCATGGTGAGGCTATGGATATTACTGTATGCAGCATTCATTGTTCAAATTCGAAGCTTGGAGGATCACACGCCACTACCTAATGTAACTGTTGGAGACATTGGTGTCAAGTTTGGCAACGGTGGATACAACACTATGGACAATGGTTTTTTGCGATTCGATCATTTTCGTATTCCACGTGACAACATGCTCATGAAGTACTTCCTTGGATCTTTCTAGCATTTAATATTTTGTATCCAGTTACAAAGTTTGATTCTTTAATTCAAATTCGGGAAGATCGACGTGTTTGTTTTTTGAATTTCTACAAACAAGTTTGTCCTGTGATATGTTTTTGCGAGCATTATGTGGTGCTCACCAGGTTACAATTTCGAACTGAATGTGGCAGGTTAGCAACGGTTACTAAGGATGGAAAGTATGTGCGATCAGACAAGCCGCGTCAGCTTGGTTATGGAGCTATGGTTTTTGTTCGCCAAGGAATTGTAATTGATGCCTCTATTTATCTTTCACGTGCAATCACTATTGCTGTTCGTTACAGTGCTGTACGTCGTCAGTTTGGTAAGAAAGATGAGCCTGGGGAGATCAAGGTTAGTTATGTTCAAACTCAAAAACTGTTACGTTCCGCTGTACCAGAGTGATGCCTTGAAACGTTGTTTCGTCTTTATGCTACCTCCATGAGTTTTGTTATGATGATTTTCATTTTCAACAAAGCAGACGTTGCATTGGTGTACTTGTTTGAATTGGTAACACATTTAGAGCACGCTTGATGGCTTGCCTGAAATATGTATATCATTTTCTGCTGTGGTTGTTTTGTTCGTCTGAGTGATCTTGAAACACATTGTATGACATGGGCTACAGGTTATAGAGTACAGAACACAGCAAGCTGGGCTCTTTCCACTGCTGGCAACTGCATATGCTTACCGGGCTGTTGGTTTCTGGATGAAATTATTGTACGCTGACGTAATGGAACGTTTGAAAAACAATGATTTTTCTACCTTGCCGGAGGTCCATGCTTGTACTGCTGGGTTGAAATCTATGACAACATCTGCTACCGCTGTAAGTTTGAGCTCTCTACTTTCAAGGTCTTCACATTTGTTTGAAAGTGCAACCCCCCTGCCCCCACTTTCTCCTTCTGCACGAATGAGAGGTTTTATATGTATGAGATTGTACATTGAGTTCTGTTTTTTGAACTGATGCAGGATGGTATTGAACAATGTCGCAAACTTTGTGGAGGACATGGCTATCTGTGTGCAAGTGGTCTACCCGAATTGTATGCTGTCTACGTGCCTGCCTGCACATATGAAGGCGACAATACGATACTTATGCTTCAAGTATTCATCTTATGTCTATTCCTCTAAATTTTGCAGGTTAATTTTGTTTGCAGTTGTATGGTTTATGTCCCGGAATTTTGAGACTTTACTTGGTGCAATTGTCATTGCTATTGTGCATGATCTTGTACGAATTTTCTCATGTATAAAAGTATACATCATAGAGTTTTGCAGTCCACACGACAATGTTGATCTGACGATTGGACATTTTTGGTGGAACAGGTTGCACGTTTTCTGTTGAAGACGCTATCACAGATTGGCAAAGTAGAACCCGTTGGTACTGCAGCATATTTGGGGAATGTCAGGCAGCTTTCGACTCAAAATTGCAAGGTTTCTCGAGGTACATATATCTTCCTGTGGTTTAAGGAGGTTTGAGATGGTCTCAATTGCTTGCTTGTTGTTAGTATCGTTGTTGAAATTCATATATTCCTTTTCACAGTAGTTTCTTTTAGCTCCTCAAGCAAACTAATCATGGGTTGAAAATATGCTTGAATTTGTGTACAGTTCCATGGCAGTTCTTAAATATGACTCGTGTTTATTTGGACAGGTCAGGATTGGCTAAATCCGTCAGTCTTATTGGAGGCTTTTGAGGCAAGATCTGCTCGCCAAGCAGCTGCAGTTGCTTTGCGGTTGGCCAACGGATCGGATTCAGATGCTGGTATGTTCCACTTTTATATGCAGACTCAAGCTTATTGGTTTTTTTCCTTAAGAACTCTGAAATATAGTCTGCATTCATATCACTTCACGATTCTTCACGATTCTGGGGTTCAGCTTCTCTGATTGTTTTTGTCGACAGATTTCCAAGAGAACACTCCTGAATTGGTGGAAGCGGCTCGTGCTCATTGCCAGTTGGTTGTGGTGTCCAAGTAAGAAAATTCAATCCAACTTTTTTAATATGTTGGACACAGGTTCAACTGAGCTCTTTTTAAAAATTCTCATGTCCTCATCAGTCTCTCCCTCTTCTTATTTGTGAACTCAAAAAAACTCCCAAGTTCTGTGTCCATTTTATTTTAGCCAGTTGTTATTTTGGATGAAATTATGTTCAAGTTGAACGTCATGTCGCACGCTTGAGTCTTTACTTCAATCTGTTGTACTTTTTCTTACCATGAATTGGGTGGCTTGCGGGTTTGACCAGGTTCATTGAGCATGTACAAACAGAAATTCCTGGTGGAGGCATTAAGGAACAACTGGAAATGCTGTGCAACACATATGCACTTTTTCAAATAATTGAAAACGCAGGAGATTTCTTGGGAACAGGTTATTTGACAGGAAAGCAAATCGCCCTTGCCAAGGAAGAATTGAAACACTTATTTGATAAGGTTCGTTTTCACGAGCTTCTGAGCACCCACAGCTTGTTATTTGAGATGGAAGGCTTTTTGGTCATGGATTTCTTTGCACGAGCTTTTTCCACACCTTTAACTTGATAAATCCGAGTGATCTGTTTGAGTGGGTGATGCATGTAGTTATTGACCCAGAGAAAACTATATTTCATCCTATTTTTGCTGGCTCTGCTGATGGAGCTGGAGAATGTTTCTTCTACATACGCAATAGTATCCTCTTGGTTGATTATTTTACAATGATGCCATTCACAATTCTGCATTTATTAACTTCACATTGGTTTGCTGAGCGCAGATTCGACCAAACGCTGTCGCATTGGTCGATGCTTTTGGCCACACTGACGACTACCTGGGTTCAGCGTTAGGAAGATACGACGGTGATGTCTATACTCACCTCTACAAGGGTGCATTCAAAGAGTCTTTAAATGATACAGTGGTGGTGGATGGCTACGAAGACTATCTGAAGCCTCTTCTGACACAAAATTTGTGGGGACCACTATCCAAGCTGTAGAGCAGGGTGTAGGCATGATTCTTTCTGCATGTAAGTAGTAGCTACTATCTGCACACCTGTTATTGTTTTCAGTAACAGTATTGTGGAGGCCAGAGTTCCGCCAACAAGACCTGTAGACATGGGTAGAAAAGAAGCCAGGTATTCATTTTTATGGGGAAGTTTAGAGTAGGTTGTGAAGTTGTACTTAGTGAGTTGGAGATCTAGCATTAGGATGCAGGTGTAGATATTGATTGATTCTGCACTAGCACTTAGAATACATGACCCTTGTGAGTTTCATTTATTCTCTCGTGGCTACAATTATGCATGAAGCAATGCATAATTGTGTCAACACAGAGGGTGTCTATAGTATGTCGTTCATTGGATTAATCCCCATCACTTGGGTCATCGCATGAGACATGTGAATTGCTGAGAATATCTATGCAAGTAGGCGTTCAACCTTCTTGTTGGGATGGAATTGATATGACGTTATGCCTGTTTGTTACGACTCTGCTATAAAGTCCCTGTTCATCAAAATGGTTTGGATGGTTTTTGTCATTCTCTTGTAATAACTTCAAAACTTACAGAATGGAGCATGATCCTACTTGCAGAGAGCCTTTGATAATGAGTTTCCAGAGTGAGTAATGGTAATGTCTCATCAACCAGAAGTCAACTTATTGGGCCTAGTTGTTAAAGGGTTAAATTTCCAGAATGATTTAACCAAATTCTGTCAATGTATTGCGCAGGTCCTGATGTGGCATTCTGATGTTGCCAACTGAGCAGGACATTGCGTTACTGAGTTCACAATCTGCAAATTTGGCAAGTCAGACAAACCTAAATCCGACTCATTTTGCATTAAGCATAGTTTCTAAAGATTGTTGTTAGCAATTGAGAGGGGATTCCTCGCACCTAAGCATGCACTATTTGCATAAGTTATTAGAGTTTTCCGCAAACTTGATGCCACTTACAACCTTAGTTTTATTGAATTTTTGGGAAACATAAATTGAGTGAGGTTCATTAATTAGCAAAAAACAGAGCATGCGCCGGATGAGCCGGTGGTGGAGATAGAAGCATTGATTTGGATTTGGCAGAAGCATAAAGCTAATTCGGGGACATCATAGGCGGAGTCAAAGCTTGGGGCTTCCTGAATTAACTAAAATTGGTTGGATCAAGAAAACTGAGGATCTAAAGTTTTCGGGCACCGTTTTTGGAGCCTTGAAACTTCACACCTCCAGTTTTTTAAAAGCAATTGACATGTCTACTTTTATTGGTTTCTCAACCATAGTTTTCACAAACTTTGGTACAGTCACCCCTCTTTTACAGACTTTACGGATAACTCTATTGTATGTTAAAGTTACGAGAGTTCAAAATTTTATTGGTAGATGACCTACAATCAATACAATATTTGTTGTTTAAATGTACATTCTCAAAATCATTATTCATTCGTTAGAGTTATCTTTTTAACTCAAAATTATTTTGAAATCAAACATAAATCTCAAAAAGGATAACTCTATTGTTTAATGTTGGAACTAGGACGGTGTTGGAATGAGGCTCTCCTTACCCTTCCCAGTTATTGTCCCATAGAGCGACTTGCGACTTGCACGGAATTTATGAATCCTTTTTTAGGAGGTTGCTGTCAATGGGACATGCTGTACCAGATTAGGTTGTCACTTACCTGTTGCCACTGTAATTAGAGCAATTGATTTGGTCTAGTTCGAATCAAAGCTAGAATGCCCATTGAGAAAGCTTTTGAAGGTATCAAAAGTTTGCTTCCATTGAATAGTACAATGCGGGAGGAACCCTCGCTACCACGAGGACTTGAATGATTAATTGTCTAATTCTAACGAGGAGCCCTCTAATTCTCTCTCTCTTCTTTGCAAATTTTCCAGGGATACTTTACATGAGGAAATCATTCTCGAATCTTTCTCCGACTTGATTGTGTCTGGAGCCAGGTACATCATCTACATTCCCGAGTAAGTGCAAGATCTGTACACCCCAGTGGTCGTCTAGATTGCAACTACATGATTTATACAGTTTTTATACATAGCAATGATTCAAGCTGTACAAGAGTATGGCTAGTTCACCCGGTGGCATTTCTTGCGGATCTCGCTGTTGTTGCCTGTCAGAGGACCGATGTTGCCCATCTTCGTCATGGACTTGACAAAGGCTTGGAAGAAGGCGTTCTGATCCGTAGCAAACAGTGTGACCTGTTCTAAGTTGGAGCCTTCCGTATCTGCCAGTACTTGATCCGAGTATAGAACGCCACGCTTGTCCAGGAGGTTCTTGTAATACTGGTTGTCGAAAGTATATGGCGTCACGTCGTCCAGCACCAGGGTCGTCTTGATGTCACCTGCAATGATTTTTTTTTGTCAGGAGACAGTTTAGCAATTTTGAAGAGTAATCCAGGCTCCTTGGATGCTCTTTTCATATTAATGTATATATAGGTAATATCAGGGTAATACACAGGTGCTACTTAGGCAATACCTGGGTGATACCTAGGTTTAAAGAGGCTACACATCTTGACTCCATGTTGGAAATCTGGCTATTATTCCTTTAAAAAAAAAAAAAAAAAACTTTGTATCAATTAGCCAGCAATTTGGCTAAAATTAGCAACAAAAAAATCACTGGGACTCACTTGGGTCATTTGGGCACTTTCTTTGGAGCTTCGTTAGAAGATCCGTGGGGATGGCAGGGTCCGGCTTGACGGTGCCACTTTGGTTGTAGAGGCGCGTTGTCACCGAAGTGCAGTGCGACTTTCCTATGGTATGCGCACCTGCACATCATCAGTCAAATTATTATGTTTTTTTGGGCAACCGAAGGAGGATTTCAACGCAACAAAGAATGTGTCATTTTGATATTGTATGCAAAAGTTATGATGATTCAAAGCTTTTCTTGGTATATGTTCTAAAATTATATCTGCATCATAGGATGTACATCGGATGAAGATGGTGCTTTTGGGTGTTCCCACGTTATTAGAGTCATCTCTTTAACTCAAAAAGTTCTGAATTCTCTCATCAAGTGTTCATGCAACTCAAGGAATTTTTTTGTGTTAAAGGATAACTCTAATATAGTTAAATTGAGTTTAAGGATAACCTCAATATATTGTCCGTTCAATCATGGTTATGGATCTCATTATCTTGTCCTTCTTTTTTGTTATGGTGCTCTTTGATTGAACAAGATTCAACCATTGAGGTTATGTTTGGTAATGTAAAAGGTACAGCCTTGGTTATGGAAATAACATCTCTGTGGCTCGGCATGTTATTTCTCAAGTACTAATTTCATAATTTCTGATCCCAGCAAAGGGATGTACAACTTATTCTCAAATTATGCATAGTGTCAAATACTAACCTGATAGAGTGACCATGTCTTCTTTGCTTAAGCCAACGTCCAGAAACTTCTGCGTAAGGGTGGAAACATTGAACTTGGGCGATGGAAGAACAGCGTTTGCACCGCTGTAGTTGGCGATGATGCTGTCTCGTCGACCCAACAACACTTCGTAGTCGGGGCCTCCAGTCTGTAGTCATAAATGGAACCATATTTTTTTCAGTATTCTTTTCTCTGATGGATTGTATGTATAGTAACTGAGTCCAAGTTGTAATTTTATTTTATTTCTGACTGTTAGAGTTTGTTTGTCATACTGACCTGAACAACAGAGTCTCGGGCAGCAAGGGCTAAGATGTCTGCACACGAGACCGTGTTAGAGCATTCCTTCTCCAGCGCTTCCTTGATGTCCTCAATGATTCCAAATCCACGTAACGTGTTCACGTTGGGACGAGCTCCTTTCTCACTCACACTTGTGGTTGAGTTGTCTAGAAGCACCGATCCATCGCATCCCTGGAAGTAAATTTTACACAACCAACTAAATTCTTAGAAAATCCAACTCAATTCTCACGACAGTTACCAATTTTTAGAAATTCAACCAGGTATGGAGAAACTGAGTGTTCAGATCATGCAAAGAAAAAAAAACCATTTTAGTATGGGAATAGATGTTAGCACATGTTAAGTACAACTCATTTCTCAGTTACAAATTCTTAGAAAAGCCAACTCAATTCTTTGTTACAAATTCTTAGAAGATCTAACTACATTCTCAGTTACAAATTCTTAGAAATTCAACCAGGTATTGAGCGAGAAACTGAGTGGTCAGATCATGCGAGAAAAAACCATTTTAGTATGGGAATAGATGTTGGCACATGTTAAGTACAGGAGGGTTTTTGCAGAAGAATTCTATTAACACCCCGATTGAGGCTAAAAAATTCGTCTGAATTCATTTATGAATTGCAGAATTTTGCATCAAAATCAGTGAGTTTTGTTGAAAAGGAGCAGAGACTGAGAAGTACCGTTACGAAGCAATCATGGAAGAACAAGCGCACAAGTGAAGCAGCAGCTCTGGGGTCTTCCTTCACTGCCTTGATGACAACCTTGCGCACTATCTTCTCAGCATTTGGACATGAGGAGGCATAATAAGCTTTGACAAGGCCGGCATCAGTGGTGCTGTGTACAACTTGTAATAACATACAGCTCAGAACCAGCAACACTGCCTTTGCTGAATACCTGTGACCCATCTGACACCTGACGAGGTATGAACACTGATCCACTCTTTTATCACTCAAATTAAAACAGTTGCAATGAATTGATCAGTTTCCCAACTGAATCATCTCTCTGGCTCCTTGCAAACTCACCTGAATTAAATCCTCCCCTTTGCAACTGTCAACTCCAGAATCTAGTAAGACAACATACAGCAGTGAATTGAATTCCTCTCTCAGTGTTGTCAGACTGGATGTTGTCACAGACCACAGACTGACACAGAACACTCACAACTTAGTTCATGAATGCCAAGTATTGAATGCACCACAGGCAACTGTGAGAGCTCCAAGTCCAAGATGAGAGAACATGGATGACTAGTACTTGTATTGACCATGAATAATACTGCACTGACAAATTTCAGGACACAAGTTGCCCATATAGACTTAGTATATAGTGGACTTGGGCATTACTTTTGCATATCGACTGAGCAGTTGCAGAAATTGTGCAGAAGGAAGGAAGCTGCTAGTATGTGGGCAAGAAGGAAGTCGTGGGGTCTGAAGCTGGGGCCCCTTTTGCTCAATTATTTGAGTTTGTCTTTCTCATGCAAAAAACGGTCTGCATGTTTGTAGCTATATTTTTTTTGCTTTCATCCACTTTTGCTTGTGATTATTGTTATTCGCAGAGGGAGCTGAGCTACCAGCCAGCCCATATGAAAGCGCTACTCATTGGCGCATCAAGTGAGGTGGACAGGTTGTACCACCCACTCAGCTTCATGCGTAAAATAATTTCCGCGGCTTTCACTCTCCAAAACCTCATCATTTGGGGCCTCATTGGAGCATAAAATACTGGCTACTGGGGTGGCTGCCACCCCCAATGAATACTAAGTAATCGAAGGTTCCAGGGAAAAATATGATGAGAAGGAAAACAAGGCAATTGCTTGCTGCAAATGACGCTGCTAACGTAGTGAATGTCTTGGGGATGGAGGATCCTGGGGAGTTCCTGGCATCTGGTCATCAGAGCCTTCCTGAGAACTGAAGCCTGGCCAGCTTTCTCCAGATTTTCTGACAATGTGAAGTGTCAGTTCAGGAAGTTGCTTATTACTCATTGATATAGGAGTTTATCTACCGTACTCATGAAAACTCTCTAGATCCTGGCTCCTCAATCTGCATTTTCAGGTGAACTAGTGTGGTCCTGTACCGTTGGCCCAGTGTTGTCCGTGTTCCTTGTGATTTAGCCAATGGATGCTTTTATTTATTTTATTTTTGGTATAATTTATCCTTAATTTAATTCAATTTATGGTAACGAAATTCGATTAAAAATTTATCCATAATTCGATTCAGTCCATAACTTTCACACCGTGGGTCCAAAAGTTACAAAACGGCTCCCGTCTGGTTCTGGTGATTTGTATTTTGTTCTTTGCAATGAAATGTGTGTCAAGTGTTTCAAAAAAAGAAGAAGTTACAAAACGATTTTGGTGCACCCTTACTTGTCGAGAGCTTTTTGTCAATGCCAAGAATGACATCAAAAAGTCCCATATTTTGTTTTTCATAATGTAATTCAATTTACGGTGACAAAAATCACTCAAAAATCCATAACTTTCACACTGTACGTCCAAAAGCGACAAAGCAACTTCGGTGCACCCCTCCTCATCGAGAGCTTTCCGATGCTACCAAGAATACAACCGACAACTTTACGGTTCGGGAGATCTCAACGTTACATACAAAACAAACAAACAAAACAAACCAACCCCCTTTCTTTATAACGTGTTGAGATGCCAACAAGGATTTTAGAAAATTTCAAAACAATTAACCATGGAGAAGTGGAGAACCGACCTCTTGTTATAGATTGATGAACCAAAATTTGTGGATTGAATATTCAAACCTCAAGGGAAAAAATGATAGAGAGAAGACTTGACCGGGTTAAAACTCTTTATTAAGAAGCCAAAAGAGGCAAAAGCGCCCAATGGCAAGAAACAATATCAGAAGGTGGAAATGCCCGAAGGCAAGGGGGGAACACCACGAGGGCTGAAAGGAGGGAGGAGAGGCTAGCGCCCGGAGGGTGGGAAGAAAGGGGCAGAAAAATGAGACACCCAAAGACTTCAAGAAGAAAAAAAATGATAAATTCTTATGAAAAGTGACACATGTCATGTCTTAATGGATAGGACCTCTAAAACAGATGTAATAATCGACACATCTAGAGCGGATTGAACAGTTTCAAAATAAAGAAAACTATTGGTGGTTCTTTCCACATCCTCTTCAAACCCTATTTCAGAAGTAGCCAAAACTGCCACCATTTAATGACAAGAAGTAAAATTTTGATGTCTTAAAGCATATTTTACTTTAAATATATCAATTTATAGAAAATACATATCCAAAGGTTTTGAAAACATTATTTTTTTCAATATACGTTGCAGAGAGAAACTTGGATAAAGGTGTGGTAGAAAAGATGTTATAACAAAGCTGATTATTCACAAATCACATGCAAAGGGCTGCATCGACGATGTGAGAGTCACATCACATTGATGTGATTAACCGTCCATGCACTCATGGACTTGTGTACATTTTGTATTCTAGAATGTACACCACCAATACGTAAAGACGCATACAAATGGAATTTAGATCAAGTAAGTATTAGATATGTTCATCTTAATGGCATATGGCAAGAAAAGAAAAAGAAAAAGAAAAGAACTAGAATATTGTTTCCTCATAGAAAAGGCACAAGGAACTATGATGTGTCTGTTGCTATTGGAGATCCTAGCTATTCAAAGTGCAGAGACATTAGTAAAGTCTCATTTCCGCTTTTCACCTTATTTTTCACTTTAAATTCTTATAATGAATGTAATTGATAATTCGATGAAGTACCCCACTTTACTAATTATATCCTTAAAAGTTCAAAAATTCAATCAAATTGAGAATTGGAGGTGCACAACCAACTTAAGATTTGGAGAGGATTTGAGAAGAATCAACAATAGTCCCCTCTATCTTGAAATCATTCGGCTGGTCATTGTCTCTACATACGTTGGTTGTTATGTTTGTTTTAGGGGTCTCAACCAATTAATCATGATACATATCATTTTTCATAAGAATTTATCCGGTTTTTTTATTCTTTGAGGTTTGGTAATTCAATCAATCAAGTATCAATTTTCATTGGTCAATTTGTAATTTCATTGAAACTAGAGTGCACATGAGTAACAACAGCCATATGCATATGTTGTTTGATCTTGTTGAATCATAAATTGCCGTGTGATTGATGTAAGATTTTAAGTCAACCCTTAAATGCCTGGGCCCATGACCATAGAATCATGCTTTGCATGTGATACTCAATTTTGCCACTATAAATAAGATAAAAATTCAACCTTATAATTTTAGTAGATGAAGCCATGTGTCTACTATAAATCATGACTTTTTTTTTATAAACTTTGGTGAAAATTTGAAATTACTATGATTTTTTGAAGTGATTGTAAAGAAAATTCATATCAATTACAAAATATACTTAAGAAATTCCTATTTTCTAACCAAAGGTGTAATCTACGATGAAGAACATTACAGTGAATGAGAATCATCCGTGTCTAAATTTAGAAAAATCGCTACACCATGGTAATACCTACCAAACTTGTAACTCCAATAAAACACTCAGAGTTTCCAAAAATTCCAAGTGGAGTAGACTTGATTTTGTTGGTTAGGCTTGAATGCAATAGAACTCATTTTCATTGCCTAAAATTAGTTTAAGTAGAAAAAATAGAAAAAATCAAAATACACTACATGGTGAACCGTTTTCACTACTCATTTTGTACTTAGGACCCCATGTAAAATCCAAAAATAGCTTGAATGACCTAAATTCATCTCAAAGAAGTGCTATGAACAATGAAAATCTTTTACAAAATGAATTGAATGAAATTCAGCATTCCTTCTTCATCCACCTACTACCTCAGAAATCCTCAAATCATCCAAATGCCATTTTTTGGTCTTGCCGACAGTTAGGGGTTAAGGAAAACCACCCTACTTGTACCATGTGACTATTTGTGCCACTTTGTGATCACTACATACGATATCAATGTCATACCTTAAAAAAAAACTTGATATGAACACTATGATTGTTACATAATAGATGACTTTGGTGTTGTGGCGCAAATAGGGTGACTTACCTTACCAGATGAATTATTTCAATGTTGCGATTGCAGAAGTCAAAAAAAGATAAATAGTAAGATGAAGTTCTGACTACCGTCCAGTTCAATGCACATCAAAGTGGGTGACTAAGTTTTGCAGGTGGGTCCATTTCAGGTTGTGTTTTTTCCATTTAAATTGAATGTTGTAGAAGATAAGGCATTACAGGGCCAGCCAAAAAAAATAACATTTGGCAAATTTTTACCAGAATCTTACCTGATTTTGGGGAGTGGCTACTTTACACTAGAAAAAATGGGCAAAAAAGGAAATGAACTTTTCTAAAAGAAATTATTAAAATCGCCACAATTTGGATGAATGTGCCTTATAATAGACAAGTTTATGGATGAGCATATATGGATGATTCTATCCATTTCTTTTTCCTTACCTGGCTACGAACATTCCAGGGTGCGTCCTAAAAAATAAAAATGAAATAAAAATTCGACTCAACTCATTGTGGAGGCGCTATCCATGACCACAAGGAAAGGAAAAGGAAAAAGGAATGATGGGTGGATGGATGCACAATTGACACGTTTTGGCGCCCCGAGTTGCAACTGTGAAGATTCCCAGCTGTCCGTCGTCTCATGTGTTTGGTTGGCTTGCTTTTGACTTGTTTTTCCATACATGCCTATCTTCCTTTGCAAGTTCCTCCAGTTTCCCGAAAAAAGCAATTATTTGGGGTCTACGTCCGGAAAAGTGTAAATGCGTTAGAACGATTCCCCGCGACACGTGTGGCAATCACAAGGGGAGGCTCTTCTACAAGTCAAATGGGTCAGCCCATTTTTCAATGCAATACTCTTGGCCCTCCATTGATAGCATACAGATTCAGATAGCCCAATTTTGTTTTTTGTTTTTTACGTTGACTGTAAGGTAGAATGTCTGTAAACCACCACCACCACCCCTAGAATCACACTGTAGACTTTCTTTGGGCCCAATGCAACACTAGCCAAGGAGCATGCCAAGCTTAGGAAGGATTCAGTGTATCCACATGAGTGAACACTAATAACACATAGTGTGGATATGGGAGAACGTACATATTGATTGTGGGTCAGGAAGTATTTTTCACTTTGAAAAATTGTATTAATTTGAACATTGGGAATAAAATCATGGAACTAATTATGTGCATTCCTCATTAACCTTATTTTCCGATAAAGGAATAATTCCATTCCAAAGAAAGCACTGCCGGAAAATTTCTTAAGTTGATGGTTTAACCCCTAAAAGCATGAGGGGTATTGAACAAGCAGCTAGTCGCGTTGTCTTTGCCTTAGTATTTACCATAGATTTACTTCTACAACTTGTTTTATATTGTTCACGCATGTAACTCCTTGAAAATGAAGCGTTTTTGTAGTCTCTCCCCTGGTGGGTCAGAGACAACAAAACATAAATGTGATATAATATGTGCCTTCTGTATGTTTGATGAATTTTGGTTCAATAGACAAAATGTATGGCACCATCTCTATAAATTATCCATACAATCAAACTTCCAAGAAAAAAATCCTTGGATCTTTTATTTTTTTGATGAATTTAATAGCATTAACCTTTGAAAAATTGTATAAATTATAATTATCACTTTTAGAGTTTAAATTTTTAGCATGATTGGTTGAAGTTGGTTTATCTATTGTAAACTTCAAAAAAGAAAAAGAAATGATGAAGGGAACATCATTACTTTCTCCAAATAGCAAATTTTATAACACTATGACAACATTGAGGTGATCCACTTTGAAAATTTCTCCCGGGTGGAGTTTAACTTGGATTGACATAATTCAAATTGCGTTGGAAAGTAAACTTAATGTAGTATTTTATTTTATTTTAAATTTTTTTTCGAAACTTATTTTTTGTTCCAGGAAGCCCGTTAAAAAAGGGCAGCAACCAAAAAATGGTCTCTTGGGAGCTTAGGGGTTAACGTCTCAATTCAACATTGTTTTCAAAGATTCGTTATAAAATGTTTGATGAAAAACAAAAATGGAGTTAATGTTCACAAAAAAGTTGTAAATGTCAATGTGAAGATCAAATCTGTACAGATAGATTCGTCATATTTTTTTATTAGTATTTTCTAATTAACCCTTAAACGTCAAGGTAAGCCCCATGGGCTTACAGTGACGGACAAAACTGAGTATCGATTTGAAACTTTTCCATTCAAACAACCATACCATGAGCATCAATGGGCAAAGTCCAAAAGTGAATATACAAAAGTTGTAGTGTGCAATATATAACACATTACTACAGAAGTTTGAAGAAAAACTCAATTGTGATTTGAAAGAAAATGAATTTCAAAGTTAGCCATGTCTAAAACTCGGTTTTGTGCGATATAATTCGGAACTGCTTTAAATTTTGTCAATTTTTTCTTAGAGCTTCAAAAAAACTTTTTGTGCCTTGGCATGTTGGTATACATCATTTAAGATTGTTGTACACAAAAATTGAAGGAAGGTGATATTTATAGAATTTAAAATATTCACAATTTGACAAACATGCAAATGATGTTGGTTCTCACGATATTTGAATTATGTTTTGGAATTGAGAGCATGGGACTGCATTGGCCATTGTATAGAGAGCATAGGTTGCAACATGAACCATTGTTACATCTTAATGCCCTTGCATTTGAAATAGTTGTTGAATAGGCCAATGCATTCAATTTATATATTGGAGCTATATGATGCAGTTTTTTGGTTTAGGTTTTTTGTTCAAAAACTAGAGTTCATGACGCACATAATCAATCCTACAAATCAAAAAAAAAAAACATATCATTTTCAATATCATCAAAAAGTTCAAAACTGCCAGAAATTACACTGACTTTCATAAAATTGACAATTTTTTGATGATACTGAACATGAAAAAAACAAGTTGTTCAATTGGTTGATTGAGTATGTGCGTCATGAACTCTAGACTTTGTACAAAAAAGTTAGACCAAAAAATTGCATCATACAACTCTAATATATAAATTGAATGCATTGGCCTATTCAACAACTATTTCAAATGCAAGGGCATTAAGATGTAACAATGGTTCATGTTGCAACCTATGCTCTCTATACAATGGCCAATGCAGTCCCATGCTCTCAATTCCAAAACATAATTCAAATATCGTGAGAACCAACATCATTTGCATGTTTGTCAAATTGTGAATATTTTAAATTCTATAAATATCACCTTCCTTCAATTTTTGTGTACAACAATCTTAAATGATGTATACCAACATGCCAAGGCACAAAAAGTTTTTTTGAAGCTCTAAGAAAAAATTGAAAAAATTGAAAGTAGTTCCGAATTATATCGCACAAAACCGAGTTTTAGACATGGCTAACTTTGAAATTCATTTTCTTTCAAATCACAATTGAGTTTTTCTTCAAACTTCTGTAGTAATGTGTTATATGTCGCACACTACAACTTTTGTATATTCACTTTTGGACTTTACCCATTGATGCTCATGGTATGGTTGTTTGAATGGAAAAGTTTCAAATCGATACTCAGTTTTGTCCGTCACTGTATTTAAAAGAGAATAATCAAGAAAAAAGTAGATTTTTTCAACCAAATCAAGCGTGGATTGGTGCGTTGGAAAGCTATTGAAAAAGCAATGTAGATTGCAAATTTGCGCGTCATTTGAGAGATTGTGGAATCGTTGGTAAGCAATCAAAGTTATGAAATTGAACAAGTTTTTGAGGCTGGGGCAGCTGAGATGCCGCAGTGCTACAGTGCTACAGTGCTGGCCAGTAGTGTCCCGCAGAGCCGTTTTTGCATTTTTTTTGTTTTTTTTTTGTTTTTTTTTTTCCCTCCGAAAATTTAGATGCCTTCCGGGCTGCCCCGCCCAGGCCCTCTTGACGTTTAAGGGTTAATATTGCAAGGTTTTCTCTTGAAATTCAATTCAAGATCCCAATTTTATACAATTTTTATAGAAAATATTGTAATAAAATTGGAATAACATGCACTACGAGATAGTATGGTTTCCATTATTTGATTCTACTTATTTTGGAAAATCGTGTTTGAGGTCTCACTTTTTGAACTAATAATGAAACCTGACATAAACCAATTCTCTTGTTTTTCAAAAAATCATAATATCTTATTTCAAAAATCCGTGCTGTACATATGATAGTCAACTAGCACAAGAACTAAGAAAATTTTGGGTGGATGAAAACTGTCCATGTATGTAGTTAGGAGAATAGTTTGAATCTATTCATCGTCCAAATAGTGGACGCAGGCGCCTCAAAAGGTTAAGGACATTGTACTTTAGAACGACATGATGAACAATTTATTTATTTATTTTGATGCTACCAAAACTATTTTTTGAATTACAACCAATATCTATAAGACACATGATAAAAAATAAAACTTTTTGTCAAACTAAATTTTTATTTATTTTTGTATGAACTTGATATGTGGGTATGGTGATAGATATAAAAGGCGGACTGTATATACATTGAGGCTGATTATGAGGTTTTTAACCCCTAACTGCGTGAGCGTTCATTTTTTGGACGATGTATAGATTTCATCCATGTTTTTTCATCCGTCGTGCAATTTTTGCAATGTGGATTTCTTACTCTAGATTCTATGGGAAGTTAGCTTCATGAATGTGTGATTTGATTAGAAAGGGGATGATTTGTGAAATCTTTATGTCTCATTTCATGTTGTAGTGATTCACCCAAAATTTCGAAGATTTCAGTGTAAAAGTGCTATTGAAAAAGTCAACTCATAAAATTAAGCAACCAAAAAATCTCCAAAAATCACTACACTTAAACTATTACATTTCAACTAATCACAACAAATTTCATCTACAAATTGTCAATATCTTATTCGTAATCGAATTACAAAAGAATTTTGAATTTTGAGTTTCAAATTTTATACAAAAATATTGGTGATAGCAATCATAGATCTAACCGTATGGATAGAATCTAAAATTTAGAATGTACAGCGTTTATTCATACATCAAGTTCAAAATATCCCTCTTAGTTGCATTTTATAATGCATCTTTGCAAAGTTGCCGAATATGGAGAGGGCTCTAGGCATTTAGGGGTTAACCCCTAAATGTTCTGACTCACCTATCTCCAAATTCGACAGTTTTGCAAAGATGCATCATAAAATGCAACGGAGAGGGATATTTTGAACTTGATGTATGAATAAAAGCTGTACATTCTAAATTTTAGATTCTATCCATACGGTTAGATCTATGATTGCTATCACCAATATTTTTGTATAAAATTTGAAACTCAAAACTCAAAATTCTTTTGTAATTCGATTACGAATAAGATATTGACAATTTGTAGATGAAATTTGTTGTGATTAGTTGAAATGTAATAGTCTAAGTGTAGTGATTTTTGGAGATTTTTTGATTGCTTAACTTTATGAGTTGACGTTTTTAAGAGCACTTTTACACTGAAATCTTCGAAATTTTGGGTGAGTCACTACAACATGAAATGAGGCATAAAAATTTCACAAATCATCCCCATTCTAATCGGATCATACATGCTCACATGCATGAAGCTAACTTCCCATAAAATATATAGTAAAATATCCACGCTGCAAAAAGTCAATGACGGATGAGAAAATTGTGTTTGATTTTGTACATCATCCACTTTCTGGACGGTTGGACATTTAGGGGTTAAATTGTCCCATTACGTGCATCATCGATTCATTCCTTATTTCCTTTCTCCAGGCCAAGCGTAGACCTGGCTACCCATGCCCTTGAAGAAGTGACAAACTACCCCCAATAGACTCTCCATTCACGATGGTCCTTTGACCGGCGTCACTATTATTGTTATTATCCTTTTTCAGAGGAAGTTGAACTGTTATAGGTCAATGGCCTCAATATGCAGTTGACCGTATATCTCTCAAGTGTGAATCTGTTCACTTCATCATGAACTGTGGCCTCCCTTTTTAAAGTTTTTATTTTATATTATATTTATTTTTAACAAAATAAAATATTTTATTTTCTCCAGCAAAGGGAAGAGACTAAGAATATGTGAACCTGGACCCAGTAAGAGCACCGACAACAATATTGAATGGAAAACTAAAAAGTAATAATAAAATAATATTGACTCTAGAATATGTGCAAGAGATTGTAGGGAGGGATTGTATTGTAGTCCTGAGCGTTTAAGGGCGAGCTTCCATGTGAGGAATGGTCCGGTGGAAGGCAGTAGAAGACAAGAAACGAGGTCTCAACAGTCACCGATACTCCACCCATTTCGGTAGAAGTAAAAATTATACTCTTGAGTTTCACTGATTTTCACCGATTCGGTGGAGCTCCCCTCTTCTGCGGCCCAATCACCGATCACCCACCCTACATGGAAGTCGGCCCTAACCCCTAACTGCCGCCAAGACCAAAAAATGGCTTTTGGATGATATGAGGCAATCATTGAATGAAGAAGGAATGATGAATTTCATTCAGTTGTTTTTGTGAAGGATTTTCATTGGTCATGCCACTTCTTCCAGTTAAATTTAGGTCATTCAAGCTATTTTTGGATTTACATGGGTCCCAAGTACAAAAAGAGTAGTAAAAACAGTTCACCATGTTAGTAGTGTATTTTGGATTTTTTTGTTTTTCGTGCTTAAACTAAATTTGGGCAATGAAAATGAGTTCTATTGCATTTGAGCCTGACTAACAAAATGAAGCTTACTAAGTCTAGTCTCTACTCCACTTGGAATTTTTGGAAAACTTTGATAATTGAGTGTTTTATTGGAGTTACAAGTTTGGTGGATATTACCATGGTGTAGCGAGTTTTTTTTCTCTAAAATTAGACACAAATGATTTTCATTTACTGTAATGTTCTTTGTTGTAAATTACACCTTTGGTTAAAATCAGAATTTTTGAGCATGTTTTGTAATTGATATGAATTTTCTTTACATACACTTCAAAAAATAATAGTAATTTCAAATTTTCACCAAAATTTATGAAAAATTCATGATTTGTAGTAGACACATGGTTTCATGTACTAAAAATATAAGGTTGAATTCTTATCTTATTTATAGTGACAAAATTGAGAGTCATATGTAAAGCATGATTCCATGGTCATAGGCCCAGGCATTTAGGGGTTAACTCATCACAATTATGTCTTTCTACTACTACAAATGTAATTTTATTATTAAGTTTGATGTTAATTGTTGGAATTGAATTTTTACTTCTGTAATTTTTTTTTTAATTTTTATTTATTACTAATCTTCCTGTATAAACACACTGAAAAAATATTATGATCATGTGTCATATTTTATGTGTGACTTTTTAAAATTTTATTTATTTACCCTTAAAAACACATATTTTAGATCACAACTTCAAATGTTGAGGAAATTGGTGCACCTCAAAGCTAGTGTATTATTCCATGCTCATAACAAAATTCAGATTTGTACAACAAATATTGCCTTTATCATTGCATGACCAAACATGATTTTAGACCAAAAAGTTGATCTTTGTCTTTTAGGGGTTAACCTTGAAATAATTATTGTCTAGAAGCTCAAAGATAAAAAGTGGTGTGTAAATTGGCATGGTGAGATCTCAAGTTCAAATCTGCATATATAATACTAATCATAACACTGTAGCAGAGACCACCATGAATAAAGAGTCCATTGGGGTAGTTCATCTAAGCCATGCCTCAAGGACCCGGATAGACCTTTTAAAGGATAACTCTATGGTCCCTACAAACTTTACAAATCACTCTAATATAAGGCTGGATTTGATTGATGCAGTCGCAAATGTCATGCAATCTCATTTGCCTTTTGGAAAACACTGTACGGATTTTCCTACTTTCTAGGGACCAGATGGCTAAAATACAATGATGAGCACATACAATATATTGGCATTTCAATCGCCACGGAAGCATTTGTCAAGTATATGAAGGGATTAAGACCCACCACCTTCATTTTGTCTGATGTTCTATTGCAAAGAGAGAATACACTAAGTCCAACCTGGGGCTCTGCAAATACACCCAGATCACCAGTCATTGTACTAACAGGAGAAAGATTTGTTTATCAAGGTGGATTTAACAATCCCAAGTGATAATCAGTAGTTATCAAATGCTTATGTAGAACCAGAGTTGTGGTCAAGCATAGAAAGATTTTGAAACCATATAATCAACGTGATACTTACACATAACATGGCTGACATATGGAGCATAATCATTTATTTTCAGCATCTGTAAAAATACATGACAATCACCTCCGCATCAAAAACCTCAATATAGTGATTGATTCAGTTCCTCATTTAAGGTTTTAGGGTGATGCATTCTAGATATAAAATCAGATTACATGTAAATGACCATAAGCCCTCTAAATAATATGGGGTGCTTGGATGTTACCTCTTGAAGATTCAATTTCATACCTCTTTTGTTTGATAAAATCTTGCTCTCACGTTTGCAATGAAGTCTTGAGTGCTTGCCTTCAATAGGCCTGCATACATGGGGGGTATGTTTTGTATGTTTTGCATAGCCTGCTATAAATATTCATATATAATATCAGTTTATAAGGAACATTTATGCACATAAAACACTCTGATCCCTTTTGGAATTAGTGTGAATGAAGAGACTGTTTGCTCAACATCTACGTAATGATAAACCTTCTGCAATGTTGTTAATTGACATGTATTCATGTTAGATAACTAATTTAAAACAATCACTGGAATAAATTTAAATTCTCAGAATGTTCAATTGCTTTTGCATAATTAAGGAAGAAAAACACCATATAAATAATTCTTTGAGTATGTGGGGATTCTAAAAATGTGAAAAAGTTAAAATAAAGATGTGTCAAAATTCCAACAAAATATTATAATTCTTCATTTAAGGTAGTTTCCCCAAAAGCGTGGTTGTTCCAAAATTATGGGTTTGAAAAAATAAAAGGAAATTTGGGAGAAATAGATCTAAATGTACATCAGTTGAAGAGTATGCTTACTCAATCATGCTTTTGGAGAAGCTATGATTTAAACTTCAACAATTCATAACTTATTCTTACGATATCCAAATAATACATATTTTAGTGCATTGAAATCCTCTCTTGAAAATGTTGAAAAGATCCGAAAACATAATTTTTATCTAATAATAGTGAATACACTTAGTAGCTGAAAGCCAAGGGAATGGGGACACTACCTTAAAAAGGCAATTTTTTTTTTTTTTAGAATTTTGACTTGTATTTTTGTGAAGTCTAGAACTTTACAAATAGCATTGAGTTTAGGATTGAAGATTGAAACTTTGGACTTATTGATGTGGTAGCCTGAGTCTCACAACTGTTATTATTATTTTATTGTATTTTTGGACCCAAGAAGTTAGAAGTTTGAATTTTTCAGAAAACTTCTGCAAATGGAGATTCATGCGACCTTAGTAAGGACTAGCCTTTAATAAGGACCATTCATGAATTTAAGATGATTTTATTTGTTGTGTAGATTTCATTACGTGAAAACTTTAAGACTTCAAAATATGTGAACTACGAGATTAAACCTGCTGTTGATAATGGTTCGGATAATAAACCAGAGGATCCCTTGGCTGCACACCTGTAAAGTTCCGCCCTGAATTATGTGCACAACATGATACAATAGAATTCAATATAATTGATATCTAACTATTGGAATTATCTGCTCAAACATTTTCTGGATCCTTTACATCGATTATGGGATTCTCCTTGACATACTGTACAGTATAAGGCTTCCATGTTTGTAAATCATTGTTGTTGCAGGTAAGGAAAAATATTCATTATATCAGCTAGTAAATCATGCCAGTACCTCTTTCTTTCAGACTGATGTGATAAACATAGATCTTATATTGGGCATTCTTCAAACAGAAATGACTGAACTTCTCACTGGGTCTGAAGATGGAAAGATAGATGACTTACATGATCCATTGTCAATGATGTTGTTGAAGGTGTTAGTTATATCACGTATAGGATGGGCATCGTCATTATAAGTTACATTAGTCTGCAAAATGAAGCAAAGCCATTTCAAAGTTAAAAATTGTGGTTCTTGTCACAGCTCAACTTTACTTCCTAGACGACTGGAACATGTGTCATGACCACTCTCTAGATGCTTCTTGTTTGCAATTAAAGATCCAGAACCTCAGTGAAGCCAATGCAAAAAGATACCTGGAAAGACATGGGACTGATTTGTGATGTCCTCTCTAAATTGTCAATTCGATTCTCCAGTATATTTAACTTATCCTGTACAATAGACATTAAGAAGTGGTAGCAGTTGGTGTATCAGTGACAACTGTCAACTCGTTACCATGAAAGGAAAAGAATACTCAGCGAAGGGAATATCAAGTCTCGTGACGAACCTGCAATGTTTCTCGTGTGCAAGTCACACCTTCATCTAAATATTTGAACTTTGTCTCTAGTTTATCGTCTAGAGAATTGAAGGAATGCGCAATCTTGCTGTCTAAAGAGCAGAAGCATGAATCTATCTTGCCAGCAAGATCAATCTGCACACAAAAAAATTCAAATTGTTTGAAGGATGACAAATTTACAAGCCAGGCCGGCCTACAATCAAGTGTTTCAATTCACAAACAAGGTAGCTCGAAATCTCAGATCTAATCGACCTTTTCAGAAGAACGTCCGAGTTCTGTAGTATTCATGTAAATTAGATTTAACATGGATTTTGGCACATTCAAGAGCATTTCACTTACAATTTTCTGCCACACTGCTTGAGGGGGATCATCTGTTGTCGTGTGTGTAGGGACGTTGGGCCATAAAGCATCTTCAAGAGCAGACGATCGGTTCTCATGAATTTGGTCATGTGGACAGCTCTGCACCACAAATTCTATTAGCATCAAAGTCCGAATCTTATTGTAATCGTGGCCGACTATCAATTCATATAAGTTTTTGAAGAGAAAGAAATCACATGAATCTGTAGATAAGAGAAGTTTTTGTTAAACATATTTCTGCATGCCATAAATCGTCCTATAGACAGCATATGAAGAAGCGTTCTTGATATAATGGGATGATGTTGGACAACGTAGATGTCCTAACCAGAACCTAAAGCCATTCATATAGATGGGTTAAGAATTGTAAATGTTAAAAAACCTATGATCATAACATTCTGTGGTTTGAAACACTAGGAATCTCCAACCTCTTGTGACGGACAAGGAGTCTTTTGCGATCTGGTGACAGGCTCAATGCTTGGAATTTGAAGTTGGCCCTCTGCTTTCTTACCGGTTACTGGTCCCTCGAGTGATTCAGAATTGCGATCAAGATTCTGCACATAAATCACCGTAAAAGATAAAAAGTAGAATACTATAATAAAGGTTTGAATTCTATTATCTAAAAAGATGTGAAACTTTTTTCCAGATGTACGAAACTTACAGGTGTGATTGCTGAGTTGGATCGATCGCCCTTACTGAGTTCCGTTTTGATATTTTCTCTGCAAAGCGCAGCGGAGTCTTCTTGGGGTGCCCTTGTTATAGGACACTCTGTTGTGTAATCGCCCTACATTTCAGACACATATGTAGTTTTGCAGAGCTCAGACATTACGGAACGTAGTAGCTGTTAAATGTTGAAGAAAACGAGATCCAAAAAGCATCACAATCTGAACAATGCATCCACTGGATAATTATCCTGCATTTCAATGACTGGTTACTTACACCAGATGTGTTCTCCTGATTCTGGTGGTTAAAGCCAGGGCAGCTTGATCTGGGCGAAGTCGCCTCAAGATCGTAGTTTCTCTCTCGAACTGGTTCAGACAACAGCGAGCCATATCCGTGCTCCTTCTGCCAAGATCATAAGTTTAGACAGTCCGATTCACTCTGACATCAAATTTCTCGACCACTACTCTTGGTTCAACAATTAGTCAACATCAACGCCTCTCCCCAACAAATTCATTTTTCTGATAGTAGAGCTGCGTATGTACATGGATTATCTGAGCGCCCATCATCACAGTCCTCGGAGAGGATTTCGAAGAGAATATTGGGGCATGCTGCAAATGGCATTTCTCGTCGATGTTGCGATCATGAGACCTGGCCAATATTCGAAGCCCATGATTCTTCACCCTCTCATAACTTTGAGCTCGAGTAGATTCTTCATCATCAGCAATCTAATATTCGACAAGTATAATAGAGGTCAATAATTTTCGTAACACATTATACGAATCGAGCGCCAGTAAAGAATGCCAACCATTCCAAGGAGTCATGTTTATAAGAAGAAAACCCCAAGTTCTGTATGATGAAATAACTCGATCTTACGTATCTAGTGCACGATTTTTTGGCGGAACACTCAGGTCACATATACAGGAAAATTGGCCAAGCCAAAAAGAACTCAGATTTTCTAAATGACAAGAGAAGGATAAATAAGAGAATACTCACAGCACTCAAGCTTGTTCTGCCTTCTACAGGTACAACCCAAGAATTGTCCTGGCAACCGCTGCGACGACAAATTTCATGACATTTTGCATCCGGAAGCAAGTCGAGCTGCAACGTGCATATGAGAGATAATTTTAGTCAGAATCTCGATTCATGTCATGTGGATTAGCAAATAATAACAAGATTAGGCACCAATTGCGCAATGAGACGAGTAAATGTTCCATAAACTATTGCTGAGAGGGAGCTGACAGGTATACAAATTTAAGATGATGCAAACATATTTGTCGGATCAACTCATGATCAAAGCTTCAAATGCGATGGAGAAATATTCGTACCTCGCATCTTCGATCGAACTTTGAGGACAAGTGCTTATTGCGAATGAAATTTGGCTTCTGTTGCGGATGGATTACTCTTCCAAATGCTTTTGGCTGACAGACTCGGTACTTCTGAATCCAGTGAACATTGTTAGGCTGACAATGACGCAACATACTGATAAGAACCTTGAGAGACAATGACATTCTAGGTAATGACATTCTGGGTTCTGGGACACTCTAGTGCCACTGTGCAAGTGGGGTGGTGCATAAAAACGGTAGACACTTGAAGATCTTAAGTATACAATCGGTCGAAGGTATTACAAGTCCGGTGTGTCCTGACACCTGCTGTCGAGACTTCATTATCCTTTTGAACAAAAAATTCTGTAAGACTGGTTCAATTAAACACAACATCTAGAGGAAATTGTGATGCTATTAGTTGCACAAAAGAGTCAGAAAAGCTAGTAAAGGTGAACATGGCTATATATCCTTTCTGCATCTATGCACATAGAATCTTCATTTTGTCATAGCCCTATTCTAAATGCAGAACGGGAATGTTACTAACCTTCTCGGAATTGCGGACAACCCTCAGCAGATCGTTGTGTTTTCTCTTGCACATCTGGTCAAAAGGGGCCAAAGACATGAAGATCATGATGTTTTGAATACGCTTGGTGGAGCATACAACTCCATTCCGTTACTTCTATCCGCCTTCCACAAAAACGATGTCTTAAATCCTAAGTAAATTAAATCATCTCTCTTTGATGTTTATTCGAGATCCGCACCAAAAATACTTCCCAGGTACTTGATGACTCAAATGAACACTCTCGTCTCTTGTTTTCCAGGCCCAAGCTTCAGAGGTTCGCAAGTTGTCACCAACGAGATACAATGATACTAACACGCATTATGCGAATCTCAAAGCTACGTAACCTTGTATTCTCTTTCCTCTAGGACATTAATCTCAAATACAAGTCCATTGTGCTAAGACGTCTCCATATCATTTACGGACTCTATTTGTTAATTAGGGAGCTCTGTTCTATCGCCATGGTGAGAGTTTAAATGGTCAACACTATTTAAGGGATCCACCTTCTATCATTTGGTGTAAGCATCGAGATATCTTTACCTGAATCAGATCATGTACAAAGAGAAATTTCTTCTCTGCGAATCCTCTCGCAAAAATCTGCGTGATGTCACATCATGTCCATGCTTCAGGTTTTGAGAAGATGAAGAATGTATTGCGGCTAGAAATTTCTGCGGCCCTCTCGACACATAAATCAAATGAGATCGCAAAGTAATAACTTATCAATCAAAGCTCAAAGATACGGGCGGACACCTGCGCCACCGTTAAAGGGCAACGGTATTCGAATTCCTTTCGCAACAATTTCATCACGCATTCCACAAATCGCTGGCATGCAAACAACACGGAAGGAGTCTTATACTTGTAGTAACAAGGTACACATACTTCATTTCGAAACTCTTTCCGATTTCAGACTACATTCATAATCAAGAAAGTAACACGTCGACAATTACCAGAAAAACGTGCCAAATGCGCTTGAGCAGCATGTAAAGCTTAGCGAACTCTTCTCATCTATCACTTACGAAAATAACGACACTTCTGAAACTACGCACATTCATTTTTCAGTTACTGTCGGCCGGCTAATGAGACTGCAACGTATCAAATTGAATTCAGAGCAATACGCACCAGATCACTTTTCGCGTACAGCACATAGCCATTAACAGAGAGGTAACGAGCAAGATGGCGCGAGTAGCCGAGTAATGCGTAATGAACCAACGGCAGAATGGCGGCAGGCAGTCCATCCTTGCACCTGTTGCAATCATGAACAGAACGAGGTGATTAATTTTCCATAAAGCACTAAAATTCTAAATTTGAACGCAATTGACGTGTATTGCCTCACAGAGCGTAGAATAGTCACATGTAGAAAGAGAGAGGCCTGAAACATCATTCTAACGGCAAATTCGGTCGATACATTTGATCTCTAAGTAGCATCGGCACTGAAATTTCAGAGAATGGAGTACTTATCACCCTTGCGTGTCAACAGCATGTGGATACGAGATTGAACGGAGCTGCACTTTCAGCCGCTCTAAATTCCCTCTGATATCACCTGTCGCCATCGTTTTCGCTCCGCAACAAATTAAATACCAGGATGCTCAAAGAGCGACAAACGCTCTCAACAACAGGATCGGCTCACATGAATGCCGAAATTCCTTTCCAAGAAAATTTAATGCGTCGGAGTTTCGTACAACAGAGGCAGGATCCCTAAGTCGCGCGAAGCGGGAGAGAATGGCGCTGCAACGACTCACAGCAAGAAACTCTGCGAGAAAGCAAAGAGAACTTGCCCGCGGGAAGGTAAGTTAGTTTGATAGGTAGTTAGTCCAGACTCACCTAGTATGTAGTGAGACGCTTAAGTTTTACGTAGGAGCTTCGGCAGCGCCATTTTCAATGGACCTGGCTCTGGTGGACTATGCATAAGCCCCGGCTATGGCGGAAGGGAGTGGACTGCCGGGTTTGATCTTGCGCCTGTCACTGTTGCTGCTGCTTCTTGGTATGCTTGAGCCGCTTTTGATTCCAACGAGTAACTCCATTGCAGTTCTTTGCAATTTTTTGAGATATCGCTGCTGATTGAGCCAGTGTATGGTATGTTTTGAGCCTCTTTTGATTCCAACGAGTGACTCCATTGCAGTTCTTTGCAATTTTTTGAGATATCGTTGCTGATTGAGCCAGAGTATGTTGTCGTGCCGAAGGTCTTGCTTCTTTGCAGCTGCAAGCCTGGACGTCACGGAAAGCTGTTCCTTCGCAGAAAGTCTTTGTGAAGAGCGCGGGGAGTGTGAAGCACAAGACTATCGTTGAGGGAGAAGCTGCTGGTCAAGGGATTCCTGATCGAGTGCAGTGCGAAGGTCCGTCTCTGTTTATTTATTTGTTCAATTGATGAATTGTCTTTATGGCAACTAATTATGCATGACATTTTCATAGGGAAGAACGGTAGCATCGGAAACATGGAGGCAAGCAAACAAAGGCTGCTGCGAGATAGGCCATGCCTGTTTTCAGAGGAGGAGGCCGTCTCCTTTGTCACTCTGTTTGTAGCCGAACGGGTTGAGACAAAGAAGGCGACTATAATTCAAAAGATGGAGAAGAAAAAGCTGCACGCAGTCCTCCGTGCTTTCTTGGAGTCCATTCAGGTGTGATCTTTGCCCCTCGAGACATCCATGAAGAAGAATGCATAGCTGCTCATTAATGTTATGATAGAACTTCGAAGCAGAAGAAGTATTGAACAAGCGACTAGTCGCGGAGTCTGCCTTAGTATTTACCCCAAATTACTTTCACAGCTTCATTTTACTGTACATGCACGTAACTCCTGGTAACTCCTGAAAAACGAAGCGTTTCCGTAGTCTCTCCCCTGGTGGGGCAGACAACAAATTCGCTTTTCATCGTCACGCAAAAGTGCAACTTCAGCTGATAGTAGAACTCAGGTCGATTGGTATTAGAGGTAGTACTTTAGCGGTTCTTAGAAATAGAGTTCTGAAGTGTGCGAGGATGTCATTTAGAGCTGCAATGCTAGGATGTGACTTGCGTATTGCTTTGGAAAACTCAGGCATTTTCACCAATCGTCACATGATAATCACAAGCATTGTGTTTATTCGAAATTGTTATTGCTACCTTAATTTAATATAGTTCCTAGCTAGAAATACGACAACTGCATCAACTACAGCAACCAATGCTAGGGGAAGTCACTTCCAACTATTTCATAATGACGTGCGAACAAATATAAGGTCCAAATAAATTTTTGGAGGTAGTTTTTATAAATGAATTACATTAATATAGGATGCTCAAAATTGATTAGAAGAATCAAAATGAGAATATTCTCGAAACTTTATTAATTATAGTAATTATTACTTTTATGTTTTAGGATACTTTTAAATACCTTATTATTGCAGGTGGTACCTAAAAAATATATAGAGTGACTTCCCCAGGATTCACTGTCAAACTTATCTGTGGAAATCTATGTATGTGCAGGTGTCCATGCCTGACACTACACGAGTGACGATTATCACAAACCAGAGCAAATTGAAAGGAGGACTACCGCAAAATGTTGATTGGAGACTGACAACTAGACAATACGACCGTGGAAACCTGATGGTTCAGAGACTGGAGTCATACATTGTACGCTGCCTTCGAATAGATATCCTGTGGAGCAATATCAGTGGTATCAAAATCTGCTACAGTTTTAAGTTTACCCTATTTCTGCTGCGGGGTTACATTCTGTAGATTCACATATTTGCTTTTCTATCATGCTTCAAAGTTCTGAATACAGCATCAGTTCATAAGACGTTGGTTACCTCGAGAGTATAAATGGGTTCTGTTCTGAATTCTGAACACCGTTTCTTAAAATGTTGATTCTACCGGGACTGCGTTCATTTTCAGGACTTTCTGGAAGGTATGATGAAGAAACGAAAGAAAGGCAGCGCGAGCCCCACAACACATGTCATATTCTCAGACTTTGACATGATTGTGGTGGACGATTTGGGGTGTGTCTTCAAAGATTATCCCTTCTTTGACGTCGCTTTGACATTTCGGAATAACCGGAGGCAGCCAATCAACTCTGGCGTCATAATGGTTCGGGGGACACTTGAGAGTCTTTCAAGGTGAGATGCCTTTCTGCGTTTTGCAATTAGATGTCCTTAGAGCATGCGCACCCTACGCCTGTATGAGCCCTTGACTCTCGACTCTGGAAACTGGATGAAATATGCTTGTATATAATGTTGTTTTTTAGGCAGGTGAGAGAGTCATGGAATATGAACCACATACAGTGATGCCTCTATAGTCCCTCTATAGTCCCTCTATAGTCCCTCTATAACTAATTCAAGGAAAGCCTTGGTATCCTAGATTGATGGACAGTAATGATTACCCATGTATAGTGATGGTGATTGGTTCACACACTATATAGAGGGTGATTATAGTGGTTCAAGGGTGTGGAGACGATAGCTTCTAACATCAAATCTAGGATGTGATTATATTGGTCAAGGGGCGAATTGAAGGGAAAAGGGTGTGCATGCTCTTAGGTCTGCTGCAACAGGTATTTTGGGTTATCATCAACCTTCATTTCAATCATTTGAGTTATTTGTATCTTGGTAATTTCTGTTTCATTGCTCGTGTCATTTGAGGGGAGAACTTTTGTTGATTCTGATCTCTAGGGCAAAATCATTGCTGAAGGAAGTTGTCAAAGTTTACCGTGTCAAGTTCAGACAAGCATTTGGTCTACTTGGAGATCAATTGGCTCTTGCAGATGTAGTAAAAGCTACATTACAAGCAAGAAAGTTTGAAGGTGTTCCTTTCGAGTCCCTTGTGATGGCTACAAGAACCTTGTTTTTGCCTTGCGCCATCTACAATTGGACACCTTCTGAAGGTGCAGGACAATTTCATGGAATGCCGACTGAAGTAAAAGTACGTTAACCGTTCTCTATCACCATGTTTGGCAATTACAGTGCATTTGTGTCATCTAACTTGAAGGTCATGAATTGGTTTGAGTACCAGTCATTACCTGTGTCGTGTTGAATCTATATGGATTTACTATGTTATGTAGCGGTTTTGTGATATTATGCAAAGTTGTTAGAATTACGGGCCTTTAGCTCGGGCTACGGGGATGGTTGCACTAATATATATCCTCATGAGCTTTCATATTTGCCATTAACCGCAATACCTCATAGGTTTTGCTGATTCTTGGCTGATGCAGGTTCTCCACTTCAAGGGTTCAAGAAAACGACTGATGATACATGCATGGAGTCTTTATAAGCAGCAGAGTGTTAAAGATTTCTCCAACATGAAGTGCCTTGTCCTAAAGAGTGGCCGTTCAAAGTATGATTACTGAGGTTAGCCCATGCTTATTTCCTGAAAGACTAAGTGATTTGTGCTCATGAACTATTTATAGCCCATATGAACTCACATAAGTGTACGGAGGGATAATATTTGAAACATTCACAAATATTGTACACACAGTATTTTTGCCTAGTTATGTAGATGTACAAAAGAAATTTCAGGGATATATGTAAATGTACAATAGGATAAAACTCCTTTTAAGAGGGCTTGTGTATAGGAGTTTTTCTTTTCTCCATAGTCACACAAGCATGTCTTCAGTCATTCTCAATTCTAACTCTTTGGGTTCAATATTGTATCATCTTGGACTCAGTTCGGCGATGCCCAAAGTTGCACGCTCCATAAGTCTTTCCAGTGATTGCACTACTTCAGACATAGGGGGCCTGAATTCTGGTTCATGCTGCACACAGAACCAGGGTCTCATAACCAACAAGTATTTGATTACCAATTTCTGTGGTGGTAGGAAGGCATTAGACTAAGAAAGCTCAATCAAATTTGAAACTACTACAAAATTCTAGATATTCTTCCACAAATAAGGAATTAAATCATTTGTCCTGATACGATCCTTAAGGCTTTTTGTTTTATTCATTAACCAATTTATATTCTACTCCCTCTGTATTACGGTAATCAAACTGGAACAGAGGGAGTATTCATAAAGTAGCAAGTCATTGGATTGACATGAACATACGTGTACTTCAACACACAAGATTTACGGGACACAGTTTGGGAATCTTTGAAATTCTTCATGTAAACATTTATGTAAACTTCTTGAAAAACCTATTCAATGAATATTCTCTAATGCGTAGCCTATTGTAGCTTTTGGGGACTTGTGATGTTCAATTTTGATAATTCATGAAAAAGTCATGGTGTGATCATATTGTATTCTCTTGAGAAGTTTTGTCTAATGTATTAAAATATGATTATTTATTCAAATATTCAAGAACAAGGATGCAATTAAATGTGTTGGTACAGTGAAATTAAAAAAACAATCACATGTTTGTACACAAAAATACATGGTTGTAGTGGAACTTCAAGTTATTTAGGGATAAATTGTGGCAAACCTGGAGACACAAGGCAATGATGTCGGCGAGGCGGGAGACGGACTTGACAGGGTAGACACCCAATAATGCTGGATCCACCATTTTTTCCAACGCATCAATATTATGGAGCTGTGGTGTTGCCCATTGCACTAGTGATTGCTCCGGGCTCGGCCTTGAGCTGCAACATTCAATTTCAAGAAAATTTAAAAACATTCTTTTTAAACCAAAATTCAATAAAGTTATGGTATTAGAAGAGGAACTTTGGCCTGAAGGGCCAGCGTGAATGAAGAGTCTGTTGGGGGAAGTGCTGCCAACTTGGCCACCCTTATGGTATCATTGAATTAATCATAACCGGTTGTTGATTTTTCAACGCTAACATGGCTCCATCCCATTGGCAATCCGTCACCATCGCCATCACAAGTTGCAATTCATAACCTTCTCTCCTTTCAACTTGCATCCTACACCCTTGGATCAAGAAGATCAAGGGTTGTGATTGAAAAGTGCACAACCCTTGTTATGTATGATATCCTACTCGGCGCTACTGCGACTCATCGGTTATCTAATACGTATTGGATTATGAAAAGGAGTGGTACCTGTCGCAAGGCTTGCGCCCAGTGAGAAGCTCCAGCATCACAACACCAAAGCTGTAAACATCGCTTTTACAACTATATGTTCCAGCCATGGTATATTCAGGAGCACTGTATATGTACCCACTACCACTCAGCCTTTGTATAGCAACCTGCCAATCCACAAATTTCTTCAATGAAACATCAATACTCACAGATTCTCTACTCTAAACATGAGGTGATCTTTTCTACTTGTGTACTTTCTATGTGCGTCCGTGCAAATGACTTTGCCAAGCAAAATGCCACAATCAGGGGAACTGCACCTCGTAAATTATCTGACATTGCAAGGGCATTTGTCATGTTCCTCTTGTTGTGGAATTTTGCCTAGGGGGCCTATTCAAGTACAAAAGAAGACATGTTTACACTGTGAAGCCTATGTACACTTGGAAAGTACACACGTAGAATTGTTGGCAAAATCCCACAATTGATACATGCATATTGACAGCAACAATGCTAGTTCAATAAACTTCTTCCTAGAAAATAGTAGTTTCTTAACCAACACTCGATGACATTTGCTATTGTACAAGTCCAAGACCTGGTTCATACAATTGACAGAAGAACCTCTTTCAACTTTTGTAGTTTGGTTTAGCGAGAAAATTCTCGAACATGAAAAGTGAGAAGCTCTTCAACTTTCAGGCAAAAAAAATTCCACTCTCTACAAGCTCCTAATTAGATCTCCTTTTGTCAAGGCATTATACCCAACCCTCAAAAAGTGAGATAACTTATTTCTCTTGGCACAAGCAACTTTCACTCAAAATGAGTAAAGAATCAATAGAATGCAGCTATTTCTTTCGATTTCCAGTCGTGTGGACCAGGTGTAATTAGTATTGAAAAGTGATACTAACCTGACGTTCGATGACTGATGTAGCAAGAGCCTCCAACCCACAATCTGACACGTGTGGGTTAAGCTCATCATCTAGAAGAATATTTGCAGCCTTGATATTACGGTGCACCACTGATGGTGAACAGACTTCATGCAAATACCTACAAGAAGTTACATGTAAGCAAAGTAACAAAATAACTCAATAATGAATTAAAACACCAGCGCTGAAAGACTGGTCAAAATAGACAAAAAGAGAGCTAAATGCAACATAACATTATTTAGTGCCTAGTTTGCACTAGTAAGAGTCTAAGACCATCAAAAGCTATTTGCTTGAACGTTTTGCTACAATATGGGAGGTGAAAGAGGCATATGTTGAACTATTAAAGTACAAACAATTCAAGAAGATGTGTAGTGCAAGCAACTTCACATTCTTATCTCTAAATGGTATTTTGTAATAAATGGTGACCTCACTACTAAATAATTTTCCAAGTCCTTTTGCTTTAACAAATGTTGGAACGGGTATAGGAGTGAGTATTGCAAATCTAGGCTCTCAAAAGATTTGAGATACTCACATACTCATTAGGTAAGGATATCTCAAATCTACAAATTTTTGATACCCGTGCCCATATCCTTCCCAACATTGTCTTTAACTCTCCTTGTTTGCAAAAAACAAAACCAAAAAAAGTGCTATCCTAAAAGGTGTTCAACTAGTTCACAATCCAACATATAAAATTTCTCAAAAACATTAATACATAACATTTTAATAAGAGTCTTCTCAATCACCATGCTCTAAACTAACAAAAGTTATTTTATTCTTAGAAGAGCCTCTTATTCTTTTTGTCTATGCAGGAATAGCGAAGAGATATAGATTGGAAGGGTGACTAATAGGGTTCATAGGTAATCATACTCTAGGAGGTTTCCTCATCAATGTAGTAAATAGTAAAATTCTAAAACTGCTATAAAATGTTATTTCCTTGTTAAAAAAGAATACCGTACCCGACTGTCAAGGTCAACATCTCATACCGAATAATTAAATTTTTGGGAAAATTCCTTTTCAAATCCTGTGAAGATTCTCTTTTTCACCATACAAAATAAAATGTTTTTGAAAAAATAATTTCCTAAAGAATTAATTGGGGTTCTCTTCTTATAACTTTTTCTTTTGCCAATATTGACAACGGACTACGGTAGTGATGAAGACCACTTACTCAAGAGCCCGGGCAACATCCAATGCAATTTTGACACGCGTAATCCATGACAAGCCCTTGTTAATTATATCCACCGAACCCGGCACCGAACCCGGGACCGAACCCGGCACCGAACTAGGCACCGAACTAGGGACCGAACCATGAAGAAGCTCTTGTAGGGTCCCTTGACTCAAGAACTTGTACACGAGCAGCCGTTGATTATGCTCCACACAGTAGCCCACCAGCTCAACCACATTGGAATGCTGGAGCTTGGCCAAGCCTGCAACTATGGTGAGGAACTCCTTTTCATCAGTTCCCACTGTGGGGTCCAGTTTTTTTACAGCCAAAACCCGGCCATCCGGAAACTCGGCCCGGTACACCCAGCCGAGGGTGCCTTCCCCTACAAGAGCCTCCTCCGAGAAGCTGTTGGTGGCTGCTTCAAGCTCGGCCATTGTGAATGCCGTGACTCTCGGTTTCTCGGTCATAGGGTGCTCACCCTTGACCGCAAGAGGGATGATTTTGGGCTCTTCCGTACCTTTCTCGGTGGCGTCTGCACGGCCAAATAAATAAATTTGTATATCACTATCTCGCTCGGGAAGGTCACTCTTTGTATCTTTTGGGTATCACGTAGAAACAAAGGATATTTAAAAGTACCCTAAAAATTAAAAGTAATTATTACTATAATTAGTGATATTCTCATTTTAATTCTTGAAATCAATTTTGAGCATCCTATATTAATGTAAATCATTTATAAAATTTACCTTCACAGATTTATTTGGTCCCTATTTTTGTTTGCACGTAGTTATGTAATACTTAGAAATGACCTCCCCAAGTACCCATGTCCTTGAGGCACAAATAGATGACTACGCCCCCCCCCCCCCCCAACAGACTCTTTATTTATGATGATCTTCATATCAACATTATAATTATTATCACTGTACTTGGCCATCATGGTCAACATCTCATGCCAATTAATTATAATTCTTTTTCAACAAATGTCAAATTATGTGAATTTTCTTTCAGACTCTCTTTTTCACCATATAAAATAGATTTTTTTTTGAAAAAATAAAGATTTCATTGGCCTTCTCTTTTTATAATTTGTTTTTGCCGATCCTGACAACCAACTACGGTATATCACTATCTACTACTACTATCTTGGTAGTGAGGGTGGAAAATTAGAGTCGCTTGAAAATTGTTTACAATGTACGTTATACTTTGATTTTCATCCGCACTAATTTAAATATATTACAAATAATGTGAATTTGGTCATACACACTAATAAAATAAATTAGTGTAGTGGATGTCACGGTGAGTTACTACACTTTAACCCTTAAAGGTCCAAAGAGCCCTTTCTGACTAGTATTATACACCAATATTCCATTGTATTTGGCATGGTTTCACACCTCCTTTGGGTTTAAAATCAAAAGTGAAGTTAAAATTCACGTCGACATGATTTTAATGAGCTATAGGGGTCTCAATTTGAAACTTTCTATTTACAACAAATGTCAAATATACACCAACGTATCTACTATCCCCATCAGCCCTTTAAGGGTTAAAATGTACGGTTCCAATTCTTAATTATTTTCTTTTTGAAATTTCTAATTTGTAGGCTAAGTAACTTTGTTGCATTTGTGTGGGTAGCTTTTCATAAGTGCAAGCTTGAAGGGCCCCACAAAAGTTTGGTGTCTTTGCTTCCAATTTCCAAACTTTTTGTGGGCACTTCATGCTTGCACCATTGATAAACCGGATACATGAATGCCATAAAGTTAGCCTACAAATTAGGGATTTTCAAAAAGAACCGGAACTCACCGTGACACCGATTATCAGTTCACATCAAACTTATTATGTAGTCTATTATTCTCAATTTGATGGTATATCTTAACCTCTTCGAGCCTTAGAAATGGATTAAGTGTTCATTTCCATTATTTGTAAGAGTTATAATGATTCATTTGAAAGCTTTTAGGAAGTATCATTCAGTATACCGATGAAAAGAAGAATTTGTTTTCCTACAATATTGAATGGTGTAAATGTACTTGAATTTTTTTTATCACTAGATATAGAAGTTTGAAGTGCACTTTTGATTTCGAGTTGAGGCACTAAGTCTAAATTAAAAACTACTGCATGACTCTTGGAATCAATGTTGAAATTTAACATAATTGAGGGACCTATTATATGAGAATCGTTATTGCTAATTGGCATATGGTGTGCATCCTTACCTTGTTCAAATACATTCAGTTTTTCTGGCTTCTTCTCGTCATCTTTTGTGCAGCAACCAAATCAAACAAAACCATAGTCAGTTGTCACGTGGAAAATAGAACCCATTTAACACGCTAATTTTAGATGCCAATGACATAAGGTTAAAAAGATAGTAACCTCAACTAAAATGATAAAACAAAAAAATAACGGCTTGACACTCCGTTGGATTATGAGCCTTTATGATAAAAAGAGGGCATTTTGTAACTGAGGTTCAATAAATTTATAACGAGATGAACATTTTATTATTATGAAGAATATTTTCCTACTTTAGGGAACCATCTGCATGGATACATCAGAGTTATCCGTAAAGTCATTGAAAAGTGGGTGATTGGACCAGACTTTGAGTGAATAGTAGATTTGTTCCCCAAAAAAGAGCTTGTGTTGGGAACTAAAAACAAATGTTGGGTGCAAAGTTTGAAAGCACCAAAAACGGTGCTAAAAAACTTCTGACCCAAGTTTTCCTGCATGCCCCGAAGTTTCTAGCAACAGTCCAGCTTGACACCGCAGACCATCTGGGTTTAGTAAGCTTTCTCCTATGCGACAGGCTCTGACTCACACTAAATCAAGGCACTCACCCAACCTTTCTCTCCCGGAAATGACTCTGGTTGAATTTACGTTTCCAGCAATTTTATCACGATATAGGCCCAGTCAGCCCTCAACTTTACGGATAACTCAATCGTCAATGGAATTATTTTTGTACAAATGTGCTATATATGCGGGTATGGTACAGAAGATGGACAGGGTTTGGGAGAGGAATGAAAACACTGACCTTTTCCGGTTGCGAAGAAAGGCAAGCAACAAACACAGAAGCCGGTGTGGGTGTCGTGAGCCTCGGGATCCAAGGAATCGGTCTCAAACTCAGGTCTCTTGCGGATACAAAAAAACCACACGGCCATGGCAGCAGCTGCCAATGCCACCAGAATGATCACCACTATAGCAGCCACTTTAGGGCCTGTAAAAAAGCCGGAGGAAGCCTTTGAAGATGCCACTGAGGTACTTGGAGTTGGAGTTGGCGGGCTGCTTGAATTTCTGTTCCTCGGAGGTGCTGGTGGTGGTGGTGCAGTATATGGAGGTGGGGGAGGAGCTGGTTGTATGATATCATTCCCTTGGTAACTGTACATGCACCCACAGATTTACGCATTTTCAAGATCTTTCCAACGGTATATTACATGCCTCTTAATTCCAAAAATTGCACTCGCAGTGAGCAAATGAAGATTCTACACATGTTTTACATCTGTGGTATGAAAAACTGTACATTTTTTCATCGAACTGCATATAATACAAGAGTCCCACGCCAAGAAGTTACACTTGCATCCGTAGAAGAATTGGTCATGAAGCTTCCACAGGATCCCAGACATTTTGCTAAGGTAAAAAGTGGATAGTTTGGCCTCATTTTTAACCCCATTTAGCACTGTGACAGAAAGTGCAGATTGGGAGTTGGGGTTCAAACTTTGACTCCCTTTCTGGAACCTTTACTGGGGTAAAACCATGGTGCTTTCGACGGGCGTGGGGGGGAAAAAAAATTGCCCCAGGTAAAAATCCCTCATCTTTACCCCCCACCCGAGTTTGGCCCCGGAGTCAAACTGTGAGGGTTCCCTATGTTCTAAGGTACCATAAAATAGAGCATGTCAAATACCTGTAAGTCGGTGGATTAAAATTCGGTGGAAGATAACCTGAAAGCTTGTTATTCGAGCAGTCACTGATTCAAGCAATCAAACAGGACATTCAGGGAACTGGGAGAATACGAGAAATGTTTTTTTAACAAGATCAATATTAAGTTGCAAGTTAAATTTTGTGCATGAAATACCAAACTTGGGTAATACTTGGAAGAGAAGCCCATACACATGGCAAGAGAGAATCATTTTTAGGGTTAGAAACTTACAAAACTTGCAAGGCTACAAGATTAGACAACGAGGTTGGGAGTTCGCCAGAAAGCTTGTTGTTTTGCAAGTACCTGGCGACATGAATAAGATCATCTTCAATCTCACAACCTTAACAGATTACGAAACATACAAGCCCGTTTTCATTTTTATGAATAACATCTGTTCATTGTAATTAACAAGATACAAAAAGATTGTGCAAAGGACTTACAAATACTGTAGGCTGACCATATAGTCACCTATAGATGCCGGAATCGGTCCTGAAAACTTGTCATTGTTGGATAAATCACTGCAGAGATTCACAGAAAGAAATATAATTACAAACTAGAGCAGCAGTGAAATTCTCTCAACATAAAATCAAATGAGAATTATCCTCATTTTTAAGTACTTGATAACAGTCTAGTATCAATGTGTAACAATCACGTTCTCAAAAGGTCAAAATACGGATCAAAATGTCCTTAACCATCAAAGGACATGGCATTCCTGATTCCTACATCACGAATTTAGGATTTCACTGATTTTTAACGATATTTCATGGGTTTGTACATTTTTTGCATGAATTTCGCGCTAATTCTGCACTGAATCTACACGGCTTCTACATCACTCCTTTTTTTATCTAACAAAGTGCAGAATTCGTGCAAAATTAGCGCAAAATTTGTGCGAGAAATGTACGAACCCATGAAATATTGGATGTCGCATGTGATGTACACACAAAATATCTCTTAAACTCCATTGATTCCCTTTTTTAATTTTCTTTTGTTCTATTCTAAAAAAGTATACATGCCTTAAATATGTTCGTTTTGGCATTTATAAAACCCCATTTAGATCAACGGAGTAGAAGTTATGAAAAAAAAAAAACATGCATAGCACGAAGGACTTACAGGGTGACCACGTTGACCAGAGTGGTGAATGTTTGAGCGTCGAGCACATCATCTAGCTTATTGTTATTCAACTTTCTGCCATCAAAAACAGAGAACGTCAAAATATTTCCTAGACAGTGCCAAAAGATGAAACCAATTCATTACTAGCATCAAAATCTATACGAACTTGTAAAATGAAATCACCCAATTTTCTGTGTTTAACCATCATAATCAATAACTTCTAGACCATGCAATAATGAGCATAGTCACAGCAGCACTCTGCATAATTGACTTTCATGTGTCTGAGAACTTACATGATTTGCAAAGAAGACACGTTCATCAGCGGGTCTGGAAAGTTGCCTGAAAACTTGTTATTCGACAAGTCTCTGTAAGAATTGAGAAACTGTGACTAATGAGAATCAAGCCTCCTTTTCTAATTCCAAACTGTAATCGAGAATAAAGAAAAACCTCACCCTCTGAAGCAATTATTATTTATGCTCAACTACACAGGAGAAAACGTCAATGGGACACGGTGCAAGTGTGTTAATGTCCCAGATACTTGCAAAAAAAATTGAACTAGACAATCAAGCCAGACTAAGGATTTCTAAAATTGACCTAGAACTAGAGCATGAAAGGTGACTTACAATTCAACCAGATTCGGAGGGAAGTGCTCAGGAATGTCGCTGTCAAAGTTGTTGTTGCTAAGATCACTGCAAGGGAACATACACAACACAATCGAAATATGAGCCCTATTAAATTAATTAAGATAAACCACCTTATCCCCTAAAGGACCAAGGATTCATGGTTTTAAAATGACAAATTCAATTGATCATATTGTGAAAATTATAATTCAAATGAGACCATTTTTCATATCATTGGAACTAGTGAAGTACAGTGCATGCATTGATCAAAACATGAATAAATTTGAACAAAAGGAACTCCACTTAAAATCTACTCAAAAATGCTAAAAAAAACATAAGGTCTAATTTGGGCTTCTTGGTCCTTTAGGGGTTAATTGTGCCATGATTTGAAAATCACCTTATTTGTACTGGTAGTGTACATATCAAAATTTTAAACATAAAACACTCATATGTAGTGACCACAAAGTGGCACAAATAGTCACATGACACAAACAGGGTGCTTTACACAGTTGGGAGCAAGTGCTAGAATGTCGTTGGAATGACATTGAAATGTTGTTAAAACAATGTGGTTAAAACAACATTCGTATGTTGTTCCAAATGTCGTTCTAAATTGCTCTACCCACTTGTGTTTTGCAATGAATTGAAAAAGGCAAGCTTACAGCACAGTGACATGTTGAAACTGCTCCAACACAGATCCATGCACTTTTCCTGTCAGGCCACAATTGGGTAGCTGGCTGCAGTTCAAAAGCAACAATCCAAGGGATTCAAACTCTCACGTTTCGGCATTTTCAATGCAAAAAACAAAATTTGTGAATTGTGGCTGTAAGTTTGTGAGCTTACATTGCGGTGACAAAAGTGGCCTCACAAGTCACACCTAACCATTGGTCACCACAGGGGTCAGCCAATGCATTTGGCACCCATTTGGTCAACGTTGGATTGCTGTCGAGGTCAACGAACAGGGTGTTCAAGGCAGCCACTGTATCCACCACAAAAAAATCCCCTTCATCAAATGCATTTAAGCCTCTCAAATGAGAATTTCATATAACCCTCCTCATCGGATATTTGGCCATATTCAGTTGGCCAAAAAATTTAAGCACAGGATTGAATTGAGTAATAAGGGCGTGTGTCCTAATCTTTTAGGTTTTCAGTTGGGTGCCTTTGTATCAGTCACTCTTGCAATGAAACAAGTTTTATTTGTGTCAAAAAAAATTTAAAATTAAATCTTTTAGGTTGTTTTGGATTGCTCTTGAAAGTTGTCTAGAAGCATTACCGGACCATTTTAAAGTATTTTTGGGGTCAATTTTGGTCCTTTTTGTCGGCACCCTCATTTCCCTAGAAAAAGCAAAATGGCCATTTTAACGGAACATGATCATTAATGTTTCCAAATATCCATTCCTACCAATAACAATTTAAATCCAATTAAGAGTTTTAAGGTTTCTCACAAGAAAGAGAAGGATGCATACCATCGCCTGGATCAGTGGCGCCATAAACGCACGAAACCACCGCCAGCATACTCAACAAGGCCAATGATTCTCTCATTGTTGGCGCCCAAAACACCTTGTACCAAAAAAAACAAAAAACACAAAAAACACACAGAAATTCTAAGAGCAGAAGCTCCACGTAACTAAGCAAACTACCATCGTATACATAATCACCCACTCACACAATCCAAGAGACGATCTCTTCAAAAACCCAACACTGAACTGCCAACCAAAATTTGAAAGTTCCTCACTTCACAACCACAAGATCGAGCTTCCTCTAGTGGCAAAGCTGATCACCGCAACATATCAGTATCTTGCTGAAAACAAAAACCAGTCAAAACACTGACTGAGCCTAAACTTGCAGTAGCACCAGAAACTCGGTCCGGGAGTGCAAAGTTGATCACCGAAACTGGTCTGTTGCCAAAACGAAAACCAGTCTAGAGACCAAAACGATGAAAAATTAAAAGGGAAAAATTGTTGTGAGCAAAGAGGGATTTAGTAGAAGAGAATTGGGGAGATACTGTATATGGGGTGGCTGTGAGCGCCGGAGCATGCATGGCGTCGGAGTAGTATATTATTAAATGGAGGTCACAAATTAATGCAGCAGCCAAGTGAAGGCTGCAACGCAGGGCGGCAGAGCTCAGGGGAGGGTGATCGAGCCTGGGTTAGAATCTACGAGTGGCGTAGATTTTGTGGGGCTCGCCAGGCGGGCTCCAGTGCAGTGAATTGTTCTATTGGGAGTGTGGAACCTTGGAAAGGGTGGAGATTCAAAGCAGATTCAAAGCAGATTCAGTCAAGAGTATCTTGGCCCATCAGTGGATTTCTGCCATTTGTGGAGCATCCAGTGAGTACCGGTACTCGTGCCATACCGCTCCCCGGTCTTGGTGTTCTTTTTTGTTTCATTTCTCTGTTTTAGTTTGGGGTACAATTGTGATATGTGGTAAGTTAACTATACCTTAGAGCTTCCACCTTACCAACTGAGCCTATTTACACACATAAAACAGAAAATATTTTCAGTGGGTTTTAATAGCAAGTTCAAGAGGATTCCAACGCACTTTAGCACGCATTATTTGGACACTGTATGAATAAGTTATGAATTTCCAAAGTGCTAACTATAGGTTGACCTTAAAGTGACCCTAAACTTTGATGTTCAGATTGTGCACATTCTCATCAATAGTCAGGTGTCAGAATCTACTTATTATAGAAGATTGAGCTAGGGACGCTTTAACCTCTAAATGGGGGCGGACAATGAGAGTGACACAAAAACTACATACTACTATTAACCCCTAAATGCCTAGAGCCCTCTCCAAATTCGGCAGTTTTGCAAAGATGCATTATAAAATGCAACTAACACATATATTTTGAACTTGATGTATGAATAAAAGTTGTACATTATAAATTTTAGATTCTATCCATAAAGTTAGATCTATGATTGCTGTCACCAATTTTTTTGTATAAAATTTGAACCTTCAAATTCAAAATTCTTTTGTAATTGGATTGCGAATAAGATATTGATGATTTGTACATGAAATTTGTTGTGATTGGTTGAAATGCAATACTCTAACTGTACTGATTTTTGGAGATTTTTTGGTTGCTTAATTTTATGGGTTGACTTTTTAAAAGCACTTTTACACTGAAATCTTTGAAATTTTGGGTGAATCACTACAACATGAAATGAGGCATAAAAATTTCACAAATCGTCCCCTTTCTAATCGGATCACATATGCATGAAGCTAACTTTCCATAAAATCTATAGTAAAAAATCCATATTGCAAAAAGTGCATGACGGATGAGAAAATATGGATGAAATATGTACATCGTTCAAAAATGGACGATGAGGCAATTAAGGGTTAAAGATAGACCATTTTATGAGTATTAAGACGGGTTTTTTTTAATAAAAAGAGTGTTTAAGTTAAAATATGCCAAAAATTACGACAATTATTTCCAGACATAGGGAGTAATAGAGTGTATTTTCATGATACGAAATTTCATGTGGATTGCTCTTCTCATGCGCACACTGATCTTTCTCTCACAAAAATGACAGATGCTTATTGTAGGGTATTGTACTTTGAGATCCAGAGTCTGTACTGTACATTCAAGTACAAGAGTCACATAACATATTAAGGGGCAGTTTGGACTTGGGGTGGGGTTGAAGGCCAATGGACTTCCAATCTTGCAATGAATTATGCATTGCATCTCAAACAAGCCGCTTTAGGCCCTCTTTACACTAGAGACGAGAAGCCATGGAGAAAACCTCACAAGGGCCATGGCTCATCCTTGAGAAGCCAACCTTTGAACTTGACGGCCTTTGGATATAGTGTAAAGTGAGAAGGGGCCACAAAATAAAGTGCTAATTTTTTAAAATAAATTTCTTACATATTTCTTAAAAAATAAAAAATGATTGGTTGTAAGAATTTTGCCCAAACAGCCCCCGGATTTTGCATTAGATCCATCTTTTGAGGTGGGCTTGACGCAAAATCCGGAGGCCTTGAAAAATGTGCACTTTTGTTGCCACAAAGGAGAAAAGTGTTGTCCATGTTATTTTCTCCTCCTTCCGTCCCTTGGATTGAAAATTTCAGGTGTAAAGTGACATTCTTTGGTTTCTCGGTTTCTAGGCCTCCCATTGGCTAAAATTTCTCTCTTCACGGCTTCTCGTCTCTAGTGTAAAGAGGCTCTTAGTCAACGATCGGCCATATTCATTTCCAACATGATTTTGTGACGCAATGATTTTGTCTACATCAACATTACCAAGAAAAGGGCGTTGTTTTCAACACTGTTTTTGACATTGTCTTTGACACGTAAGTGTTGAAAAATAAGTCTTTGACACTTAAGTGTTGAAAAATAAGTTTTTGACACTTCTCAAGTTATCCAAATTCTTAAGTGTTGAAAATAACATCCATTTTTGGTATTGCAATTATGTAACAAATAAAAATGTGTTTGCGCTTGGTCTTAGGAGTGGTTTTAGGAGTGGTTCAATTTAGTTCAAAAAGTGTATCCAAATTCATTCCTAAAACACTAGTAGAAATTCTCTCTAACATCACTCTTAACACCAAGTGATAACATACCTTAACTCGATTATTAGTTAAAGTTTTATGAGCCATGAATAACGTACATGATAGGCTGGGATTACCATACTCTCACTAACGTGAATCCAACAACAGAGAGCCAACTCCATAACGTTCTTCAGTCCCTGCTGGACCACTCCCTTTACATTGTACCAACACTGTAGATAATGTGCTAATAAAATAATTCAACTCTCCAACCCTCGTTGCTCGGCCAAATTGAAGTTAGAGAAAATGCTCTGCGATTCCTCTGATCCCCTGACAGATGTTTGAGATTCGAAGGCTTGGAGAAGTCACTTAGTGTAAATTTTGGGTACATATGAGCGTACGAAGGGTATTTAATGGGAGGGCTATGAAATAATTGGAATATTCTATTATTTATAATATATTTAGGGTATATTCCATATATTCTAGGAATATTTCTAAAATATTCCCAAATTGGTTTTATAACACCCTATATTACTTCTATAAATTTGTAATTTTTATCTCAAATGAATAAAAGACACCCTATATTTGTTCTCTCATAGTTATCTAATTTCTTAACAGTGACTTCCCCGGGTTTGAAGGTCAATAGTAGGAGGGCTGAAGAATATTATGTTTAGAATGGTTGACCATTCTCATAGAAGGAAATTACATTTAGATTTCACACTCAAGTAGTGAGATCACTGTACACTAGGGTTCAATAAAGTTACAAATTTTTCTCCTTCAATCTCTCTTTTCTATTCTGATAGATAGATAGATACTCCAATCCTCTTTCGAGGCCGACATGAATAAAGTGTTTGTTCGTAATGTCAATGACCCAGTGCCCACTGGACAAAGGACCATTGGAACTCTTTGCTATTCACTAAACCATCTTGTAAACTATATGACTACAATTAGATATCATGACCTTCACTCTCAAGTAATTTTATGGCGTGGAACATGATGGTGCAATAAAATTTTCAAAATTCAATTAGAATATAGAAATGTTTATTTTACAAAATTTGGATAGAAGCCACCATTGTTTTAGCGTAAATTTTGCAAATTTTTCAGGCTATTATAGCAAATTTTCTGGGCTATTGAGCTATCAACTTTGCATGGAGAGAGACAAGTGCTTATATTTCCTAAGTGTTCACCCAATTCAACTCAAAAAATTCATCACTAAAAAAATAGTAGTATTTTTTGGGGTTGCACAACCATGACAAAAATTTACTATTTGTTAAGGCAAAATGAATATTTTGACAAGTCCAAACATTAATTTCTTGCTTTTTATCCAAAAATGTCATCTTCAACTATTTTGAAGGCTGGGTGGTGATCATATATGCTTTGCAACGAAGCAGAATGAGCTCGTTCAATGAGCAGCGGACATTGGGGACAAGAAAAAGAGTTGAGCTGGAGCCAGCAAATCCGGTGTCGGCGCATGGCAATCACAGCTTTCTCCTTCTCACTCATCAGTTGCTTTCGATGATTATTTGAATTACTTCATGCACTCACCTCTTTGTATAGCGTTTTGCATCAGCATGAGTGCATAATAGGGAATTAGTGCCCAAGGGCGTTAGCCCGCGGGCACTAATTCCCTATTATGCATGCATGCTGATGTGAAACGTTGCGTTAAGCACTTCCCATAACTTTTCTTTCCACGTATTTCTTTCCACGTATTTCTTTCCACGTATTTCTTTCCCGTACGCCTAGAAGGTTCGATATCTTTATCTGTGTAACAGTGCAATGCACTGTTACATTTTTAGAAGGGCTGTAACGGGCTATTACTGCCATATTTTACTAAAGGAAAATTATGGGAAGTGCTTAACGTCATAGTTAACCCTTAACCCCTAAAGGTTGGGCCTATGACCATGGAATCATGTTTTATCTGTCACACTCAACTTTGCTACTAAAACTAATACAAGAATTCAAATTTATATTTTTAGTAGATGAAGTCACATGTCTAGTACAAATCATGAATTTTTCATAAATTTTGGTGAAATTTTGAAATTACTATGGTTTTATGAAGTGATTGTAAAGAAAATCTATATCAATTACAAAATGTACTAGAAAATTCCGATTTATTTACCTAAGGTGTAAATTATAATGGAGAAAAGTTTAGCTGATGAAAATCATCCGTGTATCTAAATTTAGAAATTTTGCTACACCTTGGTGATACCTACCGAACTTGTAACTACAATAAAACACTCAATTTTCAAATTTTTCCAAAAATTCAAAGTGGAGTAGAAACTAGACTTGGCAAGCTTCATTTTGTTAGTTAAGCTCAAATGCAATGGAACTCAATTTCATGGCCTAAATTTAGTTTAAGTAGAACAAGTAAAAAAATTCAAAATACACTACACGGTGAACCGTTTTACGACTCTTTCTGTAGTTGGGACCCCATGTAAAATCTAAAAATAGCTTGAATGATTTGAATTTAACTTGAAGGGGTGGCATCACCAAGCAAAGCCCTTTCACATAAAGAATTGGATGGAAATCATCCACGCAGTAGTTGGAATTGAACAGTCGACTTCATTCATAAGTCATTTTTTGGTCTCGACGGCATTTAGGGATTAACTGCCTAAATGTCCATTTTTTGGACGATGTAAAAATTTCATCGACGTTTTCTCATCCGTCATGCACTTTACAAAGTGTGATTTTTTTAATATAGATTTTATGGGAAGTTAGCTTCATGCATGTGAGATCCGATTAAAAAGGGGATGATTTGTGAAATTTTTATGCCTCATTTCAAATCCCAGTGATTCTCCAAAAATTTCTAAGATCTAAGCTCGAAAGTGTTCAAAAGTGCTCTTGAAAAAGTCAACTCATAAAATTAACCCCTAAAGGACCGGAGTGTTTTTCCTCCAAAAACACTCCAATGCTGCCATTTTTACTCCCCCATGCAAATATTCCAAAAAAATGTTATTTTTTACCTTCTAACCATAAGATCTTGTTCCAAACTACTTGAAAAACATACACAACAAATTTCATTGATTTTGACCTCACGGATTGCAAGATAATTGCGTTTGATGGAAAAAAAAACACCCCAAAAAAACACATGCCCGAAAATTTCAGATGCATTTGACCATGGCTACATCAAAAAAACCTCACCACTAAAACCTGTCGCATTTCACTTTCACATTCTATATGATGTTACTTAGTTGTGTACCAATTTTTGTTGCATTTGGAGATGTTTAGGATATTGAAGAACACCGTGCACTTGTTGGGGGTTTAAAAGTTTAGAAAAGACTCTTTGTTTTTGGAATTGCAATATTTTCGACTTTCTTTATTTAAAATACAAATCCGAGCGGTGAAACATAAGTACATTCCATCCTCTATAGAATGGCGAAAAAAAAATTGAAAAAAAAATAAATCTCCAAGTTTTAAAAGATATGTAGCACATTTTGGGGGTTAGGGGGGAAATAAAGGGTGGAGGAATGGAATTGAAGTGCCAACCCATTCCAATGTTCATGACCCCACTAACTCTCAATGTGGACTACCACGTGGCAGTCCCTCATTGGACGATTTTCATTTTTCATTTTTTTAAAAAGATTTCAATTTTCATTTTTTAAATTATGTTTTTTACTTATAAATATTCAAATTTTAGTTAAAATAATATTTTTATTTATATATATATATATTTAATGAGTTTGGAAAATGGAGCGATCTTCTGCCCCCCACAGGCCACCCCATTTTCCACACGCCGCCCATCTTGTTGCCCCCCCCCCCTAAAATTCAACTATTTCTCTACTGCCCCGCTGCCCTTTTTCCCAAAAAAAACACATTTCCCCTCATAACTTCTACATACACTTTCGGAATTCAAAAAAAAAGATTCCCCATTTTCGTGGTACAATGGAGAATTCATTATTAAATTTCCTTCAAAATTTGATTAAAAATGTGTTCACCGAAACCTATCCGGTTCTTTAAATGTCCTAGTTAGGACACTTGGTCCTTTAGGGGTTAAGCAACCAAGAAAACTCCGAAAATCACTACACTTAGAGTATTACATTTCAACCCATCCCAACAAATTTCATCCACATATTGTCAATATCTTACTTGTAATTGAATTCTTTTAAAATTAGAAATTGAAAATTAAAATTTTATACAAAAATATTCGTGATTGCAATCATAGATTTAACTGTATGGATAGAATCTAAAATTGATAATGTACAACTTTTATTCATACATCAAGTTTAAAATGTCCCTCTTAATTACATTTCATAATGCATCTTTGCAAAACGGCCCAATTTGGAGAGGACTGTATGCATTTAGGGGTTAATCTAGCGATTAGTCTAATTGTGAATTTTAGGTTATATTCAAATTTACTTACCACCCTAAACAAATTACGGCTCTAGTTCATAGAAAAAACAAATGAGATTTTTCTTTTTCCTTTCTTTTATGGGAAAGCTTTGTAAAAAAGATTCCTTCCTTTCTCATGCACATTATTGGATTGAGATAAGTCACGATTGTTAGTCATTTAAAAAAATAAATTAGATGGGGATTTTTCTCAAAAACAACACACTATGTAATGTGTTTTAACATTTATATTCCTAAAATTTGAAGGCTTTATCATGGTATCGATATCACCCTATTTTTTATCACAAATAAGTATGGTCAAACAGTGGATGCTAAAGAATTGGGCTTTGAGAATTAAAATAAGAAGTTATTTTGTTTAATGCATGCTAAATTGCTCATACCGTAGTACCATAGCTGGGTCACAAAAAAAAGTTCAAGAAGTAGAAAATGTAAAAAATCAAAAATTATGAGTACCAAAAAAAAAAATAGAATAAATTATTTTTAGCTATATTTTGCTATTTCTAAGCTATTTAGGGTCATTTTGAGCCATTTTTAATCAGTTTTTTCCCGAGAACAAAAATCAAGAAATTCATTTTTTGAGAAACAAACCTTATTTTTCAAAAAGTATTAAATGTTCATTCGTGGGGTGACAACCTAGCTATGGTACTACGGTTTTGATTTTTTTTTAATCTTTGAAATTTATTTATTTTTAATTCGATGTCTTCCTCTCCATAAGTGAAAAACTTGTGAAACCTCTCCTTGAGGACTTTTCAATAATACCAACAACACATCCATCAACTTCCTGGTGGCAAAAATCCTAAATCCTAAACCCTTGTAGATTTGAAATCTCTTATCAAATTTTAAAACTTTACGGTTTTAAACAAAAGACTCCCAAGTAGAAATTAGAGCAATTTGAAAAACACTTTGACATAGTTAATATCTCAAATCACAAACCTATACCAATATCTATCCTAGATTTTAATACTACGAGGTTTCAGCATATGAGCTTGGGGGGTGCACTCTACATTATGTTTGAGAAATCACGTGCGTTCATGACCCCCTCTTAAAACCCTCATGTATACGAGGGGTTATATGTCTAAAAACTTATGTATACAGATATCTTCCGTTCTAAATATATATTTAATGTAAGTATACGTCAATATTTTCAGCTCTAAATATGTTTATTGTATGTATACGTCATACGAAAATGTTTGAATTAATACCCCTTCTGTGCACTCACGTATACTCGTACATGTTTAGTACAGTGCAGCCCCCGGGCATATGAGTTGCACTTAAAAGTCCTAATTTTCAACTCTTGGACATCACACTTTAGCATACTGATAATTATGATTATGAGTTCTAAGAAATAATAATTATGAGGTTCTAAGAACCTGTGAAAGATAATGTCACTGCACATGTCAATTTCACCAAAACAACAAATAATTATGATGTAATCAAAAGAAGATGACACTTCATGTCAACATGAGGCCCGTAGTTTTCACTGTCTATCTATTCAGTTTTCACAAAGTCTGGTCTCCCTGCTCTCATCTTCTATGTTTCTCTAACCCTGCTCTCATCATCTGAGTATCTCTCTCATCTTTTGTGTTTCTGTGCAGTGTTTCTAACTAACACTAGTAGGAAATGTGTCGTTTTTCACTTACTATAATTGAAAAAGGAATGAAACCGTGCCAGGCACATGGGCTGTGTCACTGCTGGTGAGTAGTTTTGGTCACAAGAAGACAAAATATAAATATAATATTCAGTCACTATTCACCGTTTCCACGAAGTCGGGAATGAAAAACGACAGGTCTGCTACTAGTGTTACATCACATGTATTAATTCACGTACAAGGTGTTGATTGTCAGTGATTGTTCTTCTCTAATTTTGTCGTATCAACGCTCAATGCATAGTGTACCAGAATTCTTCAGCCGACCTTTTCTTTGCTTGTAGTTTTCTTGACTGTTGTTCCCTTTAACCCTTTAGTGCCCAGGGTGGTTCCGGAGGAACCGCAGTTTTTTGGGTGATGTTTTTTTAAAACTTTCTCTGTTGAAATTAGGGATACTATTAATAGTATTCAACCATATAAATGTAAGCATAGCTTAATGAAACAAGTGTCGGTTAAATCTTGGTAAGATCGGACCGTTGGATTGGAAGATTATAGTATGTCTTTGAACCGTATAATGGACACTCAAAAATGAGATTTTGGGGGCTGTGTGACTTCAAAGGTTAACCCTTAAACGTCAAAGCAAGCCCCACGGGCTTGTTATAAAAGAATAATTCAGGAAAAAAATAGATTTTCTCAACCAAATCAAGCGAGGATTGGTGCATTGGAAAGCTATTGAAAAAGCGATCTAGATTGCAAATTTGTGCCTCATTTGGGAGATTGTGGAGTCATTGACAAGCAATCAAAGTTATCTAAATGAACAGGAGTTGAGGTTGGGCAGCAGAGGTCGTTTCTTGAAAAGTGCTACAGTGCCGCAACACTACTAGCCAGCAGAGCCGTTTTTTCATTTTTTCGTTTTTTTTTTTTTTTTCTTCGCCTCCGAAAATTTAGATGCCTTACGGGCTACCCCACCCAGGCCCTCTTGACGTTTAAGGGTTAAATAGAATTTGGGTTAAATTTTCTAAAATGAAAGTGAAGATGTTCAACAATGACCTGTGTCAACATCTCTTCATTGCAATCTTTCATGTCAAGAATGGACTCATACATAATTATTGTGAATTTTATAAGTGCGAGTGACTTATCCATGTACGATTTATGATAAAATTTATACGTTAAAATAAGAAAGGAGTTGGTACATTGATCAAGATCGGAATACATACACTAATGGAACATGAACAAGAGAACACAATCCAAAAAAAAATACAAGATATCAAACTTCCAAACACAAGAAAGACCGCATAGTACATGTGTTGTAGTTGTATGTATTTGCTGTATTTTGAGGTATTTGCAGTATTTTGGTGTTTTGTACATAGGTATTTTGGATATCTAAGAGAGTCAGATTCCAAATTTTCTTTTTGCATCGTCTACATAATCAAAAGTTACACTTTTGAACTTCAGACACCGGACTAAGATAGTTCATAGATTTTACAACATTTCATTTTCTAGTGATAATAGTGACCACTTAGTGGTTACCTGAGCACTAAAGGGTTAAAGACACAAGTTGAGGGAAAAATAGATGTAGAGAGCATTGTAAGGAGAAAGTATTTGATGACATTAGGGTTTTAGATTGTCCAGGTTGCTGCATTAGAGGATACTATGGAAGATACCAAACGTTCAAGTCAAAAGTGAGCCTCCTTCAGAAGGCATGTGCACATTCTTGTCCAGCGTTGATGAACCCCGCAATATGGAGTGGTCTGCCAAAGGAGTTGTTGCAGCGTGTGTTTGCACGCACTAGTAGCATACCTATCATTTTTCATTCCCCACTTTGTGGCAACAGTGAACAGTGCCGGAATATTATGCCTAAGTATATTTTTGTCTTCTTGTGACCAAAACTACTCACCAACATTGACACAACCCATGTGCATGGCGCGGTTTCATTCCTTTTTCATTTATAGTAAGTGAAAAGCGACACATTTCCTACTAGTGTCGACGTCTACCGTTGGCAGGTATCATTCGCCTCAAATGCCTGTCCAAGCAATGGATTAGGATCCTAAACTCCCATGATTTCAAGCAGGTGTATGCAGATGCGCATCCAAAGCTGTTTGCAATGATTCCCGAGTCTTGCCCCTCCGGGAGATTCGACGTCACGCTGTATGACTTGAGATACCCCCTGCCGTTCTACACCATGAACTCTTATGATGGTTTAGGGTTTAGGGCTAGTATCGGGAACCTCCCGTGTATTATCCCCTGTAGAATGTAGCCAGGGGGTACATTTGCCGAGGTGAGGTTCCCAATACTACATGTGTCCCGAGGCTTGGTTTGCTTTGCTTAACCCTTTAGTGCCTAGGTAACCAGTAAGTGGTCACTAGATCATCGAAAAATGAAATGCTGTAAAATCTGTGAACTATCTTAGTTCGGTGTTTGAAGTTCAAAAGTTTAACTTTTGATTATGCAGATGATGCAAAAAGAAATTTTGAAATCTGACTTTCTTAGATATCCAAATACCTATGTTCAAAACACCAAAATACTACAAATACCTCAAAATACAGCAAATACTTACAAATACAACACATGTACTATGCGGTATTTCTTGTATTTGAAAGTTTGTTATCTTGTATTTATTTTTGGATTGTGTTCTCTTGTTCATGTTCCATCAATGTATGTATTCGGATCTTGATCAATGTACCAAATCCTTTCATATTTTAAAGTATAAATTTTGTCCTAAACCGTACATAGATAAGTCACTCTCACTTATAAAATTCACAATAATTATGTGTGAGTCAGTTCTTGACATGAAAGATTGCAATGGAGAGGTGTTGACATAGGTCATTGCTGAACTGCTTCACTTTCATTTTTGAAAATTTAACCAAAATTCTATTTAACTTTGAAGTCACACACCCCTCAAAATCTCATTTTGGAGTGTGCATTATACGGTTCAAAGACATACTATAATCTTTCAATCCAACGGTCTGATCTGACCAAGATTTAACCAAAACTTGTTTCATTAAGCTATGCTTATATTGATACGGTTGAATACTATTGATAGCATTCCTAATTTCAAGAGAGAAAGTTTAAAAATATATCACCCAAAAAACTGTGGTTTCTCCAGAACCACTCTAGGCACTAAGGGGGAGCTTCCATGTGAGGATCGGTCCGGTGGAAGGCAGTAGAAGACAAGAAACGAGGTCTCAACAGTCACCGATACTCCACCCATTTCGGTGGAAGTAAAAATTATACTCCTGAGTTTCACTGATTTTCACCGATTCGGTGGAGCTCCCCTCTTCTGCGGCCCGATCACCGATCACCCACCCCACATGGAAGTCGGCCCTAAAGGGTTAAGCCTTGTAGCCGAGCTTTTCCATTCCAACACTGGAGCCTGGACTATCACAAACCTGTCAGATTTCAAATACTTTTTTGGGTATGGATACTGGTGGGGTCCTTCAGATGATTGTTTAGAAATATACTCTCTTTGCATAGAAGAGGGTCCTTGTGTGTATGAGTGCACAGAAGGCCATTTCCTTGAGATCCAGTGGAGTAAAACGGTTGAAACTGAAAGATCACGGCTGAATTGGTTTGCAGTGACCTCGAATTCCTTCAACAGAGCGTCTCTAACTGTTGACCTTGAAACCTCCAAATTATAGCGCAACGAACATAACATTCTTTAAGCAGCCCCACTGTTCACATTTGGGAATCAGCATCGCAAGTCAAAATCATCGCAGGAATCGTAATCTTCTAGAGAGTAATAGCCATCTCTAGTTAATGATGGCTTGGCAGCTCAACAAACTTCTGTTTTTTAAAAGTTTCTACATGGACCACATCATGAATTTCCTATTCATACGGTGATTCTTTGGGCAAGCAAAAGGGTTTTGTTAACCCCTAAATGCCCAAACGACCATTTTCTGGATCGCTGCCCGAATCTAACGGGCTGCCTAGAATTTTAAAAAGTATTATTTTGAAAAATAAAAAATAAGTTTAAAATACTACATCAAGTCTACTTTCCAACCCAATTTGAATTATGTCAATCCAAGTTAAACTCCACCCGGGAGAATTTTTCAAAGTGAATCACTTCAACATTGTCTTAGTGTTACAAAATTTGCTATTTGGGGAAAGTAATGATGTTCCCTCCATCGTTTCTTTTTCTTTTTTGAAGTTTACAATAGATAAACCAAATTTAACCAATCATGCTAAATTTTAAACTCTAAAAGTGAAAATTAGAATTTATACAAATTTTCAAAGGTTAATGCTTTTAAATTCATTAAAAAAATATCTTAAGTTATTTTTGGAAGTTTGACTGTACGGATAATTTGTAGAGACAATGCCCTACATTTTGTTTATTGAACCAAACTTCGTCAAACATATGGAAGGCACATATTATAACACATCTATGTTTTGTCCAATACCCCTCGGGCTTTTAGGGGTTAAAGTATTAGCTAAAGAATGATATGAGTACAGTATCAATTCATTCATTTTTGTGAAAAGTGCCACATGTCATCTTGTGATTGGTTTGAGGTGATGTGTACCTCTCAAAATCTGATGCGAAATTCAATTCGACAGTAAGATGTTGAATATGATCCTCTACTACAGTAGTGCAAAAGGTGTCCAATTCCACCAAAAACGACCACTAAAAAGTTGGTCCGAGTTCCACCAAAGTGTTTAGATCTTTGGTGGAATTGGACACCCTTTGCACTACACTAAATAGTATATTTAGTGTGAGGCACATTAATTGCGAACATCACTCTAAATATCAAAAAACCTACTTTTGTAAAAACACTAATTGTGAATTCTCACACTATTTATGAAGAATAGTAACATTTTGACATTGTGATCTTTTGAGATATGGATATTTAGTGTGAGTAAGGAATGAAACTTGAGATGAAAGTTTAGATGGAAAAACTGAAATTTTAGAAATGGAATGAATCGAATTGGATGATAACTGAAATTGGATGATAAGTATGATTATCATCCAACACTAATTACCCACAAATTGACAATTAGTGTTAGACAAGGAGTAGGGGTAAGCACATTATTCATCACCTCACACTAAATATACTATTTAGTGTAGTGCTCATTTATGGTACCGTAGTCGGCTGTCAAGATTGACAAAAAAACAATTACAAGAAGGGAAGTCCAAATCTTTAGGCAATTAATTTTTCAAAAATATGTATTTAGTAGAAAATTCTGAAAAATATTCAGAGAATTTGACATTTGTTGAAAAAAAAATTCCAAAAAAACTAATTATTCAGCATGATGGCCTGGTACGGGCTACTGATGACCAAGAGAAAGTCTTTACAAACTATTTTCACACTAGTGGTATTAATATTTTGTGAGTTGCACACTAGTAAATTCACCAAACTTTTATTGAACTAAAAAGTTTGCCTCAGGAGTACAGTTTTTGGATCAACGAACTTTGTTGAATTTACAAATGTAAATCAGAATAAGGTAGTTTCTTGGTTCTAGTGTTTTTCGATTAAAAATAGATTTAGAGTTGAGTAAATTTATAGTAAGGAGTTACAAAGTCAAATAATTTTTGGAAAATCTATGAACAAAAATTCAAAACTTTATAACTTATCTGTATAGTATCCAAATAAAGTATATTTAAGTGCGTTAAAATGTTCTGTAGAATGGATACAAGACCCACAAAATTATTTATCAGTTTATTTAAATATAAAAAATACATCCATCAATTAGAAACCACGGGATGGGGAAACCAACTTTAATATGTCAATTCATTTGCAATCCACATGAGAATAGTGAAATAATTGTGTATGGGTTTTCAACAATGGAGTAGAAGGGGTTCACCCCTAATGACCCAAGGGATATAGGACAAAATTTTAGATGTGTTATAAAATATGTGTTTTATAAAATAAATTAAACAAATTGTATAGTTCATTTTTATTAGAATTAAGAAATCATCTATATAGTCAAAAAAAAATTAATTGTCAAAAAAAAAAAAAATTATAGAGTTTTGTCAAATCAATTTTAACCCCTAAAGGACCAGGTGGACACACTGTGTCCAAGAATAATTTCATTACTTTAATAACTTGTTTGGATTTCATAATTTTGACTCAATGTTAACTAGAGAATTGAAAATGTTCGTTTCAAGAACACAAAAATCCTTCAAGATTTGCAATAACGTTGATTGATTCATCGGGAAAAAATTAAAGCGTCAACGTAGGTGAACTTGGGACATAGTAGTTAGGGCGGTTGATGACTTGAAGGGCATTTTCACACTTGGACGTCACATTTGTTAAAAAACGAAGTGTCCAATATGTAAAATATTTGCCATTACTGCATCATTAACACTATAAAATAATTACAGAAAATTTTTAAATATATTTTAAATGGAAAATTTTCAAAATAATTGGAATCTTTTCTACATATTTTATATTTTGGAATATTTTGGAATATTTTGGAATATTCTGAATATATATTTGAATTCTTTAAAACATTTTTGCAATGTAAAAATTAATAACGATCACAAACACCGGCTCAACGAGTCACCAACGAGTCACCAACAAGTCAATTCACCCAAACATAAATCTTTGAGAATCAATCATTGTTGTTGTATTTAGTTTTAGAACACCATTTTTTGTGGGCACCTAGATATAGTACATTTTTGTATGCTCCTAAACTTTCAAACACTAATCATGGTTTTTAAATTTATGAGAAAGTTTGCAATGAATGACCTATTGGTTTTATTCAAAATTTTCAGAAATCAACTTATAATCAAACCTTATAATCATGTAATATATACGGTAGATTGTTTTGAAAATTGATGTACAGTCTCATGACTAAGTCCTTTTTGAACTTCAATGGTGAAGTTTTCTACATGAATACCAATCAAGAGATACAATTGCCTTTCTGAAAGCATCACGAGAAAGTGATAAAATTTTAAGAATGATCATGGTCCCTTAGGGGTTAAAGCATTTTACTTTGGAATTCACCAAAAACACAATTTATAATTTAGCATATTCATTTTTATAATTGGCTAGAATTCATTCTATATTAATTAGCAAATCAAGACCAAAGATTTCATCATGAAAACACTTTTTCCCAAATAGTGAATTTTTAACACTAAAAGAATGTTGCTCACTTTGTGTTCTTTTCTAAATTTAGACAATAGCAATTTCAATTTGTAAGGCACTTACATTGCGATAATCCATTTTATTGTGCAGAACAAAATAATTAAAAAAATAAAAGGTATTTACTCCCCAATAATGGTGCTAAAAGACATAAGGTTCTTTAGCCCTTCTATTGTTGACCTCAGAATCTTGGCCACTATTCCTTAATCACTTTAGAAGATTCGGAATCATGGGCAAGTCCACATCATCTTTAGCTAAAGATTGGGTGGTGAGACATTGTATTTATTATTAAAGCTTCTATAGTGCTACTATTGAAAATGGTGGACTTTACTAAAGAACCTTTTGGACAGGGAGTGACCACAAAATTGTTGTTTGGGATGTTAGGGATTACTGCCAAAAGGGATTTTGTGTTTGTTGATCCATTATAAAGGTAGAATTTATGCCAATTTTTGTTTGTTGATCCATTATAAAGAAGAATTGAGAGGAGAAATAGCATCTACCAACATTGACAAACAAGCTCACCATATGATTTCCAAGATTCAACCCTGAGATTCTAAGCTTTTCTTAAATGTTCAACCAACCTAAAACAATTCGGCAAATTTTTGCCAAAATCTTATCTGATTTTGGAAGTGGCTACTTTCACACTAAGGAAAAATGGGCAAAAAAGTGGATGAGATTTTCAAAGTCCTCTCAAAACAATACTAAACTCGCCACTATTTAGATGGAAGTGCCTTATACTAGATACTTTTATGAAATCGGTATTAATTTTACGAACTCTTGGCATTTCAACATCACAACTAAGTTGACGTTCTAAAACATATCATTTTAACAAATGATGAACCTCATGTTAATAATAAACTTCACATTCACAAAAATGGAGTTCAATAAAATTGAAGCAATATCAATTTCAATTGTGTGACTAGGACCTCCTAAAAATCTCTAACAAGCGTTGCTTTTAGAGCATTAGCACTTGAATGTCACAATTTTGGAGCGCAATCTAAAACACACCACCATTTTAATGAATATGACCATGACTTTGATTTTATTTCGAACAGATCTAATCACAAATTGTGGCATGATTATCAAGATGAATTAATGATTCCTCTGGGCAGTTTTCCAGACGCCAAATCCTAGTGCTCTTCAATGATGCCATCAAGCACGTGGTCTTAATGAGCTCGCACCTGAAAGAAAATCAATTTAATCCAACAATCAATATCAATGACCAAGCTAGAATTATAGTTTCCAGCTAGCCCCCAACTAAATAAATAAATAAATAATCATGATGCTCAAGTTTGGTTGAGAGGCTAGAAAGTTAAAACCCATAACGCTCTGTTCAATCACAAGACCAAATGAGACTTTAGGTCTTTTGAACATTCAACAAGACTTTTAATCCATTCTCGAGGTCTATTTTTCCCTCTAGTAAGCCCTCTAATTAATTATGCATGAACCAAACATATACTTTTAAACATCTTTGATTCAAAAGTACAATTTAACATTAAGAAGAGTCATTGATTTTCGTTCTTCACATGCCACCTCAGCACTTTCAACAAATTCAATGAAAGCAACCCCTTAGTGACTCCCCCTATTATATCATGTAATGTTAAATTGTACTCCTAATTTTCAAAAGTTATCTAGTTCATAACATCTCTTATTAACAAATCGAAGTTAACCATGAACTTGAGATTTTTAAGAATCTCGAGTTAACCATGAACCCGCCAGCATTCGACACATCACATTCAGCGAAAAATTGGTGAACCGCTCCCGCATATCAATCACCTGCAGGCCCGTAAATAATTTCATTCCATTCCACAATGATTTGTCAATTATTTTCTTTTCTGGCCTGTTCAAATGGCAAAAGTTTACAGTGCAAAACTTGAATAATTATATCTAGACTTGTTCTTGTGCAACTCACTCATAACATTCAGTTAATTCTTCAACTTACACCCTTGTAATAAGAATCTAGATTCTTTTTCAACAGAAAAATAGAAGAGAAACCACTGACTAAGCATCATGCACGACCTGTTTTATAACGAAGGAGAGTAAGTTTTCACAACTGTTCAAGAATTATCTGTAGGAATATCTCAAATTCAACATTCTTCAATACATTTGCAAAACGAATCTAGATTCTTTTTGCGGAGCATTTGAAATCATCTTAGTACGGCAGCCTAGATATTAACCTCGTACAGCTAGGAAGCTAGAGGGTTGTTGGACATAATGACAAGTTGTTCTATTGATTGTTCTAACCTATCAACTATGAATTGATGGTGTCAATTACCTGGCCTCGCCTCGCCTCGCCTGTTCCGCAATCTCCTTGATCACCTCGTGTACGATATATTCAGTTTCTACGGTATCAAGAGTTTTCCTCCTCGTGTGAACTCGACCAACACTTGCAGTCTGGAATTAGGTTTTGTCCAACCACTTGTCCCTTCCAAACGCTTGCACCCTCTTTTCTCGCATACCTAGTTTCAAGGGTTAGCTTCACACAATGTCTGGTGCAAATCTGACATGGAGCCGTAACCAGGCACCATCGAATCACCAACAATGAGCAGGAGATGTTGTCTACCTTGAGATGACCGCCAGTCTTCTGCAACATGACATTGTTCTCTACTAAAATTTTCCAAGCCAGACTATCTTATCATCCAAACTAGATAGAAGACAAATGCAAATTGGAACCAACAACTAAGAACTATTAAGCTTAACACAACACGTTCTCAGAGCGCTCAGAAAGTCAGCTACACACACCCCAACTCAGATTGCTCACAGGTTAACTTATCAGTTTCTCAGAATAGACGGTAAGGCGATGCAGGAACTTGTGCCCAGAAGAGCTATCTTGTGCATGAAAGGAATTCCTTTCGTTCTTGGCATTTAAAGAACATAATATTACAAATATTGTACAGGGGCCGAGCTTAGGCACAGATGCCATGACCAAGAATGAGGGCTGTACTGTCTGTGGTACAAGCCAAATTCAAAGCCAGCATTTAGTGACGTGTGTACTCCTCATATTCCCTAATCAAGTGTGGTCACACTACAATCTTTCCTGTTGTGGCCTGTGAATGATACCTAAAAACAGCTCGGTTGACTTGCAATTCAGAATATGACAAGTGCATATCAGACTGCGCAGAAGGGTGTTGTACTCGGATCAAAAGTGCCAACTGGGTTTTAGAAAGCAGGTGTCCAGGAGAAAACTGGGTGTGCCGAATATCACAATGAAAGATGATCTACCAAGACCGGGAGAGTGTACACTAATGCCCCCATAGAATACGAGCAAAAAAACGATATGCAAAAGTAAGCATAGGCTCGCCAACGCTTGGGACTCTGGTGTAGAGAGTAGACCTCAGTAACAAAAGTGGAGACAGTGCTCATGCATCCAAGTAGTCCAGTCTGTAGAGCTCCACACAGTAAGGAAGAATCGTCTGGGGACTGCACCGAACAGAAATGGTTAGATGTCCATTAAAATAGGCGTCATTAGCAGCCAGCAAACAAGTGCAGACATGGATAAAGGGAGGGCTATCGCCGCGACAAGAAAAATCAACGCGTCCTTACAACACTACAATTCAAATCTCAGCCTGAACCTTATAGATCATCCAGTTGCAATTAAAGAATCTACAAATCATCTAGATACACATACGAAAAAAGTAGTAATTATTTTGCAAGCAAGCAAAGCTTACCGCAAGAAGCACCGTAGCAAGCACACTCTGCAAGGTTGATGCAACAACATTGGTCAAGAGAGTTCCAACTGGTAGCCACTTCAGATACTGGTTCGTTCCGATCCCCTGTCCATTGAGCCTGGCTAACAGCCAACGAGCCCAAACACCAGGAGGACCCACCACACAAGACAGCCACAGACGCCTTCGTACCGCAGAATTTACGTCAATAACTGTGAGAACCACGCAAGCTACCCATAGAATAGCGCTGGTGGCCATGAAGATCAGCAATGAAATCTGCTGACGACGAAGATTGTCAGGAGAAGAAAAACCCCATTTCTTATGCAAGCCTCTACGTACTCGGTCTCTCCTTATGTACATTATACCAGCCCGCAGTAGTTTGGCAGAGTCCATGCCTACGGAAAGCGACATTTGTGCCAGCTCCATGCCTGCAATGAGCAATACGACAATCTCTAATTGAAGACAGTACATGCCCAGAAATAACATTCATAATCACGCATAAGCGTCAAAAGCGTCTGAAGTATAGAATCGACTTCAGAAATCAGCTATATTGACCAGGGAGTATACAACGGTGAGCATGAATGATTGTAACAGACAGCACTTACCAATTATTAAACCCACGATAGACCTCACCCAAAGTCCATGCGTAACCAGAACAAGCAATTCTTGGTTCCATGAAGCATAAGTTGTAATACTGCCCATGAGCCCAGTGGATAATCCAATAACTAACAGTCCCGAAAATGCCGCAATATCTTTTTTCAAAACAACTCCCACCCAACCCATAAAGAAACATCCAACCTGCCAACCACAAGCCAGCAAAAGACCACCCTTTAGAAAAAGAATCTAGACACAGGTCTATGAAAATATCAACTGAGACCCACTTGTAGCTACAATGAGCAGTAAGTGGACATTTAAATCTGTGAAGCTTATCCATCAAATATCAAAATGCAAAAATAAGATGGGCGTTCGTGTTCATTACCATATTGGCCGGAAGGTCAATGAATAATGAGGAATCGTTTGACGTGACATTTGCAATGTTGAAGAACAGTATTTTCAAGCCGTACCTGATGCAGACCTGAGAAAATGATTTGACCAAATCAAACCTCGTAAATCCCAACACTCTTGTTTTTTAAGAAGGGCACTAAACAATACTAAATGTCATTGAGAGTGATAATAAATCCAGTCCGTGAAAACCACCGTGTCCACAAGTTCTACAAGTACCAACGCTTAACGCAGTCCTTCAATAATTCGCCTCTCACCACTGGCTGCACACAATGTCTTTACCACACGAAACCTCTAACTACACTAGTCTGTCGGACAGATGAAAGATAGCACACCACATGCAATGACAGCACCAGTAATTCGATTAGTTTCCATACCCCTAAGATGCCAAATGTAGTCAGATGAGCCAATGCTGACACGTATTCCATTGTTGGAGAGTAAGACAGCATTCCTCCAGGTGGTATGGAAACGTTATCAAATCGTTCCTTATGAGTGATAGGAATTACAATTGCTTCCATCGACTTTTGAATCTGTCATGCAAAAAAAACAGTTACAAGCTTGAAGCTGACCATACGAAGGAAATACTATACATCTCCAGTAATTGCCTGCCAAAAAGCTCCTCTCTCAAGCGCCAACAAGAATAGTAGTGGTGACCAGTACACGAGCCTGACAAAAAACTCCAACATCGATACTGGTCCCTCTCACTCGGTGTGCAAACCTTACCATGACTGCGTTAGAAAGGAGATAAAAAAAACCAACCGGATCCAAAGATACACACTCCTGCAGTCTAAGATCATCAACATTATGACGGTGGTAGATATTTTAAGCTCTAGCAGACGATAATCCACCTGCTTATCCAGACCACCAATATCTGAGGACACCTCTGTAGGTTTTTCATCAACCTCCATGGCTTTGACACGCGAGTCGTACTCTGAAGGCAGTGTATCCAGAACCAGATAACTGTCGTTGTTCACCCCAACCAGGTCACCAGGCTTCAATCTATCAGGGTCCCCTACTAGACCAGCACCCTTGCCCTTCCCATGAGAATCCAAATCAACATTAGCTCCATCCTCTTCAGCTTCGTCTTCGGGATTGACGTCCAGAATCTGCACAGTACCGGAATATCGGGTAAAACCCTAAACCAACATACCATGCAAATTTTGACACACCTGAGGTTGATGCAAATTTTCTCATGAATTTGACTGACACTATTTCCCTGAACCCTTTGCTTCCCACTTGACTATTCCGGTGAATTCACCAAATTACAGAGATGGGATTTTATGCATCTATATGGTGAATCTATGCCACATGATCACTTACAAGCCGTGAATTTAATTTTATGTGCAAGCACAGTTTGCTCCCAATGCACCAAAGCATTGCAACCAAGAGGTGGGAAGCAAAGGGTTAAGACTTATTTTTCACTTGCCGGAATAGTATGCTTACAAAAAACCGATCACGACATACCGACCTCCACTACGTTTCCGACAAGGGAAGGCAGCTGCTTGCTCAGCTTGATCTTCTCTCGATTCTCCTTGATTTGTTCTGTCATGGCATCGGGCTCCAGCGTCTCGTCCTACACTCAATCCCAGTCACCAAGAATTCAAACTGAAACCCTTGCTTCCTGGGAGATGATACTCTCAGCCAATACACGGCATCCAAAGGCAGTCAGTGAGAATGGAAGCGCCTGAAGAAAAAGTACCTGCAAGACACGGATCTCATTCTCCAGCAAGCGGCTCCTACGCCGAATGTCTTCCGCGTTCATGCCTGCGAACTCGTGGGTGCCATGGTCTCCAAAAATATCCGCAGGCTCGTTCATGTTGACGATTCCTGCAGCTCTTTGTCTCCTCCTTCAATCCAATCGACTGAGTTACGCCTCTGGCTCTCCAGGACCAAAGGCCACAAATAGAACCCCGATCTCCACAGCCAACAAACAGAGCTTCGTTTCGTGTCGTTGTTGTCGTTGTTGATTGGGTTTTGCAATTAGGGTTTGAAGCTCCCCACTCAGCTGGAGCTCGGTTCTGATTCGTACAAGGGCATATTCTCCGCAATGCGACATCCTCGCTCCAACACGAAAGTGCCTTCCCCGCTACAACCCCTGCCTGCTTCCCTCAAGGACGGAGGTCACTGTATTGGATTTGCGATGCATCTCGGTTGAATCTTCGTTCATCCATCCACGACCACCACCACGACCGACGACTGCCCGTGTCCCGACGACTGCCCGTGTCCCGAGTCCCGACGACTGCCCTCTCCCGGGCATGCCAATAAATCTTAGAGCATCTTCAATGCAACACGGTAAAGCTCATTGCAAACCAAAACCTATCTTTTGACTGACCTAAAATTAGAAACTGAAATTACCATCATTAGAAGCGCATCTAAATAAACGTGAGATATTTCTCAAGAAAAAAAAATTGTAAAAATTTGACGTTGGTGAAATCCCTCATTGAAAACACTACATTTTCAAAATTTAGAGGGAGTGCACCAAATCTTACTTAAAAATGAAAAGATCCTCCCACACTCCCTCTAAATTTCAGAAATATAGAGGGAGTAAGGGAGGATCTTTCCATTTTTAAAGAAAATTAACCACACTCCCTCTAAATTTTGAAAATGTGGTGTTTTCAATGAGGGATTTCACCTACGTCAAATTTTTACAATTTTTTTTTCTTGAGAGATATCTCACGTTTATTTAGATGCACTTCTAATGATGGTAATTTCAGTTTCTAATTTTAGGTTAGTCAAAAGATAGGTTTTGGTTTGCAGTGAGCTTTACCGTGTTGCATTGAAGATGCTCTTATAACACTGAAATCACCATATATATTGTGGTCCACGGTATTTACGAGAGGCTTTCACATGGAGATAAAATTCCCATATGGGAAACGCGGACAAATTTCTCACAATTGTAACTTTCCCAGATCAAAAAATACACTACAATCATCCCAAGAAAGTTACAATTGTGGGAATTTTGTCTCACTTCCCATATGAAATCTCATGTCTTACTACGGTAGTAAACACAAGGAGTTTACTACCGTAGTACCATAGCAGGGTTTGCTATCGACCCTGTGAATGAATATTTAATATTTTTTGAAAAATTGATAAGGTTCGTTCCTAAAAAAAAATCAATCTTGATTTTAGATTCTGAGGGAAAAATGATTAAAAAAATGATCCGAAGTAGCCTTAAATGGCCCAAAATAGAAACTAAATATCACAATATAGCTAGAAATAGTTTATTCTATTTTCGTTCTTTTGTTCTTATAATTTCTAATTTTTCAAAAAAAAGAATTGATGAACCTGCTAACGATAATAATAAAAAATTCAAAATATTGTGGTAAAATAAATCCAAACTGGATGAAAATTGTTCAAATTCGATGAGAATTTGTTAAATGATGAAATTTTGATCAAATGGATGAATGTAGCCACAACAATTATGAACCCAAATAGATAGATAGGTAGAAACTCCGGACCTCTTTCGTGGGCCGACGTGAATAAAGTGTCTGTTCGCAATGACAATGACCCAATGCCCACCGGACAAAGGGCCATTGGAACAAAACTACTCTCTCCTATTGAGAATAGACACTCTAGTGACCAGTAACTAGTAATTAAGTAATAAAAATAACCAATAACAAATTCTAGTGAAAGGATAGTTAGTTGAGTATAACTTAGAGTTTGCCTAATTGGTAGTGGCCAAGTCATGAGTTCCGTGGTTGGTTGGAGAGGGGCGTTGTATTAGAGTTGGATGGTCCGGGTTCGATTCCTCATGAATCTCTTTGAGGCCAATTATGAACCCAATAGTATATGGTGATTTCAGTGGTGCACGTGTTTCTGTGTCCTTGGCTGACGTGGATTTTGAGGAGGAATTCAATGATGAGGGAAGCACCTGCCTTGTCGTTTCCGTACTTGGCTTGGGTGGAGGCTGATTTTTATTCATGTGGTTACGGAGAAATAACTTCAGTTCTCTTTTTGAGATTGGCAGTTTGGCACACCGTAAGTTAGTACATACCAGGTTCGCCCAAAAATTATTATAGAAAGAATAAATGTAAAATTATTGGTCCAAAAAAATAAGAATTTAGAATAGTAATGAAATCCCCAAAATGCTATTATTCATCTGAAACAGATTGATATTCATCCCAAATGTGCTAATATTAGAGTTATTCGTAAAGTAGAGCAAACTGATTCCACAAAAAGAAAGACAACGTATAACTGGTTTTTTAGCTCAAAAAGAGGAGAAAATGAGTTTAACCCCTTTTCTCTCGACCGGTCACATAGCACTGCGTTGTTACAAACTTGAACCTCCCCAATGCAAGAGAAGTTCCTCTAAACCTAGCTTAACCCCTAAAGGACCGTAAGGCCCCCACGCGGCTTCTGGAACTAGAAAGTGAGGAAATTTGGGTTCTTGGGCTTTGAATTGTAGGATGAGCAACAAAGAGACCCTAGTTCTTTTTGAGAGCCGAATCTGTAGGTACTTCTTGATCGGAAATTCATCAAGTGAGCGATTTTTGGTGATTTTTTTGAGTTGCACGGTGGGTATCTAGGCGTCACTTCAGACCCTCATATCTTCCTCCTCACACCTCCAAATTACTTGAATTCTTTTGCACATGTTTAAAATAATGATTTCTACTCACAATAAAAATCTCAGATTTTTGGAGCACTTTTGAACAATCCGATTTCAGCATGTGTACAAAATACTCCAAACAAGTTACTTCAATCTTCTCAATGGTGGCATTTTCTCAAAATTGTGCGATTTTGTTGATTTTTTTTCATAAAAGAGCTAAGTAAGTCTTTTTTAATTTCAACGGTGCCGATCGTCAAAATTACCCCACACCGATGAGGAATTGAGCTTGCTACAAGAGCTAGTCAAGAAAACAAGAGCTAAGTTCAACACCCTCCGGTCCTTTAGAGGTTAAGTTCCCATAGAGGAATCTCCACGTCCACACCAACGTCATGTTCCCTCAACGAAAGGACCTTAACCCTTTAGTGCCCAGGGTGGTTTTGGAGAAACTACAGTTTTTTGGGTGATGTTTTTTTAACTTTCTCTGTTGAAATTAGGGATACTATTAATAGTATTCAACCATATAAATGTAAGCATAGCTTAATGAAACAAGTGTCGGTTAAATCTTGGTAAGATCGGACCGTTGGATTGGAAGATTATAGTATGTCTTTGAATCGTATAATGGACACTCAAAAATGAGATTTTGGGGGCTGTGTGACTTCAAGGTTAAATAGAATTTGGGTTAGATTTTCTAAAATGAAAGTGACGCGGTTCAGCAATGACCTGTGTCAACACCTCTTCATTGCAATCTTTCATGTCAAGAATGGACGCATACATAATTATTGTGAATTTTATAAGTGAGAGTGATTTATCCATGTACGATTTAGGACAAAATTTATACGTTAAAATAAAAAAGGAGTTGGTACATTGATCAAGATCGGAATACATACACTAATGGAACATGAACAACAAAGCACAATCCAAAAAAAAATACAAGATAACAAACTTCCAAACACAAGAAATACCGCATAGTACATGTGTTGTAGTTGTATGTATTTGTTGTATTTTGAGGTATTTGCAATATTTTGGTGTTTTGTACATAGGTATTTGGATATCTAAGAGAGTCAGATTCCAAATTTTCTTCTTGCATCATCTACATAATCAAAAGTTGCACTTCTGAACTTCAGACACCGGACTGAGATGGTTCACAGATTTTACAACATTTCATTTTCTAGTGATCTAGTGACCACTTACTGGTTACCTGGGCACTAAGGATTAATGGCTTGTGTGAGTGGGTGTCAAAAATTCTATATCAAGGCCTAAAACTCCATGTTGCAAACTAGCTACCATCTATTGACTTTACAAATAACTCTATTCATTTGAAATGTTTAGCTTGATGAATTTTCAATAAATTCCAAAACTTGGGACAAATTTTATTATTTTTAATTATAATTAATTATTCAATTAAGAGGTAGCAAATATGCTATGGTACTACAATATACCGGTACAAAGAATATCACATCAAGGAACTTGGAGGCAGGTTGGTGCGTGTATGGGCCAAATTCCGGTGAGAGCTATACTACTTTTTGCTAATAGTTAAGGTGGGTTTTTAGTGCATGCTCCTTTGATGTGTGGCCTTGTATAGTTGGACCTTGTATTGTGTGTCACTAAGAAAGTTGAAAACAACGCCCACACTTTTTTAGTTGAGACCATTTTCATTTGAAATTAGGAATTAGGTGAAAATCAACATTTGAGTGTAAAACAACCAAACATAGCCCCACATGACTCCTTGCACGCTTAGGGGTTAACACAAATGAATTTGTATAAACATAATAATCTACTTAAAAATGGCTCCTCAATCTTTAAGAGAGGGTAAAGTATTATGACATAATATTTTAGAACTGTCTTAGTTTGGTCCCTTTTCTACAGTCCCCATTCTATATGAAAAGCGATCGAATGTGTGTAGCAGGCTCCATTCTACAGCATGTTCAGGTATAACTTCTCCATGATAATCTTCTTCACATGCATGCATCAATAAACTTGGGGCAAATAATGTAGTGTGGTTTTTATGTGAAAATCATGCAGCATCATTTTGGCATGGATCTCATGCAAAGCTCATGCACTTTGTAACATGAGGTTTGTGTTGAATTGACAAGCACTAATTACTTTCTTCTTCTTTTTTGACACAAAGGAGTTAATCACTAATTATTTGGATGATCTGTGTCATTTTAACCCCTAAAAGATGTTGGGGTATCTTATACGCTGGTAGTACTAGCATACAGGTGATGCTAAGGGGTGTAAAAGTGTGAATTTGGAGGGGAGATCTTTTGAGGAGGTGCATATCCATGCACTGTGCATATGGTGATTTTCAAGATTATTTCCATCCGTTGTGGGATCATAAAACAATTATGTATTTTCCCAGTACACGACTCAAAATACGTAGAAAACGCCCTTTGAGTAGCCATATCTTTTTTTCCTCGTCACATATTATTAATTCTTTTTTGTATATTTAGTTCCCATTCCAAGCTCCATTTTTCATATTTGCAGTTTCTATCAATACCATAGTCTTCGTAGTGAAATACCATCTGGAAGAACACTTGCAACCTTTTTGGCATGTAACCTCCTTCATTCCATTGTAAACTCCAGCAAGCATAGATCTCGTGTGATTTCAATGTCAAGGTCCATGCTAGTTCTAATGGGAATGAATTTGAGTTTCATACCATTTTCGCATCAGAATGATGCCCCCTATTTTTACTGATGTGTTGAACTCCTCATGACGACCCTCTGGCCTCAATTCCTCCCCCAATGCAATATGTGTGCACAATGAGGTATTGGTGCATCCGTCTTCCCTTTCCTCCTCACCCTACAAGGTGACCTCGGAATGCTGAGCAGCCAGATTTCTTAAGCAACTCAACAATCTTGATTCCATGCATGAAATGTTGATTATGCATGGGGTTATCATGATATTATTGTGCAATGAAGTAAGTCTAAAATGAGAAAGTTTCAAAATAGCCCCATTGGCCACTCAAAATAATAAATGTCTCCTATGATTGACTCTCACTTCGAAACTAACAGGCTGCTAGAAAATAGAAGAACAATTTCCACAACAATTTTCAAAACATTTATTTCATTTCCAAATGCATACAAGCTCAAAGTACTACACAACGAAGTAGGAACCTTCATACAAAATTTGTAATTGAGTTATTTACAAAAGTTCTTCGTTTTGCAAAAACCAAACTAGTTTGATAAATCCTGTATGCTTAACCCCTAAAGGACCGGAGTGTTTTTCCTCCAAAAACACTCCAATGCTGCCATTTTCACTCCCCTATGCAAAAAAATCCAAAAAAATGTTATTTTTTACCTTCTAACCGTAAGATCTTGTCCTAAACTATTTGAAAAACATACACAACAAATTTCGTTGATTTTGACCGCACGGATTGCAAGATAATTGCGTTTGATGGAAAAAAACACCCCAAAAAAACACATGCCCGAAAATTTCAGATGCGTTTGACCATGGCTACATCAAAAAAACCTCACTACCGAAACCTGTCGCACTTCACTTTCACATTCTATATGATGTTACTTAGTTGTGTACCAATTTTCGTTGCGTTTGGAGATGTTTAGGATGTTGAAGAACACCTTGCACTTGTTAGGGGTTTAAAAGTTCAGAAAAGATTATATGTTTTTGGAATTGCAATATTTTTGACTTTCTGTATTTAAAATACGAATCCGAGCAATTAAACACAAGTACATTCCACCCTCTATAGAATGGTGAAAAAAAATTTGAAAAAAAAATAAATCTCCAAGTTTTAGAAGACATGTAGCACATTTTCTAAGAATTTAGGGGGTTAGGGGGGAAATAAAGGGTGGAGGAAGGGAATTGAAGTGCCAACCCATTCCAATGTTCATGACCCCACTAACTCTCAAGGTGTACTGGCACGTGGCAGTCCCTCATTGGACGATTTTTATTTTTTATTTTTTATTTTTTTAAATGATTTTAATTTTCAAAAATTTGAATAATATTTTTTAATTATAAAAATTGAACTTTTAGTTTAAAATATTATTTTTTAAAATTTAAAATAATAATTTTCAGTTAAAAATAATATTTTAGATTAAAATAATAATTTTTATTTATAAAAAATTATTTTAAATTTTAAAAATAATATTTTAATTTTTTTTTTTAATGAGTTTGGAAAATGGGGTGGTCTTCTGCCCACCACAGTTCACCCCATTTTCCACACGCCGCCCATCTTGTTGCCCCCCACTAAAATTCAACTATTTCTCTACTGCCCCATTGCCCTTTCTCCCGAAAAAAACACATTTCCCCTCATGACTTTCACATACGGTGTTGGAATTCAAAAAAAAAAAAATCCCCATTTTCGTGGCACATTGGGGAATCTACTATTAAATTTCCTTCAAAATTCAATTAAAAATGTGTTCACCGGAACCTACCCGATTCTCTAAATGTCCTAGTTAGGACACTTGGTCCTTTAGGGGTTAATCAATTCAAAAATTTGAGAAATATATTTCAAACCCATACACTTGCGCTTAAAACTTCAAATTTTTATAGAATACATTAAGTGTTTGTTTGTATTCATCTTTTAATAAATTTTTCATATATTTCTAGTATGGATAGACTCATTTTCAAGCCCGTTTTCAAGTGGCCACTTGTTTGTATAGAGGAATAGGTCTATCCACCCATGGCCATTGAGGTTGCCATGAAACAATACATTCTCTTTACTTTCTAAGTGTGCTTAAGACATGTTCTCACTAGGTATTAAAATCTAAGTGCCCAAGGGTTTTCTTAACAAACTAGATGTGTTATAATGCCCATCTTACTCAACTTAAATGAGTTATAATCCTTAAACATATTTAGAGCACGACAACACAACATCCATACAATTGTATTTTGGAAAAATGCCATAATTTCTTTAGTAATAACTTTAAAAGAATTATCTCTGAAAATTCATATATAATACATGTTTAGTCATTGAGACTTAGATTCAAGTATAAAAGGTAAAAAATAATGGTTTTATATAGTGGTTACCTTGTTCATGATAGAGTTAATTTTATTTGATAAAAAACCTTAAGATTCTATTACGGGAAAATTTTCAAATTTGTGACAATTTGAGCTATTGTCACTTTGAAGGCTTTAGAGTAAAATCAATAAAAAATTTAAAATTTTCTTTTTGAAAAGGTTGATCAATTTCAATATCTACATGGGAAAAAAAACACGCTAAAAAATTGTTATTTTTGCAAAAATTATGAACGTTTAAAGTTCTTTAAAATTTCAATATCCTTGAAATATTGGATCGACCAAATATGGCAGTTAGGAGATGGGACACAAGTGCCTTTTAGACCCTCTCTAAAATGGATTTTTTACCTTTTTTAGTTGAAATTTAAAAAATCAAAAAATAAACTTCATTACTGTTTTTAATACTTTTCAAAACGGGCAACGGAATTAACCTGTCCCACAGGAATGAGCTGAAAATTTTGATCTACCATATTTGGTCGATCATGTAGTGAAGGTTTAAGAGAGGTATTAATGAGGATTTTAACCCCTAAACGCTCAAACGACCATTTTTTGGTCGTTGTCCAAATCTAACGGGTTGCCCGGAACAAAAAAAAAGTTTTTGAAAAAGTAAAAGATATTTTAAAATACTACATCAAGTCTTCTTTTTAATGCAATTTGAATTATGTCAATCCGAGTTAAACTCTCCATCTGGGAGATTTTTTCAAAAAGGATCGCCTCAACATTGTCTTAGTGTTATAAAAATTGCTATTCAGGGAAAGTAATGATGTTCTCTCCATTTATTTTGTTTTTTTGAAGTTTACAATAGATAATCCAACTTTAGCCAATCATGCTAAATTTTAAACTCTCAAAGTGAAATCTATATTTTATACAAACTTTCAAAGGTTAATGCTTTTAAATTCATTTAAAAAATCTAAAGTTATTTTTAGAAGTTCGACTGTACGGATAATTTGTAGAGATGTTGCCCTACATTTTGTTTATTGAACCAAAATTCATTAAACATATAGAAGGCACATATTATAACACATTTATGTTTTATCCAATACCCCTTGACATTTTAGGGGTTAACCCCTAAAGGACTAGGACTGTATTCTCACAAAAAACCATGAAAAACGCAGCATTTGGAAGTTGCAGAAGAAATCATATGTTTTTTTAGTTTTTTCATCATTTAACTGTAAGATCTAATACCCAATTTGAATTTTCATGTGAGCACAAAATTTGAGAGCAAAATGACCATTAGATTCTTAGATTATAAGGATCAAAGTTGCAAAAGAAGATTTTTGGGGTTCAATCCGGTGACAAATTTGAACTTTAGAAATTAATATCTTTTTTTTAAATGGGTTAGAAATTCAATGAATGGCAAGGCCATGTTAACAATTGAGTTAAGTCTTCAAATATAAAATCTTGTAAGAAAAAAGCTCATATTAATTTTTTCATAAAACAAATTCTAGAAGTGGGTACAAAGTGAAAGGAAAAAGAAAATCATTAATAAGTTTGACATGGAATTGTAAAATGTCAATCTTAACGGTGAGAATGTTGTACTTGGAAATCTTCACCTAGTGCCTTTTATTTCATTAAAAAATATTGAAAATTGAGTTTAGAAATGAGCTTCAAAGTTTTTTTTGTCCAAACTGCCCAAAAAACAGATCTCCTCATAACTTTTATCCCATTGCTGAAAATGGATACATTTAAAGCTTCATTTGTAGATAAAGATCAACCAATCATGAATCAAAAAAGAAATTTTGAAAAAGAGTAAAAAATAAAAAAATTCTTGCTGCCCGATCTCGCTTCAAAAACTTCAAATGCTTATAACTTTTGCAATACTTATCGGAATGACATGAAACGAAGTGCGACATGTAGAGTGTAGTTTTTGGAAGCTACACTGAAATTTTCATTGAATTTTTAAAAAATATGAGGTCCCTGGAGGCTGCCCAAAAAGTGGAACGACCAGAATATGGTCGCTCAAAAATTTAGGGGTTAAGAATGAATTTAGGTACACTTTTGGACTAAATCCACTTTGCTAAGATCATTTGTAACACAAAGTATGAAAATATCTTTACCCTCACACATAGAAAAACCTGACTACAGGACAACATTCTTTTGGGAATTATTGTAAACCTTTTCATGGCATGTGCTGATAATTGCAAATTCTTGGAAGGGACCCATACACAATGTCAGACCACTAGTGAGCAATGCACATCATTTCGTATCTGAGTTTCAATTTCATACCAGTTGCAATTTCGTACCAATTGCAATTTTCGTACTAATGGCAATAGCTCACCCTTTTCTACATTTCTCTACTGTAACAATTGTACGAGCTCATTCTTCCATCTGTAGTTCTCCATTTTTGGAATACGACAAGATTGGAACATCTGTGTTGAATGACTAAGGTAGAAGCATCAGAACCTGTTAGGGACCAATTTCAGTCACCTATGCAAGCACCTGTTTGCAATCAAATTGTCACAACCATTAGTTGTCGCAGTTTAGTGATCAATTATGAATGCCAAGTTAGCAAACTGATTGGACTATAAATGAAAGAAGAGTATTGGTTCCCCAACTAACATCAATAGTGATCTATGCAAATTAAGTTTGAAAATTCAGAACAAAATCATACATAGTGAAAAAATTAATTAAAAATTAGGCTTGGTTATCAAACCCAAAGTTTTATGTGCTGCAATTTTTTATTATTGAAAACCATCGCTCTAAATAGGTCGAAATCCTTAAACTGACAGGTATTGAGGCCTCTACCTTGTCATTCTAAAATAAAGTATTTTTTCTGGTATTTTTCTCATATAAGGTATAGTTAAACCGATTTACCATAATTATTTAATTAGAGATATATTTTATAAGATTTTTCAAAGGTTTTTTCTTGTAAAAATCATAGTGATTACAAAAATGCTTAGAGTAGGGTGAAATTTTCAAGAAAAATGTAAATAATAGTGATGAACAACAAGGTGTAGATGGCATACTTCTTGGACTTTACATAAAAAGAAATTTGATAGAAAAACTTTTTCTGTAGAGTGTATTGAAATTTCATAAGGTTTTTAAGCTCTTGCTGGAGCACACCCTTTACATTGAAGAGAAACTGCGAATATATTAATTCAACTCTCCAACCTTCGTTGCTTGGCCTAGCTGAAGTTAGAATAAATGCTTTGCGATTCCTTCTATTCCCTGGCATATGCTTGAGATTTGGAGGTGCAATAGTGGGCCTTTAAAGAACTTTAAGTTTAGGGTTTTGAGCTTTAAAGTGTTGTATAAAAAAATACAATTTTAACAATTTTGAAGAATGGTAAATTGGACTAAAATGTAGAAGATAGCCTCCCAAACTTTCTTAGTTGGGAGCATTCTCATTTGAGATTAGGAATTAGGTGAAAAATAGCATTTGACTGAAAAATGACCAAACATAGTCCCACGGGGCTCCTTGAACGCATAGGGCTTAATAATGTATCGTTCATGTGTTAAATAACCGACGAGTTGTGGTAGCGACGAGTAGGTTATGAGTTGCAACTTGTGATGGCGATGGTGATAGGTTCTCAATGGGATGGAACCACATTAGTGTTGAAAAGTCAACAACCGGTTATGAGTGCAACCGGTGCACGTGAATTTCACCGACAATTGAGTTAACCGAAAAGAAGCTCATCTAACCTCCCTTTTTGCTCTACTTCTTGAACTATACTTGGGTTGAATAGTGTCGTGTCATAGATTGTCCCCTTGTGGGCCATGGGCTTGGAGCTTTGGTGGAAGGTGTGGGAGTTATTGCGAGGTGTGGAGAATAATGATAGTGGCTTGCTTTAGATTGTCTCACAACTCATCATAGACTAGTTTTTGGTCTATTTATATTTCAATATGAGTTCAAGAGGAATTCAACACGAGTTTGCTAAAACTTTCCTCTTTGGGCTGACTTTTTGGTTAACTCTATTATTGCCCAGACTTTTGGACATGTTGTCAGTGAAAGTGGGGAATATGTGGCTCATTAGCAAAAAGGCTTATGGGAATTATTTTTTTCAGCCTTAAAGGTTGATGCCACTTTGTTTTTGTTGAATACTGAAGGCTACCTACCTTGTGGAAGTATGACAAATGGGCTACAGTGGTGGATTTTATCAGAGCACAACAGACGAAGGTCATACGTTGTATATTGAATCATACTTTGAATCTTCGGCCGTGTACAACGTATGACCCACCTAGGTTCAGAAGGAGGCGATTTAAGGTTTAGGGGGTGGACATCATGGCCAACAAACGTAGCTGGTAGTAGGTCACGATGACGTCACTAGGGCTAGGGCATATCCAGCCAACTCGACAATCAGGCCACGCATCATGCGACGGTGGAAAGCATCAGGCAATTATTCCATTAATTTTTTTCCTTTGTTGCGATTAGCCACATAAATACAAATGTAGCCACCTGGCAAAAATTTGCTCACTTTCACTTCACTGCATGCCGTGGATTAACCCCTAATTGCCTGAGCATCCATTTTTTGGACGATGTATAGATTTCATCCATGTTTTCTCATCCGTCGTGCACTTTTGGCAGTGTGGATTTTTTACTATAGATTCTATGGGAAGTTAGCTTCATGCATGTGTGATTCGATTAGAAAGGGGATGATTTGTGAAAAAAATTATACCTCATTTCATGTTGTAGTGATCCACCCAAAATTTCGAAGATTTCAGTGTAAAAGTGCTCTTAAAAAAGTCAACTGATAAAATTAAGCAACCAAAAAATCTCCAAAAATCACTACACTTAGAGTATTACATTTCAACCAATCACAACAAATTCCATCCACATATTGTCAATATCTTATTCGTAATCAAATTACAAAAGAATTTTGAATTGTGAGTTTCAAATTTTATACAAAAATATTGGTGATAGCAATCATAGATCTAACCATATGGATAGAATCTAAAATTCATAATGTACAAAATTTATTCATACATCAAGTTCAAAATATCCCTCTTAGATGCAATTTATAATGCATCTTTGCAAAACTGCCGAATTTGGAGAGGGCTCTAGGCATTTAGGGGTTAATTGGAAGGCCCCTGCAGTACTTACCTTTCTTGCACCTGACCACCTAAACTTTGGAGTGGAGTGGGTAACTCCAAAGTGGAGCAATGTAACTTTACCTGAGGTAGCTTGAAATCCTGGACTTTTCAAGCTATTCCTGAACTTTGAATATTTAATATTTTTTTGAAAAATAAGGTTCGTTCCTAAAAAATGAATTCCTTTATTTTCGTTTTTGAGCAAAAAATGATAAAAATGGCCCAAAATGGTCCAAATAGCTTCTAAATAGAAAAATATAGCTAAAAATAATTTATTCTATTTTCTTTTTTTGGACCTCATAATTTCCAAATTTTTACGCTTTTTATTTTTTGAATTATTTTTTGGCGACCCGGCTATGGTACTACGATAATGTCAGTGCCACACCAAATCCATGTTGCTGGGATTCACTTGTGTTTTGACTCAGTTTCATGTGGCATCCGTTTGACTAGATGGCACTTCAGTTCAATGCGGGTTCATGGTTTGTACAAACAGAATTTATTAATTTAAAAAAAAAAAAAAAAGTTGATCATGTCTTCTTGGGAACAGAGGCATAACATTCTTTAGACACCCTCAGCTGCATTCAAGAATATGAATTCATCACTGTTAGCTTAGCTAATAAAATTTTGTATGTTGGTTTGTTGTTTTGTCAAATGTTAATAACATAACAACGAGCTAGTTGAAAATACCAAACATTTTTAAAGTACTATTTAGAAGAATATTTTGGAATTGATCTTTCTAAATTTTGAATTTTAGATTCCATCCGTATAGAAGTTTTGATTCACCAATACTATCACCAATATTTAATTATAAAATTTGACAGTTAAAATTAAAAATTCCTTCAACATTTGATTACAAAAAAAAAATTAATATTTTTTGAGTAAAATTTGTTGGAATGGATTTGAAATGAGATACTCTTAACGTGGTGATTCTTTGAAATTTTTGTGTTCTTTAAATCTATCACCTTATTTTTGCAAGGTCACTTTTGAACTACAATCAATGCAATTTTGGCTTAGTCAAGAAGTTAACATACTTCTACATTTGTAATTTTAGAAAATATGTACTCAAGTATCACCAAATCCAACCATTGGATAGGACACCAACTTGGTGAAGTATCTCCTAAAAATTGGATGACTTTCATCCAAGCATTGATGAGAACAAAGGGTGAGTTTGAATATGTTAGTCGTCCAAAACTAAGCTCTTACTAGACCACACCCTTCACACTGAAGAGAAACCGCGATTAAAATAATTCAACTCTTCAACCTTCGTTGTTTTGCCCAGCTGAAGTTAGAGAAAATGCTCTGCAAATGATTCCTCTATTCCCTTGAAAGATGCTTGAGATTTGGAGGTGCAATAGTGGACCTCCAGGTAGTTGCATAGTAGAGTGTACCGTTTCGGTGACCAAATGAACATGCATGCAATGCACATTCAGCATTTTTGTCAAAATCACTCTTTTTCAAAACATATCAAAACTCATTGGCCATGTTTTGTACTAATTGCTTTTAACAAATGGTAAGATTAATGTATATGAAATCTAATGTTACATTCTTTTTTTGTCTAAAGGCTTTGTATTATGAAATAAGATTTTTGAAAGTACCCTTTTCAACAAAAAACACTATGAACATGATGAAAGTTTAATGATGAATATTGTGCTTTCATGATTTCTATTTTTATTTTGCAAATTCAACTCAAAGCAAATGTGTAATATCTATATAGATTACTGTAGTGATTTTAAATTTATCAAAATCTTCTTTTACATGCTGAAAATGCCAGAATGCTCAAAGATGCCTATATTAAGTAAAATTGCAATATAGAAAATATTCCTAAACCAAAAATTGCAGAATGAAGTACAATAAGCAAAATTCTATATGCACAAGAAGTTTGAAGTTTGAATTCCAAAAATAGCATTACAAACGATGTGCATTTGTCAAAAACACTGCATTGTGACAATTGTGACAATTGTGACAACATCAAAATGCACAAGGTTGTCTAATCTAGGAACGTATTTTTAAAAATTGAACATGATATTTATATTTTACAGTATGGATATTATCGACTTTTCATAGTTCTATAAGTTTTTTTTCCATCCAATAATCGTATATTGAGCTTGAAAGGTCAAAAAAAGGTCATAAACTACAAACTATGATTGAAAAAGAGGAATGTTTACCGTGTGTAAGAGCATCCTCAATGGTCACACGGTAAATAGCCATTGTAACGGCAATGAGAGGGTCTCGGGACAAGCTCTTGATTTTGGTGGGAGAGATGCTGGTTCATGCGCCCCAATGCCAACCGTCATCATTGTTTAAAAAATTGTCATTGTCCACATTGGGGTGCAAGTGTGAATAGGACTTAGCTAACGTGGCAGGTTGAAATTGAAAGATCATGGTATCCTGCATCGAGCCCTGACTATTTGCTGAGTGTGCTTGCCTGCAAGGTTACTTGCTGGTAATTGCACCCAACATGCCTTCTGGTCTTGACATGCTATGGAATCTCTCTACTCACTACAAGCAGAGGCGTCGTTTCTCACTCTACATGATCCTGTTCAATGTCGCTTTTCACTGTACACGCTTGTCCTACGTGACGAATCGCACTCACCAAGTCCAACCCAAAAATTGGTGAGTGCAAAGTGGCGCCGTTTGACTCACAGAAGGAGTGAGAAGCGACGCCTTATCCTTGTAGCGACTGGGAAATGGCATGCCCTTTCTCCATGTCTTCCAGAAATCATGTGATGTGATGTGATGTGATGTGTGATCTCGAATGGGATGCTGTTCCTTAAAGAATGGGGCATTCTACATACTCAAGAAACCAAGTGATTAACATTGTAGTTTGAAGTTGCATGAGAGTGATAAAGTTGAATATTTGTTCAATATGAGCCTTGGGTGGTGTGCCCAGTTTTCTATATTGAGACCATTTTCGTCTATGACTCTGGGTCTCATGTTGCCCTTTCTTGTTTCGTTGAGTGCATTTTACCTCAAGAGGAGGATCTCGCCATGCATCTCTGGAGACCAAATGTTATATACAGTACATTCTGGCATATTAGGAAATATAACTGGCTTGTGTAGCGTTCAGGTGTGGAGGCTTTTAAACTTTGAAGTTTGTGTTTTTTTTGTCATTTTGGTGATCAAGCTATTAATGAGGTAGTTCTTCAGTTGATGCATGTGTTGAATGAGAAACTTTGGTTCCAGTGGATTTATGTATCTCTCTGAAAGTGCTGTGACTTGCCACTTCTTCAGATTACTTGTAGAATGTGAGAGTGATGCATGTGACTCTAGGTTTTGTTCTGAGATGAGTTTCTTCAAAAGTTGCAGCAGTGTCATACTTAACAGTTTGTTGTTTGAACATCATGTATTATTATATTGATGCATGGTTGCATTTGTCACGTGCATCAATGGCTCTTTGCAATGAACTCGGGGTGCTTGCAACTCAGTAGACATATCAGAGTTTACTTTTAACTCAAAATTTTTGACTTGTCTCAAAGTTCAGTCGAATAATTTGCAATAGAACTTGTTTCAAAGTAGTACTGTCAAAGTTTTTAAGTTAAAAGGATAACTTTATCATATGCTTATGTTCCATACCATTTTCAAATATGTCAGTGGATAATGAGCCTCAGAGAAGTGTTTAGCAACACCTTCATTCATCATTGGCAAATCAATCCTCAGCTCTGAAGGAGAGGGTGTGCACACTGAAGTCTGTGAAACTTAATTAATGTAACATTTTTGTTAATGTATAGATTTGTGTATACCAACCTGGCAATGTACAGAGGTTGTTTTGATATTCAATATTGAAGTAGGCATTGAGCACTAATTTGAATGGCCCTTAATGATTGCTTTAGTATGTTAAAATGGCCCTTTTGCGTTTTGAGGGGAAATCGGAGTATGCACTTTGATTAGTGGAGACAAGGAATACAAATAAGCCTAAACGATCCAAAATTAACTCAAAAATGAACCAAAACATTTCCTAAAATGACCCAAAATGTCTAAAAGTCATAACATTCTTAAGCCCTAGACTTTGTACCCCTACTAAAGTTTCCAAGATTTTTTCCGATGCTCATGGATGCTCTTGGATGCTCTGTGTATTCACATCTTAAATTTGTCTTACTTGGTTGACTCCTACTAAATTCCCTCATATAAATGCAAGTGTCATCTTTTACTCCATATTCCAAGGATAGTTACTATATCAATAAAAAACCAACGAAGCAGTAGGCGATGCAGTACCTTATTGCTTAAGAATGTTATGTGACTTAGTGATCCAAAACAAATCTAAAAGATTAGGGCATGTGTTTTGGTTTCTCAATACATTCACATGCCCTAATTTTTCGGCCAACGCAATATAGCTAATATTTCTATAGGCCGCTAGTAAATGGGAGAACTCTTATTCACCAATCTAATTTCATAAACAAATGAATGTTCCTATCCCAAAAACATAACTTCACGTTAATTCCATGAAACAATACAAGACAAAGTTCCTACATCGAAACCTTTTAATCATTGAAACCCAAGTTGAAAAAGAACTTAGAGCATCTTCACTCGTATAGGAAAATTTCATCACATTTTAACTTCATAACTAGTGAGGCCACTTATTTAGAGGGTAAGTCACATGATTACCCCACCGTGCAACTCGCTATATTAATTTTCAACCAATCATTTATTGGGGAGTGTGCAAAAGTATAAAAGAATCTTCATCATTTAATATTCAACCTACTACCGGTAATTATAAAAGAAAAGTATTATTTTTCGGGGTTGCACAACCAAGGCAAAAATTGGCTATTTGTTGAAAGAAAGTGAATATTTTAACAAGTCCAAGCATTAATTGCTTGCTTTTCATCTGTTAAGAGCAAGCTCCGCCAATTCTAGCCTTTCCAAGACAAGTCTAGCCCTTAAGTGCCGAGGCGACCCAAAAGTGGTCGTTCCAAATATAGAAAGTGTTGTAAAATGAGCTAGGAATGTCCAAATTGAGTGTTTCTTGGGCCTAACCTATTTCGAATCAAATTTTCTATAAGAATATGTCATAGGATCACTAAAAATGTGTTCACAAAAATTCAGAAAAAATAAAGAACGTTGGGTGGTGTAGATGTTGGAACAATCTACAAAAGTATCAAATTTGTAAATGTGTGAAAAAATGCATGATAAAGTATATATTTTGTATAGACGTACAAAGATAGATTATAAATTATGAATTTTAAATCAAACATATGCAAATGGATTCCTAAAATTCATCATATACAAATATATATATATATATATATATATAATATCTAACTAATAAACTTCCAAAATTCAAAACAAACACAAAATTAATTAATTATTTTTATTTTTGGTATGATTGGCTAAAAGCACAAGGTTAATAAGATGCTTAAATATTCATTGGAATTTGTTTCATTTAAACTATTAGTTCTATACTATTCTTACGCAGTGTCGCTTAAATTGACATTTTGACAAGTTATAAACTCTAAATCTTGGCAACTTCTATCCATGTGATGAACATTTTTACTTTTAAGTAATAATAATTTAATTCAACATAAAATATTTAATAATGTATTTTTTATGAATATTCAAAGTTTTTCTTTTAAATTTTATTTATAAAAAATCTAAATGGTTTTGATGATATTCAACCATATAGATGAAATTTAGAGATTACACATCACAACTTTCATATTTTACAAACTTCAAAAAATTCATATATAACACATATTATAACACATTTAGTTTGTAGCAAAAACCCTCAAGAACTTAAGGGCTAGATGGCAGAATGCATCTTGCCGTTTTTGCATGTAGAATGTCGCAGTATTGGCCGATGTCGTAGTATTGGTTTTTTTTAATATCTCAATCCAAAAAGTAAATACAAAGATTCTTGTCTCTTTTTGAAGTAGAAAAAAAAATTAAAAAAAAAATCAAAATCTCTAATTTTTATCTCTAAAAGAAGTTAGTTTTTTAACACCCCGCCCAACCACACTAGAAATTTTTTACTCCTCTTGGAATGAAAATTTTGAACTACAGAGAGTTTTATTTTTATTTTTTTTAATTTTTTAAAAACAAATTAATTTTTTTTTTACCATCCAAATAATATCATATCACATGCTTTTGTATCAAATTTTAGAGCCTTTTGGAGTAGTTTAGCATTTTGCCCAAATTGCCCGGCCTCGCAAAAAAAAGGATTCAAGTAACATAGCTTTTTCTACCGATGTCTGATGGGAAAAAGAAATATATTCCCAAAAAGCTCTTGAAATTCCTCACGTTCACTAAAAATCTCATAATAGTAGATTCAAAATTGACATTGTGGAAACCTACCCGGTTTTGTAATGTCCTAGTTAGGACACTTGGTCTTGTAGGAGTTAACGCTAGAGATTGGGCCATGTACAGATGTCTCTCTTTATTATGACATGTTTGGGAAGTCCTAACTTCAAAGTGGTAAACAAGAATTAGTCATAGAAATGACTTGTCACATGTGTATTGCTTGAAACAATAATATCATCATATTATGGAATGTCGTATTATGGAATGTCAACTACTAGATATGACTTATTGACTATATTTGTGCTCGTGGAGGGGTTGCTCAAAGCCATAATAGGCCATACACAGCCCGTTCTCTAGTGAAAAATGCAGTCTTCATCTACAATAAGGTTCTTTAGCCCTTGTAAGCTGTACCTAGGAATAAGAATCGTTGTAGCAGATTCAAGAATATTAGACATGCCACATGATTCTTTACCTAAAGAATGATAGTGGAGAGTTGAAAGTAATAGCAGCCCCCCCTCAAGAATCACATGTTTTGAATTTTTTTATCTTTCATGCAGTGAGAGTAAAAGGGTGAATCATGGCAAGGGTTAAGAGCATCGCCACCATGATTCCTGTATCTGTATCTGGAAAGGGATAACACTTTCCCTGATTTCTAAATACAATAGTCAGGGCTGCAGCGTTCAATTCTGAAAAAGTGAAACTGGAAACCGCATGCAGACAATCGGCAACTGATCTCTCTGCCTTTAAAAAATCATCGACGAAATCAACGTTGTGGGCTAGGTGCAACCCGCGGAGGTGAAAATCAAGTGCAAGAAGTGAAAAATCGTAGTAAGAAGAGTGATGCGGATAAAAAGTTTGAATCTCGGAAAATCAACGAAGTTTGCTGGATTTGGGGGCCACTCCTAGAAAATTTTGCCGTTACAATACTCCGGTGCGAAGGTTTTTCCTGGAAAACGGATGACCTTCATCCTTTTCCAAATACAGGAACCACGCGATGGGGATGCTCTAAAAAAGCTTATGATTTTGTAGGACAGGTGGTGACCCTGCATGCCTCGAGAACGAGCTCGCTAGGACATTGAGGACAGGAAAAAGAGCTGAGCTGGAGCACAGGGTCCAGCGAATCCGGTGACGACGCATGGCAGCCGAGGCTTTCTCCTTCTTCTCGCTTTTCTGTGTGCATGATCTTCCCGAGCTTGCAATTCATCGTCTCATGAGGGGGCCGCAACAGGATTCAGCCCCATGGTCGCAATGGCGATGGGCAACGACGACGGCGTGGAGAAAGAGGCGTGCGTAGGCAGCTTGTGCTTCGTGCCGCCGCATCCCCTGTACGTGCCGCCTCCTTTCTACGGCAAACTCCTCGGCCAGGTACAACCTCAATTCTTTTCTCCAGTGATCAATTTGTTCATACGAGAAAAATCTCTTAAGCAGCGTTAGTACCTTCTTCAGTGGAAGATTTGTTGAACCCAGAAAATTCCTAGGTTTGAATTTTTTGAAAATCCCTCATCTTGGAAACGACGCCCGGGTTATTGTTGCTGAATTGAGGAATTCGCTATTTCCTAACGCGTCACATCCACATTCATGCTCAAATTTAGCTACCGTAGTTTTTTCCTGTTTCTTTAAAGGTTTCGGACAATATAATTCAAAATTCAATTAATCTCCCGCTCTTTAGGTCTGAAATCGCGAGGGTACCAGGAAAATCTGTTTGGCTGGGTTTTCCGCCAGTACCGAATTAAGCGCTAAAATCTTCAATGTGCAGGTTCATGTTCCAATGACTGAAAAACAAACATAATAAACACTTGTATAGATTTTGGAAGTATTGGAGCTTGGAATGGGCAGTATTGTGGAGAGTATACAATGTCTGTGCATGAGTGCAATTTCCGAGGGGTTTTGTAGGAACCAGTGTTATCAAGACGTAATTCGTGTTGTCTCTGGCAGGAATACAGATGGAAAGTAGGAGCGAAGTTGAGTACGGGGCCTGGATTACGATTGAAATTGCAAAGAGCGGTCACATTGCCGAATTGCTTGGGCTTAGGTTGGTTACAATCCTTGCCTTTCCCGGTATCAAATTTTCAAGCTTTCTTAGTCATGTTGCGCTTGTAGAATTCTGAATTGAAACACAGCGTGCAGGATAAAGAATCTGGGGAATGTTTTGGAAACCTAATTGATTAGTGATGACAATGTTCAGTCCCGGCGGACGATATTCTGTGTTCCATTTCAATTATCAAGTAGTCAAGCATTCTCCCAAGAATTTCAGTCTGAGCAGTTTCCCTTTTCACTAAAGACTTTACAGATTTCTACGTTCAATGAGGGCAAGATTCAGGAGGGTCTTAGGGCCACACAGGTCTTGGCAACAAGCTTCAGATAACATCATGTGCACTTAGGGTTGAGATAGCAAGCATTGCATTTATGACACAATTGAGGTAACAAGTGTCCAATCTGCTTGAAACCTTGTTATCTCAAACTGATTTTTAGCATGTCACATAGGACCCGTGTAAGCACATGCTCATTCTTGTTACTTGGACTAGTCTGAAGTTGACATTGAACAAAACAAGGTAAAATGAATAAGAAATGGTTGGTGCACCAATGAAGGTGTAGGATCTCTTGGTATCTTAAGCTTGTTACTTCAACTTGTGCAATCTAAAATGGCCCCTTATTTCCAGGAGGAAGGAATGCTAGGAGGAAGGAATGCTGAATGTCAGGTTTCTAAACGATTGCACAATCTAGATCTCGGTAATGAGTTACTACAGAGAGGGTGGTGTTATACATGGTTGTTGCCATTCAAGTAGCGATTTGGGCATTTTTTATCTTTGACACAGTGGCTGCAAATATCTGCTCATGTAGACAAGGATGCTAGGTGGCGGTGGCAATACGTTCCGTTGTCTATCAAAAGTGGTGTCAAATTGGACGCTCGGTTAGACCATCAAAAAGCAACAGGCGACGACTCTTTGGAGAATTCTAGGATCCAAAGGCTCCGCCTGCTTCCCCATGTCTGCATCAAATTGAAGTGTCCAATTTTTGGGTTTTTAGGTGGGGAATATGTACTGTGCATATGTTTGGAGAGCTTTTAATCAGTGTAGTTGAATTCCTTGGCATGACAGACCCTGTGCTTTAGACAAGTTGAGGAGTTAGGTTGCTCATATGGCTGCCAATAGACACTATAAAGTTTACTGAATTAAATTTTTGCGTTTGGAATGTATAAACATATTTAACAGTAGCCAAGTAGTGATATCTCTGGTGCGCTTTGCAGCCTTGCGCCCAATTGTGGAGCTTCTGCCAGTCCCTTCTTTGACTGTAAAGCGTCAATTCTCTGTTGGTGCAACAACCCTTACTCTGCGTGCCAACTTGGAGGTAGAATCAGTTGCTTCCTTGAGACCAATCTTCTTTGATATATGGAATTCAGTTCATGTATAATGTATTATTTTGCCACATTTATTTAACTATGTCTCATATTCGAACTTGCTTGTGTGGGAACAGGTGCCATTCAAGAAGGGACCCTACTGGAGCGTGCAATTCGATTGGCTCAAAGATATGGTAAGGGCATAGAGATGGCTTCTAACAGTCTTGCTTTTTTTGGCTCTGTTCCCTTGCTAAAAAATTTGGACTACAAATCACTGCTTATTAAGAGAGTATTGTGCATGTTGAACCCAATTCACACTTGAGAGAGACAGAGCCTCTTTTGGCGTTAGTCAAGTCAAGAGGAACCCCAGGTTTGTTGGTACTCACGTTTTCTTCCTGCACAGACGAAGCTGATGGTGGAGCCTGTGAAGAATGGTCTGGACATCCACTATTCGAAGACCTTGAAGCTCTCCAACGACTGTAGAGCTGTAAGTTCCATTTTGCTTCCGTCCAGACAGAGCTGAAGAGTATTTTCAAGAACTATGTTACATTGCTTTATCGAAGCCTTCCTTGTACTGCAAACCTGTCAGTGCAAGGTCTTTACATGAAGCTTTCGTGAAAGTCTTGTTTGAAATAGATGCATTGTCAATTTTTGTGAGTGGCACTCGAACCATTTTTTGTGTACACTCAAACCTCAGTAATATGACCCTCTCTACAATGACATTCTGGAATATCCTGCACACTTGCCACACTATTATGAACTGTAGCACACATGGAAACTATTCGACTCTTACTATGACTGTCGGCCTCGCAGTCAGATTAAGGGGGTTTAGAAAGAGTGTATTATGTCCTAAAGATCAATTTTATGTGATACACATTCCAGGTAGCAGCAGGTTCAGCAAGAATACTAGTAGACTTTCTCCGGGGTGAGTTTCCTAGCAGGAAGGGCAGACTTCCTATCCAATTCAGGTCAAGTTATTTGAAGATATCACAGATATTTGGCACACGTGTAAGTTCTTCAATCGTACTGTTGTATTGCAAATTCACACAGGTTTACAAGAATATCTAGGTGAAGGGGTCTAGCTTTCTTAAGTTCAAATATTGCCCAAGAGATAGAAGAGGAGCTTGTTCCATGAGTACTGAGAGGTGCATGACCGATGCAGGCTGTGCGAGAAACTCCCCAGTCTGCTTTTGTGTACCGACAAGCTTCTAGTCTTATTGGAGCAACAGATACCATCGGTGTGGTGCCGGGTCATTGGATTGACTGTCAATCAGAACCAGGAGCGTCTGGGGAGCGTGAGTTCAACATGGACGTATGTTGCCTTTCCTAAGCTTGACCTAAGAACAGTCTAAAGGTTGTTTGTGCTTCGTGGATGCCTTTTGAGTGCCTTTTTAACCCCTAAGCGTCCACTGTGTATTTTCTGTAGTGTAGGAAAATTGGACCCCCTGCTGTAAATCATCTGTTTGTGTAGAAATGACTTCAGTTTTGACACAATCTACACTGTTGATCTTGTAGTATAGAACAAGAGCTTTGAAATGATGTATTGCAATCAGAAAACCGAGGTAAAATGAGAAAATGCCACCGTTGCAAAGTTCAGTGATGCAGATGGCCATATTGGGCGTTTTAGACGCTTAGGGGTTAATGTGCAGCAAGGGGTTTAACTTGGTGAAATTCTTCCAGGTAGCAAATGTGCTAGAGAAGGAGTTACGAAAGAATGGCTGGAAGGTTCTACGGCCCGACCGTGATGCCCCTCAAATGACATGGGAAGAGTATCTCAATTGGGTTTCACATCAGGTATGAAACAAAATTTCAAATATCATTTACTCGTTCACGCCTAAATCAGATTTGTGTCCTTATACTTCACAATATGCATTCGTTTCTTAAATAGTTACACATTAGCATCATTCATTATTACGGACCAGAAATGCTGACTGGTCTACTGTTTGTTTTTGAAGACTTTGAACAGCATTCCTGTATTGGAGATTCATGGACAGGTGCGGTTGTGTTCTCCTTTGTGTCAACTACTGTGGTTAACAATAACGATGATATCTAAATGTATCATGCACCCGCGCTGTGATCTAACATCCTAAAATAATTTCAATTTTAGTAAGGTGATACATGTAGATTTGATAGGGGATTGAGCTACGGTGATTGTCTTCCTGATGATCTTTGGCAAGTTCATGCAGGGTTCCAATGCCGACTATAGGGGCCATGTTCTTGGAGTTATTGGTGATCACAATTTACCTCTCAGTAAGGTAAGACATGACGTTACACAACGGTAAATTTAATTGCAAATCTTGTGTGTGCGTGTGTATATTAACCCTTAAGACGCCCACATGTTGAATTTGGTGACCAAGTTGGTCACTGCGGGCGTTTAAGGGTTGAAAGTTTGCCATTCCTCTTTAAGGCAGGATGGGATTAGCATGAAGCTTCAAGAACTTAATAGAGTTATCCGTTAACTGCATAATGCAGTTGAAGTCTCCAAATTCTTAAGTCTATCAAAGTGCAGTTGAAATTGAAAATTTGGAGTTAACGATAACTTTAATGTCTGCATATTTTCACCTCAAATTTCTGTGACTTATACAGGAGCTTGCGGAGACCTTCGGCCAGTTTCAGATGGACTGGCGAGAGCTTGGGGTTTCTCGTCGTGGTGGCGTTATTGTGGAAAGTTTCAATGCTGACGAGGTGGATTTTTTTCTTCACACATTTGTCTCTACTAAAATGGGTCCTTGTTGTAGGTCTGCAAGCCTGTGTTAGACATTGGAGTCGAACTTTTCAACAAGGTGGCATACATTTAGGAAAAGCAAAGTTGTGCTGTTCTAGAATTGCAACAAGTACACATTGATTTTACAGAATGTCATAACATTATTAACCCTGTTAGTGAGGTGTTAGCGGCTACTTTACTCAAAATCCCTCTCCAAGAATCCTGGGGATGGATATACTATCCTCTTGTGAGGTGTCACAAAAGGCATAGAGGAGAAATCTTTGGATCATAAAATGTTATGGTAGTCGGCTAGTCGCTCTAATACTTCCTCTGTCCGGAAATAACTGTCCTAGTTTTTGCCAAAAAAAGCCATCTCGGTACTCGAAAAACGGTCCATCTTTAATATTAGTATGTAGTTTTGTGTCACTCTCATTGTCCGCCCTGTTTGAAGTGGACAGGGCTCACATTTGAAGTATAAAACATAGGACAAATATTGCACACAAAAATGCCAAAAACTAGGACAATTATTTCCGGACAGAGGGAGTAGTGGATCGGCTTGTTGTTGTAATAGGTGCTTTATGCAAGCAGGAACTAACATCGGTTTGGCTGCCTTGGTTGGTAAACAGATAGTGCAGATGAAGCCATGGCAACGCACTTGGGCTGCTAGAAGGCTATCTAATCAATTTGTTTCGGCAATAGAGCGAGCAAGTGCTCCCAATCGTGTGCCGCGTGGCCTTGTGGTCGACTTGGACAGCTATAACGATGCGCCAAGTTGGTAATCTTAAGCAACATTCCAGTTCTAGAGTCAGAGGGAAAGAGTTTTGTTCAAAATCATGTTTACACCAATAGCACAGTCAGTTCATGTACCTTGTGAATTTAGGTTTTGAGATGAGAGTCATGGTGATTGGGGAACCCAACATCCATGTAAATCACGGCTGATCCTTTTTTTACTTTAGCCATTTTAAGAACAATGGCCCCTGTTCTAGTTCTTCTGAAAAATAGGTAGGAGATTCTAGTGCTTGAGGGTCACTCCTGCAAATTTTTGCCCAGGTGGAGAGGGTTACAAGGTTTTCACGTTTGTACATTAGACACAATGTTCATGGAATTTTTTTATTCAAATCTGAGCTTCATTGCATACAATATCTGGTCAATGGATGTTTTGCTTTCAATTACAGTGGGTGTCAAGGCCGAGAGATGTAAATGTAAGCCACCCTATTTGTGCCACGATTTGGAAGTCACCCTGTTTGTGCCACTGTACTTCTGGCGTGCATATCAAAACTGTAAGACACTAATAAATAGTTACCACAAAGTGTGGCACAAATATTCACATGGCACAAATAGGGTGGTTTATCTTAGTGGGTGTATCACATGTGATGAAACGAGGTGAAAATCCAATGAATCAACATTAATGCCCTATTGCACAAAATTGCCGAAGGATAAGTGATCTAATTACGACCCTTATCCAAAACCGAACCAATCCACTCACTGACCCCAAATGATTGAAGCACCTACTTGCGAATGGGATAGTGACACTTGATGTAACATTGACCTTGGTGAAGATAAACACCACCACATTTGCCACATCCAAGTAGTTCTTGAATGTTTTCCCCATACATACATGTGCAACATTTCCGCCTCTTTGTTGTTTGTACTAACCCATGCATGTGGGGCGCATTTGGAACTCATCTTTTGACACCTCACCTCTTCGTCCAAACTAATGAGATATGAGACATAGCACAAGAGTCATGAGAGCTTCTCCATCAAGACACTAGCGAGGTGCAAAGGATGAAAAGTATGTATTTTTGGCTCCTTTGAAGTGAATGTGGTTGGGCAGGGCACGGGCAAAAATGAAATATATAAAGAGCCCTTTCAACTTCACGGGAAAACTAAGTTTAGAAGAATCTTTGTTTGATAATGATGTCACTCCACCTTTTTAGCTTCAACTCCCATGTGGTAAATTGTGAGTGGTTCATCATCTTATGAGGACCATGTGTGAGTGGAGGAGTGCAACTTCCAAGGCCTGTCATGTAAGTTAGCCAAGGCTATTTGCATGTGTCATGGTGGAGGTACTTAAGGTGAGTCATGGCATCTTTCTCCAGCGTCCTTGTAATGAATATGGCAATTATATGGTCTAAATCTCACAGATTAATGGTTACTAAAGTGTCTACTCTCAAAAGGGGGAGAGTAGTCTTGCACCAATGACTCTTTGTCCGGTGGGCACTGATTCATTGGTGGGACGAATAGACACTTTATTCACGCCAACTTCAAAAGAGGATCTGAGTTTCTATCTATCTATAAAGATCTCATAAGGGAAATTAACTGGTCAAAGGGGAATTTCTCATCGCTCAAGCAGCCTTTCAAACCAGAGAGAGAACAGAAAAAGAGCTCACTCGCAGAATTAGGGTTTCAAGTTTTGTAAGCATGGAAAGCGGGCGGGAGGATCATGAGGTTAGCCAGGATTTGGACGGACCCTGTCCATCCGCTCTAAAGGAACTGCGATCAGCTCTCTTTTAGGGAGGGCTGAGTAGTACTCTTCTATAATTGCCAGATTCTTCAGGTTGCTGCGTAATTCTAATGCTCTCCCCATTTTACCTCCCTCGCCTCGACTTCCAATTTGGGCAAGCTTGTTGAATCCTTCAGGGCGAGATTCTTCTAGAGAAGCTGTGTTTCCGGGGTTTAGGGTTCTGTGCCACTGACGAGGGGAAGTTTGTGCAGGCACCAGCCAATCGTGCAAAGGGAGCTCCGATGAATCGTTTGTCTAATACCGAGCTGCTGCACAAGAACTGTGTTTAATGCACACTGTCAGGTCAGAGAATCAAATCCATCTTCTAACATCATTTTAGGGCTCACCTCATGTCTCTAGTTTTAGTCTTGCAGCTCTTCTTTCTCCAAGTGTGAAGCATTACAATGGTAGAGAAATCACTGGTTAGTATGTACTAGAGTAGCATATTAAAGGGTTTCTTCCTCCAGATGGCTGCTTTGAAGATCCCTGTAGTTCGTCCATAAAATCATCGATTATTACTAACTTCCATTCCAATATTGGCGAATCTAAGATGGATTTGGCAATTTCATCTATTTTTCACCCATTGTTTGTGTTAAGGTCACCAGTACGAAAATTAGGTAAGATTCTAGCAAAACTTCATCAATTTATTATTATTTTTTGGTTGGCTCTGACTCTCTTCTGTGTGTTGCTAAACAGCCCTTATTGTACATAACATTCTACAGGGTCATCCATGTTCTACAATGACAAAAATCCTTTTATTTTTAGAAGAACTGTTTTATATTTTCTTTTGTCTATACAAGAACTATCAAGAACTATAGTTTAGAATGTTGATATATGCATGGGGTCACATTGGCATTTGTTGTCGCATTTTATGCATTGTTTTTGTTGCAATGAAATATTTCATAGTCGTCGCGTATGTTGGAGCACTATTGTGCTTCAAGATGAAATCTATCCCCTTGAATGAATTTCCTGCCGTAAGATGTTGATACTCCAGCGTACCTTGTGACTATGAAATATTGTAGGCTCTCATTTGTGTTTCTCCTTTCCCCAAAACAAATCTCCAGTTATTCCCACCCTTAGCGCATGCACACTCTATCACTCTGAAAACTGTATGAAATGTGCTTGCATTTAATGCTGAAAATTCAGGGCTAGTGAGAGTGATACACAATATGAGCAAGATATAGTGATGCTTGCATAGTCTCTCTATAGCTGATTCAAGGAAGGACTTGGTATCCCTAGATTGATGAACAATAATGATTATCCATATATAGTGATTGTGATTGGTTCACGCATTATATAGAGGGTGATTATCATTAGGAATTTAGAACCCCACGGATCTTAAATGATTTCCGTGTGACATCCGATATTTCATGGGTTCGTATATTTTTCGTACGGATTTCGTGCTAATTCCGCACAAATTCTGCACAAATTCTGCACTTTGTTAGATAACGAAAAGAGTGAATGTAGAATCCGTGTGGAATCTGTGCAAAAAATGCACACACCCATGAAATATCAGATATCGCACGGAAATCGTTAAAAATCAATGAGGTCCTAAATTCCTGATGATAGCAGTTCAAGGGTGTGGAGAGGATAACTTTTGACACCAAAATCTTAGATGTGATCATATTGCAGTGGAGTGACTTGAAGGGAGAAGGGTGTGCAAGCTCTTACAGAGGGAGGATAGGGAGGAGTTGGAGGAGTTGGGGTGGAGATGGTGAGGGGGTTGGCCAAAGCAGTGCGCGGCGCCACCAAGGCCGCGCGCAAGCAGCAACAAGAATACGAGGAAGGCTCTGTCACCTCGCAGGATGGCTCCTTTGGCCCGCGCTCATTCCCACATGATGTCAAGGAGGCTTGCTGGGCCAAGGCTGACCCCGTGCCTGGCCGCGACCCTGCGCGCTGGCGCCGCGACGCCTTGGGCAACATCGTCTTCCGCAAGCTCGTGGGTTGCCAAGGTTGCCTTTGTCATGACTATGACCACATTATCCCCTACTCCAAGGTTAACTCTCCATCTTTCTTGTACTTAGGGCTAGTTGCTAAGGTTGGAAACACGCAAATTATTGGAGTATTCAAATTTTCATATGTTCTTGTTAGAGCATGCACACCCTTCTCCCTTCAATTCACCCCATTGCAGTATAATCACATCCAAGATTTGGTGTTAGAAGCTATCCTCTCCACAACTTTGAACACCCTCTATATAGTGTGTGAACCAATCAGAATCATTATACATGGGATAATCATTATTGCCCATCAATCAAGGATACCGAGCCCTTCCTTGATTTAGCTATACAGGGACTATAGAAGCATCACTATATGTGGCCCAAAAGGCGTGGCTCTCTCACCTACCCTACAAAAACAACATTAAATACAAGAATATTACATCCAATTTCCAGAGTCAAGGGTGGATATAGTCGTAGGGTGCACATGCTCTTAGAAAATGAAAGAAAATTCCAATGCACCAAACAAAAGATGTGTTATTTGAATGCTCTATGCAAATGTTATGAAGGTTCAAAGTTGTTTTTGGTAGATGACTTAAAATCAACACTTGAAGAGGTGTCTACATCTTGTTAATGAGTATGTACTCATTGTGATACCCATTGTGTAGGATTTTAGGGCCACCCAAATCGTAAGACTGGTTAGATTTTGTGTGTTTTGTTAGGGATTCCAACTCATCAAAGTATGCATTATTTGGATATCCTATGCAAAGTTATGAAAGTTCATAGTTAGTGTGCATTCTCTTGATCTATCAGTGTATCCATTGTTGCTTTTTCCGAGCTGATGAAGGTGGTGTGTTTGTGAGTGACAGGGAGGGCCTAGTACTCTCGACAATTGCCAGATTCTACAGGTTGCTGCGTAACCCCAATGCTCTCCCCTTTTACTTCCCTCGCATAATCTGAACTCCACTTCCAATTTGAGCTTCTGGGACAAACTTGTTGAATCCTTCAGACCTTCTAGTGAGATTGTTCTAGGTTTAGGGTTTAGGGTTTAGGGTTCTGCGCCACTGATGAGGTGTAGTTTGTGCAGGCTCCAGCCAATCGTGCAAAGGGAGCTCGGGTGAATGTGTCGAAAACCGAGCTGCAGCAGAAGAGCGCTTACTGCACACTGTCAGGTCAGAATGAAATTCAATTTTTAACATTTTAGGGCTTTTTCCTTAGTTGGGAGTCTCCACAGCAGCATTTTCTGTCTTGCAGTCCTACTTTGCCAAATGTAAAGCATTAGAGAAATCACTGGTTAGTTTGTACTAAAGAGGACCCTGAGGAGGAAACGTAGCATACCATAGGGTTTCTTCCTCCAGGTCGATGCTTTGAAGATCCCTGTAGAGGAAGACCTCTAATCTTGACACTCATAAATCACAAACCCGAGTAAAGTTTGTGATAAGGTTGGAATGGCTGTGCAGGCAATTATGTTAAGAATCTAATAAAAAAAAAAATCACAATGTTTGTTTTATACATAAATCAGGGTCTTCTCTACTTCAAACAGGACTTTGTGGGCTTGTATACCATATAGAACTTTGGGTCTGCGTGGCAGGTCCACTATACTATACTTCTGTTCCGAAATCACATTGCCATAGTTATCAAGTAAGAAAAAATCTAAAGGCTTGAAGGTGTTACAGGACGGGAAATGGATTTTGTGGAGCTGTCAACCTACAACAATGTGCGCCGCATTAAGGACGAGGAAGGAGGTATTGGATGCCGAATGCAGTGATTGAAGGTGATACCTCTGCAACAAGTTTTAATAGGAAGTGGTGAGCACTTACAACAACAGAAGCCCATGATTCTGTATGACAGTTGCTTTCTTCCTCATAGATCTTCAGAAATGAATCCGCAATCGAAAGGAAAGGCACATTTAACTTATTGATTGGATTGTACCATTCATTGACATTGATGAGCAGAGAAATCAAGTTGTAGACAAGGACCAGTTTTGTTAATTTTACTTTTTATCAATTGGTTAGGGAAGACGTCATACAAAGACGTAAAAGCTGCGACCAACAAAGTCATGTATGTTGTATCTAAAATTTTGAAGTCTAAGATCTTGCAATCGCAGTGTATTGAGGGATACGTTCTGTGGGATTTGATGGTTTTTTATTTCCTTCAACTTGGCATCTGGAAACTTAATCCAGAAATGCAGGACTTGGTGTATTCTTCTGTGTCTCCATTAATTATATTTGGTCCCTGAGTTCCATTCAGTTCCCAAGTAGATAACCGCTCATGTGTCAAACACAACTTAACTCTTCTAGGAGTATTTTTGAGTTTTAACCTCAAAACATTTCCTAATTTAGAAAGAAAGGAGTATTTTTGAGTTTTAACCTCAAAACATAGAAGTAATTTACATTCTAAAAATGTACGTACGTAATATTTTTGTCACAGATGATGCTTGAAAAATAATTCATAGAATCATTTCTCCATTGTTAGCAAATCATGGTCTAAGTGGTTTCAAAATTGAGAAAAACTAAGCCCGAGGGGCTTCGTATGTCCTTTAACCCTTTATTGCCTAGGCGTTCATTTTTTGGACGATGTACAGATTTCATCCATGTTTTCTCATCCATCATGCACTTTTTGCAGTGTAGATTTTTTACTATAGATTTTATGGGAAATTATCTTCATGCATGTGTGAACCAATTAGAAAAGGGATGATTTGTGAAAAATTTATGCCTCATTTCATGTTGCAGTGATTTCCACGAGTTCATTGTATAAAAATGAGAATACACCAGCAGAGCCTGAGAGCCATTTGGACTCTCACTTGGATGTCTTGCTACCAATGCATGTTGTGCCACTCTTGGTTCTGTACATGTTGCGCTGGCAGTGGAGGCAACCCTCCAAGGCTGAGAATTGGAGGCGCCCCCGCGAGGTTCATAAATGCAGGCGAGGCCTTTCCTCCACCACTGAAGGCGTCTGTGTCGTTGGTCCGCGACTGTACCATCAATCTCCATGACCGCATCGTTCAACTTTAGACCACCTCACTGCTGAACTTCATATCACTGCACCGCTCACTAAGAGATCTCCGCACTCCTCAAAACTTTGATCAGACGATAAATACCGTAAACAACTTTGATCAGACAAACTGGAACTTAACTTTAGATCAACGATACGAACCAGAATTGGAACATTAGACCAACTTCCGAAATCTTGTATTTATCTCCCTGTGATCAGTAGTCCCGGTATGGTAGTTAGCTAGCTTGATACACCTACTAACATCAATAGTGGTCTATGCATATTAAGTTTGAAATTTTAAAACAAAATCATAAATTGTGAAAAAACTAATTAAAAATTGAGCTTGGTTATTAAACCCAAAGTTTTATGTGCTGCAATTTTTTATCATTTAAAATGAGCGCTCCATGTAGGTTGAAATGCTTAAACTGACGGCAACTGTACCCCTTACCTTATTCAAACTGGACTGGTCTCCACTTACACTCTGACAACATACGGTCAAGTTCAGTACAAATACATATAAATACGATGGTGAGTCCCGTTCACACGACAAGCAGGGTCACCATCTCCAACGTAACGTTGCCAAGTCCTGAAAGCTCCACAGCCTTTTTCATAGCCAAGCTTTTCATTGTCTCGTGTTGTGTTGGGCGGACCCTTTCCTCACCAACCTCTCCGACAGCTCAGGGGTCGTGTGGCGCTTCTTGCATCGGTACGTGTTCAAGGGATGTGTATTTGGGTACGTCTTATTTCGGATTCGTGTTTGGATATGGTGGGAGCGACTTTTTTCTTTCTTGCGTCTGGGGTGTGTCTGGATATGGTGTTCGATGGTGGTGAGGACGTGCAGTTGCGTTTCTTTAAGGTCGGTTTTGGGTTTGCATTCTGGTTTTGAGGTTTGTGGCGATGGTGAGCGATGGTTTTCGTTTCGGGGTTTTTGGGGTTTCCTCCTTCCGGGGTGTTTTTGCGTTGCTAAAGTTGAGGTTTAGGTGAGCTGTTGGACGTGCTGTTGTTTTTCGTTCATTGAAGAGTTAGTGGGATTTCTGGAAATACCGTGTTGGTTCCGGTGTTTCATATTTGTGGAAATCTGCTGTGGTTGATGTGAGCAGCGTTTTGGCTACTTGTCGCTGCTTTTTGGGAGTACGATCTGTATTGAAAAATTTCAAGCTTACGATGGTACTGGTCCGAGTAAGCCTTTGTTGATGGCTATCAAGGTATGTGAACCTAGTTCTTTCTGTTCGAGGTTGAGAAGTTTAATAAGCTTTGGTGGTCTTAGGGTTGTGGTAAATAATGCGAACTTCAAGTACTGCAACAGCAAAAGCAAAATGCCTGTCTCAACTGTTCGAAGCGCATTCATCGAGGCTGGCATTTGCTTTTGTTGTTATAGTATTTGAAGTTTTTATTATTTGTCATATCATATGAGGGCCACACTCTTTGTTTGCTGACACAAGAAATGGGCTATCCTTTACTTGGATTATTATGGAAATCTCAGTTGAATGTCCGTCATCATGAATGTTAACAGAGCAGATTTACTACATATCGAAGCATTTCAGTGTTTCCAGTTGCATAGTTTATATAAAATCTTTATACAATAGGTACGTAAGCATGATCAAATTTGCGAAGTGCTAATTCGGTTTCAGTATCTTTCACCTTTGATGCGAGATTCTCGATCTTATCTAAGTAAAGTTGATGTGGCAATTTCAGCGGCGGCCTTTGCCTTTAGAGTTTTTGATTCGCTGGCGTACATTGGGGTTTCTTTTTGCTTTTTTCTTTTTTTGACACAAATGAAACTTGTTTCATTGCAAGAGTAACAGTTACAAAATACCTAGCGGAATACGGCCTGGGCAGAGTAAAGCACAGTAAGGAGTTAGATGTCTAACATAGACTATTGCTTTAGGGTTTAGGGTTTGGGGAAGCATGCAAATGATGTTTCTAATATAGGAAGAACAGATGTCTGTTTTAAACAGTCACATGCTGTGAGAAAGACAAACTGATGCATGCAATGACGACAGTCCATTTGATGATCTAGTCGCTGTGCTTTCCTCCTTTTCTGCTGAACCGGTAACATGCAAATGATGGTAAATTATGGGAAGAACAGATGACTGCATCATGCACTCAAATGCTGTTAATACGATAATTGCTGATGCATCTGCCCAGTTCAGTTACTGTTTCTATAAATTCCACGGTGTAACTTGTCATTGGACTAGATGTTTTTCTTGCTGCTTGGATCGTAAAGGGACGCAAAGGATGACTCATTACCTGAGAACAGAATTTATCATTTTTGATAGATCTGACTGTTCCACACTTCCATGACTCTGATGCCAGTGCTATTTGACTTAATTTCTTTTCTTTGTATCAATTCATGAGCGCTGGAACAACCTATTTGATTCGTGAAATTTGTTGTTCAGGGATTTTTTATTATTTGTGTGCAATGATGACTTATCATTGTACCAAGGGTAGGATCGGCAGACCATGTTTTAAAAAACAAATGCCGAGATTTTTGGGAAATTAGTTTTAAAAAGAAAGAGATTATTCTTAAATATTCCATTCTTCCAACCTTATTTTTTCAAAGAAAATAATCATTTGGCATAGAAGTGCCGACCCTGCTCTCTTACCTCGTCCCTTATGACCGTGGGTGAATAAGTTTTTTACCAGTTTTGCTTTTTACTTTTACCTAGTTCGGTTTTCAGGTTTTTAGGGTATAAGGTTAATTTCTATACTTCATAAAAGTGCAAATTAATACCAAGAGATCAGCAACGTCTACGGTAGTAACTTACCCTCAAGCTTGCTAAAGGAACGATATTCAATCAAACTAACACTTGCCGGCACTTCTGAACATTATTTTAATCTTCCAATGCAGGACCTTTGATCAATGTCAGCTGGAATAGACTCTGTCAATTAAATTCCATCTATTTTCAGGCTATTCTTCATCATGTAAACTGAGTCCAAATTGCTTAGAATGCAGTGATCAAGAATGTTCCAGAGCTATGTCGATCAGTGTATGACAAGTTTGCATTAGACAGCTTGTAAACTGAATGAACCGGCCTCTAGAGGTCAAGAATCAAGGAAATATTGTCGGGATTTCCAGTCACACATTTTAGCTGCACAGGAATAATTTCTTGAAATTCATTAGGGCCTCAGACTTGAGTTTTAGTACATTTACGAAACAGCCATGATATTCCAAGGGAATGGGTAGCTGCATGTGATTAATTTAATTCATACGATGAGCTATGCATCTGAATTTTTGTACACAATGAACTAACACCCCCATATACACAACCGTCAAATTCATTTTACCAAATCTTAAACTAAAGTTTGCAGTTTTGGCATTTTCGGAAAGTTTCAAACTTTGGCAGCGGACCAAAAAAAAAGTGCAGCCAACTTTGTAGCTTATAATCTTACTTTTGAGGAACCCTGAATGGTTGAAAATTTGGAAGTGCTAATAAATTCAAGTTGGTGGAAATATTGTACGGTTGGATCAGTCAAAAAAGTTTTAGATCAAAAACTATTTGCCAAAGGGGTACTTTTAGGTAGCTTTGGAGTGTTTGGAGAGAAACATAGTTGTGATCCTTCAGGGGTTAAACAAGCATGAACTGTAATTGATTGGGAGGCTAATAGGCTATGATACAATAGGAATATTCTACACTTTAAAAGAATAACCATGGTATATTCTGCTTATAATCTTAAAAGAATCTCAAATCGTTTTTTTAAGTTCACTTTATTACTTAATATACTTTCAGCGGTGTTCAAGGGTCTTGTCGAAGTACACAGTTTTTGGGCGCAACACTTGTCTTTGATACAGTTTTTGTCTCTCAAAGATCATCTTTAGGAATCGATGCCGGCTACTTAGCATATGCCGTTGTAAGTTATGTGCAGATGTGTGCACATTCCTTCAAGTTCACATTAATAGTTTATAATCGACTTTCAATTGTCCGAGTATGCACTATACAAAGCCTAGTACAAAGTAGCGTTGGTTAGGAAGAGAAATACACAGCTGAAGTTTTAATTCGGTTTTCTATTTTTTCACACTTCTTCACTTCAGATGCATATCTTCTAATCTATACAGTCAAAATGTATGAATGTTTTAGTGCACATCCCTCTAGTACTTTAGGACAAGTTTCTACGGTTGGGTCATGAATCTTTTTAAAATTAGAAACGGCAGCATTGGAGTGTTTTTTGAGCAAAATAGTCGCAGTCCTTTAGGAGTTAAGAAATGTGTGCAATTTGTCTAGGACAAATGGAGACTCCCAAGTTTCCTCTGGAAGACGTTTACTTCCAGCCACCAATCTCAGGTAAATAATCTTGTTCCCAATGCACATGCAAAGTTTTTAGAGAATCTGATGTCGCAAAACACAATACACGTAGAAGAGTTATATCGCTACAGTACTCCTCACCGTCCAGCTTATGAAGCCCTAAATTCGAAACTTGACCGGGAACTTGCCGCATACTGAAGCATGCCAACTAAAGCAGTATAAGCTAGCGAAAATCAAAGAAAACATGATGTGTTAAACAATCTTCTTGATGAAGCTTTTAGGACTTACGCATTAACATTGGCTAATCTTGCGTTTGTTCGGGGGGGCGTTTTTAGGTGCATACGACTTGAGCTGTGTTTGGAGCTTGGGCGCCATTTTACTGCTACTCAATGAGCTGTGGCATTACTTTTTGAAGAGTAATTTATGGAGAACCAGCTGTGGTTCGCGAACAGGGAGGATGAGGGCCGAGAGAGTGAGAGAGCGAATACAGTCACCATTACCGAGCTTGTTGATGAACCTGAGCTTTGGGAGAATTTGCAAGACAGGTTTGGTTAGGCAGCAATTATGTCTTTATGAGCTAATTTCAATCGTAAGAATTCTTATTCCAGTTGCGTCTCGTTTGCAAAGAGTGGATTCATCGCTTGGCAGGTGATCGTCAGTCTCTTCTGGATTCAAACCCGAATGTTCCGATGGAGAAGCTAACTTACTTCCACTTGTATCGTCTCGGTAGGTTATTTGAGATCCACGGCCTCCTGTCCTACATCAGGAAATGAAGTACAGGAAACTTGCCTTGGCTTGGACAGTACAATCAGCTTGAGTCTGTGGTGTCGCCCGCGAAGGCTTGATGTACAGTATTACTACAAAGAAAGCAATCCCAAGTTGATTCCCAACTTACCGCAATGTTCAACATCCATTCGCATTAGTAGGAAATGTGTCGTTTTTCACTTACTATAAATGAAAAAGGAATGAAATCGCCCCATGCACATGGGTTGTGTCAGTGTTGATGAGTGGTTTTGATCACAAGAAGACAAAAATATAAGTATAATATTCAACCACTGTTCATTGTTTTTACAAAATGGGGAATGAAAAACGACAGGTCTTCTACTTGTGTCGAGGGTTTGGCATACCGTAGTTTACTAGAGATTCTAAAAATAGATGCCTAAAATTTCGGAATATTATTGACATTTTTTGCCGAATATAATATAAATTATAATTCAAAATTGCCGAAAAGTGAGAAATTATTACTTTCCACTAGATTTTTACTTCGTTTGGAAGCATGTGTGAATTGTAGTGGAGAGAAGGTGTTGCTCTTGTAATCAAGTTCATTTACATCCGTCCACAAAGAATATGGGTTAAGAAGTAATAAGACTCTAGCTTTTGAAATGTGTCCTACACAGATTTTTGGAGTCCAATTGAACATAGAAGATGAAGTTTTATAGAAATTTGTCCAACTAACAAAAGTTGAGAAATCAAGCCTTCTTCCACCTCCAACAAGTTTTGTGTCAAAATAAGTCTTTATGCAAAAGATATGGACAAAACAGCGCAGCCGTGTAAAAGTCAAAAAATCAAAATGCGTTCCTAACAGTTTTTCGGAGCTCATTTGTGCATAGAAGATCAACTTTTTTGGAATTTTGTTGGTCTAAGAAAAGTTTAGAAATCAAGTAATCTTTCACCTCCAACAAATTTTATGTCATTTGAAGACTATGCAAAAGTTATGCGTGTTATAAAAATGAAGACTAACTAGGTGCTTCACCTCAAAGTTTACATATCCCATATGCCTTGTTGGATACAACTCCACTCCACTTGCATAAAGCACAAAGCATTCTCCACTCTCCACTCACATCTTACTTGTCAACCAATGCAAGAGACTTGTACATGACAAGAAGCCGAATTTTAAAAAATTAAAAGAGAAAACTGCCGAAAGTATTAATATACTATTTTTAGGTGCCAAACCTACTTTTTTGAACTTTAATTAAATATTAGGCAGCAAGTTGCCGAGCCTGCTAGTAAACTACGGTACTCTGCCTCCACTCTTAGATTTGGTGCAATCTTGTTATGGCGAAAACAAATTTCCAATGGTTGCTATAAATTTTTGTCTTAACTCCACAAGAACTCAGCATAATTGAGCAATGGGAGCCATCCCCCTTTTGCAATGGGACCATAGTCTAGTTATAATTAGAAACTATGTGTACGTGGCAATGACACGGTAGTCCCACTGGCATTCCCTCATTACTTAGAAAAGTGGATCTAATTGAAGATCCTCTTTCGATTCAATTTTCAAAAGGGGGCTCCGTTGCACTTCTCTATTACGTTATGAACCAAAAAGCCTAAATTGGACCTCATGTATTTATTTATTTTCAATTTTGAGTAGCTATGACGTGGGGTGATATCATAGCATAATAGAGCAGTGCAACAGAGCATCCTTTTGAAAACGAGATGGAAAGAGAATCTTCACGTAGATCCACTTTTCTAAGTAATGAAGGAATGCCATTTGTATTCCATGAATTTTGGGACTACAGTGTCATTGCCACGTAAATCTAGTTTCTAATTGTGACTAGACTGTGTTCCCATTGCAAAAGGGCGTTGGCTCTCATTACTCAATTAGGCTATGATGGTAGGGTGGAGAATGCAATCATAAACTAGTTAAGCACTTTCACAATTTTTATTAATTTTTGTTGAATATTTTAGACTTTTGTGGTGATAGAATTATGTTAGGAATTTGGAGGTGGATTTTTTGGTTTACAAAAATAATGTTAAGTCACTATATATATCCTTGTTTTTGAAGTACTAGGGTGCAATGTCACTAGCATAGTAATACACAAATGCACTCATTTGAACATGTTAAATTTGCATTTTTCTTTTGCAGTGATTTTTGTGAATGTGCATCAGTTACATGTTAATTTCAGTATTTACTAATTAGGTACCTTAAAATAGAACACTACTATTACAAATAAAATATTTAGAGGTGAAAATGCAAAATAATGATTTTAATAAATGAACATACATAGTTTTTGTTTTTCATTCTTTGTATATGTTCATTTGTTCATTGTTTATCAAACTACCATAGTTGGCTATAAGGATTGGCAGCTCTTGCCAAATATTTAATTAAAGTACCGAAATGATGGAATATTCTCTGAGATTTGGTGAATATACTTGAAGATTCTCTTTTTCACAATAGATTTTTTTTTTAAATCCTAAAAATTTAGGCATCTCTTTTTATAATCTTTTTTGCCAACCCTAACAGCCGAGTACGGTTCTAAAGGAAAGCTTTGCAAGACTAAACAATCTATATATAGAGGGTCCTTTGGTGTTCAGAATGTTAACTCTTCATTGCCCACACTCTGTCTACCCACTTGTATTGTATGCAGACGATGCAAATAAGATATTTTCACAGAGTAGTTTGGATAGACTTGACCTTCATCAAACTTATTGTATTCTCCCAAGCTCCCATGTAAGGAAAATAATTTTCATAATTCAAAGAGTGCATTCCATACCTGCCAAAAAAAAGTACTCCAAATACTACTTGTACCTTGGAATCACCTCATGAACATCCTTTTGTTTAAATTTTTGTTTTTATCAACGCATACAATGTTCTTCACTGATTCCAGTGATAAATTTTAGTATCATTCATCTAAATTATGTTTTTCACAATATGATTGGTTGAATATGTCATTTTACAACCATGAATAATGGGTCCATTAGGGGTTAAATTAGAAAAACTTGATTGTCTTTTCACCAAATTTGGTATTACCTCGTTCCATGATCAGTAAGTGCAAACAACCCTTGAATTTGCAAATTCACACAACATTCAGTAGCCTTCATGCTCACTGCCTTTTGTTCATCACCTTGAGCCTCACTTAGCTAGTGATGAAGCACTGTTGGATGTGGAATATTCCACACCATCTACTGTAGAGCCAAGACAGTGACAATGCATGCTACTGAATGTTATGCATTTCTAAATAATTGGTATGTAACTTTTTCAAATATCTGACTTGTCCTGTATGAAGCATTTCTTGTCTGTCACCTATATAATGACAAATTTACAGATAACCAAATCCATGGAGGTGGGCTACTTGTGCACTCAAAAGGAACTCTGGTTTTCTAGTGGCTTTTTCAGGCACTCACTAATAACTGTACATGAAGTTCGATGGCTCAAATATTTGTCATTTCTACATGGATAAGTAGCCATTGAACGCCTCTTTCTATTGTGACAAAAACCACCAACTGAAATGGAGAAGTCAAATCAGCCTACAATGAGAATTGCCAATGATTACATGACTGCTTGCGTGATGGCCACTTGTACATGTATGACAACCATTCACAAATCACAGAATCCCACACTGACTAGCACGTGGTTATCTTCATCATGATACTCGCCTGTTGGTCCATATAATAAAACTGTACCCTGCCCATGCCACATGAGGCCGGTGGATCACTGTTCGGGATACTTTTTGAGCCAACCAGTCAATTTCCTTTATTTTCCAAAAGCAACCAGCTTTTTAAGAATATATCCCGTATATTTCAGTAATAAATACTAAATATAACTAAATTTTAGTCATTTAGTCTGGTGTTTTGCCTCTATTCTTGAGATTCAACGGGCTATTTCGAAAAATCAACCGGCTGACTTGTAACTAACCGCCGGTTCTTCCCGAACAATGCGGTGGATTGACCCACTCGTTCGTACCAGTCATTTTTTTGGTTTTCCCATTTTGGGGGATTACGTGTTTTTTTTGGAAATTTGGAATCTGCGTCCCCAATGTGGTTTAGGACGACCCACCATGTCCAAAAATAGGGGTAAGCTTTTGTTTTTGGTTCTTAGGTCTGGTACGAGCGAGGGGTCAATCCACCCAATCTTTGAATTGTAGGTAACAATAGTCTGCCCTCAATATCTGTTGGGAACAAGCGAATGTATACTTACTAAGAGCACAAGGTATAATTTCCTCACATTAAAACTTCATCACTAAATTGAATGGCGTATTTAGTGTTCAAGAGATAATTGATGTCATTTACCACAATTCATTCAAAGGTGAAGAGAAATAGTGTCTCTTGACACTACAGAGGAGTTTGCCACTTGTCATTCCCACTCTCATTGAGAGTGCCATGTTCTTTCTAAGTAATAAGAATGATATGAGGTGGCATGCCATATTTATTATAAAGTTGCCATATGTCATTGGAACACTACATTCATTTTTTTCTTACGAGGACACTATATCTCCCTAAAATTAAATAGTGTCCGAATTTGAGAAATAGTGTCCTGGACAATAAATACGCCATTCAGTGTAGTGGAGTCACTTAGGGCCTCCTTGCATATATCAATGGAGGTCTTGGAAAGCTGGACTAAAATGACACCAATTTGCAAAAGCAACTTCTATGTGCCCCTTTCATTTGCAATCTACAATAAATACTCAGGTTAAAATTAGCAAAAGTGCAGAAACCAGCCAGATCACTAGAGATACCAATACTATATCCAAAATGGGTGAATCCAAGAATTTGGTTTCAATTTTTGCAGACACAGGTAGACCATTGGTGGTTCTTGAGACTTCAATTCTTGTCTTCTAGCAACTTTCATTGGCCCAATCCTCACATGGAAGCTTGCCCTTATTTAGAGAGTAAGTCACTTGATTACTCCATCTGTACAACTCATTATATTAACTTCCAATTCTCAACCAATCAATTGTCTCCTAGTGTGCAAAGCAAAAAAGAATCTTCATCATATATTTTCTAACCTTCTAATTGTAAAAATAGATAAATAAATAAATAAAGGTAGTATTTGTTGGAGTTGCACAACCATGGAAAAAAATGGCTATTTGCCGAGGCATAGAGAATATTTTGGCAGGTCCAAGCATTAATTTCTTGCTTTTCATTTAAAAAAATGTCATCCTCATCTATTTTGAAGGACAGGTGGGGATGCTCTAAGGATATAGTAGTTGGATCTCCCTAAAGTAGTGCTACAAATATTTTTAAAAAGAGGCCCATTTTTATTTTATTTTACATTTTTGGGGTCTTACGTATTATTTTTTAAAATTTGGAATTAAGTAAAGGCCAATCCATGGAATTCTAGGGACCTATACAAGTTCAGAATAGGGAGATTTTTTTTGATAGGAGACTACAAAACCTAGCGTTTGTAGAATTCATTTAAAACCATTGTGGCAGTTTATTAGTGAAGAACATCATCTATGCAATACATGCTACGATTTTTTAACCTCGTGATCAATTGAATTTGTCCTTTTAAGATTTATAAATCCTTTGTCCTTAACCCTTTAGTGCCCATGGTGGTTTTGGAGAAACCACAGTTTTTTAGTGATATGTTTTTTAAACATTCTCTGTGTAATCAAGGATATTACTAACAAGCAATCTCTGAGTCAACCAGAGAGAAATGACTGATTTTGATGGTTCCAACAAACTTGGTTGAATCCGGAAATTGAAAACCCAAAGTGTAGTTTACATAATTGGATCATATACCAAATTAGAAAGTGCAAGCGATTTAAAATACAATGAAAGCTTCATTTTATTTGTAGATAAAGCCCTCCAAAGTTTGAGCACATTATAGAGTGGGTCATGCCTCAAAAGTTGAGTTTAGACTGAATCATGTCATATCAATGACTCAATTCAATGCAAATTGAAATCTCATGTAGATTGTGTAGCTTGCTAAATGACGATTCACAGATTTTCCAGCATTTCATTTTCTTGTGACCCAGAGACCACTTACTAGTTACTTGGGCATTAAAAAGATTAAAAGGTTAACACTTGCCATTGTATTGTCCCAGAGGGTGCAATGTATTAAACTTTTACAAGTATATATGAGTGCACAAAAGGGGTATTAATTTGAACATTGTCGTATTACGTATACATACATTAAACATATTTAGAGCTGAAAATATTAACATATACTTACATAGGTTTTTAGACATAATAGATTTATATACATAGGTTTTTAGACATATAATTCCCCATATACAAAGGGGTTTTTAGAGAGAGAGGGGGGGGGGTGTTATGAACGTACATGATTTTCAAACATCATGTATAGTGCACTCTCCGGGTATTTTGTGATGTTTTTTGTAGAGTGCAATTTTTCACAATAAATGTGTGACTTTAACAATTATCTGTTAACCCGGATCTAAAAGACCAAAAAGCCAAATTGGGCCTCATGCTTTCTTTACCAATTTTCAGCATTGAGCATGTCCTATGTGGAGTTCCTTTTATTCAAATATATTTGTTTTGACCAAAATTGTGCAATGTTCTTCACTAATTCTAGAGATGTAAAGTTCAGTGACATTTGAATTATAATTTCCTCGACATGATAGATTGAATTTGTCATTTATAAACCACAAATACTTCATCTTTGAGGGGTTAACAAATATGGAGGATTGAAAGTATGCCTAGCATCTCAAGACCAAACGAGCACGGAGGGACGGTTCATTATACAATATTTTTTATAATAGCGTGTGAAAATCTTGTATTAAAGCGGGAGACTATTTGATTTGGTTATAGAATTTGAAAGTACCCTACTATTAGCAAATAACCTAATAATGTGTATATTTTGTGGCCCTGCACTTAGTTTCAACATTCTCAAATTGAAATGAACAATACCCTATTTTAGTTATAATTTTTTGTGACTATTTTTTTTTTCAACATTATTTTGTGACTATTTCCTAGTTTGAGACTTTTGCCAACAATGAAAAGTAACCAAGGATGAATTGTATGTGAATCAAAAGTTGTGGATGACTAAAATGAGTCGAATTGCAAAACAAAATTTAGAGTTTTTGGAGCTTTTTTCAGATTTTATATGTTTTTCGTGTAGGTTTTGCAAGAAGGTACTTGCAAAGACGCGCCTAAATCCAGTCATTGATACTATTCACCCTACAACAACTCTTTCAAGAATCCCATGGCTTTGGATCTTATCTTATTTCTAAGAAAGCCAAATATTCCAACATTTATACATGCCTATATTTTTTTAAACTACTCTTCTTCCATTTTAAACGCCCTTTATTACATTTAATGAAATATAAAATATTTGCTACAATATTTTTATATTACCCTTTGTTTTTTGCACATAATTTCAAATATTTCCGCACAAAGAACCCCCGGGCAAATAGGTCCACTAAGTTATAATTTGAGTACCATTTCGGAGTTATTTTAACTTAGAAGAACATTAAAGTTGAGGTAGCCCAATAGCATTGATTTCCTTGTGCGAACACCAAGTCAACATATTTAATGAAGAGTTTTTGATGGCCTCGGCGCTCGTGGCCGTGAGTAGTCTCCTTGTCCATTATCTAACCATTGATTGGGTAAAGATTCGTGCTTAGTGTGAATAATTTTCTTGCACTAAAGCTTTTGTAGATGAAGGGATAGAATGCAAAATATGACATTGTCACCTTATCTTGGTGCAAGGCTTGGTGCAAATGGGGACACACTTGAGCCCCTCTAGTAAAAGCTATCGCTATAGTGTCGTTAGGTGACTATTTTTTTGTGTTGTTGGCCATGCTCTTACTGTATGTTCAACTCCAACCCCCCAACTTTGGTACAAGGTTACACTAGGGTAAGACTGTAAAAAGAGCCCCTGGTTAAGGCTTTGTAGCATCCATGCAGTACTGTACTTGGAAGGTAGGGTCGGCAGCTCAAAACCTAGTATTTACATTTTTTTCCGAAATGATGCAAATATTCTTTAATATTCTTTAATATTCTTTAAGATTTTCTTTAATTTCTACCACACAAAAATTAGATTTTTTTTGAAAAATAATTTCCCAAAAATTTGAACTTCTCTATTTATGATTATTTTTGCCACCTTGACAACCGGCCCTACGGAGTATCAATAGAGGAATAAACATCCACCTCAGATACTCTTGGATCTTTTGCATGGCATGTCAAATACCAAAAGCATGGCATGTGGGTGACGTGGCCTTCATTTTAGGAGGGCTATAGCTTGATATCCAAATGAAACAAATGCAAATATGATGAGGTTGATTCTAATTTTTGTGATTCTAATTTCTTTTTCTTTTTCACCACAAATATAATGAACCCTTTGATGCGCTTGCGTTCATATAATGAACGATGAAGAGATTGTAAGCCTTCTCTTGACTCCCGGGGAAGTCACTGTCAAAAAGTTAGATAACCATGAGAGAACAAATATAGGGTGTCTTTATTCATTTTAGATCAAATTTATAAATTTTCAAAAGTAATACATGGTGTTTTAAAACCAATTTTAGAATATTTTATGAATATTCCTATGAATATATCCTAAAATATACTATAAATAGTATAATATTCCTATTATTTCATAGCCCCCCATAAAATACCCTGTGTTCGCTCATGTATACCAAAATTCACACTAAGTGCCTTCCTCAAGTCTTGATTACATCTTGTACAATTTTTCATCCATTCAAATTTTCCTTAGTTCTTGTACTAGTCAATTACTTAACCCTTTAACGCGCCAGCGTCCACATAGTGGACGACGCACAGATTGAAATTGCTCGATTCTCATCCAAATCGGGTGGTTTTCATCCACCAAAATTTCTCTTAGTTCTTGAGCAAGTTGACTATCCTTTGTACGGTTTGGATCTTCAAAAAAGGTTATTATGATTTTTAGAAAAACAACAGAATTGGTTTATGTCAAGTTTCATTCTTAGTTCAAAAAGTGGGACCTTAAATATGATTTTTCAAAATAAGTAGAATCAAATAATGGAAATCATACCATCTTGTAGTGCATGTTATTTCAATTTCATTACCATATTTTACAAAAAAATTGTGCTAATTTTGGATTTTAAATTGAATTTCAAGAGAAAACCTTGCAAAATTAATTTAAAATTATTAAACAAAAATGTAATAAATCCAACCGTACAGATGTGATCTTCACATTGACATTTACAACTTTTCTTTGACCATGAGCCCCGTTTTTGGTTTTCATCAAGCATTTTATAGCGCTTCTTTAAAAACAGTGTTGAATCGGGACGTTAAAGGGTTAAAGAAGCCTTATTTTTTTTTATTATACATTTAGGTACTACCCAAAACCTCTAGACATTTACGGATTAATGATTTTGTTTCCTTTCATTTTGTATCGACTTGTACTTAGCGCTTTTTTAAAGAATGAAAATCAAGTTTGTTTTTTTATGAAAAAATCCTACATTATCAATTCAATTCTCCAACATAAAAAAATTAAATTGTAAAACTCAATAGTGCAAAAAAATTAATTAAGAAGATTCAAAGTTTGTTGACCTAGTTTAGCATTGTACAAAATAAAAATAAAAATATACTTCAAATACTATTATCTCACAATTTATGTGGTCAAAGTTGTTGAAATTTTTACCACGTGTTTTTATACTAGTTTTGTACAAAATCCTATGGTTAGATGTGGAAAAGAAAAGTTTTAAAATTAATTTTGACTAAATGTACTAAAAATGAAGTTTTTAGTGTGTATTTAGAACAAAAACACCTGTGGATCTTTAGAGGTTGATGGTATGACATGTCAAATGCAAGAATATCCTTCACATCTCAAAACCCCATGCTCAAAAATTATTGTATCACATAGATTTTATATTATCACCATTCAAGTTGACATATCTATGTTATCTCTAATATGGTTTTTTCTTGTGTTAGCACTCCAAAAAAATGTATTAGTTAGTGCCTAATTAGGCACGGCACTACAATATTTATATTCAAACCAATAGTACCTACTTTCCCCGTCCACAACTTTCTAAATACTACTATGTGGAAATAATTGTCCTAATTTTTGGCATTCTTTTTTTGCAACATTTGACCTATGTTTTATACTTCAAATGGGGCTGACAATGAGAGTGACACAAAAACTACATAAAGTGAGTGGACCATAAATTAACGCCAACCATAAACAGACTCATATAAACACTCCATCAATGACACTCCACTGTGCCAAAAAGCATCAATCACTAAAATAGTTATGACTTTGAAACACTATTTGGATTCACCTCATATGTGGGAACTATGTTTATTCTAAGTCTCTTTATGATCCTTCAAGACATGTTCACTATCAATTTCAGCCCAAGTCTATTGTCACATTTAGGCAAACTAGACCTTGGACTTTGAAAATTCATAACTTATTCAATATAACTCCAAAAATTATAATTTAATTTGAAGTAGATTTAGAATCAATTTGCTAATCCATTCAAACTATCACATTGCACCTTATATTACTACAAATAGGAGCAATGTTTAAAATGTCAGATTATGGCCCACTTACCTTACTACTATTAAAGATAGACCATTTGTCAAGTATTGAGAATGATGGCTTTTTTTGGGTAAAATTAATAATAATAAATAATAATTATATTTTAAATTAAAAAATAATGTTGAAAAGCCAAAAACTAGGACATTTATTTGGGAGTACCAATTTCATCAATTTGAATATATATATAATTTTATATAGAGAGCTATTTTGGAGACTCTGCCACATCAGCGTCAAAATCCTGCATAAGCTCTGTTTTTTTTCTCTGCAATTGAGTAATTTCAAAAAAAAAAATTAAAAATTAAAAAAAAAAAAATCCTGCATAAGCATTATTCTGATCAAAAACTCAAATAGAGCAGCCCATGCACAAAGTGTGCATCCAATGCAGCAACTGTTGGACACTTTGAGCAGACGAAATCTCCCAATTCCAGTGATTATTCCCAAGCAAGCAAGCAAGCACATGCCACAGTGAGTAGGACAATCCCTGGCTCCTCACAACACTCACAGTAGATCGAATCTCTCCAAAAGCTAATCCGGCATCTTTTCCTCACCTCCAAATTCAAATTAAAATAACCAGAAACCCTTGCGCCGTTTCTGGGCTCCCCGAACCTGCCAGATTTGGAAATTCAGTCCGTCAGTTACTCGATCAGTTGGGAGCCCTAGCCAACTTAGCTAAAATTATAAAAAGAAAAAACGGAAGGAAAAGGAAAGGCTGTTGCACTGCATTATATGTAGGATCATGAAGATCGATCAAAACGGGAAAACAAACGGATTCCAGTTCCCCATTTGGGCGGAGGCATAGCATAAAAGAGGCAAGGCTCAGATTATTGACCGGCCCCCCGCCTGTTTTGAGCAGCAAGAAGCGGAGGCACTAGAGCGCCTTTTGATTGGCCTCCGAGCCTGATGGTCCTCTCAGTTTAATTTTATTTCCAGATCGATCGATCGATCCATGGCCTGAGCGCCTTTGATTCAGGGCCGGTATTATGGGCACATAGCGCCACGCACTAGCTACGCCAGTAAGTTCTATAAACCGTAAACTTGAAAAACTGTCAGGACTGTCGATCTGACTGACTGGCTGATATATCGATCGATCGATCTCCCGGAAGAGGGGGTTCAGTTAAGTTACTCGGGTTCTGAAGGCCATGCAACAGAACTGAGTGCTCCGAGATTTGTGAGGCTGCCTTGGCCAAGCCCCGCCGGCGTCGGCACGCAGTGTGGATATCAGTCGGGATCAAGCGTGAATATTCTCGCCGACCTGATTCGTAGCCTGGAATCCGAATGCATTCATGTGCTTGCTTTCATCACTCGACGACTCTCATTCGAAAGCTTACCGCCAACAGACTGATCGAGAGCCAGGTTCATCTGCTCTTGAGACTGAATCAATAAATTCAACCTCCTCATGACTCTGTAACTTGTGACCGGGTTCCAGGATTTGAAGTACATCAGATTCCAGGAAGGAGGTTGAATAGATTCCAGGAAAGCTCTGAACTCACCGGAGAATATGCGATGGTCTTCAGCATGGCATACTTTCGAGACACCTGTCTGAAACCTCGATCACATCTATATCAGTCCTAGTTTTGTAGGTTCATTTTTTATTACTTTGGCGCTTAATTTGAAACATGCCATTTTACCTTAACTAATAACGCTTCCACTGCAGTTTCAATGAAATGCATTACAAGCTCCTCGTACTTGTTAAATAATGGCGGATTTTAGTGGAAGTGGCACAGTGCCGGATTGAAAGCTCAAATCTATACGAGTCCTAGTAGCTCGATCTGGCGCTGTTTTAACGAAATGTTATGAGTCCCATGTGGTTTTAACTGAACTAATAATGAACTTAGAACATCCACTGCAGTTTCAAAGAAAAGCATTACAACCTCGTATTTGTTCAATGAGGTGGATTTCAGTGGAAGTGGCACGTACAGTGCCGGATTGAAAGCTCAAATCTATACCAGTCCTAGTTAGTTCTGGGCGCAAGATTGGCGCAGTTTTAACAATTATGACGTCCCATGTGGTTGAATAGCAGGATCTGGTCTCTGCTAATCCCTCTTAATCTCCTGATCTTAATTCCCCATTAATTATGAAATTGAATGAGATCCTAATTCAGTGGAAGGATCGAGAGACCTGTCACGGTGTTTCCACTGAGGGCCATGTTACTGAGTTTTGTTGTTTCGTGCCACCCATTTGGACATTTTAGTTGACTCTAGTGAACGTATGAAGACTGAGGATCATGAATATACTTCAGAGTGCTGCGCGGAACCGCGCTTCTGAGTATCTTACATTGGAGCTTGTTGTAATTGATATAATACTGTAACATATATACGAGCTTTCAGGCTGAGTGTTCAGTTGAACACTAGCTCCCTCATTTGTGATTGACCTGCAATCTAGCTTACAGGCTCTGTATGGCCAAGCATTGGATATGGAGAGCATGATTATATCTCATAATCTGGCTCTTGTTTTTAGACTCTTGATAGAACATTCATTGAGTTTATGTGAAAGTACAACTTCGATATATGGACTAGATCACCTTCAACAATCGGAAAAGGTTATTAGACATAATGCTAAGTTGAATAAGAAAAGTCTACCTATTACCAAAATAGCTATGGACTACGTAACCGGTGTAACTATGGAGAAAAATTACTACAAACAAACCGTTGATCCGCATAGTGACAAGACTATTTTTGGGTAATCATGCTTTAGGCATCATTTAAACCAAACATAACCATCATTCTAAGAGCATCGAGTTGACTCATATCCCTCTTCGGTAAATAGATGACGTTACCGTATGCCTCTTGTGAATAGAAGAATGTTTCCATATCCATGGAAGTAAAATAGTATTAAATAGATAGAGATTCTCATATCTACCAGTACTTGAGAACTCTGAGGAAGAAGATAACATATAACACTCTAATATAGATTGACATTTTGTCAAAGAAAAAGGTAACTACGAAGTCACTTCCACAACTCACACACATCTCATATCGAGCCAGCCCACTAGATTCAGAATCGAGAATATGATCGACGTGCGAATCTCAAGTACAAGATTTCAGTACTCATATTTTATAACATAAATCGTTCTCAGTTCGATCATTCATTATAATAGTTCGGGTATATATGTGCATTTCGAACCACCATAATCTCCTCGGCAAGTTGGAAAATCCGAAACTTCCACGTTCCTGATCGATCAAACATGCATATATACCTAATGGGAAGGTAGTAACAATTATGTCAATGGCATGAATGAGTGTGCCATAAATCCATTGATTATAATGCAGAATAATCTATCTATCAAGACTTTCCAGTCCCCTCTTGACAACAATTTCAACTTCAAGGCTCCCGAAATCGCTGACGAATTTTTCATTTTGGACACAAACCTTTTGCCAAGAGGGTAGTACTGGAAAGTCTTGATATATAGATATTTGTTGACTGATATATAGATCTCCATTTTTGACATTGTAAACGTTTTTGCCAACAGGTGAATCAATCGATCTCCAGGCTCACGAAATCACTCCAGAATTTTTATTTTTGGTCAACAATTTCAAGAGGCGAGGTTCAGAAATAATTTTCGGATTCAGGGAGTTGACAAAGACGCACGGTGACACGTGTCAATAAGTAGTAAAAACGTGACTACGGTGCATGCACTGATCCGAGCTACGTGTCGGCTGATCCAATGCTTAGCTACAGGGACTGCAACATTCTTTGCGCAGGCGAATTCGTCGGATGAGAGTGAGTAAGTTAACAGTGCCAGGGTCAACGAGGCTCTCGTGGAGCCTGGTATATATATGGAGCTAAATGGAGCATGCAGACTGAGGAATATATTGAGGAGGATTCTGTAATTAACTGATGGAGTGAGTTCAGAGGATCTGGTCAACCGGAGAGGGTGCATTGTATCTATATGTAGGGACTAGGGAGGGGATGGCGTGCTCAGGCGACACACGTGCCATGATTTGACTCCACCCAATGCGTGAAATCACATTTACGACGGAAGACAAGGAATGGGAAGCAGTCTTTCTGCATGCTGCAACGGCACTCTGCTATTTATCAAGCGAACAGCATCCGCACCCATGCCCTGCAAAAACTCTGAAAAACTTGATGAAAATTGCTAAGGTAGAAGCACCTAAGGTCGAGGCACCTAAAACCGATCAGTTAAGACATTCACTATACATGGGATAGATGAATCAATATTTTGAGTATTTTCCTCTTTTAGCAGTAAGAAATTAAGAAGTTTTCATATTTAATTTAATTTTTTTGATAATTATTTGAATAAGTACAAATTTTCAAAGTGAAAGTCATAGGTTTACCTAAAACCGATCACATGCTCTAATGTACAAATGAGGTACATCTTCCCTTTGAAAATCTAGAAATTAGGCAAGAATCTAGGGTGGTTGGTTTTGGTACTTGGTTGGTTTTAGGTGCCTCGACCTTAATTGTGACACTCACCTAATTGTGACAGATTTTAGGAATGGTCTTCATTTCAGAACACTTTTCTACGTGAGCCATAGATCACGGATTTCAAGATAAAGTGTCATAATTAGGTGCTTCTACCTTACTGCGGGCCCCTTCCAAATAGCCTATGCCCTTCAATTATACTAGTAAATACCCTGTTGCAATGCACCAACATTGCATTGGGAACATGGGAATCAATTAGAAACACAAAAGGAATATAGGAACTTCAGGAACTTAAAGAGAACTTGGAAACATTAGGAAACATGATGGGAACATTGGGGAATGCTAGGGAATGTGATACGAAGCTTTGGGGAACATCATGGGAACTGTGAAGAACGATTTGGGAACATAATGAAAATTTTGAATGAAAAGCATGGATGTGAAATGTGGATGATTTCGTGACATGGTATTGTGTTGGATAAAAAGCAGGGTAGTGACATGGTATTGTGACACTCTGTACTTAATATAATAGATTGTAATAATCCCTACATCAGTAAACTTTGGGCAGACAAATCTCATGTGATTTCCGTGTGAAAATCATGCAACATCATTCTGACATTGATCTCATACAAAGCCCATGAACTCTGTAACATGAGGTTCATATTGTACTGGCAAGCACAAATTACTTTTTTATATTTATTGACAGAAAGGAGCTAAGCACTAATTATTTTGATGATCTGTGTCATATTAAAATAAAAATCATGCCATCATACTAATGTAAACTCTAGCAACCATGAATCTCATGTGATTTCAGTGTCAAAGTCCATGCTAGATCTCGTGTGATTTCAATGTCGAGGTCCATGCGAGTTTCATACGAATTTCACATCATAATGATGCCCCTTGTTTTTACTGATGTAAACAACCATTGTATATTTTGTAGTGTAGGGAAATTAGACCCCTTGCTAGAAATCATTTGTTTGTGTAAAAATGACTTCTGTTTGACACGATCGGCACTGTTGATCTTGTAGTATAGAACAAGAGCTTTAAAATGATGTATTGCAATAAAAAAAACCGAGGTAAAATGAGAAAATGCCACCGTTGCAAAGTTCAGTAATACAAATGGCCATATTGAACGTTTTAATCGCATATAGGGTTAAGCAATGACCCTTCAAATCCATACTTGTAATGGGTCTATTGAGCATGTGATGTACACATTTTGTATGCGAGGGTGAGGAATTATAACTTCAAGGGCTATATCTCAAGGTCCGTGTAGGAATCTCATTGGTCTTAGATTTAGCTCAATTAGCAAGGTCTATATCTGATGTGTATTCCGACCTCGTCAAACCTAGCATGATTGGTTTGTATTTTTTTTTCTTGCACTAAAGGGTTCCCCATTATTTATGTCAAAATAAATTAAAAAAAATTCAAGGGCTCTTCAATTATAGGTGAAGAGTTTTAACGTGTGAGATTTATCGTGCAAGGATGCACATGCTCTCACCTAAATTGAGCTAGGAGAGTTAGGGTTGCTTTACACTAGGAGTCGGGTCCGTTTTTATGTGTAAGAGGGCTGAAATCTTTACTTCCCATTGGTCGAAACCCTAAAATTGTGCTCAACCCCTTTACACCAAGAATTGAGTCTAAAACTTCCAAAACATTTTTTACATTAAAGCCGACAAGATCTTACATGATCCAAACTCCAAGAATAGGGTTCACCGAAAATGAAAGACTAATTCGGGGGTTTAGACCCATTTACACATTTATTTTTATTTTTTAAATACAAATAAAAATCACTTTTTTCATGGAATTTATACAATAGGCCCAACTCTTCGGCCCAGCGCCTTTACATATGGGAGAAATGGGCTCTATTCTTATTTTATTATATTGAGTACTTAACACACATTTTGTTAAAACTGGACTACCAAACTGGAAAAGTGATGGGGAGTGCTCCTCATTACTTTTCTAGTGCGGTAGTCCAATTCAAACGGAATGTGTGTTACTTAAATCCGGGCCTAAGCTAGGACGAAACGACACCCATGCACGAACTAGCCATTTTTTTGGATTTTTCATTTTGGAGGATCTAGGTGTTTTATCAAGAATTTTAATTCTTTATTTGGGGTTTGGGATACCAAGTTAGTCTAGTTAAACCCACCATGCCTAAAAATAGAGGGAAAGCTTTTGTATTTTCATTCTTCCTCTAATAAGAGCATGGGTGTAGTTTCGCCTTCACGATGCCGAGTCTAAGACTAGTACCGGTCTGGGCTGAATTTTTTTTGAATTGGGCCCAAGAACAAACGGGCTGACTCCTAATGTAAAGCAGCCCTATGGAAATTTGACACCATTGCAGTTGACTCGGTTGGACCTTGCCTGGTTGCCGTTGCGATTGGTTTGGACTCTTCATGTTGTGGGACCAGCTCTTACTGGTTTCCTCTGCCCTTCTGTCAGCGTGAATTGTGATATTTTGCATAGTAATTTTGTTTTAACCCCTAAGTTCTCAAGAGACCATTTTTTGGTTGCTGCACGTTTTTAATAAGCTTTTGAAAGCAAAATAAAAATTGAAAGAATAAGAAATATTTTAAAATACTACATCAAACCTACTTTCCAACGCGTTTTGTTCATAGGTGTTTTGATAGTTGCACAACTCCAGATAGAATTTTTTTTTTCTAGAAGATGTATATTATGAATCATTAAATCTCCAAATCTGAACTTCAAAATTTGAACTCCAATTCTTCACGAATTTTCTATTATTTGCATTTTCGACCCTGTAGTGACCATAATCTAATTTGTTGGGCACTAAAAGGTTAAGGTCTTTGGAGATCACACTCTTTCCCTTATGTGGTATTGTATATAGGCCAGCCTTATAATATCGTAAAATGGAATAACTATATTCACTCAAACACTGCTCACCTAGTCTTAAGCTTAAGTTATCTAGTAGAATCCTTTATTCTCTACTTGGGATGCTATTCCCTGACAACATCTCAATTTGATTTGGAGGTGAGCAGAGGAGGCTCTAAAGAACTTTATGCATATTCGTCATTTTGGCAAATTTTAGTGTGCCAAATTGTGTATAGGAGGGAAGGTACGTTACCGGAAGGAAGGTTTAGGCGAGGTTGGAGGCCGAATTAGAACCTCCCTCCCGTTACGTACCCTTTCGAAGTCTTTATCCGGCATAAAAACGCAGGATTTTTTGGTAGAGTCCTAGTCTTTCCATAGGTGTCCAAACTCTTACATTTTTGTAAGAGTCTTGGTCGGATGTAAGAGTCCAGTTGGACAGAGCAGTCATAGTTCCTATGGTCAATTGGAAAAAATACCGATCTTTATGATGAAAAGTAGGACTTTTTAGTGCTCGATTCTATAGGTTTTAGTAGGATCGTTTACATCTACTTATCACTCGCTAGAAGACAACCTATTTTTACCTCAACTCCTAAAAGATCAAACATTCATGGTTCTAAATTCAGAAATTCAATCGATCATATTGTAAAAAATGTAAATTCAATTGAAACCGAATTTTATATCATTGAAATCAATCAAAAACATTGCATGTGTTGATCAAAAGACAAATAAACTTGAAAAAAAGGATGTTCACATATAACCTACTCAAAACCACTAAAAAAATGTCAAGCTCAACTTGGGCTTTTTGGTGTTTTAGGAGTTAAAATGGTAAATTTTAGCTTGTCTTCTAGCCAATGGTCAGTAAGTGTAAACGACGCTTAAAACTTCCATAGCTTTGAAATCTAAGATGAGTATAGATTTGAAATATTGGATGAATGTCGATCCACTTTGGTTCTTTGTTAAGGGCTCTTTTCCAAATGAGCCAATTTTGAAAAATTATGCAAATGTAACGAATATGACCATCAATGTAATAATAATAATGGTGGTATAACATTCTAAACCCTACATAATCTTATCTTTGTAGAAGATTGTTACTCGATGCGCTTTATAGTTATTGCCTTTTTGCACAACTTGATACCAATTTGATTTCAATTTTTTATCCCTATTGGTAATTGTATTGTTTGAAAACCTTGTATCGAATTTTATCTCAAGTGGTAATTATATTAAAAAAAATCTTTGCATGAGAGACAAACCATGGATTTTACATTGTCTCTTTTGTCTCCTCCTTTGAACCCTTTATTCTCTTATTGTTTGAATCCTTCCTTGTGAACTTCTTTGGATCTTCTTTGTCTCTAAACTTCTCCAATTTTTTTAATATTAAAATAACATGATTACATAAGAAACTATCATAGGTTCTAAAAGGATAGTTTTCACACTAGGACAAGTATGTTATAGGTTTGTAGACCATTGTGAATAAGAGTCCATTGGAGTTAGTTTGTTTAACCCTTAAACCTCAAGAGGGCCTGGGCAGGGCAGCCCGGAAGGTATCTAAATATTTTTGGAGGCAAAAAAAAAAAAAAAAACGTAAAAACGGCTCTGTTGGCCAGCCACTGCTGCGGCACTGCTGCAATGTGGCACTTTTTCAAAAACGACCTGTACTGCCCAACTTCAACTCATGTTCACTTCGACTACTTCGATTGCTTGTGGATGATTCCACAAGCTCCCAAATGAGGCGCAAATCAAGAATCTAAATCGCTTTTTCAGTAGCTTTCCAATGCACCAATTCTCACTTGATTTGGTTGAGAAAAACTACTTTTTTCCTCAATTATTCCTTTATAACAAGCCCGTGTGGCTTGCTTTGACATTTAAGGGTTAAGGTAGAGAGACCTTATTTTGTTCCCATACTTAGTTCTCATCTGTAAAAAGTGCCACTATATTGCACTTAAATTGTTTGCTCAAGGTTGTAAACTCACATGCAATTCACATACATTCACCAATCAAAGTTCAAGATTATTTCCTAGTCATGTTTAGATACTCGACATAGTCATAATCACATATCTTTATAGGGTCAAATAAAGATATCAACTCACTATTTCTGCCCATACATCTTATTGTTTTACCATACCATTAACTTTTGATTTGAAAAAGTTTCAAATCCAACCTTTCTTAGATTCCAAAACCTCTACTTTTTTTGAATAAAGCATTTGCAAAACTCATTAGAGGAAACATGGGGTTTTAGAAGGCACTATGATCCTCATTTTTCTGGTCATGGTGCTCATGAACATGTCCAACCACATGTTGCCATGGTGGAGTTCACAGACTGTGCCACCATGTCTTTTCCACCATGAAAAACAAAAACAAAGAAAACACAAAAATCCCACCAAACCCCGCCGCAGCGCCAACAGATGGGGTCTAGCAGGGTTTTTTTTTTTTAAATTAAAAAAATTGGATAAATTTTTAATATTCTTTTTCAAATTTATTTTAAAGGCTTATCCCACTACAGCAAGACGGGTTTATACTTGGGGCCTTCATTTTCCTCTTTAATGTCATAAGATTCTTTTAGTTCAAAAACTAACTCCCATACACATAGAAGTCATAAATAGGCGACCTTCGTCTTCTAGTGATGTTATTCATAAAACCCTTTAGACGTAACATATGACATCCATAATAGCGTAATTGTATTTAACATCACTAAAGTCTTCTCCAACTATGTCATTTTAGAATTTTCTTGGTTTGAAAGCACAGTCTACTTATAAATACTCTTTTGACAAAACTTATTAGAAAACCTCGGATCTTGAACTTTTGTTTAATAAAACATGAGTTTTTATATGAGAGTTGCCAAGAAAGGGAACTAAGTGATTGCAAAAAAAGATTTTTTCTATTTTTTGTCACATGTTTTATGTAAAATTATTTTTCATGTAGAAATTTCTAATCATCAATCAACTGCAAAATGCTTCAAGAAAAAACGTGAATATGAACATCTAAAACACACTATGAATTTTATGCAAATCACCAAAAAAAATGTGACAATGTTGTAAAATACTCACATAATGAAGATAGAGAGTATTTATTGAGGATAGGCATAAAATTAAGACCACTTGGCCTTTTAACAAATTGGACAATCAATAGCTAGGACCATTTTTTATTCGAAAACAAATCAATCAAATCTCTTAGAGTTAAGTCAAACATCCGGGTACAAACAATTGATTGATATATTGCCAAGGATACAACATCAATGAACGCATTTAGGCATAACAACAAATTCAATCAATGTACCACAAAAGGTCCAAAATTTTCATGGATTGTATCTTGATAATTCTAAATCTACTCTCGCAAAGAGATCCTAGCTAGTACTCTTCTTGGAACCTATTGCAAGGAGAGGAGGTGTTGTTATGAACATAGCTTCTTATAATTTGAAGAGTCACCCTAGACCAAGGCAACACTCAAAATTGAGTTTAAATCTCAAGCATCGGTGCTCATGTTCTCATTGTGAGTTAATAAGTTATCTTTTCAAAATCTATTTGTGGTGTACGCTTTGGTACATGGTACGTTTTCTCCTAAATCCATCTCATCTACGAAGGAAACTCAATGAAGTTTTACAATGCGTATCTTTATTTTCTTTAAAGAAAAAAACTGGAGCTTTAAAATTTAACAAAATTAAAGTTTAAAATATAATAAAATTGGAATTTAAATAAAAATAAATAGGGTTAAATTAAAAAAATAAACCATCAAATGCATCATACCTTTTTCAAATACTTCACAACTTTTAATGTATTTTCTAACCATTAATATCAAAACCATTCTAATTTTAGAACCTCAAATAAACAAATTTTCAATTTAAACATGCTTCATCTATATTTATTTACTAGTGGGACCCGTGCCGTTGAACACGTTGATGTTAGTATAATGAATATAAAAGCATTACCCTTGAAATTCTTGATGTATTTTTGGCCAAAATTGTCACAAAACAACTCTGAAATTAGGTTAGAATCTTCAAAAACAAGATCATTTAGAGCACTTTTAACTGTAACTAATTTGTAACTAATTTGTATAATTATCCAAATCTACACCAATTCTTAGACACATCCGCCTTATTGTTTACCACTATAATGCATTATAATGCATTGCTTAAATGTTGCAATTCAATCTCAGATTTTCTCTCAACCACAAATACAAACTTCACCAAAGTCAATGAATCAAACAAACTCATTATTCATATATTGACTGCACAAAATTGTTGACTATCAGCTACAAATGTAGTCTAGATTACCATTTGGCTACAACCTGCAATCCAAAAATTTAAACAAAGTCAAACTGATCTAAACACACACGGTATTGCAAACTCAATACCAATATTGCATTGTCATACCAAGCAACTGTCATAAATTCATTTTATTTCTTTAAAAACTGAATGAGCAAAAACACGTTAGAAATAGATTCTTTCTCCACTTAAAGCGAGACTTAAAGCTACAAATGCCTTCTTCCAAAAACCCCACCAAGCTCCTTGTTGCAAATCAAAGTTGAATCACATAAAAAAACATGACAAAAAAATTGATTCGGGTTACAGAAAGATCAAAAGTAGCTTATAGCACCCCACAAGTACAGATAGATAGAAACTCCGGTCCTCTTTCGAGGCCGGCGTGAATAAAGTGTATGTTTGTAATGGCAATGACCCAGTGTCCACCGGACAAAGGATCATTGGGACAAAACTACTCTCCCCTCCCGGGAATGGACACTTTAGTAACAAGTAACAGAGCAGAAGTAACCATGTACTGATGAATGGGGACTCTGTTCTCAGTATAGGTTTGTTTTTATTATTATTATTATTATTATTATTATATTTGTATTCTTCTATTCTGTTGGTATTGATTGGTTATTTTCTATATGTCTTTTATGTAGGAGGATTGATCCTGCGTATTGTATGGCAATAGTGTTTATTGCTTTGAATGTATGTTTTATAGAGGTTTCACAGAGGTTGAATTTTGTTTCAAGTTGTTTCATTAAGGGAGTGTGTGTGGTTCCTCGAGTTCCAGCTGTGATGACTATGAGTGGATCTACTTTCCATCCGTGTTGGATGATACTATTAATTAGTGGTTGATATTTTATTATTTTTTGGCCAATTGTTATTGGTGAGAATCTATCGTTAGCGTAGGTGAATTCAATGAATTGTACTGTAAGATTGTCTTCGGGGTTTAGTGGCAGGGCACTTTGGTATGGTAGGCCTTTGATGCAAAGGATGCCTAATTTAAATCTGGCGTTGCAGTGGCATTTTTGTTGACCACATGTGCATGGTAGTAGCCATGGGGATACTGTATTTTCTTGTGGGTTGTTATTAAAAGTGCCTACATTCATGAGGGTGAAGCATCTTGATTTTTTTGACGATAGGATTATTTTCTTAGTTCCCATACTACTTTGTTATGTCTTTTGGTTTTGAGGGCATGTATATGATGTTTGCATAAACGAAGTACATTAAGCCATGTATCTGCGTCTTGTGAGTTACAGATGTGGCATGTTTCTGAGGGGAATCTTTGAATACCGAAGAAGAGTTGTTTCCTAGCTTGTCCCATATATTGGCCAGTACGGAATTTTAACAGGCTTGTTTTTTGTGAGTCTGATATTGCTGGATTGTTCCAGAAGTCGTTGGACAATTTGTTATTTATAATGGGATTCATTGTCCATTTGTTAATGTTGGAGAATTGTTCTGCTAATATTTCTAGATTGTTTTCACGGTCATATTTAGTGATGTATTTTTCTAGGCACTTGACTGGGCCTTTGTCTGGTCTTTTTCCGGGCCCCGGCCAGGTGTCTTTTTGGAAGTAATATGGTGTTGTGTGTGCAAATTCATATGGTTTGGTGACAAATTGGTAGTCTCTTTTCTTGGTGCCTTCTTTTGCAAGTTGGTCTGCTTGTTCGTTTCCGTCAATTTTGGCGTGTGCTTTTACTTTGTATATCATGGTGGGTTGTGTACGTCTTTTTAGCATCCCTATCATATTTGTTAGAATGGTTTTATCGGCATGATTTTTATGTTGGGTTGGATGTTTTAGTTGTGTGTTTAGAACATATATGCAGTTCAGGCAATCTGTGAAGATGTGTGCGGGTTCGTTTGAATATGTGGTGGTGATTAGTGTGAGTGTTTTGTGTATGGCCATTAATTCGGCTCTGAAGCACGTTTGTAGGCCTGGTAATCTTTTTGATATTTGCATTTCCATTTTTGATGGATTATAAATTCTATAGCCTGCTTTTTCTTTTTTCCAGTGTCCATTTCCATCTTCTTTTGGTGGTACAAAGGATCCATTTGTGTAGTAGTTGTATTGTGGTGGGGATTTTAATATTGTCTCCCACAAGTACACTATTCTTGTAAACTTTGTAACCATTGCCACTAACGACTAACAACTATTCAACGTAGAAACCATCCACGTCCCATCACCATTTTAGGAATCCAAATAATTACAGCCCTAATATTCACTTCACTCCTAACTCTCCCTCTCACATAAATTGTGGGTTCCCATAAAATATTGAAAATTATGACATTGAATGTACTTGTACTATCTATTACTTAACCCCTAAACGTACCAACCCTTTGAACAGAAGTAGATGCTAGCCTCAAAAATAGATATCAGCATGGCTCAAATGTACATGAGGTGTACATGAAAGGACCATTGCAAGCATCAAATCTACCCGACAAATTTGACATACTTGCAATTAGTGGCTTCTTCAATATTATCAACAGCTCCCCATCACAAGAGATTTATTGTAATTGGTAGAGAATTTAATAGGCTTACAAAAGTGACGTGCATGAAAGTCATCCGAGGTTGTATGAAAAAGTTGCAAGGCTTTGAATCTATTTGTGATTCAGTTTCTGAACGCTGGGACGTTTAGGGGTTAAGGCATCATTGTACCTTCTAAATCCTCATCCAACTACTCAAAACCATCTACATTTCCAATTGTGCTCTCTTTCACATTAAAAAACCACCAATACAAACCAAATATCAAAGTCTTACGACTAATACATTATTGTGCTCTCTTACCACTAACAAAGCACATTATAGACCACACTAAAACAATACATATGGATCAACGCTGCAAAAAACAAAACAGGAAGGAAGGAAGGAAAAAAAAAACAAAAAAACAAAAAAACAAAAAAAAAACAAAAAAAAAAAACAAAAAACTAAGAAAACTCCAAAACCTTATGATAAGCAACAATTCTACTTTATCCACCCGACACAACTTGAACAATAAACACGTTGCATTCTCAAACATGAATAAACACCACATAAATGTCTACAATCAGAAACACAACCACGATCGTCAAAATTCAAATATATGAAATAACAAACAAGTCTGTTCCAAGAAAGTCTAACCACCAACCCAACACAGAAACACCCAAAAAATCATCACTTGGCAAACACCAAAACCTCGTGATTTCAATTCGCAAGTAAAAAAAAATTGTTTTGGTGAGAGCCTCACGATTCTCACTGTGGATTACGGGATGGGCTATATAAAAACTACATCGCAAAGTATTGAATCACAAGCTCACACTTTGACACCCCGTAATGAGAAGTCTCAGATTGAATCAAGTTCTTGAATTAGTAGCTAGTTCATTGGTGATGTACCAAATGGCTATTTATATTTTGAAAAAAAATCTTTTTTTACACTACAAATATTTGTCAATTACCAAACTAACACATCTGATTTTAAAAAAAAACCATTTGAGAGACAAACTCATCCTCAATTGTATAATAAATACTTCTTAAACAAATTATTTTAAATCCTTAGAAGTGTGAGAAATATCATTGAAATTGCGTCAATGTAACATTGTTTAAGAAAAGTGTGAACAATTTTGTCTAACCCATAATCACCCAAACGACCATTTCTCTTTCGCAACACATTTTTTACAGCCTTCCCAAGGTGAAAAAAAAAATTTCAAAGAAATCAAGTTTACTTTCCAATCCAATTTGAATAATGTCAATCCAAGTTAAAATTCATTTTAGAGAAACTTTCAAAGACAAACACCTCAACAATGCCATAGAGTTAAAATAATTACTATTTGGAGAAAGTACCGTAGCGGAAGGGCAGGTTCACGACTTGTGTCAAATAATTAATGTGTTTTTTAAAATAAAGTTCGGCACTTCAAATATTCCCTAAAATACTTGTTTTTTCTTCTGCAGTTTATTTAAAAGTAAAGTTCTTAAAATTCCAGAATTCTATATTTAGAATATTTTGATGTTCTCATAATCAAAGTTTTTCTTTCTTTCTTTTAATAGAATATGTTATATAATTTTAACCAATCATACAAAATTTCAATTAAAAAATTTATAATTGTAATTTTAGTAAATATTTAAAATGAAATGGTTTTATAACACTCTAAGTTTTGTCCAATACTCCCTTTGTACCATAATACTCTTTATGTTTGCTCAAACTACTACTCCTACTTACTTAAGGTCCACACCATTGTGCTCAAAGTCCACACCGTTGCATTGGAACATTGAAGTTAAGTCTTCTATTTCACAATACATAAAGCATATCATGGGGATAGAGGAGTACCTCAAGGTTTTAAGGATTAAGCAAAACCATATAAGCAAAATGGTGTACGTAAAACTATGTAGACAAACATTTGTGTAGCAAAACTGTACCATATGCAAAACCATGTAAGCGATAGCATCCAAGAAAAAAAAATTGCAAATGGAAGATGTGGATGAAAATGGCAGATAAAACTTATGGATGAAGACAATGGATGAAAATACATGGATGAACATGCGGATGAAGAAACTCATGAAAATATATGCATGAAACAAGCAACAACCATGTGTACAGCAACCATTCCAAGCAACCAAGAATCCTCCATGCCTACACACATGACACCTAGGCATTGCGGTCAACACTCCACGTTTCAGAGCAAAAAATATTCCACTTGAGGACAAAAAAACACTACATTTTAGGAGGAAAATTGATTTTGGATTGATTTTGAAGCAAGAAAGAAGGAGGATGACGACAGGTCGCTTTGTCTCCTCGCCGGATTCCAGCGCGGAACGGTCGAGTGAGACAAAGCGTCCTGCATTGTATAATAGATTTTTATTTTTTTCATCTTTGAACTTTACACTCGAAATAACCACCTTTAAATGCTAGAAGACACCCAAATGCTAGAAGATACCCAAATACAACGGTCTCCATTATTTTATTTTATTTTAAAAAACCCCACACAGATTTATTATCATTTTATGACTGCCAATTTACCACCCTAAAATAGACGAATTATGATTTCCGGGCCAGAGGAAAACATGGAGTGGGTACCCAATGAGAAAAGGGTCAACTGGGGCTGACTAGGCACCTTACAGGTACTGAGGTTGCCAGTTGCTCATTGGTTGAAAATTATACCTGGCAATACGTGGCTGCCAATCAAATTAAAGTTGGGCATGCAGAGCCTCCGTCCGTCGTTTTGTGAAGGGTCTCATAAATTCATGTAAATAAACGGGTGGAGTTGCCAATAATTAAATAATTAAATATAAAATAAAGGTGGAGTTCATCAGTACTACTCGGCTACTAGATGACGACAAAATAACTCATAACTTACAATCCAAATTTTCGTCAAAATCTGGAAAATACAAACTATTTTTTTCTTTTTTAACCCCTAATCGTTTTCACCCTTCTCCAAATTCGGCAGTTTTGCAAAGATGCATTATAAAATGCAACTAAGAGGGATATTTTGAACTTAATGTATGAATAAGAGTTGTTCATAATGAATTTTAGATTCTATCCATACAATTAGATCTATGATTGCAATCACCAATATTTTTGTATAAAACTTGAAACTTGAAATTCAAAATTCTTTTGTAATTCAATTACAAATAAGATATTGACAATTTGTGGACAAGATTTGTTGTGATGGGCTAAAATGTAATACTCTCAGTGTAGTGATTTTTGGAGATTTTCGGTTGCTAAATTTTATGAGTTTATTTTTTCAAGAGCACATTTAGACTGAAATCTTTGAAAATTTTGGTGAATCACTGGAACATGAAATGAGGTATAAATTTTTTACAAATCATCTCCTTCTTAATTGGATCACACATGCATGAAGCTATATTGCTATAGAATTTTGTATTTCTTTTCCTTGCAAAAAGTGCATAATGGATGAGAATACGTGGATGAAATTTGTACATCGTCCATAAAAATGGACGGTTGGTCATTTAGGAGAACCAAAACTCTTGTTTTTTTTCTCTCTTTCAGTGAAAGCCGAAAGGGATGAAAAGTAGCAATGGAATTGGATTGAAAAAAATAAAAAAAATGGAGGCATACAAGTATTTGTCAAAAGTTTTAAAATGATTATGGAGGTGGAAAGAGTTATTTAACTAGATGCTATTTACAATAAGTTATTGTAAGCCAAATTTTAACAAGGAAAAAGAAATTGTGATTGAAAAATAAATCTGAAAATTATTCGATATGACAATATATTCACATAATTATACACTGTGGGTGTAATAAAAATAAAAAATAAAAAACATCCTGAGTATTTTTATTATTTTATTTTATTTTAAAAATCTGTGACCGGACACAACAGTTTTGAGAGCTAAGTTTACAAAATATTTGAATTTGTAAACATTTGAGGAGCATGATTGTTTCTGAGGATTTATTTTACAATGATGGCGATTTGAATAATATAAATATTTTATGAGATATTCTTCATTTTCAATGACTGAAATCGCCAAAATTCATCCAAAAATGATACATTATGATGATATTGCAAAATTCTAGACAAATATGTAGATGAATAGATGAATTTTTTAAAATAATAATTATGTTTGTAGATATAAATAGCTTCATCACTCTAATGAAGATTGCAAGTCGCAGTACACTAATTTATTTTATTAGTGAGATGGGAACTTGAACCCGGTTGAAATTTATTCACAATAGAGTTAACTGAAAAGTCAACCCAAAGAGGAAAGTTTTGGCAAACTTGTGTTGAATTCCTTGAACTCATATTGAAATATAAATAGACCAAAAAGTAGTTTATGACAAATTGGAAGACAATTTAAAACACACTCTCATTGTTCTCCATACCTCACTAAGGCTTCCACACCTTTCACCAAAGCTCCAAGCCCATGGCTCACAAATGCACAATTTATGATACGGCACTATTCAACCCAAGTATAGTTCAATAGAGGATAGAAATAGAGCAAAAAGGGAGGTTGGATGCACTTCTTTTCGGTCAACTCTAATGTATATTATACTTCAAATTTGTTAATGCCATACTCTCCAATATCCCATACAACAAACATTTCATTTTTTATACAAATGTGATCGAATAGTTTCCACAAATCAAGTTCCAAACATATCTGTCTTAGTAACCAAAAGTATATACAGAGTATCACACACACCAAGCAATAGTGCAAGAGTTTGGTACTGAAAGCTACTAATGGCACCAAGCTAGTACCACTAATGATTTTGGGCACCGAACTCTACTACCGTTGCTCAATTTTTTTATTTTTTATTTTTAAATTGCCATTTTTTAATTTTTTTGATATTGGCTACCTATACATGAAAATGTGGATTAAAAGGTAAATGAAAATGCCATAATGTCACAAAATTACTAATATTTCCAATATTTGAATGAAAGTTCCTTGTAAATACCGTAGTACACAATTGGATTCGACCATAGGGTGCTAAATATTTAATTGAATTTCTAAAAATAAATTCGGCAATTGTACTTTTGAAGGAATATACGTCATCATAAGTTGACTCTCATCAATAACTATGGCGTTATGTGGCAAACTAATGGATGACAAACTCACAGGCTCAATTCTTGGGTCATTTGTATGACAAACTCTAACACATTGTCTTGCACGGATGAAAGCTTTGGAGGCTAAGAGATGGGTTGGGATGCAACCTCCAAAAGCTACCAAATGTTATAGTTAATATAAATATGCAAAATATAATATGACTGGTAAGTTAGGATTCTATGCTCTAGGGGTCAACTACTACGTGGTGTGGAGGCCATGGGTGTCAGACGCGGGTGCGGCATATTCCCAAAATATATTTGGAATATTTGTTGACGTTAACAAAATATTCTTTGAATCCCGAATCCTAAACCCTAAACTACCACGAAGTAAAGTTGGTATGACAAAATATTCCAAGAATATTTTGCACCCTACATCCCAATCCCACACCACGCAATAGCTAGCGCCCTATGCACTAATTGGATAATTTACTGTACGTTGGAAAAATGAAAATAAGAATCACTTCTAGACTTTTTTTCAAAATAAGAGGCAAATTGGGTAAGTGAAGGCTCTTTAGTTTACTAAAAGATGGATGGTCATGCACACTTTGAATTGACTACACTGGATGGCATTCAACCTTGTTGGTACCATCCTTGTCGGGTCGGTCTGTCAGTTTTGCTCTCCCGGCCATACCACCTATGGCTTGTTTGGCTTGTTTGGCTAGTTTGGCTTGTTTGGCTTGTTTGGCTTGTTTGGCTAGTTTGACTTGTTTCCTACTTATCTTTGCAATGAAATTCCGTTTCATTTGTTTCAAAAAAAAAAAACCTTGTTGATACCTTAGTGGTCGTAAGTTTAGCTCGATTAGCTCCGTCTAAGTGTCCACCGGTCTCACCGGACATGGCGGGGCCGGTTTGTATGTTCCTCTCTTTTCTTGCAGCAAAAGGGTTCCCTTTATTTGTGTTAAAAAAAAGAGGACTAAACTACAGTGCAGTACCAGAATGGCTTGTTAGGCGTCGTCATGTGAGTCAGGTAGGCTCCCATTTATGGCTGGCCTACTTCTACATTCAGCATTATGGCTGGCCTACTTCTACATTCAGCATATTCTGCTTCAAATAACAAGGAGACCATCAGACTTTCAGTAGTATCCCAACTCCCGGCCTACAACTGAACTTCTCCCTCATTTTTTTCATTTATTCAAACCGTACCTAATTCTGAACCTCCACAATCGCCCAATGGGCTTCTCTCCTTTCCTTTTCATTTTGGGAAAATGAAGCTGCCCAATCCCCGCCAGTTCGGTCAATTAAGTTGGAGGACCGGCCCTTCCGTCCTCATTTATTGATGCTGTCCCTTCACAGGTATAAAAAGTATTAGCTCTCTTCTTTTCTTTTCATTTATTTATTTATTATTATTATTGTTTTTAAAATTTTCGAAATTGGACCAGGTTTGTTATTGGTTCTTTAACCCTTTAACCCCTAAATGCCTAGAGCCCTCTCCAAATTCGGCAGTTTTACAAAGATGCATTATAAAATGCAACCTAGAGGGATATTTTGAACTTGATATATGAATAAAAGTTTTACATTATGAATTTTAGATTCTATCCATGCGGTTAGATCTATGATTGCTATTACCAATAATTTTCTATAAAATTTGAAACGTGAAATTCAAAATTATTTTGTAATTCAATTATGAATAAGATATTGACAATCTATGGATGAATTTTTTTGTGATTGGTTGAAATGTAATACTCTAAGTGTAGTGAGTTTTCGAGATTTTTTGGTTGCTTAATTTTATGAGTTGACTTTTTTTAGAGCACTTTTACACTGAAATCTTCAAAATTTTGGGTGAATCACTACAATATGAAATGAGGCATAAAAACTTCACAAATCATCCCCTTTCTAATCGTATCACATATGCATGAAGCTAACTTTCCATAGAATCTACAGTAAAAATTCCACACTGCAAAAAGTGCATGACAGATGAGAAATTATGGATCAAATTTGTACATCGTCCAAAAAATGAACGCTCAAGCAGTTAACGGTTAACGTCCCGATTCAACACTGTTTTCAAAGATTTGTTATAAAATGTTTGATGAAAAATAAAAATGGAGTTGATGTACGAAGCAAAGTTGTAAATGTCAATGTGAAGATAACATCTGTACAGTTGGATTCATCATATTTATTGTTAATATTTTTTAATTAATTATTTAAGGTTTTCTCTTGAAATTCCATTTAAAATCCAAAATTAACACAAAAGAATCAAAAAATATTTTAATGAAATTGGAATAACATGCACTACAAGATGGTATGGTTTTTATTATTTGATTCTACTTATTATGGAAAATCATGTTTAAGGTCTCACTTTTTGAACTAAGAATGAAACTTGACATAAACCACTTTTGTTATTTTTCAAAAATTCACATTATCTTATTTTGAAGATCCATACCATACAAATGGTAGTCAACTAGCACAAGAATTAAAAGAATTTTGGATGGATGAAAAACATCACAGTATGTGGTGAAGGGACGCGTCAGAAATCATCCAACGTCCAGAATATGAATGCTGGCGTGTCAAAGGGTTAATCCAAAACGCTGATTTTTGAAAAATTATGGAATTTTTTCATTATCCCATTTGGAATGGAGGTATCATGCTGACTAGATACCTTTTCCTTTCTTGCCTATAAGCTAGGACGTCTAGTTGGAACTTTAATAGTCCTACTCTCCCATTGCTTTTATTACATGCATAAAACACGCACAATACAAACGTTTGCCTCCGCGGCACCTTGTAAATTTTTGCCTTAAATCGCATGCATTATGGTTGCGTTCTATAATCAATGTCGCTCTTGAAGATGAGAATGGGTGGTAATTACACCCTTTTCTTTTCTTGCTTAAGGATTAGGCTGTTGGTGGCCGACTTATTTCTGCATTGTGAAAGGTTGATGTGAAAGGGAGGTTTTTTTCCCTTAAGGGAGATTACTAGCTCTTGTCCCGAAACCTCTCTATAATCCCAAAACTATCCTTGCAATTGTTCTTCCAACTGTCCCTGCAACTGCAGCTTCTTGCTTTAGATCTGCTGCAGGACCTGTTTAGATCTGCCCTTCCCACGGACTAATCTACAAATCCCAAGTACCTAAAACCTTGATCTACAACAGCAGTACACAAGATCTACACTTCAGCCCACACAACACAAACTTCCACACATAATGAGATTGGATTTCGCCACTTTCAACTAAGGAACTTAAAACTTGCTTCCAAACCTCATAACCCGTTTTACAATGCTATGAATTGGCCTCCTACATCCTCAAAACACCTCCTACAACCTTCTACAACCTCTCTCTAACTCTAGCCCCTCCTACCTCCGAACAACCATGTGACAATGACAACAATAAAGGCTGAAGACCTTCACTACCCCCACAAAGCCTAGCCATCACCCTAAACTGCCCTAGACGTCATCCTAACCTAGCCGCCATCCTAATTGCTTGCCCTTAACAGAATTATTCATCATGTGTGGACATAATTGTTCATCCTGCCCTGACACAAGAGTAGGACAACTCTATTGACTCTGCACAGTCACAGTTACTTTCCCTAAATTTACCTAGTTTCACTATTACTGCCCCACGTTACTGCTATGTTTTTTTCCTTTGTCATGGCTGGCTAAAAATCCCGTTAACAATTGAAACAAGGTAGTACTTTTGATTTTGGGAAGAAGCGCTAGCTCGGAGCGTATGTTTGCTGCAATGGTGTTGGGATTGCAAAACAACGGTCAACAAGTTTTGTTTGTTTTCTCTTGTAAATGCTTTTTGTGTCTACATCATTTTGATGTTTGTTTCTTTTGTGAATAACAACAAGTTGTGATATCATGAATGTAGAGACCTTGTGATGTTGTTTGCTTTGAATCTACAGTCACCAAGACCCAATTTGAAATAGGTTATTAAACCAGCTGACCCAAGGTCGTCTCTGGAATAAAAGTAAAAATCAAAATCAAAATCAAATAAAATTACACACTAACGCTTTGGTTCTCTCTGCACCAATGGTTTTGAAGTGAAAGGTTATAAAATTGAAAAGACTTGAAAGGCTAGGTTATGTTAGCCAATGGAACAATCATGGGAAGACCATCCAAGGATGTTAAAGGTTACGTTACATCATAGAAAACCCTACGTTAGAATTGTAGATCGACGCCTTGCATTTCACAAGTGGATCCTATAGCCACCAAGAGGGTGATTGCAAGCTACGGTCTACCAAGTGGGGAGTGCAACTTGTGCAGCTAAAGGCCATGCAGCTCGTGCACTAGCGTAGTAATGCGCACCTCTCAACTTTCAATTAGATAAAAAATTTCACCATCCCAAATAGGGTTTATGCTAATACTTTCACTTTAGCAATTGTTAAGTTAATTTCAAGTCTTTGGGCATTACTCAATAGCCTTTTCTGTTTTTTACCGAGTAGGGGTAATTAGAGCCTTTTTTACATAACATCCTTAGCTAGGTTTTATGAAAAATGCATTTCATATCCCACCTCTGAAATTGAACCATTATTTCATTTCCAAAAAAAAAAATCCAAATTTTTTTTTTAACTGCACGAAAATCTTAAAAAACAAAAACATCGCCAAACAATTAATTAAAAAAAAAGTAAGCGTAGTACCCAAAAAAATAAAATATGGTACCTTTGTACACACTTGTGGTATGTTGCTATAAATTTTTGAAGTTCAATTTTGACCCCCTTCTAGCATTTCCCATAAAATAGGTGCACTTTTGACAAGCGACACGCTACCAAATCTAAGTAAAAATGCTTAATTTGGATAGAAAGATTGAAAATTTGCAAACTTTATTGTGGTAGACATCTTAACTTTAGAATTCTAGAAACAATGCAATTTGTTTCGTCACAAAATTCCATTCCAATATTTATTGATGATTTTCCAAAGATTGGGTAAGTGCACAAATTTGCATGCCGCGACAAAAAGTTTGGGTGACCGTAGCTTGCAACCACCCAAGACCCAATTTGTAATAATTTACTAAACTAGGTCCGACCTAAGGTCATTACTAGAATAAATAAAAAATAAATAAAAAATGGTTTATATAATCTAAAAATTCACCAAAAAAACTTACAGATAAATAAATAATTCAAATTAAAAACAAAAATAAAAAATATAGAAAAAAATTACAAATAAATAAACTTAGCAATTTTCAATTTGTATATATATAAAGAAATAAGAAAAAATAGACTTGGTGGTACATGAGGTGGTGAAATAGTAGTGATTAAAACCATTCATAGAGGCACATTAGGTGGTACATAGGTAATGATTAATTATAGATGGAACTAGTTAGTTCACCCATAGTATACTTAGATAGATAAATAGATGACAAAGGATGCTTTTTTGACAACATTCTAGAGAAATCTAGAGAATAAATATAGAGAACACATGTCACTATTATATAACACAAGAGTCGATTATATTTGGAACATACTTAACCCTTAAACATCCACGCTACATTTATCCAATCAAACCTCTTTAATTTCTCACATTTGAAATGTATTTTATATTTTTTGGTATTTTTCTCATATAATATATTCTTAAACCAATTACACTGATATTTTCATAGTTATTTGAATGAAAATGAACTTTATATGACTTTTCAAAGTTTCCTCTTGTGATAGCCATAGTAATTAGAAAAATGCTTAAAGTAGTATAATTTTTTTACAGAAAATGAAAATAATAGTGATGAACAACAAGGTGTTGCTGGCATACTTCTTGAGCTTATATAAAAAGATTTTTTTTTTGAAAAACAATTTTGAAGAACTTTAAATTGGACTAAAATAGCTTCCACACTTTCTTAGTTGGGACCATTTTCATTTGAAATTAAAAACTAGGTGAAAATCGGCGTTTGACTGAAAAATGATTAAACATGGCTCCTTGCACGCTTAAAGGTTTAATCAAATACGCATGCCATCATGGTGAAGCAATCTAGCTCCATGGCACTTATCATTTACTTGTATTTTGACTCCACTCAACCTTTGCTTGTCCACTATCCATAACCAAATAATATTAGTGTGCATTCATTTATTAAATAATCACCCATTCATCAATCAAATTAATATCTTGCAATGGACATGGATAGCAAGGTTTAATCATTAAAAAAAAATCCTTAAATCGGTCAGTTTGATCATCCAAGAAAAGTTGGTTGGCGGGTGGAGAGAAAGAAGTGAGCTTAGTCAAATATTTAGAATGTTGTTTAAATTTTTATTACCACTTCCCCACAAGGAGAGAGGCTACAAAAATGCTTCGTTTTTACAAGTTACATAATTGGACAATAATAACAAGTTGTAAAAGTAAACCTCAAGGAATAAATATTAAGGCAGAGACTACGCGACTAGCCACTTGTTTTGATTGTAAAGGTTGTTTAAAAGCCCGTTTAAAAGTCATTTCTTTTCTTACATTTTAAAAGCACTTGAATGTAATAGCTAAATTTATTATTTTAGTTTTTAATTATAAGTATGAAAATCAAATTTGTGTTATATTGTAAATTTTGCAAGATGAAATTTTTATGATTAAACTCATCAGGAATATACTTTACTATGCTTGGACCATCGGCCATGTTTCTAAATGTTTTCTAATGCCAAATTGTTGTGGATATCATGGTGTTTGTCATTGAAGTACCATTGTGCTATAGTGATTTAGTTATGATTAGGATGATTTTTAAATAGACTGAAACTATCCATATTGCTATTTCATTTTGCATAAAAATGTGCTTTTCTACTAAATACGTATGTTCTTATGCAAGAAGAAATGAGAGAATGGATTTATATTATTTCCAAGTAATAAATTTGAGATTTTTTTTCCCCAATCAATGTTAGAACATTGTTTAAAAAAACACTAGTGTAGCCTTGTGCCGTTGGTCCAAATATTCTCGGTGTTCTACATGTCACCCATGCTTGTTATGTTTCCCTAGTACTCGTCGTTTCCGTGCTTCCTGTGTTCTTCGTGTTCCCTTTGATTTTGCTTTTGCTTTTGCTATTTAGAATAATTTATTCATAATTTAATTCAATTTTATAGTGATGAAATCCCGAATGAAATTTGATTAAAATCCATAACTTCCACAATGTAGGTCCAAATTTTGCAAAACAACTTTGGTACACCTCTACTTGTCGAGAGCTTTTTGACGATGCCAAGAATGACATCCAAAACTCCCATATTCTATTTTTCATAATTTAATTCAATTTATAATGACAAAAGTCACTAAAAAATCCTTAACTTTCACACCGTAGGTTCAAACACAATGAAACAAACTCCGTGCACCCCTCCTCGTTGAGAGCTTTCCAACGGTACCGAAAATGCAACTAAGGGACGCCGAGTATGGGAGATCTTAACCCTTAAACGTCAAAGTAAGCCCCATGGGCTTATTTATGAGAGAATAATGAAGAAAAAAGTGGATTTTTTCAACCAAATCAAGCGAGGATTGGTGCGTTAGAAAGCTACTAAAAAACGATTTAGATTCCAAATTTGCGCCTCATTTGGGAGATTGTGGAATCATTGGCAAACAATCAAAGTTATCAAAATGAACAGGAGTTGAGGTTGGGACAACTGAGGTCGTTTCTTGAAAAGTGCCGCAGTGCTATAGTGCTGGCTAGCAGAGCCGTTTTGTCATTTTTAAATTTTTAAGTTTTTTTTTTTTTTTTTTTTTTTTTTTTCCTCTGAAAATTTAGATGCCTTCCGGGCTGCCCCGTCCAGGCCCTCTTGACGTTTAAGGGTTAACGTGTCAAACAAAACAAAACATATAGCCTGTCTTAATGTATAGATGATATATATAAAAACATGATACAAAAAATATTTCTCTTTTTTCTGTTACCACTATAAAATTGGAAAATTAATGTATCCTAAATAAAAAAAACCAGGCACAACTTTCAATATAAAAAACAAGTAGCTAATGGCAAGTGCCACATATGACACTCTTGAGAAGCTATTCCAACATCTTTACAAAAAGAATGTAGATTCTTTTTGCAAAACAACTTGAACTAAGTTTGAATTAAATTTTTATCAATTTTATCAATACCCCCGTGCAAGCTTCTAACATCGTGAATAAATAAATAAATTTAAAAAGTTTAAACAACTAAAAAGTGTAGCCTCCCTATCGCTCTAGAATGTTACAAACGGTCTCTCTTCCACATAAAAATACTAGTGTTTCACTTCTCTCCGCACCACCAGTGACAAAGTAAAAGGCCATAAAATTAGAAAGGCCATAAAATTGAAAAAGACGTGAAAGGCCATAAAATTAGAAAAGATGTGAAAGGCTAGGTTACTTCACATAAAGGTCTTCGAGGATGAATTGCACACCGAATGGAGCAGTCATGGGAAGACCATCCAAAGATGTGAAAGCTTAGGTTACATTATAGAAAACCTTCCTATAGAATTGTTGACTGACGGCTCGCGGTTCACCGGCTAACCAACTCACTTACATACCCTATAACTGTTGGAAATTCACAGGTGGAACCTATAGTCATCAATACCATTTTTTCTAAACCAACTCCGATCTAAGGTCATCACTGGAATAATGTTAAAGAGCCTCACCTCCACATAAAAATATAAAAGCCCAAAACCCAATTCAACAATCTTAGAATGTCACAATCCTATAACCACATGTTAGAATCTCTACTAATATAATCACCTAAACCCAAACATGCTGCTATTTTTTTAACATTTTATATTTATATTTTAATTTGAAAAGATAACCAAGTGTATTGATAAACAAGCTACAAATTCTTTTCATTGCACAAGAACATTCCATATTTGCTTCATCTCTCCACAATCAACAAAACAAGCGGCTAGTCGCGTAGTCTCTGCCTTAGTATTTACCTTATATTTACTTTTACACCTTGTTTGTACTATTCAGCCATGTGACTCCTTGAAAATGAAGTGTTTCCGTAGTCTCTCCCCTGGTGGGGCAGATGCAACAAAGTGGATACACTAGTAAAGACCCATGTCCAAAAGGACCTGTGTGACAACTAGTTTAATTCATCATGTGGGGTCTTCTTGTGGATCTTTTTTTAGTTTGTGTTTCTACAAGCATAACATTCAATAGCCTTCATGCTCACTGCCTTTCCTTCATGCATCATCTCGGGACTCCACCTGTCTTGTTAGCTACTGATTTGGTCTTGTTGGGTGTGGAATATGCTGCACCATCTAAGACAGAGCCAATACAAGTTACTGAACGTTATGAGTGATATGTCACGCACACACATGGGGTGGGAAATTCATGGTAGTTTACTGGACTGAGCGGATTAGGTTTGTTGCAAGGGCAGTACAATCCAAGTAGGAAGGCACAAGCCAAGCCAGGCAGACACGGCATCATATGAGGACATGGAGCCATGTGACATGAGGAAAAAGATGGCATGGAACTGAGGCACAGTGGACCCCAACAGAATGAAACCCAGCAGGGATTAAGGTAGACAACCTGTTTCCGATCACCTTAAGCAATTCAGCATACTTCCGGTGGAGTAACGAATAGGCAAATAATTTTGCAGTGTAGGGAAATAGATTTGAAGAAGGTCACATATTTTTGAACAAATTTTGTGGCAATATTGAATTTACTACGAATTTTCAAAGTGAAGATTCTCTCCAACCCGTTCTCGCAATATAGGCTGACCTATTTTCAAGAACTGTAAAACTAGGTTTTGATATTGGTGCCACTTCATATCAAGAACACATGATATCATACTAACTTGGTAACAAATTTCCATTCTTGGCGCCAACCATTCCATATTAAGAGGAAACATCCCAAAAACATGTTTTCGTCACCGTTTACGAATGAATTCGAAAATAATGCAGGCTCATTCACGGAAATAGGTCGCCCTATACTGCGTGATTGGGGGCCTGATCGGAAACAGGTCGTCTACCTTATTCTTCTGCATTTTTTCATTTTCGAACAAATTGCACCACTGAAACAAACCGTAACATCATAGAGCACTGTAACATCATAGAGCACTGTAACATCACAGAGCACTGTAACATCATAGAGTACCCTTTTGAAAACTGGATCAAAAGAGAATCTTCACTTTTTTAAATTCTCTTTTTTAAGTAATGAAAGAATGTCATTTTGGGACTACTGTGTCATTGTCATGTAAACTTAGTTTCTAATTGTAATTAGACTGTGGTCCCATTGTAAAAGGGTGTTGCCTCCCATTGCTATGTTATGCTATGATGTTGTAGCACTTTTATTTAGATTTTAGATGAAGTCATCATAACTTAATGAAAAATTGTTCAAATGGATGAAAATATGTCATTATGGATGAATATTTTGGCAATAAATGAATGAGTTTTGGTCTAAATTTAGCTCTTTCTAAACTAAATAATTTCACTAATTTCACTTTTTGGCTATATTTTGCAAGGTATAAAAAGGCTAGAATGAAGCCTCTCATTCAAGCCAACTAAGCCAAAGTAACACAAACACCATAGTGTAGTACCATAGCAGGGTTGCCAAAAAATATATTAAAAAAAAATAAACGTAAAGAACCGGAAATTATGAGGACAAAAGAATGAAAATAGAGTAAATTACTTTAATCTATATATTGCTATTTCGAAGCTGTTTTGGGCCATTTTGAGCCATTTTAAATCATTTTTTTGCTCAAGTACCAAAAACCAAGAAATCCATTTTTTGAAGAATATTACACTTTATTTTTCAAAACATATTAAATATTCGTTTGCAGGGTGGCGACCTTGCTATGGTACTACGGTTCCATCCAAGGATATTTATGCAATTTTCATTTTTCGAACAAGTGGCATCAGTGAAACAAACATTATAGTAGCACTTTCATCTAGATTTCATCGTAATTGAATGAGAATTTGCTTTGAAAATGGATGAAAACATGTCAACATGGATGAATATTTCGGGCCATAAAGGAACGAGTTTTGGTGCAAATTTAAAAAACAATTTCTCTTTTTCTGCCTGAGTTCACTGTATTTCGCCAGCTAAGAAAAGGCTGCACCATACCATCCCGCATTCCATCACCAATGGGAGAAGGGCGAGGCTCGTCATCTAGGGAATATATCAAAGAATCCAAACAAAGTAGCCAACAGTAGAGCTGAGAGACTTGGCCCCGCATTTGGCGGTCCTAGTATGATCACTGGCGTATAAAAGCCTCCAGAGGAATGTGCACTGTAGCAATGCAAGTGGGACGAAGACGAAGATGAAGACGAAGAACCGATGATGGAATGAATGCTTGATGATTCCTCCGCCATAGCAAACCGGAACAAGAGACCTGGCTACCTCCGAAGAGAAGGGAAAACGGAATCGAAGACCCACAGAGTCACAGACGACTTGATGTTGTTCATTAGTGGCGGTGAGAGCGAGCGAGAGAGACTGCTCAGTTGGCTAAGTTAAGACTAAGCTAGCCTCGCTCTGTGGCGGAAAGGGAAAGTGAGTTAAGGAATTGCAGGCTTGCGTTGTGCCTGATGTTCCGCCCCCGAGCCGTCCCTTGTTTGCAGGGACAGCACCAAATCCGCCTGCCACATACATCCAGTGTTAGTATGGGAGAGAGCGCCGCTCCCCTCACTTCCTATATATCGTAAATCTGTCAGACGTCGTCTGGAACTCCTCCATCTCCTTTTGCTTATACTAACTCCTCCTGCTCGTCTTGCTCACCACTCTTCTCTCAGCTGACTGACTGACATATCACAACTTATACACTCCCGTCAGTTTCATATCACGTTTCCTCACTCGTCTGTCTGCCTTGGCAAGCTAGTTATTAGTGCGAGAGTAATTGGAAGGGGTTATGGAGGATGACAGCGTCTGGACAGTACAGAAGTTTAGGATTGTCGCTGTCACTCAATTCTAGTTACAGCAATCGTAGCTCGTTGGAGGTGGAGCGAGGAGGAGGCAGGAGTAGCAGTGGCTCGGACAGTTGCTCGGTGGTGTTGGGAAAGGTGGATCCGGAGCCTGCAAGGGCGTCGCGGTCTGGTATGGGTCGCGGGAAAATAGAAATTAAGAAGATTGAGAATCCCACCAGTCGTCAAGTCACATTCTCCAAGCGCCGCGGGGGGTTGCTCAAGAAGGCGCACGAGCTCGCCGTGCTGTGCGATGCGGAAGTGGCTCTCATCATCTTCTCCAGCACGGGCAAGCTCTTCGAATTCGCCAGCTCAGGCAGGTCAGTAGGAGCCCTATCTATCTGATCATCGCCCCCTCTCTCTCTCTCCCTCCGATATATATATATTCATTCAATCAATTCTCCCAATTACAGTGCACATTTCTTTCCTTCTTTTTCTCAGCTGTTCGCACTCATGAACAACCACGAGCTCAGGCGGCTATCAATCAATAGCCAAGTAGTTCCAATCCTCTGTGACACCTCCACGGTCTACTGCCAATCCTCTGTGATTGTGCTGTATGTTGAGAGCTTCGTCTTCATGGTTTCCCAGTCACCAGTGTCTCAGCATTGCCACGACGCTCTAGAGAGATTGACAAAAGCCTTTGGATCTTTGTAGACACCCTGAACATTAGCAGGTTTGAATTTTCGCCGCTACGAAACACTCAGCCGGGCTATGAAACACAACCAATAGGGTTTTTGTGTTTAGGGTTTAGAAAAGCTGCAGAATTCTTGACACTCAGTGAATGCGTACAGTATAGAAATCCACCAGGGTGCGTGGGTTCGAGAGATTCTTACTTGCCATTATAATTTGCCTTTGTGTTGTGTAGCATGCGAGACATTCTTGAGCGATACAGCAAGTGCCCAGATGGAGTGCAGACCGGCGGCAGCAGCGACGTACGTGCGACCCACTCTCTTGCTCAGTTTTTCGTAATGCCAAGTTCCAGTCCCTGGATAATGAGAACAGGATCATCACTCTCATTTCTAAGCCCTCAAAAAAGTTAGTGCAGGTTTCGTCAACTTGGTAATGGTTACAACGATTTAGCAATGGTGAAATAGAACCTCTTTTTAATTAATGCAATGTGAGTTTTCCCTTTATTAATGAAGCCGATTCTCGGAACCAACAGTTCATGGGCCGTGAAGTGGTGAAGCTACGGCAACAGTTGGAGCGGCTGCAGCATTCACAGAGGTCAGAGAATTTCAAACCTCCAACAAATAGCGACCAAGTTTTTTTTTTGTGGTGGGAGACTGGATACGGATTCTTGGTCTGAGTCATAGAGTCTACCTCTGAGAGGAGCCACTATCTACGAACTACCTCCAATAGACTCTTTATTCACGATGGTTCTTGGGCTTGCGTTATGATTACGGGGTGGGAGATTATTGGTCACTGGAAACTCATTATTGGTCTGAGTCATAGAGTCTACCTCTGAGAGGAGGCACCAAGCATAGACCTCGCTATCCACGTTCTATACAAACTACTAATAGACTCTTTATTCACGATGGTTTTTGGGCTAGTATTATGATTATGTGGTGGGAGATTATTGGTTACTGGATAGACTCTGGATTCACGTTATGATTATGAGGTGGGAGATTAGTAATTGCTAAGGATACGTGTGTGTGAGATCAGGCACATGCTTGGTGAGGATCTGCAAGTCTTAACGGTGCCTGACCTGCTGCAATTGGAGCAGCAACTGGACCTGGGTTCTCAAAGAGTACGAGCAAGGAAGGCAAGTGCCAGGTTGTTAAGTAAGATAAAATGCAGGCCTGATTAATATTACGATGTGGATTAGTGTTTAATGGAGGGAGATTAGTATGTTTCCAATTAACTTATTATTAGTGCAATCACAAAGCCCCAATGTAGTTCAGTTTTCAGGCTCGCACGTGGGTTTGTATTGGTATTATAAGTAATCCATGAACTGAAGGCTATTACGCCATAATTAGCGGATCTGGCAGAAACAACACTGTTGACAGTCTAACCATCTTTAGTAGAATTCTGAGAACGCCAGTAATAGCTTGAATCTCTTTGAACCCCAAGTGTTGACTCTCACGGAAGGTTTCTTTTTCTTTGAAAGAGTGGGAACCAATCGATTGAGTGCCAAAAAAAAAGAAAACAAGAAAACAAGAAAACAAATCAGCCAAATGAGGGGCGGCAGGCAAGTGAGAGTGGGAGCGAGCTTCCATCTGGCTAAGAAAATACTACCAGTGCAAAAAATCTCATTAACGCACCAAGTAGAAGTAAAAAATCCTTAGCTAATGTTGCTTGTTAGTTCTCCCCACACTTATGAAAGTATTTGAGGACCGAGTTCCTGCGCGCCTCTCACAGAAGGTTTCTTCTCTTGCAGAACCAGCTTTTACTGGAAGAGGTTGAAGAGTTACGGAGAAAGGTATGTATTTTATTTAAACCATTTTTCCAGTTTCAAAAACTCCATCATTCAATTGATTGAACTTGTTTCAATTTGTGCAAAAAAAAAAAACAAAAAAAAACTCATTCATCAGTGTGGGTTCCTGGACTTGTGTTTCAACAGGAACAGGATTTACAAGCCGCAAATGACGAATTACGTCAGAAGGTATATTCTCTTCTTTTTTCTATAATATACAAGACTATTTCGAATTCCAAAACATTGATTTCTATGCACATGATATTTCTTTTTCTTTTTTCTATTGATACATTACTTTCTTTGAAGCTTCTCAAATGATTTATTTCAACTCCTATAGATTTGGAAACGACCACTTTTGACCATTTGGGTTAAGAACTCATTCTCTGTAGAATTAATTGGCTTCATGGAATCTAGTATGAAAACACATCTGTTGAGAATAGTAGTTGACTAAAAGGGGGGGTTGGTTTTGTGAAATTTTAAATTATTTTTGGGGTGACAAATGAAAGATTGGTTTTCTTTTTTTTGCTTTTTGTTTTCAGCTTGCAGATGCAAGCAGAATGATAGAAGCTGCCCCTCGTGGTGCTTCATCAGGCAGTCCCCCCGGGGGAACCCAAGCTCCCAGCGTTCCCACCCATGAGGCTGGCGGAAGCTCACAGCAGGCAGTCACTGTGTACCCCCCTCATCTCAGTCTCCGAGAACCTCCAACCTCTCAAACCTCGTTACATCTAGGGTAAGCCTTAATCATCAATTTATATCTAATTTAATCAATCAATTTATTGTCTCTGCCCCACCAGGGGAGAGACTACGGAAACGCTTCATTTTTAAGGAGTTAACAATACAAACAAGGTGTAAAAATAAATCTAGGGTAAATACTAAGGCAGAGACTACGCGACTAGCCGCTTGTTTGACCTCTCGGTTACTTGTTTGTGTTATAGAGTCTACGTCTGAAATGAGACATCAAGGATAGCACTCACTATCTACTTTTTAATTTTCTAGTCTGGTCATTGAAACTACCCAAAGTTATTATTCTTCTTCTAATTGGCTTCAATATTCCCATGTTGGTTGATTACTTGAATAACATTCACGTTAGTCTTAGGACCAGAGTTTTTTTCGTCTATATGAGCTCATTATTGGTTTTGGTTTTGTGGCTACAATAGGTTATTTCCTGAATCGTTCATTCCAAGTACAAGCAGAAGGCCGTCGCAGCAAAGTCCAACTGAGCCCGAAGGTAAGAATTTGATTACGTGATCATCCAATCCTACTTGTGAAAGTTGTGATTTTTCTGTTTGTTAACCCCTAAACGTCTGAACGTGCCGTGGCGACCAATAGAATATGGTGTATTTTGGTTGTATTTGGAATGGATCCACACCCTTAACGGGTTTGAGTTCAAAAGAGAAGTTGAAATTTAGATCAATGCGGTTTTAGTGAGCTATTAAGATCCCAATTTAGAGTTTCTTATTGGTAGTAAATCTCAATTATACGACAACATATATACTATCCCCATGGGATGTTTAAGGGTTAACTGATTTCAGGCAACATGGTGAATCTGCAGGTGAATCTTCCATGAGATGGGAACATCCACATTATCGAAGTCAGAAATAGACTCCATGCAAAATTTCCACCCCGTGGGAACACACTAGAAGTTACCGTGTGCATTTGGTAAGTGAGGAAAAAATCAGTCAATATACATTTACATGTGTTATTTTCGCTCATGATTTTTCTCTAGATTATCATTGTGCATATTTGCAAGCAGAAGAGTGTTACTGCTACTGATTTTAGATTAGCGAAGAGAAGTTTTTCCATTAGTCACAGACCTGTACCTCAATACGGTCCCGTCAGCATTTCATTTTAGCATTTTCGGTTGATGAGTTGAGGAATGATTCAAAAAGACACCCATTGAATTGATTGAAATTGCATCATCATCCCTGTTAGAGCTACTTCAATCTCCACATTTCTGCCCTGGACTACTTTTCTAATCTGTTTCCACTACCCAAAAAGAGTGTTGGTTTTAACACTCTTTTCAACATAGTTTTTTGACACTTTAGTGCCGAAAACAACACCCTTTTTTTGGTTATGTTCTTGCATGATTTAAAGTTCAGTTTATAATCACCCTTAATATTGTAGTTGACAGTCAAACTTTAGTGATACTGATAGTTGGGAAAGTTATATAACCTAATCCATGGATGTGCATATGTTTTGGAGCAATTAAAATACGTGGGTGAGTGAAGAGGAGCATGTTTTCATTGGTTGATTAAAATCCCAGAGAAAAAATCAATTGATTTAGGTACCAGCCCCATTTATGACGGATGGGTAATGGCTACTGACGTTCATTGAGTAGATGAATGAAATTACCGAATGGATGAACGTAGATCGACTTGGCCGTTAGAGGTGTCAGATGAAAAACCGCTCTCATACGTTTTCTGTTGTGGGGGGTCAGGAGTACACAGGTCTCCAGACAGGCAGGCGTTGGAGTGGCTTCACTTGAAGGCTGTCAGACCCATTCATCAGCAACGTTCATCCCGACTGGTAGTACGACCTGGACAGAACATCATCTCATCCACATTATTCATCCATTCGGATTGTTACTAGTAGTGTTTGATTTTCCTTGAGCCAGGGGTTTTGTCTTGTTTGTGGGGCTTCGGACACCGACTGACAATTCTCACAGTGAGACTTGCCAACAAGCCAGCACCCATTGGTAGGGGAAATTATTAGGCTAACTTAGTGGACATTGGTGCCAAATTATTGTAAGGGATTCAACCATTTTTTGCTGCAATCAGCCATTCCATTCTTTTCTTTTTGTACAATACCAAAAAAAACCTAGCTCCTTTGTGACACTCTTCAGTTTGTTTCATTATTTATTGTCCATATTTTTATTTATTTTTGAATCAAATGAATGTTTATTCCATTGATAGAAGAACAAACATTATTGTCCATATTTGATTGCAGTCATGTGCACAGTACATACCCATGTTTACTATCCAGAATAAATTTCATTTTGTACCTTGCGGTCCGATTTACGATAGTCTGGCATTGAATCCTTTGCACAATGGACATTCTATAAACGAGTTATTCTATTCAGTACCAGTACTGTACTGTATGGAGTACATAATATAAATGGTTCTCAGTAATTATTGTTGCGACATTCATGGAATCATAGTACTCAAGTCATTCTGGCATCTCCCATTCACACTAGTGTAGGTTGGTCGCTGGTTCAACACAACTTTCAAGTGCATCCAATATGTCTAATGTAACATTCTGTAGCCTTCATGCCCTCTGCCTTTCCTTTATGCACTCTGTCCATCACCTTGAGACTCCACCTATACTGATGAAGTCATGTTGGGTGTGGAATATGTTGCATCATCTACTGTAGAGTCAAGGTAGAGCCACTACATGCTACTGAATGTTATGTAAGAGCATGCCCAACAGCATGTGCTTTTGAGGGATCAACGCCAAGGTTTGGTGTAGCTAGCTCCACTTGCTTCAAAGTCTGGCCCAACAACTACCCACTAACGCCAAAAAACAGTATGTGGGGCCAAAGTTTGAGTTTTGTCCGCCATCTACATAAGCTTTGGTGCAAGCAAATTACTCACACCAAGCAAGCATCTTTGCTCAATCAATAATTAGATAATTAGCTTGAAGACTATTCACTAGCCCATGCTTCAAGGCCTTCAAGTTCTTTTCATAAAACATTCTTTTAATAAGTTGCCTTGATAGTTGCACAAGGAGTGTTGTTGGGCTACTTCTTGTTTAACCTTAAGTGTCCCTAGCTTTTTTGGGCTTAAAATCATCATTGCTTTTGATGTGTTATAGGTCTAAATGTAAGTGAGGTATAGGAATCTCAACCATACAATCTTGTAATATACATGTTGTAGATAATGTGGATCAAATTTGGGGTCATTTGGCCATATAGATTGCAAGATCATAGTGTTTTAGTGTAAAAAAAGGATGTTGAAATTTTCCTAGCAACACAGTTAGAGGTGAAATTCGTTTACAAAATTACTCAAATGAAAAAACTTTCAACTATGAAGTAGTTCAAAATCATCATATAAACACATTGGTACCAAAAAAAAACTCATGATTTTTTTTAATGTGCCCTAAAATGGCCTTGCAATGTCAAAAAGTAGCCCGAAAAGTGAACGATTTAACCCAAAAAGCAAAAAGTGTCCAAACTAGACCCGTGCCTAAAATGACTCCCAAACATTCAGAACAACATGGATTGACATGAAAATTTTACCATGATAACTAGACTTCAAGGGAAATCCAATCTAATAATTTTTTATTGAAAACGGACATGGGATGAAGGAGATACAAGTCTCCAAAGTTGCAGCCATCAAAATGCACAAAAACTGTCAAAAAAAAAAGACCCCTACTTTCAAATGATCACCAAAATTTCAATACATCTCGGATTGATTTGAAATTTTTACCACCCATTCCATACATCATGAAGGGGGTTTTTTTCAAAATTTCATTAGAATCGGACGTGTTTTGCAAAGTCACAACTCTTCAAAGGTGAATGTACCCCAAAAAACGTCCAAAATATGGACGTCGGGACGGTTAGGGTTTAACATTCCTCTAAGTTAAAAATGGCCCTCAAATTAATGCTTGGTGGACATATTTGGTCTGGAGCTGCTGGGCTTGCTCTAAGAGCATGGCTAGCAGTAGTCGTTTTCCACTCACCAACTCTATTTCTGGATGATGAAGTATCTTTTATGGTGTGAAGTTTGATATTTGCACACCAAATGTTGTCAATATAGCGACTGGTGGTTCTCACGTCAAACACTTTGTCCTATTGTCTGACAAGACCATGTTCACACTTTATGATTGAAGCTAATTTTAGTAAATTTATTCTCTGCCATTATGATTGTCTCATGTAGTGACAAATGTAGTAGTATGTAATTGGTTGATGCACTCTATCCACACACACTTGATGATTGCTGTTGGAGGAATTTTCATTTCTCACACACCATCTTGCATGTGAACTTTGTGCACAATGAGCAACTGCTAGCCATGCTCTAAATGTGATGAATTTCCAAACAAGTATAAGCTGCCAATCACAAGCATCAAGTTTGATTCCGTACACTTAACCTTTAAGTGTCCCTACTACAATTACCTGGTCAAACCTCATCAACTCCTCACATTTTAAAATATATTATATTTTTTTGGTATTTTTCTCATATAAGGTATTGTTAAACCAATTTACGCTCATTTTTTTGTAATTATTTAAATAAAAATAAATTTTATAAGATTTTTCAAAGATTTTTCTTGTAAAAATCATAGTAATTACAAAAATGCTCAAAATAGTATGAATTTTTGAGGAAAAGTGTAAAAGGTGATGGCCTGATATAGGTACCCCTCCAAAAATAGTGTGATTTTCAAGAAATATCTTTTTGGTAAGACAAAAATATCGGAAAATTACAAAAATTAGAGGGTGCCATAGGCACTATGGCTTCAATTATATATATGGTGTTAAAGATGAAATTTTTAGCACACATAAAATGAGTTTGACATAAGTCACACTATGTGAGACACGTAAAAGTGGTACCCATATTAGGCCATTCCTCTAAATAATAGTGATGAACAACAAATTGTAGGTGGCATGCTTCTTGAACTTACATAAAAAGAAATTAGACAGAGAATTTTTTTCCACAATGTATATTGAAATTTTAGACTTTTGAGCTTTAAAGTGCTGTAAAAAACTCAATGTTATTAATTTTGAAGAACAATAAATTGGACTAGAAAGTAGAAAGTAGCCCCCACACTTTTGTAGTTGGGACCATTTTCATTTGAAATTAGGAAACATGCTCATATGCATTTGACATATCTACCTATACCATCTATGTCAAATACAAAATATTAAACAAAAGAAATAAAGGGACTACTTAATATTGAACAGAGTTGAAGAAAATCCTACCTATTCTATGGAAACATGAAGACATGTGAGCCAAACCATAAACCAAGAAGTGATTGGGCTTTTTGGAAACAACATCACTATATTTCAAAGTTTATAGAGAAGAAATCAAAATGGTTGCAAAATATAATCTACATATTATTGGCATTTATAAATTTTGACAATTATCTCTAAGAAAATATGATTTTGATGCAATACATGTTTTCATTGCTACTGATAGGTTAACGAGGATGATCAATAAGGTGCTATGCCTTTTATTTCATTAATAAGCTTCAAATGCCTCTTATACCAATATCATATGTATTATAGTAAATTTTATTGTTTGAATCATTTTTAAAGTCTATGGTTGTCAAATCTTTACAATGTCAATGAAGATGAGCCTTAAATGATATATAACAAGATGCCAAGATGCATCACAAACTTTGTGACTTTTTAAAAATGTAAATTTTTTCTGAGTGCTACCACTAAAGAACAATTAGTTCACAGTGAGTAACTTTGAAATTCATTTATTTCCAAACAGTCATTGTATTGTGCTTTAAGTTTGTATAAGATTGTGAAGTACATTGTAAACTACAACTTTTAGCTTGCACTATTACATTATATTCATTGATGTTCAAGATATAGAGTTTTGAATGCAAATGTTGCAAACGAGATTACATTTGAGGTAAATCTTTATGTTTGTGCATCTCATTTCTTCATGATACAAAGTTTATGGAATATTCTTGACCTCTAGGGTTAAGAGTAGTTTACCAAAATTAAAATTAAAAATGTTGTGCTTCAATACCTTTTAAATATGAGTTGGTAAATAACTTAGTGTAAGTTGAATAAGATTTAAATTTAGAATTATATCTATTAATGTAAGCGGAAGTCAAGCACACCAACTTGGTTCTGGATACCATCAAGATGCTCTGCTAGCCTTCCTCTCAAGTTCTTATTCTCATCCAATTTAATACCTGCTTCGAAAGTCCGACCATCTAAAAAATCAAGCCGCACAGTTAGCATGTCTTGTATTGCTTTCAATTTGGAGTCCAATTCTTTGCTAAGTCTTTTTTTGGTATCTACCAAATTTTTCTGTAAAAATGTGCAACAATTTCTCTAATAAGTAACCATGGTTTTTAGAGACCAAGAATTGGGCTAGTTTATTTAAGAAAATGAGTTTTAGACTAAATCTTTTAATTGTCTCTTGCATAGAGCTTATGACACTAGATAGTGTTTACTAAGAGTTAATAGATCTACAATCATCTTTAATATGATATATAAGATTTCTACTACTTAACAAATCTTACATTTTGCTACAAATTTAATGCTTCATAATATGTGATTTGCATAACATTTTCAAAATTTTAAAAACACCTCAATCTCAATGTCAAGGAACAAAGAAACTCCTTTTTTAAACCAACAACTTGCATTCAACTTTCAACAGTAAGTTTCTTCATATGAACAAGTCATCAAGATTTGCAGTCATAATTTATGCAATAAAAAAGGACCATGTTCAAACTCCAAATCCAAGATGCAAACAACATTCATTTTACAAGGATCCCACTATTTTTGCAATGCCAATGTCTATGAGTGATGCCAAGACTATGCATATGAAATTTTTTACCTGCAAGAGCTCATCTTCATCATATAATTTGTCAAAGTTTTTTGCAATGTATTTCGAATGCCCAATGCAATTTTTACCTGCAAGAGCTCATCTTCAGCATATACTTTGTCAAAGTTTTTTGCAATGTATTTCGAATGCCCAATGCAATTTTTTTCAATCTCAGTGAGCTTTCTTGCTAGATGAAGTTTGACACCATCATATGGCCAGTTCTTCTTGAACTTCACTTTGACATCTTTGTCTGACATTTTCCCTTATCAATGCTACTTTTTTTTAATGCCCCTCTAAATTACAACTCATGTACTTGGTCTTACATGAGTAGTGCTGGCAAACCTCAACTAGATCCTCCCTAAAAAGTACCACCTATGAAAAGCTACGAGTTCAACTACCTTTAAAAAGATGCACTAAACCTCTTGTTTAATAGTCGTTTAAAGTTTTGCAATCAATTCATTGTGTTTGTTAAAATATAAATGTCCTTTTGAATACAAAGAGGTGTGAAATAAACTAAATGGTCATGGAGTGTGACCTTTCATATTCTAGGGGCATATTTCTTTCTTTGCAAAAGTGGCAATTGTGTTTTGTTAAACAAGTGCGTCAAACCTAGAAATGGTCCAAAGCTTACAATCATGTATAGTAAGCACGTAATAAGTATAAGATAAGATATGTACCAATGTTATAATTGTATCAACCAATATGCAAGTCATAAGAAAATGTAAGCATACACATACACTTAACAATAGTATAGAGGTACCATTACAACATGCGCATACAAGTATCATTACAATATTAGTAGGTATTGTTGCAATCTTTCTTAAAAATAAATAACATTGGTATGGTATGTACACCTAAAATCATCCAAATAGGAGTTTTAGCAATACCTTATATGAGAAAAATACCAGAAAATATAATATATCTGAAAATGTGAAGATTTGATGAGGTTTGACCGGGTAACGTAGAGTGGACGCTTAAGGGTTAACTTGGATTGACATGATTCAAATTGGGTTGGAAAGTAGATTTGATTTCCTATTAGAAAATAATTTTAATTTATTCAAGTAATTAATTTTTTTGACCTCGGCAACCCTTTAAAAAGGGCAGCGACTAGAAAATGGTTGCTTGGAGCATTAGGGGTTAAAGTAACGATGTGATGACACTAGAGATATCTGCAAAGTGTTTGGGTGAGTGGATCTGAATTCTGGCATCACCATGTCTAAATGAGATAAATAAAAGTGTCAATAAGAGTTCCAATTTGTGAGATTCCAGGTGGTTGGGTAGAAATAGAGATTGAGTTTGTTCTCAAATGGAGCTCACTGTTCACAAATGCAAGTGTGCACAAATGGAGCCACCTATCATGTTAGAGCTCATGCCATTCCGAGCCACAAGTTTCTTGCTCACTATTCACAAATGGCTTGGAATAGCTTGGGGCCTCTCTAATCATTGCTCACTCTTTATTTTGTCAGTCCCATCCCTGCAACGCGCCTCATATGCCCTATGAAACTCAGTCATCCAAGTTTTCTTTTCACAAATAAAACTCATACTCCAATTATTTTTATCACCCGACACACCTTGCTGTTCTTCGGATTCGGCCAGGTATTTTGTCTGACACAACACCACAATCCAGAGTTTTGACTACTTTACGGATATCTCTACTATCAATTTTCAAAAAGAAAAAAACAAGCCCTATAACTTGTTTGAACAAATATACTATCCTCCAATTTTCCCACTTGTAGCAAATAAGGACCTACCCAAATGCGAGCTCCTTCCCCATAATATTCTTTAGCAACCCCAATGTTCACCTTTAGGAATCAACATCGTAGGCAAGAATCCTTACAAGAATCGTAATTTTCTGGAGAATCAAAGCCATTTTAAGCTAAAAATGGCTTGGCAACTCAACAATTTTTTGTTTTTTTAAATAATTTTTGCATGTTCTACATCAATTCCTTGTTCAGATGTTGATTCTATGCACAAGCAAAAAGGAGTGTTGCGGTACTAGCTAAAGAATGTTATACCAACGTGGTATACTATGATAAGTAAAACAAGCCATGAAGGTTGATTTAGAAATCCCGACTCTAAATCCCACCCCCCCCCCCCCACCCCCCCCCCCCCCCCCCAATGTAAATGCAAGCACTATTCACCAATGGGCCCCATTTTCTGAAATTTCCATTTTGAACACCATAGGGTCTTTTTTTGGCAATTGTTTTTGCAAATTTGAGGCCTACGGCTCTAAAGTAGTGTAGGAGGACCCCTCGGAAATTTTAATCCCTTGGAAGAGGCGTTATGTTTTAAGGTGGGCCCCTACATGCACAAAATAGGAGGCAGGTTTTGTCCTCTTGCATTAACGTAGAGGGGGGTTTGGGACTGATATCACATGGAATCAGGCTCTAACGGTAGACTAGAACTGAGTGTGCCATGCCAGTTCTCAGAATGGGTTGATAGTCAGGTGACCATAACTTGTTATGTTCGCATTCCTTCCTATTTGGTAACTCCAGTCTCTCACGTTCTGCTCTGATTGCCTTAATTTGAAGCGAAGAATATAAACAACAACAGTGTTGACGTTCGATGTGACATATTTCACATGCTCTTAATATAATAAATAATTCTCTCTATCAGAAATTGGTAATATATCACATGCACCTATTCCTCATGGCCCATTCACACCAGTCACCCAACGCGAGTGCAGCTAAGAATCTGCGTTCATCAAGAAAGTTTTTGGTAGCTATAGTGTGCTCTTGTAAAATTTATTTTTTTAACCTAACAGATGCAAGAAGCTGCTCCAATGCCGGCATTTTAGGTGCCGCGAGAATTTGCACTCCACCAACGCACATGCGTTGGCCAAAAGCAGGAAGAGACAAGGCTCTGACACCGCAATAAATTCTATATTTTTTTCAAAATTTACCTTGCAGCATTCAAGGAACGCAACGCAAGTGCTAGAACTTCTTGGTGTGAATGGGCCATCAGTCCATAAGTGGAGACGAACTGAAATGTGCAAGAGCAATGGAACCACAAATCAGGATATGGAAATATTGTAGGTGGAGGGCAGGATTGAACGGTGCGTCTAATATAAAATTCTATTTAAGAATAACCGTTTGAAAAATAAAATACTCGAACAAAAATTTCTACATTTTTTGGTACACCACCCAATAAAAGTCTCTTCCAAAAAACATTAGTTTTTGGCAATTTTTTTGTAGATGTATTATATGTCAACCCTACCCTCCACATAATATAGAGATGTACCACGGAGCACTTCTTGTTGCCCACCTACTTCCATCCTTTTAAAGATAGCATCTTGGGGAGGTCACTTCCAAATATTACGTAACAACGTGCGAACAAAGATAGGGTCCAAATAAATCTTTGAAGATAATTTTTATAAATGATTTACATTAATATAGGATGCTCACAATTCATTACAAGAATTAAAATGAGAATATTCTTGAAATATTACTAATTATAGTAAGAATTAATTTTAATTTTTAGGGTACTTTTAAATACCCTTTGTTCACACGTGATACTCAAAAGATACAAAGAGTGACCTCCCCGAGGATAGCATTTTTGCATGTGTAATTTCAATGCATGCATAAATGCTATAGTGTAAACTTGTTCTTTAATGGTCCCCTCCCCACCAACAATATTTACTTTAACTCACTTATAGAAAATAATTTTGGACACAACATAGACCATATTGATAAATGCCAAGTTGCCATGACCAAAACCAACTAACCATGGCATAAGATCGAGTGACCATACCCAGAGGTCATATAGTCAAAGCATGACATATAGTGTCAACAAATACTCGGTATGGCACATAAGGCCTACTTGGCTTATTTGGTCTCTTAACCCATTAGTACCTAGCTAACCACATTCTGGTAATTGGAGTATCAAAATTGCAAATAACAAAAAATCTGTGAAGAATTGGATTTTGAATTGTGAAGTTTAGATTCATAATACCAACACATTTTTTAGAAAAAGAAAAGTTCAATTTGCAATTGTGCAACTATCAAAATAAAAATTACACTTTTAGAATGCTAGCAATGGGGGATTTTACACTACATTTGTTTTACTAAAAAAAACGGTTCCAACATTGAGATATTCACATTTGAAATCAATAAGCAGTTCAATTTTTTCTCATTTTTTGGTTGTTTTTAACACTCATGTGCACATTTTGTCCATTTTTATTCGATCAAAATGTGCACAAGAGAAAATATGTTTATTATCTAGTACATGAATAAATACCAAATAACTAACATATTATCCTTCAATCAAGAAATATAATTCCTAACCTTAGTATCCTTCAATCCAACTTTTGATTTGAAAATATTTTATTTTTCTATGACTTTTATATAGAAAAGTTGTAAAATTGGTTTTAAAGTATTAAATGTGAATATTTTCTTAATAAAAGCTTATTTTTCCTTCAAAAAATCAGTAGCTTCATTTTCATTATGTGAACTTCCCAAGCATATAAAAAGATTATAGAATTTGGAAAAAATGAGCCTGGTATGAGTCAATTATTTTGGAAATGGATCTTTTTGAGCCAAACTATACTTACAAATACAACGCATGTACTATGCAATATTTCTTGTGTTTCATAACATTCAGTAGCCTTCATGCCCGTTGCCTTTCCTTCATGCACTTTACTCATAACCTTGTGCCTCCATCTGTCCAGTTAGCTACTAATGAAGTACTATTAGGTGTGGAATATTCCACACCATCTACTGTAGAGCCAAGGCAAAAACACTGCAGGCTATTGAATGTTATGTTGAAGTTTGTTAGCTAGTTTTATTTTTTTGGATTGACTTCTCTTGTTCATGTTCCAGTAGTGTATGTATTTCCGATCTTGATCAATGTACCAACTCCTTTCATTTTTTAACATATAAATTTTTGTCCTAAACCGTATATGGATAAGTCACTCTCACTTACAAAATCCACAATAATTATGTGTGAGTATGTTCTTGATATGAAAGATTGCAATGGAGAGTGTGAACCTCTTCACTTTCATTTTTGAAAATTTAATCCAAACTGTATTTAACTTTGAAGTCACATACCCTTCAAAATCTCATTTTTGAGTGTGCATTATATAGTTCAAGGATGATTCTTTAATTTTGGCAAAATATCTTCAATCCAGTTGAGAATACAATTGTATGGTTACTTTCTAATTAAATCCATTCTATTTTCAATAGTATCAATCATAGTGAAAAAAACCATTGAAATTCAATGCACCAAGCTACAGTACCTTGAGCACTAAAGGGTTAACCAACTTGACTTATTCGACATTCTAATTTTTCACTTTGACTTTGCAATCTTTGTATTGATTATGTGATTTTAAATTTTAACTAGGTAATTTTTGAGTTTGACTATGTGATCTTTGACCATGCACACCTAGGAAACCATGACTACAAGATTGAGCATGTATTCATTTTTCCCCATTATGTATCAATGTCCCCATAACATTCAGTAGTTTACATTGTCACTGATTGCCTTGGCTCTACAATAGACGGTGTGGAATATTCCACACCCAACAATACTTCATCAGTAGCTAAGTGATAAGTAGAGTGCATAAGGAAAGGCAGTGGGTATGAAGGCTACAGAATGTTATGCCTGTCTTTGCAGATCACTGACCCTTTCAAAAAGGAAACAATTTCAAAAATGTGTCCATCCAGAAAAAAAACAGATCAAAAGGCTCATATCCAGCAGCATTCAATATCTACCGCCTTTCTGCTGAGGCTCTTCTTCAGTACTATGTGACTATCTGCATCTACGTGGTATAGTTAGTAGAACTACCTTCAATAGGCTAATCTTAGGCCGGCTTTCCATGGAGAGCTCGAATCTTCATAGTGATGTCATTCACAATTACTTGCTTGACAGAACATGCCTTGGGGATGTAGCTTAAATTAATTGAGTGCTTTGGAGGTTGTAACATATTGAGTTGTCAAGTGTTTATAGTATATGTCAAAACTTCTGAATAAAGTTTCCAAGTTTCCAGTCTTGTTTTCTCCATTTTGCAAGATTGAAAGTCAATTCCCAACCTGCACCTCATTTATTCTTCCTACCTTCTAAACATGTTAGGAGGTACCCACATGACATCACCATGCAGGTTCAGGCTCTCTATGGAAAGCCGTCCTTAAGGTATCTTTAATGCAACACAACATATGCACACTTTAAAATAGAGTTTCATCCATATTTCAAATCTCAAATCTTCAATCCTACACACTACATGTGTTGTCAATGGACTAGTCAGAAACTATCATTTGTAGAAAGTATATTCTATGATATGAACTTTTATATATCATATCATATACTTTTATATCACCCCGTTGCTACCCAACGTTCATGAGTTCATGTCTACACAAGAGCAAATATTCTCTGCAAATATTAGAATGTGATATTGGAGTGATATTAATAACGAGTTCAAAGTGTACAATAAAATGTTGATCCAACCATGTCGCTCCAAATATTCTCCAGTGAAGTGAGGACAAAGGAGTTACTGTTCCCAAAAAAAAAACAAACTTTGGTCAAAAGATGAATCATGTTGCATTGAACATGAGCACCCTTCTCCCTTCAATTCAACCCACCGCAATATAATCACATCCAATATTTGGTGTCAGAAGCTATCTTCTCCACACCCTTGAATTGCTATAATCACCTTTTATATACTGCGTGAACCAATCACAATCAATTTACATGGGTATTCATTATTGTTCATCAATCTAGGATAGCGAGCCCTTCCTTGAATTAGTTATAGAGGGACTATAGAAACATCACTATATCTTACTCATATTGTGTATCACTCTCACTGTCCTTAAAATTTCAGCATTACGTGCAAGCATGTTTCATCTAGTTTTCTGACTCAAGGGCTCATAGCATAACATTTTGTAGCATGCACTGTCCCTGCCTTGGCTCTACAGTAGACGGTGTGGAATATTCCATACCAAATAGTACTTCATCAGTAGCTAAGTGGACAGGTGGAGGCTCAAGGTGATGAGCTAAGTGCATGAAGGAAAGGCAGTGGGCATGAAGGCTACGAGAGGCGTAGGGTGTGCATGCTCTTTAGGACGAGAGGGAAATTTCTTACTTCATCAGGAGCTAGTGCCATATGCCAATTTCCTCACATCCTCCTTCCTTCATGCAAGCTCGGAACATGCCGGTAGAATTGAAAGCCATGGCCACATCGCCCGTGGCCGACACAGCCACAAGGCCACCGCCACCCACAGGTAGCCGTTGCGCGATGACCTCGTCCACCGCGGCAGCCAGTGGCACTTTCTTGTACTCCATGATGGCCGCCACTTCATGTGCTACCATGGCCTTCATGATCGCTTCACCTATTCCCGTGGCTGACACTGCACACAGCTCATTCGCGTAGTTCCCCGCTCCTATCACCGGAGTGTCCCCTGCCATTCCATGTGCAACATAACATTCAGTAGCCTTCATGCCCACTGCCTTTCCTTCGTGCACTTTGCTCATCACCTTGAGCCTCCACCTGTCCACTTAGCTACTGATGAAGTACTTTTGGGTGTGAAATATTCCACACCATCTACTGTAGAGCCAAGGCTGAGACAGTGCATGCTACTGAATGTTATGAAAAAGTGAATACAAATCAAACTTCTTCAGGAGTTGGCCAATTCCAGTCCACTTCCAAGTTCAGAGCTCGGAAAGATTTTCCACAAAAGATAAAGACTCCAGAGTTCTCCCTTCACTCCAAACGTTTTAAACCCTGTTGTGCATGAAATCTTACTTCATGCTCAAAATTGTTGAACCCCACTTTGATGGTTGAAATTTTGAAATCGTCAAAGTGGGGTTCCAATCTTTTGTAATTAATCATCAAATTGAGGTTCAAAACTTTTTGAGTTCAAAGGATAACTCTAATCAATCATCAAATTGGGGTTCAAAACTCTTCTTGAGTTCAAAAGGCTAACTCTAATTAATCAAGAACTAAAAGTCTTGTAGGCCAAATGATGATAGAATTTCTTTGAATGGCATAAAAAATTCCAAAAATGTGTCTTCACTAAAGATGTCACGGTTCATGATTTTAGCCACTATTTTTTTCCAAATTTCAGCATGCCCAATTTTGAGCCTTGGAGTCCACTCTCAAAGTATTAGGTCCCTTGTAGAACTTTCAAACTATGTTGCCCAAATCGCAACCGTTCTAAAGCCCCTACTATTGGTTTTTCATGATGGTAGATGTACTAAGGGTTGTTTTACACTAAGAGTTAAGGCCATTTTAACTTGGAAAGAAAAATGACCTCAAGGTCAAGAAGACAAAGGCACTTTGACAAGTTCATAAACTCTTTGACAAGTTGAAGAAAAACACCAAGAGCGAGAATTGGCTTTTCATTCTTGTAAAACCCAATTCTTTACCCTCCAACCATGTCAATTCTTTTAGTGCATTAAAATATATTATCACCTCATTAACATAATATAATGTTTAGAAAATGACATTAGTATAAAGGCCTCAAACCATTCAAAACTGCAACATCCACAATCAAACATCTTCTTTGCTCCCAAACAACCTCAACTCGTAATATAAAACAGCCCTAAGTGACAAAAAAAACAACTTGTTGTCACAAATAATTTTTAAAGACATGGATGATCGACAAAATGCAACTCGGACGAAATCTGCAAAGGTATTTTTTCTAATGCAATGGGAGTGTGGAGCCACATTACCTATACGACCAACCATTTTATTCACCAATCCCCCAGTGGAAGTGGCAGCAGCACAATTGCCTTGCATGTCCACTGCAACACAACCCACAGTCTCAAACTCGGGTTTCCGAGAACCATTTGGCAGGTCTTGATTGTCAGCTGCCAATGTCGTGGTGGAATATTTAGTGTAATCTAACTGCAACCACCACAGAAAAAAAAAAGTGAGACTTCACCTTTGAAATTTTCAAAATCCATGTCTCCACTCTAGTCAAAAATACAATTGTATGGTTACTTTATAATTTAATCCATTATATTTCTGGTAGTTTCAATCATGGTGAAAAAACCCACTGAAATCTAATGCACTCAGCTACAATACCTTGGGCACTAAAAGGTGAACCCCTAAATAACAGAGGGATAAGGGCAAAACCTAGATGTGTTATAAAATGTTAATTCTGCAACTTTAATGAAGTTTGGTCCAAAAGAGAAAATGAGAAACATGATGTTTAGGAATTATCCGTACAGTCAAACTTTCAAAAAATGTTTTAGAATGAATTTAGAAGCATTTATCATTTAATATTCACCAAAATTATAAATTTTATTTTTAGAATTTGAAATTTGGTATGATTGGTTAAAACTAGACATTCTATTCTAAAATTCAAAAAAGCAAGTTTTTCAAAGGAGAGATCATCATTGGTTTCCCGAAATAGTATATTTTATAACACTAGGACAATACTGAAGTCTTTTTCTTTGAAAGAATCTCCTTGGTGGAGTTTAACTCTGATTGACATGATTCAAATTGGGTTGGAAAGTAGACTTGATTTCCTATTTGAAAATATTTTTTATTTTTTATAATCTTTTTTTCATCTTGGGCAGCCCGTTAAAAAAAAAAACGACCATAAAATGATCGTTTGGTCACTTAAGGGTTAAATACCTAGCACCCAAAAAAACCAAAAGCTAAATAAAACTCATCAAGTAACATGTCTCTTAGAAGAAATTTCATAGTCATAGTTCCTTGTATTCATTATTCCTTGAAGAACTTTGGTTTTGCATGATGCACTACACAACAAAAAATTACCTGAGAACTCTAAACCTTCTTGTTAGATTAACCTTTAAACTAGGAATCCAACTCATCTAGTTCATCAGATAGTATGTCCTTTTATCATTAAAAGAGATTACAAGAAATTGTATACTGTAACCTGGTAACAACTCCAAAACCCGTGCAGTTCACTACGGCTTTCCTCATCCACATTGGTCACAACCAATAAGAAAGCGACACGTGGCACTTTCTAAACTCTTAATTCTTTGTCTTCACCATTGCACAACCCTGAAAGAACTTTGATTTTGCATGATGTAATACACAACGAAAAGAAATACCTTGGACTCTAAACCTTCTTGTTAGGTTGATCTCTAAACAAGGTAGGAATTGACCTGCACAAGATTTTTTTCCTGAGCTCGTGCAAGGCGCTCCTGGTTTTCTTTGGTGATGAAATAGTTGGGTTCCTTGGTTTCCACTCCCTGCCACACTTCCACAGCAATCACTTGCCGAAAGAGTCCAAATAAACCACAAGTGGAATAAATGTTATTGACAAGTAAATGTTCAGAATCTATTGAAAATGACTATGTAAAACAGCTGGAAGAGCCAAACCCTATCCACAAATACACTCACTCTATGAGTAAAACTTTGAAAATTCATACTTATTCATTCACTCACTATAATTTTGAAAAATCACAACTTATTCATTCACTCATTCTATGAGCAAAACTTTGAAATTCATAGTTTTAAAAATTCATAACTTATTCATTTGCTCACTCTATGAGGAATTCATAACTTATTCATACAATGTCCAAATTATACATATTTTAGTGCGTTGGTGTCCTCTCAAAAATGGGGACAAGGCCCAGATTGGCATGGAAAGTGACCTGCTGGCGAGCAAAGGCTTCAGCTCCTTGGAATGCAAGGTAGATGTGAGGCGTCTTCTCCATGACCAGGCGAGCCAAGCTGATGGGATGCACCACAGTGGACAGGCCTGACACCGCGCCGCACTTCATTGTGGCTCCGTCCATGATGCAGGCCTCCATCTCCACCGTCCCCTCCGTTGTTAACACCGACCCTCGCCCTGCATTGAACGCTGGATTGGCCTCCAACTCTTTCACCTACACATCCATCCCATGCCCATTACAACATGTAACGATGGTCTTAGAGTTAACCTAAAAGAGTGTCTCACAGTGGAAACTCACCTCATACTCACCTTCAACTTGTTTTCAGTTCAAAAAGACGGCAAAACTAGTCTATGGTGAGTTGAAGAATAATCTAAAGCAAGACCCTGCGCCACCACGGGGCGTGGAACTCGAGACCTCCCCAATGCTAGAGGAGAGTTCCATTCCGCTCCCCCAAGCCAAGAGCCCATGATTCAGAAAATTTAATTATAAAGAGGGAACTCCTCTTCAACTCCTCTTCAACTCTTCTGTTTTCGGTTAACTCACTTGTGTCAAAGATAAGTTTGTGAGTGATTAAGACGCATTTGGAACAGATATGAACTTCATAGAATCCATCCCACAAGTCAATCAAGACAATTCCTAGGTCTCATGTCAAGATAACCAAGATGCATGACCAAGATACGTGACCTTTCATAGAATCACACAAATATCACTATGACGAGAAATCTCTATGCAAACCTTTGCGGGTGAGGGAAGTTTCTTGATCTAGTGTCAAAGACAAATGATGCATTTGAAAAAAATATGAATTTTCATAAAATCGAACAAGTCTCTTTTATTACGATAGAGAAATGAAAACTTTTGCAGGTGCCTTGAACACAAATGAACATTTGTAAATGACCAAAGATGCATTTGCAACAAACGTAACCTTTCATGGAATCACACAAGTCACTATTTCCAAAAACAAAATGGAAACTTTTGCATGTGAGGAAAGTTCGTTGGACATGTCTCAAAAACACAAATGAGCATTTGAAAGTGATCATGATGCATGCGCAACTGAAGTAGAATAATGTGTAAGATTTTGTACAGAAATTTTTGTGAAAGAATGATTTGGTGATATTATTCTACTTCGGTTGCACATGCATCTTGGTCACTTTCAAATGCTCATTCACAGAAATTTCTGTACAAACTTTTACATGTGAGAAGTTCGTGTAGATGCATTTGCAACAAACAAAACATGACCATTTCATAGAATCACACAAGATTTTTTTTATCCCATCAAAAGTTTGTTTGGAATTTAATTTTTCAAAACGTTAAGCACTGCCAGAATATTTCCCTTGAGAAAATTGGCGCTTATGAAGGCGATATCCCCGGTCCTTGAAGTGTCACGGTGCTGAGCAAATGTGAGAAATGTCACAGTGCTCTGCACTGTGACAACACTTTTCTTTATCTTTATTATTTAAAGAAAATCCTTATCTATTCTTTATCTCGCACCAAATATATCTTGTGGCTTCGTTGTCTTTGTCTGGGCAGTCTCAACCTTGATAAAAACAAGTGAACCACAGAAGCATTTTATGTTATCTCCTGGTTAGAATAATACTCCATGATCGTGGACGTACTGATGACTGTACCTGTCATACTCAATTTTGCCACTATTTTTCCGATAAGATGAAAACTCAAATTTATATTTTTAGTAGACGAAGCCATGTGTCTACTACAAACCATGATATTTTCACAAGTTTTGGTGAAAATTTGAAATTACTATGATTTTTTGAAGTGATTGTAAAGAAACTTCATATCAATTACAAAAATGTACTTAAAAATTCCAATTTTTTACCAAAGGTGTAAATTACAATGAAGAACATTGCAGGAAATGAAAATCATCAATGTATCTAAATTTAGAATTTTTTCCTACACCATGGTAATACACGTCGAACTTGTAACTCCAATAAAACACTCAATTTGCAGAGTTTTTCAAAAATTCAAAGTGGAGTAAAAAATAGACTTGGTAAGCTTCATTTTGTTAGTTAAGCTCAAATGCAATGTGACTCATTTTCATGGCCTAAATTTAGTTTGAGTAAAAAAAACAGAAAAATCCAAAATACACTACACGGTGAACCATTTTTACGACTCTTTTTGTAGTTGGGACCCAATATAAAATCAAAAAATAGCTTGAAGAGGTAGCACGACCAACAAAAATCCTTCACCAAAAAATGAATGAAATCGTCTTGTAGCAGTTGGAATTCAACAGTGAATTACATTCATAAGCTCGTTTTTGGCCTCACAGGCGTTTAGGGGTTCACAGCATCAATTATTCAATGCAATTATCGAATGAGATAGATTGAAATCTTTCTACGGAAAGAAATATTCTGGAAGCGCTTAACGAAGCGGGAAGAGAAAAGCAGAGGACATACCACAAGCTCGGCAACGTCGAGAGCGGAGCGGGAGGATTGAAGGGCGGAGGCGCCGAGGCGAAGGCAATGCGCCAGAGAAGCCTCCACGGCGTCCTTGCGCGCTGCAGGCAGGTCCTTGGAGATGTCGCCCGCGCCTCCATGCAGCGCGATTGCCCACCCCATTTCACAGTTTGCCCCCTCGATCGATCTCCAGCAACAACTCAACTCTCAACTCTCAACTCCGTGGAAATTGAATAGAATTGAATGAAAATTGATGAAGTGAATGGGAAGTGTGGAATCAAGCTCGCCAGAGAAGAAAAGAATAGAAACGGAAAATTTTCCCGTTGAGAGCCAGGGTGACGGTACTTCACTGCAGGCACCAGCACTGGACTGAACAAGTCAGTGGGGGATTGAACGGCTGGGAATTACTACTGGGACCTCTTTAATATCACATCCTCTGTTTTCTTGGGAATGGAAACGCACTCTCTGTCCAATAAAATTGTGTCCGTTCAAAAAAAATTGTTTATGTCTCTTCAGACAAGTTCACACTATCATAACATTCAGTAGCCTTCCAGGAGGGTGCCTTTTATTCCAGGAGGGTGCCTTTTAGTTTCATCCACCTTTATATTATGAGTGACTAGTGATTTGTAATTGAATGAACTATTGAATCAAATAAACAATTACAAAACACTGTTGAATTGTGATTGAATGAGTGCTTTCGATTACCGTTCACCATGGGTGATTGCTCTTGCTTAATGCCACGTGCCCCCATAGCTACTGATTTGATGTGGAATATCCCACATCATTTCATTGGGAGGATGAAATGATGTGGGATATTCCACATCATTCTGTTGGAGGGAGGCAGCACTCACAAAGGCTACTGAATGTTATGATGGTCATTTGGTTGAGCACTAGTAGAAAAAGTGGCACTGTCAAGGGAGATGCCCAAGCAACTGGTGTCCAATTCCACGTATGCACAGTGATTTTGCATGGGCATGTCCCTAGAGAGTGCCACTTTTTCTACTAGTGGAGTGAACCTTGAACAATTCTTCTTAACCCTTTGGAGCCCACACAACCACATTGTGGTTGTTAAGGCAAACAACCGGAAGATCTATTCTGAACCAAGCATCAATGTATGAAGTTTAACCCTTTGATGTGCCTGCATTCATATAATGGACGATGAACAGATTGTAAGCCTTCTTTCAACTACATCTCGTACAGTTTTTCATTCATCCAAATTTTCCTTGGTTCTTGTGCTAGTTCACTACCATTTTTCCAGTATGGTTCTACAAAATAAGATATTGTGTTTTCTTTTTAAATGACAAAATTGATTTATGTCAAGTTTCATTCTTAGTTCAAAAAGTAAGGGCTTAACAATGATTTTCCAAAATAAGTAGAATCAAATAATGGAAATTATACCATCTCATAGTGCATGTTATACCAAATTCATAATATATATTTTTTAATATTTTTTTGGTTAATTTGGGGTTTTTATGTGAATTTCAAAAGAAAACCTTGCAAAATTAATTAAAAAATATTAATAAAAAATGTGATAAATCCAACAATACATATGTGATCTACACATTGAGATTTAGAACTGTTTTTTTATATATCAAATCCGTTTTTTTGATTCATCAAACATTTTATAACACATCTTTGAAATTGGAGGTGGATTTGGAAGTTAAAGGGTTTAATGAAGGGATTCATTGACACACACACTTCAAAAAGAAATTTTTGATTTGGAATTGTGAAGCTATCAAAATACCTAGGTACAAAACACCAAAATACTACAAAAACTTCAAAAAACAACAAATACTTACAAATATAGCACATGTACTCTACTGTATTTCTTGTGTTTGGAAGTTTGTTATTTTTATTTTTATTTTAGGTTTGTGTTCTCTTGTTCATGTTCCATTAGTGTATGTATTCTAATCTTGATCAATGTACCAACCCCTTTCATAATTTAACATATAAATTTTTGTCCTAAACCGTATATAGATAAGTGACTCCGTTCTTGACATTAAAGATTGCGATGGGGAGGTGTTGACATAGGTTATTGTTGAGCCTCTTCACTTCATTTTTGAAAATTCAACCCAAATTCTATTTAACTCTAAAGTCACACATTTTTTAAAATCTCATTTTTGAGTGTGCATTATATTGTTGAAAGATATACTATGCTCTTCCAATCCAACAATCTGATCTTACCTAGATTTAACCAACACTTGCTTGATTAACCCTTAAAGGACTGATGGGGATAGTAGATATGTTGGCATATATTTGACGTTTTTTGTAAATAGAAAATTTCAAATCGAGACCCCGATAGCTCATTAAAATCATGTTGACATGAATTTTAACCTCACTTTTGATCTTAAATCCATAGGAGGTGTGGAACCATGCCAAATACAATGGAATATTGTTGTATAATATTGGTTGGAAAGGGCTCTCTAGACCTTTAAGGGTTAAGCTATGCTGACATTTATACATATGAATACTAGTATCCCTAATTTCAACAGAGAGCTTCTTCCTTTTTAAATCACCAAAAAACTATGGTTTCTCTATCCGAGGCTCCAAAGGGTTAAAATTGGTCAAAAGTACAATGTAGAAATTCATTAAAATATAACAAATATGAGCTTTTCGACGGTCGTCACACTATGCTTGCCCAAAAACGATATTTTTGTGAATCAACTCCACCAAGAATTGAATTCCATTCTCATCCTACCCAATTCTTTGTCAACCGTATAACTCGTTAGCACCAAAAAGTCCTTGCCGGACTAAACAAGAAGCTCAATCCTTACATAAGGTTCTTTAGCCCTTCTACTGTTGACCTCAAAATCTTGACCACTATTCCCGAATCATTGTAGCAGATTCAGAATCATTAGCAAGTCCACATCATCTTTAACTAAAGATTGGATGGAGAGACATTGTATTTAATGCTAAAGCTTCTAAAGTGCTACTATTGAAAAGGGTGGACTCCTGCTAAGAGCTGCCAATCATCGGTGCTCTACGCCGCTCCTCAACAGCTTCATGAGGAAATGGTGCGGCAACAGAATTATGAGCATTTATGTCCCCGTTGAGCACAATATTCGTTGGGCCCTTACCGGCCCTTTTGCTGATTTTCAAGTTAGTGAGATGAATGGTTAGTCTTAGGTCCACCAGCCTCGCCAATCATGGTGGGGTGGGTTTGTATTTTGCCTCTTTCTCGCAATAAAGGGTTCCCTTTTGTTTGTGTCAAAAAAGAAAAGAGTGGACTCCACTTACTGCTAAAGAACCTTATGCATCACCTCATTTTTAGATCCCAGTCTTCAAGGAGGTAGCATCGTCCATGGAGACGTAGATTCTATCTTGGAAGAAGCTTGAACACCCCTCCATCGCTCGTAGATGTTCAATAGTTAAGAATATACTTACAGAAAGTTCATGCTCTGCGAGCAGTTAGGTATCATTTACTGTGTTTTTTCAGTCAGTTTTATTCAATGCATTTCAATTATTCTTTTCCTATCAATTCTAGGGTTAGAGGTCTGTGCATCTTTACACATTGTTCCTTAGAATGGAGTACCGGTATTGATTTAAAGTCCTGATCACCAGTTCCCTAAAAGCTTCGCTTGGATCTACCGACGGAAATCAATTTTAATGAATTCGGTTTCAAAAGTTGTCTCAAGCAGCTTGCGCAGTTAGAATTTATTGCTCGTAACCGTGATGAGAACAAGCTTCAGAATTTATGCGTCACACCAGTGCTGGGGTTAAAGGGAACAAAAAAAGCAACACCCTGATTGATACAAGTGCCTTGACTTCCTTAAAAACAGCCAATTATTTGATACCATCATGTGCTAATGACACCCGACGCTGGTAGCAACCTTAAAACAATACAAACTACCCCGTGCAAACATTCCATTCGTGGAAAGTGCGTTCATTTTAGCCTTATCATGCAAGGCTTTAAGCAGTTAGGAAGTCAGAAATACAAATATTATGACACGACTAGAATTGGGTTCAATTTGTTATTGGCAATAATACAAAAATTAAAAATCAATTCTAACACTGCACAGATTCATATTTACACAGTTTAAGGAAACTTACCAAATAACACTTGAGTCACAAAAACCCCCACCACCATTGCTGCATGGCTTCAACGACAACAACAATTTCAACCAGTCCAGAATCTGATGGAGTAATAAGTTGACCACCAGTGATACCTGAGATGAAAAGATGCGCTACAGATAAACTTTTCAAGTAGATCAAGTTCCCAGAAATACTCAGATACTAGGACACGGTTTAGCATTCCACGAATGTTTCTCAAAGACTTCCACACCTGTAAGTGCTTACTGAAGGTGTTGGAGCATACCCCTGCTGATGCTTCGTCGATGAACAGCAAAAATGTCATAGAAGCGAGTAGCCAATACCCAATTGAAGCACTACCGGAAATCAACGTGTCCCCTCATAGACAGCACACTTCAAGATACAGGTTACAGATCAATAGGTTTGTCCAATCAATAACAAGCAATACATTACATTCATCGAGCCATACTACGCACTAACACTGGAACCATCTAGGATTAAATGCCTGACCAAAGCCTTTGACAATCCTCGGGTCACAGACAACACAAAAGAATCCTGCTTCTAGTGTTCAAAAAACAACACACAAACCAGATCCTCGCCTGGTAGCAGATTCGACTGTAGAGGATCCGTGATTCGATTGCCTGCTTTGCGTCAGGACCACCAACGCCAAGGGTGCCATTGACTTCCCTCCGCCATCCATTTTGCACTTGCTCTTGAATGGCAAATCGTCTTCCCTCAAAGATGACGCATCTGCATCTTCTTGCCACCACCGGGTCCATAGAACTTATTCTACAAGTGCATGTAATCCACCCACCCACGGATTGACTTGACGGAGATTCTCACCAACAACTCAAGGCCACCTTCTACCCCAACCCATTCCCAAAGTCCAACTATATACGATCCAACCCTTCTCTGTATTAGTCAATAAAGAATTTGTATCATCGGTTTCCTGGAGGCGTTGTCTCTCCATTCGATCGATTGTGGACGTGGACGTTGCTCGGGATATTCTGCCCTTGACCACCCTCCCTAGAAGACATCGCCAAAATGTCCGGAGTGATTTCCCAGCTACCACTCTTCCGGCCCCAGCTAGACCGGCGTGGGTGGGCTACAGTTGGACGCCCGTGCTCCAAGGGCTGCATGTCGAAGCCATCCTTCATTTCACTCCCCAGTTCGCTCCCAGTGCTCACCCTGCCCCCAGCCATCTCCACCTCTCCCCCTTCCCCGACCACGTCATCGCTGTTTGGCCATGTGGCCTTGTACCCCTGCTCTACATCCGGACTTTTTCCGGCACTGCTTCTGTGCACTTCTCCACCATCTCGTGGCTGCTGGCCACCCGCCCCCATCTGTCCCGGAGTCACTTCCTGCACTCTACCTCTGAACTCATTCTTCGAAGCCGGAATCTTCGTGCAGAAGATCTCCTTGAAATTGCTTCCACACCCTTGATTGTAAGGATTCACCTTGTTGTCGTACCGATACCGGAAGTTCTCATAAGTCGTCTGCAGTGCACAACCATACAAACATCAATCACCTGCAAATGCTCACGCAAACATAAAGCCATCCTTTCACCCACCAAAATCACAACAAATGTACACCACCCACATTCACAACCCATGGAACACCACAGGTCCCGCCTCTGGAAAGTTACACACCTGGTTTGTACCAATCAGGTACAGATGGAACACCGTCAGCCCACCCACGAACCACACGCATATGAACGTATACACCATCAGCACGATAGAAGCTGGAGACCTTGCCAGGGCCCTCCACACTGTACGATGTCCGTCATCCATTAGGATCTTTATGTACAATGCACACATTGCAAACACATAAATACATAATACTGACGTTGATGACACGAACAGAAAAAAGAATCGATAGTTCCTCTGCGCATCACACAACACATTCAATCATCAGAAACAACCACAAAACATCGTCACA